>CM037586.1:12949246-17749246 GCA_021018995.1 Chloranthus sessilifolius
ATTCTTCACAAGTTCTCTAGGGTTTTGCACAAAGCAGAGCTCTCAATTTTCTTATTAATCAACTACCAAAATAAAGTCTTTACATGCCTTTATATAGGCTAACAAACCAAAACTAAGCATAAAATACGAAATAAGAAAGTCCTAAACCTAAACAAACACTAAAAATGTCAAGTTTTGCCTACAAGTCGTGTAGCCGCTAATTCACGAATGATACTCACAAACATCTATCCTCGATGGGTATGCACAACACTAGAATGGGTTTAAATCACGAATGTCCATGCTTTAATTACAAACATCCATACTTTAGTCATGGGCATCCATGCTATAAATTCCAAAGACACATATTTTTGCGGATGCCCTTTCTGAAGCCCAAGAAGTCCGTCAATGATGACGATTTATTTTCTTCTCTTCCTTTGCTTTCTCCCACGTGCATGCCTTCTAAGTATTGGGTCTTCTCACATGTCGCATGCTTACACATGTGTTTTCAAGATGTTCCGAGGATTTGAATCTTCCTCTTACGCTTTCCATACAAAGGGTATCGGTTGATGTCCTCATCAATTCTCCTCGGGTGGGAGAAACTCATCTCTGATGAGTTGTAGAACCTACCCATCGCAAACACCTGCTTCTCAACTTTTGGCTTTTCTTTTCACTCTGTGAGGTACTCATGATGCTTGTGGTGTACCTTTACCTTGGTAACAAAATTTGGATCTTCCAGCACTTTTCCATCTAATCCTTTCTAATATTGTTCATGGAATTATTTGGGGGATAAATTGGTAGGTTGGATAGGGTTCAGATGAATCTGGGTCTTGGGATTTTGTTACTGGACCTAGAAAAGGCATAAGATCCTCCAACTTAATCAATGCATTAGTACTCACGTGTAGAGGAAAATCTATACTATCACAATGACCCATTATAAAGATAAAAAAATTTCACCATTGCCAGTTTGCAAACCTTTCACAATTTCTTGCGGGATTTGCTCAGGTTTAAACCGAATCGTCTCAAATTTACATGTGGCAAAATCATTAAATAAGTTATGTGCATTAGAAAAAATTTCATACTTTCGTTGCTCAATATGACCCTTGCATTTATTTCATGCAACTCATGATGATGATATGCTCTACCGACTCTAACGACTTATGCATTTTGGACACAATACCATCACTCGGAACTACAAACTTTTCTAATATCACCTAGACTCTTTCCGACCACTTCATCTTCCTCATCACTCGGAATTTCAGGCTCATAAATTTCTACTTCAAGTGCCCTTTGCTCTTTGTCTTGTTCCTCTTTAATAATCATAACTTTTGTTGGACATTGAGCGGCAAAGTGTCCGAACCCTTGACACCTATTACATTGGGGTTTGACTATTCTTAGGACCCTCAATTAAGTTTCCCTTTCCCTGGTCAACTTGGGAAGTTACGGATTTCAAAGGTTGACCATAGGAGTCACGGATTTCGAAGGTTGACCATAGGAATTGTTCACCTTCTCATTGGGGATAATCCGACGTTCTAGACTGTGGAAACTAGAGTGCCTAATAGTTGGGGTTCTATATACCTCTCCAACTCTTGCACTCTAGCGTAGCAATCCTCTAAGTTGGTCACCATATGCGGAATCAACTCTCTTTGCAATTCAGGGCGGAGACCCGCCCTAAATCTAGACAAGGTGACTTTCTCCTATTCGTTCACTCCGGTGTGCATCATATGGTCCTCAAATTTGTTAATATATTTTGCAACCGACATACTTCCTTACCGCAGTGTGTCATTGGTCAAGTAGATGTTGGCCATAAGAAAGCGGAATGTATTTCTTCTCCAGCTTTTCTTTCATGGCTGCCCATATAGAGATGGGATTGTGACAATTATTTTGTCAACGACATTCCACATTAGTCCAATAAATCCGAGCTTAGCCTGGGAGCTTCATCTTGGCAAATAGGACCTTGTGCTCCTCTGTCATGTGGTACCAATCAAAATAGGTGTTCATGGTAGTCACCCATTCAAAGAAGACTTTTGGTTCTCTAGTACCATGAAAGGAAGGAGCCTCGACTTTCATGGATTTCAAGGTTCCATCATCCGTGTTGATTGGGGCGTTGCGCCAAAGGTTGTCTCTCCTAGAGTCATTAACATGCACCCTAAAATGCTCACCGGTAATAATCCTATCAACATCGTCTAGGCAGGCTCCTAGGGCATCCGTACGGGTTTGGAGAGTAGTTTCTAGGTGTACCACACGTTCCTCTAAAGTGTTTCGGACGGTGTTGACTTGTGTCTCGAGGCTCTTGAACCTCTCAAGGAGCATATTCAACTGTTTAGGATTCATGGTGATCACGACACAAAATAAAATGCGAAAGGAAATAATATGCGATGAAGGAAATGGAACCTAAGACCTAGAATGAACAAAAATCCTATACCTATTGTTCTTTGATACCAAGTTGATGCAGGACAAATGCTAAAACCCTAGTTATGCAATTTTGAAATCAATTTGAGATTTAATTGAGCATCGGAGATATAGAAATTAATCCCAAAACACATAAAATATTTAATAACTTTATTAGGGGAATTTAATTGGTTTGATTTAGCGCATGCTAGCATATGATTTTCCCGATCTAGAAAATAAGGTCCTATTAATAGAACTCAAATTTTCATCTAGTCTAGGGCACCAAGCGACTATCACGATGATGTCTCTTGACTCCTAACTAGGGTTTGAATAATTTTAGGCCCGAAGGGTTTAAATTGTTCTAAGGAAAACAACAGATTAGGGTATGAAATTAAAGGTTAAAATTTCAACAACAATAAGAGAAATATATTTAGGTTTGGTTTTTCGGTAAAAGAAATAACTAAATAAATTGCCTGACAATAATCAAAAGAAAAATAGAAAAGGGATAGAAGTTTCAAGGCTTTGCACCAAGGAGATAATTGACTTCCCAGGTGGAATCGAAGATTCTCTCTTCGAGTTTGAAAGATACGCTCTTTCGGGTGAAAATTCTTTTTGTGGACGTCCATTTTGAAGCCCAATGACGTCCGCCAATGATTACGGTTTTTTCTTCTTTTCCTTTGCTTTCTTCCTTTCCTCTCTCATGTGCATGCCTTCTAAGTATTGGGTCTTCTCACACGTCGCATGTGTACACATGAGTCTTCGAGGTGTTCCGAGGCTTTGAATCTTCCTCTTGCACTTGGTTGATGTCCCGATCACATTAGAAATTAGAATTTAAATAAAATAAATTGAACAAAACACAAATTTTCATTGGATTGATTTATAAAGTGGAGATAAAAATGCAATCACATTAAATTTTAATGAAGGAAGCACGTCGGGTGACTTATGCACGGAAGGGAATGGTTCGCCAATAGGATTGATTTCCTTGAAGGGGTCGGCTTTGGACCGAACTTTCCATTAACGACTATAGCTACACGCTTGACTTGCCCGCAAGGCGAAAAGCGCTTGCGCTAGACTGAAAAAAATGAAATATATATATATATATATATATATATATATATATATATATATATATATATATATATATATAATAAATTGAAATCAAAAGGAAGACTTATAATGGATGCCCCGATCCTACCTAATATGTATTGCTTGGGGAGTCGAGAAGCCGTATTTGAATAGATGTTTGCCCGAATTTAAAACCATACCTTGATTTCATAAGGGCATGGTATCAAAAGGAAGACAAACCTTTTGTACCCGAGGAGCCTCCTCGAAAGGGCAATAACTTTAGAGCGGTGCCACTCAGCCAACTCCGCACGTGAGACTATGACACTTCTGGTCTAACACATACCTACGCTCATATATATGAGCGAGCCTACAACCTCCCCCCCCCCCAAAGGTGAGGGCTGCCTGTCAGCTCTAATTCCCTCCTTCGAGGGGAGTTAAGAGGGGGGTTTAACCCCCCCGTATTGTGTTAAGCAAGCAAATGTGTAGTTTATTTTTTTAATTGAGCGAAAGCGAAGGGATTGCCGGGAGGCAAGCGAGAGCATTTCCGGAGTCAAGGGTTCAAGCAATTCTTTAATGAGGCAGGCCTTGACTGAGCTCAAACTGGAAGCAGCTAGTTTTGAGCTCGTTCGAGGAATAAGCAAGCCATGCTCTACCTGAGTTCTTGGAGTCCTAATATCAATTCGTCTAGACAGAAACTTGGAGTTAAAGGGCACCCGGTTCAAAAAGAAATTTTTACACAAGTATGAGTGTGGTGTGTGATTGTGGGTATTGTATGCTTGTATTATGATGTGTCTGTCAAGTCCCAGCTTCTACTGAAAAAAGCCATGTACTTGTTTCTTGACATTAATAGTTTGTAATCCCAATTAAAAAAAAAAATTATATCCCAAGTCTTCATTCTTCGTCTCTATCCCCTATGTCAATACCATCATCTTCGCTGGTAGTTAAATTTTCTTTTTCTTCTTATTTCTCTTTCTCCTTGTAGACATCTTCCTCTTCTTTCTTTATTATTTTGTCTTTATTTTTAATTTTAATTTTTTTTTAATAGTTTTCTTGAGATAAGAGTTGGGATAAATAAGCGAAAATTTGTTACATAAAAATTAGTTATAATTGAAACCACATATATCGTTCATATCGTGTAAAGCAACATATCGTATCTATCGTATGATAGGGTTAAAAAAAGATACGCATCACATATACTTATCGTTTTCTATAATATTGTGTATCATATCGCATATTGTATCATGTATCGTATGATATTAATAACCAATGCATGCATCCGCATATCCATCGGAGGCCTGGAATAGCCTTTGTATGAAGGATTGGAACAATAGAAGGACGCAAAAGTAGGATAGAAGGAAGACCAATAAAAACTTGGAGTGAAATGGATAGAAACGACATGAAGGATTGTGGAGTAACATAGAATATTCTTGATGGAATTGAGTGGATAAATATGATTCGCAAAGCCAACCCTAAATGGTGTAGATAGGTTGTCCCATTGTTAATATAACAATATATCCATATAGGTTATTTTTTGCTAAGACAAAAGCATATAATCCACATGCGGAAATGTATACAACTTGACCATGACCAAAGAGGGTTTTGGCGTTATAAACTGTAATAATGGAGATTTAATGATCCAAATACTAGCACAAAGGAGTAATGGACAGACTATATGGCGGGGACGCTGACACCGTAGACCTAGGTTTTGGACCACACAAGGTGTACCGCCGGAAGAAGTGACGGAGGAGTCACGGGGCGCCAACATCTATTGAGAAGAGGCCTTGAAGAGCAACAATAGAATCACTGTCTATGGCCGCTTGAGTGAGCACCATTCTTGCTTGAGCAAGAATGCTTCCGAAAAACAGGCCAACTTTTGGTCATTTGTCGCGAGAATGCATCAGCAAGCAGGGCCAAAACTTTCGGCCAAACTTCACTCGAGCGACCCCTTTACGATTCCCGCTCAAGCGAGAACCAAACCCGCTCGAACGAGTCAAGTGACGATGGTTGTCCTTTTTGTCTTTTTAGTTTTTTTTTTTCCATTCTTTGTGCCAATGTAAGTTACCTTTTAGGGTAGCATTGTACTTTTCTAGTTTAAGGTTTATTCTCACTTGTAGCTACTATAAAACTTCTTTATGTAAGCCATAATTGACATTGCTTATGAATGAATGAAAATTCCTAGCATTAAGCTTGAGATGATCTCGTGAAGAATGATTCTTCTTTCCCCATGTGGGTTTGGTGAGAGGCCAAGGGTGAGATGCCCATTTAAGTTCTTGATCTTCTCCTCACTTCTTTTCCTATTTTGCTTGCTATTTTCTTTCTTTTATTTCCATCTATTTGAATGTCTAAAATCCTCAAAATCCTAAATCTTGAGCTATGTTGACATCCATCCTTATGGATTGATTCTCTACGATACCCATTGATCCACAATCGTTGTTGAGCTTGAGATCACTCCAATTGTGCCAAATAGTCGTTCTCCTCAAAGCCCTAGCAAAGAACTGTGAGAGGCCATATTGATCAACGAGCTAACGCCCCAACCTAGAGGATGCTAGAGTTCTATCTCTAGGATCACACCTCCGCAAGTCTAAACGGATCTAGCGTGCCGAATTGGACCCTAGCCGAAGCAAACATGGTCACTTAAGTGAAAATTCACGAAACCCTAAGGTATCCCTTTAATTTGTGATTAATTGTTCAATTAATTAGGTTAATTTCAGCAATTATCATCTCATATTCATTTTAGGGTCGTTGTCCGGCGTCACTATATGTTTTATTTTGTTCAAAAATATTCTGTGAAGCTTCAACAAGATTCTGTGTTGTTAATGAGGCTATATATTTATTTATTAATAATATATTTATTTTCTTCTTTTGCTTGATATAATTATGCAGTTTTAATGTTTACTCTCATTTTTGCTTTTATGTTACCTTATGGAACAATAACTCTCATTAGTGCTTCATAGAAATATAGATTGTTTGATATGCTTTAAGCAGCTCCAAAAGCAACGTGATGCTTTTATCAAGCATCAGCCTTTCTTAAATTGCTATTTCCTTTATCAATTGAAAATTGACATTTTCTTTTTATAAATGTATTTGTTTGAATTTTCATTGGATATAGACTTCCTGCATGTGATTGCTAACGAGAATGAGAAACCTCAAGAAGGTTGATTTATGGTCAGAAAATCTTTGCCATAACCCTTCCCGTTTATTAACTTTAGCTGCCATGCAATGAGCCATTCCCCTCCATGGCGTTTCAAGATTCAAAAGTCATTATGCTACTCTCTCTCTCTCTCTCTCTCTCTCTGTCTCTCTTTTTGTTTTGATCGATTACTTGATAGGATAAATGGACAGGAAAAGTATCATTGCAATGCTCTGTGGTATCCACTGCCACAGCAGATTGGTGGTGGGGACACATCGCCTGCTTACTAAAATTCAAACGCTTTCAACAAAGTTTTGAAATCTTGATTGATTTATTGAACTTAATTTTGCATGTTTATTGTTGTACTTTGCAGTATTTCTAGCAAGGAAAAATATTTGGCATCATCATCTACAAGCTTCTTCCCTCAAGACTCTCTATGTGCCCTGTTTAATACTGAATCATCTCAGCGTGTTCGTCCTCGTAGGGGAGTACGACTCATTGTTAGAGCTGATAGCGTGAGTATTATTTTTAGATTTTAATTTGACTTCGACAATGGGTATGGAGTACATGAAGCTATCAAAACTCGGCCAATACCGATATGTATTCGTATCACCGGAACTGATACCGATACCAGCCCTATACTGGTATCAGGATTTGTAACGGTATAGGCGTTACCGTATCAGTATCAGCTGATATTCTCCCGGCACCGGTACTGTAGTGCCATCAACCGATACAATCATTTTTTTATTTTATTTAATTTTTTAAAATAAATTTTTTGGTATCGGCATCATCGATATGTATCGGTCCAAAGATCGGACTGATACCCGATACCGATACTGAGTTAGATACCTTGGTGTACATACTGCCTATTGCCAGTGGCAGACGAAAGATTTTCATGATAGGGGGCACCCAATAGTCAACATATATTAATAATTCTTTTCACTTCACGTACTTTATTAACAACAATCACAAAATAGAAAAGGAAATTTACGATTTTAATAAAGATGACCAACAATTTCTCCATAATTTTTTTTTTTTTAAATTAATGTCTTTATAATTTTTCTTTCTTATTTTTACAAATTATGGCTATTTTTTTTCTTGCGTTTGATGAATTTTTTCCAAGTCGATTTATTCTGGAGTCTGACTTAGTCACTTTGCACAAGAGAGGCGTCTATTGGGAGAAAAACGGGTACATATATTTGCAACCAAAGATTCGGTCTGTGCAATTGATGGTTCCACCGTTAACACCATTGACTACCTCGAATCAGATGATGGAGATTGTTTTTCATTCTAATATTCATACAATAGATCTTGAGATCATGTCCCACCTATCAGACAGTCAAATGTTAATTCCACTAGGAAAACATGGAATTAGCATTTGATTGTCTGATAGGTGGGACATGATCTCAAGATCTATTGTATGAATATTAGGATGAAAAACGATCTCCATCGTCTGATTCGAGGCAGTCAACGGTGTTAACAATGGAACCATGAGCTGCGGAGACCGAATCTTCGATTGCAAATACTCATACAAAAAAATCAAATTCTTTCAAGGGTTAGAGTGTGTGTCGGAGAATTGTTTATAAAAGAGTAAGGGTACCTTTACTTTCAACCCAAGATTCTTCCTTTTCTTCCCGAGTTTCATGTGCTTAAACCATTGACTGCTTTGAATCAAATGATGGAGATCGTTTTTCATATCAATTGTTGTCACAATCGATCTTGAGTTCATGGTTCTACCATCATAGGGTTAGATTTTGATTCTAGATGGCACACATCCAAAAAGTGATCCGAGAGTTGAGAACCTGTTTGATGTATGCCATGATCATGTTTAAATTTTGGGATGAGTGCCATGTGTAATCAAAATCTGACTGTTTGAAGATAGGCTCATGTTCACAAGATCTGCTGTGTCGAAGATTGGGAAGAAAAAACAATCTCCATCGTCAGATTCAAAGCAATCAATGTTTTAAGCATGGAAACCCAAGTTGAGAAAGAAGAATCTTGGGTTGTAGATGTAGGTACCCAAAGAGTAATCTTTTTATTTTATTTTCACTCAAACTAAATCATCGAAAAGCTTGAGGAGGCCCTTTTAAATAAATAAGGGAGGCCCAAATTCCTTCCACTTAAAGGGCTCTCAAGCAATTTCTAAAGGTTTGGAGGGCCTAGCCCCCCTCCCCACCCAACCTAACATGTGGATCCGCCCCTGCCTATTGCTTAGTGCTTGTAGTATTTGATTTCATTTGGTTTTCGTGTTGGAGCACTTTCATCTTGGAATCTCAATTAGTAACCTCTTACCTCATACAGGATTTCTATTCTATCCTCGGGGTCTCAAAAAATGCTAGTAAATCTGAAATCAAAAGCGGTAAGCACTTTCATGGTTTTGTAAAATTTTAGTGTAATTTTCACTTCTTTGAATTTTTGCATTATATTATTGATCAGACTTGTTACTTGTCTTGAACCTGCTTCATTTCTGTAGCATCTTGGCTGCTTCGCACTTGCCCATAGGACCTAACTTTATGTATCCAGGATTGCCATCTCTACTACTTCGTGTGATTCTACATATTACTTTTTTGTCCTTATCGTCCTTTTTTTTTTTTTCAGTATCCCTCTATTCATGTATCATGTTTCATTGTTTTTTTTTTGATTGGTATGCATCATGTTTGTCTTTCCTAATCTTATCCTTTTCTGTTCCACCTGAAAAAAGAATGCCCCACTTTATCATACTTACGGATAAAAATTCAGCAATCAAGAAGATCTATTTTTTCCTAATAATATCTTCTTTGTTAAAAGAAATCCAGAAAAATTGGTATCCATTAAGGCTGTGTTTGGCACCTCTTTTCCATAAAGCTATTTTCAAGTGCTGTAAAGAGGAGTTCTACATGGTGCTTCTAAAATGTTGCCTCTCAAGAAGATCTTTCACATGGTGAAAATGGTGTTATATGAGAAGCAGCATGGGGTAGCTTCTTAACACAACCTCATTTTCAGCTAGAGGTGCTTAGGTCTTGGGTGAAAAGTGCTTTTCACCCAACATTTTTGCACATGAATAGTGCTTTTAGAAAAGAGTTGCCAAGCAGTGCCTAAAAATTTGCCTCTGTTCAACAGTATCCTTTCAATTTTGTACACTGAGCTCCATCATCACTTGCTGAATAGCTCATGGTTTTTTTCTACCATTCAATTTATAAAATGCACTGTTATTATGTTTATTATAATTTATAAATGCAGTTATCATCTACCATCTATAGATTTACATAAACTCTGGCTTCCATTCACCCAAGTTATCAACATATTCCTCATGAATCAGAGGAGGTTGCTACTCTCAAGGGGATATCAATTTCTAGGTCAAACATAGGCAACCTGTCATTGCTGATGCATATTCCTTTGTTTGGAGTGTGCATACTGCACCAATATGATTTCTATATATATATGTACACTTAATTCACTTACATGTAGCTTAGCTGTCTCACATTTAAATTACGGTTTTGAGTAGTCTAATTCTGATGAAAATATATGGTTTTGATCTTCAGCATATCGAAAACTTGCCAGGAGTTATCATCCAGATGTGAACAAGTGAGTTGAGATTTCAATCTAAATTTTACTAAAATTTATGCTTGTGAATTTGAACTTGTTGAATAGGGATCTTGCTTCTGCAATTTTAATGATAACGGTCATATATTAAAGAAAAATGATTGCTGTCTTTTTTTCTAAATTTTTATGGGTAAGCTGGTGTTGAACCTGAAACCTCAAGGTCACAATATTGTCAACCTTCGAGTTGTGTTACAGGTCCTAGCCCAAATGATTGTGGTCTTATTTCCATTTGGATAATGGATTTAGTTATAATAATTGGTTATGGTAAAAAAAGATTATTCAAGTGGTTACAAAATGTTTCTTAAAAATAGATTGACTGAGGAATTCTATTTCCCATTGTCTAGAGATATCTGCTTTTTCTACTTGATATTTATATATTTGGTTATATTTTAATTATTCTTTTAAGTTTTAATAGCCGGTGACATGATTTCAATTTTTGTTTGTGCTACTAGTTTGAACTTTCGTTGCCCATTTTCTTACTTGAACAAGTTACTTTCTCCTTTCATTCAATTTTTGCTTATAGGCTATAGATTTCCACACTTCACCGGAAAACCTTAATCTCGACAGCTGAACATAGTCTGGGTTTTACTTCTGCTCAAGATCTTAAATTAGTGAACCATTTTGTTGTTTCTATGAGAAGTTCCTTCCATGAATAGTTTGATATTTTCTATGTTATATTTTTATTATCATCTTGGTAGTTATGCTACCAACTCAAAACCAATATATATAGAGAGAATTGTGGAAATGCATCCGGATGCAGCTCTAGAGGGCTGCACCCGGACGCAACTCTAGAGGGCTGCACCCGGATGCCAAATCACTTGCCACATGGAATGATGAACCCAAAACAACACCCTTTGGGTTGATCAGCCATAGGGCATGTGACCTTAAATTTTTTTTTTCTTTTTTTGACTTTTTGTTCTCTTTTTGATGGTCAAAGATAAGGTGACACCTAAACAACTTGGTGCATTGATTTTGGGCACCTTTGACCACATTTTCAATTTTGGATATGCATCGGAAATGCCCAAATTTTTTGGGTGGTACCTGAGTGATCATATCAAAGTTGTCGTGACACTCGATCCTCGTGATGGGTGCCACATGGTGCTCAGCTGATCTGGATGCAGCCCTGCTAGCTGCGTTTGGACGCGTAGTCCCGGGCCTCTGTATATTGAAGTTCCAACTTCTCTTTAAAGTTACGTTCCTTTCTTTTTGATGACTCTCCTCTATTGATTTCATGATTCTTTCCTCAGTATAATCACTCCAGCATTGACAAGTATTGTCGGGAATAACTAATCATATCTAATGCTGGATCCTCCCCAGTCCCCACTCCTTTCATAAATTTCAAACAGTATTGAAAGGGGCATAATAGCATGAGAATCTAATAATTAGATGGAATGGCCTTGCTGCTCACACTCGTACCAAGAGAGAGAGAGAGAGAGAGAGAGAGAGAGAGAGAGAGAGAGAGAGGAAATGCATCTGGACGCAGCTCTAGAGGGCTGCACCCGGATGCCATATCACATGCCACGTGGAATGATCAACTCAAAACAACACTCGCATTGGGTTGATCAGCCATAGGGCATGTGACCTTAAAAAAAATTTCTTTTTTTGACCTTTGTTTGATGGTCAAGGATAAGGTGACACATAAACAATTTGGTGCATTGATTTTGGGCACCTTTGACCACATTTTCAATGTTGGATATGCATCTGAAATGCCCAAATTTTTTTGGGTGGTACTTGATCGATCATATCTAAGTTGTCATGACACCCGATTCTCGTGATGAGTGCCACATAGTACTCAGCTGATCTGGATGCAGCCCTGCTAGCTGCGTTTGGACGCGTAGTCCCGGGCCTCATATATATATATTGAAGTTCCAACTTCTCTTTAAAGTTACGTTCCCTTCTTTTTGATGACTCTCCTCTGTTGATTTCATGATTCTTTCCTCACTATAAATCACTCCAGCATTGAAAAGTATTGTCCGGCGTAACTAATCATATATAATGCCAAATCCTCCCCAGTCCCCAGTCCCCAGTCCCCAGTCCTTTTATAAATTTCAAACAGTATTGAAAGGGGCATAATAGCCTGAGAATCTAATAATTAGATGGAATGGCCTTGCTGCTCACACTCGTAAAATAGAGTTGACAGAATGAAGCAGCACTCTGCCCGAATTAAACAGGTGAAAAATAACCTTTGGGTCTGCATAGCACATAGATCATCTAGTGGGAAACAAATGCCAGTGTTGGTCCTCCGTAGATATCTTATGCCTATTCACTGCCCAGGCCAAAGTCGGCATCCTCAGGGGGCATCCGATGTCCCAAATCCTTCCTGAGGTATCTACAAAGAAACCACTCTCATCAACAAAGGCTCCAGCTCCCAATCCTACCTGAGCATGATCTTGCCCCAAACACCAGTTACACAGTACCCAACAAATCCATGTATAAAGGATTTTCATTTGTCTTTTAAACTCCTATGGAGAAGGATGCTAAACAGTACAAACCTGTCTACATTCACTCACAATTTGGTTCTTGGAAACCACAAACTTATAAATCGACTGGAAACCAAGTAACCAACTCGCTGAAGGTGATTCTTGCACCAGCAATCTTCCCTTTGACTTTAAACATAACCATCCAGAAGCCTGATCCCATATTCCTGGTTGTGGATCCGATTAACTTATGCCCCAGGCCATCCCCGTAGTTGCCTCTAAGAACTTGGCACCAAAAGGCCTCTTTTTCTTCCCCATTTCTCCATAGCCATTTCCCTGCACTAGGTTCATCTCTTGGAGCTATCCAATTCCTGAACCTCTGGCAATATGGGCCATGCAAACCTTCAATCAATGAGATGGAAATTTTCTCTCATTCCCCTTATCATTTTATAGAAAATTACATCAAGCACTGGAGGGGGACATAAAGTACAGATTATATAGTAGAAATACATTTTGATGTCTTTCTTCACTGAGGACTGAAGGAACCTAAGAAAATGACTACCTAACCGATTGAAAAAAAGAAATACATAACCTAAAGGAGTTTCACTGCCCTTTATTTAAAAAATGAGCGTACAATGGGGCTTCTCTCAGCCTTCTTTTCCAGCCTTCTCGATGAATATGAACTTAGCAGTCATGGGGATACTCTTCCTCTCGGCAAGAGTAAGACCTGTATGGATGCCACATTTTTTTGTAGTTTGTATAGACACTCTTCTTAGAAAAGTAAATCTAACTTCAAAATTGTGAGGGGCTTCATTCTGAGAGAATTCATGATAAATTATAAGCAAAACCAATAAATAAGTCCTCATCAGGGGTTATTGAAGATACTCTATACATGCAGCTTTAACAATTTTTTAATATTGCCAGGGCTTCTTCACCATTCTTTTACTGGGCTTCTCCTCCATTCAATGTGACTATTAGGCAGGCGAGATGGGAGTCTCAGAGAGACCTGTAGTTTGCCTGAACTTTGAAATCACCATTCCTTTTTCCTTTTTATATGTCCTTTGGACCATTTTGTAGAAAAGTGACAATTTTCTTTGAACATTCAACACAAGTTTATTACTTGGGGGAAAGTCTATGTGCCTTGTAACAATAGTGGTCTTATCCTCTCAAAAATGACCATTATGGAGGCTTTCTTCACACCATGTAATCAACAGAAGCTAAGCTTAGGTTCCAAAGCCCCCAAACGACTTTAATGGTCTGGAAAAAGACACTGTAAGTCAAAATTTTATCTTGAACATATATATTTTTTTGAAAGCTAAAAAAGAATACTGAACATCCATGATGAACCCTAAAGGAAAATAGAAAAACTAACAATGGAGACTTTCAAGCCTGAGAAAAAACTAATAAATCTCATTAGGCCAAAGCTGATGGGTTGGGGATAAGGTGTAACACCTCTTTTAGATGTTCTATCCAAAATTGTGATTTCCTTTGCTCTTTCTCAGACTTTCTTGGATTTTCTTGCCAAAGCCAGACTTCTCTGAGAAAGTTGCAGGCTCCTTTGGTTCTCTTTTAGGCCTATATTTTACATCAAACAATTATTTTTTTCACCACTTGAAGGGGAAACACACAACCCAAGTTTCATTCATGCGGTCACATGATTCAGGCAAACCTCTTTGATGAAGTGAGAAATTTCTTGTTTAATGGACAAGCTCGTGCTAATCTTTGTCCTTATCTAGGTTATTATTCTCAGAGGAATTTGTGTGCATGAGTGTGTAGGTTGGGGGGTGGGTTGGCGAGAGCTACGCTTGAAACAGCCGTCCACTCACTGACAATTGTCTCAGGTTGGGTTGGTGGTCACTGACAGAGCATGCCGGAGTGCTTCCCTGTCAAAATAACATCTTACGTGATACGAATGAAGGGTCATGGCTTCTGGAAGGTGGGTGGGTGGGGTAGCGAGATTCTGATGCATGAGTGGTATACCAAATAGAAGATTCTAGCTACTAGGTGCATGGACTGTAGGCTCGCATGACCTTACAACTGACCCCCTCGTGTCCATGCAACCTTTCTGTTAGCTGTGCCTATGATACATCCTTCCCCACTCAATTCTGTCGTCATCCAAGGTTGCAATTTCACCCATCCATCTTAACTCGTGTTAATTGTTCTCCAATGACCTAGTGCCACTATATGTACTCCACTTGGTCCAGCTTGCACTTCAATCTATGCCTCCTCACGCACTAGTCCCTCACAGTACTTAGCAATATTCAAATTCAGTGTGCACGACCATACGGCAGAACTCACTCATCTGTCCATATCAAGACTTCTCTACTTAATTACTAATATCTATTTGCCACGTCGCTCTAGTCCCTTGGCAAACTATGCCTTCTCCTTGAGTAACTGAATCCAAACTATGCCCATACGTCTCACACTTCCTATTACTTAATGCCAATGAGGCCATGGTTCTACAAACTATACTTCCTCAATCAAGGGTGGTTTCCCTCCCAAGAGTAGAGCCCCCTAATCTATGGGGATATTTTCTCTTCTTTTGTCAACTTCATTTTCTTCTTTTTAGCCTGCATTGTGCTAAATGTGACTTTCAGTGAGAAATCATGCACCATGTGTGACGGCAGTTAGTTTGGAATAACCTGTCTCCAATGTAGTCAAATGGCATATGCGACCCTATGCGATGGCATAAGGCCATCGCATATGCGGGTCGCTTATGCCATTATGCCATGGCATAAATTTATTTATTTATTTTTTTTCAAAAAAATCCCCAAAAATTCCCAAAGTTTCCCATATTGAAAAGGAATGTGTGTGTTAATTTTGTGCTCTATTAATTTTGTAGTGTCTAGAATGAGAAATAAAAGTATATAATATAAGTATATAGCCCATAAGTTCGAAGGGAAAATATAAAAAATAAGTCCAAATAGTATAAAGATAAAGTGGACCATACAAAAGAGAAGGAAAGAGACCCAAAACATACCTTCGAGAGTTGTGGTATGCATTAGGAAGAGCCCACCCCCTATTAATAGGGTTTGGGGAAGCCTAAATGCCAAAACTTAAAAAATAAAAATAAAAAATCAATGTTGGAGAAGTATGCCTTACATACACTATATGCGATGACATACTATCGCATATGCGATGGTATTCCATGACATATAATTGTATGCGATGGCATACTTCCTGGATTGCATATGCCATGATGGCCTATGCGAGCCACCCCTTTCTGATTGCATAAGCGATCGCATAATGGCATATGTGATCGCATATGACAACATTGCCTATCTCTCATGCTGGCTCTCATTAGGCATCTTCTTTTGCTTGCCCTCTTTCTCTGACTGTGAACTCATCGTTTTTCATCTCACCCTTGGTGGAAGTCATTTAATTGCTTGACCAATTTAGCATAAAATTGAGCAACGTTATCTTTTCCTTGATATGATCGTTATTTAACATCAAGCTCGTGAAGCATGGATCAAAAAATCGGATTTCTGATACGTATCATCCTGACCTCCAGGACGATACGTATCCCGTATCGTCCGATACATTGAATGTATCGTTTTGATACATTTTTTTCAAAAAAATCCCAAAAAATATTCTAAAAATTAGATGACCAAAGTATCGGACGATAATTTGAAATTATTGTCTGATATGGGCGATACGGACGATAATTTCAAATTATGGGTCCATGTCAAACCACCAAATTTTCGGATGATAATTTGACTGTTTTAGGGGGTACCCTATAAAAATCCTTTTTATCGTATTGTTCCCCTTCCAAAACGATACGTATCGGTATCGTCCGATAGTTTGATCCATGTCCTGAAGGCTTGATGTTCTTGGGCATTGGACCTTGTTTGTTTCAGTGCCACTGGTGCTTGTTGTGTAACCCGTCCAATGTTTGTGGGCAGGAATTGACATTGCTTCTTCAGGTCATCTCATTTTTGACCACTCCTTGCCCTTTTTTCTTCCTTCCACTTTTAGTGCCTTCATCACAGCTTAGCATCGCCCAATAGATATTGCTACGCAATCCCACTTCGATTTCTCATCGATGTTACCCAGAGTCAAGGTACTCCTTGATGTCCCATATGAAAATTTCAAGCTTCTTTACCTCACTCTAGCCCTTGAAGGCTTCGGCTCAAGGAGGTGGGGCTTGATGCGAGGCTCCACCTGTATCAATGTGATCGTCTGCTGCAGTATGCCCATGTCCTTTCACATGTCTGCCATTATGTTTTAAACTCTTAAAGATTTTCGTATGGAATCATAATGCCGTATGGCACTCATCAACCTTCTTACTGTAGATCCATAATAGGTATTCTTTCCATTTTTGCCTTTCATTTTTTTCACAGATCGATGCACCACCCTCTTGGTTGATGTCTACTTGGATACCAATTATTATAGGGTGGCTCCTTGAGTCTCACACCTTGCGTGGCACCTAGGTAGGTGTACCACGTGCCAAGCACCTCTCTTAGGAAGCTTTCTTGGGTCTTTTGTTTCCCCCCCTTGGAATAACCTGTTGCTATTGCGCTGTGCATCCATTATCTTACTAAAGGCGCACGGCACTTAGCTGATGCTAACTAGGTATACATCGCTTGCCAAGGTAGAAACATTGCTGCCACATGTGGTCTCAACAAGGAGACTTAAAAGCTACCTCTAGAGTAGCTAAGTTGACTCATACACCCAATCCTTTAACCTTCATAGATCTGACATAGTAAGCACACTAGAACTACTTCTAGTCATAGCGACGAAGGTTTTTTTTTTTTTTCTCCCTTTGATCAGTATATTCTGAAGTGTCCAAACAAATTATGTAATGTTAAAAACTGTCATAGTAACAAAGCCAGGGTTCAGGAATAAATAGGCAAGGGAAAGTTGGTAAAAGTAGGGAAGGTCAAGAAGAATCCGCCAAAATAAAAATATATAATAGTTATAAAAACTAATAAAAATAGATATTTCAAAAACTCGGGAATTTGAGCAAGTCTCAATTTATTTGTGATTTATTATTTGTTTGCTTCATAAATCACATTTAAAACTTTTTTAACAAGTCGTGGACTCAATCCTTGAAAAGTAGCGATACCTCAAAATTATTGGTTTGGCATACTACCCTGTATGCCTACAAATGCTTATTTTACTCAATTGTTAGCATAATTTTTCACCTCATGGCATGACCCGGCAACGCCACCCGTGAAACCATAGCAAATCCCTCGTGACTTGAGGGTGTCCCTCATGGGGCCTATGATATGGTTATGTGGACTCATGGCTGGCTGCCCGTGGCCCTGCTGCAGACGTGCATGGCCTTGCAGCTGCGTCCACAAAACAAGTCTTCAGGCATGCGGGTGTGTGTGCAGGCGCGTGGGTTGTGTTGGTGTAAATTAGGGGCGTAAATATGGAGGGAAACTTCTGCTCCTTGATTGATGACTTTTCCCTTTAGTAATTGTAAGGAATGGGAATATGGCAGGGATTGCTTTATCTTTTCTTGTCAATTGTTCTACCATATCATTCCAATCTATTTGTGTCAAAATTTATGAGTCCCACTCTTATGCAAAGTGTAGTTGAAGCTTGTGCAAAAGTCTCACTCTTGTCTACTATCCTTGTGTTATAGAGAACCTGGAGCAGAGCAAAAGTTTAAGGATATTAGCAACGCCTACGAGGTAGTCCAATTTCCGTGGTTATCAATGCTTTATTCATGGTTTAAATATGCAGGTTTAGTAGCAGAGAACTATGCATTCTCTTTATACTGCTAATTGGTAAAATGGTACAGGTATTATCAGACGACGAGAAACGGTCCTTATATGACAAGTACGGAGAAGCTGGGCTGAAAGGTGCTGGCATGGGCATGGGGGTGAGTTTGTACTAAGAATAGCCCTGTGGCTCATTAAATAGGAGTAGTTATGTGGTATTAAAGTTACTTTTATCCAGCTTAGAAATGAGTTTCTTCCAACATAAATGTGCTGTTTCCATCTTTAGTGCTCCATTACATATCGAGATTCTTCACATTTGCCAGGATTTCAGCAATCCCTTCGATCTGTTCGAGTCTTTGTTCGAAGGCATGGGTGGGATGGGTGGGATGGGCGGAAGCAGAGCTGCCCGAAACCGGCCCATACAGGGAGAAGATGAAAGTTACAACCTCGTCTTGAATTTCAATGAAGCTGTCTTCGGCGTAGAGAAAGAAATTGAGATAACCCGGCTTGAGAGTTGCAGCACCTGTGATGGATCTGGTGCAAAACCCGGTACAAAGGCAGTCCAGTGCAACACTTGCGGAGGGCAAGGCCAGGTTGTCTCTTCTGCACGGACTCCTCTTGGAGTCTTCCAACAAGTGATGACTTGCTCAACATGTGGAGGGAGTGGGGAATCAGTTACCCCTTGCAGTACATGCCGTGGTGATGGTCGTGTGAGGAAGTCGAAGAGAATTAGTCTGAAAGTTCCAGCTGGTGTGGACACTCGTAGCCAATTAAGGGTCCGATCAGAGGGCAATGCCGGGTTAAGAGGTGGCCCACCTGGGGACCTATACGTCTTTATCGAGGTTATTTCAGATCCAGTTCTAAGACGTGAAGGAACCAACATCTTATATACGTGCAAGGTGTCATACATTGATGCGATCTTGGGGACAACGGTTAAGGTACCGACAGTTGATGGCATGGTTGATTTGAAGATCCCAGCTGGGACCCAGCCTTCATCGACACTGGTGATGGCAAAGAAAGGCGTTCCACTCCTCGGGAAGGCTAAAGCTAGAGGAGACCAGTTGGTTCGCGTTCAGGTGGAGATTCCGAAAAGGCTGAGCGACGACGAGAGGAAACTTATAGAAGAGCTGGCAAACTTAAACAAGACAAAGACTACGAATAGTCGGAGATAACTTGTGGCATGTCTCATGGTATCATTATCTGTCACCCTTCTCATGTGTTAAATTATTAATTTTGTTTTCTCATTTAAATTGGTCTTGTATTTTCCCACTGTTTATGGGCTTGTGAAAGGTACTCATATAAATGAGGTTAGATAGGGTCAATGGTCGTTGTTGTAGTAGTAGGAAATTGTTGAGTTTTACTATTTAAAGAGGTGGAGGGAAGAGAAAAAAGAATAATAGATGCATATTCTTTGTCCTTATTTTACTCTGCACAGAGCCTCAATCTCCATATCCCATTCAAAAGCATCATTCAAACATCCCTGTGTTGCAGTGGGTAGTTATGATCATTCAGATAAAAAGACTGGGCCGGGTTCAACAAGTTTCAAGTCATTTGAGGTGTAGGTCTGGTAAGTGTGAGAGCGCTGATGCCGGTCGCCCTTTTAGGTGTGGCCACTTGATTTTTGGCAGACTTCTCTAGATACACCTTGGCAGTGTAGTTTTTTTTATGGTATACATCACAAAGCTGATATATTTGTTGGGATCTTAGCATAGGTTGTAGCCACAGTAAGGGTTGCAAACAACTCGGGTTCAAGTTGGGGTTTGGGGCTGCCCCAAACCTGACCCATTTCTTAATAGGTTGAGATTTTTGGCCCGACCTGACAGGTCGAGGTTTCTAAACTTGAACCTGACCTGTTGCAGGTCGGACATAGAAAATGAGTCGGGTTGACATGATCCATTGCATCTGTAATCAATTCATTGTGAAAATAAAGTTTTAGAGAGGAAAATGAGGGATTTGGGGAGATAACGCCCTGCTTGGGTTTGTCGTAGATGATTAGGAACATGTAACGGATTTATGGATTTCAATTGTTAAAAATATATATATAGTTAGAAAAATAAGACTAGCATATATCTATTGTACACAAAGATATTATAGTTTAAAAGATATTGCAAATAGGCTCGTTTCATGTCGGGTTTGGGGCTAATCTGAACCCCACTTGCATATTTAACAAGTAGAGATTTTCAATCCTACCTGATAGGTCTAGGCTCTAGATTTCTAAACCTGAATCCAACCCATAGTCGAACGGATCTAGGAAATCACCCGTCGGCTTGACCTGATCTGTTTGCAGCCCTGGCCACAGCGCGCATGAGCTCATCGCGAAGAGTTGGTTCTCCCTCTCCCACTCAATGTTCCTGGTTGGAATCCTCACTCTTCTACAAGCTGTTTTGCAAGATACAGGAGATGGATTCAATCGTTTTGATTGTCACTGACAGTTTCTTAGGTACTCCTCAAGTAAGGATCTAGATATATTACTTTTGATTGTAGATGAACTTTGATCCTAAGAGTTTTGAACACTGATTGCTTCTTCAACAGTTTCATTACTTCTCTCTTGTGTATTCAGACATTTGATTCAACGATCAACCATTGTAGGGTGGTTTTTTTATATATGCGATTTTTAATATTGCAGATTTAAGCATCGCGGTCTTCGCATGAAGTGACTCAAGTATCCTATTCTTGTACCCAGTTCTCATTTTTTTTTTTTTAAAAGGGGGATACTGACCTTATATCAAGTCAGCCTCTCATTTGACCCCCTTAGCCAGCTCATCCTCTAGTGACATGATGCAGCGAGAGCTACAGCTCTAGCAGGATTTCTTTTGATGCACCCATTCATGTACATTAACTTTAGTTCTTGGATTGCTCTTGCTACCGTGTGCCCTCTTTTCGATTCATAGTTGTGGGTACCTTTCTTTCTCTGAGTTGGTAAATGGTAACACTTCTTTCTCTCCACCCTTTTCTATTTTCCTGGAACTTGGACTACTTGGGTGGAAGACTGCGACTTGAAGAGCACTGACCGATGTGTTCAAGTAGTCTTTTCCACGATTTGACCTTTTTCTGTCTTTGGTTTTGACAATTCGGATATTTTGGAGCACAATTGAATTCTACGAGCCCCTCATGGACCAAGCTTATGCCATGCTGTTGTTCTTGCTCAGTACATGGTTGCAGTCAGGAAGAATCAGTCCACCATTATAGAGATTTCTATCATCAAGAATGTTCCAGACCCTAATCAAAACCGAAATCTCAAATCACCTTTTCGAGGATAACTCAATATTCAGTAATGGAGTTTGTAGGTTCAACTCCACATTTGTAAGTTCAAAACCTGAAATCTCAAACACCATTTAGTACTCTGCATTCTTAGGAACGAAGTGTAGGTTCAACTTCGCATTCACTAGATCAACCTTGTGCACATTCCCGTGGCACTTAAATTTGTGTTTAAGATACCCACGTAGCAGTAATCTGGCTCGAATGCAGTGTTCAGATATTGCAGCCGAGACCTGGAGCTCTTATTTTAATAGATTTTTTTCTCATTCCTGGTGGAACTTGAGCTCGAAGGCACATTGTTATACTGGTCCCTGAAAAGAGTTAGCCTTTTAATTGTGTAAAGAAGCCCCATCCCCAAGGTTCATCTCTCAAATATCAATCTTTAATTGTGAAATAAATTAATTCATCTCTCTCAATTTTGTATTACGAACGAAAACATAAAAATGAAATTAAAACCTGCAGCCTGCGTAATGGTGGTCTAAGATTGTGCCGCTTCGAATTATTTCTAAATCGTTTTCTGTTCTCGATTCTCTTAGAGCGGCTGTATCGTTAACTATATTAGTCATGTACCGTGTAACGTTGCCCTAGCTCTTTGGGTTACAAAGATGGATTCGTGAATGAGAAAGAAAAGTTTCTTATATTCAGGACAATTGCATCCGGCAGCAATTTGCCATTCTCCCATTGATTCCTATGTATATAGTTCAGTAAAGATTTAAGTGGGTCCGCTTGGACTATGCTATGTATGAATGATCTTTTCTATTTCATAGGAGATCCCGGTCCTTTATTTATTGTTCTTGCATTAACCGGAAGTTGTATTGAATCCAAAGATCAAGCACAAAAGAAATGTGTGCATGGTTGATCAGGTTCATGAAAAAGTAAACAATACATTTTATGCACCATTCAAAATATAGTCAAAATTAAAAAAATTCAATGCATAAGGTTAAGTAGGGGAGAGGTTAAACTTTGACCACATTTTTTAGGGGCGAGACAATCGTAAAAATAATTTTTTTAGATCACATGCCACGTGACTAATGATCCCAAAACGTACACTTGTTTTGGGATCACAGTGCCAGGGGGCATCACATGCTGCGTGACACTATGATATGTGGGCCTTCTCTCTCTCTCTCTCTCTCTCTCTCTCTATATATATATATATATATATATATGAAAATGGGTATATGAGTTGCAGTGTACGGATGAATTCATGCATTCGAATCTTAGATCACATGGCACGTGATTCCAAAACACCACGTCTCTTGAAATCATGTGTCACATGCCATGCATTTTTTTAAAAAAATGATTTCGTTTTAGTGGTCAAAACAATAGTCAAATTTTATTTATTGCCCCACATGCCACGTGATTAATGATTTTTCTCTTTTGATCATATTTTTTTAGATCACATGCCACGTGATTAATGATTCCAAAATGAGTGTTTGTTTTCGGATTATAATCTGGGCACTAGTGTACTATTGAAAGTTAAAAGTTAATGTCTATATCCTGTTCACCCGTCTCAACACCCTAAGCTAGTGGCTTTTAATAGCCATATGCTACGCCTGAAAAAAATCAAAGCAACAAAAAAATAAAAAACCAAGTGGTGAAAAGACATCAAAACAAAGGTTACAGATTTGACCGTCTGACAGTTGGACAATGATCTCAAGATCTGATTCGTCCAAGATTAGGAAAAATATGATTCTGATTGATAGAAATCAACGGTATATGCTCGTAAAACTCAAGTTGAGACATAAGAATATTGGGTTGAAAGTCAAAAGCTCATTCTATATTAATGATCAAAATTTCGGGTTTCATTTCGATTTTGGAGGGGATAGAAATCGAAATTTTGGATCGCAATTTCGGTCAAAAATTTCAACCCCATACAAAAATGATTAAAATTTCGGTCCCATATTATCGTTTCGGTGGGCAGTGGCGGACGCACTAAGGGGCGAGTGAGGGCGTTCGCCCACAATGGATTTTAAAGCAATTTTTTTTAGTTATTTTATATGTAATGGGTATTCTTATTTGCAACTATAATTAAGAACAAAAAATTTAATGCTGCAAATACTAGTACCTATCTTATATAACTTTCCCCCTTCTTTCCTCCTTGAATTTCACGTCCCTATAAAATCTCCCCCATCTACACATGAATAGCACGTAGGTCCATCATTTTTAAAGGGTGGTATTATTTGCACATGTTAAATTTGTGAAGAACACGCAACCCCCCTCCCAATAAAAAAAGTTGACGGCCTTGAATCAGGCGATGGAGATTGGTTTTTGTTCCAATCTTCTATACAATATATCTTGAGATCATGGCACATCTATCATACGATCACATGTTGGTTCCGCATGGCACAGATCCCCAAAAGTGTGTCTACAACTATTTGTAAGAAGTAAATCTATAGTTGCAAATAATAAAATACATCATTACTCAACTTCACACCTATTTTTGCTCCCTAACTCTCTCATGGGTATCTCCCCTTGCGCCTACGCATTCTCTAAAAGCTCTTGCGTCTCAGATCCCTTTAAAGCCATTGATTGCTTCGGATCAGATGATGGACATCATTTTTCACCCCGCTCTTCCACAAAATAGATTTTGAGATCATGTCTCACCTATCAGATGGTCCGTTTTCATTCCATGTGTTACAAATTCCTAAATAATCTTTAAATCATATGGCATATTTTTGGCATCATATGGCACACATCATACTCAAACGTGAATTAGGGTCATTGGGATCTTTAACACATGGAATAAAAAACGGATCGTCTAATAAGTGAGACATAATCTCAGGATCAATTATGTGAAAGATCGGGGTGAAAAACGATCTCCATCATCTAATCCGAAGCAATCAATGATTTCAAGGGGTCTGAGAAGTGGTCGCTTTCAAAAAATGTGTGGGCGCAAATAGAGGTACACCCCATCTCTCATCTTCAAAAGTAGATCTCTTCACAGATGCATTTAAGTGTTAATACTATTGATATTTTTAATCAAATAATGGAAATTATTTTTCGTCCCAATTTTCGACACCACAAATTTTAAGATCGTGGTCCCATAATTTTGGTGAAATTTTATTAAATTCGTTGAAATTAATAAAAATTTTTAAATTTTGGAGAAATCATAGAAATTTCGTTAAAAGTTTTGTTCGACCTCTGTTTCAGCAAATTTCGGAGAATTTTGTCGAAATTTCTCTCCATGACTTGCGCCGCCCGTCTAAATAAAAATCTTGATTCCGTCATTGTCGGTAGGAACCGAAACCGATAATTTCGACCACAATTTAGGTTATTTTGGCCTAAATTTGGATCCTTGGTCTCTATCCCGTGCCCTCCCAACACCCTAAGCTAATGGCCTTTTATAGCCATATTCTGAAAAAAAAAATGTCGTAGGGGAAAAAACATCAAAACGAAGGTTAGATCTTTATATCGTGCACCATGTAAGTAGGGGACCAACACTTGGTAATGGCATATGTCTCAAGGTCCATACTATACATGGGTCTCATGTTGTGTGCGGGTGATCGGTTCTCAATCCCTTGAAATAACTAATCCACAATTATGAGTATTGGGTTTGAGGAGTAAGGAGCAAAGTATTAACAATCGGCCGATATAATATGTATTGGGGATACATATCGATTTTTTGGCCAATAAATACATATCGACCCTGATATAGGATCAGTATCTGTCTCGGTATTGGATGACACGTACCGAGTATTGGCTGATACGTAATAGGTATCGACCGATACCTCTTCCACTTATTTTTCTTTATAGGGCATCGATACATATTGGTTTCGGCAGATACGTATTGGTCCTCCATGGACCGATACCTGCTTTGACACCTTGGTAACGAGACATATGTTTGATCATGGGCACTGCTATGCGTAGAACACTCTTTTTTTCCCGCACACCACAAATAAAGAGACTCTGCATTTTGGGGACCCGTGAAAACATCATCTAAGTCTGATTTGAAGGTGTATGTTACATATATTTAGCACAAAATATTGGCACAAAACATGATCTGTATTATATGATTTAATGCAGTCAAAGGCCATCGTCCGATTCAACAATTGACTGCATGGAATCATATGATAAAGACCGTGTTTCATGCCGATCTTTTGCATGAAAGATCGGCATGATCATGACCTTTAAATCAGATTATTAAGATGGTGTTTTTACCTGACATAGATCCCCAAAATGTGAAGTTTTTTCATTAAGTGGTGTGCGCGTAGCAGGATCCTTTATCATTCATTGATTATGATAAGCTGACTCACGAATTTCAGAGACTGATACCTATAGACGTTGTTAACTTTTGACAAGATTATGGTGTATAGCCCTCCATTCATCCATACATGAATAAAAAATTCGGCCGATAATTCAAATTATCGGTCGGCACTGAAACGATAAAAGAATACAAAAATCCGGGCGATATTTCGCTAGTATGCAAAATAAATTTCGGTTTTGGCCATACAGAGATTTTGATCCTTGTTTACTACGTTCAGTGGTGTTTAAGCACCATGATAAATAAAAAGCACACTAAAAAGTAAGTATGGGGTGAGAGAGGCTCGAACTCTCGACCTCAGGATTACTCGAAGCTATGAGACCTACGCGCTAGCCAACTGCGCCACCACCCCAGTTATATGTTTAGTAATATTTAAATTTTATATATAATAACTAATTATCCAACGCAATCTCTTGTAACGCTGACTTTTACTGCTTTTAATGACAATGATAGCTGTGCATCTCAACCATTTGATAGTTCTGATTAAAAGGCTTTTGATAACCTCTATAATCGGTCACACGGGCAGAATCTTATCAGAAGCTAACATTTGGAACTCCCACATTATTTCACAAGACTTAATTTGTTTATAATCAGTTTTTTATGAAGCATTTGAAATACTTGTAAATGGACAAAATACTTAGATTATGGGATATGACCAGCATTTAAACACCAAACTCGTGTCTAAATTCTTACACCATTAAATTAAAGCCTTTTATGTTAAATAGTTGAAGTGTGGTTTATCATTATGCCATATGAAGCATATTTGTGACTAAATTAAATTATCCAAGTATAATCCATCATTAGAATATATTTTATGCAAAAAGTTATGCCTATAAGTGTACGTGAACCATCAAAACTGTTGAACTTTAATTTTAACCATCAAAAGTAAGAATAATCGTTAATATTAGAGTGTATGATTCAAACCTCCGAAAAAATAATTTTCATGACTCAAATAAGCTTTAACCTTTTAAATGAACTTTTATGCGCTCACTCCAAAACATAAAGTAGTTAATTAATGCCCAAAGTCGATCAATCCATCGTTTAAAAAATATAATTTTTTATAATTTTGGAGTTAAAGGTGAAATTTTTAATGATATAGTTTTTGATCGGAAAACCCATATCTGTGACTTGGAAACTGGAGGGAAATGAGTCTTACTCCTTTTTTTTTTTTTTAAAAAAACTTCCTTAGAGGTAGGGATGTCAACGGGGTTAGGCTGGGTCGGTTCCAAGTTTTGACCCTCAACAATAAATCTGCATATATGCGACCCGACCCATCCAAGTAAAGAGTCTTATTTGATAAATTTTTAACTATAAAATATCGGGTCGACCCAATCCAAAGGTTGGATTGGATGTCTCATGCCCGACCCTATCCGACAAGCCAATTTTATATATCCGACCTGGTAAAATATCGGGTCGGGTCGGGTCATGTCGTGGTCAACCTGACCTATTGACAGCCCTACTTAGAAGGACTGGTGAACACTTAAAGGCTGTGGGCCAACGCATGACCATGTGCCAGCGTGAAACCAGATCTAACGTTTGAACCTACTGCCAAGCGAAGGGTTTGAATCATTATTCAATTCTCATATATATATATATATATATATATATATATATATATATATAGGGCCGAGGATATGCGCTCAGACGTAAAGATATCTCTGTGCCTATTGATTTGAACGCGACACATAACGTTTTTTTGTGAAGTGATAGGTAGCATGGGCTTACTCTACTAATTAGGGTTGCACTTTTAAAATATTTTAAAATTTAAATACCATTCCAACCGTCTTTTTTGACTTTTTAAAAGTTTATTTCTTTTATTTTTCTTTTCTCTAGTTTTTCAAGAAAGTGTCAGACTTACTTTTTCATATATATTTTACTCAAAAAATGTGGTCGCCCGATAGCGAAGCACTAGCACCTCAGCAGCGAAGTGCTGGCACCCTGAAAATAAGGCGACGACACCGAGATAGTGAGGAGCTGGCACCCCGGCGCCAGGGTTTCAGAGTTGGGGTGCCAACGCCTCATTTTAGGGGCACCGACTCCTCTATATCGAGGTGCCGATGCTTCGCTAAAAAAAAAATGAGGTGCCGTCGCCTTGTTTCTGGGGAGCCGATGCCTCTATATCGAGGTGCCAATACTTCGATTTAAAAAAATAAAAATAATAAAAAAGGGGTGCCGACACCTCTATATCTAAGTGGCGGTACTTCACTAAAAATAAATAACTTATTTTTTATTGAGACGCCGATACCTCGATATAGGTGCGCCCCTGAAATGAGGCGCCGACGCCTAAATTTTTTTTTTTTTTTAAGTGAAGCGCTAACATCTCGATATAGAGGTGCCGATACCTTGGCGCCGGGGTGCCAGCGCCTCGCTATCGGGGTGCCGACACTTCGCTGCCAAGGTGCTAGCCCTTTGCTACCGGGCGCTCATATTTTTTGAGTAAAATATACCTAAAAAAGTAAGTCTAGCGCTTTCTTAGAAAAAAAGAGAAGAGAGAGAAAAGAAAGAGACTTTAAACTTAAAAAAGTCAAGAATGACGGCTGAAAGAGAATATAACTTTTAAAATATTTTAAAAGTTTAACTCCAGTTAGTAAAGTAGATCTCATGCCACCCATCACTTCACAAAAAAGGCATAGAGATATCTCTATGCCCGGGCGCATAGTCTTGGACCACATATTATCGGTGATGCGGGAACTTACTAAATGCAATGCTAGGGCTGAGATTAAGATTAAAATTAATTTAATCAATTAAAAAATAATAATTTATCATAACAAATTCTTATGAAAAATTCTAGCAATCAAATTAGATGTTTTAATTTCGACCAAAAATAGCGTTACTTTTGTGTACGTTCCCTATCGTGGATCTAGAAGACCAGGGTTCTTATGAACGGCTAGATCTCCGATAGTTTTAGAGTGTCGAACGAACTAACAAGCGGGTTCCCTTGATACAGAACAAAATTAAAAGGCCAATAATAATTTATGATGAACAAATAGGTTGATTTTGAATTTTATGAAATAAATAAAATAACTAGGGTTACGCTACTTATGCAAATCGTAAATCAAAAGGAGATAAAGATGGAATAAGAGTTGGCTTTGCACCAAACTGCAAGTGAAAATAAGAAAATCGCTCTCCATTTGAGAGAATCACACCCTTACAAAAGTTTAGAATTCTCAATTTTGCATAAGCAATTTTCATTAACCAAAAAGTTCTAATAAGTTTGTTTACAGGCCTTTAAATAGATTAACTAATGCATAAACCTAAAAATCTTAGGGTCTGTTTGGATAGGGGGAAAGGAAAAGAAATCATGGGAAATGAAAGTAAACGTGATACTTTCCTATTTTTGGCAACAAAGTTGTGTCACTGGACATCATAAGAAAATTCAAAATTTTCTTTTCCATTGAAAACCGACAAATCCCTCTAAAATAGGAGGATTTCATCGGAAAACTTTTGTCATTCTCAATTTCTCTCTTTCTCTCTCCTCTATCTCTCACTCTTTTTTTTAACGAATAAATTAAAACAAAATCAACTATTGAAAAAATTACAAAAATAATAAAAAATTAATTTTTTTTTAAAAAGTAAAAAAATAAAGATAAAATAAAAAAATAAGAATAAAAATAAAAAATAAAATAAGACTTAAAAAAAAAAATATTTTTAAAAATAAAATAAAAAAAATTATAAATAAATAAATAAATATTAAAAAAATAAAATAAAATATAAATATAAAAATTAAACAATTTAAAATAATCAAATAATAAAAAAATACAAAAATAAAAAATATTTTTTTAATAAATAAAAATAAAATATAAAAATACAAAAATTAAAAAAATTTAAATTTAAATTTAAAAATTGAAAAATATTAAAAATATTAAAAATATAAAAATATAAAAATAAAAAATAAATAAAATAAAATTTAAAAATAAATAAAATAAAAATACAAAAATTAAAAATTAAAAAAAATAAATAATAAATTTTTTTAATAAAAAAAATAAATAATAGAAAATAAATTAAAATAAAATAAAATATAAAATTAAGAAAAATTAAAAAAAAAATATAAATTAGAATAAAAAAAAATAATAATAATAATATAAAATTAAAAAAAATAAAACATAAATAAAAATAAAAAATAAATTAGAATAAAAAATAAAAATATAAAAATTAAAAAATAAAATTAAAAAATTTAAAAAAAAATTTAAAAATTTAAAATAAAAATACAAAAATTAAAATTAAAAAATTAAAAAATAAAAAATAAAAAAAAATAAAAGAAAATAAAAATAAAAATAATTTTTTTTAATAAAATAAATTAAAAAAAAATAAAAAAAAATACAAAATTTAAAATTTTAAAAATTTTAAAAAATAAAATAAAAATACAAAAATAAAAAAATAAAAAATAAAAAATAAAAAATAAATAAAAATAAAAATGTAAAAATAAAATTAAAAAAATATAAAATAGTCAAATAATAAAATAAAATAAATAAATAAAAATAAAAATAAATAAAATAATAAAATAAAATAATATAAATAAAAGAATATTTTTATTATATTTTTTATTTTTATTATTTATTTTAATTTAATTCATTTTTTATTTTTATTTTTAATTTTTTTAATTTATTTATTTTATTAAAAGAAAGAGAGAGAGAGAGTGAGTGAGTGATTTTATTTTTTTACTTTTTATTTAATTTTTATTTATTTATTTTAAAATTAAAGTAAAAATAATAATAAATATAAAATTAAATGTAAAAAATTTCAAAATTTAAAAAAATTAAAAAAAATAATAAAAAAATAAAAATTAAATCTCTCTCTTTCTTTCTTAGTTCTCTATTATCATTCTTCTTTTTAGATGTCTCTTTCTCCGAATCTCTCTCTCCTAAATTTTCTCTCTCTAAATATATATTTTAATTTCTTTCTCTTAATTTTTTTCTCTCTTCAACTCACTTTTCTCTTTGCTAATTTTTATCTCTCACGAAATTTCCTTCGTAATAGAAAATTAAATTTATTGGGTATGTGAGATATACTATCGATAATAGTCCTTTTTTATTTTCAATGTGCCAATTACACAATCCAAACATCGGAAAATAATGAATTCCTATGAATTCTCAAAGAGCTGGAATCCATTGGATTTATAAAATCTTTTCCTATGTTTTCTGAAAAATTGCCAAACAGACCCTTATGTAAGTCTAATTCCTAGTTCAAATAAAAGAAATATCCTAATTCTACGAAAACAATAAAATAAAGTCTTAAAACAATGAAGAAACTAATCATATTTCTAATAAAAGAAATAAATCTTATTTTCTAAAATAAAATAATAAAAGAGACTAATCTTAATTCAATTGGGAGTCTTAAAATTCGTTACTTTCTATGCAGTTTTCGAAAACTGATCATAACTTCTTCAATACTTGTCGAAATTATACGTTTTTTAGCTCGTTGGGAAGCTACTTCGATAAAATTTTAAATATGACCAATTTATCATCAATTCGAGTTTGTTTGATGCCTCAAAATAGGCAAAACATAAACGTGTCAGGACTGAAAGTTGAAGACCATCTGATCATAGAATTTTTGGCAATAGATTTTGAATATTTTTCTTTCTGATCACTCTGATGTTCTTCTTTCTCCTCCGAAATGTTATGGGCAGTTGCTTGAATCGGATGTCCCCATCAACTCTCCCCGAGTTAGAATGATTCATCCCCGATGAATGCTGGTTGTGGTAGAGGTCCAAAAGATCAGGATCAAGTTGCTGAAATTCTTCATGTGCAATGTAAGTGTTTTCTGAATCACTCTTGTTATTTCACTTGACCAAATACTTATGAAGTCCCTCTTGGTTGATGGACACAATCTGATCTTCCAACACATCTTCGATGATCTCACGAGTTTGCCAAGTAAATGGGGGTAGTGGTGTGGGTAGAGGAATTATTGGTTCATCAGATATAGAAGGCTCAAAGGGGTTGGTAGGGATGATTGAAGGGCCATGGAATGAAACAAGGTCCTTCACGTTGAAAGTCGTGCTAATTCCTAATTCAAGCGAAAGATCTAAGATTTATGCATTAGAACCAACACGCTTCAAGATCTGATAGGGTCCAGCATTACGAGCTTGTAACTTCTTTGCAACTCATTGCGGAATCGCTCGAGACTATTCTGAACCATCATAAAATCACCCTCTTGAAATTCTTTGAACCATCTGTGAGAATATGTAGAGAATTTATATTTTTTCTTTCTTTTAATTAATTCTTTTCTTAATCTATGCATGCAACTCATGAATGCGATTTGTAAATATGGATGTAGACTCTGATGACCTATAATGAATGATTATTGGAATGAGATCTACAGGTGTCCTAGGTTTATACTCAACGAACTCATGCCTGTGGTCCTATTAACAGAATTATTATATGCAAACTCAGCAACAGGTAAGATGGAATTCTAACTCCTAATGTGCTCACCTTGGTTTGCCCATTAACTCTCTCTAAGTTAGAAGAACTCATCTTCGATGAGTTGTAGAACCTACGTATGGTACACTTAAGCTCAGCTTCCAACTTTCCTTTTCATTTTGTGAGATACCCCAGGTGTTCATCCTTACTGGTAGTGAAGTTTGAAAACTTTAGAGCCTCCTCATTCATCCTTTTTTCATGCTGCACAGGTATGGTACGAGTTATGAATTGGTTAAATGGGCTTGGATTGTTTGTTCGGGTAGCAAGGAATGAATCAAAATACATGGCTGCATAACTTGGAATTGGTGTAAAGTGTTCTACCAAAACGATCGAATGAATTTCCTGGTCTAAAGGAAGATCTAGACCTCCATCATTAACCCTTTTCAAGATTGGAAAAAGTTTCATATACTAGGGGCTATTATGAGCTAACACAAAATTGTCACTATTGAATTCATTAGATAAATTCGGTGTGTTAGTGACATTAAGTGTATGTTCAACATTCAATAAAATCTGATGGTCAATCTCATGCAAGTTAGTATGTTGACGCGTCCCTACTGGCTTTAACAAGTCGTGTGTGATCGACTCAAGGGGCACTAATGGTTCATGTACACTCGATTCGAGTAACTCGTGCATACTCGCTTCAACCAAAACCAAAGACTTTGTGGTATTCGATCCCACTGACACTAATGGTCCTTGTGTACTGAGTTCGATGGACTCAAGTGTATTCGACTTAACGGGCACCAACAAGTCGTGTGCACCCAACTCTATGGATACCAATGACACATAGGCAAGAGACTCAATTGGTTCGTGTGTACTCAGTTCGACCAACTTCAAAGGTTCTAATGTACTTGACTCTATTAACAAGGACTCATGCACAACTGACTTGGTTGACTCATGTGAGAGTGACTCAACATCACTACTCATGAGGGAAATAGAAATTTCTTTAGTACAAACTAGACTTTCATCAACTTCTTCTATCTCCTCTTCACTCATCACGGTGCTAGGGTCATATACAATTTCTTTCACTTTCTCCCTTTTCGGCCCCTTAGGACTCTCTCATTTAGTTAATAAATTTGGAGTGGGAAATTTTGTGGGACATTGGTATGCAAAATGTCCGAACCCTTGACACTTAAGGCAATTAGGACACTTATCCGTATTGATTTTCAAATTCTGTAGAAGGTGATGGTGTGTTAAAGGGACATACTTTTCGATAAGTTTTACCGTCATGTCCTCCCATGTGGAGATGTGTTTATTCTAAAGAGATTCAGTACGATATTTTATGTGAGTCCAAAATTTTTGGCATTATGCTCCAACTTTGTTTTTGCTAGCCTAATTTTATACTCATTTAGTATGCCATACCAATCAAAATATTCCTCTACACTAGACAACCACTCTACGAAGGTTTTGGGATTCATCCCTCCCTCAAAATTTGGAACCTCCTCCTGAATGGATTTTAGAAACTTTTCCGCAGGGTCGTAGTTAGTTCATAATAACGAGGGTATCTCCTAACTCTATTTCCATCCAAACCCTTGGAGGTCTGACTATGGATTTTTAAAGCCTCATGTTGAATTTGCAGTTGGGTCTGAAAGGCGGCTTGACTCGCGGTAAACTCTACCCCAAAATCATTAAGAATGGCTTCTATCCTATTGAGATCCATGACTATGAAAGATAGAATTAGATAAAGGCTAGACGAAAAATTCAGACAAAAGTTAGATGAAAAATTTAGACAAAAGCTAGACAAAAAATTTCAAATAAAAGTTAGACAAAAACTAGACAAAAGCTAGACATATATAAAATAATGAATCTAAAATGGTGTAAACAAAATAATAAAAAAAATAAATCCTAAAACCTATATGAACACTAAAACCCTAAAACTAAATTGACTCTCTGATACCAATTTGATACGGGAACTTATTAAATGCAATGCTAGGGCTGAGATTAGGATTAAAATTTATTTAATCAATTAAAAAATAATAATTTCTCTTAACAAATTTCTATGAAAAATTATAGAAATACAATTAGATGTTTTAATTCCGGCCCAAAATTGTGGGTACTTTCATGTGTGTTCCTTATCATAGATCTAGAAGACTAGGGTTATAAATGGCTAGATCTCTGATAGTTTTAGGGTGTCAAACGAACTCGCAAGCGAGTTCTCTCGATACCGAATAAAATTAAAAGGCTAATAATGATTTATGATAAACAAATAGATTGATTTTAGATTTTATAAAATAAATAAAATAACTAGGATTACGTTACTTACGTAAATTATAGAACTAAAGAAGATAGAGATGAAAGAAGAGTTGGTCTCGCACCAAATCGCAAGTAGAAATCAAAGAATCGTGTGACGCGTAGTGACGTGGACTCGCGTGCGACACTTAACTTCTCAAGCTAAGTCAGCCTATCAAACTCCCAACCAAGTGACACTATGTGGATTCCTTGATGCAACTGAGAGTGCGATGCGCAGTGACGCGCATTAGGTTGGCCTCCTTTCGAAGTTGACCCGCACCATGGGGCTGGTCGGAACCAACCCAAACACGATAGCCTAGAGCAACCAAGCAACACCTCCTGCCAATGCAAGGTCTGGATGCACGTGCACGCACGTGTTAGTATACCAGTACACCCAGGCTAGTGACACGTACAGTAGTATGACACGTAGTAAATGGGCTATAATCAGTACATATAAGGGTTAAACACCACGTTAAGAAAAATAACGAGAGGACCTCAAAGGTATTGGTTTGACATACCATCATGGCACACGCCCTTTGCTCGTGACACACAGTGTCATCCTCCACACCAATATGCCCACAACGCCTCGCATCTTTTGTGACAGCCTAGATTTCTGAACTCGAAAACTCGTGCCGTTGGACCGTCGCTAAGGAGATTTAGTAACTCATGAACACTTGGTACATCCACACACAAAGCGAAAACAAGGCATATGTTCTAACTAAGCAGATATAGTCATCATAAGAAATTTAAATTTCCAATTCTATATAATGACAATGTCACGATCATGAAAAAGACAGTTTTAATTCCATGGAAAAAACATATGGACAAAAGAACTGAACTGAACCACCGGTGACAACCGACCATCACCGAAACATGGTTCACAAAATAATATTGTATGACATAATTACATAAGTTATGATAAAATTGGCTGGATGTACCAAGCCTTACAAATAAATCTCAAAATAAACACTCGTAGCTCAACCCACTAAAAGAACTTGTTAGGAGGAGGCTCAGTCTCCTCCTCTGGTATGTACTCTGGGTCCTAAGGATCAATGTCCTTAGTACCCACTTTGACAGTTGTACCTGTGATGTATAGTCGAGGGATGAGCTAACAGTCTAAGCTCAATAGGAAAACATAAATAGCATGTTTATTATCACATCACACATATATCTCATGACATAATCCGAAACATATTTTTCTTGTAAAGATTCACAATTTAAAGGTATTTAAATTGACACAAAAACTGATATCAAAACAAAATTTCAAAACCAGTTCACATGATTTCCAAAACTTATTTTCATAACAAAAGAAACTTAAATCAATTCACTTAAATATAATCCCAAGCATATATAGCATCGAGAGCCACACATATACCGATGAGAACCTCAACTATCATCATTTAGTGAACCATTTTCATAATGCCCAAGCCCCTTCGAATGAGGGGGACTTGTGTCGAACGAAATTTTTATTATCGCAGATCAACAAATAAAGAATGGATATCCCGTCGTATCGGAGCACAAGAGGTTCATTTTGCATGAATTCTCAAATCAAAGTACGAATTCTAACTTATAGTTTATCATCATGTAATGTGTTAATTTATAATTAGATTTGGAGTTTAAATCTCAAAGCTTACACACACATATGCGAATCTTTCTGATTTCACACACACATTTAAATCTTTCTGAGTGCACACGCACACACACACGTTTTCATGTTTGAAACTATATACGAAATTCATGCTTAATTGATGACAAAATTCATGAATTACACACACATTCATCATATCACAATATCCATGCTAGTTGTAATCAAATACATATGTTATAGAGTTTTTCCTACCTCAATGTGGAGCTAAAACGGAGGTCTCCTTTTCTCGAGGCAGCCTCCTAGCACTTATCGATGGTCACACCTAAAACATACAAATTTACATCCCATACGTCAAAAGTGACGAAAAACAGGAAGTCGTAAAGTTTCCCCCAAGTCCCCTTACTAAAACAGACAATTCCCTGAATCTGTCCAAATCAATCGATCAATTTCCAAAATCGATCGATTGAAATCCATTTCGATCAGTCAATTTCTCCAGGAAATCTACACATCTCTCATGTCACAATCCGATTGATCGGTTCCCAAATCAATCGATCTATTTCCAAATTGATCAATCGAATTCCATTTTGATCGATCGGTACGTCAGAAAATCACATACTTTTGGTGCCACAATCCGATCAATCAATTTCCAAAACGATCGCATCCCATTTCGATCGATTGATTTATTCAAATACTCCTAACACACTCACTATTTTTACAATCCGATTGATTAGTGCTCAAATCGGTCGATTGAACTCCAAAATTGATCGAATTTTATTTCGATCGATCGATTTCACAAATCGATCGATTGAACTTCATTTCAATCGATCTGTTTCTCCAGAAACCTTCACATATTTATCTTGTCAAAATCTATCGATCGGATACTTATTTCGATCGATTGGTTTTGACAGATTCTTTAGAAACACGGGTTTCTTCATTCTTAACTCATTTTTCTTCAAATTTAACTCCTTTTCTTCTAATCTTTCCCTCATATCGTAACTAATGTTTAACATAACTATAAATCATAATTTATCACATAATAGCTCACCTTTTAAGATCGCTTCCTCGATCTACGTGTTCTTGCCCAAGAGAGGGTTTCAGAGTGAAAATCGGCGATCCTTTCGACGAGCGAGTTGAAACGACATCTATGGCTCACACAAGAAGGCTAGTAGGAAGAGGCTCAAGCTTTCTTTCTTTTTTCTCTTCTCTCTTTACTCTCTTTACACTCTTTACTAACAACCAAAGCAAAAGCTTCTCAAACAAACAAACTCTCAACAACCAAAGCAAGGGAAAGAATTCTCTTATCCAATTTGGCTTTTATACTTAAAGGCTTAGTTTGGGGTGTTAAGCCGGTACACTGCACGTCGGTGTACAATACCTCATCTAACGGCTTATATTATTAGTAACTCCTTTTTCAATCAAGACTTATTCTAACTCACTCTAAGAATTTGTACTGTCAGCTGTGTGACCTGTCGGACATGCACATCGAGTCGGATTCGTTCGGAAACCGAATTTTTTTGAGACGTCACATCTTCCCTCACGTGACTATGTTGCAAACCCTCATATACCATCATGTCACGTGCCCTCATGGCCCACGACCAATACACTCGAAGTGTCTATAGCATAACCCTCATGGCTTGTGACGCACCTACGATGCCCTGGCGCGAAGAAGTGGCCATGTAGCTGACCTGGATGGCCACGCCGCATGCCCCCGTCACATCCTCCCCCACTCAAAACTGTCAACGTCTTCGTTGATGCTAAAACACTTCTCCTAAAGAACATGACCTCATCTCTCCTCTTGCAGTCTCCGAACTCAAGTCTAAACTACACACACTCGGTGCTCGGCTCAACTGGCACTTCACCCCAAATAGTACCTCATGCCAGATGACAACATCGGAACTCACTACGACATCCCATACACGACGTAGATCACTCTTCTATCCAAACCAAGACTTTCCAAAGGTTATTCCCCTGCTAAAGCTTTGCAACTCTGCCCACTACCATGGTCACTCAGCAACCCCCTGCCTTCACCCACGTAGCCAATCTCAATGAACAACATTACTCTCTGGTCTCTGGCCCCCTGAAGCTTTCACCCTGAGTAGCATTCCCAAAACACACCCACTATCGCTATCCCTTGGCACCCCCACCTTCACCTAGGTAGCAAAACTGTACACAAACAAAATAATGCCGCTCTTGTCCCTCGGCAACTCCCGCCTTCACTCTGAGTAGCAAGACAACAACTACAAAACAACACTCCAAACTCTATACACTATTGGTGTCTAAGTTTTCCCACGACCCACACCAACAAGACCACAATGTCACTCTCACTCTTCAACAGTTAATCAGTCAGAGCACACCTATCCTAAGAACGACCTCCTCATAATCAACTTCCTTCTCTTTACCGTTCCCCTTCTCTCTAGCCATAGCATCCAAGGCAACTTTCTGTAGACACTCCCACACCAGATGTGACCCACCACACAAGAAGCAACTCTTCATCTTCGGCCTGTCCTCTCTCTTCCTCTCATATATACCCCTCTCCTGATTGAACCGCTCATGTCCATTCTCATTCGGCTTCCTCACCTGCTTGTCAACATTCTCTTTGGGTGCCTGGTCCTTCTCTCGCTCTTGGTGGTGCTCGATTAGCCGCTTGGCAGCAGCCAATGTCTCATCCAGGTTATCCAAGTCTCTACGGGTTAACTCATTCTGCGCCCACAACGTCGATCCATCTATGAAGTAGAAGACCCGGTCTTTCTCGCTCATGTCATCTATGTCTAACATTAGGCTCATGAAGGTCTTGACATATTTGTGCAACGGTCCAGTGCGTTTCAACGTTGACAGTGCCTTTCGTGCTGCCCATCCAACGATAGTAGGTAGGAATTGAGCTCACAGCTCCTTCTTCAAATTTTCCCAAGACTCGACTGCCCCATTTCCCAGACGTGCTTCTGACACTCAATGTCTCCACCAAAATTTGGCGTCTCTAACCAGGTATCTCGATGCAATCCTCAACTTGATCTTCCCATCGAGGTCTCCTAGAGATTCGCGGTATTCCTCCACGTCCCAAATAAAGTTTTCGAGCTCTTTTACCTCGCGAGAGCCCTTAAATGATTTCAGCTCAGGGAGCTTGAATCGGGGTGTCGGTCTCCCTATTGGCATTGTGAGGACGAGCTTCTTTAAAATGTTCATGTCGTCACACATTTCTTTCAATGTGAATTTTATATCTCGCACCACTACTGACAACTGCTCTACGGTCTCAGTTAGGGCCGCATAGTTTCTCTCTTGCCTATTTAGTCTATCCCCTTGGGATGTAATAACAGACGCCACTAAATCCAACTATTCTGTCTAAGCTTCCATATCATCTAACCGTTCCCTTTTTGTATGTCGTTTCGTATCCTCACTTGTCCTGTGACAGCCCGGATTTCGGCACCCCGAAACCCGTGCCATCAGCACGATCATCTTGACCGTGCCCCTCAACTATGCACGGAACACTGGTATATCAAGCATAAAATAAATAAGAACAACTTGCGGAATTTAAATCTACATAAAAACACTTCTCAAAAGACAGTTCTACCCTCATGCCTCTGCATGAAGGGAGAACCGATCCGAACCATCGATGATAACCATCATCATGGATGGTTCGCCCAAAAGAATACTCTGATATCCATATACACAAGGTTTAATCAAAAACCAGGCTTGACATACCAAGCCGTACAATCTCCAACTAAAACTCCTCAAAGTCGCACAGCAGAGTCCTCTAGAAGAAGTCCTCTGGAGGTGGCTCTAACTCCTCGCCGGCCGCAAGGTCCGACTCACCGGGGTCAGCGTCTCCTGAAGCCTCGGCAGCTGCTAGTAGTGGACCTGCGACGTATGGTCTATAGGGTGAGCTACATCCTAGCTCAATAGGGAACAGAACACAATTGAACATATAAAATATAACTCACATGTATTCTATGATATGCATGCATGATGTGTCTATGCATTTATTGATGAAAAACAGTTAAAAACACTTCAATTACTGGTAGATTACTCATGTCTTTTAGTTAATCAAGAATGATGCTGAGAAGGCCTAAAGCAAAACTTAAACTTCAACTTAAATAATCCCCGAGCAATATAGCATCGAGCCCCGACGAGATACCCTTCATCGTCATCTATATAGACAGTTTTAAATGTATTCCCTGGGAATACCAATAGTACCCAAGCCCCTTTCCCCTGGGGATTGGTGGCGGGGTTTCACATCTCATCAACACCCCTGGGGTGTGCTTACTCTGTACGGATAAGCCTCCGTACTGGCCTACGGATTAGCCGCCGTATCGGTCACGGATATCCTGCCGCGTCAGTCGTGGTTATCCCGCCACGTCGGTGGGGTAACCTATCAAACCTCAAATAACAAAAATATCGGTGCCTTACATATAGTTATTCACCGTGTAATTGTGCTATCTTATATCAGTTAGGCCTCATCAAGCATGATTCAATCATGGATACATCCCTGGGATGTATCCATTCACTTGCATCACACCTGATGCCTTTACTTCTTCACTTCATCATCCCCTGGGGATGGTTCATTTAAGTTCTCTCCTGAATGTCACACACGCACACTTTTCATAATCATTGAGTAGTAAAAACATTTGAATTGAATTGATATCACTACATACATGCTCTTGTAAAATAAAGTACATGTTCAGGGTGTTCCCTACCTCAAGTCTTCACTTGATCAATGCATCAAGGTCCCACGTGACTCCTTGTGCACCAGTCCACACGTATCACCTATGGTACCACATCACAGGTGAAATACATCACAAAGGATGCCATAAAGAAGGTATAAGATCCCCCAAGAATCTTAAAGTCAAACCAAAAGTCAACATAGTTTACTACAGTCGATTAATCGAACTCCAAAATCGATTAATCGAATCTGATTCGATTAATCGATTTTCAAAATCGATTAATCGAAAGTCAATATCGATTAATCGAAGCAATTTCGATTAATCGAAATTTTCCTTTTCGCAAAGTCCATTCTCGGTCAATAATGAATTGTCATTCGATTAATCGAATCCAATTTGATTAATCGAAATTCTTCTTTTCGCAAAGTAAATTCCGTTGAGCAAATGAGTTTCCATACGATTAATCGAATCCAATTTCGATTAATCGAAGTCCTTCTGTTCGCAAAGCAGACTCTTAGTTCGAATAGTCGAGTTCCACAAGTTGATTAATCGATCCCAAATCGAGTAATCGAAACCAAAATCGATGAATCGAAGTCCCAGTGCAATTAGTCGATTTTTGCTGTTATTTCCTCCAACCCACAGGGTCCACTGGAGGTTCTCGATTGATTCGATTCCCAAATCGATTAATCGAAATCCAAAGTCGATTAATCGAAATCCAAATTCGATTAGTCGAAATCGGGGTCCTCTGACTCTTCAACTTCCTGGCCAATTTCGACATTAATACCCAATTTCGATTAATCGAAATTGTCGATTCCTTTTCTTTTCCATACTTTTCTTCTATTTTCTAAGCCATTATCCTATGATTTAACCCACATTTCTTTGCAACTTAACCCTATAATCTATGCACCTTATTTACAAAAATTTTACCTTGAATAGATCTTAAGTTGATTTCAAATCTAGGGTTGGAAGGCTAGGGTTCCAGCTTTGGTTTCTAACGGATTCCTTGCGTCAAATCCGGCCTCTTTAATGCTTGAATCCTTCTTCCAATCACCCACAATAACTCCTCTCTTACTCCTCTCTCTTTCTCTCTCTTCTTTACTTCTCTCAACCACCCAACAATACACATCTAGGGTTATTAAACCCTTTTATCCCCTTTTTCTCTCTTGTGTGTTGAGCACATACACCGCGGTAGGTGTATGCGACTTCACATTTACAACACACATCACATAGGCATTCTATTTTTCACATCTCATCCGTTCATCACACTACATACTGACTGTTGGGCTTCTATTTGGTCAAACCTATGACCGATCGGGCACGGATCCCGAGGTCATAGTTTGTGTGATTTTTCGGGCTATTACATGTCCCTTCCGCCTTTGCCATCTTAACTTGGCTTTGATACCAACTGTCACAGAGTCTATCCTAGCGACGTGGACTTGCGTGCGACACTTAACTTCTCAAGCTAAGTCAGCCTACCAAACTCCCAACCAAGTGACGCTATGAGGATTCTCGAATGCAACTGAGAATGCGATACGCAGTGAAGAGTATAAGGACGACCTCCTTTTGGAGTTGGCTCGCACCGTGGGGCTAGTTGGAACCAATCCAAACACGATGGCTCTAGGCCGCACAACCAATGTGCCCTAGAACAACCAAGCAATGCCTCTTGTGAATGCACGTGCACGCATGTGTTAGTATACCAGTACATCCAGGCAAGTGACACGTACAGTAGTACGACACGTAGTAACTGGGCTACAAGCAGTATATATAAGTGTTAAACACCACATTGGACCAAATAACGGGATACACTCAAAGGTATTGGTTTGACATACCACCATGGCACACGCCCTTTGCCCGCGGCACATAGTGTCATCCTCCACACCAATACGCCCACAACACCTCACATCTTTCTCCACGTGATAGTGTCGCGACCATGTCGCGAACCCTCGTATATATCATGTCGCGTGCCTTGTGACCCACGACCAACACACTCGGAGTGTCTACAATGCAACCCTCATGACTTGTAACGCGCCTATGATGCCCCAATGCGGAGAAGAATTGGCCCTAATGCTAACCCGGATGGCCATGCTGCATGCCCCTGCCACACAACGCTTCTCTTTCGGGGTACCAGTGCTTCGCTATCGATGTGCTATATCTTTTCTACTGGAGTGCCAGCGCTTCCCTATTGAGGCATCAACCATGGGTCAAAATATCATCTGATTCCGATACGTATCAATTTTGAACCTCAGTGGTACGATACAATGCCTTTGTATCATACCCCCTTAAAAATATAGTAGTTATCGTCTGATACGTGACCTCTGAAAAAAGTGAGAGAAGAGAGAGAAAACAACGTGACCTCTGAAAAAGTCAAGTATGACCGTTGAAAGAGAATATAATTTTTAAAAATTTTAACTCTAGTTAGTAAAATGGGCCCCATACTACATATCGTTCATAAAGCAATCTGGGCCAGAGCATATTCTCCCCTCAGCCGATATATATGAAAGTGAGATGGTGCATTGCACTGCAACCGAAAATACTGCACATCAATGCTAGATCACGTGCCACGTGGCACATGGTCTCCAAAATAACACCCTTTCTTAAGTATTGTGCCACATAATTTAAAAGAAAAAAGACAGTACTACATGGTGGACAGATTTTATATATGTAGGTGTCTATCGTAGCGCGACCCAATTAGTTTGAAGTGCAGTGTGGCTCAATTAATGCAGGTAGGTGCTCAATTTGTAGCCAGTCATGTCACGCCATATCAACTGCCTGCATTTGTCTGCATCAAATCTTTTCACAGTTTATAATTTTCCACGGAAAAAAATATAAATTTAAGATTTTTTAACCTTTTAAAACATGGGTAAAACATAAGGGAACGCCCCGATCAACATTTACATGATGCATTGAATTTTCCTAATTTTCACTACATTTTTTATAACGGAAAAGTCATAAAAACATATTTTACCAGATTTTAAAAAGAAAGAATAAGTTAAAGAAGTTGTTGGTCCTAAGGTCCCAGCATCAATCTTAACTTGAAAACTTTTTAGTTAGTTTCGAAGTCCCCGCATCTCATATCTTCTCCTCGAGTGGGCCGTCCCCACGTGGGCTCGTCCTCTCTGCCTTTTATCAAGCACGTCCTCTGCTTCCTCTTCCACAAACATGCAGACACATCCTCTATCTCTCTATCTCGCTCCGACCCACACACTCCCTCCTTCTCTCTCTTACTTCCCTCAAGTGGGGTCCAAAAGTCCCCCTTAAACAGTCTTTCTCTCTCTCTCTAGCCCACTTGTCTACATCTCTCTGCACATGTGTTCTCTCCTCAAGTGGGACCTGTGTCCCCTCTCTCTTTCTCTTTCTGGATTTCTCGCTCTTAGGGTGTCTGTGAGACCAGCAACGACCACCCACAGAATGATCTAAAGTCAAATATTTAAGCTTTGGTGAAGTAGAGTGCGACAAATTTGGGCCGAATTAATAATCGGCTTTGTTCTAGCTAGGCCCATTTTCTAGCTTAACAATGCCTCTTTATTCCATTTTGTCTTAGAAAATTGGCTACTTTTAGCATGATTGCTTAATAAGTCGACCAAGCTCAGGCTTAGTATATAGTCATGCCATTTCAAGTTGAAACGTTTATCCATATAACCGCTTCTCATTTAATAGTTTTCTAAATCTGAGGGGCAATGATCAGATCCAGCTGGTTTAACCTGATATCATGTTTAATGAGTTTTATAATCATTGGATAGAAGATAATCTTAACTTTATATTTTCCTATAAAAATAGAAATCGTGAAAGTCAAGATTCTTTTTTATCCAATAGACCTGATCCCATTTTTTAATAGCCTTGTCAACCTTCAACCGTGCACATGACATGTATGGCATCACTAAGTGTTTAATACTTACACCATTACTACGGTCTTGGCTGATGCACCCTATGACCCGTCAACATGATGACCACTGGCTCAAGAGAGGCTAAGATTAAGTGTGCAAGTGCTTAACACCGTACCTTGATGGGTAGTGAGTCGCTACAAGTTTGGAACCCATGCGTATATTGATGACCGATGGGGTTATCATTTGGTGGTCACTGCCTGTCTGTGAAGTCAATTACTCTTAGAGTCTCTTGGCCCACTAAATCAGATCTGTCATGATCTCTTTCACAAGCAATTGAAGAAGAATCGTAGCCATCGTAGCCCCAACCCCTAGGTCCAATCCATTAGAAAAATGATCTACCTAGTAGGTGTTCAATATCGGGCCGGACTTAGCAGCTTGTTGGGCCTCTCCAAAATCGGAAAAGTACTAATCATTCTAAAAGGTCTCCTTTGGAAAGTTGCTACCCACTAAAAAATTTCTACAAATATATTTTTTTCCTAAGTAATACATATTTTGGATCTTTATGAAAATTTAATCTTTTCTTAATTGGTATTTAATAGCAAAAGTTGACGTGAAACTAGAAATTTCATTAATTGGTGTCCATAGAGAAAAAGTTATGTCCTCGTAGCAGCCTTCATAATATTAGACGTTTCATAATATTTCACAAATATGGAGTTAGACTGCGTACACAACCACAAAAAGAATATGGTGGTGACCTATTGTTTTCATTACTCATTAGTAGGGCTGTCAATGGGCCGGGTCATGCTTGGCCCAAGCCTGGTTCTAAGCTGGACCAACATGCATTCAACCTTAGCCCGAATCTATAAGCCCGGATGGGGCTGGGTAGCGGGCTATTATTTTTTTTGATTAATATTTTTTGTATATTTACTTTATTCATAATTAACTCAAGTCTCTAACTAGTAACCATATATATATATATATATATATATATATATATATATATATATATATATATATATATATTATACAATTTTTGTTGATTCAAGTATTATAGTTAGGAATTAGAATTAGGGATTAAGTATATAGAGTATTTATAGTGTATAAATATAAATTACAAATTAGAATTAGAATTAGGGAAGAATTAGAGTTAATCACATATTCACAAATAGGAATTAGGATTGAGAGGATAACATTAAATACATTGAGGAAGAAGGTAATATTTTATAATAATAATAATAAAAATAAAATAAAAATAAAAATTGAATATAATGGTGGCATGTGCATCATCTGTCTACTATATATATATATATATATATATATATATATATATACATATATAAAATAGAATATAATATAATATATACAAATGGCGGGCTACGCACCATCCGGCTCTAACCCAGCCTGGTCTAAATCGAGCATGATTTAGAGACTAAAAAAACTCGGATTTTTTGGGCCAGGTTGCGGGCCAAATGGGCCGATTGATAGCTCTACTACTCATCAGTTTGCATTGAATCATACGCAAAAGATTGGAACAAAATATAATCTCTATCATATAATTCAACGAATTTTCTGGGCCAGGTTAAGGGCCAACCAAGCCGATCGACAAATCTACTCATTAAACTGCGTTGAATTATAATATGCAAAAGATTGGAACAAAACATCACTACAAAAAATAAGACTATTAGCTAGCGGCGGCCTAAAAACTGCCGCTATTAATAAAAAATTATTACAGGCTATTAAATCTATTAGCGACGAGGGTATTAGCAGCAGTTTTGGTTGCCGCTAATAGTCTTATTGTTTGTAGTGCATGGTCTCTATCGTACGATTCAACGAATCCAACATTTCAGGGCCAATTTTTGGGGATATGTCACGACAAAAAAACCCTACCGTCTGCTTATGGTATCAAGATCCATCGTATGATGTGATATAAAGTGGATAATTATTGGAACTTCTCAGCTATTGTACACTCTAAATATGATTGAAAAAGACTTGTGTTTGGGTGAGTGATGAGGCTCTAATTGTACTTAGCCTTAAAATATTGCAGGCGCACAACGGGCCAATACATTCAAAAATCGGTTTAATCGAAAAACCAAATTACAAAAATACAAAGTAAAAAAAAATCTAGGGAAAGTGACATTTAACACCGAAGATGACTATGAGGTAGCGTTATTGCCATCCTCATCCTCGAAAGAGTTTGAGGTAGTCAACATCTGTCTGGGAGAACCAGTTTGATCGTCTCAACTATCGTTGTGAACATGCTGTACAGGAGGCTCCCAATTGGGGTCCAACTCATCCTAGGACTCCATCATACGATTGAAAGTGTCGACCTCTGAGTCCAAACTGAGAGAGGAGAGAGGAGAGAAGAGAGAGGAGAGAGGAGAGAGAACACCACCATGACAGAGAAAAATAAGAGCCTTGCGAGAAGAAATGGGTAACCATCTATAAGTAAAAAGCTGCACGAGGCCTAATACTTTAAAAGGATATATTTATTTGCACTCTACTAAACTTCAGGTACAACCCATATAGTTCCATGAATGATATGGAGGTTGCAAATAAAACAAATTAACACTAAGTTTATTTCATTTGTAGCTCAATAGAACTTCATACGTAACCATAGAGGAAGTAGGGTTGAAAGATTTGTAGCCTGCACATAAAGCCACTCACTTAAAAAAGAAAAAGAAAAAAGGCAAGATAAAGATAGGAGGGGGTGACAAGTGTTATTAGATCAACAGATAGACATACTTTATAATCTTATCCATTCCATTCTTCCTTCGGGAAAAAATCTAACAGATGACTCTCTCTAATAGAGGTCTCTCTCTCTCTCTATCTCTCTTTTGATCAACAGAGGTTTCTCTCTCTAAGAAAGGTTTCTCTCTCTCTCTCTCTCTATTTCTCTCACCTCTCTCTACCTCCCTTTTTTCTGAATCTTTCACCATCTCCCTGGCTATATAATCCAATAGTTCTCCATTTTACTTTAAAAATAAATTAGAACGGAAGATTCTCTCTCTCTCTCTCTCCAAATTTTTTTCATAGAAAACAAAGACATTGATTTCATGGTACTTCAACAAACGATTCTGATCCAATTTATTTATTTATTAATTTTGTAATTATTGATTTTTGTTAATTGATTAAGAACCAGAAATAACAACAACCTTCTTCCTCACTTAAATCCCATGTTCGGAACTGCAGCAGAGGGCATTTAAATTATCAAAAATAGTCGTTAGGTTAGTTTTTATCCAGTGTAGCATGAGAGGGGGAGTATAATAAGCTAGCTCAGATTCTGAGCCTTTTCGACCAATTTTCTCTGATGTCTGCCTGCCATTGTCACTCGAAATTGTTGAATAAGGTTTATTCCCCAACAATTATAGTTTGACTATAACTTGGAGAGTTTGAATTATAGTTTGACTCTAACTTAGAGGTTGGCTCTAATTTGGAGAGTTTGAATTATAGTTGAACTCTAACTTGGAGGTTGACTCTAACTACATGGTGAAGCTCAGAGCCAGGTGTTCAATTGTAGTTTGACTCTAACTGGCGATAGGCAAGTTACGTTCTAACCCTATATAACGTTAGATTAGAAGTAGGATTTGTGACTTCTATATAAAGGGCCTTTGAGAGAGTTTAGAACATAGCTTAGAGAGCTTAGAGAGCTTTCGAGAGAGAGTTTTCAAGAGATAAAACTGTGGTTAATACTTTGAGAGGCAAGGTATTGAAGAATTGCTTGGGGATTGAAGATCCGATTGAGCTATTCTTGTGTCGGAATCGTTACTATATTCCGGAAGATCACTTCTTTGTTCTTTGAAGGACAACGCCCTCGGTTTAACAACGATTTTACTGTTGAAGATCGTGTTTGATCTTGTTTGAGAGTGCACTAGAGAGAAGAGAGTGTGTGCATTATAAACGTTGATAAATAGTGCATATACTCTCATGGACGTAGCCCTTGATTGGGTGAACCACATAAATCTTTGTGTTAATTGTGACTGTTTTTTGTGCTTTCTTATCTTTTCGCTTTCATCGTGATCGGGAGTTCGATAGAGTGGATAGAATTTCTAACAAGTGGTATCAAAGCCGAGTTTACTCCATAATGGCGATGAAGGTCTCGAATGCATGATTCAAGGTGGAGAAGTTTTCAGAAAAAAATAACTTCACTTTGTGGCAAGTCAAGGTCATAGATCTTCTGGTGAGTTCGATAGAGTGGATAGAATTTCTAACAAGTGGTATCAAAGCCGAGTTTACTCCATAATGGCGATGAAGGTCTCGAATGCATGATTCAAGGTGGAGAAGTTTTCAGAAAAAAATAACTTCACTTTGTGGCAAGTCAAGGTCATAGATCTTCTTGTCCAATAAGACATTGATGATGCTCTACTTGGGAAAGAGATGGGGAGAAGAAGGCAGAGATGTTTGATAAAGAGTGAAACTCTATTGATAAAAGAGTCGTAAGCACTATCTGATTGTGTTTGTCTGATGAAGTTTTGTACAACGTTCTTCACGAGAAGACGACCGTGGATCTGTGGAAAAAGATGTGATCTCTCTACATGATAAAGTCGTTGTCCAATAGACTCTTCATAAAGAAGCAACTCTACACCCTTTGTATGAAGGCTGGTACGTGTATTCATGATCATTTGAATTTGTTTAATAAAATAGTTGAACTATTGATCATTGAGGTGAAACTCGAAGAAGAAGATCTTACACTTCTCTTTCTCACCTCATTGCCACCATCTTATGAGTATCTTGTTATTACATTAATTTATGGTAAAGATATTAGTGCCGTCGAAAAGGTGACTGCTGCACTTTGTTTTGATGAATTGAGAAAGCAACCCGAATCTAACTCCAAAGGGATTAGTCTCTTGAGCGAAAGGGGTCGGAATCATGATTGCAAAAGAGACGAGTCCAGAGGGGATAATAAATCAATGCGAGGAAATAACAAGTCCAAATCTAGGGGTGACAGAAATGATATTATCTGTTACTTTTGTAAGCAATCTGGACATATTCGTAAATATTACAAGCAGAGATTGAATAAAGATAAGGGTGATGAAGGGACTTCGCAATAGGCCAGAATTACTAAATCAGATACTGGTGAAGACCTATTGTATGCATTATTAATCTCTAGTCAATTTGATGGTAGATGGATCCTAGATTAAGGGGCATCGTATCACATGTGTTCGCACAGGAATTTGTTTGATCAGTATAAGGAAGCCAATAGTGGGATGATTTTGATGGGGAATGACAGTGCATGTGAAGCAGTGGGTATCAGCTCTGTCAGAATCAAGATGTTTGATGGTTGCATTCGCACTCTTACTGAGGTTAGGCAAGTGCTTGATTTGAAGAAAATCTGATCTCGTTGGAGGTATTGGATGAGAAAGGATGTCGAGTCATTTTAGAATCCGATAAAATAAAGGTCATACGTGGTATTATGACCTTGATAAAAGGTGAAAAGATAGGAAATATGTATACTCTTGTAGGCAATACAATCAGCGACAGTGGTATTGCGACTACGAAAGATTTCAAGGATCTCTCAGATTTATTGTAAAGAGGCTTGGTCACATGAGTGAGCGTGGGTTGTCAGAGCTCATAAAGAATAAGATAATTTATGACATCCAAACTTGTAAGATGAATTTTTGTGAAAATTATATTTTCAGAAAGTAGAAGAAAGTCAGGTTCTCCACAGGAAAACATACTTTGAAGGGACTGATTGATTACATATATGCAGATGTATGGGGATTGACTAAAGTCACTTCGGTAGGTGGAGAAAATTACTTTGTCTCATTCATAGATGACTACTCCACGAAAGTTTGGGTGTATCTGATTAAAAATAAGTCAGATGTGTTTCAGAAATTCAGGCAATGACAGAATATGGTTGAAAAGCAGATAGACAAGAAGATGAAGATTCTTAGATCAGATAATGGTGAGGAATACATACCATCAGAGTTAAAAGCTTACTATGAAAATTAAAGGATTGTTAGGCACTTAAGAGATCCTGAAAATCCTTAACAAAATGGTGTGACAGAGAGGATGAACAGAATCCTACTAAAAAAAGTGGTGTATGTTGAATCATTTCAACTTGAGTCATGGGTTCTGGGTAGAGGCAGTACACATAGCATATTACTTGGTTAATTGGTTGCCTTCAATGACATTGAATTCTAAAACTGCAATTGAGGTTTGGTATGGAAGACACAGGAATTACTCTCATTTGAGGGTGTTTGGATGTGCGTCTTATGCATTACTTCAGGGAAGTGAATGATCTAAATTGGATTTAAAATCTAAAAAGTGTGTCTTGATTGGCCATGGTGAAGGAGTCAAGGGTTATCGTTTGTGAGATACACAATTTCATAAAGTGATAGTTGAAAGAGATGTTATTTTCAATGAAGATGAGTTTTCGATGAAAAAGGCGGAAGAGACACCTTAGTCATATGGTGAACCTTAGATACAAGTTGATGGTAAAAGACATGGGTAGGATGAGAAAGATAATGAAGACTCTGAGATAGAGCATGATGACGCAATTTCTCAAGACTTGCAGCCTCAAGTACCGGCTTCGGTTCAGACTATCTTGAGAAGTTCAGAAAGGACGAAGAAATATCCTGAAATGTTTAAGGATATAGTTCCTTTAATACTTGCACTTATCATAAAGAATGAGGAACCAAACACAGTTCCAGAAGCTCGGATCGATATATATATATGCAACAAAGTGAAAATTAACCATGAAAGAAGAATGACAGTCACTTTTGAAGAGTGAGACTTGGGATCTCATGAAACTTCCGAAATGGAAGAGAGCCATTGGTTGTAAATAAGTCTTTTGAAAGAAAGAAGGTGATAAGAGTGAAACTCCAAAGTTTAAAATAAGGCTAGTTGCAAAGGGGTTATCTCAGAAAGAGAGTATTGATTATAATGAGATATTCTCTCCGGTTGCGAAGCACACTTCGATTCGCACATTGTTGGTAGTCGTTGCTCAGGAAGATCTCGAATTAGAACAGATGAATGTGAAAACAATTTTTCTCCATGGAGATCTTCAGGAAGAGATTTATATGAGACAACCAGAAGGATTTGAAGCAGAAGGGTCAGAATTACTCATTTGCTGATTGAAGAAATCCTTGTATGGTCTCAAGCAGACACTCAGGCAGTAGTATAAAAAGTTTAATTCATATATGCTGAGCATAAAGTATCATAGGGGGCAGTATGATTATTATGTCTACTGGAAATAGTATTCTAAAGTGGAGAGAATCTTTCTAATTCTCAATGTAGATGATATGCTGATAGCAGCAAGAAACAAGGTTGAAATTAACAAGCTGAAGCAGTTATTGAGCTAAAAGTTTGAGATGAAGGATCTTGATTTTGCAAATAAGATCCTAAGTATGACAATCACAAGGGATGGTGAGAAGAAGAAGCTTTGGCTAACTCAAGAAGGGTCAGAATTACTCGTTTGCAGATTAAGAAGTACAATATAAGTGATGCAAATCCTGTATCAACTCCTCTTGCATAGCATTTTAAACTCATAAAGAAGATGAGTTAGCCCATACAAGCAGAAAGGGAACACATGAAAAATATTTTGTATGCTAATGCTGTTGGAAGTTTGATGTATGCCATGGGGAGTACACGTCTAGACTTAGCACAGGTCTTGAGTGTGGTTTGCAAGTATATGTCCAATCCAGGCCAGGAACATTGGCTTGCAGTGAAATGGATATTGAGATATTTGAAATGTATAATTGAACATAGTTTAATGTTTGAAGGTGGAGATACATGCGAGTTGGATCTCTACGATCATGTCGATTCTGACTATGCTGGTGATCTTGACAGGAGAAGGTCAACCACGTGTTATGTGTTCGTCTTGATAGGTGGAGCAATCAGTTGAAAGTCTATGCTCCAAGGGATAGTTGCTTTGTCAACTACAGAAGTCGAGTATATAGTGGCTACAGAAGCAACTAAGGAATCCTTATGACTTAAAGGTTTGGTCAGTGTGACGACCAAACTTTTTCAATCCTCTAAGTATAAGAAAGGCTGGCTCGCCAACCTATCGATTAAATGATAAGCCAGACGAAACACAAGCAAATATTACAGTAAAAGCGTAATTATTTCTATTTCTGTGAGAAAAGCGGAAAACAAAAGTAGTGGTTCTAACCCCAGGCAAAACCATGGGCAGAAGAACCGAAAAGAACCACCAGTGATAGCTGACCATCACAGAAATATGGTTCACAAAAAGAATAAAGTATAAATATAATAATTCTAATACACAAAACCAAACAGGCCGGACAAGGAAGAATTCCTCAGGAGGAACCTCAGACTCTTCCTTAGGAACGTAGTCCAGATCACTCTCGTAGCCCAGAGCAGCAGTGGCTAAATTAGTACCTGTGACGTATAGTCGGAGTGAGCTAACAACAAAGCTCTATAGAAGAGACTCATATCAATCACATTATATCTCAATAAACATGATTTTCAAGACATACAGAATAGATAATTTTCAAAGTAGATATTCAAAACAGAATAGATAACTGGATGTCAATTCTATGGTCAAATGCAGTTTCATATGCGAAGTCTTAAAACAGATTCTTAAATTAGATTCAAAATAGGTAAAAGAGTTCAGATGTTCATTATTTCTTAGTTCATATATGCAAAGCTTATCTAGTTCATGACTTAAAGTCTCAACTTAATCTATCTCTCAAATTAATATATCATAAGAGCGAAAGTAATATCGATGGGAAACCCTACTAACCATCATCGTTCAATAAACTCTTTTTCTGAAATTACAACAAGCCCCTGCGTTATGAGGGAAATTTACACTAGGCTGATTTACCGTCATCACAGTTCATGGAATTTAGAGTTTCGTTCTAATTAACCTCAAATCAAGTGCAGATTCTAATACATAATTCATATGTAAATTATAATACACAATTCAGAGTTTCAGATTTAGAGCAGATTCAGATTTTCAGAGTTCTTATTTTAGATTCAGAGCTCTTAATCAGGTTCAAGTTTACAGATGCAAAGTTCAAATGTCATATGCGGAGTTTAAAAGATTATAACACAAAATATTCATGTGAATTAAAATAGAATGCAAGTGATGATGAGATTCTCCTACCTTAGTTTAGAGTCGAGCGTATCGGAGGCAAAGCAAATGCCTACTCAACGATCTCTAATCCTTAATCTACATTACAAGCATTCATATATATACATGTTACTGACTAATTATCATATAAGCCAAAGTTCCTAAAGTTTTCTCAAAACTAGGCGAAACAGACTAGTTTAAGGTAACGTTGAATCATGTGAAAACTTGTCACTATTTCATCCTAAATTTTGACCTTTATAACATTTGATTTATAAATTTGTCAATTCATGAAAGTTATAAGGCTCGTTGTCTCCTTTTCAACGCCTCCAAAATTGCATCAATCCGAGTTCGAAATAAAAAGTTATGACTGAAATACCAAAACAGTGTCGGCACATCAGACCAAATTCGAACTTCGAATTCAAATTCGAACTTCGAATTCAAATTCGAAGTTAGATTTTCTCGGATTTGAACATTCGATTCTCAATTCGACGTTCGATTTTCTCGAGAATTTGGCACCTCTATTGTAAAAATCGAACTTCGATTTCCAAATTTGAACTTCGAATTTCTTCAGAAATCAGGCACTTCTTGTCAAAATTGACTGTTTGATTTTCAATTTCGAATGCCAACTTCAAATTAGAACTTCAAATTTCCAATTCGACGTTCGATTTTCTCGGGTTTAGAACCCTTCGGGTTGCTTCCTTGGTCTATTTTTTCCTTCAAATCTTATTGGATTCGCTTTATTTTTGCACACACACATACACTAAACTAAAACAAAGATTTATTCTACAATCTAAACCATTAAAATCAAAGGGAACCTAACCTTTTGCCGAATCGATGCCACGACTTTAAAAATGTTGCCAAAGAGGGTTTCAGAGTGAAACCTTAGGATTTCTACTGCGATTCCACAACGTTCAATCAAAGAAAAGCTCCAAGTGAAGCCGTCTATGGTCACGGATCGATTTCCACCTCTTCGAAGTGCGGAAGACTACCGTGATATGATCGATTCACACTTGACCCAAATTCATGAGCTTCCAATGGTTGGAGTGAAGCCCTCACGGTGATCAGCGTCAAGCGCTTCATGAAGAGTGCGTAAACCACGGCATGATTGCGATCACACGGTTGAAATCTCACAAGGGGTCTGAAGGTGACGAATCTCAAAAATTTGGGTCGGTTCTCTCAAACTCTCTTTCTCTTTTAATTTCTTAAAGTTTGCAAGATACCTTCGCTACCAAGCAAACACCCCCTCTTATAATCAAATGAAAACCAACAAATATCTATAATATTTAGTCTTTAAATTATATCCTTTAACTTAGGTTTCGGTTTTGGTGTTGAGCGGCATATCGCAAGTTGGTGCACGACTTTCACACTAAATGCCCAATCACACTCTAAACTCTAATCCTTCCACACAAAGCTATCCAAATATTATTTAATGATTTATTATTAAATAAAAACTATGGTGACATTGGTCATCGTGCCGGACTCGTGCACGAAATCAATCAAACTCGGATTCGAAAATATCGGGATATTACATAACTCGGATTCGAAAATATCGAGATATTACAGTCAGTGAATTTGGTGAGGTTGATGAGAGCACCGATATCTTCTGCGATAGTTAGAGTGCCATTCACCTAACAAAGAATCAGGTTTTTCATGCTAAAACAAAGCATATAGATGCCCGATATCATTTTATCATAGATATGATAGGAGGTGAAGAAATATCGATTGAGAAGATCGATACGAAAGAAAACACAACGGACATGTTGACTAAGCCAATTACAGAGAATAAGTTTAGGCATTGCCTAAACTTGATTAACACTTGTCGAAGATGTTGATGCCTGTTGGGGCGGTGACGTGGTTGAGGATGAAACCTTGGTGGAGATTGTTGAATAAGGTTTATTCCCCAACAATTATAATTTGACTATAACTTGGAGAGTTTGAATTATAGTTTGACTCTAACTTGGAGAGTTTGAATTATAGTTGGACTCTAACTTGGAGGTTGACTCTAACTACATGGTGAAGCTCAGAGCCAAGTGTTGAATTATAGTTTGACTATAACTGGAGATGACCCAGTTATATTCTAACTCCCTATACGGTTAGATTAGAAGTAGGATTTGTGACTTCTATATAAAGGGCCTTTGAGAGAGAGTTTGGAATAGAGCTTAGAGAACTTTTGAGAGAGAGTTTTTCAGAGAGAAAATTGTGGTGAATACTTTGAGAGGCAAGGTATTGAAAGAATTGCTTGGGGATTGAAGATTCGATTGAAGTTATTCTTGTGTCAGAATCGTTACTATATTCCAGAAGATCTCTTATTTGTTCTTTGAAGGACAACGTCCTTGGTTTAATAATGGTTTTATTGTTGAAGACCATGTTTGATCTTGTTTGAGAGTGCACTAGATAGAAGAGAGTACGTGCGTTATAAATGTTCATAAATAGTGCATATACACCCGTGGACGTAGCCCTCGATTGGGTGAACCACATAAATCTTTTGTGTTGTGTGTGATTGTTCTTTGCACCTTATCTTTTCGCATTCATCACGATCGGGAGTTCGATAGAGTGGGTAGAATTCCTAACAGAAATCACTAGGAAAGCGGTAACCCCAATGCAAACTCCCGAACAGGAAATTACACAGAAAGACTCAGATTTGCAACACTTTCTCAGTAAAAACTCAGAATCCTCTCGATTCTGGTCTCTCGAATGAGGCCTAACTCTCTACCTTCTCTCTGTTAGTGCATCTAAATTTGCTCTCTCATAGAGCAGATTGAGAGCAATTTTATTCCTTAAAATAGCTCCCCGCCAGAGCAAATGAGGTGAGGAGTTGTGATACCAAATGTAAATGTAGTTCGTTGCCGGAGCCAAAGAGCAAAAGAGCTAACCAAAATATAGCGTAAGATGTTTTGATTGGTTAGGACTTAGGAGTCATAAAAGGCTTGGGTTGTGAAGGGTGAAGACTCGAGTTCGAGCCCCCGAGAGAAGCCACTTTGTGTAAAAAGCAGACGTTAGTTTGTCAGCTTCCGCGCAACAGTTTGATGATTTTTATATATGTTTTAAAAGATGGGTCCGGTTAGGGCCAGATTTGGGCCAACACGGCCTTTTCTCGTTGAGTAATTGGATTTGATCGTACCTAGCTGGATTTGAGTCGGGGGTTGAGCGGCCTATTTATTTTTTATCCTAAAAATGAGGCCAAAATAGAAAATTATCTAGCTCGAACCGGGTGCATTCGAGCTTGGCTTTTATTTGAGCTCAAATTTGATCGGAGCTAGCCCAGGCAGGATTCTGGTCGAGCCTGGTCCATTGGCAACCCTAATACTAAGGACCATAATATAAGAACATATAATAATCACTTTAAACAACATTTTTTCTTGTTGGAATGAAACTATCTTTAAAAGAGAATTTCTATGAGGATAGCTCAGTTTGCCCTATTGAAACTCTAAAAGCACCTACTTTACACTGCTAATATGTGCACAAGCAATGTGGGTGCTCTAAGAGTTTCATTGGGTGCAAATAGAACTATCTTTTCTATAATTAGATAAAAAAGAGTTTTCATCATAGTTATTACAATCATCTATAATCATCTATGATGGTGCTCCATACTTTCTTTTAACATAAGTTTTTAAGCTTACTCTCCCGACGGTCATTTAAACACCAATATGGTGTTTAAATGATCTTACACAACCAATGGTTTACGATGTGAGTGATTTGTACCGTCAAAGTGATAGATCATAGATTGAAGTGCAGTAGTACCAAAAATGGTATTTGAGGAAGATTTAAACCAGCCGATTTGTAGACTAAAATATCAACTGTTAATTTTAGTTTCAACAGGTGATACTAAATTTCGTCAATCTGATGGTTTGCATCCACTTTTAGGCATGTTTCTTTGGGCCGAGACATGTTCCATGGATAGATTTCTACTTGGACAGTTTAGATTGATCATAGATATACAAGCTATGGCATAATGATAAATCACACTTCAATGGTGTGTGATAAAAGGTATAAATTTAATGATATAAGATCATTTAAACACCAAACTTGGAGGTGAAATGTCGGTGAGAGCCATTGATGAGTGGTGAAATATGATCATATTTCATCCCCTAAAGCCTATATTTAGCCATCCGGTGAGGGCTATCTGACAGATTTCGAAGGTTTTAAGTGTTTCAGGAATATCTGGCTGTTGGAAGCATTTTATAGCATAAAGGAGTGTGAAAACAACCAACATCGGAACATTGGAGTCAAAGAACTGCCAAACCCTGATATTCGTGGAAAATCGATTGATCAGTCATAGTCAATCGATCGAAGCTATATTTATAGCCCAAAGACTGCTCTCTATTATGTATATATTCGATCGATCGAATTTCAAAGATTGAGAAGCGCCAGTTTTAAAATTTGAAACCAATCGATCAATTACAAATTCGATCGATTGAATTTGAATTTTAAACGTCCGAGCAGAGGGCCTATTTAAGCAAACTCGGGAATTAGTTTTGGGAGAATTATTATTTTCCCAGCATTTAGTTTTCTTTTTAGCTTTTCCCTTCCTTTTTCAAGCACTGTTCTTCTATTTTCTTAGGTCTAGATTCTAGATTAGTTTAATTTCTGCATTTGAAGAAGGATTGTAATGGCTGGTTTAGAGCTTTTGTTGATTTTGTGGAGCATTTACACGGTATTTGAATGTTGTTTTCAGTTTTATCTTCACTGTGTTGTTTAATTCAATTATGTGTGGCTGGATATTTCTTGAGGATGAGGATCTAATGAATCCCATCTAAGGCTCTTATTTATAATTCTAGATCTATGGTTGGAATTTATGCTTTATGATGCTTTAGATTTTAGTGCTTATTTGTTCTTATTGATCTCTGTAAAAATCGATCACCAATCTAAGATATGAGATTTAGTCATGCTCTTTCCATAATCTTGGATTTGTGATTTTAAATTTACACTAGGTCCTTTATTGCTAATATTTGCGGCATTTATTTTTCGTCATTAGAGATAGTTCTTTTACAGTGAATGTTTTGCCCCATTTCATTTGCGATTTTGGAAGAACAATAGCCTTATTTTATTGTGCGATTTTAACGCCCCATTTTCCATAAATTATCAATTGATTTTGATATTTATGTGTTTAACATCTTTTGAATTATGATATCTATGATTATAAATGATGAACCAAAGATGAGAGGATTTAGCATCCTAATCCTCTCCTTTTTACTGTTAATTTAATTCCATTTTATTGCTTAGTCTTTATTTCTCATCACTCTTTTAGAAATCAGTAAACTAGTTAAATATTGTGCTAAATCTGTGGTAGTTCTTTTAATTAATTTTTATTTCCTTGTCTTTAATTTTCTCCCTAATTTTCATGGGAACGATCTCGCACTACATTGATCTATGCTACAATTCGATTTGTGCGCTTGCGAGTTAAATTCATTTAAAATCATAACAACCATTATCCCTAAATTTTTTAAGGGAAAATGGCTGTTAACCGACATTTAAACACCAGAATAGTGTTTAAATGATCTTACACCATTAAATTTATACTTTTTTTTTATCTCAAATCATTGAAGTATCATTTATCATTATGCCATGTGGTGCACTTCTTGACCAATCTAAATTGTCCAAGTAGCAATCCATCACTAGAACATATTTCAGCCCAAAGAAACATCCCTATAGGTGGATGTGATCCATCTGATCTATGAGTTTAATATCAGCCATTAAAACTAACAGCAATGGTTGATCTTATAATCAACATATCGGATGGTTCAATTCTCTCAAAACGTTTGATTTTTGGGCCTATTGCCTTTCAATATGATTTATTACTTGGACGGTGTGGATTGCTGACATCATTAACCCTTAATGGTGTAAGATCATTTAAACAACATACGGCCAGGAGAGTCAGGTCCAATTTTTTTAATGCTCAGTTCAATCATTTGAACTATCATAAACTAAGAACTCGGTCCTATGCTCAATTTGTTTGACAGTTTAAACAAAATATGCTCCCATAATCTGTTGGAGATTAAAAATAGGGTATGGCTATTTTCAACTTTTTTCTGAGTAAGTATTGCACAAATTTTCACGAATGAAAACCATTGACTGATTTTAATCAGATGATGGAAATTATTTTATGTTCCAATCTTCCCCAATATAGATCTTAAGATTATGGCGCGCCTAGCAGACAGTTAGATGTTGATTCCACATGGAAAAAGTCCCTAAAAGTGAAGGTCACACCTCCTTTGCCTGTGATCTAGGTCACTTTTGGGGATGTGTGCTATTTGGAATCCACATTTGACCATCTGATAGGTGCAACATGATCTTAAGATCCGTTGTTTAGAAGATTGGAACAAAAAAAAATTCTCAATCAGAGGATGGAAATTTCCATCCTCTGATTAGGGCGAAAGATGAAATGTAATTTGTGAATTTTTAATTCACAAATTTGCCGCCTCAAATAGTCTTTTTGAAGGGTAATAATGGCTATTGCAAACCCTAATGTCAGGCACCGTATTCCCATCCGCTTTGCACCGCTTTACGCTTTAGGTTCTAAGAGCGGTAATAAATGATATAAGGTTTGACGTCGCTTCGCACATCGGTAATAAATGATATAAGGTTAGACGTCGCTTTGCACAAAAAGGGCTTGACTGGCTTATAGTATGTATATATTTAAATTAAAATCAAGCCTTAACTTATTGCAAGCGCACAATAAAAATTATAGCACTAGTTATAGAATCGATCCCACGAAGAAGTGATTATTTTCTTATAGATTTTTATATTTATTTAAAAAAAAACTATCTTTATCTTTTAAGAACTAAACTACTGGAGAAATAAGAATAAAAGAATATTTTTTTTTTATACTAAGTTACTGAAAAATAAATCCTAATCCTCATTCTTCAGATTGAGGTCGTCAATCTCAACCTTCAGCTATTGGATGTTTACAAATTTAAAATACCGTTACACCGTATTGTAGCCTTCCAGAATTTGGTCGTCAATCAAAAACTAAAATTCTTCAATACAGATTTAATCTAATCAATAATCTCCTAAAATATGGGCGTCAATCAAATTCAAAAAAATTAAAGATGAAAAATTAAAACCATTACACTAATCTGCAAACTTTAACATGAGTCGTCAATTCAAATCAAAATTCGAAGATGTTTACAGAGCATATAAAATCTAAACTAAAAATAAAATAAAATCTAAACTAGAAAGCAAAAGTAGAACCATCCAAAGGGTTGATCTTTCAACTTTCTCAGCCTTGGTTGTCAGGCAAGACCTTAGAACTGTGAACGATGTTATTTTATAAATCCCAAACTATTTTGATTGGGAAAAAATACAGACCTCAGTTATCAATTGATGCTGTAAAATTCTTCGATGATTATTCCTATACTGAGCCCTCTTATTTATAGATCATAAGGAGTCGGTTTACAGAGTTCTAATTCTAATAAAAGAAATAACTAAAATAAAAGATTCCTAATATAACTCTAATTCTAATTTTATTCTTCCTTGCTTTCAATGATTGATGTGTTCCAGATTTCTCTCCTTGATAACGGCAGCTGAGATCTTAGGAGTCTATCTTCATCAATCTTCTTCTGTGATTAGCTAAACTTTTAATTAAAGAGTTCTTCTAATTATGTTCTTGGCGGTGATAGTTTTCACGTGATCAGTAGCAATAGAAATAACAGGAAAACTTCTATAATCATAATCATAATTCACGATTATCTTTTTTTTTTTTTTTTTCTTAGAAAATCGTAAATCACGATTTTCGATCTTTCATAGCTTCCTCAGTAGACGATTTTCTATAACGAACACTCGCTTTCTTCGGTATCGCTTTTTACTCTTTTGTCGCTTTATGAAGAATCGTCTTTTGAAGAATCGTAAATTATGATTTCTCATTTTTTTCTTTTCTTTGGCTTCAGTTTTAGCGCTCAATTGTAAAATATGATTTCTCATCTTTTAATAGGTGGCAAATCATCTTCTTATGCTCAATCGTATTTTTACTGCTTTTTGAGTTTATTTTGATGAATATTAACACCTTGGCTCTCTTTTACTATTTTTTTTTTAATATCTGTATATCAGTAACTTATTAGTAGCAAAGTTAGTCCTAGTATCACTAAGTTAAGGGTGATAAAATGGCATATTCTGTGATTGATCAGGGCTACGTGTCAACAAAAATGTGCTGTGTCATATTATAGGCACTTTCCATTCCTTGACGAAGCGTTAACGCCTCATGAAAGAGGCGCTAGCACTCCATCAAGGAAGCGATAGTGCCTTTATATAGAGGCGCTAACACTCCATCAAGGAAGCGATAGTGCCTTTATATAGAGGCGCTAGCGCTTCATATACGAAGCAGAAAAAATGAAAAAAATTAGGGCAATAATGGTCTTTTTGAAGGGTAATAATGACCATTACAACCCCCGATGTTAGGAGCGTATCCCCAGCTGCTTAACACTGCTTTGCTTTTCAGATTATGTCAGTGGTAACTTTGGTGAAAGCGGGCTTAAATGATTAAAAAATTGGAATCTCGCATCTGACAAAATCAACCAAAAAGGCGCTATGTATCAAGCCCATATCAATAGGCGCAGAGATATCTCTATGCTCGGACGCATATCCCCAACCCTCATATATATATATTTTGATGAATCAGATTGAAAAAGATTTAATTGTTGTTTTTTCTTATTTCTCAATGTTCGACTTTTTTCTTTTACTCGTATTTATTCCACTTTATTTTTTGTGGATTTAAGATTGTTCAAATTTTTTTCCCTTTAAGAGAAATGTTAGTACCCTTTTTTGTAATGATTCATACCCAACTTCAGATCATTAGAGAAATAGGGGAATAAAAGTGAGAAGCCAGGAAAAATCATTCAAATTTGACACCAATTGTTGCTCACTAACCAAACAGAAGCCATGAGTTTATTATCTTGGTATCATGCTAATAAATCGACGATGAGTTTGTTGTCACGAAAATAGAAAATTTACACCCATGGTTTAGAATGTTTTGATACTATATTTATATTATGGGGCATCATTTGATGGTGAAGATTTTGGTATGGTTTATTATACAGTCTTATTGTTTATTTAAAATTGCAACGCAACATAAATTCTGAGTTGATTATTTTTTATAAAGAAAACTCATGCCTCTATAGTCCAACATCTCATTCCTTCGTTTATTTTAGTAATATTTTGTTTGTTCTTTGATGGATGTTCTTTGATTGATTGCTTCCTTCTTATTTTTTAATACTTAATATGGATTGTGATTGTACCTTCACCCAAGCTTTGGAAGCTTTTAATTACATTGCAATGGTTTTCATGCTTCATCATGTCTCTATTTTTTAGGCGGGACCTCATAGAAAGGGCTCAATGTATTATTTACTTCTACAACATTGGCCTAGTCCTAATTCCAGTCATTGTTGTTGACAAAAACATTAACAAGTGATGTAGAGAAGTTTGTGTTACGTTTGAGATTTTTTGGATTATTTTTGTCTATGATTTTATGTTAGATATTGGTCTTCGGGTCTGATCAAACGATGAGAAACCTTTGATAGAATAAATTTAATGTTATCTCTATCATTTGATTGGATCAAGTACTACTCTCGACCCAGACTCTCCACATTTAAGGTGCTACATTTAGCCAGTTGGTGCCTGTTTTGTTTTAATGCGCACTTAGATAAGTTCAGTCTTTTCAATTATTGTTGAAGATAAATTGATCTTTTATTCCCACACCTGGCCATTCCTCTATAAATGCCTAATAGAGTATTGATTTCAAGTGTTCCTTTTTCTTCTTCTTTTTATTTTTATTTTTATTTTTATTTTTATTTCTCTCTTCATTTATCTTCAATACACTAATGGCCAAATTTGATGTAGGGACCACTAGATCAAAAGTGAAAGAGCTGCTTTTTGCCCCAAAAGAGCTAATCCACACGCAGCCTTAAGCCTCTTACACATTTTTAGAAGTTGGGCTAAATAGTTTGGAGGCAAAGAGCAGCCCACTTCAAAGAGCAGGTTTAATTGCTCTTTTAAAGAGAATCAAATTCAACTCTTTTACTATTGAAAAGAGCTAAGAGCACTTACAATCAAACACAATCCCATACTAAAATGCTCTGTACTAGAGTAAAGAGCCTCTCTTTTTCTCTAAGAGTATTCCCAAACACAGCCTTAGATATTGTAGGATATGCTTGCCTTGTTTGTTTGAACTTCTGTTATCGTAAACTTTGAGATCAACTCTAGGCTAGGTGGTGCCACTTGGGATACAAATTTTGATCGATCCATTTTCTATGTGACGCCTTTAGAGGTGATCTCAAACTGAGTAGCACGACATGTAACAAAAGTTTTCTTGGCAACAACATTAGCGTCAAGTCGGTGAATGAAAATATATGAGCACCCTCCACTTCTTTGGTGCTAAAGAGCCTCTCTGCATCTCCTAAGGTTTGGAGAAGGAAACCGACCCAATTGCAACTCTCTCTTCTACCAAATGGTAGAGGGTGTATTAACTCATGCACCTGTGACAATAGGTCACTTTAGGAAATTATATACAAGAAAATTGTCTAAATCAGATTTATCCCAATTTAAAAAACCACTAAACCTAATTTTAGAGATTTATATCCTACCTATTTATTCTCCAAATAAATGGCTCTCACGAACACATGTACAAGGTCCACTAATATATATATATATATCCTATCCTGATAACATATAAAAGAGAAAGGAATTCAAAGTTAGAACAACTTATCTGTAAGTTAGCAAACCCCTAAAGTGTACTACACTAAATTGCTATTAGCTCGTGAAAACCAAATGATCCCTCTATTCGTGCCAATAGGTTACTGAAAGTGCCATCGTCCAAAACCCCTTGAAACCAATTGACTTCTCGGAATCAGACGATGGTAATTATTTTCACCCAGATCTTCAACACAATGGATCTTTAGACCATGAGCGTACCATCAAAGGATCAGTTGTTGGTTAGATGAGACATGGATATCCGAAAAGTGGTCCTAAAATCATATGCCACAAATCACACTCAAACGTGATTTTAAGACCATTTTTTTCGTGATCAGTGACACATGTAATAAAAATTGACCGTTTGATGGTAATAGCATGGTCTCAAGATCCATTGTACTAAGTATGGGGGTGAAAAACGATCTCCATCACCCAATTCCACGAAGTCAATGGGTTTGAGGGCATTTCAGATGTTGGCACTTTCAACAAAATGAAGATTACCTTTAAGGGTACCTCTAAACGCACCTACGTGTTCTTTGAATGCGCCTATGTCCTAGACACCTTGAAAACCATTGATTCCCCAGAATCAGGTGATAAAGATCACTTTTCACTCCGATTTTCCACAAAATAGATCTTGAGATCATGATGCACTTATCAGACAGTCATTTTTTCACCCCAATTTACCACAAAAGAAAGACTAGATATTTTTGGTTTCAGTGCCACCTGGAACACCATCAAACCTGTCTGAATCGTAGGACATGATTTAAGGACCTTTCGTGCCAAAGATTGGTAGGAAACATGATCTCTACCATCTGATTTGACACAGTCAACCATTGAATCCACTGATGGTTTTTTACTATGTTAAATGTGATGACAAAGATCGTGTTTTGTGCCAATCTTTTGCACAAATGATCTTTGCATCACGTCCTTCAAATCAAATTGCTTAGATCTCCACGTGGCACACCAAAAATACAAGTCTTTCTTTTTGAACTGTGTACCACGGTACAAATTTTGTGTGCAAGTTGTAGCTCTCCCTTTAAATACAACCACCAAATTTTTGGGAGCCCCCACACTATAACGCATTGACTATGTTAAATGTGATGATAGAGATCGTTTTTCGTGCCATTCTTTTGCACAAATGATCTTTGCATCACGACCTTCAAATCAGATTGCTTAGATCTCCGCGTGGCACATCCGAAAATACTAAGTCTTTTTTTTAAAACCGTGTACCTCGGTACAAATATTGTGTGCAAGTTGTAGCTCCCCCTTTAAATACAACCACCAAATTTCTGAGAGCCCCCACGTTATAACCCACCGACTACTTTGAATGATTGAGATTGTTTTTCGTTCCAATCTCCACACAAAGGATCTCAAGATCATGAGTGTAACGACCCTAAAATTCAGAACAAGAACCTAACTGTTTCGATATGCGTGCCCGGCATGGAAATCGAGACATATTTAAAAATTTGAAATTAATATTATAAGAAATAATATTAATCATTGTGTAGATGAATTCATGTCTTGATATGAAATTTATACCTTTGATACACCTAAAATATGTGTATGTGTTTAATACCGTATTCCCCGCATACCTTGAGTTTTCAAAACGTTTTATCTAAAAATGCATGTTTTGGTTTTTCAAGCTTTTATATTTATTTTCGTCATTAATGAACACAAGTTATGTGGTAGCCTATTGGTTAAAGGCTTTAAATTCTAGATAAAAGAGGTCTAAGGATCAAACCTTGTTATGTGTGCTTTAAATCAAACCTTGTTATGTGTGCTAGAGTTCTTCTTAAGAATAGAGCCCTCAGAGACCTTAGAGAATAAATTCTAGATCTATCTTCCTAGAACTCTTCTTTTGGAAGTGCGGTGAGACGTTGGCGTATATTTTCAAACGGCCTTCACCTTCTTCTAAAATCATCATCATTGTTGGGATCTGAATCTAATCGTGGTGGTACGATCTATCTAGGTATGGAGAAATCATGCTTTCCATTGATCTTAAAATATTATTTTTTATTAATAGATTTTTATATAAATTAGTGATTTTATTTCATAGATAATAATGGAATAATTAAATGAATGCATGCTATGATTAATAGATTTTTAATGTTAATGATGTTGGGTTAAAAAAAAGTCCGATTAAATTTCACCATGTGATTTGATGTATTTTGAGGCGTGCTCACGGATTGAAATCAATCGATTGACACCTAAAAGCAATTTCCGTGAATTCCGGCCAAACTTTGCATCAGATACTACCTCGGTATTTTGGCTTTAACTTTCTGTCCCGAACTCGGATTGAGGCGATTCTTACGGCGTTGGAAAGCAGACGACAAACTCTACAACTTTTGTGTTTTAGCTAGTTTCTGAATCTGTAACAATCCGGATTTTTTAGATTTTATTTTAACGGTGTTAGATGATGCACCACACTATGTATTGTGCTAACGCTCCACATCAGAATCGAAACCCACCTTTTAAAATAGAAAATTTCTAATTTTCCCATATCAAAATTAGACTCATTGCGAAGTGCTCGTCGATACGATTCCAACGATATATAATTTGACGACTTCTGACAAGAATATAAAAAGTTATACCCATTTTAAGTGATTAAGCAAGTCAAAGGGTATAATTGTAATTTCGGGAGAGAAACACCAATTGCTTTGGTGCTTATGCAAAACAAAACCTTTTCTCAAGCTATCCAAGTTACGAAGTTACGTATGAATTCTTATTCCGTGTAAAAATCTCCTATTCTATTAAATCTCCCACGAAAAGTATTAATTAGAGTTGACCTAAAATTTTATACCATTATAAATAAAACTTTAAAAGCTCTCTCCTCTCTATAATAAGAAATTATTCTCTCTTGAGACTTAGACGAGCTGATGCCTTGGGAATCGACCTTTTCAACCCGAATCGCCTTTGATCTTTCGTTCACGCTTCAAGAGGTGGGTACCCATCAATCCATCTTGTTCTTCTCAGATCCCGTCGCGTAGGATGCGTTCGATCGCGCATCGACGGGTTTAAAAATCTTATTTAAACCCAAATATCTCATAAATTAATAGATCTATATATTTAATATATGCTTTCCCTTGAAAGTTGTATATTTTGTAAATTGGGTTTATATGTTATTTCTCTTTTCTTTTCAAAAATCCCTTTTGTTTGAGCCATTAATATTTTACCTTATATTAGGTTCAGATATTTAATATGTTTACTCTCTTTTATGCGTCAGAAATTAATTAAATTTTAATACTTATAAATTTGATAGATTGACTTAATTGGCATAATATCATATTGATATTATTTATTTCTAAATCTATATAGTATAAATTTATCATTCTACTAAGACTATAATAATATATATTATTGTTGCAAGTTTATATTATTATTTATTTAAAATTAATTAAGCCCAAAAATTAAATTATATTTTTCTTTTATTTAAATAAATAATAGATTGCACCAACTTAAAGTTTCGGGTCCGAACTTGCGGCTACGAACCCGAATTCACGTCCATGAACCCGACCTCGCGACCATTAATGCACCTGTCCCGGTATTTTGGTCATAACTTTTTACTCCGACCTCGGATTAATACGATTCGTGTGGCATTGGAAAGAAGACAGCGAGCTTTACAACTTTGTATGAAATAGCCATTTCACGAATCTGACGTTTTACAGGTCAAAATAGAGCAACAAGTCAGGTTTAATTTTGAATTACTCAAGGCTATTCGAATTTAATATTATTTTCTAAATATCATGACCAAAGTTCTTATGTATATTATATTGTAAAGTCTTTCGATCGATAGCCATGATAAATCATAACTTAATAAGTATAAATATTATTTAATTTAATTATCTAATTATTATATATATATATATATCAATTTTATCGCTTCAACGCGACCTCTTCGATAATACAAAGTGTTAGAACTTCGATGTCTTTATGAAATCGAACTCTAACTTTTACGATTATCGAAATCATACTTATAACTCTATTTTATAATTATATTGGTGTGGTATGTAAATAAATATAAATATAAGCATAATCAAAATCTATGTATAAACTGTTCTGTATGTGTGATACTTTTGTATTTACAACTTAATCAATTTATACGAGTTAAGAATATGTTAGATCATGAGTACGAGAGTGTATGAGATCATGCCTACGCTTGGGCGTGGTGATTCGCCGAGATGGTATCGAAGCGAAGAATACACCGTATTCACATGCCTTATAACTCATGGTGGAATGGGACCCATGACGAGTCGGGTGAGTGTGAATTCAGTGTAACCATACTGCGTGGCATATACTGATGGATCCTATCACCCCGAGTTTTAATACGAGAGGATAAAATATGAGATATGATACGAGAATCGGGCTTTAGGCCTTAGCTGTGGTGAGGTTTCTTTTACGGTCACGTGAAACTCAGAATATTGGCATCCATGTATGGATGTAATACCTCTATGGTAGTATAAACTATCACACGAAGTACATCCAGGTTACTACGGAACTTTTTTCTTGGGAAGCGTGAATTAGGAAGGTTGCCTCACTATAGTTTGTCATAGGATTAAGTATAAGAGTATGATAAGATATAAGTATGAGATAAGATAAGTTATGATACGAGTACGATAATAAGACATCGCTGTGTAGGCCAGCAAAAGATAAAGAACTTAAGTTTCTGTACATGCTGTTCCTTGCGTAGCCACCGTAAGGGCAACAACGTCTTTCAGCCAAGACGAATCTCTGGGAGAGATTATGAGTATGAGTGCGTTATGAGTGAGTTTGGCCATTATGTCTCCCCATTGGCTGGGTGGTGGAGTATGAGTATGACACGAGGGCATTATAATATGGTGGTATGATACTATGTTGACCCTCCCATAGTAGCTCGAGCAGCGACTCTGGCACAGGTCGTTTAGGATTTCACTAGTATGTTAGTTACGCATGCGTATGTATGTGCGAGAATGATAATAATACATGGTATGATATGCTATGAGATATGGTAAGGCACGTTAGGATATGAGTGTCTAGAGCATGGTCTTGCATTTATGATATGATATGAGTTTTACGATATGCACGTGATTTTGTCTTCCATTTGTTATCTGCTTTGAGATATTATGTTTATCACTCACCAGATGCACCCACAATGCACCTGAGTAGTATGGGGTGGATTGGTGGTGTATCCCACTGAGTTTACGTGACTGAGTAAACTCATCCCACGATAATCTAACAGTTGCAGGTGATTACGCTGGTGGAGTAGACGCTGGCCATCTAGATCTCGCCGACGCTGATTTCATTGATTCCGCGGGCGTTGAGTACCAGGAGCATTTGGAGGGCGATGTTGCTGATCACCAGGAGGACTACAGTGTTGGTTTTGATCCGAGCGCCGGATATTGGATTTGAATCGGTAAGGGCTGCAAAAGACCGGCTTGCTTCTGATGCTCAACTTTCACCTGTTGGCATACTAAACACCTGGAGACGTATTCGGCAATCTCTCTCTTCATATTTGGCCACCAATAATAGTTTCAAATATTCCAGTACATTTTTGTGCTTCCTGGGTGCACCGAATATCCAGATTTGTGTGCCTCCTCGAGAATTTTGTTCCGTAATATTTCAACATCGGGGACATACAATCTATCTCGGAAAAGGAGGGTCCCGTCAAATCGTATAAAGAAATCAGGTTTAGGGCCCTCGGCTAACTGTCCCTTAATCTTCGAAATTTCGGGATCTAAGGGTTGGCCATTTCTGATATAACCTAGAATCTGCTATTCCTATAGTTGACATCTCAGATCACCTAGAATTTTAAACAGTCAAATCTTCAAGGATTTATTTTATCTAATTGTCCATCAATTTAGAAAAGCTTCATCCATTATTTTCCAATCCGTCTAGACCATTTCTAATATTTCTCACAAGTTCCTAACTGTATAAGTCATTCCTAAATAAATCTTTAAATACCAAATCGAACCTTAGAGTCTTCTATCATCAACGATCGAACTTTCTTGAAACCAATAAGTCCTCAAAAGATCAAAAGTCTCGGGTCTATCTGAATCATTATAACCTCAATCAATATATTGTACTTACATAACCCATAGAAGGTATTAGACCCAACATCTTGTGTAAGATGGAGTCTAACTGAACAAGAGTATGATGAGCATGATTTAGCCCAACGTCTTGAGCGAGACGGAGTTTGACATGCAATAAATAACATGATTCATTAGACCCAACGTCTCGAGCATGACGGAGTTTAACTAACAAGTGATAAGCATGATTAAGACCCAACGTCTTGAGCGAGACGGAGTCTAACGTGCATTAAATGACAAGAAAGATGAAATTAAAAGATATGATGCATTCATGTAATATTAATATATATATTTACGTTCAGTTCATTTCAGCTTAGTGAGATTATACATGCCACATGCACACATACATGAAATATATCGAAATGTTATATGGCTAGGATTGATATTTTATGCTTCAATGGATTGCATGTCTGGTCCATACAAGTGTAAACTTACATCCCTTGTTTATGTGGGTGACCAGATGAGACAGGTGTTGCCAATGACTATGTATGGGTCTATGGCGATGAGACGACACATGGTGCTCAAGAAACTGGACTGAATGGCGTTGCTGGCTTCGTGGCCTAATTAGCTATTTTCCTTTCTAGTTAGTGGTAATTTTAAATAAATGGGACATTGATCAGTTAGTATTTTATCTAAACTGTTTAAGCTTTAATTATGTTGGACTTGTTATTGGAATAAGAACATTATCATGGGTTTTATTTAGATTAATTAATGTTTTAAAGAAATTTTATCTTCCGTTGTTTAAGGTGCTTTTATCGCCTTATTATGTTTCTATGGTTTTCGATACGAAGGCACGGTCTAAGATCTTACAATTAAGAGGTTGTGAGATCTCGGGTCGCTATAGTTGGTATCAAAGCCTAAGGTTGATTCTTACGTCGGAAATATGTGTAACTGGAGTTTAACGTGAGATTAATCGACTGCAGATGACGAACAAACATATTGATGCGTTGACCGAGGCAATTGTGAGTGCCATCAATGCAATCAAAACTCCAAATACCCAACCTACTCTTGCTCCCAGGTCAGAATTGGACGAATTCAGGAAGAACCGACCACGATACTTCAATGGGACGGGAGATAGCGTGGAGGCTATGAAATGGGTGCAACAGATGGAAAAGATCTTCGATCTGATGGAGTGTAATGAAACAACTAAAGTGAGATTGGCAACCTACAAACTGGAGGGGGATGCCGAGAACTGGTGGAGACAATTGAAAGAAGCGACTCGTGTCGAAGAGCCTGGTTATGTATGGGACTGGGATGAATTCGTAAAAGTGTTTTATGATAAGTACTACCCCCAGAGCGTCCAAGAAGCAAAGATTGAGGAACTCCTGAACCTCTAACAGGGAGAGATGACTGTTGATGCTTATGCTAAGCTTTTTACAGAACTGAGCCAGTTTGCACCGACCCTGGTTTCTGACGAGAACTTTCGACTCAGGAGATTTGAGAAGGGTTTGAGGCCCCAGATTAGGACCTTGGTGGTTGGACACCGATGCGACTCATACAAGGACCTGATTGATAGATGTTACACCATCGAGAGAGAATTAAAGGTGCCTTCGCCGACTAGTAATGTGGGTCAGAGCTCGGCTAGAAACTTTCAATATGGCCGTCGAGATCGTGTGTTTTCTAAATCCAACATGAGATCGGAGAGTAGGGGCACTCCTTACTCAAGACCAGCCTTCTCGCAGCAGAGCAAGACTAATTCTACAGTGGCGTCGACTGCAAAGACTACTCCGACCTGTACCACTTGTGGCAAGAATCATTACTGGGCATAAAGCAGCTGAGTGCAAGATGCCTAAGAAGTCATCTGGATCGAGGGCTATGCCTCCTGCGACGATTACGGCTAATGGCCGCGTGTATACCCTATCTGATGCTGACGCTAGAGCTTCAGACGATGTCATCCAGGGTATGTTTATTTATTTAAAATTCATGATTAAGTTCTTTCATACATGTTTACATAGTAATATCATAAATATTAATTTACGTAGAATGACTACTTTTCGAAAATGTTTTCAAAAATGAATTAAATGAATTTGTTAAGAACTGACGAAGATCTAGTAGACATTAAGCTTTCAAATTGAATGATACCCTTACGTTGAATAATTTAAGTCGTAGCATGTCTTGGGTGCCCAGGTTCGATGTTGATCGATGGCCTTTTTGCTCATGTGCTTTTGGATTCAGGTGCTTCCCATTCATTCGTCTCCTTAAACTTCGCTAAGCGTCTTGATAAAGATTCATCTCTTATGAGCATTCCTTTGATCGTAGCAACTCCTTTGGGAAAAAGTGTGCTTGCTGATAGAGTCTATCCTCGATGTTCTGTCCAGATTGGAACCCATGCATTGGTTGTCGATCTAATTGAATTAGACTTCGAAGATTTTGATGTGATCCTAGGGATGGATTGGCTAGCTGAATCTCATGCGACCCTTGATTGTTTCGCCAAGACCGTGATTTTTACCCCTTTGGATGGACCGACTTTTAAATTCAAGGGCGCACGAAAGGGTGCCATCCGAAACTCTTTGCTTTATTAGAAGTCGAGGAAAAGCGGGGAGATATATCATCGATTCCTGTTGTAAATGAATTTGCTGGAGTTTTTCCTGATGAGGTGACGGGTTTGCCGCCGAGTAGGAAAGTCAAATTTCAGATTGAGCTTGTACCTGGCACTGCACCGATAGCCAAGACTCCTTACAAGATGGCACCTGCAGAACTATCAGAATTGAAGAAATAGTTACAGGAACTACAAGATAAGGGCTTCATTAGAAGAAGTCAGTCACCCAGGGGTGCTCCTATTTTATTTGTTAAGAAGAAGGATGGTTCTCAGAGGCTATGCATTGATTACCGACAGTTGAACCAAGCGACGATTAAGAACAAGTATTTATTGCCACGGATCGATGTTCTATTTGATCAACTGCAAGGCGCACGATATTTCTCTAAGGTTGATCTGAGATCTGGATATCACCAGTTGAGAGTGAGAGTGTCTGATATAGCTAAGACGACATTCAATACGAGGTATGGGCAGTTTGAATTTTTGGTAATGCCTTTCGGATTGACTAATGCTCCTGCAATCTTTATGGACTTGATGAACCGTATTTTCAAGCCCTACTTGGATCAGTTTATGGTGGTTTCGTTGATGACATCTTGATCTACTCCAAGTCCGAAGAAGAGCATGCCGAACACTTAAGGATCGTCTTACAAACCATATTGGACCACCAGTTGTATGCTAAGACGAGTAAATGCGAATTCTGGATGCGTGAAGTGACATTTCTGGGCCACAGAATTTTGAGGCAGGGATTACTGTTGATCCTGCAAAAATTGAAGCCATTATAAATTGGGCGAGCCCCAAAAGTGTTACTGAAGTATGAACTTTCCTTGGCTTAGCTGGTTACTATAGAAGGTTCGTGGAAGGTTTCTCAAAGATCTCAGGACCTCTTATCAGGCTAACCAAGAAAAATGTGAAATTCATTTGGACCGATGAGTGCGAGAAGAGCTTTCTCGAGCTGAAGAAAAGATTGACTACTGCTCCCATTCTAGTGATGCCTTCTGGCAGTGGTGGCTTTACCATTAATACCGATGCGTCGTATAAAGGACTAGGTGGTGTCTTGATGCAGAATGAGAGAGTTGTAGCTTACGGATCCAGGCAGCTAAAGGAGCATAAAAAGAATTACCCTACACACGATCTAGAACTGGCCGCTATCATATTTGTGTTGAAGATCTGGAGACACTACCTATATGGAGAGAAATTCATCATCTCCACGGATCATCAAAGTCTTAAATACCTTTTTACGTAGAAAGACTTGAATATGAGGCAGAGAAGATGGTTGGAATTCCTGATCGATTATGATTGTGAGATCAAGTATCATCCGAGAAAGGCTAATGTTGTTGCCGATGCCCTCAGCAGATTTGTTCCAGAACAGGTAATTCGATCAAGAGCATTGCTTTCACACATTGTTATCACCTCTTCATTACTTGATCGAATCAGGGGATTACAGCTTGAAGATCCTATCCTCTTGAAATTGAAGGACGGTGGGAAGTCTGAGATTACTGTCAAGGATGATGGGATGGTGCTGTTCCAGGGACGCTACTGTGTACCTGATAATATAGAATTGAAACGGGAGATTTTAGACGAAGCCCATAAGTCTAAGTTCTCTATTCACCCCGGGAACAATAAGATGTACAAGGAATTGAAGAAAAATTATTGGTGGAATGATATGAAGAGAGAGATCACTGACTACGTGGCAAGGTGTCTCACATGCCAGCAAGTTAAAGCTGAACATCAGAAACCACCCGGGTTACTTCAGCCACTACCGATTCCGGGTTGGAAATGGGAGAGTATCCGCATGGATTTCATCACCGGTTTGCCGAGAACCCTGAAGAGGAACGACGCTATTTGGGTTGTGGTCGATAGACTGACTAAATCGGCTCATTTTATTCCGTACTGCATGACCTATTCAGCCTCCCAGTTGGCAGATATTTATATTCGTGGGATTGTCAGATTGCATGGTGTGCCTGCTGATATCGTATCTGATAGAGACCCTCGTTTCACGTCAAGATTTTGGCAGAAATTTCAAGATGGGATGGGGTCTAAGTTGAAATTTAACTCTGCTTTTCATCCTCAAATGGATGGGCAGACCGAAAGATTGAATCAAGTGTTAGAGGACATGCTTCGTGCTTGTGTACTGGACTTTGGAGGCAATTGGGACGAGCATCTACCTCTTACGGAGTTTGCGTATAATAATAGTTACCAGTCCACTATACAGATGGCCCCGTATGAAGCCTTATATGGGAGAAGTTGCAGAACTCCTCTGTGTTGGGATGAGGTCAGCGTGAGAAGTTTGTTGGGACCTCAAATTGTTGAAGACACGTCCAAACAAGTTCAATTGATCCGAGAACGAATGCGGACCGCGCAGAGCAAATAGAAGAGTTACGCTGATTTGAAGCATAGGAATTGGGATCTGATTGAAGGGGATCAAGTCTTTGTAAAAATCTCTCCTATGAAAGGAGTGATGAGATTCGGGCGGAAAGGAAAACTTAGTCCGAGATTTGTGGGACCGTTCGAAATTTTAAAGAGAATCGGAGAAACGACATATCGAGTCAAGCTACCACCAAAGTTTGCCGATGTGCACAACGTTTTTCACATATCCATGTTAAAGAAATACGTGGCAGACCCTACTCACGTTATCGATTGGGAACCCTTGGAGGTTTATAAGGATATGTCCGTGGTGGAGGTGCCTGTTCAGGTTGTTGATCGGAAAGAGCAGACCCTGAGGAATAAAGTTATACCGCTGGTCCTTGTGATTTGGCAGCACCACTCTCGCGAGGAAGCTACTTGGGTGAGCGAGGATGTTATCAGGAGGGACTACCCCTATCTCTTCTAGTAAGGTATGACTCAATTTCGAGGACGAAATTTGTATAAGTAGGGAAGAATGTCATGATCTGAATTTTATACCTTTGATACACCTAAAATATGTGTATGTGTTTAATACCGTATTCCCCGCATGCCTTGAGTTTTCAAAACGTTTTATCTAAAAATGCATGTTTTGGTTTTTCAAGCTTTTATATTTATTTTCGTCATTAATGAACATAAGTTGTGTGGTAGCCTATTGGTTAAAGGCTTTAAATTCTAGATAAGAGGTCTAGGGATCAAACCTTATTATGTGTGCTTTAAACCTCTATTTTAGACTTTGAGATAAAAGCCTATACACTCTTCCTTATTGTGTTGGCTTAACACCGGATAATCTCCAAAGTGTGATAAATAAGCGTCTTACGGAGAACCCTAAATTATAAGCTTATTTAGAGTTCTTCTTAAGAATAGAGCCGTCAGAGACCCTAGAGACCTTAGAGAAGAAATTCTAGATCTATCTTCCTAGAACCCTTCTTTTGGAAGTGCGGTGAGACGTTGGCGTATATTCTCAAGCGGCCTTCACCTTCTTCTAAAATCATCATCATTGTTGGGATCTGAATCTAATCGTGGTGGTACGATCGATCTAGGTATGGAGAAATCATGCTTTCCATTGATCTTAAAATATTATTTGTTATTAATAGATTTTTATATAAATTAGTGATTTTATTTCATAGATAATAATGGAATAATTAAATGAATGCATGCTATGATTAATAGATTTTTAATGTTAATGATGTTAGGTTAAAAAGAAGTCTGATTAAATTCCACCATGTGATTTGATATATTTTGAGGCGTGCTCACAGATTGAAATCAATCGATTGACACCTAAAAGCAATTTCCGTGAATTCTCGCCAAACTTTGCATAAGATACTGCCTCAGTATTTTGGTCTTAACTTTCTGTCCCGAACTCAGATTGAGGCAATTCGTACGGTGTTGGAAAGATGACGACAAGTTCTACAACTTTTGTGTTTTAGCCATTTTCTGAATCTGACGTCTTGAAGGTCTAAATTGAGCTGTAAGTAGCACTAAGTTTCCGATGACCTAAAGTTGCAGTATTTTGATAGTATTTTTGGAATTCTTGGGCTGTTTTACGCACCATGATCGTATGATATGCACTGTAATATTTATGCACCATGATTGTGTACACTTTAATATTTACGTACCATAATTAAATATACTTAAATGCATATGTAGTATGATATCACTCTAATGCACTTTATATGTCCCATGATGATCTATATAATTCACAATCAAGATACGTAAAATACGATGAAATGTCAAGCCATGATTAATGAGCATTAGACTCAACATCTTGTACCCGATGGAGTCTAAGAAGGTATTAGACCCAACATCTTGTGTAAGATGGAGTCTAACTGAACAAGAGTATGATGAGCATGATTTAGCCCAACGTCTTGAGCGGGACGGAGTTTGACATGCAATAAATAACATGATTCATTAGACCCAACGTCTCGAGCATGACGGAGTCTAACTAACAAGTGATAAGCATGATTAAGACCCAACGTCTTGAGCGAGACGGAGTCTAACGTGCATTAAATGACAAGAAAGATGAAATTAAAAGATATGATGCATTCATGTAATATTAATATATATGTTTACGTTCAGTTCATTTCAACTTAGTGAGATTATACATGCTACATGTACACATACATGAAATATATCGAAATGTTATATGGCTAGGATTGATATTTTATGCTTCAATGGATTGTATGTCTGGTCCATACAAGTGTAAACTTACACCCCTTGTTTATGTGGATGACGGATGGGGCGAATTATTTGCCAATGACAATGTATGGGATTACATAAGCGATGGGGCACGTGGTGCTCAAGAAACTGGACTGAATGGCGTTGATGGCTTCGTGGCCTAATTAGTTATTTTCCTTTCTAATTAGTGGTAATTTTAAATAAATGGGACATTGATTAGTTAGTATTTTATCTAAACTGTTTAAGCTTTAATTATGTTGAACTTGTTATTGGAATAAGAACATTATCATGGGTTTTATTTAGATTAATTAATGTTTTAAAGAAATTTTATCTTTCGTTGTTTAAGGTGCTTTTATCGCCTTATTATGTTTCTATGGTTCTCGATACGAAGGTACGGTCTAAGATCTTATAATTAAGAGGCTGTGAGATCTCGGGTCGCGATAATTCATGTGTGAATTCTCGCTTAGGTCCGAGTCGTGTAGGACGTCGATGCAGCATGTTGCGCCGTAGCGATCGTGTTCACGCTTCACACCAGAGTCGAACTTAGGGTCTAAATTAAAATATAAGAGATATTTCAGTTTAGGTAACTTATAAAGGAAGGAAGAGACCTGGAGAGGTCTCCTTTCTTCTTCTTCCTCTTGTTCTTGAGCTAGAATCCTGTAGCTAGGTTGGGTCCCGAATGCGTTCTTCGAGGAAATAAGGTTAGGAATACCGAGATCATGCGTCAATCTGAGTTAGGGTAGGGTGAGTTCAATAAAACGAGCTCAAGTATAGTCTATGTGTGTGTGAGACCTCTGCGTGATGAATCGGAGGCGATAAATTTCTTGTCGGAGTCACACTGGCGATAAAACCCAAGTTCCAAATCCGAAACCTTCTTCCGGATCGTTTTGCCGGAACCCTGAAAGGACCTAAATCAAGGTATGTCTATGCATCTAAATTGGACAAGTTTAAAGCCCTTATTATGTGTGTGAAGAACTGGTTGCAAACCATTAATGAAAAAGGGTTGAAATTAGGTCAAAGAAATGACCTCCATTAATGACAGAGGAGCTGTCATTATTGATCGATCAATGCTAGATTGATCGATCAATGGGAGGTATTGATCGATCAATGAGGGCATTGATCGATCAATTCGTATAGAGCTTAAGAAGGAACAGAAGATTTAAATTTCTGAAAGTTCAGGGCTCGAAGTGTGTTGATCGATCAATTAGTGAATTGATCGATCAATTATGAGTGTTGATCGATCACAGAGAGAGTGATCGATCAATGGCTGATATTGATCGATCAATAATGGTATTGATCGTTCACTTGTGAGCATTGATCGATCAATAAGGAGATTGATCGATCAATCTGTATAAGAGATAAATGGAAACAGAAAGAGGAAAATTTAAAAATTTAAGGTATTGATCGATCAATGAGACAGGTTGATCGATCAACTGAGCTAGTTATTGATCAATTTTATTCTGTCAAAGTGTGAGGAGAAAGGAGCTATTGATCGATCAATTCAGATATTGATCGATCAATGAAGGGTGTTGATCGATCAATAAAGGCTATTGATCGATCAACTACATTTGTTGCTTGTAAAGTAAATTGAGGGTGTTGATCGATCAATGGGTGCATTGATCGATCAAAGAGGAGGATTGATCGATCAATAAAGGTATTGATCGATCAATCACCCCTGTTTTTGACCTATTTTGAATTTATAAATTGAATACTACTGGGCACCGCGCCAGTTGACATTCTGACATACCTGACACGTAGTATACTATATTTATGGTCTAGGATCAGACCATGACGCTTTGAAAATCTTTGGATTTGCTTAGAAAGAGGTCTGACCTGAGGTAGGGGAAAACCAACCTAAATTATTGACTATGATTTCATGATTCTTTCATATCTGCTCCTTGATTTTTATTTTTAACAAGCATGTTAGCATATCATAAATTTATGTTATCTCCGATTTTCTGTTTTCTGATTTTGCATTCTGAAGCCTGCTCCTGATTTCTGCTATCTGATTGTGAGGTCTATGTGTGTATGTGATTTGATGATTTAACCAGATGATCCCCACTGACTCGACGGTATATCCGTGCCTGGCACACTTGTGCATCTGCTTTGTAATTTCTGGGCACAATTGCAATCCATAGATGAGACATTGTTGCACCCTGAAATTGTTCATGTGAACGACGATTGGTTGGGGTTTCCTATCGGTTGATTCCTGTTTACTACGTGTTATATATTCACGGGAGTTTCTTAAGTTAGAAAACATATACAATTTAAGTCACTGATTTTGTACTCGCATAACATTTGTTTCTTGTTTAAAAGCTCAGTATTTGATCTGATTTTGCCATGTTTGCATGTTCTGATTTGATTTCCTGCTTTGAGATATCATGTCTTGCATATTCAATACATTTTTCGTTGGGATTCTTCTATTGAGTTAGGATGTAGCTCACCCTGTTTTCATTAACATTTTAGGTTCTGAGGCTAGAGCTCCCGGCACCGAGAGTGACCCTGACTACCAGCCTGATTTAGAGGCTGAGGCTGAGGACGAGGAGACTGACGTCCAGGCGGACGATTTTTATCCTTAGTCTGGGTATACGAGTATGCTATTTTTGAGATTTTGTATAAAACTTTGGGTTATTGTGTGCCTGGTGGCCACTTTCTGTAGTTACTTCCTGTAAATGCTTTCTTTTTATTGTATTATCATACATTCTATTGGAACTATTATCAGGAACCATTGTTTTGGGTGATGGATGTCCATCACTAGTGATTCTTCTTAGTTCCTTTTTGGGAATGTATATTCTTATGAGATAGATATATACATGTACTTTTTACTGTTTCTTTCATTTGCAAAGCCTTACGTAATGACTGGATCTACCACTACTGGACAGTGTTTGCTTGATTTTCGCTATACGAGCAGACACTTCGTGATTTGTCCTGGGGATCATCCAGAGTATGATCCTGATGGCACGGATTTCCAGACGCAAAAATTCAGGCTGTCATAATGAGAGTTACGAAATTTTGACTTCATATGGCACATATCTCAAAACCTTACTCTAAAATCAAGTTTGAATGTCATGAATGCCATGTGATTTTTCGATCATTTTTTTGGGATCTATGTCACATCAAATCAAAGTCTGACCGTACGCACATGATGTAGAGATTAAATGTGTAGAAGATTGGGGCGAAAAATAATTTCTATCACTCGTTTCAAAGCAGTCAATTAGTTTTTAGTGTGAGCACTCTCAAAGATTCCATGAGCGTATTATAAAGGTACTCAAAACCAAATTTGGGGCCTATCTCTTGGTTTGAACTTTTCTTTACCTCCGGCATCAAGTCTCGCCAAAAAGCTTTCATCTATCTAAAATTCTCCGCAAGCGACACATGTTTTCTTCACTACCGATCCAGGTACTTATTTATTTATAATATATTTGATATGAGGGCTGGGACTATCCGTCTGGTAGTTGCCCAAAGTGCTAGGTCCAAACCATTTGATCATCATGTGATCACCAGGATTGGATGCCGTGACATCATGGATAAGATCGATCAGGTATCACCCAAAAAATTTGGGTCTAACCTAATACATATTGACTATTGAAAATGTGGTCAAAGGTGCCCAAAATTAAGTTGGTTCGCTGTCACCTGATCTTTGACCCATCAAGCAAAGGTAAAAAGATTATAAAAGTATTTTTTAAAAAAATCACGTGTCTAATGATTGATCAACCCAAAACGAGTGTTGTTTTAGATTGATCATGTCATATGGCATGTGATCTTGCGTTCTGGTGTAGCCCAAGAAGTCTGCGTTCAAATGTATATGCCAATTTCTCATTTAAGAATCAACAATTTTAATGTTTGTGTTAGATTTTATTTTATTTTATTTCTATTTGTATTTTTTAGGATTCGAGAGTTTTTTTTTTTTCCAAAATTGCTTTTTAATTTTTTCCTTTTTTATTTTTTGTTTCTATTTGTATTTGTTTAGGGTTTGAGGGTTTTTTCGTTTTTAATTTCTAAATTGCATCTCCTTTTTGTTATAATTTATTATTATTATTATTATTATTTTTATTTTTTTTCATTTCTATATGCATTTAGAGTCTATTCATAACTCGAGTTTTGTAAAAAAATTGGTGAAATTTTACTTTTATACCGAAATTAGTGTTTTTATTGTTCGGCAATACCATGCCATATTCTCGAGTTTTTTAAAAAAAAAAACTCCGACAAAATCTCTAGAGTTTTTTTTTGTTTGTTTTCCTTACCCATGGTCTTTTGTTGGGTAAATCACCTTCCCCTACGAATTCTAAGATTTCGGGTAAATCACCCATTCAACAATCTTCAAAGTCAAGTAAATGTAAGCCACCTTCCCCTTCGCACTTAAAGTAGTTATCCTCCCTAATCTCTTTATCACCCTTTAATTTGCAACTCTTCCTATCCCTATTCTTGAAGATTCAACCCGAGATGCTTTCTGTTTGACTGTTTTGAATCAGACGAATGATATCGTTTTTCACATCAAATTTTCACAGCCATGATATTCCCACTAGATGGTAAGTTTCTTATTCGAGGCGACGCAAATCCGAAAAAGTGGCCTAAAATCATATTTTAGTGTGGTGCGTGACATAAGAGTTTTTACTCACTTTGCTGAAATTTGTACCAATTGGAATACAAAACTGACCGTCGATGGTACACTCATAGTCTCAAAATCCTGTGTGGAAGATTGAGATGAAAAATGATCTCTATCGTCTAATTCTAATCTATCAATTATCTATAATAGAAGGATCATTTGGAAAAGATTGACATCCATGATCGAAAGATCATATGTGGGAAAGACAATCTAAGCCATCAAATTTGAAGGCCATGATCAAAAGACCCGATGTGAAGTAGCATGAAAATTGACTTTGATGGTATCCACCACCTGAAATTTCGTCATCAAAGTTTGAATGGAAAATTGAGGTCTTTTAAATGAGTAACAAAAGATAATTTTAGAGATTGACATCATAGTCATTCATTTCCTAAATAAATGGCTCTCACATACAAGGTCCACTAGTGTGTATATATATATAATATTGGAATTGGGATAACATACTTAAATTGGAAAAGATGGAGAGAAATATTGCTGGCGTTCAGGAGATTGTTGCAGACTATTGGAGGAGTTAAAAGTACCAAGTTAAAAGCGGAGTCAAACAGAAAGAGTAGGGACTGAAGTAGCAAAAAAACCTAGCACGAGGACAAATATTAAATACTAAAGAGTGAAGTTGAAGGGACCAAGAATCAAAAAATCAGATTTCGTTTTGATTTCGGTGGAGATCAAAACTGAAATTTTGAACCGAAATTTCGGCCAAAATCTTCCATACAGTACAAAAATATTGAAATTTTAAGTTTTCGTTTCGATTCCGGTGGGGACCGAAACCGAAATGGAAAACATCTTTGCTTTGAACCATGGAAGGGACTAAAGCCTCGATGAAGTACTTTGCTCTATATATCGTTTACATCTCTACACTCTCAAGCACTATTTGACACTATAGGAAATCAAGACCCCTTTACATAAGATATTCTTCCCTTCTTTGGTCTTTTTATTCTTACCTTCTTGGCATATTATTCCTTTTCCAATCATAAGCCAAACACATTTTACCTTCTTGGTCTTTACTCTTTACTCTTTTAGTCGTTTAAAGTTTTAAACTCTAAAGCGTAATCTCTATATGGTATTAAATATTTATGTATTATTATTATTATTATTAATATTTTAAATTTACAACAAAAATTTACTTAATAGGTTTAAAGTTTAAAATTTAGAAGTGCCTTTAAAGATACCTACGAATATTTAGGGGCACCTATATATGCTTACTTAGTTTTGTGTTGCTATTAGACAGTTAGTTTTGTATTGCAAACGGCACACATTCCAAAAAAATATAACCTGTACTCTATACTCCATAGTAAGGACTATAGATTTTTAAAGTTTAATTAATTTTAAAGTATACTATTAATTTATTATACAATATTAGAAATAATTTAAATTTATAAAAAACTATCATCTTTTAACCCTTTTAAGTATTTCTTATATCCCATTAAGTTATTTTTTGTGAAATCCTTTTGGAAGCTTTGACCATAACCCATTTCATTATAATTTCTTCAAAACTATCATTTATAATCTTTTAGTTTACCTTAGGCCAACCGATTAACATGATTAAACCTCAAGGAAATCTTAGGAACCCTAAACCCATTTGGAATTTACCTACAATCAATCTCTTTTTCAACTATTTACCTATTATCACTTTTAGAAGAACTCTTGGATGTTTAATATGTGACACATCCAAGGATCACTTCTAAAAAGAAAATCATTATTCTTGTGCTACATGATGGATCACTGAGAGCTTGACACTTGTCAAACATCCAATGATCCATCTTTGAGACATTTTATTGTTATAAATGGAGCCATTTTCAACTATCATTTACAACCTTTTAGCTTACCTTAATCCAACCCATTAACATTAATTGTTAAACCTTTAGGAGATTCTAGGAACCCTAAATCGTTATTTATTTTATGATTTTATATTTATATTTATTTATTTCTTCTTCTTCTTTATTAAGCCATTATATCAGTGTAGCAGGCCTTAATCAATAACCTTGTTTATCAGTGGGCTTATACTTTATCTAATCCTCTTTTAAGTATCGAAAATACGAATGATATGGTCATTTGCAAGGATCAAAATTCCGAATTTCATTTCAGTTTTGGTCTGAGGACCAAAATCGAAATTTTGGACCAAATAGCGAAAATTTCAGTTTTTATTTCGGTGGTACCGAAACATTTCGGCCAGCTTGGTGCTTGATTTTCAGATAAAGATGTACATGTATGACATATGTTCATATTGATTACAAACACATAAAACTAGCTTAAAGGTCTATCTGTATGACATACGTTCATATTGATCACAAACACATAAAACTAGCTGAGCGAAGAGTGTCGATGATAACATATAATTGTTTCTCTCACAACCTTTTTTTTTTTCTCACTTGTGTAGAGTGTAAAGTAGATTATTATTATTATTATTTTTTATTTTTTATTTTTTTAAGAATTGGAAAACCGGTGTCCTATTACTTATGACTTCAAGTTTTAAATTTGGAATATCAGTTAGGAAGAAAATTCAAGCGAAAATTAGAAAAACATGCATATTTTAGAAACGATTTAAGTTATTAGGCTAAAAAAAAAAAGTTTTAGGTAAAAAGTGTTTCACGGAAATTAGGAGTTTAGAGATATGTGAGATATTAATATTGGCACATGTAGGGTTTGAAAAGGTTCTTAGCAAATTTCATTACTATCTCTCTTTCTTAGCCCTTACTTTTGTGTTTTTGTTTCATATTTCCCCTACCGTTAACTAGCCGTGAGTTTATGGACTGAACCGACTATTTTGCCCTTAATAAAACTAACATTCTAAAAATACAACCATTCTAAAAGGCCCTTCATTCATCCATATTTACAAGTCATGTCATTATAGTTTACCACCATTCTAAAAGGCTCTTTCTACACTTTTATTTACAAGTCATGCCATTATAGCTTGACCACCACCCTTCTAAAAGGAGTACCTTTAAATCCACTCACAAAATCTTTGAGTTCACCCATGCTGAAACACATTGACTGCATTGAATCATGCGATGGAGGTTGTTTATCGTCCCAATATTTCATGAGATCAATCTTTAGATCATGGGTGTACCATTAGACGATCGATTTTTTTATTTCATGTGGTACACACCCATAAAAGTGACCTTAAACTCAATTTTAAGTGTGCACGTGATGTTAAAGTCACTTTTCTGAGATGTGTGTCACGTGAAATAAAAAATCGACCGTCTAAGGGTACACCCATGATCTAAAGATCAATCTCATGAAAGATTGGGAGGATAAATGATCTCCATCGTTCGGTTCAATTCAATCAACATGTTTCAGCGTGAACGGACTCAAAGATTCGGTGGGTGGATTTAAAGGTACTCTTCTAAAGGGCCCTTCATTCACCCATTAGATTTAAGACCCATTAGATGGGTGATTCCCCCATTAAAGCATGTCAACTTTTGGACAAATACTCAACTAATGGAGGATTTGTGGCAAACCATGTAATTATTCTTGCAAAGAAAACCTTCAATCTACATGTTCTTAGATTAATAATCAAAATTTGAAATGATTTTTAATTTTAGGTAATTAAAAGTTTTGATAGGATTTTTATTATTATTTTGGGATGATTTTTAATTTTGAGTATCTAAAATTTTGGTGGTTTTTTATATTGGGTATATGAGTAATGTTCTTAGGAATTGAATAATAAACAATTCAGTGGTTGAGTGGAACTTGGAAATAAATGAGTCAGCATTTTCAACCCGACCTAATGGGTTGAGACTTGGAAATCTGAACTCAAGCCCAAACCTATGGCGGGTTGAGTCGTTTGACTTTCACCCATCGAGTTGACTCAATGGGTTGAAACCCTCTTGTGCTGGTATCATCATTAATCTCCAATGATTGTATGAGCGGAACTATCCCAACTGTGTTTCAAAATTTCGGCTAATAATTCATATTGTCGGCCAAAATTTATCGATTTCGGTCCTCACCGAAAAGAAAATAACCCCTAAAATTTTCGTCAAATTATGTATGGCAATAAAAATTTCGACCGATATTTAAAATTATGGCCAAAAATTTCATTCAAATTTTTGGTTTCGGTCATGCCCAAAACCGAAAACGAAACCGATATTTTAATCCTTGATCTCCAACCGTCCAATCAATTGACCACTTCATTTATGAACCATATATTGGAAATTGCATGTATTAGACATCATAATCGTTCATCAACTACTTTTGTATGAACTGTTGCATATATTTTATTGACCAGAGACATAAAATCTATTGTCTAGATTCAAGTGAACATGCACTGATTTCTGGTGGAGATTGAGGGCACTACCATGATCCTTGATCTCGACCGTCTAATGGTACACCCATGATCTAAAGATCGATCTCATGAAATATTGGGACGATAAACAATCTCCATCGTCTGATTTAATGCAGTCGATGTGTTTCAGCGTGGGTGCACTCAAAGATTTTGTGGGTGTATTTAAAGGTACTCAATTTAGAATGATGGTGGTAAGCTATAATGGCATGGCTTGTAAATAAAGGTGAATGAAGGGCCTTTTAGAGTGATAGTAAACTATGATGGTATGACTTGTAAATATAGATGAATGAAGGGCCTTTTAGAATAGTGGTATTTTTAGAATATTGGTTTTATTAAGGGTATAGTCGTTTCAGTCCATAAACTTATGGCTAATTAACGGCACGGGGTATATGAAACAGAAACACAAAAGTAGGGCTGCAGAATAAATACCATAACTCAGGGGGGTTTGATACAATATCGGCATATCTTAGGGGTATATGCAAAAAATCCAAAATTATATCACTGCCCCTCTTTCTTAACAAATTATACCACTACCCCTCTTTCTTAAAAAATTACACCACTATCCTCTTGCTTAACAAATTACATTATTATATTTCTTTCTTAGAAAATTACATCACTACCCCTCGATGGGCAATGGCGACTGACCCATTGCCCATCACCTATCACCACATCGCCCATAGCCTATCGCCTATCGCGTAACGCCCATCGCTCATCGAGGGGTAGTGATGTCATTCGCGAAAAAAGAGGGTAGTAATGTAATTTGTTAAACAAGAAGATAATGGTGTAAGTTGATTAAAAAAAGGGGTAGTGATATAATTTGCTAAGAACCTTTTTAAATCCCATAGGTTCCAATATTAATATCTCACAATTCTTGGAACTCCTAATTTCAATAAAATCCTTTCTACCTATACCTTTTTTTTCTTGTTTTTTTTTTAAAGGAGGCATATTTTTCTAAAAGTTACGAAAGTTCAAATCAAAGCTCTGCAGTGGGCCACGAGTATATAGAGATAACAGCCATATTCTATTCTACACTGAGGAGGGGTGCTTTGTATTGCATACTGTAGCAGTTGGATTATGGGCCTTATTCTATTCTACACTGAGGAGGGGTGTCTGTGTTTTTGTAGTGACTCTCTCTCTCTCTGAGGAGCATCTTGTTCTCTAGTCCCCCTTTCTTTTTTTCCTTTTGTCTCTTTGTGTAGTTACCCTCGGTTATTTAGCTGGTTTTCCCGGTTTATGTATGAGGGTGAGTTCCCTATGACTTTCCTTAATTATAAAAATTAATAAAAAAGGTTTAAAAAGTAAACTAGTGTAAAGTAATCCTAATTCCTTGGAAAAAATATTGAATCCTAGCCTACTGCAACGAGTTAAAAGGAAGAGATGGGCACCAAGGCTTGAGCGAGTTGACATCCCCAATATAGTTCACAAACTCCTAATTTGCACCACTTTCTTTTAAAACTGTGGGCCGCCTACTCATTAGCACTGATAACCGTGTAGGCCTAATCTATTGATCATATATGGACCCTTTCAATATAATGAACACCAATGAATTATTTTTTGACTTCAAATCTATGAAATAATGGAGTTAGGTATCTTTTGTCAAAGAATTGTTGATTACGATAGATATGGTCGGCGGAGGTTTTAGACATATAGACATAGGTCTAGAGTGATGATGATGATGACATGATTTCCACTGGACGGTCTACAATCCAGACCATCCAATAGATGGGTCACCTTTAGGTTGGGCCCATAGCCCAAATATCGCACATTCGAAGCAAATGATCCTAACCATTCGATCAACTTCCTTCCTTTGGACGGTTGATGAAGTCATAAAAAAATTGACCGTAAAATCTCCGATTTCCGAAGAGGCAGTCCCACTCAGAATGACTGATATGCATGTCCTTTCTTCTCTGTAAATCCTCTTTATTGTTTTTCTTTTTTTGCCAGTGACGTTGTGGATAGATGGTTCGATCAATCAGAGCCATAGATTGATCACAGCCGTAGATCATGGTCTAGGCCATCGACCTACATTGTCGACTATCCACAGTGGGACCCAACTCATGTTCCCTCCTCTAATGCAGGAACATGCACTCACAAGGACCCCATGTGCCAAACCCTGGTTGCTAGCAAGTTGTGACTAGACATTAAATACATTAAATAGGGAAAAAATGGTAGTAACTTATGTTTTCTAAAAGGTTAAAAATTGAAAAGATGTTGGAATCATTTCATGTTATAACCCTCTTTATCTAGGAACTAGGAAGATCTTGCCTCTACAATGGATCCAAGTATTCAATACATTTCTCATACACAATTCCCAGATATTACATACTTCGAAAGTTATGGTGTGATTCTTATATAAATAGTAACCTATATATATATATATATATATATATATATATATATATATATATATATATATATATATATATATCATCTTTGACCTCATTAGTACACCAATGAACGAGCCCGCAAAACCTATATATCGGGCATGTCACGATCGAAATTTCCACTAGTGAAATGCTTTCTGAACGTCCAATCATTTGATTTCTGTGACGTGATCCTAGTATCAAGTTTTCAGATGTTTATGTATTTGCCTGCTACGTCGTAGATAGAGGTTGACCGAATTCGACGGTTTTGATGGTTGTACAACATTTTGCTTGTATAGCATCTACATTTGATCATCAAAAGGCATTATAAAAAGCCACCACTAAGAAACATCTATAAAGAACAATTTCATTGTGCTTGCAACTTGCCTTAGTCACTTGGTGTGTGGTCTATGACGAGAGGTCACAATGGTATCATATCCATTATTAAACATATATATATATATCTAAAGTGGTAGATTGGAGTCCACTCACGATCTTCTGAGTTAATCTTGCACCGTTCAGACTTTTGTAACCTATAGTTAGTAGGTAAAAGGGTCCGGACAGGCCAAAATTTTGGATGCCCAACAGAAAAATGGCATATGCCCTACCCAACCCAACCCAACCCGACTCAACCCTTTACACCTGATCCGATCCCATTAATTAGTCAAGGGTACATGCCATACCCAACCCAAAAGTTTGCCTCGACGAGGTCAGGTCAGGTTGACCAGATCCACCCTGATCTGAAGATCGGGATGGATGCCTAATGCCTGACTCGACCCAACCCGATGGGTAAAGTTTATATGCCTGGCCCAATAAAAATCTGGGTTGGACGGGTTGGGTATCGGGTTGACCCGACCCGTTGACAACCTGAATAGAAACCAACTCATAGCTTACAAAAATGTTTGAGTGTATTCGTTTTACAAGTGATCTGTAAACTTTTCAGTTGCTTGTGGTGGGACCCAGAAGCCAGCTCATTCTTATCGAAGAGCCACACGACCCCACGCGGAGGGCTGCCAATTCACGGACTTCCACAAGGTGAATAGCTGTCGCCTCTTTCGTCCCTATTGTTGGCTCAAAATTAGAAAGATGTCACGATACGTGACGGAAACGTTACATGAAAATGACTTATGTGGCCTTGGAAATTTCCAAAATGACAAATGCGCATTACTTCTTAAAAGTGAGTTTTGTAGTTTGGATAAGATCCAGCGAGCTTTATTAGAAGATAGAATAAGCGAGGCAGTTTATATAGCACGATGACCACCAGTAGGGATCTGATGGCGCTTCTTATCTTTCTGCCCTAATCGGACCGTGGAAATAATTGAGAAGTTCTTCGATAGACCATAACAAAATGTTGCAGTGATTGGAGGATGATAATTGCCGTTGATGAATCTTTTTGTGTTGACACATTTTTATTGGTTGTCAAAACACAAACACCTAATTAAATATGTAGAAGTTTTGTTGTTTCAATCTAGACCATCAATTGGTTTGATGGTCTAGATTGAAACGTACATAAACTGATTTTTGGTAGAAATAGGACGTGAACCATCATTAGATAGCCCTAAGGTAAAAGCCCAATTAAGTTTGAAGGGTTTGAATTGGTACATTCTTCATATATATATATATATATATATATATATATATATATATGGCCCAACTCTCTTGATCGTCATTTAAACATCAAAATTGTATTTAAATGATCTTAAATCATCAAATCATACCGTCAAAGTAATAGATCATAGATTGACATGCAACAGCCCCAAAATGGTGTTTAAAGAAAATTTAAATCATAAATCTCAAGGGGTTAGGTGAGCTGGATAGGTACCTACTTCCAACAGTAGGAGACTTGAGTTCGAATCCCCTCCCCCACTTGAGGCCACCCTAAGGATTTATATCTTGTGCTGACCCGACATGTGCTGAATTTGGGGTGCACATGTGCCCCTGGGATTAGGCGGGTGCTCTAAGAGGCCCGGATACCCAGGTTATAAAAAAAGAAAAGATAATTTAAATCATTTGTAGAGTTCATTAATGGGATGGTTTACATCCATTTGTAGGCATGTTTCTATGGGCTGAGACATGTTCCAATGATAGATCGCCACTTGAACAATTTAGATTGAGTTCATCAATGGGATGGTTTACATCCATTTGTAGGCATGTTTCTATGGGCTGAGACATGTTCCAATGATAGATCGCCACTTGAACAATTTAGATTGATCACAAATGTTTACCACACGGTATAAGGATAAACATACTTTAATGGTGTAATTCTAAAAGTCTAACTTTAATGATATAAGATCATTTAAACACCATCCTGGAGTTTAAATATCGGTCAGGAGCCATTATCCCATATATAATGTTACTCTTAGAGATAGCGTGAAAGTGCTACCTTCAAGCTAGGTGGATGCCACATGACATTCAACCCAAGGATCAAGCCGGTGGATGCCACATGACATCCCACCCGAGGATTGGGTGCAACGTCAACCTACCCTAAAAATTAGGTGATATCTACCATTGAATTCTGGTCAAAAGGTGAAATTTTTTAATATAACATATTTGCACGTAGAACCAAGATATTTGAATTATAATTTGAAAGAACAATAGTCTATTTTAAAATCTATCGTGCGAAGGTTTGAGTATGAAATTCTGGTATTCTAGATTTGCCTAGCGATGATATTGAAAATAAATAAAATAAAATAGAACAGATTAATCACCACTGCACACGAGATTTTTACGTGGAAACCCAAAAGAGAAAAATCACGAGATCTACACTAGATCCAAGGCAACAAATACAATGAGTTAAATAGTTACAGAAAGTACCGAATGAATGCAGACTCTCTATTCTTATCAAACCTTTTCAAATTGCAACGCTAGAATCCACTACTCGTCTCCATAGTACATTGATTTGTCTCCTTCAACCAATGAGTCGCACGATGGTCCTCTCGTGTTCAGACGAGCCATAACAACACCCCGGATTCTACCAAGGTCACTCAATTCCATGAGCGTAGACACGCTTGAAACTTCAAGCGTAATTTTCTTTAGAACATAGAAACATAATTAGAGCCTTTGAATAACCAAGTGATCTGATCATAAGTTTCAAAGGAGTTTTTCTCTCACAAAGATCGCTGAACAATAAAGTGGAGAGAGCTAAAAAACCTAGATGCCCTTAAGAGACTATTTATAGTAGTTGTAACTTTAAAAAGAGATTTAGAAAAATCTTTTACGGAACCAATCTCATGGTTGATCGTCACTTTAGTTGTGGCCAACTATGAAACGAAAGGTGGTTAACCACGAAAAGAAACGTGATCAACTATCAATAGTTTGGTTGTTAATCACGAAAAGAAATGTGGTCATCCATAAAAAAAATTACAACTCTTATAAACGGTTCTTAGTACTAAAACACTTGTGAATAAGAATAACCCAATCAAACACTATAGGATTTATAAATGAGTATAGTTATGCTTTGCAATATATATGAGAATGAACTACTAGGTTATCATAGATATTAACATTCAGATCTAACAATCTTGCCCTTTATCATTATCTATGACAAAACCTAGTTTACAGGGGTATGAAATTTTTTTTACATCAATCATAAACAATCCCTATACAGATAATCTATATGTTATGCAAGAAATTACAACTCAATACACTTTTCCTAAACCTATGCCAAGTATACATAAGATGATGTGGGTAAAAAATTATTCAGCATCTTCAACTTGTAATCTGAAACACTAAAAATCAGAGATTTCAAATATAGAATAGACAAAAATAGAGATCATATAGCTCCAAATAGATCAATCATTACATTTTCATTACTTGATAAATAAAGTCAATCATTAAAGAGTATTTAATAGCCACAAATAAAATAAACCATGCAAACACATTCTCTCCCTTTTTGTCATAAGGTGACAAGGGGACAAACCTGCAGGCCAGAGCAAAAGAATATGAAAAAAAATTCATAGGCTCTCCACAAAAGAAAACAAGTCCAATAAGAGTACACAATTTTTTTTTTAATAATACTCTAAAAAAAGGTGACAATGATCAAACTTTAAAACCAATGCTACACAACTACACCAGAGTAGATAAAACAATTCTCCCATTCATATACCATCTAAGATCAAATAATCATCATTCAAACCTTTAAAAATCAGAATTTATTAAAATGAAATCAAATCAATTATGTCATCATCATAATCATAAATTTCAAAGAATCATTAATCATGCACATCGAATCAGAAAGGATAACCCTATAATGCATTGAATCTCAAGTGACTAGTAAACAACATACACCGCACACTTATGTCTTCAAAGCAACAAATACTCATCAACCTTGTTTATGCAAATTCACAACTTTTACTTATATTTGACAAGATAAATGTCATGATGCAATGACTAAGGATAACTGTCTCAAACATGAAGAGTGTAAGAAAAAATAAGGGATATAAGGCGAAAAATATCTTTATCCCAACTACATCTTCGAATCATGTAAATCTTTATTAAATAATAAATGAAAGTTTATAAAATTGTGTAAACCCAAATACCCAAGTGGACTTCCTGATCATTCTACCCAAGAGGATGGTTTTCTTACTACACTTGTGTAGGTAGTCATTTTCTTCTCTTCCTCATAACTTCTAAATTGAGGAGAATAAAACTTTTAAGGTTTTTTTTTGTTTTTTTTAATTCTACATAAAAAAATTGACGAATGAGTAGAATTTGAGGATGATGACTTTCACTCTACAACTGACTCTATAGCCCTTTTCACCGTCCACTCAGTGATGACTTTCACACTAGTCGTTTATGTAGCTCTTTTCCATGAAAAAAAATAAGGCTAAAAAGGCTAATGACATAAGTGACACTCAATATGAATAGACAATCATTCAAAGTTAGAACATCACCTTTAAAGAATTTATCAACTATATGATGATGAATGGAAAAGTCACATATGCATGATTTTAAAGGTTAATTGACCTAGATACACATATGTACACAATGTGATGAAAATCACTCATGCACTTAAAATTCAATGAATATAAGGAGAGGCCTAATATATATATATATATATATATATATATATATAAATGTGCATGCAAGACAATAGAATTGAACATATGATTATAAATATGACACACTAATAAACATTAAAAAAAAAAAAAAATCTTTTAAAAAAAAATTATTTATATTTTTTTAAATTTTTATAAAAATAAAAATAAAAATAAGGAGAAAGCAAAAACCTACTAAGATACAAAACAAATAATCTCAAATCAAATTGCTCTTCCTGATCCACTTGAGAGTGTATCTAGGAATTGCAATACCAGTATAAAAATCATCATTTCTTAAATTTGACATCAAATTATGATATTGAGAAACCTTTATGTACCTATTAGAGATAGGTCTATTGAAGTTCATATTTCTCTTTCTACCATTATGAGCATTTGGGTATCTATTTAAAGTATGCCTACCATGAAACCGACTACTCCCCCTATCCATTTGATTCCTTTTATCCTTTAAGGTTGAGACATGTCTTTATCTTTGAGTGTACAATGAGACATAATGTATTCTTGCCTATCAAAGTAAAAGCACCTTGGGACTTTCTTACTAGTGTCTTTAGGAATAATAAACTTCTTAGCAAGTTGATTGGATTTAGATCCAACGTAAGCATCTTGTGTGGCCTAGACAAACTTAGATGCACCATTGGTCTTGGGTTTAGAAGAAGAAATCTCAAATTTATCATATACAAGACTACCCTTATCAATAACAGATTTAGTTTCACCTAACATCCTTTCAAGTTTTTCACTCCAATTACAGAATTTTATGAACTTAGATTGTGAAGAGGCAAGTTCATGTTTCAAAATTTCATTATTGAAAGTGAGAGCCTTGAAGCTAGAATGATGCTCTTGACACTCATTCTCAAGGAACTTAACTATATCTCGAAGAGATTTCTCGAACTCTTCAAAATTCTCATACTCAAGAATATGTTCCCCTTGCTTGGTTTTCAGGGAAGAGTTAACACTTTCAATTCTTCATTCTCTTTTAAGAGTTTACACTTTCAATTCTTCATTCTCTTGGACTAACCTCAGGGACTTGTGGTACAATTCACCATATATAGGCTTCATTAATATCACAAGCCTCCTCTTCAGAATCATATGCCTCCATTACAGTAATAATATTATCTTCCTCAACTAAATTAGAGGAGAGGGCATTACGATGTTGAATAGTCGCAACAAAAGCCCTAAATCCATACTCAATTTGAGAGGATTCATCACTGGATGAGTTCTCATGTTCATCAGACTCTTGAATGGCTACAATTTCTTTGGATTTAACTTTAAATTTCTTCCTGTTAGCATAATGCGGCATCAAATTCATCAAAAATAAGATTGCGGCACCAAAGATTAACCAAAAACTTGTTGTTTCAATAGGGACTAGTAGCAGTTGTTTGTTAGAAAGTTGAGCTAGTCTTATTTTTTGTAGTGCTGTGACACTTAAAACACTAACTGCCTTCAAGAGCCTCTTTCAAGGTATTTTTCTCATAGGACTTTCCATTGTCAAACCTTTTAGGAAAGTTCTTCTTACCAGCGTATAATTTTTTGAATTTTTTAACAAGGTAAGTAAAATCTTCAGAATCTTTATTATCACTATCAGTTTCATTTTCAATCTTGAACAATCTGAAGGAAATGCTTCTGGTCTTATGAATATATTCAATTTTGTATTCATAAGTCTGGAGAGACCCAAAAAGTTCATTTAAGTTAATAGTGTCAATGTCCTTGCTTTCAATAATGGCGTTGACTTTCAACCTAAACCGCTTAGGAAGCGAACGTAGGATTTTATGAACAATCTTGGAGAATGAAAGAATCATTGACAATATTATTAACTCTGATGTAGAAATAAGAGAAATTCTCATCCTCTTCCATGCGAAGATTTTCAAATTGCTAGGTGAGCATTTGAAGCTTAGCCAATTTCACTTATTGAGTTACTTCGTAGGTAGTCTCAAGGATCTTCCAAGCATCCTTGGCTATCTCACAAGTTCTGATCCTAGGAAACTCGGATGTAGTAATAGCACTAAACAATGCATTAAGGGCTTTGGAGTTGTACTCAAGAGAATTATAATCATCATGACCCTGATCAGTCACAGAATTTATCATTTTGTCACCCTTAACTTAGTGATGCTAGACCCCAGTTTGCTACTAATGATATGATGATGTGCATATATTTAGAACAATAAGTAGAAAATAGTAAAAGTGATAATCTTTACCAAAATGAACTCTAAAAGCAGTAGAAAGAAGATCACATGTGAATGCGATCCAAATCGTAGCAAAGTCACTAGCCAGTGGACTGAAAGAGAGTTACGATTTATATCGTAATCTCGAGAGAGCGAAACTCAAAAGAAGAAAAGAAGAAATCATATTTATGATTCTACAAAAGAAGCCTTGAACTGGAAAGCATGACGCAAGGACTTGCGATTGATCATAATAGAGGAATCATACAAAAGAAAGAGAAAGAAATCGTACTTATGATTGTGCATATAAAGCTTGTGCGCTACTGTTAAAGATCATGTAAAGAAGAATTGCACCGCCATGCACATAATAGAAAGAACTCTTAAATTAGAATTTTTGCATTAATGAGAAGATTGAAGAAGAATGCATCTGTGTAAATCAAGGAAAGAGTCGCATCATTTCTTGAAAGTAACAAGATTAGATTAGAAAGAATATTAGGAAAGTTATTTTAGTAGTTTACTTTTACTAGGACTCGAAAATGTTAACTGACCGCTTATGAAGCTATAAATAAGAGGGCTTGACACCAGAATAAGTTATCCAAGTAATTCTGATCGATTTATTTCAAAATCTTACAAGTGCATAAGTTCGAATGTATTAGGGCAAGTACAAGAGTGTCGAATCACAGGGATTTATCGTTTATCTCTTATTTAATTTTATTTTATAGAGAATTTTATAGCATTAGATTTCCTACATTAGTCTAAAATAAATAAAAGAAATCTACATAGTTTTGAAAATTAGAAAGGAGAAGGCGAACTGGAACCTCTCTTGGATTCTAGATTTGTACATAATAAATCCTATTTCTTTTCTATCGTGAATCGACACCTTGACTATAAAAGCAATAGATATGAATTAGATAGATCTAATGAGTTAGATAAACCTAATGAAAGAACTATTGATAACCAACAAATATTTGCTATTAGTCGTAGATTCTAGACTAACCCTAATCCCTACAAGAGAAATGAAATAAGATTGCAACGTTATCATGTGCTCGATCTAGAACCTAACATGCAATCGATTCAATAATGGAATTCTAGAAAAAAAGAAATTATTAAAATATTTATCCAATTTACGAGATCAATAAGTTTTAAGCATGCATCGATTTAGAGACCTTCATCATCAATCGATGTGTGATCGATGATTACATCAATTTATTAACTATTCTAGCCTAATAAAAATCATTGATTTTCTGAGAAAAGTTTAGATGATTAGTATAATAGTCATTTATATTTTACAAGACCAGAATATTGTACATAATAATCTCAAAGATAATTTGGAAGATGAATCTAGGATTGTGATTTGAGTTATACCATTGGAAGAAAATTAAGATTTGTTGTATTAAATAACTCGGATTGAATAATTTGAAATCAATATTAGAATTTTTGCTAAAAGCAATTATTTCACATTTCGTCTATGATAGAATTACTTTTATCATTGTTATTGGTTTTAATTTATGGATAAAATGTTTATTTAAGTTATTTATCGTCTATTAAATGATCTTTTGATAGAATTTGAGAGATTTTTAGATATATCACTAGATAAACCTATAAACCTCAAATAGAATACAGAAATTTGTAGTTTTCATTTAGTTTTAAAAATGTTGAAAAAAGAAAATGGTTTCAGTAAGTCATAACAATTATTAGTTTATCATCAAGTCATATTGTCATTTATCATCAATTTAGATTTTCATCAGAGATCATCATTCCTTATATTTTATTTCTTTTCTTCTTGGTTTTTATCCATTAGAGGATCGTTTTTTCTTTCAATCTATGGTTTAGATTATAAATTAAAATTTTAGGTGATCCCTCACATTTATAACACATATGACTTTAAAAGAATTGTCAATTGTTTTAATTTTATATCACAATGAATTTTAATTATGATTTTAGTTCATCATTTAAGAATTTAATTAGATAATCTTTCATAAATATTTTTATAATGAAATAATATTTAAATGTAGATTAATGTAGAATTACTACCAAAATCTGATCATCAAAATTCATTTATACACTCTTACAATTCAGAATGTTTCTCTTTTATTGATGAGATTACAACACTTAATCACATGATTAAAAAAAATCAAAGAATTTAAAATATTTCTCATAAAAGAATCTTATCTATTTTTTATACACTTCCACTTTTTCATCATCTTTTTTCAATCTTTAATTATTTTTTCTTATTTCTTATTCAAATTTCTTCTTCTACCTCACTCTCCTCTTTTCATCCTTTCTTTTTCTTTTTAATTTTTTTTTCACTTTCTTTTTTTTCCTTTGTCTCTCTTTCCTTTCAATTTCACTTTTCAAAATTCTTTTCTTTTCTGTCTTTCATTTTTCCATTTAAATTTTTACATTTTTTGCTTCAAATATTCTTTTATTTTTTTTCTTTCTATTGTATTTGCCTTTTATTTGTTTAAAAATAAAAATTTTTAAAAAATATAATTTTTGAATATAAACAATGCATAATCCACAGATCGAAGTAAAGCATATGAGATTGAAACAATTTAGCACGAATTCCAAGGATACTTCGAATTTATTTTTGCACTCATCAAGAACGAGGAAACAGTTCTAAAGCTCATTGGGTTTAGTCTTTCCTAGGATCCTAGAATTCCAGATTTAAACTAATCCATTGATTTCCATACCTAAGTATGGCAAAAAGTGTAAAAATTTTCTAAGCATAAAATTTAGACTAATCCTTAAATGTTCACATTGGAGTTAATCATCTTAAACAACCGTAGTTTTATCATGGCATGGGTATTGAAAAATTAAAATTTTCATGCATTGTTGATTACATTTTGAAAACTACGAAATGATAACTTTTGATGGTTTTAAAATAAGGTATTGAGGGTATAAAGAAAACAATGGTTTAATATAATATCTAGAAAAAGAAAAATCATAAACCACGCATTTGGCACAACTAAGTGGTGCTATGTCCTCATTGCACACAAGGATAATTAATATACAAACAACAAGGCAACTGTAAAAGGGGTGCGAAATAGATAGCTAATAAGCACTGTAGCAAGGTCAAATCGAGGCCATAATGCAACATTCAAATTATCCGGATAGGTCGGGGCAAACCCAAAAAGTACAACAAATTAATCGGGGGTAGAGAGGCTCACTGAGCCACCCCCAAACCTGTTCAAAAATACTATTCACACCTCCACAGAATTATTAGCAACCACAAAAAATAAAGATATATATATATATATATATATATATATATATATATATATATATACTATTTGCAATTTACAGACTCCACTGTACAAAAAGTGAAAACCTAAAAACAAGCTAGACATGTTCAAACAGTGGCAACGACCCATAAGGTAAGGAGCGACGATTTCGTGGTCTTAAAAAAGGATCTGATCCCTCCAAAAAATATCGACTACCTGGCCCGAGTTACCCTCAACTTGCATCCAATAGAAGAGGAAAATAACGGGGCCAAGCAGAGGAGTTATGCAGAAGGCGACGGTGGAGGTGGAGAGGGTGGTTGAGGACGATGGCGTTACCGTTTCGACCAGTTAGAAAATTAGAGCAAATAATGTTTCTCCAACACTACTTCAGATTTGAAGCGAAAATCCCTTATTTCGACCAGTTTGAGCACAGTAAAAACTCTGGCTTTTGCTATGTTTCTTCCTTTATAAGCAACCTGACCGGTTGAAGTCTATTTTGACCGGTCAAAATCTGTCAGAGAACCTTGTTCTCAGCCTAAATTTCACTGACACATACCTACAAACTTGAGTTAATAGTTTAAAAAAGCTTGGGTTGTCTCCCAAGAAGCGCTATGAAGAGATTCAGAGTGGACGCTGTGTCGTAGACATGTGGGAAGACCTAAAGAAAGAGTTGAAAGCTCAGTTCTTGCCGGAGAATATCGACTTTATTACCCGACGTAAGTTATAGAAGCTACAACACACGGGCACAGTGAGAGAATACGTGCGGCAGTTCTCTACCTTGATGTTGGACATCAAGGATATGTCCGAGAAAGACAAATTGCTCTACTTCCTTGAAGGCCTGAAGCCATGGGCACAAACCGAGTTAAACAGAAGAGGATTACAGGACCTTGTAGCCGCACAGGCTGTTGTAGAGCGATTAATGGATTATGGGCCATCAGATCAAAATAAGAAGAGGCCGCATGAGAATAAGAGTGGTTCGAAGAATCCGTCCAAAGCTAATAACAAAAGCAAGAGCAGCATGCATGAAAAGAAGGCGCATGGAAAAGAATCACATGCCAAGTCAGCTGAGTCCGCTAACTATGTGCCGAAGTCGGGTGGCCTAAGTGATCCCCTATGGAATGCGTACGATAGCCTTGTGGGCTTGAGTTTGTGCATCCGAGCCTCGCATAGGTGTTGGCTCGCTCTAGTCGCGTCGTGCGCTGGAGCCATCGTGTTTGGTGGTCCACGACCATCCTCCATGGTACGAACCTAGACCCTACGTGAGGTTGCCCCTATGATAGTCGCTGCGTATCGCTATATGAATTACATTCGGGAATCTGCATAGTTTCTAACCTAATGCATTACCGTGCAGGTTTGTAACATGAGTAGGCTGATCTAGACTAAGAAAGCTAGTTACCGCACGAGAGATTACGCTAGAAAGAGTAACTCCGTGACATTTGGTGTCATGGGGTAACTTTTTTGATGCCTGTGCGGCGCCTCGCTGCCGCTACAACGAGGCTAGCCTATCTCAGATACAAGTTGTCACGAGGCACAACCTGACACTGGCTATAACACTCATGCAACACCTCACTATCGCGTACAGTGAGGTCAACTTATCCAACCATCACTCTGATACCACCTGCCTAGAGGACGGGAACTCCCATTCGTGGTTGCCTTCACCTGAGGTAAACCATCTCAACGCATCGTGTCTACTCGCGACACGCATACCAGCACCTCAGTGCCACTTGGCCTGCCTAGCTTCACCCTATGCACTAAACTAGTTCCTCGCTTGTGACAGTGGCATGCATCTCTTTCATGCCATCCAAGCCAACCATCGTGTGTGGCCCACGCGACCAACACACTTGGAGTAGCATGCAGCTCTTTATGCTGTCCTAACCAAGCATCGTGTGTGGCCCACGCGACCAGCACACTTCGAGTAGCATGCAACTCTTCATGCTATCCAAACCAAGCATCGTGTATGGCCCACGCGACCAGTACCCGTCCGAATCAGGCCCTCAGCTAGTGCGCACTACTGTGTCCCATGTAGCCTTTGAGTGCCCTCATGAAGTTGCCGACTCGTATGCACTACGATGCATAGCTCGGGGCCATATGGAAACCTCACCTCAGGTGACACATGGCATCACCACAGCGACATTCTAGGCCCACCCCTAACCTAGAAAATCCATGTGTTTGTCCCGTAACACAGGGCCCCATGTGTGGGAGAATAGCTCCACAGCTCCCTTTCCTCCAAGTATGGTCTAAACACCAACTTGGGTCATCCAGCAGAATAATCTCAAACCTATTGGTTTGACATATCACCATGGTACACGGTTCTCTGCTCGTGGTACACACCTTCCAAGGTAGTATTTTGGCATTAATTGTGACACATAAACTTCTGTCCATGGCACACAGTGCCACCTTCCACACCCACACGCCATTAACGTCACATGCGATCGTGTCGCGTTTGCATCGCGACCACATCACGAGGCCCTCATGACCTCATGCCCACATAGCATTGTATCGGGTCCGTCATTGCACCCGGATGCCGTGTCCCCTCTTGGCACCGCATCGCGTCTGAGTTGTGACTGCAGCAACCGATGGAACTTAGTTTTCTTGAACCTTTAGACTTGATCACCACCACAAGCCCTCAATGATCCTGCAACGCTCTAGTACCTCAACACCTCGGTGTCTTCACCCAAGAGCCTGCCATGAGCACCCGGATGCGTCGGTAGCTCGACAAGGTCAAAGCGCTCATCAGAGCATTGGTGAATAAGAGGAAAACGAAGTCTCCCCAGCCATTGCTTTGCCTTTTCGATCATTAACCGATTGCGCAGGCAATCGGGCCTCAACTCCTTTATTTAAAGTTGCAACTAGTTCCTCAATTTGAGTTGCTAGTGCAGTTCGCGATTCCGTGAGAGCGCGAAGCAAATGCTCATGGCATTGGCTCTGTTGCTGCCAGGTCCGGACTGCCATCAGCATAGCTTCCTCCAGAGAGTCACTTTTGTGAGGCACATGATGTTTTTGTCCAAAAAAAGGCCTAAAAAATTACGAAGCATTTATCAACCTATGGGGCCGATTATTTCTCTGCATCCTATTATGCGGCCGGGACAGATATGGGTGGTTCCTCTAGATTGGATTGTAAATATTTACACATCCATAATTGTTATCCAAATGCTGGATGGAACTTGCTGCAGCCGGATGATTTTGGGTTACTGTGGGGGGCATAGGGGCAGCAAGATGCTCAGAAACCCTTTGGGCAGGGTTCTGGTTAAGACCATGAACCTCACCTCTTTGTGATGTTGGGTGAGATTTTATACCCAACATGGACTGGAGTTTATCTTCTAAAGCTTCAACGTTGGAAGAAAAGTCATCTTTGACTTTAAGTTGTACAACCCTCCTCGCTTAGGAGGTGTACTTCTTCGAATCTCCGGACCAGCCCATCTCGGTGCCGGGTGTGACACCGATACCACACTGAGGATTCCTAAAAATTCCCATGCATCTATTGTAGTGAATGATAGAAACATACCCCCACAGTTATCATCAATCCAATGCCGGGTTTGTTCATTTAGGCCTTTGTAGAGACTGAGCATTCTTTCCCAGCACCAAACCCCATGAATAGGGCAACTCAGCAGAAGCTCGTTGAAATGTCTCCAACAATCATAAAAGACTCCTCTAGGTATTAATAAAATGCATCTACTCATTTTACAAGTTGGGAAATATTTATTAAAAAATACATTTTACATCTCCTCCCAACTAGTAATCAAGTCAATGGGCAAAGAGTGTATTCTTGCTTTGCCCTGCCTCTTAGTGCAAATCGAAAAAACCTCAATTGAGTGGCCTCTTCTGTTAAGTTTTTAATCTTGAATAAGATACAAATCTCTAGAAAGCACGTTACATGCATATGAGGATCTTCGTTACCATGCCCATGAAAAATTGGAAGTAGTTGAATCACATTGGGCTTGATCTCGAAGACCCCATCTCTGGTGGCTGCAGGTACAGGAATACATGAGGGAGGTTGTTGTGTTGCTTACTTTGCAATTATTAAGAGGTTAAAAACAACAAACTAGAGGAAAAATCAAAGTGAAATGGAACCAGGGTAAGACAACTAGGCCTGCAAGAACCAGGGCAGTTGCAGCAAGCTTTAAAGAGGTAAGTAGGGGTATGTCCACAGGGAAATGTGTTTTAAAATAAACTAAATCTCCAGATCTAGAACAGATCTGACACTCTATCCTATCCTAATTTAAAATAAAATAAGAATGGAAAGAGGAGAGGTTTTAAGGTGTTGTCACTTTACTAAAACTACAGAAATTAAATGTAATGCTAATGATCTAGAGCTGAGTAGAGCACAGATTTAATGAAATGGAGAAAAGAATTTGGGGAATTTAAAATAAAAAAGGGGGAGAATAGCAGTTGGGGATTTTGGTCTTCACTGAAAATTGATTGGTTCAGAAGCAATGCAAGAGATTGATTTGCAACTATCCTTCATCTGGCTACAAGCACAGATGCAAGGTAGAAAAATCTAATCTAGACCAGAGAATTGGATTGATCTTAAGGCTATGATTTGCCCACTTTAATGACCACAGATCATCCTAGGGATTTTCTCCAATTCAAAGGTGTTAATCAGAATAATTAAATCATTGTAGATGTTGTGGATATAAGGCTACAAGCTCAGGCATCAACAGAGATATTAAATATAGGGAAATCAAATGGCAATAAAGAGATCTATAGATTCAAATTAACTTTACAACCTCAACTTACAGTACAATTATTCTCAGATCTGCAATCTGTGCAATATCTAATCCTCTTACAGATCTCTCAACCTCCCAATTTACAGCTCTACCTCACCCTTACTGCTACAAGTGTTTAGCCAACCATAATTGGACTAAATAGAGAATGGGAAAGAAGGAAGAAGGATGAAATTTTGGAGGGAAAAGGAAATTCGAATTTTGGTCTTTGAGCTATCTCAATTTCTGGATGCCTCTTTTGTAAAACTTCTCTTCCATTTATAGTTTTCCCTTCTGTCTTTAGATCTGTTTCAACCAATTAGATCTTAAGAGAATAATTCTGTTATTCTGAGTTGCTGATGTGGTTGATTTTACTTCTAGAATCTACCCAAATTGGTTTGAATTGGAAAGGTATATGTGGGGGAGTTAGAGGGCTTCTCATTCATGTATATTTGTGTTCTAAAAATACCCCCAAGGGTTGTTAACATGCCTCGGGACGTGTGCACAACGCATTGAAGTGAGCTGCTGATGTGGCTAGAACTGATAAGTTCCTAAATCATGCTTCGAAAGGTTTCGAGAGGTTCAGGGAACCTCTCGACAGGTTCTGACTATGGTATATGCTCCATTCGACAGGTTGATGGCAGCTTCAGCCATCATCTCGACATGTTGGTGGATCCTCGCGAGATCTGATACAGCTCCAGGTAAGTTTCTGTTCCTTTGTTCGGTAGGTTGATCGGTAGGTTGACGGCAACCTCGTGAGATCCCCTGCAGCTTTAGGTATCCTCTCATTAGGTTGTCTTTAACTGCTCGATAGGTTCATGGCAACATCTTGACATGATTGATTTCAGCCTTTTGCACTTTGCGAGGATGATTGCTTCAATATTCCTCTCGACAGGTCCATTTGTACTAGTCAACAGGTTGCTCTTTCTCTGCTCCAACCCTTCGATAGGTGCTGTAAACCTCTCGATATGTCCACTTCTTCATCTCAACACCTCTCGATAGGTTCAAGTATAGCTTTAGATCCTCTCAACAGGTAGCTTTTTGCAGTTTTAGCTCCTCGACAGGTTGTGGGAACCTCTCAATAGCTTCATTTTTAAGCACACAGACCTGTCAAATGGATGAAATAACCTCTCGACATGTCCTGTTATTTGCTTCCACAGCTGGTGCACAACTTGGGGTGCCGCCCTTCATCTGTCCAGCCCTCAACAGCCTTTGAGGGGTTCAATCTTCATCAACTACAGCTGTTGGTTTGCTCCCATGTGTACATAGTTGGACACATGCCCTTGCCATAAACTTCTGAGGTTTTGTGAATTTGCTTGATGACTGATTGCTTGAGCTGTATGTGCACATGTTGAAACAGCAGGCCTCTTCTTGGCATTTTTAGATGGATTTCTGCACAGTGACTGCAGTTTATTGCTAACTATAAAACACACTTAAGACACATTATTAGTCAACTTAAAGGTCTATCAAAGGTCAAGTAGGAGGTGAAAAATGGTATTTTTCACTGATTAACACACCCCCAAAACCTAAGCTTTGCTAATCCCTGAGCAATGGAGAAATTAAAAATAATGATTGAAAACAGAAAATGCCACTTTTGTAGGGAGCACAGATGCATTTAGCAGATGCATCAATCCTTTTAAACCCCTCGGTGATCCCTAGTAGAAGAGTGAAGTCTCTTGAGAGTTTTCAGTGAAGTTACCCACAAACTTCCATATGAACATGATTAAACTAATTGCAAATAATTACATGTTAGATTCCAACAAATTCAGCTTCATTCCATACCTTACCATTTTGAATTCAGAAGTTTCAAAACATTAAATATAAATAATTTAATACCTAAATCCTTTTTCAAACTCATCATAACCAATCTGAAATCATCAAGGGAATGCTATATGCAAAACAGTACGTACTTCACCATTAATTTGATAATCAAGTTCAAACAATGTCTAAATTAGTCAAATTTCAGACCCAATTATCTCATAGGCATACTCTCACAAATGATTTCAAAAGTGTATCATTTCACACAACTCAAGAGTAGTTACAACCCTCAATAGGACTGCAAGCATGAGCATAGGCAGTGCTCTAGTTCTTGAAATATTCTAACTCTCTTCACCATAGATTACATAGCTCCTTTTCTCCACATGACAGCTCAATCAATTTCAGATCAGTAAGGTCTTTTTATTGGGTTGTAATATGACTTATGTGTGAGGTTTATAAAGAATAAAAGGGTAAAGAGGGATTCAAAGTTGAGAAATCAGTAAGGTCAGGAGGTGGTATACACATCTTCTTCCTTTCAACATATCTTCATCTTTCTTTGATGTTTTTCAGATTTGAAGTGGCCCTCTTATCAGCTTCTTTTTCAAAAAATTTCAGTGAAGTGACTTCTCTTTCTTTTTCTCTCTTTTATTTTGTTTTTCTGTTTTTCTCCTTTTTGTATGCTTTTCTTTTATATTTTTCTCAATTTTTTTTTATGGGCTGGAACACAACTCCACAACTGAAAATTATATTTTTCTTAGGTTTTCTCCCTTTTCCTTCTAACAAATATCAAACCTTGCTCCTCTAGCCTCACTTCTCCCTCCACTTCCTGACTGCTCAGATTGATGGTGAATTGAAATAGGTCAAGAGGTTCAGGAAAAAAAATATTTTAGTTTTTGTCAAAGAAAGAAATTTTCAGGCTCAAATGGTGTATACAAAGGTAGTTCAAAGGGTAGGGATTTATGCTCAAACTGTCCCAGGGATGGCCTTACATCATGTCTTTAATGTCATGAGTGCTGTCAATTTGTCTCAACTTAGAGTGCATAACTTCTAGCGAAAGAAAGTAGGTTCAAACAGTCCTTAGAGTAGAAAGATTTTGCCACAATACTCTTCAAAAGAAATTTTCAAGCCCAAGTCTCACTGGGTATGGTCTTCCTTAGGACTTTCAAGACATGTTCTTACTTTTTCTCTCCTTAATGGTTCACTGCATACTGATTATGACAAAATTTTCTTGATGATGTCTTTCATGGAAATGATGAATTTTTCAAAAAGATCCAAACATTAAACAGTCTACCATACATTTTTAAATCTTCCTTTTTCAAAATTGTTCAATTTAAAATTTTGCTAAATTTATTTTAATCCTACTAACACCATTGCACTTGGCTTAATTATAATATTTTTTTCTTTATATATATATATATATATATTTGTATTTTTTTTTCAAAATTACCCTGCTATACCCCCAAACCTATGAGGAGTAGTGTCCTCATTGTTTCAAAAGTATAACAAAAGGAAACAGCAGGGTAAGCACAAGAAAAGTAATAAATTTAAGCAAAAAGAATATCCCAGAACAAATTTAACCACAAAGGAAAGTATCAAACACAGTTTGAGCTGACAAAATAGAAATTGTATTGAATAACAAGTAATTACAAAGTACAAAAGGAACATCATATTCTACAGTTAACAGAAAGTATATACAGCAAAATCTGAAATACAAACTAACTACAACAAAATCCTAAACACATTCTACACTTAGTCAGAGCTTGATAAGGTCATTGGCTCCCATCCTTGATGCTCAGCAACTTTGTCAAACTCCTTCTTGAAATTCTCCTTCCTCTTCAGTTTCTCAGTGTTGGCAGCACCCTCCTTTGTCCTTTTGACAGATTGCTTCTGAGGTTTGGTGCTGCCTTGGGGCATGGTGGGCTCATTTATGGACACCCCAGCCGCTGAAGGTGGTTTCCGGTTGATTGCAGGGTGTCTGCTAGCTTGGCTAATATCTCAGCCTTTTGCTTCTCCTCCTCATATAAATTGAGGGCATGCCTGCATAGTTGCTCCCAATGCAACTTTTCTACCCTATGATCCAGCTTCAGTTGGTCAATTTTAGCTACCAATGGTAGCTTCACCCTGGTGTTAAGCTCAACCATCCCTTTAATGACATCCCTCCTGATGTAGGGATTTTCATCCATTGCTCTGTGAAGGGTGGAAAATGGGAGCATAGGGTTTGAAGATGCAGGGACCATGGCCCTCTCAGTGGGGTCATAAAAAAGATGCTATGGCATGGGTGAGGCTGATGGAATAGAAAGTGAAGTTAAGGGAGTGGGTGCCAGCTTCTCCTCAAGGTCAATGGGTAAATGCTCTTCCACATGGTCAGTTTGGGTTGTAGCAGGGATGAACAAATCTGCTTCCTCAAAGTCAGTCTGAGTAGCAGTATTGAAAGTAAGTGCTACAGGTGCCAGTGGGATTGGGTCTTCCACCTCAGCAGTGATAACCACTACTACAGGGGACAGCTGAGGGGATGCATGTATGGTAGGGAGTAACTCCTCAACCACCAAAGCTAGATGAGTGGTAGTAATGGTGGTGACCACTGCAGGAGAGGACTGAGGGGAAGGAAGTGGTGGAGATGCAAGAATAGATGGAAGAGTAGGGGTAGGGACAAGAGTGGTTGAGGTAGCTGGGGTTAAGTTGGCTTGAATGGCATGAAGGCAAGTGGCCATGATAGACTGGTTATCTGTATTGGTCTGTAGCTGGGCTTGGATGGATGTGAGAAGGGAAAGGATTTGTGCAACATAATCAGGTAGGATATGTGCTTCGGTAACAGGTGGAGTGGAGGGAATGGGCTGGAATGGTGATGTAGAGACATGTTGGAATGTGATACGTTGTGGAGAGTCTGAGAGTGGAGTGTATTCATGCCCAATGTCCTCTACAGTGGAGTCAATTAGGGAGGAATACCCCTCACTGGTGAATTGCTATAAATCCAAGGTGTGTGTAGGAGAAATGGAGGTAAGTAAGTCAGAAATGGAAGGTACGTGCAGTGGGGAGGAAGTGACTAGGTCAGTTGATGTAGATGGAGCTGCTGGTTCAAGGCTTAAGGGTTTTAAAGATGGGAGGGATGGGCTAATTGGAGGGGTTGTGCCTGGCCTTGATTTTCTTTGGTAAGTGGTTGTGATGGGAAGTAAAGGTAAAATAAAAATTTGGTCTGTGGTAGGAGGAGCTGACACAGGGGTGATGGTGGTGATGGTAGAAGGGATAGCTGAGCTGTTGGAGGGTACGGAACAGAAATGGATGGCATGAAAGGTGATGAAATGGAGATGCTGGTAACAGCAGAACTAACAATGGGCAAGGTCACAGTAGTAGAAGGGAGTGATATGGATACAGAGGTCACAGGTGGGGGCACTGAGCTAGTACCAGCAGAGGTAGGCAAAGGCAGGCAGAGGTTCTAAGCTAGTTGATGGGGCTGAAGGTATCACAGGTGCAGCTGTTGAGCTGGTCACTTGAGGTGCTTCCTTCTCAGAACTTTCAACTGGCTTCTTTTTGCTCTTCCCAATTAAGGTCATGCTTGTAGACCAAGCCCTTCTCCCAAACAGTTTGGGGTTCAGATTCTCAATAGGCTCATCCTTCTTTATCACAAATTTACCTTTCCTTAGTAGAGCAGTAATGAGTCTGCTGTAAGGCAACCCTGACAACACCTGACCCATTTTAATCTTGTCATTAACATCCACCATAGCCTTAACTATCAGCTGAGAGGCATTAAAGAAGTGGCCCTTGGAGAAGAAGTAAAGGGCCTCCACTATGGGAGTTCTTCTCTCCTGCTGATGTCCACTGACATAGATATTCTTTCTCAAGATGGAATCAATGAAAAACAAGCTGGGGTCTAAGTCTCTCTTCATCAATGACTCCCTAGATCCCACAATGCCTTGAGTCAGATGTCTGGTCATTGCTCGGAAGGACACATTATCAGGGGCTCCTAAACCATAAGCTGAGTCATAAATGGATAGGACCCCTAATGCCAACCCAATATCATTGTAGTCCACAACTACCTCCCAATTGTCAACCAAAACCACAAGTACAAGGTTAGTTTCCCCTGGCTTCATCTTTTTTCTGATGTTCTGATACCATAACTTGATCAGTCTTGGATAGACCTTTTCTTGTAATGGGGTCAACAGAGGTGTCAAGGATGCCTTTACCAAGTAGTCCAAGTTCTCCTTGCACTCCTCTACCTTAGAAGAATAAGGTAGGTCAAAGATTGTCTCAAGAATCAGACCTAAGGCATCCACAAACTCATTGGAGGGAGGTTCACAGGTATCTCAGTTTTGGCCTGAGGGTTAGGTTCAGGCACAGGAATATCCTCAACAATCTCTTCAGTGATTTTGGCTTTCTTGGCTTTCTGAGCTTTCTTGGGTTTGTCCATAATGAGTTTCCTTTTTACAGGTGGGTCATCTTTGGGCTGAGAAGCTAACCTACTAGATTTCTTGGTTGATTTTGTGGCGGATTTGGAAGAGGGTTTGAATAAATCTACCAGAGTATCCTCTCATTCAGCCATTAAACATATAATCCACACAATCAACTCTAAAAAACCACGACAATGTTCTTTTTCTCAATTAATTCACCACACAAAGAAAATCCCCAAAAATATGGAACTACAACGCTGGAAAATCACAGGATTAAGGTTGAGGAAGAACTTACCCAGAAAACCTAGGGTTTCTTAGAACTTGTAGCACACAACATCAAAATGGCACAGACCAGGGGCGAAATGTTGACCTTGCAAAGCTGATGTAATTGGACAAATGGCAAGGTACTTGGAATTGGAACCAGTGAGATGGAGGAGAAAGAAGAAAATGAGAACTCGGGTAGAGGAGGAACCAGGGTTGTAATAGAAGGTGTCAAATGGATGAAAAGTTCCTGTCGATGGGTTTAAAGCAAGCAAAACATGATTTTGATAGGTTGGAAAGAAGGTTTCGACAGGTTGAATCAACCTGTCGAATAAGTAAAAGCACATGGATTGACAGGTCTGTCAGGCTGAAGGTTTCGAGAGGTTTATCAAACCTCTCGGCTGGTAGCAAGCTTCAGAAAATTCAAGTTGAGAGGTTCATCCATCCTCTCGACAGGTTTAAAAATCTTCAGCAATTAAATCTCGAGAGGTTTTTCAATCTCTCAACAAGTATTAGAACTTGTCAAAAATGCAGCCAACACCTTTAGTACCTGTCGACTTCCTCTCGCAACTTCTCGACAGGTACAGAGATCCTATCGAATTTTACAGGAATACCTTCAGTACCTATCGGAAATCACCTCACACCTCTCGACAAGTCTCAGTACCTGTCAAAATTCACAATGGGAACCTTCAGTACCTGTCAAAATTATCCTAACACCTTTCGACAGGTTGTTTTTCAGTCCAAACTTATTTCTCATCAGTTTACAGTCCACCTTCCACACTGATTTATCAATCCTACTCTATTCCCATTTAATTTCTCATGCATTGGAGACCTTCTTACCCTTATCATAGCTGAGTCATTATTCTAAATGAAAAATTGAGCAAAATTGGCAACATATTTACAATGATAGACATATTTGAAAACAACAACAACAATAGAATTGATAGTTATGATACATAATGTACAATGCTGAAATTCAGTCACACTTTGGAGATTCTTGAAGGTGAATGGTCACCACAGGCCCTACTATATTTTCAACAAATATTTTGAGTTTTTGACCATTGACTTTCATGATCCTACTATCCTTTGGATCCATGATTTCAACAACTCCAGATGGGGATACATGCATTACAATGTAAGGTCCCTCCCATCTAGATCTCAGCTTGCCTGGGAAAAATTTGAATTTTGAATTAAACAACCATACCTTGTTGCCTGCAGCAAACTCCTTTCTTAGCAAGTGCTTATCATAAAAAGCTTTGGCTTTTTCTTTGTAGATCCTTGCATTGGAGTAGACATCCAATCTCAGCTCTTCAAGTTCTGATAGTTGTAGCCTCCTGTGCATACCAGCAGTAGTTAGATCAACATTCAATGACTTAATAGCCCAGTAGGCTTTATATTCTAACTCCACTGGTAAATGGCATGCCTTGCCATACACCAACCTAAAGGGGGACATCCCTATTGGGATCTTATAGGCAGTTCTATAAGTCCAAAGAGCATCAGTCACCTTCAGGGACCAATCCTTCCTATCTCCTCTCACAGTTTTCTCTAAAATGTGCTTGATCTATCTATTAGAAATTTTCACCTGCCCACTGGTCTGTGAGTGGTATGGGGTGACAACTCTGTGTGTCACAGAGTACTTTCTAAGCAGATTTTTAAACTGTCTATTGCAGAAATGGCTTCCCCCATCACTAATGATAGCTATGGGGGTGCTAAACCTAGAGAAAATATTGTCTTTCAAGAAATTGATGATAACTCTGTGATCATTGTTCTTGTAGCTATGGCTTCAACCTACTTGGACACATAGTCCACAGTCACAAGAATAAAATTATATCCATAAGGAGGGAAAGGACCCATGAAGTTAATCCCCAAATGTCAAATAATTCAACAAGTATAGGCTGTAAATGCATGGAATTCCTTTTAGAAATACTTCTCATTTTCTGGCATCTTTCACAACCCTTGCAATATTGCCATACATCGTTGAAGATAGTGGGCCAATAAAATTTACTTTGAAGTATTTTTGCAACAGTCTTGTTTCCACTGAAATGGCCTTCACAAGCCTGTTCATGACACATGGTTAGTATGCTGTGAAATTCATTCTCAGGTACACACCTCCTCACAACTTGGTTTGCACAGTGCTTGAAAAGGTATGGATCCTCCCACATATAGTATCTGATCTGAGAGAATAATAGATCCTTATCCATTTTATTCCAATGTGGGAGAATCCTACCCACTACCAAGTAGTTTACTATGTTTGCAAACCAAGGTGCACTCATGCTGGAAGCAAGCAGCTGTTCATCTAGAAATGAGTCATTGACAGGCATCCTATCAAACTCAGCAACAAGGATCCTCGATAGGTGATCTACAACCATATTTTTAACCCCTTTTTTATCTTTAATCTCAAGATCAAACTCTTGTAATAGGAGGATCTATCTGATTAATCTTAGCTTGGCATCCTTTTTAGACAAAAGGTATTTCAGGGCTGAATGGTTTGTGAACACCACAATCCTAGATCCTAACACATAAGACCTGAAATTTTCCAAAGCATAGACAATGGCGAATAGTTTCTTCTCAATTGTGGTGTAGTTTAACTGAGCATCAATCATTGTCTTTCTTGCATGAGCAATCACACAAGGTAACTTATCCTTTCTTTGCCCCAAAACTGCACCAATTACAAAATCTGATGCATTACACATAAGCTCAAAGGGTAAAGAATAATCAGGTGCTTGAAGGATAGGTGTAGAGGTCAAACATCCTTTCAAAAACTCAAAAGCAGTGAGACATTCATCATTGAATACAAAAGGAACCTCTTGACACAGCAGGTGACAAAAGGGTTTTGAGATTTTATTAAAATCTTTGATGAATCTCCTATAAAAACCAGTATGCCCCAAAAGTATCTGACCTGTTTGATAGTTTTAGGTGGGGAAAAATATGCAATCAAATCAATTTTAACCTGGTCTACCTCTATGCCTCTGTGAGAAACAACATGGCTAATGACAATGCCTTGATTGACCATAAAATGACTCTTTTCCCAACTTAAAACTAAGTTGGTCTCTTCACAACTCTGCAGCACTAGGCTGAGATGACACTAGCTAAAATTGTCCCCAAAGATAGAAAAATCATCCATGAATATCTCTAAAAACTTATCAATCATATCCGAGAAGGTGGCATACATACACCTTTAGAGAGTTGCAGGGGCATTACACAATCTAAATGACATCCTTTTATAGGCAAAGGTGCCAAATGGACATGTGAAAGTTATTTTCTCCTGGTCTTGTGGATACATAGGGATCTGGTTATACGTAAATTATCCATCAAGAAAGCAATAAAAAACTTTGCCTGCCAACTTGTCTAAAATCTGGTCTATGAAGGGCAAAGGAAAGTGGTCCTTTCTGGTCTTTGAATTGAGCTTTCAATAATCAATGCACACCCTCCAACCAGTGGTTTCCCTGGTTAGAGTTGGCTCATCAGAATCTGATTTAACCACAATGATTTCAGATTTCTTAGGTACCACCTGAGTAGGTGCCACCCATTCAGAATCTGAAATGGGATAGATGACTCTTGCATCTAACAATTTAACCACATCCTTTGTCACTACTTCTTGCATGTGCATCTCTCTAGAGGGTTTGGAACCTTCATTCAAGTGGATCTTATGCATACAAATAGCAGGACTGATTCCTTCAAGATCAACAATAGTCCAACCTATTGCTCTCTTATGCCCTTTCAACACACACAACAGTTCTTGCTCATCAGTGAGGGAAGAAGAAATTATCATAGACAACTTCTGATTTGCTCCCAAAACTATATATTTCAAAGACTTGGGGAGCTGCTTCAGTTTCACATCAGGTGGACTTATGAGTGAAGGCAATAAAGGTGCCTTAGAAGGTGGTGGAAGAGGCAACATAGCTGGTTTTCAAGGAAGATGCCTTGCTGTTGGCCCCACTTCAAAATTTAAGGCTTTCACCTCTTGAAGCACAGGTGTGGGGACCTTTTTTTCTATAATTTTATTCTAAATATTTTTAAAAATATCACACATGTAATCACAATGCAGTAGCTTGGGCAAAGTCTCATTCACAAGCTCATCCAATACATCAATCAAAAAGCAGCCCTCACTATCCAAGTGAGGTTGACTTGCTGCATTGTAGACATTTAATTTTACTTTCATATTACCAAAAGATACCTCTATTACACCTGATCTATATTGTATACAAGTATTGACAGTGGCCAAGAAAGGCTTGCCCAAAATTACAGGAATGGAAGTAGTGCACTTGCTTGGTTCCATGTCAAGAACCATAAAATATGCTGGATAGAAAAACTTGTCAATCCCAACTAATACATCTTCTATCATTCCCACTGGTTTCCTTTCAGATCTGTTATCCAGCTGTAATACCACATGTGTGGGCTTCAATTCTCTCAAACCTAACTTCTCATAAATTGAATATAGAAGTAGGTTCACACTGTCCCCCAGATCTAACAAGGTTTTTTCAATGGTGTGATCCCCAATGATGCAAGGGATTGTGAGAACTCTAGGGTCTTAGAGTTTTATTGGGGTTGTAATGGACAATACTTGATTTAATTTCTCAGTATAAAAGACCTTCTTGGATAGGTGTATCCTAGATTGTCTTCTGTGTGTGCACAAATCTTTTAAAAACTTTGCATAGGCTGACACTTGCTTGATTGCATCAAGTAAAGGTAAATTAATTTTTACTTGTTTAAATGTTTCCATCATTTCCTCAACTTTAGCATTTCCCTCATCAAAAGGATAAGGTGCTTGAAGTGCATTGAGAAATGGAAAATGAGAGACTGATCTTCCATTTGCTGCCTTAACAATCTCATCAGTTTTTTCCTTATTTTTATTTTCATTTTTTTGTTGGGGTTCATCAACACCCCCCTTATTTCTCATATGCTGCTCCTGCTGCATATCATGATGGGCTATTCTTTCTTTTCCTGCACTTTTCTTAGACTCAACACCAACCTTGTTATCAAGTAGCCTTCTACTTCTCAAAGTGGTGACATATTTAGCTTCTTCATGGGATGAAGAAGTCTCACCCACCATATAGTGCCCTTTTGGGTTGTTCATAGGCTGACTAGACAGTCTTTTCTATTCTTTCCTAGTCAAAGTATTGGATAGCTGACTAAGAGTGTCCTCTATCTTCTTAATACCTTGGCTATGGGAGCTCACAGTTTGAGACAAAGAGCTAAAATTCTGCAATGAAGCCAGAGCTTGCTCTTCAAATGTGAGGGATCTAGAGGGTGATGGGATTGGTGCAGCTTGATGTAATGGTTGTGCCATTGGCTGGGCCATAGGCTGCTGGTATTGGAGCCTTGAAAAGAAATTTTATTGGTAAGGCTGGGCATTTCTATAGGGCATTGGCTATTGCTACTACTGCTGGTTTTAGAAATTATCTTGCTTCCACTTCAAGTTAGGGTGATTTCTCCAAAGATAACCAGTAGCTGGCTATTATCTATAGGACTGAGTAGCATTTGCATGCTCCATAATCAGATCTAGAAATTATGCAGCAGAGGGACATTCTTCAAGGGAGTGAGTGGGAGACTGACATATCAGACATGCCTCTTTCACTTTGACAGCCATTGGAGACTGCATTGCTCCCATGAGCTTATCAAACCTCTGAGTCAAGCTATCTACCTTTCTCTCTAAATTATTGTAATCAGTGACCTCATACATTCTCCCTCTTGTTGTGTTCTCTTTCATCAATTTAGCTGGAGATTCAATATCCCTAGACAAGGTCTCTTGCTGTATTGCGTTTTCTCCAATAACCTCAAACAATTCCCATACTTTCTCAGTTGCTTTATGAAGGTATGTACCTCCACAAGAGGCATCCACCATATTTTTGCTTTTTGAATCAATTCCTTGATAGAAACTTTGTACAAGTTGTCATTGAGAAATTTGATGATGGGGGAATTGTCTTAACAGTTCTTTGAATCTTTCCCAAGCCTCATGGAAGCTTTCAGTTGAGAATTGAGAAAATGATATGATGCTTTTTCTCAACTGACTTGTTCTATTCATGGGAAAAAACTTAGCTAGGAAATGACATTGCAGGTCATTCCAAGAGTTAATATTGTTGGTTGGGAGCATAGACAATCAGGCCCTGATTTTATCCTTTAATAAAAAAGGAAATAGCCTAAGCTTGGTGGCTTCAAGCCCCAAACTAGCAATATTAAAAGTAGTACACAAAGCAAGAAATTCATCAACATGTTTGTATGAGTCTTCTTTACTCAACCCATGGAAGAAGGTAGCATCTGAATTGTTGAAGACTTGATCTCATAATTTTCCTCTATAGCAGGAAATTATATACAAAAAGGAGAATTGTATGTACCAGGTGCAAAATATTCTTTCAACAATCTAGGCTGCTCACTCATTTCAACAATCTCAGATTCAGTAGGTGTAAATGTAGTTTGTCTAGACCTAAGAATCCTCTCAACTTCAAGATTTAATGGCAAAATTTCAGGGTTGAGATTTCTTCTTTCAAACATACACCACTCACAACACAAAATTACAACACAGATTTTAACAAACAAACACAAACACAAAAATATTATTACTGCAGATCTAAAAATTTACAGATCTAGAAATGTAAAAGAGAAAAGAAAATGTAAACTCAAGCACAACTTGCTCCTTCTTTTTGCACAATTGCTCTTCTCAGTCACAGCTAAAAATCTGCAAAAATTTAAAAAACTAAAAAAACTACAGAAGTAATTAATCAAACACTAAATAGGTAATTACAAATATAAATCTAAAATAAGAAAAACCTAGATCTACCAATTCTAAAAATACAGGTCCCCGACAGCGGCGCCAAAAACTTATTGTGTTGCTTACCTTGCAATTTTTAAGAGGTTAAAAACAATAAACTAGAGGACAAATTACAGTGAAATGGAACAAAGGTAAGGCAACCAGGCCTGTAAGAACCAGGGCTGTTGCAGCATACTTTAAAGAGGTAAGTAGGGGTATGTCTACAGGGAAATGTGTTTTAAAATATAGTAAATCTCCAGATCTAGAATAGATCTGGCGCTCTATCCTATCCTAATTTAAAATAAAATAAAAATGGAAAGAGGAGAGGTTTTAAGGTGTTGTCACTTTACTAAAACTACAGAAATTAAATTTAATGCTTATGATCCAAAGCTGAGTAGAACATAGATTTAAAGAAATGGAGAAAAGAATTTGGGGAATTTATAATCAAAAAGGGGGAGAATAGCTGTTGGGGATTTTGGTCTTCATTGAAAATTGATTGGTTCAAAAGTAATACAAGAGATTGATTTGCAGCTATCTTTCATCTGGCTACAAGCACAGATGTAAGGTAGAAAAATCCAATCTAGACTAGAGAATTAGATTGATCTTAAGGCTATGATCTGTTCACTTTAATGGCCACAGATCATCCTAGGGATTTCCTCCAATTCAACGGTGTTAATCAGAATAATTAAATCATTGCATATATTATGGATGCAAGGCTACAAGCTCAGGCATCTAAAGGGATATTAAATATAAGAAAATCAAGTGACAATCAAGAGATCTATAGATTCAAATTAACTTTACAACCACAATTTACTGATTCAATACAACTTACAGTACAATTATTCTCAGATCTGTAATTTGTGCAATATCTAATCCTCTTACAGAGCTCTCAACCTTCCAATTTATAGCTCTACCTCACCCTAACTACTACAAGTGTTTAGCGAACCATGGTTGGAATAAAGAGAGAATGGGGAAGAAGGAAGAAGGATGAAATTTTGGAGGGAAAAGGGAATTCAAATTTTGGTCTCTGAGCTCTCTCAATTTTTGAATGCCTCTTCTGTAAAACTTCTCTTCCATTTATAGTTTTCCCTTCAATCCTCAGATCTGTTTCAGCCAATCAGAGCTTAAGGGAATAATTTTGTTATTTTGAGTTACTGATGTGGCTGATTTTGCTTCTAGAATCTCCCGCCAATTAGTTTAAATTGGACAAGTCCATGTGGGGGAGTTAGGGAGCTTCTCATTTGTGTGCATTTGTGTTTCAAAATTACCCCCAAGAGTTGTTAACATGCCTCGAGACATGTGCCTAGAGCATTGAAGGGAGCTACTGATGTGGCTGGAACTGAGAAGTTCCCAAATTGTGCTTCGAGAGGTTCAGGGAACCTCTCGACAGGTTCTGACCATGGTTTATGCTCCATTCGACAGGTTGATGGCAGCTTCAGCCATCATCTTGACATGTTGGTGGAACCTCGTGAGATCTGATACAGCTCCAGGTAAGTCTTCGACAGGTTCTATTCCTTTGTTCGACAGGTTGATGGCAACCTCGCGAGATCCCCTGCAGCTTCAGGTATCCTCTCGTTAGGTTGTCTTTAACTGCTCGATAGGTTCATGGCAACCTCTCGACAGGATTGATTTCAGCCTTCTTCATCTCGATAGGTTCATTTGTACTAGTCGACAGGTTGCTCTTTCTCTGCTCCAACCCTTCGATAGGTGTTGTAAACCTCTCGATATGTCCACTTCTTCATCTCAGTGCCTCTTGATAGGTTCAAGTATAGCTTTAGATCCTCTCGACAGGTAGTTTTTTACAGTTTTAGCTCCTTGACAGGTTGTGGTAACCTCTCGACAGCTTCATTTTTAAGCACACAGACATGTCGAATGGATGAAATAACCTCTCGACATATCCTGTTCTTTGCTTCCACTGCTGGCACACAGCTTGGGGTGGTGTCCTTCATCTGTCCATCCCTCAACAACTTTTGAGGGGTTCAATCTTCATCAACTGCAGCTGCTGGTTTCCTCCCATGTGTACACAGTTGGACACATGCCCTTGCAATAGACTTCTGAGGTTCTGTGAATTTGCTTGATGTCTGATTGCTTGAGCTGTATGTGCACATGTTGAAGCAGCAGGTCTCTTCTTGGCATTTTTAGATGGATTTCTACACTGTGACTGCACTTTATTGCTAACTACAAAATACACTGAAGACACATTATTAGTCAACTCAAAGGTTCATCACAGGTCAGGTTAGGAGGTGAAAAATGATATTTTTCACTGATTAATAGAGGTGCAAGACTAGCCGATGTATAATACTCTCTCAATGTCCTAGCCATATGTTCCTATCCTACCATAATAAGTATTAAAAAAAAAGGGGGCGGGGTGGCTAGAATGCTTAAACTCATGACGTTTTGAGAAAACAAGAGCTAGCGTGAATATGCCGGCCATTCTCTCAAGCGCAAAGTTTGGTTGCGAAAAGAGAGAGAGAGGAACTGCAACCACAACTTGACCGAAACAGAAAATAAAAACAAAAATTATTAACCTAATTAATGAAAATTAGAAGCATGCACCTTAGCCTCTCGCAGCATCCCATGACAAGCCTTAAGTACGATCGAGCCTATGATTTTCCAACCTACAAAACACACAAACTGTAGTTAGTATAATGATACAAAGATATAGTAAAACAAAAATCAAATAATAAATAAAGACAAAATTCTTGGGAACGGCGCTAAAAATTTGGTAGTTTTATTTCAAAACCTTGCAAGTGCACAAGTTCAAATGTACTAGGGCAAGTACAAGGGTGTCGAACCATAGGGATTTATCGTTTATCACCTATTTAATTTCTGTTTTACAGAGAGTTTTGTAGCATTAGATTTCCTACATTAGTCTAAAACAAATAAAAGAAATCTACATAGTTTTGGAAATAAGAAAATAGAAGGCGAACTAGAACCCGTCTTGGATTCCAGATTCGTACATAATAAATCGTATTTATTTTCTATCGTGAATCTCAGGTACCCCCGCTCCTGGCTACAAGCTCAGTCACATTGTATATGAATTAGATAGATCTAATCGCGAGTTAGTTAAACCTAATCGTCAAAGAACCATTGCATGAACCAACAAAACTACCCTACAAGGCCTAATTTGTCAATGAGTATCCTATCGAGACTAACCCAATCCCTACAAGGCCACTTGAATTAAACTAAATAAGATTACAGTGTTACGATCGCGTTCTTGATCTAGTCGAAACCTCGAACATGTAATCGTACCAATAATGGAATTCACAAACATAAATTTATTAAAATACTTATCCATAATTTATGAGAGATCCAGCCCGAAGCTTTAAGCACGCATCGATTTAGAGACCTTCATCATTATTGATGCAGGCTCTGATCGATGATTACATCCAATCTCCCTCCATCCCAGAACTATTCCTAACCTAAAACAAAGAAAACTCACGTTAGAGCCCTCTAAAAAAGTTCCAACGTTCGAGTCTCCTAAAACCTAACCCTAGGGTTCTAGAACATTATACACGGGAAGTAATCTCTAAAATCCAAAAAATCCTCCAAGGAAGATGAATTTGGAAAGAATTTGCACTGATTTGGAGTTATTCAGTCTATTAGAAGAAAATTTCAGAGAAGATCTCAGCGTTGGAGCTCATCTACAGCTGTGTGAACCTGAGTTTTCGCTCATAAATCCTGCTGTGACCGGTCGAAAGGGGAGCACCGACCACTCAATTTAAGAATCCTTCTCCAGGTTGAAGATGCTCCACGAGGCTTCAGATTTCATCAATTTAGTGATCGATCGAATCAAGTGTGACCAATCGAGAAATTCCTCAAAGTTTTCTTCATTTTGCTTGTTCTATTTCTGACCGGTCGGCTGAGTCTTGACTAGTCGCTCTTTAGTGTTCTAAAGCTTTCAGTGTTCTGACTGGTCGAAATGGCTCTTCAACCGATCCATTTAGGCTTTATTTTCTTCCTCTGCTTCACTCCTCTGCTGCGCTATCTTGACCTGTAACACCCGACCAATTTTGTCTTATACCCGCACTATAGGTCCAACGGATATACACCTGATAAACATGATTTAGCCGTTCGTTTAGATGAACTGGGTCTCTTTGGATCAGGACCCCATAAATAACCAGACTCGTGTGAGATCCAATAGGTAATGCCAAGACCGTAGGCCCATTAGTTAACAGCCTAACTGATGTGACCCAATGGTGATAGGCCTTAAATCAGATCCGTTTTCATCACTCGAGAGTCAGGACCCGTAAACTAGATCTAGCCCATGGGTTACACCCATTTGAAACCTAGCCCATGACTTAAAGCCCCAAATCTATGGCCTTTGGTCAAACTCATACACAAAACTGGGTGTATAAGTACTACACACAAAAAAACCCCTAGCCTTATAAGTTAGCATGCACGCATAAGGGGTGCATGAGTTTTGATTGACAAACACGAAAGAGGAGAGCTCCTCTCCTTCCGTCTCCACCTTGAAGAAGCCTCCAAATTGTGACAGAGAGATCGTTCAACTCATTCTTGAATCGCGGACTCTTTCAAGCAAAGACCGAGACGATTCTAACGGGAGAGATTTTACGTGAAAGCTCGGAAGCCTCGCATGCGAGGAATTCGTTACAGTGAACCCTCAATCTTCACTCTGTAGATCTATTTTCTAGAATTAGAATCGACTTATGCAAGGGTTAGAAGTTCATGCAGTGAATTTAGGAATCGGACGTGCGAGAGGCTTCGAAGCCAAATCCTTGAGGTCTGATGCCTCGAAATGCATGCATGCATGAGCACACGAGTGTTAGAGACTCAATAATCCTAAACCACACCTGAGTGAGTTGTGTTACGAGTTTGCATGCTTCGAAACCTCATGAATTGGGCCCACTTGGAGTCTAGAACGAAAATTAGCCAATTTTCGAAGTCTCAGATCATGCCTTGTGTAATCATAATAGGATAGGAGTCTATTTGTGGCACGATCATATTGGGTACGCCTCCATCTTTCCTTTGAAAGGAGGACGTTACACATGAAGATTGAGTTCCAAAACCTATAAGGTGAAATAGAGATCTGACGAGCTGTTAAGGCTCGCCGCTGAGAGAAAACACCTGAAGCACTCGTTGCGGCGAGTGCTACCTTAAAAATACAGCCATTTCGGTTCTGGAAAATCTCGCCGCAGTGAGATGACTTAAATCATATGGCACCTGAAGAGCTCTCTGTGGCGAGGTATGCCCTGTTGTGGACTTTGAGAATTTGTATAGTTCTATGCTCGAGAGACCTTGATTCGGACACGTGTGGTTTGCTAACCATTAGATTATATGTGATGCATGATTTAGGGTGTATGCGAGGAACTGTTTACTAGAGCATTGACCTTGATTCATGCACTTTGACTCGCACGTTTTTGAACACTTTAGGTCGGGAAATTTCAAATGCAAAGCTATACGTTTGACTTGATCATGGGATAAAATAATTGTTTTTTATCACACTTTAATCATGATTTAGCTTCGTGTTTGATGATTGATACCTCTGCATATGATTTATGAATTGTTTTCGTACTTGAACATGCACCATGACATCTTGCCTGCATATGACCGTCAAGTCCGTTCAATAATTTTCGTTCTCATTTTAGGTTATGAATCATGTATGTTCTTACTCGTTGTATATATGTTATGCCTTGTGATTGTGTGCAATTTAGGAATGGAGCCTCCATGAGAGGGGTGGAGTCCCCGGGGTTTTAACCTTGTGTCCGCTACAGACTTCTCAGTTCCCGCTACGGGATGCTTTGCCACAATACTCATCTCTCACTTGTGATTAGATGTGAGTGGAGTGGAACCTCCAAGGGAGGGGTGGAGTCTCCGGGGTTACGACCCTGTGTCTGCTACGGACTGCTCTATTCCCGCTACGGGATACTCACACCAGTAATATATAATTCGCATGTAATATGATGTGATGCTCGACTCGATAAGCGATATGTTCACCTTGTATAAGCTCGTTTCCTTGATATGATAAGTAATTCAGTCTTGTTCCCTTGATTCGAAATGGAGTACAATCTTGCTCGTCACTTGCATTCATGATACGACATGTTTTGAGTTCATATTATGAAATGCTCGTCTTATGCCCATATGTTTTGAAATCATATGTTTCGCTTGATTTATTTCACTATGCATCTATGCCATGAATTAGAATGATAAAGTATCATTTGGCATTGTTTATATCCCTACTGAGCTTGGATTATAGCTCATTCCCGACTATACGTCACAGCTATAGTAGCTTAGCCTGTGGGAGAACTGGAACAAGAAGAGGATTTGGATTATATGCCTGAGGACGAGGAGGAGCTACCCGAGGAGTACTATCGGTACCTGAGTGTCTTGTGAGCTTGAGGGCTCGGATATTTTTGGAAGCTTTGTTATACGGTACAATATTTTAGGATTTTGTAAATGAAGATGGTTATATTTAGTCTCCACTGTTTAGGTGAAGAACCGCCTTTACTGGTGGATGTTTTGGTATATTTTTGATGGATTTGAATAGTTAGCTTTGAGAGTCTATGTACTATTTAGTCTGATTGCTTTTGCTCTACTATATCCGTTTGCACACTTTGTTTTCGGCACACACGCTTGCTTACCAAACTATTAGTTAGCTCGGTTCTTTCAAATCGTTTAATTTGGGAAGACCGAGCTGTTTGAAGCGAAGTAAATACTTCGATACCATGATTTACTGTGATTCAGATTCTGCACTTGATCTGACGGCTCGAGTTTTGCGGTAAGGAAAATCCGGGCTGTCACAGGTGGTATCAAAGCCTATCTACTAGATTCAACGTACTATGGCAGAGCGGATCCATTGTGACACTGTGTATCATTTGGAATACCTGTAAGACTAAGGTTCGATATATAGATCTAGGACCTAAGTAGAATTAGTAATATTAGGATTAGAATTGTGACTCTAATCTATGAGTCGATCTAACTTAGAATTGGTTGACCGTGACAGGTCAATATGCTGCTTCGACGGGGAAGACCGAGAACCGTCAATTTAAGAGACACCACAAACAGTGAAGGTGTTGTTTTGGGAGTAAATGCAATCCCTATAAACAACAACCTCAACAATGCATTGGGAGCAAATGAAATTCATATAAACAACAACAATGCATCTAGAGCGAGGAACAACACCAACAATGCTCTAAGAAATGACTACAACCAACAACTATTAGAGACTGTGGTGAATGTTGTGGCATTGCTTTCGGAGAGGCGTCACCCATCGGGATTTCAGGAGTTCAGGAGGATGAGGCCTCCTAGGTTTTATGGACATCCTGACCCGATGGAAGCCGAACAGTGGTTGAATTAGATTGAAAAGATGTCACTAAGAATCAAGTGCAAGAAAGAAGAGAAGGTCAGTTGGGCCTCATTCTAACTCGAGGGTGAAGCAGACCCTTGGTGGAAATTGGTTGAGAGAACTCAAGTGCTAGGGATGCCTTGGACATGGGTAGAGTTTGTTAACACATTCTACGAGAAGTATTTCCCGGCACCAGAGAAACATCCATTAGAGATATAGTTTGTGAATTTAGTGCAAGGATCTATGACCGTGCGAGAGTACGAGATAGAGTTCACTCTTCACTACTTGTAATACTAGCACAATTGCATGTGTACTCACCACCCAATTACTCACACTCATGCATGGAAACTCAGGTATTGTACCGATGTATTTGAAGAGTGATACCGCGATGGATATCTGCTCTCACAAGGCTCGAGTGTTGATAGACCCGGGGTCTACCCACTCTTTCGCAACCCCTCAATTCGCTGTGGAACTATGTATCAAGCCTGAACCCTTAGAATTCGTACTGAACATCTCAGTCCCAACCGGGAGGTCTATGAGGACAGATCATATATGTCAATCTGTGGTCGTTCTTATTGAAGATCAGGAGACCAAAGTGGAATTAATCCTTCTGGACATGCAAGGGTTTGATGTTATACTGGGTATGGACTGGTTATCCTAGAACCACGCCATCGTCGATTGTCTTCGGAAGATCATTACCCTTCGACTCAAGAAAGGGAAATCCTTTAAGTTTTATGGTGCCTAACCAAATGTCTCACCCCTTGATATCGGCCATTTGAGCCAAAAGGTTATTGAACAAAGGATGTCAAGGTTATCTAGCGTTCTTACAAGACCAAAGGGAAGGAGAAGTAAAAATTATAGATATTCCTATCATCTGTGATTTCCTTGACATGTTCCCTGAGGAACTACCTGGTCTACCGCCTGATAGAGAGGTAGAATTTGCGGTAGACTTGGCTCCCGACACTGAATCAGTATCGACGGCGCTATACCGTATGGCACCAGCTGAGCCAAAAGAGTTGAAAGAGCAGCTGCAAGAACTTTTTGACAAGGGATTTATTCGCCCAAGTGTATCTCCATGGGGAGCACCTGTGCTATTTGTCAAAAAGAAATATGGTTCTATGCGTCTATGCATCAATTATAGACTGCTGAACAAATTGACGATAAAAAACCGATACCTGCTTCCTAGAATCGACTATCTATTTGACCAATTACAAGGAGCGAAGTTCTTCTTTAAAATCGATCTGAGGTCGGGTTATCACCAGATGAAAGTGAAAGCTGAGGACATTATGAAAATAGCACTTCGAACCCAATACGGCTGTTATGAGTTTCTTGTCATGCCATTTGGACTAACCAATGCACCTGCATCTTTCATGGACCTCATGAATTGAGTGTTTAAGCCTTATTTTGATAAGTGAGCAATGGTATTGATCGATGACATTCTCATTTACTTGAGGTCAAGAGAAGAGCATGAGCAACACCTACGGCTAGCACTCTAAACCCTGCGAGAATCTCAATTGTATGCAAAGCTCAGTAAATGTGAGTTTTGGCTAGAGCAAGTGAGTTTCCTTGGGCAAGTGAGTTTCCTTGGGAAAGTTATCTTAGAGGCCGGTATAGAAGTGGACCCGGCTAAGATAGAAGCGGTAGTGAAATGGGAGCAGTCCAGATCGGTCACCGAAGTCCGTAGTTTTCTGGGGTTAGCCAGATATTATAGAAGATTTGTTGAAGGATTTGTGAAGCTGGCTGAACCACTCACGCGCCTCACCGGCAAAATTTTTAAATTTGAGTGGACCGAATCGTGCGAGCAGAGCTTTCAAGAGTTGAAAAGGAGATTGACCTCTACACCCGTACTCACCCTACCATCATGCATTGGGGGATTCACTGTGTTCAGCGATGCGCCCCACAGTGGGCTAGGCTGCGTCCTAAATCAGTAGGAGAAGGTTGTAGCATATGGATCGAGGCATCTGAAAGACCACAAAAAGAACTGGCCCACGCATGACCTGGAGCTAGCAGTGGTCATCTTTGCTTTGAAAATCTAGAGATATTATTTTTATGGTGAGACTTTTGAGATTTTCTCCAACCACAAGAGCCTCAAATATCTCTTTACAAAGAAAGACCTGAATCTGAGGCAGAGGATATGGATGGAAATTTTGAAGGACTATGACTGCACCATCCAGGGAAAGCAAAAGTGGTAGCTGATGCATTAAGTAAGAAATCATCGGTACAACTGTCACATCTTATGGCCAGAATACACAGATGGAAATTGCTTGAGGACATAGCCTCTAGTCACACCGTATTTCAAGAAAAAGGTTCTGGAGCTCTATTAGCCAATATCAGGATACGGTTAACTCTCTTCAATAGGATCAGAGAAAGCCAGTTGATAGATGCAGAGCTTATGGCCATCAAGCAAGGAGTAGTCAGTGGGAATCAATCGGATTTTGCTATTAAGGACGATGGGTCCTTATAGTTCAGAGGCCAGTTATGTGTACCAACCAATGCTCAGTTGCGGCATGAGATACTAGAAGAAGCCCACAAGTTCGTATATGCTATACATCCGGGCAGCACCAAGATGTACCATGACTTGAAGAAGCACTTTTGGTGGAAAGGACTGAAAAGAGATGTCGCAGAGCATGTAACAAAGTGCTTGGTTTGTCAACAGGTTAAAATTGACCATCGACACCCTGCCGGTCTATTGCAGCCCCTAACTGTTCCCTAGTGTAAATGAGAGGACATTTCGATGGACTTTATAATTGGATTGCCAAGAAATCAGAAGAGGCATAATGCTATTTGGGTGATCATCGACCGACTAACCAAGTCAGTTCACTTCCTACGATACAACACATGATACACCGCAAGCAAACCAGCTGAACTATATCTGAGGGAGATAGTGAGATTGCATGGTATACCTTCGAGTATCATTTTAGATCGGGACCCACTCTACACATTTCAGTTTTGGTAGTGTTTTCAAGAAGGGATGAGTTCCAAATTAGAATTCAGCTTCGCTTTTCACCCTCAAACTGACAGACAAACTGAAAGAGTGAATCAGGTGATAGAGGATATGCTACGGGCCTGCATTTTAGACTTTCAAGGATCATGGGACAAACATCTACCCTTGATCGAGTTCATGTACAATAATAACTATCAAACGAGCATTGGGATGGCTCCTTTTGAAGCACTCTATGGCCGCCGATATAAATCTCCACTCAACTAGGAGGAGGTTGGAGAGCGTGTTTTGTTAGGCCTGGAACTCATCGAGAGCACCGATGCGACGGTTCGACTTATCCGAGAATGTTTAGAAGTTGCCTAGAACCGCCAAAATAACTATGTTGATCTTAAGAGATCAAGCGTGGAATTTCAGGTTGGAGATCATGTCTTTGAAAAGATTTCACCGACCAAAGGTGTGATGCGATTTGGCAAGCGAGGGAAGCTTAGCCCATGATATATCGACCCTTTTGAAGTCTTAGGTCGTGTTGGCGAGGTAGCCTTCACATCGCCTTACCGCCTCAGTTGTCTAGCATCCACGACGTATTCCATGTGCCAATGTTCAGAAAGTATGTGAGAGATGCAGCTCCCATCGAAGTCCAAGAAAACTTAACATTGATGGAAGAACCAGTCAAAATCTTGGACCGCAAGGAGAAGATTTTAAGGACAAAGCACATTCCCTTTTACCTAGTACAATGGCACAATCATTCTAACACTGAGATACAAAATCAGTACGCACAATTGTTCAACTAAGCTATTCCTGATGCCAATTAGGTGTTAATGATCAAGCGTGTCTCATGTGTGTATAATTGTAATCGCAAGGAAAAGTGGGGAACGCTCAAATGTAATCGAAAATTTTTCTTTATGATGTCAATATATTGATGAAATGGCATATACCATTTTCGAGATACTTTACCATAGTATACAAAGCAGAAAAATCAAGTTGATATCGCATACAAACCCCCGCATAGCCATTGACCGAGCCAGCTAGCCTATGCACCTCGCCGTAGAGAGATCACTGCTCGCAGTGGCGAGAGCTTTAGCTCTTGGCTCGCTGCGGTGAGAACTTAAAGTTGTTGTGACGACTGTTAAATGTTAAAAGGGGCCCGAGAGACCCTCATTTCGTCGTTTTCAGAATTTTTAGAGCCTAGGCCCCTCTCTCGTCATCTCTCCGGCGTGAACCAGCAAATTTTACTTTCAAATCACCCATTTTCTCGTGCCGAGATTATCCAAACTCGAGGATCGACGTGCCCAAGCTTCGCTGGATCCGAATTCCTTCAATTCAACCTATTTCGTGAGGTAACAAGCCTGCAACCCTCTGCTCTATTCAATTTCTTTTGCGCATGGCCTCTAGGAAGAAGACCGCGACCAAGATTCCGATCTCGAGACCTAAATTCTCTGCTAGTGCTAAGGGTAAAGCATCGGCTAGTTTCGAACCTCCACCACCAACCCGAGAGCAGCCCGCAGCCTGGTGGTTGGAGAAAACCTTTGAACCTGAGTGGTTATTTGACCCAGAAATGTTTACCGACGATATGGTCGCTTGGTCGATAGACCACATTAAGCGTGCCAAGCTCGAACCTTTATTGCGACCCGCCCAACCACATTATTATACCCGTTTAGTCAGACTTTTCTACCAAAATTTTAAGAAGGGAGACCAAGAGGGAAACTTCACCATGGAAATCGACGATCGTATGTTTCACATGGGTCTGTACAACATTGCCGCAACCATGCGTTGTAGTGACAAGTACGATAACACCCTTGGCTTACAAGCTCCTCGATCCGTAGAGCCAAAGTTTCACCACATCATTGCCAGTATGACCAGTGGTCTGCAAGCCTTCGGCCAATCCGTAACCCAAACTCAACTACCTGATCAGATGTGTTTTTTGGATGTCATTTTTCAGAATAATCTATACCCCCTACAACATGAGAGAGAGAGAGAGACAGGACTCCTTACTTCAAGCACTATTCTTTATGCATGAGGATAGGTGGTTCTATGCGGCTCGTGTAGTGTATGAAGGCATAAAGTACGCAAGCGAGCAGTCACTAAGCCCTGTCGATAGACCCTTGCCTGCCCTACCCTATGCCCGAATCATATCCCGATTTCTCGATGAGCATGAGGATGATGAAAACAATGAACCTTATGAGATACCGGAGGGGGAAGAATCTAAAACTGATAATGTTTAAAAGTTTTCATGGAAACAGTGGAATATGATCTTAAAGAGATGTCGTTTGAGTGTGAGAAATAGAGCTTTACGACAACCCACTGGGGATGCGCAACAAGAAGAACCCGAACAGGACGCACCTTGACCCGCACAACCCATACCTGCCCAACCCCCTCAGCCATAAGGACCACAAGGTGAATTCCTTACGATGGCTGAGTTCACTCGACAAATGGAGGAACAACAAAAGCAAAACCTTGACCAGTTTGAGCTCCTCCACCAAAATAATTATCTGATGCACCAAAGATTGGATTTCCATGATGAGATCCTAGGTCAATTGATTGTAAAGGCCTACTCGACTTCTCACACCCCATTTATAGCTCAAGCGCGTTAGTTCATCTCGGATTACACTAAGAACGTATCTCATTCAAGAGCTGGTACTTCTGAGACTAAATCCCGACGCCGCGGGAATCAACCAGCTAAACAATCCACAGAGTCGCCTGGTACTCAAAAATTTCTTATATTATTTGGAAGTCAAATCTCCCTTATGTAAAATTGCCATTAGTACGCTACATACTGCTAAGTAGATTATTCAAGATTATAGCACTCTCTACATGCATTCTATTTTAAATTGTAAATACAGCTAGGATTGATGAATCACGACAACTCCATTGCTAGTTTAGAATAAAAAATTTCAAATTCCTACCATAGATAGAGCTTTTGTCATGATAACTCTGAAATTTTTTACAGTACCTCAACACATACTTGAATTCAACATGAAATTTCATCATAACCAAATTCACACATTTCATTTTTTCTTGTCAATAGATAATCAATACTCGACCATAAATAATGATCAATACCCGATCATCAATAATAATGAGGATCTATTGCACGTGGGTCAAACTGATAACACTTTCAGATTTTATACTAGACTAGATCCCATTGAACAAACTCCACTTCGTGGATGTCCTTTACCTATTTGACGCACCTTGTCAGTATCGATGCAATCCATACCCCTATTACTTTCGTCAATTTTCGAGGATGAAAAGTCATTTAAGGGGGGAGGATGTAACACCCAGCCAATTCCGGCTTATACCCACACTACAGGTCCGACGGATATACACCTGATAAACATGATTTAGTCGTTCGTTTATATGAACTGGTTCTCTTTGGGTTAGGACCCCATAAATAATCGGACTCCATATGTGAGATCTAGTAGGTAAGGCCAAGACCGTAGGTCCATTAGTTAAAAACCCAATTGATGTGACCCAATAGTGATAGGCCTTAACTCAGACCCGTTGTCATCACTCGAGAGTCAGGGCCCATAAATTAGATCTGACCCATGGGTTGCACCCATTAGAAACCTGGCCCACGACTTAAAGCCCAAATCTATGGCCTTTGGTCAAACTCATACACCAAATTGGGTGTATAAGTACCACACCCAAAACACCTCCCTATCCTTATAAGTTAGCATGCCAACATAAGGCGTGCATGAGTTTTGATTGAAAAACATGAAAGAGGAGAGCTCCTCTCCTTCCTTCTCCACCTCGAAGAAGCCTCCGAATCGGCCGATATCTTCACTTTCGTCAACGAGAAACCATGATTGCGACGAAGATATAGTTCAACTCGTTATTGAACCGCAGACTCTTTCGAGCAAAGACCGAGACGATTCTAATGGGAGAGATTTTATGCGAAAGCTCAGAAGCCTTGCATGCGAGGAATTCGTTACGATGAACCCTCAATCTTCACTTCGTAGATCTATTTTCTAGAATTAGAATTGGCTCACGCAAGGGTTCATGCAGCGAATTTAGGAATCGGACATGCGAGAGGCTTCAAAGCCAAATCCTTGAGGTCCGATGCCTCGAAATGCATGCATGCATGAGCACATGAGTGTTGGATACTCGATAATCCTAAACCAGAACCGAGTGAGTTGTGTTACGAGTTTGCATGCTTTGAAACCTCTTGAATCAGACCCATGTGGACTCTATAATGAAATTAGCTAATTTCTAAAGTCTCAGATCATGCCTTGTGATCATAATAGGATAGGAGTCTATGTGTGGCACGATCGTATCGGGTATGCCTCTATTTCTCCTTTGAAAGGAGGACTTTACACATGAAGATCGAGTTTCGGAACCTATAGGGTGAAACAGAGTTCTGGCGAGCTGTTAAGGCTCGTCGCGACGACGTAGAGGCTCACCGCGGTGAGAAAACACCTAAAGCAATCGTCACAGCGAGTGCTACCTTGAAAATACAGCCATTTCGGCTCTGAAAAATCTCGTCGTGGCGAGATGAATTAAATCATATGGCACCTGAAGAGCTCGTCGCAGCGACATGTGAGCTCGCCGCGGCGAGGTATGCCTTGTTGTAGACTTTGAGATTTTGTATAGTTCTATGCTCGAGAGACCTTGATTCAGACACGTGTGGTTCATTAACCATTAGCTTATATGCGATGCATGATTTAGGGTGTATACGAGGAACCGTTTGCTAGAGCATTGACCTTGATTCATGCGCTTTGACTCGCACGTTTTTGACACTTGAGGTTGGGAAATTTTGAATGCAAAGCTATACGTTTGACTTGATCATGAGATAAAATAATTATTTTTTATCACATTTTAATCATGTATATATGTTATGCCTTGTGATTGTGTGCAATTGAGGAGTGGAGCCTCCATGAGAGGGGTGGAGTCCCCGAGGTTTTAACCTTGTGTCCGCTACAAACTGCTCAGTTCTCGCTACGGGATGCTTTGCCACAATACTCCTCTCGTGCTTGTGATTAGATTTGAGTGGAGTGGAACCTCCAAGGGAGGGGTGGAATCCCCGGGGTTACGACCCTATGTCTGCTACGAACTGCTCTATTCCCGCTATGGGATACTCACACTAGTAATATGTAATTCACATGTAATATGATGTGATATGCTCGACTCGATAAGCTATGTGTTTGCCTTGTATAATCTCGTTTCCTCGATATGATAAGCAATTCAGTCTTGTTCCCTTGATTCGAAATGGAGTACAATCTTGCTCGCCACTTGCATTCATGATACGACATGTTTTGAGTTCATATTCTGAAATGCTCGTTTTATGCCAGTATGTTTTGACACCATATGTTTTGCTTGATTTATTTCACTATGCATCTATGCCATGAATTAGAATGATAAAGTATCATTTTGCACTGTTTATATCCCTACTGAGCTTGGACTGTAGCTCATTCCTGACTATGCGTCACAGCTGCAGGAGCTAAGCCTGTGGAAGATCCAGAACAAGAAGAGGATCCTGATTATACGCCTGAGGACGAGGAGGAGCTACCGGAGGAGTACTATCGGTAGCTAAGTGTGTTGGGAGCTTGAGGGCTCGGATATTTTTGGAAACTTTATTATACGGTACAGTATTTTGGGATTTTATAAATGAAGATGGTTATATTGTGTCTCCACTGTTTAGGTGAAGAACGGCCTTCACCGGTGGATGTTTTGGTGTAGTTTTGATGGATGTGAATAGTTAGCTTTGAGAGTCTATGTACTATTTAGTCTGATTGCTTTCGTTCTGCTATATCCATTTGCACACTTTGTTTTCGGCATGCATGCTTGCTTACCAAACTATTAGTTGGCTCGGTTCTTTCATATCGTTTAATTTGGGAAGACCGAGTTGTTTGAAGCGAACTAAATACTTCGATACCATGATTTACTGTGATTCAAATTCCACACTCGATCTGACGGCTCAGGTTTTGCGGTAAGGAAAATCCGGGCTGTCACATGACCGGTTGAAAATCCCATTTCGATCGGTCCAAATGACCTTTAAAAGAATTCTTTTCAAATGTCTCTCCTTGGACTCTTGTCGTTTGCTCGGGTTTCTTCATAACTTTGCTCCTTTAACACTTTTATCGTGTAACCCATTTTACACCTGGTGCAACACAACATGAACTAAAAGCATACATTAGTGGTTAAGTGAGGATTAACTTAGCCAAGATTTGGGGATAATTTATACAACTTTTGAGTCCTATCAAATTCTCAGCATCAATTAATGACTGAGGTTGGGATTCTAGAAGATCACCCTTGGAGTAGTTTTGTTTATGAGAAATCTCAGTCACAATTGACAACTAGGATTGGGAGGACGAAGAATAAATTTGGTTTAGATTTATTTTTATGCAATTTACTGCTTTGCAAACATCTGATAGTTCTTAATTTTAATTAATGACTAAGATTGAGAATTTGAAAGATTAGTGTAATGATATTTTCTTTTCTATCTTCAATTTTCTAGTTTTTGATTGACGCCCAAATTCTGAAAGGCTGCAGAGTAGTATAGATCTATATTGAATGAATTTCAGATTTGATTGACGCCCAAACTCTGAGAGACTTAAATATAGTGTAACGGTATTTTAATTTTCGTAGACATCCAAGAGCTGAAGGAGACTGATTGACGACCAAGATATGGAAGTTAGAGGATTTAGATTTATTTTCCTGTACTTTAGTTTAATTAAACCATTCTTTATTTTTTAAAAGCAAATAAAAGTTTTCTAAATTTTTGACCTTCCTCGTGAGAACGATCATATACTAGTGCTACAATTTCGTTGTGCGCTGTCAATAGGTTAAGATAGAGCATACTTATAGAGGTGTCAAAAGTTTTTGGCGCCGCTACTGGGGAGGCAGAAAAATTTGAAAGCCAATATTTGTCTTTCATCCCTCTTTTCTTTTCTATTTTTTAATTTTCTTTAGTCGCTTCTTAATATTTTGCAGGTTTATTCGAAGTAGCTGATCGAAGGTTTCGAAACTTCTTTTGACAATAGAAGCTAGAGGCTCAAATTTATTTTTTCTCCCTGCTTTCTAAAATAAAAATAAAATAAAATAAAAAACACCAAAAATAATATAGAACGCTTTAGTCTCCCTGCCCTATTTCCAATATAATTTACTATGGCGGGTGATGAATATCAAGCGGCTAAACTGTTGAGGGAGTATTATACACCATCCACTCTTACACCTCCCTCGTATGTTTGTTTACCTCTAGTAGCCGGTAATGGGACCTTTGAGATCAAGCCCAGTGTAATTCAACTACTTCCTATCTTTTATGGAGTTGGTGATGAGGATCCTTATATTCATTTAATGAGCTTTTGAGAAACATGCACCATCTTTAGAATAAAAAACGTGTCGAAAGAGGTTGCTCGTGTGAGGCTGTTTCCATTTTATCTTAAAGATAGGGTCAAGTAGTGGCTACACTCTTTGCCCAATGATTCGATTGCTAGTTGGGAAGAGTTACAAATCAAAATTTTCATCAAGTACTTCCCAGTCTGTAAAATGAATCGAATTCAGAAGGATTTCACATCGTTCCATCCATTTCCAGATGAGCCTTTTCAAGAGAGTTGAAAGCGCCTCAATGAACTTCTGGATAGGTGCCCTCATCATGAGGTCTCATGCTGGAAAATAGTGCTTGATTTCTATGAAGGCCTGAATAATCATACTCGACATATGATTGATGTTACTTGTGGAGGAATATTCCTTACTCTAACTACAAAGGATGCTTGGGAACTCTTTGAGATCCTTAGTGCGGAATCCGTGCAAAACGATGCATCAAGAAGGGCTGATTAAGAGGCTTTAGGGAATACACCTCCTAAGCGAGGAGGACTATAAGAATTAAAGCCAATGATTAATTGTCTTCCAAAGCTGATGCTATGAAAAATAAAAATTCAGTCATTCCTGGGTATAAAATCACACCCAACATCTTAAAGAAGTGAGGCTTATGGCATCAACCACTGCTCAACTCAAGTGGTTCCTCAATATCCTAGTGAGCTTAAAAGTCCCACAGTGACACAAGACCATACCACTGCTACACAAGATGCCATGTTGCAGGATGCCAGGAGGTGGCAGCAACACGATCAATGCCAAACACAACTACTCCTCTCTCTTAAGGAATCTATGTTAAAGTTAGAAACTCAGATTGAGCAACTAACTATCTTATTAAAGAAGGAGAGTGGCATATCACCAACACAATCAGATGGCAAACCAAGGGGACATACATTTAGGGGAGATACCCTCGATCCCGTTGACCAAAATTGAAATCCTCTAGGACCCGTCGAGCTACCGACTCATCCGTTGCAATAACTTGTAAACTATGTACATTGCTTTTCCTATTTTGTTTTAGAAGGCTTTATTGAAGGAGTCTCTTACAATTCAAATCCTTGTAAAACATGATCAACTGTACGACATTCTTTGGTGTACACTATGACTTTATGAGTGATCGTATGGATTTACGATCGCTTGTAGCCTTTCTTTCTTGTATATATTATAGACAAAGCGTAGTGATTACAATTTGAATCACAAGAGAGTTTGTTCCGTCAAAATATTGTTATCTAGAATCGTAACTTACAATTTTAGGGAATAGGTGAGTCCAGTGACCAGTCTTATTAGTTTCCTTGGAATTCGAGCCCATTTAAATCGTAGAGGAAGCGGACATGCATCGCATTCAATATCGCCACCTGCCACCTACCCAAGCTTAAATGCTTACACCTCTAAATTTATTTTGAAGTGACGGTTCATAGCTCTAGCCCTTTCCCTATAAAAACCATACCCCTGCATCAACCCTTCACATTCCAAACCCATCTTCTACCTCCATCTCTAACTTTAACCCCATGGGGGAAGAACCAGACCATGACGATGTCAGTAGAAGACTTGACCGAATTCTTGAGATACAATGGGCCGAACTTCTGGCAAATATAAAGAAATTAGAGAAGTTGAAACACCAACGACCCATACCAGACGTTGAATCGTCTACCGAGACTCAGTTTCACCCTAAACCTAACCCAAAATTGAAACTTATTTCCATCTACCCATCTTCCCCCAATTCTTAACAATTTCACCATCACAACCCTCTTGAGTGCGATTTTGTCTACGAGGACGGTGGGTTAGAATTTCCTTCACCACCCCTCTCCATTGCTCATCCCTCCCCTTACCTGCATTATATTCCCTTCACAGAGGCTCGCAGGGGAGTAGTATAGGCTGAAAGCCAGAGAGTGTGGGGTGAGGAGGGAGGACTCAGACGGAAGGGAAATTTTTGAAGACCCTGAGGCTGATCCCTCATTGCAAACTTTAGTGCTTCGGTGGTCGCTCCAGGTGTCGATGTCAGTCCGTGTTTAGATTTTTCCTAAGTTTATCGTTTATGTAATTAGTTTTTCTTTCTTGCAATCCTTGTAAATATTCTGTTTAATATTCATAGAAAATTTTCTTTTGTGTTTATATTATTTCTTGGTGATGTCGTTGCTGTGTAGATTATATGTTGGATGTAATTTTTTCCAAGTTTGGGGGAGATTTTTTATGATTCTTGTAAATCTTGAACCCGATAACTGTTGGCATCCACAATGAATTTTTTTGTTCAGAGTTCCTTGTTTTTGTGAATAATGAGGACATGGTTCTATTTAAGTTTGAGGGTACACACGTTGTGTATATTACTGTTGTTTTTTGTATAAATTTTTTTTAAAATTTTTTAAAATTTTTATTTTTTTTTGTTTATAGGATTCCTTTTAAAAATTTTAGTTTGTTTTCAATTAACCGTCACATCTGAGTTACGATTAGATAAAATACGAGTCCAAAAGTATAACCATCATTCTAGTAGGAGTTCAGACATTAAAAATAGAAGTAGTTACGATTCATATTTAGTTCCTTTTGTACACTGTATCATAATAGAATGTTTGAAACTATACTTTGAATTGCAGAATTTAGACTATAGTTTCAAAATCATATGCCTAGTGAGCATTTGAACTTATTTCCTCTCGTTGAGAGACATTGCTATTTAATCCGAATATAAATTTTCTTGAACTTCTTAACTATGTTTTAATGAAATCTCATTTCTGTTTTCATTTGAATTAAATATTTTACGATTTTGCTAATTGATTATCTAGAACTGTTTATTGTATGCATCATAACAATATGACATTCTTGCTAGTGAATCTTGAAAATGATTAAAGGCCTCCTTTTTATTCCTTTGAGCCAAAATGCCAAAATGCCAAAATCTCAAAGGATATTTATCTCGTGAACCCATATTAAAGCCTTAGCCGAATTTCTTTGTATCAAAATTTTATAAATCCTTAATCGAATTTCTTTGTACTAAAATTTTACTCTTTGGTTGCCACGTTGAACACTAGTAGCTGGTTTAGATCAATTTAAAAAAAAAAAAAATTCAAAAAAAAAAATTAAAAGCATTAGTCAATGTTTGACTAGTTCCAATGGTCTACATTTTACGGCTCAAAAAACACATGGTGGAGATGAGTTTTCAAATTTATTTTTTTAAAAATGATCTAAGCATTGCACCCGAGGTCCATGTGGCATTAAAAAAATGTTTTGGATGCCACATGGACCTCCACCTGGAATCTTGGCGGACGGTGATCGTCTTCCCATGGAGGACGGACACATTTTCCTATATATATATATATATATAGCTTTTGGACTCCCCTAAATTTCTCAAAACTTTTTTACTTTTTCCCAAAATTTATCTGAAATAAACCCCCAAACGAAACATTGCCGAAAATGAAATTTGTCGCTATGGCACAAGTTCGGGGAAAAATTTGCAAAAAAATCTTGCAAAATGTGGCAATTTCAGGAGAAATTTAGAGAAAAAATCGGAGAAAAAAATAAAAATAAGATTTAAAAGTATAAAACATCTAAAGAATGGTAACGACCAAGACATATTAAAAATATTGTGAATTATTATTTACGAAGTTCATGAATTCTTAAAAAACACGCAAATTTTTTAAGATGAGCGAATAATTGGTGATTAACTCATAGATACTTAAATTCGAGAATTATTTGCATATTTATATATAAAGATCAGATTTATGAAATATTGAACCAAAAAACAATTTCTGTTGTCTAATTCTCAGGTGTGAAACAAGTTGTAGAAAGCTAATTTTTAGTTGCAAAAAGCCGTACCCTAAGCCTTCTAAAATTCTTCTTTTAAAATTTTAAGAAGTCAATTCGAGTCCGCACTTGCCCAAACATGGGTTCGCCTAGGTAGGCACCGTAACCCGGTGAGGGGCATTGCCGTCACTTGGCTATTTTGGAGTCCCACACGGTTATTTTTGGCCATCTGAAAAACCAAAGTCGTATGATATTAGACTCCTTATTGGGGCCTACCAAATAAACTACATAGGCGACTCACTTACAGTAGAAATGTGTTAATTTGTACACCCCTAGCGCCAACATAAATAGTCTCTACAAAGGAAAAAAAATTCGAATATCGTTTCAGTTTCGGACCAGCTTGAAATTGAAATTTTGAATCGAAATTTCAGCCGAAAACTTCAGTAGGAGCCCACCGAAACCGAAACCGAAACATTTCAACCAAAATTTTGAACCATGGTCTCTACCAAGGCCACTGAAAGCTAATGAAGAAAATGTACAATAACAAAATGTAAAGCAATTTAATGGAAATGAAAACTTAATGGGTTTCGCTCTTTCTCTTTCGCTCCATCATGCAAGTTCTTAACTTGACGTTAAGATTTACTATCAACGCTGCAATTTGGGTAGTGTAATGACTATGATAAGGGAATAATTGTACGTGTAAACATCATAATTAAAGTAAATTCAATCGAGTCTCCCTTTGCCTGACACTACAAAAAATAAGATTATTAGCGATAGTTTTTTAACAAAAAACTGCTGGTATTAGTCCGATCGCTACCAAAAACTGCTGCTATTAGTCTTGCTGTTACCAAAAATTGTCTTAACAGCAAGTGCCGCTAAACACCTTATTTTTGTAGTGCAGAGGCAATGATCTACAAAGTTAAGCCTCAAATCTGTAACAATTTTGGTAGTGTGGGGCATTAACAATGGGGCAAAGTGAGACAATAACGAAGAAAATAATTATAATAAAAGAATAGGAAAAGTAGAGAGAGATAGAGAGAGGGATCTAGAGAGAGAGCTTGATCTTGACCGAAACTTGAACCAAGAGGCTAGATTTAGGTGTAATGGTAATGGTAAGGGGATATGGTGGATCTAGGCTTTAGGGTTTATATTGGTCTAGGGTTGAGAGATTTGTGTTTTGGAATGGTAGATTTGGATTTATAAATCCCATGAATTACTATGATTTTTGACCCTTTAGGAATCCATAGGATTATGTTGTTATCCACTGTTGGATAGCCTTATAGAAATAGTGGGGAAAAATTAGATGAAAATGATGAGAGAGGGAAAGGAGAAGGAGAGCCTAAAAATAGGGTACGTTATGTATACGCCCCTTGAAATTGTGATTTCACTCCATCTAAGGAAACACTGAACCCCCTTTGAATCAGATGAGGAGGATTTTTTATTTTTTATTTTAATATTTCATGAAAATCATCTTTTGATCATGCACATGCTATCAAACGGTCAATTTCTAAGTACAGGTGGCACATATATCGAAAAATATCCTAAAAATACATTTAAGCATGATGTTTGCTATGTGATTTGAGTCACTTTTTGGGTTGTGTGCCACACTGAATGAAAAGCTGACTCTCTAATGGTAGTAGCATGATGTCAAGATCTATTATTTGGAAGATTGGGACCGAAAGCAATCTCCATCGTCCGATTTAAAGTAATCTACAACTTCAGCACAAGAATCTCATTTTGAGAAGGAAAATCTTAGGTTGTAAACAAAGACACTTTAAGAAAATAAATTGTGGTTTTTGGTCGTATTAAAAAAAGAAGAGGAGTACCTTCATTTACAAATCAATATTCTTCCTTCCCAATTCAAGTTTCACGTTCCATAGAATTTAATTAACTTCTGATCATTTGATAGGTAGGCCATGATCTAAGATTTATCAAGTAATAGGTTGGAGCCAAGTAGTCAAGATTTTTAATGGTGGACATGTTAGGCTGCCGCGACCAAATCTTCTATTGCAAATACAGGTACCCAAAAATTTTGGCCACAATGGAAATGTTTGGATTTGATATTCTGACCTGGCATTTTCCACCTAATTCCTTAACTCCAAACAGACCATAAGAGTTTCAAAATTCCAGGTCCATGAGTGGAAAAAGTCCCTAATTTAGAGGAAGATGAACCAATAGAGGTTTGGCAAGTCTGAGACAAGTGTCAAGCCTCAATTGGCTCACTTGAAAGAGCATCCTGAGACGTGAAAAATTTCATCCATCCATGAATCTCTAGAAATGACATAAGGAAAATAGGTGGATAAGTCAATGGAGAAGGTTTGGATGGCAAATAGACAAGGTCGAATCTATAAGGTAGGATCATCAAGGAAACTAAGGGGTGGTTTAGGGAAGTTTGGGTATGTTAGCACAATTCTTGAGGTCAACAAGTCAACTAAGATGAACATTGGAATACGGATCCATACTTAATAGACTTCCGGCTGGCGTCTCTAATAGAATTTGTTGTCTCTAATAAAGACGCCTCATGATCGAGGCAAAAAGTAAAAGGGCTACAAGCTTAGGCTAAGAGATGCGGTGCTTAGACTTTCGGCTGGGGTCTCTATTAGATCTGCCAGAGAAACTGTCGTCTCTAATAAATATGCCATGATCCGAACAAAAAGTAAAAGGGCTACAACCTTAGGCTAAGAGACGCGGCGGGCTTGGGTAGCCTCTTAATTCTTGATTTGGGATATGTATATTATATCATCTCGCAAGTCTAACATTTGACTTAAAAGTGCCAGATTTGGGTTTCTCTCTATATATATATACATATAGGGGAAGGTTAACCTCACCCACTCACCCATTGTGAGGTTACCACCATCCCTAAGCCAAAATGCTCCCATATAACGACATTTTGATATATTTATTATGGGTAACAATTTCTTAGTCCTTTTTCTATCGAAAACATGTATTATAAGATCTTGTAAAAAACAAATTACAAGTTTGTCATAGAAAAAGCAAAAAAGGGTACTTTTGCTTATCATTAATTTACCAAAATGTCACTACCCAAGGGCACTTGAGCACGTGCTACATCACAATCTTAACCCCAATGCGGCCCATGTTGCAAATGCGTCCACCGCCGTGTATTCTGGTGGTTGTTAGCTCGGACTCTTCTTCGAAGGAGTTCGAGGAGGAGGACACTGACTGGGAGCTTCCTCCCCATCATCGAGATATGTTTGACGACTTTGATAACCTGATCAGATCTCCGAGACGTACGATGATTTGTCCTACTCTTCTTTTGATGACGATGGTTTCGTATTAATATCGTAGTCATTGTTGGAAGATTTTTGTTATTTTATTTTTTTTGTTTTCATTTAATTTTTTAAAGTTAATTGTTGTCTGTAATAGCCTATAATACACTCTGCACTTTTTTTTTTATTTCTAAAAATAATCTAAATATGATGGTTTAGTATTAATCTATTATGTACGTTTCTATTATTTTCTGTTATATATAATGTGTATATGATGTTTAATTTATTAATTATCATTCACTAAATCATATTTTAAAAAGTGGCCTGAAAAATATGTTAAACCTTGAATGGATCCTAAATCCGTAAAATTTGAGTAAAATCTGAATATGACACATGTACCAATGATATGTGTACATCTTTACGACCGTAGCATGCCACAACCACTTGGATTAGATTCATTAACTGCCATAAAAAAATTTAGGCACAATCGACTGCTTATCCTACGTTGAAAATGTGGTCAAAGGTACCCAAATTCAATACACCGGGTTTGATGGGCGTTGCCCTACCGTTGACCCATCTAATGAAGGGCAACAAGGTTCTTAAATTAAAATTGTGTATTTTTTTCAAATTATATGCCACATGACTGATCAACCCCCAAACGGGTGGTGTTTTGGTGATCACGTATGACGTGACACGTGATCTGGTGTCCAAACCCAACATTCTTGGGTTGTGTTTGATGCATATCCCTTCCACTCATATATATATATATATATATAAATGTTAGGATCATGAAATATCGGCCATGATGTTGACATGGTATCTTGTGTCGTCAATTGTAGGACGTAAGATGTTCTTAGATGGTGTTGCAAGATGGGTCCACCTGAGAGACCATATGTAGCACCGGGTCCACCTGCTAGACCATATGTAGCACCGGGTCCACCTGCTAGACCATATGTAGCACCAAAGGATCAAAATAGCGGTTTCGTTTTCGGGCATGACTGTTGATGTATAACTGTTGTGCACAAAAATAGAATAAAACAGTACCAAACATCAACAATTATACACAGTCCTGCAAGATCAGGGTCTGTTGTAGCAAGTTTCGATAAATAAGAGTTTGTCCCACAGGAAGTGATGATCTAAACCGCAAGGGTTGTATAGTAAATCTTTAGATCTAGCTATAGATCTGGCAATTCTAAACCTAAACTATAAAGCAAGGTAAAGAAAAGGTGTTTAAGTATCACAACTAAAATAAAACTAAAAACAGAAATAAACTATAGCTAAAGAAGAGGGAAGAAGAGAGTGAAAGTGGTGTGATAAAATAAAGTAGAAAATGGTGAGAAGTAGGTAGATGTGGGATAATCTTCACTGCAACTCAGATCAAGAACTAGATCTGCAGCATTCCTTCAATTGGCTATAATTAGAAGTGCAAGGTAGAAGAATCCAGCTTAACCCGGAGATTTGAACTGATCTTAGGGTTATATTCTGTCCACTTAAATGGTCACAGAATATCCCAGGGACTTCATCAAATCAAGGGTTAAAGTTGAAACAAGAAAACCATTGCAGACACTATGTTTGCAAGCCTACAAGCTCATGCAACCACACGAGTAAACAGTCTATGAAGATCTAGTGAAAACCATTAGAAATCACAAGCTGGATGAAGACTTAGACTCAGCTGGTCATTGCTACGAAAGGCCTGCAATGACCAAGCTCTCAAGTCTGCAATCTCTATAAGATCCCAGATCTATTCATTGAAAATGATTTTGCAAAACAGAGGAGAAGCTAGATCTTTAACAATCCCCCCTTTGGCTACAAGTACAAAGGCAGGAAAAAAGAATCCAACCTTAGCCCTATGATCTAGACTCATCCTAAGGCTATGATCTGTCCACTTGAATGGTCACATATCATCCCAGAGATGTGATCCAGCCACGGGAACCAAAACCAGAACAATAAACTAACTGCTACCACCATGTGTGTATGGCTACAAGCATATGCACCCATAGGAGCATCAAACCCATACAGATCTATGTGAAAACACAAGGAAAATACAGGTTTAATGAGCTTTAAAAATGGCATTTCATTGAATACAAAGGACTTACAATGATCTGCCCTCAAGGCAAACTCCCAAAACTACTCACTGCGTTATTACACGATTACAGATCTGATTTATACCTAGCTACTACAGAGGTTTAACTCAGCATGGCTGCTGAGCTAAGAAACAGAAAGAAGAAAATAAAAGAAAATAAATCCCTAAACCTAATCCTACATGATCTCAGGCTAATCTCGGATGATTTTACAAGACAACTATAGCTCTATTTATACAATCCATAGAACTCTATTTTACATTGGCAAATCAGAAGCAAGAGAGAATAATCACTTTTAGGAGCTGGTGTCGTTGCTTATTTTCAGCCAAGGGATGCCTTGGGAAGTGTGGGACAGATAAGCACATTGGGATGTGCGCCCTAGGTGTTGTAGAATCCCAAAAATACCCTTGGAGCATTGAAGACCGCTGCTGGAATGGCTGGAACCCAAGTTGAGCTTCAGATTTTCTATCTTAAGTAGATCTCGAGCAGTTGGAGCTTCAGCAAGGCATAGCTCGACAAGTTAGAGTTTCAGCATTACACAACTCGAGTGAATGGCTTTAAGGCTTTAACATAACTTGACAGGAAGAAAGGCCAGCTGCTCGAGAGGATGGAATAACACATTTAAAGTGCTCGAGAGGGTCACTTTCAGCTTCAGGTTGCAGTAGCTCGATAGGTTAAAGCTCCTAGGGAACCATTTGAGTGGTTTAATTTTGAACTGCTCGACAATTGTGATCTTCAAGCTGAACTGCTCGAATTATTTGGGAGCTTTAGCAATCTACTCGAGTTCTTCAAGGTGCAACTTGAGTGGATGAGTTTTAAGGCATGAAACTACTCGAGTGTGCTTGATTTGCATCAACACATAGCTCCTCCAATAGACAGGTTACATTCTCAGCTTTATGAACTACTCAAGTGGTGTTAAGGCAACAGCAACAACAGGTTGCTTGAGTGCTTCAAATACAGCAACTGTGCTGCTCATGTACTTCATTTTTTTTAGCAAGAGCAACTGCTCCACTGCAGCACTGTTGCTTCAGCTCTCTAATCATTGCAACAACTCAAGTAGTTTAAGTGTGTAGCTGATCTACAGCTGCTCCTTCATTTTCCAGCAAGTACAGCTACTCCAAAGTCTTAGTTTGCTCAACATTTGCAGCTGGTCTTGAGGATAGTTGGCTTCAGTACAGCAACAGACCAACAGGTTAAATGCAGCTACTTTCATGGTTCAATCTTCAGTGAACTTTCAGCTATTATACTAGAGCAGCAGGTTGGCTGCTGTGTTCAACTCAAAGTGTTGCCTTGCTGCACACATAAAGTGCTCAGGGTGGACCCTTGAGCTGACTAATAATATGTTTTAAGTGTATTTTATAGATAAGTAATGAATTACAAGCTTAGTGCAAATATTCACTTAAAAGAGCCAAAGAAGTAATTTTTTGCTCAACATGTGACCTTACAACCCAAAGGCCAGCCAATCAAGCAGTCTACAAGAGCCTTAGAGATTCATGAGAATGTCTTGAACTCAACTGGGGATGTGATGAGTACTGAAAAATGATGATATTTCACCCCCTAAATACCTATATTTAGCTGTCCGATGAAGGCTATCTGATGAGAATTATTAGATTTGAAGTGTTTCAGGTCAATACAAGCCAAGTATAGAAAACAGCCCAAGAATTCTGAATATAATGTCAAAACACTGCAACTTTGGGTAATCGAGAACTTGGTGTGACTTGTGGCTAAATTTTGACCTTCAATACAGCCGAATTATGAAATTGTCAAAACACGAAAGTTGTAGATCTATTCGTCAGCTTTCCAACGGCATAGGAATCACCTCAATCCGAGTTCGAGATAGAAAGTTATGGCCAAAATACCAAAGCAGTATCTGATACAAAGAAGGTGCTGAAATTCACGAATTTCTGGGGGTCGATGCATCGACCCTGTAGGTCGATTAATCGAGGACAAGACAGTGTCTGACACGAAACTGACACTTTAAAGCTAATTTGTTGGACTTTTTGGAGGCTCGATGCATCGACCATATTGGGTCGATTAATCGACCCTGAATTTACGGCTTGGGAGACTTCTGCGACGAGGGGTCTATTTAAAGTGACTCAAACACTTCGGAAAAAAAGAGAATTAATTAGAGAATTAATTTTAGGAGAGAGTTTTAGTTTTTTAGTCTTTATTTTTCATAGTTAGACATAGAAATAGGAAGTTTTATTATTCCTTTTTTGAGAGCTTTGTTCCTTTAATTTTCAGTACTCATTCCTTCAGTTTATAATTTTTGTTCAAAGTTTATTCCTGCATTAAATTTCGTTTCTGAAGATCATCGTACTTTTGGATCAAAGTAAGTTTTTTTGAAGTTTGAGGTAATTTTAATTTATTGAATTAATGTTATTTTCCCTTATTTATTTATTTATGTCATTTAATTACAATATGTGTGGCTAAATTTATAGGGATGGGGATCTAATGATTCTCATCCGAGGGATGTACTTTTAATAATATAAATTAAGGATTAAAATATGAGATTTTATTTTATGGTTGTTGTGCTATCATGAACGGATGAAATCCCCACCACTAATCGGGATCGCGTGTGCCTAGCCATGCCTGGGATCTCAAATCTGTGACGGTAATTTTACCCAATCATTGTTATGGTCTTTTTGCTTTCATTGTGTGGATCTAATTACGATTATGTTCTGGGATCGAGTGTGCCTAGCCATGCCGTGGATCTTGAATCTGTAATGGTAATTTTATCTTACATACTCCCTAATCTGAATAAAGTGTGCCTAGCCATGCCCTTGATTTCAGATTTATAAGTGGTATTCTTGTTAGAATTCTCACCCACTTTGGGGATGATTTTTATTTGAACCTGAGATCATGTGTGCCTAGCCATGCCCTTGATCCCAGATCTATATATGAAAATCATCTAAGTCCTGATTGCAGGGATGCAACGTGGAACCTATTAGGGTGTTGACCATTGATCTTCCATAAAAGATGTTTGTTACCAATGGAATATCTCATAGTTTAATCCTTTGATTTATATTACGGGAAGAACGGACCAAAGATGGGAGGATTTAGTATCTTCATCTTTATCATCATCTTTATCTTTCCTTTTGAATTATCAATTGAATTTTAGTTTGTAGTCATTAATTACCATCTCATCAACCGCTTAAATCATAAAACTGGTAGAATACTATTAGATCTTCATAGATTTCTAGAATTGCTTATCTCTTTTGGATCTTTCAAAATTAGTCCTCGTGGGAACGATCTCGTACTCCGCACCCACTATATACAAACCGATTCGTGCACTTGCGAGTAAAACATCACATTAAAAATTACAACAAGTTTTTGGCGCCGTTGCCGGGGACTAAATTAAGAAAATCTGAATTTTTGGTAGACAAATAAATTTTAGGAATTTTCGAGGATTAAAATAGTATTTCTGCTTAATTAAAAAAAAAAAAAAATTTATATTATTGGTGAAATCATGTCAATGCATGGATTCAATCTAAAATCATGTGCTATTTGTGAAAATTCGATGCACATTTCACCTATGTGTCCCTTGAATAACTCAAATTATTACCCTGAACAAGTCCAACCAAATCCGATTTGGAACACTCATGACTGGCAGAGTCAATCTAATGACATGTGGGGTTTTAATCAACCTCTAATGTGTGATATGATGTCGTACAATGATCAAAATTCTTATCCCAACAAATTTCCTTATGAGTTTTCACAGCAAACTCAATACTTTCAAGACACAAAATCATATGAACCAGCCCAAAATTCTTCTCACTCCTTAGAATATTTAAAAGGTTTGGTGCACACCAATACTCAAAGAATTTCTAGGATACAATCTCAAGTTAGTCAGATGATCGAGTACTTACAAAGGAAAGTTGAAATAGAGGAGTCCCTCATTGATACCGATCGGAATAAAGAACATCTTCAAGAGGACTCATCTGATTTTGTTCAAAAATATGAGGATGACCAATTGGTCACTATGCTTGAGAATGGCATAACGAGCGTTGAGGTAGTGCAAGTGCGAGGAGAAGAGGAAATGGAATGGAACGATACTTATGTCGATGAGGGAATTGAGAATCAAATTGAGATGAGAGAGAAAGAAAATGGCATCCTTACAACACCTGATAAGGGAAACATAATTTTTTTCGATGAGTGTGAATTCGGTTTAGGGAAGAAAGAGGAATTTCAAATCTGTTGCCCATTCGTTGAATACATAGATAATCAACAGAATGCCGAAAAAAGATTCATGGGTTTGAATCTGGAGTGCGATTTTGGGAATGTCAAGTACAGGGTAGAAATGGATCATAATGGTGGCACTTGGGCACACCATGGGGGTGTAACTAAGTCCTTGAAAAGAGAAATACCGAGACGATTAAATAAATCGCTGATCCTGCTTAGAAAATTTTTCATGAAGATTTGGGATCCTGGTGGACTCGAAATGAATTTACACCTTATAGATTAATTTCGCAATTTTTCTTAAAAAAAAAAAAAAAAATTGTTATTTTTTTCTCGATTAATCGACAGTGTATGTCGATTAATCGACCCTCCCCCTCGATAATCGACTCCTTGTAGTCGATTGATTGACAGTCATAATGACTGTGTTCTTTTTCAATGCAGTCTGTATTTTTGGTTAATTTCTTTTCGATGTGAAAAAAAAAAAAAAAACTTTTGGGAGTCTATGCATCGACCCCCTGTGTCGATTCATCGACCCAACCAGGGTCGATGCATTGACCCTTCACCTCGATTAATCGACCCTTTTGGTCGATTAATCGACTGTAAAGATGGAGTCTCCTTTTTCAAGGAGACTGCCTTAATGAGGGGCTTGACTTTTGAGTAGTTGATTAATCGACTCCTTGAGTCGATGTATCGACCCCCTCTGTCGATTCATCGACCCACCCTGGGTCGATGCATCGACCTTCCCATGGTCGATTAATCGGCAGTTTTAATGCAGTGTCCTTTTTCAAGGAGACTGCATTTATGACGGTCTTGACTTTTTAGGCGTCGATTAATCGACTCCTTGAGTCGATGGATCGACTGCTATTTTTGAAAATTGTGCTGTTTTGAAAATCTGTCAGTTTTTGTTTTTTTTTGGAGTCGATTACTCGACTTTTATTTTGGGGCATGCGTTTTTGGTTTTTCTCTGCCTCGGTTTATGTCGATTAATCGAGTAAGTGTGTCGATTAATCGACTTTTCCACTTCCGGACGTTGCGTCTTTTCACTTAAAGACGTTGCGTGTTTCCATCCGTCGGGACTTCTGACGCGCCCGTTTTCAATGGAGTCGATTAATCGACCCTTTTGGTCGATTAATCGATTATTTTGTGTGTGTCCGTCCTGAGAGGACGCCTTTGCGCCTATTTAAATGGAGCAGTCTCACTCCGATTTTCATTGAGTTTGTATCCTGTTTTTTCTGACTGCCTCCGACATTCCGACAGTGCAATCATGGCTTCGACCTCTGCCGCGCTGCAAAGACTTGTCCAACGCTCTGCGGGTCATCCACGTGATCAACCAAGTGGTCGCTTCGCGACCCGAGACCTGTGTTCCGAATATGTTTTTGATCTCGCGGTTTTTCAAGCACTGCCTATCTGCGCCGTTTCCCTCGCCTATGTGATGGCTCTCAATGCCCATTTTCTCCTCACTCCGCCTGTGATCAAAGTGTCCGAACGTGTTGTTTGGTTATTCTATCAGAACATGGCATGGGTGCCCGCCTCCGTCGAGAATCAAGTCGCCGCCCACTTCTCTGTTTCAATTGATGGGTGGTCGCGCCCGATTTATCCGCACACCATTGCGGAGGTTTTTAACGTTTCGTGCGAGCGCCCTCACAATCACACTTTGGGTGAGGAACTCGACGAGTCTCAGGAGGATATAATCAACGAGATGTGCCGCGACATATTTTCTTCTGGGATCGCCACTAGGTGATCGGCGTTGCCGCGCCCGCTTTTGTTTTAGGATAGTGTGGTCAGTAGCAATCTCTGCCCCCGTGGCCACGTTTCTGAGCGCACCGGTGATTGGGTTCAAGCGCTTTATGGTGCCCACCGAAATTCATGGATCAACGTGCCCAAGATTATTCATGATGGCATGTGGCGATGCCATGACGAACTCGCTAAACCTACCACTGGTGAAGCCCCGTTGATCTACTTCCCCCATTATGTTATGAAATTGCTTAATTTCCTTCGTTTCCCGTTCTACCGGGATGATGATATCGGAGACCTTGTATTCTATCGTTATGGTGCGTCCCAATGGAACCGCAGTATGCGTCTCTTGGGAAATGTCCCTGATGCCCCTGCTGATGCACCGGCCCAACCGACTCCCCCACGCCCGGTACGCGGGATGACCAACAAGCACGATCAAGGACCCGAGGAGGTGTGTCTGGGTTCGCTCCAAGCCCAAATTAACTCTTTACAAGAGGAGCAGCAGCGACAACATGGTGCACTCCTGCGCCGTAGCCACTATGATCGTTCCTTCCTCCATCAGATCGGGCAGCGCATGCGGCCTGATAGTTATGATGAGATGCGCGCCAGGGCCTGCCAGGCCGAGGAGGATGGAGATGATTAGTTTGATTAGTCTAGGATTAGGATTTTTCGTTTTGTGTTATTTTTCTTTCTTTTCTTTAGGCTGTTTATTTTAGGTGTCAAATCAGAAGTGTCCTTGTAATCATCGTGTTTATCAATGAAGAAGTGTGTTTTCTAATCTGTGTGGGATTGTCAAAATTTTGCTAATTACCTGCTGCCTTTAGAGTAGTTGAAAAGCACCATTAAAATGCCATTTTTTGAAAAAATTTCAACTCTCTGCCAAGATGGTGTCGATTAATCGAGGGTTATACTCGATTAATCGACCCAATGTTTGCGAAACAAAAAAATTATTTTTTTTTGGGAGTCGATGCATCGACCCCAATGTCGATTAATCGACCCCCAAAGGGTCGATGCATCGACCTTCAGGGATCGATTAATCGACCCAATGTTTGTGAAAAAAAAAAAAATTATTTTTTTGGGAGTCGATGCATCGACCTTCAGGGATCGATTAATCGACCCCACTTATTTTTTGTTTTTTTGTTTTTTTGCGACCGTACTCCTATTGGGCCTCTAATTTGCTTCTTTTCTCACGTCCTTGGATTTCCTTAGACGTACTGCCACACTTTTCATTGTTTCTTTTTTGCAGGACACCTCTTTCCACTCCTACTCCAACTCTATATATTTTTTTTCCTTTATATTCTCCTTTAGGCTCACTTTTCATTAACTCTGCACAATCTTTCTCATGGCCCGAAGATTATATCTCACCAGATCACGATTATCAAAGATGGAGGAGACTGCTAAAAAGCGGGAGCGCCGCTCTCATCGGACGGTCCCTTTTGTGCCAAACAATGTTGAAATCATCGACCTCGATCCGATGATCATTCCTTACTGGAGAGAACCATCTAGAAAGAAGGTAAATCGCTCCAAATCTCCTACACCGTGCATCAATACTGATATCGACATAATTGATGTGATGCCGTCACCATCTCCCCCATCTTCATCTCCTACTTTCGCCTCCACACCTCCATCCATACAATCGGCGGTGTCTCATCAATTTCCCTTTGATCTTTGGGTGAAATTGTTTCCTGTGCCTACGAACATCAATTTACGTGAACCAAGGTGGATGGGTCCGCCTACCAATGATTAACAGAGTTGGATTCATGTTTAGTTTAGGATTTAAGATTCATTAGTTTTTTTTTCTTTTTGTTTTGTTTTGTTTAGTTTAGGTTGTTTTTAATTCCCTAAATAGTGTAACCATATTCCCTTCACTATATTTTTGGTCATGTTCCAATTTGATGCACATATTCTCTGCACCTGATCTTTGTGTTGAGGTTTTTTTTTCAAACAGGTTTGGGGGTGCGCTACTTCTTTCAGTCAATGCGGACATTGTCATCTTTAGGTTTGGGGGTATGATTATTTATTTTGCGTCACTTATATGTTTTATCTGAAAAAAAAAAAAATGAAAAAAACAAATTTTATTTTGAAGTCATCATGCACATTATTTTACGATTATTTTCAAACTTTAGTTGATGATGCATGTGAATTTAATTTTGAGAATACTAGTGTCATATTTTGATTACTTGTATCTAAGATGATGAAGCTTAATGTGATATTTTATGGATAATTTTGATATTCATGCTTAGAATTTTTACACTTATACCAAGCTAAGACTTAGAAATCGATGAACTGTTTTGAATGTTGAATCTTAGGATCTGAGTGGAGACTAAACCCGGTGAGCTTTAGAGCTAATTTTCCGTCATTGATGAGTGAATACATAAACTCGGAGTTTTTTTTGAATACGACTTATTTTGCATAATCTCATACACTTCATTTTGGCTTGTGACTTTGCATGAAATCAAATTCATATCATTATGTTAGAATGAATTGTATATCTACTCAAGACAAATAGGCAAGGTTACTATCTTTTAAGGACATAATTGAAGGCCATCTTTCGCTCGTTTGTGCTTAAAATGCCCCACCTCAAATAAGTTTATCTCTCTAGTACCCCTTTGAGCCTATTGGAAAAATTTACCTTTATACATTCTTTGATAAGCCACGCTAACCTTTAACCCTTCACCAATTCTGAAAATTCAGCTTTACCTTTCTTATTTCTGAGAAATTAGGAACGAGGGATGAGAGTGAAAGAAAAGAGAGTAAGTGGAGAGATATTGAGTTGTGGTATTTACTGAGAGTATATGGCAAAAATAAAAAGAAAAAAAGGGGGAAAAAAAAAATAAAAAAATGTTATGAAAAATAATGAAAAATATGAGGTGCTTCAAGAAAAGGAAATTCAAAAGAAAAAGAAAGTTGAGAAAAATAGAAGAATATTGAAAAATAGTGAGACATTAGAAAAGAAAAAGAAGAGAAATAGAAAAAAAAAAAAAAAAAAAAGTTGTTTCTTTTTCAATTTCTCAGAAAGTTTGAATCCCAACTTTCAATTCTTTCTTACCCTTTCCTGAGCCCCATTACAACCCTAAAAAGACCTTCATGATCTGATCTTGCATTAGTAACTGCCTTGTGGAGAGTAAATATGTGATACTTATGACACTTGATATGACATGCTTAGGATATACAAGTATCTTCTTATGAGATTTATTTTTGTTCATTGATTGCATCGTGTTTCATTTATCATGTGAGACCTTTTTATTTGCTTTGTATTGACCTCTCACATATGTGCGAAAACTATCCATTATCGGTGTCTTTATATTTTGAGAGTATACCTAAAGTGAGGATTGAGTCAAAACAACAGATCCAACGGTTTTCCGTTTGAACTAGTTCTGAGATGAATGAATTTTGGTTTGGTTATGCACACACTTCACGTTTAGGCATGAATGGATGAGCTATCTAACGATTTGAGCATTAGACTAATTTGAATGGATATTAGTATGATTAGTATAACATTGTTATTTAAAATTGAGAATTCACATGTTGAATTGATTAATGATTTTTGTTTTTGAATGGTATATATGTTATCAAAATCATGTTTTGAAAACTCAATTTTATCGATGATTTCAAAAATGTATTGAAGTTTGTGGGTAACTTCACTGTAAACCCTCAGGAGACACAACTCCTCCACTAGGATCACCTAGGGGTTTAAAGGCTTGTTGCACATGCTAAGTGCAATCGTGTTCCCTACGAAAGTGGCATTTATTTTCTTTAGTTTGCTTTGCTCGAGGACTAGCAAAGTGTAGGTTTGGGAGTATGATGAGTACTGAAAAATGATGATATTTCACCCCTAAATACCTATATTTAGCTGTCCGATGAAAGCTATCTGATGAGAATTATTAGATTTGAAGTGTTTCAGGTCAATACAAGCCAAGTATAGAAAACAGCCCAAGAATTCTGAATATAATGTCAAAACACTGTAACTTTGGGTAATCGAGAACTTGGTGCGACTTGCAGATAAATTTGGACCTTCAAGACGGCCGAATTATGAAATTGTCAAAACACGAAAGTTGTAGATCTGTTCGTCAGCTTTCCAACGGCATAGGAATCACCTCAATCCGAGTTTGGGAAAGAAAGTTATGGCCAAAATACCGAAGCAGTGTCTGATACAAAGAAGGTGCTGAAAATCACGGATTTTTGGGGGTCGATGCATCGACCCTGTAGGTCGATTAATCGAGGACAAGACAATGTCTGACACGGAACTGACACTTTAAAGCTAATTTTTTGGACTTTTTGGAGGCTCGATGCATCGACCATATTGGGTCGATTAATCGACCCTGAATTTACGGCTTGGGAGACTTCTGCGACGAGGGGTCTATTTAAAGCGACTCAAACACTTCAAAAAAAAAGAGAATTAATTAGAGAATTAATTTTAGGAGAGAGTTTTAGTTTTAGAGTTTTAGTTTTTTAGTCTTTATTTTTCATAGTTAGACATAGAAATAGGAAGTTTTATTATTCCTTTTTTGAGAGCTTTGTTCATTTAATTTTCAGTACTCATTCCTTCAGTTTATAATTTTTGTTCAAAGTTTATTCCTGTATTAAATTTCGTTTCTGAAGATCATCGTACTTTTGGATCAAAGTAAGTTCTTTTGAAGTTTGAGGTAATTTTAATTTATTGAATTAATGTTATTTTCCCTTATTTATTTATTTATGTCATTTAATTACAATATGTGTGGCTAAATTTATAGGGATGGGGATCTAATGATTCCCATCCGAGGGATGTACTTTTAATAATATAAATTAAGGATTAAAATATGAGATTTTATTTTATAGTTGTTGTGCTATCATGAACGGATGAAATCCCCACCACTAACCGGGATCGCGTGTGCCTAGCTATGCCCGGGATCTCAAATCTATAACGGTAATTTTACCCAATCATTGTTATGGTCTTTTTGCTTTTATTGTGTGGATCTAATTACGATTATACTCTGGGATCGAGTGTGCCTAGCCATGCCCTGGATCTTGGATCTGTAATGGTAATTTTATCTTACATACTCCCTAATCTGAATAAAGTGTGCCTAGCCATGCCCTTGATTTCAGATTTATAAGTGGTATTCTTGTTAGAATTCTCACCCACTTTGGGGATGATTTTTATTTGAACCTGAGATCATGTGTGCCTAGCCATGCCCTTGATCCCAGATCTATATATGAAAATCATCTAAGTCCTGATTGCAGGGATGTAACGTGGAACCTATTAGGGTGTTGACCATTGATCTTCCATAAAAGATGTTTGTTACCAATGGAATATCTCATAGTTTAATCCTTTGATTTATATTACGGGAAGAACGGACCAAAGATGGGAGGATTTGGTATCTTCATCTTTATCATCATCTTTACCTTTCCTTTTGAATTATCAATTGAATTTTAGTTTGTAGTCATTAATTACCATCTCATCAACCACTTAAATCATAAAACTGGTAGAATACTGTTAGATCTTCATAGATTTCTAGAATTGCTTGTCTCTTTTGGATCTTTCAAAATTAGTCCTCGTGGGAACGATCTCGTACTCCGCACCCACTATATATAAACCGATTCGTGCACTTGCGAGTAAAACATCACATTAAGAATTACAACAGGATGCTTGAGGCCAAGTGCATTTGCAAAGAATGAAGATTGAATCCACCAAGAGGTTGCTGAGTGTTGAACAAATGAAGAACAACCCACTTGAGAAGTGTGCCAGCTGTGGAAGCACTGAAAATAATCTGTCAAGAGGTTCCATGAAGCTATCGAGAGCTTCCCAGTACTTGTCGAGAGGTTCTGTAAGCAATGAGCCAACCTATCGAGAGGAATGGAGTGGGAAACATGAAGGTATCGCGAGGTTCCAGATCCTGTCGAGAGGTTGGGAGTGCAGTGTGGATCCTATCGACACCTTACATCAAGGTGTAGGGGAAGTCGCAAGGTTCTAGATACTTATTGTGAGGTTCAATTGAACCTATCGACAGCTTGCCTGAAGCCAGGTGCATTCTCGCGAGGATAGATAGAACTTGTTGAGAGCTCTGTGGTAGTTTCTATAACAAGTCGACAAGATTATTATAACCTGTCGAGAGGTTGAATGGAGAAATGGACAAAACGGTGAAACGGCTTCCAATCCTGTTGAGATATTTTAATCTTGTCGAAAGCCACATAGATCCTGTCGACGAGTCATCAAATCCTATCTACTAGTGTAAGTCAACTCATCGAGAGGTTCCCAAGCCTATCGAAATGAAGAGCAAGGAGAATCAGAACCTGTCAAGAGGTTCCCTGAACCTCTCAACACTCGTATAAGGAACTTCTCAGCATGTTTCTTCAGTAGTTGCTAATTTCATAAGCTTGTGCACACATCTCAAAGCACGTCAGCGACCCCTAGGGGTATTTTTAGCATTCAACTGTGCATGATTGGAAATCCTAACTGCCTCACGTGTATTTTTTGATTATGAACCAATGGGAGAAGAGTTTCTATAAGAGAAATCAGCCATACCAGCAGCCCAGAATAATAAAAATATTCTCTTGAGCTCTGATTGGCTGAAACGGATTTGAGACAGAGGGAGAAGGTATAAATAGAAGAGAACTTTAACAGAAGAAGCATCCAGAATTTGAGAGAATCAGAGCTTAGTTCGAGATCCATTTTTTCCTCCAAATTCTCCCTCTTTCTTTATTCTTCTCCCATTCTCTCTTTATCTAATCATGAGTGGCTAAACTCTTTTCAGTAGTTAGGGTGAGGTCTTGAGCTGTAGATCGAGAGTTTCAGAGGCTTGTAAGAGATTGTATATTGCACAGATTGCAGATCTGGGCACAATAGTATTATAAGTTTGTAATATAATTATAATTTTTAAAGGTGATTCTAATCTACATTTCACTTCTTCATATTTGATTTCTCTGGATTGGATACTCCTGCGGATGCCAGTCATAAATGGGGAGCTAGTAGCTTGACACCTGCAACATCTGTAATAGTTTACCTGTTCCAATTAAGATCAATAGATTGGAGCAATCTCTGGGATGAACTGTATTCAGTAGAAGTTCAGATTTTAACCTCAGGATTGCTTTGATCCATTGGTGGAGATTGGATTCTTATACCTAACATCTTCTGGGGGAACCCGGGTAGCTGGGAGCCAGATAGAGGATTATTGTAAATCTGTCTGCCTTTGTTTCTTTTGATTTTCAGTAAGAGACCAAGACCCCTAGTTGCTGTTCTCCACCTTTGGAATTTTCACCTTTCCTATATCTCCCCTCATCTCTGTATTTGATTAGATCTGGATCAATTGTATTTAACTTTTATAATTTATAATAAAAGTGACAAAAACCTAGAACCACTCCTCTTTCCTATTTTAGTTTAGCTTAAATTAGGATAGAGTGTCAGATCTACCATAGATCTGGAGATTTACTTTAGTTGAACCACATTTCCCTGTGGACATACCCTTACTTATCTTTTAAAACTTGCTATAACAACCCTAGTTTTTACAGGACTGGTTGCGCACCTTGATTCCATATATTTATAATTTATGCCTTTTAATTGGCTGTTTTAATCATATAATAATTACAAGGTGACAACACAACAAGTTTTTGGCGCTGCTGTCGGGGATCTGTATTTTTAATTTGGTAGATCTAAGTTTTTCTTATTTTTAGAATTAGATTTTTAATTGCCTTTTTAGTGTTTGACTAATTACTGCTGTAGTGTTTTGTAGTTCAATTTTTTGTTTCAGTTCTAGATCTGTGGTGCTGAAAAGAGCATTGTATCAATTGGAGGAGCAAGCTTTGCTTAAGTTTTCATTTCCTAACTTTGTTTACATTTCTAGATCTGTAGCTTTATAGATCTGTAACATTAGTTATATATTTGTGATTGTTTTGATTGAATTTTGTGCTGTAATTTTATGCATTGAATTTGGTTTTTGTTGTGTGTATGCTTGGGAGGAGATCTCTTAATCCTGAGATTGCTCCCTTAGATCTTAAAGTTGAAAGACTTCTCAGACCTAAGCAAACCATATACACACCTTTAGTTGATTATGAAATTGCTGCAATGGGTGAGCAACCTAGGACTCTAAAGGAATTCAATGCACCAGGGGTTTACAATTCTCCCTTCTGCATTCAATTCTCTGTTGTCCAAGGGAACTATGAGATCAAGTCTTCTATCATACAGATGTTACCCTCATACTATGACCTGAGCAAAGAAGACCCATACAAGCATATTGATGAATTTTTAGGACTGTACAACACCTTCAATATTATAGGTTTGGGGGAGGAAGTAACCAGGTTGAGACTCTTTCCTTTTTCGCTAAAGGATAGAGCTAGAACTTGATTGTCAATGCTCCCAACCAACAGTATTTAGTCCTAGAATGACCTTCAATATCAGTTTTTGGCCAAGTTTTTTCCCATGTCCAAAATAAGTCAACTGAGGAAGAGCATTATCTCATTTGCTCAAGTCCCAACTGAAAACTTTCACCAAGCTTGGGAGAGATTTAAATAACTCTTGAAGCAATGTCCCTATCACCAAATTCCTGAATGGCAACTTGTCCAAAGTTTCTATCAAGGATTTGATCCGAAAAGCAGGGATATGGTTGATGCCTCTTGTGGTGGTACATACTTCCACAAGACAGCTGATGAGGCTTGGGAATTATTTGATATCATCAGTGAAATCCCTATACAAAGGGAGACCTGAGCAAGAGATTTTGAGAACCCTAGAGTGGTGAGAGAAAATACTATCAGAGGAAAAATATGTGAGGTGAGTGGACATAATGATTTGGAGAGAAAAGTGGACAGCTTGACCCAAAAGTTTGATAAGCTCATGAGAGCAATATAGTCTCCAATGGCTATTAAAGTGGAGGAGGCATGTGTCATATTTCAGTCCCCCACTCACTCCCTTGAGGAATATCCCTTAGCTGCTCAATTTTCAGACTTTGTGATGAAACATGTGAATGTTGCTCAACCCTATGGACAATAGTCTACTACTGGCTATCATTGGAGAAACTACCCCAACTTGAGGTAGAGACAAGATAACTTTTCAAACCAGCAGCAGTAGCAACCACAATAGCAATTCATGTCTTATAGGAATGCCTAGCCGCACTAGCAGAATTATTTTCTAAGGCCCCAATACCAACAGCCCATGGCCCAACCAATGGTTCAACCTGTGCATCAAAGTGCACCAACCCCAGCACCCTCTACGTCTCTCACATTTGAAGAGCAAGTTTTGGCTTCACTGGAGAATTTGGGCCCTTTATCTCAAACTGTTAACTCCCACAGTCAAAGCATCAAGGAGATAGAGGACCACCTTAGTTAGCTATCTAATTCTTTGACTAGGAGAGAAGAGGAAAGACTGCCTAGTCAGTCATGAACAATCCAAAAAGGGCAATACATGGTTGGTGAGACTTCTTCCCATGAAGAAGTAAAATCTGTCACCACCTTGAGGAGTGGGAGGCTGGTGGATAACCAAGTTGGTAATGAGCTTGATGAGTCAAGTGCAGAAAATGAAGAAACAACTCATGAAAATATGCAGCACGAGTAGCATATAAAAAATAAGGGGGGTGATGTGCCCCAACAGAAAATTGAAAATAAAAGCATAGAAAAATCTGATGAACTTGCTAAGGCTACAAATGGGAGGACAGTTCTTCATTTTTCATTTCCTAATACATTGAAAGCAGCTTCTCTTTTTGACAAGGGAAATGCTAAGGTTGAGGAGATGATGGAAACTTTCAAATAAGTAAGGATCAACTTGCCTTTACTTGATGCCATCAAGCAAGTTTCAGCCTATGCATGATTTTTGAAAGAATTGTACACCCATAAAAGACAGTCTAGGATACACTTATTCAAGAATGTCTTTTGTGCTGAGAAAGTGAACCAAGTACTATCTATTGCAACTCTAACCAAGCTTCAAGACCCTGAAGTTTCCACAATCCCCTGCATCATTGGGGATCATACTATTGAGAAGGCCTTATTAGATTTGAGAGCTAGTGTAAACCTACTTCCATATTATATTTATGAGAAGTTAGGCTTGGGAGAATTGAAGCCCACACATGTGGTTCTATAACTAACAGACAGATCTGAAAGGAAGCCCGTGGGAATGATAGAGGATGTTTTAGTTGGAGTTGATAAATTTTTCTATCCAGCAGACTTTTTGGTTCTTGACATGGAGCCAAGTAAGTGCATCACCTCTATTCCTGTGATTTTGGGTAGACCTTTCTTGGCCACAGCCAATACTTGTATTCAGTGTAGATCAGGAGTAATGGAGGTATCTTTTGGCAACATGAAGATTAAATTAAATGTTTACAATACAGTAAATCAACCTCACTTGAATAGTGATGATTATTTTTACATTGATGTTTTGGATGAGCTTGTGGAAGAGACTTTTCCCAAGCTGCTGCATTGTAATAATTTTTGTGATGATCTTGGTGATGTTTTTGAGAATGTGTGGAGTGAGATTATGGAAGAGAAGGCCCTACACCCATGGTTTAAGAGGTGAAAGCCTTAATTTCTGATATGGGGCCAGCAACAAGGTATCCTCCTTGAAAACCTGCTATGATGCCTCTTTCACCACCATCAAAGGCACCTTTATTGCCTTCACTTGTATGTCCACCAGAGGTGGAGTTGAAACAGCTGCCTAAGACCTTGAAGTATGCTGTTTTGGGGGCAAATTAGAAATTTCCAGTGATTATTTCTTCCTCTCTCATTGATGAGCAAGAGGAAGAGTTGTGTGTTTTAAAAAAGCATAAGAGAGCAATTGGCTGGACCATTGCTGACCTTGGGGGCATCAGCCTTGTTGTGTGCATGCATAAAATTCACCTGGAAGAGGGTTCCAAATCCTCTAGAGAAATGCAGAAAAAATTGAATCCCCACATGCAAGAAGTGGTGATGAAAGAAGTGGTCAAATTGCTAAATGCTGGAGTCATCTATCCAATTTCAGATTCTGAATGGGTGGCACCTACTCAGGTGATACCTAAGAAATCTGAAATTACTGTGATTAAAACTGATGCTGGTGAGCTTGTTCCAACTAGGGAAACCACAGGTTGGAGGGTGTGTATTGACTATTGAAAGCTCAATCTGAAAACTAGAAAAGACCATTTTCCTTTGCCCTTCATTGACCAAATCTTGGATAAGTTAGCAGGAAAGTCTTTCTATTATTTTCTTGATGGATATTCGGAGTATAACCAAATCCCTATTTATCCACAAGACCAAGAAAAGATAACTTTCACATGCCCATTTGGTACCTTTGCCTATCGAAGGATGCCATTTGGATTGTGTAATGCACCTGCAACTTTCCAAATGTGCATGTATGTTATATTTTCTGACAAGATTGAGCAGTTTTTAGAGATTTTCATGGATGATTTCTCTATTTTTGGGAATAGTTTTAGCCAATGTCTACACCATCTCAACCTTGTGCTACAGAGATGTGAAAAAACCATCTTAGTTTTAAGTTGGGAAAAGAGCCATTTTATGGTCACTCAAGGTATTGTCCTTGGCCATGTGATTCTCACAGAGGCATTGAGGTAGACAGGGCTAAAATAGATCTGATTGCACATTTACCCCCACCAAGAACTGTGAAAAAAGTCAGATTGGGCTATGCTGGCTTTTATAGGCGATTTATCAAAGATTTTAGCAAAATCTCAAAACTTCTTTGCCACCTGTTGTGCCAAGAGGTTCCCTTTGATTTCAATGATGAATGCCTTAAGGTCTTTGAGTTGTTGAAAAGTTACCTAACCTCTGCACCTATCCTTCAAGCACCTGATTTTTTAATACCTTTTGAGCTGATATGTGATGCATCAGACTTTGTAATTGGTGCAGTCTTGGGACAAAGGAAGGATAAGGCCTCTTGTGTGATTGTATATGCCAGCAAAATAATGATTGATGCTCAGTTAAATTACACCACAACTGAGAAGGAACTGTTGACAATTATTTTTGCTTTAGATAAGTTCAGGTCTTATATGCTGGGATCCAAGATAGTGATTTTCACAGACTACTCAGCCCTAAAATACCTTTTGTCAAGAAAGGATGCAAAGCCTAGATTGATCAGATGGATCCTCCTATTACAGGAGTTTGATCTTGAGATCAAAGACACAAAAGGGGTTGAAAATGTGATTACAGACCACTTGTCTAGGATCCTAGCAGAGGAATTTGATGGGTTACCTGTTAATGACTCCTTTCCAGATAAACAACTGTTTGTTATTAGCACCTCTATACCTTGGTTTGTAAATATTGTGAATTACTTGGCAGTAGGGAAGATTCTCCCACATTGGAATAAAATGGATAAGGATCTGTTCTTTTCACAGATCAGACATTATATGTGCGAAGATCTATACCTATTCAAGCATTGTGTAGACCAAGTGGAGAGGAGATGTGTCCCTAATGAGGAATTTCACAATGTGCTAACTATGTGTCATGAACAGGCTTGTGGAGGCCACTTCAGTGGGAACAAAATTGTTGCCAAGGTGCTCCAAAGTGGATTTTATTGGCCCCATCTTTTCAAGGATGCATGGCTTCATTGTAAAACGTGTGAAAGATACCAAAAGATGGGAAGTATCTTCCAAAGAAACTCTATGCCTTTATAGCCAATACTTGTGATTGAACTTTTTGATATTTGGGGGATTGACTTCATGGGTCCCTTCCCTCCTTCCTTTGGATACAACTATATTCATGTAGCTGTCGACTATGTGTCCAAATGGGTTGAGGCCATAGCTACAAGAATAAATGATCACAAGATTGTCCTCAACTTCTTGAAGGATAATATTTTCTCCAGGTTTGACACCCCCAGAGCTATCATTAGTGATGGGGGGAGCCACTTTTGCAATAGACAGTTTGAGAACCTACTTAGAAAGAACTTTGTGACATACAGAGTTGTCATCCCATACCACCCACAAACCAATGGGCAGGTGAAAATTTTTAATAGAGAAATCAAACACATTTTGGAGACAACAGTGAGAGTGGATAGGAAGGACTGGTTCTTGAAGTTACCTGATGCTCTGTGGGCTTATAGGACTGCCTATAAGATCCCAATAGGCATGTCTCTCTTCAGGCTGGCATATGGCAAGGCATGCCATTTACTAGTAGAGCTTTAGCACAAAGCTTATTGGGCTGTTAAAGCATTGAATACTGACTTAATCTGCTGGCATGCATAGGAAACTCCAGCTGTTAGAGCTGGAAGAGCTGAGGTTGGAGGCATATTCAAATGCTAGGATCTACAAGGAGAAAACTAAGGCTTTCTATGACAAGCATCTGCTGAGGAAAGAGTTCGCAGCTGGCAACAAGGTATGGCTATTCAACTCTAGATTGAGATTTTTCCCAAGTAAGTTGATATCCAGATGGGAGGTACCTTACATAGTTGAGCATGTATCCCCATCTGGAGCTATGGAAATCAATGATCCAAAAGATGGAAGGACCATGAAAGTGAATGGGCAAAGGCTCAAGCTTGTTGTTGAAAATTTAGTGGAGCCTGTACTGACCATTCACTATCATGAACCTCCATAACATGTCTGAGTTTCAATAATATATACTATGTATAATAACTCATGTGTTTGGTTATTTCTGTTTCTTTTGTTTCATTTCTGTTTGGCATTATACATGATTTTTTACCATGTATGTCCGTACCTCATGTAGGATAATGAGTCAAATTGGTGAAGTGATCTGAGTTGGAGTGTCAAATTTGTTGGGAAAGGAACTGGGAATTGATTACAAGCCTGTTTAAACTGAAGTATAACCTGCCGATAGGTTCTATGAACATCTCGACAGGTTCTGAGAGTTCCCAGTTTGCATTTTGACAAGAACTAGAAGCTGTCAAGAGTTGTAAACTAATTCTCGACAGGTTCTGAAGATAAAAAAATGGTTGTCGATAGGTTCCAGGAGCATTTTGACAGGTTCTGAAGATTTTTGGTTGACTTCTCAATAGGTTCAGGGAACCTATCGAGAGGTTCTGTGAACCTCTCAAAGTAGCTTTTCTGGAGACTAGAACATGTCGAGAGGAGTGCATATTGAGTTCAAAGAACCTGTCGAGAGGTTTTGTGAACCTCTCGAAATGATTATTTCTGTCTTCTTTAACCTGTCGACAGGATTGCATGAACCCCTCGCGAGGATCAGTGACTTTCTACTCTTCGATAGGTTGCATCAACCTGTCGACACCTTGCCCCAATCCTGTCGAAAGTTATTTCCCACTGCTTTAAACCTAACGACAACTCCATTTTTTCCATTCGACAGCTTCTCTTTGCGCTTTAAGTTTTCTCTGGCGATTTTTCCATTTTTCTTTCTCTCTCTACCTAACTGGCTGTTACTCCAAACCCCTAGCCATTTTTCCCATTGCTTCAATTCATCAAAAGCTACACTTTGCACCTGGTCTGAGCTGGTTTGGTGCTGTGCATTTTAAGATCTGTGAAACCCTAGGTTTCTGCTGGTAAGCCTCTCTTCTGCCCCAATTTGTGCTTTTGGCATTGCATTTGCAAATTGGTGTGGTTAATTTGATTGATAACAAAGGTCTGTGTGGTTATTGCATTTGATTGTGAGAATTTGATTAAGTAATGGCTGGTCAAGAGGATACCTTGGCTAATCTTTTCAAAGTACCTTCTAAATCCATCACCAAAGCCACTAGAAAGTCCAATAGGCTCACCACACAACCGACTGAATCCCCACCTGCAAAAAGGAAGCTGGTCATGGACCAAGCTGAGAAAACTGTAAAATCCAAGAAAGCCAAGAAATCAAAGAGGGCCCAAACCAATGAAGAATTTATTAAGGAGGCCCGGAGGTAGAAATCATTTTTCCTGAGCCTACCATTGTTCCTGAGTCTGAGAATAGCCCTGTGACTGAGCCTGGGGTCCCTGAGAACAGATCCATTCCCAATGAATTTGTGGATGCCTTAGGCTTGATCCCAGAGACAATTGTTGACACCCCTTACTTTTCTAAGGAAATGGATTGCAAGGTCACAATGGACTATTTGATGAAGACAGGTATCAACCCATTACTGACCCCTTTGTAAGAAAAATCATACCCTAGGCTGGTCAAGTTATGGTATCAGAACCTGAGGAAGGCCTAAACCCTACCAGGGCTCTCCTATAGTAGGCTCATCACTGCCTTGCTTAAGAGAGGCAACTTTATTTTTAGAGGGGATGAAGAAATGAAAATTATGAAGTCCAAAATATTTGAAAAGAGGGCCTGGTCTGCCAGTAGGACTCTCATTGGAAAGAGCAAAAGCAAATCTGTGGAGAGTCCTGAAAGGGAGGAACCTCAAGTGGCCAGCTCTGCAGCTGCTCCTTTGATTCCCTCAGCACCTGCAGTCATCCCTTCCATTCCTCCCACTTCTGTGCCCTTGGCCAGTGTCAGCCTTGACATCCCTAGTTTTTCCATCCCATCAGCTGCTCTACCATCCATCTCATTTCCTTTGCCCTCCATTCCAGTTTCCATACCTCCCAGCACTTCAGCCTCCCTTTCCACCATCACCACTTCCACACCTTTATCTGCTCCTCTTACCATAGAGCCCAGCCCTACTTTACCCATTCTTACTACAGCCCCCATCCTTACCTCACTTTCATTACCCAGCCCATCCATCTCAGCTATTGAAGCCTCAAGCCCCCACCTTTTCCCTTCAGCTGAAACAACCATCACTTCCCCACCGTCCATGTCCTTTAACATTAACCCTACCTTCTCCATATCACCTCCACACACCCAGGACCCACTAACCACTGAGGGATATTCATCCCTAATTGACTCCATTGTGGAGGACATTGGGTATGAATATACCCCCCTACCTAACTCTCCACAGCCAACCTATTTACACACCTCCCTCACCCCACCTTTTGACCATACCCACATTCCCCCCTTCCAACCAATTCCACCAATCCAACCCTCAGCCCCTGCCACACTTGACCCTTTAACCTAAATCTTTCACCTTTTACTTTCCCTTCAATCCCATGTGCTGGCCAACACCCAAACCCAATATTCAATTGAAGCCACACTCCAAGCCATGCACCCCACACTCCAAAGTCAATCCTCCCTTCCAACTAGCCTCCAAGCCATCCACTCCACCTTGACACTTTTAACCTAACCTTCCTAATAACCAGTCATCCCTCCTCCTACTTATACCAATGCCTCTACTCAAACTTCACCTGAACCAGAACCACAGCCTGACCTTATCCAACCTCCCATTATTCCCCTACCTCTGCCAATCTTCCTCACACAAACCCCCTCTTTCACCTGTTTTAGCTACCTCTGATGCTGCCATAGATGTGAAGGACCTCATCCCAACCTCCTCAACTACAACCCAAACTGATCCAGATCCTGAACTTGAATCCCCTCAGTCCATACTCCCTGCCTCTTCCTTTCTCCATCCCCCTCCATACTCCACCCTCCTCCATATCATAAAATAGAACTCCTACCTCAAAAGGGATGTTGTGCGAGGTATGGCTGCCCTCCGCAGATCAATCGAGATGCTCTATGAAGCAAAGCTGAGTCAAATGCAGGTGGATTTCAACTTTGAGATGATGAAAGTATCCAAGGGCTGGCAACATATTTTACTCCTATATGACGCTGAAAAGCTCATTGCTGCCTCGGAGAAGATGAGAGTAGATGGACTTGAGAAAAAGCTAGCTGCCTCTAGAGAGACCACCAAGGCCACAAAGGAACTCTATGAAAATAAAGTTCTCTATGCTGAAATAAAAGCAGAAATCCTCGAAAGAAGATTGGCCGAATTGACTGGCACAACACTTGCACCAGCCACTGCCCCTCCTGCAAGTTCACCCTCTAAGTAAGCCGAAAAAGGGAAAGAGACAGCTACCCAGTCAGAGGAGGTTGCTACTACAAAGCAGACCAAGGTTGAGAGGAGAGTTGAGTTAAAAGCTTATGTTGCTCAACAAGGATTCGACCCTGCTGACATCTTCACCTCTGACTCTGAGTAGTTTTAGCTTGTTTTTAGGATTTTTACCTGGTTTTGTAGGCTTGCTACAGTTGCTTAGATTGATTTTGTATTTTTGTCCATCTTTTTGTATTGTTAATAAAGAAATTTTGCTTTAGTCTATTTACTATGATTTTTCTTGCTTTCTTTTTGTTTTATTATCTGCTTTCTTGTCATTAGTTGTGTGTTTTGTTTACTACTGGTTCTTATTTTGTTTGTGTATTGATGTTCTTTATTTAGTTGCAGTTTATTTGTTTATTTTTCTTTTCTTGTTTCTCTATATATGTTTTTCTCATGCTGCACATTTATTTATCTTTGAATCAGTGAGGACACTGCTCCTCAGAGGTTTGGGGGTGTAGCAAGGTTTGCTAATGGATAGTTAATGGTAGTGCAGTAAGGTTTTAACAGAAATTGAGAAAATAAAATAATTTCCCACCTGATTTTTTTTTATAGAGGAAATTAAAAACTTTTTAAAACTGGAACATGTTATAGTTCTAACATTTTCATGAAGCAAATTTTAGGAATTTGCAAAAATTAGTGCTTAGTGAACTTGAAAAGAGAGAAAATTGTGAGGATATGCCCCAGAAATCTGATGGAAGACCATACCCAGTGAGATTTGGGCCTGAAAAATTTTCTTTGAAGAGTGTTTGACAATTTCTTCTGCTCTAAGGATTGATTGGATCTACCTCTGCTCACTAGAAGTTAGACAAATCCAAGTTGAAATAGCTTGATAGCATTCATGACATTGAGGACATGAAGTAAGGCCATCCCTTGGACAATTTGAGCTATAAATTTCTCACCTTTGAACTGCCCTTGATACACACCTTTTGAACCTTAAAAATCCTAATTTTCTTTGATGAAAATCAGAAAATTTGAACCCAAAACCTCTTGACCTATTTCAGTTCACCATCAATCTGAGAAATTAGGAAATAGGAGAAGTGAGATTAAAAGGAGTTGGCTTGATATTTGGTTGAAAAATGAAGAAAATACATTTGAAGGCAAGTATGATGTATAGTTGTGGCATTCCAGCCCAAAAAAAAAAAAAAAAAAAAAAAAAAAAAGGAATACAAAAAGAAAAGAAAAACATAAAAGCAAAATAGAAGAGTGAGAAAGATAAGTTAATTCATTGAAAGATTAAAATGAGGATTAGAAATTGATCACTTCAAATATGAAAATTCAAGAAGTAGATGGATTTATGCTGAAATGAAGAATGTGCACATGTCACCTCCTTACCTTACTGATTTCTCAATTTTAAATCATATTCCACCCTTTTATTCTTTATAAACTTTACCCATAAGCCAATTACAACCCAATAAAAATTCCTTACTGATTTGAAATTAATTGAGCTGTCATGTGGAGATAAGGATTTGTTTGATCTATGGTAAAAAGAGTTAGAAAATTTCAGAAGTTAGAGCAATGCCTATGCTCATGCTTGCAGTCCTATTTGAGGGCTGTAACTGCTCTTGAGCTGTGTGAATTGATACACCCTTTTATTTTTATTGAGAGTGACAGCCCTGGTAAGCTTTGGGTCTGAAATTAGGATTGATGGGAGCATTATCAAAATATGATTCTTAATTTGAGGGTAAGCTTTGCATTAATTTTCATACAAAATACCTTGACATGAGCCGATTGATTGTGAAGGAGTTATAGCAGAATTTTAGATTTAAGCTGTCATGTTTTTACTGAGAATCCTCTAAAACTGAATGGACAAGGTGTGAAATGAATTTTATATTGCTTGAATTTTATTTTAACATGCTGCATTGATATTAACTAATTTTATTGGAGAAGTTTGTGGGTAACATCATTGTAAAACCTCAGGAGACTTCACTCCTCCACTACGGATCACCTAGGAGTTTAAAAGACTTGATGCATATGCTAAATGCATCTGTGTTCCCTACAAAAGTGGCATGTTTTATTTTCAATAATTATTTTTGTTTTCTCCTTTGTTCAGGGACTAGTAAAGCTTAGATTTGGGGGTGTGTTGAGTAGTGAAAAATACAAATTTTCACCTCCTAACCTGACCTTTGGTGGACCCTTGAGCTGACTAATAATATGTTTTAAGTATATTTTATAGATAAACAATGAATTACAAGCTTAGTGCAGATATTCACTTAAAAGAGCCAAAGAAATAATTTGCTGCTCAACATGTGACCTTACAACCCAAAGGCTGGCCAATCAAGCAGTCCACAAGAGTCTTAGAGATTCATGAGAATGTCTTGAATCCAACTGGGGATGCTTGAGGCCAAGTGTATTTGCAAAGAATGAAGATTGAATCCACCAAGAGGTTGCTGAGTGTTGAACAAATGAAAAATAATCCACTTGAGAAGTGTGCCAGCTGTAGAAGCACTGAAAATAAGCTGTCGAGAGGTTCCATGAAGCTGTTGAGAGCTTCCCAGTACTTGTCGACAGGTTCTGTAAGTAATGAGCCAACCTATCGAGAGGAATGGAGTTGGAAACATGAGGGTATCGCGAGGTTCCAGATCCTATCGAGAGGTTGGGAGTGCAGTGTGGATCCTATCGACACCTTACATCAAGGTGCAGGGGAAGTCGCGAGGTTCCAGATACTTATCACGAGGTTCAACTGAACCTGTCGATAGCATAAGTCAACCTGTCGATAGCTTACTTGAAGCCATGCACATTCTCGCGAGGATAGATAGAACCTGTCGAGAGCTCTGTGGTAGTTTCTATAACAAGTAGATAGGATGATTATAACCTGTCGAGAGGTTGAATGGAGAAATGAACAGAACGGTGAAACAAGCTTCCAATCCTATCGAGATATTTCAATCCTGTTGAAAGCCACATAGATCCTGTCGACGAGTCATCAAATCCTATCGACTAGTGCAAGTCAACTCATCGAGAAGTTCCCAAACCTATCGAAATGAAGAGCAAGGAGACTCAAAACCTATTGAGAGGTTCCCTGAACATTTCGACACTCGTATAAGGAACTTCTCAGCATGTTTCTTCAGCAGCTGTCAATTTCAGAAGTCTGTGCACACATCTCAAAGCATGTCAGCGACCCCTAGGGGTATTTTTGACATTCAATTGTGCACGATTGGAAACCCTAACTGCCTCACGTATATTTTTCGGTTGTGAACCAATAGAAGAGTTTCTAGAAGAGAAATCAGTCACATCAGCAGCTCAGAATAATAGAATTATTCTCTTGAGCTCTGATTGGCTGAAACGGATCTGAGACAGAGGGAGAAGGTATAAGTAGAAGAAAACTTTTATAGAAGAAGTATCCAGAATTTGAGAGAACCAGAGCTTAGTTCGAGATTCATTTTTCCCTCCAAATTCTCCCTCTTTCTTTCTTCTTCTCCCATTCTCTCTTTAGCCAATCGTGAGTGGCTAAACTCTTTTCAGTAGTTAGGGTGAGGTTTTGAGCTGTAGATCGAGAGTTTTAGAGGCTTGTAAGAGATTGTATATTACACAGATTACAGATCTGGGCACAATAATATTATAAGTTTACAATATAATTGTGGTTTTTAAAGGTGATTCTAATCTATATTTCACTTCTTCATATTTGATTTCCATGGATTGGATACTCCTGTGGATGCCAGCCAAAAATGGGGAGCTAGTAGCCTGGCACCTGCAGCATCTGCAATAGTTTACCTGTTCCAATCAAGATCAATAGATTGGAGCAATCTCTGGGATGAACTATATCCAGTAGAAGGGCAGATCCTAACCTCAAGATTGCTTTGATCCATTGGTGGAGATTAGATTCTTATACCTAACATCTGCTGGGGGAACCCGGGTAGCTGGGAGCCAGATAGAGGATTGTTGCAAATCTGTCCTCTTCACTGCCTTTGATTCCTTTGATTTTCAGTAAGAGACCAAGACCCCTAGCTGCTGTTCTCCACCTTTTGAATTTTCACCTTTCCTATATCTCCCCTCATCTCAGTGTTTGATCAGATCTGAATCAATTACATTTAACTTTTGTAATTTGTAGTAAAAGTGACAAAAACCTAGAACCTCTCATCTTTTCTGGTTCTTGCAGGACTGGTTGCTCTCCTTGATTCCATACATTTGTAATTTGTGCCTTTTAATTGACTGTTTTAATCATATAATAATTGCAAGGTGGCTGCACAACAGCAACTGCTTGAATAGGAGTGCTTACACTGCTGTGGTTGCTGATTTGTATAATTTGTTGCAGCACCACTCCATAAAGCTTGGGCTTCACTACTCTCTCAGTAGGACTTCAAAGGCCTCGAAGCATACTAAATTTCTCCAATGGTGTGAACCACCATAGTGCATTCAATGTAACTCCATCAGCTCCACAACTTAACTCAAAATTCCTTCTTCTTGGCTTGAAATATTATGGATTGCAGCATTAAGCTATAGTTTCCTGCTATCTACAAAACACACTTTAAAAGTCATTATTAACTAGCTCAAAGGTCCATCAAAGGTCAGGTTAGGAGATGAAAAGTTATATATTTCAGTAAATAATACACCCTCAAGGTGATCTCTAGTGGAGGAGTGAAGTCTCCTGAGGATTTTCAATGAAGATACAAACTTCACCATTAAAACAGTTAAGTATAGTGCAGCCAATGACAAAACAGATTTTAATAAATAAAGCATCATTCCACACCCATTTTTTAAAAATCAGAGGAAATTGTAGTAGCAATGCAAACAATTACAACCTAAATCAACATGTATTTGCATCACCACCAATCAGTTCCCATCAGGAATACAATGTGCAAAAATCAGCACTAAGCTTGCTATCAATTCAAAATTCAGGTGTGGATACTACCCCAATGAAATTAAATTTCAGACCCGATCCTCACTAGGGCTATCTCTCACAATGAAAATCTAAGGTGTTGACATTCTCATCCGCTCAATGTCAATGACAAACCTCAAATAGGCCTGTAAGCATGAGCATGGTCATTGCATCTAAGTTCTTGACATCTTCAAGTACTTCCACCATAGATTAGACATTTTCTCATCTCCACATGACAACTCATTTCACTTTGGATCAACAAGGTCTTGCCAATGGGTTGTAATGTGGCTTAGGGTTGAGCTTTATAAAGAATAAAAAGAAAGAATGGATTCAAAATTGAGAAATCAGCAAGGGAGGAGGGGATTCATGACTTCACAACCTTCATTTAAGCAATGTTTCATCTTCCTTAATATTTTTCAGATCCGAAGTGGCTAGCTTCTTCTCCTTCTTCCAATTTTCAGATGAACTACTTCTCTTGACTTCTCTTTCTTTTTCCCTTTTTATTTATATTTATATTTTTTATTTTTTTATGGAATGCCACACATATACCACTGCTACACTGCTGTTTATTTATTTATTTTTATTCTTTCTTTCTTTTCTTCTCCTTCTACCAAATATTGGACCCAGCTCACCTATCTTCACTTCTTCTCCTTCCACCTTCTAAATTCTCAGAGCGAGGGTCAGGCTGAATTAGGTTATGAGGTTCAGGTTTAATGATTTTGGTGTTTGTCAAAGAAAAATAAGATTTTAAAGGCTCAAAGAGTGTATGCAAAGGGCAGTTGAATCGGTAGAAAATTTTAAGCTCAAATTGTCCAAATGAAGGCCTTAAATCATCTCCTTAGTGTCATGAGTGTTGTCCATCAGTTTCAATTCGGGGTTGTCTAACTTCTAGTAAAAAAATATTGAGTCAGTCATTCCTTAGAGCAGAAAAATTTGCCAAAAACACTCTTCAAAAGAAAATTGCTAGGCCCAAATCTCACTGTGTATGGTCTTTAATTTAACCAATGGGGTATATTTTCACCTTTTTCTCTCCTCTCTACTTCACTAAGTACTAATTGAAAAAAAGTTCTTGATGTTGACTTCATGGAGATGTTAATTTTTCAAAATTTTCAGTTTTAAATGTCTGCAAATTTTTTTAAATTCCTCTCTCTATCATGATTAGGTAAGAATTGACTTTATTTATCTCAATTCAACCAACACTGCTACACTAAAATTAACTATTCTACTGCCCTACCACCCTGCCATACCCCCAAACCTAAGACAAACAGTGTCCTCACTCTTTCAACAGACATATATAGGTACAGTAGGGTTATGATAAAGAAAAACTAGTAGAATACAGCAAAAAATAAAAGAGAAAAGTAAACTAAAAGATTGCAGAAAATTATACTAAGAGTGACAAAAAGACTTTATACAAACTGACAACTAAGAAGGAAAATTCTAAACACTAAAACAGCAACTTAACTAAATCACACAGAAATTACACTAAAAACAACATGTATATACAAAAAAATAACTATACTAAACACCTAAAACAGGAAATTCCTAAACACAACTACCTAAACATGATCTGAGTATGAATCTAAATTGATGGCAAAGAATTGTTAACATTAAAAGTACACATTTGAAAGCAAGATTCATACAAACATAATATTTACACACCAGTCCAGAAGGGAGTGCATGAATGACATCAATTTTGGCCTACCCCATCTGGATCTCAGCTGAATTGGAAAGAACTGCAATATAAAATGAAAGGTCATACCTTTGCATTAGCATCAAACCTGAGATCTTTTAGCTTAGCGGTTGCAGTTGCTTGAGAGATGCATGGAGCAGCTCCAACTCCACAACAGGTGGGCAGTCAATTAAAAGGCAACACAGATGCCTTAGATGGCTAAGGGAGGACATGGGTGGGCGTCTCCTCAGTCCATACTTTAAAATTTTCACACACCTTAACCCAGGTTCAACAGTTTGGGCAAGGTCTCATCCACCATCTCACCAATGACTGCAACTGTGCAACAGTCCTCATTTTCTCCATCATAGCTTTCTCCTTCTAAAAAGGAGAAGGCCCATTAAAAATTTGAGGAAATGGCAGATGACGTACTGCTGGTACTCATCTGCTGACATACATAAAAAATTTTATATTTTTAATTTTTTCTAAATTTTTTTTTCTTTTTCAAACACAAATCAAAACACAACTGTAATTTCTTCACACACTAAAAGGACACTAACATACCTAAAATAGAAAATAAAGAAAAAATAAAGATAAAAAGTGTAAAAATCGAACAAAAACTACAACTGTCATTTATTCAAACACTACATCTACAATGAATATAACTAAACAAAAACTCAGATTTACTACCTAGATCAAAATTCTCCGGCAGTGGCGCCAAAAACTTGTTGATGTATAACTGCTATGCACAAAAATGGAATAAAACAGTACCAAACATCAACAATTATACACAGTCCTGCAAGATTAGGGCATGTTGTAGCAAGTTTCAATAAGTAAGAGTTTGTCCCACAGGGAGTGATGATCTAAACCACAAGGGTTGTATAGTAAATCTCCAGATCTAGCTACAGATTTGGTAACTCTAAACTTAAACTAGAAAGCAAGGTAAAGAGAGGGTGTTTAACTGTTACAACTAAAATAAAACTAAAAACAAAAATAAACTATAGCTAAAGAAGGGGGGAAGAAGAGAGTGAAAGTGGTGTGAGAGAATAAAGTAGAAAATGGTGAGAAGTAGGCAGCTATGGGAAAATTTTCACTGCAACTCAGATCAAGAACTAGATCTACAACATTCCTTCACTTGGCTACAAGCACAAGTGCAAGGTAAAAGAATCCAACTTAACCCGGAGATTTGAACTGATCTTAGGGTTATATTCTGTCCACTTAAATAGTCACAAATTATCTTAGGGAGGTGATCCAATCACAGGTGCTAAGGTTAGAACATGAAAACTATTGCAGACACTATGCTTGCAAGGCTACAAGCTCTTATAACCATAGTATCAAACACTTCATTAAAACCTAGTGAGAACCATCAGATCTCACAGATTGAATGAGACATTCGAATCAGCTGGTCATTTCTACAAAAAGGCCTGCAATGACCAAGCTCTCAAGTCTGCAATCTGTGCAATATCTCAAGTCTCTTCACTGAAAATGGTCTTGTAAAATAGAGGAGAAGCTGAATCTGTAACAATCCCTCCTTTGGCTACATGCACAAAAGCATCGAAAAAGAATCCAACCTCAGTCCTATGATATGGACTCATCCTAAGGCTATGATCTGTCCACTTGAATAGTCACAGATCATCCCAAAGAAGTGATCCAGCCACGGGAACCAAAACCAGAACAATAAACCCATTGCTGCCACCATTTGTGCATGGATACAAGCACATGAACCCATAGGAGCATTAAATCCATATAGATCTATGTGAAAATATAGATTTAATGAGCTATAAAAATGACATTTCATTGAAAATAAAGGACTTACAATGATCTGCCCTCAAGGCATCTGTCTGTGCAAGAAATCTCCAAAACTGCTCACAATGTTCTTACAAAACTAAATTACAGCTTAAGTAAACCTCGCTGCTGAGCTAAGAAATAAGAAAAAGAAAAATAAAAGGGAAACTAAACCCTAAAATAAAAACCCTAAACTAAACTTTGATCCAGCTATTCTGGATAATTTTACATGACAACAGAAGTTCTATTTATACAATCCATAAAACAGTTGTGTGCAATAGCCAATCAGAAATAAGACATTTGGAGCTGCTGTTGTGGCCTATTTTCAGCCAAGGGTTTGCTTTGAGAAGTGTATGACAGCTCAGCACATGCCCTAGCTATTGTGGATGCCCAAAAATACCCTTGAGAATTGAAGACTGATGTTGGAATATGTGCCTCGACAAACTGGCTTCAAAATTTTGGATCTCGAGTAGTTGCTCGAGCAATTGGAGCTTCAACAACTTTAGGCTTCTACCTCTCCAGTGGTTGAGTGGGCTTCAGGTGTGTATTCGACAGGTTGAAGACTTCAGCTTGACAGGTTTTTCATTTACTTCAGCAAACCATTCGAGAGGTTCAAATATGCAGACTTTACACCACTCGACAGGATCAACTTTTACTTTAGCAAACCACTCGAGTGGTTATCTTTAAGACTTCAACAGAACTTGACAGGATCAGGAACTGCAGCTCGAGTGGATACATTTAAAAGCATGCATAACTCGACAGGATGGAAGGCCAGCTGCTTGAGAGGTTCACTTTCAGCTTTAGGTTGCAATAGCTCGACAGGTTAAAGCTCCCAAGGAACCACTCGAGTGGTTTAATTGTGAACTGTTCGACAGTTGTGATCTTCATGCTGAACTTCTCGAGTTATTTGGGAGCTTCAACAATCTACTCGAGTTCTTCAAGGTGCAGCTCAAGTGGATAAGTTTTAAGGCATGGAACTGCTTGAGTGTACTTGATTTGCATCAACACATAGCTCCTCCAATAGACATGTTACATTCTCAGCTTTATGGACTGCTCGAGTGGTGTTAAGGCTGCAACAACAACAGGTTGCTCAAGTGCTTCAAATATAGCAACTGTGTTGCTCATGTACTTCATTTTTTTCAGCAAGAGCAACTGCTCCACTGCAGCACTGCTGCTTCAGCTCTCCAATCATTGCAACAACTTAAGTAGTTTAAGTGTGCAGCTGAGCTGCAGCTGCTCCTTCATTTTCTAGCAAGTGCAGCTACTCGAAAGTCTTAGTTTGCTCCGCATTTGCAGCTGGTCTTGAGGATAGCTGGCTTCAGTACAACGACAGCTCAACAAGTTACATGCAACTACTTTCATGGCTCAATCTTCAGTGAACTTTCAGCTGTTATACTAGAGCTACAAGTTGGCTGCTGTGTTCAACTCAAAGTGTTGCCTTGCTGCACACATAAAGTGCTCAGGGTGTTGTGTGCAACTGCTTGAATGGGCGTGCTGACACTGCCGTGGTTGCTAATTTGTATAATTTGTTGCAGCACCACTCCATAAAGCTTGGGCTTCACTACTCTCTCTCAGCAGGACTTCAAAGGCCCCGAAGCATACTAAATTGCCCCAATGGTGTGAACCCTCATGGTGCATTCAATGTAACTCCATCAGCTCCACAGCTTAACTCAAAATTCCTTCTTCTTGGCTTGAAATATGATGGATTGCAGCATTAAGCTATATTTTCCTGCTATCTATAAAACACACTTTAAAAGTCATTATTAACTGACTCAAAGGTCCATCAAAAGTCAGGTTAGGATATGAAAAGTGGTATATTTCAATGAATAACAATGATTGAAACCGAAAATTTGAATTTTGATTAAAAATTTCCCCTCCATATATATTTGGATTGAAATTTCGATTCAAGTTTTCATTTCAGTGGGGACCAAAAATGAAAGATTTCGATTGATAATTTGAATTACCGGTCGAAATTTTGAACCATAGATGGGGCTACAACCAACATGTATGTTATAACATGAAAATGAAATTGGACGCAGGTACCTGTATTAAAGCATAACCCAAAACCAACCATTGGTTGATTTCATGCATGGTTAAGTTAATTGGGGCCCAGTCCCATGAAAATCTGCAGTAGACATGGCAATGGACCCACTAAACTTAGTCATGAAAACGATCACAAGGCATTTGCTTTTAATACAAGAAAGGGTACTTTTATCTACAATTCAATGTTCTTCTTTCTCAGCTCTTGTTTTACGTGTTTAAAATATTGACTATTTTGAATCAGATGATGGAGATTGTTTTTTATATATCCCAAGGTTTGACATAATAGATCTTGAGATAATGGGCCTATCGTAAGAAGATCGGATATTTATTTCACATGGCACACATCCTAAAAAAAGAACATGATCATGGTGTACATCAAATATAGTTATAGGATCACTTTACGAATTTTCTGCCGCGTGGAATCAAAATCGGACCATTTGGTGATAAGGCATGATCTCAACGATTTAAGCATGCAAAAACATGGTTGGGGAGGAAAAAATCGTTGGATTATAAATAAAAGGTACCTTACAAGAAAACCTAATGACAACTTAATGAATGGCTCTCCTTTGTCCTATCTAGTTAGAGTTGGTATTAGGTGGATAGACCTAGTGGCGGAACCAGGATTCTCATCTAGGCGGGGCGCAATTCGGTTCTGTTTGAAACAAAAAAAATTCAGAAAAAAATTGGAAAAAAAAAAAAGAACCCCTAAAAATAGGTATTTTAACTAAACCAAATCGAATCGGTTTTAGTTACAGAAAAAAAAAAAATTTTAAACCGAACCGAATGGGTTTCGGTTCGGTTTCAATTTGGGCACCAAATTGAACACTTAAAAAATCGGGTTCAGTTCAGTTTGGTGCACTGAACTTGCATCCCTAATATCCCATGAATAGCTACAACTCACATTCAAAATTTTAACAAATATTGGGATTGAAAATACAAGAAAAATAAAAGACTAATTCCACATACCATACTTTTATAAAATAAAAAAAATTCCACATACCATACATGTAAAATAAAAGAGTAATATCCTGTATTAACGTTGCTAAATTGGTGTAAATTTAATAGAAACCTTGGCTTTGAGGGATGAACTTTCTGAAAGTTCTTGACGACTGAGATTATGCGGAGAGCGATCGAAGTCGGAGACCTCCGATTTGTAGAGATAACAGCTGAACAGAGGAAGGGCGCGGCCGCTTGGGTTTAGTGAAGAGAAAAGAGATAGAGAGAGGGTTTAGAGAAGGTTTTCTTTTTAGAGAGAGAAAATAGAGAGAATAGAGGGAGCCCGGAGGGCGTGGGTTTAGAGAAGAGATGGCGTGGGTTTAGAGAAGGGATGATTTAGAGAGAGAAAAGGGATTGATAGAGGGTTTGGAGAGAGAGCAAAGATATAGAGAGAAGGTTTAGAGAGAGAAGGGAGGGCGTAGAGAGAGAGAGAGAGAGAGAGAGAGAGAGAGAAAGGAGATGGAGATGGGGTTTAGAGGCGTGGGTTTAGAGAAGGGGTTTAGAGAGAGAAAATAGCGATGCAGATGGAGAGAGAAAATAGAGATGGAGATGGAGATGGAGATGGAGATGGAGATAGGGTTTAGAGAGAGAAAATAGACAAAGAGAGGGTTTAGAGGCGTTGGTTTAGAGAGAGAGAGGGTTTGGAGAAGGGAGGGCGTCGGTTTCGAGAGAAAATATGCAAGGAAAGGGGTTTAGAGAGCGTCGGTTTAGAGAGAGAGAGAAGGGGTTTAGAGAGAGATAATGGGCAAGGAGAGGGTTTAGAGGCGTGGGTTTAGAGGGCGTTGGTTTAGAGAGAGAGAGAGGGGGTTTAGAGAGAGAGAGAGAGAGGGGGTTTAGAGAAGGGGGTGTGGGTTTGGAAAAGGGAGTTATAAAGTTGTATATTAAAAAAGAAAAGAAAAAAAGAGGCTCTTTTGGTTTCAGTGTGGGCACTCGCCCTCACTAACGGCTACGTGGTTCCGCCACTCATAGACCTGAGCACTAGCGATGGTCACTAGTTCTTCTACGCCACTCACGTAGCATGTCTTGTCATCAGTCCAGATCGCCCATACATAAGGCCATAACGATATTTGAAGCACCGGAAAGTCCGCTTTGATCAAGCAATATTGACCATATGATAAGTACATTTTTCTAAATCAAATGTGAAATCTCAAATTCAATTTCTAATTGAGTAAGTTTATATCCACCCACCAAATCTGTGAGTTCACCCACCGTGAAACACATTGAATGATTGAATTAGACTATGGAGATTGTTTATCGTCCCAGTCTTTCACACAATGGATCTTGAGATCGTGAGCGTACCATCAGACGGTCGTTTTTTCTTTTATGTGGTACACATCCAAAAAAGTGACTTTAAAATCAATTTTGAGTGTGCACATAATGTTAAAGTTACTTTTCGGAGATGTTTGCCATGTGAAATAAAACACTGACCGTTTGATGGTATGACCATGATCTCAAGATCCATCATGTGAAAAATTAGGAGGATAAACGATCTCCATCATATGATAATATGCAATTAATGTGTCACAGGTGGGTGAACTCAAAGATTCGGTAGGTGGATTTAAAACTCTTTCCACTTAGATATTTAAGATGATTCCATTGATTTGACTTTTAAGATACATCCCATTGACAACTCAATCCAACTAAGCTTATAAAAACGAAAACTCCGAACTAAAGTTTCCAAATTCACACCAATCTTGACTAAGTACAAAACTAAAGCGGCGGGGATGTAACAAAATTCAAAAAAAAGAAACCAACAAATTGACCCCACAAATTGTAAATTCAGGCTAGTTTCTTTAAATTCCACCTGGCAAGTAGTAAACTACAAATTAATTCAGGCTATTTTCTTTAAATTCCACTTGGCTAGTAAATTTTATTTTTTTAGAGAATGTCCACTTGCTAATAATAAACTACACATTATGCAAAACTATTAGAGATCTTGAAATAATCCTAATAGGGTTTAAAACCTTGGTCGAGTGGCGTGAAACTCGACTAAGTCGACTCGTCTCAACCAAGGTATGACCTATCGGATAGAGTATCTTTAAATCCTTCCATCAAAATTTTAAGTTCACTCACATTGAAACACATTAATTATATTAAATCGGATGAAGGAGAGTATTTATCGTCCCAATCTTTCACATGATGAACCTTGAGAACATGTTTGTACCATAAAACGGTCAATTTTCATTTCATGTGGTACACTATAAAAAAAGTGACCTTAAAATTAATTTTGAGCATGCACGTGATATTAAGGTCATTTTTCTGAGATGTGTGGCACGAGAAATAAAATACTAACTAGCTGATGGTAGGACTATGATCTCAAGATCCATCTTGTGAAAGATTGGGAGGATAAATAATCTCTATCATCTGATTCTACCAAGTCAATGTGTTTCAACGTGGGTGAACTCAAATATTTGGTGGGTGGGTTTAATAGTACTCTATCAGTTATTTCACTACAAAAAATAATACTATTAGCGGCAGTTTTTGACAGCTAAAAATTGCCGCTATTAACAAAAACACTTGTTTCAATAGCAACATGACTAGTAGCGGCAGTTTTTGGCTGCCGCTGAAACACCTTATTTTTGTAGTGTCGGTCGATACATATCGGTTTGAGTCGAGATATGTTTTTTTTTTCTTTTCTTTTAAGGGCCGATTGGTATAGGTCGATCCATGGACCGATACCCGATACCGAAACTGATTTTGAGTCCTTGGTCTCAACTGAGTTCTAGACGTAACGGAAAACACAATTTTTCAATTTTTTTTTTGAATTTCTCGAGTAACTTCATCAAGTTTTGAGTAACTCGAATAATTTTATATAAAAAATTGTTAAATACTTTTAAAATTTTACTATTTTATACATAAAATTATTGAGTCGAATTTTCTTCTTGATCCGGATGACTTTCAAGATGGATCAATTTGCCGGCTTTTTGAACCATGATCCTAGTCAACAAAATTTACTTAATACTTTCCTAGATTTAAGATATGCATTCTCTCTCTAATTATATAAGATATTCACTAGTATAACAAATTAAAATTGCAAAGAAAGAAAAAGAGAAAAAACAACTAAGACTGTTTGAGTTAGGCAACTCTATGTCAAAGCAGGTAAAATTTGCGCAAATAAAGAGTATGAAAAGAGTAATTTTATCACTTAAAAACGTTCTTCGTCAGAGTAAATGATGAGAGGAGCTGTATTATCAAACATGAAATCAGTTCTGCATCAATTCCGCGCTGGAGCGCGAAAGACCTAACCCCACTAAAGGCATAATTACCAAAACAGGATTGAGAATATAAAATTTTACAGTAATATATCGAAACGAAATTTTTTTGCATAATCAAGATGCACTCTATTCCGATGTCCTTAAAATCCGTAAATACTAGTTTGAAATCTGTAAATACTCAAAGTTTTGAACCCAAAAAATCTATACAGTCCTAATTATGAAAAATATTTTGAAGTAGTATAATAGTGCAAAACTTTTATAACATAAATCCTCTTTTCGCTAAGTAACGTAACCTAAACGACAACCTAAGATTCTAAGAGACATTCACAGATCCTCCCAAACACCAACGCAATCAAATAAGCCCACGTAGGCCCAAACCCTTTTAACCTGGTCCAAAAATATCCGTTTTGGGACACAAAAGGCAGTTAGTTAAATGTTGAGGAGAGTTTGGTAATTAAGAACCAAGAATATCAAATAAGGTAATAGTGGGCATATATTAATGGGTAGACAGTGAGGAGGACAGACAGATCGAGTGGGTGATACAGCTTAAGGGTCGTATAGCTGTCATTCTACATCCAAAGCGCCCCTTAGACAGCAAATAAGCGTTTGCACTTGTCGGATTTCTCTCTCTCCTCTTTCTCTCTCTCTCTCTCTCTCTCTCTCTTCATCCACCCAATCTACCGCGACCACTCTCAACCTTTTTCCATCTCAAATTTTCTAAGTTTAAATCTTGGTAGTTGGTCAAATTCAACCCATAAACCTCCCTCCTTCAAAGGGGTCTCTCTAATGGAGGGGGAGGCCACAACAACAACAAAAGAAGAAGACATAGAAGAGGAGAGATCTTTGACCTTTGATGATTTTGATGCCCGTGTTTTTAGTAGAGAGAGAAACCCAGTTCTTGGTTTGATGATCTAGAGAGAGAGAGAGAGAGAGAGAGAGAGAGAGAGAGAGAGAGTCTCTAAATCTAATGGCTGGGCATCATCAACAACATCAGTTTCGGTCGCAGTTTGGGGACACGACGTTCACCAAGGTTTTCGTGGGTGGGTTGGCTTGGGAAACGCCAACAGAGGAGATGAGAGGGTATTTTGAGCAGTTTGGCGAGATTCTCGAAGCTGTTATTATTACTGATAAGAATACTGGCAAGTCTAAGGGCTACGGATTTGTAAGTTCAATTTCTTTTTGTTTGCAGCTTTGAATGAGGGTGACGAACTAATATAGTTGAAAATATTATTATTTAATTTTTATTTAAAATATGGTGGACTGGGCTCTTGATCACTCTTTTTCTTGATCAAAATGATGCATTATAATTTGACAAAAAATTTCTTGTTTTTTTGAAAAGTTTTTTCTTTGTAAAATACTACATACCCACTGTTTGGATTAGGGTTCTTTATTTGTTTACTTATTTATTTATTTAGTTTATGATGAAAGTGACATAAGATGTTCATCACAAAAAAAGAACATTTAAGTGACATAACATAATTAATAAGAACATATATAGGTGATGATATTATTATGTTTTAATGTAATAATAGATTTGTGCCTCTTTATCTCACTTTCTCGATCGGCATCAAAATGGCCCATCAATTAGGTTTAGATGGTTATAGCATGCCAAATTTCTTTTTTCTTTTTTTTCCAAGATTCTAATATACCCATTATTTTGCTTGAGGAGAAGAATAGTGGGAAGGAATCAAAGGATAAGGGTTACTGATTTGAGAGCCTACATCACTTTCTCTTTATTATTTATTATTTTACTTTTATCACGTTAGAATCAAAGTGACACATGAGAGAGAGAGGAAATCTATAACATAATATGATCACCTATGCTCTCTCTCTCTCTATAAGATAAGATGATCACCTATGTTCCTGTCTATCTTGCTCTCTTCTCTCTCCCCCCTTCTCTCTCTCTCATCATTAAATTTTAACATTACTATGCCCACTACAGTGTTTGAGCAACTTGGTGATGTTCTTTAAACCCACTAAGTCTAAGTGGAAGATATATAGCTCTAGATTTGCATGTCTCCTGATGCTCCCTTTTTTTCTAAATCAAACCACTTAGTAAATGTTATTTTTCTTAAAAAGTTCTATGGTTCTAAAAACCTTCACTGTAGTTTGAGCATTTTGGTGATATTTCTGAGGCCACTATTACTGCATTTAAGAAGATTTAAAGGTTACACAATTTAGGAAACCGCACCCACGCGCAGCACCATGATGCCTCCTACAACGCTACATCAATATCTACACCTACCAACCCGCGTCTCGGTGTTCGCCACCCAGAACGTCCATGCTGGCCTAGAGGCTGCCCCTCTAGTATCCACCCAACCATCCATCTGTCATGCTCATCTCTTACGATGCTCAGGGATCAAGGATGCGTAGAGACCATAGATAAAAATTTCGGACGAAACCTATATGCATCGTCCGAGAGGACGCATCCGAGACACATCCGTTTCGGAGCAGACCGGGTCAACACAATGAATGTATCAACCCATATATTTTGGTATGTATCGGCTGATACATATCAATGTGTTGTACCATAGCGACTGATAGAAAATTGAGATTTTGATCCATGGTAGAGAGACCACCCCATTCCATAACTCATTCATGTAAAGTCTCAAATTTCTCTCCCTTTGGTGAAAAATTATGGCTGTGTTTGGAATTACTCTTTCTTACACTTAAAATTGCTCATTTAAAGAGACTCAAATTCAGCTCTTTCACTCTCCGAAAAAAGTAAGAGCAAGTAGAGTCAAACACACTCACATACTAAAATGCTTAGCGGGAGAGTTGAGAATTGCTCTTTGCCTCTAAAGAGTAATCCCAAACACAGCCTATAGGCATCTCATACATTCCAACAAGCCAGTGCTCAATCCTTGTGTCAAACTATGGATTGCAATGAACATCCTCAAGTTGCTCTCTTACTAAGACTCCATTCCCCTCTATTAGGTTATTTACTTCTTTTCGCTAGTTGAACTTACCATCTTTGAAGACTTAGATTTTGGATCTCTCTCTTGGGGTTGTTGTGTTCTCACCCTTCTATTAAACAATTGGTTTTAGGTACAACCCTTGCAACGAGGGTAGATTGGCAGATCATTTCTTTATGCCAAAGTCGTCTAATCTTGGGATACACGCAAATAGTGAAAAGTACGATTTTGACCTTTCAAGGATACGACACTTGATGTATCATAGAACAATGCATTTTTCGTTACCGGGAAATGTTTTGGCAGCGGCAAACGTGGCTGCAGAGCAATGGTAATGTGCTTCCTTTTCAAGCAAGGAAATGTTTTGGCAGCTACACAATATGAATCAGTTAAGATTTTGACATTTCACTAATTTGGCAGACACAAATATTTATGAACACTCAAATTAGTGATAAAAATGTGAGTTTTACCATCCACTGATTTGATTAATTACCATAGAACGATACATTTTATTACCACGAGATATTTGGGTACATTTGATGATATGAATGACTTACGATTTGGACCTTTCATTGCCTATGAGTGAAAACTTGGGAGGCTCACATATATTTGAGCACTCAAATAAGTGATAAGTATGATGTTGACCTTTTGGTATACCAGTTGCTTTGACGGTTGCAAATCATTTGATCTGACTAAAATTTGGAATGGGTACAGTTGACAATATGAATTACTTAGTAACCTTTTACTAATTTGGCATACAAACTTAGGGTTATGAGCACTCGAATAAGATTAAAAGTACAATAAATATTTCTGAGCAACTCAAATAAGATAAAAGTATTATATTGACCTTTCACAGATTTGGCACTTGATATACCTCAGAGCTTTCATATTTTTTTATTAGAGTATCTTTAAATCTACTCAAAATCTTTGAGTTCACTCTCGTTGAAACACATTGACTGCATTGAATGATGGAAATTATTTATCATCTCAATCTTTCAGATGATAGATATTGAGATTATGGAACGGCCAATTTTTTATTTCATGTGGTACACCCTCAAAAAAATGACTTTAAAATCAATTTTGAGCATGCACGTGATGTTAAGGTCACTTTTATGAGATGTGTGTCATGTAAAATGAAACACAAACTGTTTGATGGTACACCCATGATCTCAAGATCCATTGTGTGGAAGATTGGGATGCTTAATGATCTCCATCATCTGATTCAACGCAATCAATGTATTTCAACGTAGGTGAACTCAAAGATTCGGTGGGTAAATTTAAAGGTACTCTTTTTATTATCATGTCATGTTTTAGCTGTTGGGGATCATTTGACCGGAATGAAATTTAGAATGGGTGCACTTAATGATATCACTTATTTACCGTTTTAACTTTCACTAATCGGCCGTAAGAAATATCTATGCCATATCCAAAATTGGCGGAAAAAGATAGCCCATGCACCACCATTGTTGCATTGTCGGGAACCTAATACAAACTCTTTAATAAATTTGTTAAAAAAAAAGTCCTTATTAATATCTACAACTTATTTTATCATCAATGACCAAGTTGTTTTGATCTTGATGAATCAAACGGACACATTAATTTTTTAGCCCATTTGATATGCTCCTTCCAATGTGAGGGAGTAGGTCGTGAGCTTGATTCTCGTCCTCTATGCTGTTTTCCACTCCTGTCTTTACAAGGTGTGGGTTGGATTTTGTTAGTTAACACTCATCAGTCACCATTATAGTTGGTGCTCCCTCATGCTGCTCTGCTATCATAAGTGTATGCGTGTTTGCTCCTCCGTTCTTGAGGCTGTCTTGACCGAATGACCTTATAAAAAGAAAATAATAAAAGGGACACATTACTTGGACATGAGCGATTCTAAAGCATTTTTTTAATATCGATTTAAAGGCATCCATATTTCTTTTTTATAATTAACTAGTAGGACTTTGAAAAAATTATTTTTCGACATTGTTGAATTTTGTAATTTAAGTACTTAGCTCATGTTGGCAGGTGACTTTTCGTGATCCCGATTCTGCGAGGGGGGCTTGTGCCGATCCGAACCCGATCATAGACGGGAGAAGGGCGAACTGTAATATTGCTTCTTTGGGTAGGCCACGGCCATCGCCACCACGAGGTAATAATGATTAAATTAAGCTTATGTCTTAATTAAATGAAAATTTGAGTAATTATTCTGATATTTGAGAACATATTTTTCCCTAATATTGATGGTTCTTTGATTTAATTGTTTGTTTGTTTTTTCTTAAATAGGGAGAAATCAAGTTGGAAACCCATACCATGGGGCCCTACAAACTCCTACTTCCTATGGTAGAGTTCCTGCACCAATGCCTCCCCCTCCTCCCCCAGTAGTTTATCCTTCTTATGGGTGAGTTTCACTAGAAGCATAAAAAGAAAAGGGAAAAGAAAAGAAAAGAGAAAGAAAAGAAAAATAACTTTCCATCCATACAGTTTTCTTATATTAAAAAAATAAATTCACACCATATTTCTAAGCAAAGTGGTAGTGCACCCTTTTTGTTCTTGTAAAAAGGTAGGCCCCACAACCTGATGGGGCATAAAATTACCTTATGATTTAAAAAGGGACCCACTGTCCTAATTGCCATTTAATACACCAATATAGTATTTAAATGATCTTACATTATCAATGGTTTAAGATGTCGGCACTCGCATAGCCACATAAAAGGGTGTGGGTGCGCTCAACCCTCATTAAGTCTAGAGTTTCTATTAAGTATGATTCTTATACAATCTTTGTTTATATATAAGACAGTAAACTCTCAAATCTATGATATAGAAGTCTCCAAATCGATGGTAAAATAATTACTAACATTATATTTATCATTTGTAGCCCCCACCAACAAAAATTCCTAGCTATGCTCCTGGATGTGAATGATACGTACCATCAATGTGATAGATCATAGATTAAAGTGCAATAGGTCCAAAAATGGTCTTTTAAGGAGATTCAAATCATCTAATCTGTGAATTATACAAACACATGATTTTTAATTTTAATGGCTGATATTAAAGTTTATCAATCGGATAGTTCACATCAACTTACAGGCATGCTTCTTTGGGCTGAGACGTGTTCCAATGATAGATTTTCACATAGATAGTTTAGATTGATCAGAGATGTGCGCCACATGACATAATGATAAATCACACTTTAATGGTCTGAGATAAAAAGTCTAATTTTAATGGTGTAAGATCATTTAAACACTAATTTGGTGTTTAAATGTTGGACATGAGCCATTATCCCTTAACAGGACCGAACTCTCCTTGCGTCAGTTAATCAGCAAAATGCTGTTTAAATAATTTTACATCATTAATGATTTAAGATGTGGATAATTCACACCATCAAAGTGACAGATCATATATTGAAAGGCAATGAGCTCAAAAATAACATTTTTTGGGAGATTTAAACCATTCGATCTGTGCATTCTAATGTCAACCGTTGATCCTAGTTTAAATGGCTGATATCAATGTTTACGAATTAGATGATTCACATCCACTAATGGGCATCATTCTTTGGCCAAAATATGCTCCAATGATGGATTGCCACTTTGGCAATTTAGATTGATCACAAATGTTAATAAAAAATCACACTTCCATGATTTGAGATGAAAAGTATAATTTTAATGGTGTAAGATCATTTAAACACCAATTTGGTGTTTTAAATGCGGACCCATTATTAGAAATGTAGTTCAAGCGACCTATCATCGACACATGTCTCAACTAAAAAATCACCTTAATTAGAAGATTTAAACTGTCCAATTTGCGCACACTACAAAAAATAAGATTATTAGCGGAGGCCAAAAGCTGTTACTATTAACAAAAAAACTATTAAAGGCTATTAAGACTATTAGCGACGAGAGTATTAGTGACATTTTTTTAATTAATAGAGGCAGTTTTAGTTGCCGCTAATAGTCTTATTTTTTGTAGTGGCACTTTAACTTTGATGATTTTAAAAATATGAACTACCCGTCTATTTTAGAATGCATAGATTAGGTGATTCAGATTTGTCAATGAGTAAGTTTTAAGTTCATTTTTGTACATTATATTAATCATCATTTTAAAGACTTGGATTGCTCAAAGACACTCATGTTATTAGACATATATATTATAATAGGAAAATTATATTGAACGGACCTCAAATAACATACCAACAATGGACTGTTTATGTAACGCGATACAAGTGGCTGGCCTAACCTGCATTGTTGAGACCCATTGTGCTTGCATCGCACGATATAAGTGGTCTATTGAATGGTCTACTGTTTGCGATCTACCATATATTAGTATCCATCATAATATTTTGAGAGGCATATGCGCACTCCAAATTCAACACATGGCTCAATAATGATAAGTGAATGTGACCGTCGCAGATATAAGTGACAATTGCAGGGGCGCGCATGTGCCCCTGCGGGCAGACATGAGTGACATTTATGATAATATTTGACCAATCTAAACAGTAAAACTGGCTGGCTATCCACCATTCGCACGTGATGATTCAGTAATGATAAGTGAATGTGAACCATTCAATTGAGTAACTTTAATTTGGGATAAAAAATAAGAACGTTGATATATATTGTTATAGTGCACATATCGGAAGATTCAAATCTTCAAGAAATTGGGCTTTTATAGCCCGCTGACAATTTATGAGTTGTGACTTTGACAATTTTGGTCACTGTCATCTGACACCATTAATGGTTGTAAGATCATTTATCACCAAAAATGGTGTTTAAATGATAAACACAGGAGGTAAATACAAAGGGCCAGAATCGTCATTCAAACACCATTAAGAGTGATTATAGCCTCATATATTCCAGCTTTCTTCCATATATATATATATATATATATAGACTGGAGCCAACTTATCAACCCATGACTTCCATTTTCTTTGAGGCCCTTTTCAGTCATTAAAAATGACCTTTTTAGGCCGTTGGATGGTTTAAATGATCTTACACTATTAATGGTTTAAGATGTATGTGATTTGTACCGTCAAAGTGATATATCATTGATTGACATGAAACATGTCTAAAAATAATGTTTTAGGGAGATTTAAACCATCCGATCTGAGGACTTTAATATCACTATTGTTTTACGTTTTAATGACTGATAATAAAGTTCATCAATGGAATGGTTCACAGTCACTTATTCACTTGTAGGCATGTTTCTTTGGGAAAGACATGTTCCAACGATAGGTTGCCACTTGGATAAATTGATCACAGATGTTCACCTAATGGCTTAATGATAATTACACTTTAATAATGTGTGATTAAAAATTTAAATTTAATGGTGTAAGATCATTTAAACACCATTTTAGTATTTAAATGTCATTCAGTAGCCATTATCATTGATCAAAATTTCGTTCGATACCAATACGTATCGGTATTGGAGGTCACTAAGAGCCGGATGATACATTTAATGTATTGTCCGGTACTGTCCGATACCGATGCATATCGTCCGATACCGATGCATATCGTCTGATACGTACCGGTTTTCCGGCATTTTGATCTATGGCCATTATCCAAAATATATAATGCACCCTGTTGTTGTGTTTGCAGGTACGCCGCTTACACACCGGATTACGGATATTCACAAGTAAGCCCTTTTTACTCTTCTTTTTTACTGTAGAAAATATAACTTGTAAAACACAGTGATTTGATTAATGTTCAATGTTTGTATTATGGCCCGAACAGCCCAAAAGTTACTCGGAGGATTCCAACCGTCCGATCAAAACATAATTCTTCAGTGTCTGGTGAAGGATTCTTGATCAGACGGTCAGAATCGCCCACTGAGATGATTTTTGTGCTGATTTCTACCTACATGATGGCCTGCCACATGCACATCTCAGATTGGTAACCTTGTTTATATGGCTGTGCATTTTTTGGGGCCAATTGACCAAACCGACCAAAGTAGACCGAACCGCCGGTTTTGGTTCGGCGGTTCGGTTCGGTCCGCTTTGGACGGTACCGGTTTGGCAAAAAGAAAAATTAAAAAGTTGGGTTTGTTTCAATTCAGGGCCTACCCAAGCCGAAACTGACCGAACCGAACCGAGGCGAGCTGGCCAGGTACCTGCTTCCAAAAGCAGAGTTCGAATCCCCTCTCCCCTTAAAGCCACCCTAGGGATTTATATCTTGTGCTAACCCGACATATGCTGAATTTGAGGTGCACATATGCCCCTCGGGTGCTCTAAGAGGCCCGGATACTCAAGTTATAAAAAAAAAAAAAAGTAAACATATATATATATATATATATATATATATATATATATATATATATATATAGGGTGAATAGATTATAAAAGTAAAACTGCCTCTGAAAAAATGAAAATAGTAAAAGTGTAAACCAAGTTGAGAAATTGAAAATGTTTTGATGTGCAAGTAGTACTTATAGGAAAATTGAAATTGACCGAACGAAATTGAAATCGAATTGAATCAAGTTGGTTTAGATCAACAGTTGGGACGGTTTGGCTTGGTTTAAACATTTAGAAACCAATTAGAAGCAGTTTGATTTGTTATTTTGGTCAAAAACTGACCTAACCGAACCGAATACATTACTATTTGTTTACATATAGGGTACGTTTGGTTCATTATAATTGGTTTCCTGTAAAAATCACTTTACCTGTAAAATGATGTTGACTGGATTACATGTAGATTTTACTTTTTCTCATATAAAATACATATTTGTTTCATCATAAAATTTTGGTGTAAAGTTCACTTTTTATAAATAATAGAGCCTTTGGGATTTGCTTTTTACTTTTGCAAGTAATATTTTAATATTACGAGCCATCACCCTCGTAAGTCAAAAAAATTACAGGTAATTTTTGTGATACAATTTACGAGAAATTACGATGAAATAAACGACTTTTGGTGTAAAAAACAGAGCTGATGGAGTGATATTACAAACTTTACATGTAATATCCCCTTTTACATTGAAACTAACGTACCCATAATTAACACGCTTTTCTATTTTGTAATTGCAGACTCTCTACAACCCTCATCTCTCACCGCACTATTACCATCAATTGTATGGAACATCATCATCCACCGTTGGCTCTCCATACCCTTACCCTCACGTAGGGTACCCTCCTATGCAGGCTTCCAGGGCAAGTTTTTCAGCCCCCCAAGCGCATCCTAACCAAGGACATGTGTATCAGCACTATCCTGCGCAGGGGGAGGGGTCGATGACCATCGCTTCGCAGCCGTACACCATCCAAGAAAGAACTTTAATGAGGCAACCTGTACCTGGTAACCATTTTAATTCGCTTTGTTACCATGTGGTCCCTCTAACGTGCGCCCGTGGGTTTACATGCTTAACGTATGCCACTTGATGTGAAAAATTGCGCGTTATACTTATTAAAAAAATCGTAGTTGTGCACATTGTGGCTCGTAGTTGTACACATTGTGGCAGCTTGCGCATGTTAGATTTTTTCCCACTTATTCAATGAGTTACGTGAAATGGATGCATCTGATCTTTGATCAAGACCATCTGATTGATGCGTCTGATAGATGCGTCATCTCTTTGATCTCTTGGATACCATTGTGCCTTTTCTAGCAGTAGATGTTTGATCAGGTGGTTACCATTGCAACCAATTCATTCATACTACGACCCTTTCAAGAGAAGGCACATCAATTGTATGGTTCCAGATTGATGAGAGACATCGTCATAATCACAGCCTTATCTATTTGAAGATATTGATGTGAATGTGTACTGATTTTCTATATACTTGGGAAAACACCACAGCCTGGTGATACATGTACCATTCTATCATCGCCTTTTTTTTTTTCTGGAAAAATATCGTCGCTTTTTTTATCTGTTTTTTAGAAGTGTTAGTGCCACACTCTTTTTTCCTACAGCCACATCACTTAACCAAAAACCTTTGGGACTCTTTTGAATTGTACAATATAGATCATTTTTTCTCCCTAGTCAGATCATCGGCGCTGTTTTGAATCTGACAATGGAGGAGATTTTTTTTTTTTCTCCCAATCGTCTACACAATAGAATCTCCGATAATGGGTATGGGTACTGCTTTGAATCAGACAATGGAGATCATTTTTTTTCTCCCAATCTTCTACCCAATAGATCTCCAGTTGTTGGGCCTACCATTAGAGCATCAGATGCCAATTCCATGTGGCACACATCTCAAAAAGTGAATGTGCACTACGTTTGATGGTGCGCTATTATCATTTTATATTTTTGGGATGTGTGCCACATGTAATTAATATATAACTGACCCGTTGGTAGGTCCATGATCTCAAGATTTGTGTGTGAAAGATTGGAACGTAAAACGATCTTCTGTGATTCACTGAGGTCTGCCGTTTTTTTTGTTTTGCTTAAGTGATGTAGCTGTAACCAAAAAAGGGTGTGGCAGTAATACTTACCAATTTTTTGAGCTTATGAGTTTTTTATTGCTCAAATGCATGTGCTGCCTAGCACAATAAAAAATGACACTTACTCTTATTTACCAATTAGTTTGCCTTATGTACACGGGCCATGTGCCACGGCCTGTGTATGGACCCATCTCTGACCGCTCGCACATAAAACCTTGGGACGGGTGCCCGCGCACAGATACTTTTGATTGTGCATACGACTGAGATGGGTCCATGTACCGACAGCACTGCACAGGTGATGTACCAAAATAAACTCAGTTATAATAGTGGAGTTGATATGGGCAATGGTCCAGGTCCAACCAAGTTGAACTCCTGCCGTTGGAAATAGGAGAACCTTGACTACTCTCATCCTATAAAAGGTAAAAACCAAGAAAGTCAAGTTTCTCCTATTTCCAAGAGCAGCAGATGGAGTTGAACTCGAAATCCGATTCAACCTGGATGGGCTGATAATCACCCCAGTTGATATATACATCATCTGAGCAATCGGCCGTCCCTTGGATGTGTCACAGCAATAAAATTGCATCAATCAGACGACCGTAACCATCCAATTATACTGTTTTCTTGACCATTTCACTCACAATTATCTACTGTCCAAAATCACCAGTTATATTGGGTGGTTAGAATTTTTGGATTCGACGGTCTTGATTGAGCAGCACATGCACCCTCTATGGCGGTAAGTACCAAATATATAACAAAACAGTAAATTTGTTGTATGATTTGTATCAGATTCTCAGGCTCCCGAACAACCCTCAGAAACAAGGAGTGGAGGTAATAGCGAAAGTTCAGATCCATAAGAAGGAGCAATCTTAGCCGTTGATCTTACCTGGCTTTGTTATGGGTTAGGTTCATTTGTACAATGTAGACAAGCCTACATTCATGTACATCATTGTAATTTTTTTGAATCCAATGTTATAAAGCACCGGATTGTGAAAAAAACGAACATTAATCAACCTATCAACTTTGTTTTATTTTTTAATTCTTCTATTTTTTAGCCTATCATCCAACTTTAGATAATCACGGATTACATGGTTACTGATGAATGATATTTCAAGATGTTCATTTGATCCTCTTTTTAACAACGTGGAAGATTTTAGCATGTGCCAGTCTTTGAAATATCGGCCGGTATGTAATGGGCTTTATTATCAAGTAAGACACTCCAAGTTGTTGCTTTGATTGGCGTGAATCCTTCATTTGTGTGCATTGGGCATAAAACCTTTTTGGACAATGTGATATAGCGGACTGCTGACGTGGTGTGATGCAAGGCCTCGGGGCCAACAATGGACGGCGGGGCAATCACTTATATTGTTGAGAAAATTAGAATGATGAAAGTGAAAAAATTAAAAGAGATGAAATCTAGTTTTAATCGTCACAGCAAAAACGGAGAATAGCAAACACTCACAAAGGAAAATTTTGTACATTACCTATATGCCCAAAACAATAAAAGAAACCTTTCGGATGAAGAGATAAACGTTAAAGCATCTTTTCATAAAGAAAAAAATTGTCGTTATAACATTTTTACAAAACTAGTCCCTAAGAAACCTTTTCAGAAAAGCAAGAAGATACTAGTCGGTAAGGCGCCATTTTGGAGAAAAAAAAATCTTAAAAAATAATTGAGACGTCTTTTAAAGGGATTAAGATTTAAATACTTGAAAATTTATCGTACCATAAAATAAGTGTATCAGAAAGAAAGTTACCTTACTTTACCACTAAAAAAGTGTATCTTGAAATAAATCGAAAAAGAAAATTATTGAAACTCTTTAAAATTACAACAATCCCTCTCTATTTTGAAATGTTTTAAATTATAATATATTTTGAATATATAAAAATTATAATGCATAAATGAAAGTATCTAAAAGATTTGAATTTTCACTTAGTGTAAGTATATCAAAGTTTATTTTATCCAACAAATCAGATATACTACACACATTATAATTTATAAAACTTAGTGTTTTTAAAAAGCCAACACATTTATGACTACGTGCATTACCTTAGTTTCTTCAGTGCTTTAAGAAAGTTTATTATTTTATAAGAAGTCATACGTCTTCCATACTCAAATAGGTGAATCTATCTATCAGGAGTGACTAATTTATACAACTCCAACTTAAATAAGGCTATAAATTCAATAAGAAAATAAGTCTCATCCTCTCTCACAGGAATAACATTAGTCTGGTGGTTTACAAAACTTAGGTTGGGTTTTCATTGAACGTGATTTTATTTTATAAACCTCAATCTTATTCCATTCAATGCCTTATGTAACTATTCTCTTGTAAGACCCTTCATAAGAGGACGGACCTTACATGATTTAAAATTACTACTCCACCCTTGAGTAGACTTTTGATATAGTTATATCTCAGACTTAATTATATGCCTATTTTTACCATTATATGTCTTATGACTCGCGCTTTAAGAGTCACTTTTTCACAATATATGATAACTGCAGTGACAGATTTATCCCCTATAGATATGTCCACCAATAGATTTTTAAGCCATTCTTTTTCTTTATATACTGTAGTAAGTGCAATAAACTCAACTTTCACAGTGACATGAGTTATGCAAGTTTACTTTTTAGATTCTCACGAAATCGCTTTAAGAGTCACTTTTTCACAATAGATGATAGTTACAGTGACAGATTTATCCCCTATAGGTATGTCCACTAATAGGTTTTTAAGCCATTCTTTTTCTTTACATACTGTAGTAAGTGCAACAAACTCAACTTCCACAATGGCATGAGTTATGCAAGTTTACTTTTTAGATCCTCACGAAATCGCTTCACTTGCCATAGTGAAAATCCAACAAAGCTTAGACTTTGATCCTATACTATCTGTATTTTAGCTGACATTACTATATCCTTCTGAAACAGTAGGATAGTCAAGATTATACAAAGCATAATTTATAGTCCTTCTAAGATATTTGAGTATTCTTGATGTATAGTATCTCAATGATTTTGTCCTGGGTTACTAGTATATTTACTAAGTTTGCCCACAACATAGGCAATGTCTGGACGTGCTATGACCCGCGTTTTGATAACCCAATTGTACGGTAGTAGATAGGGTGGAAAACCAAGTTCAATATGGGTGATCCACAACCTTAACTTTCACAAAAGAAAAGAGAAAGAATTTTCAATTTAGAATTTGGTGTTGCTAGCACCGATTTTCGTTCCTCTCTTTCTCTCTCTACTTAGCAAGTAGACTCCATTTAGGATTCTAATTTGTGATAAGATCTCCTTGCTATTTCAAACTCTCTTTCTCCCTCTAGTCGCTTTCCCATTCTAAATGAAAAGACTCTACTACTTAGGATATATAAGAATGTGTCATGTGATACACACAATCTTCAAACATGTTATATATTTGTGTGGTGTTATATATGGGTGTCATGAAAGATTGATATTGGCACCCATCCCAAGCTACTCAAATCCCAACCGTCCATTACAGTCCAAGCTAGGGACTTAGAGGGTATTTGGAAAGAACCCAACCCAATGCACATCTTTGTCTCTCTATAATCACTTCCTCTCTAATGCCCACTCTTTCTAAACAATCACACACCCTAATAAAATTCCATATAGCCCCTATGATATCTCAAATCCAAAACGGCAATGACAATCATTTTTTTATATACTTATATATATATATATATATATATATAGAGAGAGAGAGAGAGAGAGAGAGAGAGAGAGAATCTTGTCTCAAGTGTGGGATGTTTAACACACTGGCCAACACTCTTGTTCCATCATTCCCTCAAGCACCTCCATGTAGCCCATCTTCTTGGATCAAAATTTGGAAAGGATGAAGAATAAGAAAGAAGGTCCAACAACGACTTTATTGTAATAAACTCCAAATTTCTCACAAGGCAACACTAGCCTCTCTTTCTATCTCAGCCATCGAGGGTCAAATGTGGCAACCACCAAACCATATACAAATCAATCTGCACCCAATCTTCCACCCTTCTTTCTTGATTGACACACGGCCAAGGAAAGAGAGTTAAGAAGGACTCTCCATTTAGCAACTAATTTTTTTATATCTCAATATTCCTAATCCTTCTCCCAAGAGAATCGTCTCTTTATATTGTCAAACTTAAGATTTTATGTAAGAACAAGACTCCCTTGAATCTACACGCCAACCATAGTGAGCAGCCCCTCTCTTATCTCTACAACTCGAGCAGCCCAAGCAGCCAAATCCCAAACGCCCATCCTCTCTTCCTTCTCTCAAGACCCACCAAACATTATCACCAACCCTTCTCCTTCAGCGGGGTATAAGTCCGAGCAATGCTACAGGTTGAGCCACCATCATAACAACAACATCGATCCTTTTTGTGAGCCTAATCACACACCAATGAAGCACTACGTTGCTGTTGCAGTTTCAGTCGCGTAGGAAGTGCAATTTGTAAGAATACTCGAACAAATCGACTTCTCGATGGTCGATCAAAGCCAACCCGAACATCTTGAAACACGCTTCAACAGGTGGGTGCCCTTCTATGCATCCAAATCTACGCTTTTACACTTTTTGTGATAATTATATAAAAACTATAATTTTTCATTATTAGGTTTTGTGTGGATTCACAAGATGGTTATGGTTACAAGGTTGACCTTATGGTTGGACCCATGGACCAAGAACTATAGATACTATAGATGTTATACCCTTCCACATGACACACAAGTGTGCCGGTAAAATAGATCATGAGGACTATAATAAATTGGGCACAAAGAAAGCCCCATGTCAAGGATGGGTTGTTGCCCCGTTATGCTTTTTTTTTTGCGCACTCGATGTGAAGGTCTTTGTGTGACCGCTTCAATCTCGAGGATCCAATTAGTTTCTGACATCGGTCAAACTGTGGACTCCCCATAAAATTATATGCTTTATATATCTAACGGTTTACATTGATCAGCATGTCCTTCCTTTTTTTAATAAATTTTAGTACCCCAAATATGTGAATATATTTATTTACACTTAGAATATTTCCTACGTTTATTTATGTAAATGTGCATATATACTGGCTAAAGGGTTCAGTTTAACCCATTAAATTAAGCGAACAACAAACCTATGGGCCGGAACCCATAGATAGAAATAAATATCATTTGGACATCTGATAAATCGAGAGTCAGATTTCAATCAAGACTGATACACCTCGGTCTTTGCACCACCTAAAGTGGTGCACATAACCACAAAAATTATTTCACTTTATACTTATGGCACCTTAGTTTAGGGTTTACTTTGAACCTTTTATATCACAAGTTTTAGGCCAAACTGGGACAGGAGACACTAAGAAGGACCCCCCATAAATTTTGAATCTCTTTCCATCCGACGGATAATTTTGTCTAAAAATAGATCTAGTAAAATTAGGCGACTGTACAAGTTTTTCAAAAATAATGAAGGGCTTTATACCCTTAGACAACCAATGTCAAGGGGCATATTTGACTCTCAATCATCACATAGGACCATGGGTCTGGTGGGCCGTTTAGTCTATGGACCCTTAATGAGCTCGTATATACAATGTAGCCAAACATGCGTTTTGAGAAATTGCGAACCAATATTCGAGGATGGGCCCAACCCACCTTCTAAGTTTCAATAGACTCATCAGATGTATTATTTATTCATGCTATGAAGCATATAGTACGTCGATGATCATATGATGTGATGATCGCGATCAAGAATGAGTAACCGTTCAGTTAATGGTTTTAATGATCAAATCAATAGTGAAAATCATGGGAAACCTGAATACCCATTACACTAATGATATCGGTAGGATTTGAATGTTCTAAACTCGATCATGTTCATCTTAAAATATATGTATCGAATATTCGATAGTCTATAAGTGATTCAGTCATACCGAGACTAAATCTTATCGGAATCACGTAAATGACAATTCCATTTTCATCAGGTTCATCTATTGAGAACAGTCTATCATCATGTTGTGACACACATCATAGGGTAATATATCGATTTACTCATGACCTCTTTGTATCTCTCTTCTTTAGCGAAAAGTTAAGTATACCTAGGAGACTCTAAACCACTTTCTTGCTTGGTTGAGACATTAGGTCTCCATCTAATGTCACGAGTCAAAGTTTGACTTATGTTATAACTTGTGACTAACTTAAGATCAGTGAACTAACCACTCCTTATAATTGATTTGGTTGGTTGTATCATCGTTCTAAATATTAGCTTTCTTATGGTTAGTTGCTGTCTTATTTTATGTTTCATTTATATTATGTGGCATTCACCACTTAGATGATATGTTAGGGCATATATATGATAGGTTAAAAAGGAATAAAATATGACACACGACTTATAAGCCTTTTCACGGTGGGATTTCTTTCACGGTCACGTGAAACTTGGAATACAGGCATTTATATACTGATAAAACTCCTCTATGATAGTATGAGATGTCACATGAAGTACATTCAGGTTACTATGGAGCCCGTATCTTAGAAAACATAGTTAGTGAAGCTTATCACACTGTAGCTCAGTCAAATTAAGTTTAAGAAAAGATAGAATATGAATATGTTAAGCTATAAGATGTTAAGAAAGTGGAGACTTAAGCCCACACAAATATAAAATTAGGGTAGGAACCTAAGCTCAGAATCGAATAAAGATATGATATATTAAAATATGCTGTGAAGGCTAGCTGAATATGAATTAAGTCTCTCCATATCTTACGAGATACCGTAAGGGTACAATATCTGCAACCAAGACGGGTCTTAAGGACAATATGATATGACAGTGTCTCGACTTAAGGAGACACTGATTTTTATGCGCGCAACCTTATTGGGCTGGATGGTAGTTTATGTTATGATATGGAGGTTAGGTGGCTATCTACACGTGAACCTCGCGTGGTAGGCTCGAGCATCAATCCTGGTACAGATTGTTTAAACAAGATAAGTAAAATACAAAGTACGTTGTGTAGGTGTATGGAGTAATAATAAGACTTTTGATATGTCACATAAGTTAAGTTGACAAGACAAGTAAGAAAAGTGTTAAGCATCATATGTATTAAAATCTGTTATGTTCTTTTAGTTTTATAGTTTTATAGATATGAAATGTTTATGAAAACTATTATTATGTTGTTTATATGGAATTGTAAAAGATTCACTTCCGCTCACGAAGTTGCACCCATGACCACCTGGGTAGATTGTGATGGATCAATTGTACAACTCATTGAGTTTACATGACTGAGTAAACTCACCCGCCTCTCAAAAACTAACAACTGCAGGTGAAGATATGGATTACACTGCCCGATGGACTTGATGCGCTAGTAGACTATGCAGTTTATGAGAGTGATGACGTGAAACACTAGTTAGACGATATTAGATATATATTAAATATTTGGAAAGATTTTCTAGTAGTTGATCATACTTTTATTTATGGTCATTTAGTATTGTGGACTCTAATTTCAATGTAAGTTTAATGAAGAGATTTTAATGTGAGAAGAAATTTTGATTCACGAGTATTGGGAGCCAAATTTTATATAAGATCTAGTAAGATATGTATGCCCGTTCATTGCCTTAACAAGTGTGTGGTGTCATAGCACGGAATTCTAGGCACTTGAGATTGGCTAGGATTCTGGGTCGTAACAGGACGAGTACAGTGCATTGCATAAATTAGACTACCAATTTTCCTTGCATATTCTAGTTGGGAAAGGCACATTTCAGTGTTCTTTCTCAACTTTACATTAAGATCACAAGGAGTAGAATCTATATTATAATTATAGTGTTGATAGAACTTTTTCTATGCTATGTCTTATCTTCTTGCAAGTGTACAATGGAATTGCAGCACGTATATAAGTATCGATCCACAGGAAAGGCTGTTCTCTTAAAAACTCTCTTTTTGCCTTTAAAGAATAAAAAATTATTTGTTTAAAACTAAAGTGCAAGGATTGAAATAAAAATATTGTAAATGGATAAGCTTAAGTTCTCTCTCACAGATTTCGCAATCCTAACTAATTATAATTTAGTTCTCTCAATTTCATGTGATTATCATAAGGTAACAACTACAACATAAGAAGAATAAAAGATCAGTTTAAGACACAACAATAATATAAAATTTTCTAGCATGAAATTATTAATAAAACTAAGGCAACAACGACAATATAGTCGAGTGACGGAAGTCTAGTAATCTCAATCTTAGGGCAACAACAGCAATAAAGCGAAAGAAATCATAGAAATCGTGAAAGCCTTTCAAAACTTATAGACAAGTTTTAAAACTCATATTCATTAACCAATAACAATTTCGAATTTAGAAAATTAAGAAACTCTTAATTATTCATACTAGTCTTTAATACCAGGTTCCTAAACTTATAAAGAATTAGCTACTCGTTATCTACTGAATCGAAAAACAATTACAAATACTGAATTGAAAAGACAAAAATTAAATTGCTGGAATTAAAATCTTAAATTAAAACTAGAATTAAAAGACATAATTTAACATACAAAAATAAAATCGAAACTATGTTTAATCTTCGGCTTCCCAATCTTAGTTGTCAATAAAGATCGAGTTTGGATGATTATTCTGGACGCATGACTCTCTTATTTATACTCATAAGAGGTCAGTTACAAAGTTATAGGACTCTATTCTAGGTAAACTACCTACTTAAGACTTTTTCTAAAACTAAACTATCTAATACATATCCTTCTTTGTTTGGAACTTCTAGAATAAGGGAAAATCTGTCTTCCTTGTATTCAGCAGCAGTAGATCTCGTAGGGCTTCCTTGAATCATGGGATGCATGGACTCTTCACGTGGATTATGATTCAGCATGGTTTTACACTCTCACATGAGTCTTTAGGAGAAAATATTATAACTTTAAATGATGAAATCGTGAATAAGATTTTGTATTTTGCACTGTATTCCTCATATGATTCTTCCTTCGATCGCTTATATTCCTTCCTCGATCTATCTTAGTGCTTTAAGCTTCTCTCGTAGTGCTTTGCAGGCTCTTGTAATGCAATTGTAAGCCATTCGCATGCTTTCGATTATGTTTTCTGCTCAATAGTAAGGTTTCGATTTTAGTCTTTCTCTGGTTTTAGCTTATGATAGTATCTTCTTCTCTTCGACTGGATCGTGAAGGGATTTTGAGTCTACGATTCGGTTACGTCCTCCCTTAGGCTGAGATTTCAGCTACAATTTTGATTTTTTGAACTACGATCTTCTCTTTTATGCTTTTGAAGTCCCTTTTTGGCACATTGTTTTTTTCTTTTGTCTGCTGATCCAAATATCCACTATCAAAGCATTGTTAGTATCAAACTATGAACTATCAACACTCACTTGAGAGTATAGATATGGTAAAATATGTGAATGATCACGCCCCCAAACTTGAGTTTTGCTAGTCCCTAACAAACATGGGAAATATATGTATTCCTATCTACTAAATAAATGCCACTTTCGTAGGGAGTACAATTGCATTTAGCAGATGCAACAAGCCTTTAAACCCTAGGTGATCCCTAGTGAAGGAGTTGTGTCTCCTGAAGGTTTTCAGTGAAGATACCTACAAACTTCAAACTTTTTGAACTTTTCAAAACTTTTTCAAAACACTAAACTACAATAGTACACTAGTCAATTACTACATGGTTACAAATCTTTTTCAAAAATTTGATTCCATTCATAAGTTACTTCTCATCCTAGCAGTTATCCTTAGTCAAATTCTCAACAGTGTTAACTCATGCAAAGTGTGTAGTGTGTGCGTACCAATGACATAATTTTATTTATAATATGATTTTTTTTCTAAACTGCAGATTTATAAAGCATTTTCATTCAAATCTCATTGTAGCATACACTCTCAAAAGATGTTGGTACTGTTGGGTTTTTACAGAATGATGTATATGATGAATATTTTAAGGATACGAAAATTTTAATTCTCATGGAAAATAATCCATCTATTTCACTCTTATGTTCAGAATTCTATAGTACTTAGCAGAAATATCTCTACTAGGCTCTTACTTTGGTGATTCCTAGATCAAAGAGGTCTTTCATTGGCTTGTAATGGGGCTTGGGTTAAGGTTCCAAAGAAAGGATAAGAGGATTCAAAGTTTATGAGAATTCAACTTATCTCTAGCCTATTCTTTTTCATCTTTCTTTTTCTTTTTCAGTAAGGATCCAAAAAGTTGGATCTCTTCTTCCCATTTTCTCATGTATATCCCTTTTCTTTTCAATTCCACCCTCTTGATTTCTTTTTCTTCTTTTCTTTTCAACAGTTGGAAGCCTTTTTGCTTTTCTTTTCTTTTATTTGTTATTTTTATGTCCCACACTTTCCACATTCAGAATTTGTCTTCTCCTTCCTGAGTACCTCTTTTAGAACATTCCCTTTTTCAACTTTTCACGCCCTTCAACTCTCCTATTTTTTTCTTTATTCTAAATTCTTAGAAGTACAAGGGTAAAAGACCAAAAATGTTTAGGATGTAAATTTGGTTAAGGTTATATAATTTGGGTATAAAGAAATTTCGTTTTTAGGCTTCAAATGTGGATTCAAGAGGTAAAATATAAGGGATTTTGACTTTTATGGTTCAGATTTATCAAAGGATGACCTCTTCACATTTCCAGGTTTCACTACTAATGTTACCATATTGTATCAATACTTATAATAAGTAGTTCTAGAATATCAGCTAACATAATCGCAGTGATAGATTCAAAATAATAAATATGAGATTTTTGTAACAAGCAAGAAGTTCAAGAAAAATTGGAAATATTTGGCAATGCCTTCTCTCTCAATGAAAGGATATGATTCAAAAGCTAATTGGTTAAATTATTTCTGAAACTAAAATCTAAATTTTGCAGTTCAAATTCTACAAAAAATAAGACTATTAGCTGTAGTTTCTACAAAAAACTGCTGCTATTAACAAAAAATAACTATTAAAGGCTATTGAGAATATTAGCGGTAATTTTTTTGTCAATAGCAGCAATTTTTGGCTGCCGCCAATAGTCTTACATTTTGTAGTGAAAGCAATTTATAGTTTCAAAACCCCAGTTTTGGTACAAGTGTGGAATTGGACGAAGCATGACTATCAACTACATCCTATCATTGATTATGAACTCCTTTTAGGATGATGGTACTACGTTCGGAATCAAGTTCTATCTAAATTTTTTTACTAACATGTAATGGTTAACTACAAAAATTAAAGATAGAATTAAAAATAGAGTTAAATAACTAAACTAAGAATAAAACAAAGAAGACAAACCTAACTAAATTTGACGAAAAAAAAAAATATTTTTTCGTTTACATACACAGAAGTGTGTACCCCCAAACTTAAATCAGGCAATGTCCTCATTGGAACTGAAAGTCTACAGGGGTAACAAAATTATATCTGTGAGGTCATGAATTTGCAATCTGTCTTACTCATTTGGTAGAATGAATGGGTTGTAGGGTATGATTTCCCATGATGAAACAAAGGCTGGTTGGGTTGGATAGGGTGCTGATGTAGAGTTGCTTGGTATTTCAGAGGGTGCTGATGTAGAGCTGTTTGGAGATGACAAGTGTAGTGGCAGCATTTGATTGATCTTGTGCAACTTCCTCTTCCTTAGAATATGAAGCCAATTACTTTCTTGTAATTCCTTATATAGAACTTCATTACTTTGTTTTTCAACCAATAATTCTTGATATTTTCATCCATGGCTTTCATCTCTTCTTATGTCGTCCTCAGGTCTTCAGTCAACTTAGTGATGACTGCAAACTTCTCTTTTCCTTTTGCCCTTAGCATATCAGGTTCCTCTCTCACTTTCGATGTTGTCACAAGACTGGTTTTGGTTATAGAATCAATCTTTCTCTTCTGGTCTTCACAAGCCATTATCAGTCCCTCTTTCTCCTGTTGGAGCTTTCTAATTTGCCCATCCTTTAATGTGATTTGGTGGGTCTTTTCATCGAGTTGGGCATGCAGCTTCTTCTGATAATTAATCTTTATAAGCTTGATCTTTCTTGGTCGAATTTTTATATAGCAATTCAAGTTGATGCCTCAAGTTTGTATTTTCAACCTGACCTTGCTTTTTTTGTTGCTCCACAGTCTACTTGTCTACTTCTAAAAGTCTGTTCTTCTCTTTCAGCTGCTCTATTTTCCTGTGCATAATAGTTGTGGCTTGATGTGCTTTAATTTTGGACTCAAATTTTATTTTCTCAAGAAATTCTTTTCAAAAATCTAGCAGAGCTTGCTGCTTAATTGATTGATAGAGTGTGTCCCTCTCTCGGGCTGATGATAATGGAGCTAGGATGAGAGGTTCATTGGATGTCCCCACTCCTTGGAGATTAGTAATGGACTTGAGTCGATGCACCTCATCCATCAATCCTTAGACTGATGATGGGATAGGCAAGAGGTGTGGACCATTCGTATTTTGCCAAGCTTCTATTTACAGGATTTTTCTTTCCCACTCAGGATGCAGTCCTGATAGTGTGGGGATTGGAACCACAGTGGTGGTAGGGATAGGAGAGGAACTCTCATTTAGAAGTGTGGTCAATCCCCCTCTTGGGGTTTCACAACTTGGGATTTCCTCTTAGGTACTGACAATGGGAGTCTGCCCCACAAAAGATGTTGTCATGGGTGGTGGGGCAGACTCAGTGTAAACTTGAATTGGAGTGGATGCAACCACCTCAGGGGCTTGAGGAATGATAGGCAGGGGGAATTTCCTTTGCTGTGGGTAAGGGAAGACACGCAGGGTTTGCCTCACAAGTTACAGGCAGTGTGCCTTCTACAGGTGAGAAAGGTAAGGCAAGTCTTGTGGGGGAATCCAGTGTTGAGTCATATAAACTGGATGGTTCAAGGGCGGGCAATGACTCGACATTTGGCTCATGCTCTGTGGTAGTTGGACTTATGGGAGAGCTGGGCTTTATCCCTTCTTGAGGAGGAGTAGAAGTATTCCCTCCCTCAGTTACCACTGTCTCAAGAGGAGCAGTGGGCTCATTAGTAATTTCGACACATGGTGTGTCTTGATTGTCAGTAGCCCACATGCAGCTGGGTGGTATCAGTTGGAACTGGTACAACAGTACCACTCGGAGGCTCACTTTCTACGGAAGAGTTAATAGTTACTTTCTTTTTATTTTTCGCACCTAGTGTCCTCTTATATACCACAACGTTTAAATCTTCTTCCTTCCACTGAAGGACTTCTTTATTTGGTTCAAACTTGTACCTTTCATTTAGGAGGATATCTGTGGTCAGGCCCCCAAAAGGGAGGTTTAATCTCACCATCTCATGTTTCTTTTTGTTCAGTTTCTCCCTCACTACATTCATTACCTCCAACAAGTAAGCATGTACATCAAACCAATATCGGTTTGCTATTAGATAAAAAGTTTTGAGGAAGTGAATCCTTCTCTCGGTCACATGACAGGTAGGGTAGATAGTCTTATAGATCACGACATCCAAAAAGTGAAGAGACAGGTTGTTCTCTTCTAATTCTTTCCTCATAAATTTCAGCCTGTCGACCTGAGGTCGGCCCAGCAGTTCTGTGGCCATCTGGACAAAATCTGGGAGGATAAAGGTGTTGGCCTTAGAATCGTGTGCTCCGGATGGTCCGTAGAGACCTCAGGTCTCTCCATTGGTATTGCTGTGACTCCAGAAATTAGTTCCCTTGTTATTTGGATGGGGTGGCCATCAACAACGGTAGAAAGCATAGGCGATTGCTTGGTGCCACTATTGGTCATTCTTTTATAAAATAATTTCACCAGCCTAGGATAGGCCGGGGTCTTTTCGGGCTCAAGGAAATAGCCTAGCTCGGCATCCCATAAGTACTGGATGGAAGCTCTACTGATTTCCAGACGTGACCAAAAGTTGACATCCACCATAATTTCACCCCCACAATATGTTGATTCATTGTGGTTGTGGGTTGGATAAGCATTTTTATAGTTCGAGTAGGAGATATCAACTTTTTCCCTTTTTCTGCCTGCTCGCTCTTTTATGCAGCAGGTACAGACTTGGCACCTATTGGGACACCAATACCCCTGAGGCAAGTTCTTGACAATTCCTCAGTGGCTTTCAACTCCTTTCTTGGTGGGGCTGCTGCTTGTGATTTTACGGTGGCTATAACAACCCTGGTGTTATGTGCATGATGTGGAGAATGGTCAGATTCATTATCTTCGAAATTATCCCCTCTCCATTTTGCTGGCCTTGATCTCGGCATGCTTGTGTCAAAGTTCTAAAAAAATAAAATAAAATTAGTTAGCTTATAGTTTCTCAGAAAACCATTAATTGTATCCAAAAAGTCTATGATTCATGCTTTGTTTTATATTTCAATGGGTTTGAAAAAGATGATCATGATTTTGAAAAATCAATGATGAAACAAAGTAATTTGAAAATGAAACCGTTACCTTAATCATGCGTTATAAACTCAAACCATAATTTTGCTGTGGTTAAAGAAGTCCTTAAACTAGGGTTTCAAGGTTTAGGAGGAAGATGAAAGGGGGTTTCAAGCAATTTGCACACAGTTGGGTAGAGCAAGGGAGCTTTAAAAATTGGAGGGAAAGAAGGAAGTGGGTATAATGAGGGGCAAATGTATTCACTCATGAATAAATAAGCTCCTACTTTGTGGTGACCTACAGAAACAGTTACCAAGTTCATCTATAACCTAAGATCATAGGTTACGATCCTAGCCACTCAGCTCTTAAAAGATATGATTACTTTATGTTGATTAAAATTGCTGTGCTATTTATTTGATTAAAAATGTGATGATTAAAATATGGTAGCAAAAACAAATAAAAAAGGGGAGTGAAATGGAGTGAAATCAGCACAAAACAGTAATCTAAACACAACCTACAAGCTACAGGGTTGTTGTAGCAAGTTTTGATAAGTAAGAGCTTGTCCCACGGAGAGTGATGATCTAAAAAACCTAAGGGCGTATAGTAAACTCCAGATCTGACTAAAAATCTAACAACTCTAAACCTAAACTAGAAAGCAAGGTAAAGAGAGGGTATTTAGGTGTCACAAAACTAAAATAAAACTAAAACTAGGAATAAAAGTACAACTAAAGAAAGGGGTAGAAAGAAGGATGGTAATGGTGTGGTAAAATAAAGTAAAAATAATGAGAAGTAGGCAGCTATGGGTAAATTAGCATTGCAACACAGTTCAAGAGACGAATCTACAGCAGTCCTTCAGATGACTACAAGTACATCTGTAAGGTAGAAGAATCTAACCTAACCTAAAGGCATGAACTGATCTTAGGGCTATATTTTGTCCACTTAAATGGTCACAAAATACCTCAGGGATTTCCTTCAGTTAATAGATTAAATCAGAATAGAAAACCTATTGCTGACACTATGTTTGCAAGGCTACAAGCTCATGCATTCATAGAAGCAAACAGTCTTTGAAAATCAAGTGGAAACCACAAGAAATCACAGGCTGAATGCGGACTTAGACTCAGTTGGTCATTGCAATAAAGAGGCCTGCAATGACCCAACTCAAAAGTCTGCAATCTCTACAAAATCTCAGGTCTATTCACTGATGATGGGATTGCAAAATAGAGGAGGAGTTGGGTTTGCAACTGTCTCTCACTTGGTTACAAGCTCAAGTGCAGAGAAAAAGAATCCATCTCAACCTTGTGATCTAAACCAGCCTTAGGGCTATACCTTGCCCACTAGAATGGTCACAAGCTATCCGAGGGGTTATCTAAATCACTGAGGTTAGAGATGGAATAAGAATACTACTGCTTCCACCATGGTTGCAGGGCTATAAGCTCAAGCAACCATACGTGCATCAAACCCTTACTGCTCTCTGTGAGAAAATACAGAAAAATAAAGATAAAATGAACTTTTAAACATGACATTTCATTGCCTAAACAAGACTTACTATGATTTTCCCTCAAGGCAATAGTCTGTGCAAACTCCCAAAACAACTCACTATGTTTATACAAAACCAATTGCAAAACTGAAATGAACTCAGCTGCTATAAAGAGTTTTTAACTCAACCTTGCAGCTGAGTTAAGGAAGAAGAAAAAGAAAAAAGAAAACTAAACCCTAAACTTAATTCTAAACATAAACTTTGATCCATCTATTCTGGATGAGTTTATAAAACAACTATTTACTATATATAGACAGTCCATACAACATTAGTGTGCATTAGCCAATCAGAAATAACCACTTTTGGAGCTGGTGTCATGACCTATTTGCAGCCAAAGGATGGCTTGAGAAGTGTGGGACAGCTAAGAACATTGGGATGTGTGCCTTAGAAGCTGTGGAATCCCAAAAATATCCTTGAATATTGAAGACATCAGCTGGAACCCGTGCCTCAAGCAGTTGGAGCTTCAGAACTTAGTTCTCGAGCAGTTCTCGAGAGGCTGTAGCTTTAGGTAGCTTCAGAATATGCACCTCGAGAGGATCTCGACAGGATAAAATAGCCTTTTTATTACATTGCAACTGCTCGACAGAAAGTTTTCAGCAGTGAACTACTCGACGATAGAAATGCAATTCAAGTGGTTGCTCTTTTAAGTTTATAAACTGCTTGAGTAGACTATTTGGAGGTTGTAAAGTGCTCGAGATGGGTGCTGGACAGCTGCTAGTCTGCTCGAGTGGCTTAATATACAACACTGTAGCTGCTCGACAAAATGCTTTCAGCAATGAACTGCTCTATTGGTTTAAATCTGCAGTTCTACAACTTGAGTGCTTCAATGCAGCTGTTGTGCTGCTTGTGTAGTTTATTATCCAGTAAGAATAATTGCTTGAGAGCAGTCTCTTGCCTCAGGATTAACTTGTGAGGATCAGATCTGCAGCTCGACAAGCTTGATGGCTGGCTTGCCTCAAGTCTGCAACAGCTTGACAGAATTAAAACAGTAGCACCTTAAGCTGCTCGAGTGGATTGAAATAGCAACAACAATTTGGTACTCGAGTGGTTGGTTGAATAGCTAGCTTCACTGCTAAAAGTTGTTGCTTGAATGGATGGAGTTATAGGTCTATAGGTTGAAAAGATGAAGGCTTCAGGTCTTCAGCTGTTTCCAACTTGAGAGGATGCTCGAGAGGATCACTTAACACATTAAAGTCCTCGAGAGGATCCTTATAGCTGGGAGTTGAGCCTCTCGAGTGGATTAAAGGTGTAGCTTTAAGTTGCTCGACAGGTTGGAAGGTAAGCTGCTCGAGTGGATCCTTGCAGCTGGGTTTTGATATGCTCGAGCAGATTAAATGGAGCTCCAGATCTAAGGTGCTTGAGAGGATGAAGTCTTCAGTTGTGAACTACTCGAGTTCATAAAATAGCACATTTAAAGTGCTTGAGTAGTTTAATTTGCTGGGTTTTTTTAGCTGCTCGAGTGCTTTAAATGCTTGAGAGTGATCTACTCGAGATCTGCTCAATCTACATTTCTGAAGCTGCAGTGCAATTGCTCGACAAGTTGGAAGGTAAGCTGCTCGAGTACTTTATATGCTTGAGAGTGATCTACTCGAGATTTGCTCGAGCTACATTTATGAAGCTACAGTGGAACTGCTCGATAGGTTGGAGCTTTAGCTCTAAACAACTCGACAGGCTGGGTCTCTTTAGATACAAACTACTCGACAACATGGAGCTTCAGCTCGAGTGGATGAGTATGGGCTTCAGCAACTGCTCAAGTGCTCCAAGCAACAGCTTGAGTGGTTCACTTTAACACTTTAGCTGCTTGAGTTGTTTACTTCAGCTACTCGAGTGTTATTTTCTTCTACTCGACATGTTGCCATACTTCAACATTCATCTCTTGGGGTTGATTTGAAGGTTCTTTCAGCAATATACTCGACAGGTTGTAGCTTTAGAATGTGAGCTGCTCGAGTGTTGTCAGCAGCTGCTCGACATCTTTAAGGCAGTAGTCTGTGAGGTTACTACTGTTCCATTCTACAGTGCTCAATTGCTGCTGCTATTTTTAGCTACTCACATGTTGTAACCCACTAGCAAGCTGCTCGATGGGTTGGTGTGCAGCTCGAGTGGTTGCTGGGGATCTGAGTGTGCACATTGCCTGCACTGCTAGAGTATATAAAATACAACAATTTCTGCAATTTGGCTTTAGGCTTTGACAGGTTGGTGCAGCTGCTTGCATCGCTTAAACTTCAATGAGCTTTCAGCTGTGCCACTTGAGTGCATGAACATTCCAGCCATATCTTTAGCTGCTCGAGTGTGGAGTTTCTTAGTGTGCAAGCTGTTGTAATGTGCCACTTGGGCTGCTGTAGTGCTGCAACTATAAAGTGCTCTAGATGTTGTGTGCAGCTGTAATTTCCTCCATAGCTGCTCCCTTTAATCTGCTGCAACATCATCCCAATAAGCTTGGGCTTTACCTTTCTCTCTCAGCAGGCCTTTTAGGACACCAATGCATGCTAAATGACTCTCATGGTGTGATCAACCATGGTGCATTCAATGTAACTCCATTAGCTCTACAATCTTAATTCAAAATTCTCTCTTCTTAGCTCGAAAATGATGGATTGCAGCACTAAGCTATAAATTCTTGTCATCTACAAAAACAAAGTTAAAAATCATTATTAACGAGCTCAAAGGTCCATTAAAGGCTAGGTTAAGAGGTGAAAAATAGTATTTTTCAGTACTCAACACACCCTCAAACCTAATCTTTGCTAGTCCTCGAGAAAAGGAAAAATTAAAACAGTTATTCAAAACAGTAAATGCCACTTTTGTAGGGAGCACAGATGCTTTTAGCTTATGCATCAAGCCTTTTAAACCCCTAGGTGAAACCTAGTGGAGGAGTGAAGTCTCCTAGGAGTTTTCAGTGAAGATACCCACAAACTTCACCATTAAAATAGTTAAGTAGAGTTCAGCCAATGACAAAATAGATTTTAAAAAATAAAGCATCAGTCCACACCTTTTCTTTAAAAATAAGAGGAAATTATAGTAATAATGCTAACAATTTAAAACTAAAATCAGCGTGTGCTTGCATCACCACCATTCAGTTCACATCAAGAATACAATGTGTAAAAATCAGTACTAAGCTTGTCTTTAATTCAAAAATTAGGTGTGGATACTACCCCAATGAAGTTAAATTTCAGATCCAATCCTCACCAGGGCTATCTCTCAACAATGAAAATCCAAGGTGTTCACATTCTCATCAGCTCAAGATTAGTCACAGACCCCAAATAGGCCTGTAAACATGAGCATAGACATTGCTTCTAATTTCTGACATCCTCATGTACTTCCACCATAGATTAGACATATCCTCATCTCCACATGACAACTCACTTCACTTTGGATCAAAAAGGTCTTTTTGATGGGTTGTAATGTGGCTTATGTGTGAGGTTTGTAAAGAATAAAAGGGGTAGAATGGATTCAAAATTTGAGAAATCAGCAAGATGAGGAGGTGATTCATGACTTCGCCTACTTCATTTTAGCACAACTCCATCTTTATTTGTATTTTTTAGATCCGAAGGGGCCAGCTTCTTCTCCTCTTTTCAATTTTCAGATGAGTTCTTCTCTTAACTTCTCTTTCTATATTTTTTTCTAATTTTTTTTATGAAATGCCACACATATACCTCTGCTACACTGCTGTCTATAGGTTGCTTCTCTTCTCCTTCCACCAAATGTTTATGAAATCCCACCTATCTTCAACTTCTTCTCCATTACCTTCTAAAATCTCAGAGTGAGGGTAAGGTTGAATCATGTCATGAGGTTTAGGTTCAAGTACTCTAGTGTTTGTTGAGGAAAAATTAGATTTAAAGGCTCAAAGAGTGTATGTAAAGGGTAGTTGAATGGGTAGGCAATTTTAAGCTCAAATTGTCCAAATGAAGGCGTTAAATCATCTCCTTAGTGTCATGAGTGCTGTCAATCAATTTTAATTTGGGAGTGTCTAACTTCTAGTGAAAAGATGTTGAGTCAGTCATTCCTTAGAGCAGAACAATTTTCCAAAGACACTCTTCAAAAGAAATTTGATAGGCCCAAATTTCACTGGGTATGGTCTTTAATTTAACCCATGGGGTGTATTTTCACCTTTTTCTCTCCTCTCTAGTTTACTAAGTACTAATTGAAATTTTTTTCTTGATGTTAGCTTTATGGAGGTGCTAACTTTTCAAAAATTTTCAGTATTAAATGTTTGCAAAATTTTTAAATTTCCTCTCTCTATCATGGTTAGTGGGAATTGACTTTATTTATCTCGATTAAACCACTATTGCTGTACTAAAATTAACTATTTTCCTGGCCTACCACCCTGTCATACCCCAAACCTAAGATAGACAGTGTCCTCACTGTTTCAACATACATGCATAGGGGCAGCAGGATTTATAGCAGAAAAACTAACTAAACTATAACAGAAAATCAAGAGAAAACTAAACTAAGAGATGCCGAAAATTATACTAAAAAGGGGAAAAAGAGAAGATACACAAACCGACAACTAAGAAAACAAAACAACTACACAAATTCCTACAAACAACAACTATATACAATAGAAATTACACTAAAATAAACAGCAGGTAAACTAAAAATAGCAAATATATTAAAAACAACAACTAAACTAACTCTTAAAACAGGAAAATCCTAAACACAACTTTCTAAACATGATTTGAGTATGAATATAAATTGATGGCAAAGAATTATCGATATTAATAGCACACATTTTAAAGCAAGATTCATACAAAATCAGATCAAACAAACACAATATTTACACAACAGTCCGGATGGGGGTGCATGAATGACAGAAAATTTGGCTACCCCATCTAGACCTTAGCTGAATTGAAAAGAAATGCAATATAAAAATGAAAGACCATACCTTCGCATTAGCATCAAACCTGAGATCTTTCAGCTCAACAGGTTCAGTTGCATGAGAGATGCAGGGAGTAGCTCCAGCTCTGCATCAGGTGGATGGCCAATAACAGGCTGAGGGAGGGGCAGCAAGGCAGGTGTCCAAGTGGACTACTGTACTAGCCCTACTGAGAAGCCCAAGATGATTAATATTTTCAGCACACAAGTGGGGGCCTCCTCAGTCCATACTTCAACAACTTCAGCACATACCTCAGCCTAATCCAGCAGTGTGGGCAAGGTCTGCTCCACAAAATGGCTACAACTATTTACAAATTTCATTTCCTCCATCATAGCCTTCTCCTTGGTAAGAAGGAAAAGACCCCTTAGAAGCATGAGGAAATGGGGCTCAACATGGTAATTATTTTATTTTATTTATTATTTATTATTTTAAAATAGGGCTCAATAACAGCCCCTATTTATTCAGATTCTCGTCGAGTGCACAACCTTTTAGCATCAACAACATCTTGGCTAGTCACCTCCTTCCCATTCCTCGAGGCATTGATGGCCCTAGTTTCTTCATGTCTTGAAGAAACTTCAGGAATCAATTGTCCCCCTCTGAGATTGTTCATTGCTTGGCTCGGGAGCTGACCCTCTTCCCTTCTCATCAGAGCATTGGAGATATGACCCAGTTGGTTCTCAATTTTCCTAATGCTTTGCATGTGGGAATCCATAATTTGTGATATGGAGTCGAGGTTTTGCAATGAAGTCAAAACCTGCTCCTCAAAGGAGGGGCTCTTGGTTGAGGCGAAAGCTAATTAGCCTGAATGGGGGAACTGATGTGGGAATTGCTATCTTGGTGCATAACCATGGTGGGACTGCTAGTTGGAATTGTACGGCAAAGCCTGCTACTGTTGGGGTTGAGGCAAATTATCTTGTTTCCACCTCAAATTTGGGTGGTTCCTCAAAGTGTACCCAGCAGGCTGTTATCCAAATGATTAGACAACATTGGCTTCCTCATTTACTAATTCTGGAAATGGACTAGTAGAGGGACAATCAAGATGGGAGTGTGTGGGTGAGTGACATATCAAACATGCCTCTCCAACCTATGCAGCCATATGAGGCTGCAATACACTCAACCCTTTATCAAATTTTTTAGACAAGTTATCCACCTTCCTCTCTAGGTTATTGTATACAATTAATTCATATAATTTTCCAGTAGAAGTGAGTTCTTTTAAAACTCTAGTAGCTGGTTTAATGCCATTGCTCGACAAAGACTCCTGCTGCATGGAGTTTTCACTTATCACATCGAATAAATCCCATGCCTCTACATCAGTTTTGCTGAGGTATGTGCCACCACTTGATGTATCAATCATAGATCTACTTTTAGCATCTATCCCCTAGTATAAGCTTTACATAAGCTGCCATTTGGGGATCTGGTGGTGTGGGCACTATCTCAACAACTCTTTAAATCTATCCCAAGCTTCATGAAATTGTTCAGCTGGGAGTTGAGCAAAGGAGATAATGCTCCTTCTCAACTGGCTGGTTTTACTTATTGACAAAAATTTAGCCAAGAATTAGCATTGCAGGTCATTCCAAGACTGTATGCTATTTGCTGGGAGCATGGTGAGCCAAGTTCTAGCCTTATCCTTTAATGAAAAAGGAAAATGCCTCAGTTTGGTGACTTTCGCTCCCAAACCAGCAATATTAAAGATAGTGCATAGAGAAAGAAACTGATTTATGTGTTGGTAAGGGCCTTCCTTGCTCAACCCATGAAAGCTTGATAACATTTGGATGGTTTGAGCCTTGATCTCATAGTTACCCACAACAGTAGAGAGTTGAATGAAAGAGGGGGATGAGTATGCCCCTAGTGCATTATATTCCCTAAGGGGTCTTGGTTGCTCAACCAATCTTAGCTGTTACTAAATTTTCAGTAGGGGTGTGTGTTGTTGGCCCAGGGCTCAAGACTTTCTCAATCTCTGGAATCAAAGGTTTTAGCTCGGGATTGAGAGACCTTCTTTCCAGCATACAACACACACACACACATACACACAGACCAAACAAGGGAAGCTTATAGCAAATAGATAAAGAAAAATATAAACTAACACAACTGCTGGAATATAAGACTGCAGAAATGAAATAAAAATATGGGAGATACAGATGTAAACTGATGCAGGAATGCTCCAACTGCAGCTTAAACTCCTCTATTTTCTACTGCTCCAAGCCTGCAAAAATTAAAAAGTTAAGCAGAAATTTATTCAAACACAAAACAGGCAATAAATTTAAAACAGAAAATAAAGAAAAAAAACAAAAATCCTAAGACTACAGCTGTAATTTCTACAAATCCTAAAAAGACAAACAAACCTAGAACAAAAAATAAAGAAAAAGTGAACAAATTAAGCTGTAATTTATTCAAACACTAAAACTACAAAGAATAAAAACTAAACTCAGATTACTATACTTAGATCAAAACTCCCCGGCAGCGATGCCAAACACTTGTTGATTAAAATTGATGTGCTATTTATTTTATTAAAAATGTGATGATTAAAATATGATAGCAAAAACAAATCAGAAATGGGAGTGAAATAGAGTGAAATTAGCACAAAATAGCAATCTACACACAGCCTGCAAGATACAAGGCTGTTGTATCAAGTTTCAATAAGTAAGAGGTTGTCCTATGGAGAGTGATGATCTTAAAAACCTAAGGGCATATAGTAAACTCCAGATTTGGCAACTCTAAACCTAAACTAGAAAGTAAGGTAAAGAGAGGTTGTTTAGGTGTCACAATATTAAAATAAAACTAAAAATAAGAATAAAACTACAGCTAAAGAAAGGGGTAGAAAGAAGGATGGTGATGGTGTGGTAAAATAAAGTAAAAATAATGAGAAGTAGGCAGCTGTGGGTAAATCAGCACTATAACTCAGTTCAAGAGATGAATTTGCAGCAGTCCTTCAGATGGCTACAACCACATCTGCAAGGTAGAAGAATCTAACCTAACCCAAAGGCACGAACTGATCTTAGGGCTGTATTTTGTCCACTTAAATAGTCACAAAATACCCCAGGGATTTCCTTCAGTCAATGGATTAAATCAGAATAGGAAACCTATTGCAGACACTACGTTTGCAAGGGTACAAGCTCATGTATTCATAAGAGCAAACAGACTTTGAAAATCAAGTGGAAACCACAAGAAATCACAGGCTGAATGTGTACATAGACTCAGCTGGTCATTGCTACAAAAAGGCCTGCAATGACCCAACTCACAAGTTTGTAATCTCTACAAAATCTCAGGTCCATTCACTGATAATGGGATTGCAAAATAGAGGAGGAGTTGGGTTTGCAGCTGTCTCTCACTTGGCTACAAGTTCAAGTGCAGAGAAAAAGAATCTATCCCAACCTTGTGATCTAGACCAGCCTTAGGGCTATACCCTACCCACTAGAATGGTCACAGGCTATCCCAGGGGTTATCTAAATCACAGAGGTTAGAAATGGAATAAGAATACTACTGCTGCCACCATGGTTGCAAGACTACAAGCTCAAGCAATCATAGGTGCATCAAACCCTTACTGCTCTCTGTGATAAAACACAAAAAAATAAAGATAAACTGAAGCTTTAAACATGACATTTCATTGCTTAAACAAGACTTACAGTGATTTTCCCTCAAGGCAACAATCTGCGCAAACTCCCAAAACAGCTCACTATTTTTATACAAAACCAATTGCAAAACTGAAATGAACTCAGCTGCTACAAAGAGTTTTTAACTCAACCTTGTAGTTGAGCTAAGGAAGAAGAAAAAGATAATGAAAAAAGAAAAATAAACCCTAAACTTAATTCTAAACATAAACTTTGATCCAACTATTTTGGATGATTTTACAAAATAACTATTTACTATATATAGATAGTTCATACAACAATAGTGTGTATTAGCCACTCAGAAATAACCACTTTTAGAGCTGGTGTCATGGCCTATTTACAGCCATGCCTTGAAAAGTGTGGGACAGCTAAGCACATTGGAATGTGTGCCCTAGAAGCTGTGGAATCCCAAAAATACCCTTGAATATTGAAGACAACAGCTGAAACTCGTGCCTCTAGTAGTTGGAGCTTCAGAACTTAATTCTCAAGCAGTTCTCGAGAGGCTGCAGCTTTAGGTAGCTTTAGAATATGCCCCTCAAGAGGATCTCGACAGGATAAAATAGCCCTTTTACTGCATTGTAACTGCTCGACAGAATGTTTTCAGCAGTGAACTGCTCGACGACAATAATGTAACTCGAGTGGTTGCTGTTTTAAGTTTATAAACTGCTTGAGTAGACTCTTTGGAGGTTGTAAAGTGCTCGAGATGGGTGCTATACAGCTGCTGGTTTGCTCAAGTGGCTTAATATACAACATTACAGCTACTCGACAAAATGCTTCCAACAGTGAACTGCTCTATTAGTTTAAATCTGCATGCCTACAACTCGAGTGCTTCAATGTAGCTGCTGTGCTGCTTGTGTAGTTCATTATCCAGCAAGAATAATTGCTTGACAACATGCTCTTGCCTCATGACTTGTGAGGATCAGATCTGCAGCTCGACAAAGCTTGATGGGTGGCTTGCCTCAAGTCTTCAACAACTTGACAGAATTAAAATAGCAGCACCTTAAGCTGCTCGAGTAGATTGAAATAGCAACAGCAATTTGGCGCTCGAGTGGTTGGTTGAATAGCTAGCTTCACTGCTAAAAGGTGTTTCTTGAATGGATGGAGTTATAGCTTTGTAGGTTTAGAGGATGAAGGCTTCAGGTCTTCAGCTGTTTCTAATTCTAGAGGAAGGTCGAGAGGATCACTTAACACATTAAAGTATTCAAGAGGATCCTTGCAGCTGGGAGTTGAGCCTCTTGAGTGGATTAAAGGTGCAACTTTAAGCTACTCGACAGGTTGGAAGGTAAGCTGCTCGAGTGGATCCTTGCAGCTGGGTTTTGATATGTTCGAGCAGATTAAATGGAGCTCCAGATCTATGGTGCTCGACATGATGAAGTCTTCAGTTGTGAACTACTCGAGTTCATAAAATAACACATTTAAAGTGCTCGAGTGGTTTAATTTGCTGGATCTTTTTAGCTCCTCGAGTGCTTTAAATGCTTGAGAGTGATATATTCGAGATTTGCTCGATCTACATTTCTGAAGTTGCAGTGCAACTGCTCGACAGGTTGGAAGGTAAGCTGTTCGAGTGCTATAAATGCTTGAGAGTGATCTACTCGATCTACATTTATGAAGTTGTAGTGCAACTGCTCGACAGGTTGGAGCTTCAGCTCTAAACAACTCGACAGGCTGGGTCTCTTTAGATACAAACTACTCGACAACATTGAGCTTCAGCTCGAGTAGATGAGTATGGGCTTCAGCAACGGCTCGAGTGCTCCAAGCAGCAACTCGAGTGGTTACCTTTAACACTTCAGCTGCTCGAGTTGTTTACTTCAGTTGCTTGAGTGCTATTTTCTTCCACTCGACAGGCTGCCATACTTCAGCATTCAGCTCATGGGGTTGATTTGAAGGTTCTTTCAGCAACACACTCGACAAGTTGCAGCTTTAGAATGTGAGCTGCTCGAGTGTTGCCAGTAGTTGCTCAGCAGCTTTTAGGCAGTATTCTGTGAGGTTATTGCTGTTCCATTCTATAGTTCTCAATTGTTGTTGCTGTTTTTAGTTTCTCACATGTTGGAACCCACTAGCTAGTTGCTCGATAGGTTGGTGTGCAGCTCGAGTGGTTGCTAGAGATCTGAGTGTGCACACTGCCTGCACTGCTAGAGTATATAAAATACAACAATTTCTGCAGTTTGGCTTTAGGCTTTGACAGGTTGGTGCAGCTACTTGCATGGCTTAAACTTCAGTGAGCTTTCAGCTGTGCCACTTGAGTGCATGAACATTCCAGCAATATCTTTAGCTACTCGAGTGTGGAGTTTCTTAGTGTGTAAGCTGTTGTAATGTGCCACTTGGGCTGCTGCAGTGTTGCATATATAAAGTGCTCAAGATGTTGTGTGCAACTGTAATGTCCTCCACAGCTGCTCCCTTTAATCTACTGCAGCATCATCCAATAAGCTTGAGCTTCGCCTTTCTCTCTCAGTAGGCCTTCTAGGACACCAATGCATGCTAAATGACTCCCATGGTGTGATCCACCATGGTGCATTCAATGTAATTCCATCAGCTCCACAATCTTAATTCAAAATTCTTTCTTCTTGGCTCGAAAATGATGGATTGCAGCACTAAGCTATAAATTCTTGTCATCTACAAAAACAAACTTAAAAATCATTATTAATTAGCTCAAAGGTCCATCAAAGGCTAGGTTAAGAGGTAAAAAATGGTATTTTTTAGTGCTCAACACTTTACAATTCCTCATATGACAAATCATAATCGCTATGATTCGGTTGAAAAGAGGTTCAAGAGAATAGATCATACATTTATGATCGTTCGTATATGATCGATCGTAAATTTACGTCTAGCTACTATAGATTAGAGAACCCATTACGAAGGCTTGTAACTCACTATGATTGATCATAATGCCAATCTCGATCAGTCGTGCAAGGTATGACTGACTAAGACTGAGTCAAGTCCAAACGCAATATATGAGTCTCATGATCATGAAATGGTTTCAGTCCATGTATTGAGCATAGTATATGCTATCGAAAATATGGCCGTTATGTTGTCTTAGTGAATCGGTGAGGCACTTTTTTTTTTTCTTTCCTTGTCCTTCATATTTTATAATTTGTCTAAAGTTTCAGATAAAATTAAAAATTTGTGATAAAAAATATTTAGTCTTATCAAATTCCAGACATTGTACTTAATGAGTACTTTTTGCTGGTATTGTTGACACCATCAAACGAATAGGATACTATGCAGCTTATTGTTAGGAATTCTACCTACTTTATCAAACTCCCGATCGCGATGAATACGGAAAAATAAGAAGATACAAAAGAACAATCACACACAATACAAAGATTTACGTGGTTCACCCAATCGAAGGCTACGTCCATGATTAGTCACGGAGTTTACCATTTTATCACCCTTAACTTAGTGATGCTAGACCCCAGTTTGCTACTAATGATGTGATAATGCCAAGATATTTAGAATAGTAACCCAAAATAAACTCAAAAAGCAGTAAGAAAGATGATCGCATGAAACTACGATCCCAATCGTAGTGGAGTCCCCAGTCTGTAAGGTAAAAGAAGACTTACGATCCAAATCATAATCTCGAGATGAGCGAAGCCAAAGAAAGAAAAGGAATCGTATTTATGATTCTATAGAAGAAGCTCAAAGGGCTAGAGAGAACGTGCTGAATTACGATCGAACAAAGAGCAAGGAATCATATTGAAGAAAGAGCGAAATCATAATTACGATTTTGTACTATAAAACTCATCTACTGTTGGAGATCACGTGAAGAGTTGCACCGTCGTGCACAAAATAGAAGAACTCTTAAAATAGAAGTCTTACATTCTACGGATCTGAGAAGATTGACAATAAGAATCTGGAAGATCTCTGCTGTTGGAAATTAGGAAAGAGCCCTGCACGCATCTACTATTTAAAGCAAGGAAGATTAAGATTAGAAGTTTTAATATTTTAGGAAACTTTTATGTTAGTAGTTTACTTTTATTAGGATTCGAATAATGTAAACCGACCCCTTATACAACTATAAATAAGAGGGCCTGGTACTGAGAATAAGTATCCAAGGATTTTCGCTCTTAAATGACGACTAAGAGAAAAGTCTGGAAAATCAATTTAGAGTAGTTTTTAGAGTAGAGTATCCGTAGTTTCTCAAGAGTAATTGACGCCTGCGATTGGGAGATGAAAGATCAATTTTATTGCTTTTTAATTTAGATTTATTTTTATACATTTTTCTTGCTTTGTAAACATCTGAAAGTTCTTGATTTTGATTGACGCCTAAAGTTGAGAATTTGAAATATTAGTGTAATGATATTTTCTTTTCATAAATATCTAAAGAATTTTAGTTTTTTATTGACCCCCCAAATTCTGGAGGACAGTAGATTAGTGTAACGATTTTTAATTCATAAATATCCAAAATCTAGAAAGAAGCTGATTGACGACCAGAATCTGGAAGGATGAGGATTTAGATTTATTTTCTGTAATTTATTTTCCTGCACTTTAGTTTAATCAACCATTCTTTATTTTTTTTAAAGGCAAATAAAAGCTTTTAGAAGTTTCAACCTTCCTCGTGGGAACAATCCTATACTAGTGTTGTAATACTCATTGTGCGCTTATAATAGGTTAAGACCTAGCATAATTCATAGAGTTGTCAGTCCACAGGAGTATATGCAGTATTTGTGAACGTTTATAACACACACACACTCTCTTCTCTCTAGCGCAAACTCAATCAAGATCGAACACGATCTTCTACAATCAACATGCTATACAAAACAAGGACTCAGTCCTTCAAATAACAGAGGAGATCTGCCGAAATATAGTAACAATTTCGACACAAGAACGACTTCATTCGGATCTTCAATCCCCAAGCAATTCTTCAATACCTTACCTCTCAAAGTATTCTCACAATTTTATCTCTTGAAAACTCTCTCAAAATCTGCTTGAAACCCCTAGAGAAATCCTTCTGCTAATAGGCTCCAAAACACATTAAGAAACTTGACCCAAAAAATCTTCTAAAATTGTAAAGTATTCAAAACAGTAGAATTGAATCCCCCCAAAATCGATCGACCAAGTTTAACACCTCGATTGATGGAGTTCAGTCTGTGAGCAAACTATTTAATTATTTCTCAGAGCTCGATCGATCAACTCCCAGAGCCCGATCGATCGATTTCCACCAGTGAGCATAATGATGGAACTTGTGTGTTGGGATTAAACCTTATTCAACAATCTCCACCGAGGTTTCATCGACAACCGCACCATCGCCCCAATGGGCATCAACATCTTCGACAAGTGTTAATCAAGTTTAGGCAATGCCTAAACTTATTCTGCATAACTAGCTTGGTCAACATGCCCGCTGCATTTTCTTTCGTATCGATCTTCTCAATCGATATTTCTCCATCTTCTATCATATCTCTGAAAAAATGATGCCGGACATCTATATTCTTTATTCTAGCATTAAAGACCTGGTTCTTTACTAAGTGAATGACACTCTGACTATTGCAGAAGATATCTGTGTTCTCATCAACCTCACCAACTTCGCTAACCAAACCTTTAAGTCATGAGGCTCTCTTAGCCGCTATATACTCTACTTCTGTAGTTGACAATACAACTATCCTTTGGAGCATAGATTTCCAACTGATTTCTCCACCTGCCAAGACGAACACATATCTGGTGGCAGACCTTCTGTCAAGGTCACCAGTATAGTCGGAATCGACGTAATCGTAAAGATCCAACTCGTATGTATCTCTACCTTTAAACATCAAACCATGTTTAGTTGTACCTTTCAGATATCTCAATATCCATTTCACTGTAAACCAATGTCCCCTACCCGAATTAGACATACACTTGCAAACTACACTCAATGCCTGCACTAAATCTGGTCGTGTACTCACCATGGCATACATCAAACTCCCAATAATATTTACATACAGAATATTCTTCATGTATTCCCTTTCTTCATGTGTGGTTGGGCTCATCTTCTTTGTGAGTTTGAAATGCTCTTCTAATAGTGTTCTGTTCATAACTCAAGTCGAAATGGTTTAACATATACCGCGCTTTTTCTAATAGTATTTTGTTCATCCTCTCTACTATACCATTTTACTGAGGATTTTCAGAAACTGTTAAGTGCCTAACAATATCTTGATTTTCACAGTAAGCCTCTGATGATAAGTATTTTCCACCATTATCTGATATGAGAATCTTTACCTTTCTGTTTGTTTGCTTCTCAACCATACTCTACCATTGCCTAAATTTTTGAAACACATCCGACTTATTTTTAATTGGATACACCCAAACTTTTCTGGAGTAGTCATCTATGAATGACATAAAGTAGTTAGCTCCACCTACTGAAGCGACTTTAGCCGGTCCCCATACATCTGAATGTATGTAATCAATCAGCTCTTTCGAAGTATGTTTTCTAGTGGAGAAACTGACTTTTTTCTGCTTTTCGAAGATACAATCTTTGTAAAAATTTAGCTTATTATTTTGAATGTCAAAAATTATATTATTCTTTATGAGCTCTGTCAGCCCACTTTCACTCATGTGACCAAGCCTCTTGTGCTATAAATCTGAGAGGTCATTGAAATTTTTTATAGTCGCAACACCACTGCCGCTGATTGTGTTGCCTACTAGAGTGCAAAGATTTCCCATCTTTTAACCTTTCATCAAGGTCAGAGCACCACATGCGACCTTTAGTTTTTTGAATTATAGGATGATTCGACATCTTATCTCATCCAATGCTCCCAATGAGATTAGATTTTTCTTCAGATCAGACACATGCCTAACCTCAGTAAGAGTGCGAATACAATCATCAAATATTTTTATTTTGATAGAACCGATCCCCACTTCTTCACATACATTATCATTCCCCATCAAAATTGTACCCACCATTGGCTACCTCGTATTGGTCGAACAATTTCCTATACAGACATATGTGATACGATGCCCCTAAATCTAGGATTCATCTACCATCAAATTGACTGGAGCCTAATAATGCACACAATAGGACTTCACCGAAATCTGACTTAGCAATACTAGCCTATTGTGAACTCTCTTTATCACCCTTATCTTTATTCAATCTCTGTTTGTAATATTTGCGAATATGTCTAGATTGCATATAGAAGTAACAGATAACATCATTTCTATCACTCCTAGATTTGAACCTATTGTTTCTCTCGTTGATTTATTATCTCCTCTGGACTTGTCTCTTTTACGATCATGGTTTTAACCTCTTTTGCTCAAGAGACTAATCCATTCATAGTTAGTTTCGGGTTATTTTCTCAATCCGTCGAAAAGAAGTGTAGCAGTCACTTCTTCCACAACAATAGTATCTTTATCATAAATTAATGTGGTAATAAGGTGCTCATAAGATGCAGACAATGAGGTGAGCAAGAGAAGTACTAGATCTTCTTCTTCAAGTTTTACCTCAATGCTTAATAGTTCTCTTACTATTTTATTAAACGAACTCAAATGATCATGAATATGCAAACCAACCTTCATACGAAGGGTGTAGAGTTGCTTCTTTATGAAGAACCTGTTGGACAACGACTTTGTCATGTAGAGAGATTTTATCTTTTTCCACGGATTCACGGTCATCTTTTTGTGAGGGATATTGTACAGAACTTCATCGGACATACACAATTGGATAGTGCTTATGACTCTCTTATCAATAGAGATCCACTCTTCATCGGACGTCTTTGCCATCTTCCCCATCACCTTTCCAAGTAGAGCATCATCAATGCCTTGTTAGACAATAAGATCTGTGACCTTGACTTGCCACAAAGAGAAGCTATTCTTTCCCGAAAACTTCTCCACCTCGAATCGTGCATTCGAGATCTTCATCACTATTGTAGCGTAAATCTCTCTCTGATACCACTTGTTAGGAATTCTACCCATTCTATCGAACTCCCGATCGCGATGAATACAGAAAAATAAGAAGATACAAAAGAACAATCATAGACAACACAATGATTTACATGGCTCACCCAATTGTGGGCTACGTCCACGGGACTATTTATGAACGTTTACAATGCTCACACTCACACTCTCTTCTCTCTAGTGCAAACTTAATCAAGATCAAATACGATCTTCTACAATCAACACGCTATGTAAAACAAGGACTCAATCCTTCAAATAACAAAGAAGAGATCTGCCGGAATATAGTAACAATTCTAATAAAAGAACGGCTTCAATCGGATCTTCAATCCCCAAGTAATTCTTCAATACCTTGCCTCTCAAAGTATTCTCACAGTTTTCTCTCTTGAAAACTCTCTCAAAATCTGCTTGACCCCTAGAGAAATCCTTTTGCTAATAGGTTCCAAAACCCATTAGGAAATTCGACCCATAAAATCTTCTACAATTGTCAAGTATTCAAAACATCATAACTGAATCTGCCCAGAATCGATCAATTGACTGTAACACCTCGATCGATGGAGTTCAATCCATGAGCAAACTGTTTAATTATTTCTCAGAGCTCGATCGATCGACTCCCAGCGCCTAATCGATCGATCTCCACTAGTGAGAATACTGATGGACCTTGTGCGTTGAGATTAAACCTTATTCAACACCTGTAATATTTTTAAAATTAAATTTTGGTGAACTTAGTGTTATCAGTGACAATAAGTTATTTCTTCTAAGTAAAAGAGATGATAACATATACGTGGTGTTGAGATTACAAACACAGCATATCATAATTCCCGTGCCTTATTTTTGTATTTTCACTTGTGATGGTAAATTTGTTGTGATTTGAGTTCTATATTTTTGGAATAAAGAAGTAATCCACCCTCTTAGTTTAGAGTTGGGTTAAGAAGATATAGGTGTTGTAGAACCTGGAGCTACATCGCTAACCCAACGTCTCTGTGTCGTATGTATATATATATATATATATAGGGAAATGATTATACAAATCTAGTCACAAGTGGCTCGGGCTATGAGAATGACATTGAGGATGGCATATGAAGACTGGCACTGAATCTGTTTTGACATGTTTATAACATAAATAATGTGGATTATAATATTTTAGAGTGTAGAATAAGATCTGTTAGGTATAAATATCAGTTACCTAACTGATATTTATATCAATCTATCGATAAGGGGAATGATATAACATTTTATTTATCCAATCATAGTTGAACCATGTTAATTATGGTTGCGTATGGCATAGCTCTTTGCAGTTCACCTCCTTTCGTTGGTTCCCATGTTCTTTTCTAACTCCCTATATGCGACAGCCCGGATTTTTGCACCCGGAAACCCGTGCCATCAGGATTATAACACTGGATGATCCCTAGAACAAACCAAGGAGTGTCTACTTGTCTAGCGGAAATCAGAGTAGACACTATCTAAAGTGGCAGAACGAGTCATCATATAAAGCTCTAAAAGAAAGAAAAGAATAAAATAATACATATATGTAAATAAAAAAAATATACATCCTCAAAAAGGAACTAAGAAGAGCTACTGGTGATGGACATCCATCACCCAATACAATGGTTCCTAATAGTGGTTCCTATAGAAAGTATCAAACTATAAGTAAAACATCTATAGTAAATAATACAGAAAGGTGGCCACCAGGCTCTCAGATAATCCAAAATACATATATAGATCCCCAAAATAATAGAACTAATACCCAAGCTACTGATAAAACTCATCAACAGGGGTGTCAGTATCCTCCTCCTCGACCTCAGCCTTCGCCTCCGACTGATAGTTGGGATCACTCTCAGTACCGGGAGCCATAGCCTCAAAACCTATTATATAGAAATTAGGGTGAGCTAACCATCTAAGCTCAATAGAAAAAACTCAAGTAAATTGCATCTAAAATGTAAAACATGGATTGCAGAACATAACTCAGAACAAATGATTAAATTAGAGAATGCAGACAGAACAGAACAGATCCAGACAGATGATCAGATATTAGACGTAGAACTTTTAAAGAACAGAACAAATGCATAATTATCAGAAACAGACTTGGAACTTTTAAAGAACAGAACATATGCAGAATTATCAGAGACAGACTTTATTTTCAGAGTTTTCAGATACATGCATATAGTATTTAGTGACTTAAATTCTATACTTAAATAACTCCCGTGAATATAGCACGTGATAGCCATATGTGTGCCGATGGGTAACCTCGACCATCGTCGTTCAATGAACAATTACAGATATTTGCATCAAGCCTCTTCAAAGGAGAGCAACTTGTGTCAGGAGGTTTACAAATCAGATATACGGATATCCCGCTGTGCCAGTCATGGGTATCCTCTCACGTCATGGGGATTCGTCAAATGAACTTTAAATCAATACACATAAAGGACCTCAGAAATCAGATAACAGACTCAGATAGCAAAACTTTTATCATATGCAAGGCATGCTTTTAAAATAGAAGAAATTAGATACAGAAGTTAGGAAACCATGCAGTCAAAATCAGATACAAGTTAAGTTGGATTTCCCCTACCTCAGATCAGACCTTTTTAAGCAAATCCAAAGCTTTTTAAGGTGTCCTCGTCTTGACCTAGACCATACGTATAGTGTACTAAGTGTCAGAATGCTAATTGGTATACTTCCCAGTAGTGTTTTTCTTAGAAAACCAAAATAGGCAGAAACATGGAATTCGATCGATCAATCTCCTTATTTGATTGATCAGATTCAAATCTGATCGATCAATCACTTCAATTGATCGATCAGATGCCTTAATCCTTTATAGAAGAACATAGGAAATTTAATCGATCAATTCGCTATTTGATCGATCGGATTCACAAGTTTGATCGATCAATTCTCATGTTTGATTGATCAGGACCTAAAATTTCACATATACAGAACATAGGAATTTTGATCGATCAATCTCCTATTTGACCGATCGGATCCTCAAATTGATCGATCAATCCTCAAGTTTGATCGATCGGATTTTCCAAGTCAAAAATTTCAAAAAGTACACCTCCTGTTATATAAGGTATTTATAAAATTCGATCGATCAAATCTCCGATTTGATCGATCAATCTCATAGTTCGATCGATCAATTCTCTATTGATCGATCATTCTACCACTTGATCGATCATTTATAATTTGATCGATCAGTTCCAAATTTGATCGATCCGTTCCAAATTTGATCGATCAAACTCCCATTTTGATCGATCGAGCATATCGAGCTTGAACTTCTTAAAAAGCACCTTCCTGTTCTATAAGGGTTTATATAATTTGATCGATCAAATCCTAAATTTGATCGATCGGATTATAACTTGAACGATCAAATACTCAATTTGATCGATCAGAAATGACAGTTTCTGTCATTAATACAGTTTATTGATTTTTAACCCATTTCAACCCTAGCCTTTATGATTCTCCATGAATCATTCAAATACACACAAATACGTATTTATGACATCAAGGACCCTACAAAACATAGTAACTCACCTCCTTTAATTTGACTCCTTGGTCCAAGGAAATCCTTCGGCTCAAGGCGGTTCTTCGGATTCGAAACTCGAGAGTTTGTCAAGGTGAGTTCTCAGATGAACCAGAGGTACGACTCCACGGTAACACATAGATGTGTTTTACTCTCTCAAAAGGATTCGACGTCCACACGTTGATTCCTTTATGCTTTAAATCAGAGGATCCGAAATCTATGGTTTCTCTCACACTGGTTTCACAAAGGGTTTTCTAGCTTTAGCTTGCAAGCAAAGTTTAGGAGAAGGAAGAGAGATGTGTCTTCTCTCACCTTCCTTACTTTATAAGCTAACCAAAAGAAATATCCAGGATATTTCTATTTCCCAAGTCTTTCACTCCGATGTTGAGCACACACACACTCACATGTATTCTATTCTACCAAAGGTCCAATCGTATTTTAGATAAGTGTCCCAAGTGACATATCACTTCACGTGCTTATAGATTAAGAATCTTGCTATTAATGTTAATATTATAAAATTTTAAATTCATCTCGATTTCTATGCCAGGCACGTATACCAAAGCAGTTCGAAAGTCTCAAAATTTAAGGTTGTTATATTCTCCCCTCCTTAGGAATTTTTGTCCTAAAAAATTTTAGAAAGACTCATACAGGCCTATGGTATATCCTAATCCTAACTCTTAGAATGAAGCAGAAATAAAACAGTCCTAACTATAAAGAGTCGGTCACAGTGTAATAGTCTTCGCTAAGCACGCGTATGAAGGGCCAAGATCCGTAGTAACCTGGATGTACTGTATTTGACATCTGAGAATGTCACAGAGGATTGCATCCGTACTTGGATGCATCCATCCCAAGTGTCATGTGCTCGGAAGAACACTCCATGGTGACTCAAACACACACACACACACACATAGAACATACACACAGTAGTTAACCAATTTAAATTAGAGGCATCAGATTTGTCACATCAAGGTGTACAAAGAGCAGAGCATGCAAAACAGATAGTAAATAGAGCAGGTACAAGCAGGCAAAATGGAAATCATGCATATAAAGCAGAAATTTAATATGAAAAATAGAATTATATATATATATATAGATATAGTTATACAATCAAATACAAGTTATAGTGGTCACCTGCTGGTGGAGTAGATGATGATCTAGGCTCCATAGGTATGTCTGGTCAGCTGGGTCTGGATGGCTTGACGTTATAGTCCCGAGGATCCACAACATGCAGGCGGGCATGACTGATCATAGGGGTAGCTGTGGTCGCGTAAGAGTGCTGCATCAACAACGTGAGCATCCCCTCATGAAAATCCAATTGTTGATGCATCTGACGATGGAACTCTTGCATCTCGTCTAGCGGCTCGTGAACCCTCTTGTTGCCCTCGTTGAACACCGCAAGCACACTTTCTAGAGTGATGGTGGAAGGCTCAGGATGGTGTGCGGTGCTTGCATGTGTAGGATGGTGTGGAGGAATGGGTGTCGGTCTAGCAGGTACCATAGGCTGAGGTGGGAGGTCAGGTTGTGCCTCCCCCACATCTGGAGCTTGCTCAACAACCTCAGTTCCGGTTGCGACTGGTGGAACGTCCTCCTCATTAGGTGACTTCTTCACCAAAAGGCTATAGCTCTTGGTCCAATCCTTAAGCTTGAAAACCTTAATATTATTATTCCTTCTTGGCTCCCCAGGAGCCATGGTATATGCCTCACGCACGACGTTGTACTGCTCAACCATTCGTGTGATCAACCGCGCATAAGGCATCTCTTTCTTCGATAAGGCCTTCTTCTCCGACATTCGACCCATGGCATCAAGCATGCCATCAATAATGATGTCAGCAACAGAGAACCAATGGTTCTCGAAGGCTGAAAAGAAGAACTATTGTATGATACCCGTACGCTCAGATCTATGCAAAAACAGGTAAATGGTACACTTGATATAGGTATGAAGCATTCATAAATTATCAGGAAGTTGGGCCCGTTTAATTGATTGGCCCGATCCTTGTAGCCCATTAGTCATCTTTGCGATGACGTCCTCAAATGACACATCCTTGAGGTAGGGTGCCGCCAAACCACACGTCTCCACATACCCGAATGGGCATTGCAAGGCATGCCATCAATAACGTGGACTTAGCTTTCCACGTTTTCCAAAATGCATCACGCTCTTGGTAGGCGAGATCTTGACAAAAACCTTATCCCCAACCTAAAAATAGGTGTTAATTCCATACCAATGAACTGAGAACAAAGATTTATTGAATTTAATGCAATCAAGTTCACCTGAAACTCGACTTGCGTCCTGTGAAGATCGGCATAACTCTTTTGGCAACTTTGAGCAACTCTTAATCTCTCATGGATCAACCGAACCGTCTCGATTGTACTGTCCACGATATCAGGTCCCAAATAAGTTTCTCACCGACATCCTCCCAATTCAACGGAGATCTGCATCGTTGTCCGTATAGAGCTTCGTAGGGAGCCATGCCAATACTAGACTGATAACTATTATTGTACGCCAACTCAATCAGAGGCAAATATTGATCCCATGAATTGCGAAAGTCTAACATGTATGCACGCAATATATTCTCTATGATCTGGTTCACTCTTTCAGTCTGCCCATCAGTCTGAGGATGAAATGCTAAGCTAAAATCAAGTCTAGACTCCATGCCTTCTTGAAATCTCTGTCAGAATTATGATGTATAAAGCGGATTGCGATCACACACAATACTGATCGGTATACCATGCAGTCTAACTATCTCTTTAAGATACAGCTCTGCAAGCTTGCTGGCGGTATACGTAGTACGATACGATAGAAAATGTGCAGACTTAGTCAGGTTATCCATAATGATTCAGATGACATTGTGTTTACTCAACGTCCTAGGCAACCCCAATATAAAATCCATAATAATGACTTCCCATTTCCACTCAGGTATCGGCAAAGATTGCAACAATCCCACTGGATTCCGATGATCTACCTTTACTTGCTGGCAGACCAAGCATCTGGACACGTACTCTGCTACATCCTTCTTCAAGCCTCTCCACCAGAAGCTTTTCTTTAAGTCCTGATACATCTTGGTACTCCTAGGATGTATAGCGTACATTAATTTATGAGCCTCCTCTAAAATGATGTCTCGAAGCTCAACGTTGGTAGGTATGCACACTCGATCCTAGAATAACAAAGTACCATCCTCCCTGATGAGAAATTTGCTTTGGTCCCACTGATCACACCCTGTTTAATGGTCATAAGCTCATCATCGACCATTTAGAGTTTGCAAATATTCTCAAACAATGTTGGCCTGATAACAAGGGTGGCCATCAACGTGCCTGAACCTTTAACATCGAACTTCGTATCACACAAGGCTATATCCTCAAATAAACGCCACTAATGCACTCTCGTAATGAGATGCGCTAACTGAGCCAAAGACTTCCGACTCAAAGCATCCGCCACTATGTTGGCCTTCCCAGGATGATAATGGATGGAACAATCATAATCTTTCAAGAACTCCATCCATCTTCGTTGCTGCATGTTCAAGTCCTTCTGGGTGAATAGATACTTAAGGCTCTTATGGTCGGTGAACATATCAAACATTTCACTGTATAAGTAGTGCCTCCAGATCTTCAAAGCAAAAATTATCATTGCTAACTCCAGATCATGAGTGGGATAGTTCTTTTCATGGTCCTTGAGTTGTTTAGAGCCGTAAGCGATAACCTTCTTGTCTTGATTGAGAACACAACCCAATCCACTATAAGATGCGTCACTATATATAGTAAAACCACCTCCACCAAAAGCTATAGCTAGCACTGGTGCTGTAATCAGATGCGTCTTGAGTTCTTGAAAATTCTTCTCACACTGCTCTATCCAATCAAAATTAGCATTCTTCTTTATAAGCTAAGTAAGCAGACCTGAGAGTTTAGAGAAGCATTCTACAAATCGTCTATAGTATCCCGCCAAGACAAGAAAACTACGAACTTCTATTACCGTCTTTGGTTACTCCCAATTCACTATAAATTTGATCTTTACAGGATCGACCGTTATACCCTCCTCAGAAATAATGTGGCCTAAGAAACTGACCCGATCAAGTCAAAACTCGCACTTACTAAGCTTCGCATATAGTTGGTTATCCCTGAGTGTCTGAAGAGCAACTCGCAAAGATTGTACGTGTTCCTCTCTTGTCTTTGAATAAATGAGGATATCGTCAATAAAAACCACTACTGATTTAACAAGGTGTGGTTTGAATACCCGTTTCATCAAGTCCATGAACGATGTAGGTGCATTCGTTAGCCCAAAAGACATAACTAGGAACTTATAAAGACATACCTCGTACGAAATGCAGTCTTGGAAATGTCATCCACCTTAATCTTCAATTGATGGTAACCCGACCTTAGATTAATCTTTGAAAAGAACCTTGCACCTTGCAACTGATCAAAGAGGTCGTTGATCTACGACAATGGATAATGATTCTTAATTGTCATCTTGTTTAATTGACGGTAATCGATGTACAACCACATCAAACCATCCTTCTTACAAATAATACTGGTGCTCCCCAAGGAGATACACTCGGCCTGATAAAACCTTTGTCCAAGAGCTCCTGAAGTTGATCCTTCAGTTCCTTTAACTCAGTAGACGCCATTCTGTATGGGGCCATTGACAACAGTTCAGTATCCGGTGCTAAATCAATTGCGAACTCGATCTCCCGATCAGGTGGTAATCTGGGTAATTCCTCAAGAAAGACATCTAGGTATTCACATGCAACTGTGATAAAAGCGATGTCTCTTTTCTTTTCCTAATGATCTTGCAAGTAAGCAAGATATTCACAACATCCATTCTTTATCATATGCTCCGCTTGAATACCTGAAATGAACGACGCGACTTTAGATTTGATTTCACAAAAGCAAAAGAACTTTCTCTTTAGGGTTGGAAGGTCGCAATCTTTCGAAGATAGTCCACGCTCGCATGGTATGCAGACAACTAATTCATTCCAAGGATCACGTCAAAGCCTTCCATACTCAAGGTAATCATATCGGTCATCGTCTCGTGATCCTCAATTATCACAATAACTGATTGGCATATTGTATCTGTGTTTACTAAATTCCCCGTAGCTATAGATATAGCCAAGATAAAATCAAGGGTCTTAGGGACGATGCCTAACTTCTCAGAGAACGACGAAGTAATAAACGAATGACTAGACCCAGGGTCTATTGATACTCGTGCATCTACTTGACTCACGTCGACTTTCCGACGCATGACAAGGGTACCTTTTATTGGTATTTTTAAACATATAGAGTTAAGTGCACAACAATTATGAATATCTCTATGCACAAACTCATCAAAACATACTATAGTATATGAATATCAACTAATTAATTTAACTCTCAATGTGTAAAGATACCTTGGATGACGTTATTTCATGTCAGGGCATCTGTTGCGGTGACGGCATATGCTCGACCTTGCACAATAGGTCGAGAAGATCTCTGTGTGGATACCGATTCGGTCATCTCCTTACTTTCCTTGCTCTCCTCAGGATAATTTCTAACAATGTGGCCCATCTTGCCACACCTGAAGCACGCTCTTGTATCTCTCCTGCAGTCCTCTATCTTGTGTAGTTTCCCACACTTGGCACATGATGGAGCTGGAGTAAAAGAAGAGACCCTAGAAGATCCCTGTGCGATAGAAGCTCCACTAGCAGAAGATCTAGAAGATATGAATGGTCTGGGTGATGCAGGTATCACTGGTCTCTGATAAGAACTCGGTTCTGAAGATACAGCTGGTCGAGAGTGAGTAGGGTATCTAGGAGGTTTGGAGAACCTAGCCCTCTTGCTATCCCTCCAAGCAAACTGCTTCTGATTCTCTTCTTCTGAAATAAGAGCCTTGGACATAACCCCTGCATATGTCTCCAACTCTCATAAAGCCACTTTTTTCTGTAGGTTTGGCCTCAACCCAAGCTGAAACTTCCGAGCTCGCATCGACTCAGTGGCTACATGTTGCGGAGCAAACCTTGATAATCTATCAAATTCTGCACTATATTCGCACACAGTCAAAGCACCTTATTCCAACTTGATAAACTTCACTTCCTACTGATGCCTCATAATCTTGGGAAAGTACTTGTCGTTGAAAATTTCAACGAACTCAGCCCACGTCTAAGGGATATTGGGGAATTCTTGCTTATGGTGTCTTGATATTGATTTCCACCAAGGCCCCGCTTCCCCATTGAGTTTGATGGTTGCCCAATGCACCTTCTCTACATCAGTGCATTAAAGCACTTCAAAAACTTTCTCCATCTCTTCTATCCAACTCTCGGCCTCAATCGGGTCTATTTGAACAGAGAAATTAGGAGGTCTCATTCTCCTAAACTCGGCAAAACCGTTGGGTTGATAAGGTGGTCTCTCTGCTTGTTGATTCATAGCAGCTGTCTGTTGAGCTATGTCGGCAACCAAAACTTCCAACACCTGCTCTATTCTTCCATCACCATCTCCTCTTCCTGCTCTTGGTCCTACCGAAATAGCATTCTCACCCAAAAGGAACCCTAATCCTCGAGATGTACCAGCAACCTCAGGGATCTCTTGCATTGGAACCAATCGCGGTCCCTCTCTTCCTTTACCACGTCCGCCTCTGAACCTTGGGCCCATGACATTGGTCAGTCATTGTGAAAATAACAACATTGATTAGTACATAGATTGTAAAAATAATCAAACCTAAACTCGTGATTCAACCTAAAGCTTAGGCTTTGATACCAACTGTGATAGCCCGGATTTTCACACCTGAAAACTCGTGCCATTAGGATCATAACACTGGATGATCCCCAGAACAAACCAAGGAGTGTCTGCTCGTCTAACGGAAATAAGAGCAGACACTATCTAAAGTAGTAGATCAAGTCATCATATAAGGCTCTAAAAGAAAGAAAAGAATAAAATAATACATATATGTAAATCAAAAAAATATACATCATAAAAAAGGAACCAAGAAGAACCACTGGTGATGGACATCCCTTACCCAAAATAATGATTCCCAATAGAAGTTCCTATAGAATGTATCAAACTATAAGTAAAATATTTATAGTAAATAATACAGAAAGGTGGCCACTAGGCGCGCAGATAATCGAAAAAACATATACAAATCTCCAAAATAATAGAACTAATTATACCCAAGCTATTGATAAAACTCGTCAGCAGGGGTGTCAGTATCCTCCTCCTTGGCCTTAGCCTCCACCTTCGGCTGATAGTCGGGATCATTCTCAATACCGGGAGCCCTAGCCTCAGAACCTATAATATAGAAATCAGGGTGAGCTAACCATCTAAGCTCAATAGAAGAAATTCAAATAAATTGCATCTAAAATATAAAACATGATTTGTAGAACATAACTTAGAATAAATGATTAAATCAGAGAATGCAGACATAATAGAACAGATGCAGACAGATGATCAAATATTAGACATAGAACTTTTAAGGAATAGAACAGATGCAGAATTATCATAAATAGACTTTATTTTCAGAGTTTTCAGATGCATCATACAGTATTTAGTGACTTAAATTCTATACTTAAATAACTCCCGTGAATATAGCACGTGGTAGCCAGATGTGTACCGATGGGTAACCCGGACCATCGTCGTGCAATGAATAATTATAGATATTTGTATCAAACCTCTTTAAAGGAGAGCAACTTGTGCCAGGATGTTTACAAATCAGATACACGGATATCCCGCCTTGCCAGTCGTGGGTATCCTGTCGCGTCAGGGGGATTCATCATATGAACTTTAAATCAATATACATAAAGGACCTCAGAAATTAGATAGCAGAACTTTTATCATATGCAAGGCATGCTTTTAAGATAGAAGAAATTAGATATAGATGCTAGGAAACGATGCAGTCAAAATCGGATACAAGTTAAGTTGGATTTCCCCTACCTCAGATCAGATCTTTCTAAGCAAATCCAAAGCTTTTTAAGGTGTCCTGATCTTGACCTAGACCATACGTATAGTGTACTAAGTGTCAAAATACTAATTGGTACACTTCCCAGTAGTGTTTTTCTCAGAAAAATAAAATAAACAGAAACAGGGAATTCGATCGATCAATCTCCTTATTTGATTGATCGGATTCACATATGATCAATCAATCAATTTAATTAATCGATCGGATGTCTTAATCCTTTACAGACAGAACAGAGGAAATCTGATCGATCAATTCCCTATTTGATTGATCAGATTCACAAGTTTGATCGATCAGGACCCAAAATTTCACATATACAGAACAAATGAATTTTGATCGATCAATCTCCTAGTTGATCGATCGGATCCTCAAATTGATCGATCAGATTTTTCAAGTAAAAAATTTTAGAAAAATACACCTCATGTTATATAAGGTATTTATAAAATTTTAGAAAAATACACCTCATGTTATATAAGGTATTTATAAAATACACCTCACAGTTCAATCGATCAATTCTCTATTGATCAATCATTCTATCACTTGATCGATCATTTATAATTTGATCGATCAGTTTCAAATTTGATCGATCGGATATATCGAGCCTGAACTTCTTAAAAATCATCCTCCTGTTCTATAAGGGTTTATATAATTCGATCGATCAAATCCTAAATTTGATCGATCGGATTATAACTTGATCGATCAAATACTCAATTTGATCAATCGAAAATGACAGTTTCTATCATTAATATAGTTCGTTGATTTTTAACCCATTTCAACCCTAGCCTTTATGATTCTCCACGAATCATTCAAGCACACACAAATACGTATTTATGACATCAAGGATCCTACAAAATATAGTAACTCACTTCCTTTAATTTGACTCCTCGGTCCAAGGAAATCCTTCAACTCAAGGCGGTTCTTCGGATCCGAAACTCGAGAGTTTTTCAAGGTGAGTTCTCCGATAAACCAAAGGTACGACTCCATGTTAACACAAAAATGTGTTTTGGTCTCTCAAAAGGATTCGATGTCCACACATTGACTCCTTTACGCTTTAAATTAGAGGATCCGATATCTAGGGTTTCTCTCACACTGATTTCACAGAGGGTTTTCTAGCTTTAGCTTGCAAGCAAAGTTTAGGAGAAGGAAGAGAAGTGTCTTCTCTCACCTTCCTTCCTTTATAAGCTAACAAGAAGAAATATCCACGATATTTCTATTACCCAAGTCTTTCGCTCCGGTGTTGAGCGCACACACACACTCACACGTATTCTATTCTACCAAAGGTCCAATCGGATTTCAGATAAGTGTCGCAAGTGACATCATTTCACGTGCTTACAAATTAAGAATTTGGCTAATAATAATAATATTATAAAATTTAAAATTCATCTAGATTTTCGTGCCAGGCTCGTATACCAAAGCAGTTCGAAAGTCTCAGAATTTTAGGGTCGTTATACTATAAAAGAGAATTTATCTGCTCTAGCAGCAACTTCCATGCTCTTTAGCAACTCCTTACCAGAGCAAATAAAATCTGCTTCGACAAGGAATAGAGAGGAGGGTGGAACTGCTGAACAAGTAAATGTTGTATAAAATCTTGCTATGCAAGGAGTTATCAAGGAGAAGGGGTATTTGCTAAAGCAGGTAGCAAGATGTTAACAAAAAGAATGAGAACTTGCTAAAGCAGGTGAACTCTGCTATGGTAGGGGCTAGCAGTGAGCTATGCCATACGTAGCCTATGTGGACAACATGATTTTCATCAATTGACACAAGACGATGCATTGCACATATAGTGCTAATTTTTTTTAGAGAAGGTCATTGGCTAAGATTCCATCGAGAAAACTGCTGAGGCACTTGATTTTTGTGGATTCTTTAGGCAAGAGAATGGATCAAAATGCCGGAAAACCGATACGTATCGTCCGAGCCCAAAACCGATATGTATCGGATGATACGTATCGGTACCGGACCGTACCAGACGATACATTGAATGTATCGTCTAGTAAATTCATATATAATACCGATACGGTACATTCAATGTACCGTATTGGTGACCTCCGATACCGATACGTATCGTCCGACACGTATTGGTATCGGTCGAAATTTTGACCCATGGGCAAGAGACAGGTCATATAAAAGGGCGCGGGCGCTCCTTTTATATGGCCCACCTGGAAAAGGAAAATCTTACTTGGTGAAGGCTGTCGCTACAGAGGCAGGGTCGACCTTTGTCAGGTGTTCTATTCAACCTCGTAATTGTACTATAACTTTTGACTTAACGTCCAAGGCAATCCTGAATCTGTTGATTATATGCTTGTTGTAGCTTTTGTTGCGATTTAATAGAAGCCCGTTATGTTATTCTTAAATGGAAAAAATATTTCAAATTAGCTTTAGTGATTATATGATTATAAATAAAATTTCCTTTTGCAGCTTTAAATTGAAGTTTTTCAGCTGCTAGATCTTGTAGCTCGATAATTGGCTTCAATAATTTTTTTCTAATTAGCTTTAGTGATTTTATGATTATAAATAAAAATTTTCATGATTTGTAACTAATTTCTGGATTTGGCTTATATAATAGCAAGTTGTCTCAGATGTGTTGACTTGCTGATGAGGGATGTCACAAATTGAAGTCATTCTTCGTGATTTTGAATTTCTGGAGGAGTACACGGGACCATTTAAATACTTATAATAAGAAATTTAATGGGCCTAACTCAATCTCACAAAGTTGGTTTATAAGGTGAGGTTTGCCCAAGTTCCAATCTCACAAAATTGGATTATAAGGTGAGGTTTGCTCAAGTTATATATAGCCCAAGACCTCCAAGCCCACAATCGATGTGAGGCTATTCTAGCACGTTCCCGCACGAATTGGTGGGATTTAGCCAAGCCAAATCATGTGGGCAATTGAATTGCTATGATACCATGATAAGAAATTTAACGGGCTAACTCAACCTCACAAAACTAGCTTATAAGGTGAGGTTTGCCAAATTATATATAGCCCAAGACCTCCAAGCCCTAACAACTTAAATTACAGATGTAGTTGTGGATTGGCAAAAATAAGTTGAAACTGCTGCCCTTGAGGCAATCTTGTCAATGAGAAATGATTACATGATTTTGATAACACCAATTTATGCTAATTTTAATTCTCTTAGGATTAATGGTGGTCCCATTTTGCTGCATGCTTGAGAAGCAGCTCAGTTTGGTCTTTTTTTTTTTTCTAAGTCCTGTTAGAGTGCTTTTGTCTTGAGGAGGGTCTTTAGGCGCCATGGGTTCTTCGGTACCTGGTTTGTTTTGCTGGGTTGGTTAGGAACCTCTCATAACTTCCTGCATCTCTTATTTTCTTTTAATAAATCAAATATATTTATTGTTAAAAAAAATGTGGTGGCATTTTTTTCTTATATGATATTGCAGGCCGCATTTGGGCCGATAAATAGTTCTGTTGAGCCAGTTCTTGAACAATAACAGTCCATCCATATTATATTTTTCTCAAATATACGAAGATACACTCTTGTTATAATTGCTATGTCTAATTAGCTTTAGTGATTTTATGATTATAAATAACACTTCCTTTTGCAGGTTTGAAGTTTAAGTGCACAACATTTCTATTTAGTTATTTTTTCGCTGAAGAGGGTAGCAATCTTTTGTATATATATTTTTTCCATAAAGTAGGTTTTCTAGCTAAGCAATTTTTTAATTACCTTTCAGATTTTTCAACAACACAAATTTCGCCAAAGTTGGAGGAATCAGTACCATAGAGATGAACAAACTGGAGATAAAATTCTTATTCAGCCTCGATTTTAGACTTCAAGTCACTGTAACAACCTTTGGGAGGTACTGTCACTACAAAAATACTATTAACAAAAAAATTGTCACTAATAATTTTTAATAGTTTTTTTGTTAATAAGGACAATTTTTAGCCGTCACTAATAGTCTTATTTTTTGTTGTGTGTATGCGATTGGAGAAAGAAGCAAAAATGGGAGAATGCTCCCATTGAGAGCACCCGATTTAGGTTTGCAGCTGGCCAAGAAACAAGGATGACTCCAAAAGCCAACCAACTATCCAAAGATATAGTTGCGGAGCTGTATAAAATCACTTGTTTCTCTCTTTAAAACAATCGAATTCAAATTCATGTACTCGATATGTAAAAGACAAATTAAATTATTACATGAATGATTGTATGCTTACTTGTGACAGCCTGATTTTCCTCGATTCCACAAAAACCTGTACAATATTTTTTTTCCTTTCTTATATCATAACCCAGGGAAAATCGGACCGTCAGATTACACTTCATAATCCAAATATAGAAATTACTTGATATACCTACGAGAGTAGAGTCAAAACAAAGTTATATATATGACAACAAAAAATTTCTTCTACACATAGTCATTAAACAAAAGGGGCCTAAAGGAAAACTATCGGTGATGGCCGACCATCACCGAAACAGTGGCTTCCAAATTATACTTACAAAATAAACATTACAATGTATTTGCTCCCCGAGCATACCAAGTCCATAATCCAAACGATCTCAAAAATGTCCACCATACAAACCAAAACATGATCAGTCCAATCCTCACCTAAGATAGAATTCCCCAAACGAGAGATCCCAAACCTTTCTCTTCTGTCGGATCCCGACCTACACTTGTACTTGTGACGAATAGTCGAGGGATGAGCTACATCTAAGCTCAATAGTGAAACATCAATAACATGCATATTATCACATCACACATATATCCCATGACATGATCGAACATGCTTTTCAAATAACGATTCACGATTTACAGAATGCTTCACAACTTAAAGAACACTTGACTTGAAGCAAAACAGATATCAAATATAAAATTTTAAAGTTTAACACATGCTTTCCAAAACCTATCTCAAAACTTATTCTTATAATCAAAGAACTTAAATTGATCACTTAAATAATCTCCGAGCATGTATAGCATCGGGCCCCCGATGGGAATCCCACTATCGTCGTTCACATGAACCATTTGTATGTTGCCCAAGTCCTTCTGAATGGGAGAAACTTGTGTCGATGAATTTACTGCAATTTGTAAGAAAGTGAACGGATGCTAGTTATCACCATCATGGAGCACAATTGTATGGATTGGCTGCCGTACTGGCCACGGATATCCTGCCATGTCAGTCATGATTATACCGTCGCGTTGGTTGGGTATCGCACATAACCTTAAATCAAAGTATAAAAATAACTTATAGTTGATCACCGTGTATTGTGATAATTTATAATAGGTTTGAAGTTTTAAAACTTATATACACATTTACTCACATATTTCTGATATTACACATACATAATTAATTTCACACACATATATATAAATCTGAGTGCACAACGTACGAACACATTTCATATTTTAAAATAATGAAAGAAATTCATGCTAATTAAACGACTAGTTTCACAAAGTACTCTTAATTTATGTTGTAGTCAAATACACATGTTAAAGAGTTTTTCCTATCTTAAGCTTAGAGCCTTTCAAAGCGATACCAAGGTCCTTATCGACGACTTTCGGTTCTCAATCTACATTATAAGCACACAATGATTCATCAAAGACTAACTCTAATCACTAATAACTTAGATATATTTAAGCGTTTTCTCAAAAAAAGACGGAAACGGACAAGTTCGTGCAAACCTGAAATTTTACGTAACTTTTTCTAAACTTTTGACCTTTAAAACGTTTGATTCATAAATTTTTATATTCATAAAAGTTGTAGGTCTCATTGTCCTCTTTCCAACGCCTCAAGTATCATATGATTCTAAGTTCGGGATAGAAATTTATAGCTAAAATACTGAAATAGTGTCAACAAGCTCTGTCAAATTCGATCAATCAAGTTTTTATTTCGATCGATCAAATTTCTTCAGGAATCATATTTCACCTTCTTAAGTCCATTTCGATCGATTGAAATTGACAGATTTCACTTATCCCTTGGTTTTTCTTGTTTCAATTCCACTTTTGTTTTTCAAATCTCTCTTCTTTTCTTTATACTCACATAACTAAATTACTACCACACACAACTAACACATACAAAAATATAATTAAACCACAATCCTTACCTTTGGATTGATTGAATCTTCGATGCAAGCTTTCACACAAAAAGCTAGGGTTTCTTAGCTTAGAGCTTTAGATTCCACACGATCCCAAGTGTGCAATCTCACGCATAACCTTAAATCCTCGCAAGTACAAACCCATGTATTCAAAGCTCCTTTCTTCCTTCTCTTCTCTCTCTCTAGAAACCAAAATCTCCAAAATTTGCAACAGGTCATGACTTCCCAAGGAAGCCTTTGCTTTGCTTTATAACTAAAGGGACTGGTTCCCATATAAAACACATAACACCCATTTTGGGTATTAGTTCATATTTACTTAACCCTTTTTGTGTGACACACATACACACACTTAGTGTGTTATCTTTTTCACTTGAGATTATTTTGGCTCTAGTGTGAAGCGTACATCCACACATTTTTTTCACATCAACAAGGCTCCAAAGTCGGTCTAGCCGTCGGGCCAATTAGTCAGCCCAATATAGTTGGCTCAGATCGTCGGCCCAACAAGATCAATTAGTTTTTTTTTTTATCATTAATAAACTTCTATTATCCAATAATTTTGACTCTCGGTTGCATACTCGCACAAGGTGTCGTCCCAGGCATGTGCACTTAGTCAGCTTGCGCAATTTCGAATTTGGGGATGCTACATTCTTCCCTCCTTAAGAAATTTTCATCCTCGAAATTTGAGGTAAGTAGTAACGTGCAGATCAAGTAAGCACTTCAAAACAAATCCTTCTACAATCCACACCTACACACATCCACAGTCTACGCATTTACGAACTTACCTGTATAAAAACCCATACCTCTTCCCATTGAAAACTCTTGCCTCCAAAAATCTACTTAAATGAGTACAAATTTCATTCTATAATGACTCAAAGTCCTTCTCATTCCATATTTAAAATTATCTGATACTAGTCGTATGAAATTTTTTTAACCATTCACCTATTTATGTGTTAATTCAAAACCATGTACATCCAAAAGCTGTCATTATTCAAAAGTTATAATCATCAAAATGTTTAAATATCCTACTCATTTTCCTACAATTATCTCAACTCAATTCAAAGTCCGCAGCTATCTCGCGACACCCTCATCTGGGTCCTATTCGAGACTTAACTTCTTCTAAAATAGGTTATCACAATCTCCTCAACTTAAAGGAATTTTCATCCTCGAAAATGTCCTAAAGGTACCCTGAGTAAAAACTTAGTTGTTCATACCTTCTATGCACACACGCATATCCACACAACCACCTATACGAAAAATGTAACTCTTCCTTGACACATTCACCATCTACCCATAAATCCATTCCAAATCCACCGAAGAGGTGTACAAGGCATCCCATGTACAAGGTATCCCATATCACACACCGATAAAATAATTGAAATATATTAGGACTTCACAACAATTTTTATTGTTGGTCAAATAGAACCCACCATGATACTAGCAAGAATCCACACATTTTCACACCGACAATACACCCATCAAAACTGCTTAAATGAGTACAAGGTACTCTACTACCCCTCTGTAAGGAATGTTTTGCCCCATAAATTTTATGACTTGACATTTGGATATCCAATATAGTAATCATATGTTAGACTCAAATTCCACACATCGAAGGCTGAAAGAATTGGGATTATACATGCGGTCAAAGTCTCAGAGTTGAATAAAGATGTACTACAACACATTGTCTGAAGATCGACCACACACTAGAAAAATCTATCTATAGAGCTTGACACTAAGGATGTTCATCACCCTCTAACCAGACCGGTGTTCACTCAAGAGTCGAAGGAATAGATCCGGCAACCCGCACACAGGTAACTTCAAAACACCACTTCCACAACTTAACGAAGTATTCCTCTAAATAGGTGGTAAGGACACCTCCATAAAGAAAGAGATATTGACCTTGAAATTAGAACCATTCATCCAGAACGGTAACTATAAACAGGATCAACCATACCATCAAGCACTTACAATTTACTACTAACTCAGGAATCTTCACTACAACGATGTTAACCATTAGTGATTCCTCCAGACTTCAGATAATACCCATCGAGTATAATAGACCACTTAAACTTACACCGTTAGTCAGAGAAAGGTTTAGTTCACCCAATTGATGCTATTTCCATCAAAATAAAATCTAGCCCTAATACAGAACAACTCCAATCTATCTATTAATAGAATTTCACGATGTGTAATTTATCATTACTACAGATAAACCTGATACCATCCTGAACCGACGATAAAAATGCAACCACAGAGCTGATAATACACATTCGCAATAAATTGAGAATTTTGATAATCATCAACTAGTAATAATCTTAACCACTAGTCTAAATGTGCGACTTCCTCTACAATTTAAATTACCATCACCACAAGCATACCATAATAAATACCATCGTTAACCATAATGTATGTCCACAAAGGTATGAAATCAATACAAAATGAGCTTATTATAAACTTGCAATAATGATCTTAAAATCTCAAATTTATGCCTTCAATCATTCTTATCACACTCAAATACCATTTAGATTATAAAAGAAAAGACACTCGGTCACAATATATCCAATCATTCAAACAAAGAGATAATTCTAGATGGCAATTCTAAAGAACACTCCTTCGATGCGTAAGATTAAGGTCTTACGTACATGTCCGCTTAAGAAGAATCGTCTCTTCATGTGCAGAGTCCTCAACACAATCAATAGAGTTTCTAATTGTTTTTGTCGTCCTTATTGATCCACTGTCGTCAGTATGGATTTAAAGTGTGTGTAACTGTGCGATCATAACGGTAAGATGAAGTCTAAGGTTATAGTAGTGATAACTAATCCAACAGTGAATTGAGAAGTCACTAAGAATTCTATCTTTCCTCAATTAGCTTCCTTCAAACTAAGGGTCAAGTTCCTAATGTGAGCCATCAAAATCTATGTCAACTACCGTCAGTATTTCCTTAATGTTCCAAATCCTTAAAGAGTTCTTTAATGTCCCAACTCTCTAAGAATGTCCACTTAAAACTGTAGTGTTTAACAATTGCACTCAAAGTTGGAAGGAGTGCTTCTGAACACAATCACTCATGGGTTACTAGTATGAACAAAGAACACTGCAATTAGATTCATTAAGTGTAAATTTATAAGTCTTAGTTCAATCATCATTGCTCATAATGTCAACTTAATATCAAATTACTAAACAATCTATCCTTAAGTAATTTCACCCTAACTGTCAAGATTTATTCAAGTCCCGTCCTTATATTTGTCACCTACTTAGTTAATCTTTTGAAATTGAAATTCATTTTTGTCATGCAGGTGATTTAATTAGATGCACATACGATAGTGTCGTGATATTCCTTAAGTGTCAAAAGTAAACACGAATTCTAAGGGCATTCATCATCTAAACATTAGAATAAAATCTTAACAATTGATAATGAATCTATATCTTGGGGAACTTCATGTGCTATCTGGGCATCGTGCGTCGATGTTTCACTTGTAGGACCCTGAGTTGTAGGGAGGATCGACTCGGAAGTAGATGTCGATGTTACCCGCCTTTGACGCCTCTCTGGGCAGTTCTTGATCTGGTGTCCTTTCTCACCGCACTTAAAACATGTGCCCAAAACTAACCGACACTCTTCCATTTTGTGATGCTTCCCACAATGCGGGCATATACCAATCAGTGTAGATGCGGAGATACGTAAGGTCTACTGCACCGCCACAACTCTAGCTGTTGTTTGATCCGTAGAGCGAGAGGGTACATGGACAATCCCTCTGGCTACTAGCTCACTTTGTGTAGAGATGGCAAGTGCACGATCCTGAATGGTGGACCGAGAAGTATCCTGAGTTGTGGCAGAAGTAGTCACCCCCTTTTTCAGTGCGGGACAATATTTTATCAGGTGTCTCATTCACCCACACTTGAAGCATGCACCTGTGGACCATCTACAGTTTCTTAACAGGTGTCGTCCTCCACATCTCGGGCATGACTCAACTGGTGTCGATGGAGAGGTATGAGCCGTGTCTCTCAACATAGCCGTGAGTAATGCAGTCTGCTGAGTCATTGTATTGATCATTATCTCTAGCAACTGCCTATTTTGCTCATTTTCTTTGGTGCTCACAGTCTTTGCTCTTTTGTGTGGTGCCATCGTGATCTGTCAAAATGAAACAAAGGTTTCGATCAATGGTGGTCATGATCATCATGACTCTATGTTCCGACAAAAATCTAAAATTTATTTCGTCTGCTAGCCATACTTTTATCACGATCATCAAATATCTCCACTATAAGTGATCGTGAAGATCCACAACCCATGTTCTAAACAGAACTTATGGTCACAGCTTTAAGTCTCCTAGAAGACCTAAAGCCAAAAATTCTATTGACTTTGATAAAGTTCTAATTGAATCTTCTATGCCCTAAAAGAATCTACTGCCATAGTCTTGGGTCCCAACAAGACCTAATACTTAAGCTCTGATACCAACTGTGACAGTCCGATTTTTCTCGATTCCACAAAAACTGGTACAAGATTTATTTTTCTTTCTTACATTATAACTCAAGGAAAATCGAACCGTCGGATCACACTTCATAATTCGAATATAGAAATTACTTGGTGTACCTACAAGAGTAGAGTTAAAACAAAGTTATATATATGGAACTAAAAGATTTCTTCTACACATAGCCATAAAACAAAAGGGGCCCAAAGGAAAACCACCGGTGATGACCGACCATCACCTAAACAGTGGCTTCCAAAATATACTTACAAAATAAACCTTATAATGTATTTACTCTCCGAACATACCAAGTCCATAATATAAAAGATCTCAGAAATGTCCACCATACAAAGCAAAACATGATCAATCCAATCCTCACCTAAGATAGAATTCCCCAAACGGGAGATCCCAAACCTTTCTCTTATGTCGGATCCCGACCTACACTTGTACCTGTGACGTATAGTCGAGGGATGAGCTACATCTAAGCTCAATAGTGAAACATCAATAACATGCATATTATTACATCACACATATATCCCATGACATGATCAAACATGCTTTTCAAATAACGATTCACGAATTACAGAATGCTTCAAAACTTAAAGAACACTTGACTTGAAGCAAAACATATATCAAATATAAATTTTTAAAGTTTAACACGTGCTTTCCAAAACCTATTTCAAAACTTATTCTCATAATCAAAGAAGAACTTAAATTGATTACTTAAATAATCCTGAGCATGTATAGCATCGGGCCCTCGATGGGACTATCCACCATCGTCATTTACATGAACCATTTGTTTGTTGCCCAAGTCCCTCCGGATGAGGAAAACTTGTACCGAGGAATTTACCGCAATCGGTACGGAAGTGAACGGAAACTAGCTGTCACCATCATGGAGCATAATTGTTCGGATTGGCCGCCATACCGATCACAGATATCTTATCGCATCGGTTGGGTATCACACATAACCTTAAATCAAAGTAAGCTTAGATGGTTAGCTCACCCTTGACTACATGTCATAGGTTCTGAGGCTCGGGTTGCTGGTACTAAGAGCGATCCTGACTATCAGTCGGGTGTTGAGGCTGAGGAAGAGGATACTGACATTCAGGCAGACGAGTACTTCCCTTAGTTAGGATAGTTGTCTTGTATTTTGGGATATGTATTTGACATTTCTGGATTATTTGGGCCTGGTGGCCCACTCTGTTTTGTATTATATTCTGTAGATACTTTTATTTGATTGCTGTATATATCTTATAGGAACCATTATTGGGAATCATTATTTTGGGTGATGGATGGCCATCACCAGTGGTTCTTCTTGGTTCCTTTTTGAGGATGTATATTCCTTTTGTTATATATATTATTTTATTTTATTTTAGTACCTTATATAATCACTCTACCTGCCTCTTTAGATAGTGCCCGCTTTGATTTCTGCTATATGAGCATACATTCTTTGGTTTGTTCTCGGAATCATCAGTGACGATGATCCTGATGGCACAGGTTTTCGAGTGTGGAAATCCAAGCTGTCACATAATTGGCTCTAACTTTTGCAGGTCGCTTGAGCGGGAACTAAGTCCGCTCGAGCGAGATTAGCACTCTACAAGAGCCATTTTATGGGTTTTGGTCGCTCGAATGAGTTTGGTTCTCGCTCGAGTGACCAGTGCACTATTCAAAGGGGCGTTTTCTCTAGTTTTAGTCACTCGAGCGACCTAAGAAGACCCAGTTACGTCTACACTCGGGATTTGAGCAATTTCTCTTGGGTTAGAACTAGGATTCGAGGCTTTTATATAAAGGGAAAGCTCATGGATGAATTGTAAGGTTGAGTAAGGTAGAGATATCAATGTAAAGCTTTGAAAAACCTATCGAGGATTTTGATGAGAGCTTTGGTGAGGCTTGAGTATTCTTGTATTCTTGTGTAATCATCAATATAGTGGATCATCGCTGCCCATGGACATAGGCATATTGTCGAACCATGTAAATATTGTTTCTTATGTGTTTGTAGTTGATTTTCTTTTATTTTGTGTTTGTATTTGATCGTTAATCATGAGATCGGTTGTTAGTTTGTGAGCTTTCGTGCAATAAATTGGTATCAGAGCTTAGGTTTCTGTTCTACGATCGACGATGGCATTGTAATCTGCAAAGATTTTGAATGCGAGATTCGAGGGTGAGAAATTCAACGGGAAGATCAATTTTGCCTTGTGATGAGTACAAGGCTGGGATATCTTGCTTCAACAAGGGCTGTACAAAGCATTAAAAAGGGCTTTCAGGTTAGCCGATGAATATGTTCGATGGTAATTAGGAAGAATTCGAACTTCAGGCATGTAGTATGATTTAGCTATGTCTAGCGAAAGAGATTACATACAACATAATGCGGGAGAACTTGACGACTTCTCTGTGGGTCAAATTGGAGAATCTCTATATGACGAAATCTTTGACGAGTCATCTATATCTCAAGAAGAAACTGTACAGGTTGTGCATGAAGCAAGTACTTTTCTCAACGAACATATTAATGAATTCAATAGAATAATATCTGAATTATTAAATATTAGAGAAGAGGTTAAGGATGAAGATAAATTACTATTTCTTTTGTCTTCTCTCCCCGATTCCTATGAGCACTGATTACTACGCTGCTCTATGGGAAGGATACTATTGAACTGGAGTCAACAGCACTACTTTATAATAACATAAGGAAGAAAGGTTCAAATAGTGATACACAAGCAGATGACTTGTTGGTTAGGGGGAGAGAAGAGTACTGTAAATCCGGAAGGGATAGATCAAAGTAAAGATCTAAATTCAAAAATAGAAAGACAGTAGAATACTACAAGTTTAACGAAAAGGGTTACATCAAAGGCATTAGCTACAGTTATAAAAAAAGAGGGACGATGCTCAGGATAAGAAGCAGAAAGGGGTCATTGATGAGGCTGGTATAGCTGAACAAGCTCTGGATGAGGATGGAAATATGTTGTTAGTGGTTTCAGATAAATACTCATATAATGTATAGATACTTGATTCAGGGAGCTCCTACCACATGTGTCCAAATTGGGACTGGTTCACATCTTATAAAGAGGTGGATGCCTATAAAATAGTTGGAAAGGGGAGTATTAGAATAAAGTTGCATGATAGGGTTATGAGAACATTGACAGATTTACACCATATTCTGGAACTGGAGAAGAACCTCATATCACTTTGCACTATCAGTTCAGGTGTAAGTAACCATAGGGTGAACATTCATGGAGGATGAGGACTCGGGTGCAGGCGTGTAGCTGCCATATGAGAGTGGAAAATAGGCATGTTCGATGGTCCATGGGGATCATGAGTTTCAGTAGGGATGACTGCATGAGCAGGAAAAAGAGGAATTGATGGAGTATGGGGATCATGGGTTTTAATAGGCATGTTCGTATGGGGTGGATTAAGGCTAGGGTATCATGATTTGAGGAAGCAGGGAGAGATGCAATGTTAGGAATTCTACCCACTCTACCGAACTCCCGATGGCAATGAATGCAAAAAAATAAGAAGATGCAAAAGAACAATCACACAACAGAAAGATTTACGTGGTTCACCCAATCTAGGGCTATGTCCACGGGAGTATATGCACTATTTTTAACATTTATGATGCACACACTCTCTTCTCTCTAGTGCAAACTCAATCAAGATCAAACACGATCTTCTACAGCCAACTCGTTGTATAAAATAAGAAAGCAGTCCTTTAAAGAACAGAGAAGAGATCTGTCAAAATATGGTAATGATTCTGACTCAAGAACGACTTCAATCGGATCTTCAATCCCCAAACAATTCTTCCAATACCTTGCCTCTTAAAATATTCACCATAGTTTTCTCTTTTGAAAAATCTCTCAAAGAAATCTAGCAACTCGAGAGAAAACCTTATGCTAATAGGCTCCAAAACACCTTAGGAAACTTGACCTAGAAAATCTTCTAAAATTTCCAAGTATTCAAAATTGCAGCATTGAATCTCCCCAGAATCAATCGAGCGACTTTAACACCTCGATCGATCGACTTTAGTCTGTGAGAAACCCAAAATTAAGTTCTTAGATCGATTGATCAACTTTCCAAGCTCATTTGATGGACTTCCACCAATGAGAAAACTAATAAACTGTGTTGGGGATAAAACCTTATTCAACAATCTTCACCAAGCTTTCATCCATAACCGCACCACAACCCCAATGGGCATCAACATCTATGATAAATATTAATCAAGTTTAGGTAATGCCCAAACTTATTTTGTGTAACAGGTTTAATCAACATGTTCATTGCATTCTCTTTAATAAGTGCTAGTGTTAATGAGAGCATATCCTTAAACTTTTCAGGATCCTTTCTGACCTTCCAAGGTAGTCTAAATAGGAATCGACACCTGGGGCTGTAAGTCTTAAGAAATTGTGCCATCTTGCTCTATCTCAGAGTCTTTATTATTTTTCTCATCTTGCTCATGTCTTTCAATATCAACTTGTACCTGAGGTTCACCAGATGATTAAAGTTTGTCTTTCACCTTTTTCATCAAAAATTCATCTTCGTTGAAAGTGACATCTCTTTCAACTATCACTTTGTGAGATTGTATATCTTACAAATGATAACCCTTGACTCCTTCGCCATAGCCAATCAAGACATTTTTAGATTTTGGATCCAACTTGGATCGTTCACTTCCCTGAAGTAATGCATAAGCTACACATCCTAACACTCTCAAGTGAGAGTAACTCTCGTATCTTCCATACTAAACCTTATTTGTAGTTTTTAAATTCAATGCCGCTAAAGGTGACCTGTTGATCAAGTAATATGTTGTGTTCACTGCCTCTGCTCAGAACCCATGACTCTAGCCAGAGTGATTCAACATAGACCACACTTTTTCTAGTAGTGTTCTATTCATCCTCTCTGTCACGTCATTTTGTTAAGACATTTTAGGAACTGTTAAATGCCTGACAATCCCTAAATTTTTACAGTAATCGTTGAACTCTGATGACAAGTTTTTTCCACCATTATCTGATATGAGAATCTTTACTTTTCTGTCTGTTTTCTTTTCAATCATACTCTGCTACTGCCTGAATTTATGAAACATATTTAATTTATTTTTAATTGAATATACCAAAACTTTGCTAGAGTAGTCATCTATAAATGACACAAAGTAGTTGGCTCCACCTACTAAAGTGACTTTTGCCGATCCCTATACATCTGAATGTATATAGTCAATCAGCTCCTTCGAAGTATACTTTCCTATGGAGAAACTGGCTTTCTTCTGCTTCCCGAAGATGCAATATTCACAAAAATTTAGTTTACAAGTTTGAATGTCAGAAATTGTTTTATTCTTTATGAGCTCTATCAGCCCACGTTTACTCATGTGACCAAGCCTCTTATGTCACAAATCTGAGAGATCTTTAGAATCTTTTATAACTGTAACACCACTGTCGCTGATTGTGTTGTCTATTAAAGTATATAAATTCTCCATCTTTTCACCTTTCATCAACGTCATAGCACCACGTACGACCTTTAGTTTATCAGATTCTAGGATGACTCAACATCCTATCTCATCCAATGCACCCAATGAGAATAAATTTTTCTTCAGATTAGGCACATGCCTAACCTCAATAAGAATGCGAACACAATCCTCAAACATCTTGATTTTGATAAAACTGATACCCACTGCTTTACATACACTATTATTTCTCATCAAAATCGTCCAACCATTGGCTACCTTGTACTGATCAAATGAATCCCTGTACAGACACATGTGGTTTGATGCCCTTAAACCTAGGATCCATATACCATCAAACTGACTGGAGCCTAACAATGAACACAATAGGTCTTCACCGAAATCCTACTTAGCAACACTAGCCTGTTACGAAGTTCCTTCATAACCCTTATCTTTATTCAATCTCTATTTGTAATATTTGCGAATATGTCTAGATTGCTTACAGAAGTAACATATAACATCCTTTCTATCACCCCTGGATTTGCACCTGTTGTTTCATCTAGTTGATTTATTATCTCCTTTGGACATGTCTCTTTTGCGATCATGGTTTCGACTCCTTTCGCTCAAGATACTAATCACTTCAGAGTTAGGTTCGAGCTGTTTTCTCAATTCGTTGCAAAGAAGTGAAATAGTCACTTCCTCGACCACAATAATATCTTTAACATAAATTAATATGGTAACAAGGTGCTCATAAGACGTAGGCAATGAGGTAAGTAAGAGAAGTGCAATGCTTCTTCTTTAAGTTTCATCTCAATGCTCAATAATTCACTATTTATTTTATTAAAAGAATGTAAATGATCATGAATATGTGTACCAACCTTCATACGTAGGGTGTAGAGTTGCTTCTTCATAAAGAGTTTATTGGATAACAACTTTATCATATAGAGAGATTTCATCTTCTTCCACAGATCCACGATCGTCTCCTCAGGAAGAACGTTGTACAAAACTTCATCGGACAAGCACAATCAGATAGTGCTTACGACTCTCTTATCAATAGAGATTCACTCTTCATTGGACATCTCTGCCTTCTTCTCTATCTCCTTTCCTAGTAGCGCATTATCAATGCCTTGTTGGACAAGAAGATTTGTGACCTTTACTTGCTACAAAGTGAAGTTATCCTTCTCCGAAAATTTCTCCACCTCGAATTGTGCATTCGAGACCTTCATCGCCATTGTAGCATCAACCTCGCTCAGATACTACTTATTAGGAATTCTACCCACTCTATCGAAATCCCAATCGCGATGAATGCAAAAAAATAAGAAGATGCAAAAGAACAATCACATACAACACAAATATTTACATGGTTCACCCAATCTGGGGCTACGTCCACGGGAGTATATGCACTATTTATGAACGTTTACAACACACACCCTCTTCTCTCTAGTTCAAACTCAATCAAGATCAAACATGATCTTTTATAGCCAACATATTGTATAAAACAATGACACAGTCATTCAAAGAACAGAAAAGAGATATGCCGAAATATAGTAACAATTCCGGCTCATGAATGACTACAATTGGATGTTCAATCCTTAAACAATTCATCCAATACCTTGCCTCTCAAAGTATTCACCACAATTTTCTCTCTTAAAAACTCTCTAAAAGCTATCCAGGAATCCTATAGAAGTTTTTCTGCTAATAGGCTTCAAAACACATTAGGAAACTTGACCCAGAAAATCTTCTAAAATTGCCAAGTATTCAAAATTGCAGAACTGAATCCGCATAGAATCGATCGATCGACTTTATCACCTCGATTGATCGATTTCAGTTGGTGAGAAACCCAACATTAAGTTCTCAGATCAATCGATCGACTTCCCAAGCTCGATCGATCGACTTCCACCAGTGAGTAAACTCATAAACTATGTGTTGGGGATAAAACCTTATTGAACATGCAATAGGGATGTTGGCGTGGTCATGGGGAGGGGAGGATAGCTGATGAGGTATAAGTGCGTACTTTCTTTTAAGGTACCTTCATTTACAACCTTAGATTCTTGCTTCTCAACCCTGATTTTATGTGCTTAGACATTTGATTGCTTTGAATCGGATGATGGAGATTAATTTTTTTCTAATCCCTAACATTGTAGATCTTGAGATCATGGCCCTTTCATCATATGGTCAAATTTTTATTTCACATGGCACAACTCCTGAAAAGTTTACTTTTTTGGATGTGTGTGATGTTAAATCAAAATCTGACCACTTGATGGTAGGCTCATGATCTCAAGATCTGTCGTGTCAAAGACTAGGCTTAAAAAGAATCTCTACCATATGATTCAAAGAAGTCAATTGTTTAAGGATATAAAAACCCGAGTTAAAAAGGCAGAATCTTGGATTTTAAATACAAGGACCCTTTTCTCACAACTCAAATCATGCCATATCTCGGGAAGATGTACTTTCTCTTGCCCATCTTGGATGAGATGCTCGAGATTGCCGAGATCTCATATATATCGGCAAGATATGGTGTGATTTGAGGCCCCTAATGATTCACACTTGAATTTCGTACCGCCGGAGCCTGAGATGTGAGAAGTCTAGTGTCGGGCGAGATTTCAAACCATCTTGCATATTGTTCTTTGTGCCAATCTTTTGGGCTAAAGATCTTTAGATAATGGCCTTCAAAAAACAAAGGGATTAGATTATGTTTTCACGTGGCAAAGGCACCTAAAATACCAAGTATTCCTTTTGTGTGTGCAAGTAGTGGCTCCTCCCAAAATATTTACCCAAATCTCAAGCTGGGTACCTAATGCCATTGGTTTGGGTAGAGTGGTGCAAGATCTCTATCAAAGGTACGGAGAATTGGAGATAACGATTTCAACCACTTAATACTAGGGCTGACCCTAACATTTTGTGGGTCCAAGGCGAGTTCCTAAAATGGGGCCCCGGTTTCATATTATTTTATAATATAAAAAAAAATTGTCACAATTTTTTTTTGACAAATAAAATAATACTCATTCTATTTTATTATATATAATTTGAAAATGTAACTAAGAAATTAATACAAGTAAATATTAAAAAAAAAATGCAATAAAAATGCAATACGAAATAAATGCAATACGAAATAAATTTATTTAAATATTTCTCTTCTCGCATTTTTAGTGGCAAAGTCACTGATTAAAGTTGTATAATCAATCTTATCTACCATATCATTTTCAATGGATAACATAGCTAATCTATTTAATCTTTCTTGTGAAATCTTTTTTTTCGATGGGTAATCGAGGTTGGAGGGTCCTCACCCTTTCAATAAAAGAAAAGAGAAGATTAGATGCGATAAAAGATTTGAATAATATCTTCTTGTAAGTGAGAGAACAATTGAGAAGGAATCACATCAGCATTGCTTGCATTTCATCGGACTACAAATGATTCATTTAATCCTTGATTGGCGAGGTAATCAGCAGTTTGATTGGTTTCCCTACAAATGTGAGAAAACTTGATGTAGTGAAACCTATAAATCATATCTCGAATTTTCTCAATAACTATGAGATGTTTCCATTGAATATGATTGGAACCAATGGTACTAGATATATCACCAAGAGAGTCTGATTCTACATGAAGCCTTGAGATGGCTGAATCTTTGGCCACATTTAGTCCATGAAAAATAGCAATGAGTTCAGCATGCATGATGTCATGGGCTCGAGTAGGACCATGGAACGATGTGATAAATTCACGATTAGAGTCTCTCAAAATGCCCCCAATGGCATAAGTATTATTGAGGTAAGAAGCATTAGTGTTCATCTTGATTGTATCAAATTCCGACGGCGTCCATTGACAACTCTTAGGGAGATGATTCTGAACTAGTTGGAGGCACCAACCCTTCTAAATGAGCTCATCAAAGCATTCCAGCTGAGCATCAAAGGCAATTGAATTGATTTTGATGGAGATATCTTCAACTACCCTTTTGAGGAGCAGATTTTTTGGAGTAATCTTGTCTTCAAAAATTTTCTGACTACGTTCGTACCATATATGCCATATGAGAGTAGAAAAGGCTATGAGAAGCATAGCCGATCGACGAGATTTTCCTTTCGATTCTTTAATGAAAAACAATAACTCATCAACGAGGTGGATCTTATCACTATAGGAAATATGGAGTCGAGCAAGAATTAATCTCCAAACCCATCTAGAAATCGGGCGGCAGAAGAAAACATGATAATGGGTTTCTTGGGCCGTCCAACATAGAACACACCTAGAGGGGATTTGAATGCATCTCTTAATAAGATTGTCAATTGTTGGCAACTTGTGGTTGATGGCCAGCCAAGCACAGAAGGAGTGCTTAGGGATACGGTTTGGATGCCATATTAGGTTTGCCCAATTAACATTAGGGCAATGAGGTCGCATGATATTCCAAGCAGAGGAAGTAGAGAATTTTCCATAAGGTGTCAAATCTCATATTATTTCATCGTCGAAGAAATTAGAGGGGGTCTCACGCGCTTTTACCTTATCCCAAGCCTCAACCATGAGAAGAGTACTTGCATCAAGAAGATTCCATTGACCATCGTGAATCATTTCGGATACCTTAATATCTTCAGTGATGCCCGATTGTAACATTAATCTACTCCCATATATTCGGATAAGAGAGCCTTCCTCCAACCATGGGTCTTTCCAGAAGCTAATAATAGATCTGATTCCAACAATGATATGAATATGAGACCCGATCGTATCTCTGACTCACATGATTCCTCTCCAAGCCCATGAGGAACTATTCAAAAGAGTGCATGTCCAAATATCATTTGGAGTAACATATCTATGGGTGCACCATTTCTTCCATAAAGAATTTGATGAAACAAGGTTTCAAAAAAGTTTGGCGAGGCTAGCATCATTCCAATCAAGAAGTCTTTGAAGCCCTAATCCGCCTTCTTTTATCGGTTTGCATATATGTTTCCAACTAATATGGTGCGAAGATTGAGCAAGGGTTGGGCCTCGCCAAAGGAATCGAACAAAGAGGGATTTGATTTCCTTTATGACTTTTCAAGGAAGATAGAAAACACCGAACCAATAAATCTGATATCTATTAAGGACCGTTTTGATAAGTTCAAGGTGGCTGACATAAGATAATAAGATGCTTTTCCATCCTTTTAGGCAGTTTTGGATTTTATTAAGGAGAGGAGTATAGAGGCAATACAACATCCTTGTAGAGAAAAGGGGAACTCCAAGATACCGCAAGGGGAGCGTTCCCTCTTTAAACTTCAGTTTCAAAAGAACTCTAGCTTTTTCATTGCAACTCGAACTGAATATTAAAGTGTTCTTGGTTTCATTAACTTTGAGACTCGAGAAAATTTTTTTGTCCAAGAGATCCCTTAATCCTGCAGCGGAAGAAGACTTATCTTGGGAGAATATAAGAAGGTCGTCGGCAAATATCAAGTGAGAAACTTCTGGGGCATCTTTGAAGTTATGATGCTTGAAATTTCTAGTAGTAACGCTTTCATCAATGGTACAGGTGAAAGCTTCCATAACAATGGTGAATAATAGTGGCGAAAGAGGGTCCCCCTGTCTAAGCCCACAATGACTAGGAAAGCCCCCATGAGGCGTTGCATTAATCAAAACAAAATTTTTTGGCAATGTGATGCATAACTTGATCCAATTGATCCACACAAGGTCAAAGCCAAGTTGGTAGAGGATGTTAATAACAAAGTCCCATCTAACTTTGTCATAAGCCTTTTGAAGATCAATCTTCGCACAGAAGGCTTTCGGCCCAGATTGAAGATGAAAATTTCTAATAAGTTCATGCGCCAAGAGAATATTTTCTACAATTTTTCTGCCTTGGATGAAAGCAGACTGATTTGGACTGATAATAGAAGGCAAAACCAAAGCAAGTCTTTTAGACATAATTTTTGTGATAACTTTATATATAAAGTTACACAAAGTGATCGGCTGAAATTTATCCAGCGAAATAGCTCCATTCTCATTGGGAATCAATTTGATGAAAGTAGCATTAATCGAATTAGGGAGTTTATTTTTGTTGAAAAAACTACGTACGACCTTGATGAGGTCGCTACCAACGATGTCCCAGTGATCTTGAGAAAACTCTGTCGAGAAGCCATCAGGTTCAGGAGCCCTATTTCGAGGGGAGTTGAAAACACTATATTTTATTTCTTATGCTGAGACAGCCGTGCAGAGGGATGTAGCCTGAGAGGGGCTAAGTTTCCTCTTAAAAAGGAGTTGAGGGGTGTCTTGACTCCTCGAGGGAGAAAAGATATGCTTGAAGTATTGGATCGTATGATTTCCAATCTCTATCTCATCGGTAATGCTTTTGCCAGAAGGACCTGTAAATTGAAAAGAGTATGTTTTGCAATACGAGAGGCAATAGAAGCATAGAAAAATTATGTTCTTAGGCACAAGGAACAATTTCTCCCAAAGATCAAGGGGAAATTGATGAGACACCGCCGATTGTATGGATGGAGGTGGGGAGGCGAAAGTAGGAGATGAAGATGGGGGAGATGGTGACGACATCACATCAATTATCTCGATATCAGTATTGATGCACGGTGTAGGAGATTTGGAGCGATTTACCTTCTTTCTAGATGGTTCTCTCCAGTAAGGAATGATCATCGGATCGAGGTTGATGATTTCAACATTGTTTGGCACAAAAGGGACCGTCCGATGAGAGCGGCGCTCCCGCTTTTTAGCAGTCTCCTCCATCTTTGATAATCGTGCTCTGGTGAGATATAATCTTCAGGCCATGAGAAAGATTGTACAGAGTTAATGAAAAGTGAGCTTAAAGGGGAATATAAAGGGAAAAATATATAGAGTTGGAGTAGGAGTGGAAAGAGGTGTCCTGCAAAAAAGAAATAATGAAAAGTGTGGCAGTACGTCTAAGGGAGTCCACGGACGTGAGAAAAGTGGCAAATTAGAGTACCAATAGGAGTACAGTCGCAAAAAAATAAAAAATAAATAAAAAATATTGGGGTCGATTAATTGAACCTGGAAGGTCGATGCATCGACTCCCTTTTTTTTTTTTTTTTTTTTGCTTTTTTTTTTATTCGCAAACAGTGGGTCGATTAATCGAGTATAACCCTCGATTAATCGACACCAACTTGGCAGAGAGTTGAAAATTTTCAAAAAATGGCATTTTAATGGTGCTGTTCAACTACTCTAAAGGCAACCGATAATTTGCAAAATTTTGGCAATCCTACACAGATTAGAAAACACACTTGTTCATTGATAAACACGATGATTACAAGGACACTTCTGATTGACACATAAAATAAACAGCCTAAACAAAAGAAAGAAAAATAACACAAAACGAAAATTCTTAATCCTAGACTAATCAACTAATCATCCCCATCCTCTTCGGCCTGGCGAGCCCTGGCGCGCATCTCATCATAACTATTAGGCCACATGCGCTGCCCAATCTGATGGAGGAAGGAACGATCATAGTAGCTACGGCGCATGAGTGCACCATGTTATCGCTGCTGCTCCTCTTGTAAAGAGTTAATTTGGGCTTGGAGCGAGCCAAGCGACACACCCTCCTCGGGTCCTTGATCAGGTGCATGTTGGTCATCCTGGCGTACGCAGCTGCGCTGGCGTGGGGGAGCCGGTTGGACCGGTGCATCAGCAGGGGCATCAGGGACATTTCCCAAGAGACACATACTGCGGTTCCATTGGGACGCACCATAACGATAGAATGCAAGGTTCCCGACATCATCATCCCGGTAGAATGGGAAACGAAGGAAATTAAGCAATTTCATAACATAATGGGGGAAGTAGATCAACGGGGCTTCACCAGCGGAAATTAACAAAGGAAATTAATCAATTAATCAAAATGTTTCATTTACTTGCAAAATTTCCAATTACATTCATAATATTTCAATTACAATTAAAAATGAAAAGAAAATCTTGCAGCAACGTCCTAAGGAAGATTCTTCGATAAAAGCGGTCCTCCGCTTCTAACCGAAATTTAGGAAGATGGATGAACAGCAGGTGGTGGATGGGGTGGAGAGGCGGGTGGTTCCGTCTTAAGTTTCTTTTTCTTTCTTTTCTTTCTTCTTCTTTACCTATATCGATTACATATATAATCGATATCGACCCTATATGTAATCGATACCGACTCTAGATGTAATCGATATCGAGTCTATATATAATCGATACCGATTCTATATGTAATCGATATCGAGTCTAGATGTAATCGATATCGATTACATATGAAATCGCTATCGACTCAATATAAAGTCGCAATGATCTCAAAATATTTATTTATATAGAAAATATTTAATTTACTGACTCAAAAGATTTCATGAAGTCGCCATTGAACCAAAATATTTCATTTACTTGTAAAATTTTTCAATTACATTCAAAAATTTTCAATTACAATTAAAAATGAAAAGAAAATTTAGGAAGATGGATAAAGAGCAAGTGGTGGATGAGGTGGAGAGGCGGGTAGTTCCGTCTTAAGTTTCTTTTTCTTTTCTTCACTACGTGAAAATGAAGAATAAGCAACATTGCTTGCTTAAAGAAAACCACGGTCTTTGACCGTTGTGGACAAATCAACTGATACAACTGCCCAACACCGTAGTTTCTAAAATGCAACGGCCTAATATTGTATAATTAAGCCTATTCGAACCTGCGACCTCAAGATATAAAGCAAATTGGGCATCCGTTTCTCAAATGCAACGGCCCGGTTTGTTATAGCTTAGGCGATTCGAACCTCGGCCCTCTAAGTTATATTAGGCGCCCAAATACCCAAATACCTTATAAGTAAAATCCAGCGCGGGAACGCCTGTCTAGCTACCCTTTCTCTTCTTAGCCCTTCTTATTCCTCTTCATTTGATGCGATCTTCGTCGTTGCCGAAGCGATTCGATCCTCCTCATCTCCAAAATCTGAAGCTTGATTCAATGCAAACCTCCTCGTCTCCATAAGCTGAAGCCTGATTCGACGCGATCCTCGTCGTCTCCAGATGCCACAGCTTGAAGCTCATTAAAGTTGAAATTAATCTATGCATCAGTACTCTCTTTGAGGCCTAGCGATTAAAGCTCGCCAAAGCGACATTGAAGAAACGATCAGGTAGGGGTTTTATTTTATTTTATTTTTTCTAAAATATTAAAAAGGATTATACCCAAATCATTTTACTTTGGCATACCCTAATTAGAAATAGTTTTTCTTAAATCTATATGTTTTTTGATCATCCAAAATATTTTTTGAAATTTCAGAGTTAGGGTTTTTATTTTCTTTTATTTTTTCTGAAGGATTATTTTATTTTTTCTTAAGCAGCTCCTCCATCTTCGAAGCCTGCTAAATCCGGTTGGGATATATATTGATTGTTACCCTACTGTATTTTGAGGTATTTTCCCAAATTTTTCTCTGTTTTATATGGTTTGCTATCTATTTTTGTGTAAAAAGCGCATATGAAAAATGGGAAATTCAACATGAAATTGCAAAAATGTTGATTGATGGCCGTTTGATGTCTGTGCTTAACACGTTGAGAGGAACCCCCCGAGTTCTACGCATTTATGGACCTTGTAACGCATGAAATTTCATGCTCTTCAATGCATGCATCTCAAGGTCCATGATGTCTGTGGCTTAACAATGTACTCGTAGTTAAGCCATATGTCAAGATTTAGTTATTTTGGCTATCGAGATTCTTCCTTCCCAAGTTTAGAAATAATGTTGATTGCTTTGAATGAGATGATAGAGAAATAATGTTGATTGCTTTAAATGAGATGATAGAGATCGTTTTTTTTTTTTTGGCCCAAACTTCCATGATCTCAATTTCTGGATATTCTGATGGTTAAATACCGGAAACTTGTAATCAAAACAAAGCGAAACAAAAATCGATTCGATTCACTTGGTTCGGTTTCAGCTTTATTCAAAAAATTTCAATACTAATTCTTTTCTTTTGTCAGTCTTTAGTTTTGGGTCCCAACGGTTTTTGGTTTTAGTCATCAAAATCGCGATTGGGAATCGGTTAAGTTCTTTCCGATTTTATGTCCCAATTGGCATTTTCCGGTTTTGGCCACTCAAAACTGAAAGCAAACCGATTGGGAATCGGTTCGATTCTTTTTGCTTTTTGGCTGGTTTCAGTCCAGTTTGGCGGGCCAGATTTTTGGTCAGTTTTCTATGTAAATTATATAAAAAATTATGCTAATTATGTGTTGAAATTATGTTGGAATCATGGTATCAAGTGTCGGCCGACACATACATATCAGCGATCTGTATCAGTATCTCCGTCAATTTGAGATGTCAACCGATACTGACTCACTTTTCAAGATGTGAAATCAAAATCTAACCATGTGATTGTATGTTCATGATCTAAAGATCAATTAGATCAAAGATAGGTGCGAAAAACAAACTCCATCAACATGAGATTGGTCCCCCCCTACAAGTCAAACCAGTCCACTATGAGATTGATCGGTCACTTGGGAATTTTCACCTAACATAAAACCGATCAATCTTATATAAGAACGAAGTATCATATGAAACCTAAGGAAATTTTCATCTAACCCATTTTTTCAATTAAATTAAATTTCAACATATGTCAAATATTTAGACCCTGTTTGCTTATGCTTAATAAAAGAAATGAAAAAGTTCAAGGTCTGGGACCCTATTAGATAATAAGAAAAATGTTGAACACTGTTTGATAAAAAGTAAAAGATCAACTTGTGGACTTCTTGGATTCATACGATAGAGATCCTTTTTCACCCCTAATCTTCCACACAATGGATCTTGAGACCATGAGCTTCCCATAATTCAATCTTCTTGTTTTCTAATCTTTTGGGTTGTTGAAATTTTGTTTGTTGTTGTCAGAAACTCCAGTTTTGCTGGGTTGTTTCTATATTTTAGGAAAATGATAACTGGCGCATAGTTTTAAAAATGGGCCAGGGGCCGACATGTATATATCGTGTTAGGCCTGATCTAGTACGATATGAAGCCCCGACTAAATATGAGTATACAAGTCAGCCGATACCGGCTCATATTATGCTGGTTCAAATAAGCCATTATCAGTCATATGGGCACCTATCACTTGTGCTTTTTCTCTCTTTCTCTCTCTAAAACTTCAATTTTTTTCCTTCATTATTGTGATTTTTCCTTCATTTAGTTTTGTAGAATGTCTTCAACAATCCCAAGTAAAGAGTGAATGACGGCAAATCATACAACTGTGGAATATATCGAAGGTCTTCATTCATTTATCAAATTCGCAAAAGAAAATGTAGAAGATCCTGATTGGTGTTGTTGTCCTTGTGTCAACTGTCGAAATCTTAAAAAGCATAGCCTCGTGATTATTATGGAACATTTATTTTGTGATGGTATAGATAAGATCTCTGTGATGACGTAGTCAGGCGCGAAGCGAGCGAGTCGCATGAACTCCACCCCATACTCTCTAACAATCATCTTCCCTTGAGTAAGCTGTAGAAATTAAATCTCCATCTGGTTCCTCACCACCTCTGGAAAATACTGCTTGTTGAATTCCTCGACAAACTCGTCCCAAGTCTAGGGCATATCTGGAGTCTCTTGAGCCCTAGTCCGTGAAACGGACTTCCACCAAGGCCCAGCCTCTCCGTCTAGCATGTAGGCTGCCCAACGGACGCTCTCATCCTCCGTGCATGTCAGTACACTAAAAACTTTCTCCATCTCACTCAGCCAATGCTCTGCCACTATGGGCTCTCCCTGTCAAGAAAAACTAGGAGGTCTCATCCTCCTGAACTCAGTAAAAGCAGATGATGCTGGCGGTGTCAGAGCCACTGGAGGTGTCGGTGGCTGATGCTGCTCATGAGCCATGTGACCTACCAAAGATGCTGCCTGTTGAGCCATAGTAGCTGTCATGGTCTCCATGGTGTGCATCATCCTCTGACGCTCTTCTCTATCCTCATTTCGCTCTCTAAGTCTTTCTTGCTCTCTCTGATCTTGATCCTGACGATCTCGATCACGGTTCTCTTCCTGATCTTGGCTCCCTTGGCCACCACTGCCAGAAGCTCCTCCATCTCCTATAGGTTCTCTATCCTCATTTCGCTTCTACTATGGCCGCCCCTGAGTCGGCCCCTTCCTCTAGATGACATAATGGTCTATACGTGAAAACAAAGTTTTCATTAGCAGAAGTCCCTATGTTCTGACAAAAGAATGATTGTTAGAGTTTCTAAAAGAAAAGGCTTTGATACCAACTGTGACAGCCCAGATTTTGGCACCCCAAAACTCGTGCCATCAGCACGATCCCCCAGACCGTGCCCTAAAACTGTGCACGGAAAATTGGTATATCAAGCACAAATTAAATAATTAAAGCAAATAATCTCATAAGCGGAAACAGTTAATATGCCCAACTAGCATATGCAAAAGATAGTTCTACTTTCATGCCACTGCATGAACAGAGAACCGATCCGAACCATTGGTGATAAATAGATCACCCCAGATGGTTCGCCAAAATAATAATTTAATTTAATTACATGTTTATCAAAAATAAAGGCTTGACATACCAAGCCATACAACTAGCTCTCAAAACTACCCTCTGTCAAAGTGCACAGTAGAGTCTCCTAGAAGAAGTCCTCGGGTGGAGGCTCCAATTTGTCTCCAAGCACATAATCCGAATCACTCGGATCTACGTCTCCCGAAGCCTCTACAGCTGCTATCAATGGACCTGCGATGTATAGTCTAAAGGGTGAGCTACATCCTAGCTCAATAGAGAACAAACACAATGAACATATAAGTTAAAGCTCACATATATTCCATGATACCCTAAGCATGATGTGTCTATGCTTTTGAAAGAAAAACAGTTTGAATCTGATGAATTACATTCAAGTTTACTGGTAGTTAACATGTCTTACTTTACTGTTGATTTATCATGAATGATACTGAACAGGCCTAAAGCAAAACTTAAATCTTTAACTTAAGTAATCCCTGAGCAATATAGCATCGAGCCCCGATGAGATACCCTTCATCGTCATCTAATTAGACAGTTGTAAAAAAATGTATTCCCTAGGAATACGACCCAAGCCCCTTTCTCACTAGGCGGCGGGGTTAAATATCACACAACATCCCTAGGATGTACTTATGGTTACGGATAAACCTCCGTACTGGTGTACGGATTCGCCACCGTACCGGTCACGGATATCCTACCGCGTCAGTCGTGGGTATCCCGCCACGTCGGTGGGGTATCCTATCAAACCTCAAATAACAAAAATAACATGGGCTTTACATATAGTTGTTCATCGTGTAAGTGTGCTATCTTATATCAGTTAGGCCTCAACAGTAATTATTCAATCCTATGTATACATCCCTGGGATGTATACACACCCGCATCACACCTGATGCCTTTATTACTTCTCATCCCCTGGGGATGTCTCACTCTCATTAGATTACTTATTCTTAATTACTTGCATCACACAGATGCCTTTATCACATTCTTGGTGTCACACACGCACGCATTTTCACAAAGCTTTTCATAATTAAAATAACTTCAAATTGATAATTATATCACTACATACATGCTCTTAAAATTAATGTACATGGTCAAGGTGTTCCCTACCTCAAGTTTCTGATGGTCCAAGCATCAAGGTCTCACGCGGCTCCTTGTGCTCACTTTCACATGTACCACCTATGGTACATCATAACACATGAAATACATCACCTAAGATGTAATAAAGAAGGTCCTAGACCCTCCCTGAATCTCAAAGAGAAACTATAAAGTTAAGTAAAACTGTCAAAGCCGATTAATCGATTCCCAAAATCGATTAATCGAAACCCAAATCGATTAATCGATTCTCAAAATCGATTAATCGATTTCTCAAGTCGATTAGTCGATTTCCCTAGGTCTTGATTCTCTAGCCACTGGAGGTACTCAGTCGATTAGTCGATTTCTAAATTGACTAATCAAAAATCCAAATCGATTAATCGAAATCCAATTCGATTAATTGAAATCGGGCTTACTTGACTTTTCAACTTCTGGACCAAAATCGATTAATTGAACTCCAATTTCGATTAATCAATTTGGCCAGATTCAGCCCCCTTTCGGGTTGTTCTTCCAAATCTTTATCCTTTCTCTCCTATGCCTTTAATCTATCCTTCTAAGCATATTTGACAGAATTTAATCATTCACAATCTATACATTACATTAATTTAAAACTCACCTTCAATCAGTCCTCAAATTGATCAAGATCTAGGTTGGAATGGCTAGGGTTCCAGCTTTTCGTTTCAACGATCCTAACACATTGAATCCTTCAATCAATGCTCTATCCTCTTCTTGATTTACATTAACCTCTAGCCCTCGTAACTCCTCCTTACTTTTCTCTCTCTCTTCTTAACTCTCTCTTCAATAGCTCAAAACAAAAGGAAAATAGGGTTATTAAACCCTTATATTTGCTCTCCCGCTCGTGTGTTAAACACATACACCAGAGATAGGTGTATGTGACTGTAACTTAGCACCATATTCTACACTTAGGTCACACTAATTTCACCTTAATACATAATTTCATGAGCTCAATGTTTGACCATCACTTGGTCAAACCCATGACCAATCGGGCACGGATCCCGAGGTCAAAGTCAAACGATCAATTTTTTGGGACATTACAGAATTAGAGCATCAATTCCCATCCAAAAATCCGTCACTGGATTTGGTGTTTTTGCTATAGTTAGGGAAAACATGTGAAAGTGAACTTGTTTCTTACATAATCCATTTGTTATGGGAAACATAGACAACTAAAGACCCATAGAGAACTAGAGTCTAGGTTCTTCCCTAATGACCTTTCAAAGGGTGATGCCATTATTAAAACATATGGTAGTAGTCTGTTCATAAGTCATATTGTCGTACTAAAATCCTCAATTCATATATCCATAGCTAAGCTCAATGATATCTTTCGATGCTTTCTCTCAGCCAAACCATCTTATTCTAGTGTTTGTGGGCAATAAATGTGATGTCTAATTCCGTTGGTAGTCAAATACGATTGAAAACGTGCATCAATGAACTCTCCTCCCCAATCTAAAGGAGACATCTTAATTTGTTTATCCGTATGAGTTTGTATTTAGTTTATATTGTTGAAAACAGGGGATTCCACTATTAGATTGTTGATCAAAGATATGCACCACAGAACCAAGAAGGAGGTGATTTGCTCTAGATCATAAGAGCTTGTTTCTTTGTCTTCTTCCTCTCTTGATCTTTCTTTAGTGCTTTAAAGGGTTATTCATACTGGGTCACCATTATTTCTTGGTGTTACAACTGCCAGAGTCCTTGGGGATTGCCCCCTAACTTTGTTGGGGAAGAAGATTTCAAGGAGTTATTGTTGAGGCCCATTCACTTCCCTTGATATGGATTTTCTCAAGGAGACCCACCAAGATTCTTCTTATCATCCGGAAGGAGGATGGGCATCGTTATTCAATATTAGCAAAACTATTGATTCATATGTGAAGTTGGATTTCCCGGGAGAAGCTAAATCTACGAGATCACAAACGTAGATTTTTAGCTGGGCTATGCATGCTCAAAAACGCTTGCTCTAGAGAATGGAGTGGTCTTTTATCTCGAGATCTAAATCCAAGAAGAACCTGGAAGATGGAAGAAACCTTCATAGGTTGTCTTAAGGATGAGACCTTATTATGTCGTTGAAAATTGTTATTACACACCATTGAAGATAAAAGGTTCCGTGAAACTGATTTCTTTTGATGATGTATTCTTTCTATTTAAATTTTAAATATGAAAAAGAAAATTATCAAAAAATTAGCTAAATTTTTGAAATTTCACCGAAAAATACCAAAATTTATCGAAATTGTCAAAATTTTTCCAAAAGTTTTGTTAGACCCCCTTTTTGGTGACGAAATTTGTCACAGAAATTTTTAAGAGGGATTTTAGGAATTTGTGGTACTGAATTCAAGACTAAGAGGGGCATAGGGCTTCGTTTCGGTTATTTTAATAAGAAGAAACTAAAAAGATCTTAATGTCCATTTTTATTTAAGATTTATTTATCATATTAGTAATAAAAGTAGGGATATTTATGTCATTATAAAATTGGGACTTCTCTCATTAAAATAAAAGATGAGAGGAAAAATTCTACATGTATACTGCATCTGTACCTTTTTATATGATGCTAAGTTGCTAATCTATTAAACTTGAGGTCACATATTCAAGCTACTGACTGTTGAGAGAGTACTACAAAAAATAAAACAATTAATGGCGGCCAAAAACTGCCACTAACCAAAAAACTATTAAAGGCTATTAAGACTATTAACGACTAGGGTATTTGTAATATCCCGAATATTTCGAACCCGAACTCAATCGACCCCGTATGCGTGTCCGGCACGGCAACCGATGTTGCCTTAGGTATTTGAATAGATAATTACATAATTTAGGGATAAATTGTCTGAAAAGAAATAAGGTTAAGAGTGTGATTTGGGGCTTTAGTGGAGAAGCCGCACACCGACTTGTGGTGTGCTGCTTAGCACCAAATTTGAACCTTAGAGGATAAGTGGATGGGATTGAGCACCTTCATTCGGTATGTGCATCTAACACCAAATCAAAACCTAAAGGTGTGTGGATAGAATTTGGGGTGCAAATATCAAGGATATTTAGGGGGATTTCGTTGGGTTATAAGAGAGGGAAGACTTCTTGGGTAAGTCATTCACCTTACAAAATTTGAGAAAGAGAGAGTGAGAGTTTTAGTGAATCGGAGAAGAGAAGACTCTGTCACGCGTGAGCCCTTATACACAACAATCCCAACTTGGTCATTCATGTTCTGTGCACTCTATTTGTCGCTGATCGGTTGTCATAACGGAGCGTGAATCTTGAATGCGATAGAGATCCAAGATTTCCAAATCATGCAAACTTTTATCTTTAGAAACCCTCTTTCGAGAAGAGTTCCATCTCGCGATCGTCTTCCACACTTTGAAGAGGTTGAAATTGATCCGTGATTGTAGACGACTTCACCTTGAGCTTCGCTTTGATCAATCGATGTGGAATCACCGTAGAAATTCGAAGGTTTCGCTTCGAAACCCTCGTTGGGCAACTCTCCTCATAAGCCGCGAAATCGATCGAAAAAAGGTTAGATTTCTCATGATTTTAATGGTCTAGATTTGTAGATTAAATGCTTGGATTAATTGCTTGTTATGTGTGTAAAAAGTTTGGGTGAAAATGGCGAGAAGCCATGAGGAAAATGGGTTTCTGAAACTCAGAAATCGCAGTCTCTGAAACACGCAAGCCCGAGCTTTAAAGATCGCTCGTGCGAAAAACTTTCAGAAAGGCTTCTGAGAGCCTCGCGCGCCCGAGGAACAGAAGAAGCAGTCTCTGAAACTCGCACGCCCAACCTGTTTTGTTTTATATTTTAGAATTCATGTAATTATATATTTATTTCTTTTGTGAACCATGTTTCGGTGATGGTCGGCCATCACTGGTGGTTCGTTTCGGTTCTTTTGTCCACGTGTTTCACATGGAATTAGAACCTTTTTTTTTTCTTATATTCCTGTAGAAATGGAGCTCCTTGTTGTTATACTATGATAATTGCTTGGTGCTGTTAGACTTATCGATTTATCGATAGGTTGGCGAGTCAACCTTCTCGATATTTTGGATCCGAGAAAGTCGGGTCGTCACTATTGGTATCAGAGAATGGCTCTAGATTCGAATTTCCATAGGACTGTGGGCATGATTGTCTTTACAATCAATACTAATCAAATGTTATTATTTTCTAACAATGATAGATCAGCATGGCCCCAAGGTTCTGAGGCCGAGGAAGTGGTAGAGACGGATGAAGGACGGTTCCGTTGGAGGATGTTCCCGAGGGTGTCAATACATCTAGGGGTGTTGGGATTACTACAAGCCCTAATGCCATTCCTATACGAAGGAGATGTAACCAAGGGAATGTTGACCAAGTATTAGAGGCCTTGGCCAACAATATGGCTCAACAGACAGCTTTCATGGCTCAACAAATTATTGCTATAGCTCAGCAAGTAGAGTTGATTGCACCTAGACATCAACCCTCTGGGTTCGCAGAGTTCAGGAGGATGCGTCCTCCAAAATTTTTGGGTCAGGCTGATCCAATTGAGGTAGAGGGATGGTTGAATTAAATGGAGAAGATCTTTGATGTGCCACAATGCACAGAAGTCAAGAAGGTTCGATGGGAAACTTTCAAATTGGACGAAGAGGCTAACCTATGGTGGAAGTCAGTGTCCAGAACTAGGGAGCTGAAAATTCCCAATACGCCATGGACCTGGGTGGAATTTGTAGAGACGTTTAATGATTAATACTTTCCCATGACCATACGGAATCAGTGGGAAGTCCAGTTCATCAAATTATAGCAGAATAAGATGATCGTGCGTGAGTACGGAGCTAAGTTCGATAAACTATCAAGATTTATACCTCAGCACGTGGCCACTAAATTGATGAAGGCCAGGAAATTCCAGCTTGGCTTAATGCCAAACTTTCAGGAGAGGATCTCAGTCTTTGAGTTGGAGACCTATGTAGAGATAACGGCTAAGGCCCTTATAGTTGAAGAGGAAATCGAGAGGATGTTCAAAAGGAGAGACCAGCAGAATAAGGAAAGAGTTGGACAAGGATCGACAAGTGCCTATGATCAGGCAAACAAGAGGCCAAAGTTTGCGAGACCGTCGATATATCCTATTCAGTCAGCTTACTCAAGACCGGTTGCTTCTTCTGGACCTATCTCCTATCAAAGACCATTTGTGTCTTTGTCGGTACAATCCTTTGGACCTGCAGGCACTACTATGAGTGGGGCCTCAGTGGCACAGGGATCCTCACGGGTCTCATCTTTTGCTCTAATTTCATTACGTACAAGGTGTGGAAAACTACACAAAATTGAGGACTGCATGAGGAACACTGGAGCGTGCTTCCAGTGTGGCAGGATCGAACATAAGGTCAAAGATTGGCCTCAGGAGGACAAGGGAAGGACCACTTCAGCTTCTACATAGAGATCTTCTCGACCTACTATTTAAGGTAGAGCTTATGCCATGACTGTGTAGGATGCCTGTTATTCACTGAAAAGTGCCACTTTTCACCTCTTAACCTAGCCTTTGATGAACCTTGAAGCAGACTAATAATCATTTGTTAAGTGTGCTTTGTAGTTAGTAATAAACTATGCAGCTTAATACAAAATCCTTGGTTATTGGTCCAAAGAAGAGAAAGAATAGATGTAAAGATGACAGCTGAGCCAAAGCCTAATGGAACACCCTAGTAGTGCTCACCATGGTGACTCATGTGCTAGTCATCATTGACTAAAAGTCTAGCAGATGAAAGAAGTTAGATGAGAATGGAGGATGCTGCAACAACAGCAAGTGCAGTGCAGTAGAGGGACAGAAGACAGATCTCGCACAACTTGAGAAGCTTCCTCGTGAAGCTAAGGATGTAGTGGAAGCCGCCTTTGCGCAAATAAGACTCGCAATCAAGAGGAGAGCAGTAAAGAAATCTCGAAGATCTCGTATCTTAAAACCCTCAAAATTTGTGCTCTCAAAGCTCTCGTGGAGATCGAGCCTTAAAGCAGTCGCGCATAGAACACAACGAGTCAATAAGCATACAGAACAAAATATTACCTTGCAGAGTTCTCGCGTAGCCCTGAAAGAGAGAGACGCCCAGAATTCTCCTCGCGTAGATCTCATGCACTCTGAAGCCTAACCAGTTACTACGCGAGCGCAGGAGCATACCAGTGCGAGTACTCAGTGAGAGAGCTTCTGAAGCTCTCCTGTGTGAGAAATCCAGGCGCTCTAAATCATCTCTGCGACAATATTACAACACAAAGGAACTGTGCAATTAACTAAAGATTTATTGCGCGAGTGAGCACTTCTCACCAGCCAAAGGCTACTCCGTGAAGGCTCTGCAACTGCGCGAATGAACTAATGCAGATGCCAGCCCCGCGAAGCTCAGGCTCTCCACTTCTCAGTTTTAACTCAAGGACCTTTTAGGAGTTTCCCAAGACTAGGGCACACTTCTCGAGGTGTAGATTTCAAGGCACGCACATCCCAAGGCATTCAAGGGTTGTAACAGTGCCACGTCTACTGAAAAAATTAGGGTTAATCTCTTTAGAGCTAAGGCCTTTTAGACAGAGTAAATAAGCTGTACTTAGGAGTTATTATTTTCATCTTTCCTTCATCCTCTGTCCACTGAGAGCTCCAGCAGGCTAGGGTTAGGGTTTGATCATCTCTTTTTCTTATTTTTCTTCTCTCTTAGCCCAACATTTACTAGCTAATCCTCTTGTAAACAACTAGGTTTAGTTTTATTTCAGTTTTGTAATAGGCTTTGTATACATTGGGATTTTGGATGAGCAGTTGTGTACAGGCTGTAGCCTTGAGACAGTTCATTATAAGTTTTGCTTTTATCAATGGATTATTGTTTTAATGACTAATTAAATTTAAAGATCTTATGGTTTTCTTAGATGTCTATAGGATCCATGTATTTGGGACTAGCCCATTCAGTTTCTAGTAGATCTATTATTTACCATCTGATTTCCCTTGGTTTGATAGACCCATGGAAAGCAATGTTGGATCTGTAGTCAGATCTGGGGAGCTTGGAGGCTTGTGGACCATGGTGGCTACAACAGCTTACATGTTCTTTCTCGGATCTCTGTGGTATGGACAGACCTATCGGATACCCTGTGACCATTGCAGTGGACAGAGTATAACCCTAGGGTGGTGTCCATTCACATGTCTAAGAAGGATTCTTCTCCTCTGCACATGAGCTTTTAGAGCCTTATGAGGAGGTTTGTAAAGGAACTGGCTCCCATCTGTTTTACTTGACTGACATCAGATGTTAGATATAATTTCTCTGTAGTAATTGCATCTTGAGGCTGAGTCATTGCAGGCCTTTTGTAGCAATGACCAGCTGAATCTAAAGCCTTATTCAACCTGTTGTTGGTCCTTTGTGTGGGTACAGTAAGCTGTTGGCCTTGGCAAAGCACTTAAGATTTATGGGTTGGAATACCTATGGATGTCAGCCAGATCTGTGTGCAGATCTGGGGAGCTTGTATCACTGGCATTACATAGTATCTGCAATAATATTCATGGCCTGATCTGGTCCATTAGTTGGAGAAATGATCAGTCCACTCCTTTGGATTAGGTTAACATTTTTGGTTTAATCAATGGGATTTGACAGACTCTATTGGACACTCTGTGATCATTCAAGTGGACAAAGTATAGCCCTAAGAGCACCCCAAATGGTATGGGTTAAATTGGATTCTTCTACCTTATTGATAGCATCTCAGCAAGGACCACTACAGAGACAGACTAAATCTGAGTTACATGACTACATTAACTCTAGCTTAACCCGCTTACTTCCCATCATTTTTAAATTTTATTTTGGCACACACCATCACCATCTTCGTCTTACCCCTTTCTATAGGATAGGGCTGCACTTTATTTTTCTTCTTTTAGTATTAATTTAGTATAGTCGTGACACCCAACTCCCTTTCTTTAGGATTGTCAGATCTGTAGCCAGATCTGGAGGCCTACTATTATAGCTCATTTTGGGTTCTAGATCAATTTCTCTGTGGGACAAACTCTTACTTATCAAAACTTGCTACAATAGGCCCTGTATCTTGCAGGTCTAGGATGTTTTAGGATTACTATTTTCACCATCTCTTTATCCTCTATTTTACTGTGCTTTTAATTTTCTTCCAACACCACACAATAATCAACATCCTCCAAACAAGACGGAACAATGCCCAAACGTCGAATGATGTGATCCAAGGTATCATTCAAATTTCAGATGACAACTTTATTTTAGTCTCTGTTGATTAGTGTTTTCTATAAATTCTTTTATTATGTCATTCATAAACACCACATAGTTTATGTACAATTAATTAAATTCCATTTATAAAATTAAGGTACCCTTGCTATGTGTCGGGACGGCGACTTACATAAAACTGAGGCACAAGTGTTGATAGACCCCGAGTCTAATCACTCCTTTATCACCCCACTATTCTATGAAAAATTGGGTATCATTTCCAAGTCCCTTGACTTTATATTGGCTATATCAGTTTCTATGAGATGCCCAGTGAATACAGATGTTGTGTGTCGATTAGTGATCGTAACGGTTAAAGACCACGAGACAGTAGCCGATTTGATTTTATTGAGTATGGAAGGTTCGATGTAATCCTAGGAATGGATTGGTTATCCGCTTACCATGCAAGCGTAGATTGTCTTAGGAAAATTATAACTTTTTGCCCTCTAAAGAGAATTATTTTAATTTTATGGAGTCAAATCTTGCATTGCACCATTCATCTCAGCTATTCGAGCAGAGCGTATGATGCGGAATGGGTGTAGTGGATATCTTGCTTACTTGTAAGATCAAAAGAGAGAAAATTGGATAACAATTCTTAATCGTCAACTTGTTTAGCTGACGGTAATCGATGCAAAGCCGCATCGACCCATCCTTCTTCACAAATAATACCGGTGCTCCCCAAGGAGACACACTCAGTCTGATAAAACCTTTATCCAACAGCTCTTGAAGTTGTTCTTTCAACTCCTTCAATTCCGTAGGCGCCATACGATACGGAGCTTTCGACAATGGCTCGATACCCGACGCTAACTCAATCATGAACTCAATCTCCCGGTCAGGTGGCAATCCAAGTAGATCTTTAGGAAAAACATCTGGATACTCACGAGCAATCGTAATGTCTATAATATTTTTCTCCTCCTTATGGTCTTGCAAGCATGCAAGATATCCGCCGCACCCGTTCCTCATCATACACTCTGTTCGGATAGCTGAGATAAATGGTGCCAAACACGATTTGACTCCACAAAATTGGAAGGATTTTCTCTTTAGGGGGCGGAAAGTCACAACTTCCCGAAGGCAATCCACACTTACACGGTAAGTGGATAATCAATTCATTCCTAGGATTACGTCAAACCCTTCCATGCTCAATATGATCAGATCGACTATCGTCTCGTGGTATTCGATCATCACGATCACTGATTGACACACGATATCAGTGCTCACTGAGTTACCCGTAGGCATTGATACTATCAGTATAAAATCCAGGGACTTGGGAACAATGCCCAAGTTCTCAGCAAACAGTGGAGTGACAAAAGAATAAGTAGACCCGGGGTCTATCAACACTCGTGCTTCAGTTTTGCATGTCACCATCACGACGCATAGCTAGAGTACCTTTAATTAATACACAAAATTTAATTAATTGTGCATAATGAGTGTGGTGTTCACGCATGTTGTTGTGATTTTAAATCTTGTTTTAAACTAGCAAGCGCACGAATCAGATTGTAGTCAGTGGGTGCGAAGTACGAGATCGTTCCCACAAAGATTGGCCAGAAAATTATAGAAAATGAAATGGAAATAGCAATTAATCCAAAGAAAGAATCTATAGATCTAAAGCAATACTATACTAGTTTATCGATTTCTGAGATTTTAATGAGAAACGAAGATTAGGTAGTAAACTTGAATTAAATGAAGAATAAAAGAGAGGATCGGGATGCTAACTCCTCCCATCCTTGGTTTACCATTTATGAAATACAGATCTAACGGTTAAGATATGATACCATCACAAGATGCAAAGCACATAAACATTAAACTCAATCAAATGTTTACGAAAAATATTTCACTTAATCCACAAAACCAACTCTAAGTGTATGCTCTTTTTACTACCGTAAAAGAGATGAGGCAAAACATTCACTGTAAAAGGGACTTCTAATGACGATAGATTAATGTCGCAAAATAGGACAAAACATCTACCGTAAATGAGAGACTCCTAATGACGATGAATTAATGTCATAAATATTATTAACAAAGAAACCAGAGTAGATTCCTTATTGCAGATCCAAGACCATGGGAGTGGGATTAGCACCCCTATCTTAGATGACAATCAAAAATTTACTAATTTGGTAAGAACAATAAGGCATTAAAGATCAAGGGATCTATGATAGCATAATATCCCAATCACAGATCTATAGTAGCATAGATGAAAACCTCGGATTGTGTTCATTAGATCCCCATCCTTAAAAGGATTTAGCTACTTATGCTAGAAAGGAACAACATAATCGAAAGAAATATTAAAATAAATATTAAAATACCGTAAAATGGCTCCAATAAAATTCACAAAAGCTTTAATCCAAACAGGTACAATCTTCCTTAGTTGCAGAAATTGAAACTAATCTAAACTAGAACTAGGAAAATGCAAGAACAAAACTTGAAAAATGGAAGAAGGAACTGGAAGAAAGCCGAAAATTCCTAGAAAAAGAAAAAATAAAAGCTAAGATAAAAGTCCCTTAAAATCAATTCTCTAGTTTGCTTAAATAGGGTCTCAGCTCTAGATTTGAAATTCAAAAATCAAATTTGAATTTTAAATTTCAAGGATCATTAACTCCTTTGCTCCAATGTTCATACGTTTGTTGTTCTTATGCTCTTTTATGCTTCCAAATGCATCCAATGGCCAAATCTTCCTGAAACAATTAGAACTTCACAAATATATCGGATTGCTCTCATCGGATGGCTAAATGTAGGCTTAAAGGGGTGAAATATGATCATATATCACTACTCATCACATGCTTTACTAACATAAATTATAAAATACAAATAAAATAGAAATTAGAATAAGATTTGACATCTGAACTTTTAATGATACCTTGAATCACGTCATTCGATGTTCTAGCATCCTGAACTATCATGGCATAGGCTCGGCCTTGAATAGTAGGTCGAGCCGATCTCTATGTAGATGTCGAACCGGTCCTTCCCTTGTCCTCCTCAAGCCTTGACCATATGTCCTATCGTGCCACACTGGAAGTACGCTCCAGTGTTCCTCCTACAATCCTCTGTCTTGAGTGGTTTCCCACATCGTATACATGAAGTGACCAGAACAAAAGATGAAGCACGTGAGGATCCTTGTGCCACTGAGGCTCCACTCGCAGTAAAACCTCCTAATCAGAAGGATCGCACAGGTGAAGATACTGACAGTCTCTGATACTAGGTCGGTCTAAAAGAAGTTGCTAGTCTCGAGTACGCCGATTGGGTAGGATACATCGACGGTCTCGTAAACTTGGGTCTCTTATTTGCTTGATCATAGGCACTTGTCTGACCCTGCCCAGCTTTATCCTTATTCTACTGGTCTCTCCTCTTGTACATCCGATCAATGTCTTCCTCAACTATGAGGGCTTTACTAATTACCCCTGCATACGTCTCAAGCTCAAAAGTGGAGATCCTCTCTAGAATATTTGGCCTCAAGCCCATCTAAAATTTTCTGGCCCTCGCTCTGCTTGCTGAGCAATAGTAGCAGTCTGCTGAGCCATGGATGCTGTCTGTTGAGCCATATTGGTGGCCAAAGCCTCCAACACTTGCTCAACCCGGTCTGTCTTGACCTTCTCTCCCAACTCTAATCGGAACTGCATTAGAGCCAAATACAAAAGCAACTCCCCTAGATGTACCAACACCTTCGGGAACCTCTACCAATGGAACTGTCCTTGGTCCCTCGCTTCCTCTGCCTCTGCCTTTGAACCTTAGGGCCATGCTGATCTATCATTGTTAAATGATAATAATATTTGATCAGTTTCAATTGTAAAGACAATCATGCCCATAGTCCTATGTAACTCCAGATCTAGAGCCATGCTCTGATACCAATTGTGACGACTCAGCTTTTCCAATCCTCGTGTATGGGAAAGGCCAGCTCGCCAACGTATCAATTAAACGATAAGCCGGACTGAACACAACATAAACAGAGTAAAAGCGTAACAAAAATTCTATTTCTATAAGGAAAGCAAAAAAAATAATGATTCTAACCCCAGGCAAAATCATGGGCAAAAGAACTGAAAAGAACCATCGGTGATGGCCGACCATCACCAAAACATGGTTCGCCAAAAAGAATAATATAATACATGAATTCTAAAATATAAAACATAATAGGCCGACGTACTAAGCCCAAGTCTAATCTCTCAAAAAGTATAATAAAACATAGTAGAATCCTAAACCGAGAAGAATTCCTCTGAAGGAATCTCAGACTCTTTCTCAGGAATGTAGTTCGGATCACTCTCGTAGCCCCTAGCCGCTACATCTGAATCAATACCTATGACGTATAGTCGGAGTGAGCTAACATCTAAGCTCAGTAGAAGAGACTCATATCAATCACATTAAATCTCAATTAACATGGGTTTTAAAATATTCGGAATAGATAATTTTCAAAGCAGATATTCAAAATAGAATAGATAACTGAAATTCGAATACAGTGATCAGATGCAAGTTAATAATCTAAAGGTTAAGCAGATTCCAAAACAGGTAATGAATTCAGATGATGATTGTTTCATGATTCATGTATGAAAACTTATCAAATTCATGACTTAAAGTCTAAACATAACTTATCTCCTAAGTCTCTATAACTTGAAAGCAGGAATAATACCGATGGGACCCCTACCTACCATCGTCGTTCATGAACCCATATTCAAGAGTGCAACAAGCCCCTCCGTTAAGAGGGTAACTTGTGCAAGAAAATTGTTCAGGAAATGAGGGATCGTTCAGGTGAATCATAAATCAGATGCAGATTCAAATGCAAATTATAATACATAATTCAGAGTTTTAGATTTAGATTTTAGATTTATAGCAGATTCAGATTTCAGAGTTCTTATTTCGGATTCAGAGTTTTTATTCAAATTCAAGTTTACAAATGCAAGTTCTAGATGTCATATGCAAGTTCAAAAGATCATAATACAAATTATCCATGTGAATTAAAATAGAATGCAAGTGATGATGAGATTCTCCTACCTCAGAATGCTCTCACGCAAATCGATGTAAAATACCCTTATCGGACGGTGTCAAAGCTCACAATATAACCTAAGACAAATAACATCCTTATATCAAAGGTCTAGTAGCATACAAACAAACGATTCGAACAGAATTCGAAAAAATAAGCCAAACAGATTCAACTCTATTTCTCGTGCGAGCGAGGCACAGGCTTCAGGCGCACGAGCTCACAACACCATATTTCTCGTGCGACCGATTGGATTTATTCCTACTGTAGTTTTGCACGTGAGGCCTCGCGTGAGCAAGCCTCTTGTTCACATATGCCCTTCCGCGAGTGAGTCTCAGGGTGTAATAGCCCTGAATTTCTAGAAGAGAACCTGACTGTCTCAGTATGCGTGCCCGGCACGGAGATCGAGACAAATTTAAAAATTAGTAATTACTATTAATTGAAATAATATTAACCTATAGTTTGATGAAGTCACATGTAAATTTTTGCGTGAATCCGAGACTAGTAGAACCTCGGTGGATCGTATTACGCCGTAGAAGTTATGTAGGCGCTTCACACTGGAGTCTAACTTAGGGTTTAAAGTGAAATATCATAGATATTTCATTTTGGTAGCTTATAAGGGAAGGGAGAGACTTGGGAGAGAGGTGTTCTTCTTCTTCTCCCTCTTGTTCTTGAACTAAACAGTGTAGCTAGGTTATGTTTGGGTGAGTTCTTCATGAAAAACAGGGTTAGCGGTACCCGAGATTGTGAGTTGTCTGAGTTAGGGCATGTAGAGTTTAATGAGACGAGTTTAAGTATAGGCTATGAGTGTGTGAGACCTCAACGTGTTGAACCAGAGCCAAAGGTCTCCTTATCGAAAGTATACCGTTGATAAAGCCCAAGTTTCGGATCTGAAACCCTCATCCGGATCAATTTGCCGAAACCCCGAAAGGGCCCAAACAAAGGTAAGCCTATGCTTTTAAATATGGGCAAATGAGAGGCCTTATGTATGTGTGTGTGTGAGTATTAATGGTTGCAAGAAACCATTAATGATGCGGGGGAGGTTCTGTCATTATTGATCGATCAATGACAAGATTGATCGATCAATGACTGGTGGTGATCGATCAATGAAGGCATTGATCGATCAATCTGTATAGGACAAATAAGGGAACAGTAACCTTGAAAATTTTGGAAGTTCAATGCACGAAGGGCATTGATCGATCAATTTGGGGATTGATCGATCAACAAGAGAGTGATCGATCAATGACAGTTGGTGATCGATCAACAAAGGTATTGATCGATCAATCTGTATAAATGTTAAATGTGAACAGAAGGTGGGAAATTTGAAATTTAGGCTATTGATCGATCAATGAGGGCATTGATCGATCAACAGGAGGCATTGATCGATCAACCAAGCTGGTGATTGATCAATTTTTACTGTGCTAATGTGTAAAGAAAGGGGATTATTGAATGATCAATAGAGGTATTGATCGATCAATGATGAGTGGTGATTGATCAATAGAGGCTATTGATCGATCAATTTGCTCTGTTACTAGATAAAGGTTGAGAGAGAATTGATCGATCAATGGGGTCATTGATCGATCAACAAGAGGGATTGATCGATCAATAAGAGTGGTGATCGATCAATCACCCCTGTTTTCTGCATGTATTAGTTTTGTGAGTAAAACCTCATTGGACATTGTGCCAGTTTACGTTCTGACATCCCTGACACTGAGAATACTATGTTTAGGGTCTAGGATCAGACCATGACTTTCTGAAAGGCTTTGGATTTACTTAGAAAGAAGTCTGACCTGAGGTAGGGGAATCCATTTGAAATTGCATTTATTTTTTATTTCATGGTACCAAAGCTTTTGTATTTGACTACATAGTCTGATTTTACCGTTCCGTCATGTCTAGCATATGTGTGTTTACTCTGTTGTAACTCTGATATCTGTCATCTAATTTCTATTCAATATGATATATCTGTATGTGATTTATGGTTTAATACTCTGACGAATCTCACCGACTCGACAGTATATCCGTTTCTGGCACACTCGTGCATCTGCTTAGAAATCCTTGGCACAATTGCACTCCGTAGTTGAGGCATTGTTGCATTTCCTGAAATTATTCATGTGAACGACGATGGTAGGGATTACCCATCGGACCAAATCTGGCTACCACGTGCTATATTCATGGGAGTTACTTAGTTATTATTCTAAGTCATTAAACAATATATACATCACACTCTGTACACTCTGATAAGATCTGCCTGTTTTGAAAATTTTCGCATATTTGACACATCTGTTTGCATTTGTTCTGTTATGTTCATATCTTCTGCAACCATGTTTTACAATTAAGATGCAACTTTAACTGGAATTCTTCTATTGAGCTAGGATGTAGCTCACCCTATTTTTAAATCATTTATAGGTTACGAGGTAGTTCCGACGCAAGGCGACCCAGATTACCGGCTGACCGGGAGGCGAGGCGAGGAGCGGACATCGAGCAGAGTTCTATCCGTAGTCTGGGTACTTGAGTTCGATATTATGTATTTTGATATTCTGGATTATTGTGTGCTTGGTGGCCACTGTCTGTATATATATATATTACTATAGATATTGTATTTATGTGTTTTTATACATTCTATAGGAACCACTATCAGGAACCATTGTTTGGGTGATGGATGTCCATCATCGATGGTTCTTCTTGTTTCCTTTTTGGGAATGTATATTCTTTTGACATCATTAGATACATGTGTTGTTTATCGTTTCTTTTTATTTATTAAAAATCTTATGTGATGGTTTGACCTACCATTGCTGGACAATGTCTGCTCGATTTCTGCTATACGAGCAGACACTTTATGATTTGTCGTGGGGATGATCCTGAGGCATGGATTTCCGGGCGTGGAAATTCGGGCTGTCACTGTGGGACTCTAAGGCTACACATATTTACATAAGGCCCCTCGCGAGAGCGAGCAGTAGAGCTCAGGCGTGCGAGACACGGGGACCTCTCCTAGCCCGGGCAAGCGATTGAAGTCTAGTGTATTGATGCCTTGTACACGAACCTTGCGCGAGCGAGCACTTAAACTCGGGCGTGCGAGACATAGAGGTTCACTGGATCTTATTTCCAGGGCGTAAGAAATCCACAAGAGCTTTTTAGAATGTTGCTCGCGCGAGCTCTAAAACTCGGTCGCATGAGTTACAGAACTCTGTGATTTCTGAGTTTCTAAAATCCAATTTTTCTCTCATGATTTCTCGCCATTTCTCATCCAGTCTCTCCACACACATTCACACACATAAACCAACATTTATTCTACAAATTTGGATAATTAAAATAAACACGATTGTCCCTTTTACCGATCGATTTCATGATTGAGGAATGTGGCTCTAAAAGGGGTTTCGGAACGAAACCTTCAGATTTCTCCAACAATTTCCACCATGATTGCTCTCACGAGATCAAAGTAACTTCCTCTATTCACATGTATCGATTCTCACCTTTTCAATCGTTGAAGTCGAGAACAAGAGATCGGTTCAGACACATTCTAACTCAAGGGTTTCACTCACAAAGGGGGTTTCACAAATGGAACTCAAGTGACGGTTAGCGTCAAGCACGAAGAGTGCAGAGTTTGCGAGGGATCACACGGTCCAAAACACAAAAGGGGTTTCCGGCAGATGGGGCTGACGCTCTCACTCTTCTCTCAAATTTCTTCTTCTCTTTCTCACTCTCTCTAACAAAAGCAAGCCCAATGGCTTACGGGAGAAGCCAACCCTTCTCTTTATAATTGGGTTTCCCTTAGTGTTGAGCACACACACACAACCTTGTGTGTTTAGTTCTTAACCTCTAAGGTTCAGATTCGGCGTTGAGCGACACACCGCAAGTCGGTGCACGGCTTCACCACTAAAGGTCCAATCAAGTTCTAAACCTTAATCCTTCCACACAATTTTATCCAAATAATAATTAAAAGCCTATGGCGACATCGGTCGCCGTACCAGACATGCACACGGGGGTCGATCTAGTTCGGGTTCAAATTTACGAGTCATTACAAAGATGATGAGAACTTGCTAAAGCAGGTGAACTCCATTATGGCAATGGCTACAGAGAGCTATGACATACGCAGCCTAAGTCTCCTCACTGACATCAAGAGATTATCGAGCTTTACCAGTAGTCTGTAGCAAGGATATTTATGAAAAGTTGACTTGCACATATTTTTAGGGGCGGTATGAATCCTTGATATTTATTAAAAATACATTAAAAAACATTAAGGATAGTGACGAAATATTATGTAATTAAGAGAATGGCCACTGCCATTTTATCCTTGTCCACTCTCTTCTACAACAATAACAATAGATAAGTACTCTAATTAAGTCATTATTTATTTTCTCATGGAGGATAGCAATTCACTAGCTAGTTTGTCCATATTCATATAAGATGAACCACCTTCCGTGATAGCCTCTTTAGCACTCTTCTTCAATTTTATGGCCTCGTTTCTCATCTCCTTCCCCCTCTGTCCTTCCATCAATTCCCTAACAAGTCCCTCTATTTCCTCTCTCTTAGCATCACTATTAATCTCCATGCCAACACCCCAGTCGGTGTAAGCATATCGGCAATTCGTCTGTTGCTCGGCAAAGAAAGGCCAACATATCATGGGCACTCCTTCACATATGCTTTCTATCGTAGAATTCCATCCGCTATGGGTTAGAAATCCCCCAATCGAAGGGTGGGAGAGCACTTTCTCTTGTGGACACCAACTCACTAGCAAACTTCTTTCTCCTGTTTCCTTGATAAACTCTTCAGGTAACATTGCCGATTCACCCCTCACTAGATCATGTCGAATAACCCATAAGAATGAATGTTTGCTATTCGCGAGCCCCCAAGCAAATTCTCTCATTTGTTGGGAGGTCATCACTGTGATGCTCCCAAAATTCACATAAATGACGGAATTGGGCTTCATTTGATCCAACCATTCAAGACACTCCGGCTCTTCTTTCCATAGATTTGATCCAATCGACGCCAGTCCATTTTGAGGTATGGCTTGACAAAACTTTGAAAGAGGACCTATGGAGTAAACTTGAGGTAACATCGATTTCATTGCAGCAATGACCTCACTTTCCATCGCATCGAATGTATTTAAAATGACCGCAGAGGCTTTAGATGCTCTTTGGGCTTCGTTATTTGCAAAGTTGAGCATGATGTCATTGGGATCTGTCGTTCGTAAGAAAGTTGGAAGATCTCTCAATCGGATGTTCTTCATTCCAGATATCCAATCTATGCGAGTGTCCAGATATCCATTGTCCAAATAACTTGCATCTATAATTCAACAAATAAAAGAATTATTAAAATGAATAACAAATATAGTTTGCACTGGGCTACGATCCGATATCAAATTTAAGAGAAATCAATTAATATTATATATATGGTTGTGGGGGTGCTTCCTTCCAGGTGTAGCGTTTGAACGCTACATTAGTGCCGAGATCACATGTCACCTGGTCAACCTTGTGCATGTTTCTTTTACACTTGATTTTCTGGTTAGGTGCCTTGCATGATTGTATTCCAAATGACATTCGTCCAGCTTTAAACGCTGCCTGCTAATGTAAAGCCGAATCCTTTTTCCATATATAAAAGCGAACCAGTGCAATACCTTCCAGTGGTGTGAGACCTCTTTCAATGAGTTCTTTGTAATGGAGATAGCCCATGAAACCACAAGCACTCGTGGTCCAGAACAACACCTCCGGAATCCCAAGTTCTTCGGCTACAGCTAGCGTAAAGCTCATGACACCATCCGAAACTATGCAGCCGACTCGCGGCGTATCTGATGAAGCAGAATCATTAAGCTTAGCTACGAGGTCACGGAAGGGAACCAAACAGGTCTTGCTCGTTGAATCACATAAAGATGGGACATCTTGTGTGCTGTCCTGATCGGATGGCGGCAGACCGTCTGGTATGGATTCGAATCGGAAATCGTCTAGGCCCTTTAAAGAATCAGGGCCTCTAGATCTCAATAGACGGTTATGATTGTACTGGGTGTTGACAAAGGTAATGTGGAAGCCTCTAAAATGAAGGAGCTTAGCTAATTTTAGCATAGGAGTTATATGCCCTTGTGCAGGGAAGGGGATACAAACTGCATGTGGCTTCTCCATTGTAGATGACAGTTGCACCTTTTTTTTTTTTTTCTCTCTGCGCTCATGAACTTAAGCTGCGAGAGAAAGGGTTTATTTATAGGTAAAGACGACAGTGTGGCGAAATAATACGGTGGCCGCCTTGTTGGACTTCAAGTTTTACACTCTATTGTTGCGTAATCAGTTGCATAATCACTTCCCTTTGCCTACTCTTTTATATATATATATGTTTTGATCTCCAAAGTTAAAAATCTTAAATATTTTTTCAATTCACTACAAAAAATTAATAAGACTGTTAGCCGCAGCCAAAAACTGCCGCTATTAACAAAAAATTGCTACTATTAGTTTCGTCGCTACAAAAAACTGCTGCTATTAGTCTTGTCGCTACCAAAAGCTGCCTTAACAACAAGTGATGCTAAAACACCTTATTTTTGTAGTGATTTCATCCGATTAGTTTGTATAACGTAGTCTATAAAATTATAGCAAAAGTACTTGCTAATCGCTTGAAAATTATCCTTCCCACCATTATTTCGGAAAATCAGAGCGCCTTTATCCCTAGCTGGCTTATTACCAATAACTTCCTCTTGGCCTATGAAATTGCTCACTTTTTAAAAAATAAAAGAAAAGGCAAGAAGGGTTGGTGCTCTCTGAAACTCGATATGAGCAAGACTTATGATCGGGTCGAGTGGTCTTTTCTTGAAAAAACCCTCATAAAATTAAGATTCAATTCCAGATGGGTCTCTCTTATCATGGGGTGTGTCAAAACGATGTCTTTAGAGTTTCTTATAAATAGTCAAACTGTTAGTACAGGGTGACGCCATTTCTCCCTACCTATTCATCTTATGTGTTGAAGTTTTATCAAATTTTCTTTCTACTAGTATCCAAAATGAAAATATTTCAGGTATTCGTGTGCGTAGAGGGCACCTATCATACCCTACTTATTCTTTACTGATAATAGTATTATCTACCACATGGTAAAGGGAAAAGAATGTGAGGAAATTGTTAACATATTAAAGCCTTATGAGGAGGCTTCGGGTCAAATTATTAATTTTGACAAATCAAAGATCTCCTTTAGTTATAATGTCCAAAATGATGCTTCGCAAAAAATCATGGATATTTTTTCAAGTCAAATCGGCGGCCTCTCATGAGAAATACTTGGGCCTGGCTATGTGTGTGGGGAGATCTAAAAGAAGGGCATTTAAAGGAATAAAGAAAAGGATTTGAAAAATACTTATGAGGTGGAAAAGTAAACTCTTATCCAAGGCGGGAAAGGAGATATTGATCAAAGCAGTTGCTCAAGCTATTATCACTTACGTAATGAGTTGCTTTAAATTACCCTCCTCTTTAATCAATAAAATGGCGCCGATAATTGCTAAATTTTGGAGGAACTCTAGTGGCAAAGACAAGTATGCATTGGAATGCGTGGAAAGACATGTGCAAACCGAAGTATGTGGAGTCATGGGATTTAAGGATCTTTCAGCCTTTAATTCAACAATGTTAGCCAAACAAATTTAAAAGATTATAAAGAATTCGGGCTCTATCGTTGGCTAAGTTTTTAAAGCGAAATATTTCCCGAATGGTAGCATTTTTGAAGTGAAATCTAATGACAATATTTCTTTGACATGGGCTTGCTAGTATCATGTCGGCTAGGAAACTAATTGACAAGGGTGCAATTTGGAGGGTGGGTAATGGTAATTTAGTATGGGCTTGTAAAGATAGGTGGATTCCACGAGAATCTACCTTTAAAGTGATTTCACCATGTATCAGATATGGGGATAAGAAAGTAGAGGAGTTCATATTATAAATTCCGAGGCTGTGGGATGAAGAAAAAATTAAGGGTCATTGTGTTGATGTAGATGTAAAGGAGATTCTAAAAATTCCTCTTCCATATGTTGATTTTGAATATAAGATGATGTGGGCCTATGACATGAAGGGTATCTTTTCGGTTCGTAATGCTTACCATGTCTCCTATGCGTTCGGAACAATTAAGGTCTTTTGGAGAGACTTATGGGCATCTCGCATCCCTAATAAAGTAAAAAAATTCGCTTGGCTCGCTTATTTGAACTCTCTTCCGGTCAAATCTCTATTACATATAAAGATCCCATCTATTCCACCTATTTGTGATGTCTGTGAAAATGTTGAATCTATGAAACATGCTCTTAGGGACTGCCATAAAGCCAAGATGTGATGGTTTTCCTCCCCCCTTGGTGATCATTCATTTCTTTCACAACACCTCACGTTTCTGGATTGGGCATTGGACCTTCATGCTTCTAACGATAAAGATGCACTGGATTATTTTTTCATTATGGCTTGGGCGATTTGGAATGAAAAGAATCAGGTTGTTCACTGGGAGAAGGCTAATGATCCCATAACTATTGTTGCTTCAACATTTCGTTATCTTACTGACTTTCAAGCAGCAGTTTCGAAGGGTTCTAATGGTGTCCCATCCTCCTGTACCCACTCGCCCAGTGTATGGGCTCCTCCATCTTCTGATATTTATAAAGTTAATTTTGATGGGGCGTGAATAGCCAATGGAGTTGCGGGTATTGGTGTTATCATTCGCAATAACTCGAGCTTTGTTATGGGTTCTATGGCTATGCTCAAATGTCTCCTTGGCGGATCATTGTGAAGCTTTAGCTTGTTTGGAAGCCGTTCTTTTTGCCTCTCAAATGGGCTGCACTATGACTATCTTTGAAAGGATTCAGTGCGAGTGATTAATGTTGTATCAAGTTTGGTATCTGAAGACTCGGAACTTTCTATCTTGTTTGAAGATATAAAGCTTGCCGCTGACATTTTTCTTTCACTATCATTGTCTCTTATACATAGATCCGCAAATAGTGTCGTTGATAGCTTAGCAAAGATTGGTTGTTATCATGGTGTAATGAGGTCTAGATTGAGGATGCCCCTCCCTAATGCCATTACCAAATTGTTGCTGATTTTTCAAGTAATTAATAGCAATGGTATTTATTTAAAAAAAAAAAAGGGCATATAGGTTCAAATGCAGGAAAGAACCCATGCATTCCAACACCAGATCAAATGCCACATGACACGTGATCCCAAAATAACACCCGTTTTGAAATCATGTGCCATGTAACATTTTGATCTATAAAAATATTTTTTTTTAAGTATATTTTTTTTGTCTTTGAAACTTTGGTCAAAGTTCTGGTACCGCCCCACACATCTTAGTACATTAAATTTTTTCTCCTTGAACCAATTTTTTGTTGGGGATATAAACTCTTTTGGGTATATTATTTTTTTAAATTGATTTGATCGTCTTTGGGTAAGTTATTGTGGCACCCGATCCCTCGATGAGTGCCAAGTGGACTCCGCCTGATTCAAATGCATGAATCCACCATTCATTTAAAACCATATACCCTAGCCTATGTATATGTCTAATAAAATGAGTTTTACTTTGTTGCCTCTTTTATTCATATTGGGTACCTTTATTTGCAGCCATAAAATCTTTGGGTGCAATTATGCCAAAAATCATTCATTACTTTGAATCAGACGATGGAGATCAAATTTCACTCCAATATTTCACACAATGGATCTTAAGATCATTGGCGTACCATGAAACAGTTAATTTTTTGTTCCACATGGCACTCTATGCTAAAATGTGATTTAAAAATTATGTTTGATGGTGATGTGTGATGCATCGCTTTCTAGTCAATTTTTTAGGATATGCATCATGTGGAATACAAAATTGACTGTCTGATGGTACACCCATAATCTCAAGATCCGTTGTGTGGACGCTTGGGAGAAAAATTTATCTTCATCGTCTAATTTAAAGCAATCAATGATTTTTTGTGAGGTGCTTTCAAATATTCAGTGGGCGTAAATAAAGGTAAATTTTTTTAAAATATAGCCTAATTTTTGTAGGGGGCTGCTACCAATCCCTAATCATAGCCCCCAATAAATACAACCGAAAACCAATGACTGATTTGAGTGAGACCATGGAGATTGTCAATTGTTCTTGAGATCATGAGAATATAATTTGACAATTTTTTTTTCCATGTGACGCACATTCCAAAAAGTGACATGCGAACATTGTGTATCATATGATCATTCGGTCACGTTTTTGGAATATGTGTCACGTGGAATAAAAAATTGACCGTCTGATGATATGCCCATGATCTCAAGATCAATTATGCAAAAGACTAGAATGAAAACATTCATCATTCGATTCAAAGCACTAAACAATATTTGCTATATTTAATAAGATATTCAGTATCCCCCCCCCCAACCCACTTATTTTTAAGAGGTCTGGGACTATGCGGGGGGACGCAATTTTGAGAGTTGTGTTGAGATCAGTTGGGCATCATTTGGCACTCATAAAAAACAGGTGCCACGACAATTTAGCCAGGATCAATCAAACATTGCCCAACAAATTTGGACATGATCCGAGAAGCGTCTATAGTTGAAAATGAGGTCAAAGATTTTTAAAATTAATGCACTTTGACTTCACATCATCTTTGACAAAATCAAATATAATATAAAAAAGTTTTAAGAAAGAAAAGAAGATTTATGTTTTTTAATCAAGTTCCTTATGGTTGATTAATCACAGACACGTTCTGATTTAGATTAATTATGACACATGGCATGTGATCCGCCTCCGTATGGAGCCCTCTAAGACTGCCTAAAGCGATCTAACGTCGACGTGCAGACACGCAGCTCTCTACGACTACGTCAGCACCATATAGTGTCAAAATGCAGACCTCAAGACAAAGATATATGTGATGCTTATAGACTTGCTCTATACGGATTTTTATCAAATCCCATTCCCGACCAAATGACCTTTACTATTTCCGACAAAAAATAATTAATAAGTTGACAAGATATATCACTAGCTGACAAACGAAGGCGATCCTTTTGCCGCCATCTTTAAATTCTCTTTGGAAAAACGAATCTCTCTCTTTTAACAAAGAGAACCTTTAAATCCGCCCATCTTTGAGTTCACCGAAGCTGATCTACATTGCCTAGAATATATTTACCTATGGATCAAAATACCGAAAAATCAATACGTATTATTTGATAAAAATATCGATACATATTATTATACGTATCGTTCGATAAAAAAATCGGTACATATCAGATAATACGTATCGATACAGGTCCGTATTTAATGTATCGTTCGATTCATATATATATTTTAACGATACGGTACATATAATGTTCCGTATTGTTCACGTCCGATACCAATACGTATCGTCCGTATATGTATCATATCGTTTACGTCCGATAACGATACGTATCGTCCGATATTTTGATCCATGCATTTACCACTTTGAACGAGAAGATGGAGATGTTTATATTACAACCCGAAATTCTATTTCATCTCAAGGGCCTAAAATTTTATATTATAACCTACACGCATCACAAATACGATAAGTGGACATACACATAAATAAGCATTCTCGCACACATCCGATTGTACAAAATCCGTAAAAGTAAAAAATAAAGATGAAATATCTAAATAATCATAAATACTCGAATAAGTGCGACAAAATCCAAGTAAACCACCAAAAAGAGAAATAACGGTCGGAGACAAATCTGATAAAAGAAATCATAGAGTTGAAGTATCAAATAAAACTCTGTACCGAATCTACAAAAGTCAATATCCGGCGCTCGGATCAAAATCAACACCATAGTCCTCCTAATAACCAACAACGTGGTCCTCCTAAGGCTCCTAGTACACAACACTCAAGGGGTTAATGAAATCAATGTCAATCGGATCAGAATATCCGACGTCTACTCTTTCAAGAGAATTATCTGTAGTTGTTAGATTTTCATAAGATGAGCTTACTTAGTCAGGTAAACTCAGTGGATACGCCACCAATCCACCTCATTCTACTCAGGTGTATTATGGGTGCATCACGTGAGTGATAATAGTAGTAACTCAATAAAATAAAATAAAACGACAAAACCAAGGACAAGTGTATATCGTAAACTCATATCATAAAATAAATGAAGGACCATGATCTAGATACTCATATCCTAACGTACGTCACCATATCTCATAACATATCATATCTTATTATTCTTGCACATATGTTTATACATCGCATTAGCATAATTAACATACTCATAAATCCTAAATGATCTGTGTCAGAGTCGCTACTCGAGCTATCATGTGAGGGTCATTATAGTATCATACCACTATATCATAACGTCCTTCATATCATGCTCATATCATACACCTCATCCAGTCACAAGGGCGGCTGATGACTCATAACTTAACATATTGTCTCCCAAAGGCCCGTCTTGACTAAAGACGTTGTTGCTCTTACGATGACTACGTAAGGAACGATACGTACAAAGACTTAAGTTTTTAATCTTTTGTTAGTTTATATAGCGGTGCCTTATTATCGTATTCATAACTTATCTTATCTTAACATATTCATATCACAATATACTCTTACATCTTAGTTCTAGGACGAGCTATAGTGGGATAACTTCACTAAATCACGCTTTCCAATGAAAAGATTTTGTAGTAACTTAGATGTACTTTGTGTGGCAGTAAAGTGGCTCACCTAAAAGCCATAGAAAGCCTGACAAAAAGACAGAAGCTAATGAAGAAAAATAAGTAAAATTTTTGCAGTTTCTGTCAAAACTGATTAATCGATTTTGATTTTCGATTAATCGAAATGGTTTGATTGAACGATTGGCTCACATCAGTGAGCTAAGAAACCTGGAAAAATAATAACAGTCAAATTCGACTAATCGATTTTTGAAACTGACTAATCGATTTTGAGTAGCTGAGTTTAAGTGGTGAAAATCGACTAATCAATTTTGAAATCGATTAATCGATTTTTGCCTATAAGTAGCAGTTTTGGGAAAATTCTTCCCATTTGAATTTCCAACTATTTTTTTTTCTTTTCAGCGCCTTTTATTCTTCCTTTGGCTAGCGACACTTGCGAGGCTTTGGGGGCTTCGGAATCGAAAACAAATAAAAAACCCTAGCCATTGGATCGAATACAAACGGTAAACCCTAAATTTTTTTATTGCATTTAATTTTGAGTAAATTCCAGCCCTAGATTTCAAAATTTTCACTTCAAAATCCTAGAATGCCGCCTAAAACTCGGCTAGCTTCAAAGCAAGTGGCTTCTAAGTTACTCGTACGGCGTAAGAATGCCATGCCACCACCACCATTACCTTCACCTTCGCTATCATCATCATCAACATCATTAGCATCACATTCGACGGACGCGTCATCACGCGAATCGTCACTGCCACCACTTCATCCCGGAGGTTTACTACAACCTAATGAGTGGTGGGGTGCGAATGATTTTGAGAAGGAATATATTATCGACGAGGCTCTGTTTGTGGATCCGGAGGTTGAGGAAGAGACAAAATGGGCCCAACAATACCTCATGAATGCGGGCCTCGGTAATCTCTTAAAACCCTTGCATGATTATTGCTACCCTAGACTCGTTAGATTTTTTTACCAGCATTTGAAAGAGGGTAGGGAGACCTGCACCATTACGACCGAAAATGATGGTCGTAAGTATCTTTTTACCCTGTGCCACATTAATGAATCTTTGGAATGTTTTCCCATGTACGTTCCCGAAACCAATCTCTTACCCCCTTTCACACAGCCCATAAATTTTGAGGAAATTAGAATCAAGATGACCAAGGGAAACAAAGGATTCGAAAAATCCATTATGAGGGTTGATTTACCCCCTCATTTGTGGATGCTTGACTCAATTATCAAGTGTAGCCTCTATCCCAGGTGCCATGAAACCGAGAGAGTGGAGTTGGTCCAACAGGTGTTGTACGCGGTATATCGCGGCCGTTGGATCGATGCTACTAAACTAGTGTTGGAGGCCATGATCTATATCAAGGGTAAAGTGATGAAAAGACCCTTGAGACCGAAGGAGCATATGCCTTATGCTCGTCTTATCTCTAGTATGCTTGAGTGCTACTCTCCTGCCGTAGAGTATGTGATTCCTCCGACCGAGCCGAGGGCTACAAATCACGTCAAAACCTATTCTATCGCTTCGTGGAGCCGAAGCTATAATCTTTTGAAGAAGGTGCTACCATTAGAGGGCACAACACTTGCTCAAGCTGGCGATGCCCCACCACAGCAGGATCAACCAGCAGCGAGGGAGCAGCCTCCTGGCCCTGTACAGCCTACAGAGTAGCCTTTTGTACCACCTCCTGCTCCTACACAGTCTGCTCCTACTGCTCCGATGCGGTCTCACCGGAGACGGGCATCTCAGGCCCCACCACCGGGTACTATTGATGACGTTCTCACCATCATGGCGGAGAACAACCACCAGATGCTAGCGCACCACAGGCGTATGGAGGAGAGCAACACCCGGATGGACAACCGACTGAATTTTCATGAGGCGCTACTCTACTAGACCATGCATTTTATGTATCCCAATGATTACCATTAACGCATAGCGGCGGCGCGGACATGGACTCCTGATGCATCGGGTTCTGGTACACGTGAGCATGATGAGGAGGATCAGCCAGGGGACGGGACTACATGATTACTAGCTTTTGATATTTCTTTTTGAGTTGTAATTATTTGAAAATTAATGTACTGAACTATATGGCATGGATGCCATTTATTTTTATATTTTGTGCATTTTAGGGAATATTTTGGAAAATACAAACGGTTAGGGAACTAGAGGTGTATCTTTTTGGCCAGATGTAAAGGTAAACTTTCAATGTGTGCAGCAATGGGTGAGTTACCAGATGTATAAAATAATATGGGATGGTTGCCATTAATTCTTTTTGAGTAATGCAATTTCAATCCTTGCTTATCTGCTATTCGGTTTATTGTTAATGTATGCAAATGTAGTTAAGTTTTATGCAGGATGTGTTGTGATGATGTTATATAAATTGTCATGTGCTTATGTGTATGGGTCTTCAATGAAGGGAAGCCTTTGGATACATTTTCGAGGACGAAATTCCCAAGGTGGGGAGAATATAACATCCCCGTAAATTTGATCTTTAAATAGTGTCCTCGGGATGCGTGCTCATCTGATCACTGGTGAAACCAAGTGGAAGTCAACTTGATGACTTAGGTTAAATTAGGTTTAATGAGAATGTGCTTGTGAGTGTGGTGGTAGATTTCATTATGAAGTCACATACACCTGTTATGAGTGTGTATGCCTTGTACCGAAGGGTTGAATTGGGTTAAAAAAGTTAATGTACAAGAGAAGTTATTTCCCTTTGGCTTTGGTGAGTGGTTAAGGATTTATGAAGAGAGAGAGAGAGAGAGAGAGAGAGAGAAAGTGAGGAGGAAGGAGTAAATGCAAGAGATTTTATATGGGATTACGGATTGAACCCATACTTGGGCCGTTAATCACGATGGTAACGCGTGTGGATTCGGGAAATCAAGCTAAGAACCCTAGCTTTTGGAAGCAAACCCTTGAACCACCCATACTTGGAATTGAGGTAAGATCTTTGTAAATTATGATGTGGGTAAATTAGTGATTCTGTTATTGAACTATTGAAGAATTAAAGAAATAGAAAAAAGAAAAAATTTGAGAGAGATAAAAGCTAGAGGATATACCCGAAGAGGGCTTGATTTCTATCAAAATTGATTAATCGAATTTAAAACTGATTAATTGATTTTTGACAGAATACAAATCTGGACACAGAAGCACGATACTAATTAATCGAATTAAGTTTCAATTAAATGATTTTTGGTTTTCGATTGATCGATTTGAAATCGATTAATCGTATGGATACTCCCAGTGGCTGGAAATGGGGAGTCTAGGAAAACCAATTAATCGATTTTGGAATTTCAATTAATTGATTTGGGATCGATTAATCGATTTTGGAAATTTGATTAATCGATATTGGGATCGATTAATAGATTTTGACAGTTTTAGTTTGGGTTCTGTTTTGTACCTTGGAGTTTGGTCTTGTACCTTCTTCTGTGCATTATTATTGATGCTTTGTGTATGACATGACGTATTGTAGGTTGACCAGTCGGATTTGAATATGGGGAGCTACTTTGGACCTTGACGCTTGGAGATTTAAACACGTGAGGTAGGGAATACTCTGAGCATGTACCCTGGATTACGAAATCATATATGTAGTGATGTAATATATACATGTGTGTTTTAAGAGCATAGTTAATTGCTAGTTAATCGAAAGTGAACTAAAGCATGTGAATTAAAAAGGTGTGTGTGCATGTGTGTACACTAAGTAAGAAACCAGTAAGCTTGTAAGTATATGACATCCCAAGGATGTGAATGAGATGTGAGCATCTAAGTGATGCATATGAGTATGTGACATCCCCATGATGTATAAGCAAATGAGAAACTATGTGAATGAGCCTTGAATAAACTTTAAATATTATAATTAGCACAATTACACGGTTATAAACTATATGTATCCTACACGATTGATTTGAGGTTCATAGAATAACCTACCGACTCGACAAGATACCTGTGACTGACTCGACAAAATATCTGTGATCGGTATGACGGCCAATCCGTACACCAGCAGGACATCCCAGGGATATATATGAGTTATGTGCCCCGTCGCCTAGGAAAGAGGGACTTGGATTATGTTATATTGAAATATAGATCAATTGGACGACGGTGGTGGGTATTCCATCGGAGCTCGATGTTATATTACTTGGAGATTATTTAAGTTATTTGATTTAAGTTTCAAGACAAATCTTCTGGCCTATGAGAACAAACTTAAATATAAGTTAACACATGTAGAGTAACAGATGTATTCAGTTCATGCTTTCAATAACTTATACTGTTTCCCAGCTATTTTTATTTATAAATCATGTTTCTAATTTCATGGAATATATGTGAGTAAGATAGACTTATATGTTCAATCAGTTGTTTCCCTATTAAGCTATGATGTTGCTCACCCCCTCGACTATACATCATAGGTTCAGTGTTAGCTGCTGCTGCTGCTGCTTCGAGAGACGTTGATCTGGAAGATTCGGATTATGTGCCTAGGGAGGAGTCAGAGCCCCCTCCGAAGGATTTCTTCTAGAGGACCCTCTGCGTACTTTGATAGATTTTTGTGAGAGAAAGTTGTACGGCTTGGTATGTCCAGCCTTTTATGTATAAGACAAATGTAAATTTGTTAGACATTCTTTTAGCGAACCATCTGGGTTGACGGTTGTTTCGTCACCGATGGTTCGGGTTGGTTCTCTTGCTCATGCAGTGGCATGAGATTAGAACTGTCTTTTGAACTTCATGTTTTGATTTTTTCTTTATAAAACTGAAGATTTAGTTCAATATTAGTTCATATGTAATTAGTTTGCTTTACTGTTGCTTGGATATACCAAATGTTCCGTGTAGGCTTATGGGGCACGACCTCGAGGGGCGTGCTGATGGCACGAATTTTGGGGTGCCGAAATCTAGGCTGTCACATATATACCGCATGCCATGACTTTTTCAAAATGCTCTTACATTTATTTTGTTCATTATTTAACACAAGTTATGTGATAGCCTACTGGTTAAAGGCTTGAGTTTGAGAGAAGAGGTCATAGGATTGAATCTTAGTAAGGAGGTTTTAAACCTCTATCTTGGACCTTGAAGTAAAAGTCTATACATCTTTCTTTGGTGGGTCGGCCTAACTCCGGAGGATTTCCAATAGGTTATAAATAAGTGTCTTATAGAGAACCCTAAATCATAATCCCTACGAGAGTTCTTAAGAATAGAGCCATGAGAAAACACTAGTTCTCTCTTCTTTTTCTTCTTCTTAAGAAAACCCTAGCCGTCACCACCTTTCTCCCTTAAACCTTCTTCGAACCACCCTAAAATCCTTTGGGTTTTGTAATGACTCAGATTTTTCCATATCATTAATACACCTAAATTATTTAAATGCGCTAAATAATGTTTGCACCACTTGCCTTGACATTTCAAAAATCATGTAACTAAAAGACAAATGTTTTGGCTTTCACAACTCTTATATTTATCTCTGTCATTATTTGACACAAGTTGTATGATAGACTACTAGTTAAAGGTTTGAGTTATAGATAAGAGGTCATAGGTTTGAAACTTGATATGTAAGTTTCGGGCCTTTATTTTGGACCTTGAAGTAAAATCCTATACACCCTTCCTTAGTGTGACAGCCTAACACCAGATGATCCCCAAAAAGTTATAAAAAAGTGTCTTACGGAGAACCCTAAATCATAATCTCTCCGAGAGTTCTTCTTAAGAATAGAGCCTGAGAAAACCCTAGTCGTCTCTATTCTTTTTCCTCAATCTTTTTCTTAAAAGAACCCTAGCCGTTACCACCCTGCTTCCTCAATCTTCTTCTTCAACCCTCTCTAAAAGCTTAGGGTATTCTTCACAAGACTCATCTGGATCATTTCCATATTCAAGATCAAAGAGGAAGGAGAAGAAAGGAACTTTGATTGAATGAAATCGTGGAACGTCAACCTCCTCAAATCACCATAGAGCATACGTTCACGCTTCAAGAGGTAGATACAATTAGTGTATTTTAATTGTAGTATCGAATCTTATTTTAGAAATCATCGTTGAAGTATTTTTGGGTTTTGTGTTAATTTTCAGATTTGAAATTCGAAACTTAAATACGTTTAGAATTTTGCAATCGATCAATCGATTCCCTATTTTGGTTGATCGATTTCAGACTAAGCAAAATTAGAGTTTACTTCTGCTCAATCAATCAATCGATGCACCATATCGATCAATCGATAGCGGTGAACTTGGACCACAACGAAAATTTCAGCTTCAAGAATAACTAAAGGAGAATGCACTGTTGGAAGTCGCTCGAGCGATTTCGTTTCCCGCTCGAGTGAGAATGCTTTAGAAATAAGGCCAGGCTTTTGACCAAAAGTCGTTCGAGCAAGCATCGATTGTCGCTCAAGCGAGATATCAAAGTTTGCACAGAATTTTTTTGGAATAAATCGCTCGAGTGAGCATCGGTTTTCACTCGAGCGAGTCATGTTGAGAGTACACAAAATTTTCTCTGGAATAAATCGCTCGAGCAAGCATTGATTGTCACTATAGCGAGTCATATCGAGAGTTGTATACAGCAAAAACAAGTTATCGAGTTACAATCATTTTAAAACTCTGACCAACCAGCTTTATTCCAATCAATTGATTGGGATCAAAGGGGGATAAATGACTTTTATCGTCGACCGATGGATACACAACACTATGACTAATGATGTGCCGATTATGTGTGTACCGTAGAAGAGGGAATTGGATGCAATTCAAAGGAATTGTCTCACTCGTTTCATTGCAACATTGGGAATCGAGGTAGGAGAATTACAATGCATACTTGTACGTTATACCTTGATTCATAGTCATTTAGTGATTTAATGCGATAGAAAATGGTCTCCTCATTGCTAGAATTATTACATTAGAACTCATTGATTTTACGCTATTATTTGGTAATTGAAATTCATCGAATATGATATACACATTGAATAATTGAACTCATTGAGCATCGTCCCATTGAATAATTGAAACTCACTGAACACTAGAAATTTGTGGAGTATTGAATATGCATTGAACATGTGGAAATCATTGAAGCATTGAACTCTCATTGAAACTTTGAAAATCATTGAACACTGAACTCTCATTAAACATTTAAATCTGAATTTCAATTCTAAATTAGCTATGAAGTATGTACACAATATTATGTATTAGAACATTCATGTGATGTGAAGAGTTGATCTGAACAAATCCTGTGTGACGACACCTACTGAACAGTGCTTCCACACATACTAAACTATGCTTTGGCACCTATTGAACTGTGCTTCAGCACACTCTAAACTATGACAACGGCTTTTGAACCACCCAAGTATTCCTCACAACACAAGAGTTTGGGCATACTGAAAAATTATTCTTGAACGACGATGGTTTGAATTCCCATCGGCTGCCACTGGCTCAAGCGCTATATTTGCATTAGAGATTATTTAAGTTATGATTTAAATCATGCATGAACATAAGAAATTGCATAAAAAATGTAATGAAAATCATGTTAATTGGACATTCACATGAAAGGGAAATATTTTGTTTAGACAATTATATGGAATTCAATCTTGAAAATGATAGCAAGACTCCCTGAACTTTTGTACTCTTACACATTTATATCGAACTGATCATTGAAAGGTATGTATTGAATAAATAAGATGAAATTTGTATTGGGATCGTCCTACTGAGCTCGTGGCTTTTTAGCTCACCCCGACACTGTGTCACAAGTACTTGATCAGTCACATAATATCAAATTACCACCCTTAACTTAGTGATGCTAGACCCCAGTTTGCTACTAACAAGTTAACGATGTACAAATATTAAGGAAAATTAGTAAAACAGAGCTAAAGTATTAATATTCGCCAAAATAAACTCATAATGCAATAAAAAGATGATTGAACGTAAAAGGATAATTCTTTGCCTACTGAGAAGTGAAAAATCCTATTTTACGATTTGGTGGAACAAAGTACTGAGGAGAAGTGAGAAATCGTAATTTACGATTCTCCAAAACTTAGTTGTTTAAAGTAAAGACGAGATAAGAGAAAGCGATAAATCGTAATAAAGAATCGTTCACTATAAGCTGCACTGAGAAATAGAAAATTGTGATTTACGATTTTCCAAAATTGAAACTTTCCACTACTACTGATCACATGAGAATGAATATCGCCATGGTTTTCTATGATTAGAGGACTCTTAAAGGATCTGAAGACATTGACAAAGTAGATTCTTAAAGGACTTTGTTTCTGAAATAAAGGAGAAGATCCAGAAGCATATCAACTATTCGAAGCAAGGAAGAATAAAATTAGGAGTTAGAGTTATAATATGATACTTTTATTTTTAGTAGTTTCTTTTATTAGAATTAGATCTTTGTAAACCGACACTTATGATCTATAAATAAGAGGGCTCAGTATAAGAATATTATCAAAGAAATTCTCATCATAATTGACGACTGAGGTTGGGTTTTCTTCCAATCAACGTAGAGTAGATTTTTATTGCTTTGTAGATTAGATATCCAAGGTTTCTCAATAGTAATTGACGACTGTACTTAGGAGCTGAAGATTAGAGTAGATAGCTATAGTTTCTCAGAAGCAATTAAGTACTACGGCTGAGGGGTGAAGGATATAATTTTATTGCTTTCCAGTTTAGATTTATGTTTATGCAATTTCCTTCTTTGTAAACATCTCGAGATTTTAATTTGAATTGATGACTCAAGTTGAAGTTTGCAGATTAGTGTAACGATTTTATTTTTCCATCTTCAATTTTTTAGAATTTGACTGACGCTGTGTGACCATGGATCCTCTCGAACCCGTCGCGGCGATGCGCTCGCTATGCATAAAAATGTAGAGTCGCCACCCGGAGCTTTTGGTGACCCGGGAAACCTTCAAATCGATATTTTGAGCACCGAAGTGCTAAATATGACTCTGATTTACCGGTCTTTGTCAAAGGCTCTAGGGTAGGGGCTTCGGTTATCAATCGGGAAGGGTTTAGGCACCCGATCAACCCGCACGTAGCGGTCTCTATCTATGGCCAAAAATAAAAATAAAAGGGCGGAGTTTCCCCTTGCCCGTAGGCAATACGGTCCTATCAAGCTTTGAGCCAAACTGAAATTTTGACGGCGTAACGGCTTGAATCCTTGGACGGAGGAGACACCAAGAAGGTAGAAGAAGAGAGGGGTGAGCCGGAGCTCACGGGCCCTTGTTGCACCGTGGAAGACCTTCACTTTGGCGTGCTTTCGATGGCTTAAACAGTATGGAAATGGGCTCTAAAGCTAGGATTCGGTTTATAGGAAGTGTAGAGTGAAGCTAGGGAATAGATTTTGGCTAAAAGAGAGTGATCTAATGGTGGAAATGGATTGAAATGGATGAACTAGGCATGCTGGAATTTTAGAAAAATGTGTGTATTTTCTCTCACTGGGGTTCTCTCTTAAGCTCAAAATTCTTAATCTTAATTTTTTCAACCCTTTGGGAAGAGGGGGCCTCTCTATTTATATAGAAGGGATGGGTTAGGGGCTTACTTAAGAGCTAATTGGTTTAGCAATTAGGTAATCCCCCATCTAAGGTTTTCTAGGTTTTCAAGGTCCTAGGGTTTTGGGAAACTAGTTTCAATGGCGGATGATGGGGTGAGACCATAGGTGACTTAAGGGTTGCAAATAAGCTCAAAGGGGGTGCAACCAATCTCAAGAAACACACCTCAACCAAGGGGATGGTCAAAGGGTCAAACCAGATGAAGGAATTTCGAGCCACTGATGACAGCTATTGTAGCTAAGCTGGGCGTATATATTATATACGCCCAGTTTATGCACAGTGATTTCCACGAAAATCAGGGGAGTTTTGGGAAGATGATGCCTGTGGTGGGTTCCACCTATGCTGGGCATATATATTATATATGCCCGGCCAAATTTAGCCCAAAAATGTCAGGCGTATGTAATATATACGCCTGACCAAACTGGGGCCAAATTGGCTGGGCATATGTAATATACAAGCTTGAGCAAAAGTTATGATTTTATGTGAAACTTTAATCGGCCATAACTTTTGAACCATAGCTCCACATTGGGTGATCTTTGGCTTGTTGGGAAGCTGGAGAAGTCCTCTTTCCAATGGTATGTGGCTCATCCTCAGTAAAGGTCTGTGTAAAATTTTGTAGCTCTCCTCCCATCAATTGCTCAGAAGGGTTTAAGTTGAGTCTGGGAAGGGATCCTAGGGTTTAGGGGTGATCTCTAAGGGTTGGGGGATGGTTCTAAAGGGTTCAGGATGATTCCTAAAGGTCTGGGTGAATTCCTAAGGATTTAGGGGTGCCATCGGACGCACAGGGGTACATCTTTCTAGGAGTACAGACTGATCGTGCCTTGGGCCGAATTTGGATGTCTACAGACGCCCAATTTTTAAGAGATTATAGATTAGATTAAATCTGTATTGATAGGATTTTAGTATTGATTGACACCCAATGTTAGCAAACTTGATATATGGTGTACCAGTATTGTTTAATTTAATAAATATCCAAAAGCTGAAGATTGTGATTCACGACCATAATTTGAAGTAGGAGAATTTAGGATTTATTTTCTGTAATCTAGATTAAGAAACAATTCTTTATTCATATTTCTCTTGTAGTGTAGGAACTTACAAGATAAGTACAAGTTTTCAGAAAACTAAATTAAATATACTAAACCTGTCTTAGTGGGAACGATCCTATACTAGCTCTACAATTTCCATTGTACGCTTGCACTAGGTTAAGACTTAATTTGAGACACATATAATAGTTGAATCAGTACTGAAGTTGTTCAGGACCCCTAACTTGAAGAAGATCCTGACTTTGTGCTAGAATACAAGGGAGATCTTCTACCGGAAGATTTTTATCCGTAGAAAATCTTGATTTTGGAGTTGGTACAACTTAATGGATGTCATTAGAATATTTATTTGTTTCCTTCCACATACATTGATGTACTTACCACTGTTTGCGTGACGTACGGCAGTCACCGGTGGCATTTTTTTTAAATTAATGTTTTCGTTTGAAAATTGAATTATTTACTTCAATCAATTATCATATTTTCCATTAGAATTTTGCATAAGAACTGCTGTACTAAGTTTAATGACTCGGTCTTCCCAGATTTTCGTGTGAGAATTTCAGGTCGTTACAGTTTTCTACTATAAAAATCATCTTGATCATTTCCACCATCAAGATCAAGGAGGGAGAAGGAAGAAATCTTGGACAAAGATAGTGTGGAACATCGATCTCCTCAAACCTAGTTCGTCATAGAATCACTGATCTCACTTCAAGAGGTGAATACCCACCATTTATGTTATTTTCAAATCTTATTTCGATTCCTAGAATCACTTATGTCTATTTCGGATCTTAATTTGAATCTTAGAATCGTTATGGTTGTTGTCGGATCTCATTTTTCAATCCCTAGAGTGTACAAAATTTTGAATACTAAAAACAGCAATGGCAGCTCGCTGTTGTAATACCCACAGCTCATTGTCATGAAAAGAAAAACCAACCTTGCTGAAAAGGTGTTACAAAAATATTGATTCAAATCCAAACCGAGGTCACAACAAGTTGGTATAGACCTAACAGCTCGCTGTCAGGTAGTCCAAAGCAAGCAATCTAATCGCAACTCACTGTTATAGGTTGACAGCAAGCTGTCGTCAGAGAACAAAAGAAACAGAACCCAGCCACAGCTAGCTGCTAGGATACGATGCTAGCTGTCAGGACACGATACTAGCTTGCATTCAACCAGAGTCAAGAGATAAAAATCCACAACGAGTTCCTAGGAAACAACAACTAGCTGTGGATGCAAACATAGAAGAAATAAAAAAAACACCATAGCTAGCTATCAGGAAACAATAGCTCGTTGTGGATATATGGCAACTCGCTGTGAACACATGACAGCTCGCTGTCAAGAAGAAAATACTTCCAAGGATAGCAAGCTATAGAGATAGACCAGAGAACATCGTGAAAAATAGCCAACAACCACAACTTGCTGTGGATATATGACAGCTCGCTACCACATAATAGTAGCAAGTTGTAAATACCGAAATAGAGATTTCACTTAAGAAACGATCACAACCACAACTCGCTGTCAAATCACAGCAATGAGCTGTGAATACCAAAAAAGAGAGGATTTCCTTATTCAATTTCCCTTATTTGATCGATCAACTCTGGGCATAATAAATTGACCTAGTTACAATTACTTTGAATTTCGATTAATCGACCATTGATATGTCACTTGCTTATGTGATATAGAAGAGGAAATCGCGTGGAATCAATAGGAATTGTCTCACCTTTCGATACGACATTAAGATATGAGGTAGGGGAATTACAATGCACACTTGTATGTTATACTTTGATTCATAGTCATTTAAAGATTTAATGAATTAGAAAGTGGTCTCCTTATTGCTAGAATTAGAACATTGAACATTGAAATCTGAATTTGAATTCTGAATTAGCTATGAAGTATGAACACAATATTATGTATTAGAACATGCATGTGATTTGAAGAGTTGATCTGAACGAATCCTGTGCGACGACACCTACTGTACCATGCTTCCGCACATACTGAACTGTGCTTCGACACCTATTGAACTGTGCTTCGACACACTATGAACCATGACGACGGCTTTTGAACCGCCCAAGTATTTCTCACAATGCAGGAACTTGGGCATACTGAAAATTATTCTTGAATGATGATGGTTAGGATTCCCATCGGCTGCTACTAGCTCAAGCGCTATATTTACATTAGAGATTATTTAAGTTATGATTTAAACCATGCATGAACATAAGAAATTGCATAAAAAATGTAATGAAAATCAAGTTAGCTGGACATTCACATGAAAAGGAAATATTTTGATTAGACAATTATATGGAATTCAATCTTGAAAATGATAGCAAGACTCCCTGAACTTTTGTACTCTTACACATTTATATCGAACTGATCATTGAAAGGTATGTATTGAATGAATAAGATGCAATTGGTATTGGGATCGCCCTACTGAGCTCGTGGATTTTTAGCTCACCCGGACACTGTGTCACACGTACTTGATCAGTCACATAATTTATCACCCTTAACTTAGTGATGCTAAACCCCAATTTGCTACTAACAAGTTAATAATATGCAGATATTAAGAAAATTTAGCAAAATAGAGCCAAAATATTAATATTCGTGAAAATGAACTCATAATGCAATAAAAAGATAATTGAACGTAAAAGGATAAAATTTCACCTATTGAGAAGTAAAAAATTGTATTTTACGATTTGGTGGAACAAAGTATTGAGGAGAAGTGAGAAATCGTAATTTATGATTCTCCAGAACTTAGCCGTTGAAGGTAAAGATGATAGAAGAGAAAACGATAAATCATAATAAAGAATCGTTCAATGAAAGTTGTACTGAGGAATAGAAAATTGTGATTTACGATTTTCCAAAATTGAAACTTTCCACTACTGCTGATCACGTGAGAATGAATACCGCCATGCATATGTTTAAAAGCTTTCTATGATTAAAAGTCTAGCCAATCATGGATCTAAAGACATTGACGAAGAAGATTCTTAAAGGACTCTATTGCTAAAATAAAGGAGAAGATCCAGAGGCATATAAACTATTTGAAGCAAGGAAGAATAAAATTAGGAGTTAAGAGTTATAATAGGATATTTTTGTTTTCAGTAGTTTCTTTTATTAGAATTAGATCTATGGAAACCGACCACTTATGATCTATAAATAAGAGGGCTCGGTATAGGAATATTATTTAAGAAATTCTCATCATCAATTGACGACTGAGGTTGGGTTTTCTTCTGATCAACTTAGAGTAGATTTTTATTGCTTTGTAGATTAGATATCCAAGGTTTCTCAAGAGCAATTGACGATTGTAATTGGGAGATGAAGATTAGAGTAGATATCTGTAGTTTCTCATAAGCAATTGACGACTGCGGCTGAGGGGTGAAAGATATAATTTTATTACTTTCTAGTTTAGATTTATTTTTAAGCAATTTCCTGCTTTGTAAACATCTCCAGATTTTAATTTGAATTGACGACCCAGGTTGAAGTTTGCAGATTAGTGTAACAATTTTATTTTTCCATCTTCATTTTTCTAGAATTTGATTGACGCCCAAGTTTTAGGAGATTATAGATTAGATTAAATATGTATTGATAGGATTTTAGTATTGATGCCCAATGTTAGGAAACTTGATATATGGTGTAACAGTACTATTTAATTTCATAAATATCCAATAGCTAAAGATTGTGATTGAAGACCATAATCTGAAGCAGGAGGATTTAGGATTTATTTTTTGCAATCTAGAGTAAGAAACAATTCTTTATTCATATTTCTCTAGTAGTTTAGGAACATAAAAGATAAGTACAAGTTTTCAGAAAACTAAATTAAATATACTAAACCTGTCTTCTTGGGAATGATCCTATATTAGCTCTATAATTTCCATTGTGCGCTTGCAATAGGATAAGACTTAATTAGAGACACATATCATAGCTGAATCAGTACTGAAGTCTTTTAGAACCCTAAACTTGAAGAAGATCCTAACTTTGTGCCAGAAGACAAGGGAGATCTTCTGCTCGAAGATTTTTATCCGTAGAAAAGCTTGATTTTGGACTTGGTACAACTTAATGGATGTCATTAGAATATTTTTTTATTTCCTTCCACATATATTGATGTACGTACCACTGTTTGTGTGACGTACGGCAGTCACCGGTGGTATCTTTTTCAAATTAATATTTTTGTTTGACAATTGAATTATTTACTTCAATCAATTATCATATTTTCCATTAGAATTTTGCATGAGAATTGTTGTACTAAGTTTAAGAACTCGGTCTTCCCAGATTTTTGTGTGGGAATTTTAGGTCATTAAGGTTTTCTACCATAAAAATCATCTTGATCATTTCCACCATCAAGATCAATGTGGGAGGAGGAAGAAATCTTGGACAAAGATAGTGTGGAACGTCGATCTCCCAACCTAGATCGCCGTAGAATCACCGATCCCGCTTGAAGAGGTGAATACCCACCATTTATGTTATTTTCAAATCTTATTTCGATCCCTAGAATCACTTATGTCTATTTTGGATCTTAATTTGAATCTTAGAATCGTTATGGTTGTTGTTGGATTTTATTTTTGAATCCCTAGAGTGTACAAAAATTTTGAATCCTAAAAATAGCAATGGCAACTCGCTGTGGTAATACCCACAGCTCGTTGCCATGAAAAGAAAAACCAACCCCGCTGAAAAGGCGTTACAAAAAAATTGATTCGAATCCAAACCGTGGCCACACCAAGCTATTATAGACCTCACAGCTCGCTGTCAGGTAGTCCACAGCAAGCAATCTAAATCACAACTTGCTGTTACAGGTTGACAGCGAGCTGTCGTCAGAGAACAAAAGAAACAGAACCCAGCCACAGCTAGCTATCAGGACACGACGCTAGCTGTCAGGACACGACATTAGCTTGTATTCAACCAGAGTCAAGAAACAAAATCCATAGCGAGTTCCCAGGAAACAACAACTAGCTGTGGATGCAAACAGAGAATAAATAAAAAAAACACCATAGCTAGCTGTCAGGAAACAGTAGCTCGCTACGGATATATGGCAGCTCACTGTGGACACATGAGCGCTCAATGTCAAGAAGAAAATACTTCCAACGATAGCAAGATGTAGTGATAAACCAGAGAACATCGTGAAAAATAGTCAACAACCACAACTTGTTGTGGATATATGACAACTCGCTGGCACATAATAGTAGCAAGTTGTAAATACCGAAATAGAGAATTCACTTAAGAAACGATCACAACCACAACTCGCTGTCAAATCACAGCAATGAGCTGTGAATACCAAAAAAGAGAGGATTTCCTTATTCAATTTCCCTTATTTGATCGATCGACTCTTGGCATAATAAATTGACCTAGTTACAATTACTTTGAATTTTGATTAATCGACCATTGATATGTAACTTGTTTATGTGATATAGAAGAGGGAATCACGCGGAATCAATAGGGATTGTTTCACCTTTTGATATGACATTAAGAAATGAGGTAGGGGAATTACAATACACACTTGTATGTTATATTTTGATTCTTAGTCATTTAGTGATTTAATGAATTAGAAATTGGTCTCCTTATTACTAGAATTGGAACATTGAAATCCATTGATTGTTGTACTATTATTGAACAATTGAAATTCATTGAATATGTGATACACATTTTTTAATGACCCTAAAATTATGAACAGAACTCGACCGCTTTGATATGCGTGTTAGGTAAAAAAATTGAGACAAATTAAAAATTTTATAATACCATTATTGCAAATAATATTAATCCATAGTTAGGCGAAGTCATGTGTGACTTCTTACGTAAATCCAAGTTGTGTAAGATGTTTGATGAGGCGTGGTATGCCGGAAACTAAGTGTACGCTTAACACTGAAACGTAATTTTAGAAAATTAGAAATATCAAGAATATTTCTTTTGTTAGCTTATAAGGGAAGGAAGAGAAGTAGAATCCCTCTCTACTCTTCTCCTTCTTGATTTCATATTGGTCTGTAGCAAGGATTTGGGTCTGAAGTATTGCGGTTGTGAAACCAAGGCTCGAGAGTACCCTATATGGTAAATTCTTAGAAATAGAGTGTGAAGGGATCGATCTAAACGATTCGTGTTTAGTCTGGGAATGTGTGCTATCACTGTGTGTTGAAGCGGAGCCAAGCATTTGCTCTTCTGAGTCATAGTGGCGACAAATTCTGAGTTTCGGATTTGAAACCCTCTTTGGATCGCATTCGCCAAGAACCCGAAAGGGACACTAAAGAGGTGAGTTATTAAGTTAAATTGTAGAAGTTAAGGAATAATAAATGAGTAGATACAAATGTATATGTGGTCTATTAGGATCATTAAAGGTTAAAGAGGAAAGTAGGTCAAGAACAAGGATCGACATTTATGACGGAGACTGTCATCTTTGATCGATCAAATTAGTTAATTAATTGATCAAATATGGGATTGATCGATCAATGTAAAAGATTGATCAATCAAATCGTATAACCAATGGAAACAGTAGGTGTATTTTTCTGAAAGTTCATGCCCGAAGGTCATTGATCGATCAAATATGGGATTGATCAATCAATGTGAAAGATTGTTCAATCAATTTTAGAAATGATCGATCAATGAGAGAGGTTGATTGATCACTAGGAGGTGATCGATCAAGTGTGAGAGTAATCGATCAATTTGGACATTGATCGATAATGTGAAGGATTGATCAATCAATTCGTATAAATGAGTGTGCAAACAAGAGGGCAATATTTTTGAAAATTTTGAGTCTGACCTGATTGATCGATCAATGGGAAAATTGATCGATGAAATTTGAGGATTGATCGATTAAACCAAGAAGTTGATCGATCAAATTCCATCTGTTTAGTATGAGTTAGTTGGGAGATTGATCGGTCAAATGAGGTAATTGATCAATCAAATTGGAAGATTGATCGATCAAACAAGGATATTGATTGATCAATCACTCCTGTTTTCTGCTATTTTGATTTTATTGATAAAACACTGTTGGACATAGTACCAGTTGATATTCCGACATCTCTGACACTAAGTATACTATGCCTATGGTCTAGGATCAGACCTTGATGCATTAAAAAGCTTTGGATTTGCTTAGAAAGGTCTAATCTGAGGTAGGAGAAATTCAACTGAACTTGCATTTATTCTTGATCTCATGGTTTCAAATCTTCTGTGTTCTTCTGCATGTTCTAAGTTTGTTTCCAAACCATGTGTGGCATATGTATGAAAGTTCCATCACATCTGATTTCTGCTATCTGATATCTGTCATTTGATTCCTGTTATTATGACTAGTATGCATGCGATTTTAGGTTTAATAATATGATGAATCCCACAAACTCGACGGTAAATCCATGACTAGCACATTCGTCCATTTGCTTTGGAAATCCCTCGACATAATTGCACTCCTTAGATGAGGCATTGTTGTATTCCTGAAATTATTTATTGAACAATGATGGTCGGGATTATCCATCGGCACACATTTGGCTTCCACGTGCTATATTCACGGGAGTTACTTAAGTATACTATTTTAAGTCATTAAATATTGTACGCATAGCATCCTGAAAACTCCGAGATTATGTCTGCTCTTACCAGTTTTGCATTCTGATTATTCTGCATATCTGATTATTTGTTTGCATCTGTCCAGCTTTGTTTGTACTCTGCATTGCTTATCTGTCTGAGTTATCTTCTGCAACCATGTTTTACAATTAAGATGTAAATTTAACTGAATTTCCTCTATTGAGCTTAGATGGTTAGCTCACTCCTGACTCTGTGTCATAGGTTCTGAGGTTCGGGCACTAGTTATGGAGAGTGACCCAGACTATCAGCCAGAGACAGAGGCTGAGGCTGAGGACGAGGAGATTGATATCCAGGCCGACGAGTTTTACCCTTAGCCTGGGTATATTAGTCTTGTATTTTGGGTTCTATATTGTATTTTGGATTATTTGTGCGCCTGGTGGCCACCTTCTGTATTATTTACTATAGATACTTATTTGTATTATTATGCATTCTATAGGAACCACTATCGGGAACCATTGTTTTAGGTGATGGATGTCCATCACCAGTGGTTCTTCTTGGTTCCTTTTTGAGGATATATATTCTTTTGTCTTTATATATATGTATTATTTTATTTCTTCTTTCTTTCAAAAAACCTTATATGATGACTCAATCTGCCACTACTGGACCATGTATGCTTAGATTTCTGCTAGACGAGCAGACACTCTTTGATTTATTCCGGGGATCATCTAGAGCATGATCCTGATGGCACAGATTTTTAGGTGCAGAAATTCGGGTTGTCACACTTTTAATAATTGAACTTGAGCATCGCCCCATTGAACAATTGAAACTCATTGAACACTTGAAATTTGTGGAGTATTGAATATGCATTGAACATGTGGAAGTCATTGAATATTGAGCTCTCATTTAAACTTCAAAAATCATTGAACATTGAAATTTGAATTTAAATTCTGAATTAGCTATGAAGTTTGAACACAATAATATGTTTTAGAATATGCATGTGATTTGAAGAGTTGATCTGCACAAATCTTGTGCGATGACAACTACTGAATCGTGCCTTGGCACATATTGAACTGTGCTTCGACACCTACTGAACTATGCTTCAGCATCTACTGAATTGTGCTTCGGCACCTATTGAACTGTGTTTCGACACCTACTGAATCGTGCTTCGGTATACTCTATACCGTGATAACGACCTTTGAACCACACAAGTATTCCTCACAACGCAAGAGCTTGGGCATACTGAAAAATTATTCTTGGACGACAATGGTTAGGATTCCTATCGGCTGCCACTAGCTCAAGCGCTATATTTGTGTTAGAGATTGTTTAAGTTATGATTTAAGCCATGCATGAACATAAGAAATTGTATATAAAATGTAACGAAAATCATGTTAACTCGACATTCATATGAAATAAGAAATATTTTGATTAGACAATTTAATGGAATTCAATCTTGAATACGATATTTAGATTCCCTGAATTTTGAACTCTTAGACATTAATGTCGAAATTATCATTGAAAGCTATGCATTGAATGAAATAAGATGCAATTCGTATTGTGATCGTCCTACTGAGCTCGTGGATTTTTAACTCACCCAAACACTCTGTGTCACAGGTACCAAAGTTGTTCAGGACCCTAAACTTGAAGAAGATCCTGATTTCGTGTCAAAAGACAAAGGAGATCTTCTACCCAAAGATTATTATCTTTAGACAAGCTTGATTTTGGACTTGGTACAACTAAAGGATGTCATTGGAAAATTTGTTTATTTCCTTCCACATACCTTGATGTGCGTACCACTATTTACATGACGTATGCTCGTCACCGGTGGTATCTATTTCAAATTAATGTTTTCGCTATGAAAATTGAATTATATACTTTAGTCAATTATCATATTTTCCCATTAGAATTCCGCATATGAACTATTGTACTAAGTTTAACAACCATGTGTTCCAAGATTTTCGTGTGGGAATTTCAGGTCATTACAGTTGGTATCAAAGCTATGATTTTATATTCTATTGGGACATAAGTTGGATCTTCACAATCCCCTTTGATTCAATTTCTGCTCAATCTTGACAAACCTCGATGGCCCCTCACTGTAGACAAAGGACCGTTAGTATAGTGGGTACACTGGTTTGAATGGAATTCCCTTAGGAGGAGGAAATAATGATAAACGTGTCGGACAACTATTAGAAACTATGGGAAATTCAATGGTGCAACAGACTACCTTGCTTACGACAAGACAACAACCTTCTGGATTTCAAGAATTCTGAAGGATGAAAGCTCCCAACTTGTTAGGGAAAATAAAATCGAGCGAAGCTAAGAAGTGGTTAAATCAGATAGAGAAAATCTTTCATGTGATACTATAATATCCCAAAAATTTTGACCTTTGAACAGTATGCCTTGGTGTGCGTGCCCGACTGATCACATAATCGACATTGTGAAATTAATTAAATAAATTATTTTGGGCTAGGTCTTAAGTGAAAAAGGCTGATTTAGATTGTGTGTGGGTCATTAGATGGTTTCGTGTACACCAAGCTTCGATGTATCGGCCCCACACCAAGCCAAAGAGTGTTTGGGTAGTAAGAAACACCTCGCTTAGGTGTATTTGTTTCACTCAAAATCAAGTTATGTGGATAAGCCTAACACCTAAATGGGTGTATGTATTTACTAGGGGAACTAGCCCCTTTAACTTATTAAAAAAAAAAATAAGAGGCAAAGCTTCTTTGAGAAGCTACAACCATTTTGCTTTGCTTGAGCTTTGAGTTCTTTGGGTTCTAGAGAGAGAAAGAAGAGAGAAGAGAAAGAAAGGAAAGAGAGGTCTAGACAATGAGCTTGGGTTTCTACTTCCGGTGTGTTGAGTGTGTGAAAGATAGAAGCCTATGTTGGAAATCCGTGGATTGAGGATCGAAGAGAATCCCTAAAGTTTCAACTTTAAAACTCTCGTTTGGGTGTGAGCGCATGGATTGAGGAATTGATCACTCAAAGGTAAAAAAATTTATGTCAAGTTGTGATTTATAATTGTGTTACTTTTTAGTTATGATATGAGTGAAAGATTTGAAGAAAATGAGTTAGATTTGAGGAAAAATGAGCTTTAAGAAGTTAAAATCCGAGTTTGGGTGAAATCTGATGAAACCATTCGATCGAAATGAAAACTGTTTGATCAATTTTGTCAAGCTATGGATCTGAAGGCTTCAGAACGAAACTGTTCGATCGAAATAAGTAACCGTTCGATCGATCTTGAAATCGTTCGATCAATTTTGTCTGAGCATGCCGATACTACTTTGGTATTTTTATCGTAACTTTCTGCTCCGATCTTTGATTGTTGTGATTTTTATGGTGTTGGAAAGAGAACAGAAATATCTACAACCTTTATGAATTGCCAAACTTGTGAATCAACCATTTTAAAGGTCAAAATTGAGTGAGACATTGGGTCAAGTTTTGAGTTAGCATGTTTTGACTAAAGTACCGAAACTACTTCAATATTTTAGCCATAACTTTCTACTCTAAACTCAAAATCATATGATTCTTAAAGCATTGGAAAGAGAACAATGATATCTACAATATTTGTGAATTGACTAACTTGTGAATCTAAATTTTTAAAGGTCAAAATATGAGAGGAAGTTACATCAATTTCTATGTTTGCACGAATTTGTCCGTTTCAACCTCGGTTTGAGAAAATACTTGGATATGTCTAAGTTATTAGTTATTAGAGTTGATTCTTTATACATCATCATATGTTTGTGATATAGATTGAGGGTGGGAATCCATCGATAGGTCTTAGCTTGGCTTCGTGCAACTTCAAGGTTAAGGTGGGAAAAATTCGATACACACTTGCATTTTTATTTGATTCCGTAGACTCTTATGATGTTTTTGATTTGGCTTAAACTATGTTTAGAGCTTGGGATATTTTGAAACAATGTTTGCTTTAAAAATCTTGGAAGAAATTGATAGCCTTGAACCTTAGTATTTGAATTTCAAATTCGACCTTTGTATTTGAATCTAACCTTTGTATTTGAAATTAAATTAAAACCTTTGTGGATATGAATGGTGAATATGACTTCAAATATGAATCTAGTATTAGACTTTGAATCTAAACATTGAATCAGAAACTCCAAACTCATTATGTAAGAATGTGTAAGGCTGGCACGGCATAATATCCGTGATTCGAACCAGCACGATGGGATATCCGTGAATCGACTTTGTAAGCTATGTAAGAATGTGTAAGACATGCAAGTGAAGCTGTGTAAGAATGTGTAAGACACATAAGCGAACTCAGTAAATCAAGATAAGACATATAAGTGAATTGAAATCAGTTTCAATTTTGAAAAGAAATGTCTTTGAAATCAGTTTGCTTTCGAAATCAGTTGCCTTTAAATTCAGTTTTCTTTTGAAATCAGTTTGCCTTTGAAATCAGTTTGATTTTGATAAGAAAATACCTTCGAAATCAGTTTCACTTTTGATAAGAAAAATGCTTTTGGAATTCAGAATCTATTGTGAGTTTCAAAATGTCATCAGTTTCTAATATGAAAGCGTTTTGATCTTCATCTTTGAATCTATGCATGACTGATGAGATGTGCATTGGTATCAGTTTTCTCTACTGAGCTTAAGATGTTAGCTCACCCCGACTATATGTCACAGGTATAACTTGTCAGGACATAGTACTGGTGGATTGAGGACTTGAGGATTAGTAAGATTTCGGGATCGTAGATTTAGTACATCGTCGATTTTGGTAAGTTTGGGCTTGGTATGTTCGTGCTACTATACATGCATTGTACACCACTATTTGGTGATAGTTGGCCATCACCGGTTATTTTAATTTATTGTACATATTGGATATTAGAACTGGAGATTTTAATTATGTCATATATATTATCTGCTTTGAAGTTCCGCATGTGTGTGGATGTACCAAGTATTTTGTATAGATTGTGATCTACGATCTGGTAGTCCGGGTTTTCCCTTTGGTTAAATATATATATATATATATATATCATAGAAAATTTTAGGTTGAGAAAATTCAAGCTGTCATAGATGCCCTGCATAGAAGATAAGAAAGTTAGATGAGCATCTTTGCAACTTGAAGGAGAAGCCGACCCCTGGTGGAAATCAATGGAGAGAACTAGAGAACAGGAAGCACCAAACACACCATAGACTTGGGCCCAGTTTACTGAAACATCTAATGAGAAGTACTTCCTAGAGTTTGTCAGAGAGCCATGGGAAGTAGATTTCATTTCCCTGACTCAATCAAGGGAAAATGACAGTGGCCGAGTATGAGGCAAAATTCACGAGACTCTCAAGGTTCGCGCCACAACACGTTGCAACAGAAGTCATGAAGGCCAAGAAGTTCGAATGTGGCCTAAAATCGAACATCTAAGAGAGGATCTCACTATTCAAGTTAAGGACTTATGCAGAAGTCATGGATATGGCCCTCATTGCTGAACGCGATATAGAGAAAATGTATAAACAAAGAGAGCGGCAGAATAAGAATAAAGTGAGTCAGGCACAATCACTTACTGATGATCAAACCAGTAAGAGAACTAACTTCTCAGTTTCAGCACTGTCTCGACCAACATTGACCATAAATTTCAAGCAAGTTTCTTCAGCACCTATGAAGTCTTTTTGTCCCTCATAACCTACCACAACTGAAGCATCGGTAGCACATAAGATATCATATACCATTGTGTCCGTGCTGCCTAAGTCATGCCCACGATGTGGAAGGCGTCATAAGTTGGAAGATTGTTGATGGACCATGGGTTCATGTTTCCGTTGGGGCCAGAAGGGACACTTGATAAAGGATTGCCCTAAGAAGAATAAGGAACAAACCACACCGGCATCTACTCAGAGGTCCTCTCGACCTATAGTTTAGGGTCACGCCTACGCAGTCTTTGCACGTGATGCCCAAGCTATAAATGACGTCATTCAACGTATAAATTAAATTATTTGATTGTTGAATTTTTCCAATTAATGAATGCTCTTATCAATTACATGATTACATGAATCATACCACACATTTATTTGTAAGTAATTAATGTAAATACATGAACCTTAGGTACCTTACACATGTACCATAGTATTGATATTTGTCAACATAAAGCATGTGTCTTGATAGACCCCAACTCTATGCACTCTTTTGTGACCTCTCAATTCGCCATTGAATTGAGTATTACACCAGAACCTTAGACTTCATCTTGTCTGTTTCAGTCCCTACAGGGAATTCAGTGATCACAGACACCATTTGCCGATCGGTCATTGTTCTGATTGAAGACCATGAAACAACGGTCGATCTGATTATCTAAGACATGTAAGGATTCGATGTAATCCTTGGTATGGATTGGTTGTCCACCTATCATGTGATTGTAGACTGCCTCCGAAAAGTAGTTACCTTTTGTCCCTCAAAGGGTTCGTCGCTCCTATTCTATGGCATTAAGTCAAGCATCACACTGTTTATCTTAGCTATTTGAGCTCAACGTCCGTTGAAGAATGAAATTCGTGGATATCTCGCAGTTATAAAAGATCAACATGAAGAGAAAGTCAACATCATGAACATTTCCATTGCTTGCGAGTTCCTTGATGTATTTCTCGAAGACTTATCGGGATTACCACCAAACAGAAAAATTGAGTTCGCAATCGACTTGATTCCAGGCATAAAATCAATATCTAAAGATCCATATCGTATGGCACCAGCCAAACTGAAAGAGCTCAAAGAACAGTTACAAGAACTCTTAGATAAGGGGTTCATTAGACCGAGTGTTTCTCCATGGGGAGCACCCGTCCTATTCGTTACAAAGAAAGACAGTTCGATGAGGCTATGCATCGATTATTGTCAGTTGAACAAGTTAACAATTAAGAATCGCTATCCACTTCTCCATATTAATGACCTCTTTGATCAACTCCAAGGTGCAAGGTTCTTCTCAAAGATGGACTTGAGATCGGGTTACCATCAGCTGGAAGTTAAGGTCGAAGACATTCTGAAAACTGCCTTTCGCACTAGATATGACCATTACGAATTTTTGGTAATGCCTTTTGGTCTAATAAGCTCGCCAGCATCGTTCATGGACCTGATGAACCGAGTGTTCAAATCACATCTTGACTAATGTGTAGTTGTCTTTTTAGATGACATTTCCATTTATTCAGAGACAAGAGAAGATCACGAACAGCATTTACGCGTCGCTCTTTAGACACTCCGTGATCATCAGCTTTATGCAAAGCTAAGTAAGTGTGAGTTTTGGCTCAAACGAGTCAGTTTCTTAGGACACATCATCTCTGAGGCAAGCATTACAGTCGATCCAGCAAAAACTGAGGCCATAGTAAAATGAGAACAACCAAGGACGGTAACTGAAGTCCATAGCTTTCTGGGCCTAGCCAGTTACTATAGAAGATTTGTAGAAGGTTTCTCCAAACTTGCAGGACCTCTCACTCAGCTCAGAAGGAAGAATGCAAACTTCAAGTGGAATGACTCGTGTGAGAAAAGCTTCCAAGAGCTTAAGAAGAAATTAACTTGCTCACCAGTTCTTGTTATACCATCAGGAAGTGGAGGTTTCATGGTATTCAGTGATGCGTCGCACAATGGACTGGGTGTGGACTGAACTAACATGAAAAGGTCATCGCTTATGGCTCTCGTCAACTCAAGAACCATGAAAAGAACTATCTGACTCATGACTTGGAACTTGCAGCCATTATTTTTGCCTTAAAACTTTGGAGGCACTACCTCTACGAGGAGACATTTGAAATCTTCATTGATCACAAGAGCCTGAAATACCTCTTTACTTAGAAGGATTGGAACATGAGATAAAGAAGGTTGATGGAGTTTCTCAAAGACTATGATTGCTCCATCCAGTACCACCCTGGGAAAGCTAACTTGGTGGTAGACGCATTAAGTAGAAAATCATCAGCTTAGTTTTTCAATCTCGTCACAAGAATCCATCGATGACAGTTATTTAAAGATATCTCCCTCTATGATACAAAATTCGATATCAAGGACTCAGGGGCCATAATGGCCAACATTACTATTAGACCAACAATCTTTGATAGTATCCGAGAACTTCAAATGGCGAATGAAGATTTGATGGCCATCAAATAGGATATAATCAATGGTAATAAATATGATTTTTCTATCAAAGAGGATGGGTTGCTACTCTACAGAGGCCGACTTTGTGTACCAGCCGATACCGAAATTCGACGCCTGATTCTTGAGGAAGCCCACAAGTCAACATACGCTATACATCCTGGGTGTACAAAAATATATCAGGACCTGAAGAAGAGCTTTCGGTGGAGAGGTTTAAAGAAAGAAATAGCAGAATACGTATCAAAGTGCCCAACAGGTGACAGTTGACCATCGAAACCCCTCTGGTTTTTTGCAACCCTTGCCTATACCTCAATGAAAATGGGAAGATATATCCATGGATTTCATCCTTGGATTATCGAGCACATTGAAAGGGTACAATGCAATTTGGGTGATCGTTAACCGTTTAACCAAGTCTGCTCATTTTCTACCTTACAGTACCAAGCATACAGCTAGCTACCTGGTAGAGTTATATGTCAAGGAAATCATCAGACTACACGACATCCCAATTAGCATCATCTCAGACATAGATCTATTGTACATGTCGAAGTTTTGAAAATGTTTCCAAGAAGGAATGGGTTCGAGACTGGACTTTAGCTATGCATTTTACCCTTAGATAGATGGCCAAATAGAAAGGGTGAATCAGGTCATTGAGGACATGTTGCGGGCATGCATGTTAGACTTTCAAGGGTCATGGGTTAAACACCTCCCGTTGATTGAATTTGCCTATAATAATAGTTACCAAGCAAGCATCAGAATGGCTCCTTTTGAGGCGCTTTATGCTCAAAGATGTAAATCTTCGCTCAATTGGGAAGAAGTTGGAGAAAAGTTTTGTTAAGTCCAGAACTTATTAAAAGCACAACCAAAGTGATTAAAGTAATTCGTGAACAATTAAAGATCGCTCAGAGTAGACAAAAGAGCTATGTAGACCTGAAAAGAACGAATATCGAGTTTCAGGTAAAACTTAGTGAAATTATTCATTTCATTTTCCTAATATTTATGTCCCTTATTGAGACAATGACTTCTTTTTAGAAAGGGGATAATGTCTTCATCAAGATCTCACCTACCAAAGGGGTGATGTGATTCGAAAAATGTGACAAGCTAAGCCCACGCTACGTCGGACCCTTTAAGATATTGGGGCGAGTCAATGAAGTCGCTTATCGGATTGCCATTCCTCCTCAACTCTTGAACAAGCATAACGCCTTCCACGTGTCTATGTTGAGAAAGTATGTAAAGGACCCGACACATGTCTTGTACTATCAACCCATCGAGCTCCACGAAGATATGACGGTAGCCGATGAGCCAATACAAATCCTGAACCATAAAGAACAAATCTTGCGTACCAAATGGATCTAGCTCGTACTGGTTAGGTGGCAGAATCATGCATCTGATTAAGCTACCTGAGAACGCGAGGCAGAGGTTCATGACCAATATCCACATCTCTTCGAATAAGGTATGTAAATTTTCGAGGATAAAAATTCTTTTAAGGAGGAGAGAATGTAAAAATTCGAACTTTCATGTCCTTGATACACCTAAATTATTTATTCGTGCTTAATAAGGTATACACTGCATGCCTTGACTTTTTCAAAAAAGCTTTTATATTTATTTTGGTAATTATTTAACACAAGTTATGCGATAGCCTACTGGTTAAAGGCTTGAGTTTGAGACAAGTGGTCATAGGATCGAATCTTAGTAAAGAGGTTTTAAGCCTTTATTTTGGTCCTTGAAGTAAAAGCCTATACATCTTTCTTTGTTGTGTCGGCCTAACACCGAATGATTTTTAATAGGTTATAAATAAGTATCCTACGGAGAACCCTAAATCACAAGCTCTCCTAGAGTTCTTCTTAAGAATAGAGCCGTGAGAAAACCCTAGCCGTCTCTTTGTTTTCTTCTTCTTAAGAAAACCCTAGTCATCACCACCTTTCTCCCTCAACCCTTCTTCATCCCTAAAATCTTTTGGGTCTTCTACCACAAAAATCATCTTGATAGTTTCTACCATCAAGATCAAGGAGGGAGAAGGAAGAAACCTAGGCCAATGATAGCGTGGAAAGTCGATCGTCATAGAATCACCGATCACGCATCAAGAGATGAATACCCACCATTTATGTTGTTTTCAAATCTTATTTCGAATCCTAGAATCACTTATGTGTATTTCGAAACTTAATTTGAATCTTAGAATTGTTATGGTTGTTGTCTGATCTTATTTTTCAATTCTTAGAGTGTACATAAATTTTGAATCCTGAAAACAGCAATGGCAGCTCGTTGTGATAATACCCCCAACTCATTGTCATGAAAAGAAAAACCAACCCCATTGAAAGGCAATACAAAAATATTGATTCAAATCTAAACCGAGGTCACAACGAGCTGTTATAGTCAAAGCTCGCTGTCAAGCAATCCACAACAAGCATTCTAAATCAGAGCTCGTTGTAAACCTGTAATAGCGAGTTATCGTCAGAGAACAAAAGAAACAGAACCCAGCCACAACTAGCTGTCAGGACACAACAACTAGCTGTGTATTCAACCGGAGTCAAGAAACAAAATCCACAGCTAGCTACCAAGAAACAATAGCTTGTTGTGGATGCAAATAGAGAAGAAATAAAAAAATATCACATCTCGCTGTTAGGAGACAACAACTTGCTGTGGATATATGGCAGCTCACTGTGGACACATGACAGCTCGCTGTTAAGAAGAAAACACTTCCAATGACAGCTAACTGAGGAGATAGACCAGAGAACATCGTGAGAAACAGTCACAGCCACAACTTGCTGTAAATATATGATAGCTCGTTTTGGATATATGATAGTTCGCTATCACATAACAGCAGCAAGCTGTGAATATTGAAACAGAGAATTCCTTTGAAAAATGCTCATAGCCAAAGCTCACTGTCACATCATAGTAGTGAGCTGTGAATACAACCACAACACGCATTTCGCTGTGGATATATGGCAGCTCGCTGTGGACACATGACAGCTCGTTGTGAAGAAGAAAATACTTCCAGTGATAGCTAGCTGGGGAGATAGAACAAAGAACATCGTGAGAAACAGCCACAACCACAACTCACTATGAATATATGATAGCTTGCTATGGATATATGACAACTCGCTGTCACATAACAACAACACGCCATGAATACCAAAACAAAAAATTCCCTTGAAAAATGATCACAGCCATAGCTCATTGTCACATCACAGTAGTTAGCTATGAATACAACCACAACTCATTGTCACATCATAGCAACGAGCTGTGAATACAAAAAAGAGGATTTCCTTATTCGATTTTCCTTATTTGATCGATCAACTCTGGGCAGACTCAATTGACCCAGTTATAATTATATTGAATTCTAATCAATCGACCATTAATATGTCACTTGTTTATGTGGTATAGAAGAGGGAATCACACATAATCAATAGGGATCGTTTTCGCCTTTCGATACGACTTTAAGAAACGCGGTAGGGGAATTACAATGCACACTTGTATGTTATACTTTGATTTATAGTCATTTAGTGATTTAATGAATTAGAAAGTGGTCTCCTTATTGCTAGAATTAGAAAATTGAAATCCATTGATTGTTGTACTATTATTGAATAATTTAAATTCATTGAATATGTGATACACATTGAATAATTGAACTCATTGAGCATTGCCCCATTGAACAATTAAAACTCACAGAACACTTGAAATTTGTGGAGTATTGAATATGCATTGAACATGTGGAACTCATTGAATATTGAACTATCATTGAAAATTGAAAAATGAATTTAAATTCTAAATTCGCTATGAAGTATGAACACAATATTATGTTTTAGGACGTGCATGTGATTTGAAGAGTTGATCTGAATGAATCCTATGAGACAACACCTACTGAACCGTGCTTCGGCACATATTGAACTATGCTTCGGCACCTGCTAAATTATATTTCGGCACCTACTGAGCCGTGCTTTGGCACACTCTGAATAGTGACAATGGCCTTTGAACCACACAAGTATTCCTCACAACGTAGGAGCTTGGGCATACTGAAAAGTTGTTCTTGAACAATGATGATTAGGATTCTCATCGACTGCCACTGACTCGAGCGTTATATTTGCATTAGAGATTATGTTAGTTATGTTTTAAAGCATGCATGAACATAAGAAATTGCATATAAAATGTAACGAAAATCATGTTAATTCGGCCTTCATATGAAACAGGAAATATTTTGATTAAAAAATTACACAGAATTCAATCTTGAATATGATATTAACACTCCTTGAATTTTAAACTCTTGGACATTAATATCGAAAGGATCAATGAAAGTTATCTACTAAATGAATAAGATGCAATTGGTATCCTGATCATCCTACTGAGCCCGTGGATTTTTAGCTAACCCCGACACTATGTGTCATTGGGACTGAAGTTGTTCAAGACCCCGAACTTGAAGAAGATCTCTATTTTGTACCAGAAGACGAGAGGGATCTTCCGCCCGAAGATTATTATCCTTAGACAAGCTTCATTTTAGACTTGGTACAACTTAATAGATGTCATTAGAATATTTGCTTATTTCCTTCCACATACCTTGATGTACGTTCCACTGTTTGCGTGACGTACGGCCGTCACCGGTGGTATCTATTTCAAATTAATGTTTTCGCTATGATAATTGAATTATTTACTTAAGTCAATTATCATATTTTCCCATTAGAATTTCGCATATGAACTGTTGTACTAAGTTTAATGACTCGGTGTTCCCAGATTTTCATGTGGGAATTTTAGGTTGTTACTCGTGATGTCTTGGTTTGTGGCCGATTCACATTAAACAACTTGCGGCCGTCAAACTTATTGATCTTTAAAATAACACTTTTCAAGGTTAGACGGAGTACCACCACTTGCATGTTAAAGTTGAAATTAACTAATTAAATTTTGTATCAATAAATATATACCAAATCTGCTCATTTAGTAGGTTTGAGTTATTTTTAGTGGCACTAGTTTGTGTAATATGTCATGTTTGATGAACCGTAAAAACTACTACATTTATTCAAACACTATAACATTAGTTATTATTAATTAAAGTTATGATGCTCTTTAATTTGTTTTTGTGAAGCTGAGATCAAATCAATCACTAACTCTTTCGAATCTGGCCTCAAAGTTGGGCCCAATTCGTTTATGTCAAGACCGCACTTACAGCAAGAATTTTGAAAAGTTTCTAAGTGTCAGGTCTTTTGTATCGTTGACCCCTCTGATCGTTAAGATTCTGTATGATTTATGAAATTATCAGTGGGGACTACCCTGCTTGAAATTTCGTAACCTTTTCATTTGACGGGTCAGATTTTCTATAATCTACCTTTAAAAATTATTTAGCAATAAATCATATATTTGACCTTTTATGCATTTGACTATACATAAAGTGATTAATGCATGTCGGTTGCAAGCATGTAAGCGCATCATTTCAATCGTCTCGATGAGACCGGTATTTTTCCTAATCAACTATGTACATTGTTAAGGCATATGGTCTCTTTGCTTTTATAATTGGTTTGAAGGAGCAAACTTTTCGGTGTAAGGCACTCGAGCGACTTTGGTTGTCCCTCGAGTGACCCGCTACATCAAGTTACGTGCCAACTCAAATCAACTCCATTTTTTGAACAATTTCTCTTGGGTTAGAAGTAGGATTTAGGACTTCTATATAAAAGGAAAGCTCATGGTCGAATTAGGAGGTTGAGATATCATTGTAAAGCTTTGGGAAAACCTATCTAAGGGTTTTGAGGAGAGCTTTGGTGAGGCTTGAGTGTTCTTGTATTCTTGTGTAATCATTAATATAGTGGATTATCGTTGTCCGTGGATGTAAGTATATTGCCGAACCACGTAAATATTGTCTCTTGTGTGTTTGTGGTTGATTTTCTTCTATTTTTGCTTTCTTATTTGATTGATCATCATGAGATCATTGGTTAGTTTGTGAGCTTCCACGCAACATTTAAAAGCTGAATGAAGTTATAATATCCTTGATATTTTGACCTAATTTCATTTACCTCGATAAGCGTGTCCGAAAAATTTTACGGGTTTTGTTAGACTTTTGGTTAGCTTTGTATTTGATGAGAATGATGGTAAAATAGTATTGTCAATAGATGTGTGTAAGTCATAAAAACGATAACTTACACACTAGGATAGGTGTATGTGTTCAACATGAAATATTTTGCAAATTTAGAGGATAAGTTGTAAACAAAAATATCTAGATTTTTGTTAAGAATTGTTTTATCTTATAAGAAGAGAGAGTGCAAGAGAAGTTAACTTCTCCCTCTCGTTGGAAATCAAGCCTCTAAGGCCTTGCCTTCTTGTTGATCCTAGATCTTGAGAGCTTAAAAGTTCCTCTCTCCATCTCAACCATTGATTAGATTAGTGCTTCAATTCTGATCAGTTTGAATTATTGAAAGAGAAGAGTGATGTGGAGAGTGAGAAAAAAATCAGTGTGATCATGTTGAGTTAACAGCCCCTTTTGATGGACTGATTTGATGATCTAAACCTTTGAGCTTGGAGATTTGTTCCGGACATGAATCGGTGTAACGGAGGCAACGACTTAAACTACAAGAGGTAGACCTTTAAACATCCTTTTATCTTTTGAATTCAAATTAGGTTTAGAATAGTATGTGGTATGTTTAAAGGAGATCTAAAGCTATGTTTGGAAATGAAGAAAAAGAATCCGAGCATGTTGAGTTAACAGCCACAGAGCCTAGAGAATTCGACTGTCGATTTGAAAATCGACTTTCGAAATTAGAAATCGACTGTCAAATTGGAAATCGACAGTCGAAAAGAGAATTTTTGGCCTGATATAGAATTCTGAGATTCGATGGTCGAATTTAAAATCGACCATCGAATTTCAAATTCAACCAACGAATTTGAATTCGATGGTCGAATTCTGTCCTGCTTTTGGCTTTTAAAAGTTGGTTGGATTTTTTCTTCTATGAGCTTTTGGGTTGATTTTTAGGTTCTATATTAACACTGAGAGTGTTAATATATGTAGGTTTTGACGATTGGGAGTCCTTGGAGAGGACTGCTTGTACATGCTTTTGAAACTTCTTGGTTAAGGTAGGGGAACCCTAATTATTATTTGCATAAATTTATAAGCACAAACTGTTATAGACAATTTCTTTCAGAAGTATAAAATTTGGAAATTTGGTTGCACACAGTATAATTAAAACTTTGAACATATGACACAATCTGAAAATTGTAAACCTTGTCATAAATAAGAATCTTTGAATCAGAAGCTCAGCTAAATTTTGAATCAGAACCTCAGTTAAATTTTGAATCAGAACTTCGAATCAGAACTTTGAAAAATCAGTATATGATATGAATAATAATCTTGGATATGTGTTAGCATTTGCATTTGATTTTGGGTTCATAAGTACGATGCCCTAGATTCTACCAACCGTGTTGACGGTAAAACTTTGGTGCAAGTTTCCCTCATAGCGTAGGGGTTTGTTGCATTTTCGAAATGGGTTCATGAACGACGATGGTCAATAGGGTCTTCCCATTGGTCACGTAGTCTGCTCTCATGCTATAGGAAATTTGGGAGATAAAATTAAGTTATAAATTTAAGACAAGAAGCATGCTAAATCAGAACATTTTGAACACTTTAGATTATATTATCAGTTTTGACTCAGGATTAGAACTGTAGATTTAATTTGAAAAGCATCATTGAAAAACCATATTTGATCCGATTTCGTCTTTTGAAAACCTTTACTTATAAAGAAATGCAAATAGATCTGTCTTCCTCTATTGAGCTTGGCTGTTAGCTCACCCTCGACTATACGTGTGACAGCCCGAATTTTGGAACCCCGAAATCCGTGCCATCAGCACGACCTTTAAGGCCGTGCCCCGGGTCTCTAACAAAACATAGATATATACAAGCCAAAACTATGATTGAGGCCCACGTAGTTACTCTAAATAAAATCTCAAAACAATCAAGGTATCACAGGGCAGTCCTTGTCCCATGCCAATTCATGGACATAAGAACTTACCCAAATGTTTAGTGATAACAGTTCCTCCTAGACGTTTTGTCAAGAAACGGTATTTAAAACATTCGAAATAAAGAGGCTTGATATACCAAGCCATACATAATACTCTCAACTCACTCTAAAGGTATGCAGCGGGTTCCCTGGAAGAATTCCTCAGGAGGAGGTTCTGACTCTTCTGTGGGCACAAAATCCGAAACCCTTGGATCAGCTTCTCCAGAAGTCTTTGCTGCCGCTAGCCCTGGACCTGCGACGTATAGTCTAAGGGGTGAGCTACATTCTAGCTCCGTAGGGAAACAAAAAGAACATATAGATTGACCTTCACACATATGTCAGCAGTTTAACAAGCATAGAATTATTAAGTAATCACTTATGGACAACAATTTGAGTAACTGGAATTAAACCACTGATTTTGACCGATACTTAGCATGGTTTTGTTTAATCTCCTTATTAGTTAAGTTGTGAATTTGGCCTAATCACTTAAATCTTAACTTAAGTAGTCCTCGAGCAATATAGCATCGAGCCCCGATGGAATACCCGCCATCGTCGTCTAACTAGACAGTTGTTACATGTATTCCCTGGGAATACTGTCCGAGCCCCTTTCCCATAGGTGGCGGGGTTTATTATCAATCTACATCCCTGGGATGTGCTATGAATGTACGGATTGGTCACGTGCGGTCACGGATATCCTGCCGAGTCAGTCGTGGGTATCCCGCCACGTCGGTGGGGTATTCTAATCAACCTTAAATAATAAAAATACCAATGTGCTTTACATATAGTTATTCACCGTGATTGTGCTAATTATATTACATCAGGCCTTATCACATTACTTACGTTTCTCTGTTAGTTTTCATCTGCATCCCTGGGATGCCCCATATTTCCGTCGCACCCTTCTTTGTTTGAACTATATGATTTTTCGTCCCCTGGGGACCTCAAGACTTTTCACGTTGTAACTCACTCACACACCCTTATCATGAGAATCATGCAATATGTGACTATTTAAATAGATTACACTACGCATATGAATTTCACGAGATAATGCGCATGTTTCAAGAATATTCCCTACCTCGACGAATTTCAAAGCACGCCTTCTCGTAGAGGTTTATACTTCATGACCATGCGTCAAACCTACATTTCAATTTAGCATAGGCTTAGAAAGATCACTAGAACCATTGGGGTGTGCAACCCCAAGTTTCTTGTATTCGAAAATTCCAAGAACTGAGTGGTCACCAGACCTCGCTCGAGCAGTCACTTGACCTCGCTCGAGCGGTCCCTTGACCTCGCTCGAGCGGTTAAATCGAGGTCGCTCGAGCGGTTAAATCGATCCATTGAAGTATTACTGGGGACCCTCGCTCGAGCGAGCTTCCCTTTAGTTTTGGGGCCGCTCGAGCGAGCCCAGAGTTATATTTTTTCCTATTCATCCTCGCTCGAGCGAGCCCTTTAGACCGCTCGAGCGAGGAACGATGATTTTGCTCCTCGATCAGATCAAGAACATGCTTCCTACCTTCATTCAAACCTTAACCTCATAAAAAGAAACATTCAGCCAACATTCTTCCTACTATTTAATACATTCCTAGGCATCTATCATGTCTTTAACATACCTCTGACGATGAGTCATGCACAAGTTTGATTTACGATTCAAAATTCTACTAGGCTAACAGGCCTCCAAGGTTCTTCCTCCAGTCTTTTCCTCTAATCTCCTTTGCCGACTTAAGTCCCAACGAAACCCTAGTTCTCTACTAGGCTCTTCTCCTCTTTCTCTTTATATTTTTCTTCTCTCTATTTAGGTTAGAATAGAGTTACGTAAGGGTTCTTCTCTCTCTCTTTCACCTTTATACATATAAGTTAGGGAAATACTAATGTGTTTCCCACATACACACATAGTGTCTTTGGTTCGTTTTGGTCTCCTTGTGAAACACATATACCTATGTGTAATGCATGACGTGTACTCATCTAAAAAATCTGAGGTTGTGACAATCACCCCAACTTACAAGATTTTCGTCCTCGAAAATCGATGTTATTCTCTTAAACAGGTACCACTACTGTTACCCGACTCGTATATCCAAAACAGTAATTAAACGGTTTGTCGCATTTCGCAGCAACAAGCGTTGGCCATGCCAACATAATTCCACATAATGAAAGGGATCATCATTCACCATACTCATTCAATATATATTAATCATTCACAAAAATTTGTGACATTCATGTCACGAGAGTTTTTTTTTTTTTTTTTTTTTTTTTTTTTTTTTTAAATTTTGACCAAGAACCCACCTCCTTACAAAATGTCTCAAAAATATTACATATAATGTGTTCAAAATTTACGTAACTATCTAGTCCTCATCCTCCTCATAGTCGTCGTCGTCGTCATCGTCATCCTCGTAGTCCTCGCCATCCTCATCATCCTCATCCCCACCGTGGACGGCCGTGGTACATTGTGGTGTTCCTCGTACCCGGGCCGGAGCTAGACGCTCCAAAAATAGCATCCCTCATGGCACCGACGCGCTGCATGTAAGACTGCGGGCATGCCTGGCCCATGAGGTCGATAAGTAGTGCCTCCTGGAACCTCTGATGCAATCGATCTCCGCCTTCTTGAAGGATCTCGCATCATGCCCGTGTCGGTAGTGGGTATGGGTAGTGGGAACCGAGGTAGAGGGAGGTCGATCTGCCGGTGCTTGATGGGTGGTTGGTCGGAGACCGACGGTCTCTCTTCTTCTTAACGCTGGTTTTGACTCTTAAGGTTTCGCTCCGGTCTTGGGCGAGGTAGGGCGGCGTTATCGGTGAGGAACAACTTCGTCCTCCGGATCTTAAATCCTCCTTCCCATTCCGTGAGTCTAAGAGTCGTGAAATCGAGAAACATCTGATGTCGGTTGATGGGTGGAGGAACAGACCCTTACATTTCTTTTGTAGGCATCGCCATGCCTTTTATGATGATCATAGTGCATTGATCCACCTATTATGAAAAGCGTGTAGGGCCCGCGTAAATGCATCTCGGCGTTCTTGATCATGGCGGTTGGGTGCGATTCTTTTTAAAGATGATATCTAAAAGCCACATACTGTGGTAGTTGTGATCGGGTAATAGATTGTCCGGCGGACATGCCGCCCATGATGTCGGAGATGATCGTTGGGAAATCTACGTTCGAGAAAAAGGTGGTAGGATGAGTGGGCTAGGGGTGTAGATGTGGGGCATTTCATGACCGAGGAAATGTCGGCACATCCAAGATTAGCTCATTACCATCGACAGACGAGTATAGCGCCCTCGCCGACGCTCAAGTTTAGGGTTTGGTAAAATAACTTTACTAGCCTCGGGTAATACCGATCCCCGAGCAGGCGTGGCGAAGGCCTTAAGATGGTTGTTAGTGAGGAAGTCCGATGTCCACTGGTGGGACGCTCGGATCCTCAACAGGAGGGATGTATATCCCATTCGCTTCAAAGTCTTGGCTCACCAATCATCCAGTGTGATTGGAGTGGAGGGTGGGTTTGATGATGGTTGTGAGGTTTGTGGCGCTTTGTTGCGCGCCGATGGCGACCGAATCGCTATCCGTTTCTTAGGTTGTGGGTTTGGGCTTGAAGCCATTTGGTGTATAAAGGGTTTAAAAAAAAGAAGAGAAAAGTTTCAGGGATGGGTAGATTTTACCTAGGAGAGTAGTCTTAACGGATCAGATTGTCCAAAACCGGCTGGAATCGGACGGAAAGATTGAAATTCGCTTGCCCTAACCCCTCACTCGTCTCCTCTCTCTTTCGCTTGAAGATGAACAGGCGTCTTGCTCTCCGCCATCTATATATAGATCCTCCTCGCTCGAGCGGTCATTAGTTCACGCTCGAGCGAAACCAGGAAGATTTATATTATATACTATGGCCTCGCTCGAGCGGTTATAATGCCTCGCTTGAGCGGTCGAAATGCCTCGCTCGAGCGAGGAAATAGTTATCGCTCGAGCGAGAGGAAGTGGTGATTTTATGTAGTTCGCTCGAGCGAACATCGGTGGTCGCTCGAGCGAGACCAGAAACATTTTTCTGGTACCTTTTTGCTCATTTTCGATTTCAAATTTCATCACTAGTGTTATTAAATAAAAGTTCAACGAAAAGTGGTTCAATCATTGTTTGGAGTCAATATATCTTTATAAAAAAATATATATATATCTATATATAGCCTTCATAGTACCCGCAATTCACATATTCTCAAAAGAATAAAACCATTCAGTTGGTTATTTCGAACAATTTGGGATATTGTTCTCTAACATCCGCCTCACGTTCCCATGTTGCTTCTTCGACCGGATGGTTCTTCCATCGGACAAGCACTAAGGGAATAACTTTTGTTCGCAACACATGTTCCTTTCGATCTAAAATTTCTACCGGCTCTTCAATCATGGTCATATCTTCATGCATTTCGAATGATTGGCCGCTCAGCACGTGATCAGGGTCATTGAGATATTTCCTGAGCATCGACACGTGGAATACATTGTGTACCTGATCAAACAATGGTGGCAAACCAATGCGGTAGGCTACTTCTCCTACTCGACCCAAAACTTCAAACGGTCCAAGATAGCGGGGACTTAGCTTCCCTCTCTTTCCAAATCTCGTCACTCCCTTCATCGGTGATACTTTCACGAACACATGTTCACCCACCTTAAAGTCTACACTCGTCCGCTTGATGTCAGCATAGCTTTTCTGTCTGCTTTGAGTCGCCTTTAGTCTTTCCCTGATCATGCGGACAATAGCCGCGTTATCTTCAAGTAGCTCGGGTCCCAAAATAAATTTCTCGCCAATTTCCTCCCAATTGATTGGCGATTTACATCGTCTTCCGTACAAGGCTTCATACGGTGCCATTTCGATGCTCGTCTGAAAACTATTATTATAAGCGAACTCAATCAATGGTAGATGTTGATCCCATGATCCTTGCAATTCTAACATACATGCCCTAAGCATGTCTTCAATGACTTGGTTGACCCTCTACCGTCTGGCTTCATGGGTGAAACGCCGTACTAAAATCTAACCTAGTTCCCATTCCTTCTTGGAATTTCCTCCAAAACTTTGATGTATATAATGGGTCCCGGTCAGAAACAATGCTACTTGGAATCCCATGTAAACGGACGATCTCTTTCATATAGAGTTATGCTAATCTTCCCGCCGTGTACATCGTATTGTACGGCAAGAAGTGTGCCGACTTAGTCAATCGATCGACTACTACCCAAATGGCGTTATGCCTCCTTGCGATTCATGATGAAATCCATTGAGATAGATTCCCATTTCCATTCCGGTATGGGTAGAGGCTGTAATAGGCCTGCGGGGTGTCTATGATCGATTTTCACTTGTTGTCACGTCAAACATCGTGACACGTACTCTGCCACATCTTGTTTCAAACCTCTCCACCAGTAATTCTTTTTCAGATCCTGATACATCGTCGTGCTTCCCGGGTGGATAGCATAGCTTGACTTGTGAGATTCATCAAGAATCGTTTGCCGCAATTCGGCATTGTCCGGAATGCAAAGTCGCCCCTTGAATATTAAGGAGCCATCTTCCTTGATTGAAAACTCAGATGTAATACCTTCAGTTACATCTTGACGCATCTTTGTTAGAATCGGGTCTTTCATTTGTAGTTCTCATATGTGTTCGAATATCACTGGTTTCACTGATATGTTGGCTAAGAAGGCTCCTATGGCTTGTGGTTGTATGTCTGCGCCACATAACGCTAGATCCTCCAACAACTTCCATCGATGTATACCCGAAATTAGACTAGCCAACTGGGCCAAACTTTTCCGACTCAAGGCGTCGGCCACAACGTTAGCTTTGCCTGGATGGTACTGTATGGAACAGTCGTAATCTTTGAGGAATTCCATCCACCTACGCTACCTCATATTCAGTTCATACGTGTAAAGCAGTGTCGAGGCTCTTATGGTCAGTGAAAATTTCAAATGTTTCTCCGTATAAATAATGTCGCCATATCTTTAATGCGAATATGACTGCTGCTAGTTCCAGATCGTGTGTTGGGTAGTTCTTTTCGTTCTCTTTCAACTGTCTGGAGCCGTAAGCTATTACCTTTTTATATTGATTTAGTACACAACCCAACCCGTTATACGAAGCATCACTATAAACTGCGAATCCTCCACTGCCTGATGGAATGGCTAACACTGGAGCTGAGGTGAGCCTCTTCTTGAGTTCTTGAAAACTCTTCTCACACGCCTCACTCCACTCAAATCTTGAGTCCTTTCTTGTAAGCCTCGTAAGAGGTCCTGATACTTTTGAAAACCCCTCTACGAAACGTCGATAATAACGCCGGTCAGGAAACTTGGATGTACATCCGCAGTTTTTGGTTGCTCCCAGTTCACTACTGCCTCGATCTTAGCGGGATCTACGGTGACACCATGCTTTGAGACGACATGTCCCAAAAAGCTAACCTCTTCTAGCCAAAACTCACATTTACTGAGTTTAGCGTACAGTTGGTGTTCACGTAAGGTTCGTAGAGCGACGCGTAAGTGTTCTTCATGCTCCGTTTTCGATTTTGAGTAGATTAGGATGTCATCTACAAACACTACAACGCAGGAGTCTAGGTGTGGTTTAAACACCCGATTCATCAAGTCCATAAACGACGCCGGTGCGTTCGTCAGTCTGAATGGCATCACTAAAAATTCATAGTGTCCATACTGTGTTCTAAAAGCCGTTTTCTGAATGTCCTCGGCCCTGACTCTTAACTGATGGTAACCAGATCTTAGGTCGATCTTGGAAAAATGTTTTGCTCCCTGCAACTGGTCGAACAAGTCATCTATTCTTGGCAACGGATATCGATTCTTCACCGTGACTTTGTTCAATTGACGGTAGTCAATGCACAACCGCATCGACCCATCTTTCTTTTTAACGAATAACACTGGTGCTCCCCATGGAGACACGCTTGGTCTTATGAATCCTTTGTCCATGAGCTCTTGCGATTGTTCCTTCAACTCTTTCAACTCTGCAGGGGCCATCCTATAAGGTGCCTTTGAAACAGGTTCCGTTCCTGGTACTAAATCAATCGCAAATTCTACTTCTCTTCGAGGTAACCCCGCAATTCTTCCGAAATACATCGGGAATTCTCGCTGCTTTGCTATCTCGGAGATAATATTCTTTTCTTCTTTATCTTCTTTCAAGAATGCCAAATAACCGCTACACCCCTTTCTGATTAAACGTTCTGCTCTGACTGCAGATATGAGTGGTACCTGTGTCGATCTCTCCCCTTGAAATCGAAACGATCTCCTCGTGTTAGGACGGAAAACAATAACTTTATCCTTGCAATCCACTGTTGCGCAGTGATGGGATAGCCAATCCATGCCAAGGATTACATCGAATCCTTGCATGTCCAACCATATTAAATTTGCGTCTAGTTCGTGGACAACGTGATCCCGAATGCTTACCACTACCGATTTGCAGACTAACTCTGTGTCCACTAATTCTCTTGTTGGGATGGACACTGATAACACAAAGTCTAGTGTCTCCGGAACAATCTTCATCTTCTTTGCAAATCTAGGGGTGATGAAGGAGTGGGTAGACCCTGGGTCTATCAGCACTCGTGCGTCATGTGCTACGTAGCACCCTTTCTCATAGATCTGCAACGTACCTATAATGCATATATATACGTACATAACATATACTGAATTTTTTTTTTTATTTATTTATTTTTTTTTTTAATGCTTAATAACGGGTATATATATATATTTATCCTAATGAAAGCCCATTCTCTATCTAGAGTTGTATTACAACCGAAATTCTCTATGTAAAAGAAATCTCACCTTGGATAATGATAATGTCGTACACTCCACGCTTCTGGCGATAGCTAATCACAGAGGCTCTCCCTCGAAATAACTTTTCGAGATTGAATAGGTTGTGGCATGGAAGTTGGGGCTGTCTTTTCTTTAACTGTCTCAGGGCAATCTCTAATCATGTGGCCTATCTTGCCGCACTTGAAACAGCCTCGCATTCCCTGCCTACAATCCGCTGTTTTGTGGGACTTGCCACACTTAGCACAAGTTTCCCTTGGTGATGAGGTAGCAGCTCTCGAAAAACCTTGTGTAGTTGTAGTCCTACTGGAAATAGCAGGACCTTGATACCTCATCGGTCTCCCTGATGCTAGCAACGGAAAACTTTGATGAGTAGCTTGTTGTGCAGGTCTCCCATACCCTGTCTGGAACGATTGTCTCTGATTCGGTGCTACAAACCTCGATTTCTTATGTACCGATTCATAACTCCCCGTCCTGCTTGGATCAATGCTTTCTCTTCCTTGTTGTTCCCTCTGACGGTATCGGTTATTGTTTTCTTCTTCGACTACTAATGCCTTACTCATTACTTCTCCATAGGTTTTCGGTGGAAGGCGCAACCCTCCTCGGATGTCCGACCTTAAGCCTGTTGGAACCTCTTCGCTTTCATCACGTGAAACTACGTGTGCAGTGCGAGCCGCCTCATGAATTCCACTCCATACTCTCTCACGGTCATCCTTCCTTGCGCTAGTTGTAAAAATTGGGTCTCCATCTGATTCCTCACAACTTCAGGAAAGTATTGCTTATTAAATTCTTCTACGAATTCGTCCCAAGTCCACGGCATATCTAGAGTTTCTTGTGCTCTTGTTCGCGAAATGGATTTCCACCAAGGTCCAGCTTCTCCATCCAACATATATGCCGCCCAACGGACGCTCTCATCCTCTGTGCATGTCAGTACGCTAAACACCTTTTCCATTTCACCCAGCCAGTTTTTGGCTGCCATTGTGTCTGCCTGTCCTGAAAAATTTGGAGGTCTCATCCTTCTGAACTCGGTGAATGCTGAAGCCACTGGGGGTGTAAGTCCCACTGAAGGGGTAGGTGTTCGTTGTGGTTCTTGCATCAGAGCGCCGCCAAGGACGCTGGTTATTGCCATGGCAGTTGCCATGGTCTCTATTGTGTGCATCATCCTCTGACGCTCTTCTCTTTCTTCATTTCTCTCTCTCCCCTATCTTGTTCCCTCTGATTTCGATCCTGTCGATCTAGATTTTGCTCCTCTGCTTGATTTTGGTTTCCTCCCTGGCCACTGCTCTCGGGAATCTCCCTGTTTCCCAATGGCACTCTGTTTGTAGGTGAGACGAACCCATCTCTACTGCGCAAATTCCTATCATGACCACCCCTGGGTCGGCCTCTTCCTCTACGAAACATAACGGTCTGCATGAGAATCCATAGTCTCGTTAGCAGAAGTCCCTATTTTCTGGCGATATGATAGCCAGAACTAGAAAGAAAAAGGCTCTGATACCAACTGTGACAGCCCGAATTTTGGAACCCCAAAATCCGTGCCATCAGCACGACCTTCAAGGCCGTGCCCCGGGTCTCTAACAAAACATAGATATATACAAGCCAAAACTATGATTGAGGCCCACGTAGTTACTCTAAATAAAATCTCAAAACAATCAAGGTATCACAGGGCAGTCCTTGTCCCATGCCAATCCATGGACATAAGAACTTACCCAAATGTTTAGTGATAACAGTTCCTCCTAAACGTTTTGTCAAGAAACGGTATTTAAAACATTCGAAATAAAGAGGCTTGATATACCAAGCCATACATAATACTCTCAACTCACTCTAAAGGTATGCAGTGGGTTCCCTAGAAGAATTCCTCAGGAAGAGGTTCTGACTCTTCTGTGGGCACAAAATCCGAAACCCTTGGATCAGCTTCTCCAGAAGTCTTTGCTGCCGCTAGCCCTGGACCTGCGACGTATAGTCTAAGGGGGTGAGCTACATCCTAGCTCCGTAGGGAAACAAAAAGAACATATAGATTGACCTTCAGACATATGTCAGCAGTTTAACAAGCATAGAATTATTGAGTAATCACTTATGGACAACAATTTGAGTAACTGGAATTAAACCACTGATTTTGACCGTTACTTAGCATGGTCTTGTTTAATCTCCTTATTAGTTAAGTTGTGAATTTGGCCTAATCACTTAAATCTTAACTTAAGTAGTCCTCGAGCAATATAGCATCGAGCCCCGATGGAATACCCGCCATCGTCGTCTAACTAGACAGTTGTTACATGTATTCCCTGGGAATACTGCCCGAGCCCCTTTCCCATAGGTGGCGGGGTTTATTCTCAATCTACATCCCTGGGATGTGCTATGAATGTACGGATTGGCCGCCGTACCGGTCACGGATATCCTGCCGAGTCAGTCGTGGGTATCTCGCCACGTCGGTGGGGTATTCTAATCAACCTTAAATAATAAAAATATCAATGTGCTTTACATATAGTAATTCACCGTGATTGTGCTAATTATATTACATCAGACCTTATCACATTACTTACGTTTCTCTGTTAGTTTTCATCTGCATCCCTGGGATGCCCCATATTTCCGTCGCACCCTTCTTTGTTTGAACTATATGATTTTTCGTCCCCTGGGGACCTCAAAACTTTTCACGTTGTAACTCACTCACACACCCTTATCATGAGAATCATGCAATATGTGACTATTTAAATAGATTACACTACGCATATGAATTTCACGAGATAATGCACATGTTTCAAGAATATTCCCTACCTCGACGAATTTCAAAGCACGCCTTCTCGTAGAGGTTTATACTTCATGACCATGCGTCAAACCTACATTTCAATTTAGCATAGGCTTAGAAAGATCACTAGAACCATTGGGGTGTGCAACCCCAAGTTTCTTGTATTCGAAAATTCCAAGAATCGAGTGGTCACCAGACCTCGCTCGAGCGGTCCCTTGACCTCGCTCGAGCGGTCACCAGACCTCGCTCGAGCGGTTAAATCGAGGTCGCTCGAGCGGTTAAATCGAGCCATTGAAGTATTACTGGGGACCCTCGCTCGAGCGAGCTTCCCTTTAGTTTTGGGGGCCGCTCGAGCGAGCCCAGAGTTATATTTTTTCCTATTCATCCTCGCTCGAGCGAGCCCTTTAGACCGCTCGAGCGAGGAACGATGATTTTGCTCCTCGATCAAATCGAGAACATGCTTCCTACCTTCATTCAAACCTTAACCTCATAAAAAGAAACATTCAACCAACATTCTTCCTACTATTTAAAATATTCCTAGGCATCTATCATGTCTTTAACATACCTCTGACGATGAGTCACGCACAAGTTTGATTTACGATTCGAAATTCTACTAGGCTAATAGGCCTCCAAGGTTCTTCCTCCAGTCTTTCCTCTAATCTCCTTTGCCGACTTAAGTCCCAACAAAACCCTAGTTCTCTACTAGGCTCTTCTCCTCTTTCTCTCTATATTTTCCTTCTCTCTATTTAGGTTAGAATAGAGTTACGTAAGGGTTCTTCTCTCTCTCTTTCACCTTTATACATATAAGTTAGGGAAATACTAGTGTGTTTCCCATGTACACACATAGTGTCTTTGGTTCGTTTTGGTCTCCTTGTGAAACACATATACCTATGTGTAATGCATGACGTGTACTCATCTCAAAATCTGAGGTTGTGACAATACGTCACAGGTGCTGAGAATGACCTTGGGTCAGAGGATCCGGAGGACTCCGATTATATTCCCGAGGAGGATTTGGACATACCAGCTGAGGAGTTCTTCCCGTGATCTTAGATTTTGTATTTTTGGTATTTTATCTGGATATTATTTTGGAATGTTGAGCCTTAAGCTATTATTTTTTGTTCTTTTGATATCACTTGAGGAACCATTATTGTGAACCTCTATTTTAGGTGATCGGATTGGCCATCACCGGTGGTTCTTTTTGGTTCCTCACAGTGATATATCTAATTTTGTTATATGAAGCTTTTGTTTTTGGATTAACAATGTTGCCTCTGTCTTTAGACCTTTGTTTATGTTGTCGGCTTCTGTTTGTTACGGCTTATTGAGAAATCAATAAGTTGATGAACCGGCCTTTCCTATACCCTAGGGATTGGAAAAGTCGGGTCGTCACAGAAGTTGTTTCTCAATGAAACAGAAGTGGCTCCTTCTCAACAATATGTTTGCAATTTAAATTGCTTCCATAGCAAGTATCAATTGGCACTCTCTGTATTACTGAAATTCCCTACCAAGTTGGTGGTATCAGTCAGGGATTTGGAATTATTTGAGTGAGGGAATTCATTTTATTTTCCTCAATTTGATGGTGAAGAAATTTTGTGGAGAATCAGATTAGAATTGGAGAAAATATATAATTAAGAGCTAGATAAGTGGATATCAAGGATAGCTCGAAAGAACCTGAACAAATTGATGGAGGGAAGAAAGATGGATGAAGTTGCTCATCTTGTCAGCCTTTTATCGATATCTAAAAACTTTTGGTTCAACCCCACGACAACCTGAGCCCTCGTTATCTTCATGCTACGTCGAGAAGAAGATTATTTGGATTTCACGTTCAATGCAAAGTCAGTGTTATGGATGTTGCAAAAATTCCCACCTATTCCATATCAAGTAACCTTATCAATTCTTTATGGGACGCCTTAGAACTTACCCATTTTTTTAATGAGAAAAGGAAAACAAATAGCATGGAAAATAGATTCAAGGAGACGAGGGAACATGCTGAACATATAATATGGTGGTGTGATTATATAATTCAAAGATGTATCATTAACCCTGTTTACAAAGCAATACCAAAGATTATTGCAAATTCTGGTGAAGGTGGGGCACACGATGTTGATCTAAATAGTTCCCTTTTCATTATTAAGGAGTTATGTGACAATTCAAGTAGGAAAACTTATGTATATAAATTATGTGATCCATTTTGGAAAGTTCCTCTGTATCTGTAATAACTCGAAATTTTTGAAAATGTTGAACCGTTGACTTTTGAAAAGAATGCAACCTTTTGACTGATTTGACCCGAGTCAAATCATTTAACCTGAGTAATGTGGCCTTAAAACCCACTTGTTATGATTGGGGGTACGTGCCAAACACATTAAATCCCAACTCGTGCCCTATGTAGAGTGTACGCATGTTTGTACACATTGCACACGAACCCGAGCCCAATTTGCAAACTTGGGCTTCTACTTGAATATGCTCACGACGTTGGGCCTTAACTTGGACCTTAGAATGTGTGACAAATTCACAATTTAGATGTTAGAGCTTCACACCGAGTTAAAGCTTATTTGGATAAGGACTAACACACTAGTTGGTGTGCACGCTTCACACTGAAACAATTCCCATACACATAAGTGAAACTTCCTTTGAAAGTTTCATTTGCTAGAAACGTTGAGAGAGAAAGAGAAGAGCAAGAGGTGAGCTTGAGAGAAAAGCTCTGTTCCCTTTGCGTTCTCCTCCGTGTCACTGATTTTTTGTGCAAACCATCATCTTCTTCTTCATTTTATCGCAAGGAAATGTCAATTTTGACGCGATTACGATCAAGAGAAACGAGAGAGAGAGAGAGAGAGAGAACCAATTCTCTCAAACCCTCTTTTGCAAGTGAGACCCAAGCCCCATTGATCTCTATTTGAATCCTCTTAATTCGCTCAAGAGAGCCTTTGGGGTTGTTGTGTATGCCAAGAGGACACGATCTACACCCATTACAAGTGAAAGAATCGAGGGTTTAAATCGGCGGAAGAACGTTGAGCTTGAAAGCGTCGATTTTGGATACGATCGTCGGAGGCATCGTGCACCCGATCTAAGAGGTAAATACCTTAGCTTAATTGTGTATGAAACTTAAATTATGTTGGTTAGTGTGACGACCCAAATTTTCCCAACCTAAATTTTCTGAGATCCCTTCTTTTTTTTCTTTTTTTTCTTTAAACCAAATACCAAATGGGAAAACTCGGACCTCCAGATCATAGAACACAATCTGATATAGAATTTACTTGGTACTTACGCACATGAGTGGAAATCAAAATAAAAATACATATGGCAGAACTAAAACCAAAATATCCAGTTCTATATCGAGAACACAAGAATCCAAAAGAGAACTAAAACCACTGGTGATGACCAACCATCACCTAAATAGTGGTATACAAATATGCACAAAACTCAAGTCTCAGAACTCACTATACCAATCCAAGTGAGCTTCTCCCTCCAGTAGGCAACTTCGGATTCTCCTCAAGTCCAAGGTCCTGAACTGAAGCTATACCTGTGACGTATAGTCAGGGTAAGTAAACATCTAAGCTCAGTAGAAGAAACATCAATAACAGTTACATCTTATCATGTCAATACATAGAATTGATAACAGAGTTTAAAGATGAAGCAGATCAGATATTCAATGACAGAACAAAAGTGACAACAGAGCATATATCCGATAACATAAACAAAAGCTCGTACTTCTTATTTACTATACTCAATTTTCAGATTTTCATGTTCACTTCACTAATTGTGTTCACATCACTCACTCAGTATTCACTTCACTCACTGCATTCACTTCACTCACTGTGTTCACTTATGTATGCTATGCAATGCGTACGGACCTCCACCGTACCGGCCCTCATATATATAAATGCTATGCAATGCGTACACAACGCCTTCGTACTGGCCCTCATATGAATGATATGAAATGCGTACGGACTGCCACTGTATCGGCCCACTTGTCAATGTCCACTCACAATCAAATATTCGGATACGTTCTCAACATTTTCATTCACACTCAGATACGGGATTCAAGGTACTTACTTAACTTAATAACTCAAAACTGATTCTATCTCATTTCTGAAATTCAGAGTCCAATCATCCTATGACTAATGATTCACCTTTCAATTTCTAATCAAATTCCAAAGCTCCTGGTCAAAGTCTTCAAGGATTCAAATACAATCAGATTACATCACCCATAATCTAGTTTCACTTTTCATAATTTCAATTGTCTTAATTGTAATGAGAATGGGTCACAGTGCGATAGCTTCACAATTACACTTTCAAGGGACGGAGCCCGTAGTAACCTGGATATACTTCGTATGGCATCCCATAACACCATAGAGGGGTTACACCCTTACATGGATGCCTACGTTCCAAGTTTTGCATGTCTGGAAAAAAGACCTCACTATAACTCAGGCTCAAAAGTCACTTCTTATCATATTACACTTTCTTATTGTGCACAATTCCATATTCATCCGAATTCAGAGTTCATATGCAATTTAGTCAGAATAGATCATAAACAAAAACAGGAAGGATCAGATTTAACAGAATGAACGTATCATCAGAATGAATCAGATAAAACATAACTAAATAGAATGAATCGAATCAAAAGTAGATAAACAGAACAATTAGTTCATATGTAAAAACAAGATGAAGACAGAACATATCAGAATGGAAATAAGGCATCAGGTCAAACATCAAATTTGAAACCATCAGGACTATAAACCAGATTTATAAAATATAATTTTCGTTGAGTTTCCCCTACCTTAATCAAGGTCCTTCTAAGGAAATCCAAAGCCCAAATAAGAACCTCCCGTATTAACCTAGGCCATACATATACCCTACTAAGTGTCAAAGATGTCAGATAACCAATTGGTACGATGTACCATATTGTTTTTCCCATAAAAACCAAAACAGACAAGAATAGGGGAATTCGATCGATCATTTCCCAATTTGATCTATCAAATCCTAAATTTGATCGATCATTTCCCAATTTGATCGATCAAATCCTAAATTTGATCAATCATTTTCCAATTTGATCGATCATTTTCCAATTTGATTGATCGGCTCTCAATTCGATTAATCATTTCCTAATTTGATTGATCGGTTCTCATCGGGCTTTAACTTCCAGAAATCATTCTTCTGTTCTATAGATGTTTTATATAATTTGATCGATCATTTCCTAAGTTTGATTGATCAAATCATAATTCGAACCATCAATTTCTCAATTTGATCGATCGATTCCTTCAGAAGTGTAAAGCCATAAGGCTATGCCAAATTTGACCGATCAAATCCTAAATTTGATCGATCAAATTTGACTGCACCTCTAGGTTCATTATTTTTAACCTATTTTCATCCAGATCTTCGATGATCTTCGAAGGCATCATGCACTGACTCACATGGTATCTCGAGTAGTGACTTTGGCACATGTCGCTTAGGAGTTTATGAGTATGTTAGTTACGCTCATGCGATGTACATGCGTATGTGTGTAAATACCAAGTAAATTCATATCTCAAGGCGCCAAGTGCTTTTCTAAGATTGATCTTAGATCAGTTATCATCAGCTGAAAGTGAAAGAAGAGGATATTCCGAAGACAACTTTCACTTGCAAGAATAGGTTGTACGAATTCTTAGTCATGCCCTTCGAACTAACAAATGCATTAGCTGTATTCATGGACCTAAGGAATCGGGTGTTTAGGCGGTATCTTGATGAATTCATCATCGTGTTCGTAGATAACATCCTCATCTACTCACGATCGGAGAAAGAATAGGAGGAACACCTTCGTCTCGCATTTCAAACACTCCGAGATCACCAGTTGTATGCTAAACTTAGCATGTACGATTTCTATCTCAAACAAGTAACCTTTCTAGGGCATGTGATATCTGCAGAAGGTGATACTGTTGACCCTGGTAAGATTGAGGCGGGGATCAATTGGCAGGCACCAAAGAGTATCACTGGAATAAGGAGTTTCCTCGGACTTGCGGGTTATTATCGACACTTCGTGGAAGGATTCTCTCGGATTGCTCTGCCCCTTACAAGCCTGACAAAGAAGAATACAAAATTTATATGGTCTGATGAGTGTGAAAGAAGCTTTTAGGAGTTGAAGAAGAAACTTACTACAACACCAGTTCTAACCTTACCCTCTAACATAGACAAGGGTAAATTTGAAATATTCACCGACGCATCTCGCCAAGGACTTGGTTGTGTACTGCAACAAGATGGGAAGGTTGTTGCATATGGTTTAAGACAACTAAAGCCACATGAGAAAAACTATCCAGTTCATGACTTAGAATTGGCAGCAGTCATCTTCACTCTCAAATTGTGGCGACTTTATCTCTACGGTGAAACGTTCAAAGTATATACAGACCATAAGAGCCTCAAGTACCTCTTTTCACAAAAAGATTTGAATCTTAGATAACGCAGATGGGTTGAGTACATGAAAGCTTACAATTGTTTAATTAATTATCATCTTGGCAAAGCGATCGTCATCGCAGATGCACTCAGTAGAAAAACTTCAGTATTTTTGGCCTAATTAAAAACTTGGAGGCCCCTCGATGAACTAGCAGAAGAAGATTTTTATCTCCAAGAAATTGAAGGTGTATATCTGGCAAAATTTTTGATAAATCCATTCATCATGGATAAAATCAAGGAACTGCAGTGAACGGATCCGAAAATTCTAAGAATCATTAAAACCATGTATGAAGAATCAAAAACTAATTTTAGTCTCAAAACGGATGGAACATTACTCTTAAGGTGAAAATTGTACGTGCACAATGACCCTAATGTTGAAAAATAAATGCTCGATAAAGGTCATAAATCAAGGTACTCAGTAAACCCAGGGAGCACTAAGATGTATCAAAATTTAAAGAACTGGTACTGGTGGCAGAACATGAAGAGAGAAATAGTCGAATATGTATCAAGATGCTTAGTGTGCCTACAAGTCAAAGTAGGACACCAATAACAGGTCAGTTTCATTCAACCATTACCCATTCCAGAGTGAGTGGAAAAATATATCAATGGACTTCATCGTTGGTTTGCCAAAAATATTGAAGAAGAACGATATCATTTGGGAAATAGTAGACAGATTGATAAAGTTTGCACATTTCTTACCATTTAAAATTACTACAGATGGAGAAAAGCTGGTCGAGAGTTATTTGAAGGAAATCGTGAAATTGCAAGACGTATCGGTAAGCTTCATGTCCGATAAAGACTTAAAATTCACCTCAAAATATTGGAATACTTTCCAAATAACTTTGGATACTTGTTCAGACTTTAGTACTGCCTTCCATCTGCAAACTAACGGGCAGACCGAAAGGCTTAAGCAAGTAGTCGAAGATATATTAAGAGCTTGTATGCTCAACTTCTGAGGGAATTTGGACGATCACCTCCCCTTGATCGAATTATCTTACAATAATAGCTATAAGGCGATCATCGAAATGTCTCCTTTCGAGGCATTATACGGTAGAAGTTGTAGAACACCTTTGTGTTGGGAGGAAGTCCGAGTAAGAAAGATGCTTGGACTCGAACTAGTCCAAACCACGACTGAAAAAGTCAAACTGATATGTGAACGACTTAGAATAGCCTAGGATCGTCAGAGGAAGTATGCCAACCCCCACTGTCGTAACTTAGAGTTTGAGGTACTACATTTTGACTTGAAATAAATTTCATTAAAATTTTACTCGTATTTTAAACAAAAAAATAATTTTGTTAGGTTGGCGAACATGTGTTCATTCGTGTCTCCCCGACCAAGGAGTTATGCGCTTTGGAAAGCGTGAGAAGTTATGCCCCAGATACGTAGGGCCTTTTGAAGTCACCAAACGTGTGGGTGAGGTTGCTTATAAAGTCGCTCTACCACCACAATACTCGGGGATCCACGATGTATTCCACGTGTCTATGTTGAGGCGATACGTATATGACCCCTCACACATAGTGGAGATCAAGCCTATTAATATCAAAGATTATTTCACTATCATTGCAAGGCCCATCAGAATTCACGATCGAAAGGTGCAAGTTTTCAAAAATAAGACGATAACATTGGTGTTAGTTCAATGGCAACATCATACGCTAAAGGAGGCAACCTGGGAGGATGAAGCCGACATCAAAACAACATATCCAGAACTTTTTGAATAATCAGTACATAATTTTTGGGGAAGAAATTTTTTTTTTAGGGGGGAGGAATGTTATTACCTTGATCTTAAAAGCGTAATCCAATGGCGTGAGATGAAGTGGAGTACCGAACTCCCTGTGTATACTCCACACAGTACTCCAACCCGCACCACAATAGAAAGAAAAGTTTTTGAATAAGATTCGGCCACTGGGGTTGGCACCGAATCACCCAAAATCTGTTGCCTTAGAAAACTTAAAATTTTTACTTTTTATATAATCCCATTGATTTGGGAAATTATTATCTATGGGTGGCAACTAAATCCATGGCCACCTCAGCCCATACTTGCTTCACAAATAAATTAAGTTCTTTTGGACTCTTACCTTATTGAAAAGCAACATTTCCTGTTGGGTTTCCTCTCTTTCTATTCCTCTCTCTACCTCTCCTAGATACTCATGTAAGTCTAGAGAGATATAAAGTTTTCTTTTTTTCCTCTCTCTCTTTCTCCCTTTCTCTCTAAGCTGCCAGCCAACCTATCTCCTTCATTTGCAAGCTGCCCAAGTAGGCAGCCCCTTACTTCCTAGACTCGACCCACGACGATATCATGGTTCACCTTTGTGAAGCCATCATCTCCAAGCACACCTTGTAGTGCTGAATCAAGCGGGTGGTTGTTGTATAAGAGGCGGAGAAACGGAGTCCGTCAACCGCTTCAAAATCAATGCTTTGACGTTCAATCCACGCCAACCCGAGCCCACATGCACCCTCCAATAGGTGAGTGCCCCTCGTTCGATCTTAAAATATTCAATTTTTTTTCAAAAACATATATTTTTATTTTTGAAGCTCCATTAATGGCTGCTTAACCATTAAGAAGAACAAGTATCTATATATATAATAAATATCTATTTATTATATTTAGGTATTCAAAATTTATTAATATATACTATATATTTACATATATAGGCATGTATAGGAGTACACCAAATCAAATCTTCCCCCTCTTCTTCATCTCCAACTATTCTCTACACATCTCTGTGATAGAGACGTTTCAAAAAAAAAAAAAAAAAAAAGAAAGAAAGGGGGACAAAACGAATTGCAGAGGGCGAGGAGTTAGAGAGAGAAAGTGAGACAGACTCAACCTCCCCAGCTCTTCTCCTTCACGGGTTTACCTGCAAATTTAAAACAATAAATATATGTGGATGTAAATATTCACTAATATAAATACAATGCTTAGATAGGAATTTGGGTGGGTGCTTAGCAATGAAACTGATCTCTTTTTAAGCTTTTCTCCTACCTTGCTTCCACCTCTGCCAAATAACTAGAAATTCATAATGCATTAGATTAGTGAGATGCTTTTCTATCAAAATTTCCATTGTAATATAATCTGTTGCTTGTAAAATGTGCGTGCTGCTTGGTATGAATTTACTAGTTCAGATGCATCGTTCCCAAATTCTGATTTTTTTTGTTGTATCAGAGATTGAATCCATGGGAGAAATAACCTCGAATTTCTCATTGCTGTAATTCAATCCACTATCCAATAAGATCTAGAAACTTAGGAGAGAGAGTGACCCATGGTTTATAGAGAGAAAAAAAAGAGAGACCCAACCTCTAATTGAGAAATTTAGAGAGAGAAAGAAAGAGAGATCTAACTGTTAACAAAGAAATTTAGAGAGAAAGAGAGAGGCAGCCTAATCTCTTCATCAAATCCTTCTCCAGCCCTTCACCTCTGCAAAAATAGGGACCACAAAAATTTAGTTCGGTAAATTGATAAATATTAATAATAAAAAAAATTTGCTTAAAATTTTCATTCTTATGATCAGTAAATGGAATTCAGGTTGATTCGATTTCAGATTTCTATCCTGACAGATTCAATTCCATAGTACTAAAACATTTATGGACATCATCCAATGATCAAACTTCTTTTACTTTACTATAAAAGCTCTTATTAAATTTGTGTATGATCATTTGAGAATAATGTTTGAAATCAACAGATATCAAATTATAGTTTATTTTAATATCTTGAATTCAAATTCTAGTAATTCTTGTTGGATCTTCGAATCTGGAAATCGTTTCTGAAGGTGTTATTTCTGAACCTAGATCCCAGCACTAATTGTTGCCGTCTTATCGACTTCCAGATCTGAAATTTTAACTAATCTTGAGAATTTAATGAACAGTTTACTTGTAATGAAGTATATGGATTTTGAAAAGACGGATACTATGTAGGTTTGCAACCGTAAGATATTTACGAATTGTTGACCTTGATACCTACGGTTACATGGTATTTAAGGTTCAATTAAAAAAAAAGGATATATATATATAGGGAGCCGGTTAGGTCCTCCATTGGAGGACGGTCACTGTCCTCCAAGATCCACGTGGAGCTCCACGTGGCACCCAAAACAGTTTTTGGGTGCCACGTGGATCACAAGTGGACGGTATAGATCAATATTAAAAAAAAAAAAATTGAAAAAAACTTTTTAAACCCACAAGTCAAAGTTTGACAGGCTTCATTGGTTCACATTTCACGGTTCAAAAAACAGACGGTGGAGATGAGTTTTCAAATTTATTTTTTTTCAAAGATGATCTAAGAAATGCACCCGAGCTCCACGTGGCATCGAAACAATATTTTAGGTGCCACGTGGAAGCTTGGAGGACGGTCACCGTCCTCCCATGGAGGACAGAGGCCTTTTCCATATATATATATATATAAACATAGTTAAGGTTCTGTCCCCTGGCAATCGTCAGATGATCATGAATATTTGACCAATTAAGACTTGCACAAAGATGCATGGCCTTGAGCCCTGTGAAAGTCAACTACTCAATGTCACTTTACAACCCAAGGTTTTTAGCGGAGACCCATGGCTCTAGAGAGAGAAACCCAAGGTTTTTGGTAGTGAGAAGACCTTTGGTCTTAAAGTGAGCCCAAGGTTTTTAGCAGAGAAACTCATGGATCTAATTCTTATTAACTCAATTATAATATAAAGTTTCAAACTTATAGAATATGTATTATTGACCTTAAGAATTAGCCCAAATCATAATTGACCCCTCCCTAAGATATGGACGATCGCCTTTTCCTAAGATTAGATATACGTTGGTCTTTGTGTTGCATAAAACCTTAAGAGAAATAAACATTACACACAATGGTGTCAGCCCTATGTGCCACATGAAATAACGTCATGGGTTACCTTTGACCCTTAATTTTTTTAGACTCAAAGCCAACTGGCCCATAGGACCAACCTCAAAATAATCTCGATAATAAGACGGTATGATCTAGCGGTTCAAAGAACGATCATTAAAATTTGGAGGACTCATTTCGAGGCCCGAAAGCTTTAAAAAAATTAGACAAGGGGTAAGGGCTTATTTGGCCCACTCTTTGGTCAAACTAGAAAAAGGGTCCCAATGCAAAGATCACATAAATCTTAGAAAATTTTAAGAATAGCAGGCCTGATCGCTCCATCAGCAATCTAATGGCCCACAAAATTTTTCCAAAGTGATGTAGGAAAGGCTTGTTCATTCCATGTTTTAATCATAATATTAGTCAGGTAAGTCCTTCAATCATGTGAAATGCATCACGTAGAAAACTATGGTAGGGCATACACATGATTTATAAGGAATAAACTATGTCATATGACTCTTAAGCCTTCATCATGGTGGGTTTCCTTTCATAGTCACGTGGGACATGAAATATAGGCATCCATGTACGAATGTAACACCTCTATGTGAGTATGAGCTGCCACACGAAGTACATCCAGTTTACTATAGAACTCGTCCCTTGGAGAGCATGATTTTCTGAATCTTATCACACCGTGGCTCACTCCAACTTAAGTTATAAATAAATAATAAGGAATGATATGTAAGATAAGATAAGATACGAATACGGATAAGTTACACTGTGAAGGCCAGAAAAATATGAAATAAGTTTCTACACGTGCTATATCTTGTGTGTCACTGCAAGGTCTAACATCTGCAGCCAATACGAGTCTTAAGGACAATATGATACTACAGTATCCCAAATGTAAAGGACCACTGATTAAAATGCATGCAACCTCATCGAGTTCGTTGGTGGTATAAAATATAATACAGAGGTTAGGTGGTTATCTCACTACGTAAAATTCGATAAAAAACAACGGCCCAAAACCGTTGTAAATGTCATAAGCAACGGTTTTGAGCCGTTGTAACGACCATTGTTTATAAGGCAGTGGTTTTCATAAACCACGGCCCAAAACTATTGTGTATTTACTAGATAAACAACGACCCATATCCGTTGCTAATGTGCAATGGTTTTTGTTCATTGTTTTATTGAAAAAAAGGTTGTTATTTGTCTTCATAAACTACGGCCAAAATCAGTGGTATATGTAAACAACACCAACGAACCGTTGTTAATTTACTCCAAGAAACAACGCTTATGGACTGTTGCTTTTCGTCGTTGCATCATAACAACGGTATTTAGCCGTTGTTCCTAACGAAAAAAGGGTTGTTATTTTTATTCCAAAACCACGGCCCAAATTAGTAGTATATGAAAACAATGGTTATGGACTGTTGTTTTTTATTTTTTATTTTTATTTTTTTAAATGCACACCTTCCATTTTTTTACTGTAATTTGAGTCAATCTACCTGTTGCAAATATTGTATCAACCACAGATCACTCAACGAAGAAAAAGTTTTATAATCCATTCAACTAAATGAAAAAATAATAAGCCAAAAATAAAATTATTCTACAACATCGTATTAATACATTCAATACCATCTCATTAAAATACTCAAAGATATTATATTAATATATTCAACATCCTATAAATACATTCAACAATGCCCTATTCGAGCATGACTCAGGTTGGCAATAATATCTAATGACATAAAATTTTAATGTCTCATTGCTTGATACAACTTTGATTGACCAACTTTAATCGAGCAACTTTGATCGAGCATGACTCGGCTTCTCTTTCTTCTCACTGGAAAGAGCTAGGAGTGACACATTGGAAACCTTCACTACCTTGAACCTTACTCTGGGAATATCTCTTACTGCATGACCCTTACGACCAAATCCAACAATTAAAACTTTGTCCTGTAAGAAGAAACATAAATGCATTCAAAATTTATGATAACGACTGACTTTATATAAGATGTTGAGCATTAAACAACATTTGAAAACATATAAATTAAAGTATGACGTGTTTTATCTATTAGCTAGTTGTAAATTGATAAAGGACTAAGGAAGGGGCACAGTGAGTGTGCCCCAATCGTCCACGTGGAGCACCATGCAACACCCACAACACTGTTTTGGTGTCACGTGGAGCAAGGTTACTTTGTTTAGAACATGGTATATATATATATATATATATATATATATATATATATATATATATATATATGATCTCAACCATGTTTATTTTAGCCGTAAAATATGGACCATTGAAATTAGTCAATTTTGACCTTTGCTTTAAATTTTTTTTAAATTGATCTAAACAATGCACCCGAGCTCCATGTGGCACCAAAACAGTGTTTTGGGTGTCACATGGAGCTCCACGTGGACTGTAACCTTTTTTCTATATATATGTAGATTAAGTTTAAAAAAAAACTTGTATGGCCAATCCAAGATAGGGTTCACTCTCATGAAAGGAGGCCATCCAGGTGAACTTGGGGAGAACTGTTCTTGACCAACCTACATCGACAATAAGAAAATGCATAGAATGCCAAAGTATAGGATTCAGATCGTACTGACCCTCAACGCAAAGTTTTTTGAGAAGTAATTCTCAATGCATAGCTGCAAAAAGAAAATTTTTGAGAGAAAGTCCGTGGGCAAACATAGTAACTAGCAGCATGGTTTGAAACCCAAAAACTTGACTCGTCTCGACTTGAAACTCGGCTAACTCGGGTTAACTTGAAGACTCAGGTAAACCTTGACTCAGTCCAACTCGGTAATTTAGTTAACATTTTAATTTATATAGGCTTGCTTTTGACAAAATAAGGTTATATAGAGGAGTTTAAAAAATGGTCCTCTCACTTTTTTTTTGATCGGTAATTAAAAGGAAATAGTCCTCTCGCTTTGAAAAAAAAGGCTTTGGTCATCTAATACCTGCTTAAAGAAACAACATAAAAATGAAAATTTGCAATACTGCAATAGGTTATACAACTGTTTTGAGGAGTGATCGAGTGTAAGCTACAAGAACTGAGGAAGGGTACCTCAAATCTGGTGTGGTAAATCATCAAGAGATTGATCGTTGCACCCCATGCTAGAGCTATAGCAATCTCATATCGAGCATGTATCCTAATAAATCCTTTCAATTACTCACATCAATAACAGGTGGAAAAAAAATAAGTGAAAAAGTGATCTCTCCGAGTCATTTAACTGAATGTGCAATTAGAAGAATACTGTATATATTAAAAAGAAATTGCTAAAAGCTTAAAACCAACTCATGGACCCACAAAAAAAATCAAGCATTTAGTGTTTACAAGAATTCCTTCTAAAGAAGGAACTACATTGCTGTAGAAGTAGCAGCCCAATTGCTGCCTTCCATCCACCATTTGCAGCAACCACGAAATCTATAGATTGATCTATGACTCCTCCCTAAGAAATGCATCAAACAAGCCCATACACAGGCAAAGGACTTAGCCTAGAGACTCAATGAAATTTGAAAAATAGAAGGAAACTTTTCAAAGACTTGCAATATGGTAAAGACAATTGTGCGAAGTGTCGAGATTCAATTTCAGTTTAGGTGGTTCAAAGAGCATTGCAATATGGTCCATATACTTGTGCATATAACAAAGCATTCAGTTTACCTGGTGCATTATTATGTAAAGAAAACGGTAAAATACAACCATACCTTGACTACCATGATCTTTCAATGAAAAAAGAGTAGAATTCCTCTGTTCTGGCTAATAAGACACTGCAAGAAAACTACTTACGATCCGAAGTAATGGTCTATATCTCCATAATAACAACTAAACCCATTAAGATAAATGCACCAGTCCTCAGTGCAATTATCAACATGGGCAGGTTTAGTACTAGCTCTTAGTCATGTGTACAAATGTTAGGCTAAAATAGGGTGCTCATCTGGGTATTCAAACCATTTGATCCAAGTACTTCAATATAGATTGTTCATATAAAACATAGGGTTCACGCTGAAATACCCTGATTGAATGTAAGGAATAAGCGAATGATATGTTCATATAAAACATAGGCCATCAAAGTCAATCCCACAAGATAAGTACAAAAATAAATTTTAAAAGAAGTTTGCATAGAAGGGAACATGTAGCTCAACTGGGCTCAACTTTTATTAGTTCAGCTGATATTAATCTGTGAACATGGTTTTAAATACCAACCATATCCCATACTAATCTGTCCTCAACAACACATTCTTGTTATCTACAGGTTATATTTGTATGGATTAAAAAAAATTTGGAGCATTACCGGATCGGCAGTCTCAAACATTCTATGAGAAACAAAAGTTGAAACATTGTACCTGAGAAATGAAAATTTCATAGCAAAACTCTGACTTGAGATCAGACAATGATGAAAATTTTATTAACTTATGGGTAAAACCCATTGAATGAAAGTTTTAGAGTTAAAAGAGCTTTCCATCAATATAAAAATTATATAATGTGACCTAGCAGTTAGGGAAAAAATCTTAAATTACAGAGACTGGCCCGAAATCTATGGTTTAAAACAGCTTAAAATAAGTTATTTTGCTTGGATCACTCTGATCAATCCATAGATGATTTTTGGATGATTTCACTTGGTACAGGTTCTTTGATGAATCCCCATTCAGTGAGATTTTTAATCAACCAAATACTTACTTTGATTAATTTTTGGTAAATTTTCGAGTACTCAGGTGTCTAATCTGAAAATCTGCATAAAGTGCAGTCTTTAGTAAAATTGAGATTTTTGATGCTTAGACAATTAAGGTATGAGTTGATACTCTATGACCGTTAGTAAACCTTAAAATTGAATAGATCCTTGACCAGCTAGCCTATGTCACAAGACCTTAGCTAATCTTTGACCAAAAATGGCCTACAATACTCCCACAAAATCCTGAAATTTGGCTACGTATATGTGAACCTAGTTCACTTGAGGACTTGAACCTCAATCTCATGAGCATGAGACTGATATGAGTTGGAGCTGTGAAAACTCTTAAGTCCCTAATATCTGAATCTCTTGAAGTTTGAAACCCTCACATGTTTGACCTATAGATTAGGTCCTGGTAAACATTGAATCATGACCATTAAACCACAAGGAATGACACACAGAACCTTAACTCCGAAAATCATGAACACTTGGGTTGTGAAAGATATAAGAAATCTGAACCTAAACCCATCTCGAACATGGGCATTGAATTTGATCTGAATCCTAGAGTTGAGAACTCTTGGGCATTGATGTTGAGACATCAGCTTTGAACCCATTGATATATGGGAATTGGATGGATTGAACACCAAATGGGACCCTGGTGAAAAGGCACCCATTGAGTTTAGTTCATTAGAATGAACATGGAAACTTATCATCAAAGATCATTAAAATAGGAGAATGTTGTAGGCATAAGCTCATTGATTGAAGCTCAGACTGGATCTGGACCCCTAAATCATGACTGAACAAGATCATTTACGTTACTTTGAGACTTAGTAGCCTTTAGAAAGGTCAATATAAATTTATAAGTGAGAATATGATACATCTGAACATTGAACTAATGTACTGCCCACTATCATTACAAACAGGCTTGAGATGAGCAGCCCAATCATTGAAATGGTGGTGGGTAAACTGGTTGGAGCTGAAATCATCCTTGTCTTGATAGACAGAACTGGGTGGAGAGTGACTTGCCTATGCTTGCATTGCATTGACTATTAAATAGTGAATCATGTCTTGGTATCACACTAGAATTAAAAGCTACTAATTAAATAGGATAGTGACATAGATTGCAACACAACCTCGTATATTGAATAGGTACATAACTATGAATCCATCTTTGATCCTCTTAATCTGAATTTTGCAAGTTGGAATTCGAATCCCAGGTAAAAGTTTGAAATTCTTTCTCAGGAATGAAAGAAACCCCTGATATCTCTTGATTTGGGTCAAGGTAAAGACTTGAATTATGTTGTGCTGCTCACACATAATGATACTTGAAAGATAACTGAAATCAAGTAATAATTTGACTATTTTTATAGTTGTACATAATCGAGTTTATGCTTTACATATGATCAATTTGTTGCTATCATCTGATTCTTGATGCATGAGATAATTGCTAGAAATGGTATTTTTAAATATTTATTACACGTAGAAGTATAGTTAAATCTACAAGGCATCAAAACTCACAGTTGTTTCAGGACCAAAATAAAATTAAGAGTGCCTAGTTAAGGGATTTTCTAGTTAAAATGGTTTCTCAATTGTACAAAGTGATCAGACCTTGATCAAAATATGGCCGTTCCCATCGAGTCTAAAACTAGGGGCACTCTTCAAACTATCAAAAAGTAATTGTTAACTAACATACTCATAAAAAGAATAACAATTTCTCGTGTATAATAGTAATTTGAAATTAAAATACAGCTAAAGTTTAGCTCTCAAAGTTATATTGAGTGTGAGTTAACCTACATCTATTAGATGCATTCATTGGCCACTTTGCATATTTATTGGGATCAAATTGATAACGGGTGTCTCCAAAATCCGATACCCATAAGCTGAAATAAGGTCTGCGACAAAAATCAATGGTAATTGAATAATAAGTCAAACCAGATATACATGAATCTAATCCATAAAAAAAAAAAGATATGCATGAATCTAACACCATCCAAAATTGGTGTATTGAGATGAGAGGTCAGTAGTTTAGCAAGGGATTAGACATGCCAGTCTTACACACAACGCAATTCAATCAAGGATTTGAATGTTATTCTATTCAAATTATTTGATGATGGGGAGATGGTGATTGTCCACTACTCCTTCCACTAATCTTGAAGGGATTAGTGGATTATTCGAACATCATTAGATCTAGTAGTTTATATTGGGCCTTTCACCTCAACCATCCTTTCAAAAGTTGGCATCCATATATGTAAGGGTTCCTAAAAAATTTAAACTGATAGACGTTTCGCTAAAATTCTGAACTGTCCAAAGTCATCCATATTTTTAATGGTAGTATCTGCTATATACCACCAATATTTGATTTCTCAAATGAATTAAACATCCAAGAAGTTTAATGGTAGTATCTGCTATATACTAACTGCATCAACCATCAAGCATATACACATCAACTATGAAGTAGAACTCAAGAACATACAGTGCGCGCGCGGATGCTACATCTGTTGCATAGGTATGAGGATTGTACGCTTGCAAAATGTTAATGCACCGTTATTGTCAACATATGTTAATGATATGCTTCCTAATATTATATAATTGAACTCTGAAATCCATAGAATTAATATTGTATAATTCAGTTAAAGATTAGGAAGAGTTGATTTGATTATTATTGTTATCATTTGTTTTGGGTAGAGTTGGGATTAAAGGGGCGACCTCAAGGTTGTGTCTATTTCCCAATCATCCATTACCGGTGATGCATAGACCTGCAAACTTAATACCATCTCTTTAATATACATATCAGGCTCAGGCTGGGGTATTATAAGTTTTGCGTATTGTAGAGAATCACCTGCATATAAGATTATCAAACTTAAGAAGAGCCTTGTACCTCATAAATACCATTGGTAGCTGACTTCATCAGATGTTGGGGTCCCTAAAAGTATGTGAAAGTCAAATTTTGATTGAATTTACAAACAAAAATAGCTTACTTCTACAGATGTTAGGGTCCCTAAAAATGTTGAAGTCAACTTTCAATAGAATTTGCTAGCCAAATTGCTACACATAAGCTTGATAACCCTTACGATGCTAATGAGGAGAGTCGATCTCTTTTCACATTCAAAGTCATTGTCTTCCTCAAGACTTATTGTATAGAGTTTGATGGAAAGTCATTTTCTTAATTATATGGAGAGTCGACAACAATGGACTTATACAGCTTCAAAAAGTAAATAACATTGATCAATATACAACAAACCACAAACTGCAAACATATTTAGCGAGTTAGTTTGCTACTTTCAACTTTGTATAACTTGATGCAACTAGGAATATTATAGCAAACTATGAGCCGTGTACATAGAATAGGCCAAACTATGGCAATACACTTCCTTCAAGCCAAAATGAAGAGATTAATAATGTTTTAGAGCGTTGTCATATTATTGATATTTGGTCACACTGCAAAAAATAAGACTATTAGCGGCAGCCAAAAACTGCCGCTAATAGTCTTTAATAGTTTTTGTTAATAGCGGCAGTTTTTTGCTTCAAAAAACTGCAACTAATGATATGTTTTTTTGTAGTGTCAGCAGGTCATATTCTCTCTTGGTATAGCAATTCGTGGGCTTTTGAAGAGTTTTTGCCCGGCTTATATTACGAGGGCATGTGATAAGTAGATTTTTTATGTACAAGTGTGATGATATCCAAATGAAGATCTAATCTCGTTTTCAGAATCTAGAACTAACAAAATTACAAAAGAACTAGTTGTACAAGTAAATTTACAACAAAATCTTCACAATTACAATTGTATGCACACAACTTTCTTGAATCCAATGGCTTCAAGAGGGGACCCCAACACCAAATTCTTCTATGTTGTTGTTTCAGCTAGGCAAAAGTAGAACACTATAAATGAAGTGAAGCTTGATAATGATCAACTGAAAACATCACTATTGATAGCAATAGTGCACTAGATGGATCACCTTCAACTTAAGATATATAACAAATTAGACTGGGTTCCCTTCTAAAAAAAACCAATTCAAGCATAGCAGATTCTACACATAGATCATCATCTAAATAAGATTAAAGAAGATTACATACATGATGAATCCCATTTACAAATAAAGAAACATATAATACATCTATAACTTTTTTGTTATTCCTGATTGTAAATGAAATCCTTATTCTAAAATGGGATTAATGAAGTTTTTTGATACAAAAAGAAAAGAAAATACCTTTAATGGAACATCGAGTCCGAGATCCACAATCTCCCTTTAATGTTCCGATTCTTAGATCCAAATGATGTTAAGAAAATAAAAACCCTAGAGATCGATGGAATCCATTTTTTAATAGCGGCAATGGATAGATGGAGTCCGATTTCGAACAACGGCAATGGAATGATGGAATCCATTCTCGAACAACAGCTATGGATCAATGAATAGCGGCAATGGAATGATGAAATTTGATCTCGGACAATGACAATGGATCGATGGAATCTGATCTCACATAGGTGAAGGTTTTTATTTAATTTGGGGAAGTTCAGTGGGATTTAGAGCAGAAGAAACCCTTAGAGAAGGGGGATGACAAGATGGAGAGAGGGGCTTGAGTGGGAAATAGGATTTCGGTGGAGAGAGAGTGTTTCCGCTGGGAAAAGAAGACGAAGAAGAAAAGGGTTTTCGTGGGAATTCTGATGGTTCTTTGGGCTTCGCGCCAATTTGTTTTGAAAGGGTCTGCACACGGGAAAGTGATTGGCTTGGCCGGGTTCCAAATCGCTCAAAGAAATCAAGGTCTTGGGTTCGAACTCGCTCACTTACAAATATCACATTTACGTGGGCCATTGCATTGGTTTAACCACTAATATGGACCATTGTATACGAGAATTTCTTCTACAATGGCTGATTTCTGTGGTATTTTAAAAGTAAGTGGTGTTATTTTTTCTTTATTTTCACGTAGTGACTACACGTGGACATCGCGTGATAGGCTCGAGCAGCGGCCCTAACACAGGTCGTATACGTAAATTAAGTAAGATGCAAAGTTTGTTGTGTAGGTGTATGAAGCTATATTAAGTTTTAAGATATGCTACGTAGGATAAGTCGACAAGATAGATACAATAAGACATTAGAAATTGATGCATCATATTCATCTCATTTTATGCTATATCTTTCAACTTCGTTATGATATGTCTGAAATTTCATATATTATTATAGTCATTTTTTAGTTACTAGATTTTATTTTCATAAATGACTGCCACTCAAGTGATTTCACACACGATCACCTAGGTATGTTATGGTGGATGGATTGTGTAACCCACTGAGTTTACGTGACTAGGTAAACTCACCCCCCTCCCAAAACTAACAGTTGCAGGTGAGATCACTGACTATTCCATCACTGAGGATGTAGATATTTCTGTACTTGATGCTACTTATGAGGATGAGGACGTCAGCTACCACCTGGACACGGGAGTAGATTCGGCGTACTACTTTGAGCATTGAGAGAATCTTTAGCTCTAGTCTTTGTCGCTTTCAGGAGAGACTTGTTATTAGTTACTTTTATTTATCAGTACTTCCTATGGGTTTACATTTGGGACCATTTTTATCCTAGTAAAATCTCAGTTTATTTTCTATCATAGATGCATGGTTAGGATTTATCAATTTATTAATGTCATCTATGTTTTTCGCTGTTAATTTATGAGTTGTTCATCTTTAAATGCTTTCTTAAATGCCTTGACCCATATGCTAAATCGAATTAAGAATTATATGTATGTCCGCTCATCGCCTTAACAAGCATGCGATGTCATAAAAAGGATTTCTAGGCCCTTGAGATCGGGAAAGGATTCTGGGTTGTGACATGGTCAGCCATCACCGGTGGTTTAGTTGTTTCTGTTGAATTACGTGTTCTCTATATAGAAATAGAGATTTGATTTTTAGTTTTGCCATATGTATATCTGCTTTGATTTCTGCACTTATGTGAATATACCAAGTATTCTGTTTACAGATTGGGACCTACGATCTGGCGGTCTAGGTTTTCCCAGTTGATAAAAAACAATCCCAAAAATCCATGTTGGGAAAATTCGGTCTATCACAGTATCAATCATCAAATCATCTGAACACATTGAACCAACAGTTTTACTTAGCGAAAAAAAAAATATGTAGAGTAAGCATTTGTTGACATATTTTTCCCGTACCTCACTAACATTCCTATCACCATATTTAGGGAATATTTCGAAGGTCCCCTTGAAGAATGTGGAGCATGAACAGGTACCACCTTGAAATTCATGAGCAAGCTTGACTTAAAAAAGAAAGAATTCCACAAGGTATAATTCCACTGTGGTCATGACCTAGTGAACTTGATAACAGTGGTAGAGACATAACAAGTGAGGATACAACATCAGATCAACAAGTGAGGATAACGTCAACATATTCTTCCTCTAGATGGAATGATTCAAGAAATGCAATCTAAAAATGTTGTATGATGTCTAGACATATAGTACTAGGGTGCAATTATACTTGCACTATTTTACCGGATCCCATTAGAACATATAATACCATGAATGAAAACCAAGGGTATTGCAGTCTACAGACGATTGGTTAGCTATAAGGTAGCATCTCTCTCTCTCTCACTCACACACACACACTAAATTTGGTGAATTTGCTGTTAGGAATTCTACCCACACAATGAATTCCCTATCGTGATGAATATGGAAAAATAAGAGGATTCAGGCAAAAAATAATCACATGCACAACACAAAGATTTATGTGGTTCACCCAATCGAGGGCTACGTCCACGGGAGTATATGCACTATTTTATTAACATTTACAACGCACACACTCTCTTCTCTCTAGTGCAAAGTCAATCAAGATCAAACATGATCTTACACAACCAACACACTGTAAAAATAAGGACACAGTCCTTCAAATAACAGAGAAGAGATCTGTCAGAATATAATCACGATTCCGACACAAGAACGACTTCAATCCCCAAGCTTTTCTTCAATACTTTTCTCACAAGTTTTCTCTCATGAAAAACTTTCTCTAAGCTCTCTCTGGATCCCTAAAGAAACTTTCTGCAAATTGGATCCAACCTCTTTTGGAAACATGACTCAAATCATTTAATATTTACAAGTATTCAAAACACTTCCAAAATAAACCCAAAATTCTAACTTACGGATCTAAATTCACCCAGAAGTCAATCGATTGACTTTTCAAACTCAATCGATTGATTTTCCAAAGTCAACTGATTAACACCTGTGATTGTAGTTAAACCTTGTTCAACAATCTCCACCAAGGTTTCATCCCCAACCACATCATCGCCCCAACGGGCATCAACATTTTCGATAAATGTTAATCAAGTTTAGGCAATGCCTAAACTTATTCTGCATAACTGGCTTGGTCAACATGTCCGTTGTGTTCTCTTTCGTATCGATCTTCTCAATCAATATTTCTCCATCTTCTATCATATCCCTGATAAAATGATACCGAACATCTATATGCTTTGTTCTAGCATGAAAGACCTGATTCTTTGCTAGGTGAATGGTACCCTGACTATCAGAGAAGATATCGGTACTCTCATCAACCTCACCAAATTCGCTGACCAAACCTTTAAGCCATGAGGCTTCCTTAGCCGCTATATACTCGGCCTCTGTAGTTGATAATATTACTATCCCTTGGAGCATAGACTTTCAACTTATTGCTCCACCTATCAAGACGAATACATATCCCGTGGTAGACCTTCTTCTATCAAGATCACCAGCATAGTCAGAATCGACATACCTGTAGAGATCCAACCTGCTTGTATCTCTACCTTCAAACATCAAATCATGTTCAGTTGTACCTTTCAGATATCTCAATATCCATTTCACTGCAAGCGAATATTCCTTACCGAGATTTGACATACACTTATAAACTACACTCAAGGCCTGTGCTAAATCTGGACGTGTACTCACCATGACATACATCGAACTCCCAACATCATTTGCATACAAAATATTTTTTATGTATTCCCTTTCTTCATGTGTAGACGAACTTATCTTTTTTGTGAGTTTAAAATGCTCTGCTAGAGGAGTTGATACAGGCTTGGCATCACTCATATTATACTTTTCAAGGAGCTTTTAAATAAAGGTCCTTTGAGTTAGCTAAAGCCTCTTCTTCTCACGATCCCTCGTGATTTTCATACCTAGGATCTTATTTGCGAAACCAAGATCCTTCATTTCAAACTTCTGGCTCAATGATTACTTCAGCTTGTTGATTTCAACCTTACTTCTTACTACTATCAGTATATCATCTACAAAGAGAATTAGGAAGATGCTCTCTCCTTTACCATACTCTTTCCAGTAGATATAATAATCATATTGTCCCCTGTAATACCCTATGCCCAGCATATATCAATCAAACTTTCTGTATCATTGCCTGGGTGCCTGCTTGAGACCATATAATGATATCTTTAATCTATAAACAAGTGATTCTGACCCTTCGGTTTTAAATCCTTCTGGCTATCTCATATAAATTTCTTCCTGAAGATCTCCATGGAGGAAAGTTGTTTTCACATTCATCTATTCTAGTTCGAGATCATTCTGAGCAACGACTGCCAACAACGTGCAAATTAAAGTGTGCTTCATATCCGGAGAGAATATCTCATTATTATTAATACCCTATTCTGAGAAAACCCCTTTGTAACTAGCCTTGCCTTAAACTTTGGAGTTTCACTCTTATCACATTCTTTCTTTCGAAAGACCCATTTATAACCGATGTCGCTCTTTCCTTTAGGAAGTTTCATGAGATCCCAAGTCTCATTCTTCAAAAATGACTACCATTCTTCTTCCATAGCTAACTGTCGCTTTACTGCATCTGTATCCACCCAAGCTTCTAGAACTGTGCTTGGTTCTCCATTCTCTGTGATAAGTGCAAGTGTTAAAGGAACCATAACCTTAAACTTTTCAGGACGCTTCTTCATCCTCTCTGACATTTTCAAGGTAGTCTGAACCGGTACCTGAGATTGTAAGTCTTGAGAAATTGTGTCATCATTCTCTATCTCAGAGTCTTTATTATTTTTCCCATATTGCTCATGCCTTTCAACATTAATTTATACCTGAGGTTCATCAGATGACTGAGATTTGTCTTCTGCCTTTTTCATCGAAAACTCATCTTCATTGAAAGTAACGTCTCTTTCAACTATCACTTTGTGAGATTGTGTATCCCACAAACGATAACCCTTGACTCTTTCGCCATAGCCAATCAAGACACTTTTTAAATTTTGGATCCAACTTGGATCGTTCACTTCCCTGAAGTAATGCATAAGCCGAACATCCAAATACCCTCAAGTGAGAGTAACTCTCGTGTCTTTCATACCGAATCTCATCTGCAGTTTTCAAGTTCAATGCCGCTGAAGGGGACCGATTGACCAAGTAGCATGCCATGTTCATTGCCTTTGGCCAGAACCCATGACTCAAGCTGAAATGGTTCAATATACACCGTATTTTTTTTAATAGTATTTTATTCATCCTCTCTGCTACACCAATTTACTGAGGACTTTTAGGAATTGTTAAGTGCCTAACAATCCCTTGATTTTCACAGTCAACTGTGAACTCTGATGGCAAGTATTCTCCACCATTGAGAATCTTCACCTTTCTGTCTGTCTGCTTTTCAACCATACTCTACCACTGCCTAAATTTCTTAAACACATCCGACTTATTTTTAATCAGATACACCCAAACTTTCCTGGAGTAGTCATCTATAAATGACACAAAGTAGTTGGCTCCACCTACTGAAGTGACTTTAGCCGGTCCCTATACATCTAAATGTATGTAATCAATCACCCCCTTCGAAGTATGCTTTTCAGTAGAGAAATTGACTTTCTTCTACTTCCCGAAGATACAATCTTCACAAAATTTTAATTTACAAGTTTTAATGTCAGAAATATCCTTGTTCTTTATGAGCTCTGTCATCCCACGTTCACTCATGTGACCAAGCCTCTTGTGCCACAAATCTATGAGGTCCTTAGAATCTTTTGTAGCTGCAACACCACTGCAGCTGAATGTGTTGCCTATTAAAGTATACAGATTCTCCATCTTTTCTTTTATCAAGGTCATAGCACCACGTACAACCTTTAGTTTATCAAATTCTAGGATGACTCGACATCCTATCTCATCTAATGCCCCCAACGAGATCAAATTTTTCTTCAGATCAAGCACATGCCTAACCTTAGTAAGAGTGAGAACACATCCATCAAACATCTTGATTTTGATCAAACCGATACCTACTGCTTCACACACACTGTCATTCCCCATCAAAATTGTCCCACCATTGGCTACCTTATACTGGTCAAACCAATCCCTATACGGACACATGTGATACGATGCCTCTGAATCTAGGATCCATCTACCATCAAACTAACTGGAGCTTAACAATACACACAATAGGTTTTCATCGAAATCTGACTTAGCAACACTAGCCTATTGCGAAGTCTCTTCATCACCCTTATTATTATTCAATCTTTGCTTGCAATATTTGTGAATATGTCCAGATTGCTTACAGAAGTAACAAAAAATATTTGACCTATTATTTCCTCTCATTGATTTATTATCTCCTCTGGATTTGTCTCTTTTTGCGATCATGGTTTCAACCCCTCTCGCTCAAGAGACTAATCCCTTCAGAGTTAGATTCAAACTGTTTTCTCAATTCGTCGAAAATAAGTGCAACAGTCACTTCTTCGATGTCAATAGTATCTTTACCATAAATTAATGTAGTAATAAGGTTCTCATAAGATGGTGGCAATGAACTGAGCAAAAGAAGTGCGAGATCTTCTTCTTCAAGTTTCACCTCAATGCTCAATAGTTTACTAATTATTTTATTAAATAAACTCAAATGGTCATGAATACGCGTACCAGCCTTCATACGAAAGGTGTAGAGTTGCTTCTTCATAAAGAGTCTGTTGGATAACGATTTTATCATGTAAAGAGATTTCATCTTCTTCCATAGATCTACAGTCATCTTCTCGTGAAGAACATTATACAGAATGTCATCGAATAAGAATAATCGATTAGTGCTTATGGCTCTCTTATCAATAGAGTTCCACTCTTCATCGGACATCTCTGCATTCTTCCCCATCTCCTTATCAAGTAGAGCATCATCAATACTTTATTGGACAAGGAGATCTGTGATCTTGACTTGCTACAAAGAGAAGTTAATCTTCCCAGAAAACTTCTCCACCTTGAATAGTGCATTCGAGACCTTCATGGCCATTATAGCATAAACCTCGCTCTGATACTACTTGTTAGGAATTCTACCCACACTATGAACTCCCTTTCACGATGAATGCGGAAAAATAAGAAGATTCGGGCAAAAAAAAATCACACGCATAACACAAAGATTTACGTGGTTCACCCAATTGAGGGCTACATCCACGGGAGTATATGCACTATTTTATTAATGTTTATAACACACACTCTCTTCTCTCTAGTGCAAACTCAATCAAGATCGAACATAATCTTACACAGCCAACACGTTGTAAAAACAAGGACGCAGTCCTTCAAATAACATAGAAGAGATCTGTTGAAATATAATCACGATTCTGATACAAGAACGACTTCAATCGAATCTTTAATCCGCAAGATTTTCTTCAATACTTTTCTCACAAGTATTCTCACCACAAGTTCTCTCATGAAAAACTTTCTCCAAGCTCTCTCTGGATCCCTAGAGAAACTTTCTGCAAATAGGCTCCAACCTCTTTTGGAAATATGACTCACAAATCTTCTAATATTTGCAAGTATTCAAATCACTTCCAAAACAAACCCAAAATTCAAACCTGCGAATTTGAATCCGCCTAAAAGTCAATCGATTGACTTCTCAAACTCAATCAATTGATTTTCCAAAGTCAATATATTGACACCTGTGGTTGTGATTAAACCTTATTCAATATTTGCCACTATTAGCAATGCATTAGTGAAAATTGACATCTCCCCTTTATTTAGACTTAGATGATTGTGCTCGAGGGTATGCTTTCTGAATCTATGTATGACTATTGGGAAATTTACCTGATCGACCCTGTCAGATACACCTTTTATGTCAAAGGCCCTGTAGTTTCACCTTTACCCAAATCGACCAGCTCCAAGCCTAGCCGACATTAAGGAGAGTAGAAAATCAAAATTACCCTCTTCTATGACTTTCTTTAACCCACAAAGCATCCTCTTCTTTCTCATTTTAATCTGCTAAAATGTTAGAGGTGGGTCAGGTGACGACATCCTCTTCCTTAGTCTGATCTGCTCTAATCTGCTATTTCGAAGAAGAAAACAGAGGCTTGGGAGAAGATGCCCCTACATTTCTCCATTGTGACAAGAAGACTCTGTGTTTACTCTTTTGACGCGAGTTATCCTACTTAAACCCCATTTTCAGTTTATTACGGTCTCTTAATGGTGCTTATACCCAAAGACTAAAATATTAAAAAGGGTGTCTATTCACACTTTAAATGTTTATTTTAAGTTTATTGGTCCCCATTTTTAGTTTATTAGGATCTCTTAATCGTGCAGTATAAGAAAGACTTTATTTCCTTGGATCATTTTTTGAAAAGCTTATATTGATTGCAAATATAATCGTTATCGACTTCATATAAAGTTGATATCGATTGTATATAGAGTTGATATTGACTCTATATTAAGTCGATAACGACTCTATATTCAGTCGATAATGATTGTCTACAAAGTCGATATCGACTCTATATACAATCGATATCGACTCTATATTCAATCGATACCGACTTTATGTAAAATCGATATCGACTCTATATAACATCGATATCGACTCTATCTACAGTCGATATCGATTGTATATAGAGTCAATATGTGTTGTTAACAATTGTCTTCTCTCTTTCGTGTCATCAGTCTTATGACCCCTTCATTCTCATTCTTAAATCGGATATGACGGAGGTGAGGATTCCTCTTCTTTATCACTATGATGGCCTTCTTGTAAACAATGATGGCTTGTAAGAAAGTGGCCGGCGGAGGGTTATTAACATTTTGACTGGTATTTCTTATGAACAATTCATGAGGCTAATGTCTACTGTCAGTTTTACGAGGGCAGATAAAACAGTTTTCATAAAGTTTCATATGAAGATAGTGAATACCCCTGTGGTTGTCGACATTTTGGACTCTGATGACTTGAACACCCTATTTATATTTTATAAATTCGGGGTGGACGTCATGAAGGTATTCATCGTTAAGGAACCGTCATCCTTCCGAGTCGAAGCTGAACAAGTAGATCTTAGCGGGACTGATTTTATGAGTAGCCATTCATTTCAGCCATGTAAGTTTGAAGAGGATGAAACTATATACGATACCGTCCCATTAAGCGATGACAATGATATTACAATGAACATGACTGCCAGGAAAGCAACTTTTGACTTAAACGATACTCCGATTGAATCGTATGATGACCCACTAAAATATATGCTTGAGTCACAACAATGTAGTCAATGGTTAGACTACACTTCAGAAAGGGTGGTGGATACCGATGATTTCAGTCATATCTTCCCCGGTGGATGGACAACTTGGTTGACTCACGAATTATGTTCTACCATACAATCGATGGGAATTACCAGAGAAACTCAACCCCATGTCTATACTCATGAGCACCCCTTCAATGAAGGGCCTAGTCAACCACGCTATTATCGATTCGATGAAGGATCTAATCAATCACATCAAAACCCCTTTGGTGAAAGATCTAGTCAACCACCTGAGAACACTGCTAGTGAATGGCGTAGTCATCCTCAACCCACTAATGAAGATACCTTAGAAGAAGATTATGAAAGTGAACCGGATGGGTTTATAAAAGAGGATCCAAAAATTTTTGTGAGAGACATTGATAATCCCCTAGTAGACGTAGATTACGAAGTGTCAGAGACATCGAGCGACTCCTCCGATGAAGAGGTCAAAGCTGAATATTGAAATTAGATATTTAAAGTTGGAAAGATCTTCAGAGACAAACAAATATTTCAAAGAGCGTTGAAAGAGCACGCGGTAGAGAAAAACTTTTAAATTCGGCCTTTGAAAATCACTAGTTATCAAGTGACAGTCGGATACTATGAACTCGATTGTTCGTGGCGAATACATGCGTCTAAATTGACTGAGCTTGACTCTTTCCAAATCAAGACATTCAATAGTACTCACACATGCGAGGCCGCTAAGATCAGACCGCACGATCATCGTAATGCAACAATCTCCTTCGTAGCCAACTATGTATGGGATAAACTTATGGGAGGATTCGACTACACATCGGCGTCGATAATGTTTGATATTACAAAAGCTTAAAATATCCAAATTTTATATGTGAAGGCTTGGAGGGGAAAGAACTTACCCTTAATGATATTAGAGACAGTTGGGAAGGATAATTTATAGATCTACCGGCCTACGTGAAGGAGATGGAGAGGGTAGATCCTAATGTACAAACATCCTTTCAACTTATGCTTGACGATAAGTTTCAAAGATTTTTTTAGAGTTTTGGCCCGTGCATCGGAAGTTACCGCAATACACTTTGTCGCATATTGCTTGTAGATGGCACACACCTACGAGGACTTTCCCTACTTATCGCCTCGACGCAAGACGGTAATGGTCATATATTACTGTTAGCATTTGCCATCGTCGAGTTAGAAAAAGAGGATACGTGGATGTGGTTTCTTGAATGGGTAGGTGCGTTCATGATTAGTGGGCTTACCAAAGATTCCATTTTTATCACGGATAGGTCGAAGGGTTTAATAAAAGCGATGAAATATATCTTCCCTAACGCATACCACAACTACTACATGCGGCATATGATATAAAATTTGACACACAAATATCCCATGAACAATGTGAAGGTCTATGGTGGAGCGCTGCGCATGCATGTTCAGTAGAGAGATTTGATTATTTTATGAATGAAATGAAGAAAGATCCTACTGATCCTCGGGCCGTAGAGTATATTTTGAAAATAGACCCGAAGCATTGGGCACGCGCATATATAGAAGGAAGGTAGCATGATTCCCTGACTATGAATAATGCCGAAAGCTTGAACAGCGTACTAAAGATAGCTCAAGAGAGACCAATTATTGACTTAATTAGAACTACTAAAGAGAACGTCGTTGATCATTTTCAAAAGCGCCGATAGATATCTGAGAAATGAACCACCTCCTCTGCCAGAAAGCAGACGAGCATATGGAGAAGGTGTTACAATGGGCCGGTAGAAAGAGAGCTCAACCATACGGGTGCGATCAATTCCAAGTCATCTTCGAAAATTTCATTCATCACGTCGACTTCGAACATAAGACGTGTACTTGCCGCCATTGGCACATTTATGGCTTGCCTTACTCCCATGCCGTGGCGGCCATCAATCAGAGAAGTTACGATTACCATAACTTCTGTGAGAAATAGTTTTTCACTGCTTGCTTTAGACAAACATACGACGAGCAATGGCTTCCCACCCTCGATAAAAGCCAATGGGAGGTCCAAATAAAGCAACTCCCTGAAAATATGAAAGTGAGACCACCCAATAATTGTCGAAAGCAAGCCGGATGTCCGAGTAAGAGGAGGATATGGTCTAAGGGTAAGGTTAGTGCCCTACAGTGTGGCAGGTACAATGAGTATGGTCACAATCATAGGAGTTGCACGACAGTAGGACTGATGGGTTGATAGTCTATATTTTTAATAGTGATAGATGGAATGTAAATGAGACAATGTGTATATTTGCTCAGAAGCTCAAATTCCTAATATTTTGTTTCGTAATAGTTGTATTTTTAGAATATACAGATGCATCGTTTGCGACTCTATATAGAATCGTTGACGATTGGCCAGAGAGTCGATGACGATTATGTTTAAAGTCGCCATCGATTATATAAATAATCGATAGCGACTCCATATAGAGTCGTCATCACCTTTATACGGAGTCACCATCGACTTTATGTAGAGTCACCATCGACTCTCTATAAAGTCGATATCGATTCATTGTAGAATCGCTATCGACTATTTATACAGTCGATGACAACTCTATCTAAAGTCGATAACGACTCTATGTTGAGTCGCTATCGACTAATTATAAAGTCGATAGTGACTCTATACAGAATCGCTATCGACTGTTTATATAGTCGATGACGATTCTATATATAGTCGATAATTATTGATACTTCTACATTATAGCCATCGCTACTTAAAAATGTTTCATTTATATTAAAAATGTTTCATTCATAAAAAATGTGTCATTTACATTTAACAAAATATTTCATTTATATTATAACCACACTACTACTGCGCCTGTGCCTCCTCCTTTTAATCGTCCTGCTCCAATTCTGCCTCCTCTTTTTTTCGTCCTGCTCCAATTCCCCTCCCCCGTCGTCGGTATATTTAGCCAGTGTATAGTCAATTTCTGCCCTGATCCTCTTCATATCTGATTGTGCGAAGTCAAATTTTTTCCCCGACATGAAGTACTCCACATACTTAAGCACAAACACCCCACAATCACTCGAATTCATTTGTCGAGGAATGGATTTGATCTGGCAGTCACTAGATGACCAAGGATAGGTATTCGCGTGCAGTGCAGTGGAGTTTCCGTACAAGTATAAAATAGCAGGAAGGTATTGGGTCTGTTTCGAAATAGAGGAATGTCAGATATGCTAAGCTAACAATGACGAAAGATATGCTAAGCAAAATATCTTACCAGCATTTGCAATTGGTTCGGATATCCTTCCTTAGAGGGCCTATTAAAAATAAAGTCGACGACCATTATCGATCGTTCGACTACCTTCACAATCGCAAGCGCCCAGTGTAATGGTTGGTGTGAATGAATTGGATAAATATCTACAAAAAAGCAGTATAATCTCAACAAAGGGTATGATAGAAAAAATTATAAAGAAAAATTATAAAGAGGTTGGAAGGATACTGTGCTGCACTCGTGAGCCCACAGCTTCTGAAACTGATTGAAGAAGAAATGTTCCAGCAGCTTCTTGCCTTGGTTCTGTTCGAGTTTATGGGCAGCCCACCGTTCGACTTGAATCTCGAACGATTCTTCGTATAATTTTTTCGCGAGAAGGAACTTGTTGAAATCATTCAGTTCAAAGCTCATGTAGGTCAGAGCGGTAGGGCACATAAGGAAGCATTTGTCCTTTCCATCAGGATGAATTTTGTCATCAATTACTTCCAAGTGTCTCAGGTAGGCGCCCAAAATCTGAAACCAATGCAGTTACAGTTAAATAAGTAACATTCAAAAAAGTCGTCTCCTGCCCTTCAATAATGTATAAAGTGGACGACTCGAAATAAAGTCAGTATCCACTTTACAATGAATCGATATCGATATCGATCCTACATACAGTCGTTATCAACTATATAAACAATCGATATCGACTCTATAATGAATCGATATCGATTCTCCATACAGTCGCTACCGACTAAATAAATACTCGTTATCGAGTCTACAATGAATCGATATCGATTCATTGTAGAGTCGATAACGACTATATAAATAATCGTCATCGACTTTACAATAATCGATATCGATTCGTTGTAGAGTCAATAATGACTATATAAATCATCGTCATCGACTCTACAATGAATCGATATCGATTCATTGTAGAGTCGATAACAACTTTATTTCGAGTCGTCGACAGTTTTAAATTGTCTATTTGTGCCTACAGTAGGGTTACTTACAAGATTATCCAAGTACTGCGTACCCGCCAAACATCTGAAAGATTGCACCACTAGCGTATAGTTACCGACAGTGCTTATGTAGTCGCTGCATAAATAAAGTCCAACGTAACTAATTTTTGTAATAAATAATAAAGTGAAAGATTCATGCTTGTTTCTAGGAAGAATGACTTACTCGTCCTCAGACTCAGGCTTGTTCAATATATCTAGCATATATTTCTGCTCCGCCTTCAGCTTAGTAGTAGCATCATCAGCCGTAGATCCAGGCTCAGCAGAAACATCAGCCACCGGTCCAGGCTCAGCCTTAGGTTCTCAATGGCATCGGTTATAGGCTTTTTCACTATCACTCCCCTTCGCTGTGTCCTAGGTTTGACGGCAATTGCTTTCATGATTTTCCCTTGGCTAGGTCTTAAGCGAGGGTCAATTTGTTGGTGAGGTAATTGGGAAGAGGTTTGCTCTTCACCAGCTGGACCCTTATCGGCTTGAGTCTCAGGCTGCTTGTCAGCAGCTGCCGTCATCTCATCCATGGGAGGATCCTGATGCATTGGAGCTTATGGTTCCTTATCGACGGTTGTGTCACACACCTTCGATATCAGCTCCTCAATAGCAACATCCTGAACATCAAAATATGGTGCAGCATAAGAAATAATTTTTGGTCCCCATTTGAAAAAGTCGCTATCGAATTTAAATTTAATCATTATCGATTGTATATAGAGTCGATAACGATTATATTTACAATCCTTATCGACTCTAGATACAGTCGATATCGATTGTAAATATAATCGATATCGACTCTATATACAGTTGATAACGATTGTAAATATAATCGTTATCGACTCTATATACAGTCGATATCGATTTATGTTAACAAACCTAAACATATAAAAATTACATATCAATACATACCTTAGGTCTCACCTCCAATAAATTTTTAAGTTCTTTTATATTCCCCTGGCCCTTTCTGACCAACACGTTGTAGTGAATCAACTTCTGCAACTTTGCATCTCTTGAATTGAGCTGCTCATTCAAGGAGTTGCATAGTTTCTCTATAGAGGCACAACGTTTCGCCAGGACCACATTCTCTCCTTCAAAATGGCTCACTCTTTGCGTGTGCTTCAAGTTCTCCAGCGCGAAACCGTCGACCCTCCTCAACAACAACTAATTGGAGGAGGTCGGTGCAGCTGGGCTCACCTTCGTGGCCCCCCTAGTTCTCGGCCTCTCCACATCTACATTGGAGCCCTCTTTCGAGGGCCATTCTTCATCCAACGCCGATTGGTCTTCAAATTCTTCCTCATCAATATTCTTGACCGAAATGTAATTTCTCTTCTTCTTCGGCCGCAATGCTTCCACAACTTTCTTGACCGGTTCATGAACCTCTTTCCTCTTCTCCCCAACGACCTTTCGACCTCGTAGATATTCTTTTAAGACGGATATCTCTAATTCAAAGCCAAGAGGCACGAGAGGAGCGCGAACCTTTTGAAAGAGAAGAAAATACGATAAATAGCAGACTAAATTGATAATATATTCCAAATACAAAGTATTGACTATTTAATAAGTCGTTATCGAGTTTGTAATAAATCGTTATCAACTTATTAAATAGTCGTTATCGATTCCGTAACAAATCGCTATCAACTATTTAATAAATCGTTATCAATTCTATAAAAAAATCGCTATCGATTATTTTATAAATCGTTATCGATTCTGTAATGAATCGGTATCGACTACTTAATGAGTCGTTATCGATTCTGTAAGGAATAGTTATCGACTTATTAAATAGTCGTTATCAATTTTGTAATGAATTGCTATCGACTCTAGAATGAATCGTTATCAATTCTTTAATGAATCGGTATCGATTCTAGAATGAATTGGTAAGTAGTTTTTTCAATCGGTATCGGTTCTCTCAACTCCTTAACTTGATATATTTGAATTTTTTTATAGACATCATACCTTGCTGTTTAACATCTGTTCGCGAGTGTAACCTTTGATCCTTGATTGCGCCTTGTCCAACCATTTCACCAATCATGGAAAAGGGTCCTTAAGGCCTGTCTGGGAAGGCGAGATATCTGACAGCATCTCATAATCCCACCATTGAAGTACACATATGCATCCATATGTGTTATACGTCTTAAGGGCTTTATCCATCTCGGCAGTCTTTCTATTCACCGCACCCGTCATTATATACTCTATCAAGTCATGGTACACGTGGAGACCCCACAGAGTTTGGTTAAAGTTCTCGACGTCATCGATGAGGTCGATGTGGTCTTCCACCAATTGATGGTTGGACCCGAAAAAAAGAAATATACACAACACATATAGAAGGGATAACTTTACGAAGTCATCATCACTTTTCGTTCTCCAAATTGCATTATCTATGTGAGACCGGAGAATTTTCCCATGGGACGTTCCACGAAAATATTTCTATCCAATGGTTTATTCTTCCGGTGGTTTAACGGACAGGGTATACTTTTCTGGGCCAACCACGGCAAGGCCCAGTATCAATGCAATGTCCAACTTCCGAAGATAGACATCAGTCTTCCCAATTCGAAAGTGGTTTTTTTCAACCCAAAACGTCAACTTCTCATTGACCACACCGAAAAGAAATCTCACACCCTTAGGCATTTGAAATATTCTACCAAAAACTGAATCTCTCAGCAACTTCTTTCGAGTTGGGTTAGCATTATCGTAGAGATTCAAAATGACACTGGGGGAACACTTGGCAACAAGTCGGTATACAACCATCTTGATAGCTTATTGAAATGAACTGTAATAAAAAAGAAAGGACTGAGTCCCATACTAATAAGGATAGTTTAAATGCTAAATGAACTGTAATATATAAAATCGATATCGATTATATATATAGTCGATATCGATTGTATATGTAATCGATAACGACTACAAATAAAATTGATATCGACTCTATATATAATCGATATCGACTATTTATAGAGTCGATATCGATTATATATAGAGTCTCCATCCACTATTTATAGAGTCAATGGCGACTGTATATACAATCGATGGAGAATTCAATGGAAACCTAACAGTAACAACTCAAAATATTTCATTTACGTTAAAAATATTTCATTTACAGTTTAAAATGTTTCATTTACACTTAAAATGTTTCATTTACAATGGAACAAAATTATGGAGACACACACTAATTATATGAATAAAATTTCTAGGAAAAGTCTGGACACAGACTAAACTAAAACTTTGGCAGCAACGTCAGTGAGAAGGATTCTTCGATAAAGATCGGTCATCGGCTTCTGACTAAAATTTATCCCTTTGAAAAATATGGTTTTCATTACTGGCACCGGGATGTCCTCAACTTGCTGCTCTTGGAAGAGGAAGTGTAACCGGGAAGGGGGATAGCAGGGATTAGGAAGATGAATGATGAGCAGGTGGTGGATGGAGTAAAGAGGAGGTGAAGATGGTGGATGGATCTGTCCTCTTATTTTTCTTTTTCTTTTTCTTTTTCTTTTTCTTTTTCTTTCTTTTGTTCTTTTTCTTTTCTTCCTTCGCCAAAATTTTATGCACTTTCTCGTATTCGTCCTATAGGAACTGCAGAGGATCTGATTCTAGTAGTGGTGGTGGGTCCCCCATACTGGAAGGAACTTTATTAGGTTATAGTTGGTTTTATCGTCTGTCATGGGAAAAGATGGGCTGGTAGGGATGATAGGGAATGATTTGCTAAGGACGAACTAAATCTGTATTTAAAGCACCTAGATGGTGGAATGCGAATCGTTGTATTAAATTTTCTCATCCTTCCGAGCTTACTTGCCATAATGGTTTTACAAAAGGTTAGTTGGCAATAAATTGAACGTCAACTAAGATAAATATAAAAAATCGAATGATTTATTATGGGTTATGGCATTGAAAAGTTCAAATGATGGGTAATAATTATATTCATATGATGGGTACTAATTATATTCTTAGAGAGTCGATATCGATTTTTTATAGAGTCGTCATCGACTATTTATATAGTCGATTACGAGTACAAATACAATCGATATCGACTCTATATATAATCGATGGCGACTCTATAAAAAATTGATATCGACCATATATGTAATCGATATCGACTTTTTATAGAGTCGATAACGATTACATATATGGTCGATATCGATTGTATATAGGATAACCTTAAAAAATTATGATAAAACGTGCACCAACGAAAGGAGAAAAAAAAAAAATCTACAGCAATGGAAGGTAATTTTAATTCCAACTTACAGATTTGGTAGCTTGAAGATTGTAGAACTGAAAGCTAGCGTCTACAAATCGACGCCGCCTCTCCACCAACTTCGAACGAAAAAGTAAAAAGTAAAAAAAAAGGTAAACAGTGAAGAGTTGAAAAAATGGGCGGCTATTTATTACATTGGGGGTAGTTTGGGCATTTCCTAAAGGCGGGCGACGGCTCGGGGCGCAGCGGGTTGGTTTGGGTAAAGGTGAAACTACAGGGCCTCTGACGTAAAAGGTGTATCTGACAGGGTCGGTCAGGTAAATTTCCCTATTTGAAATATAAATAGAATTCTTTCTTTTGTGTCTGTTTTCTTTTGTGTCTGTGTGTATGGAGGTGGACCTTCCCATTGCAATGACAAATAAAATTACTATATAGTTCAAAGCATACAAAGTTAATCTACAAGCTTCAACTTGCATTGGTGCATCATTTTTTTCCCCTTAAAAGTGTGCATGAATTCCTTAAGAATTTAATAAAGTTTCACTATTGGGATTTAGCCTAATAAATAACAAAATCAAAATGTGGACAAATTCCAATAATTTCCTACAAACTCAGTGGTAAGATGGTTTGAATTTTGAAGATGATTTGGGTCCAGCGTTTAGCGCTCTCTCAGAAAACATTTGATTTGTATTTTTCATCGACTTTAATCTTTTTGGTTTTTTTCCAAGTTTGGGGATCTCTTATGCCCCTTTTATTCATAAAAATAAATAAATAAATTCCTTCAAAACTCCTTTGAACAAATCCATGGACTTTCCAATTGTTATGGATTTATTGGTTTTAGTACAGGGCCATAGGATGGCTATCAGCCATGGAATTCAATTCCCTCTACAGGTGGCAATGGATCATTGGGTATTTGAAAGAAGTTTCAGGCATGTTACGATCCACCGGGTACTGTTCCATGCATAGTTCTCCCCTTGCATTGCTTCAACTATTATCTTGTTGTCTGACTAAATCTCTAATAGTTTACCAAATTTTCGTACACAACAAATTTGTCCTAAACATAAGATGTCTTTATTGATTTAATTTTCTTTCCTCGTAGAGAGGGTTCTATTAATCTTGGGGATATTAAACATCCAACATCACTAACATACCTCCTAATTAGTTACATCATACATAATATCACTAATTAGGAGTCATAAAGTAAATGAATTGTGTAATGTCTACAAGAAAACAAAATTGAATCTTCAACAACTTTTTGTTTTTTTTAATAGGTAAGCTTGAGGTTGTAGGGTCCTCACCCATTTTATAGAGTGGATTTTTAGTGTGTTCCTTCCATTAGTGAATTCTCTAATATGAAAAATGTGCATGCATTTTTAGAGCAATTTGAAAATAAACCCATAAGGGAAAAGAGATTAAAGTACATGAAATGTGTAATGTCTACAAGAAAACAAAATGTGAATCTTCAACAAGTTATCAAGTGGATTTTGAGTGTGTTACTTCCATCACTGAATTCTCTAATATGGAAAATGTGCATCCATCTTTAAAGCAATTTGAAAATAAACCCATAAGGGAAGAGAGATTTATTCAATTACTATCCTCAATTTGGTGAGAAGTGAGAACTCACTAATGAGTTTGATTATGTAATCACGGTGAACAGTTTTATAGCTTATGTTGACCACCCGGTCGATACAATAATAAAAAAAACAAAATACCATTATGATTAAATTTAGATTTGGATTTTTTTTAGAAACAATTCCTAAATTGGAGTATGACTAATAGATAACGTAGATTTCTAAGGTTGCGCAAGGCATAGCTCTGTGGTAGCCCCAGCCATAGCGGAGTTCACCTACGTTAGCAGGTTCACATCCTCTTTGCTAAAATCATGCTACCTGCTTTAGCAGGTACCCCTTCTCCTTGATAACCCATTGCATAGTAAAATTTTATGCAAGATTTACCTGTTCAACAGTTTTACCCTCCTCTCTACTCACTCTTTGCCAAAGCAAATTTTATTTGCTCTAGTAAGGAGTTAGTAGGAAGCAGGGAGGTTGCTGCTAGAGCAGGTAATTCCTTCTTTGCAGGGAGGTAGAAAAGAAAATGGAAACCAACTAAAGCAGGTGAACTCTGGTGTGGCGGGGGCTAGCAAAGTGCTATGCCATACACAGCTAAATGATCACTGATATGGCATTATCTTAAGTGAATTAGAGCATCAATTCCCATCCAAAAGTCTGTCACTGGATTTGGTGTTTTCGCTATAGTTAGGGAAAACATGTGAAAGTGAACTTGGTTTCTACATAATCCATTTGTTATGGGAAACATAGACAACCAAAGACCAATAGAGAACTGGAGTCTAGGTTCTTCCCTAATGACCTTTCAAAGGGTGATGCCATTATTAAAACATATGGTAGTAGTCTGTTCATAAGTCATATTGTCATAGCAAAATCCTCAATTCAAATATCCATAGCTAAGCTCAATGATATCTTTCGATGCTTTCCCTCAACCAAACCATCTTATTCTAGTGTTTGTGGGCAATAAATGTGATGTCTAATTCCGTTGGTAGTCAAATACGATTGAAAACGTGCATCAATGAACTCTCCTCCCCAATCTAAAGGAGACATCTTAATTTGTTTATCCGTATGAGTTTGTATTTAGTTTATATTGTTGAAAACAGGGGATTCCATTATTAGATTGTTGATCAAAGATATGCACCACAGAACCAAGAAGGCGGTGATTTGCTCTAGATCATAAGAGCTTGTTTCGTTGTCTTCTTCCTCTCTTGATCTTTCTTTAGAGCTTTAAAGGGTTATTCGGACTGGGTCACCATTATTTCTTGGTGTTACAACTGCCAGAGTCCTTGGGGATTTCCCCCTAACTTTGTTGGGGAAGAAGATTTCAAGGAGTTATTGTTGAGGCCCATTCACTTCCCTTGATATGGATTTTCTCAAGGAGACCCACCAAGATTCTTCTTATCATCCGGAAGGAGGATGGGCATTGTTATTCAATATTAGCAAAACTGTTGATTCATATGTGAAGTTGGATTTCCCAGGAGAAGCTAAATCTACGAGATCACAAACGTAGATTTTTAGTTGGGCTATGCATGCTCAAAAGCGCTTGCTCTAGAGAAAGGACTGGTCTTTTATCTAGAAATCTAAATCCAAGAAGAACCCGGAAGATGGAAGAAACCTTCATAGGTTGTCTTAGGGATGAGACCGTATTATGTGGTTGAAAATTGTTATTACACGCTATTGAAGATAAAAGGTTCCGTGAAACTGATTTCTTTTGATGATGTATTCTTTCTATTTAAATTTTAAATATGAAAAATAAAATTATCAAAAAATTAGCGAAATTTATGAAATTTCACCGAAAAATACCAAAATTTATCGAAATTGTCAAAATTTTTCCAAAAGTTTCGTTAGACCCCCTTTTCGGTGACAAAATTTGTCACAGAAATTTTTAAGAGGGATTTTAGGAATTTGCGGTACTGAATTCAAGACTAAGAGGAGCATAGGGCTTCGTTTCGGTTATTTTAATAAGAAGAAACTAAAAAGATCTTAATGTCCATTTTTATTTAAGATTTATTTATCATATTAGTAATAAAAATAGGGATATTTATGTCATTATAAAATTGGGACTTCTCTCATTACAATAAAAGATGAGAGGAAAAATTCTACATGCATACTGTATTTGTACCTTTTTATATGATGCTAAGTTGCTAATCTATTAAACTTGAGGTCACATATTCAAGCTACTGACTATTGAGAGAGTACTACAAAAAATAAAACAATTAATGGCGGCCAAAACTTGCCACTAACCAAAAAACTATTAAAGGCTATTATGACTATTAATGACTAGGGTATTTGTAATATCCCAGATATTTTGAACCTGAACTTGATCGACCCCGTATGCATGTCCGACACGGCAACCGATGTTGGCTTAGGTATTTGAATAGATAATTACATAATTTAGGGATAAATTGTCTGAAAAGAAATAAGGTTAAGAGTGTGATTTGGGCCTTTAGTGGAGAAGCCGCACACCGACTCGCGGTGTGCTGCTTAGCACCAAATTTGAACCTTAGAGGATAAGTGGATGGGATTGAGAACCTTCGTTCGGTATGTGTGTCTAACACCAAATCAAAACCTAAAGGTGTGTGAACAGAATTTGGGGTGCAAATATCAAGGATATTTAGGGGGATTTCGTTGGGTTATAAGAGAGGGAAGACTTCTTGGGTAAGCCATTCACCTTGCAAAATTTGAGAAAGAGAGAGAGAGTGAGAGTTTTAGTGAACCGGAGAAGAGAAGACTCTGTCGCGCGTGAGCCCTTATACACAACAATCCCGACTTGGTCATTGATGTTTTGTGCACTCTATTTGTCGCTGATCGGTTGTCGTAACGGAGTGTGAATCTTGAATGCGATAGAGATCCGGGAACTCCAAATCATGCAAACTTTTATCTTTAGAAACCCTCTTTCGAGAAGAGTTCCATCTCGCGATCGTCTTCCGTGCTTTGAAGAGGTTGAAATCAATCTGTGATTGTTGACGACTTCACCTTGAGCTTTGCTTTGATCGATCGATGTGGAATCACCGTAGAAATCTGAAGGTTCCGCTCTGAAACCCTCGTTGGGCAACTCTCATCATAAGCCATGAAATCGATCAACAAAAGGTTATATTTCTCATGATTTTAATGGTCTAGATTCGTAGATTAAATGCTTGTTATGTGTGTAAAAAGTTTGGGTGAAAATGGCGAGAAGCCATGAGGAAAATGGGTTTCTGAAACTCAGAAATCGCAATCTTTGAAACTCGCACGCCCGAGCTTTAAAGTTCGCTCGCACGAGCAACTTTCAGAAAGGCTTCTGAGAGCCTCACGCGCTCGAGGAACAGAAGAAGAACGAGGCTCCAGTAAACCTCTATTCCTCGCTCGCTTGAGCTGGGTGTACCACTGAAACTCGCACGCCCAAGCAGCCTTCAAAAAGACTTATTTGAGCCTCGCACCCGAAGCAACAGAGGGAAAAGAGGCTTCAATAAGCCTCTGTGCCTCGCGCGCCCGAGATTCAAAGTTTGGGCATTTTGGCTTATTTTTTTGAATTCTTTCTAAATCTCTTTTGTGAGTGTTTACCAGATGTTTGATATATGGTCATTGATTGTCATAGGATATGTTTTGAGCATCGACACCATCTGATAATATATTTTGCATTTGTTTGCGTGAAATCGTACCGAGGTAGGAGAATCTCAAAATCATTTATATTCTATTATAATTCACATGGAGATTTTTACAATCAATTTGAGTTTTTAGTTTAAATATGAAATCTGAACCTTGCATCTAAAATAAGAACTCTGATTACTTAAATCTGCCCTGAATATGGAACTTGAATTTTGAATCCTGAATCTTGAACTCTGCATCCAAATTATGTACTAGAATCTGCATTTGAAATATTTATTAGAATTTGTATTTGATTTATGATTCACTCGAATGACCCCTCTATTAATGTACAATATCTGTAAGTTACCCTCATAACGCAAGGGCTTGTTGCACTCTTGAAAAGGGTTCATGAACGAAGATGGTTAGGTAGGGGTTCCCATCGATATTATTCCTGCTCTCATGATATATTAATTTGGGAGATAAATTAAGTTGAGATTTAAGTCATTTAACAAGATAAGTTTACATGCATAAGAATCTGATATAATCTAAAATTCTGATCTGTTTGCATCTGATTTAAAAATCTGCTTTTGAGATTTCGTATATAAAACTGCATCTGTGCATAGCATTTAAATTTAGTCACCTAATCTATTTTGAGTATCAGCTTTGAAAATCGTACATTCTGAACTATGTTTGAAACCATGTCTATTGAGATCTGATGTGATTGAGATAAGTTTCTTCTACTGAGCTTAGACAGTTAGCTCACTCCGACTATATGTCACAGGTACTGATTCAGACACTGCAGCTCGGGGCTACGAGAGTGACCTTGATTACATTCCGGAGGACGAATATGAGATTCTTCCAGAGGAATTCTTTCCTGTTTAGGATCCTGTTGTATTTTTGTTGTTCTTTTTTAGAGACTAGACTTAGGCTTGGTATGTCCGGCCTGTTTTGTTTTATTTTTTAGAATTCATGTAATTATGTACTTATTTCTTTTGTGAACCATGTTTCGGTGATGGTCGGCCATCACTGGTGGTTCATTTCGGTTCTTTTGTCCACGTGTTTCACATGGAATTAGAATCTTTTTTTTTCTTATATTCCTGTAGAAATGGAGCTTCTTGTTGTTATACTATAATAATTGCTTGTGTTCTGTCAGACTTATCGATTTATCGATAGGTTGGTGAGTCGACCTTCTCGATATTTCGGATACGGGAAAGTCGGGTCGTCACTATTGGAATCGGAGAATGGCTCTAGATTCGAATTTCCATAGGACTGTGGGCATGATTGTCTTTACAATCAATACTAATCAAATGTTATTGTTATCTAACAATGATAGATCAGCATGGCCCCAAGGTTCTGAGGCCAAGGAAGTGGTAGAGACGGACGAAGGACGGTTCCGTTAGAGGATGTTCCCGAGGGTGTCAATACATCTAATGGTGTTGGGATTACTACAGGTCCTAATGCCATTCCTGTACGAAGGAGATGTAACCAAGGGAATGTTGACCAAGTATTGGAGGCCTTGGCGAACAATATGGCTCAACAGACAGCTTTCATGGCTCAGCAAATTATTTCTATAGCTCAGCAAGTAGAGTTGATTACACCCAAACATCAACCCTCTAGGTTCGCAGAGTTCAGGAGGATGCGTCCTCCAAATTTTTTGGGTCAGACTGATCCGATTGAGGCATAGGGATGGTTGAATGAAATGGAGAAGATCTTCGATGTGCCACAATGCATCGAAGTCAAGAAGGTTCGATGGGAAACTTTCAAATTGGACGGAGAGGCTAACCTATGGTTGAAGTCAGTGTCCAGAACTAGGGAGCTGGAAATTCCCAATACGCCATGGACCTGGGCAGAATTTGTAGAGACGTTTAATGATAAATACTTTCCCATGACCATACAGAATCAGTGGGAAGTCCAGTTCATCAAATTAGAGCAAAATAAAATGATCGTGCGTGAGTACGGAGCTAAGTTCGATAGACTATCAAGATTTACACCTAAGCACGTGGCCACTAAATTGATGAAGGCAAGGAAATTCCAGCTTGTCTTACGGCCAAACTTTCATAAGAGGATCTCAGTCTTTGAGTTGGAGACCTATGCAGAGATAACGGCTAAGGCCCTTATAGTTGAGGAGGAAATCGAGAGGATGTTCAAGAGGAGAGACCAGCAGAATAAGGAAAGAGTTGGACAAGGATCGGCAAGTGCCTATGATCAGGAAAACAAGAGGCCAAAGTTTGCGAGACCGTCGATATATCCTATTCAGTCAGCTTACTCAAGACTAGTTGCTTCTTCTGGACCTATCTCCTATCAAAGACCATTTGTGTCTTTGTCGGTACAATCCTTTCGACCTGTAGGCACTACTACCAGTGGGGCCTCAGTGGCACAGGGATCCTCACAGGTCTTATCTTTTGCTCTAGTTTCATTATGTACAAGGTGTGGAAAACTACACAAAATTGAGGACTACATGAGGAACACTGGAGCGTGCATCCAGTGTGGCAGGATCGAACATAAGGTCAAAGATTGCCCTCAAGAGGACAAGGGAAGGACGACTTCAGCTTCTACATAGAGATCTTCTTGACCTACTGTTTAAGGTAGAGCTTATGTCGTGACTGTGTAGGATGCCTGTTATTCAATGAAAAGTACCACTTTTCACCTCTTAACCTAGCCTTTGATGGACCTTGAAGCAAACTAATAATCATTCGTTAAGTGTGTTTTGTAGTTAGTAATAAACTATGCAGCTTAATACAAAATCCTTGGTTATTGGTCCAAAGAGAGAATAGATGTAAAGATGACAGCTGAGCAAAAGCCTAATGGAACACCCTGGTAGTGCTCACCATGGTGACTCGTGTGCTAGTCATCATTGACTAAAAGTCTAGCAGATGAAAAAAGTTAGATGAGAATGGAGGATGTTGCAACAGCGGCAAGTGCAGTGCAGCAGAGGGACAGAAGACAGATCTCGTACAGTTTGAGAAGCTTCCTCGTGAAGCTAAGGATGCAGTGGAAGCCGCCTTCGGGCAGATAAGATGAGCAATCAAGAGGAGAGCAGTAAAGAAATCGTGAAGATCTCATATCTTAAAACCCTCAAAATTTGTGCTCGCAAAGCTCTCGCAGAGATCGAGCCTTAAAGCAGTCGTGCATAGAACACAACAAGTCCATAAGCATACAGAACAAAATATTACCTCGCAGAGTTCTCGCATAGCCCTGAAAGAGAGAGACGCCCAAAATTCTCCTCGTGCAGATCTCATGCACTCTGAAGCCTAACCAGTTACTACACGAGCGCAGGAGCATACTAGTGTGAGTACTCAGCGAGAGAGCTTCTGAAGCTCTCCTATGTGAGAAATCCAAGCGCTCCAGATCATCTCTATGACAATATTGCAGCACAAAGGAACTGCGTGATTAACTAAATATTTATTGCGCGAGTGAGCACTTCTCACTAGCCAAAGGCTACTCCGTGAAGGCTCTGCGACTGCGCGAATGAACTAATGCAGATGCCAGCCTCGCAAAGCTCAGGCTCTCCACTTCTCAGTTTTAACTCAAGGACCTTTTAGAAATTTCCTAAGACTAGGGCACACTTCCCTAAGTGCAGATTTCAAGGTGCACATCCCAAGGCATTCAAGGGTTGTAACAGTGCCACGTCTGCTGGAAAAATTAGGGTTAATCTTTTTAGAGCCAAGGCCTTTTAGACAGAGTATATAAGCTATACTTCGGAGTTATTATTTTCATCTTTCCTTCATCCTCTGTCCACTGAGAGCTCCAGCAGGCTAGGGTTAGTGTTTGATCATCTCTTTTTCTTATTTTTTTCTCTCTTAGTCCAGCATTTACTGGCTAATCCTCTTGTAAATAGCTAGGTTTAGTTTTATTTTAGTTTTGTAATAGGCTTTGTATACATTGGGATTTTGGATGAGAAGTTGTGTACAGGTTATAGCCTTGAGACAGTTTAATGTAAGTTTTGCTTTTATTAATGGATTATTGTTTTAATGACTAATTAAATCTAAAGATCTTATGGTTTCCTTAGATGTCTATAGTATCCATGTATTTGGGACTAGCCCATTCAGTTTCTAGTAGATCTATTATTTATCATCTGATTTCCCTTGGTTTGATAGACCCATAGAAAGCAATGTTGGATCTGTAGTCAGATCTGGGGAGCTCGGAGGCTTGTGGACCATGGTAGCTACAATAGTTTACATGTTCTTTCTCGGATCTCTATGGTATGGACAGACCTATCGGATACCCTGTGACCATTGCCGTGGACAGAGTATAACCCTAGGGTGGTGTCCATTCACATGTCTGAGAAGGATTCTTCTCCTCTGCACATGAGCTTCTAGAGCCTTATGAGGAGGTTTGTACAGGAACTGGCTCCCATCTGTTTTACTTGACCGACATCAGATGTTAGATATAATTTCTTTATAGTAATTACATCTTGAGTCTGAGTCATTGTAGGCCTTTTATAACAATGACCAGCTGAATTTAAAGCCTTATTCAACCTGTTGCTGGTCCTTTGTGTGGGCACAGTAAGCCGTTAGCCTTGGCAAAGCACTGAAGATTTTATGGGTTGGAATAACTATGGATGTCAGCCAGATCTGTGTGCAGATCTGGGGAGCTTGTAGCACTGGCATTACATAATATCTACAATAATATTCATTGCCTGATCTGGTCCATTGGTTGGAGAAATGATCAGTCCACTCTTTTGGATTAGGTTAGCATTTTTGGTTTAATCAATGGGATTTGGCAGACTCTATCAGACACTCTGTGACCATTCAAGTGGACAAAGTATAGCCCTAAGAGCACCCAAAATGATATGGGTTAAATTGGATTCTTCTACCTTATTGAGGTTATTGATAGCATCTCAGCAAGGACCACTACAGAGACAGACTAAATCTGAGTGACATGACTACATTAACTCTAGCTTAACCCATTTACTTCCCATCATTTTTAAATTTTATTTTGGCACACACCATCACCATCTTCTTCTTACCACTTTCTATAGGATAGGGCTGCACTTTATTTTTCTTCTTTTAGTATTAATTTAGTGTAGTCGTGACACCCAACTCCCTTTCTTTAGGATTGTTAGATCTGTAGCCAGATCTAGAGGCCTACTATTATAGCTCATTTTGGGTTCTAGATTAATTTTTCTGTGGGACAAACTCTTACTTATCAAAACTTGCTACAATAGACCCTGTATCTTGCAGGTTTAGGATGTTTTAGGATTACTGTTTTCACCATCTCTTTATCCTCTGTTTTACTGTGCTTTTAATTTTCTTCCAACACCACACAATAATCAGCAACCTCAAAACAAGACGGAACAATGCCCAAACGTCGAATGATATGATCCAAGGTATCATTCAAATTTCAGATGATAACTTTATTTTAGTCTCTGTTGATTAGTGTTTCCTATAAATTCTTTTATTATGTCATTCATAAACACCACACACTTTATGTACAATTAATTAAATTCCATTTATAAAATTAAGGTACCCTTGCTATGTGTCGGGACGGCGACTTACGTAAAACTAAGGCACAAGTGTTGATAGACCCCGAGTCTAATCACTCCTTTATCACTCCACTATTCTATAAAAAATTGGGTATCATTCCCAAGTCCCTTGACTTTATATTGGCTGTATCAGGTCCTATGATATGCTTAGTGAGTACAGATGTTGTGTGTCGATCAGTGATCATAACGCTTGAAGACCATGAGATGGTAGCCAATCTGATTTTATTGAGTATGGAAGGGTTCAATGTAATCCTAGGAATGGATTGGTTATCCACTTACCATGCAAGCGTAGATTGCCTTCGGAAAGTTATAACTTTTTGCCCTCTAAAGAGAAAATTATTTCGATTTTATGGAGTCAAATCTTACATTGCACCATTCATCTCAGCTATTCGAGCAGAGCATATGATGCGGAATGGGTGTAGTGGATATCTTGCTTACTTGCAAGATCAAAAGGAGGAGAAAAAGAATATCACTGCCATTACGGTTGCGTGTGAGTATCCGGATGTCTTTCCCGAGAATCTATCAGGATTACCACCAGATCGAGTTCATGATTGAGTTAGCGCAAAAAATGAAACCATTGTCAAAAGCTCTGCATCGTATGGCGCCAGCTGAGTTGAAGGAACTGAAGGAATAACTTCAGGAGCTGCTAGATAAAGGGTTTATCAGATCGAGTGTGTCTCCTTGGGGAGCGCCAGTTTTATTTGTGAAGAAGAAGGATGGGTCGATGAGGCTTTTCATCGATTACCACCAGTTAAACAAGTTGACGATTAAGAATTGTTATCCACTTCCACAGATCGATGACCTCTTTGATCAGCTACAAGGCGTAAAGTTCTTTTCAAAGATAGATTTGAGGTCAGGCTACCATCAATTAAAGATTAAAGTGAAAGACATTTCAAAGACTGTTTTCCGCCCGAGGTATGGTCACTATGAGTTCCTGATAATACATTTTGGGCTAACAAACGCTCCAACATTATTTATGGGCTTGATGAACCGGGTGTTCAATCCGTACCTCAATAAATTAGTGATTATTTTCGTAGATGATATTCTCATCTATTCGAGAACAATAGAGGAGCGTGAGCAACACTTACAAGTGGCTCTTCAAACACTCAAAGACCATCATCTATATGCCAAACTCAGCAAGTGTGAGTTTTTGCTTGAACAGGTCAGTTTCTTAGGCCATTTTGTCTCTAAGACTAGCATAATCATTGACCCAACCAAGATTGAAGCAGTTATGAAGTGGGAACAACCGAAGACTGTGACAGAAATATACAATTTTCTGGGTCTAGCCTGGTAGTATAGGAGGTTTGTTGAGGGCTTCTCCAAGATTTTGAGGCCGCTTACGCAACTCATATGGAAGGACGTAAGGTTTGAGTTGACCGAGGCATGAGAGAAAATTTTTCTGGAGCTAAAGAAGAGATTGACCATTGCACCAGTGCTTGCCATACCGTCAGGTAGTGGAGGTTTTACAGTCTACAGTGATGCTTCATACAAAGGATTGGGCTACGTACTTAATCAGAATGAGAGGGTCTTTGCTTATGAGTCTAGGCAGCTAAAGGACCATGAAAAGAATTATCTAACACATGACCTTGAGTTGGCGGAAGTCATCTTTGCTTTGAAGATTTGAAGGTATTACCTTTATGGGGAGACATTCGATATGTTCACTGATCACAAGAGCCTCAAGTATCTGTTTAGTCAGAAAGATTTGAATATGAGGCAACGCAGATGGATGGAGTTCCTAAAAGATTATGATTATTCCATCCAGTATCACCCCGAGAAGGCTAATGTGGTAACAGATGCATTGAGCCGGAAGTCCTCTACTCAATTGTCACATCTCATTACGCGAGTGCACCGATGGCACTTACTTGAAGATATGGCCTTATGCAGCACGCGGTTTGATGTTAAAGGTTCAGGAGCTCTAAAGGTTACTCTTGTGATTCGTTCTACGCTATTTGAGAATATCTGAAAGCTATAGATTACTGATGATGATCTTATGGCTATCAGGCGGGATGTGATTGGTGGAAGTAAGATAGATTTCTTCATCAAAGAAGACGAAACCTTGCTATTTCGAGATCGGGTAGGCATACCAACCAATACTGAGCTTCGCGACACCATTTTAGAAGAGGCTCACAAATCTATGTATATCATTCATCCTAGAAGTGCCAAGATGTACCAGAATTTAAAGAGAGGCTTATGGTAGAGAGGCTTAAAGGGAGATGTGGCCGAGTATATGTCAAGATGTTTAGTATGCCAGTAGGTCAAGGTTGATCATCGAAATCTAACTGGATTGTTACAACCATTACCGATACTCGAGTGGAAATGGGAGGCCCTTTCTATGAACTTTATTCTGAGGTTACCGTAGACTTTAAAGAAATACAATGCCATCTGGGTCATTGTTGATCGATTGATGAAATCCTCTCATTTCTTGTCATACAACATGACATATACCACCAGTAAACTCGAGGAGTTGTACCTCAAAGAGATAGTCAAGTTGCAAGGTATACTGGTCAATATCATATCCGACAAAGACCTGCAGTACACATCTCAGTTTTGACAGCGATTTTAGGAAGGGATGGGTTCTAAGCTTTACTTCAGCTTGGCATTTCACCCTTAGACCGATGGGCAAACTAAGCCGGTGAACTAGATCAGTGAGGACATGTTGCGTGCTTGCATGTTGGATTTTCAAGGGTCATGGGACCAACACTTACGTCTGATCAAGTTCGCCTATAATAATACCTACTAGGCTAGCATCGACATGGCTCCCTACAAGTCTTTGTATGGATGGAGATGCAGGTCTCCACTTTAGTGGAAAGAAGTGGGCGAGAAGCTCATTTTAGGCCCAGAGATCATGGAAAGTATGACCGAAATAATTCGATTAATCTGTGAGAGATTACGAGTTGCTCAAAGTCACCAAAAGAGCTATGCCGACCTCAAAAGAAAACATGTTGAGTTTCAAGTGAGCATTATAGCATTAATTACCTTTATTTCCTTTAAAATATGAGGTAGTAGCTAATACTCTGCGTTTCAGGTAGGGGACAATGTCTTTGTCAAAATCTCGTCTACGAAAGGCGTGATGTGTTTCGACAAGCATGGGAAGCTAAGCCCACGTTACGTTGAACCTTTTGAGATACTGGGCCGAGTCAGTGAAGTAGCCTACACGAACCTTACCGCCACAACTATCTATCATGCACAATGTATTTAACATGATAATGTTGCGAAAGTATATTAAAGACCCGACTCATGTGTTAGACTCCCAGCCCATCGAACTTTAGGAAGGTCTAACAATGGTCGAGGAACTAGTGCAGATCTTGAACCATAAAGAACAGATCTTACGGATCAAACGGATTCCCTTAGAGCTTGTGCAGTGGCAGAGCCATTCATCAGGGGAGCCACTTGGGATTGCGAAGGTGAAATTCGAGAATAATTTTCACGCTTATTTGAGTGAGAATGAGAAATTACTTTTGTAAATGATGATTGTTTAAGAAAGTAGTGGTCTTTCAATTATAGGTTACATTCTATGTATGATAACTAGTGTGTTGTTTTCTTAAAATATGTAGTGATACTTCATTTTGGATAGTTAAATAGTAAATTGCATTGTTATGAAAATGCATATCATGTGAATATTTTGAAATATCATAATAGTGAATGTTTCTAACTTATTGAAAATGCATTTCAAACTTTTGAGTGTCTGTTCTGCTTTCCGGATCTATGTGTTTTGAAAAGGACATATGTATGATAAGAATACGTAATACAATATGACATGACTTGTAAGCTTGAGTCACAGTGGGTTCTCTTTTCCCAAGCATGTGAAACTTGGAATGTAAGCATTCATGTATGGATACAACTCCTCTATGGTAGTATGATGCCACACGAAGTACATCCAGGTAACTACAGACCTCGTCCCTTGAAAAGTGTGGTTGGTAAAGCCTATAGCATTGTGACCTATTCTATTTATGATTGAGAAAAGACTGAATGTGCCTATGTTATGATATGATCTGTATGGATTGAAGAGCCTTTGTTTCGGATGAGGGTTACCGTAGACCTGATCTGTCTGTATAGCATTTTCAAGGATGAAAATTTTTGAGGAGGGGAGAATGTAATATCCCAGATATTTCAAACCCGAACTCAACCGACCCCATATGCGTGTCCGGCATGGCGACCGATGTTGCCTTAAGTTTTTGAATAGGTAATTAAATAATTTAGGGATAAATTGTGTGAAAAGAAATAACATTAAAAGTGTGATTTGGGCCTTTAGTTGAGAAGTTGCACACCGACTCGTGGTGTGCTGCATAGCACCGAATCTAAACCTTAGGGGATAAGTGGATGGGATTGAACATCTTCGTTCGGTATGTGTGTCTAAGACCGAATTAAAACCTAAAGGTGTGTGGATAGAATTTGGGGTGCAAATATCAAGGATATTTAGGGGTGTTTCGTTGGGTTATAAGAGAGGGAGGAATTCTTGTGTGATAGCCCAAATTTCTTATTCCCGAAATCCGTACCATCAGCAGACCTTCAAGGCCGTGCCCTGTGCTATTTACCACACATTGATATATACAAGCCAAAACCGTAATTGAAGCACGCGTGGCTACTCTAAATCAGAATTTCAAAACAATATATTTGGTCTCGCAAGGTTGTCCTTGTCCCATGCCAATTCATGGACATAAGAACATACCCAAAAGTTTAATGAAAATTATTCATCCTAGATGTTTTATCAAGAGACAGAAATTAAAACATTCGAAATAAAGAGGCTCGATATACCAAGCCATACATAGTACTCTCTCAACTCACTCTCTGAGTATGCAGCGAGTTTCCTAGAAGAATTCCTCAAGAGGAGGTTCTGACTCTTCTGTGGGCACAAACACCGAGGCCCTTGGATTAACTTCTCCCGAAATCCTTGCTGCCGCTAGTCCTGGACCTGCGACGTATAGTCTAAGGGGTGAGCTACATCCTAGCTCCGCAAGGAAAACAAAAGAACATATAGATCATCCTTCACACATATGTCAGTAACTTAACAAGCATAGAATTTTCAAGAAATCACTTATGTACAACAATTTGAGTAACAGGAATAACCCAATGGTTCCGACCACTACTTAGCATAGTTTTGTTTAATCTCCTTATAAGTTTGGTTGTGAATTTGGCCTAATCACTTAAATCTTAACTTAAGTAGTCCTCGAGCAATATAGCATCGAGCCCCGATGGAATACCCGCCATCGTCGTCTAACTAGACAGTTGTTATATGTATTCCCTGGGAATACTGCCCGAGCCCCTTTCTCATAGGTGGCGGGGTCTATTCTCAATCTACATCCCTGGGATGTGTTATAAATGTACGGATTGGCCGCCGTACCGGTCACGGATATCCTGCCGAGTCAGTCGTGGGTAACCCGCCCACGTCGGTGGGGTATTCTAATCAACCTTAAATAATAAAAATATCAATGTGCTTTACATATAGTTATTCACCGTGATTGTGCTAAATATATTACATTAGGCCTTATCACGTTACCTTTGTTTCTCTGTTAGTTTTCATACGCATCCCTGGGATGCCCCATGCTTCTATTTCACCCTTCTTTGATTGAACCACATGATTTTTCGTCCCCTGGGGACCTCAAGATTTCTCACAGTGTAACACACACACACACCTTTATCATGAGGGTTCATGGAATATGTAACTATTTAAATAGACTATACTACGCATATGAGTTCACGGAATAATGCACATGCTTCAAGAATATTCCCTACCTCGACGAATCTCCAGGCACGCCTGCTCGTAGAGGGTTATAATGCATCAACCTACATTTAAAAATAGGTTTAGAACAATCTAAAGTCATTGGGGTGTAAGACTCCCAAGTTTCTTATATTCGAAACCAAGATCTGAGTGGTCACCAGACCTCGCTCGCGCGGCCATTTATCCTAGCTCGAGCGGTCACTTGACCTCGCTCGAGCGGTCTCTTGACCTCGCTCGAGCGGTTAAATCGAGGTCGCTCGAGCGGTTAAATCGAGCTTTCAAAATATGACCGTGGACCCTCACTCGAGCGAGCTCCCCTTTAATTTAAGGGACCGCTCGAGCGAGCTCAGAGTCGTACTTTTCTCTGTTCATCTTCGCTCGAGCGAGCCTTTTTAGGCCGCTCGAGCGAGGAACAATGATTTGTCCCTCGATCATATCGAGAACAGGTGTCCATCCTCCATTTAACCTTAATCTCATACCAGGCAACATTTAGCCAACATCCTTCCTACTATTCAAAACATTCCTAGGCATCTATCATGTTTTTTCTTTTTTTTTTTAACGTACCTCTGACGATGAGTCACGCACAGGTTCGATTTATGATTCGAATATCTACTAGGCTATCCGACCTCCCTGGTTCTTCCTCCCGTCATTTCCTTTAATCTCCTTTGCCGACATAAGTCCCAATAAACCCCAGTTCTCCATTAGGCTCCTTTCTTCTTTCTCTCTATATTCTCCTTCTATCTATTTAGGTTAGAAATAGAGTTACGTAAAGGTTCTTCTCTCTCTCCTTCACTTTTATATCTATTAGTTAGGGATATGCTAGCGTGTTTCCCACATACACACTTAGTGTCTTTGGTTCGTTTTGGTCTCTTTGTGAAACACATATACTTATGTGTAATGTATGTCGTGCACTAATCTGACAAATCTGGGGTTGTGACAATCACCCCAACTTATAAGATTTTCGTCCTCGAAAATCGATATTATTCTTTTAAACAGGCACCACTTCTGTCATACGACTCGCATATCCGAAATAGTAATCTAAAGATTTGCCGCGTTTTTGTAGCAACCAGTGTTGGTCATGCCAACAAATTTCCACTTAAAAACAAAACAAGCAAACAAAACATTATCGCTATCTTATTCCATTCATGTTTATCATTTACACAAACAAAACTTTGTGACATTCATGTCACGATAGTTTGAAGAAAATTTTGACCTCCATACAAAATGTTTCAAAATATTACATGTAAAGTGTTCAAAGTTTTTTTTTCTGTTACTATCTAATCCTCATCTTCTTCATAGTCGTCGTCGTCATCGTAGTCCTCGCCATCCTCATCGTCATCGTCCACCGTGACGGCTGTGGTACCCACTGTGGCGCTCCTCGTAGCCGGGCCGGAGCTAGACGCTCCAAAAATAGCGTCCCTCATGGCACCTACGCGCTGCATGTAAGACTGCGGGTATGCCTGGCCCATGAGGTCGATAAGTAGCGCCTCCTGGAACCTCTGATGCAACCTGATCTCCCGCCCTTGCTGAAGGATCTCCCTCATCATGCCCGCGTCGGTGGTGGGTATGGGCTGCGGAACTGAGGTAGAGGGAGTAGTCGGTCCTACCGGTGCTTGATGGGTGGCTGATCGGAGACCCGCTTGGCCTCTTCTTGTTGACACTAGTTTGTAGGCTTTTGAGGTTTGGCTCCGGTCTTGGGCGAGGTATGGGGCGACATTGTCGGTGAGGAACAACTCGTCCTCCGGATCCTAAATCCTCCTTCCCATTTTCGTGAGTCTAAGAGTCGGAAATCAACCGAGCATCTGATGTCGGTTGATTGGTGGAGGGACAGCACCCCTTACATTTCTTTTGTAGGCATGCGCCATACCTTTTATGATGACCATAGGTGCGTTGATCCACCTATTGTGAAAAGCTGTGTGTAGGGCTCGCAGAAACGCATCTCGGTGTTCTTGATCATGGCCGGTTGGGTGTAGATTCTTTTTAAAGATAATATCTAAAAGCCACATGCGCGGCGGTAGTTGTGATCGGGTAATAGATTGTCCCGAGGCGGACATACCGCCAGTGATGTCGGAGATGATCGTTGGGAAATCTACGTTCCCAGAAAAAGGTGGTAGGATGAGTGGGCTAGGGGTGTAGATGTGGGGACATTTCATGATTGAGGAAATGTCGGCACATCTAAAAATTAACTCATTACCATCGATGGTAACGAGTATGGCATCCTCATCGACGCTCAATTTTAGGGTTTGGTAAAACAATTTCACTAGCCTCGGGTAATACTGATCCCCGAAAGGTGTAAGCAGGGTCTTGAGCTGATTGTTGGTGAGAAAGTCCGATGTCCACTGGGTGGACGCCGGATCTCCGAAACATGAGGGGTGTATTTCCCATTCGGCTTCAAAAATTTTTGCTCCCCACCAATTATCCAGTGTGATTGGAGCAGAGGGCGGGTTTGATGATGGTTGTGAGGTTTGTGGCGCCTTGTTGCGCGCCGGTGGCGACCGAGTCGCCATCCGTTTCTTTGGTTGGGGGTTCGGGCTTGAGGCCATTTAGTATAAATAAGGCTTAAAAATAAAGGAAAGACTTTAGGAATCAGTAGATTTTACCTAGGAGAGTCGTCCTAACGGATCGGATTGCTCAAATCTGTTTGAAATCGAAAGGAAAAAGCCTGAAATTGTTTGCCCTAACCCCTCCCCCGATCGTCTCTTCTTTCTTTCGCTTGAAGATGAACAAGCGCTCTGGCCTCTGCCATATTTATATTTCCGCCTCGCTCGAGCAGTTAAAATACATCGCTCGAGCGGTCAAAACACCTCGCTCGAGCAAGGATTTGTTATCGCTCGAGCGAGAGGAAGTATGATTTTATGTGGTTCGCTCGAGCGGTCATAAGTGGTCGCTCGAGCGAGACCAGAAACATCATTTTTTTTTTTTTTTTTTCAAATCTCATCACTAGTTCCATTAAATAAAAGTTCAACGACAATGTGGTGCAATCTTAGTTTGGAGTCAACATATCATTAAAAAGGAAATATACATAGCCTTCGTGGTTCTCGTAATCACATATTCTCAAAGAATGAACCCATTCAGTTGGCAATTTCGAACAATTTGGTATATTGTTCTCTAACATCCGCCTCACGTTCCCATGTTGCCTCTTCGGCCGGATGGTTCCTCCATCGGACAAGCACTAAGGGAATTACTTTTGTTCGCAATACCTGTTCCTTTCGATCTAAAATTTCTACCGGCTCTTCAATCATGGTCATATCTTCATGCATTTCGAATGATTGGCCGCTCAGCACGTGATCAGGGTCATTGAGAAATTTTCTAAGCATCGACACGTGGAATACATTGTGTACCTGATTAAACAATGGTGGCAAACCAATGCGGTAGGCTACTTCTCCCACTCGACCCAAAACTTCAAACGGTCCAAGATAGCGGGGACTTAGTTTCCCTCTCTTCCCAAATCTCATCACTCCCTTCATCGGTGATACTTTCACGAACACATGTTCACCCACTTTAAAGTCTACACTAGTTCGCTTGATGTCAGCATAACTTTTCTGTCTACTCTGAGCCGCCTTTAGTCTTTCCCTGATCATGCGGACAATAGCAGCATTATCTTTAAGTAGCTCGGGTCCCAAAACAAATTTCTCGCCAATTTCCTCCCAATTGATTGGCGACTTACATCGTCTTCCGTACAAGGCTTCATACGGTGCCATCCCGATGCTCGTCTGAAAACTATTATTATAAGCGAATTCAATCAATGGTAGATGTTGATCCCATGATCCTTGCAATTCTAACATACATGCCCTAAGCATGTCTTCAATGACTTGGTTGACCCTCTCAGTCTGTCCGTCTGTTTGTGGGTGAAACGCCGTACTAAAATCCAATCTAGTTCCCATTCCTTCTTGGAATTTCCTCCAAAACTTTGATGTATATAATGGGTCTCGGTCTGAAACAATGCTACTTGGAATCCCATGTAACCGGACGATCTCCTTCATATAAAGTTCTGCTAATCTTCCATTTGTGTACATCGATGTGCAAGAAATGTGCCGACTTAGTCAATCGATCAACTACTACCCAAATGGCGTTATGCCTCCTTGCGATTCATGTAAACCGACTATGAAATCCATTGAGATAGATTCCCATTTCCATTCCGGTATGGGCAAGGCGTAATAGGCTGTCTATGATCGATTTTCACTTGTTGGCACGTCAAACATTGTGACACGTACTACGCCACATCTTGTTTCAAACCTCTCCACCGGAGTTCTTTTTCGCATCCTCGATACATTTTCGTGCTTCTGGGTGGATCGCATAGCTTGACCGTGAGATTCATCAAGAATCGTTCGCCGTAATTCGGCATTGTCCTAATGCAAAGTCGCCTTGAATATTAAGGAACCGCTTCCTTGATTGAAAACTCGAGGTAGTACCTCCAATTACATTTCGATGTACGCTTGTTAGAATCGGTTCTTTCATCTGTAGTTCTCGTATGTGTTCGAATATCACTGGCTTCACTGATATGTTGGCTAAGAAGGCTCCTGTGGCTTGTGGTTGTATGTCTGCGCCATATAACGCTAGATCCTCCAACAACTTCCAACGATGTATACCCGAAATTAGACTAGCCAGCTGGGCCGAACTCTTCCGACTCAAGGCGTCGGCCACTACGTTAGCTTTGCCTGGATGGTACTTGTATAGAACGATCGTAATCTTTGAGAATTCCATCCACCTCGCCTCATATTCGGTTCCTTACAGTAGCAATGTATCTGAGGCTTTTATGGTTAGTGAAAATTTCAAATGTTTCTCCGTATAGATAATGTCGCCATATCTTTAATGTGAATATGGCTGCTGCTAGTTCCAGATCGTGTGTTGGGTAGTTCCTTTCGTGCTCTTTCAACTGTCTGGAGCCGTAAGCTATTACCTTTTTATATTGATTTAGTACACAACCCAACCCGTTATACGAAGCATCACTATAAACTGCGAATCCTCCACTGCCTGATGGAATGGCTAACACTGGAGCTGAGGTGAGTCTCTTCTTGAGTTCTTGAAAACTCTTCTCACACGCCTCGCTCCACTCAAATCTTGAGTCCTTTCTTATAAGTCTCGTAAGAGGCCCTGATATTTTTGAAAACCCCTCTACGAAACGTCGATAATAACCTGCCAGTCCGAGGAAACTTCGGATGTCTGTCACGGTTTTTGGTTGTTCCCAGTTCACTACAGCCTCGATCTTAGCGGGATCTACAGTGACACCATGCTTGGAGACGACATGTCCCAAAAAGCTAACCTCTTCTAGCCAAAACTCACATTTGCTGAGCTTGGCGTACAGCTAGTGTTCACGCAAGGTTCGTAGAGCGACACGTAAGTGTTCTTCATGCTCCGTTTTCGATTTTGAATAGATTAGGATGTCATCAACAAATACTACCACGCAGGAGTCTAAGTGTGGTTTAAACACTCGATTCATCAAGCCATAAACGACGCTGGTGCATTCGTCAGTCCGAATGGCATCACTAAAAATTCATAGTTTCCATACCGTGTTCTGAAAGCCGTTTTCTGAATGTCCTCGGTCCTGACTCTTAACTGATGGTAACCAGATCTTAGGTCGATCTTGGAAAAATGTTTTGCACCCTGCAATTGGTCGAATAAGTCATCTATTCTTGGCAACGGATATCGATTCTTCACCGTGACTTTGTTCAATTGGCGGTAGTCGATGCACAACCGCATTGAACCATCTTTCTTTTTCACAAACAACACTGGTGCTCCCCACGGAGACACGCTTGGTCGTATGAATCCCTTGTCCATGAGCTCTTGCAGTTGTTCTTTCAACTCTTTCAACTCTGGAGGGGCCATTCTATAAGGTGCCTTTGAAACAGGTTCCGTTCCTGGTGCTAAGTCGATCGCAAATTCTACTTCTCTTTCTGGAGGTAATCCTGGCAATTCTTCTGGGAATACATCTGGGAATTCTAGCACCACTTCTATCTCAAAGATAATATTCTTTTCTTCTTTATCTTCTTTCAAAAATGCCAAATAACCACTACACCCCTTTCGGATTAAACGTTCTGCTCTGACTGCAGATATGAGTGGTACCTGAGTCGACCTCTCCCCTTGAAATCGAAACGATCTCCTCGTGTTAGGACGAAAAACAACCACTTTATCCTTGCAGTCCACTGTTGCGCAATGGTGGGACAGCCAATCCATGCCAAGGATTACATCGAATCCTTGCATGTCCAATCATATTAAATTTGCGTCTAATTCGTGGACAGCGTGATCCCAAATGCTTACTACTACCGATTTGCAGACTAGTTCCGTGTCCACTAATTCTCCTGTTGGGATGGACACTGATAACACAAAGTCCAGCGTTTCCGGAACAATCTTCATCCTTTTTGCAAATCTAGGAGTAATGAAAGAGTGGGTAGACCCTGGGTCTATCAGCACTCGCGCGTCATGTGCTACGTAGCACCCTTTCTCATAAATCTGTAACGTACCTACAATGCATGCATATACGTACATAACATATACATAAAACAAAATTTCACTCTTAAGTTTAATAACCTTATATGTATATTTATCCTAATGGAATCCCATTTTTTTTTTTTTTTCTAGAGTTGTATTGCAATCGAAATTCTCTATTTTAAAGGAGATCTCACCTTGGATAATGTCGTGTACACTCCACCTTCTGGTAATCACAGAGGCTCTCCCTCGAATAACAGGCTTTCGAGATTGAATAGGTTGTGGCATGGAAGTTGGAGCCGTCTTTTCTTTGACTGTCTCAGGGCAATCTCTAATCATGTGGCCTATCTTGCCACACTTGAAACAGCCTCGCATTCCCTGCCTACAATCTGTTGTTTTGTGGGACTTGCCACATTTAGCACAAGTTTCCCTTGGTGATGAAGTAGCAGCTCTCGAAAAACCTTGTGGAGTTGTAGCCCTGCTGGAAAAAGTAGGACCTTGATACCTCATCGATCTCCCTGATGCCAGCAACGGATAATTTTGATGAGTAGGTTGTTGTGCAGCTCTCCCATACCCTGTCTGGAACGACTGTTTCTGATTTGGTGCTACAAACCTCGGTTTCTTATATACCGATTCATAACTCCCCGTCCTGCTTGGATCGATGCTTTCTCTACCTTGATGTTCCCTCTGACGGTATCGGTTATTGTTTTCTTCCTCAACTACCAATGCCTTACTCATTACTTCTCCATAAGTTTTCAGCTGGAAGGGCGAACCTCCTCGGATGTCCGACCTTAAGCCGTTGGAACCTCTTCGCTTTCATCACGCCCCGTGCGAGATTACGTGTCATGAATTCCACTCCATACTCTCTCACGGTCATTCTTCCCTGTGCTAGTTGTAAAAATTGGGTCTCCATCTGATTTCTCACAACTTCAGGAAAATATTGTTTATTGAATTCTTCTACAAATTCGTCCCAAGTCCACGGCACATCTGGAGTTTCTTGTGCTCTTGTCCGCGACACTGATTTCCACCAAGGTCCAGCTTCTCCATCTAACATATATGCTGCCCAACGGACGCTCTCATCCTCCGTGCATGTCAGTACGCTAAACACCTTCTCCATTTCCCCAACCGCTTTGTGGCCATCGTGGTTCACCGTCTGAAAAGTTGGGAGGTCTCATTCTTCCTAACTCGTGAATGTCAAGCCATCAAGGTGTTCCTACTAGAGGGGTAGGTGTTCGTTGTGGTTCTGCATCAGATACCGCCAAAGACGCCGTTGTTGTGCCATGGTCTCCATTGTGTGCATCATTCTCTGATGCTCTTCTCTTTCTTCATTTCTTTCTCTCACCCTATCTTGTTCCCTCTGATCTCGATCCTGTCTATCTAGATCTTGCTCCTCTGCTTGATTTTGGTTTCCTCCACAGCTTGCTCTCGAATCTCCCTGTTTCCCAATGGCACTCTGTTTGTAGGTGAGACGAACCCATCTCTACTGCACAAATTCCTATCATGACCACCCCTGGGTCGGCCTCTCCCTCTAGGAAACATAACGGTCTGCATGAGAATGCATAATCTCGTTAGCAGAAGTCCCTATATTCTGACGATATGATAGTCAGAACCCTGGAAAGAAATGCTTTGATACCAACTGTGACAGCCCGAATTTCTTATTCCCGAAATCCGTACCATCAGCACGACCTTCAAGGCCGTGCCCTGTGCTATTTACCACACATTGATATATACAAGCCAAAAGCGTAATTGAAGCACGTGTGGCTACTCTAAATCGGAATTTCAAAACAATATATTTGGTCTCGCAAGGCTGTCCTTGTCCCATGCCAATTCATGGACATAAGAACATGCCCAAAAGTTTAATGAAAATTATTCATCCTAGATGTTTTATCAAGAGACAGAAATTAAAACATTCGAAATAAAGAGGCTCGATATACCAAGCCATACATAGTACTCTCTCAACTCACTCTCTGAGTATGCAGCGGGTTTCCTAGAAGAATTCCTCAGGAGGAGGTTCTGACTCTTCTGTGGGCACGAACACCGAGGCCCTTGGATTAACTTCTCCCGAAATCCTTGCTGCCGCTAGTCCTGGACCTGCGACGTATAGTCTAAGGGGTGAGCTACATCCTAGCTCCGTAGGGAAAGCAAAAGAACATATAGATCATCCTTCACACATATGTCAGTAACTTAACAAACATAGAATTTTCAAGAAATCACTTATGTACAACAATTTGAGTAACAGGAATAACCCAATGGTTCCGACCACTACTTAGCATAGTTTTGTTTAATCTCCTTATAAGTTTGGTTGTGAATTTGGCCTAATCACTTAAATCTTAACTTAAGTAGTCCTCGAGCAATATAGCATCGAGCCCCGATGGAATACCCGCCATCGTCGTCTAACTAGACAGTTGTTATATGTATTCCCAGGAATATCGCCTTCTCACTTTCTCATAGGTGGCGGGGTCTATTCTCAATCTACATCCCTGGGATGTGTTATAAATGTACGGATTGGCCGCCGTACCGGTCACGGATATCTTGCCGAGTCAGTCATGGGTATCCCGCCCACGTCGGTGGGGTATTCTAATCAACCTTAAATAATAAAAATATCAATGTGCTTTACATATAGTTATTCATCGTGATTGTGCTAAATATATTACATTAGGCCTTATCACGTTACCTTTGTTTCTTTGTTAGTTTTCATACGCATCCCTGGGATGCCCCATACTTCTATTTCACCCTTCTTTGATTGAACCACATGATTTTTCGTCCCCTGGGGACCTCAAGATTTCTCACAGTGTAACACACACACACACCTTTATCATGAGGGTTCATGGAATATGTAACTATTTAAATAGATTATACTACGCATATGAGTTCACGGAATAATGCACATGTTTCAAGAATATTCCCTACCTCGACGAATCTCCAGGCACGCCTGCTTGTAGAGGGTTATAATGCATCAACCTACATTTAAAAATAGGTTTAGAACAATCTAAAGTCATTGGGGTGTAAGACTCCCAAGTTTCTTATATTCGAAACCAAGATCTGAGTGGTCACTAGACCTCGCTCGCGCGGCCATTTATCCTCGCTCGAGCGGTCACTTGACCTCGCTCGAGCGGTTAAATCGAGGTCGCTCGAGCGGTTAAATCGAGCTTTCAAAATATGACCGTGGACCCTCGCTCGAGCGAGCTCCCCTTTAATTTAAGGAACCGCTCGAGCGAGCTCAGAGTCGTACTTTTCGCTCGAGCGGCCTAAAAAGGCTCGCTCGAGCGAGGAACAATGATTTGTCCCTCGATCATATCAAGAACAGGTGTCCATCCTCCATTTAACCTTAATCTCATACCAGGCAACATTTAGCCAACATCCTTCCTACTATTCAAAACATTCCTAGGCATCTATCATGTTTTTTTTTTTTTTTTTTTAACGTACCTCTGACGATGAGTCACGCACAGGTCCGATTTATGATTCGAATATCTACTAGGCTATCCGGCCTCCCTGGTTCTTCCTCCCGTCATTTCCTTTAATCTCCTTTGCCGACATAAGTCCCAATAAACCCTAGTTCTCCATTAGGCTCCTTTCTTCTTTCTCTCTATATTCTCCTTCTATCTATTTAGGTTAGAAATAGAGTTACGTAAAGGTTCTTCTCTCTCTCCTTCACTTTTATATCTATTAGTTAGGGATATGCTAGCGTGTTTCCCACTTACACACTTAGTGTCTTCGGTTCGTTTTGGTCTCTTTGTGAAACACATATACTTATGTGTAATGTATGCCGTGCACTAATCTGACAAATCTGGGGTTGTGACATCTTGGGTAAGCCATTCACCTTGCAAAATTTGAGAAAGAGAGAGAGTGAGAGTTTGAGTGAACGGGAGAAGAGAAGACTTTGCCGCGTGTTAGCCCTTATACATAGCAATCCTGACTTGGTCGTTGATGTTCTGTGAACTCTGTTCGTCGTTGATAGGTTGTCGTAACGGAGCGTGAATCTCTAATGCGATAGACATCCGGGAACTCCAACTCGTGCAAACTTTTCTCTTTAGAAACCCTCTTTCGAGAAGAGTTCCATCTCGCGATTGTCTTTCGCGCTTTGAAGAGGTTGAAATATATCTGTGATCATAGACAACTTCACCTTGAGCTTTGCTTTGATCGATCGTTGTGGAATCGTCATAGAAATTTGAAGGTTTTGCTCTGAAACCTCGTTGGGCAACTCTCCTTATAATCCGTGAAATCGATCGACACAAGCTTAGATTTTCCTTGATTTTAATGGTCTAGATTCGCAGATTAAATGGTTGGATTAATTGCTTGTTATGTGTGTGGAAAGTTTAGGTGAAAATGGCGAGAAGCCGTGAGCAAAATGGGTTTTTGACACTCAGAAATTGCAGAGTCTCTGAAACTTGCGTGCCCGAGCATTAGAGCTCGCTCGCGCTAGCAGTCTTCAGAAAGGCTTCTGAGAGCCTCGCGCGCTCGAGGAATAGAAGAAAGAGGCTCCAGTGAACCTCTGTTCCTCGCTCACCCGAGCTGGGTGTACCACTGAAACTCGCGAGCCCGAGATTCATTCTTGCATGCCCGAGCAGCCTTCAGAAAGACTTGTTTGAGCCTCGGACACCCGAACCGATAGAGGGAAAAGAGGCTTTAGTGAGCCTCTATGCCTCGCGCACCCGAGCTAGGTGGGTGCCATCGGACTCGCACGTATGACCTTGAATCTCGCGCACTCGAGATTCAGAGTTTTGGCATTTTGGCTTATTTTTCTGAATTCTTTCTAAATCTCTTGTGTGTTTACCAGAACTTTAATATATGGTCATTGATTGTCATAGGATATGTTGTGAGCATCGGCATCGTTCGATAATATATTTCACATTTATTTACGTGAAATCGTACTGAGGTAGGAGAATCCCAAAATCATTTACCTTCTATTTTAATTCACATGGAACTTTTTGCAATCAATTTGAATACTGTAAATCTGAGTTTTAAGTTTAAATATGAAATCTGAACCTTGCATCTAAAATAAAAACTCTGATTTCTTGAATCTGCCCTAAAAATGGAACTTGATTCTAAATCCTGAATCCTGAACTCTGCATTCGAATTATGTACTAGAATCTGCATTTGAAATATTTATTAGAATCTGCATTTCATTTATGATTCACTCAAACAACCCCTCTATTAATGTACAATATCCTAGCGCAAGTTACCCTCATAACACAGGGGCTTGCTGCACTCTTGAAAAGGGTTCATGAACGACGATGATTGGTAGGGGATTCCCATCGGTATTATTCCTGCTCTCATGATATATTAATTTGGGAGATAAATTAAATTGAGATTTAAGTCATTTAACAAGATAAGTTTGCATGCATAAGAATTTGATATAATCTGAAAGTCTGATATGTTTGTAATTGATTTAAGAATCTGCTTTTGAGATTTCATATATAAACTGCATTTGTGCATAGCATCTGAATTTAGTCACCTAATCTATTTTGAGTATCTGCTTTGAAAATTGTACATTCTAAACTATGTTTGAAACGATGTTTATTAAGATATGATGTGACTTAGAGAAGCTTCTTCTACTGAGCATAGATTGTTAGCTCACTCTGACTATATGTCATAGGTATTGATTTAGACACTGCAGCTCAAGGCTACGAGAGTGACCCTGATTACATTCCGGAGAACGAATCTGAGATTCCTCCTGAGGAATTCTTCTCTTTTTAGGATCCTGCTGTGTTTTTGTTGTACTCTTTGAGATACTAGACTTAGGCTTGGTATGTCCGACCTATTTTGTTTTATGTTTTAGAATTCATGTAATTATATACTTATTTCTTTTGTGAACAATGTTTCGGTGTTGGTCGGCCATCACCGGTGGTTCATTTCGATTCTTTTGTCCTCATATTTCACATGGAATTAGAACCATTTTTTTTTCTTATATTCATGTAGAAATGGAGCTTCTTTTTGTTATACTCTGATAATTGCTTGTCTTCTGCCCGGCTTATCAATTTATTGATAAGTTGGCGAGCCAGCCTTCCCGATATTTCGGATACTGGCAAGTCGGGTCGTCATAGTATTAGCGACAGTTTTTTTGTTAATAGTGGCAGTTTTGGCGGCCACTAATAGTCCTATTTTTTATAGTGGGTAAATCCAAAAGGATTAAGGTTGCGTATGGCATAGCTCTCTGCTAGTACCTGCCATAGCAGAGTTCACCTGCTTTAGATACTTCTAAGTTTCTTTTCTAACTTCCTCCAAAAGAGGATTTACCTTCTTCAGCAACGACCTCCCTTTTCTCTAATTCTAAAGAGTGAGTAGAGAGAAGGGTAGAATTGTTCAGCAGGTAAATCTTGCATAAAATCTAATTATGCTAGGAGTTATCAAGGAGAATGGGTATCTGCTAAAGTATGTAGCTGGATGTTAGCATAGATTGTGACGACCCGATTTTTTCAATCCTCGTGTATAGGAAAGGCCGGCTCACCAACCTATCGATTAAACGATAAGCCGAATAGAACACAACATAAACAGAGTAAAAGTGCAACAAAAATTCCATTTCTATTAGGAAACCAAATAAAATAACGATTATAACCCCAGACAAAACCATGGGCAAAAGAATCGAAAAGAACCATCGGTGATATCCAACCATCACCGAAATATGGTTCGCCAAAAAGAATAACATAATACATGAATTCTAAAACACAAAACATAATAGGCCAGACGTACCAAGCCCAAGTCTAGTCTCTCAAAAAATACAATAAAACACAGCAGAATCCCAAACTGGGAAGAATTCCTCTGGAGGAATCTCAGACTCTTCCTCATGAACGTAGTCCGGATCATTCTCGTAGCCCTTAGCCGCTATGTCTGAATCAGTACCTGTGACGTATAGTCAGAGTGAGCTAACATCTAAGCTCAATAGAAGAGACTCATATGAATCACATTATATCTCAATTAACATGATTTTCAAAACATTCGGAATAGATGATTTTCAAAGCAGATATTCAAAACAAAATAGATAATTGAAGTTCAAATACAGTCATCAGATGCAAGTTAATGATCTAAAGGTCAAGCAGATTCCAAAACAGGTAACGAATTCAGATGTTCATTGTTTCATGATTCATGTATGTAAAACTTAGCAAATTCATGACTTAAAGTCTAAACTTAAATTATCTCCCAAGTCCCTATAACTTGGAAGTAGAAATAATACCGATAGGACCCCTACCTACTTCATCATTCATGAACCAAGAAATTGTTCAAGAAATGATGGGTCGTTATGGTGAATCATAAATTAGATGCAGATTCTAATACGTAATTCAAATGCAAATTCTAATACATAATTAAGAGTTCCAAATTTAGATTTCAAATTTAGAGCAGATTCAGATTTCAGAGTTCTTATTTCGGATTCAGAGTTCTTATTCAAATTCAAGTTTACAAATGCAAGTTCTAGATGTCATATGCAAGTTCAAAATATCATAATATAAATTATCCATATGAATTAAAATAGAATACAAGTGATGATGAGATTCTCCTACCTCAGAACGCTCTCACGCAAATCGATGTAAAATTCCCTTATCGGACGGTGTCAAAGCTCACAATATAACCTAAGACAAATAACATCCTTATATCAAAGTTCTAGTAGCATACAAATAAAAGATTCGAACAAAATTCGGAAAAATAAGCCAAACAGACTCAACTCCATTTCTCGCGCAAGCGAGGCACAGACCTCGAGCACGCGAGCTCACAACACCATATTTCTCGAATGACCGATTGGATTTATGCCTAATATAGTTAGGCACGTGAGGCCTCGTGCGAGCGAACCTCTCTTTCATATAGGCCCTCGCACGAGCGAGTCTTAGGGCCTCTAAGGCTACACATCTTTACAGAAGGCCCCTTGCGCAAGCGAGCACTAAAGCTTGAGCGCGCCAGACACAGGGACCTCTCCTAGCTCAGGCGAGCGATTCAAATTTAGTGTACTAATGCCTTGTATGCGAACCCTAGCACAAGTGAGCACTTAAGCTCAGGTGCGCGAGGCACAGAGGTTCACTGGATCTTATTTCCAAGGCGTAAGAAATCCACAAGAGCTCTTTAGAATGCCGCTTGCGCGAGCTAGCTCTGAAACTCAGTCACGTGAGTTACAGAACTCTACGATTTCTGAGTTTCTAAAACCCAATTTTTCTCTCACGATTTCTTGCCATTTCTCATCCAATCTCTCTACACACATTCACATATATAAATCAATATTTATTCTACAAATTTAGATCATTAAAATCAACACGAACGTACCTTTCACCGATCGATTTCACGATTGAGGAATGTGGCTCTAAATGGGATTTCAGAACAAAACCTTTGGATTTCTCCAATGATTTCCACCATGATTGCTCTCACGAGATCAAGGTAACTTCCTCTATTCACACGTATTGATTCTCACCTTTCCAATTGTTGAAATCGAGCACAAGAGATCGGTTCACACATGTTCTAACTCAAAGGTTTCACTCACAAAGGGGGTTTCACAAACGAAACTCGAGCAACGATCAGTGTCGAGCACGAAGAGTGTGGAGTTTGCAAGGGATCACACGTTCCAAAACACACAAGGGGTTTCCGGCGGATGGGGCTCACGCTCCAACTCTTCTCTCAAATTTCTCCTCTCTCTCACTCTCTAACAAAAGCAAGCCCAATGGCTTACGGGAGAAGCCAACCCTTCTCTTAACAAATGTTCTAAAAAATGCAAACACTCCTAAATAGGTCTACTATAAAGTATCATCTTAACAAATGTTCACAACATAGTGTAGACACCAAAATTCGGCCCAAGGCCCGATCAGTCTGTACTCCGAGAGACATGTACCCCTGTACTTTCGATGGTGCCTTTGAACCCTTAGGAACCTACCTAGACCATTAGGAATCACCCTAAAACCTTTAGAGCCATTCCCCCAACCCTTAGAAATCACCCCTATACTCTAGATCCCTTCCCATACCCAACTTGAACCCTTCTGAGCAATTGATGGGATGAGAGCTACAGAATTACACACAAAATACTACCAAGGATGAGCCATATACCATTGGAAAGAGGACTTCCCCAGCTTTCCAACAAGCCAAAGATCGCCCAATTTGGAGCTATGGTTCAAAAGTTATGGCTTATTGACGTTCCACATAAAATGACAACCTTTTGCTCAGGCGTGTATATTACATACGCCCAACCAATTTGGCCCCAGTTTGGTTAGGCGTTTATATTATATACGCCTAACATTTTTGGGCCAAATTTGGCCGGACGTATATAATATATACGCCCAGTATAGGTGGGACCCACCACGGGCTTCATCTTCCCAAAGCTCCCCTATTTTTCGTGGAAATCACTATGCATAAGCTGGGCTTATATAATATATACGCCCAGCTTAGCTACAGTAGCTGTCATCAGTTGGTCGAAATTCCTTCATCTGGTTTGACCCTTTGACCCTCCCCTTGGTTGAGGTGGGTGTCTTGAGGTTGGTTGCACCCCCTTTGAGCTTATTGGCAACCCTCAAGTCACCCATGGTCTCACCCCATCATCCGCCATTAAAACCAGTTTCCCAAAACCCTAGGACCTTGAAAACCTAGAAAACCTTAGATGGGAGATTACCTAATTGCTAAACCAATTAGCTCTTAAGTAAGCCCCTAACCCTCCTCTTCTCTATAAATAGAGAGGCCCCCCTCTTCCCAAAGGGTTGAAAATTTGGTTGAAAAAATCAAGATTAAGAATTTTGAGCTTAAAAGAGAACCCTAGTGAGAGAAAATGCACACATTTTGCCAAAATTCCAGCATGCTTAGTTCGCCAATTTCAACCCCTTTCCACCATTAGATCACTCCATTTAGCTAAAATCTAGCCTTGAGCCTCATCCTACACTTTCGATTTTATCGAATCCCAGCATTAGAATCCATTTCCATACCGTTTAAACTATCGGAAGCGCGCCAAAGCGAAGGTCTTCCACGGTGCAACAAGGGCCCGTGAGCTCCGGCTCACCCCTCTCTTCCTCTACCTTCTTGGTGTTTCCCCCGTCCAAGGATTCAAACCGTTACGCCGCCGAAATTTTGGTTTGGCTCAAAGCTTGATAGGACCGTATTGCCTTCGGGCAAGGGAAAACTCCGCCCTTTTGTTTTTATTTTGGCCATAGATAGAGACCGCTACGTGCGGGTTGATCGGGTGCCTAAACCCTTCCCGATCAATAACCGAAGCCCCTACCCTAGAGCCTTTAGCAAAGACCGGTAAATCAGAGTCATATTTAACACTTCGGTACTCAAAATATCGATTTGAAGGTTTCCCGGGTCACCAAAAGCTTCAGGTGGCGACTCTACATTTTCATTCTTAGCGGGCGCGTCGCGACGACGGGTTCGAGAGGATCCATGGTCGCACAGATGGCGACTCTGCTGGGGATATCACCCTAGCGCTTCCCCTCTTGTTGGCCTTTCTTTTTTTTGTTACTAATCATTGCTATTTTTTTTTCTTATTTTCTACTATTTTTTCTATATTTTTATTGTTTTTACTAACGTACTCACCCCTACGATTCAGTCCTTTAAGTGCCTTAGCCGATTGGCGGGCCTACGTGCGCCTTTAAATTCCTATTTTTCCGATTCTTGTCATTTAAGCCACCTTAGCCGTTTGGAGGGCCCGCTCGCATTTACTTTTACGTCATTTAAATTTCAGTCATTTACGAGCCTTAGCCGTTTGGCGAGCCTACGTGCGCTTTTCATTTTAGTCATCATATCTCACCATTGAACGTCGGCCCGTTGAGGCGGCATGGGCTTGTCATCCCCGACCCGATTTTTAGACTTAATTTTAGCCCCCTTTAATAATCTGTAATTAAAAGTGAACCAACAGTGTGGGGATATAATTAAATTTATTTTTACGTTTTTGGATAGTTTTTGGGGGGTTTAGGTGCAGATATATTTTACCCGATTCCTAGTAAGGTGGCAACCCTGGTGGTGATGATCCTGAAAAGAACCACCCCTTCCAGTACCTGAGAAGACGCTTGCGCCGGAGGTATATCGGTTGGGTTGCCAATTCCGATAAAGCCATAAAACCAGCTTGGGTGAGAGCGTTAGACAACCCAAAATTCAGCCGTGTATCCCTAGGAAGCAGAAAGGAGGGACCCGATAATGTACACAGCAATCCCCGGGAGCATCCCTCCCAGGAAACCAATTCAACGACCCACATTCAGGCTTGCTGTTCACTGTCAAACTTCACTGATAGAACTATTTTTGCCGGTGCGATATAATATATATCGTAACAAAATTCCCAGTTACTCGGTATATATAATATATCGCTCGGCTAAAACCCCAGACGGTTTAAGCGTATATAATATATATGCCCAGCCAAATCTGCCTTTTTTTGGTCAGGCGTGTATAAAACATACCCCTAGTGTATACTGGGTCACAGCAACCCGATCTGAGCCTCAATCCACCACCCCAATTCCCCGATTAGCGGTATTAGTGCCCACAGTAGCTTCCCGCATTCTATAACACCCAACATGCCCCCGCCCAATCAAAAGAAGGCGACTTCTCATTGATTTGCTCCAGGGGATCGGGTCATTTGCGTGGATTCCCTCACCTTCAATAGAACGAAAGGGTTCTCTTTCGCTTCTTCCGAAGTGTGTCGGATCCCGCCGTGGGACCTACTAAAGGTACATATATCGCTCGAAACGGGAGTTGACCCTGGGCACTAGGTCATCATTCATCTAGGTAGAGGGGAGTTAATTTCCATCTGAAAAAAAAAAAAGTAAAAGAAAAAAAATCTTCATCTTCAAAAAAATCCACCTTCAAAAAAAAAAAAAAAAACAAAAAAATCATCATCTTCAAAAACCAAAAAAAATCGTTTTCCAAAAAACCAAAAAAAAAAAAAAAAAAACACAAACAAAAACAAACAAAAAAATATATTTTAGTGTGCTCGTCACTACGGCAACCTCAAACCCGGCCCGTAGGAGGAGAACCAGGAAGGTATTCAGCCCTTATCTGAGACATCGATACAACACTCGTCAGCGGATCATGTCAAGAGCCGATATATCCCCGCCGTCATCCCCATCCCATTCTCATATCAGAGAAGACCCGATCTCCAACACCTTCGCCCAAACCCGGTTCGATATCACGGGTCCCTTTGGGGCACCCGTGTTCACATCCACCCCACCCCCCTCCCTTACGTTCTCCCAACATACCCCCTTTTCATCCCCCTACTGAAACCCCTCATTTTCCAACCGACCCATACATCCCCATTTCCCATCCATGCACCCTTACTGCACCCCCATACTCCCAAAGACCCCATAGGGAGCCCCATCCCCCTCCTACTCCCCACGTTCCATCCATCTCATCATCCATGCCCCCTACATCCCACATCCCATCCACCTCATCTCACATACCATTTCCACCACATGGCCCATCCACATCCCAACGTACCCCCCCATTTACCCACGCCATGCCCAACCTTTCCCACGATATGACCAATAACCCCCCATCTTCTTTTGCCATACATCCATACCCCCAAGCACAATCATCCATACCCCCATACCAGGGTCATGCCCAATTTCTCCCAACCCCCTCCATCCTTAAGTAAGCCATCACCCCCAATCTCACACCTGAATCTAGGCCCTCAATGGAGGACATGAGAACGATGTACGCCCTATGGGCTGCTTCTCGGAACCCTACATCTCAAACCCCGCATCCAAATCTCCAAAACCTCCATACCCCATTCCCTCCTAGCCATGCCCAACCACCCATCGTCCATACCTCCCAAAAATCCCCCACCTCAACTCCAGGCCCAAACCCACACAAATCCATGGGCCCAAGCCCAAGCCCATCAGACCCAGGCTCAGGCCCAAAATCCTCAAAGTCCATGGACCCAAGCCCAAGCCCAGGCCCAAAACTCTCAAAGCCCATGGGCCCAAGCCCAAACCCATCAGACCCAGGCCCAAGCCTATCAAGCCCAGGCCCAAAATCCTCAAAACCCATGGGCCCAAGCCCAATCCCATCAGTCCCAGGCCCAAGACCCTCAAAACCCATGGGCCCAAGCCCATCAGACCCAGGCCCAAAATCCTCAAGGCCCATGGACCCAAGCCCATCAGGCCCAAGTCTAGGCCCAAAACCCTCAAAGCCCATGGGCCCAAGTCCCCCAGGGCCCTTGGACCCAAACCTATCAAGCCCAAGCCCAAGGCCCATGGACCCAAACCCAATACCCTCATGGCTCATTAGCCCAAACCCAACAGGCCCCATTGGCCCAAAATCACTCCAATCCCCACCCCCAGGCCCAAGGCCCATCAACCCAAGCCTTCCAACATTATCAAGCCCAAGCCCATCAAACCCAAGGCCCATCCACCCACACTCATCAAGGCCCGTTCACAAACCCCGTACCCCCCCCACCAGTACCCTTCATTCACCTATACCCCTTACGCCCCCATCCCGCCTCCAACAGAAAATCCAATCCATCCCATTCCTCAAACACACAATATCCCGCCACATCAACCACACCCCCATCACCCCCAGAATGTGCACCCGGCTCAGCACATCATTCATCCACAAACCACCCATCCATTCATCCCATCCCATCCCCTACAAACCTTATGGCCCCACCAGGTCATCCAACCCCTCACCCCCCAAGTCCAAATAGCAGACCTCGCCCCTCACCAATACCATGACCAATAGTATGAGGAGGATGAGATCCGCAATAGTGGAGGAGTTGCCAGCTTCAACCCTCCCGGGCCCACCATCATCACACCTAGGGTCGAACAAAATCAGGGAAGGTCCCTCTGACCTCAAAAGAACCAGAACAGTTGAAAGAATAAATAGACAGAATACAAAAGTAGCTGATGAAGATGGGAGGAGTAGAACTGCATTCAACAAACTTTTCAAACTTATGTCTGTTCTCTGATGTCCCCCTGCCACAGAAATTCAAGATGCCATCATTTGATAAGTATAATGGCACTGGCAACCCCATCGCCCACTTAAAATCTTACTGTGGGGATATGTGTCAGTATGGCGGAGATGAATGACTCCTCATCAAAGTGTTCCAAAAAAGTCTAACGGGCCCAGCTCTGAGATGGTTCACATCCCTGGAACCGTCCATGATAAAAAATTGGAAAGATCTGACACACTTATTTTAAGAACAATATGTCTATAACATGGACATAGAGCCAAGGAAGTCTGATTTGGCCCGTTTAAAGCAAAGACATGATGAAGCTTTCAATGCTTACTTGGGAAGGTGGAGGGCATTGGCCACTCAGGTAACTCACCTGATTCCCGACGATGAATAGATTGAGTTGATAACCAAAGGTGCCCTCCCGATCATCGCAGATTTTTTAGTATATCGGTGATCTAGTTTTCTGATTTGGTCAAAAAATATGCTATTGCGAAGATGCCATTAGAGAAGCGAGTTAGGAGAAGCGTGGCTGGAGCCAATTGAAAGAAGACCAGGGACAAAGGTACAGAACATTGTTTATCCCCAGGCCTATACCAATGCCCCCCGATACAGCTCCGGGTCACACAACCACCCCCAGCCCGTTTCGAGCAAGCACCAAGGCCAAACAATGGACCAAGAGCCCTGTTTACCCAGGAGCAGATGAAAGCATGATTTGAACGAGTGTTCACACCATTGAGGCAATCTTTAAGTGTCTTCGCCAGGTATTACTACGAAAGGTCGGTCAATTGCTCCCCCACCCCATCCCATCCCAAGAAACTATGACCCGAATCTGTATTGCAATTTCCACCAGGGATCAGGTCACCCTACGGATCGGTGCTTCCCCCTGAAGCACGTGATCCAAGATTTAATAAAGGCAGGAAAAATTATTCTCCCGCCGCTTCCTCAAGGGCAGAACTAGAACATCCATCAAGCTCCTCTACCACCGCACCCAGGAGGCCCCAGGCCTAACATCCATTGGATAGAGGAGGAAGAAGAAGAGTTTGACCCCTCAGATTATATCAGTAATCAGGAGGAGTTTTTATTCCCCAAGATGAATGAAGGAGGACCATTCGTTGGGGTTATTGAGCCATTGTATTTGGCTGATTATTTCTCCTTGCCGGCATATCAAGAGGAGCCCTTAGATTTAGGGCAATATTTTTCTACTCCCGCTCCCACCTATCAAATCAAAACGGGCGCAGCCCCGCCGCAATCATACACATATCCACCCCACGCCCAACTTACCCCATACACCTCCGTCATTACCATACATAACTCCGCCATCCCCACATTATCCTACCCCACACACACCCCCAAATATCTCCACCCAATACACTACTCCGCCATCCCCAAATCACCCCGCTCCATGCACAACTCCATCACCCCCAATCTACCCCATTTCATCCACAAACCCAGCATCACCCCACCATGCCACCCCTATACAAATCCTTCATATCCCCTATTCCACCCACTACCGCCATATCCCAATCAGCCCGCTCCATGCACAACTCCATCACCCCTAATTTACCCTACTTCATCCATGAACCCATCATCATCCCACCATGCAACCCCATATACAAACCCTTCATATCCCTATCACGCCGCTCCACCCGCACCTCAGACGTCTCCCCATCCCTCAATCCCAGTCACACTCCCGCCATCCCTTCGTTATTTTGGCCCCAATCCAACTCCACTGCCACCCAAGCAAGCAACCCCCCACCCAATCCCCTTATCACCCGCTCCCAATCACCACTGGTCTTTCCAAGCCCAGATAATACCTGTACAAGCCCCCTCCGCACCCACAAATCCTACCCCGCCAGTTCCCTCCATTACCATTCCACCCCTTATTGGAGTCAACCTGAATGGACCCAAGAATCCAGCATACCCAGCCTAATCCTCCCCAGAATCACCATACACTCCTTTCATCATCCTGAAACCTTCCTATGACCCCATCAGGTGCCGTTAAGCTATGAACAGATGGACATGAATGATGGTTGCAACCAAGAGGAGGCTATTGAATTTATTACCAGGTCGGTCCGGATTTCTACACAGCCGGAAGCATCAGGGGCCGTCAGAGGAGAAGAAAAGAAGAAAGAACAGGCCGTAGGGAATCCCTTTAAAAAAATGGCCAAAGAACACATACTGGAGACACAGCTCAAGAGAACACTCGCACATATTATTGTGTGGGATTTGTTAATCACGTCTTCGCTCCACTTCCAAGCCTTAATGGGGGCACTCAAGGACGCACATGTCTCCACCCACGTAACTTCAGATGAAGTAGGAGAAATAATAGGGCAAGTGTTGGCCTCAAATGCCATCTCATTCACTGATGTGGACCTACTGATCGAGGGGAATGACCACTCTAAGCCCTTGAATATAATAGTGGAAGTAGGAAACCTGGTGGAGTCGTTGGTCTTAATAGACAACGGGTCTGCACTGAACGTATGCCCTCTAAGGACGACAATTAAAATTGGTGCGAACCCCAACACCTTCCGGCCATCCATATCAAGCGCCAAGGGATTCGACAACACCAGAAGAGAAATCATAGGAGAAGTATACCTCAACCTGATCCTCGGGTCGCAAACCTTCACCACCCCCTTTCAGGTGATGGACATTAAGTCTACGTTCAATCTACTATTGGGCCGGCCATGGATACATAAGCTCGGAGCAATACCATCGACTCTACACCAAAAGCTCCGATTTATTTCAGAGGGAAAGATCATCGCCATCTTGGGTGAGAACAGAGAAGACAGGGAGCGGAGCGCTCTACACATTGAAAATCAGTGCCGACATGCACACGATTTGAGTATGACTTTTCAGCCGTCACCCTTGAGTCACCTTAGAAAACCCCTACCAAAACTGGGGTAGGAATGGACGCGGCAGCGCTCATGCTCCACAAATGGGGCCACCAAAAGGGGAAAGGCTTGGGCCCGCGCCTTCAAGGAAGAAGAGACCCCGTTAGGGCTAAGGGGCAACAAACCAGATTTGGCCTAGGCTACAAGCCTGACGAAGAAGAAGTCAGAGAGGCCAAAGAAATGATAAGGGCCGCAGTAGTCGCCACGGCCAGAGGAATCAACCTGGAAGAAGAAACTCCCGCCCGACCCCACATCTGTGAAACCTTTGTGAGCGCCGGGGTAGTGAAAATTGATCTGAATGGGGAGATGAGGGTAACCCCACATAAGCCTACTTCAATTCACCCCACCAATCCCTACATCATTCCCCCAGACTTCGAGATGGACTTAGCCGCCCTTTCCTTATTTGAGGAAGAAGTTTCCCGATCCATCCATCACTCCAGCACCAGCCACTCTGGACCCATCCTAACCATAGAGGACAGGGTCCCAGAGGATCCCTCTATAAATATGTTGAGGGAGGAACTGCAAGAGCCTACCAATGCCGCTTTCAACCAAAGAGGTAAAGGCCAAGCCTCACAAGTGAGTAACTGGGCATCCTTGCCCCAACTCCCAGGAGCCGCCAAATACCGTGAAAACGACACCAACTCTCCAAAAAAAAATAACCTATAAAAAGTGAGGTTAGCCTCTGGACCACTCTACCCTGTATATATGGAGATCCACCTCGCCAGGGGCTAACCTCCGAAAAAATGCAAAAAACCATAAAAATAGAAAAAATACCAATTCTAAAAATATTGTCCTTTAAAATTCCCAATAAAATTAAAATTGATGTCGTGATACCTGTCCCACGTGATGCCGACCCCTTTCCTATAGAAATACAAGAAGAGGTAGGAGTCAAGAGTCTGGATGAGGAAGGTCAAACCGATGAGCTCCCCAATAAGCTCCTCAAACAATTTTCCAATTTTGAGCATGACCCTACCTTGATCGTCGAAGAGACGGAGGCTGTTAATTTGGGCACCAGAGAGGCCCCTAGAATCACCAAAATTGGAACATCGCTGTCCCCTATGGAGAGGAAAGGTATGATAGATTTCCTTCGGTCATATCAAGACGTCTTCGCATGGTCATATGAAGACATGCCTGGTTTGGATACCGATCTAGTTGAGCATGAGTTGCCACTCTACCCCGATGTTAAGCCAGTTAAACAGAAGCTGAGACGCCTCCAACCAGAATGGATGTTGAAAGTCAAGGATGAGGTCATCAAGCAGTATGACGCAAGTTTCCTCATGGTATCCAAGTACCCCCAGTGACTGGCCAATATCGTCCCCGTACCGAAGAAGGATGGAAAGGTTCTAATGCGCATTGACTTCCAAAATCTCAACAAGGCAAGCCCTAAGGATGACTTTTCGCTACCACACATCGATATCTTGGTAGATAACACTGCAAAGCACGGAATGCTCTCATTCATGGATGGATTCTCAGGCTATAATCAGATTAAGATGGCGGAGGCTGACCGAGAAAAGACGGCGTTCATCACCCCCTGGGGTACCTTCTGCTACAAAGTAATGCCATTCGGGCTCAAGAATGCTGGGGCAACCTATCAAAGAGCAATGACAGCCCTATTTCACGACATGATGAACCGAGAGATTGAAGTGTATGTCGACGACATGATTGCCAAATCACCAGAAAGGGAGGACCACTTGATAAATCTTCAGAGGCTATTCGAGAGGTTGAGAAAGTACAGGTTGCGGTTGAAGCCCCAGAAGTGCGCGTTCGACGCTATGTCCGGAAAACTGTTGGGCTTTATTGTCAGCAGGAGAGGGATTGAGGTCGATCTGACCAAGATCAAGGCCATCACAAAAATGCCGTCACCGTCTACAGAGAAGGAAGTCAGAGGCTTCTTAGGTAGAATCCAGTATATCAGCCAGTTCATTGCACAATTAACTTCGATATGTGCACCGATCTTCAAGCTACTGAGAAAGGACTCACCAGTTGAGTGGAATGGTGACTGTCAAGCTATATTTGACAAGATTAAAGGTTACCTCCTAAATCCTTTGGTATTGGTACCGCCTGTACCTGATAGACCCCTGATAATGTACCTGTCCACAACAGAGTTTTCCATGGGTTGTGTTAGGACGGTATGATGAGGCAGGAAGAAGAGAGCAGGCTATCTATTACCTAAGCAAGAAGTTCACTGATTACGAGACGTGCCATTCTCATCTGGAGAAAGCATGTTTGGCACTCATATGGGCTACTCAAAGACTTCGACACTACATGTTATCTCAAGCAGTTCTACTTCTAGCACGGATGGATCCGTTGAAGTACCTATTCGAGAAACCTGCTCTCACTGGTCAAACTGCACGATGACAACTACTCCTATCCGAATTTGACATTACCTATGTCACCCAGAAGTCGATTAAGGGGCAGGCACTCGCTGATCATCTTGCTGAGAACCCTCTGCAGGACTATGAGCCTCTAAGGACCGAATTCCCTGATGAAGACATTCTGTTCATGACTGATGAGGATACTGAGGAAACAAAGGAGTCCTGGGTAATGCACTTTGATGGAGCATCGCATGTTGAAGGTCAAGGAGTTGGCACCATTCTTATCTCGCCAAGAGGATCACATGTACCCATCTCAATCAAATTGAACTTCCCATGCACCAACAATATGGCCGAGTATGAGGCCTGTACAGCTGGTTTACAGGCGGCACTTGATCTGAATATAACTCATCTCAGGGTCTTTGGAGATTCGCAGTTAATTATATGCCAGACCAACGGAGATTGGAAGACCAAGGATGAGAAACTGATCCCATACCATGAGCATCTGGAGGATCTGATAGTCTGCTTTGAAGAGGTCACCTTCTCCTATGTACCACGAGCAAGGAATTGATTTGCTGACTCCCTGGCTACCTTGGCCTCTATGGTTGAGATTCCATACGGAGTTGTGATGAAGCCGATCATGATAGAGCAGAGGAACGAACCGGCTTTCTGTCACCTAACCGAGGGACCTACAGAGGTAGATGATGAACCACCCTGGTTTTCAAACATCAAGAATTTCCTCGAGACTCGAACTATCCCAGAAGGAACATCGAAGGTAGACAGGCTCACCATCCAACAATTGGCAACGAACTACGTCACCTGCGGCGATCTCTTGTACAGACGGTCTCACGACAATATTCTACTCCGATGCCTAACCCAGAAAGAAGCGGGTGAGATCATGAAGGAGATCCATGAAGGAGTCTGCGGGGCACACGTCAGTGGACACATGCTTGCTAAGAAAATTCTAAGGCAAGGATACTTTTGGACCACATTGGAGACCGATTGCTGCAAACACGTGCAGAAGTGTTACAAATGCCAAGAGCACTCCAGTCTAATACATGCTCCGGCCATTGATTTGCACAGCATGGCCACTCCTTGGCCGTTAGCCACCTAGGGTCTCGACGTCATCGGCAAAATCAATCCTAAGGCTTCCAATGGACATCAGTTCATCCTCGTCACAGTAGAGTATTTTACGAAGTGGGTAGAGGCAGCCTCCTACACGAGCATTAAGGCTAGTCATGTTGAGAAGTTCATCAAGAACAACATCATTTGCAGATTCGGCATACCCAAAGATATCATCACTGATAATGGCACTAATTTCGCTAATAGACACATCTGGGCCTTGCGTGAGCAATTCTAGATCCAGCATCATCGATCATCCCCATACAGGCCGCAGACGAACGGAGCTGTGGAAGCAACCAACAAAACTCTGATCCGCATCCTAGAGAAGATGGTAGTTACTTACAGAGATTGGAGTGAGCAGTTACCCTTCGCGCTTTGGGCCTATAGAACGTCTATCTGTACCGCTACAGGGGCAACGCCATTCTCCCTTGTGTACGGAACCGAAGCCGTGCTACCCACTGAGGTCGAAGTACCGTCACTCCGTATCCTTTTGGAATCCCATCTACTTGAAGCTGAGAGGGAAAGAGCCCATTTTGAGCAGTTGGATTTAATTGACGAGAAAAGACTCCTAGCCTTGTGCCACACCCAGATCTATCAGAGAAGAATTGCACGTGCTTTCAATAAGCGCGTTCGCGGCCGAGAGCTAAAGGTAGGAGACACTGTACTGAAGAAAATTTTCCCGTCTCTCTACACCGATCCAAGAGGGAAGTTTAAGCCGAATTGGGAAGGACCCTACGTCGTCCGAGAGGTTTTGCCAGGATACGCTGTTCGCCTTGCCACCATGGACGGAGACCACTTTCCTGAGCCCATCAACGCTGGATACCTCCGTAAGTTCTACTCATAGGTCTTGAGATAAGGTAAGTTTTGATAAAAGTAGATGCGTGACTACTTAAGGACCCCATAGACGAGGCCATCATTTCAAAGACAAGTAGCCCAAAAGAAATATTCCCTGAAAACCTTCACCCTTTTTGCTACACACGTCGGGCCAATAACCATTTCTTTCATATACCCCTCCCAAAATTCCAGAAAAAGAGAAAAGAGAAGAGAGGAAACATCTAAACCAGAAAAAAAAAAGAGAAAAGAAGAAGAAAGCAAAACCCCCCCAAAAAAAAGGGGGGGGGGGGCAAGACTATAAAAAAAAAGAAAAGAAGAAGTGATTGAGGCATGTACCATAAAAAGCCTATGGAAAGAAAGAGGAGTCACCGAATCTAGAATTCACTCAAAACTTAGATCCAAATCCCCAAAAAAACCCAACCCATTTGAACCCCGACCACATTACTACCCGAAAGAAAGCCCTCTTTAGGTCCACAAGGGTCATGGCATCTACTGCATCAGAACAAGCTGAGTTAACAAACCACACAGAACTTCATTCAACCGGCTATGACGGAATCGACGTCCATGTCATGGCCTTCTGGTTCTAAAAATAAAACAAAATAAATAAATAAATAACAAAAACAAAAGAAAAAGAAAAAAGAAATTAATTTGAGTTCAAAGCAAGATGGACATGGTGAAAACCCGCAAGGGCACCGCGGGTAAAAATAGCGAACTCACGCGGACCAGGTGAAAACCTGAAAAGGCACTTGGGGTAAGAGAGCGAACCCATGGACGTAGTGAAAACCCGAAAGGGCGCTGCGGGTAAAAACGGGGATGACAGGCATGGAGAAAACCCGTCTTGGGTGCTATGAGCAAAAATGTCAAGAAGAGAGACTAGGAGAAGGCCTGTTTTGGCCCACCCATTTCAGTTTGAACCCCTTGAGCCCCTTTCTCCCCTTTGATGGACCACTCATGTTAAAATTGGATCGGATCCGGATCAAGTATGTCGTCTCTACCGCGGCGTCTGACGCATGACCAAAGGGAAAGACAAAAGACTAGACCAATCCCAGGGAAGCTGGCCTTCCCATGTTTAAAGGAAAAGCTTGTACCTCATGAACAGGGTTCGACCATGCTTAAAAAAGGACCCACTGGTTTGGCCTTGTAATTACCGACGTCACAAAAAGGAGAAAATTAAAAAATAAATAAATAATAGATTTTCCTTTCCCATAAAAAGCCTCACACTGTGAGGGAGAAAATTTCAAAAAAGATAATAGATTTTCCTTTCCCATAAAAAGCCTCACACTGTAAGGGAGAAAATTTTAAAAAAGATAATAGATTTTCCTTTCCCATAAAAAGCCTCAACACTGTGAGGGAGAAAATTTCAAAATAGATAATAGATTTCCCTTTCCCATAAAAAGCCTCACACTGTGAGGGAGAAAATTTTAAAAAAAAGATAATAGATTTTCCTTTCCCATAAAAAACCTCACACTGTGAGGGAGAAAATTTTAAAAAAGATAATAGATTTTCCTTTCCTATAAAAAACCTCACACTGTGAGGGAGAAAATTTCAAAAAAGATAATAGATTTTCCTTTCCCATAAAAAGCCTCACCCTGTGTAGAGGAAAATTTTGAAAAAAAATATATATAACCTTACGTTGCAAGACGTGTGGAAGAAAATTCGAATACCAAAAAAAAAAAAAAAAACGTATATATGTATATATAGCAGATTTCATTTTTTTCCTTACAAGCATCACGTATGAAGTGTCACGTCCCAAAAAGATAACAGCATGACACCTTTTCTACTTTCCACCTTCTGTACAAGTATAAAACAAACAAAAAGGAAACAATCCAAAAAAAAAGAAGGAGATCTTTGTTATGGGGCATTCCCCCCCCCCTCCGTGTATATGATCTATGGTATGTGCAGGAACAGATCATGCGCAGGGACCACGCTTCAAAGCACTGATCTCTGCAAGAAGAGAGTCCTCACAAGCATTTCGATCAGACATCCACCTACCATGCGAGACTTCAAGCCAGTCGAAGAATCTCACTCTCAGGGCTCTCTCCGCAATCTCAGCTCTGACCCTTTCTTTCTCCAAAGCATCGGTCAAAGCCAGCCTCTCTATAGAAAGAGACTCGATCCTAGTCTGGAGAATCATTTCCTTATATGGCCAAGGCCCCGTCTCTATCACGTCTATCGAAACTGGGCTAGTGGCAGGTAATTCCTCAGATGCCAGCCAAACCTCGTAATCAGGAGAGACGACGCCCCCCTGAACTAAGCTGCACATGTGCGTCGATTGGGGGGTCTCCCAGAGGGCGGCTATGCAGTCAAGATCACCAAGAGAACCCCGAGAGAATATCAGAGAGCACAAAGGTGGCATTACGGTACACGGCACATGTTGGTCGTATCCGGATTGACGAAGCACCCGAGATGGGAAATAGAATGTTCTACCAGTCAGCCCCAGAAGGTGATACCCTCACAATCCCGAGAGCGGACAATCTAAAAGGTGCCATCCAACCAGGGAAGTTGCCAAATCAACGTCGCATCTGATAGCCACATGCTCAGCTCCTCGGTGCTCCCATGACGCAATCTCGGGCACCGGATCAGAAAGCCCCGAGCCACATCCCCCCTTATCAAGCACAATCTCGGCACAGGCCCCATGATAGCCAAATCCTCTCCTAGCCAGATCTGAACAAGGAGCGGGCTCCCACCGAGAATCCCAACCCGGCCCGAGGCTGAGGCATCCAAGCCCCGATACATCTCAGCCAGGACCAGGTGTACCAATGAACGACCTCCCTCCAATTCAGTCAAGACATCGCACAGCCCAAGGGAAAAGGTCTCGCCCCCGGTAAAGAAGAGAACTTCTGACAGCAAATAAAGGGAAAAGGCCTTTACATTGAAGGGATCTCGAATAGGCAACTTTCGAAAACTCGAGTCGCCGAAAAGTTCTCTCAGAAATTTCACCGAACACCTAGTGGGCCCTTCAGCGAAACATTTCTCATACCCACCCTTTTTTAAATCGAGAACCGCGTGGACCGCCCTTGCATACCCCGGTTTGGGCACTACTTCCTCGATGCATCTTCAAGCCAGTAATAGAGGCTAGCTCTTCCAAGGTTGGGGTCAGCTCCCTGGACCCAAATCTGAAGACATGGGCCCTATGGTCCCGCGACGCCAAAGCCGCCTACAGCAGGTTGGGCAACAGAGGAATAGCAAGGAGGGAGGAAAGGCGGGATAACCCGAGGTAATTCAGAATAGCGAGCTCGCTCTCAGCCAAGCTATCATGCCATTTTTGCAAAACACTGGGCCCCCTGGCCCAAACAGGGAAGTATACTAGCCCCAACCTCCGTATGAGAACTTGGGCCCCTTTTCGAAGGCGGGTCCATGGACGTACAAAGACGTTCTTTATAAAAATCAATCAATGTATGGCGATGGACCCCTTAGAAAAAGTAGAGGGGAGGGAAAAGAAAAAGGAGGGCAAAGAAGGTCAAGACAAGATGAAGGAAGAAGAAACAGGGGGCCAGGTTCGGGTTATAAAGAACCCACGAGCTCAGATCAAGCAAAGTGATATATTATATACGCCAAGGCAAAATTTAAATTATTGCGGCGATATAATATATACGCGCCATTTTTATCAGGATTGGCCAAAGCGTATATAATATATACGCCCGGCCTTTTGTTGTTGAACATTTGCCAGGCGTATGTATTATATACGCCCAGCTAAGAGTGCAGGAAAGTTAAGGCTTCCCCACTTTGGTTCATTTTTTTCAAGGAGGAACATTTTTGCTTAAGCCTACTTTTTCATCTCAGAGCAGCCCACAGGCACGCATACTTACACACCCATGGGAAGCCCTCGGATGACGCACTATCTGTAGGTTATATACGGAGAATCACCTGCAAGATCAACCCCATCATTGGAGGGGTGTCGGCTTGTTTCAGGCCAAGGAAAAGGAAACTAGCAAAGCAAAGAGATAATCAAATGGAACATTCACATAAAACATGAAAATTATAAAACCATCCAAAAAAAAAATGTGTTGTTTTAACAAAAAAAGTAATAATAATTTATTACATATCCCCCAAATAAACCAAAAGTCTAAATTGTTTCTTTGTGTCAAATTTTCAGAGAATGAACTAGTCCTGGGCAGCTCCCTTTGACTTCTTCCAGCGCCGGCTCGCGCTTTGGAAAGTACAAGTGTCCCCCACCCGAATCCACGCCTGAGAAATACGGCTGAGCAGAGAACGCGACTCCTTCTCACGAGCACGCTGCAGGAGCACACCAAAGGCCATCAGGTAGAGAAACAGGTAGAAAGTAAATAAGAAAATGATTAGGTTGGGTCAGTATTCACTCACCACCTCGGTCTCCCTAAGCCCAACAATGTTACGATAATATTCGGCTTGACTCACTGCCGACTCATAATCCTGGCCAGTAAGAAAAAGAGGTGTCAGTCACACAGGCCGTCAACATAATTTAAAGGGAAAGAGAGTAAAGCCACAAGGTAGAGATTACCCCGGGGATCAACTCAGGAGGTGGGACCTGGATAGCTTCAGTAGAGATACGTGCCTTCTCGGCCACGTCGACGCACACACGTGACAAAAAAGCATCATCCAAGCGCTTGAAGGTCCCCTAGACCACGGTAGGTGAATTGCCATAAGCACCAGCACCAGAAGGGTCAGAGGGTCCAGCACCTAAGGCCGCACCAGAAGCACCAGCACTGGAAGGGTCGGAAGGTCCAGCACCTGTAACATCATAGGGAGCAGCTGCCTCATCCCCCTCATCTGAGCCACCGCCCTACTCAAACTGTAGAGAGAAACATTTTGTCGTTTAAGATGGTAGGTCAATCAAAGTAATCACAAGGAGGCTATCAAATAAAAAGAGGAAAGGGCACCACCTGAGATCGCGGTCCGCCAAATGCTAAAAAGTTAGCACCAGTCACGAAGCGGGGCAGTAGGAAATGATAAAGCAGAGAATCGTACCACATCTGATACCCCCCAGGTAAAAGAAGGCCATCAATAGGAACCCCATGGTGAAGAAAGTGAGCAGTAAGCTCGTCAATGGAGCCTTCCGGAGCCAACACATCAGCTGGAGGAGCTTGGGGCACAGCAAAGGGAGGACGATACTGATGAACTACTCTCTCTCCTAAATAGTAGGCCCTAGTCCAGGTCCCGTAGAGGAAGATGATCCGACGGTCCAGCAAGAAGCGAGAAGGACCCACTGAAGCCAGGTTCCAGAAGGGAGATCCTATGTAGGGGTCGAGGATGATCTGCAAAAAGAAGAGAAAATAGAGGAGGGATACATACAGTTGGTCAAAACCCATAGCACAAAAGAGCTGTCAAATTTATAAAAAGGGGGAATGGTTATACCTGCTCTGGGATCAACAGGTCGAACTGAGAGCACAGCCCTAACTCCAAATGCTTCATACCTACGTCCCGACGTCGGCTCACATGCCAGTTACTCATGAGGGGGAATGTAGCAACTTCAGACTGAAGCAGAGGGCGACCCGATTGGAAATGGAGATACCCCCAAATATGAGAAAGCAAGCAGATAAAAATAGGTATGCCATAAAAGAAAAATTAGACAAACTAAAACCAAAGGATAAAATACCTCAATTGCAGGCTAGAAACCCACAATAGAGCTAGACTCCCCAAGAACGGCTCACTTTAGGCTGGACATGAGCACCGCATAGCCAGCGCCGCCCCAATCAAACCGATGTACGATTTCCCAGTTCACCATAAGGCTGAGTAGGGACAATGAGACTCGCCCTCTGCTGGTGTTTGAGAGGAGAGTCTTGCCCAGGAGGAACAACAGAGAAATGCGAGCCAGCATATGTGCGCGTGCGGGCTTGAGGTAAATGGCCATGTCGGGCTGGCCCTGGTCCACTAACTCATGAGGCTCAAATTGATCAACCAGCCAGGATAGCTTGACCTTCGAACCTCGAATATTCCCAGAGGTCGGGTAGGCCCCTATCAGTCGAATCACCTCCTCCTTATCCGGTGTACGGGTAGGTACCACGGGCACCCCTCCAATACGGACCCCAGTAATCATAGACCAGTCCGCAGGTGTAAAGGCCATCTCTGCCATAGCCATGTGAAATGTCATGGTCTCGGGGCGAAAACGCTCTATCAGGGCCTTCAAATAGGCCGTATTCGCCCTCACGGCGGGGCACGAAATGAAATCCTCAAACCGCATCGGTGAACTGTGTCCTTCACCATTGGGGAAGGTAAAGCACGAGACGCTGGAGGTCAAACCAGCCACCCCAGAACATAATGTGTGGTAGGGGTTACAAACAGAAGGCATCAATCGGATAGGGGCAAGGTGGTATAATGAAGGCATCAAAGGAAAACAAAAGCAAAAAAGGGGGGGCTCATCTGTTTACCTGACCGGCGATCCCAAAGTTGGACATGTGGGTGTGCTGGCAGTAGAGGCCGGTATGGGCAGCCTCACCTTGCATTTCATACCAAGGCTGGGAGGAGCGCTGAGACACGATGAACTGTTCCCCATGGGGACCATAGGCCATCTCCGGCCCTTCTTGCTGATCATGCCCTTCATCGCCAGACATCCTGAAAATATGAGACGCATCGGCATATGAAAAGGGTGCCAACAAAAAAAAAAGAAAAGAGAAAAATATGCACTAATAAAAAAAAATCTCTCCAAAAAAAAAATGTGTGTGTGTGTGCGTATGTCCTAATCCATCAAAAATCAAAAAAAGAGAGGGGAGAAAACAACAAAAAAAGAGGGAATAAGACCAAAAAAAAAAAAAATGTGTACTAATCCATCAACAAAAAATGTGTGAGCTAATCTATCCAAAAAAAGGAGGGGGGGAGAGAATGCATAAAACCAAAAAAAAAAGATGCACTAAACCAATATATATATATATATATATGCACCAATAAAAAAAATGCACTAATCCATCAAAAACAAAAAAAAAGAAGAAATAAAATAAAATGAATGAATGATGGATAGAAAATAGGCCTAAGGAATCAAGCATTTCAAAAAGAAAAAAAGGAAAAACAACAAAAACAAAACAAAAAAAAAAAGAGAAGAGAAAAGGAATATAGGCATCACATATACTTAAAAGAATATCAAAAAGCATTTCGCCACAAAGAAAAAAGAGCATCAAGCAACAATATTATCAAAATTCAAAGGAAAAATGAAGGAAGGGTAATGATTACCTTCAATGGAAGAGAAAAACAAATATCGGCGGAGAATGAGCACTCTTGATCCACACACACCCCGTTGGTGGAACTCAAGCCAAATCAAATGCAAAAACCCTAGGGGCTGTCCCAACTCAAAGAGGAAGGAGGGAGGAGAGTTCGAGCAGCTTTAAAAAAAGCGCCAATTTTGGTCAGGCGTATGTAATATATACACCCGACCATTTTTCGCTGCATTTTGGTCAGGCGTAAATATTATATATGCCCGACCATAAATGACAATTTTTAAAACTGCCCGGCCATTTTTCGATTTTGAGGCCCGACGGATCCCCCCTTGCATGCTATGGACCACGGCCCGGTCCCCTTTAGAAGCCCGCATACCGTCAAGCGATGGTGCACGCATCCCCAAACGGCCCTTCGAGCTCTCTTCGACTGGCCCAAAGGGACCGTGCCACAATAAACGGACCTAGATCTACAAGCACCCATTGCGTGCTCCATAAATCCATAAAATCAAAAAAAAAAAGGAAGAAAAAAAAATTGCTGAAAATGACACTAGTTCTCAAAAGAGCGTCGCAATGAACATTGGCGCCGCTCCGAGAACCGTGTTAAATCAATTCGGAATGATCGGGTCCACCCGAAAGTTCTCAAACCCCATTTTACACAGGGACTCCCCACACCTGATCCGGCAGGCAAATAAACTTATCCATCACTAGTCACTCCTAGGAACATACACCTAGCCCCAGATCTTCCCCAGCAGAAGTCGAGACGTGATCCGACAGGCAAACCAAGGACCTATCACCGGGATGCGCACGTCCTTAAGGTATATCAACATGGCAAGTTGATTCGCCTAAGGATATGTGCAAAAATAAAACCAGCTTGAGCATGCTCAAAGCCTCGAACTGACATAGAAGAAAAAAAAAAGTGAGGAAATAACGACCTTCTGTTATGAAGTAAAAATCCTGAGTAGGTTGACCCCACCTTCCAAGCATTCGCTCTGGTCATCCACCTTCGGATCTATGTTGACCAAGAGTGCCCCCGACTTCAAACCATTCGAAAAGTCTATTGTCAGTTGAAACTGACCCGTCAAAAATGAAATTACAACCAACAAAACTATGTGCAAACATACAGACCGAAGGGCTCATTCCCTTTTATTTCCTTTTACACAGGTTTAAAACCTGTATAGGCACGGTGTCCCTGTTGAATGTACGCACTTGCATCTGGGTATCCATAGGATGGTCGTTTGTCCTCGTAAATTGTACCTTAGGGTCGAGGCTTCCGTTCGCGCCTAGTTACTGCTTATCGCCCCTGATGGGTGTCTGTCTGTGCATAGTTAGTAAGATGTAATTTCATTAGGGATGGAGGCTGGAGCTGGATGTCTCTTTCGATAGATGTTTGGTCCTAGCCCGATCTTTTTAGCTTTGTCTTGAGTTAAGGTACTCTGGTTCATGCAAATCAGGAGCACCTCACCACCGGAACGTGCACATCCCCAAGGTGTACTTATCCCCGATAGGGCGCACACACTCTTAAAGCGTATCAACTGGCATTTGATCCACTTAAGGAGTTGTGCAAGATTAAAATTGCCAAAGGTCTTTTGAGCTTCGCTTAGAGGCCTTATGACAAATGAAAACTCAAAAGCATAAAAAAATTCACTCTAAAAAAGGGCATGCATTCCCAAGAAGTGTGGTGACATCAATATTCGCTTCACTCGAGTAGATCATGCTAAAATAACCTCGAGGTTGATGGGCTCGCCCAAAGACTCTGAGCCTTACCTAGGAAAGGGCACCCGTGGCCAATCCCATAGGATTGGACACATTGTTTAGGCCTTCGCTTTGCATGCTTCGCATCAATTTCGAAGCATAGATTGATCATCCCATTTCATGGAGCTATCTGGTTCAGATTAATACTCAACATCACAAATCTATAATTTCCCTCAGGAAGTGGACGATATCCTGGCTAGCGGGCTTACACTTTTTGTGATCATCCTAGTTATGCCCAGTAATGTCGCAATGCGCTTGGGGACTATTAGCACTGAGGTACGGACGATATCCCGAAATGAGAGGACTTTCGTACACTCACCATCACCATGGATGTTTGAGAATTGATTTGAATCAGGCGGATCCGCCAAACGTTCCTTGGACCTCTTTGGATGTCTCTTGTCTTTGGCATCTGATCATTAGTGATCGAATACCAAAGAGGGGCATCTGTAGACACCCAAATTCGGCCCAAGGCCCGATCAGTCTGTACTCCGAGAGAGATGTACCTCTGTGCTTCTGATGGCACCTTTGAACCCTTAGGAACCTACCTAGACCGTTAGGAATCACCCTAAAACCTTTAGAGCCATTCCCCCAACCATTAGAAATCACCCCTAAACCCTAGATCCCTTCCCAGACCCAACTTGAACCCTTCTGAGCAATTGATGGGATGAGAGCTATATAATTTCACAGAGACTACTACCAAGTATGATCCATATACCATTGGAAAGAGGACTTCTCCAGCTTTCTAACAAGCCAAATATCACCCAATTTGGAGCTACGGTTCAAAAGTTATGGCCGATTGAAGTTTCACATAAAATGACAACCTTTCAAAGTGTATATTACATACGCCCAAATTTATTTCAGATTGGTCGTATATATATATATACGCTTTTTTTAGGGGAATTTGGCTGGGCGATATATAATATATACACCCAAGATAGGTGGGACCCACCACGGGCTTCATCTTCCCAAAGCTCCCCGATTGTGGAAATCATCAGATAAACCGGGCGATATAATATATACGCCCAAATTAGCTACAATTGATTATCGCCATTGCTCGAAATTCCTTCATCTGGTTTGACCCTTTGACCCTCCCCTTGGTTGAGGTGGGTGTCTTGAGGTTGGTTGCACCCCCTTTGAGCTTATTGCAACCCTCAAGTCACCCATGGTCTCACCCCATCATCCGCCATTAAAACCAGTTTCCCAAAATCCTAGGACCTTGAAAACCTAGAAAACCTTAGATGGGGGATTACCTAATTGCTAAACCAATTAGCTCTTAAGTAAGCTCCTAACCCTCCTCTTCTCTATAAATAGAGAGGCCCCCCTCTTCCCAAAGGGTTGAAAATTTGGTTGAAAAAATCAAGATTAAGAATTTTGAGCTTAAGAGAGAACCCTAGTGAGAGAAAATGCACACATTTTGCCAAAATTCCAGCATGCATAGTTCACCCATTTCAACCCATTTCCACCATTAGATCACTCCCTTTAGCTAAATTCTAGCCTTGAGCCTCATCCTACACTTCCTATTTTATCGAATCCAAGCATTAGAATCCATTTCCATACCGTTTAAACCATCGAAAGCGCACCAAAGCGAAGGTCTTCCATGGTGCAACAAGGGCCCGTGAGCTCCGGCTCACCCCTCTCTTCCTCTACCTTCTTGGTGTTTCCCCCGTCTAAGGATTCAAGCCGTTACGCCACCGAAATTTCGGTTTGGCTCAAAGCTTGATGGGACCGTATTGCCTTCGGGCAAGGGAAAACTCTGCCCTTTTGTTTTTATTTTGGCCATAGATAGAGACCGCTACGTGCGGGTTGATCGGGTGCCTAAACCCTTCCCGATCAATAACCGAAGCCCTCTCCTAGAGCCTTTGGCAAAGACCGATAAATCAGAGTCATATTTAGCACTTCGGTGCTCAAAATATCGATTTGAAGGTTTCCCGGGTCACCAAAAGCTCCGGGTGGCGACTCTACATTTTCATTCTTAGCGGGCACATCGCGGCGACGGGTTCGAGAGGATCCATAGTCGCACACATAGCATAATCAAAATAGTCCGAAATCTAAAGAGAATGGGTCATAGTGCGATAAGTTTTACCAACCACGCTTTTCAAGGAACGGGGTCCGTAGTAACCTGGATATACTTTGTGTGACATCACATAACACCATAAAGGAGTTGCATCAGTATATGGACGCCTACATACCAAGTTCACGTGCTTGGAAAAAGAAACCCCACCGTGACTCAAACTTAGGACGCACATCTCTCACCCTTTTTCTTATCAGACAAACACAACCATTCTAATAGAAATTAATCAGAGTTTGGAATCACAACCCACCATAAAAACTTACAAAATAGGAGTTCTCATACGGATTCAAATTGATAAATACTCATTGAAAATAGATAACAGACATATTCACGGAACCCCACACATATTAACTACCCACACGGATCTAAAAATTGAAGTGATAAATATGTTCACAATTTAATGATATAGAAGTAGTAGATATAAGTAGAACCACTAGGCTCTAGAAAATTTCCAACCATGTAACCTTGCAATTTAAAAGAAATTTCATTTGAATAAGAAAGCTAGAAATCATTTGATGTACTTATATATTTCATGTATTACAATCATTTACAACAATTTAAAACATCACTCAAAAAGCTGTGAAAACTGCTCGCGAATCTCAACTTTATGTTCCCAAGTGGCTTCCTCTGAAGAGTGGTTCCGCCACTTTATAACCACTAAGAGAATCCTCTTGGTCCATAAGATCTATTCCTTACGATCTAGGATCTGTACTGGTTCCTCAATCATTGTTAGACCGTCCTGTAGCTCGATGGGCTGGTAGTCTAACACGTCAGTCGGATCTCTAACATACCTTCGCAATATGAACACGTGAAATACGTTGTGCATGTTAGATAGTTGCGGTGGTAAAGCTACTCGATAAGCGACCTCGCCGACTCGGCCCAATATCTCAAAAGGCCTAACATCGTGCGGACTCAGCTTCCCACGCTTGCCAAAACGCATCACACCTTTTGTAGGTGAAATTTTGATAAATACATTGTTGCCCACCTGATGCATAGGCATTAGTTACTGTATCACAAATTCTCAAAGATATTAAGGTGACCAATGCTACATAGCTCACCTGAAACTCAACATGGTTCCTTTTGAGGTTGGCATAGCTCTTTTAATGACTCTGAGCAATGCGTAGCCTCTCACGGATTAACTAAATTGTCTTGGTCATACTCTCCAAGATCTCTGAGCCTAAAATAAGCTTCTCGTCCACTTCTTCCTAATTAAGTGGAGACCTACATTGCCGTCCATACAATGCCTCGAAAGGTGTCATTCCGATGCTAGCCTGGTAGCTATTATTATAGGTGAACTCGATCAACGGTAAGTGCTAGTCCCATGACCCTTGAAAATCTAACATACAAGCACATAGCATGTCCTTAATGATCTAGTTCACCCACTCTGTTTGGCCATCGGTCTGAGGGTGAAATGTCGAGCTATAATCAAGCCTAGAACCTATCCTTTCCTAAAATCGCTGCCAGAAATGAGACGTGTATAGCGGGTCTCTATCGGATACGATACTGACTGGTATACCATGCAGTCTGACTATCTCCTTGAGGTATAACTCTACGAGTTTGCTGGTAATATACGTCGTATTATAAGGCAAGAAGTGAGCTAATTTAGTCAATCGAACCACAATTACCTAGATGGAATTGTGCTTTCTCAATGTCCTCAGCAACCCCAGAATGAAGTCCATAGAAATGGCCTCCCATTTCCATTCAGGTATCAGTAAAGGTTACAATAATCCTATCAGATTCTGATGATCAACCTTGACCTGCTGACATACCAATCATCTTGAGACGTACTCAACGATGTCTCCCTTTAAGCCTCTCCACCAGAAGCTTTTATTCAAGTCCTGATACATCTTGGTACTGCCAGGATGAATAGCATACATAGATTTGTGAGCCTCTTTCAAAATGGTATCTCGAAGCTCAGTACTAGTTGGTAGCCGATCTCCAAATAATAAGGTTCCTTCTTCTCTGATGGAGAAATCTGTTTTACTTCCCCCAATCACATCCCATCTTATAGCCATAAGCTCATCATCTGTAGCTTGTGGATGTTCTCGAAGAGAGTAGAACATATCACAAGCGTAGCCATCAAAGCACCCGAACCTTTAATGTCGAATCTCATGCTGCTTAAAGTCATATCTTCAAGTAAGTGCCATCTGTGCACTTTAGCAATGAGGTCTAACAACTAAGCTAAAGACCTCTGGCTCAGTGCATCTGCTACCACGTTTGCCTTTTCAGGGTGATACTGAATGGCACAGTCATAGTCTTTTAAGAACTCCATCCATCACCACTACCTCATGTTCAATTCCTTCTGAGTGAACAAATGCTTGAGGGTTTTATGGTCAATGAAAATATCGAAGGTTTCCCTATACAAGTAAAGCCTCCAGATCTTCAAAGCAAAGATCACTGCAGCCAACTCAAGGTCATGAGTTGAGTAATTCTTCTCATGGTCCTTTAACTGTCAAGACCCATAAGTGATGACCCACTTATTTTGATTAAGCACGCAGCCTAATCCCCCATATAAAGTATCACTGTATACTGCAAAGCCTCCACTGCCTGAAGGTATGGCAAGCTGGTATAGTGGTTAATCGCTTCTTAAGCTCCTGAAAACTCTGCTCACATTGTTCCGTCCAATCAAACTTAGCATTCTTTTTCATAAGCTATGTAAGCGAACTTGATATCTTGGAGAAACCCTCAACAAACCTCCTATAGTATCCCGCCAAACCAAGAAAACTACGGACTTCAATAACCATCTTCGACAGCTCCCAATTCACTACCGATTCTGTAGACACCCAAATTTGGCCCAAGGCTCGATCGAAACACCTTTCGAGAGAGGTGCAATTATGAGCTTTTGACAGCATGTATGGAACCCTTAGGAATCACTTCAAACCCTTAGGAGTCACTCTAAATCCTTTAGGAACTTACCCCGAACCTTTAGAAACCAATCTCGACCCTTAGAACCCATTCCGAACCCTAAACCTAACCTTCCCGGGCAATGGATAAAGAGTGGTGCACTAGGAATATCTAAGGTTTTCTACTAATATCAAATCATATACCATTGGAAAGATAACTTCTCCAACTTTCCAACGAGCCAAAAATCACCTCAATCGGAGTTGTACATCAAACGTTATGGCGATTCGAAAATTGGGCTTTTTGGAGGGATTTTCCCCTGAATTTGCTTGGCGCAACTAATAGTTGTGCCAGGCTTTTTTTTTCCCAGAATGGCCTAGCGCAACTAATAGTTGTGCCAGGTATAAATGGGTCCCCCACCCCTCGCGAAGCTATCTTCTAGGCTACTGTTCCTCACTGTATTACTGTGCTTTTGCCTAGCGCAACTAATAGTTGCGCCAGGCATATGAACAGTGACTGTGCGTTTTTGCCCCAAAATTCGTGATTGGGGTTTGATTTGTTGACCACCTCAGTCCTTGGGATGTATTTTGATAGTTCTGTTGCATCCATTCCTTACCTATTTGCAACCCTCTAAGTGGCTTAAAGCCTCACCCCATCATCCACCATTAGAACCATCTTCACACCTTTCTAAGCTCTTAAAATCCTAGAAAACCTTAGATTTGAGATTACCTAATTGCTAACTCCAATTAGCATCTAAGTGATCTCCTAATCCATCCTTTTCCTATAAATAGAGCCCCCCTCCCCTTGGTTTAAGGGTTGAGAATTTTGCTTAAGAGAGAAAGAGCTCTAAGTGAGAAGTTCTTCCTTCCTTTGGTGCACTATTTTCCCTCAAAATTTCAGAATTCCAAAACTTCTTCCAAGCTTGTTCTTACATCAAAAACCCATAGCCTAGGTGTGTGTGATCCCTTACCCTATCTTCTCCCTCCTTTAGCTAGTAAGCCTTAGTGGTTAGAACCCATTTCTCTACCATTCAAGCCTTCAAAAGCTCATCAAAGAAAGCCACGCAAGGCTCTCCTATTGTGCTACAAGGGCCCGAGGGCTCCGGCTCTCCCCTTTCTTCTCCTATCACTTTCTAGCTCCCTCCATCCTCTCATTTGTGCCGTTACGCCGCCGATTTTTCAGTAGGAACGGAGGGGCACAAATAGGATTCTAAGCCCTTTTGAGCAAGAGGAAGCATTTTTCCTTGCTTCTACTTTATTTTATTATTGGCCATTAGTAGAGACTGCGTTAAGCAGGTTGATCGGGTGCCTAACACCTTCCCGATCGATAACTGAAGCCCCTACCCAAGAGCCTTTGATGTGGACCGGATTCAGTCATATTTTTAGTACTTCGGTGCTCATAAAAATGAACTAGGTATCCCGGGACACCGAAAGCTCCAGGTGGCGACTCTATATTTTTATTAGAGAGCGCATCGTCGCGACGGGACTGTCACGGATCCCACGGTTGCACAGATGGCGACTCTGCTGGGGAGTTAGCTTGTAGAGCTTCCCCTTGAACTTCGCCTTATTTTTTTTTTATTTTTACTAATATGTTATTGTTATTTTTTTAGTGCATTTTTTATTTTTTTTTACTCACCCCTCCGATTAAGTCGTTTTACTTACCCCTACTTTTTCGTCATTTAGGAGCCTTAGCCGATTGGCGGGCCTACATGCGCATTGTCTTTTAAAATTCCTTACTTTTTCGTCATTTTAGTGCCTTAGCCGATTGGCGGGCCTACTTGAGCATTGTCTTTTAATTTTCTTACTTTTTCGTCATTTAAAGTGCCTTAGCCGATTGGCGGGCCTACTTGTGCACTCATATTCCATCAGTGGACGCCGGCCCGTAGTGGCGGCACGGGATAATCACCCCCGGTCTTTGAACTGAAGAAAACTTCCAAAAAAAAAAAGCTTTGAAAAAATTAAAATTGAACCAAGTTAGGGAGCTTAATTAATTTATTTTTGCGAGGTAGATTTTTCAAAGGGGTTGGTTTAGGCACACATACAAACACCCGGGTCTTAGTATGGCGGCAGCCCCTAGTGGTGATGATCCAAAAAAGTCCCAGCCCACCTAGTATCTGAGAAGGCGCTTGCGTTGGAGGTATATCGGGTGGGTTCCCATTCGGAAGCTTAAAACCCTTGGGGGAGCGCGCTAGTGAGTTATAACGGACTCAATCCTTTAAGTGCGGTGAGGAGAGAATCGATCATAAAGAAAACTGCTCAGTTCCCGGAAGCCTAGCTTCCACAAAACTCAAAAAAAAGAGACTCATTTTGGGCTGCTGTTGTTGCTATTATACATTCTGGAACCCCACTTTTGTCTGGCGCAAGTATTAGTTGCGCCAGTACAAAAATTGGGCATTTATAACTGGCGCAACTAATAGTTGCGCCAGCTTTAAAGTCCCAAAATTTACCTTGGCGCAACTAATAGTTGCGCCAGTATAAAAAGGGGTCCCCTGCAACCTTGGCGCAAGTATTAGTTGCGCCAGGTCTGGTTGACAGCCCTCCAGCCCGAATCTGTGGCCTTTCCACCTCCCGAATTGCCCGATCAGTGTGCTTAGTGCCTTGTTTAGGCCCCGCCATCTCCAACACCCAATACGCCCCTGCCGATGAAGAGAAGGCAACTTCTTTTTGGCTCATTTCGGAGGATCGGGTCGTTTACCTCGATTTTTGTGCCTTCAATAGATCGAAGGTTCTCCTCCGATTCTTCCGAAGTGCATCGGAACCATCGCCGCGAGTCTTAAATTAAGGTACGAAGGCTACCTGAAAAGGGAATTCCAAGGCCTCGGAACCTCTGTTTTTCAAAAAATCTTCATAAAAGTCAAAAAATAATAAATAATTTAAAACCCAAAAAGAAATAGACAGTTTGTGGTGCCGGCACAATGGCATCATCTTGTCCTCCGTCGTCCCGTAGGGGAAGGAGGAGGATTTTTGGGCCTTATCCAAGGCACCTTACCCGACCCGATACCGAGACATGTCGTGGGTAGTGGACCCGGCTTACGCCGATCCCGACTCATCCCCGTCACATTCTCCAACCCACTCCCATTCGGGAGAAGTTTTTTCCACCATCCCCCTCACCCAACCCCCTTTTACCGTTACCGGCCCATTTGGCGCCTCCGTTTTTCCAACCAATACCCCCCAAAACATCCAAAATCCAATCCCCCATTCTCCATCTTTTGGCCAAACCATGTCCATGCAAAACCCTAACCCATTTTTCTAATCCACATCCATGCCCCAATTCCCATCATCCCCCTATAGACCCGATCCGCCCTCATTCACCTATGTCACCTCCGCTCTAACCAATCCCCCACAAATCCCCCCACCTACACGGGTCATGCCCGTTTTTACCGAGGCCATGCCCAATTTTTCCCAAGCACCCACCCTTTACCCTCCATCATCTTTAAACATCTCCAACCCATCCCCCTTTACCAATGCTCCACCCCATTCCTTTAACCCCTCCCATATCCCATCACCTACCGGGGCCATGCCCAATTTTTCCCTCACATCCACCCCATCCATACCCAACCATCCATTAAATCCACCATCCACTTCCGATCCTTCCTCCATGGCCATGATAGAGGAGATGTTCCAAGCCTACTCCGCATGGAAGGCTTTCCAAAATACCTCTCCTCCACATTTCACATCCATGAACCCATCCCATACCTTAGTCAATCTCCATGCCTCACTCCCCCATGACCCCCATCAACCCTCCATAATCCACACCATCCAAACCCCCTTTTCCCACATGCCCCAAGGCCCCATGGCCCAATACCCCTCCATCCATGATCTCCAGGGCCCCATGGCCCAATACCCCACTACCCATCATCCCCAAGGCCCATTGGCCTAAACCCCCATTACCCATATCCCCCAAGGCCCATTGGGCAAAACCCATCAAATCCAAACCCACCAATGGCCCATGGCCCAAACCCATCAAGGGCCCATGGCCCATACCCCCCCCCCCACACACACAAGGCCCATTAGGCCAGACCCACAAAGGGCCCATGGCCCAGACCCAACAAGGCCCATTGGGTCAGACCCACCAAGGGCCCAGTGCTCAGACCCAACAAGGCCCATTAAGCCAGACCCATCAAGGGCCCAGGGCCCAAACCTACCAAGGCCCAGTGGCCCAAACCTACCCAAGCCCATTGGTCCAAACCTACCCAGGGCCCCTGGCCCAAACCTACCAAGGGTTCATGGCCCAAACCCAAACCCCACACCCATACCCTCCACAATACCCCCAAAATTTCACCCACCCCCAATCTTCACAACTGGATCAAACCCATGCCATACCTCAGACCCAATTTTCCCATGGCCCCACACCCCAAGGCAAGCTCCAGACCTTCCCTCATGTCCAATGGCCCCATCAGGCCCTACCCCTAAACCAAACTACCACTCATCCCATCACCCCACAACACTTCCCTTACATCCAAGGGGCTCACCCAACCCACATCCAATCCAATCCCATCCAGTCCATGCAACAACAGCTTGAGAATTTCGTCCTCACTGCACCCTACATAAATCAGCAGTATGAGGAGGACGAGATCAGAAACAGTGATGCCTACGTCGGGGCAGTGACCACTGTTAATCCTCCACTTATAGTTACCCCACCCTTGATAGCGCAGAGTGAGTCTCGGTCGACTGTTGAAAAAGTGGCCCCCATGTCCAAAGAATCAGAACAGTTAAGGGAGCAGCTAGGCAAGATCCAAAAACAGTTGCTGAAGATGGGTGGTGCTGAAATCCATGCCACAGACTTATGCCTGCTCGCTGCGGTCCCCTTGCCCCCCAAATTTAAAATGCCAGTATTCGACAAGTACAATGGCACGGGCAACCCGATTGCGCACCTCAAGTCCTATTGTGGGGATATGTGCCAGTACGGGGGGGACGAGAGACTGCTAATAAAAGTCTTTCAGAAAAGTTTGACCGGACCGGCCCTAAGGTGGTTCACATCTCTTGAACCATCCATGATAAAGACATGGAAATATTTGACGCATTTATTCCAAAAACAGTATGTCTATAATACTGATATTGAACCGCGCAAGTCTGACTTGGCCCGTTTAAAGCAGAACCAGAATTAGACCTTCAGCAACTACTGGGGGCGTTGGAGAGCACTGGCAGCTCAAGTCAGAAATAGAATACCGGACGGTGAGCAGATAGAGATGATTTCAAAGAACACTCTACCAGTGATTTCTGATTTTCTTGTATATCAACAATAATCCAGTTTTGCTAATTTGGTGAGGAATGCCAACCGCTGTGAGGATGCCATCAGGGAAGGGCGATTGAGTAAGAATGATTCAGGGGGCCCTAGCGAAAGAACGATAGGAGGACAGGGGCAGAGGTGCAAAATGTTGTGAACACTCGGCCCAATAATAACAATGTAGCCCCGTTCCAATTCCAAGCAGTGCAACTAGCTCCCATCAGGATCGGGCCAGTACAAAGAGCAGGGAATGGGCAGGGAATACAAATGACCCCGGAGAGGAGAGCCCGTTATGATCGAGTCTTTACGCCTTTAGGGCAATCCCTTAGTGTACTTTTGCCATTATTAATTGAAAAGGGTTTAATAACTATTCTCCAACCACGACCTCCTCCCAATCCGATTCCATATAATTTTGACCTTAATACTCATTGCAATTTTCATCAGGCTCCGGGTCACCAAACTGATCGCTGCTTCCCATTAAAGCACGCGGACCAGGACTTAATCGATGCTGGAAAGATCATTCCCCCTGCACCCACCCAAGCAAACCAGCATGCGAATATCCATCAGGTACCTTTACCACCACACCCTACAGGAATAGCAGGTCCCAGACCCACCATAGGGATGGTAGAGGAATTTGAAGAAGAATTGGAGTTTGATCCATCAGACTTCATTTGTAATCCAGAAATGTTTGTGGCACCAAGGCAGAGAAATCTATGAGAAGGAACTATTGGGGTGATTGAACCCCTGAATCTGGCAGATTATTTTCCTACCCCTACACCCGAACCCCTAGATCTTAGGGCCTATTTCCCACCATCCACTCCCATTAACTACGTACAAATGAATGCGTATCAATCATATTCCATCACCCCCATCCATTATCCAATAAACCAACAGATCCCCAATCCCCCACCACCAATAAATTACCAATGGCCTGCTCCCACCCCATTATCGTCAGCTCAATCACATGCAAACTCTACCACCCCTATCAATTCCCTCATGGCCCATCAAACCCCCAACCCTCTGCCTGCACCCATCAATTATCAATGGCCTACACCCACACCATTACCCCCGGTGCAACCACCATTAAACCTCACCACCCCTACCTGGCCAAATTTTGCTACCCCCCCATCCATCACGGAGGAAAGCCATGTCTTACCTACCCTCCCAGAGCCATCAGTACATGCACTCTAGACACCGATAGCCATACCATTCCAGCTCTCAGGACCAACCTATGATCCACATCAGGTCCCGCTAAGCTATGAGCAAACCCATGCTAACGTCGGCAATAGCAACAGAGAAGGAGCCATGGACTTTGTTACCAGGTCGGGGAAGATCTCGAGACAGTCAGAGGCAGCGGCAGCAGTAGCAGTACCACAAGCCCAACCCGCGGGGAAGAAAGAGAGCACTGTGAATCCATTTGAGAAGATGAGTCGAGAACATATACTGGAGACTCAGCTGAAAAGAATGCCGACCCATATTACTGTATGGGATTTATTGATGACATCCCCACTCCATTTCCAAGCATTAATGGGAGCATTGAAAAATGCTCATGTATCACTTCAAGTCAGCCCAGATGAAGTTGGACAGATAATTGGTCAAGTGATGGCTCCCAATGCCATATCTTTTTCGGATGCGGACCTGCCAGAGGAGGGAAATAGTCATTCTAAACCTTTCAACATCACTGTAGAATCCAGGAACATGATAATTCCCTTTGTTTAAATGACAACGAATCTACATTGAAGTGTGCCCATTGAGAACTGCCACCAAAATTAGGGTGGACCCCTGCATGTTGAGGCCAACAAGGATGAGTGCTCGAGGTTTTGATAACACAAGGCGAGAGATCATGGGAGAAGTTGACCTTGAACTCGTAATCGGGCCCATGACCTTTTCCATACCATTCCAAGTGATGGATATCAAATCCTCTTTTAATCTACTAATAGGACGCCCATGGTTGCATGAGGTTGGGGAGATACCTTCTACCCTCCATCAAAAATTGAAATTCATATCAGGACAGAAGATGATCATCATCATTGGTGAAGGGCACAATGAGAAAGACATGGCCACCCACAACATTGAAAATCCTAAGGTAGTGGATGTGCCACATACTGAGGAAGACACCGACCTGCCCAGTTTTGAATATGATGTGTCGGCTGTAGACCCATAACCCCCTAGAAACATCACTTCCGCAACCAATAGCGGAATAGAAGTAGCAGGGGCGATGCTCCAAAAGGGGGGCTATCAGAAAGGAAGGGGTCTGGGACCCAAATTACAAGGTAGAAGAGAGCCAGTTGTGGCTAAGGGACAAAAAGTAAGATTCGGGCTAGGATATAAGCCCACAGAGCAAGAGGTCCGAGAGGCCAAAGAAAAAGTCAGGGTCATCGCGGCAGTAAAAGCTCGAGGAACCAACATAGAAGAGAAACCTCGCTCTAGGCCACACATCAGGGATTCCTTTGTCAGCGCAGGGGTCATAAAGATCGATCGAAATGGGGCAACCCATTTGACCCCACACAAACTCAAAGCCCCAGTTCATCCCACCAATCCCCAGATCTCCCTTCCCAGCTTGAAGATAGATTTGGTCGCATTGTCCCTTTTTGAGGAATGACGGTCGGTACCTGAACAAGCTCCTCCTGTGGTGAATCACCACAAAGTCGTGTTAACATTTGAGGATATCATCTCAGATTAAATGGGGATTAACATGATGGAGGCTGACTCCAATGAGCCATATCAGCCAGCACCCTCCATCCCAACAGGTAAGGAAGCGGCCCCTCAGTGCAATCGGGCATATTGCCCCAAACTCGAAGGTGAAGTGGCCTAAAGTTTTGCACCTATTTCCCAAAAAACAATAACCTATAAAAAGTGAGATAAGCCCTTGGCAGGCAATACCTTGTGTATATAGCAACCCGCCTTGCCAAGGGCCCATCTCCGAAGAAAGCAAAAATCTCAAAAACATGGAAAAAATACAAAAACTCAAAAACATGGAAAAAACACAAAATCTCAAAAATATTGAAAAAATCCAAAGTTCAAAAACATTGTCATTTAAAATTCCAGAAAATGCCCCACAAAAGGATGCCTTAATCAAAATACCCGTCCCACGTGAAATCGACCCCTTCCCTGTAGAAATACAAGAAAAGGTAGGCGTTACCAGTCTGGATGAGGATATCACTTTGGAGGAGCTCCCCAATGAGCTCCTTAACTGATTTGCCGACTTTGAACATGGCCCTACCCCCATTATCGAAGAGACCGAGGATGTCAACCTAGGAACTGAGGAGGTTCTCAGGATAACAAAAATCGGAACGTCACTATCTCCTGAAGAAAGAAAAAGCATGATCGACATCCTTCGGTCATACCAAGACATTTTTGCTTGGTCATACGAGGACATGCCTGGTCTGGATACCGATTTGGTCGAGCATGAGTTGCCCCTCTACCCTGATATAAAGCTAGTCAAACAGAAGCTGAGACGTCTCCGACCCGAATGAATGCTGAAAGTCAAAGACGAGGTCATCAAGCAGTATGATGAGGGGTTTCTCATGGTATCCAAATACCCGTAATGGATAGCCAATATCGTACCTGTGCTGAAGAAGGATGGAAAGGTCCGCATGTGCATCGATTTCTATAATTTAAATAGGGCGAGCCCAAAGGACGATTTTCCATTACCACACATCGACATCTTGGTCGATAACACAGCTAAGCACGGGATGCTCTCTTTCATGGATGGATTCTCAGGATATAATCAGATAAGGATGGCAGAGGTTGATCGCGAGAAGACATCATTCATTACCCCTTGGGGAACCTTTTGCTATCGAGTCATTCCATTCAGGCTGAAGAATGCCGGTGCAACGTACCAGAGAGCTATGACTGCACTATTTCATGACATGATGCACCAAGAGATTGAAGTATATGTCAACGACATGATAGCCAAGTCACCGGAGCGAAGCGACCATCTGGTAAACCTTCAGAAGCTATTTGAAAGGCTGAGGAAATATCGACTACGTCTAAATCCACAGAAGTGCGCATTTGGTGCTATGTCAGGGAAACTGCTAGGGTTCATCGTAAGCAGAAGGGGGATCAAGGTCGAACCAATCAAAGTTAAAGCCATCACTGAAATGCCACCGCCATCCACCGAGAAAGAGGTTAGAGCGTTTCTGGGCAGAATACAGTATATCAGTCGATTCATTACATAGCTAACTCTAATCTGCACGCCGATCTTCAAGTTACTAAGGAAGAATTCGCCCATTGAATGAAACGACGATTGTCAGGCAACATTCAAAAAAATTAAAAGCTACCTCCTTAATCCACCTATTTTGGTACCACCTGAGCCAGGGAGACCACTCTTGATGTATCTCTCCACGACTGAAGTTTCGATGGGATGTGTCTTGGGGCAGCACGATGAAACAGGAAGAAGAGAGCAGGCCATTTACTATCTGAGCAAGAAGTTTACTGATTACGAGATGCGCTATTCTTATCTGAAGAAAGCATGCCTGGCTCTTGTATGGGCTACTCAAAGGCTCTGCCACTACTTACTATCCCAGGTCGTTTTGCTCTTGGCCCGAATGGACCCGTTGAAATACCTGTTTGATAAGCCAGCTCTCACTGGACGAACCGCACGATGGTAACTTTTGTTATCTGAGTTTGACATCACGTACGTCACTCAGAAATCGATCAAGGGGCAGGCACTTGCTAATCATCTTGCTGATAATCCTTTACCTGACTATGAGCCGTTAAGAACCAAATTCCCAGATGAAGATATCTTGTTCGTGACGGAGGACGATACAGAAGAAGCAGAAGAATAATGGGTAATGCACTTTGATGGGGTAGCAAATGTCGAGGGCCAAGGAGTTGGTGCCATCCTGATTTCACCAAAAGGATCCCATGTACCGATCTCTATCAAGCTCAACTTCCCTTGTACTAACAATATGGCTGAGTATGAAGCTTGCGCCACTGGTCTGCAGGCAGCTCTCGATCTGAATGTAACTCACCTTCGAGTATTTGGCGATTCACAGTTAATCATATGCCAGACGAATGGTGACTGGAAGATGAAAGATGAGAAATTGATCCCCTATCATGAACACATCGAGGATCTGATAGCTTGCTTCCAAGATGTGACTTTCTCATACGTCCCCCGGATAAGGAATCGCTTTGCCGACGCATTAGCAACTTTGGTGTCAATGATTGAAATCCCCTATGGTGTTGAGATGAAGCCGATCGTGATCGAGCAGAGGAATGAGCCAGCCTTCTGCCTCCAGATTGAGGAACCTACAAAGCCTGATGATGAGCCACCTTGGTTCTTGGATATCAAGAATTTCCTCGAGACCCTGGCCTTCCCAGAGGGAAGAACCATTCAACGTTTAGCGACAGGTTATGTCATTTGCGAGGAATGCCTCTACAAGCGATCGTATAATAACATCTTACTCAGGTGCCTTACTGAAAGTGAAGCGGTCAACATTATGAAAGAAATCATGAGGGAGTATGAGGAGCCCACGTCAGCGGTCACATGCTCGCTAAGAAAATTTTATAGCAGGGATACTTCTGGACCACTATAGAATCGGATTGCTGTAAACATGTTCAAAAATGCTACAAGTGTCAAGAACACTCCAGTCTGATACGCGCTCCTACCATTGATCTTCACTGCATGACCACTCCTTAGCCATTTGCTACCTGGGGCCTTGACGTTGTCGAAATGATTAATCCGAAAGCATCAAATGGACATCGGTTCATCCTCGTCGCCATTGAATACTTCACCAAGTGGGTAGAAGCGGTATCATATGCCAACATCACAGCCAGTCACGTCGAGAGGTTTCTCAAGAACAATACTGTGTGCCGTTTTGGAGTACCCAAAGATATCATCACGAACAATGGCACCAACTTCGCGAATAAGCGCATCTGAGCATTCTGCGAGCAATACAGGATCAAGCACCATCGCTCATCCCCTTATCGGCCTCAAACTAATGGATCCGTGGAAGCTGCGAACAAGACAGTCGCCCGCATCCTTGAGAAAATGGTCATCACTTATCGAGATTGGAGCGAAATGCTGCCATTTGCTTTGTGGACCTATCGAACGTCGATTCGTACCACTACAGGGGCAAAACCATTCTCCCTTGTGTATGGAACCGAGGCCGTCCTCCCGGTGGAGGTTGAAGTACCCTCGCTCCGAATCCTCATGGAATCAGGCTTACCCGAAATCAGCTGAACTTATTAGACGAGAAGAGACTCCTAGCCTTGTGTCACACTCAAGTTTACCAAGAGCGAATCGCACGCGCTTACAATAAACGTGTCTGCGGTCGAGATCTAAAGGTAGGAGACACTGTGTTGAAGAAGATCTTCCCATCCTTCCATGTCGATCCGAGGGGAAAATTCAAGCCAAACTGGGAAGGACCTTACGTCATCCGAGAAGTGCTGCCGGGATATGCCATCCGCCTCGCCACCATGGACGGAGATCATCTTCCTGAGCCCATCAACGCTGGATACGTCCGACGGTTCTACTCTTAGTTCATCACGACAAGGTAAGTATTGATGAAACAGATACGCGACTCCTTAAGAACCACCCAAAAGAGGCCATCATTCCAAGCACAGTAGCCCAAAAACATCCCTAAAAATGATGATATCCTTTGCTACCCCATTTGAGCCTGGGCCTTTCTTTCAATAAACCCATTCCCCAAATATATATATATATATATATATATATATATATATATATATGTGTGTGTGTGTGTACATATACCAAAAAAAAAAGAGAGAAAAGATGCATGTGTATAAAGTTACTACCAAAATCCAAAGAAATCGAAAAAGCAAAACCTCAAAAAGAGATTGCCTGAAATGAAGTAAAAAGAACAAAAAAAATGTAGAAGAATCACGGGGCATGTATAATAAAACCCCCAAGGAAGAAAGTATGTCGAGAAAACTGAAGCCGTATCAAGAAAATCCTTTTAACCCAGCATACCTTCAAATCCTAACCTAACCCATGGCCAAGCTACACCCTGAAGGAAGCCCTCTTTGTAGGTTCGCAAGCAGTCATAATATCTGTTAAGTCAATATGAGCCGAGTCGTGAGACGACACCAGAACCCCATCCAGCCGGCTATGACAGAATCAAGGTATATGTCGTGGCTGTTGAAAAAAGAAAAGAAAATTAAAAGAACAAATAAAATAAAATAAAAATACAAGCTCAAAGCAGGATGGACGTGGTGAAAACCCGAAAGGGCATTACGGGTAAAACAATGAAGCTTATGCGGACCAGTGAAACCCGAAGGGCGCTTGGGGTAAGAAAGCTAAACCCACGGACATGGTGAAAACTCGAAAGGGCGCCACGGGTAAAAAAAGGGAGATTAAAAAAAAAAAAAAAAAAAAAAAAAAGGAGAGAAAAAATTGAAAAAGAAAGGTTTGGACTAATTGAGAAGATTGATGTTTAAGGAACCCTTTTGTTACTCTTCCTGTACCCTCTTGTCTGACTGGGCCGCTCATGCTAGTTCAAATCGGGTCCCGACCATAATTGTCTTTGTGAAACCCGCACCGTCAAACATATGACCCAAGGCAAGGAGAAAGGTTTAACTCAATCCAAAGGGATCAACGTTCTGGCCTTGGTAAAATCTGGAAACTCACTCATGTCCGATTGCATGAAAGAGGTCGACTATGCTCAAAGATGGACCCAAGGTTTCTCAAAATCACACCCAATGATTAAGGCATCAAAAAAAAAAAAAAATCTAGAAAAATCCAAACACTAAAAACTGTGTATTTATTTCTACTCATTTTCATGTACATATTTTCAGCATCATATTTCAATCTCAAAAATGAAGAAAAATAACAGAAAAATCTCCAAAAAACTAAAATCCAAAAAAATATCTTGAAAATGAAAAGTTATAGGTAGAGATCTACTTTTTCTTTTATTGTTTAGGATGCATTTTCTTTATATGTATAAACAAAAAAGGGACTGACGTTTTCTCGAGAATGTGCAGGAACATCACACGGTCCAAAGCCTCGAAGCAGGCAACTTCTCAGCGATGGACAAATCAGATAAAGCATCTCACCACCGACGTCAGGTCTAACAAAAAAATGATGAAAATCATTTTGAAAAGAAAGAGAAATCTATGTTTTCATGTGACGCAAATGCGTGTTTCGATGCGGTAAAATGTCAATATTTTATCGACAACGCAGGCGTACAAAATTAATGTCCTAGGTCAAAGGTTCGCCTTGGATCCATGGATCCTACTTCAAGGTAGGAGCAACGATATCAGTCCCGATCAAACAGTCAATGTTTCGATTAGGTCAACTCCACTGCTAAATCTTTTGAGTGATGAGCGCTTTGTTTTGGATTCGTGTGAATTTGAGTTGTTTTAAGCTTCAGATTCTCCGTTGAAAAAGGTCAATCGTTGGTTGAGACCAACCTGTTGAGAATGAGATTATGTGTCAATCAAACTATGTGCAACCATGCATTCAGAAGGGTTCATTTCCCTTTTTATTTTCTGCAGGTTTAAAACCTTATGGGCAGCGGTATCCCTATAAAGTGTACACCATGCATCTGGGTATCCGTATGATGGTCATTTGTCCCCATAAATTGTACCCGGGCGGGTCCGGGTCGGGGCTTCCATCGCCTTTGTTGTTGCTTATTGCCCCTGATGGGTGCATAATTATGCATAGTTAATTGATGATTATGATCATTGTCAACAGAGGCCAGGATTGGATGCCCCCTTTCGGGAGGTGCCCAATGTTTAGCTGGATCTGTTTAAGAAAGTCGAAACTGGATACTCTGGGTCATGTGGATCTGGGGGCACGTTTTGAAAAATGGCACGCACTCCTAAAAAGTGTTGTGACATCTATTCACTTCGCTCAGGTGGTCATGCTAAATAAACTTCGGGATCGATGGGTTTACCCAAAGATCTCGAACCCTGCTTTCCGCAGAGGCACCCGCGAATAATCCAATAAGGTCATCAAATGCCTTGTAGGATTGGATGCAAACTGTAGAGCCTTACGTATGTTTACTTCGCGCCTATCTTTGAATGTGGGTCGATCACCCCTCCTACTTACGATACTGTTGAATTCAGAATAAATCTTAAACATCAAATACCTTCAAAATCATCCTGAGAAGTGAACATCTTTCCTGACTATAAGGAGTTCGCAACTCATTCCACCTCGATTATGCCCAGTAATGTCGCTAAGTGCTTGGGAATCGATTACCTCGAGAAACGAATGATTAGCCTGGAACTCCAGGGCTTTCATTTTCTCACCATGTTACTCACCTGATGTCTGAAGTTACTTCTGAATGCAGCGGACCCGTCAGTAATGTCTTGGGCATCTTCAGATGTCTCTTTTCTTTGACATACGATCACTGGTGATCGGATACCAAAGAGGGGCATCTGTAGACACCCAAATTTGACCCAAGGCTCGATCGAAACACCTTTCGAGAGAGGTACAATTCTGAGCTTTTGACAGCATGTATGGAACCCTTAGGAATCACCCCAAACCCTTAGGAGTCACCCTAGATCCTTTAGGAACTTATCCCAAACCTTTAGAAACCAATCCCAACCCTTAGAACCCATTCCGAACCCTAAACCTAACCTTCCCAGGCAATGGATGAAGAGTGGTGCACCAGGACTATCTAAGGTTTTCTACTAATATCAAATCATACACCATTAGAAAGAGGACTTCTCCAGCTTTCCAACAAGCCAAGAATCACCTCAATCGGAGTTGTACATCAAAAGTTGTGGTGATTCGAAAATCAGGCTTTTTGGAGGGATTTTTTGCCTGGAGCAACTAATAGTTGTGCCAGGCCATTTTTCCCCTGAATTTGCTTGGCACAACTAATAGTTGCGCCAGGCTTTTTTTTTCCCAGAATGGCCTGGCGTAACTAATAGTTGCGCCAAGTATAAATGGGTCCCCCACCCCTTGCGAAGCCATCTTCCAGGCTACTGTTCCTCACTGTATTACTGTACTTTTGCCCCAAAATTCGTGATTAGGGTTTGACTTGTTGACCACCTCAGTCCTTGGGGTGTGTTTTGATAGTTCTGTTACACCCATTCCTTACCTATTCGCAACCCTCCAAGTGGCTTAAAGCCTCACCCCATCATCCACCATTAGAACCATCTTCACACCTTTCTAAGCTATCAAAATCCTAGGAAACCTTAGATTTGAGATTACCTAATTGCTAACTCCAATTAGCATCTAAGTGATCTCCTAATCCATCCTTTTCCTATAAATAGAGCCCCCCTCCCCTTGGTTTAAGGGTTAAGAATTTTGCTTAAGAGAGAAAGAGCTCTAAATGAGAAATTCTTCCTCCCTTTGCTGCACTATTTTCCCTCAAAATTTCAGAATTCCAAAACTTCTTTCAAGCTTGTTCTTACATCAAAAACCCATAGCCTAGGTGTGTGTGATCCCTTAGCCTATCTTCTCCCTCCTTTAGCTAGTAAGCCTTAGTGGTTAGAACCCATTTCTCTACCATTCAAGCCTTCGAAAGCACGTCAAAGCAAGCCACGCAAGGCTCTCCTACGGTGCTACAAGGGCTCGAGGGCTCCGGCTCTCCCCTTTCTTCTCCTATCTCTTTCTAGCTCCCTCCATCCTCTCATTTGTGCCGTTACGCCGCCGATTTTTCGATAGGAACAGAGGGGCACAAATAGGATTCTAAGCCCTTTTGGGCAAGAGGAAGTATTTTTCCTTGCTTCTACTTTATTTTATTATTGGCCATTAGTAGAGACCACGTTAAGCCGGTTGATCGGGTGCCTAACACCTTCCCGATCGATAACCGAAGCCCCTACCCAAGAGCCTTTGGTGTGGACCAGATTCAGAGTCATATTTTTAGCACTTCGGTGCTCATAAAAATGAACTAGGTATCCCGAGACACCGAAAGCTCCGGGTGGCGACTCTATATTTTTATTAGAGAGCGCATCGTCGCGACGGGACCGTCATGGATCCCACGGTTACACAGATTTAATCTTTGCAGGGTCAACCTTGATGCTTTTCTCAGAGACAACATGGCCTAGAAAACTTACCTGCTCAAGCTAAAACTCACAATTGTTGAATTTTTCATATAACTGGTGGTCTCTGAGCGTTTGAAGAGCCACTTGCAAATGCTGCTCATACTCCTCTCTTGTTCTCGAATAGATGAGGATATCATCTATGAAAACAACCACAGATTTGTCGAGGTGTGATTTGAATACCCAGTTCATCAAGTCCATGAATGATGTTGGTGCGTTCTGATCGCTACTTATGTGTGTATCTAATTAAGTCTTAACCTATTGCAAGTGCACAATGGAAATTGTAGAGCTAGTATAGGATCGTTTCAACGAAGATAGTTAATACTTATATTAATCTAATTTTCAGAAAACTTATATTTATCTTTAAGATTCCTAAACTACTGGAGAAATATGAATAAAGAATTTTTTAAACTAAAGTGCATAAAAATAAGTCCTAATCCTCCAACTTCAGATTATGGTCGCCAATCACAATCCTCTGCTATTGGATATTTATGAAATTAAACAGTACTATTACACCATATATCAATTCTTCTAGCATTGGGCGTCAATTAATACTAAAGTCCCATCAATATAGATTTAATCTAAGCGTCAATTGATGCTGAATTTCTTCAATCCTTATTCTTATATCGGGCTCTCTTATTTATAAATCATAAGGAGTCAGTTTACAAAACTTCTAATTCTAATAAAAGAAACTATTAAACTAAAAGATTCATAATATAACTCTACTTCTAATTTTATCATTCCTTTGCTTCAGCGGTTGATATACTTCTAGAACTTTCTTTACACTTCAAAAATAGAGTCTTTCAAAATCTTCTTCATCAATTTCCTCGGATCTGTGATTTACCAGACTTCTAATCCAAGAGATCTTCTACTTCTAGTTCATGGCAGTGTACTATGCACGTGATTAGCAGCGGTGAGCTAAGCCTTCTATAAAATCGCTAATAACGATTCTTTGCTCTTTCTTCTTTAGTAAAAAATCGTAAATTACAACTTTCTGCTTTCAATAGAGTTCATAGAGGGAAAATCGTAAAAGATGGTTCTTCAGTTTTTTTTTTATCTTTTTCGGTAAAATTGCAAATGACGATTTTATACTTCTTCATACTGCTCTCTTATGACTTTGATAGACTCTATGGAAAATAGTAATTACTTTTCTTCCTTGAGCGGCATCTTCTGTAGAATCGTAAATTACAATTCTTTGGTTTTCATAGTCTCCCACTCTGGGAAATTGTAAAAAACGATTTTTCATTCTTTTCAGTAGGTAGAGCTTTCATCTTTCAATATATTATCATTCTTACTGCTTTTCCTTAATATCTGCATATCAACAACTTATTAGTAGCAAACTAAAGTGCATAAAAATAAATCCTAATACTCTAACTTTAGATTATGATCCTCAATCACAATCCTCTGCTATTGGATATTTATGAAATTAAATAGTACCGTTACACCATATATCAATTCTTCTAACATTGAGCATCAATCAACACTAAAGTCCTATCAATATAGATTTAATCTAATCAACAATCAATCAGAAATTTGGACGTCAATCAAACTCTAGAAAATTAAATAATGAAAAATAAAAACCGTTACACTAATCTACAAATTCTAACCTAAGTCGTCAATTCAAATCAAAACTTGGAGATATTTACAAAACAGTAAATAAAAGAAAATAAAATTCTAAACTACAATATATCCTTCACCCCTCAGCCGGAGTCGTCAATTCCTTCTGAAACCTCTATATATATCTACACTAATCTTCAGCACCCAATAGCAGTCGTCAATTGCTCTTGAGAGACCTCTGATATCACATCTACTCTAACTATTTTACACTACTGATCTGAAGAAAGCCCAACCTCAGGCGTCAATTGATGCTGAATTTCTTCGATCTTTATTCCTATATCGGGCTCTCTTATTTACAGATCATAAGGAGTCGGTTTATAAAACTTCTAATTCTAATAAAAGAAACTACTAAACTAAAATATTCTTAATATAACTCTACTTCTAATTTTATCTTTCCTTTGCTTCAGCGGTTGATATATTTCTTGAACTTTCTTTACACTTCAGCAACAGAGTCCTTCAAAATCTTCTTCATCAATTTCCTCGGATCTGTGATTCACCAGACTTCTAATTCAAGAGATCTTCTAATTCTGGTTCATGGCAGTGTACTATGCATGTGATTAGCAGCAGTGAGCTAAGCATCTGTAAAATCACTAATAACGATTCTCTGTTCTTTCTTCTTTACTGGAAAATCATAAATTACAACTTTCTGCTTTCAATAGAGTTCATAGAGGGAAAATCGTAAAAGAAGATTCTTTAATTTTTTTTATCTTTTTCTGTAAAATCGCAAATGAAGATTTTATACTTCTTCATACTACTCACTCTTATGACTTTGATAGACTTGACCGACTATTCTCTGGAAAATCGTAATTACTTTTCTTCCTTAAGCGGCTTCTTCTATAGAATCGTAAATTATGATTCTTTGGCTTTCATAGTCTCTCACTCTGGGAAATCGTAAATAACGATTTTTCATTCTTTTCAGTAGTTAGAGCTTTCGTCTTTCAATCTATTATCATTCTCACTGCTTTTTTGAGTTACTTTTGATGAATATTAATACTTTTACTCTATTTTGCTGCTTTTCCTTAATATCTGCATATCAATAACTTATTAGTAGCAAACTATGGCCTAGCATCCCTAAGTTAAGGGTGATAAAATGATAAATTATGTAACTAATCACATTCGTTAGCCCCAAGTGGCATGACCAGGAACTTGTAGTCACCATACCTCGTGCGGAAAGCAATCTTTGGAATATCTTCTAACTTAATCTTCAACTGATGGTGTCCTGACCTCAAATTAATCTTTGAAAGGAATTTTGTACCTTGCAGCTGATCAAAGAGGTTATCGATCCGCAAAATTGGATAGCAATTCTTAATCGTCAACTTGTTTAGCTGACGGTAATCGATGCAAAGCCGCATCAACCCATCCTTCTTCTTCACAAATAATACCGGTGCTCCCGAAGGAGACACACTCGGTCTGATAAAACCTTTACCCAATAGCTCTTGAAGTTGTTCTTTCAACTCTTTCAATTCTGTAGGCGCCATACAATACGGAGCTTTCGACAATGGCTCGATACCCAACACTAACTCAATCGCGAAATCAATCTCCCCGTAAGGTGGCAATCCAAGTAGATCTTTAGGAAAAACATCCGGATACTCACGAGCAATCGTAATGTCTGTAATATTTTTCTTCTCCTCCTTATGGTCTTACAAGCATGCAAGATATCCGCAGCACCCGTTCCTCATCATAGGCTCTGCTCGGATAGCTGAGATAAATGGTGCCACACACGATTTAACTCCACAAAATTGGAAGGATTTTCTCTTTAGGGGGCGAAAAGTCACAACTTTCCGAAGGCAATCCACACTTGCACGGTAAGTGGATAATCAATCCATTCTTGAGATTACGTCGAACCCTTCCATGCTTAATATGATTAGATCGGCTATCGTCTTGTGGTATTCGATCATCACGATCACTGATTGACACACGATATCAGTGCTCACTGAATTACCCGTAGGCACTTATACTATCAGTATAAAATCCAGGGACTTGGGAACAATGCCCAAGTTCTCAGCAAACAGTGGAGTGACAAAAGAATGAGTAGACCCGAGGTCTATCAACACTCGTGCTTCAGTTTTGCATACGTCGCCATCACGACGCATAGCTAGGGTACCTTTAATTAATACACAGAATTTAATTAATTGTGCATAATGAGTGTGTTGTTCACGTATGTTGTTGTGATTTTAAATCTTGTTTTAAACTCGTAAGTGCACGAATCGGATTGTAGTCAGTGGGTGCTGAGTACGAGATCGTTCCCACAAAGATTGGCCAAAAAATTATAAAAAATGAAATGGAAATAACAATTAATCCAAAGAAAGAAACTATAGATCTAAAGCAATACTACACTAGTTTATCGATTTATGAGATTTTAATGAGAAACGAAGATTAGGTAGTAAAATTGAATTAAATGAAGAATAAAAGAGAGGATCGGGATGCTAACTCCTCCCATCCTTGGTTTACCACTTATGAAATACAGATCTAACGGTTAAGATATGATACCATCACAAGATGCAAAGCACATAAACATTAAACTCAATCAAATGTTTACGAAAAATATTTCACTTACTCCACAAAACCAACTCTAAGTGTATGCTCTTTTTACTACCGTAAAAGAGATGAGGTAAAACATTCACTGTAAAAGGGACTTCTAATGACGATAGATTAATGTCGCAAAATAGGACAAAATATCTACCGTAAAAGAGAGACTCCTAATGACGATGAATTAATGCCATAAATATTATTAACAATGAAACCGAAGTAGATTCCTTATTGCAGATCCGAGACCATAGGAGTGAGATTAGCACCCCTATCTTAGATGACAATCGAAATTTACTAATTTGGTAAGAACAATAAGGCATTAAAGATCAAGGGATCTATGATAGCATAATATCCCAATCACAGATCTATAGTAGCATAGATGAAAACCTCGGATTGGGTTCATTAGATCCCCATCCTCAAAAGGATTTAGCTACTCATGCTAGAAATGAACAACATAATCAAAAGAAAAATTAAAATAAACATTAAAATACCGTAAAATGGCTTTAATAAAATCCACAAAAGCTTTAATCTAAACAGGAACAATCTTCCTTAGTTGCAGAAATTGAAACTAATCTAAACTAGAACTAAAAAAATGTAAGAACAAAACTTGAAAAATGGAAGAAGGAACTAGAAGAAAGCCAAAAATTCCTAGAAAAAGAAAAAATAAAAGCTAAGATAAAAGTCTCTTAAAATCAATTCTCTAGTTTTCTTAAATAGGGTTTCAGCTCTAGATTTGAAATTCAAAAATCAAATTTGAATTTTAAATTTCAAGGATCATTAACTCCTTTGCTCCAATGTTCATGCGTTTGTTGTTCTTATGCTCTTTTATGCTTCCAAATACATCCAATGGCCAAATCTTCCTGAAACAATTAGAACTTCACAAATATATCGAATTGCTCTCATCGGATGGCTAAATGTAGGCTTAAAGGGGTAAAATATGATCATATATCACTACTCATCACATGCTTTACTAACATAAATTATAAAATACAAATAAAATAGAAATTAGAATAAGATTTGACATCTGAACTTTTAATGATACATTGAATCACGTCATTCAACGTTCTGGCATCCTGAACTATCACGGCATAGGCTCGGCCTTGAATAGTAGGTCGGGCCGATCTCTATGTAGATCCCGAAGCGGTCCTTCCCTTGTCCTCCTCAAGCCTTGACCATATGTCCTATCATGCCACACCGGAAGTACGCTCTAGTGTTCTTCCTACAATCCTCTGTCTTGAGTGGTTTCCCACACCGTATACATGAAGTGACTGGAACAAAAGATGAAGCACATGAGGATCCTTGTGCCACTGAGGCCCCACTCACAGTAAAACCTCCTGGTCGGAAGGATCACACAGGTGAAGATACTGACGATCTCTGATAGGAGGTCGGTCTAAAAGAAGTTGCTGGTCTCGAGTACGCTGATTGGGTAGGATACATCGACGGTCTCGTAAACTTGGGTCTCTTATTTGCTTGATCATAGGCACTTGTCTAACCCTGCCCAGCTTTATCCTTATTCTACTGGTCTCTCCTCTTGTACATCCGATCAATGTCTTCCTCAACTATGAGGGCTTTACTAATTACCCCCGCATACGTCTCAAGCTCAAAAGCCGAGATCCTCTCTAGAATATTTGGCCTCAAGCCCATCTAAAATTTTCTGGCCCTCGCTCTGCTTGCTAAGCAATAGCAGCAGTTTGCTGAGCCATGGATGTTGTCTGTTGAGCCATAATGGTGGCCAAAGCCTCCAACACTTGCTCAACCCGTCCGTCTTGAACTTCTCTCCCAACTCTAATCGGAACTGCATTAGAGCCAAAAATAAAAGCAGCTCCCCTAGATGTACCAACACCTTCGCGAACCTCTACCAACGGAACCGTCCTTGGTCCCTCACTTCCTCTGCCTCTACCTTTGAACCTTAGGGCTATGCTGATCTATCATTGTTAAATAATAATAACATTTGATCAGTTTTGATTGTAAAGACAATCATGCCCATAGTCCTATGTAACTCCGGATCTAGAGCCATGCTCTGCTACCAACTGTGACGACCCAACTTTTCCAATCCTTGTGTATAGGAAAGGCCCGCTCGCCAATCTATCGATTAAATGATAAGCCGGACGGAACACAACATAAACAGAGTAAAAGCGTAACAAAAATTCCATTTCTATAAGGAAAGCAAACAAAATAATGATTCTAACCCAGGCAAAAGAACTGAAAAGAACCATCGGTGATGGCCGACCATCACCGAAACATGGTTCGCCAAAAAGAATAATATAATACATGAATTCTAAAATATAAAACATAATAGGCCGATGTACCAAGTCCAAGTCTAATCTCTCAAAAAGTATAATAAAACACAGTAGAATCCTAAACCGAAAAGAATTCCTCTGAAGGAATCTCAGACTCTTCCTCAGGAATGTAATCCGGATCACTCTCGTAACCCTAGCCACTACATCTGAATCAGTACCTATGACATATAGTCGGAGTGAGCTAACATCTAAGCTCATTAGAAGAGACTCATATCAATCACATTATATCTCAATTAATATGGGTTTTAAAATATTCGGAATAGATAATTTTCAAAGCAGATATTCAAAACAGAATAGATAACTGAAATTCAAATACAGTGATCAGATGCAAGTTCATAATCTAAAGGTCAAGCAGATTCCAAAATAGGTAACGAATTCAGATGCTCATTGTTTCATGATTCATGTATAGAAACTTATCAAATTCATGACTTAAAGTCTAAACTTAACTTATCTCCTAAGTCTCTATAACTTGAAAGCAGGAATAATACTGATGGGACCCCTACCTACCATCGTCGTTCATGAACCCATATTCAAGAGTGCAACAAGCCCCTCCGTTATGAGGGTAACTTGTGCAAGAAAATTGTTCAGGAAATGAGGGGTCGTTCAGGTGAATCATAAATCAGATGTAGATTCAAATGTAAATTCTAATACATAATTCAGGGTTTCAGATTTAGATTTTAGATTTAGAGCAGATTCAGATTTCAGAGTTCTTATTTCGGATTCAGAGTTTTTATTCAAATTCAAGTTTACAAATGCAAGTTCTAGATGTCATATGCAAGTTCAAAAGATCATAATACAAATTATCCATGTGAATTAAAATAGAATGCAAGTGATCACTAGATTCTCCTACCTCAGAATGCTCTCACATAAATCGATGTAAAATACCCTTATCGGACGGTGTCAAAGCTCACAATATAACCTAAGACAAATAACATCCTTATATCAAAGGTCTAGTAGCATACAAGCAAAAGATTCAAACAGAATTCAAAAAAATAAGCCAAACAGACTCAACTCTATTTCTCGTGCGAGCGAGGCACAAGCTTCAGGCGCACGAGCTCACAACACCATATTTCTCGTGCGACCGATTGGATTTATTCCTACTGTAGTTAGGCATGCGAGGCCTCGCGTGAGCGAGCCTCTTGTTCACATAGGCCCTCACGCGAGTGAGTCTCAGGGACTCTAAGGCTACACATATTTACAGAAGGCCCCTCGTGCGAGCGAGCACTAGAGCTCAGGCGTGCGAGACACGGGGACCTCTCCTAGCTCGGGCAAGCGATTGAAGTCTAGTGTATTGATGCCTTGTAGACGAACCCTTGCGCAAGCGAGCACTTAAACTCAAGCGCATGAGACACAGAGGTTATGACAGCCCGGATTTTTGCGCCCGAAAATCCGTGCCATCAGGATCATACTCTGGATGATCTCCAGGACAAATCACGAAGTGTCTGCTCGCATAGCGAAAACCAAGCAGACACTGTCCAGCAGTGGTAGATCGAGTCATCTCATAAGACATTTAATATAAAAGAACACAATAAATAAAACATATAATTCTATTTACTAAAAGAATATACATTCCCAAAAAGGAACCAAGAAGAATCATTGGTGATGGACATCCATCACCCAAACAATGGTTCCTGATAGTGGTTCTAATAGAATGTATAATGACACAAAAATATAATATCTGTAGTAATATATATATATACAAAACAGTGGCCACCAGGCACACAATAATCTGAAATATCAAAATAGAGCAAATCGGACTCAAGTACCCAGGCTACGGATAGAACTCGTCCGCCTGGATGTCCGTCTCCTCGTCCTCGGCCTCATCCTCTGGGTCAGGCTGGTAATTTGGGTCACTCTCAGTGCCGGGAGCTACTGCCTCAGAACATAAAATGTTAATGAAAAACTAGGTGAGCTACATCATAGCTCAATAGAAGAATTCCAACTAAAATGAAATGAATATGCAAGACATGATATCTCAAGCAGGAAGTCAAATCAGAATGTGTAAACATGTCAAAAACAGATTAAATACTGAGCTTGTAACCAAGAAACAGGTGTTATGCATGTATATCATTAATGACTTAAAATGTGAATATTTCTAACTTAAGAAACTCCCGTGACTATATAGCACGGAGTAAACAGGAATATTCCGATAGGAAACCCTAACCAATCGTCGTTCACATAAACAATTTTAGATTGCAATAATGCCTCATCTATGGAGTGCAATTGTATCGAGAGATTTCAAGCAGATGCACAAGTGTGCCAGGCATCGGATATACCGCCAGGTCGGTGGGGATCATCTGATTAAATCATCAAATTACATACACACATAGACCTCACAGATTAGATAGCAGAAATCAGAAGCAGGTTTCAGGATACAAATCATGAGACAGAATCGGAGCTAACAGGAATTTATGATATGCTTACATGCTTATTAAAATAGAAATCAGGGCGCAGATATGAAATAAACATGAAATCATACTCAAAACAGTTTAAGTTGGTTTTCCCCTACCTCAGGACAGACCTCTTTCTAAGCAAATCCAACGCCGTTCTAAAGCAGTCCAAAAGTTCTTATCTATGGTCTTCACTCTTAGTCTACATCACACACATGATGATGTATAAAAATTGATCCTAATTATTAATAATATTGACGTATTTAAGTGTTTTCTCAAAACTAAGACGGAAATGGGTAATTTCGTGTTGACTCGAAACTTGACCCAACTTCCCACTTTATTTTGACCCTCAAAACATTTGATTAAAGATTTGGATAATTCATAAAAGAGTTAGATATCGTCGTACTCTTTCCAACGTATTAAGAATCGCATCAATCGGAGTTCGAGACAAGGAGTTATGGCCAAACTATCGAAGCTATATCGATACTTCAGTTAAAACGTGCTAACTTAGAACTTGGCCAAACTTCCAGCTCAATTTTTATCATCAAAACAATTTATTCATTAGTTAGTTAATTCATAAAAGTTGTAGATTTAGTTGTCCTCTTTCCAATTCCATAAGAATCGCATCAATCAGAGTTCGGAGTGAAAAGTTATGGCCAAAACACTGAAGCAGTATCGGCACAGTCAAATTGATCGATCAATACATCATGTTGATCGATCAATCCCACATTGATTGATTAATTTCACCATTGATCAATCAAAAACCTTCAGAAATGCACAACCATACGATTTTGTCATTTTTAATCTATTTTCATCCAAATCTTCTACGATCTTCATCGAATCACACACACATCCACACTAAACTAAAACAATGATTTATTCTATAATCTAAAGCATTAAAATCAAATAAAAACTAACCTTTCTTCGATCAATTTTGCGCCTTTAAGGATCATTGTCCAAAAGGGTTTTGAAATGAAACTTTCGGATCTCTACGGCGAATCCACAGAGATTGATCACAATGAACTCAAGATGACGTTGCTCATCCTTACGCATCGATCTTAACCTCTTTCAAGCACGGGAAACGATCATGAGATGATCATTCTTCAAAAAATAAGGTTTCTAAAGGAAAAAGGGTTTGAACGGCTGAGGTTTTCAAGAGCGGAACTTAAGTCATGATCGCATTAAATGCTTCGCGGAGAGTGCGGAGATTGCGGTGATTACACGATCTTGCGGTCAGAATCTCACGAGAGTTTGAATGGTGACGAATTCCGAAAATGGGACTCGGCTCTTGGTTCCTTCTCCACAAATTTTCAAACGGCTAACACATAGCCTCAAAGCAACCCATTCTCTCTCTCTCTCTCTTATACCCTAAAACCCAACCAAAATATCTAGATATTTTTATACCAATTTCTATCCACTTACCTTAGACTTGGCTTCGGTGTTGAGCGGCACACAGTGCGTCGGTGCACGGCTCATCTACTAAAGGCCCAAATTAAACCTTTTAACTTGATTCCTTTACACACACAGTATCTCAAACATATTTAATTACTTATTTAATATTTTTAAGGCGACCTTGTTTTCCATGCCGGATACATACACGGTTTCAGTCGGGTTCGGGTCTGATTTTACGGGTTATTACATTCTTCCCACCTTAAAGAATTTTCGTCCTCGAAAATCGACATGCCAGTTTCAAAAAGGTATGAGTATAATTCAATATGCCCAAAAATTATGGTCATGACATTTACCCTTCTTCAAGGAATTTTTGCTTTCAAAATTGTAAAACACACCTAAACAGGTCTACTATCCACACAAGTTTAAACAAAGCAGTGATAATTATGTCACAAAATTTTATTGTATTATAGTAATAGATCAAGATAGAATAGCTAAGTTCTATTTTATTATTGTCAATAATATTATTATAAATTTTTAATTTATTTTGATTTCCTTGCCAGGCACGCATATCAAAGCAATCAAGTTCTGTTTAGAATTTTAGAGTCATTACATTATCCCCCCCTTAGAAATTTTCGTCCCCAAAAATGTCTAACAAACACGAACAGTTCGAACCCTAGCAAATGTGCACAGAACATCAGAATGAATATTTGGTTAAAGGGACATCAGATGCATCCCCCTCAAGTGCAACATTAGGCTATGCCCCCCCCCCCCCCCATCATCTGGTGCTTGTCCGTTAGGCACCCCCGCAACCGGAGCTGGTGGTACAATCCCCTCCTCAGGTAACCTCTTGACCAATAGATTATAGCTCTTAGTCCAGTCCTTGAGCTTGAAAACTTTAATGTTCTTGGTCAAGCGAGGCTCGCCAGGAGCCAGGCTATACTCCTCTCTTAATGCGATATACTGCTCGACCATTCTTGTTATCAATTGAGCATATGGCAACTCTTTTTTTTGAAGCAGTCTTCTGTTTCTCAAACAACAAATCTCTGCCATTGATCTCGCGGACTTGTGCGAAAACGGGTTTATGGCACTCGTGATAAAAGTATCAAGCAGCCATAGTCTATCAGGGAGGTGGGCTCAGTAAGAGCTTCACCTACACTACATTGACCACAAGTCTATCATGGTATGGGACATCTTTGACATACGGTGGCAACAACAAGTCTCCACATACCGTGAAGAACACAGTAAAGTGGTGGCGACATCAAATTGGTTAAATTTATAGTCACAACCGTCAATGTTGGTGACTAATTGGTGATGGTTGTCATCCCGGCGAAGATGTTGATAAGAGAGCCTCACGATACGAGGATAAAAATGGACGTAAAATGACTCATGCAATGTTCTCAACCCTAGCGTATCAATATAGTCGATCACCCATTCCATTTCGCGCCAATCCTCAAATAGCGTAGAGTCGAAAGCACATTCAGGCAACAATGTTTTAGAAGCCCACCACTCTTTTGGAAGTTCTTGGTGAATTAGTGGTGGCTGTGGGTTTTGAATGGGTAGCACATCTTATTCGATTGGTACGCGAAATAAGGAAAAGAGTAGGGTTCACCACAATAGCCGAGAAAAATGCGATCCAATGAATCAAAGCAAGAAGCTCCGATAGCCGAAAATATCCCTTGAACGCAAAGGAATCAAACTCTCTCGAACGATTGAAGATCTTAATCATGCGAGTGAGAAATAAAAACCCAAAATATAACTTAAACCGATAAAATTGATCGATCAATGCTCAGTTTGATCGATCAGGCAATTCCTTTTTCTTTTTTCTTTTTTTTTCACAGAACTTAGTATAAACTAGTTTGATCGATCAATTGCATAGTTGATTGATCAATTCACCAAATTGATCGATCAATCATTACAGTCAAGCTGTTTCTTTAAACACCTCATTAATAGAGGCATTATCCAGTCCCTATTTCACCACATATAGGGTATCAGTATATGCTATTTAGACAACTCCAACTGTATAAAATTGTAATTGCCACGTATATAAAGCAATAATGGGTTAGAATTAAAAATCGCAAAAACGTCCTCTCGCATTAGGTGAACAAATGCGGGTATGACTCACGAATTTCGGCTTCGCGTTCCCAGTTTGCCTCTGTAGCTGAGTGATTTACTTGCGAATTCCATGGTTTAGGGTTCTATTTTCCATCCCATCTCATGATTTTCACACCATTGAATATCTTACCTTGGGTCGGCCGATTTCTCAGCCCACGAGCTCAACAAGCTCTAAGGTTCCAATGGTTTAACAATCTCCAAAACTAGTGGCGATCCTTGCTAGCTTCGACACAATCGCATGGCGTCCATGCTCAACATTCACGAGCAATAACACCCTCACCAAATCTCTTTTTCTTTCTTCTTAAATTCCACCACTCAACATAATTGCAAGAGTTAAAGCAAAAAGAATAATCCCCATTCCTAGCCAAGCCTTTAAACTTCCAACTGCTAGTATGTAAAGCATACACCCCCCCATAGGTGTGCAAGATCACATCAATGGTCCACACCGTACACACATGTGCACTGTACACCCATACGTAATCTAACGCACCTCATTATATTTGACTTCCACATAGCCGAATCAGTGACCAGACGGGCATGTCTCCCTAAGTAGCAACATGTGGGTAAAGAAGACACATCAAGAGTCCTTCCACCATCCACACGTACGCACATCTATAATCCGCAGACTAGCAATCTACCTGCAGGAAGCCATATAATTTAGAAGTCCCCATCATAATTTCAACGTCCTCCAAAGTAGGGTTATCATAATATCTGGGAAGAATTTTCCTCCTCGAAAATAACCTAAAGATATCCCGAGTAAAACTCAATTATTCATAGCGTTAATGTATACGCGCAGAGGTATTATGTGTGAAATAGTCACAACCATACAGTCGCCAGTCATATATGCACAACCCCTCTCTCTGAGTCCACACATCCACAATGGACTCACACGCATTTAGAGTCAAAATAGTTTCCCCCAAAATCAGTGTATCCATACGACCCCTATAGGTGAAATTGTCAGGTTAATGTACTGGTCGCTAAGCTCATCCCAAATCTACTGAAAAAGTGTGACAGTCTTCTCATTCACCGGGTAGCTCATATCACACCTCCATAAGAAATTATATACAGTATTATGTCACCATCACGTTAACCATTAGTCAAAAGAAAACGACCATAATGCCCACAAAATTCATACATAGGCAAAAACTAGCTGTTGGGCTTTTCATTAAGGATGCTCTCCCTTATTTACTTGACTGGTGTTCATTTCATAAAGAATTGTATATTGATCATGAGATTAAGACTACTTAACCAGAATGTATCTATAAATAAGATCAACCAAACCTTGAAGGATATATAATGTGTTGTCCATTCAACAGATCTTCACTTCAATGATGTTAATCATTAGCGATCATATATCATTTCCATTGTATTAATCATAGTGACCCCTTACGATTGTAAAAATACTCATGGAGCACAGTGGACCAATTTTGAAACATACCATTCATCCGAAAAATCTGATTCACCACATTGATGCTATCGTTATCAGAATAAATCAACTCATGACCCGGAATAGGTCTCATCTGTCTATGAACAAATGTTCACACTCACCTACTTTCTGATATGCAACGGTGGTAAGAGATATCACCAAAATGATATAAAGCCATCACTAAGATGAGATAAAGCTATCATTAATATGAGGTATAGCCATCACCAAAATGAGATAAAGTCATTACCAAAATGAGGTAAAGCCATCAGCAAAATGAGATAAAGCCATCGCCAACATGAGATAAAGCCATCAGCAAAATTAGATAAAGCTATCACCAATATGAGAACCTCTAAAATCTATCACAACGATCGTAAAATCTTCAAACTTTATGCCCTTAACCAATCTTATGATACGCGAATAGAATTCCGATCATACAGAAAGGGCAAAAGAGTGTGACACATCTAGCCTTTCAAATCAAGGAGATGATTGCAAATGATTGCTCTCAATGTCATACATAAATACTTAGGCATGATTAATCGACTCTTCATGTGCACAACTCTCAACACACTCCCTATACTAACTAAATCTTCATATATTCCTTGGAAATCTATAGTCATTCATCATGGCTTAGGTGAAAACAGCAGAATCCACCATAGCGACATCCAATTCTGCTCTCTCATGATATCCGTAATTAAAATTTTCCTATCCTCTATCAATTACCGACATGATTGTCTTAGATTTTTCCAATTCTCGAAAAACTTCCAGAGTAAACTACAGCGATTAACAACCGAACTCACGTTTAGAAGGAACGTATTTAAATACACCATAATCATGACTCATTAGTTAGGAAGAAGAACACTAGGATTAAGTCTGCTAATTCAGCTTCATTTCTCATAAGTATTAAGAAAATTTTAAATTCACTAAACAATTGTCCTAAAAAAATTTATTGTAACTGTCAAGATTTATTAAGTCTACCAATATAACTATCACTTACGTAGTTAATCTTCTGAATTTAGAATTCGTTTATGTCATGCAAGTGATTTAAGTTGATATACAAGCGATAATGTTATGATATTCCGCACGTGTCAAAACCAACAAAATTCCTAAATCATCTGAACATTAAAACAAAATCTTGACAATTGATATTGAACTTATACCTTGGGCATCTTGAGTCGCAGGAAGAATCGGCTTGGAAGTAGACGTCGAGGTCTCCTGCTTCTGTCGCTTATCTTGGCAGTTATTGACTCGGTATCCTTGCTCACCACATCTAAAACAAGCACCCGAGAGAAGCCTACAAGCCTCCGTTCTATGAGATTTCCCACACCACGCACATATTACAAATGGTGTAGATGAGGAGACAGGTAAGGCCTGCCGTGCCGGAGTAACTCTAGTCGTCGCCGGATGTAAAGAGCGAGAACTACCTTGAGTGGTTGTCGAGGCCATCGCTTCCTTTTTCAAAGTAGGACAATGTCTTATCAAGTGTCCCATTCGTCCACACCTAAAACAAGCCTCAGTAGATCTTCTACAGTCTCTCGCTAGGTGTCTCCCGTCACATCTAAAACATGGTTCATCTAATGTCGATGGAGAGGTGTGACTCGTCCTTCTCAACATTGTCGTAAGTAACGCAGCCTACTGAGTCATAGTGCTAAGCATCACTTCAAGCAACTGTTTATTCAGCTCACCTCCTCCAGTGTGCACAATCTTAGCCTTCTTTCATGGTGCCATTTCGATCTGTTAACATGACACAAAATTCCCATCAATAATTGTCATAGTCACAATGGCCCAAAGTTCCAACATCTTAAAACATATTTTATCTAATAGCCGTATATTTATCAAATCATCCAATATTTCCCTTAAAAGTGATTATGAGATCCACAATTTAAGTCTTAAATCGAATCCCAAGTTCTAAATCTCCAGCCATAGCTGCGAGTTCCCTATGGAAGCTAAAACCAAAACTCCACTAACTTTGCTAAAGTCCTAATTGGGTCATAGAAAACTCACTTCCCAACCATACCTACATCCATAGCCTAGTCTGAAGTCCTAACACGACCTAAAGCCTAGGCTCTGATACCAACTGTGACAGCCCGGATTTCCGTGCCCAAAAATCCGTGCCATCAGGATCATACTTTGGATGATCCCCAAGACAAATCACGAAGTGTCTGCTCGTACAGCGGAAACCAAGCAGACACTGTCCAGCAGTGGTAGATCGAGTCATCTCATAAGACTTTTAATATAAAAGAACACAATAAATAAAACATATAATTCTATTTACTAAAAGAATATACATTCCCAAAAAGGAACCAAGAAGAATCATTGGTGATGGACATCCATCACCCAAACAATGGTTCCTGATAGTGGTTCCAATAGAATGTATAACAACACAAAAATACAATATCTGTAGTAATATATATATACAAAACAGTGGCCACCAAGCACACAATAATTCAGAATATCAAAATACAGCAAATCGGACTCAAGTACCCAGGCTACGGATAGAACTCGTCGCGGATGTCCGCTCCTCGCCCTCACCGACCTCCTGGTCGCTCATAATCTGGGTCACTCTCAGTGCCGGGAGCTACTGCCTCTGAACCTAAAATGTTAATGAAAAATCAGGTGAGCTACATCATAGCTCAATAGAAGAATTCCAACTAAAATGAAATGAATATGCAAGACATGATATCTTAAGCAGGAAGTCAAATCAGAATGTGTAAACAGGACAAAAACAGATTAAATACTGAGCTTGTAACCAAGAAACAGGTGTTATGCATGTATATCATTAATGACTTAAAATGTGAATATTTCTAACTTAAGAAACTCCCGTGACTCTATAGCATGGAGTAAATAGGAATATTCCGATAGGAAACCCCAACCAATCGTCGTTCACATGAACAATTTTAGATTGCAGTAATGCCTCATCTATGGAGTGCAATTGTGTGGAGAGATTTCAAGCAGATGCACAAGTGTGTCAGGCATCGGATATACCGCCGGATCGGTGGGGATCATCTGGTTAAATCATCAAATTACATACGCACATAGACCTCACAGATCAGATAGCAGAAATCAGAAGCAGGTTTCAGGATATAAATCATGAGACAGAAATCGGAGCTAACAGGAATTTATGATATGCTTACATGCTTATTAAAACATAAATCAGGGCGCAGATATGAAATAAACATGAAATCATACTCAAAACAGTTTAAGTTGGTTTTCCCCTACCTCAGGTCAGACCTCTTTCCAAGCAAATCCAACGCCGTTCTAAAGCAGTCCAAAAGTTCTTATCTACGATCTTCACTCTTAGTCTACATCACACACATGATGATGTATAAAAATTGATCCTAATTATTAATAATATTGACGTATTTAAGTGTTTTCTCAAAACTAAGACGGAAATGGGTAATTTCGTGTTGACTCGAAACTTGACCCAACTTCCCACTTTATTTTGACCCTCAAAACATTTGATTAAAGATTTAGCTAATTCATAAAAGAGTTAGATATCGTCGTACTCTTTCCAACGCATCAAGAATCGCATCAATCGGAGTTCGAGACAAGGTGTTATGGCCAAACTACCGAAGCTATATCGATACTTCAGTCAAAACGTGCTAACTTAGAACTTGGCCAAACTTCCAGCTCAATTTTGATCATCAAAACAATTTATTCATTAGTTAGTTAATTCATAAAAGTTATGGATTTAGTTGTCCTCTTTCCAATGCTATAAGAATCGCATCAATCGGAGTTCGGAGTGAAACGTTATGACCAAAACACTGAAGCAGTATCGGCACAGTCAAATTGATCGATCAATACATCATGTTGATCGATCAATCCCACATTGATCGATCAATTTCACCATTGAGCAATCAAAAACCTTCAGAAATGCACAACCATACGATTTTGTCATTTTTTATCTATTTTCATCCAAATCTTCTACGATCTTCATCGAATCACACACACATCCACACTAAACTAAAATAATGATTTATTCTATAATCTAAAGCATTAAAATAAATAAAAAACTAACCTTTCTTCGATCAATTTTCCGCCTTTAAGGATCGTTGTCCAAAAGGGTTTCGAAACGAAACTTTCGGATCTCTACGGCGAATCCACAGAGATTGATCACAATGAACTCAAGATGACGTTGCTCATCCTTACGCGTCGATCTTAACCTCTTTCAAGCACGGTAAACGATCATGAGATGATCATTCTTCGAAAAATAGGGTTTCTAAAGGAAAAAGGGTTTGAACGGCTTGAGGTTTTCAAGAGCGGAACTCAAGTCATGATCGCGTTAAATGCTTCGCAGAGAGTGCGGAGATCGCGGTGATTACACGATCTTGCGGTCAGAATCTCACGAGAGTTTGAATGGTGACGAATTTCGAAAATGGGACTCGGCTCTTGGATCCTTCTCCACAAATTTTCAAACGGCTAACACTTAGCCTCAAAGCAACCCATTCTCTCTCTCTCTTATACCCTAAAACCCAACCAAAATATCTAGATATTTTTATTCCAATTTCTATCCACTTACCTTAGACTTGGCTTCGGTGTTGAGTGGCACACAATGCGTCAGTGCACGGCTCATCTACTAAAGGCCCAAATTAAACCTTTTAACTTGATTCCTTTACACACACAGTATCTCAAACATATTTAATTACTTATTTAATATTTTTAAGGCGGCCTTGTTTTCCGTGCCGGATACGCACACGGTTTCAGTCGGGTTCAAGTCTGATTTTACGAGTTATTACAGAGGTTCACTGGATCTTATTTCCAGGGCATAAGAAATCCACAAGAGCTCTTTAGAATGTTGCTCGCGCGAGCTCTAAAACTCGGTCGCATGAGTTACAAAACTCTGTGATTTCTGAGTTTCTAAAATCCAATTTTTCTCTCACGATTTCTCGCCATTTCTCTTCCAATCTCTCCACACACATTCACACACATAAACCAACATTTATTCTACAAATTTAGATAATTAAAATAAACACGATCGTACCTTTTACAGATCGATTTCACGATTGAGGAATGTGGCTCTAAAAGGGGTTTCGGAACGAAACCTTCAGATTTCTCCAACGATTTCCACCATGATTGCTCTCACGAGATCAAAGTAACTTCCTCTATTCACACGTATCGATTCTCACCTTTTCAAGCGTTGAAGTCGAGAACAAGAGATCGGTTCAGACACGTTCTAACTCAAGGGTTTCACTCACAAAGGGGGTTTCACAAATGGAACTCAAGCGACGGTTAGCGTCAAGCACGAAGAGTGCGGAGTTTGCGAGGGATCACACGGTCCAAAACACACAAGGGGTTTCCGGCAGATGGGGCTCACGCTCTCACTCTTCTCTCAAATTTCTCCTTCTCTGTCTCACTCTCTCTAGCAAAAGCAAGCCCAATGGCTTACGGGAAAAGCCAACCCTTCTCTTTATAATTGGGTTTCCCTTAGTGTGGAGCACACACATACAACCTTGTGTGTTTAGTTCTTAACCTCTAAGGTTGAGATTCAGCGTTGAGCGGCACACCGCAAGTCGGTGCATGGCTTCACCACTAAAGGTCTAATCAAGTTCTAAACCTTAATCCTTCCACACAATTTTATCCAAATAATAATTAAAAGCCTATGGCGACATCGGTTGCCGTACCAGACATGCACACGGGGGTCGATCTAGTTCAGGTTCAAATTTACGGGTCATTAGAAAGATGATGGGAACTTGCTAAAGCAGGTGAACTCCATTATGGCAATGGCTAGCAGAGAGTTATGACATACGCAGCCTAAGTCTCCTCACTGACATCAAGAGATTATCGAGCTTTACAAATAGTCTGTAGGAGGGATATTTATGAAAAGTTGACTTGCACATATTTTTAGGGGCAGTATGAATCCTTGATATTTATTAAAAATGCATTAAAAAACATTAAGGATAGTGACGAAATATTATGTAATTAAGAGAATGGCCACTGCCATTTTATCCTTTTCCATTCTCTTCTACAACAATAACAATAGATAAGTACTCTAATTAAATCATTATTTATTTTCTCATGGAGGATAGCAATTCACTAGCTAGTTTGTCCATATTCATATAAGATGAACCACCTTCCGTGATAGCCTCTTTAGCACTCTTCTTCAATTTTATGGCCTCGTTTCTCATCTCCTTGCCCCTCTCTCCTTCCATCAATTCCCTAACAAGTCCCTCTATTTCCTCTCTCTTAGCATCACTATTAATCTCCATGCCAACACCCCAGTCGGTGTAAGCATATCGGCAATTCGTCTGTTGCTCGGCAAAGAAAGGCCAACATATCATGGGCACTCCTTCACATATGCTTTCTATCGTAGAATTCCATCCGCTATGGGTTAGAAATCCCCCAATCGAAGGGTGGGAGAGCACTTTCTCTTGTGGACACCAACTCACTAGCAAACTTCTTTCTCCTGTTTCCTTGATAAACTCTTCAGGTAACATTGCCGATTCACCCCTCACTAGATCATGTCGAATAACCCATAAGAATGAATGTTTGCTATTCGCGAGCCCCCAAGCAAATTCTCTCATTTGTTGGGAGGTCATCACTGTGATGCTCCCAAAATTCACATAAATGACGGAATTGGGCTTCATTTGATCCAACCATTCAAGACACTCCGTCTCTTCTTTCCATAGATTTGATCCAATGGAGTCCAGTTCATTTTGAGGTATGGCTTGACAAAACTTTGAAAGAGGGCCTATGGAGTAAACTTCAGGTAACATCGATTTCAATGCATCGATAACCTCATATTCCAAGACGTCGAACGTATTTAGAATAAGCGCAGATGCTTTAGAAACTCTTTGGGCTTCCTTATCTACAAAGTTGAGCATAATGTCATTGGGATCAGTTGTCCGCAAAAAACTAGGAAGATCTCTCAACCGAATGTTCTTCATCCCCGGTATCCAATCTATGTGAGAGTCGAGATATCCATTGTCCAAATAACTGGCATCTATAATTCAACAAATCAAAGAATTATTAAAATGAATAACAATCATAGTTTGCACTGGGCTACGATCAGATATCAAATTTAAGAGAAATCAATTAATATTTTATTTATGGTTATGGAGTGGCTTCCCTGGGGGTGTAGTGTTTCATGGCTACATTAGTTCCAAGATCACGTGTCACCTGATCAACCTTGTGCATGTTTTCATGGCAGTTAATTTTCTGATTAGGTGCCACTTAGGGGTGTATTCGGTTCAGTTTGGTCGGTTTTGGACCAAAATCACATATTAAATCGGTCCTAATCGGTTTCTAGATTTTCAAATCAAATCAAACCGTCCAACTCTTAAACCAAACCAACCCGATTCGATTCGGTCGGTTTTGGTTTTCTTCTAAGTTCTACTTGCACATCAAAATTTTCTCTAACTTCTCAACCAATTTTCCTATAAGGTCTACTTTACGGTTTTAGAATTTAAGAATAGACTAAAGACAAGGGTAGAGTTTTATATAAAAATATGTATTTTCCTTAAATACCCTTTAAAATTAATCAACCCCTGGACCTCTCTCTCTCTCTCTCTCTCTCTCTCTCTATATATATATATATATATATATATATATATATATATATATATATATATATATATATACTTACAAATTGCATTCGGTTTGGCTCGGTCAGTTTCAGCTTGGAGCCAAAATCAAACCAAACTTTTCAATTTTTCCTTTTTCTAAATCAAACCCAAACCGGTACCCATCCAAACTAGACCAAACCCGACGGTTCGATCGGTTTGGTAGGTTCGGTCCAGAAAAGGCCCAGCCCTACTGCCACTTGTATCCCAAATGACATTCGTGCAGCTTTAAACGCTGCCTGCTAATGTAAAGCCGAATCCTTTTTCCATATATAAAAGCGAACCAGTGCAATACCTTCGAGTGGTGTGAGACCTCTTTCAATGAGTTCTTTGTAATGGAGATAGCCCATGAAACCACAAGCACTCGTGGTCCAGAACAACACCTCCGGAATCCCAAGCTCTTCGGCTACCGCTAGCGTAAAGCTCATGACACCATCCGAAACTATGCAGCTGACTCGCGGCGTATCTGATGAAGCAGAATCATTAAGCTTAGCTACGAGGTCACGGAAGGGAACCAAACAGGTCTTGCTCGTTGAATCACATAAAGATGGGATATCTTGTGTGCCGTCCTGATCGGATGGCGGCAGACCGTCCGGTATGGATTCGAATTGGAAATCGTCTAGGCCCTTTAAAGAATCAGGGCCTCTAGATCTCAATAGACGGTTATGATTGTACCGGGTGTTGACAAAGGTAATGTGGAAGCCTCTAAAATGAAGGAGCTTAGCTACTTTTAGCATAGGATTTATATGCCCCTGTGCAGGGAAGGGGATACAAACTGCATGTGGCTTCTCCATTGTAGATGACAGTTGCACCATTTTTTTTTTCTCTACGCTCATGAACTTAAGCTGCGTGAGAAAGGGTATACTTATAGGTAAAGACGACAGTGTACAGAAATAATACGGTGGCCGCCTTGTTGGACTATAAGTTTTACACTCTTTTGTTGCGTAATCAGTTGCATAATTACTTCCCTTAGCCGACTCATATATATATATATATATATATATATATATATATATATATATATGTGGCAAAGGAGAAAATTCGCTCAGGCGTAGAGATATTTCTACGCCAATGTGACAAAGGAGAAAATTCGCTCGGGCGTAGAGATATTTTTACGCCAATTGATATGAGCGTGACACATAATGTCTTTTTTGTGAAGTGATGGGTGACATAGAGCCTAATTTACTAACTAGAGTTAAACTTTTTAAATATTTTAGAAGTTATAATCTATTTCAAGCGAGTCATTTTTCACTTTTTTATAAGTCTTTTTAAAGCCTCTTTTTCTCTCTCTTTTTTTAGGTGTCAGATTTACTTTTTCAGATATATTTTATTTAAAAAATATGTGCGCTCGGTAGCGAAGCGCTAACACCTCTACAGAGCAGCGTCGATGCCTCGTTTTAGGGGCGCCGACGCTTCGATTAAAATATATATATATTTATTTTTTATGAAAGTATCAGCGCTTCGTTTTAGAGGCGCCAGTGCTTCGATAATTTATTTATTTTTATTTTTATTGAAGTGCCGACGCCCTTAAAACAAGTCGGCACTTCATTTTATGGGCGTCGGCGCTTCGTTTTAGGTGTATTGGCGATTCGCTCTTGAGGTGCTAGCGCTTCGCTACCGAGCGCCACATTTTTTGAGTAAAATATACATGAAAAAGTAAGCCTGAGAGTTTCTTGGAAAAAAAAGAGAAAAGAAAGAGACTTTAAAAACGCCCAGAATGATGACTGAATGTGACAGCCCGGATTTCTGTGCCCAAAAATTCATGCCATCAGGATCATACTCTGGATGATCCCCAGGACAAATAACAAAGTGTCTGCTCGTATAGCGGAAACCAAGCAGACACTGTCCAGCAGTGGTAGGTCGAGTCATCACATAAGACATTTAAAATTAATGAATACAATAAATAAAACATGTATTTCTATATATCAAAAGAATATACATTCCCAAAAAGGAACCAAGAAGAACCGTTGGTGATGGACATCCATCACCCAAACAATGGTTCCTGATAGTGGTTCCATTAGAATGTATAAAAGGACATGAATACAATATCTATAGTAATATATATACAGACGGTGGCCACCAGGCACACAATAATCCGAAATATCAAAATACAAAATATCGGACTCAAGTACCCAGGCTACGGGTAGAACTCGTCTGCTTGGATGTCCGTCTCCTCGTCCTCGGCCTCAGCCTATGGGTCAGGCTGGTAATCTGGGTCGCTCTCGGTACCAGGAACTACAGCCTCAGAACCTATAAATGATTTAGAAACAGGGTGAGCTACATCCTAGCTCAATAGAAGAATTCCAGTTAAAGTTGCATCTTAATTATAAAACATGGTTGCAGAAGATATAATCGTAATGTAGCGATGTGAGCAGATGTATGAGATATCGAAATTTATCAGTTTACATAATGTAATGCATATATCATTCAATGACTTAGAATAATAAACTTAAATAACTCCCGTGAATATAGCACGTGATGGCCAGATTTGGTCTGATGGGTAATCCCGACCATTGTCGTTCACATGAACAATTTTAGGAATGCTACAATGCCTCAACTACGGAGTGCAATTGTGCCGAGAATTTTCAAGCAAATGCACGAGTGTGCCAGAAATGGATATACCGCCGAGTCAATGAGATTCATCAGAATATTAAACCATAAATCATATGCAGACATATCATATTTAACGGAAATCAGATGACAGATGACAGGTGTCAAAGTTATAACAGAGTTAACACACATATGTTAGACATGACTGGACAATAAAATCAGACTATGCAGTCAAATACAGAAGCTTTGGAACCATGAGATAAAAAATAAATGCAATTTCAATGGAATTCTCCTACCTTAGGTCAAACCTCTTCTAAGCAAATCCAAAGCTTTTCAAGGCGTCATGGTCTGATCCTAGACCATAAACATAGTATTCTACGTGTCAGGAATGTCGGAACGTGAACTGGCAAGATGTCCAGTGGTGTTTACTTTACAAAAATCAAAACAGGCAGAAACAGGGGTGATTGATCAATCACCACTCTTATTGATCGATCAATCCTTCTTGTTGATCGATCAATGATCCCATTGATCGATCATCACACTCAATTTAACTCACCAGCAACAGAGGTAGTTGATCGATCAATGACCTTTATTGATCGATCAACACTCATCATTGATCGATCAATACCTTAATTGATCGATCACCAATCCATTTTCTTCATATTTTAGCATAGCCAAAATTGATCGAACACCAGCTTGGTTGATCGATCAATGCATCATGTTGATCGATCAATGCCCTCATTGATCGATCAATAGCCCAAAATCTCAATTTTCCCACCTTCTGTTCACATTTAAAATTTATACAGATTGATCGATCAATGCCTTCATTGATCGATCACTACACACAAGTGATTGATCAATGCCTTCATTGATCGATCACTACACACAAGTGATTGATCAATGCCTTCATTGATCGATCACCACCAGTCATTCATCGATCACCCTCTCTGTGATCGATCAATACTCAGGATTGATCGATCAATCCACAATTGATCGATCAATACCCTTCGAGCATTGAACTTCTAGAAATTTCAGGGTTTTTGTTCCCTTATTTGTCTTATACAAATTGATCGATCAATGACTTTCATTGATCGATCAATCTTGTCATTGATCGATCAATAATGACAGAAACTCTATCATTAATGGAGATCATCTATCTTCCTTATTTTTGACCCATTCTCATTAATGATTTCTTGCAACCATTAATACACACACACATATATAAGGGCTCTTATTTGCCCATATTTAAAAGCATAGGCTCACCTTTGCTTGGGCCCTTTTTTGGATTCCGGCAAAAAGGTCCGAAAGGGTTTCGGATCTGGAACTCGAGCTATATCGCCAATGTGACTCCGACAAGGAGAAAATCGGCTCAGGTTCAGCACGCAGAGGCTTCACACGTACCTAGACCGTACTTGAGCTCATCCCATTGAACTCCACATACCCTTACTAAGATTTACGCACGATCTCGGTACCTCTAACCCTCTTTCCTCTTAGAGCGCACTGAAATCCCAACCTAGCTACAGACTCTTTGCTCAAGAGCAAGGGGAAGAAGAAGAAGAACACCTCTCTCCCAAGTCTCTCCCTTCCCTTATAAGCTACCTAAACTGAAATATCTTTGATATTTCAGTTTAGACCCTAATTTGCACTCCAGTGTTAAGCGCCTACACGAACCTCTATGGCGTAATGTGTTACTTCAACACCCTTCACAACTCGGACTTAAACGGAAATTCACGCGTGAATTCTTCTAACTACGGTGCAACTTTATGTCAACTAATATTAATTATTAATTTTCAAATCGGTCTCGATTTTTGTACTGGGCACGTAGATAGAAATAGTCAGATTCTTGTTCTAGATTTCAGGGTCATTACGTTATCCCCCCCTTAGGAATTTTCGTCCTCGAAAATGTCAGGGTAGTTATAGTCATTGCAGTGAGTAAAAGTAACAGTTTACTATGACAAGCATGAATGAAAGTGTACAGACAGAACGTGAAATGAGATGCAGAATAAATAGATGATAGCAACATATAAAGTAATCAACAAAATTTAATAGAAGAGTAAAGGAATTACCTGTCGGGACATCAGATGGTCCGGCCTCGTCAGGCGTGGGTCGGTTGGGACGAGGTGGTGGTGTGCGGTAGTCACGAGGGTCCACCACGTGCTGACGAGCGTGGGCGATCATCGGCGTGGACGTCGTGGCATATAAGTGTTGCATGACGAGCTCATGCATGCCCTCGTGATAATCCAGACGACGATGGATCTGTCGCTGGAACGCGTCCATACCATCAAGACGCTCATGAATGCACCGGTTACCCTCCACAAGCTCGCGAAGCATGGCTGCTATGTCGACTAAGGAAGGTGGTGGGGGATGTGTTGGGGTGTGACGGGGCGGGCGACGGGGTGTAGTGGGGGTAGGTCTTGTAGACACCTCAGGCAGAGGCTGTGGATCACGTGAGGCCTCCCCCTCTCCAAGTGCAGGCTGGGTAAGTGTCGCACCCTTGGCGGCGGCAGGCGGAACGGGCTCAGCTGCGCCCTCCTCCTCCTCCGGGAGCTGTCGAACCAACAAATTGTAACTCTTGGTTCAGTCTTTCAGGTAAAATACTTTGGTATTGTCGACCAAGCGTGGCTCATTAGGAGCCAAGGTATATACCTCGCGTAGAGCGGCATATTGCTCTACCATCTTGGTGATGAGGTGGGCGTAGGGGATTTATTTTTTAACCCCAGATTTAACCTTTTCCGACATAAGGTCATTGGCATTTATGATGCCATCTATGACCAAGTCAACCATAGAGAACCAACGGTTCTCAAAGGTAGAAAATAGTGCCTGTTGCACCACACCAGTACGCGAGGACTTATAGAAAAATGGGTTAAGTGCACACTTGATGTATGTATCAAGCATCCACAATTTGTCTAGCAATTGGGCCCGTGAGATGGATTGGCCCTTCCCATGCTAACCTTGGGTCATTTTGGTGACCACGTCAGTGAAAGGGACCTCCTTGACATATGGGGCATCCAAACCCGCGTTCTCAACGTAAGCGGACGGGCATTGAAGTGCCGCCGCCACATGAAAATGGTTGAATTTGTATTCGAACCCATCGATGGATGTGACGAGTCGGTGTCGACTATCACCCCACCGTAGGTTTTGGAAGAAGAGTTTCACAATCTGGGGACAATAGTGGTCATGGAATGGTTCAAGCAAGGGCTTCAACCCGAGCTTTTGAATAAAACCCTTGGCCCAAGCCATTTCGGGTCGGTCTTCGTAAAGAGAGGAAGTGAAGACGTATTCGGGAAGAAATGTTTTGGAAGCCCACCAAGGTTTGGGGACTTCACGTTCGATTTGGGCCGGGACGGGGTGTGGAACGGGTGGAACCACGCCCGAAACAGGTGCCACGGGGAGCACAGAGGTCTGGGCAATGCGTTTGGTGGGCGGTACGGGTGTACGAGCCCGGGATGTCGGGATCTTCCGCGAAGCGTTCTTCGTTCGCGGCCCCATGGTTAAAATTTGTAACAAGAACGACAAAGAATCAACAAAAAGCGAAAAGGAGAAGTTACCGAGCGGATGGAGTGAAAGCCACTCGAATCATGCAGAAGGAAGGAGCTAGACGGCCGGAAATGAGTCGGGAAGGAGGTTGAACGGTTGGAGTCCAAAAGCCTTTTGATCGCTCACTCCAAGCTCGGTGCAAATGACCGTTCGAAAACCCCCAATCTTAACTTAAAACCTCAGGATTGATCGATCAATGCTTTTATTGATCGATCAATGGAGCATCTTTATGCCCCGGCCCGATGCATAGATCGATCAATACTCTCTATTGATCGATCAATGGTCCCTTAATTGATCGATCACTACTCTGTTGATTGATCAATGACCTCCTTTTTGATCGATCACACCATGTTGACTGATCAATACACTATACATTGATCGATCAATACCTTAATTGATCGATCAATCAATCGATCTCTACCCCTTAACTAGATGGTGTTGATCGATCAATGACCTTTATTGATCGATCAATAAGCCATGGTGATCGATCAATAGCTTCTATTGGTCGATCAATCATGCTAGAACCAACTTGTTTATATTTTTTATTCTTTTTGATTTCATAATGCGGATCAACAATATTCATAATAATAGAGGTATATTATATCTACATACGGCACCCGGGTAAATCATACATAGATATACAATTATGGACGTAAGTCGAGCCGTGAAAGTACCTTTGACGTCAAGTAAACAAATGCGGGTACTGCTCGCGAATTTCAGTTGCACGTTCCCAAGTAGCTTCCGAATCCGGATGATTTCGCCACTTGACTAGCACCAGTGGAATCAACTTGGTCCACAAAACTTAATCTCTATGATCCAAAATCGCGATTGGTTCCTCAATGACCATCAAGTCCTCTTATAACTCAATCGGTTGAAAATCCAAGACATGAGTCGGGTCGCGCATGTATCGTCGCAGCATGGAAACATGAAACACGTTATGCATGCTCGCCAACTGCGGTGGTAAAGCAATCCGATAAGCGACTTCGCCAACCCGTCTGAGTACCTCAAATGGACTGATATATCAAGGACTCAACTTCCCACGCTTTCCAAAGCGCATCACGCCCTTGGTTGGCGAGATCTTTATAAAGTCCTTGTCTCCAACCTGAAACTCCACGTGCGTCCGATGGAGATCGGCATAGCTCTTTTGGCGACTTTGAGCAACCCTCAATCTTTCGTGGATCAATCGAACTGTCTCGGTTGTATTGTCCACTATATCAGGTCCCAAAACAAGCTTCTCACCGACTTCTTCCCAATTCAACGGAGATCTGTATCGTCATCCATACAAGGCTTCATAAGGCGCCATCCCAATACTCAACTGATAGCTGTTATTGTATGCAAACTCGATCAGAGGTAAATGTTGATCCCATGAACTATGAAAGTCTAACATACATGCACGCAACATATCCTCTATAATCTGGTTCACTCTCTCAGTCTGCCCATCTGTCTGAGGATGAAACGCTGAGCTGAACTCCAATTTAGAACCCATGCCTTCTTGAAATCGTCTCCAGAATTGCGACGTATAGAGCGGATCTCTATCACATACGATGCTGACTGGTATGCCATGTAACCGAACTATCTCCTTCATGTACAGCTCTGCTAGCTTATTAGTTGTATACGTAGTCCGATACAGTAGAAAATGTACAGATTTCGTCAGTCGATCTACAATAACTTGGATGGCATTGTTCTTCCTCAATGTGCTCGGTAATCCCAAAATAAAATCTATAGAAATGGCTTCCCATTTCCACTCTGGTATTGGCAATGGTTGTAACAAACCCGCCAGATTTCGATGGTCTACTTTCACCTGTTGGCAGACCAAACACCGAGAAACATAATCTGCAACATCTTTCTTCAGTCCTCTCCACCAAAAACTTCGTTTGAGATCTTGGTACATCTTGGTACTCCCAGGATGTATAGCATACGTAGACTTATGCGCTTCCTCCAAAATTGTATCTTTTAGGTCCTTCGCATCAGGTATGCATATCCAATCTCTAAATAGCAAAGTGCCATCATCTTTGATGGTAAAATCAGGCCTGATCCCGTTGATCACATCCTTTCTAATGGCCATAAGCTCATCGTCAATCATCTGGAGCTTACGCACGTTATCAAACAATGTGGGCCGTATCACAATAGTAGCCATCAATGCCCCTGAACCTCTGACATCAATCAGTGTATCGCACAATGTCAGGTCCTCAAGTAGATGCCACCGCTGTACTCTGGTGATAAGATGTGATAACTAAGCTGAAAACTTCCTGCTCAAAGCATCTGCCACAACATTGGCCTTCCCAGGGTGATACTGGATGGAATAATCGTAATCTTTCAAGAAATCCATTCATCTGTGCTGTCGCATATTCAAATCCTTCTGGGTAAACAGATACTTAAGGCTTTTGTGGTCGGTGTAGATATCAAACGTCTCACCGTATAAGTAGTGCCTCCAAATCTTCAAAGCAAAGATCACCGCCGCTAACTCCAGATCATGAGTCAGGTAATTTCTCTCATGTTCCTTAAGTTGTCTAGAGCCATACGCGATAACCTTCTTGTGCTGGTTGAGGACACAATCCAAACCACTATATGATGCGTCACTGTAAATAGCAAAACCTCCTCTGCCTAAAGGTATAGCCAATACTGGTGTTGTAGTCAGACGCGTCTTCAGTTCCTGGAAACTCTTCTCACACTGATCAGTCCAATCAAACCTAGCATTTTCTTAGTGAGCTGAGTTAAGCGGTCTTGATAGTTTGGAGAACCCCTCTACAAATCACTTGTAGTATCCTGCCAAATTAAGGAAACTACGGACCTCAGTCACCGTTCTAGGTTGTTCCCAGTTCACGACCACTTCTATCTTTGTCGGGTCGACTGTTATACCCTTTGTAGAAACAATATGACCCAAGAAACTCACTTGGTCAAGCCAAAACTCATACTTACTGAGCTTTGCATACAATTGGTGCTCTCTGAAGGTCTGTAAAGCTACGTGTAGATGTTCTTCATGTTCTTCCATTGTCTTGGAATAGACAAGGATGTCATCTACAAAGACAACCACAGACTTATCCAAGTGTGGTTTGAACACTCGGTTCATTAAGTCCATGAAAGACGCAGGTGCGTTCATCAATCCAAATGGCATAACCAAGAATTCATAGTGCCTATATCTGGTTCTGAATGCCGTCTTCTCAATGTCTTCTGCTTTGACTCGTAGCTGATGGTAACCTGACCTCAAGTCAATCTTCGTAAAGAACCTCGCTCCTTGTAACTGATCAAACATATCATCGATCCTAGGGAGCGGGCAAATGATTCTTAATCGTCAACTTGTTCAACTGCCTATAGTCAATGCATAGTCACATTGAACCATCCTTCTTTCTGATAAATAACACTGGTGCTCCCCAAGGAGACACGCTCGGTCGAATGAACCCTTTGTCAAGCAGCTCCTGCAGTTGCTCCTTCAACTCTTGTAATTCTGTTGGAGCCATCCGATAAGGAGCCTTAGATACTGGTTCAGTGCCTGGAACCAGATTGATTGCAAACTCAATCTCTCGAGCTGTTGGTAGTCCTGGCAAATCCTCAGGGAATACATCAGGATAATCGCATGCAACGTGAATATCGGATATCACATTCGTCTCTTCCCGTTGCTCTTGTAGAAAGGCCATATATCCACTGCATCCACTCTTCATCATCTTTTCGACTCGAATAGCAGATATCAATGGAGCTACCTTAGACTTCACCCCGAAGAATCTGAATGATCGCTCATTTGAAGGACGAAAAACCACTATCTTTCGAAGACAATCAATGCTAGCGTGGAAAGCGGATAGCCAGTCCATTCCAAGAATGATGTCAAATCCCTTCATATCTAACAAAATTAAATTTGTCAGTGTCTCGTGATCATCTACTGACACTATCACCGATTTACACACTGTGAGTGCATTCACTACACTACCCGTAAGAATGGACACTATCAAAATGAAATCTAGTTGTTCAGGAGTGGCACTCAATTCTTTCGTAAATTGAGGCCTTACGAATAAATGCGTAGAGCCTGGGTCTATCAAAACTTGAGCTCTATGGAAGCAAATGTCACAACTCCTATATACTTTCAGCTCACCTATAATTCAGTTATAATATTAGATCAAGTGTTTAAGATATGTGGGCATATGTGTACTATTATTTTAACACTTAATCAAAAAAATTCTATCTTTACGAAATTTCCAGTTCATCTTGCTAGATAAATAGCTTCTCTTGAATTTTAATCATACCTTGGATGACATCATTCGATGTCAGAGTATCGGTCGCAGTAACAACGTATGCTCGACCGTGAACCACAGGTCAAGAAGATCTTTGTGTGGACACCGATCTTGACCTCTCTTTGCCGTCCTTGCTTTCCTCGGGGCAACTCCTAACCAAGTGGCCCATCTTGCCACACCTGTAGCACGCCCCTGTATCCCTCCGACAATCCTCTATTTTGTGTGGTTTCCCACACTTTGCACATGACACGGCTGGAGTGAAAGAAGAGACCCTCGAAGGTCCCTGGGTCACTGAGGCCCCGCTACCAGAAGACCCAGACGGTCTAAATGGTCTGGAAGAAGTAGGCACTGCTGCTCTCTGGTTCAAACTCGGACCTGAAGAAATCGCCGATCGAGAGTATGTAGGGTATCTCGGAGGTCTGGAGAATCTAGCTCTCTTGTTCTGCTCCGAGTCCTGAGACTGCCCTTGAAATGGCCTCTCTCTTGCCTGCTTGTCTCTCCAAGAAAACTGTTTCTGGTTCTCTTCCTCCGCTATGAGAGCCTTGGCCATCACTCCCTCATATGTCTCCATTTCCCACATGACGACATCCTTCTGTAAGTTCTGTCTCAGGCCAAGTTGAAACTTCCTTGCTCTCATTAGTTCAGTAGCTACGTGCTGGGGTGCAAACCTAGCCAGTCTATCAAACTCAGCGCCATAATCCCTCACTGACATGGCACCCTGCTTCAGCTTTATAAATTTTACTTTCCACTGATGCCTCACAATTTTCGAAAAGTAGTTGTAGTAAAACACTTCCGTGAACTCCTCCCATGTCCAAGGAGTGTGAGGAAACTCTCTCTGCCTATTCTATGGCACCGACTTCCAACAAGGTCCAGCGTCACCATCCAATTTGAAAGTGGCCCAACGCACTTTCTCCACATCGTTGCACTAGAGCACTTCAAAAAGCTTCTCCATCTCTTCTATCCATCCCTCTGCCTCTATGGGATCAGTCTGACCCGAGAAGTTAGGAGGTCTCATTCTCATAAACTCCACGAATTCGCTAGGCTGATGGGGTGGTCTAGCTGCATTGTGAGTCTAGCCAAGGCTTCCAACACCTGCTCCATTCTCTCCTCATTACCTCTTCTTCCTCCTCTTGATCCCACGGGAACCGCATTCGTGTGCGAGAGGAATTCCAATCCCCACGACATACCTACTACATCGGGTATCTCCCTCAGAGGAACCTCTCTCTGACCTCCTCTACCTCCACTGTGTCCGCCTCTGAACTTAGGGCCAATACTGGTCTGTCATTGTGAAAACAATAACATTGATCAGTACATAGATTGTGAAAACAATCCAACATGAATCCTTAGTTCAACCTAAAGCCTAGGCTCTTATACCAACTGTGACAGCCCAGATTTTCGTGCCTGAAAATTCGTGCCATCAGGATCATACTCTGGATGATCCCCAAGATAAATCACAAAGTGTCTCGCCGATAGCGAAACCAAGCGCATAATCGCCCGTAAGACATTTAAAATGAATGAATACAATAAATAAAACATGTATTTCTATATACCAAAAGAATATACATTACCAAAAAGGAACCAAGAAGAACCATTGGTGATGGACATCCATCACCCAAACACTAGTTCCTGATAGTGGTTCCAATAGAATGTATAAAAGCACATGAATAAAATATCTATAGTAATATATATACAGATGGTGACCACCAGACACACAATAATCCGAAATATCAAAATACAAAATATCGGACTCAAGTACCCAGGCTACGGGTAGAACTCGTCTGCCTGGATGTCCGTCTCCTCGTCCTCGGCATCAGCCTCTGGGTCAGGCTGGTAATTTGGGTCGCTCTCGGTGTCGGGAACTATAGCCTCAGAACCTATAAATGATTTTGAAACAGGGTGGGTTACATCCTAGCTCAATAGAAGAATTCCAGTTAAAGTTGCATCTTAATTGTAAAACATGGTTGCAGAAGATATAATCGTAACAGAACAGATGTGAACAAATGTGTCAGATATGCAGAATTTATCAAAGTAGGCAGATCTTATCAGAGTTTACAGAATGTAATGCATATATCGTTCAATGACTTAGAATAATAAACTTAAATACCTCCCGTGAATATAGCACGTGGTAGCCAGATTTGGTCCGATGGGTGATCCCGACCATCGTTGTTCACATGAATAATTTTAGGAATGCTACAATGCCTCAATTACGGAGTGCAATTATGTCGAGGATTTCCAAGCATATGCACGAGTATACCAGAAACGGATATACCGCCGAGTCGGTGAGATTCGTCAGAATATTAAACCATAAATCATATGTAGGCATATCATATTTAACGAAAATCAGATGACAGATGACAGGTGTCAAAGTTATAACAGAGTTAACACACATATGCTAGACATGACTGGATGATAAAATCAGACTATGCAGTCAAATACAGAGGCTTCACACGTACCTAGACCGTACTTGAGCTCATCCCATTGAACTCCACATACCCTTACTAAGATTTACGCACGATCTCGGTACCTCTAACCGTCTTTCCTCTTAGAGCGCACTCAAATCCCAACCTAGCTACAGACTCTTAGCTCAAGAGCAAGGGGAAGAAGAAGAATAACACCTCTCTCCCAAGTCTCTCCCTTCCCTTATAAGCTACCTAAACTGAAATATCTTTGATATTTCAGTTTAGACCCTAATTTGCACTCCGGTGTTAAGCGCCTACATGAACCTCTATGGTGTAATGTGCTACTTCAACACCTTTCACAACTCGAACTTAAACGGAAATGCACGCGTGAATTCATCTAACTACGGTGCAACTTTATGTCAACTAATATTAATTATTAATTTTTAAATCGATCTCAATTTTCGTATCGGGCACGTAGATCGAAACAGTCAGGTTCTTGTTCTAGATTTTAGGGTCGTTACACTGAAAGAGTATTTAACTTTTTAAAGTGTAACACTAGTTAGTATAGTGGGCTCCAAGCTACCCATTACTTCACAAAAAAGGCGTTACGCGTCGCGCTCATATTACTTGGTATAGAGATATCTCTATGCACGAAGCGTCCGGTAGCGAAGCGCTAGCACCTCTGCAGAGAAGCGTCGTCGCTTCAATTACAAATAATAATAATAATAATTTTTTTTTAATTTTTTTCAAAGCTCCGACGCTTTGTTTTAGGGGTGCCGGCACTTTGATAATTTTTATTTTATTATTTTTCAAAGCGTCGGCGCCCTTAAACGAAGCATTGACGCCTCTAAAACGAGGCACCGACACTTCGTTTTAGGAGCGTCGGCGCTTCGTTTCGGGGTGTTGGCGTTTTGCTTTTGAAGTGCTAGCGCTTCGTTATCGGGCGTCACATTTTTTGAGTAAAATATGCATGAAAAAAATAAGTCTAACACTTTCTTAAAAAAATAGAGAAAAAAAAGCGACTTTAAAAAAGTTAAGAATGAAAGTTAGAAAAGTATTTAACTTTTCAAAGTGTAACCCTGGTTAGTAAAGTGGGCCCCATGCTACCCATCACTTCACAAAAAGGGTGTTACGTGTCTCGCTCATATCAATTAGCATAGAATTATCTCTACGCCCGAACGCATATCCCCATCCCTCTCTCTCTCTCTCTCTATATATATATATATATATATATGAGAAAATGGCATATGGGTTTGAATGCATAGAAGGACCCATACATTTTAACACCAGATCAAGTATCGCATGACAAGTGATCTCAAAATAACACCTGTTTTGAAATCATGTGTCATGCAATTATATGTGATCTATAAAAGTATTTTTTTAAGTATATTTTTTTGGTCTTCGAAACTTTGCTCAAGGTTTTGATACTGCCTCACACATCTTAGTACATTAAATTTTATCCCCTTCGACCAATTTTTTGATGTGGCTATCAACTCTTTTGGGTATTATATTTTTTTTAATCGATTTGTTCGTCTATGATTAAGTTGTTGTGGCACCCAATCCCTAGATGAGTGCCAAGTGAACTCCACCATGCATGAATCTAACGTGCATTCAAAACCATATACCCTAGCCTATATGTATATATATAATAAAATAAAATGAGTTTTACTTTGTTGCCTCTTTTATTCATATTGGATACCTTTATTTACAGCCATAAAATGTTTGAGCACACTTATGCCAAAGATCATTCGCTACTTTGAGTGGGACGATAGAGATCGAATTTCATTCCAATCTTTCACACAATAGATCTTAAAATTATGGGCGTACCATGAAACTGTCAATTTTTTGTTCCACGTGGCATGCTATGCTAAAATGTGATTTGAAAATTATGTTTGAGGGTGAAGCGTGATGCATTGTTTTCTAATCACTTTTTTAGGATATGCGTCATTTGAAATAAAAAATTGATTGTTTGATAGTATACCCATGATGTCAAGATCCGTTGTGTGGATGCTTGGGAGAAAAAAATGATCTTCATCATTTAATTTAAAGCAATCAATGGTTTTTGGCGATGTGCTTTCAAATATTCATTGGGTGCAAATAAAGGTAATTTTTTAAAAATATAGCCTAATTTTTGTAAGGGGCTGCTACAAACAAGGGTTAAAATATCGGATTTTCGATACGTATCGTCCTAAAGTTCATGACGATACGTATTGCGTATCGTCCGATACATTCAATGTATCGGTTCAATACATTTTTTTTTTTTTAAAATTCTAAAAAATCAAATTATCATCCTTATCGGACAATACGGACGATACGTATCGTCCGTATCGTTCATATCGTTTGATACGTATCGCGTATCGGCGATACATTGAATGTATCGTCTTGATACATTTTTTTTTTTCAAAAAATTAAAAATCAAATTATCGGACGATAATTTGAAATTATTGCCCGATAATTTCAAAGTATCGTCCGTATCATCCGATACGGGCGATACATTGCCCGCATCGGATAATAATTATCCTATTTTTTAGGGGGTACAATACATAGGCAATGTATCGTACCGCCCAAGTCCAAAACCGATACGTATCGGGCGATACGTATCGGTATCAGACGAATTTTTGACCCATAGCTACAAATCCCCAACCATAGCCCGCAATAAATACAATTGAAAATCGTTGACTGCTTTAAGTCCAACGATGGAGATTGTCAACTGTTCTTGAGATCAGACAAACGATTTTTTATTCCACGTGACACACATCCCAAAAGTAGACTTGTGAACATTGTGCGTCATGTGCTCATTGGGTCACATTTTTGGGATATGTGTCACGTGAAATAAAAATCTGATTGTCTGATAATATGCTCATGATCCAAAAATTGGATGAAAAATATTCTCCATTATATTGAGTATTTCGTGGAGGTTAGTAGCACCCCCCCCCCCCCCCCCCCCCCCTTTTTTTAAAGAGGTCCGAGACTATGCGTGCGGACGTGGGCAACATGTGACACCCATCAAGAAGATCAAGTAGCATGATAACTTAGACAAGATAAATCAAATATTACTCAACAAATTTAGGCATGATCCGATATGTGACTACAATTAAAAATGAGGTCAAAGATTTTCAAAATCAATGCATTAGGTTGGTTAGTGTCACCTCATCTCTGACACATAAAACATAATATGAAAAAGTCGAAAGGAAAGAAAAGAAGATTTATTTTTCAAACACATTGAAGTATTGTTTTAAATTTGAACATGCCACATGACCTGTGATCTGGCATCCGTATGGAGACTTCTAACACTGCCTCATGTGATTTGGCGGCCAGGTGGAGGCGTACAGACTACGTCATGTGATATGGACCATATGGTGTCAAGGTGCAGGCCTCCATGACTTACGTCTATATGCATTTTTTCTCAATTCCCAATCGCCCCAAATGACCGTTCCTATTTCCGACAAAAATAATTAATAAGTTGACAAGATACATTACCAGCTGACAAACGAACAGTGCTACATGGATGTCAATCTTTTGACGTAATCTTCTAATTTTCTTTCGAACAACGAATCTTTGTATCTTTATCTTTCAACAAAAAGCGCCTAAAAAGCCTCTCGAGAGATGTTTCCTTTCTTTTACTGAAAGGATATTAACGGTTTAAAATAGCCACGGAAGGTAGATTCTAGGATTGCCAATATGTTATCAATTTTTAATCACAGTGATGTTATTTTTTATGGGCAACGATCAGGTCCAGTAGATTGAACCTGATTAGCATATTTGCAGCCATCAGATTTAAGTGAATTTTGGCTTTCCAGTTTCCATTTTATATGATAATATGTAGTCAAAATTCTAATTGCTGCAAATGTGGTGCGTTAAACTAATTTGACTTTGACCATTGCCTTTAATTTTATATATTTTAAGCTCATCGGAGTCAATATATATACTAGCAAAATAAGACCATATAAGCAACGTATCAGTCGACATGGACAAATTGGTCAACGCGGTCCTATATAACATTATAACGGCAATAGATAAGGGGCTATGGTGACAATTATATCCTAACCTATATGGACAGCAGCCCTGAGATTTTAGAGGTCCAAGGCGGGTTCATATTAAACAAAAAAAAAAATTATCATAATTTTTTTTTTTTGACAAATGAAAAAATATTTATTGCTTTTAAATTATAAATATCTCTATATTTTATTTTATTATTTATATTTTGAAAAATGCAACTAACAAATTAATAAAAATATATTTTAAAGAAAAATATAACACAAGAAAAGAAACGCTAAATAGTAGAACGTACTAGATGGATCGAGTACCCAACCAATAATATTTTGACATTTTTTATTACTTATACTGTCATTGAATCTTTTACTGCCATTTTTTAGTACTTTAACAGCTTAAAAAAGTTCCAAAAATAGGTTCATTGGATAAGTTTACTCGCATAGATAAAAATTAATAGATAATTTGCAAAAAATGAAACTTTAACGAGCCTCAAATCGCTATTTTAAGTTATGGTCATTTACTAAGAAAATTGTATATATATATATATATATATATATATATATATATATATATATATATATATAGGTACCTCTAAACACGTCAAGATCACCCCTTAAAAATCATTGAATCCTTCAAATCATATGACGGATATTGTTTTTCACTCATATCTTTCACTCAATAAGTCTGGATATCATGATACACCTATCAAACAGTCGGTTTGTAATTCAACGTGTCATAGATCCCAAAAAAATGGCCATAAAATCACATTTGAGCGTGATGTGTCATATGAGTCAAAGGCATTTTTTGGGAATTAGTGACACATGGAATAAAAAATTGACCGTCTGATAAGTGAGCTATGATCTGAAGATCTATTTTGTGAAAGATAGGTAAAAGCCATCTCCAACATCTCATTCGAAGGAATCAATGGTTTTCAAGGGGTATGGGACGTGAGCGCTTTCAGAGAACGTGTGGACGCGTTTAAAGGTTCCCTATATATAAAAGATTTGGTCAAATATATCTGGTCCAAACAAAATTTGGCCATAAAATATACTGGGTCAATACATGGCCGGTCTGGCCCAATGAGGCCACTGACCCGACCAATGACCTGCACCAACCTGACTGAGACCCGATCCATGACCCATTAAAAAAAACATGCAAATATGAGAACTAGGAAGAGTTGTACTCACAATCAGGTGGGTAAAAAGTAATATAACACTAGTCACTTAGGAACTACACAATTAGATTGTTTCAATACTACCATACATTAAAAATTATTATATTAAGCAACTAGATGATTAAGACTTCCAAGATTTGGGGGCCCCAAAATTTTGGTTAATTCATCAAAAATTATATTAAGCAGCCGCCTCTTGGGCTTTGGCCCAGTGCCTGCCCTGTATATGGACCATCTATTATCCATATCTTTTTTTATAAATTTTCCCATATTGACCATCTATTATTCATATCATCTCGGCTGGGCCTAAACCTGGTACATATCTGCATATCGGAATCGGCCGAGATCTAAAACATTTGTCGAGACCTAAAAAACAATGAGATATTGACGCCTAAGAGTCCACGAGGCCATGTTCATGCCATGGTTTTAAATCTTGCAAATCCAAGATGTATCGGATAGGGGCGTCGAAAAAGGTTTTAGATGTACACCATTAAAGTAGGTGTTTGAATACGGCATTAAATTATATTTCAGTATTATGTCACATGGCATGTACCTGTGATCATTCTAAACAGTCCAAGTGGATGTCCATCATTGAAACACACCTCAGTTAAAGAATCACATGTATAAAACAATGAAAACCATCTAGTCGATGAGTTACAATCTTAGCCGTTAAAAATAAAAATAATAACAGATATTACAATGAACATATTCATGGGCTCATCATAGATATGGACAATGCATAGTAGCCATTTTTGGAGTCATTACATAGACTGATAGAACAAGGGAAATACTACCTACCACGTGCATAAAAATGACGATTCGTACACTTTTAATTGGTTATTAGCTTAACAATTTAATGAATTGACTAAAAAGAAAAAAAATTCGATATGCCTTGGGGCAAAACATGGTATCATTATTGGCTTAGTGAGAAGCGAAACGTATCACCGAAGAAGTCTCAGGCGAAATTTAAAACCATGGTTCATACACAGCACTGGTAATGTTGATGTAGTCAGTCATCACACCATCCTGTAAGTACAAATGATTAAAACAGGCACTTTAATGGCATATGGGAAACTAATTAACTGATTAAAAAGTAGTTTGAATCCTCAAGTAAGCATGAACTTTGGAATAGACCCAATCTATGAGGTGGCTCACTCCTTGCCCATCTAAGATGGATGAAAATACGTGCCACTCCTATTAATTGACGACCCATGCGCCGTAGGTCCATGGGTCCATTCACCTATAATAGCAGCTCTACGGGTCTCAAAGAGCCAGTAGGGCTGACCCTCAGCCTAGACTGAGCCCCAAAACCTAGGGCTAGAGCCCCTTTAGGCTTATGGGGGGTGTCTGAATGCCAAATTTTTAGAGTCCACAAAATTGTCAACGAGCGTACAAATATCAACAACTGTGATCTTTGCATTCGTTGTAGAAAACATGTACAAACGTGGCATAAAGAGGCATGACACAACAATTTGAAGAATCTGAGAGTGGCACCTATAAAATGGAAAATAATTATGGAATGTTGCTAGAGGAGGTTTGGACATGTTCATCAAAGGGTTGAAAAGCTACAAGAAAGTAGAAGATGAAGACAAGTGAAGACCTAGAGGGATGCCGTGAGAAACGATATGAAGGATTGCTAAGTTACAGAGAGCTTAGCCCTGATCAGAAACGAGTGGAGAAATATGGTTCCCAAAGCTGACCGCAAATAGATGGGATAAGGCTGTGATGATGATGATGACGATAACAGCAGTTAAATTATTCTCAAAATAAAGATAACAACATCAATGGTTGCAATTGTCATTTTTTTAGATGGCTCATCACAGTATGACACAAGAGGGGAGAATCATAGTTACTTAGTTCGCTGATTCGCTTGATTCAAATCTGGGTTTGCAAATCACAATTCGCTATTTTTAAATGAATCCACTTCGCTGGGATAGGATGAGTCTTAAAATTATTTCTTAATTAAATAAAACTTTGAAATCATCTCTTTATGCCTTTAAAACTTTAAATGAATTCAATTCGCTGAGATTAAATTGACAATTCACTTGTTTTGCCTAATTCGATTCGTTGTATTCAATTCGTGATTCGTTGGGTGAGTGAGCAAATTAAGTAACATAGAATTTAGAAGCTGGATGAAGTTCCTTCTCAATGAAACAGAAGTGGCTCCTTCTCAACAATATGTTTGAGATATAAATTGCTTCCATAACAAGTATCAATTGGCACTCTCTGTATTACTGGAATTCCCTACCAAGTTGGTGCTATCAGGAAGGGATTTGGAATTATTTGGGTGAGTGAATTCATTTTATTTTCCTGAGTTTGATGGTGAAGAAATTAAGTTTGTGAAGAATCAAATTAGGATTGGAGAAAATGTATAATGAGGAGCTAGATAAGTGAATATCAATGATTGCTCGAAAAGAACCTGAACAAATTGATGGAGGGAAGAAAGAATGATGCTGCTGCTCATCTCGTCACCCTTTTATCGACATCTAAAAACTTTTGCTTTAACTCCACGACAACCTGAGCCCCTCGTTATCCTCATGCTACGTTGAGAAGAAGATTATTTGGATTTCACGTTCAATGCAAAGTCAGTGTTATCAATCGAAACCCTTGGAAAAATTCCCACCTATTCCATATCAAGTAACCTTATCGATTCTTTATGGGGCGCCTTGGAACTTACCCATTTTGTTGACGAGAAAAGGAAAGCAAATAGCACGGAAAATAGATACAAGGAGACGAGGGAACATGCTGAACATAAGCAACACCAAAGATTATTGCAAATTCTGGTGAAGATGGGGCACACGATGCTGATCTACACCGTTCCCTTTTCATTATTAAGGAGTTATGTGACAATTCAAGTAGGAAAACTTATGTATATAAATTCTGTGATCCATTTTGGAAAGTACCTATGCATCAATCACCGAATCATCTGAACACATTAACACATTGAACCAGCATTTTTACTTAGCGGGGAAAAAAAAAGATGTAGAATAAGCATTTGTTGACATATTTTTCTTGTATCTCACTAACCTTCCTATCACCATATTTAGGGAATATTCCAAAGGTCCCCTTGAATCATGTGGCGCATGAACAGGTACCACCTTGAAATTCATGAGCAAGCTTGACTTAAAAAAAGAAAGAATTCGACAAGGTATAGTTCCACTGTTGTCATGGCCTAGTGAACTTGATACAGTGGTAGAGACATAACAAGCGAGGATACAATATCAGATCAACAAGTGAGGATACAATATCAGACATACAAGGGTGCAATCATACTTGCACTATTGCACCGGATCCCATCAGAACATATAATACCAAAACCAAGGGTATTGCAGTCTACAGACGATTGGTTAGCTATAAGGTAGCATCTCTCTCTCTCTCTCTCTCTCTCTCTCTCTCTCTCTCACACACACACACACACACAAACAAAATTTGGTGAATTTTCCACTATTAGCAATGCATCAGTATATTGGAGAATTGACATCTCCCCTTTATTTAGACTTAGATGATTGTACTTGAGGGTATGCTCTCTGAATCTGTGTACGATTATTTGAAATATAAATAGAATTCTTTCTTTTGTGTCTGTGTGTGTGGAGGTGGACCGTCCCATTACAATGACAAATAGAATTACCATATAGTTGAAAGCATACAAAGTTAATCTACAAGCTTCAACTTGCATTGGGTGCATCATTTTTTCCCCCTAAAAGTGTGCATGAATTCGTTAAAAATTTAATAAAGTTTCACTACATTGGGATTTACCCTAATAAATAACAAAACCAAAATGTGGACAAATTCCAGTAATTTCCTACAAACTCAGTGGTAAGATGGTTTGAATTTTGAAGATGATTTGGGTCCAGCATTTAGCGTTCTCTTGATTTGTATTTTTCATCGACTTTAATCTTTTTGTTTTTTTCCAGGTTTGGGGATCTCTTATCTCCATTTTATTCATAAAAGTAAATAAATAATTTCCTTCGAAACTCCTTTGAACAGATCCATGGCCTTCCCAATTGTGATAGATTTATTGGTTTTAGTACAGAGCCATAGGATGGCTATCAGCCATGGAATTCAATTCCCTCTAGAGGTGGCAATGGATCATTGGGTATTTGAAAGAAGTTTCAGGCATGTTACGATCCACCGGGTACTGTTCCATGCATAGTTCTCCCCTTGCATTGCTTCAGCTAGTATCTTGTTGTAAGACTCAATCTCTAATAGTTTACCAAATTTTCGTACACAACAAATTTGTCCTGAACATAAGATTTCATTATTGCATTAATTTTCTTTCCTCGTAAAGAGGGTTCTATTAATCTTGGGGATATTAAACATCCACCATCACTCAGATACCTCCTTAGTTACATCATACAGAGTATCTCTAATTAAGAGTCATAAACATCCAGCATCACTCAGATACCTCCTTAGTTACATCATACAGAATATCTCTAATTAAGAGTCATAAAGTAAATGAAATGTGTAATGTCTACAAGAAAACAAAATTGAATCTTCAACAACTTATCGAGTGGAATTTGAGTGTGTTCCTTCCATCAGTGAATTCTCTAATATGGAAAATGTCCATGCATTTTTAAAGCAATTTGAAAATAAACCCATAAGGGAAAAGAGATTAAGGTAAATGAAATGTGTAATGTCTACAAGAAAACAAAATGTGAATCTTCAACAAGTTATCAAGTGAATTTTGAGTGTGTTCCTTCCATCAATGAATTCTCTAATATGGAAAATGTGCATGCATCTTTAAAGCAATTTGAAAATAAACCCATAAGGGAAGAGAGATTTATTCAATTACTGTCCTCAATTTGGTGAGAAGTAAGAACTCACTAATGAGGTTGATTATGTAATCATGGCGAGCAGTTTTATAGCTTATGTTGACCACCCGATCAATACAATAATTAAAAAAAAATACCATTACGATTAAATTTAGATTTGGATTGTTTCTATAAACATTTCTTAAATTGGAGTATGACTAATAGATAACGTAGATTTCTAAATGATTGCCGATATAGCATTATCTTGAGTGAATTAGAGCATCAATTCCCATTCAAAACTCCGTCACTGGACTTGGTGTTTTCGCTATAGTTAGGGGAAACATGTGAAAGTGAACTCGGATTGTACTTGGTTTCTACATAATCCATTTGTTGTGGGAAACATGGACAACCAAAGACCCATAGAGAACTGGAGTCTAGGTTCTTCCTAATAACCTTTCAAAGGGTGATGCCATTATTAAAACATATGGTGGTAGTCTATTCATAAGTCATATTGTTGTACTAAAATCCTCAACTCAATCCATAACTAAGCTCAATGATCCTTTGATGCTTTCTCTCGGCCAAACAATCTTATTCTAGTGTTTGTGGACAATAAATGTGATGTCTAATTCCGTTGGTAGTCAAATACAATTGAGATTGAAAATGCCCATCAATGAACTCTCCTCCCCCAATCCAAATGAGACATCTTAATTTGTTTATCAATGTAAGATTGTATTTATTTTATATTGTTGAAAACAGGGGACTCCATTATTAGATTGTCGATCAAAGATATGCACCACAAAACCGAGAAGGAGGCCATTTGCTCTAGACCATAAGAGCTTGTTTCTTTGTCTTCTTCCTCTCTTGATCTTTCTTTCGAGCTTTCAAGGGATATTCGGAGTGGGTCAACATTGTTTCTTTGTGTTACAACTGGCAGAGCCCTTGGGGATTCCCCCTAACTCTGTTGGGCAAGAAGATTTCAAGGAGTTAATGTTGAGGCCCATTCACTTCCCTTGGTATGGATTTTCTCAAGGAGACCCACCCAGATTCTTCTTATCATCCGGAGGACGATGGGCATCATTATTTAATAATAGCAAAACTGTTGATTCATATGTGAAGTTGGATTTCATTAGATATATGATGATGTTGAGAAAGGAGTGGTCTTTTATCTCGAGATCTAAATCCAAGAAGAACCCGGAAGATGGAAGAAACCTTCATAGGTTGTCTTAGGGATGAGACCGTATTATGTGGGGTTGAAAGCTGTTATTACACACCATTGAAGATAAAAGGTTCCGTGCAACTGATTTCTTTCGATGATGGATTCTTTCTATTTAAATTTTAAAATGAAGAAGATATGAGATGGGTTTGTGATGCTGGAATTTGAACCATAGGTGGTCGACCTCTGGTTTTAAGAAAATGGGAACCAAGTTTTAAACCTGAGAGAAAACTTCTAAAATGGGTACCTGTTTGAGTTCACTTGGGAGTGGAACCATAGGTGGTCGATTTCTGGTTAAACACCCTAGGCTATCAATTCAATTCTGGTCACCTAAAATCCATAGTCGAATTTGCTAGTTCACTTGGGAGTCCAATTGACATTGACAGGCCGACTTTGGGTAGATCAAAACTTCCATTTGCACGAAAATGAGTGGACTCGATTTTCCAAGCACTATCAGATTAAAGAGAAAAGATAGAGGAATGGTCGTCCCAAACATAGACTATGAATGGCATCTTACAATATGTACATATTATTTCATCAATTGAACACTTCTTTGAAAAATGTATCGAAGCTCTAAAACCTCACGTCGTTAGTTAGGGATGGATTACGAAGAATAAAGATGAGGTGACTAAGATGGTGAATCCTTTGAGCGTGCATAATGAAACAATTTGCAAAAGAGTTTTGAGGAGATTCCATGAGAAGAAAGAGTTGAAGTGCCCGATCGGAATATGAATGAAGACTTAAGATGAAGATAGCTAACTCAGTATCTGGGCCATTGATTTCTTGTTTTTCTCATCTCTCGAGGCCATAGGAATTTGATGTGATTTAGTGATTTCTTCAAGCAAATTAGTAGCAGTTAGAGCCTCAACGATTCTCGACTTGTAATTGTTGATTTTTTGGAATTTACGTACCTGTATATTGGAGATTATCACATCACATCAACTTCTTGATTTTTCTTTCATCTATCTTCATAAGGAGTAATCTCTTCTACACAAATCTCAACTTCTAGATTCCGCTTTTGAAACTTCAGTGGCAAATGATTTATCACTATCCTTCGACTCTGAGTCTTCATTCGTATTTTGAGCGGGCACTTTAACTCTTTCTGTAGAGAAAAACTATATCCAAAATCTGGATAACCGATTCTCAAACAGCGCAACAAAGTTACACTAGCCCAAGGACAACCATAGTCGCCAAATCGGGGGTTTGGCAATAATTCTGCGAGGTTAAAATTCAGGAAAATCCGGCAAATTCAGGAAGTATGGGGAAATATTCGGAGGAAAAATCGGTGAGATTTTTATTTTATTTTTTAAATTTAAACTATAAAAATTTTAAAAAATATTAAATTTTTTAATAAGTCAACTTTTTTGAAAAATTCGGGAATTATTCGCCAATTTTTGTTATCAGCCGAATTTTCGAAAAATTCGCGAATAATTTGGGAGACCATAAACTCGTGAATTTTTCAAAAATTCGGCGATTTTTGTGACTATGCTCAATCAAATAAAGAAGAAAGATCAAAAGATGACGATGTGGGGGAAGAAATATAACTATAATTCAACAATGCACATTACAAGAAGTGAAACCAAAAGACTTTATAAAATACCACCACTTGCACAAGATATGAGATGTTGGATTTCCATTCACTCTTAACGGTTAAAGAAAGGTCATATGGACTTTTGTTCTTCAAGGAAAATACCCTCTATATATATATATATATATATATATAGTTATGATAGATTTCTAGTACATTCTCACAAATGTTGTAAATATAGATTATTTTCAATGGATGCAATAAAGACATACGAAAATGGATTTTTGAAAGTTGAAATGAGATGAGGAAAAGATGAAAATTGATTTTGGCTCATCGAGAGGGGAAAAAAGGTTGTGTGAAAGGTGATGAGTATATGAAAATATGTGAAGTGTTTGCATAGGACTCGATGAAGTGTATAGGAAGATGAAATGGTTGTGTGGAGAATTACAAAGGACCTTAATGATGGTGAGGGTAATGATGTGGTCAACATGAGTAAATAGAAAGGTTAGGCCCTTTGTAATTCTCCATAGAAACAGTTCATCTTCTCATACAGTTCATTGAGTCCTATGCAACCACTTCACATACCCCATGAGCCACAATCAATTTTCATCTTTTCCATGTCTCATTTCAACTTTCAAAAATTGATTTCCGGAAGTCTTCATTGCACCCATTGAAAGTCATCCATATCTTTATGAACATGTGTGAGAATGTGGTAGAAACTTATCCTAACGCCTATATATACATCTCATCTCTGATGCAAGTGGTGGTATTTTATTAAGTTTTTTGGTTTAATTTCTCATAATATCCATTGTTGAATCATAATTATATTCTTCCCCCATATCTTCATCTTTTGATCGTTCTTCTATATTTGGTTGAGTCATTGGGTTAGTATAACTTTAGTGCGCTACTTGAGAATTAGTTATCCGGGTATTGGATATCGTATTTCTCTACAAAAAGAGTTGGCGTGTCCGATCAGAATACGAATAAAGACTCGGAGTCCAAGGATAGTGATGATCATTTACCACTGAAGTTTCAAAAGCAGAATCTAGAAGTTGAGATTTGTGTAGAAGAAGAGAATACTCCAGATGAAGATAGATGAGAGAAAAATCAAGAAGCTGATGTGATAATCTCCAATATATAGGACAGTAAATCTCCAAGAAATCAGCAATTACAAGTCGAGAATCCTTGAGGCTCAACTACTACTGATTTGATTGAAGAAATCACTAAATCACATCAAATTCCTATGACCTCAAGAGATAAGAAAAATAATGAAGCAATGGCTTAGATATTGAGTTAGCTAGCAAAGAAAGATCACTAGCTGATCTTTATGGAAAGGTTAAAAGTAAAAATACCAAAATAAGACTGAAAATCTCAAAGGGAGTACTGAGAAGGGAGAAAGAGTGCAAATTTGCTAAATCTCAATAATATCCATTGCAATTGGAACATATGCGGCCTCAACAAGATAAGGAGTAGAAAGGCTGTTAAGGAGCTTATTCGAAATTACCATGCGAGTGTTATTCTAACCGAAACAAGGGTAAATAGCAGTAAATTTGATGCATTTTACAAATATATTATTGCTAGTGATTGCCATGATAAGTCAATGTGAGCTAATAGATTTAAAAGTCATTGGTAACGCATCTTTGTGGAATAATTCTATGGGCATCAGACCATGGTTTTAAAATGCGAAAACTCAACTCAAAAGTCAGTTGAGTCGAGTTAACTCGAAGACTCGGATACACTTGACTCACTTCGACTTGGTAATTAGCATATAGTTTGAAAAATAAATAACCCTAAAAAATATGTTACAAGGAATAAGATGGAAAGATATGTTGATTTTTTAAAATGAGAGGGTTTCTAAAACCTTTAATACTTTTTAAAATGATAGGGTTTCTAAAACCTTATCTCATGAAAACATTTAATATATAAGGGTAGTTTATGAACCTTGATTGCATCACCTTAGTAAATCCTTACTCGACTCGGACTCAACTCGAAATCCTGGCAAGTCAAGTAACTCGGCCGAGTTAACTTGTTGACTCGCCGAGTTTTAGAGCGATGCTTCAGACGCATCACTAGCTGATTGGACAAGGTGTTGTTGAACTCCAGTTAGATTAACACAGTGTTGAACTCTGCAGTTGAATATATCAATTTGTTGTTATGTAATCACTCGCCCATGATTGTGAAGCTATATGAACCACCGAAATATCATAAAATTTTCAAATATTTTCCCATGTGAACTGAGCAAGTTGGATTCAAGGAAGTTATTAGAAAACTTGGTCTAAGGAACTAGCGGAAATCCCTCTTTCAGGTTTCAGCAGAAATTAAAAAAAAATGAAGTACGAAGGCAAAAAATGGAACTTCTGTTCTTTTGGAAACATTCATGAAAAATGGGGAAAGGATAAGTTAAAGATGTTCAAGCTCAACTCCAAATCAGCCCGATGGATCAGGAATTAATAAGAATTGAAAAGGAGAATTGGAGCTCAGGAAGAAAATTTTCCTAGAAGGTTTTCGCAGGAAGACTGTATCACCAAGGTTTTTCATGCAAGCATATCTTCTCGACTGTCTAGAAATAGCATTCACTCAGTTAAATTGTCTTACGATTCTATTCTTACTAAGAAAAATTCAATTGGTGATGAAGTTGGGGATTACTTCATGAATATTTTTATGTTGGACAATAGAAATCAGCAGCAGTTTGAAATTTCTTTCCATCATAAGCTTACTATTGAGGAAGCAGTTATGTTAATGGTACTTACCATTAGAGAAGAGATAAAAGATGTGGATTTTAACTTACTGAAGAACAAAGCTCCGAGACTGGATGGATTCCATGTAGAGTTCTACACTACTCATTGGAGACTAGAGAGGATCTCTCTAATGCAATAACTTTTTCTTTTGAAGGAAAAATGTTGGAGTCTTTCAATGCTACTTTGATTAAAACTTATTCCAAAAGAACCGGGTGGAAACTCTTTTGAGCAATATCGTCATGCCTCTTATGCAATTTTGTTTACGAATCCATTACTAAAGTCTGTGCGAATCGGTTGGCTTCTACTCTTCTGTTTATTGTTTCTAAATACCAATTGGCTTTTATCAAAGGAAGATGTATTAATGAAAATGTTCTTTTGGCTCATGAAACTGTTCAGAACTTTTGTTAGTTTTATTTGTTTCATATCATGATCAAACCTAGGTAAAACTCCCACGTTTAGGTTGTCAATTTTATACGCCTGAAGAGCAGCTCCCGTGAGAATCAGGATCGGAAGACAGCTTGCTCATGGAGCTGATTCCTATTGAAGCAAGCTTCACAGACGTCCGTTGATGACTGCACGGACATTCGTGGGTGATTCAAGAACGCTCGTGCCTGTTGGCTATGTAATGGTTACTTAGGGTTTCGAAAAATTACTTGTGATGAAAAAATTTCTCTGAACTCTCTCTGACTCTCTGGAATCCTTCGGTAACCTGCCTCCTTGAGATATTTATTATCTTGCATTTATTGCCAAAATATCAAGGAGATCTTACCTTGTTTCTCTAAGGTAACATCCAAGACTGTGTGTATCAAGCTCGATATGAGCTTGTGTGAATTGAGTGGACCATCGTGAGAACCGTTTGGTTGAAGACGATAACATCCAAGACTGTGAAAGGAGGTTCATGCAACTCGAACGTTGTTGGTGAGGCTATGAGTGATAGGTCATTTCTTTTATAGTGGATTATTTGCCCTGGATCTAAGATAGATCCCGTGGTTTTTCCCTGTTGGGTTTCCGCGTAAAAAATCTTGGGTACTATTGTGTGGTTGTGATTGAGATTGATTATCATCTACGTAGATTATTCGCTAGGTATATCATCGATTACCCCGGTTTTTTAAACGAGTTTGGACCAATAACTCCCTTTTACTCACAGAGATAATGGGTATAGAAACACTTGTGTTGCGTCTATGCAATACTCAACCTCCTTAACCTTTCTAAGTGACTCGTGTAACGAGCTTTGGAACAATGACTCCCTCTACTAGGCAGTTAGGGGCATTAGATGTACATTAGATGTACACACATCCCTACAGTTTACTTGCTCGAGTCATAAAGGCTACAAGGTTGAGTGAGTTACTAAGTGATTTCACTAATAGAATAAAGGAGTATTGCTTTCGTCCTTTCCTAGCTTTCTATCCGACCCACATAATGAGGTGTTGGGCCAATGACTCCCAATCCAGATCGCTTAGAGCACTATGTAACACTCTACGGGCTTACTAATTGAAGTCAAACACACATTGGACTAGGCTACACAACAGAATATATGTTCAAGCAGGGTAGTAGGTTTTAATAGTAACACAACCACTTCATTAGCTCAGCTTCACAAATAGGCAATGATATATTCGAAAATGATCACAAGATTCAACCATACAGCTCAAACTGATAAAATGCTAATCAACAAAGAATGATAATAGAACATGCTAATAATTTCGCCATTCAAGCATCTGAATTAACTTTCAAAGTTATTCAACGGTATCAGTTTGCAGAGGAGCACATCTAGTGATGCGAACTTTAGATCTGCTTGTTTGAATCGTGGTCGGATAAAGAAGAAACGTCAAAAGAGAAAGTGGGCCAATGAATGGGTTTTTTAAAAAGGCCCGTTAAAGATCCGTGTGCACATTAATTTAGGCAATATTTTATTTAGGTTTAGTTTCCTTTCTTATTAGGATTCTTTTAATAAGTGACTTGTTTTAGGACCAGTTTCCTTATTTGAATTATTTAGGGGTCAGACACATATATGTGATATGTGATATGCGACTGTTAATCCCGTCACTTTCTGTGCAACCATCATAAAAGTGGTCATAAGTCTACCAATATGTGTCGGAATTGTGTAATTCTTGTCTTGTTAGAAAGCTACTTCGATAAGCTTTCAAACAAGACTAATTTTATGTCAATCGGACATCGTTTGACCCTTCAAAAGTGGTCGCATAATAAAAAAAGGGATTAATAGTGAAAATAATTGTAACCATTAGATTAGAAAGTTTTAATGATTGATTAGGAGTTTTATTTTAAGTAGTATTCCTAGGTTAGTTTTTCCTTATAAATACACATTGTAATCTCTTATGAGAATTAGTATTGATGATGAATGAAAATTACGAGTTTTTCTTTGTGCGAATTCTACAAAACTTGAGATGAGTTTTTGATAGAAGAGTGATTCTTCTCCCGCTTGTGGTTTGGTGTGAGGCCAACTTTCTTCTACCCCTATCTTTCCTTTTATTTTTTTGTTTTAATTGAAGAGTGAGAACCCTAACCCTTATCTTGTGGGATTTACGCTATTTTAGGGTTAGCGTGCGATTTTTCCAGCATCAAATTGGTAATCAAAGCCCAAGTTCAACACTCAGCACGTAAAGTTCATCATGAGTAAAGAACAATTTATCGAAGCCTTGCACGAGTTGAATGGACTCATGATGGCCAGAATGGGATCGTTCGTGGATCGACGAAAGCTCCTTGATTTGTATCAGACAATTGGTAAGATTAGACAAGCATGGGAGGCAGTGAAAACTAGATCGCAGAGTCTGAGGTATTTGAATTCAACACCTTAATATTGGCCAACTTTATATGATCGAGCATTTACTCTTGAGATTAAACGTGAGTTAACAAATACACGTCAGATAGCGGAGGCATTAAACAAGAGTCTCGTTCAAGAATTTCTTGAGGATTTTCTCCTCAAACTACAAGAGGAAATCATATCGGTGAGACATGAAGCTTTGAGATTTAAGCTTTCAAAACTCGTGTCCGTTAACCCAACCCCATCACCAACCGTCCGTTGTAATCCCTTACCAATTTCTCATCCTATAGCCGTTGTGAAACCTACACCCGTTACGAAATCCATTAACGGTGTAAAATCTATGCAAATTGCAGCCCCCATAACAACTTACAACCCAAACCCCGTTCAAAAAATCAAGCCCACCACCGTCGTTACCCTAGCCGACCTCATCTGACCTAAAATTGTTATCGATCCACTACCTGAACTCGTGATAGCCCCAAAATCAGTCGAAGAGTCGGTACTGATTGATGAGAACCCTCTTCCGGTCAATATCTGTACTAATCCCAACACTGTTGAGGTGCCCGAAACCATTGAAAAGCAAGTTGCCGCAATCAGTCCTCTCGAGCTCGAGATCGTCGAAGCACAATTATTTGAAATGAAAACTATCGCACCCACGACCCACAGGTCCCAAGATAGTGTTGGGTGCATGTTGAAGTCCATTCCCGTTGGTGAATCAAAGATCAAACAGATCAAGCCCGAGTGGAATCCTGTTTACTTATTCAAGCCGCTTCCGATCGAGGTTCCTTATATATTGTCTGTGATCGCAACCGTGAAAATCCATGTCAACCAAAGTTCGAGGTCGAACTTTTTCAAAGTAGAGGGATTGATGCGAACTTTAGATCTACCTGTTTGAATCGTGGTCGGATAAAGAAGAAATGTCAAAAGAGAAAGTGGACCCATGAATGGGTCTTTTAAAAAGGCCCGTTAAAGACCCGTGTGCACATTAATTTAGGCAATATTTTATCTAGGTTTAGTTTCCTTTCTTATTAGGATTCCTTTAATAAGTCACTTGTTTAGGACTAGTTTCCTTATTTGAATTATTTAGGGGTTAGACACATATATGTGATATGTGATTGTTAATCCCGTCACTTTCTATGCAACCATCATAAAAGTGGTCATAAGTCTACCAATATGTGTCGGAATTGTGTGATTATTGTCTTGTTGGAAAGCTACTTCGATAAGCTGTCAAACAAGACTAATTTCATGTCAATCGGATATCGTTTGACCCTTCAAAAGTGGTCGCGTAATAAAAAAACGGGATTAATGGTGAAAGTAATTGTAACCGTTAGATTAGAAAGTTTTAATGATTGATTAGGAGTTTTATTTTAAGTAGTATTCCTAGGTTATTTTTTCCTTATAAATACACATTGTAATCTCTTATGAGAATTAGTATTGATGATGAATGAAAATTATGAGTTTTGCTTTGTGCAAATTCTAGAGAACTTGAGATGAGTTTTCGATAGAAGAGTGATTCTTCTCCCGCTTGCGGTTTGGTGTGAGGCCAACTTTCTTCCTTAGAGCGATTCCTTGGATCTTCTTCTTCTACCCCTATTTTTCCTTTTATTTTTTTGTTTTAATTGAAGAGCGAGAACCCTAACCCCTACGCTATTTTAGGGTTAGCGTGCGATTTTTCCCGCATCATCTAGCCATATATTTCAAGAATGAAATTATCTGATAGTGAGCTTTCAATTCCCTTTGACGAGAAGTAGAGCAAAATATAAAAAAATAAAAAAAAGAAAACTAAAGAAAACACAAATTTTTGCTTTTAAAATTTTTATTTTTCATTTTTTTAGTTACAGTAAAATAGAAGACTAAAATAAACAATTTACAAGAAAAGACAACAAGCTAACTAATCAATAAAACACAACCCAATTGACTTACGAAGAAATTCAAAACGAACATGGTCCAAGGGTTTGGTAAAAATATCAGCCAGCTGAATTTCAATATTGATGTGTTCTAGGAGAATGATTTTATCTTCCACCAATTCACGAATGAAATGGTTTCTGATATCAATGTGTTTAGTCCTAGAGTGTTGGACAGTGTTATCATAGAAGAGGGTCATATAACAACTTGATTGATCCCGTAATCACACAACATTTGCTTCATCATTTCCAACAGAAATATATTCTTCTTACGCAGTAGACAGAGACATGGAGGCTTGCTTCTTGCTAAGCCAAGAGACAAGACAATTACCAATATAGAAACACCATCCACTGGTCATCAAAATTACCAGCCCAATCCGAATAAGAAAATCCCACTATCTGAGATGTACTATCAATGGGATCCCATAGTCCCAAATCAATCATCCCATTAACACAATAATACGTTTAAAAACAATTAGATGGGATTCCTTTGGGGCAGTGATCATTCACATAAATTACCTTTTTTATACCCTAAACAAAGCCTTGTTAGTCCACACTAAGGTACTAATGGCATCTCTTGAGTGATTATCAAGTCTTAACAGAAAAAAGATCAATAATGAGAAATTTGTGCAAAATCATACCCAGAAGTCACGATGAATCATGAAGGCCATAACTCAAAGAATCAAAGGTCACGATCGATCGTGAAGTTGGACAATTGCAAGTGAATAATCCAAATAAGAGAGATAGACTGATCGTGAAGAAGATCTTAGAAGAACAGAATCACGATTGATCGGGAGCAGAAGAGACTGTCTAGAGAAGAATGCCTTTAAGATCATGGATCACGATCTCACGAGAAGAAGTCACTACAGATTGTGACTTAACAAAAAAATACGATTGAAGAAATCATGGATCACGATCTATCGAGAAGAAGTCACGATTGATCGTGACTTAGCTAAAGAAGTCTTAAGAAGAATCACAATTGCATAGAATGGCATTACGATCGATCGTAACTGAGAAATAATCACCATAGAGAGAGAGCTCTGCGATCATAAACTATAATTCCAAGGAAAGAAAAGTTGCGATTGATCGAAGCCACGAGTCCATCCTATTCCAAAAGAAGAAAAAGTCACAATTTCAAAGGATGATGTCATATTCAGAGATATATTCAAAGGACACATATATTTAGGAACTTTCAGTTTGAGTAAAATTCTATTTTAGTATTAGCATGTACCAGGACACACATAATTTAGCATGTACCAGGATTCTTATGAATCTATAAATAAGAGAGCCTAAATAGAATACCGTACACAATTTAGTAGACAATTAGTTTTAGTTTAGTTTTTCTTAGTTTTTAGAGTTTTAGTTTCAAGTTTCATATCGTTTATGAAGATGAGTGGCTAAGTCCCTAGAGTCTGGGAACCCGACATATCAAAAGATAAGTATGAATAGTTAGTTATATTCTTATTCTTCTAAATTCACATGTAATTGGTTAATGAATATGAGTTTTAAAGCTTGTCTACGAATTTTAAAAGGATTTCAAGATTTCTATAGTTCTAAATATTATGTTGTTGTCGCCTTAGATTTAGAATCACTAGACTTTCATCGCTCGACTATGTTGTCGTTGTTGCCTTAGTTTCAATAACAGGATTATTGCTAGAGATGTTTATGTTGTCATTGTTGTCTTAAACCGATCTTATCTTCTTATATTGTCGTTGTCGCCTTAAGATAATTAAAAGGATTCCAAAGGAGGATCTTAATCTTCAAAACACTTAGGTTGTTCCACATACACTTCCTCTGTAGGAATATCATATAAAAGGGCACTCTTGACATCCATTTGGTATAGCTTGAATCCTAGGTGACAAGTCATCACCAAAAGGATACAAATAGACTCAAGTAATTTTACCCTCCTTGAGTCACTAATACCGTCCTCATTGGTTTTATTTTTGAAAATCCATTCCATACCATGATTTGGATGTTAGAAGGCTGAGGTATCAGTTCCCACAGCTCATTTCTCTTCAATTGAGTGAGCTCTTCTTGGCATACTTAGATTGCGTGAGAAAAATATTTGTAGAGCACTGTTTAATTTGAAGACCTAAGAAACATGTTATTTCACAAAGTAAGCTAATTTCAAATTCTTTTGATAAGATTACTAAAATAATGAGCATACTTATCAGGCGTGGACCCAAAAATTATTCATCTACATAAATTTGTGCAACAATTATGTGACTAGATTCTATCTTTTAAAAAACAAGGTTTTATCCACAGTACACTACAAAGTTTGAAGCCATTATGCGTCAAGTATTTTGATAACCTTTCATACCAAGCACCAGGCACCTGTGTCAAACCATATAAAGCCTTTTTGAGCCTACACACATCCAAAGGACGATCTTGATCTTCAAAACATTTAGGTTATTCCACATACACTTCCTCTGTAAGAATACTCTTGACATCCATTTGGTACAGTTTGAATCTCAGGTGACAAGCCATCGCCAAAAGGATACAGATAAACTCAAGTCTAGCCACAGGAGCAAAAGTTTCATGGAAATCAATTTCCTCAACCTGTGTATATCTTGAGCTACTAATCTCGCCTTATTTCTAATAATAGTACCCTCCTCATTGGTTTTATTTTCAAAAATCCATTTTGTACCATGATTTGGATGTTAAAAGACCAAGGTACTAGTTCTCACACCTCATTTCTCTTAAATTGAGTGAGCTCCATAAGCCATTGTTCATCAAGAAGAGCTTCTTTGACATTTTTAGGCTCAATAGAGGATGTGTAGCAAACATGGCACAAAAGATTAGTCAAACTCTTAAACTTACGTCTGGTCTTCATCTCAGCAGAGAAGTCACCGATGACGGCACTAGAAGGATGATATTTCATATCACGCGCGTAAGTTGGTCTATTAGTAGAAGGTGATGAAGAGATTTCTTTTGCTCCTATATATCCCATGGAGAACATAGTAAGGGGGAGATTGCTACACCAGCTGAAAAAGCTCCTTCTCCCCCTTCACCTCCATGTATCACTGAGGGTACTCGTGTAAAGAAAGCAGATAGGGACATCTCTGAAATGTCTTCTACTAATAGGCCAACTTGCACGCGTGATATGAAAAATCATCCTCCTAGTGCCATCATCGGTGACGCCTCTACTGAGATGATGACCAAACGTAAGTTTAAGAGTTTGACTAATCTTCTGTGCCATGTTTGCTACACCTCTATTGAGCCTAAAAATGCCAAAGAAGCTATTCTTAATTAACAATGGGCCATGGAGAGCTCACTCAATTTAAGAGAAATGAGGTGTGGAACTGGTACCTCGGCCATCTAACACATGAATCATTGGTACGAAATGGATTTTCAAAAATAAAACCAATGAGGGTAAAATTGTTAGAAATAAGGTGAAATTAGTAGCTCAAGGATATAAACAGGTTGAGGGCATTGATTTCCATGACACTTTTACACTTGTGGCTAGACTTGAGTCTATTTGTATCCTTTTGATGATGGCTTGTCACCTGAGATTCAAGTCGTACCAAATAGATGTCAAGAGTACCTTTCAAATGGTATTCTTACAAAGGAAGTGTATGTGGAACAACCTTAGGGTTTTGAAGATCAACATCGTCCTCTGGATGTGTTTAGGCTAAAAAAGGACTTGTATGGTTTAAAGCAGGTGACACAAGCTTGGCATTAGAGGTTTTCAAAATACCTGGTGCATAATGGCTTCAAACATGGTAGTGTACTGTGGATAAAACCCTATTTTTTAAATGAAGAATCTAGTCACATAATTGTTGCACAAATTTATGTATATGAATCATTTTTGGGTCCACGCTTGATAAGTACGCTCATTATTTTAGTAATATTATGAAAAAGAATTTGAAATGAGCTTATACTTGGTGAACTAACATGTTTCTTGGGTCTTCAAATTAAACTGTGCTCGACTAATATGTTTATCTCGCAATCTAAGTATGTCAGGGAGTTGGTTAAAAAAATTGGCATGGAATTGAGCAAGCATGTCCGTACTCCTATGAGTACTTCCGTTAAACTAGTTAAGGATGTGTCTGGTAAACCTGTTGATGAAATAGTTTGCAGAAGTATGATAGGGAACCTATTGTACTAACAACGAGTAGACTAGACATAGCCTACAATGTGGGTATATGTGCCTGATTCCATGCTACTCCAAAGGAATCCCATTTAACTGTTCTTAAATGTGTTATCTATTATGTTAATGGGACGATTGATTTGGAACTTTGGTATCCCTTTGATACTACATCTCAGATAGTGGAAATTTCTTATTCTAATTGGGTTGGTAATTCTAATGACCGCAAGAGCACCAATGGAGGGTGTTTCTATATTGGTAATTGTGTTGTCTCTTGGCTCAGCAAGAAGGGAGTTTTTGTGTCTCTGCGGAAGCAGAATATATTTCTGTTGGAAATGAAAGTACCCAACTTCTATGGATGAAGCAAATGTTGTGTGATTACGGGATCAATCAAGGTGCTATGACCCTCTTCTGTGATAACGCCAGTGCTATTAGTATATCCGAGAATCATCCCCAATGCTCTAGTGACGCAGGACAAAACCCTAAACTACGTGAATGCGATGAATTAATTACTTGCCGAAATTAATTTAAATTAACTTGAACAATAAACCTGAAAATAATGCAATTACCTTAGGGTTCCATCATTTTCCATATGAAAGATCACGTCCGGGTTCAGGAAAGGGTCCAGTCTTTGTGCTAGATTCGTTAGAGTTGCGGTGCAGATCGGTCCTAGAGCTAGAACTCTAGGTTTTCCAGATTAGGGCGCTTACTCATGGTTCAATGGTGGGATCTCAAGTTTTTCTATGGTTTATGGGATTGGGTGTTTGGAGATTTAATGGTTGAAATAGGGATTTATGAGATGGGTTCGAATCAATGATTCCGATGGGGTTAGGATTTATGGTTTTAGGGATTTGGAAAAGGTGACAGCTGGATTTAAGGTTTATGGGGTCACACAAAGTAGAGAAAGAAAATAAAAATAGAGAGATAGATAGAGGATAGATTTTGGACTTCACACCCTTGGCTTCAAACCAAACCCTTCTCAGGAAACGAAGATTCACTCTCCGAAGATGCTCATCTCAAGCAAGGAAGCAAAAGGCTCTTTTCATTAATCAAAAACTAATTAATTTGAAATAAAGAGTTCTAAACGAAATAAAAGACTAAAGGTAAATTTTCGCAACCAAACTCAAAAAATAGAAAATCCCATCACGACATCCACGGACGTCTGTAGTACCCCATAGACGTCCGTGACATACGGATAGTGGGGGTGCCAAATCACGAACGTCTGTCATTATTGACAGACGTCCGGCACTGTTCATCATGGGCGTTCGTCATTGTTCAGTGTGAATAGTAATTTTTTTTTCTTCTCCTTTACGCCTGGTTCTGATTTCCATTTCGCTTCTTCCGACGTCGGTACACACGAAACGGTCCATATCCGATATTTACAATGTCGGCGTCTCCTTCAATTCTCTTGAGCCGAAAAGGCTTCATCACCGATGAAGCGGTGTCGTGATAGTGATCGAACATGTCGAGGTCCAGGCGTTGCACCTCATCTTCAGTTAACCATGTGTTCTCGGAGTCCATCTTTCCCAACCACTTAACCAAATATTTATGAAATCTTCCACCATGGGTGGATACCGCAAAATTATCAAGTATCTCTTCGATCTCATCACTCCTCTGCTTGCGTGGGGAAGGGAAGGGTAGGGGTTGCAGGGTGGAGCTGGAATTTGGGCTCGGGGCTGTATGGAAGGGGTTGGTGGGGGGTGGGGCTGAGGCCGAAGAAGGAACTAGGCCCTCCACATTGAACGTAGAGCTAACCCCGATATCTGGTGGAAGTTCGAGAACATACGCATTAGTCCCGCTCCTTGCCACAACTCTAAAAGGCCCATGCAGTGGGCATGGAGCTTCTTTGTGACTCCCGATGGGAATCGTTCAGGCCTAACTCGAACCATCACATAATCATTCAATTGAAATTTCGTAAAAGCCTTAGGTAACTGCAGTGGTACTTTTAGAGTTTCATTGCATAAATTAATTTTAAGCTTAATTTCGGCATGCAATGCGAAATGAGACTCAAAAGTTGACTCACAATAAAACTTGGAATGTGTAGTGGTATGCAACTTGAGATTATGATGTGCATGTGTGTCTATGGACTCGATACTTTTATGTGCGTGTGATGCTAATGACTCACATGTAACCGACTCAAGTGCTCTTGACTCTATTAACATCAACGACTTAAGCGCAGCCGACTCTGTGGGCACTGTCAGCTCATGCGTGATTGAATCAAAGGACACTAATAGCTTATGTACGCTCGATTCAATCAACTTCAGAGATTCAAGTGCACACGACTCTACCACCAACAAGGACTCGTGCACAACGGGTTGTACGGGCACCAACAAATCGTGCGTATGTGACTCAGTAAATTCTTGTGTGGGTGACTTGGTTGACTCACGTGTGGGCGACTCAACATCACTACTCACAAGGGAAATAGAATCCTCTTTAATACAAGCTAGACTCTCATCAACTTCTTCCATTTCCTCCTCACTCAACACGGTTCTAGGGTTATACACTTCCTCTTCTACTTTCATAGTTTCTGGCTCCTTAGAACTTTCGCTTTTAGTCAATAAATTCGGAATGGGAATTTTTATGGAGCATTGGTAAGCAAAGTGTTTATACCCTTGACACTTAAGACAATCAGGACTCTTATTTGTCTTGGTTCTCAAACTCCTTAGAAGGTGACGGTGCGTCAAAGGGACATACTTTTCAATAAGTGTCACCTTCATATCCTCCCATGTGGAGATGGGTTTAATCCGACGAAAGTTAATATAGAGTTCTAGTCAATACAGAGTTTTATATTAATCCCAAAAAATTTGATATTTCCCTTAAACTTTGTTGTTACTAGCCTAATTTTGTACTCCTCTACACTAGACAACCACTCTACGAAGGTTCTAGGGTCCGTCGTACCCTCAAAATCTAGGACCTCATTCCGAATAGAGTTTAAAAACTTCTCGGCAGGGTCATACTCAGGTTCATGATGATGAGGATATCCTTGAACTCTAATCTCATAACGACTTTTGGGGCTTTGCCAAGAATGTGGAGTGTAGTGGTTATCTCGTTCGGCTAGCACCCTGTCTTGACGGGTAAGGAATTCATGGTGATGTGTAAGTGACTCATATATGATGCTTGACACAAACACAACTTAGACACAATTCTAGGGATCACACAACAGTTGAGGAATTTTAACAAACACATGATGTGCACACAAATATAGACACAAATGCCATAAAATTAAATGACTTCGAAATGACATACACATGTGACTCAAAATGAACAAGGACTTTTGTCGAACACAAGACGTGCACACTTTTGAACACAATAGAAATAAATGCAATAAATCAATGAATATCAGCCGATCGATTGATATTGATAAGTCAATCAATTGATATTGAATGCACCGTCTGGATAAACAAATAGATTCAATCATAATCAATCGATTGAATAAGAACACTCAATTGATTGACACCGAAAACAGTGAATATGCCACACAATATGCCCTAACCTAGAACTTAAGCTCTGATATCAAAACTGACGCAGGACAAAACCCTAAACTACGTGAATGCGATGAATTAATTACTTGTCGAAATTAATTTAAATTAACTTGAATAATAAACCTGAAAATAATGTGATTACCTTAGGGCTCCATCGTTTTCCATACGAAAGATCACGTTCGGGTTCAGGAAAGGGTCCAGTCTTTGTGCTAGGTCCGTTAGAGTTGCTGTGCAGATCAGTCCTAAAGGTAGAACTCTAAGCTTTTCAGATTAGGGTGCTTACTCGTGGTTCAATGGTGGGAAGTCACGTTCTTCTATGGTTTATGGGATCAGGTGTTTGGAGATTTAATGGTTGAAAGGAGATGATATTGTTTTACAGAACATTAAGAAATCAGGGAAGGAAATTGAGATTTATTATTCTTTCTTCGATTTGGCTATCTCAGGACTCAGTTGCAAATTTTCAGTTCTTGTTGCTACACTACTCCTTTGAAACCAATGGATGAGTTAACAACTCTTCTATTTAATTCTTGACTAGACTATATCAATAACTCTCTCAACATAATTGTAACTGCCAGCATATTAAATGCTTATAGATGTTATCAGTATGTTTCAGAAATAAGATTTTTATGGCAATGTAGGTGATTTACCAACAAGTATTAGATCATATGTAGCAGATGACACTAATGCAAAACTTGGAACTGAATCAACTGTAGAAAATTAGGTTTGCCAATACCATTTTATAAATATGTATTGGATTATATATGTATGCGTTGACCTAATGACCCAGTTTCCCACCCAATATCAATGAGGATCAATCGTATTTCGAGATTCACAAATTTCAATAAGCAGTAAGATTTCCACATCCTAGATATAAATCATGTTTCCTCGTGGATTAATCAATTTCAAATTTCACTTTAGTGGCACAACAATCAATGATTTCACATTCAAGGGTTTACAATACCGGGCCATTTCTAATTCGTTAATTACCAATAATTATGAATCAAGAAATAACATGTAGAGAGCATTGTAATTCCCCTACCTCGGTCCTAATGTTATGAGAAGGAACTGAAGTGGTTTTTACCGATGGCTTCTAATTCTCCTTCTACATCAAAAACACAAGTGATGTGTCAATGATTACACAAGTGATGTGTCAATGATTGACTACGATTATAACGATTCGAAGTTTTTAGGTTCTACCTCAAAAGGGTTGAGACAAGCAAATCTGTTCTAACTCACTCGAGCGATAATCTGTGATCACTCGAGCAACTTATCACAGAAAATTTATGTGTCGTCTTCAATACTTCGCTCCAGCAACAACCAAATCCGCTCGAGTGAGTTTCGTCCGAAAATTTGATCTCATTTATGAGGCGATCTCGCTCAACTGAAATATGAATCTCGCTCAAGCGGTATTGTGCTAATATGCACTTGAACCCTTTTTTCTCAGAACCCGAAGTCCCCAAATTTTAGAATAAAAATCTCGATAATCATTAACAATTTTAGAAAACAAAAATCCGTAATAATAAGCTATGATATTTACCTTCTTGAGTTGTGAACGATAAAGTCTATAATGGTAGATGTTTGAGGAGATCGGCGCCCGAAATTCTCGTTCATCCGATGTTTCGATCTCTCTCCTAAATCTTAATGGTGGCAAGGATCGAAGGGTTTCTTGAGGACAAAACACCCAAAAGATTTTTAGGGTGACGAAGGGGGTTGAGGGGGAAAAGATATGACAGCTAGGGTTTTCTGAAAGGGAAGGAAGGAGTTTTCTTACGCTCTTTTCTTAGAGAGAAATTTCGAGGAGCTTATAATTGGGTTTCTCCGTAACCCACTTTTCTAGTACTTAAGAAGATTATTCAGTGTTAAGCCAACTCACCAACAAGGCATATAGGCTTTTATTTCAAGGTCCAAAATGAAGGTTCAAAACTTTACGCTTCAAGTTTTGAACCTCTGACCTCTTGCCTATAACTAAAGCCTTCATCCGGTAGGCTATTACACCACTTGTGATACCTAATGGCTAAATTAACTATAACAATCTAAGTGTGTACCGGTACGAAATCTAAGTGGATACCGACACGAAAGTCAGGATCGTTACAAACGCGGTGCTTCACTACACGGAATTGAAAATGTGCTATCTATGGTTCCGCTTTGTCATGTTCGCCTCTCTCACTCCCCAGGCCAGTAACAAAGATCAAATCCGTTGGGAGAGCATCCTGCTCTGTGCCTTTCCACTCTTCTGTATGAGGTAATCATCCGGGATATGCATGAAGAAAAATGCCAAAACCTCCCTTCCCTTCCTGATCCTTATCGGCAAGGTGTTCGTAGCTCAGATGACACTGCCTGACAACCTAGTGCAGGCAAAGATGCAGCCGCCTGTTGGCAAGCTTTTGCATCTCAGTAAACGGGCAGAGCCGAATCTCAATGATTTTGAGTAACTTTTGGTGGTGATCTTGGTGGTGGCTTTGGGAGCATTCCTCCACCTATGGCGGCTAGGGTTTTTTGAAAGGGAAGGAAGGAGTTTTCTTATGCTCTTTTCTTAGGGAGAAATTTCGAGGAGCTTATAATTGGGTTTCTCCGTAAACCACTTTTCTATTACTTAAGAAGATTATTCAGTGTTAAGCCAACTCACCAACAAGGGCGTATAGGCTTTTATTTCAAGGTCCAAAATAAAGGTTCAAAACTTTACGCATCAAGTTTCGAACCTCTGACCTCTTGCTTATAACTAAAGCTTTCATCCAGTAGGCTATTATACCACTTGTGATACCTAATGGCTAAATTAACTATAGCAATCTAAGTGTGTACCGGTATGGAATCTAAGTGGATACCGATACGAAAGTCAGGATCATTACAAACGTGGTGCTTCACTACACGGAATTGAAAATGTGCTATCTATGGTTCCGCTTTGTCATGTTTGCCTCTCTCACTCCCCGGGCCGGTAACAAAGATCAAATCCGTTGGGAGAGCATCCTGCTCTGTGCCTTTCCACTCTTTTGTATGAGGTAATCATCCGGGATATGCATGAGGAAAATGCCAAAACCTCCCTTCCCGTCCTGATCCTTATCGGCAAGGTGTTTGTAGCTCAGATTACTCTACCTGACAACCTAGCGCAGGCAAAGATGCAGCCGCCTGTTGGCAAGCTTTTGCATCTCAGTAAACGAGCAGAGCCGAATCTCGATGATTTTGAGTAACTTTTGAAGGAGATGAAGGTGGTGAGTTTGGTGGTGATCATGGTGACTTTGGGAGCATTCCTCCACCTATGGCTCCTCCAGTCCCTAACCTTAGGACTTGCCCTAATTTATTTGCTTAGAATCCATTCATAGTTGCTGGAAATTTTGTTTAATCATGGGAATTCCATTATTTTGAAAATTCATATTGTTTTGAACCCTAACTTGCAATTTCAATAACCCTATCCTTTTTCCCCTTTTGAATATGAATTTTAATTGCAGAAATTAGGTTTAATTCAGACCTTATATTCTTCAAATCCTATAATAGAATCAAAAGACATTGTTATTGGTTGTCGTTTGATGCCCTAGACTAGAGGAAACCGCATTCCACTCGTAGAATCCTAGTTTTTTCAGTTTTAAAGGAATCGTCATGCCATATTGAATAATAAGCAGCGTAAGACATAATTAATTGAATGAAAATTTCTAATAATTTATTAGTTTCAGCCCTACATTTAATATTTATGTTGCCCATAAGTTATTAACTTAATTTCAGCCATCGCATTAGGATTTTGGCGTTCCGTTATGCATCACTATCTTTCTATCAGTGTGAGGCCATACTGCATAAAGTATTTCGCTATAAGACCAGGGGTCAAAATATCATCCGATATCGATACATTGCCTATGTATCATATACCCTTTAAAAAGAGGTAATTATCATCCGATACAGGCAATTTATCGTCCATATCGGACGATAAATTGAAATTATCGGACGATAATTTCAATGTATTGTCCGATAATTTCAATTTTATTAAAGCAATTTTTTTTTCAATTATCGGACGATACGGCCAAATTATCGTCCGATAATTTCAAATTATCGGACTAGAGCCCCCTTTACCTTTTCACCCGAGATTTAAGCCTCATTTTGGGGTTTTTTGTTTCCCCTTTTTCTTCTTCTTTACCCAGCATTCTTCTTCTTCCCCTGCAAACAAAAAACCTCCGCATTTCTTCTTCTTTCTTAGCCATCCGGAGAGTCAGAGACCGAAATCTTAACCACGAGATAGTCACATTTTCGCCAAATATTTAAGATCTATCCAAAAATATGGTAGATCTTAAAAATTTTAATGGATCCCCTTCTAGCTATCAAAAATATGGGTAGATCTATTTACTTGCATTTTTAAATTTGTTTTTAAAACTAAGAACTTTTTTTTGTGTTAGTAAATTAAGTTTTAAATTTTTTTTTAAAGTTTTTATATAATACTTAAAAATAAATTATGTTAGTAATTTAAGTTTTAAAAATAAATTAAGTATTTTTGTATTATATAAAAACTTAATTACCCTTTAAAATTAATTTATTTATTTTATAAAGTTATTTATAAATACTTAATGTAAGTGACATGTCGCGACACATGTGACACGTGACACGTGTCACGTGTGATGTGTCGCGACACATACCCCATAACACATGTGACACAGGTGTCGCGACACATGTAATTGATGTGTCACATAGCCCATGACACATCAATTACACGTGTCACATGTGTCGCATTTCGCATGGGGTATGTGACAGAGGTGTCGCGACACATGTAATTGATGTGTCACATGTATCACACATGTGACACGTGTCACGTGTGATGTGTCGCGACACATGTGACACATACCCCATAACACATGTGACACAGGTGTCGCGGTACATGTAATTGATGTGTCACATACCCCATGACATGTAATTGATGTGTCACATGTATTGCATGTGGCATGGGGTATGTGGCACAGGTGTCGCGACACATGTAATTGATGTGTCACATGTATCATACACAGGTGTCGCGACACATGTGACACATCAATTACACATGTCACACTAATACCCATAATGCATGTGATACATCAATTTCAAATAAATATGATTTTCAAATATTTTAAAAATTAGAATAATATGATTTCTAATGTAATTTTAAAAATTAGAATAATATGATTTTCTAATTTTAAAAATTAGTATAATATTAGATTATATTTTAAAAATTAGAATAATATCAACTAAATACTATTTTCAAATGTAATCTAAAATTTTTAAAATTTTCAATATTTTTAGAATAATATGAAATAAATATGGTAAATTATAATCTAATATTTTAAAAATTAGAATAATATCAAATAAAATTTCAAAAATTAGAATAATATCAAATAAATATGATAAAATATAATCTAATATTTTAAAAATAAGAATAACATCAAATAAATTTTCAAATATTAGAATAATATCAAATAAATTTGGTAAAATATAATCTAATATTTTACAAATAAAGAATAATATCATATAAATTTTTAAATGTAATCTAAAATTTTTAAAAATTAGAATAATATCAAATAAATTTGATCAAATATAATCTAATATTTTAAAATAATAATAATATGAAATAAATTTTCAAATGTAGTATAAAATTTTAAAAAAGTAGAATAATATCAAATAAATTTTATTTTCAAGTGTAATCCAATCGTTTAATGTTTTAATTTAATCTAATCGTTTGATGTTTTAATTTAATCAAATCGTTTGAAATAAATAAATATGGTACGATCATCAGATCCAGCCTGGCAATACGGCACAACAATAGATGGTGATAGACTTCGAGTAGAATGCAAGCTTTGTGGGAAAAAATTGTTGGTAGGAGGTATCACACGGTTGAAGGAGCATTTGTCTCAATGTACTCAGAGAGCTAAAAGAAGATGTCAGAGCCAGTTTACAAGGGACTAAGGGGAGGAAAAAAGCAGAAACCGGTCGAGATAGAGAAATGTATGAGAGAATAAGGAGGGGGAGATCCAGAGTTTGCTACAACTAGCCATGAGGGAGAGTGCTAGAGAAGCACGATAGCGACGAGATCAGGAAGAAGCCGATTATCGGTTTCGGTCTAGGTGGTGGATCTAATCATAGGCCACATGTTGATGATGATGAGGATATTCATGAGATTGTCGGGTTGCGTAGGTCAGCATCAATGAGGGAGACCAGGTTGTCTACCATAGGTCGTATTACACGTCCTATGGATCCGTTCATGTATTGGATAGAAAGCTCTAAGCAAAGTAAATTGAGTACAATTTCACTGAAAAAATGGGGAAGAGGCTTGGAAAATCGATTACAAAGTTTGTGATATAGAATCACATTTCGAGCCAAGTTGTGGAGTTGCCATACTTACTTCAAAAGTATAATACAAGTGCAGAAGTTGGTCTAGGAGTAAAAAAGCCTTCTGCATCTGGGCCCTTATTAGATGATAAGTACAAAGAGATAGGAGATATGTGAAGAGTTTTGAGGAAGTATGGGAAGAGAGGGGTAGCAGGATTATGTGCGATAGATGGACCTTTCACATAAGAAAGAATTTGATCAACTTTTTAGTCTACAGCGATGCTGGGACAGTATTTCTAAAATCAATTGATGCTTCTAAACACCCGAAGACGGCTGATTACCTCTTCCAACTAATGGATAAGGTAGTTGAAGAAGTTGGAGAGCACCGGGTTGTGTAGGTGGTAACAGACAATGCCACAAATTACAAAGCCGCAGGAAGACAGTTAATGTTGAAGATACGACGTCACTTGTACTAGACTCCATGTGTCGCTCTTTGTGTGGACCTCATTCTTGAGGATTTGGAAAAGGGAAGCAAGGCACAGTCAACTATTCAGAAGGGAAGAACGATTATTTCCTACCTATACAATAGTGACAAGTTGGTGAATTTGATGAGAGACTTTACTAAGAACGAGTTGCCCTAGCCTGCGATTATACGATTTGCAACACAATTTCTAGTCCTACAGAGCTTGGCTAGTGAGCTGAAATGCATGGTCAACTCCGAAGAATGGAGAAAACATGAGTGATCCCATGAGCAAAGAGACCTGCTTGAAATGAAGTTGTTGGCCTGATCTACAACCCCCAGTGTTGGGCAGATATTGACCACCTGATTGCAATCACTACCCCGTTGGTGCAAGTATTGAGGTTGGTAGATGGTGATGAGAAACCAACAATGGAGTATGTTTACGAGTCGATGGATAAAGTAAAATTGGCTATTAAAACTAAATTCCCTACAAAATATAAACGATATTGGGCGATCATTGACAACAATGGAACACAATTCTATCAGTACTTGCATGCCGCAGGTATAACATGCTAAACTGCTTATGTAGTAATTTTTATTTATTTATTATTTTTCATATTACTCATTGTTTTCATATATTGATGAAAGTTTATATATTTGATGTATTGCACTAAATTCCCTACAAAATATAAACGATATTGGGCGATCATTGACAACAATGGAACACAATTCTATCAGTACTTGCATGCCGCAGGTATAACATGCTAAACTGCTTATGTAGTAATTTTTATTTATTTATTATTTTTCATATTACTCATTGTTTTCATATATTGATGAAAGTTTTTATATTTGATATATTGCACTACTTGAATCTGGCCTTCCAGTATACGCGACGCTTCGAGTTGAGTGAGGCCGATGAAATGTGCAGCAATTTGCTTCATGTGATCCGACGAATGCTCCCTGAGTTGGCCGACCAAGGTCAAGCCATCAGAGATGTGAGTAATCATACCTTATGACTAATAAGTCAAATGTCATATGAACATTATATTGATATGTGGGTTATTGTATTCCATCTTTGTAGATTGACATGTTTCACAAGAGATATGGGTCATTCGCAATCCCAAATCAAGTACGATAAACCCGCTAATTGGTGGATGCATTATAGAGGAGATGACCCGATACTAAGGCGAGTTGTAATGAGGATTTTATCGCAAACATGTTCCTCGTCCAACTGTCAGCGGAATTGGAGCACCTTCTCTCTCATTCACACGAAGACAAGGAATAGACTAACTATGGAACGATTGAAAAAGTTACTCTACTGCCACTACAACATGCGATTAAGGGTCAGGAATATGCAGAGGATCAACCGTAGTAAGCAATTATATGAAGTCTTAGTTCATACAATTTTTATTTGATCTAATTGAGATGAGGCATATACTACCTTACAGATAGTGAATATTTTGATCCCATCTAGTTGGATTATATATTCACGGAGGATGACCCTTTGAATCAGTAGATCGAAGAGAGAGAACAGTCAGTGTTGGATACTGAGGGCACCGCATGGCTGGATAATGCTGAAAGAATAGCGGAGGAGCAGGCTTGTAATAACCCCAGATTTTTTGGAACCGTACACGTCATGTGCCAATCACGTGTATGTGTGGTTCACAAGGAAACCAAGTTAACATATATACACTGGGTGTATATGTGTGAAACACACTAAAATTTCTTTCACTATATAAGTGAAAGTGGGGGAGAAGTCCCTCCCATACGTAACCTAATTAAATCTTAGAAGGAGAGAAGGAAAAATAGAGAGAAAGGAGAGAAGGTTTTGTAAAGAGGAGTAGGGGGGGGGGTTGTTGGATCAGGCCATAGAGAATCAGGAAAGGAATTGGGAGAGGGACCAGGAATTTCCTCCATTCGTTTTAGAAGATTGGATTAAGTTATAGAAGATACATCGATTTGAGGTATGTTAAATGCATATAATACTTAGGTGTGTTTCTTTTTGTATATATAAAGCATCGGTTGAATGGTTTTGATGCTAAAAAAAAAAAAAAACCTTAAATGGAGTAAGAAGTTACTTCTCGAACAGATCGAGGTGTAAAAATCATCGCTCCTAGCTCGAGCGGTCTAAAGGGCTCGCTCGAGTGAGGACAAACTATAAAAATATAGCTTTGGGCTCGCTCGAGTGAGGACAAACTATAAAAATATAGCTCTGGGCTCGCTCGAGCGGTCCCCAAAACAAAAGGGAAGCTCGCTCGAGCGAGGTCCCCAGTAAAGCTTCAGGCAGCTCGATTTAACCACTCGAGCGACCTCGATTTAACTGCTCGAGCGAGGTCAAGTGACTGCTCGAGCGAGGTCTAGTGACCACTCGAGCGAGGAATTGTGCTCGCACGCGCGAGGCACCACTCAATTCTTGAAATTATTGGTACAGAAACATGGAGGTTATGCACTCCAATGATTCTAGTAACCTTTCTAAGCATATTCTAAATACATGAAATATAGGTTTGACGTAGGATCGTGAAGTGTAAACCTCTACGAGAAAGCGTGCTTTGAAATTCATCGAGGTAGGGAATATTCTTGAAACATGTATTTTATTTCGTCAACTCATATATGCAGTATAATACTATAAAAAGGTTGAGTATTGTATGATCTTTCAAAAAGGGGTGTGAGCGTAAGTTTCAAGGTGAAACCATGAAGTCCCCAGGGGATGGAATATTGTAATGAGGGCAACTAAATAATGTATTAAACCAATAGTATCCCAGGGATACAGATGAAAAAAAATCGTGAAACTAAAGCATAATGATAAGGCCTAATGTACTAAAAATTAGCACAAGTCACGGTGAATAACTATAAGTAATGCACATCGATATTTTGTTATTTGAGGTTTGATTAGAATATCCCACCGACGTGGCAGGATACCCACGACTGACGCGGTAGGATATCCGTGGCCGGTACGGCGGCCAATCCGTATACTTATAGCACATCCCAGGGATGTAGATTTAATAATAGACCCCACCACCTATGAGAAGGGGCTTGGGCAGTATTCCCAGGGAATACACGTAACAATTGTCTAGTAGACGACGATTGTGGGTATTCCATCGGGGCTCGATGCTATATTGCTCGGGGATTATTTAAGTTAAAGGTTTAAGTGATTAGGCCGAATTCATAACTAAACTAGTAAGATGAGAGCAAACAACACTATGAAAAGAAATCAGCTGTATCCATTTTAGTTATTTCAGTTATATCAATTGTTCTGCTTAAAAGTGATACCTAGTAAATTGTGCTCTCAAAACAGCTAACATATATGTGAGATTTATTCTATATGTTCACTTTGTTTCCCTATTGAGCTAGGATGTAGCTCATCCCCTAGACTATACGTCGCAGGTTCAGGACTAGCGGCAGCAAGGACTTCTGGAGACATTGATCCAGTGGATTCAGACAACCTACCCACTGAGGATTCAGAGCCTCCTCCTGAGAAATTCTTCTAGGAGACCCGCTGCATACTTTGAGAGTGAGTTGAGAGTGTTAGGCACGGCTTGGTATATCAAGTCTCTTTATTGAATGTAATTAAATACGGTATGCTTTTGATAAAACTTTTGGGATGCACATTCATATAACGGCTTGGGTAAGTTCTTATGCCCATGAATTGGCATGGGACAAGGACTGCCTTTAAGGACCATGACTATATTTTTTTATATGAGAATTCGTTAGAGTAAAATTTTGGCTTGCTTATACCAAATGTATTGTAAAGGTTTCTGGGGCACGGCCTCGAGGGTCGTGCTGATGGCACGGTTTTCGGAGCACCGAAAATCGGGTCATCAGCTTGGTATCGAGCGCTTTTTAGTTCGCTATCATCTCGCTGAATAGTGGACTTCTCGCTAATCTAAACCGTGGTTTCTCATGCAGACCGTTATGTTTCCTAGAGGAAGAGGCCGACCCAGGGGTGGTCATGATAGGAATTTACGCAGTAGAGATGGTTTCGTCTCGCCTACAAACAGAGTACCATTAGGAAACAGGGAGATTCCCGAGGGAAGTGGCCAGGGAGAAAACGAAAATCAAGCAGAAGATCAGGATCGAGATCGTCAAGATCAAAATCAGAGGGAACAAGATAGAGTGAGGGAGAGAAATGAAGAAAGAGAGGAGCGCCAGAGGATGATGCACACAATGGATGGCACGATAGCGACATCCTTGGCAAGACATGACAGAACCACAACGGACACCTACACCTCCAGTAGGACCTACACCACCAGTGGCTTAGGCATTTACCGAATTCAGAAGGATGAGACCTCCTAACTTTTCAGGACAGGCAGACACAATGGCGGCCGAAAACTGGCTGGGTGAAATGGAAAAAGTGTTTAGCGTACTCACATGCATAGAGGACGAGAGCGTCTGTTGGGCGGCATATATGCTAGATGGGGAGGCTGGACCTTGGTGGAAATCCGTTTCGCGAACTAGAGCACAAGAAACTCCAGATATGCCTTGGACTTGGGATGAATTCGTAGAAGAATTCAATAAGCAATATTTTCCTGAAGTGGTGAGAAATCAGATGGAGACCCAATTTTTGCAACTAATGCAAGGAAGAATGACCGTGAGAGAGTACGGAGTAGAATTCATGAGACTGGCTCGCTTCGCTCCAGACTACGTAGTTTCAGATGTGATGAAAGCGAAGAGGTTCCAACAGGGTTTAAGGTCGGACATCCGAGGAGGGGTTACGCCCTTCCAGCTGAAAACCTACGGAGAGGTAATGAGCAAGGCATTAGTAGTCGAAGAAGAAAACAATAACCGATACCGTCAGAGGGAACAACAGGGAAGGGGAAGCATAGATTCAAGCAGGACGGGGAGCTATGAATCGGTACATAAGAAACCGAGGTTTGTAGCACCGAATCAGAGACAACTGTTCCAGGCAGGGTATGGGAGAGTCGCACAACTACTCATCAAAGTTTTCTGTTGCTGGCATCAGGGAGACCGATGAGGTATGAGGGTCCTGCTATTTCCAGCGGAGCTACAGCTACCCAAGGTTTGACGAGAGCCGCTTGTGACGGCCTCATTAATCTGTGCGCCAGCATGAAGGCATGACGACCTTGGAACTGGGCACTTAGCTAGCAAGAAGGCAAGCGGACCTTGTAAGCTAGCCGTGTAGCACGCGTGGGCGCAGAGGCACGTGGCCCTGCGATGCGTGCATGAGTCCCTGATGCATGATGCAACGGTGACCCGAACTAAGCTGCGACCTAGTATGGTGGCTAGACGCGTGAAGGGCTTAGAATGCGGTGCTCTGCGGTGGAGCACGCGACGTGGTGTCAAGAGGGCACGCGACGTCTTGGTGCCATAAGGCACGTAATGCGGTGCTCCGCGTATGAGCACGCGACGTGGTGCCAAGAGGGCACGTGACGTCTTGGTGCCATAAGGCACGTAGTGCGGTGCTCCGCGTTGGGGCACGCGACGTGGTGCCAAGAGGGCACGCGACGTCCAAGTGCTAAGGCACATGAGGCGGTGCCATGGTGGCACGCGATGTGGTATCAAGAGGACACGCGACATCTAGCTTGTATGGCAAGCGATGCGGTGCCAAGAGGGCACGTGATGCGGTGCTAAGAGGGCGCGCGGCATCCGAGTGCAATGACAGACCCGATATGGTGTCGAGTAACGCGAGACACAGTCACGACTTAGACGTGATGCGGTGCCATGAGGGTACGCCATGTGGTGCCATGAGGGCACGCGACATGAGGCCATGAGGGCCTTGCGACATGGTTGCGACACGGACGCGACATGGTCGCGATGCAGTGCTATGTTGGACATGAGGCCATGAGGGCCTCGTGACGTAGTCGCGATGCGGACGCGACACGGTCGTAAGAGACGCTGATGCGTGACCTAGCAAGCCATGTGAGCTTGGAGGATGGCACTGGGTGCCACGGTCAGAGGATCGTGTGCCATGTTTAATGGCAAGACACCACCTTTGCAGGTGTGTGCCACGGGCAGGAGATCGTGTGCCATGGGGGTATGACAAACCAATAGGTTTGAGGGTTTTCTGCTACTTTGCTTAAGTTGGTCTTTGGACCATATATAGGGGGAAGGGAGCTATGGAGCTATTCTCCCACACATGGGGCCTTGCGTTGCGGGATGAGCGCATGTGCTTTCTAGGTTAGGGGTGAGCCTAGAACATCGGCAAAGAATGCGCTGCATGATGCCATGTGTCACCTGGGTGAGGCTACCATGTTGCCCCTGCGTACAACGTCAAGGCACATGGGTCGGTGGCCTCACTGGGGCTCTCAAGGGCTATGTGGGACGCAGTAGCGCACACTAGCTGAGGGCCTGGAGCAGAAGTGTGCTGGTCGTGCTGGCCTCACACGATGCTTGGTTTGGAGAGCATGAAGAGCTGCATGCTACTCCTTGTGTGCTGGTCGCATGGACCACACACGTTGGTTGGCTTGGATGGCATGAAGAGAGGCATGCCTTTGTCTAAAGCGAGGAACTAGTGCACTGCACAGGGTGAAGCTGGACAAGCCAAGGGGCACTGAGGTGCTGGCATGTGTGTCGCGAGTAGACACAATGCATTGAGTGGGTTTGCCTCGAGTGAAGGCAACCACGATGCGGGAGTTCCCGTCCTCTAGGCGGGTGGTATCAGAGTGATGGTTGGATATGAGGTCTCGCTGGGCGCGACAGCGAGATGTGGTACGGGCGTGATAACCAATATTAGGTTATGCCTTGTGACAAACTGGTATCTGAGTTAGGCTGGCCTCGCTGTGGCGGCAGCGAGGCGCCGCACGGGTGTCGAAAAAAGTTACCCCGTGACACGCTACTCCAACACCAAGAGAGACTTGTGCCAAGTGTGGCAAGTTCCACAAAATGGCGGATTGTAGGCAGGGAATGCGAGGCTGTTTCAAATGTGGCAAGATAGGCCACGTGATTAGAGATTGCCCTGAGGCAATCAAGGAGAAGACGGCCCCGGCTTCCACGCCACGACCTATTCAATCACGAAAGCCAGCTGTTTAAGGGAGAGCCTATGCAGTTACTGCACAGGAAGCAAGGAGTGTACACGACATCATCCAAGGTGAGATTTCCTTTAAATAAAGAATTTCAGTTGTTATACTTTTTATATAGAGAATGTGCATTCATTAGGACTGTGTCAAGAACCGTGTTTATGCGTTAGAAATTCTAAATAAGTATATGCTAAGTACGTATATGTATATGTTATACGTACGTTACAAATCTATGAAAAAGGGTGCTATGTAGCACATGACGCACGAATGTTGATAGACCCAGGCTCTACCGACTCTTTCATCACCCCTAGATTTGCAAAGAAGATGAAGATTATTCCGGAGACACTGGACTTTGTGTTATCAGTGTCTATCCCAACAAGAGAATTAGTGGACATAGAGTTAGTCTGCAAATCGGTAGTAGTAAGCGTTCGGGATCACGTTGTCTACGAACTAGACGCAAATTTAATATTGTTGGACATGCAAGGATTCGACGTGATTCTTGGCATGGATTGGCTGTCTCATCATTGCGCAACAGTGGATTGCAAGGAGAAGGTTGTTATTTTCCGTCCTAACACGAGGATCGTATCGATTTCGTGGAGAGAGATCGACACAGGTGCCACTCATATCTGCAGTCAGAGCAGAACGTTTGATCAGAAAGGGGTGTAGCGGTTATTTGGCGTTCCTGAAAGAAAATAAAGAAGAAAAGAATATTATCTCCGAGATAGTAGTGCAAGAATTCCCAGACGTATTTCCAGAAGAATTGCCAGGATTACCCCCAGAAAGAGAAGTGGAATTTGCTATCGACTTAGCACCAGGAACGGAACCTGTTTCAAAGGCACCTTACAGGATGGCTCCTGCAGAGTTGAAAGAGTTGAAAGAGCAGTTGCAAGAGCTCATGGATAAAGGATTCATAAGACCAAGCGTGTCTCCATGGGGAGCACCAGTTTTATTTGTGAAAAAGAAAGATGGGTCGATGCGGTTGTGCATTGACTACCGTCAATTGAACAAAGTCACTGTGAAGAATCGGTATTCGTTGCCAAGAATAGATGACTTGTTCGATCAATTGCAAGGAGCGAAACATTTCTCCAAGATCGATCTAAGATCTGGATACCATCAGTTACAGGTCAAGGCTGAGGACATTCAGAAGACGGCATTTAGAACACGGTATGGACACTATGAATTTTTAGTAATGCCATTCGGATGACGAACGCACCAGCGTCGTTTATGGACTTAATGAATCGGGTGTTTAAACCACACCTAGACTCCTGCGTTGTCGTGTTTATTGATGACATCCTGATTTACTCAAAATCGAAGACGGAGCATGAAGAACACTTACGAGTCGCTCTACAAACCTTGCGTGAACACCAATTGTACACCAAGCTCAGCAAATGTGAGTTCTGGCTAGAAGAGGTTAGCTTTTTGGGACATGTCGTCTCGAAGCATGGTGTCACAGTAGATCCCGCTAAGATCGAGGCAGTAGTGAACTAGGAGCAACCAAAGACCGTGACAGATGTCCGAAGTTTCCTTGGACTGGCAGGTTATTATCGACGTTTCGTTGAGGGGTTTTCAAAAATATCGGGACCTCTTACGAGGCTTATAAGAAAGGATTCGAGATTTGAGTGGAGTGAAGCGTGTGAGAAAAGTTTTCAAGAACTCAAGAAGAGACTCACCTCAGCTCCAGTGTTGGCCATTCCATCAGGCAGTGGAGGATTCGCGGTCTACAGTGATGCTTCGTATAATGGGTTGGGTTGTGTGCTAAATCAATATAAAAAGGTAATAGCTTACGGGTCAAGACAGTTGAAAGAGCACGAAAAGAACTACCCAACACATGATCTGGAACTAGCAGCGGTCATATTCGCATTGAAGATATGGCGACATTATTTATACGGAGAAACGTTTGAAATTTTCACTGATCATAAGAGCCTCAGATATCTGTTTACATAGAAGGAACTAAATATGAGGCAGCGTAGATGGATGAAATTCCTCAAGGACTACGACTATTCCATACAGTACCATCCGGGCAAAGCTAATGTAGTGGTCGATGCCTTGAGTCGGAAAAGTTCAGCTCAGTTGGCTAGTCTAATTTCGGGTATACATCGATGGAAACTGTTGGAGGATCTAGCACTATGTGGCGCAGACATACAGCCACAAGCCACAGGAGCCTTCTTAGCCAACATATCAGTGAAACCGGTGATATTCGAACACATACGAGAACTACAGATGAAAAACCCAATTCTAACCAAGATGCGTCAAGATGTGACTGAAGGTATTACATCTGAGTTTTCGATCAAGGAGGATGGTTCCATAGTGTTCAAGGGCCGACTTTGCATTCCAGACAATGCCGATCTGCGACGAACAATTCTTGATGAATCTCACAAGTCAAGCTATGCTATCCACCCTGGAAGCACAAAGATGTATCAAGATTTGAAAAAGAATTACTGGTGGAGAGGCTTGAAACAAGATGTAGCAGAGTACGTGTCGCGATGTTTGACGTGCCAACAAGTGAAGATAGATCACAGACACCCCGCAGGCCTATTACAGCCTCTACCCATACCAGAATGGAAGTGGGAATCTATCTCCATGAATTTCATAGTCGGTCTACCGCGAACTGCAAAGTATAATGCCATTTGGGTAGTAGTCGATCGATTGACTAAGTCAGCGCACTTCTTGCCTTACAACACGATGTACACGACGGGAAGACTGGCAGAGCTCTATATGAAAGAGATTGTCCGTTTGCATGGGATTTCGAGTAGCATTGTTTCAGACCGGGACCCATTATATACATCAAAGTTTTGGAAGAAATTTCAAGAAGGAATGGGAACGAGACTAGATTTTAGTACGGCGTTCCACCCACAAACTGACGGACAGACTGAAAGGGTCAATCAAATCATTGAAGCCATGCTTAGGGCCTGTATGTTGGAATTACAAGGATCATGGGATCAACATCTACCATTGATCGAGTTCGCATATAATAATAGTTTTCAGACGAGCATCGGAATGGCACCGTATGAAGCTTTGTACGGAAGACGATGCAAATCGCCAATCAATTGGGAGGAAATTGGCGAGAAATTTGTCTTGGGACCCGAGCTACTTGAAGATAACACAGCTATTGTCCGCATGATCAGGGAAAGACTAAAGGCGGCTTAAAGCAGACAGAAAAGCTACACTGACATCAAGCAGACGAGCATGGACTTTAAGGTGGGAGAACATGTTTTCGTGAAGGTGTCGCCTATGAAAGGCGTGATGAGGTTCGGAAAGAGAGGCAAGCTGAGTTCCCGCTACCTTGAACCGTTTGAAGTTTTGGGTCGAGTAGGAGAAGTAGCCTACCGCGTTAGATTGCCACCATTGTTTGATCAGGTACACAATGTATTCCACGTGTCTATGCTCAGGAAGTATCTCAATGACCCTGATCACGTACTGAGCGGCCAATCATTCGAGATGCATGAAGATATGACCATGATTGAAGAGCCGGTGGAAATTTTAGATCAAAAGGAACAAGTGTTGCGAACAAAAGTTATTCCCTTAGTGCTTGTCCGATGGAAGAACCATCCGGTCGAAGAAGCAACGTGGGAACGGGAGGCTGACGTCAAAGAACAATACCCCAATTTGTTCAAAGACACTAACTAGTTTTCTTTATTAATATGATGAAGTGTACATATTCTTTTCTGATTATCAAATTATAGTTAAAGGAACCAAATGAGTGCTATTATAAATATTAATTTTTTTTTTTTTAAAAGTAAATTTGAATGAATAGTATGTTAGTCATGCGTGAGTAGTATTCGAAATAGGAAGACTAGTAAAGATGTGGGTTTGTGAGGACAAGAACACGTCTTTGGCTCCTTCGAGCGAGGGATAATGACCGCTCGAGCGAGGTCAAGTGACCGCTCGAGTGAGGCTTACCAACCGCTCGAGCGAGGCCATAAATTATAACATTAAGCGTCTTGGGCTCGCTCGAGCGATAACTAACGACCGCTCGAGCGAGGGCGGACTATATAAGGTTGACGGAATGCAGAACACCCATTTCATCTTCAAGCGGGGAACTGAAGCCGATCGAAGGGTTTAGGGTTTCTCATCTTCAACCTTTCTCCGTCAGATTCGAGCCGGATTGTGACGATCCGATCCGTTCAAAACCTCTTTCTAGGTAAAATCTGCCCCCTCTCCGAGATTTTTCGTAGTTTTCAAAACCTCTTTAGACATCTAATGGCTTCAAGCCCTAATCCACAACCTAGGAAGCGGATGGCGAATCGATCGCCGTCGACGCGCAACAAAGCGCCGCAAGCTGCACAACCATCGCCAAACCCATCCACCACTCCAATCACACTAGACCAGTTGGTGGGGGGTCAAAATTTTCGAAACCGAATGGGATATACATCCCTCTTGTTTTGGGGATCCAACGTCCACCCAATGGACATCGGACTTCCTCACCAACAACAATCTTAAAACCCTACTTATGTCGTTCGAAGATCGGTATTACCCGAGACTTGTGAAATTATTCTACCAAACCCTAAACATGAACGTGAATGAGGATGCTATCCTTGTCACAATCGATGGTAATGAACTAATCTTTAACTGTGCCGAAATTTCATCAGTCATGAAATGTCCCCACATCTACACCCCTAGCCCACTCATCCTACCACCTTTTTCTGGGAACGTCGAATTCCCAACGATCATTTTCGACATCACCAGCGGCACGTCCGCTTCGGGACAATCTATTACCCGATCACAACTACCGCAACATATGTGGCTTCTAGACGTCATTTTCAAAAAGAATCTACACCCAACCGGCCATGATCAAGAACGTCGTGACGCGTTTCTGCGGGCCTTACACACCGCATTCCATAATAGGTGGATCAACGCACTTATGATCATCATAAAGGGCATGGCACATGCCTATAAAAGGAATGTAAAGGGTGCTGTTCCTCCACCCATCAACCGACTACCATATGCTCGGTTGATTTCCCGACTCCTAGACTCACGGAATGGGAAGGGAGGATTTAAGATCCGGGCCGACGAGTTATTCCTCACCGATAACGTCGTCCCCTATTTGGCCCAAGACTGGAGCCGAAACCTAAAGAGTCTTCAAACTAGCGTCAACAAGAAAAGAGACCGTCAGGTCTCCCGACAAACCACGCATGAAGCGCCGGCAGGACCGACCACTCCCTCTACCTCATTTCCACAGCCCATACCCACTACCGACACTGCCATGATGCGGGAGATCCTTCAGCAGGGGCGGGAGATCAGGTTGCATCAGAGGTTTCAGGAGGCACTACTTATCGACCTCATGGGCCACGCGTACTCGCAATCATACACGCAGCGTGTCGGAGCTATGAGAGATGCTATTTTTGGAGCGTCTAGCTCGGGCCCTACCACGAGGAGCGCTACACTGGGTACCACTACCGCCAGGGTGGTCGACGAGGATGCGGATGACGAGGACTATGAGGATGATGATGGCTCACGAAGCAACGGCATTTACCTATATAGATATCATTTTTTTGGAACTACTGTGTTGTGAATGGTTGATACTGTTGTGACATGATTGTCACAAAACATAATTTTGGTGGGCCTGATAAGAATTGAATATATATATATATATATATATATATATATATATTGTGATTAGATGAGAATGTAATATGAGTGCATATCTGCTGCAGGTTCTCATTTAATGATGTGGAATGAACGTCATTCCAATTCTGATAATAATCGGTTATCAGGTTCTAAAAACATTCGAATGTTTCATATATTTGCCTTCTTGTTTGGTACAACTGAATTGTCAATTGAAATCATTAAGCAGGTTACTTCAGGTCATTGGACCATACGGATAGCTAACTGATGCGTAACGAGTTAGCCTATGTAACAGCCTATCAATTGTTTAGTTCATGAATTCTAGGGCATGGTCGATTTTCGAGGACAAAAATCTTATAAGGTGGGGTGAATGTAATAACCCCAGATTTTTGGGAACCGTACACGTCATGTGCCAATCACGTGTATGTGTGGTTCACAAGGAAACCAAGTTAACATATATACACTGGGTGTATATGTGTGAAACACTAAAATTTCTTTCACTATATAAGTGAAAGTGGGGGAGAAGTCCCTCCCATACGTAACCTAATTAAATCTTAGAAGGAGAGAAGGAAAAATAGAGAGAAAGGAGAGAAGGTTTTGTAAAGAGGAGTAGGGGGGGGGGCTTGTTGGATCAGGCCATAGAGAATCAGGAAAGGAATTGGGAGAGGGACCAGGAATTTCCTCCATTCGTTTTAGAAGATTGGATTAAGTTATAGAAGATACATCGATTTGAGGTATGTTAAATGCATATAATACTTAGGTGTGTTTCTTTTTGTATATATAAAGCATCGGTTGAATGGTTTTGATGCTAAAAAAAAAATGACCTTAAATGGAGTAAGAAGTTGCTTCTCGAACAGATCGAGGTGTAAAAATCATCGCTCCTCGCTCGAGCGGTTTAAAGAGCTCGCTCGAGCGAGGACAAACTATAAAAATATAGCTCTGGGCTCGCTCGAGCGGTCCCCAAAACAAAAGGGAAGCTCGCTCGAGCGAGGTTCCCAGTAAAGCTTTAGGCGGCTCGATTTAACCGCTCGAGCGAGGTCAAGTGACCGCTCGAGCGAGGTCTAGTGACCGCTCGAGCGAGGAATTGTGCTCGCTTGCGCGTGACACCACTCAGTTCTTGAAATTATTGGTATAGAAACATGGAAGTTATGCACTCCAATGATTCTGGTAACCTTTCTAAGCATATTCTAAATACATGAAATATAGGTTTGACATAGGATCGTGAAGTGTAAACCTCTACGAGAAAGCGTGCTTTGAAATTCGTCGAGGTAGGGAATATTCTTGAAACATGTATTTTATTTCGTCAAACTCATATATGCAATATAATACTATAAAAAGGTTGAGTATTGTATGATCTTTCAAAAAGGGGTGTGAGCGTAAGTTTCAAGGTGAAACCATGAAGTCCCCAGGGGACGGAATATTGTAATGAGGGCATCTAAATGATGTATTAAACCAGTAGTATCCCAGGGATATAGATGAAAACAAACCGTGAAACTAAAGTTTAATGATAAGGCCTAATGTACTAAAAATTAGTACAAGTCACGGTGAATAACTATAAGTAATGCACATCAATATTTTGTTATTTGAGGTTTGATTAGAATACCCCACCGACGTGGCGGGATACCCACGCGACGACAGATATCCGTGGCCGATGGCAATCCAGATATACTTATAGCACATCCCAGGGATGTAGATTTAATAATAGACCCTGCCACCTATGAGAAGGGGCTTGGGCAGTATTCCCAGGGAATACACGTAACAATTGTCTAGTAGACGACGATGGTGGGTATTCCATCGGGGCTCGATGCTATATTGCTCGGGGATTATTTAAGTTAAAGGTTTAAGTGATTAGGCCGAATTCATAACTAAACCAGTAAGATGAGAACAAACAACACTATGAAAGGAAATCAGTTGTATCCATTTTAGTTATTTCAGTTATATCAATTGTTCTGCTTAAAAGTGATACCTAGTAAATTGTGCTCTCAAAACCGCTAACATATATGTGAGATTTAATCTATATGTTCACTTTGTTTCCCTATTGAGCTAGGATGTAGCTCATCCCTTAGACTATATGTCGCAGGTTCAGGACTAGCGGCAGCAAGGACTTCTGGAGACTTTGATCCAGGGGATTCAGACTACGTACCCACTGAGGAATCAGAGCCTCCTCCTGAGGAATTCTTCTAGGAGACCCACTGCGTACTTTGAGAGTGAGTTGAGAGTGTTAGGCACGGCTTGGTATATCAAGCTTCTTTATTGAATGTAATTAAATACGGTATGCTTTTGATAAAACTTTTGGGATGCACATTCATATATGGCAATCCTTGTCCCATGCCCATGAATTGGCATGGGACAAGGATTGCCTTTAAGGACCATGACTATATTTTTTTATATGAGAATTCGTTAGAGTAAAATTTTGGCTTGCTTATACCAAATGTATTATAAAGGTTTCTGGGGCACGGCTTCGAGGGTCATGCTGATGGCACGGTTTTCGGAGCGCCGAAAATCGGATTGTCACAAGGCTTCCCAACCATTGAGGCGGAAAAGAAGATTGAATCGTCATTCGATGACGAAACACAGCCCAATACTCATAATGACGATGATGGGGGTGATAGTGGGTGTAGTAATAATGACGATGATGGGGAGTGATAGTGGGGGCGATGAAACCCATGATCATATGTTGATCCTTATTCTTATGGAGGTATTGCCGCATGGGATGATGAGCCGGTAACAATGTATGACACTCCTACATTTAGAGGTGGAGGGGTTGAAGGAAGAGGAGAGTTAGAATCTTACCAAACACAACCACCACCACAAGGTCCATAAGGTAATGTGGGTTATATGACTTCTAGCTTTGGGGAATTTAGTTTGCAAAATACCGAAGATTCAACAACCAATAACCCATACGATCGGCCTCAACCAACCTACCTCGAGCCATATGACTTCGTTGGTCAAATTTTTGGACGACCAACCTTTACCTATTACACTGAGCCATATTCGTCGCTAATGCCTCAATGTCAAGGAGGCACATATGATCATGGGTATCAATATGACCAATATTATAGGGAAAACTCGCGCACCGATGACGATGATCACGAGGGCCAAGAACCACCACGAAATTCAATGTGGCTTTAAAGTAAGTTTTTCATGTATAATATACCTTTTAATTTTGATCATGAATCATGTACAATGAAATTTAGGTTATACGCTATAAAATTATGAAATATGCATCAAATAAACATTAAATAAACTTTTTAAAAAGTTGAAATAAATAAAAAATCATTAAATTTATTTTTCTTGATTGTTTAAATATTTTTGGGGATTTTTTAGAAAAAAAAAAAATCAATGTATCAAACCGATACATTTAATGTATCGACCGACACCTAGTACGTACCGTCCTAGAGGTCAGGACGATACGTACCGGAAAACCGGTATTTTGACCCATGTATAAGACAAGCACACTCCTAATAGGACTATAAACTACATCAGGCAAAACAAAATAAATACGCTTCTACTTGCATGAGTAACCAGTAACGATGAATATTAAAGTCTAAAAAACAATTGGTAACCAGTAACGATTAGGATAATCCCAAATCGAAAATCTTACGCGATGGAATTTCCATAGAAAGGCAAAGAATTTTGAATGAATATTTATTCTGCACCAAAAGCATATATTTAACATTGAAAACAAATGTTGAAATCAAAAGTTATGGCTTTTGGATGTTCTGGATTTGGTACATAACCTTGTCCATCCAATGATTCAACTGCTTTCAGAATTTCCTCTTTTGAAGGCTTCTCAACAATTTTGGAATTCTAGTAATGAAAAATTATTCAAGGAATCACATCCAAGAGAAAAAATCAGTTTTGACAATATTCAGTAGGGTAAAAGGCATTTCATAGGTTGGATTACCTTATGATCATGGGTCAAAATACCGGTTTTCCGGTACGTATCGTCCTGACCTCTAGGATGATATGTACTGGGTATCGACCAATACATTGAATGTATCAGTTTGATACATTGATTTTTTATTTTTTTTTCTAACAAATCCCAAAAAATATTTAAAAACTCAAGAAAAATAAATTTAATGATTTTCTATTTATTTCAACTTTTTTTAAAATTTATTTAAGGTTTATTTGGTGCATATTTCATAATTTTATCAACGCATAACCTAAATTTCATTGTACATGACTCATGATCAAAATTAAAAGGTATATTGTACATGAAAAACTTACTTTAAAGCCACATTGAATTTCGTGGTGGTTCTTGGTCCTCGTGATTATCATCATCGGTGCACAAGCTTTCCCTATAATGTTGGCTATATTGATACCCATAATCATTTGTGCCCCCTTGAAACTGTGGCATTAGCGACGAATATGACTCAGTCTAATAGGTAAAGGTTGGTCATCCAAAAATTTGACCAACGAAGTCATATGGCCCGGGGTAGGTTGGTTGAGGCCGATCATATGGGTTACTGATTGTTGAATCTAGAAGTCATATAACTCACATCATCTTGTGGATCTTGTGGTGGTGGTGGTGGTGGTGTTTGGCAAGATTTTGACACTCATCTTCCTTCAACCCCTCCACCTTTAAATGTAGGAGTGTCATATATTGTTTCTGGTTCATCATCTCATGCGGCAATACCTCCATAAGAATAAGGATCAACATCATCCGCTTCACCACTAGTGTCAGCGTGGGTTTCATCACCTCCATCGTCATCCCCACTATCACCTCCATCATCGTCATTATGACTACCAGGCTGTGTTTTGTCATCAGATCCAACCACTAAATGACGATTCAATCTTCTCTTCCGCCTCAGTAGTTGGAAAGTCTGCTCCTCCGCTACTCTTTCAGTATTATCCAGCCATGCGGTGCCCTCAGTATCCAACACTGGCTCGTTTCTCCCTTTGATCCACTGATTCAAATGGTCATCCTCCGTGAATATATAATCCAACTGGATGGGATCAAAATATTCACTATCTGTAAGGTAGAATATGATAGATGAATTAGTATATGCCCCATCAATTAGATCAAATAAAAATTGTATGAACTAAGACTTCATATAATTGCTTACCACGGTTGGTCCTCTGCATAGTTAGCATGTTGTAGTGGCAGTAGACTAACTTTTCTAATCGTTCCATAGTTAGCATATTCTTTGTCTTCGTGTGAATGAGAGAGAAGGTGCTCTGATTCAGCTCACAGTTGGACGAGGAACATGTTCCCTCATTGCAACCCGCCTCAGTATCGAGCCATCACCTCCATAATGCATCCACCAATCAACAGGTTTATCATACTTGATTTGGGATTGCGAATGAGACATGTCTCTTATGAAACATGTCAATCTACAAAGATAGAATTTGACTTATTAGTCATAAGGTATGATTACTCACATCTTTGATGGCTTGACCTTGGTCGGCCAACTCAGGGAGCATTCGTTGGATCACATTAAGAAAACTGTTGCACACTTCATCGGCCTCACTCAACTCGAAGCGTCGCGTATACTGAAAGGCTAGATTCAAGTAGTGTGTTATACATCAAATATGAACAATCTCATCAATATATGAAAACAATCAATAATATTAAAATAATAAGTAAATCAAAATCACTACATAAGCAGTTTAGCATGTTATACCTGCGGCATGCAATTACTGATGGAATTGTGCATCCCACCTCTTGTCGATGATCACCCAATATCGTTTATATTTTGTAGGGCATTTGGTTTTAATAGCCAATTTTTCTTTATCTATCAACTCGTAAACATACCCCATTGTTAGTTTCTCATCACCATCTTCCAACTTCAACACTTGCACCAACGGGGTAGTGACGGCAATTAGGTGGTCAACATCTTCCCAAAACTGGGGGCTGTAGATCAGGTCAGCAACTTCATTGTAAAGGTCTCTTTGCTCGTGGGAGTTTTACTCATGTTTTCTTTATTCTTCGGAGTTAACCATACTTTTCAGCTCACGCCTATATCTAGCCAAGCTCTGCAGGGCTAGAAATTGTGTTGCAAAATGTGTAATCGCAGGCCGGGGCAGTTCGTTCTTGGTGAAGTCTCTCATCAAATTCACCAACTTGTCACTTTTGTATAGGTAGGAAGTAATCGTTCTTCCCTTCTGAATAATTGCCTGTGCCTTGCTTCTCTCCCTTCTCTTTCTCAAATCCTCAAGAATGAGGTTCACGCAATGAGCAGCACACGGAGTCTAGTACAAGTGACGTCTCTTCAACATTAACTGTGTTCCAGCGGCTTCGTAATTGGCAGCATCGTCTGTTACCACCTGCACAACCCGGTGCTCTCTAACATCTTCAACTACCTTATCTATTAGTTGGAAGAGGTAATCAGCCGTCTTCGCATGTTTAAAAGCAGCATCAACTGATTCTAGAAATACTGTCTCGATATCACTGTAGACTAAAAAGTTGATCAAACTCTTCCTTATGTGATCGGTCCATCCATCGCACATAATTGTGTAACTTCTCTCATCCCATACTTCCTCAAAACTCTTCACATATCTCCTATCTCCTTGTACTCTCATTTAATAAGGGCCCAGATACCTCATATGTAGAAGGCCTTTTTACTCCTAGACCAGCTTCTGCACTTGTATCAATCATACTTTTGAAGTACGACGACTCCACAACTTGACTCAGAATGTGATTGTATATCACGAACTTTACAATCGAATTTTCAAGCCTCTTTCCCTATTTTTTTAGTGAAATTGTACTCAATTTACTTTTCTTAGAGCTTTCTATCCGATACATGAAAGGATCCATGGGACCTGTAGTACGACTTGTAGTAGACGGCCTGGTCTCCCTCACTAATGTTAACCTACGAAACCCTGCAGTCTCATGAATATCCTCATCATCATTAACATGTGGCCTATGACTAGATCCACCAGCAGCAGGCGGCATGGATGGGCCCCTCTATCTGGATCGAAACCGATAATCAGCTTCTTCCTGATCTCGTCACTGTCGTGCTTCTCTAGCACTCTCCCTCATGGCTCTAGCTGTCTGTTCATCCTCATCCTCATCCTCAGGTCTAGCTGCAACAATCTCCCCTCCTTATTCTCTCGTACATTTCTCTATCTTAGTCGATTTTTACTTTTTTCTTTCCCTTAGCCACCTGTAAACTGGCCCTGACATCTTCTTTCACTTCTCTGGGCACATTGGAACACCTTTGTCTCTCCCTTAACGTGAGCCAAATGCTCCTTCAACTGTGTGATACCTCCTCCCAACAATTTTTTTTCACAAAGCTTGCATTCTATTCAGAGTCTATGACCATCTATTATTGTGCCGTATTGTCAGGTTGGATTTGATGATCGTACCATCCTCATCCTCATCCTCAGGTCTAGCTGCAACAATCTCCCCTCCTTATTCTCTCATATATTTCTCTATCTTGGTCGATTTCTGCTTTTTTTCTTTCCCTTAATCGCTTGTAAACTGGCTCTGACATCTTTCACCTCTCTGGGTACATTGGGACACCCTTTTGTCTCTCCCTTAACGTGAGCCAAATGCCCCTTCAACTGTGTGATACCTCCTCCCAGCAATTTTTTTCCACAAAGCTTGCGTTCTATTCGGAGTCTATCACCATCTATTATTGTGCCGTATTGTCAGGTTGGATCTGATGATCGTACCATCCTCATCCTCATCCTCAGGTCTAGCTGCAACAATCTCCCCTCCTTATTCTCTCATAAATTTCTCTATCTTGATTGATTTCTGTTTTTTTCTTTCCCTTAGTCGCCTGTAAACTGGCTCTGACATCTTCTTTCACCTCTCAAAGTACATTGGGAAACCATTTTGTCTCTCTTAACGTGAGCCAAATGCTCCTTCAACTGTGTGATACCTTCTCCCAGCAATTTTTTTCCATAAAGCTTGCGTTCTATTCGGAGTCTATCACCATCCATTATTGTGCCGTATTGTCAGGTTGGATCTGGTGATCGTACCATATTTATTTATTTCACCTGCATGAATGACCAAACGATTGGATTAAATTAAAACATTATAATTACACTTGAATTTATTTGATATTATTCTAATTTTTAAAAATTTTATATTACATATGAAAATTTATTTCATATTATTATTTTTTTTTAAATATTAGATTATATTTTATCAAATTTATTTGATATTATTCTAATTTTTAAAAATTTTAGATTACATTTGAAAATTTATTTGATATTATTCTTATTTTTAAAATATTAGATTATATTTTACCAAATTTATTTGATATTATTCTAATATTTGAAATTTTATTTGATGTTATTCTTATTTTTAAAATATTAAATTATATTTTATCAAATTTATTTGATATTATTCTAATTTTTGAAATTTTATTTGATATTATTCTTATTTTTAAAATATTAGATTATATTTTACCATATTTATTTCATGTTATTCTAAAAATATTGAAAATTTTAAAAATTTTAGATTACATTTGAAAATAGTATTTAGTTGATATTATTCTAATTTTTAAAATATAATCTAATATTATTCTAATTTTTAAAATTACATTAGAAAATCATATTATTCTAATTTTTAAAATATTTGAAAATCATATTTATTTGAAATTGATGTCACATGCATCATGGGGTATCAGTGTGACATGTGTAATTGATGTGTCACATGTGTCACATACCCCATGACACATGCGACACATGTGACACATGTGTAATTGATGTGTCATGGGGTATGTGTCACATATGTGACACATCAATTATGTGTGTCGCGACACCTGTGTCACATACCCCATGCCACACGTGATACGTGTAATTGATGTGTCATGGGGTATGTGTCACATGTGTGACATATGTGACATATCAATTATATGCGCTATGACACCTGCTTCACATGTGTTTTGGGGTATGTCTCACATGTGTCGCGACACATCACACTGACACGTGTCACATATGTCACGTGTGTCACATGTGTCGCGACACTTCACTTACATAAGTATTTATAAATAACTTTATAAAATAAATAAATTAAGTTTTTATATTTTAAATAAATTAAGTTTATAATAAATAAATTAATTTTAAAGGGTAATTAAGTTTTTATATAATACAAAAATACTTAATTTATTTTTAAAACTTAAATTACTAACATAATTTATTTTTAAGTATTATATAAAAACTTAATTTTTTTAAAAAAACTTAATTTACTAACACAAAAAAAAGTTCTTAGTTTTAAAAAAAAAAATTTAAATGCAAGTAAATAGATCTACCCATATTTTTGAAAGCTAGAATGGGATTCATTAAAAATTTTAAGATCTACCATATTTTTGGATAGATCTACCCATAAATATGGCAGATCTAGTGAATTTTTTTTTTAAATGTAAGTTATATGATAGAAAATAATACCTTTTTTTAAATATCCGGCGAAAATGTGACTATCCGGTGGCTAAAATTTCGGTCTCCGACTCTCCGGTGATTAAGAAAGAAGAAGAAATGCGGAGATTTTTTATTTGCAAGGGAAGAACTGGGAAAGAAGAAGAAAAAGGGGAAACAAAAAACCCTAAAATGAGGCTTAAATCACGAGTGAAAAGGTAAAGGGGGCCCCAGTCTGAAATTTTCAAATTATCGGACGATACAGGAGATAATTTGCCCGTATCGTTCGATAATTTGAAAAAAAAATTACTTTAATAAAATTGAAATTATCGGACGATACAGGAGATAAATTGCCTGTATCGGATTACCTCTTTTTAAAGGGTATACGATGCATAGCCAATGTATCGTATCGCCCATGTCCAAAACCGATACATATCGGACGACACGTATCGGTATCGGACGACACGTATCGGTATCGGACGATATTTTGACCCCTACTTATGATGCCGTTGAGGAGAGTAAATAATCTCAATACATATGGTCCAATTATAAAATTGATGTTGCTCTAAACCCACAATTACCATACAAAGCCACATCAAGTTGAAATATTATATATGCATAAAGAGAAACAGAGAAATGATAATTCTTCAGATCAAGCAAACCAGTTATGCCCTCCTTGATTTTTTTTCCAAATTCAAGGAAATTCCAAATCTCAAAAGCTTTGGAGGCACAATCACAAACAAATCTAGAATAAAATTATTACAATATGGTTTGGCATAGATTGCAAATGTTACTTATTTTGCTAAAAAATATTAAATTGATCTAAACACACAATAAAATAAAATAAATATCTTTGCGAACTGTTGTTCGTTTTATGCTGTTATTTTTGCAAATACTGTGGTGGCAAAACAGAGCCTAAATCTTTTTATATTCAATACAAAATGGCGTTAGAAACAGAGGTCCTACAGTATATGGAAGCATTCAACTTATATGATTTAAATCAGTCAAACTTTGGAAACTAAATGAAAGAATGATATGCTGCACTAAAATACAACTATATTCATAGCCAAACCGACCTTACCATATAGCCCGAAGGAGAAGTTTCTATTTGATAACAGATTGATCAATCTACTTAGAAACCAAATCATTCTGAAGCAATGATTCAAGGTCTTTCAGTCTGCAAATGTGGTAGGATGGGCATAAATTTTAAATAAATACAACAGAAATAAAAAATAAAACTATGATATCAGCTGTAGAGATATGAAAGAGACACCAACCTCACATTACTCAAGTCAGGGTAAATTGCAATTGCATCTTTGAAGTCCTACACAAGGTAATTTAGTATTCAAGTCATCTTACAACATTATCTTCAGGTTACTTTAAATGAACCCAATTGAAAATTATTACAGAAGTTAAAACCTCACCTGGTTAGCTGTTGAAGCTGTGTAAGTTACTACACATGACATTCCCGCACGAGTTGCTGCCTGTGAAAGTTGGGAGCTTGGCTCAGACTAAATTGCTAATCTTTAGTATTCATTATGATTCTTATAGCACAAGACCAACCTGTAGCCCAATGATGCTGTCCTCCACTACCAAACAATTTTTCCCTAGCACATCTAACTTCTGTTTGGTGAAAAAGAAAATTGTAGATATGGTCATAATTGGTGTCAATAAACGTAGAAAATTTTCCGCATAGAAGAAATAAAGTGGAAATATAGGTTAATTACCTTTGCAGCTGTTAAATAAATTGATGGGTCTGGTTTCTTTTCCTGCACATCATCACCTGCATATATAACATGAGATATGTTAAAAAGTATATAAATAAATGTACATGTGTGTGTGTGTGTGTGTGTGTGAGTATGCATCCAGAGTCGCTATTTTGAACAGCTTGAAAATGTCTTTGACACCTAGGTCACATATGTGTCTGCGTCTGAATTACGTAGTATATGAGATCATAATTTTTTGAAGGATTCGTGAATAATTCATGAATTTAGGTTCTGCAAATTAATCCTGAATTATGCGCGATTTTTTCCAAAAAATCACGTGTTTTTTAAATTTTGTGAATAAGTCACGAATAATTGTCGAATAATTCCCATTTTTTCAATAAATCATATTGTTTTATATTTTTTTACTTTTTAATCTTATTTTTTATTTTTTCTCTGAATATTTCCCTGGACTTGCCGAATTTTGCCTGATTTTTCCAAACTTTTGCCTTGCTAAATTTTTTCTCTGAATATGAGCTGCAGGTTAGGTTATATAATATAACAAGGGTGTGCATGAGGCTCAACATAAGTAACATGAAAGTGATGTGGTCTTATAGTCCTACGGAATCTCATCGCTGCTTGTATCAGTATCCCACATAATTATCTACCACATTTCTTGTAGTTTCTTTATTGAATTGAATTGGCCTTCGTTCATCTTAAAAAGAACTGCAATTTGGATGCATAGGCTGATTGTCAAATCAACTAGAACTTCGAAAGGGAGAGGGTTCTCATAGTTATTCTTCATATAATTGTCCTTTGATTCCATGTAAGTTAATCAATTCAAACCATATCCATCTAAATTAAGATATGAGGCTGTCTACTAATTCTGTTTCCATAAAAATTTCCCAAAAAATTCATTAACTCGAGACTAATCTCACTAGAAAGAACACCTTCATGGGTTGATAATGCCAACAGGTATTTGCAATTGCAATATGAATGGGCAAAAAGGTTACCACATTTCAGCAACAAAATTTACCCTGAAGCTAGAGAAAAAAAGGGAATTTCAAAGGCCAAAAGAACTAGCAAAGAGTACACAGGGAGTAAGGGGAACAAAGCATAAAGTAGGAGCATACATATTTTATCAAATTAGAAAAATATATAACAGAAAGAAAGTAAACTTTATGAATAGTAGTACATGTATTGTCAGCACAAGAAAATTTCTGTCTCTAATATACTTTCTAGTCAAAGTCTGAAAACTTACAATCTTCGTCCCCAATATACTTTCTGGTCTAAGTGTGAGAACATACTTTCTGGTCTAAGTGTGAGAACTGACAAAGCAGACCTGAGGTGCCAGGTTTGGTAATCTTTTTTAATTGATATTAAAAAATAAAAAGGGAGGAAACCTTATAATGGGATTAACGGTTTTACGACTGCTCATCAAACAATGCTTGAGACCCGGCTAAATTATGTCCCAAGAGCAATGTGGATGGGCTCACCAACACCATGGGATGGTGTTAGGAGCAACACCAAACACCTACTGTTATTATATGCATCACATATTTATGATGATTTAAATATTTTATTTCTTATTTCATAGTCCTTATCATTTCATTTCTACACACAGTTCTCCTCAAATCTACTCAAACCCCTCTTGTCACCATCACCATCAACTCCCAAAATTTTTATCATCAATATACTCACTTTTCTTAAAACCATAGTTCTAAAACTTGGCAAGCCAACGAGTTAACTATGTCGAGTTACTCGACTCACTGGGATTTCCAGTTGAGACTGACTCGAGTTGAGATTTTGCTAGGATGATGCAACCAGGGTAAGTAAACTACCCTTACATATAAAATATTTTCATGGAATAAGGTTTTAGAAACCCTATCTTTTTAAAACGTACTATACTATCCGTTTATCAACATCTCTTTCTATCTTTTTCCTTCTAAAATATATTTTATTCCTAAAAATATATATCTTAAAAATATTTACTAAATTATTGAGTCGGAGCGACTCGAGTTTACCTGAATCTTCAAGTTAACTCGACTCAACTAACTTTCGAGTCAAGTCGAGCCTTTGCAATTTAAAGCCTTGCTTAAAACTAATGTTAAGCCACTCTAAGATCCCTCAACCCACCTAGATTGCATCCTAAGTTTACCCCCCACACTCTACAATCCACACCAGTGACCTCTCACACTCCATAACCCTACCCACACATGCAAACCTCTATAAAAAGGACCCAAACCATCTCTCCATATCACAGATTCATGCACTCATAACCCATTGATGGGGGACGCCAAGATCGAGAGCATTGGAATTAGGCCGCAACAAATTTTTCATCTTTAGAAAGGCTTAAAGGAGCAGAATTAGTGTGTTGGAGCAATGCCTAGTCGATTGATCGACCATTTAATCGATCAGTCGATTGTAGCCAGTGGGAGCAGTTCAAAGTGGAAAACTACTGAAAGTTGCTACAATAACTCGATTAATCGAGCTGCAGTGCTATAGTAATTCAATTGATCGAGCTACATTGCTACTGTACCTCGATTCATCTGCTACAGTACCTCGATTGATCTGCTATAGTGCCTCGATTGATCTGCTACAGTGCGAATTTTGACGGAATTTAGGTTTTAAGGGCATACTTATCTTTTTTTAATATTTGTTTTAGGGTTTTATTTTCTTTTGTGAGGCCTCCTATATAAGGTCTCTAAATAAACATTGTAATTAGTTTTTGATGAATGAAAAGAGCTTTTACTTTGGAACTTGAGATCATTTTCTTCGAAGATTAAATCTTCTTCCCGAGAAGGGTTTGGTGTGAAGTCAAGGGTGCGAAGCCTAAAATCTATTTCCCGAGAAGGGTTTGGTATGAAGTCCACAATATCTATCGATCTTTTTTTTTTAATTTTCTTTCACTGCTTTGTTTGATCCCGTAAACCTTAAATCCAGCCATTACCCTTTTTCCCAAAATCCCCAAAACCATAAACCCTAGCCTCCATCAGAGCCATTGATTCAAACCAATCTCATAAATCCTAAATCAACCATCATCCTTTTAAATATCCCGAAAATCATCAATCCTAGCCTTCATCTAAACCATTGAATTGATTGATCCAATACACCTTAAATCTCACCTTAACCATTAAGCCATTCTGCATCAAAATCTCGGAGAAAACTAGCAATCCCATTATTGAACTACGGGTGCACTAATCTCGAAGCGGCTAGAGTTCTATCTCTATGAACTTCCTTCCGCAAGGCTAACGGATCTAGCGCACAGACCGGACCCTACTTGAATCAAGCACGATTCTCCAATGGAAAACTACGAAATCCTAAGGTACCCGCATTATTTTCAGGTTTAACTTCCTTCTGCGTCGTCTTCTACTTTTTCATTTCCACCGAGCACCCACCACCACCGCATAGAACACTACCGACCGCCATCAATCATCACCCAATCTGCTCCTTTTCTATTCCCTATTTAAAAGAAAAACAAATATGTATTTTGATGCTCCTCGGCTGAATCGAGCACCTATATAATGCAGCAGAAGCCGCTACCGTGGCTGCTGCTTATTGCTTTTACAACAGTAGCAGTTGCTATGGCAGCTACTACTACTAACCCAACACCACCACCAGCACTCACCATCACCATAGCCAATGCCCAGCCCATCCCCTATTCTATGCTTTATTTTCCATACGTCCTGCTCTCACCTTCGTTTTGTTCGGCACCATCACTACGATGCTGCCACCACCCGGCAGTGCCCATTACGGCAATCGTACACCCGTCTTCATCCCCCAGCTTTCTCTCTCACTCAACCCAACACCACCTCTCTGCCACCCTCTCACTTTCCCCAATCTCTCTCCTTTGTTTATCTCTCTTAATCTTCTGTTCAACACCAACACCTTTGCGGAAGGAAGTTCCTAGAGTTCTATCTCTAGGAACTTCCTTCCACATGGCTAACGGATATAGCGCACAGACCGGATCCTACTTGAATCAAGCACGATTCTCCAATGAAAAACTACGAAATCCTAAGGTACCCGCATTATTTTCAGGTTTAACTTCCTTCCGCGTCTTCTTCTACTTTTTCATTTCCACCGAGCACCCACCACCACCGCATAGAACACTACCGACCGCCATCAATCATCACCCAATCTTCTCCTTTTCTATTCCCTGTTTAAAAGAAAAACAAATATGTATTTTGATGCTCCTCGGCTGAATCGAGCACCTATATAATGCAGCAGCAGCTGCTACCGTGGCTGCTGCTTATTGCTTTTACAGCAATAGCAGTTGCTATGGCAGCTACTACTACTAACCCAACAGCACCAGCAACACTCACCATCACCATAGCCAATGCCCAGCCCATCCCCTATTCTATGCTTTATTTTCCATACATCTTGTTCTCACCATCGTTTTGTTCGGCACCATCACTACGACGCTGCCACCACCTGGCAGTGCCCATTGCGGCAATCATACACCCGTCTTCATCCCCCAGCTTTCTCTCTCACTCAATCCAACACCACGACCTCACTGCCACCCTCTCACTTTCCCCAATCTCTCTCCTTTGTTTATCTCTCTTAATCTCTTGTTCAACACCAACACCTTAACGCCCTCCACCACCTTCCTTCTTTCTCTGATCCTATTTTTTTTTCATGATCTGAAACACAACCCCTCGCCTCTTCTTTAAATATGCATATGTATCAAAGTTGTAGCTACCTCCACCCCCAAAGGGGCTTCGGTGTCTCTCTCCTTTGTTTATCTCTCTTAATCTCTTGTTCAACACCAACACCTTAACGCCCTCCACCACCTTCCTTCTTTCTCTGATCCTTTTTTTTTTTCATGATCTGAAACACAACCCCTCGCCTCTTCTTTAAATATGCATATGTATCAAAGTTGTAGCTACCTCCACCCCCAAAGGGGCTTCGGTGTCGCTACAAAATTTGGAGTCACGCCTGGTTTTTGTAAGCCACCCGGGAACCAATATCTAAAAAAGATTTGACTCCGGAACTAGCCTTCCAAAGAAACTGGATAAGCGAACCGTTTACACATAAGGGAAGTATTTTAGCACAGCCTTTCGTGCCCGCGCAAGCAGTGTCTTTACTTAGGCCCATGGCATCAAAACTTGGCTGATATGCATTGGCGACACATATCGGTTTCACTGAAAACTGAGATGGATACCACCCCGATATAGGCCCGCATAAGAATAGTCTTTACTTAGGCCCATGGCATTAAAATTCAGCCAATACATATTGGCGATACATATCTGTTTCACTGAAAACTGAGATGGATACCACCCCGATACAGGGGGTGGTATCGGTATTGGTATCGGTATCGATATCGGTATCGGTATCAGTATCAATATCGGATGGGTACGGGTTAGTATCAGCCAATAGTGTCTCAATATCGGTCGATATTGTCTCAGTATCAACCAATACTGACTGATACAACCATTTTTTATTTTTTATTTTTTCAACAAAAGGGGTTTCGATATCGGTGATACTGTATCTGTATCGGTCCAAGATTGGAATGATACCCGATACTGATACCAATTTTGATACCTTGCTTAGGCCTTTCGATTGGAACGAAGAAATAAAAAAAGACAAGAACCGTTGCAGCAAATGTAAAGAAGCAATTAAACAAAGTAATTGAGATTGAAATATACGCAAGAAAAGTAAATGGCTCGACTCTTTCGCATAGGTCTTGTCGAGCGTGTGATTGTCACCACTATCAAGGCCGTTAGCTTGTCATATGGACAAAGCAAGGACCAAGATAAAGGTTGTGTATAAGGACCTGACCCGCTTTGTAAGGACCCGACCTGATTCTGTATGATATCATTTTTTATTTTTTATTTTTTCAACAAAAGGGGTTTCAATATCGGCGATATTGTATCCGTATCGATCTAAGATTGGATGATACCCGATACCGATATCGATTTTGATACCTTGCTTAGGCCTTTCGATTGGAACGAAGAAATAAAAAAGGATAAGAACCGTTGCAACAAATGTAAAGAAGCAATTAGACAAAGTAATTGAGATTGAAATATAAGCAAGAAAAGTAAATGGCTCGACTCTTTCGCATAGGTTTTGTCGAGCGTGTGATTGTCATCACTATCAAGGTCGTTAGCTTGTCATATGGACAAAGCAAGGACCAAGATAAAGGTCGTGTGTAAGGACCTGACCTGCTTTGTAAGGACCCGACCCGACCCGATTCTGTATGATATAATTTATTTTTGTGTTTATTTAATGACCAATATTAAAGTACATTAAACGGGTGGGTCACATCCACTGATAAGCATGATCTTTTTACAAGGCATAAAATGTGTTAAAAATCATTGGCTTTGTTAGATCAGACCATGGAGAACAGTTTTGAGCATGTGTGCCACGTGACACGATGGCCAATTGGATGGGCTCTGTACTATGTGATCGGTAATCACAAATGAATCATATGATGGTAAGGCTATGGTCTCAGGATCCGTTGTTACCACCATCATGTGATTAAAGGCAGTCACAAGATTTTAGACTTGGGTTCTCACCAGTAGTTTGGTTGGTGCAAATAAAGGAACCCAATCCATTGACCCATGTAACGTGGAAGTGCGTTAAAATATAATATAATATCATCGTTGATCGTAAGTAAGTAGCGAAGGGATATAATATACTTGAAGAGCATATCATATAATAACATACGATACTATGTAATATAATGTAATAATATAATAATATAGTATATGGGGGTTAAGAAGAGACATTTCCAGAGAAGTGAAGCGGGTTCTAGCTAGGACGAGAGCTGGAAGGCATGGGAGTTGTCTTAGGATAGAGACAAAACAGGAAAAATAAAAGAGAGAGTCTGAGAGAAAAAGAGATAGAGAGCCAAAGAGGGAAACCGAGAAAGAGAGCCAAAGAGAAAGAAAGAGAGAGAGAAAGAAAGAGAGAGAGAGAGGGAGAGAGAGAAAGTGATCATTCACGACGACGACAGACCCGATAGCTGCTCATTTTGTTTGAGGCAAGCACCTATTCTCATATTGTTTAAACCCTGATTTAGACTGTACCTATATTGATTTATCGGTTAGAAATCAGCATTATCGGACTTTGTTACGTCGTGTGTATTTTGAATTGTACATCTATGTGCTAGGGGAAATTTGTGTCTGTTATACTTGTATAAGATGCCTTGTATTTTAGTCATAGAATATATGTATTGGATTTGAGATTTTAATTGGAAAACCAAAAGCAATACTGCAGTTTATACATTCATTGACGTATTAATGATGGATTTATGTGTTGATAGCTGGACTGATGTATTGGTGTGTTGCACCCTCTGGGGCATATGAAGGACTTCATGTGGTCTGATATGTTAGTTTTATGAACACAGTACAACCGAAAATCAGCCGACTCAATTACATCTGGAAGTAAAAATATTTGTTACCTAACTTGGTGACACCTGAAAGTGTAAATATTTGTTATCCGAGTCTGTTACACCTAGAAGTATAAATATTTGTTACCTGACTCGGTGACACCTGAAAGTGTAAATATTTGTTATTTGAGTCTGTTACACCTAGAAGTGTAAATATTTGTTACCTGACTTGGTGACACTTGAAAGTGTAAATATTTGTTATCTGAGTCTATTACACTTAGAAGTATAAATATTTGTTATCTGAATCGGTGACACCTAAAAGGGTAAATATTTGTTATCTGAGTCAGTTATACCTGGAAGTGTAAATATTTGTTACCTGAATCGGTGACACCTAAAAGTATAAATATTTGTTATTTTAGTCTATTACACCTAAAAGTGTAAATATTTGTTATCGAAATCTGTTATACCTGAAAGAGTCGATATTTGTTATCGAAATCTGTCAGACCTGATTGTGTAGATATGTGTTATCTAAATCTGTTAGACCTATGATACCGTAATATGTAAACATTTGTGACCTGACTATTACAGAGATCGAAGTATATGTGCATTATACATTCCTGTCGATCGAAGACCGAAGTAGTTATGGTTGTGTCTACCATTTCCGAGATCGAAGTATATGAGAATTATATTTTCTGATATTTCTGTACTAAACTTGAATACCATAATATCTGAAAGGCAATGAGAGATGGTGTTTATGAGTCCGAATTTAAGACTCTAGCCAGGTCGTAAATCTATTATCAGCTATGTTATCTGATATCTGTTCTGACATCTGGCTTCTGATCTCAACTACTAGAAGCTTAGTTGAGAAAAACACTTGGTATTCGTGTTATTAGGTATAAAATAATTCCCAACAGAGATACGTCTGTTGTGATAATTTAAGTGTAAGCTTCATTAATTATTTGTCTAATTTCTAGTTCTGGTCTGTGAATATTTAATTGAGTTGTGGTAAGTTAAGTGAGATTTATTTTGTATTTGTCTGCTGACGTGTAGTAGTGTCAGTGACAGATTCATTGTCGGATGTCTGTGATGTGAATACCTATTTAATGTGTAATAGTGTCAAGTGAAAGATTCATTGTTGGATGTCTGTGATGTGAATATCTATTTGATGTGTAATAGTGTCAGTGAAAGATTCATTGTTGGATGTCTGTGATGTGAATATCTATTTGATATGTGTAATAGTGTCAGTGAACGATTTCGTGTCTGATGTCTGTGCCTATGATATGACCCTCTGTATGATTTGTAGTAGTTATGTGGTAGTTTCAGTATAAGATTCAGTACTGATCTATCATGGAAACATTTACACTTAGAAGTGTAAATATTTATTACCTGACTCGGTGACACCTGAAAGTATAAATATTTGTTATATCAGTCTGTTACACCTAGAAGTGTAAATATTTGTTACCTGAATCGGTGACACCTGAAGGGGTAAATATTTGTTATCTGAGTCAGTTATACCTGGAAGTGTAAATGTTTGTTACCTGAATCGGTGACACCTGAAAGTGTAGATATTTGTCATTTGAGTCTATTACACCTGAAATTATAAACATTTGTTATCTATATCTGTTATACCTTAAAGTGTCGATATTTGTTACCGAAATCTGTCAAAACTGATTGTGTAGATATGTGTTATCTAAATCTGGTAGACCTATGATACAGTAATGTGTAAACCATTTGTGACTTGACTATTTCAGAGATCAAAGTATATGTGCATTATGCGTTCCTGTCGATCGAAGACCGAAGTAGTTATGGTTGTGTCTACCATTTCCGAGATCAAAGTATATGGGAATTATATTTTCTGATATTTCTGTACTGAACTTGAATACCATAATATCTGAAAGACAATGAGATGGTGTCTATGAATCCAAATTTAAGACTAGCCAGGTCGTAAATCTGTTATCAGCTATGTTATCTGCTATCTGTTCTGACATCTGATCTCTGTTCTGACATCTGACATCTGATCTTAACAGGTAGAAGCTTAGTTGAGAAAAACACTTGGTATTCGTATTATTAGCTATAAAATAATCCCCAACAGAGATATGCTTGTTGTGATAATTTAAGTGTAAGTTTCATTAGTTATTTGTCTGATTTCTAGTTCGGGTCTGTGAATATTTAAGTGTAAGTTTCATTAGTTATTTGTCTGATTTCTAGTTCGGGTCTGTGAATATTTGCTTGAGTTGTGGTAAGCTAAGTGAGATTTATTTTGTATCTGTCTGTTGACGTGTAGTAGTGTATATCTATTTGATGTGTAATAGTGTCAGTGAAAGATTCATTGTTGGATGTCTGTGATGTGAATATCTATTTGATGTGTAATAGTGTCAGTAAAAGATTCATTGTTGGATGTCTGTAATGTGAATATCTATTTGATGTGTAATAGTGTCAGTGAACGATTTCGTGTCTAATGTCTGTGCTTGTGATATGACCCTCTGTATGATTTGTAGTAGTTATGTGGTAGTTTCAGTATAAGATTCAATACTGATCTGTCATGGAAATTATATGTCTGATTTATGGTATGGATAAGGACTTGTGATGGAGTAGTCACTTAATGTCAACTTGATTTCAGTTAAAACGCCTAAGTGTGAAATTTTGATATTAGTGGTTTAGTCAATATTTATTAGAATGGGTTACTTGCGGAGCATGTGGATTAGCTCTTATGGTGGTTTTAACCACCCTACAGGTTAAAGAAAGGAATTAGAGAAAGATCAGTTGACGGAGTGTTTCAACAGTGTTACCTGGTGCAGATCTCTGTATCTGGTACGTAGTATGTCAGGAGGTATAGAGTTTAATAGAATGAAATATTTTGACATGTCTTATGTACGAAAAGAAAAAGTTTCTTCTATTAATCTGCAATCTGATTGCCTGGTTATCTATTTTCGACCCTTGGTTTATTTGTTTGCGTCTGATCTGCCTGGGTCTTGACTCGAGATCCAGTTTATAAATTCATTGACGTATTAATGCTAGATTTATGTGTTGATAGTTGGATTGATGTGTTGGTGTTATACCCTGTGGGGCATATGAAGGTCTTCATGTAGTCTGATATGTTAGTTTTATGAACACTGTATAATCAAAAATAGCTTAATCAGTTATACCTGGAAGTGTAAATATTTGTTACCTGACTCAGTGACTCCTGAAAGTATAAATATTTGTTATCTGAGTCTGTTACACCTAGAAGTGTAAATATTTGTTACCTGAATCAGTTATACCTGAAAGGGTTAAATATTTGTTATCTTAGTCAGTTATACCTGAAAGTGTAAATATTTGTTACCTGAATCGGTGACACCTGAAAGTGTAAATATTAGTTATTTGAATCTGTTGTACCTGAAAGTGTCGATATTTGTTACCAAAATCTGTCAGACCTGATTGTGTAGATATATGTTATCTAAATCTGGTAGACATATGAAACCGTAATGTGTAAACATTTGTGACCTGACTATTTCAGATATCAAAGTATATCCTGTTGATCGAAGACCGAAGTAGTTATGGAAATGTCTACCATTTCCAAGATCGAAGTAAATGGGAATTATATTTTCTGATATTTTTGTACTGAACTTGAATACCATAATATCTAAAAGGCAATGAGATGGTGTCTATGAGTCCGAATTTAAGACTCTAGCCAGGTCGTAAATCTGTTATCTGCTATGTTATCTGATATATGTTCTGACATCTGATCTTTGTTCTGACATCTTATCTCAACTACTAGAAGCTTAGTTGAGAAAAACACTTGGTATTCGTGTTATTAGCTATAAAATAATCCCCAACAGAGATACGTCTGTTGTGATAATTTAAGTGTAAGCTTCATTAGTTATTTGTCCGATTTCTAGTTCTAGTCTGTGAATATATTTGCTTGAGTTGTGGTAAGTGAGATTTATTTTGTATCTATCTGCTGACGTGTAGTAGTATCAGTGAAAGATTCATTGTCGAATGTCTGTGATGTGAATATGTATTTGATGTGTAATAGTGTCAGTGAAAGATTCATTGTTGGATGTCTGTGATGTGAATATCTATTTGATGTGTAATAGTGTTAGTGAACCATTTCGTGTCTGATGTCTGCGCCTGTGATATGACCCTCTGTATGATTTGTAGTAGTTATGTGGTAGTTTCAGTATAAGATTCAATACTGATCTGTCATGGAAATTATATGTCTGATATATGGTATGGACAACGACTTGTGATAAAGTAGTCACTTACTGCCAACTTGATTTTAGTTAAAACGCCTAAGTGTGAAATTTTGATATTAGTGGTTTAGTCAATATTTATTAGAATAGGTTACTTGCGAAGCATCTAAATTAGCTCTTACGGTAGTTTTAACCACCCTGTAGGTTAAAGAAAAGAATTAGAGAAAGATCAGTTGACGGAATTTCAACAGTGTTACCTGGTGCAGATCTCCGTATCTAGTACAAAGTATGTCAGGAGTTACAGATTTTAATAGAATGAAATATTTTGACATGTCTTATGTACGAAAAGAAAAAGTTTCTTCTATTTATCTACAATCTGATTGCCTGGTTATCTATTTTTGACCCCTGGTTTATTTGTTTGCGTCTTATCTGTCTGGGTCTCAACTCGAGATCCAGTTTATACATTCATTAACATATTAATGCTAGATTTATGTGCTGATAGTTGGGTTGATGTGCTGGTGTTATATCCTCTGGGGCATATGAAGGGCTTCATGTAGTCTGATATATTACTTTTATGAAAACTGTATAATCGAAAATCAACCGAATCAGTTATACTTGGAAGTGTAAATATTTGTTACCTGACACGGTGACACCTGAAAGTGTAAATATTTGTTATCGAGTCTGTTACACCTAGAAGTGTAAATATTTGTTACCTGACTCAATGACACCTGAAAGTGTAAATATTTGTTATTTGAGTTTGTTACACTTAGAAGTGTAAATATTTGTTACCTGAATCGGTGACACCTGAAATTGTTAATATTTGTTATTTGAGTCTGTTACACCTGAAAGTGTAAATATTTGTTATCTAAGTTTGTTTTACCTGAAAGTGTCGATATTTGTTATCGAAAGCCATCAAACCTAATTGTGTAGATGTGTGTTATCTAAATCTGGTAGACCTGTGATACCGGAATGTGTAAATATTTGTGACCTGACTATTTCGGAGATCGAAGTATATGTGCATTATACATTCCTATTGACCAAAGACCGAGGTAGTTATGGTAGTGTCTACCATTTCCGAGATCGAAGTATATGGGAATTATGTTTTTTGATATTTCTGTACTAAACTTGAATATCATAATATCTGAAAGGCAATGAGATGGTGCCTATGAGTCTGAATTTAAGACTCTAGCAAGGTCATAAATCTGATATCTGCTATGTTATCTGATATCTGTTCTGACATCTGATCTCTGTTCTAACATCTGATATTTGATCTCAACTACTAGAAACTTAGTTGAGGAAAGCACTTTATATTCGTGTTATTAGCTACAAAATAATCCCCAACAGAGAAACATCTATTGTAATTTAAGTGTAAGTTTCATTAGTTATCTGTCTGATTTCCAATTCTGGTCTATGAATATTTGCTTAAGTTGTAGTAAGTGAGAGATTTATTTTGTATCTATCTGCTGACATTGTCAGTGAAAGATTCATTGTCGAATGTCTATGATGTGAATATCTATTTGATGTGTAATAGTATCAGTGAAAGATTTATTGTTGGATGTCTGTGATGTGAATATCTATTTGTTATGCAATAGTGTCAATGAAAGATTCATTGATGGATGTCTGTGATGTGAATATCTATTTGATGTGTAATAGTGTTAGTGAACGATTCCGCGTCTGATGTCTGTGCCTATGATATGACCCTCTGTATGATTTGTGATAGTTTTGTGGTAGTTTCAGTATAAGATTCAGTACTGATCTGTCATGAAAATTATGTCTGATTTATGGTATGGACAAGGACTTATGATGGAGTAGTCACTTAATGCCAACTTGATTTCAGTTAAAACGCCTGGGTGTGAAATTTTGATATTAGTGGTTTAGTCAATATTTATTAGAATGGGTTACTTACAGAGCATGTGGATTAGCTCTTACAGTGGTTTTAGGATAAAGAAAGGAATTGGAGAAAGATCAGTCAACAGTGTTATCTGGTGCGGATCTCCGTATCTGGTACGTAGTATGTCAAGAGGTATAGAGTTTAATAGAATGATATATTTTGACATGTCTTATGTACGAAAAGAAAAAGTTTCTTCTGTTTATCTGTAATCCAGTTGCCTAGTTATCTATTTTCGACCCCTGGTTTATTTGTTTGCTTCTTATCTGTCTCGGTCTCGACTCGAGATCCAGGTGCGTGGATTTTGGGTTATGACACTGTAATATAATAATTTCAAAATCTAACAAAGCCTTCCCTTGGACGAAGGCAAGATCCACGTTATTAAGCCTTGATTTTTGCAATACTTTAGATAATGAGGTCTTTGTTACACGGGAACATGAGAAAATAGATAGAAAAACAAGTAGAATTATAGCAAAAGCAATAGAAAAATCAAACAAAAGAAATGAAAGAAAGAGGAGATGGTTACACTGAGAACTCCATGATCCAACTAGAAGGTATGAGCCCAGAGTTTCCTTGAGGTTCCTAAGGGATGTTGGGTGTGGACCTAATGCTCTAAGTCCTTGCTAGAGGTAGGAGATGGTTGATTAGGGTTTTGGGGAATGTAAAGAGGAATTGAGGTTATTAGGGCATAGGTTTGATCTACATTCAAAAAACCATGCCCTTTGAAGGAGAAAGAGCCTCCATGTATAAAGAATTTGCCATAAGATGAACCATCAGATGCTTGACAAGTGTGAAGCTTCCAATTGGCCTATGTTTATGGTCTTTCTCCATTAGATCAGCTCTTGAATGTGACAAATCTCACTAATCCAAGGGTTGTTCTCTAGAATAGGCAGCAAGGGTAAGTATGAGAGTTTAAGGAAGCTAATTGAAAGAGTTTAAGTGAGGTAAAATGGCTTCAAAGGGAAATTTGGAGAGGATTGGGAAAGTCAAGGGTTGTAAGGTTTAGATGGGGATTTGACGAGGTGGGGCTCACAGAAAGGGTAAATGGATCTTGGGGAAACTTTAGGGGTAGTTTATGGATGGATAGATACTAGAAATGAGGTCAACAAGTCAACAAAAATTAGTTTCTAAATTCAAATATGTACTTAATGTCATACCAAAAGGTACATAATCACTGTGTGTGTATTAAACACGCATGCTTTAGGGGCGCGTGTATAATACACACGACAAAGCCAAAATATGAAAAATATAAGGGGTCCTTCCCGGACCCTCAACACGCAAGCAAGATTAGTATAAGTCCAGCCCTAAGGGGTTGGGGACCTTTTGTTTTTCATATTTTGAAAAGGAATTGGATCATCATCATCTCATGAGACAAACATTTGACGTCACCTGTGCAAGAGACAGATGCCCCTCTTTGGTATTAGGTTGTTTACTATTGAATAGCAAAGACAGAGATAATTAGGTTGTTTACAATTGAATAGCAAAGACGGAGATACCCTAGCTTGACAAGATCTATAGAAAATAAAATTAAACATTACCAAGTCATCCATAAACATGTACTAATCTTGCTTACTTTGAGGGTCCGGGAAAGCCTCCAGTTAATGTCTTGAAAAGGAATTGGATAATCTCATCTCATGAGACAAACATTTGACCTTACCTGTGCAAGATTTGGTTGTCTGTAGATGTCCCTCTTTGGTATTAGGTTGTTTGCAATCGAATAGCAGATGGAGATACCCTAGCTTGACAAGATCTATATAAAATAAAATTAAACATTACTAAATCATCCATAAACATGTACATGTTGGGTAATCAACATGACGCTTTGAAACGGTGAGAGACCCAACGCACTTATACTTTTTATAGAGAAAAATGACCATCCAATGGAGACTCTAACCTGTCAAATACTATTTATAGGGTAACCATTAAGGAACTCACAGGATTAAACTGTGACGACGAGAACAGTTTAAGAAAGTTATTTCTGGCTGCATGTTTTTCCATGATTATGTCAAATGTAATTTTGTAATTAACATGTCAATTTGATTAGGGTATTCAAGATTTGGGACATTTGAGGGTGACTTTGTCAGTACTGAGAATACTGCACTATTGGAAAGGCTAGTGTCTGAGTTGTGCAGTCGTTGATGTTCCTACATATTCTAGAAAACATGTCAGTCCTCTTTTATTTTGGATTTAGCTCAATAGTGCAAGCATTTAGTTTTCGTGCCATCTCTCTCTCTCTTTCTCTCTCTCTCTCTCTCTCTCTCTCTCTCTTTCTCTCTCTCTCTCTCTCTTTGTTTCTGGAAGTGAACATCTTTACAAGACAATAATTCTCTTTTTTCAGTTTTGGTTTATTTTGGAAAAGACAAGTAACATATGGATACAAAAAACATGAAATATATTGTTATAATTTTTTCTTTTTTCTTGAAATCTCTCTTCTTTTTTTGTTTTTGTTTTCATTTAATATTTTTTGAAATCTCCTTTGTGCTTTTGTTTTTGTTTGTGTTTTTTTAGAAAAATCATATGCACGGCACAGTTCATGGCTCTCTTTTCTTCGTCTTCTCTAAGGTCTTGCAAGTTAATTGTTTCTTGTTCGTCCTAACCGATCCTTTTCCATGGCATAACCTCCCAAATATTCTTTCCGAACCTTTGTAGAGGTGTGTTGCGTGCAGAGGATCACTGGGACGTGGTGCAAGTCGATGCCGCAAACAACAATAGAGAGATCAAAATCTCGAAAAGGTTCGGGGAATCAGCTATTTTCTTCCAAGTAAATGAAATCCTTACAGAGGGAAAACTACTCCTTCTGGGAGTGATTCCAGCAACCATTCTTCCCTTTGTTGACATCATCACTTCAATCTCGTCGGTGGCCCGTTCTGGAGTAGGGGCCTATCCTTCAGGGAGTCTTCATCGAGGAAAAGAAGGTGGAATCCCGATAGATAAAGATGCAGTGGATCTGGGAGATCTTGCTTCTTCTAGAATATCAACTTCTTTTAAAATTTGGCATGTATGATCGTGATGATGAAGCCCTTAGTTAGGGTTGTGGTGGTCCAGCAGAGACAAGCATCCAATATTGTGGAATTCGAACATCTTGAGGCTTGAGTCATAATGGCATGAGGAATCTTCCGCCCTTTTCTCCTAAAGAGAGTAGACCATTAAACGTCAGAGTTCGTGGACTTTGTTGGAGATAGTGCTGATGAGTTTATATACAACCTTCCATGTGAAGCTGATGTTGATAGAACCTGGCAATATATCAAACCCATGAGTTCGTACATTTAGTCTCAATGCCTGATGTAGGTGTGGTTCAATTAGGGCGAGGTTCAGATTTAGGCTGAAGAAAACAATCTTTCCTTTATCTAGAGAGGCCTGTACTGCACCAATTAGTTGTTCATGGAAATTCTTCCACCTACAATCTAAGATACATACCAGAACTACGGCTGACATCTCTTGTCGGACAAGAGGAGTAATGGTGACTTCGAGATGAGAGATATGGAAAGTATGGCCCTGCTTGGGAGTATGGTTGTGCTATAGAATAAGATCAAGTGCAACTCCTGTGGTAGGATAATAAGCGGGGGCATTACTAGATTGAAAGATATTTGGATCATATAAAGTGAGAGATCACAGGATGTGATAGAGCCCCAAAGGAGATAATATTGGAAATGAGAGAAAAAGTGCATGCAGTTAGGTAGAAGAAAAAATATAATGAGCAAAGAGATAGAGATATAATGGAAAGATTAAGAACCCTAATCTTGTGCCTATTAGAGATGAGTCAGATGGAGAAGGTACTGATGCATTCATGGTTGTCAATGCAACGTTATAGCCTCGCCATGGCGTCGCTATGGAAAATGGTGATGGGAAATGCTATATACAACCAAATAGCGAGGATGGTTAAAGAGTGTCACTATTACTGGACTCCATGGGCCACTCATTGCCTTCATCTCATCCTTGAAGACTTGGGAAAGGAAGAGATGGCCCAAGCTGTTATTGCAAAGTGTCGGGCTATGGCAGCTTTTATTTAGAACAGTGACAAGCTCCTCAACTTAGTGAGGATATTTAAAAACAATGTCGAGCTCCTAAGGCCTGGCATAATAAGGTTTATTATACAATTCTTGGCCTTGCAAAGTTTGAAAAAGATTAGGTAAAAGTTAAAAAGCCCGGTGTCATCTCTTGAGTGGGCAGCTTTTGAAGCAAGTCTTCCCAAGGCTAAGCAACAAAATATTTTGGGAGGATGTTGACAATGCGGCCATGGACAAGGCCAAGCTGGCCATACACCATAGATATCCAAATGGATATAAGTATTGGAATAAAATTGATAAGAGATGGGTAGCTCTTTTTGGATATGTCGAAATTCATATGTCATCAATCCAATCTCTTCATTTTTGGGGTATGTTGGTTGACGGATTGGATTGTTGGTGTACGGGAAGCGATTGGATTGTTGGTGTATAGGAAGGGATTGGATTGATGACGTATGAGTGTCGACATATCCAACAAATTATCCATCACTTAGTAATTTTCATCCAATACTTAACCCATTTCGATATCTATGGCATATGGCCAACTTGGTCAACTTTGTCCATGGCCTTGTACACATACCCCATCGTGGGTTTCTCATTACCATCAACTAAGCACACATTCCTAACAGTGAACTAAGATCCCCTTCGCATGACACAACCATGATCAAAGTCATTTTTGGAGAAGTCACACATGGAATCAACGTCGGGTCGTCTGATAGGTGAGCCATGATCTAAACATTAGTTTTGTAGAATATTGGGTTGAAAAACGATCTCCATCATCTAATTCAATGTTGTCAACAATTTCACATGTGAACCATGGTAGCAAACACTAAATCTGCAGTTGCAAATACCGATACCTTTTTACCATTCGAAGTAGAGCGCAGTGTCACGGGGGCACAACCCGACACATGTCTGCCACGCCGGTGCGGCGCCTCGATGCCACTACAGCGAGGCCAGCCTAACCCTCAATCAGCTTTGATACCTCCCGCCTAGAGGACGGGAAATCCCCTACATGGTTACCTCCTCTTCTAAGGGCATACCATAACGGCGCATCATGCCCCTTGCGACACGCATGCCCGAACCTTCGTGCCTCACTTGGCATGCTCAAGCTTCACCATGTGCCATGCACTAGTACCTCGCGCGCAACAATAGCATGTAGCTCGTCATGCCGTCCCATTCCAACATGTCTCACTGTCGCACCGATGGTCCATGCCCCTCCTAAAAAGAAGGCACGGACCACATCGCCAAGAAACCCCGGTGCTAGTATTCGTATTGGCACCCAAGCATCCACCGCATCAGCCACACATTCACCCACATCAACAGGTGTTCAACGTGATCCTCTTCTCTGCTTGCTTTGGTGATTTTGCGTTAGGGATCAGTAAAGCACCGATGGTCCATGTCCCTCCTAAAAAGAAGGCACAGACCACATCGCCGAGAAACCCCGGTGCTAGTATTCGTATTGGCACCCGAGCGTCCACTGCATCGGCCACACATTCACCCACATCATCCGCACACACCACCACCATCGCCCCACCCCCTATTAGTATTGGCACTCGGGCATCCACAGCATCGGCCACACATTCATCCACATCGCCCGCACACACCACCACCATCGCCCCACCCCCTAGGCGCGATAAGCCTGCTGAGGTCATGTTGCACCAAGATATTGGTACATACTTTTCTAGGTTCCTTTCTGTCCTTGGAAAGAGTGGCCCAATTCGATCCTAGTGGACTCTGGCAAAAGTGATGAAATTATAAACTAGAAAATGTTAAATGCAGAGGTAAAGGTAAATTCTAAGAAGAAAATACCTAGTTAGTTGTGATCACTAGCTGCAGATGTTTATTGACGCTGCAACACGTCACTGATCATGCGGGTGGAGATATGGGTTGGTCTCATTACTGAATCGTCGGCCAGCCGACGTCAGCAGCACTGGGTCACCTGGGAGTTTAGTTAATCTAGTTTTCCTAATCCTGATCTAAGTCTAATTATTCTTTTTTTCCTAGTCCTACTGGGGGAGTCTGATTAATTTAGTGTTCTAATTATACTAGGAATCTAATTGAGCGTCCTACTTATATTAAATATCTTAATCTTACCAGAATTCTAATTAAAATTAGTTTCCTAATTCTACTAGGAATGCAAATATACTAATTCTACTAAAAATATAATTAATTTAAATATATACTAATTGTATTAAAATTCTAATTAAAATAAATATACTAATTTTACTCAAATTCTTTAAAAAATGAATATTTGCCCGCTATGCTAAGGAGGATCGACCCCATTCCCTGGTACCCTCCGTAAGCTCCCTTCGGCAAGTCAGCTGGCTAAGGGATTTTGAAAATAATATAGATTGAAAAACTGATTACGAATTTATGAATGAAGGGTTTATGGATTGAAATTCGAGAACTTTAAGAATTAAATTGAGAATTACAGCTAAAATTCTAGAACTAGAATGTTAAAGAGATTTAAGAATTAGAACCCGAAATTAAGAACAAGAAATTAAGAACTAAAATCAAAATTCAAGGACTAAATTAAGGACTGAAATTAAGAACTGGTTCTAGAAGCTAGGAACTAGAACTAGAAAACTAGAAATTTAGATTAAAACCTAAGATCTAAGATCTAGAATTGGGAACTTAAATTTAGAACTAGAATTAGGGAATTTAAAGAATAAAAATTAGGAACTGGTTCTAGAACCTGAGAACTAGAACCAAAAAGCTAAAAGAATTAAGATTAACAAAACTAAAGACAAGCCTAAGATCTATAGATAGAAATTAAGAAGTAGAACTAGGAACTAAGAAATTAAGAACTATAACTAGAAATTAAGAGATTACCTGAGCACCATAGAGAGGGGACATGAAATCCTAAGCTTGAAGACGAGGAACTCGAAACTTGATTATGAGATTGATGTGAGGGTATTAGAGTAATTACGCGCCCTGTGGGGTGTGCTTAATTATCTGGTCAAATTCACTTTGAGTCTTGACCGACTCAGTGAGTGACCTGCTGACTGGCTCAGCCGGGTATCCTAGTTCTAGTCTAATAAAACTAATTGTGCACCCTGCATAGCACGCGCAATCAATTAAGCGCCCTGGTACAAGCGCTTAATAGGGAACTTCAGGTGGTCATAAGACTTAGAGGCCAGGTGGTCATAAGACTTAGAGGTCGGGTCCAAATTGGACCAATTATGTGCACGTGGTGGAGCGCGTAATCAATTGCACACTCTATACAGGGCGCATAATCAGGTCTCAAGGCGGTCTACGGAAAGGGAGTTTCAGTCCAAGGTGATGGAGCGTGCAATCTAATTGCGCCCTCTGCTTAGGGCCACAATCCACTCCTAAGGGCGGTCCACAGGAAGAAGACTCCTGAACCAAGTTGGACCAATTGCACGCCAACTATGGGGCGTGCAATCGAATTGTGCCCACTATGGAGGGCACGTAATTCGGGATCTACCTGGGTTTGGATTGGGTCCGAGCCACAGAACTATTGTTTCAGCCTGAGTCTCAACCATGTACTATTGTTTCAGTGCATGGTCCCCGTTTTGGGTTTTAAAGTCTTCGGAGAAGGTTAGTCCTTTTCCGGAGATCGTGGGCAAAGTTAAAGGTTGACAGAACAGGTTTGTATACTCCGAGAGGGTAAAATATGGGTGTCTTCAGATGCCCCTCTTCGGCACGTCCTTGCGAAGTAAGGATTCGTCGAAGAAGTAGACACCCCTTTCGAGGGTGCCTTCTCATTTCTTTAGGAAATCACAAGTGTGAACTGGGGAGCTAACATGAAATGCGTGGCTTTCTTATCTATCAGCTCAAGCTAAGGTGGAGCATTCGGGGGCCCAGTGATAGCCGTCGAAAGGCGTATCCACAACCGCAGATGCAAGGGGCATCCCGTCGCATATCTCGACCTGCTATGAGTGACAGTCAGACGGGAGGAAATTGGCATATCCTGATCCGCGGGTGAAAGGGGCATCCCGTCGCATATCGAGACTTGCTGCAAGGGGCAGTCAAACGGGAGGAAAGCCAGCATATCCTAGTCTGTAGGTGCAAGGCAAACAGAGGGATATTCAACACAATCAAAGTACCGAGGGGCGTCATACGAATGTCTAGAGACAAGGTCCAGAGACCAATTATAAGATGTAATATCATGTAATGGCGAAGGCTTTCGCAAGTCATGTCAGACCGGGCGCGCCATTGCTCACACCAACGGGGCGTCAGGTGTCCCTTTCCAGTGGACATTTGTGATTTCTCATAGTTGAGTATACTCAGTGTTCGATTTCCCAGGGGAAAGAACGAATTGGAGTGATGAGAGATAGAATTTTGATAGATAGGGGGTTTATTTATTATTATTTTTTATTATTATTATTATTTTATTTTATTTTTAAATTTGGGATGTTAACTTAAGATCAATTTGATGATAAAACTGTAGAAAATGTGGCTTCCGAGATGTTGCTAAGCAAATCCACCGGTGCGGGATTTGGGGACCCAACCGTTTATGTGGTTGTCAAGACGACACTTGGTATGTCGGATACTCCGTCTAATCTTCTCATGAATATTGATGATTGTCTCTTATGGGAGGACTACAGTAACTCATGTGTCGGGAGAGATGGGTTTTGAAAATATTTGACTTAATATTAGCTAATTATATTTACAAGAAATATCGAATATGAGAGGGGTGTTTACTTACCTAATTTATTGCCGTCGGGAGGCTTCTGCTGGTGATGGGACCGGGCCGACTGTTGTGGTGGCGTTACGACGGGACGCTTTGGGGAGGTTCATGATGGGACATTGATTGGTTTATTCTTCCTTCATTTCTGTCGTAGTGGGGCCTGATGGTTACCAGTGTATGGGACATTTTGGGGAGGCGTAGTTCGCAATGGGACATTGGTATCCTCCCCTTCTAGTTGAGTCCCGAGATGAGTTGCGATGGGATGTCTGGATCGCCTGATGAGATGTCCACGGAGGGACAAGGGTGTCTTCATGGTGGGGTCATCGAGGAGACCCGGGCTCCTTGTGGAAGCACGTGAAATCACACAACTACCTACATCGTTCACGTTGAAGGGCTTTGTTGGCTCTTAGGTGGCTATACTTTTGCATAGATTTTTCCACATGAACTCAAAGTCTTCTTGTTGGTGTTTATGCATTGTCAGGGTGATTTCATGTGGCATCCCCCCTTGGTCGGTAGTTATTGCCGGCCTGCTCCATATTTTGAGGGGAGTGTCACGATGGGGCATTTCGGTTGACGGCTTTCTCCCTCTGGTCAGTGTGTGGTCATGCGATGTGACAAGGGAGAGTGATTCTAATCACGATGGGACAAGTAGCGTAATTGGTTACTTTGTCACCGTTACTTCTCGCTTTGTTCGCGATGGGGCGTTCATGTTGAAGGGCTTTGTTGGCTCTTAGGTGGCTGTACTTTTGCGTGGATTTTTCCACATGAACTCAAAGCCTTCTTGTTGGTGTTTATGCATTGTCAGGGTGATTTCATGTGGCACCCCCCCTTGGTCGATAGTTATTGCCGGCCTGCTCCATAATTCGGGGGGAGTCATGATGGGGCATTTCGGTTGACGGCTTTCTCCCTCTAGTCAGTGTGTGGGGTCATGCGATGGGACAAGGGAGAGTGATTCTGATCGCGATGGGACAAGTAGCGCAATTGGTTCTTGTATTCAGCGATGGGGGAGTGGAGATTATTTTATTTTGTTGACTTCTTTTATGCAGCAGAAGTTGGGGGAGATGGTCCTGATTCGTAGTAGGGCAGTTGTCTTCTTTTCGTATAATTTTTTTACGGGATTTATTTGACTTTCTTCGAATTTTATTTGCTTTTATTCGATTTTTTGGATTTTATTTGGATTTGAATTTTGTTTGATTTTATTTGGGGAATTTATTGGGATTTTATTTGGGTCTTATTGGGGAATTTAAAGTCATTGGAAATTTTAAAGTCCTTGGGCATTCTAAAATCATTGGGAATTTTAAGTCTTTGGGAATTTTAAATTCTTTGGGATGAATGTAAGATGTTTTGATTCCATAGGATCTAGATGAGTGTAAGATGTTTTGATTTTATTGGCTTATCTACTTTGTGGAGGATTTGTGCTTCATTGAGGGGTATAATCCTAGTTTGTCATGGATTATGGTCTTTTAAGGGGTATGTGTCTGCTTTGGATTTAATTATATAGAGGATAGTTGTGGATGTGACACTTGTTGAATTGTGGTGAAGGAGGGTGTAGTTTTTAAATAGAGGGGTGTAGTTTATAAATAGAGGTTAAGGGCTTGGGTTTTATTTTGAACTTTATTTATAATTTTGAATTTATGAGTTTGGGGCATTTTTTTTATTATTATTTTTTTTTTCTTTTAATGTCCTTTCTTCCATTCTATTTTGCATCCCGGGTATTAGATCCTAAAGAGGTTTGTAATTATTTTATTTTTTTTGGGAATGAATGGTACTGAGAATATGGAGTAGCACTCAAAGTGCTACAATGTTGGGGGAAGATGTGGAAGAGTTAAAGGCAGGGGAAAGAAAACTAAAGGAAAGAGCTATGCCAGAGTTCTCATGACCGGCGCCAATTGCCCCTTAGTAGGCTCTGTGGACTGATTTTTAGTGGGCATTCCCTTGGGAATTTTCATGGTCAGCCTTCCATAGGTGTATGACTCAGATCCTGGGGGTTTTCTGTAAGCCACTCTATCTTTTCTGCCAACTCGGAACTCTGCAATGCAGCTAATCGGTCGTGTAACTTGGAAGAGTTAAAGGCAGGGGAAAGAAAACCAAAGGAAAGAGCTGTGCCAGAGTTCTCATGACCAGGGCCAATTGCCCCTTAGTCGGCTCTGTGGGCTGATTTTTAGTGGGCATTCCCTTGGGAATTTTCATGGTCAGCCTTCCATAGGTGTATGACTCAGATCCTGGGGGTTTTCTGTAAGCCACTCTTTCTTTTCTGCCAACTCGGAACTCTGCAATGCTGCTAATCGGTCGTGTAACTTTAAAGGTTGCATCATAAGCAACATCTCAGGGAGAAAAGGAGGGGAAGGTGAGATTCTTGTTAGAAATCGTTCAGGGCGTGCCTCTTCTTCGTGTCTCTCTGTCATCTTTCCCCTTTTCATGTATATTTTATTTGGGCATTTTCCTTCAATTTGTTTTAGTTTTGGGGCCGTAATTTTTGTAAATTCAAAGGGTATGCCCCTGGTGTAATTTGTAATTAATTTGTTATATTTATGAAAAATTTTACTTATAATTATTTGCATCTAGGTTAATTTTGATTTGGTTTGGTTAATTTAGTTTAGTCCGCTCTATTTAGTTGGGGGCGTTTTTAATTTGATTTAGTTAAGTTCGAAGTGTTTTGGGTGTGTTTTAATCTGGTTTGGCGTTGACTTGGTTTGGGCTTTGGCAGACTCTGATGGTCTTAAGTGTAGGTGTACAGATGAATTTTCGATTTTCAGGGCGTATGTGCCTAAGTCAGAGGGTGTGTGTTCATTCGGTGTTGCATGTGTTGTGTTTGGTGTGGGTGTCCAAACCTGTAACTTCCTTTCTGGTTGCTGCAGCTGGGCACACACATATTTGTTGAACCTGGGTAATTGCGCGCAAGACACAGGGCGCTTAATTAAATTGTGAGCTTGGTCAAGTGTGTGCGATAAGGGAACCGAGGGGTCAATTACGCGCCTAGTTGGGTGTGTGTATTTTAATTACGCGCGCTGCTTAGTGTGCGCAATTCAAACGTCCCCCGATCACTGTGCGGGTGACCATTGGGATTGCACGCCTAGTACAGAGCGCATATTTTAATTGCGCGTTCAGTCCAAGATGCGCGATCAGTACTTGGGCGGGCAACTGTTTGATTACGCGCCTAAGTCAAAGGGTGTGTGTTCATTCGGTGTTGCATGTGTTGTGTTTGGTGTGGGTGTCCAAACCTGTAACTTCCTTTCTGGTTGCTGCAGCTGGGCACAAACATATTTGTTGAACCTGGGTAATTGCGCGCAAGACACAGGGCGCTTAATTAAATTATGCGCTTGGTCAAGTGTGTGCGATAAGGGAACCGAGGGGTCAATTACGCACCTAGTTGGGTGTGTATTTTAATTACGCGCGCTGCTTAGTGTGCGCAATTCAAACGTCCCCCGATCACTGTGCGGGTGACCATTGGGATTGCACGCCTAGTACAAAGCGCATATTTTAATTGCGCGTTCAGTCCAAGATACGCGATCAGTACTTGGGCGGGCGACTGTTTGATTACGCGCCCTGTCTAGAGCACGTAATACGAATTGAGCATTGGGTTAAGGGCGCGCAATTCAATTGAGCGCCCGAGACTGGGCGCGCGATTAAGTCACGCTCTATATAAGCTTGAAATTTTTCATCCACCCACGCTTCCTGAATTCTCTAATATTCTTGCGCTTCCCTGCTTCCTTGCTTTCAAATTTCTGTGTTTTTGAGATATCTTGCAATCCACCCGTCCGTTTCAGGCACCGTTTCCTCCATTCTTCGTAGTTTTTCTAGCCTTATCTTCTGAGATGGAGTCTGAGGGTAGCAACAGACTCTTCCTAGTTGCCTCCGAGCTAGAGCGGATGGTCAAAGAGGGTGGTGAGATCTCTGAGATCCGCACCGGTGCTGATGCTACTATAGTTGAGGGCGACGTTGAGGTGGTGATCAGGGATGAGGCACCTGAGGTCGATGGCAGTGCCGATGAGGAGGAGGATGCTGCTCCACGTCGGGGTGAGCCTGTGATACGGATTCCACTGGAGGAGTTCTTTGTGCGGGACCAGGTAGGTAACCCATAAGTAAGAGTCTTCCTTTATTTCTAGGCATTTCCACCCACGCTTCCTGAATTCTCTACTATTCTTGTGCTTCCCTGCTTCCTTGCTTCCTGATTTCCGTGCTTTCGAGATATCTTGCGATCCACCCGTCCGTTTCGGGCACCGTTTCCTCCATTCTTCATAGCTTTTCTAGCCTTATCTTCTGAGATGGAGTCTGAGGGTAGCGACAAACTCTTCCTAGTTGCCTCCGAGCTAGAGCGGATGGTCAAAGAGGGTGGTGAGATCTCTGAGATCCGCACCGGTGCTGATGTTACTGTAGTTGAGGGCGACGCTGAGGTGGTGATCAGGGATGAGGCACCTGAGGTCGATAGCGGTGCCGATGAGGAGGATGATCCTGCTGCACGTCGGGGTGAGCTTGCAATTTGGATTCCACTGGAGGAGTTCTTTGTGCAAGACCAGGTAGGTAACCCATAAGTAAGAGTCTTCCTTTATTTCTAGGCATTTCCACCCACGCTTCCTGAATTTTCTACTATTCTTGTGCTTCCCTGCTTCCTTGCTTCCTGATTTCCGTGTTTTCGAGATATCTTGCGATCCACCCGTCCGTTTCGGGCACCATTTCCTCCATTCTTCATAGTTTTTCTAGCCTTATCTTCTGAGATGGAGTCTGAGGGTAGTGATAGACTCTTCCTAATTGCCTCCGAGCTAGAGCGGATGGTCAAAGAGGGTGGTGAGATCTCTGAGATCCGCACCGGTGCTGATGCTAGTGTAGTTGAGGGTGACGCTGAGGTGGTGATTAGGGATGAGGCACCTGAGGTCGATGGCGGTGCCGATGAGGAGGATGATGCTGCTCCACGTTAGGGCGAGCTTACGATGCGAATTCCACTGGAGGAGTTCTTTGTGCAGGACCAGGTAGGTACCCATAAGCAAGAATCTTTATTTCTAGGCATTTAGGTTATAACATAGATTTCTAGGATCGAGAAACCCTTTTAATTTACGTCGAACCTACATCTAACCCTAGCGTGTATGCACATTGATGCATCATGCCTGTATATAGTCCTAGGTCATGTTTACTTTACTGTTCTGCGTTACCCTTGTTTTGCGTGCTTGTTGTTAATTGTTGTTCTCATCATACTTTTTTTATTATTATCATTGTTATTACCATTGTTTTTGCTAGGATTAGGTTTAGTCATTGTTTGCAGTTATAGTCAGTCTTAGCATAGGCGTAGATTTTAGGCTTACTGTATTTCTGTTTGCTTCGTCATTCGTTAGGAGCCTTCGGTGCTAGCCATTAGCACAGCATGGTCGGATTCTCACGCATGGTACAGTGCTCTACTTGAGTTCCAGCAGGCGCGATTGGCAGTGTTCGGCTTTGGGCCGATTCTGGAGTTTGAGCCCTTCACGGTCGATCACGGCCTGATCGGGGCGATCTTGGAGAGATGGAGGGAGGAGCAGCAAGCACTGCTCTTCCCAATAGGGATGTTACTGCCGACTCCAGAGAACTAGGTCCGCATTACTTGACTCAAATTCGAGGGTGTGCCGGTGATGGGGAGATGGAGGGAGGAGTAGCAAGCACTGCTCTTCCCAGTAAGGATGTTACTGCCGACTCCAGAGAACTAGGTCCGCATTACTTGGCTCAGATTCGAGGGTGTGCCGGTGATGGGGCAAATGGAGGGTGCCTGAGTTCCAGCAGGCGCGGTTGGTAGTTTTCGACTTTGGGCCGATTCTACAGTTTGAGCCCTTCACGGTCGATCACGGCCTGATCGGGGCGATCTTGGAGAGATGGAGGGAGGAGCAGCAGGCACTGCTCTTCCCAGTAGGGATGTTACTGCCGACTCCAGAGAACTAGGCCTGCATTACTAGACTCAAATTCGAGGGTGTGCCGGTGACGGGGCAGATGGAGGGTGACTATCTGGTCGTATTTGAGGAGATACTCGGGGTCGAGTATCAGTACAGTAGGTCCGGACCAGGAGTGGTCCGTGTTACCTGGTTTTTTAACACGTTTGCCAACGGGTTTGTTCCTCTAAGACGTCACTCGGAGCCGAGGGCAGCATTCCAGGCGTGCTGTGAGGCGATGGCGTGTCGGGCACCGGTGACAGAGCCAGGAGTGGTAGCAGACCGAGAGTGCTTCGGGCATTCTTGATGCATTCTTCGGGGCGGTGCTCTTCTAGTCCTCGACTCGGGGGTGCGTCATTGGGCTGTTTCTGACTCTCCTTGGAGATTTGGACCAAGTGCCTACTTATGCATGGGGGGCTATGGCGTTGGCACACCTCTACGAGCAGCTTTATCGTAGGGAGGGGAGAGGCCTCACCACCATTGGAGGCTTCCTCCCTTTTCTCCAGGTGAGTCTTTTAGTTAGTTATTGGTTTTCGTAAAGTCTTAGTAGCCTTTGTGTTTCTTCTTTTTAGTGATTGTTTCTGATGTCGTATGCTTAGTTCTAGGCATATGACCAGTTCACATTCCTACGCCTGCGAGTCCCGACGGAGATTACTTTCACATTTCCGCAGATGTATGTATGGAGGAGGGCGTTGGGACACCGCCGTCAGTCTTCAGACTTCTAGACCGCTATAGGTCTGTTTGAGGATATGCACATAGGGCAGGTACGTATTATTTATATCTTCAAGGTGTTTTAGGTCTTTAGGTCATAGCTTTTACTGATGGTCGTTTTGTTTATTTCTGATTTCAAGTGATTTGGAGGCCCTATGCCGACGAAGAGGACGTCGAGCAGCCGGTGATTCAATCTAACCGCCCCTCCTTCGATGTGGACATTTGGGTCCACTGCTTTGATGTGGACTTTTCTCAGGCGACCCGCCAGCTGGGGCTCCCCCAGGGAGTCCCTTCAGAGATTCGCCACAGAGTGGCGAAGAGGATGACCAGTCCCCTTGGTCGAGACTTCGCGTCGAGGATGGAAGCTCAGATCGATGATTTTAGAGCATTTGGGTCCACTGCTTTGATGTGGACTTTTCTCAGGCGACCCGCCAGCTGGGGCTCCCCCAGGGAGTCCCTCCAGAGATTCGCCACAGAGTGGCGAAGAGGATGACCAGTCCCCTTGGTCGAGACTTCGCGTCGAGGATGGAAGCTCAGATCGATGATTTTAGAGCAGGGGGGACCAGAGTTACAAGGGCGCGCAATGAGGCGGACGTTCGGGAGTTTGTGAGATGGTTCCAAGATTTGGGCGATGGCCGACTCTTCACCCGTCCTTTCCATGGGAGTGGCTCTGTTGTGGTCGGCGGTCCTGAGTCAGCTTCAGCTTTGAGGGAGAGGCTGGCCGCATTAGAGTAAGGCCATTTGGGTGCCGGCGTTCGCGGAGCACTAGATGCCCTCCATAGGGCGATGGAGTAGACGGGGGTGCACTCCTCGTCCAAATGAGGAGATGTTACGCTCCCTAACGACCTTGGTCTTCCAGGCCAAGGCATCAGAGGACGAGCTATAGGCTCAGCTAGCTAAGACCCGACGAGCTCTAATGAGTTGGTTTATTTGATTTGATTGTTAGTTTTATCCATTTTTGTTCCTAGTGAGTTTAACATGATTGTTTTGTTTCATTCCCTCCTCGTTGGTTAGACCGTGAGGGGTGCACTCCTCATCCAAATGACGAGATGTTACGCTCCTTGACGACCTCGGTCTTCCAAGCCGTAGAGGGCGAGGACTCAGTAGTTTAAGACCACGAGCTCTATTTGATTTGATTGTTAGTTTTATCCATTTTTGTCCCTAGTGAGTTTAACATGATTGTTTTGTTTCATTCTCTCTTCGTTGGTTAGACCGTGAGGGAGGGCAAGAACGCCAATCAGGCATCATTGATTGAGTTGCTGCGAGGTCAACAGCAGGCTGGTCGAGAGATAGAGGTCAGCCTATGTTCCGAGATTGACCGACTGGTGAGTGTCTTGTGTTTGGTCTTTATTAATCGTTAGTGTTGCTTGTTTTGTTGTTCTGATGTATTCGTTATGTGTCATGCTCGCAAAGGTAAAGCTATTCGGTGCTGGGGTGTCTGCCTCGGCATTCGATCCTTCTTCTGTTGCCTCCTCCAGTCGAGAGGATTCAGTGACAACTCAGCTACGAGCTGAGCTAGAGCACTAGGTGAGTTTCTTCTTCTACTTCCTTGAGTTATTTCTTTTAGCTTATTTTAATGGTCCTGCTAACACTGTATGATGTATTTCCAGCATCAGGTCGCTGAGGATCTTCAGGCGAGGGAGTCGACAACTGCTTCTTTGCGCCCTGAGAGTCGGGTAGGTTTGGTCGGTTTGTATGTTGGTTTGTATTATTCAGTTAATTGGTTTTTATCTGACATATTTAGTGTTTGTTTGTTCCTTTCTTGTGCAGGTCACCCTAACTCTGTTCCCAAGGCTCCTCCTTAGGAGTCTACTCCTATTCCCACTCAAGTATATTTAGTTAGTGTAGTTGTATTTCATTTTTGATTTTCTAGTCGTAGCATTTTCTTATGTTCTTCCTCTGTTTTTTAGAGCCACCTGTGCCCGAGGCTCCGGTGCCTATCCCGCCGTCACCTCCAGCTGATCCGATCACTGCCGCTACTGTGGAGCGCCTTCTGCAGGATTGTGCAGACTTGGTATGTCTTTGTCATTCTTACTCTTTATCTTGTTATGTGCATCTATCTTCTTAGTTTTAGCCTTATGCAAGTGCTTGAGCTGGAGTGGAGCAATCACACCTGGAGGTGCAGCGTGATCAGGCCCGTGAGGTTCCTTCTGACTTTACTAAGTGTCATCTTCAGGAGTTGACCATGGACCTCGCGGTTGAGCGGAGGACCCGGACAACGGAGCTGGAGAGTGCTCGAGCCATAGTTCGCACTGAGATGTAGTTGACGATCAAGCTTTTTACAAAGACGAAATGGAAAGAGTAGGAGGAGAGTGCCATCAGGAGCGCCTTTAGATTGTGCGCATTGGTATGTCTTTGTCATTCTTACTCTTTATCTTGTTATGTGCATCTATCTTCTTAGCTTTAGCCTTATGCAAGTGCTTGAGCTGGAGTGGAGCAATCACACCTGGAGGTGCAGCGTGATCAGGCCCGTGAGGTTCCTTCTGACTTTACTAAGTGTCATCTTCAGGAGTTGACCATGGACCTCGCGGTTGAGCGGAGGACCCGGACAACGGAGCTGGAGAGTGCTCGAGCCATAGTTCGCACTGAGATGTAGTTGACGATCAAGCTTTTACAGCACGAGCTGGAAAGAGTAGGAGGGAGAGTGCGGGGGATGCTTGATCACCTTCCGGGGTTGGGATCAAGGGCTAGCATCTCACTGGCGGAGATTCGTTGAGGAACACGTGAGCGTATGAGGGCGTATGCTCTGGCAGACTCGATCCTTGGGCCTATGTTTACTTTTGACCCTCTACGTTCACAGTCTCAGCAGGCCTCCAGCCAGGCGAGCGAGGGGGGTTCTATCGCTAGACCTTCCTCTTCTAGGAGGCCTTCATCTAGGCCTCAGTGGACCAGGTTCCAGGTTCCCAAGTTGATGATGCTAGAGAGGGTGACGAGCATCCTTCGCAGAGGCAGCAGAGTGAGTGAGGCATTTTTATTATTTTTTATTCATTGTATACATTGGGTATGCCCCCAGTGACAGATGTAAAGAAAAAAAATTTATATAAAGGGATTTTTAGTTTAGGTGTACCTGTTCTCTCTTTTCTTTTATTTACCTTCCATGCTTTAGTCGTTTGTTTTTTGTGTCATTGCCTATTATTGGGACTTGGATGCTCCTTGATTTGGCCCAGTAATAGTTGAAGGTTATTCCACATCTGCACACAAGAATAAGGTTATTCCACATCGTCAAGGGGGGAGGTGTCTCAGACCAAGGTCTGGTGTCAAAGGATGAATCATATATTTTATTTTTCTTCTTTTTTTTTTCTTTTTTTTCTACTTTTATTACAAGCAAGGGAAAATAATGCAACAGGGAAAACAAATAACTGAAATAAAACCTAAAACTAAAAAAAATGCCCTAGTGTAGGAGCGTGATAGGGCAGGCAGTGTAGTATCTTCGGCAGTCTTCCTTGAGGATGGTGACTTCGTCGTTCAACATCTTCTCTATGTGTGCAAGCAGGGACCTTAATGTAATTCCTCTTCCAAATAAAAAAATGCCCCAGTGTCGAGGTGTAATGGAGCCTTTCTGATTTTCGTGAGTACTTGCGCCTATAGGGGGTCACGTGTGTTTGGTGAGTTAGTTTTGAGAAAAGCTCTTTGATACTGTGGTGAAAAAAATGCCCCACTGTCATTATTAGGAAGGGTGTACGGTATATAGTAAGTGATCGTATCAGTCATCATTCACGGGTTTTCGGTTTCATTTATGGGAATATCCTAGGAGGTTTCTGACTTATCATCTGAAAATAAAATTAAGGGTGAAAGAGGGATAAGGCTCAGTGATGTGGGGGAATAGTTTGTATCTGACGATTTCAAAAAGGGATGAGTAACAATTTTTTCTCGGGAGGTATGGGATGCCATGATTGAGCCCTTCATCATGTTTCGGTACCATCAAAGTCTCACATTCCAGGGTTAGCAGGAGTTTGTCATCCTCCTGCCTCCTTACAACGATATCTAGCAGTATCAGGACACCAGGGATGCCCTCGCAGCTTGCTTATACGTTTCTAGTAGAGTTCCCAGGGACTGGTATTCGGACACCAGGGATGCCCTAACAGTATTGCCCATGATTTGCTTATGCTTCCCTGAGCTCATTAACTGATTCATTCGTCGTGTTGCTCTCTCAGTTTTGTATATGCATATCTTTTTTTTAAAGCAACCTACTGACGTGAGAATGATGAGTTTTGATTGAGCCTAACATCTTCATTTTTTGTGCTCTAACGTCTCCTCCAATGGCGAGGGAAAGGGGTAAGAATCGAGTGTTACCCATGCTTTTGGAAGGGGTCAGGTATTTCGCTAGTCCTTTGATCAAATTGCCCGAATAAGAAGGTGGGCAATAAGTCAGAAGCATTCAAGGATATTCTAAGAATTGAAGTACGACCAATGAATGAGTCGTGATGACTACGGGGATGGTAGATATAAGTATTTGACTATAGGATGTGATGATCACAGGGCTAAGGGTAGTATTTTCTAAGGTACATGGCGTTTCAAGGGCTAGGGAGTTCTTCCATGTCTTGGTTCACCTGCTATAACATATAGACCTTCCCAGTTCGGTTTCAGTTTTCCCTTTAGATGGGCACTCTTAGAGGGCATGATTTTCTTCACGACAATATTCCAATTTGGAAGGTTCGCTCGAGGACCTTCTTATCGTAGGCCCTGACCACTCTCCTCTGATATACTTGGGCGTGATCAGCTGCCCTTAGACTTGTCTCATCGAGTTGTTCTAACTCAGCGAGCAGAGAAATTCTCCTTTTGTCCAGAGATAGCTCATCATCGAGTTCATAGGGTAGGACTGCTTCCATCCCATATGTGAAGAGGTAGGGGGTTTGGCTAGTGGTCGTGTGAATAGAAGTCCTATAGGCCCAGAGTGTTTCTGATAATCGTTCAGGCTAGTCAGTTCCATTACTCGTCTCCACTGTTCATTTCAGAATTCAGATCAGCGTTTTGTTCGTAGCCTCTGCTTGTCCATTTCCCTGAGGGTAGAACGACGATGAGTGATGTAGGTCGATGCCAAATTTCTTGCACAGCCTCTTCGCCTTCTTTGCGATGAATTGTGGTCCATTGTTGGTGACGAACATCCTAGGTACTCCAAATCGGGTGATGATGTTCTGAATAATAAACTTCACGGGCGTTGAAGCAGTAATTCTGATATAAGACTCGGCTTCTGTCCATTTGGTGTAGTACTTTACTTGGTTGAAGTGAGTATGCACAGCCTCTTCGCCTTCTCTGCGATGAATTGTGGTCCATTGTCGGTGACGAACATCCTAGGTACTGCAAGCTGGGTGATGATGTTCTGAATAATAAACTTCACGGGCATTGAAGCAGTAATTCTGATATAAGACTCGGCTTCTGCCCATTTGGTGTAGTACTTGGTTGAAGTGAGTATGAATGCATGCTTGTGAGTGTTCTCGACTGTGTCTGTGAAGGATTCGATGATATCAAAGGCCCACATCGAGAATGGCCATGGCAAGGTTATGGAATTCAATGCAACTGATAGAGCTTTGATAAGCGCAGCATGTTCTTGGCATTGTTTGCAGCATTGGATGTAGAGGTGGCAATCCCTTGTCATTGTCGGCCAATAGTAGCCTTGTCGCATGATCTGATCTGCGAGTCTCAGTCTACCAGTGTGGGCGCCGCAAGCACTAGTGTGTGATTCTGGAATGATGTATTGTCATTCGGCTGTCGTGACACACCGTAGCAGTACTCCTTTAGTGAAGGCTTTTTTGTACAATATCTCCCCTAAGATGTAGAATCTTGCGCATCGATTCCTTATCGTCTTTCGTTCGATCTTGGTAGCATAAGAAGGAATGTGTCAATGCTTCAGAAAGTTCCATATGTCGAAGTACCATGGTTGTCCATCGTCAGTTGGTGATTTCTCGAACCTGAAGTGCCAACAGTGGCTACTTATTTTGTAGCCTTGCTTGAGGTAGGCTGCTCTTCATTTGTGCTAGCATTTGGTCTAGTTGGCAGTTCCAGTTTCACTTGTCAGGCAACTTCGTGTGTTGGTGTTGTTAACTTCTTGATGAAGAAAGACTTGGTAGTTTGTCCGACTAGTATTTGTATGATTAAGGCTAGCGTGGCGAGAGAATCTGCGAGCTCATTCTCTAATCTGGGGATGTGAGTAAAAGAGATCCTTTCGAATTTCTTTATCAGAAATTGAGTTGTTTCTAAGTATGTCATCAGTCTTCTTTCTTTGATCTTCCACTCCCCAATGACTTGTGATATCACAAGTTTGGAGTCGTCGATTGTCTTCAACTGCTTAACACCCAGCTACAGCGTTGCTTGTAGTCTGACAATGAAAGCTTCATATTCTGCAATGTTGTTGGTGACTGGGAAGTCGGCTTGGAAAGCTTTTGGTATGACGACTCCTTTCGGGCTTAGGAGGACTATCCCAATGCCTTTCCCTTTGTGATTAAGAGCGCCGTCGAAGTAGAGGGTTCATGATGTCTTGTCAGGCTCTTCGTTGTGAATCGAAAGTAGGTCTTCATCAGGAAAGTTTGCATGCACAGGCTCGTTGCCTGGGAGTGGAAGGTCAGCGAGGTAATCGGCAATCACCTGTCCTCTTATGAACTTCTGCATGACATAGGTGATGTCAAACTCTTGTAAAAGCATATGCCATCAGGCGATCTTTCCGAAAGTAGCGGGCTTCTCGAAGATGTACTTCAGATGGTCCATGCGTGCTAATACCATTATCTTGTGCGCTCCGAAGTAGTGTCACAGTTTCGTCGAAGCCCACACTAATGTGAGGCAAGTCTTCTCCATTGGCGTGTATTTCTGTTCATACTCGACAATCGTTCTGCTGAGGTAGTAGATAGTCTTCTCTCTCTTGTCGTCTTCTTCATATTGTTCAAGAATTACTCCCATTGCCTTATCATTGGCTGACACGTAGAGGATCAGGGGTCTTCCGGGAACTGGCGGTAATAATATTGGCAAGTTGAGGAGGTATTTCTTAATGCTGCCGAAGGCTTGCTAACACTGGTCATCCCATTTGTACTCGGCTCCTCCCTTAAGTAGTCTGTAGAAAGGGTCGCATCGATCTGAGTGTTGGGAGATGAATCTCCTAATAAACTGCAATCTTCCTATCAGGCCTCGTAGTTCTTTGATGTTGTTGGGAGGTGGCATCTCGAGAATGGCTCTGACCTTCACCGGGTCGACCTCGATTCCTTACTTGCTGACTATGAATCCTAATAGTTTTTTCGAGGTTACTCCAAATACGCATTTCTTCGGATTCATCTTCAGTTGATACTTCTCAGACCCTTGTAATACCAGTCGTAATATAACACTTCAGCATGTCCTGCTCGTGTTCGAGACTTCACTAATATGTCATCGACTTAGACTTCAACACACTTGTGCATCATGTCGTGAAAGATAGCCATCATGACCCGTTGATAAGTGGCTCCTGCGTTCTTGAGCCCGAAAGGCATGACGACGTAGCAGTAAGTTCCCCATGGCGTGGTGAACGAAGTCTTTTCTTGGTCTAATTTTGCTAGTCTAATCTAGTTGTATCCGGAGAAGCCATCCATGAAGGATAACATCTCATTCCCGCTCCCACATGACTTCCCGATCCATGTGGGAGCGGGAAGTCATCTTTTGGGCATGCCTTGTTGAGGTTTCGGAAGTCAATGCATACCCGTACTCTGCCGTCCTTCTTGGCGACAGGTACTATATTAGCAACCTACTTAAGGTAGAGGACGACTCGAATGAATTTGGTTTTGTGTAGCTTATCAACTTCCTCTTTGACTTGTAGCGCTATTTGGAGGTGCATTCTTCTGAGTTTCTGCTTGACGGGTTTCGCATCGAGTTCCAAGACCAAACGATGTTCTACTAGGCTCGAGTCTAGACTAGGCATATTTTCGTAGGACCATGCAAAAAAGTTGAGGTGATCTTGGAGGACTTGGATAATCTGATGTCGTTCTTTGGGATTGAGTGTCGCGCTAATCAGCAGTTTCTTGGGCTTCTTCTCAGTACCGAAATTGATTTCTTCGGTAGTTTCCATGGTGGCTTGAGTTTGCTCGTCGAAGCGTTTGATGACTCGTTGGAAGTCCTGTGCCCCCTCAGCGGCTGGTACTCTTTCTTCATCGTCTTCTTGGAACTCGATGAAGAAAGAGTACCAGCCGCTGAGGCTCGGGTCTAGACTAGGCATATCTTCGTAGGACCATGCAAAAAAGTTAAGGTGATCTTGGAGGACTTGGATATTCTGATGTCGTTCCTTGGGGTTGAGTGTCACGCTAATCAACAGCTTCTTGGGCTACTGAACTCGTCGAAGCGTTTGATGACCCGTTGGAAGTCCTGTGCCCCCTCAGCGGCTAGTACTCTTTCTTCATCATCTGTGAGTTCATACATTGCAAAAGCACTACACTGAGAGGTTAGTTTTGTGAGAGGTAGCCCTTCATCGGTGTAGTTAATAATCACGACATCCTTAGTGAGGTGTAAGTCGAGGTTATTCATTCTCCTCTCGAGGTGGCAAAGTATCTCGTCCGGAATGATCACTGGCTTGTTGTTGCGTCGGGATGCTCTGCGTCTTCGTGAGTCTAATTATTCTGTTTTTCCTGAGAGTTTAGTTAATCTAGTTTTTCTAATCCTACTCTAAGTCTAACTATTCTACTTTTCCTAGTCCTACTGGGAGTCTGATTAATTTAGTGTTCTAATTACACTAGGAATCTAATTGAGTGTCCTTCTATTAAATATCCTAATCTTATCAGAATTCTAATTAAAATTAGTATCCTAATTCTACTAGGAATGCAAATATACCAATTAGTCAAAGTGGACTCTGGCAAAAGCAGTGAAATAATAAACTAGAAAATGTTAAATGCAAAGGTAAAAGGTAAATTCTAAGAAAATACTTGGTTAGTTGCGATCGCCAGCAGCAGATGTTTATCGACGCTGTAATACGTCACTGATCACTCAGGTGGAGATATGGGTTGTTCTCTTTACTGAATCGTCGGCTGGCTGACGTCAACATCACTGGGTCTCCTGGGAGTTTAGTTAATCTAGTTTTTCTAATCCTGCTCTAAGTCTAATTATTCTGCTTTTCCTAGTCCTACTAGGAGTTTGATTAATTTAGTGTTCCAATTACACTAGGAATCTAATTGAGTGTCCTCCTTCTATTAAATATCCTAATCTTATCAGAATTCTAATTAAAATTAGTATCCTAATTGTACTACGAATGCAAATATACTAATTCTACTAAAACTTTAATTAATTTAAAAATATGCTAATTCTATTAAAATTCTAATTAAAATAAATATACTAATTTTACTAAAATTCAAAAAAAAAGGGATTTTGGCTCGCTATGCTAAGGAATTGGCCCCGTTCCTAAGTACCCTCCGTAAGCTCCCTCGGGCAAATCAGTTGGCTAAGGGTTATTTTGAAAATAATATAGATTGAAAAATTGATTGCGAATTTATGAATTAAGGATTTATGGATTGACATTCGAGAACTGTAAGAATTAAATTGAGAATTACAGCTAAAATTATATAACTAGAATTTAAGAACTAGAACGTTAAAGAGAATTAAGAATAAGAACCCGAAATCTAGAACGAGAAATTAAGAACTAAAATCAAAATTCAAGGACTAAAATTAAGAATTGGTTCTAGAAGCTAGGAACTAGAACCAGAAAACTAGAAATTTAAATTAAAACCTAAGATATAAGATCTAGAATTGGGAATTAAATGGCTAGAACTTGAATCTAGAACTAGAATTAGGGAATTTATAGAATAAAAATTAGGAACTGGTTCTATAACCTAAGAACTAGAACCAGAACTAGAAAGCTAACAGAATTAAGATTAACAAAACTAAAAAAACAAGCCTAAGATCTATAGATAGAAATTAAAAGCTAAAGACTAGAACTTAAAAACTAGGACTTAGAACTAGAAAGAAAATTAAACACTAGAACTAGGAACTAAGAAATTAAGAACTAGAACTAGAAACTAAGAGATTATCTGAGCACCCACCGTAGAGAGGGGACTCAAAATCCTAAGCTGATGAGGAACTCGAAATTTGAATATGTTGTGGTACGAGGTAAGGGGGTCTATATATAGGTATTCGGGTAATTACGCGCCCTGTGGAGTGCGCTTAATTATTCGGTCAAATTCAATTACGCGCCCTGTATGGTGCGCTTAATTGAATTACGCGGCCTATATCAGGCGCATAATCACTTTGAATCGATAACCAACTCAATGAGTAACCAGCTGACTGGCTCAATTGGGTATCCTAGTTCTAGTCTAATAGAACTAATTGCGCGCCCTGCGTAGCACGCACAATCAATTAAGCACCCTGGTATAAGCGCTTAATAGGTAACTTTAGGCGGTCATAGGACTTAGAGGCCAGGTCCAAATTGGACCAATTACGCGCGTGTGGTTGAGCGAGTAATTGAGTGCGCACTCTGTATAAGGTGTGTAATCGGGTCTCAAGGCGGTCTACGGAAGGGGAGTTTCGGTCTAAGTTGGACCAATTGCGCGCCAGTGATGGGGCATGCAATCTGATTGCGCGCTCAGCTTGGGGCGTGCAATCCACTCCTAAGGCGGCCCATAGGAAGAAGACTCCTGGTCCAAGTTGGACCAATTGCACGCCAACTATGGGGCATGCAATCGAATTGTGCGCGCTGGGGAGGGCACGTAATTCGGGATCGACCTGGGCTTGGGTCGGGTCCAAGCCACAACTATTATTTCAGCCTGGGTCTCAACCATGTACTATTGTTTCAATGAATGGTCCCCGTTTAGGGTTTTAAAGTCTTCGGACAAGGTTAGTCCTTTTCCAGAGATCAAGGGCAAAGTCAAAGGCTAACCAAACAGGTTTGTATACTCTGAGAGGGCAAAATTAGGGTGTCTACACATGAATTCCTTATCGAACCCCGCCGTTCTATATGGAATTCTTGCCTGAAGCTCGTTTCGCCTTAGCGTACCTTCGTCGGGTCGGCTAGAGTGTCTTTTAGTGCCAACGTCTATGGTGGTTATACCCCCAATTGGTTCGACTCTTTTATCAGAGGCTTGTTTACTGATAAAAGACTTCCCCCCATTCACTGATATGGTCCATATTAGGTCGCCGCCCGCCCGTTGGTCCCACCTATACCACACAAGTGGCGCTACACAGGGATCTTTTCTTTGCGGATGTAGATTTATAGAAGACACTATATCCGATTACCGATAAAGCCCAACAGTGCATAGATATCATTCAGATCCTATATGTCGTATTGCAGGGCTGATGGTTTCCACCCGCTAAGCTAGTTTTCTACGGGTTGATCAATACCCTGAGGAAGCTTTTGCTCAAGCAGTACCACCAGGGGACCCTTAGGCTTCTCATATGGGTGTTTTATCACGCATTTGTTGCTCCGAAAGGGGTACATAATCAACCCGTTGGAAGCCCCACTAACGGCTCTCCCTAAGCTTTACGAGGAGAGCCAATGGAGGAAAGCACAGCCCACCACGCTTGAGCGGACTGCTGCGAGCCCTACTACTATCCCTCCCACGAAGACTTCGGAAGTCTCCGTTCCACCTTCGACATCCATTACCCTTTCGCACACACATCCACTTTCGCACACACATTCATTACCCTTACGCCCGACACCTTCGACATCGGTGTCAGAAGTTTTCGATGCCTTATGGAGGAGACCATCCATGATGGCGTTGCTTCTGCTGTGGACACACACTTCACTCCATCTTTACAGTCCACAGTGAAGCAGCGCCTTAGCACGTCAGAGCTGGGACAGACGAAGATCTGTGCCCAGCTTGCCCTATTGACTGATGTAGCGAGGGGGCGTCTACGCTCTTGGTGAGGGCAGGTCCAAATGGGGGCTCCCACAATGATGAACCTGAGCCACCTACTAGCCCTCCCCAGCCACCACCAATCAGTGAGCCCTTCGTAGGGGAGATGTTAGGTATGGATTCTTCCATTGCCCCGGCAATGGAGACTACTGACCCCGCTCCCACTACTTTACCGGAGGAGCCGGGTGTGACGTGGGCTCTTGGCGTGGCCATCTGAGTCAGCCGCAGGGCCACTTATGCCACTAGTGTTGCAACATTGGTGGATTAAAGTGGGGGCATCATAGGCATGTCACCAAGCCATGAAGGTTTCGCCATAGGTACAAGAGCTTCGGTCGTGGACCACGAGGGCATGAGACATGGTGGCATATGGGGGTCGTAACACAAGTGGCCCTGCGACTGACCCAGATGGCCACGCCAAGAGCCCACGTCACACCCAGCTCCTCCGGTAAAGTAGTGGGAGCGGGGTCAGTAGTCTCTGTTGCCAGGGCAGTGGAAGAATCCATGAGAGTTTCGCCATAGGTACTCCAAGAGCTTCGGTCGTGGGCCACGAGGGCACGCGACATGGTGGCATATGGGGGTCGTGACAGTGCCAACAGGGCAAGCAATGCGGTCGCGACACGATCATGTGGGGGAAGATGTGGGGTATCATGGGCATATTGGTGTAGTGGATGGGCAGTATGTCAAACCAATACGTCTGAGGTCCTCTCCTTATTTCGCCTAAACTATTGTTTTACCCTTATATATGGGGAAGTGATCTTAGCAAGTGATCCCCTACCCAACACCTACGATAGCCTTGTGGGCTTGAGTTCGGACATCCGGGACTTGCTTGGTGTTTGGTCGCTCTAGTCCAGTCATGTGCTAGGGCCATCGTGTTTAGGGTGGTTGCCAACCACCTCCGCGGTGCGGGTCCAACCCCAAGAGGGGTTATCCCTTTACTAGTTGTTGCGTATTGAACTATCAGTTGCATTTGGGAATTCGCACATACTCTAACCTAATGTGTTGCCTCGTAGGTTAAAGTCTTGAGTAGGCTGACCTAGCCCGAGGAACTAGGCGCCGCACGAGAGTATATGTCGCAACGAGTAACTCCATGTCACGGGGGTCAGTCATTTTGCAGAGCCTACGGATACCACCACCTCTCCCCCAGGAGTTGAGGGGGATATCCCAGAGGAGCGAGAGTCCTCATGACCTCGTTTCTTTCAACCACTCGACCTGGGCCATTGTGCCTTATATTGGAGACCAAGCCTATGGATACCACCACCTCCCCCCAGCAGTTGAGGGGGATATCCCAGAGGAGCCTACTGACGGGCCCTCGACGACTCTAGTTAAGAGGAGCCAGAGTCCTCATGACCTCATTTCTTTCGACTACTCGACCTGGGCCATTGTGCCTTATATGGGAGACCCTCTTCGGTCCCGGGTCGTTGTGGATGCGGCTTTGTTCCTCTCCCCCAGCAGTTGAGGGGGATATCCCAGAGGAACCTATTGACGGGCCCTCGACGGCTCTAGTTAGGAGGAGTCAGAGTCCTCATGACCTCATTTCTTTCGACTACTCGACCTGGGCCATTGTGCCTTATATTAAAGACCCTCTTCGGTCCTGGGTCATTGTAGATGCGGCTTTGTTCCATGCCATGGGTGCTTATGTTGAGACCCTAGAATAAGAGTTGACTCAGTCCAACGCCGCATTTGTGGTCGAGCGATATGTGTCAACTTCTCTTCGGCGTGATTAGATGAAGCTGCAAGCCTATTATGATGCCCTGACCCTCCGAGGGAGCTATGAACAGGTAAATGGGTGGCTGAAATAAATATTAGTTGTCGCCCATTGACCTTGATGCTGATGATGCGGATATGGGCGGTGTTCCTCCTTCTCGAGGGAAAGGGGTGGTGGTGAATCCTACAACCCCTGTACTTCGTCTTGCACGGTGATTGTATATATTGATGGTGTGCTTTACTGCTTTATTTTTGTTGCCCTCTTGTCTTGCTTTCTTGCTTATTTTCTTTTGTACAATGAGGGCATTACACGTCTTGCACGATGATTGTATATATTGATGGTGTGCTTTACTGCTTTATTTTTGTTGCCCTCTTGTCTTGCTTTCTTGCTTATTTTCTTTTGTACAATGAGGGCATTACACCATTCAGGTTTGGGGGCATTTTGTGGTTATGTTTATATCATTGTGCTAGAACATGTTGGTCTTTATTTTGCATATGTTCATCTTTTGTTTATAGGCCTACTTTATTTTTATTGAACCGTAATTTTTTATACCATTAAAACTAATCTTTTTGAGAAATTTTTTAGCCATTACATGCTATGTTGTCATATTTTTCAAACTTTAATTGATGATGCATATGAATTTAATTTTGATAATGTTGATGTCATATCTTGAATGCTTGTATCTAGGATGATGAAATTTAATTTTAAAATTTTCTTATAATTTTGATATTCATGCACTTATACCAAGCTAGGATTTTGAAATCAAAGAACTCTTTCGAACTTTGAATCTTAGGTTCTTAGTGGACACTAAACCCGGTGACTTCTTGAGCCAATATCCATTTTTTTTATTAGTGTTTACATAAACTCAGAGCCAATATCCATTTTTTCATAATCTCATACATTTTTGCTTTGACTTGTGACTTTGATGAAATAAAACTCATATCATTGTGCTAAAACATGTTGTATGTTTGCTTAGGACAAATAGGCAAGATTACCACCTTTTGAGGATATGATTGAAGGTCATCTTTGGCTTGTTTGTGCCTAAAATGCCGAAACTCATATAATTTTATCTTTCTAGTACCCCTTTGAGCCTATTGAAAAAAAATTGCCTTCATATATTCTTTGATAAGCCACATTAACATTTACTCCTACACAATTTCTAAAATTTAGCCTTACCCTTCTTATTTATGAGAAATTAAGAATGAGGGAAGAGATGAATGAAAAGAGAGTAAGTGGAGAGATATTAAGTTGTGGTGTTTACGTAAGAGTATATGGTGAAAATTTAGATGAAGAAGGGAGAAAAGAAGAAAATTTGACAAAGAATAAAAAAAAAAGTGTCAAGAAAATGAAATTCAAAAGAAGAAAAAGGGTGTGAGAAAAGCAAAGAAAGTTGAGAAAAAGAAAAATATTGAGAAAAACAAAAAAAAGAGAGAAATTAGAAAAGAAAAGAAAAAGAAGTGAAAAGGAAGAAAAATCAAAAGTAGTTCCTTTTCCAATTTCTTATAAGCTTTGAATTCCAACTTCCTTTCTTTCATGCCCTTTACCTAAGCCCCATTACAACCCAAGAGAAAACCTTCATGATCTGATTTTGCTTTGGTGTGGAGAGTGAATGTATTGCATCTATGGTACTTGATGTGACATGTTTAGAATAGACAAGTATCTTTCTTAATAGGCACTCCGGAGATTGTTATTTATTCATTGATTGCATCGTGTTTCTTTTATCATGTGAGACCTTATTTATCTGCTTCGTGTTGATCTCACATGTGTGTGAAAATTCACCGATCTTCGGAGTGCCTTTATTGAGAGAGTATAGTAGTCAAGACATGAGATCTGGCGGTTTATTGTTTGAATTAGTCCTGAGATAGATGGATTTTAGCTTTGATATGCACACACTACACGTTTAGGCGTGAATTGATAAATTGTTTGAAAATTGAAGCATTAGGCTAATGTGAATAGATGTGAGTATGATTGGTATGACATTGATGTTTGAAATTGAGAATTTGCATGTTGAATTGATTAATGGTTTTGTGCTTTAAAACTAAATACGTTTATAAAAACCATATTTTGAACAAATCAATTTTACCGATGGTTTCAAAAAATTTGGAAGCTCGTGGGTAACTAACTTCACTGTAAACCCTCAGGAGACACAACTCCACCAGGGATCACCTAAGGTCGCAATTGTACACGAAAGCGGCACTTTATTTTTTGTAGAATAATTGTCTTTAGTTCGTTTTTATTTGTTATTTTTGTTTTTTGCCTTTGCTTGAGGAGGTTTCAAAAAATTTGGAAGCTCGAGGGTAACTAACTTCACTGTAAACCCTCAGGAGACACAACTACACTAGGGATCACCTAGGGTCACAATTGTACACGAAAGCAGCACTTTATTTTTCGTAGAATAATTGTCTTTAGTTCATTTTTATGTGTTATTTTTGTTTTTTGCCTTTGCAAAGTTGAGGTTTGGGGGTTTGTGATTAGCCTTCAAAACCATACAATTAAGACCCGAATCTCGACGTTGCTAGGCCCTGTACGATCACTAATGTCCTTTAGTATGCTTTCAAGAACAAGGAGCCTTGAAGAGAAAAAGGTAAGAAAAGAGCTAAAAGAAGAAAGAAAGAAAGAAAAGGAAACAAAGGGCCGAAAACAAAGGAAAGAAAGGAAAAAAGAAGAAGAAAACAGTCAATCTCGACTAGTCGAAATCCAATTTCGACCGGTCAAGATCAGAAGAAGGCCTGAAGAAATAACAAAAGTCGACCGATCGAGATTCAAGTGGATGTGCAGAACAGAAGAACTCGACCAGTCGAGATGCATTTCGACCAGTCGAGAAGCTTATACAATCTCAACCAATCGAGATTGGGGTTTTCTGCGAACTTCAAGGCTAACAGGCTGTAATCCGAGAATCTGAAAGTCCTTTCATTCCTAGTTTAATTTAGAGTTGTTTTAGGAAGTCTTTCCTACTTATGCATCTATAAATAAGGACCCTAGGTTTAGAATTAGATATAGAATTTTAGATAGAGCTTAGAGAGCAATTAATTTCTAGTATTAGCTTGTAGTTTGTTTTCTAGTTTTCAGATTTCGAGAGTTTGCGAGATTTAGGGTTTAGGGTATTATAAACCATCGATCGATTCAACAATGATGAAGATCAGAACCACGATGTGTCGCTAATTCCCGGAGTTTAGAATTAGATATAAAATTTTAGATAGAGCTTAGAGAGCAATTAATTTCTAGTATTAGTTTGTGGTTTGTTTTCTAGTTTTCAGATTTCGAGAGTTTGCGAGATTTAGGGCATTATAAACCATCGATCGATTCAACAATGATGAAGATCAGAACCGCGATGTGTCGCTAATTCCCGGAGTTTGGGATCTCTTGTACATCAAAGATAAGTATTAATTCAAAGTCTAGTTTGAATTCTATTATGGTAATGATTGCATAATTGGGATTCACTTTTGTTATTGTGAATGTTTCTAAAGCATTTTATTTCTATTTTTTATAATCATAATCGCCTTGTAGGGATTAGGATTAGGACTAGGATTGAATGTAATAGAATATTCACCTTCAAATTAGTTCATGTAGTCTAGTTTGATTGGTTTCGTGCAATGGTGCATACGGATTAAATTCGCTAGATAATGGATGGATTATATCGCCCCGACTAGTCCATGACTATGAATAGGATCTGATTATTTTACCTAGCTTTAGCTTGTAGCTAAAAGAAGGTTATAGACCAGAATTCAAATTAGATTACGAGTAAAATTGCGAGGTATTATGAGTATGATTAAGAGGTATTACAAGTCTACGATTAAGAGGGATCCCAGGGATGTTTCCTCTATTGCCTTCCAAATCTGATTTAATTGCTCCAAAACCTTATTTCTAGTCAAAACTTTAATTTATAAATGACTAGTCCCTGTGGTTCAACACCCTTAGTACTTGCCCTAGTTCCACGAACTTGTACACTTGCATGGTTTCTATTATACATTACCCACTAAATTGGTCAATACATTTCATTAGAGACAAAAAGCCCCCAATTTGAGGTTAATTAGGGATTTTATGGTGAAACCCTAACTAAAAATAAATCTAACATCATAAGTATAGATCTAACATAGATCTAAGAAAAATGGGAAGATGTAATTTAGATCTACCCATCTCTCCCAAAGAAATCATGTTCAAACTAAAACGAAGAAAATTTTTACCTTTTATAGATGGGTAGATCTAAATTACATATACCCATTTTTCTTAGGTCTATGATCCGCTGAAATCGAGTTTCCAAGGGTGAAAATTCATGTAGGTGCTAGAGGGAGAGCTAAGAGAGAAGAGAGCAAGGAAAAGAAAGAAATAAGAGACAACTCATTCTCGGGTATTTCTATTGGGAGGTAAAAATAAAAATATCGGACGATACAAACAAGTCGAGGTTTGCCACTAATACATTGTGAATGCATTGTGTCGTCGATTTCTGATACAAATACGTATCGTCCAATACATACTTGTATCAGACGAGATTTTGACCCATGTTGACCACACTAACGTCATTGTCACGTCAGCATGATATTAGTGGCAAGGTCAGATGATGGTCGATGTTCTGATACCAATTTGAGCTTTGTCGATTCAAATTAGGATTAAGATTAGGAGGAAGAAGAAATGAAGGACATGAGGGTTGAGTCAAACCTTTTTTATTATTAGTATTTATTCCAATACTTACATTCTCACTTATATCGATGTACACAAATAAAGCAAAACCACACAAACACCCAATATAACTATGTACACACCACAGTCCCTTTCAAATATTCTAACATGCCATTGATGCCAAAATCGTTCCAACACCATAATTTCACAATTCTAAGCAACATTTACCCTCAACAGTTTGGTAAACGATTATTAAGAGTGAGTTGTTTCAGCATTATCCAATATAAGAAAGAGTATTCAAAATTTTCAAGAAACAAATCTCAAAGACAAAAGCATCATCTCCTCATGATATCCCATAATTTTCAGTCCTTCTCTATATATTTATGAGTTTCATTGATGTCAATACTAATCGAATTTCATAATTTCAGATGTATCATATTCAAAGAAATGAGTTTTAGCTGGAATATCATGTTATCATATTTCAAACGTTCTACGATTAAACCTACCTGCAAGAAAGCAATCGAGATTCTGGAAGCGCTCCTATACAACGAAAAAAAAAACAAAAAAAAAACAAATCATTTCATAAACATGGAAAATTGCAAACTGCTTATCTATCAGAACCAAACATGGAGGAAAGAACTTACAAGTCCTATAAGATTTTCAAGACACAGTATAACTGAACTTTTAGTTGCTGCAGAGCAAACAGCTAGTTTAATTCCCTAAAACAGAAAAAGGAATGACTGTTAACTAATGCATGTAGGTGTAGGACCTTGCATATTAATTTTCCACGTGATTAAATTAGAGCGGTGTTACTCTCACACCCATTTTTATTACTCCCACAACACTTAAACAAAGGAAATACTGCTGACTGGTTTGAATCAGATGATGGAGAGGGTTATAGATCTTGAGGTCATGGGTCTACCATCAGACGGTCACACATTAATTCCATGTGGCACACATCCCAAAAAGTTGACGATCACAACATACCATAAAAGCGATTCATGTTTACATTTTGGGATGTGTGCCACATGGAATCAACATGTGACCGTCAAGATCTATTGTGTGGAAGATTGGGACCAAAAGCCAGTCTCAATGTCTGATTCAAAGCAATCAACTATATTTCCATTGTTTAAGTGACCTGGCATTAACAAAAATGGGAATCAACATGTGACCGTCAAGATCTATTGTGTGGAAGATTGGGACCAAAAGCCAGTCTCAATGTCTGATTCAAAGCAATCAACTATATTTCCATTGTTTAAGTGACCTGGCATTAACAAAAATGGGGATGGCAGTAATTGTAGAGCTCAAATGGGTAGAGAAAGACGAAAGACGATTGCAGGTATGCAATGGAACCAATGCATGAAATGCAAACAGGGTCATCTTAGTTATCTTACATGCCAATTTTAAGATATCTACATTATCTTACAGCAGCCTTAGCCTCATCCATTAACCTTAGAACTCCAGGTCTAGGCTCCACCTGGTCACAATAAAATCAGCTGGCATTCAGCACAATGACTTCAGGTTCATATTCATTAATTTAAAACGAACACAGCCAGAACTAGAAATTTTCTCCTTACAGTTCCAGATTTGATAATTTCTTTGTACCTTTCAGTTTTCCAATCCTACAAAGGCAATAAACGCTTAATTGTGAGCAAATCAGGAATGCAACAAAAGCTCCATTATGGGGCAAATCATGAACAGGATCAAAATGTCGATTTTCCGATATGTATCGTTTAACTTCCAAGACGATACGTATCAGTGTATCGTCCAATACATTCAATGTATTGGCGATACATTGTCGTCCTGATACATTTTTTATTTTTTCAAAAAAATCCCAAAAAATATCTAAAATTCCGAAAAATTATATTTAATGGTTTTCTATTTAATGGCTTATTTGATGCATATTTCGGAATTTTATTAACTCAGAACCTAAATTGCATTGTACATGAATCATGAATACTTCAAAAGTTAGATTGTATATGAAAAACTTACTTTAAAGTCACACTGAATTCTATGGTGGTTCTTCGTCTAGTGATCATCATCATCAGTGCGTGAGCTTTCCCTATAGTGTTGGCCATATTAATACCCATAATCATATGTCCCCCCTTGAAACTGAGGCATTAGCAACGAGTATGACTCAGTGTAATAGGTAAATGTTGGTCCTTCAAAAATTTGACCAACGAAGTCTTCATGTTGGGGGTAGGCTGGTTGAGGGATTGGGTATGGATTACTGGTTGTTGAATCTTTGGTATTTTGCAAACTAAATACTCCAAAGTTAGATATACAATAACGCAAACCATCTTGTGGACCTTGTGCGGGTCGGTAAGATTCTGAATCTCCTCTTCCTTCAACCCCTCCACCTCTCAATATAGGAGTCTCAAACATTGTTACTGGTTTATCATCTAATGCGGCAATACCAAAATCACTTCTACCATCACCCCCATCATCGTCATTATGATCATTATTATCCCCCTTCTCACTATCGGGTTGTGTTTCGTCATCAGATCCAACGACTAAATGGCGATGCAATCTTCTTTTCCTCCACTATTCTTTCTACATCGTCCAACCATGTAGTGCTCTCACTATCCAACAATTTGACCAATGAAGTCTTCATGTTGGGGGTAGGCTGGTTGAGGGATTGGGTATGGGGGTTACTGGTTGCTGAATCTTTGGTGTTTTGCAAACTAAATCCCTCAAAGTTAGATATAGCATAACCCAAATCATCTTGTGGACCTTGTGGGTCTCCTCTTCCTTCAACCCCTCCACCTCTAAATATAGGAGTCTCAAACATTGTTACCAGTTCATCATCTTATGCAGCAATACCTCCATAAGAATAAGAGAGACCAAAATCACTGCCTCCACCACTAGTGCCAAAGTAGGTTTTCACTGCTTCCACCATCACCCCCACCCTCATCATCGTCATTATGATCATCATCATCCCCCTTATCACCATCGGGTTACGTTTTGTCATCAGATCCAACGACTGAATGGCGATGCAATCTTCTTTTCTGCCTAGGTTGGGAAGCCTACTCCTCCGCTATTCTTTCTACATCGTTAAACCATGCAGTGCTCTCACTATCCAATACTGACGCTTCTCTCTCTTCGATCCACTGATTCAAAGGATTCAAAGGATCATCCTCCGCGAATATATAATCCAACTCGATGGGATTAAAATATTCACTATATGTAAGGTAGAATATGATAGATGAATTAGTATATGTCTCGTCAATTACATCAAATAAAAATTGTATGAACTAAGGCGACAAATAATTGCTTACCACTGTTGGTCTTCTGCATATTCCTGACCCTTAATCGCATGTTGTAATGGCAGTAGACTAACTTTTCCAATCGACTCATTGTTAGCCTATTCATTTTCTTCGTGTGAATGAGAGAGAAGGTACTCCAATTCCGCTCATAGTTGGATGAGAAACATGTTTGCGATAAAATGTGCATGGCAATCTTTGTAGATTGATATGTTCCTTAAGAAACATGGGTTATGGTTTGCTCAATGAAGCCTAAGTTGGTGGACTAAGGTCAAGCCATAAGAGACGTGAGTAGTCATAACTCTTATCATAACTCATAAGTCAAATGTCATATGATCTGTTTATTGATATGTGGGTTATTATATTATATCTTTGTAGATTGATATGTTCCTTAAGAAACATGGGTCGTTTGGGACGAGGTTAGCGCAATCCCATTGGAACTTATGAGTTGATTAGAAAAGTTAATCTATTGCCATTACAACACGCGATTAAAGGTCAAGAATATGCAGAAGACCAATCGTGATAAGCAATTATTTATCGTCTTAGTTCATACAATTTTTATTTGATGTAATTGATGAGACATATACTAATTCATCTATCATATTCTTCAGATCCAACCATTGAATAGCGATGCACTCTTCTTTTTCGCCTAGGTTATTGGAAAGCCTGCTCCTCTGCTATTCATTCTGCATCGTCCAACGGAGGAGGATGACCCATTGAATTAGTAGATCGAAGGGAGAGAAGCGTTAGTGTTGGATAGTAAGAGCACTGCATGGTTGGACGATGCAGAATGAATAGCGGAGGAGCAGGCTTTCCAATAACCTAGGCGAAAAAGAAGATTGCATCGCTATTCAATGGTTGGATCTGAAGACAAAACGTAGCCCGATAGTGATAAGGGGGATGATGACGATGATGGGGTGGTGGGGATGGAGGAAGCAATGAAACCCACGTTCGCACTAGTGGTGGAGGCGATGATGTTGGTCCCTCTTATTCTTATGGAGGTATTTCCGCATGGGATGATGAACTGGTAACAATATTTGAGACTCCTACATTTAGAGGTGGAGAGGTTGAAAGAAGAGGAGATTCAGAATCTTACCAACTCCACAAGGTCCACAAGATGATTTGGGCTATCCTATATCTAGCTTCGAGGGATTTAGTTTGCAAAACACTAAAGATTCAGCAACCTGTAACTCATACCCAATCCCCCTCCACCAACCTACCCCCAACATGAAGGCTTCGTTGCTCAAATTTTTGGAGGACCGATATTTACCTATTAGCAATGAGTCATACTCATTGCTAATGCCTCAGTTTCAAGGGGGGACATATGGTCATGGGTATCAATATGACCAACACTATAGGGAAAGCTCACGCACTGATGATGATGATCATGAGGACGAAGAACAACCAAGGAATTCAATGTGGCTTTAAAGTAAGTTTTTCATATACAATGTACTTTAGGTTCTGAGTTGATAAAATTCTGAAATATGCATCAAATAAGCCTTAAATAATTTTTATAAATTGAAATAAATTGAAAACCATTAAATATCATTTTTCAAAATTTTAGAGTATTTTTTGAGATTTTTTTGAAAAAAAAAATGTATCGGACGATAGGCCGATATGTATCGTCCTGGAGGTTGAACGATACGTATCGGAAAACCGACATTTTGACCCATGGTTGACAGGCACAGGTTTTGGGGCATCGGTCTCCACACAAGTCAGCTTTGGACGAGATTCAGTGGCTAAAAGACATTTTATAACCTTAACAATTTCATGGTGCCTCTGAGGAGAGTCAATCCCATTGGCTTGTGTAATTTTGTTTGGTTGGTTTTACTTTTACTTTGAGTGAGTACTTAACCCTTCTTTAATGGTGCAACCATTTATTATGCTACATTACTAAAAGAACCATTTAAAGTTCATCTTCCAAATTATGTTAGAAAAACATGCAATCTTGTCTCTTTTAATTGTCAATTAAAAAATGATATCGTCTTTATTCTTACATATTAGACATGGTGATACGGGAACTTACTGAATGCAATGTTAAGGCTGAGATTTGGATTAAAATTAATTTAATCAATTAAAGTAACAATTTGTCATAACAAATTATCAAGAAAATTCTAGAAATTCAATTAGGTGATTTAATTTCGGCCCAAAATAGTGTTACTTTCGTGTACGTTCCCTATCGCGGATCTAGAAGACTAGGGTTCTTATGAACAGCTAGATCTCTGATAGTTTTAGGGCGTCGAACGAACTCGTAAGCGGATTCTCTCGATACCAAACGAAAATAAAAAGCTAATAAAATTAATGATGAACAAAATATTGATTTAAGGCTTTTATGAGATCAATAAAATAATTAGGATTACGCTACTTACGCAAACCGTAGATCTAAAGAAGATAGAGATGGAAGAAGAGTTGGCCTCGCACCAAACCGCAAGCGGGAATCAAAGAATCGCTCTCCGTTTTGAGAGAATCACACCCTCACGAAAGTTTAGAACTCTCAATTTGCATAAGTAATTTTCATTAACCAAAAACTTTCAATAAAAGTGTTTGCAAGCCTTTAAATAGGCTAGTCAATGCATAAAATTAGAAATCCTATTATAACTCTAATTCCTAATTCAAATAAAAGAAATATCCTAATTCTTCTAAAACAATAAAGTCCTAAAACAATAAGGAAACTAATCCTATTTCTAATAAAATAAGCAACTCTTACTTTCTAAAATAAAATAATAAAAGATACTAATCCTAATTCAATTAGGATTCTTGAAATTCGTCACTTTATGTCTAGCTTCCGAAAACTGACCATAACTTCTTCAATACTTGTCGGAATTGCTCAAATTTTGGCTCGTCGGAAAGCTACTTCAATAAACTTTCAAATATGACCAATTTTGTATCAATCCGACTTCGTTTGACACTTCAAAATAGGCCAAACATAAAAGTGACGAGATTAAAAGTTAAAGACCCTAATAAATTTTGGATTTTCTTCTTTCTGATCAAACGGGTCTTCAACGGGCCTTTTTTTAAAACCCATTCGTGGGTCCACTTTCTCTTTTGACGTCTCTTCTTTATCCAACCACGATTCAAACAGGCGGATCTAAAATATGCATCACATGGATTCCAAAATAATTCTTCACTTAGTCAATCTTAAATGAAATAATATTTTTTAAAGCTTGTGCTCTTAAAACATTGGTGCATGTAGCCTCGCCAAGTGTGACATGCTAGAAGAGGCTCTCTCCTGGTGCGTCATGACTAATTATACAACTTCCCTCTTGCAAAGAATCCACTGATTATAAAGAACTGAAAGTTTCTTTGGAACCTAATAGAGAGTAAGAGCTATGCTCAGAAACCTCAATGCAATTCAAATTACACTTGAAACTAAGAATAAAGGTGCACTAAATTAAATAGAGAAATATGACTACAAAATATGATAAAATAAATAAATAAATAAAACAATAAAAAAAAAATCTAAGAAGGCAGATACGGCTATTCTTTCACATTAAAAAATGGCATATTGGAATATGACTAAAAACATACCATTTTTCAAGAACTGTTGAAAGCCAGCACATGCTGCTGGACTGTAAAGTGGCTTATAAATCGCTAGACAATCCAATGAGTTATAATCCGGCGGCATAAAATAAGTGGAGGGCATTTTTGTCCTCTATTAAAATCAACCATTTACTATTGAATCGCTGGACAGTCCAGCAACAAATGCTGGACAATCCAGTAAGTTGTATCGCTGCACAGTCCAGCTATATATGGAATTGCTCAACAGTCCAACAAATGCCAGCATTTCTTTTATATATATATATATATATATGTGTGTGTGTGTGTGTGTGTGTGTGTGTAATGCTGGACAATCCAGTAAGTCGTATCGCTGCACATTCCAGCTATATATAGAATTGGTCAACAGTCCAACAAATGCCTCTGTGTGTGTGTGTGTGCAATGCAGCCCTTTTTATTACTTTTCTCTTGATACTTTAATTTATTGACAGAGAAGAGGCCGAGCTTAAATACAGGGAGTTAAGTAGTGTATCTAAGACTGACTAAATGCATGTTTAGATATAATGTCCATATCTGGTGATATTTTCCCAAAATTCCATATAAAGTCATTACATTCACTTTTATTCCCATATTTATAGACAATGTCTCTTCTTTTTTACTAAAGATGTAGTGAACTGCAAACTAAGACTGACTAAATGCATGTTAGATATAATGTCCATATTTGGTGATATTTTTCCAAAATTCCATATAAAGTCATCACATTCACTTTTATTCCCATATTTATAAACAATGTCTCTTCTTTTTTACTAAAGATGTAGTGAACTGCAAACTAAGACTGACTAAATGCATGTTAGATATAATGTCCACATTTGGTGATATTTTTCCAAAATTCCATATAAAGTCATCACATTCACTTTTATTCCCATATTTATAAACAATATGAACTGCAAACTACTTAGAGAACTGGCCACAAAAACTGACATCTATGGTCACAACTCCCGAGAAATCTCCATTCACCTTAAAAATGGAAATGTTTGGCACGTTTATTTCCAACCTCTATTTGCACCAACCAAAACTCAAAAAGTACCCACATTCCCACATGCGAAGAAAAAAAGCATGACTTATCTGTTGTAGGATGAAAAAACCTCCACACTCCACTAATTTCAGCCGTGCACCCTCTTCTTTGTCGAGTCGCACAGCCCACTCGAGACCCCGACTTCACCCATTCTATCAGCCACCTTAGTCATCGACCCATTATACCACCACCCTCTCACTTCCCTTGCACCCCTCTTCCATCTCTCCGGTCAAGCCAGAAAACCGATCAAACTTTGCCAAAACCCACCTTTGTATATACCCAATCAGTGCAAATCTCACCCTCGCCAAATGGCTCCATCACCACCACCGCCCCACCACCTCGAATCTCTTTCCCTCATGACCCTCTACCATTTCCACCCCTCCAACCTCCCTAGAATCGCCGGAGTCCCTCATGACCCTCGCGATTTCTCTCTTGCTCTTTTTCTTTCCCAAACCTCTCGACCACCACACCCTCCATCGCCTCCACCACTCATTCCCCCATTCTACCAACGGCATCACTGCCACAACCGCTAGATTTGTCGCCTTAGCCATCAGATTTTATATTATCATCGTTGTCATACAAGAAGGGAGCGTTATTGGAAAAGATATCACTGTCATCATTACGACTCTTCGGAGTAGAGGAAGATCAAAAATAGAGGGTGTTTCGTGTAAATGACTGAGTGGGTACATTTTTTATGAAAATATGATAAAACATAAGTGGATACGATTATATCTTCTCTAATAATATTTGGGCGCAAATAGAAGGTGGATGATTTTAGAGTTTTGATTGGTGCAGATAGAGGTACCTTTCCAGTAACTTGTTAAATAATAAACAGAAAACAACTAAAAATACCCTTGCAAACTCTTGCTTTCCTACCATATCTATTGGTAGTTTTATTGCTACCAATAGGTACAATACTTTCACAGGACCATTTCTCCAGCAAGCCAAGAAGAATAAGTAGTCCCACATGATCACCAGCTTCCCAACAGCACCACTTTCATAGTTCGTAAACAGACCTACTAAATTGTGTCATGTCTAAGCACGGGAAAGTGCGCCCCTTTTGCTTTTGCGAAGGGCAAAAGTCTACCACCAGACAATGAATATAGATCCCGTGGCTTTGCAAGAGAAAAAGAGGACCGCAACATTTTCTTTCTTAAGACTATCATATAGCTTGCCTAGAAAAATTTTAATTCGGTGAAGAAATTTCTCCAACAAATCTCAAAACCTTATGGGATAATGGCTCCTAACCGACATTTAAACACCAAATGGTGTTTAACTGATCTTACATCATTAAAATTTTACTTTTTATCCCACACCATTGAAGTGTGATTTATCACTACGTCATGTGGCGATGTGACCCATCTAAATTGTCCAAGTGGCAATCCATCATTGAAACATATTTCAGCCCAAAGAAACACGTCTATAAGTGGATGTAAACCATCTACTTGATGTACTTTAATATCAGCCATTAAAACTAAAAACAATGGTTGGTATTATAGTTGACAGATCAGATGGTTTAAATCTCCCTAAAACACCATTTTTTGGCCCAATGCACTTCATCACTTTTACAGTGAGGATCACCCATATCTTAAACAATTGATGGTGTGCTATCATGTAAACATCATTTTGGTGTTTAAATGGCGGTCAGGAGAGTCGGTTCCAAATCTTAGCAGATCCCAGATACTATAAAACAAATCAATTGCATCTAATATCCTACATGGTTGGCAGTTCGCTACATTTCTGGTGCAATTAAGAACCTAAATAAACTAAAAAGTTTGCTAATCAGATCACAGTTAGCGTAAATTAGAGTAAATCTTGGCAACTTTGCTTCACACTCAGTATTACAAGAATGCCAAAACCCAACCCCTTAAAGAATTCACCATCTTAAAACCCTAAAATCTCACCTGAATCTCATCAATCAGCTTCGCTCTATCCGAATCCATAACCGGTGGCATTTCAAAGATTGTTGAAGAAGGCCACCCCTTCTCCTTAAAAAACCTAAAAAATTCACCATTGCAGAACAAATAAAGAATAATTTCAGATTAAAATCAGATAAACAGAGGTAAAGAACAAGAGACAATCTAACAAACCATCTCATCTTAGGCTTTCCTCCACCAATCTGATTCTGGAGCTCGTCGTAGAATTCAATTCCCCAATTGAGGGGCTCCTCCGAAGACAAAGGACACCGAACATCAAAATGAGTGAAAGCGTCGTTGTATGCTGTTCTGTGTAAGTCCTCGGATTCCAGGATTACGCCATCGCAGTCGAAGATCAAAGCTTGTAAAGCTGAAGATGACGACCACGAAGAGGAAGAAGATGATGAAGAATTCCAAATTATGGAAGATCTGCGAGAAACTGTTGTTGATTTAATAGCAAATACGGGTTTAGGGTTTGGGGGTTTTGAGATCGTCGTTTGAAGGAGGAGAGATGTACGGTGGTGAGGAGTGGGAGATGAGAGGGACGGTGAGAGATGGGGCGAGAGGGGCAGAGAAGAGGAAGCCATTTCTTCTCTGTGTGTCTCTTGGTTTGGATGGCATTAGCTTTAATCGCCTCTGTTTTGCGGAAAATCGTGTGGCCGCAGTTAAAGTACCGTTGGATTTATTTTTATTTTTTTATTTTTTTATTTTTTTTGAGAGGAAGTAACGTTGGATTTTTCAAAAAGAGATATCCGTTGCTTGACGCGTATAGTATAAAATTGTGTCCACGTGGCATCTATCTTCTGAATATTGTACAAGGTACACATTGTCATGGCTAAGATGGAATTTAGCCAAAATAAAAGAATAAAAACTCACACATTTTGCAAATCTACTGTCAGATAAAGGGATATTCTAATGAACGGTCAAAGCATTTAGACGGGTCGGTTTGGGTCGACCAATGATCAACACGCCCGACCCAACAATTTATTTTACCTGGTCTGCACATAAGCTTAACCCATCTAGTCGAGTTGGGATGAAGCAACCTACCTGACTTTTCAGCCAGGTCAACTCAAAGGTCAGCGGTGGCTGAATCAGGATTTTCATCTAGTCGAAGCGCAAGTCATAGAGAAAAATTTCAACAAAAATTCTTTGAAATTCACTGAAACGGGAGTCAGACGAAACTTTTAACAAAATTTTGCTAAATTCTCCGAAATTGTAAAATTTTCATTAACTACGACGAATTTAACAAAATTTTAGCAAAATTTCTGAAATTTTTTAATTTGAGACCATAATCTCAAAATCTGTTAGTGTCAAATATTGAGATAAAAAGTAATTTTTATTATTTGATTAAAAAAAGTCAACAATCTATGAACTTAAACGAAAGTGTGAAGAGATCTACTTTTGGAGATGAGATATGGGTACCTTTATTTGCACCCACATTTTCTTTGAAGGCGACCACGTCTCAGATCCTTTGAAAACCATTGATTGTTTTGAATTCGATGATGGAGATCATTTTTCACCCCAGTCTTTTACATAATAGATCTGGAGATTATGTCACACTTATCAGAAGGTCCATTTTTTATTTCATGTGACAAATCCCAAAAAAATAACCCTAATTTAGGTTCAAGTGTGATGTGTGCCAAATGATGGTAATAAAAGTGCCTTATGATTCAAGGATTTTTTGGGAATCTGTGACACATGGAGTGAAAACAAACCGTCTGATAGGTGATGCCTGATCTCAAGATCTATTTTGTGGAAGATCGGGGTGAAAAACGATCTCTATCATCCGATCTGAAGCAATCAATGGCTTTCAAGGGCTCTAAGACATGAGCGCTTTTAAAGAATGCGTGAGCACAAACAGAGGTACCCATGAAAGATTTAGGGAGAATGCCAATAAATTAACCTTTTTCGCTTGTAAGGGTTTTTATTTTTTTTTACATTTTAGAAACTCAGTGTTGGCGGACCCCCGCACTGGTTCCACCACTGAAGGTCAGGTCAGGTCGGATATTCTATTACAAGGTTTTCTCCCTAGTGGAGCACTTGGCTTTTGATTGACTAGGGAGGTTCAAATCTTACTTGAGGAGATTTGATTCTGTTTTTTTTTTTTTTTATACAGTCATTTGGTCGAAACAGCCTTGAGAACTAAGGAGCAGGCACACATGCACATGTGACAGTTGCGGAGGAGCATGAGGGAGCTCCAACTATAGTGGTGAGGGTTAACTAACAAAACCCAACCCACACCTTATAAAGACAATGGTGGGAAATAGCGTGGAGGACGAGAATCGATGGATACCGATGGGTCATTCAGATCCCACATCAATAAGTATCGACGCTACTATTAAAGAGGCATTAGCCCGGGTGGTACACTCCCTATGAGGGAGTAGGTCGTGGGTTCAATTCTCGTCCTCGAGGTTGTTTCGCATCATTGTCTTTACAATGTGTGGGTTGGGTTCTATTAGTTAACCTTCACGACGATAATTGATGCTCTCTCACGCTACTCTGCAATTATCACATGTATATGTGTGTCTGCTCCTAAATTCTCGAGGCTATCTCGATCGAATGGCCGTATAAAAAAATATAATAATAATAATAATAATAATAATAATAATAATAATAATAAATATCGACATTACTATATCATAAATTGTCTATATTTATATATTAGCTAATACCTACTAATACAACTAGATGTTGACCGAGTATCATCTACCATATATGATAACCCTAATTTGTTGATATCCATATCGATATCAACCAAAGGATATCAAAAGATACTTACAGCCATAGTTCAAAATTGTGGCCAATAATTTAAATTATTGGCCGAAATGTATCAGTTTTTGTCCCTACCGAATCAAAAGTTCGGTCAAAATACATATGGGGGGAAAAATTTTGGCTGAAATTTAAATATTTGGCCAAAATTTCAGTTCAAATTTTTGGTTTGGGTCATGTCCGAAACCGAAAACCAAACCAATATTTTAATCCTTGCTTTTAACCTTTAATGATATGTCTATTTTTGGAAGTTCTAAGTGGTAATGTATGAAAGTTTCTAGTACATGACCTTCTTTTGGAAGATCCATCGTAATATATGAAAGTTTCTAGTACGTTTTCTAATTTATTGTCATTATATATTTCTAATATCTACCTAGCCCCTGGGCGTACGACCATGAAAGTGCAAAGAGGGAGTCACCACACGAATTTCAAGGACCAATCACGAAATCTCGTTCAAATTAGATTCACTCCTCCCAATCTATGATCTGGATAACCGAGTGAGAGTTCCGGTGGCACGGTAGGAAGTGTGTTGGCAAGCTTATTGCGGCCACGAGGTTCCTGGTCTCTACTTAGATTTGGATTGAGTAAAAATAAATAAATAAATAAATAACTTGCAAGAGAATATATGCAAATAAAGGGGTGTGCAATAATGAAATTAAAAGGCTCGATTCTTATTCTTATTTTATTTTATTTCGATAAAGGTGCCTTATATGAATAAAAAAGCTGGCAGAAGCTGGGCGAGTAATGGATATGTTGCCATGAATGTGTTTTTACCACTATCAACGGTGCTACTAGTCACTGGGACAAAGTAATGGCCAAGATAAAAGTTAAGAATAAAGATAAGTACGCAAATGCACATAATATTCCCTTGCCTGAAGGTAAATCTCTAACTCCCAAACCTTATTTAGTGATGAACTCGATGGAGTAATGGATCAACAAGGAGAAGTGAAGCAACAATAAACGGAAAAATAATTAAAAAGAAGATGAGAGTGAGATAATCTTCACGAAGTCTTCAACATGGTGATGGAATCTAAATGGATCTGACGATCCGACCATCCAAAATTAAGCCTAAAGATCTAGGCGCATGATCAATCAAAAACAATAAATTTATAACCTATAAATATGCGCACCTTGAGCGTTAGTCATCGATGGTTGCCGATCTTCAACGATGTTCTCGCGTTCAATGTCTCCTAGCACAATGGGGATGCTCTCGCTAATAGGGAGGATTGAATTACGTCGAGCTATCGTTGGGACCATGCACCCCTTATATTTATAGCCAAAGAGTCCTATCCCATTAAGGACTGAAATTGCTAATTATAATGTGATTAGAAATCACAATCATACCTTAACTGAAAGACTCAATAAGCAGTTGCCTATTCTCTTCAAACTCACCAGAATAGCAATTGTACATCTTAAGGTTGATCTTATACCATTCACTGGTCAACGGGTTTGACCATAGTGATGGCCACCAAAATAGAAACTTCTTACAGTCTCCCACTTGGCCAAACTATGTCAATAAACTCCGATTACCCAATGTTAGCTAACTTTCTTTGAATGGTAAGTCACAATCAATCTCAAACAAAGTCTTTATTATCAGTCCGGTCCAGTGAGAATTGCAACACAGAATCAATGTAGTCAATATATCATATCATCGATATATGACCGCTCATTAGTCACTGTATTGGAAGTCATCACCGACATGGATTCCAACTAGTATGATTTCACATAGATTGTAAGTTTACAAACTGAATGGTGATTACATGTAAACTCAATCTAATATTGGTCCTACTTTATTGCCATCTACTGGCACCATATGTTCCAAGGAGTTATTTGCATAAAAATGGAAAAACAAATAAATAAATTTTATTTCTGAATCAATTAAACAAATGTATTCACTCGCATATATCCACTCTCAAAGGTTATCAAAATTATCTGTTAACCCCATGCGCGCAACATGCTCCAAAAGGAGCTTGGGAGGTAAACCTTTTTTGAGAGGGTCAGCCAACATGAGTGTCGTACTTATCTTTTCAACAGATACAATTTGATTCTGAACTTTCTCCCTTACAACAAGATATTTTATATCAATATATTTGGAACCCCCACTAATCTTGTTGTTATTGGAGATAGCAATTACAGCGGAATTGTCACAAAAGATTCTCAGTGGCTTTGAAATAGTATCAACAACTCGAAGCCCTGAGATAAAAGTCCTCAACCATATCGCCTCACATGTTGCCTCAAAACATGCAACGAATTCTGCTTCCATAGTGGACGAAGTAGTCAGCGTTTGTTTAACGCTCTTCTAAGATATAGGTCCACCTGCAAGCATAAAAATATAATCCGATGTGGACCTACGAGTGTTTTGACACCCAGCATAGTCAGCATCTGAATAACTAATAACTTCAAGGTTATTCGACCTTTTGTATGTGAGCATGTGTCCCTTAGTCCCTTGTAAATAGCGAAAAACCTTCTTAGCTGCTTTCCAATGATCCAAACCAGGATTACATTGGTACCTGCCAAGCATGCCAACTATATACGCTATATCTGGACGAGTACAGACTTGTGCATACATGAGACTCCCAACTGCCGATGCATAGGGAATTGTCTCCATCTGTTTTCTCTCCAGATCGATCCTGGGACTTTGAAGTAGACTAAATTTATCACCCTTAATGACAGGGGCAACAGTAGCAGAATAATTGTGCATGTTAAACCTTTTAAGAACTTTATCAATATAAGTTCTTTGAGACAATCCCAATATGTCACGAGCTCTATCTCGATGAATCTCAATTCCTATCACGTAGGAAGCTTCACCAAGATCTTTCATATCAAAACTCTTTGATAAAAAGTTCTGTCTCATATAACATGCCTAAATTGCTACTCGCAAGTAAGATATCATCAACGTATAAAACAAGGATGATAAACTTACTCCCACTGATTTTAAGATATATGCATTGATCCACAGTATTTTCTTTAAAACTAAAATTTGAAATGACTTCGTGAAATTTTAAGTACCATTGTCGAGATGCCTGCTTTAAACCATATAGAGACCTTTTGAGTCTACAAACTAAATGGCTCTCCACCTCAACCTGAAAACCTTCAGGTTGTGTCATAAAGACATCTTCATGCAAGTCGTCATTCAGAAAAGCAGTTTTAACATCCATTTGATGCAATTCTAAGTCAAAATGAGTTACTAATGTCATGACTATCCGAAGGATTCCTTTCTAGAGAGACAGAGAGAATGTCTCTTTATAGTCTATTCCTTCTTTTGAGTGAAACCTTTAGCCCTTGTATCTTTCTATATTACCTTTGGAGTCTTGCTTGGTTTTAAAACCCATTTCTGACCCTCTGATTAGGTAACTCACAAAGATCCTGTGTGCCGAGTTATGTTTCATTGATTCCAACTCATCTTTCATGGCTTCGAGCCATTGAGTGGATTTGTCGCTCTTCATGGCTTGGCTAAAGGAAACAGGATCTGATTCCTTTCCAAAATCAAACTCACTCTCATTTAGGTAAACTATATAGTCATCAGAAATGACAGGCTTCTTTGCTCTCTCTGATCTACGCAATGGTAGATCAGTGGCAGTCACCATGGGAGCAAGAGCCTCCTCAATGTGGGGTGTGCATCAACACGCTTGAATAACTGGTGTTGGTGCCACTTTTTCTTGGATAAAAGGGATAGGAATTATAACCCGATTCTCGTCAAAAGTGATTTTCCTAAGCTCTATACTCCCACTGATCTCACGATCCTCAAAGAATTTTGCATGTCTAGTCTCAACAATCCGAGTACTATGAGTGGGGCAATAAAATCTTTAGCCTTTTGATCTATCAGGGTAACCAATGAAATAACAACTTATAGTTTTAGGGTCCAATTTTCCGAATTGTGGGTTGTACACCTTTGCTTGACCAAATTTAAATGTGTAAATATCCTAAAGTCGGTTTTCTGCCTACCCATAGCTCATAAGGAGTTTTGGGAACTGCCTTACTAGGAACTCGATTGAGGATATGCACCGCTGTTTTCAAGGTGTCTCCCCACAAGAACGTAGGCAACGTAGAGTTGCATAACATGCTTCTCACCATATCCATAAGAGTAGATGTGCTAGCTTCTCCTTGTTTGGTTTTCGGTGGAGGAGCTTTCACATTCTTTCCTTTATATTGTCCCGATATTCGCTTGAAATTTCGTTTCGATGGGCCAAGAGCGGCGTAATGGGCACTTTCAGGTTTTTCAGCCCGAAGTCGTTCTTCTTCTTGGACACAGTGAGCAATTAGCTCGTTCATCTTCCACTTCTCTTTCTGCGTGTTATAATTGATCTTGAACGGGTCAAATTGTACAGGAAGGGAAGTCATAATGAAGTGAACAAGATAACCCTCAGAAAAACCCATGTCCAGTTCTTTCAATTGAGTTGCCATGCCACTCATTTTCATAATGTGCTCCCGGACGCCGCTATGACCATCATATTTCATGGTTCCTATTTTAACAATTAGACTACTGGCAAGGGCTTTAGAAGTCCCTTGAAATTGTTCCTTAATGGCTTGCATGTATTCTTTTGCAGTGTGCGAGTCAGGAATATCTCCCCGGATCGCATTAGCAATGGAACTCTTTATGATCATGAGGCTCATACGATTTGATCTATCCCATTTTTCTAAATCCGTATGGTTCACTGCCAGATCCTCAGCCGAGGCATCAGCGGTGAGCACCTTGGGTTTATCAGATCGTATAGTCAAGATCCATGCAACAGAACAATTGCAACTTGTTCCTTCCATTTCATATAATTTGATCCACTCAAAAGTTCAATTCCACCAATCATCGTTATGATAGACGGGTTCAATCTTTGCGCATAATAATTAAGGGCTTTATTATGTCCACATACAATCGAAGTAACTATTAATTCCACAAGGTTATAATTATAGTATGTGACGCGAAAGTTAAAATATGTCAAGGAATATAAAAATTAAAACCAATGTGATTTTATTGAGAAACAATTTGTGTCATTATGAGCCTCCGTTGGGTCGAGTCATAACACTAGCCGCTTCCTCAATTTATATTAATGATGGTGGTACTAATTGCGTCATATGACCCTCCGCTGGGTCGAAAGTCACAACACGCGAAAGCAGACTCACATTAATAAAATAATGAATAGTGAAACATACCATCATATAACATTAAGTGATTCATCACCGCTAGCGTAAGAATCTCTTATGTTGTAACGCCAACGTTCACTACACATTTGCACTGGATTTGTAACACGTTTTTGAACAAAATTAAACCTCACTATGAAAACCACGGCACTAGGAAAGATCATCACCGCGAAGCGTAAGAATCTTTCCAAAGCCATGTTTTCAAATTCGATAATAATTTAGATGATCATAAAACGTGTTATGAGGAGGTGTCAAAAAAGACAACAAACGAGCATTATAAAGTGTAAGTACCAGCCATGGTGGTAGAGCACAATCTCCACTACCCAATTCTAATGAATGATACTTGAACAAAAATTGATTACACAATTAGAAAATGGAAAAAATAACATCAGGTCATGAAAATATCATAATATAGAGCTCATTGTTAAAAATAGACCTCAAAAACGGATCCGGAATGTCCGAGATAGTCAAAATGCATATATAATGTCCGAAAATCGGGCCTGTAAATAGCCCAGAAAAGGCCCAAAAAGAATAAGAAATTTAAAAGATCATAATTGGGCCGGGTATCGGGCCGGGCCATGGGCCTTAGTAGCCGAGTGGGCCTCAGCCAAGGCCCTGTGGTCGTGGTGCAGGTCGGCCATGGGCCAAATAGGCTGGCGGGTCTAGACGGTCGGGCAAGGTCAAATAGGCCTGGACGGTCTAGACGGTCGTCTTGGCCAAAGTCGGGTCAGTGGTCCAAAGGGCCGACGGTCTCGTGGGTCAGATAGACTCGAGGGGTGGCGGTCGGGTCAGACAAGAGGGCCTGATGGGCCAAGTAGGCCCATGGTCTGATGTGCCAAGGTGGCCAAAATGGGTCTGCAGCCACAAGGGCCAGGTGGGCAAGGGCCTGCTAGGACCCGCCCCATTCCCTTTCTTCTTCTTCTTCCTCTTCTTCGTAATTTTTTTTTTGAAGTTACAAGACAGAATGCACATTAGGTGCTTACCTTCCAAGTGGACCCAAGACCGACAGTCTGCACCTGACGACGCCCGATCTTGACGTTTCTAAGTCTTGGGTGTGGGAAGTCCCACCGGCACGGACCGTACCACAAAACCTCAAAATTTTTATTTTTTTGAAGAAGGCATTTGCAGCGACCCTAAGAATGTGGCCCTATTGGTCCCGATAGTCCCATACTACCGGTGGGCCTGAGCCGGACGTTTGACGTCAAAAGTTCCACAAAGTGAACTTTTTTTTTTTTTAAAACAGCCATATAAAAAAAAAAAATAATAAAAACTCATTTTAAAGTTTTGACCGATCATAACGCCAATCATGGCTCTGATACCAATTGATGGAATCTAAATGGATCTGACGATCCGACCATCCAAAATTAAGCCTAAAGATCTAGGCGCATGATCAATCAAAAATAATAAATTTATAACCTATAAATATGCGCACCTTGAGCGTTAGCCATCGATGGTTGCCGATCTTCAACGATGTTCTCGCGTTCAATGTCTCCTAGCACAATGGGGATGCTCTCGCTAATAGGGAGGATTGAATTACGTCGAGCTATCGTTGGGACCATGCACCCCTTATATTTATAGCCAAAGAGTCCTATCCCATTAAGGACTGAAATTGCTAATTATAATGTGATTAGAAATCACAATCATACCTTAACTGAAAGACTCAATAAGCAGTTGCCTATTCTCTTCAAACTCACCAGAATAGCAATTGTACATCTTAAGGTTGATCTTATACCATTCACTGGTCAACGGGTTTGACCATAGTGATGGCCACCAAAATAGAAACTTCTTACACATGGCACGTGAACTCAGACTAGGGATTTCGATGGTGAAAATCTAAATGTGAGTGTGACGGGCGTAGGAAGAGTTGGGTTCTTTCTTTATGTATTCTAAAGAGCTAGAGGCAAGAGTTATAGAGAAATGACTCTAAGATGAACCATTAGATACTTGACAACTGTCAAGCTCCCATTGGTCCATCTTATAGCTCAAAGATGATATTTTCTTCTTGGAAGTGACTCTTGGATGCGGTAGATGTCAAACAATAAAAAGTTCTTTTACTCGGGCTAATAGGCAAATAGTTGGAAAAGAGATAAGACTCTAAGGATAATATTTTCTCCTTAGTCGTTTAGGCTTAATTCCTAAGTCGTTTAGTGATTCCATCGTTGAGATCATTGACTGCCTTAAATGATGTAAAAACTATAAAAATAAGGTATTTCAGTGGCACTTGCTGTTAAGGAATTTTTTTGTAACAACAAGACTAATAGTGGCAGCTTTTGATAGTGACGGAACTAATAGCAACAGTTTTTTGTTAATAATGGCAGTTAAAAAACTGCCGCTAATAGTCTTATATTTTTAGTGACAATGTTTAATATCCTACTTTCACACAATAGACATTAAGATCATGACCCACGTGGCACTGTCATGGTACTCCATTAACGCAGATGTGTGTCATGTGAGATCAACATCTTACCATTTGATAGTTGGGTCATGATCTCAAGATCTACTGTGTGAAATGTTCGGATGAAAAATAATCTTCATCATCTGATTCAAAGCAGTCAACTGTGTGAACGGTTGCAAAAAATCCCTCTTTAATACCGTGTAGCATTGCATCCAGGCATTGTGTCCGCTGGTGTATGACCGGTACAGGTACAGTTGGTTATATTATCTGTACCGGTCTGTGTACCGTTATAAGCCAGGCTGGGTACCAGTTCTCAAAACCCAGATTTTATACTATACACGTGAATATGACAAGTGGCAAAATCATGGTGACTTTTTTATATAATATATATGAAGCCGGTGAGGAGAGTCGATCAGAATTAACCGTACCGCCCACAGGAACCAGAATAGAATCTGCATGCAAAGATCTGGTTTCTCTCTCAATACCCACATTCAATCCCTCTGCTATTTCTGCAGGGGAATCAGATTCTCCAGCAGCTTCTTCCACCCTTCTTTTATCTTTTTTGATCTTTTAGATCTCCCAATGGAGCCACAACTGATCTCCACCAAAAACTCATCCAACGGTGCAAGTCACTCTATACGTGAGGGGGGCCACATCCTCTTTGACATTGGATTAGCATTAGATCTGTCATCGGGTCGGGTCAGGTCGGTCGAGTTGGGTCATGCGAAAAATTAGGCTGCCCACCCCTTTGGCACCTTCACTCAACTTGACCTTATCTCTCAAAGATCATAGTGACCACAAACATATATTTTGAGCAAAATACATTTAAAATGTGTTTTTTAAAAACACAAAATAACGTCCTTATTAAAAGAATTCCTTTTCCCAAATAAACACATTTTTGACGGAAAAAAAGCATTTTTTTTCTTGTTTTTCTCATTTGATATCCGCTATTTGTCATAACTTTTTATACTTTTTAAAAATTTCCTTTTCCGGCACAGCCGTTTTATTCCGTATCTACACTTGGTCAATATGCTAACAATAATTGAAGGGTATATATATCTGACCCGATTAGAAAAACCCAATTCAATATCACCTAAATCCTAACATTCATATATGCCTATGGCTGCTTTTAGGTCATGTAGCAGTACCTAAGTTCGATACAATCGAAGTAAACTTATCATCCCATCAATGACACGTGTCATGATCAGCTGAAAAACTCATGCCTATTGGAGGATTTTAGACCTTTAATTTTGATTATTAAGGGCTGCCTTTTGTTCAATATATATAAACTATGGGACTTTTTAGTTTATGCCGTATGGCATTATTAATAAAAATGACTTTTTAGCTCATACCATTAAAGTGTGATATATTATTATGATAATGGTGCACTTCTCTGATTAATCTAATTTTTTCACTTGGCATTATATTCTATCATTGGATCATGTTTCACCCCAAAGAACATGCCTGTAAGTGAATGCACACCATTTAGTTGATGAATTTTAATATTAACCATTAAAATAAAAAACAAGGGTCGATGTTATAGTTCATAGACCGATTGATTTAAATCTCCCTAATACATCATTTTTGGGCCAATTAAATTTCAGTGTATGATCAATCATTTTGACATGAACCACCTCTTAAATTATTGATGGTGTTAGATCTTTTAAACACAACCTCGGTGTTTAAATAAGGGTGAGGAGAGTCTGGTCCATAAACTATCATTTTGATGACTTAAATTACTTACGCTGATGTGTCAGGTTGCCCAATAAGTGGCCGGTCAGCATTTAAAACTTAAGTTTGAGATGCACAAAATTTTGTGTGACCCAACCCACATGAAGTTGGGTCAGATGCGCATACTTGACCCAGCTTGATGGATCAAATTTATGTGTCCAATCCCCTAAAAAGTTGGGTCGTATCCATTGACAGCCCTGCCTACCAACTAGGGGTGGAAATTTGGTTAATCCAAACTGAAATTTCGGTTTCGATATCAGTTCCCCTAAAATCCCCCGAATCAAAATATTTCGATTTTGGTTAACCGAACTCCCCACTCCCTTGAACTGAAATCAAACCGAACTGATATGATTTCGGTTTTGGTCAAATCAGCTTAATTTTTGAATATTTTTGTTTTCTTTTTTTTTTTTAAAAGAGAAAACTTTTAGTTTTTTTGACTTTTGATTTTTTCATTTTTAGGGTCAGTTTTCTCTCTCTACTCTACCAGTTTTGGATTTTTAGAACCCAAAATGGTAACTGAACCGATCCAAAATCGATTTCGGTTTCTTGATTTTGGGTTAGTAACTCAATATTTTTTCTGTTCGATTTTCATCGATTTTCGGGGTTTGGGTAATTTTTCCACTCCTAGCAACTAACAAGTGAGCGTCAGCGTATTAATTGGGCTAACAATGAGGTCCAAATACCATTTTCACCAATTGTGCGGCCAGGCCACCGAGGTCTTCACAGTGAAATTAATGGCACCCCACATCCTTGGTATAGATATTTATTTTTGTCAGTCAATTGAACAATAATGGAAAGCAACGCTACCTAGTGGCATTTGGAAATGTCCATAAAAACCCAAAAAAAAAAAAAAAAAAGGTGGAATTTGGAAATAAGTACCTTTATTGGTACCTACATAATCTTGACTATTTTGAGCGGCCCACCTATCTGACTATCAGATATTAATTCCCTGTGGCATATATCCACATCCCAAAAAGTGACCTGAAATTCTCGTCTCTATAATCTCCTTCATCTGATTCAAAATAATCAATAATTTTCAACAACAGCGCCCCTCAAAGATTTCCTAGGTGCCAATAAAGGTACTCTTTGGAAATTATTCTCAAGGGAAAAATACAAAGAATGGGCAAAAATCAAGAAAGTTTAACTTGAAATTGCACTTGAATCAGACCGAATATAATATTTGTAAGGCTATAACTCTTGTTCCTTCGAATACATACGATATTGAATTCTAAATAAGATCAATTCTTTTGATTGCATGCTAGACTGCCCTGAAAAAGCATTGACACGCTGATTAACAAAAATATGCTAAAACTAAGACATAGGTGATACGAATAAGTTTTAAACTCAAAACATTTTATTTTCCAAAGTTCAATTATCTTTATTAAACTAAGTTATTTTAGAAATGATATACAAGAATTTTTCATTTTAACTTGATTTTCATTTTCTTTTCTAAAAAGGAGATAAGAGTTTTCTTTTGAATCTTATTTTTTTAATCAATGAATATCAATCTGTAATCAAAATGCACATATAGGAAAATGCAAAAAACAATTGCAACTATTCTATATGAGCTTATTTGATAAGCAAAGAAACTCCCAATTTTGTTTTCCTGCTAAATGAAATTTTTGTTGTTCGATTAGGCTTTATGAGAAATGATTTTCACTGGAAATTAATCTCTTTTATTAGTCTGTCAGCTAATGTCTAGAAAAGCAAGTTTTTTATCCAAACAATAAAACAGTTGCCCCCATTATTTAGTAAAAAGAGCTCTTTTTAAAAAAAAAACTGAAATGATGCTAAAATGAGGGGAAAAAAACTTTTATTTTGTCGATGAGAAACTTAATTTCAGCTACCTTAATGGTTGAATTGATATATGTCTAAAATGGGTTAGGCTTATGTAAACTGAATTTATGCATTGAGGCCTACTTACAATCTTTTCTATCTCTTTATAATACTATCCAACAAAAACATGCCGAAACTGACTTTTTCTCCACCAATATTTGGCACTTGTTAAGAATTCTACCTACTCTATCAAACTCCCTTATCGTGATGAATACGAAAAAATAAGAAGATGCAAAAGAACAATCACACACACAACAAAAAAATTTATGTGGTTCATCCAATCGAAGGTTACGCCCACGGGACTATATGCACTATTTATGAATGTTTACAATGCACACATGTTTAGCTCTTATATGTGTATCTATCTAATTAAGTCTTAACCTATTACAAGCGCACAATGGAAATTGTAATACTAGCATAGGATCGTTCCCACGAAGATAAGTTTATGTGTACGTGTATATATATTAATTTTCTGAAAACTTATATTTATCTTTTAAGTTCTTAAACTACTTGAGAAATATTAATAAAGAATGATTTTTTAAACTAAATTATAGAAAATAAATCCTAAATCCTCCTGCTTCAGATTATGGTCGTCAATCACAATCTTCAGCCATTGGATGTTTACAATTTTAAAATACCGTTACACTATATCTCGGTCTTTTAGAATTTAGGCATCAATCAAAAACTAGCATCGTTTAATATAGGTTTATACTAATCTCTAATCTACCAGAGATTTGGGCGTCAATCAAACTCTAGAAAATTAAAGACGAAAAATAAAAATCATTACACTTATCTGCAAACTTCAACCTGAGTCGTCAATTCAAATAAAAAATTGAAGATGTTTACAAAGCAGAAAATTGTAATAAAAGAAATCTAAACTAGAAAATAATAAAATTATATCTTTCACCCCTCAGCCGCAGTTGTTAATTTCTTCTGAAAAACTATAGATATCTATTCTAATCTTTTAGCTCTCAATCCCAGTCGTCAATTATGATCGAGGAACCTTAGATATCTAAACTAAACTACTCTAATTTGATCGAAAGAAAATCCAACCTCATGCATCAATTGATGCTAAGAATTTCTTCGATAATAATTCTTATACCAAGCCCTCTTTTTATAGATCATAAGGGGTCGGTTTACAAAACTCCTAATTCTAATAAAAGAAATTACTAAAACAATACTATCCTAATATAACTCTACTTCTAATCTTATCTTTTCTTGCTTTGATTCTGTTGATGTACTTCTGGATTTTTTCTTTTTATTTCAGCAGTAGAGTCCTTTAAGAGTCTTCTTCATCAATCTCCTCAGATCTGTGGTTGGCCAGACTTCTAAGTCAAGAATTCTTCTTTGTTTGTGTGTGGCGGTGTTCATTCTCACGTGATTAGCAGCTTCAGAAAGGTATTCTTTTTTGAAAAATTGTAAAACACGATTTTCTATCTTTTATTCTCTCTGGACGATTTTGCATTTACGATTCATCGTCTTCTCTTCTCTCTCAACACAACTTTCTCTTATATCGTACTCTTTTGAACGGCTTCCTCTGAAGAATCGTAAATTACGATTTTCTGTTTTATATTTGCATCATTTCGCAAAATAGTAAAACACGATTTTCATCTTTTCAGTAGGCGATGATTCATCTTTTGGTTTAATCGTCATTTTATTACTTTATGAGTTCATTTTGACGAATATTATCATTTTAGTTCTCTTGTGCTATTTTTCTTTAATATCTGCACATCAGTAACTTATTAGTAGCAAACGAAGTCCTAGCACACTAAGTTAAGGGAGGTAAATTGGTATATTATGTGACTGATCAACACACTCTCTTCTCTCTAGTATAAACTCAATCAAGATCAAACATGATCTTCCACAGCTAACCCACTATATAAAATAAGGAAGCAGTCCTTCAAAGAACATAGAAGAGATCTATCGAAATATAGTAATGATTTCAAAACAAGAACAACTTCAATCGATTCTTCAATCCCCAGGCAATTCTTCAATACTTTATCTCTCAAAGTATTCACCACAATTTTCTCCCTTGAAAAACTCTCTCAAAGCAATGCAGGAACCCTGGAGAAAACCTTCTGCTGATAAGCTCCAAAACACATTAGGAAACCTAACTCAAAAAATCTTCTAAAATGCCAAGTATTCAAAACCACAGATGTGAAGCCGCCCAAAATCAATCGATAAACTTTAACACTTCGATCGATCGACTTTAGTCCGTGAGCAACCAAACATTAAATGCTCAGCTCGATCGTTCAATTTCCACCAGTGAGCAAACTGATGGAACTGTGCATTGGGATTAAACCTTATTCAACAATCTCCACCAAGGTTTCATCCACAACCGCCCCACCGCCCCAATGGGCATTAACATCTTTGACAAGTGTTAATCAAGTTTAGGCAATGCCTAAACTTATTTTGTGTAACTGGCTTGGTCAACATATCCATTGCGTTCTCTTTCGTATCGATCTCCTCAATCGATATTTTTTCATCTTCTATCATATCTCTAATAAAATAATATCGGACATCTATATGCTTTATTTTAGCATGAAAGACCCGATTCTTTGTTAGGTGAATGACACTCTGACTGTCGCAGAAGATATCGATGATCTCAGCAACCTCATCAAATTCACTGACTAAACCTTTAAGTTAGGTTTCCTTAACCACTTCTGTAGTCCCTATATATTCGGCCTCTGTAATTGACAACGCAACTATCCCTTGGAGCATAGACTTCCAACTAATCGCTCCACCTGCCAAAATGAACATGTACCCTATGGTTGACCTTCTTCCATCAACGTCACCAGCATAGTCGGAATCTACGTAACCGTAAAGATCCAACTCGCTTGTATCTCCATCTTCAAACATCAAACCATGTTCAACTGTATCTTTCAGATATCTCAATATCCATTTTACTGCAAGCCAATATTTCCTACCCGAATTAGACATATACTTGCAAACCACACTCAAGGTTGTGCTAAATCTGGACATGTACTTACCATAGCTACATCAGAGTTCTAACAGCATTTGCATACAGAATATTCTTCATATATTCTCTTTCTTCATGTGTGGACGAACTCATATTCTTTGTGAGTTTAAAATGCTTTGCTAAGAGAGTTGATACAGGATGGACATCACTCATATTATACTTCTCAAGCAACTTTTAGATAAAGGTCTTTTGAGTTAGCCAAAGCCTCTTCTTCTCACGATCTCTCGTGATTTCTATACTTAAGGTCTTATTTGCAGAACTAAGATCCTTCATCTCAAACTTCTGACTCAATGATTATTTTAGCTTGTTGATTTCAACCTTGCTTCTTTTTATTATCATCATATTATCTATATAGAGAATTAAGAAGATTCTATCTCATTTATCATACTCTTTTTAGTAAATACAATAATCATACTGCCCCCTGTGATATCTTATGCCCAGCATATATGAATCAAACTTTCAGTACCATTACCTGGGTGCCTGCTTGAGATCATACAAGAATTTCTTCAATCTATAGATGAGTGACTCTGACCCTTCTGTTTCAAATCCTTCTGATTGTTACATATAAATTTCTTCTTGAAGATTTTCATGGAGGAAAGTTGTTTTCACATCCATCTATTCTAGTTCGAGATCTTTCTCAGCAACGGCGGGCAACAACGTACAAATCGAAGTGTGTTTCACAATCGGAGAGAATATCTCATTATAATCGATACCCTCATTCTGAGAAAACCCCTTTGCAACTAGCTTTACTTTGAAATTCAAAGTTTCACTCTTATAACCTTCTTTCTTTTGAAAGATCCATTTGCAATCGATGGCTCTCTTCCCTTTAGAAAGTTTCATGAGATCCCAAGTCTCATTCTTCAAAAGTGATTGTCATTCTTCTTCATAGCTAACTACCATTGCACTACATTTATAATTGTGTTTGGTTCTCATTCTCTGTGATAAGTGCAAGTGTTAAAGGAACCATATCCGTAAGCTTTTCAAGACATTTCTTCATCCTTTCTGACCTTCTCAAGGTACTCTGAACCGGAATTGGTACCTGGGACTGAAAGTCTTGAGAAATTGTGCCACCAGAGTCTTCATTTTCTTCTCATCTTGCTCATGCCTTTCAATATCAACTTGTACTGAGGTTCACTAAATGACTGAGGAACGTCCTCTGCCTTTTTCATCAAAAACTCATCTTCATTGAAAGTAACATCTCTTTCAACTATTACTTTGTGAGATTATGTATCCCACAAACGATAACCCTTGACTCATTCACCATAGCCAATCAAGACACACTTTTTAGATTTTGGATCCAACTTGGATCGTTCACTTCCCTGAAGTAATGCATATGCCGCACATCCAAACACTCTCAAATGAGAGTAACTTTCGTATCTTTCATACCAAACCCCATCTGTAATTTTTGAGTTCAATGTCGCTGCAGGTGACCGATTGACCAAGTAATATGACGTGTTCACTACCTTTTCCCAGAACCCATGACTCAAGCCAAAATGATTCAACACACACCACACTTTTTGTAATAGTGTTCTGTTTATCCTCTCTATCACGTCATTTTGCTGAGGATTTTCAAGAACTTTTAAATGTTTAACAATCCCTTGATTTTCATAGTAAGTCTTGAACTTTGATGACAAGTATTTCCTATCATTATCTGATCTAAGACTCTTCACCTTTCTGTTTGTCTATTTTTCAACTATACTTTATCATTGCCTGAATTTTTGAAATACATCCAACTTATTTTTAATCAGATGCACCCAAACTTTCCTAGAGTAGTCATCTATAAATGACACAAAGTAGTTGGCTCCACCTACTGAAGTGACTTTAGCCGATCCCCATACATCTGAATATATTTAATTTATCAGCCCCTTCGAAGTATGTTTTTCTGTGGAGAAACTGACTTTCTTCTGCTTCCCGAAGATACAATCTTCATAACAATTTAGCTTACAAGTTTAAATATCAGAAATTGCATTATTCTTTATGAGTTCTGTTAGCCTACGTTCACTCATGGAAATCGATCATTCGATTTTGAATGAGCATGCTGACACTGCCTCAGTATTTTGGCCGTAACGTTTTGCTCCGAACTCTGATTGATGCGATTCTTGCGATGTTAGAAAGAGGATAATGAGCTTTATAACTTTTGTGAATTAGAAAATTAATGAATCAAAATATTTAAGGGTTAAAATTGAGTGAGAAGTTGGGTTAAATTCTAAGTTAGCACGAACATACCGGTTTCTGTCTCGATTTTGAGAAAACACTTAAATATGTCTAAGTTATTAGTGATTAGAGTCAATCCTTAGTGCATCATCGTATGCTTGTGATGTAGATTGAGGGCGGGAAGCCATCAATAGGACTTTGCTTAACTTACACAACTTCGAGGTTAAGGTAGGGAAATTTCATTACACATTTGAATTTTGATTCGATTCATAGACTTCATGATATGCCTTGAACTTGAACATGTATTTGAATGTGATTTTAAACTTGAACATGAATTTTGAAACCTGAACGTGAACATGAATAGTCCGATTTTGATTATAGATTCATGAAAGGTGATTAGATTTGATTTAATCATGAAAAATGTGACCTTTGAACATTGAAATTGAATCTGAATCTTGAAACTTGTGATTGAAATCTTGATGACCTGTTGAAATTGGATTTTTGATATTGACCTTTGAGATTTTGAACCACCGAGTTTTGAAAATAAGTGTAGGAGAAATTCAACACACAATTTCATCTTTGTCTTTGATTCATAGACTCTCATTATATGATTTGAATGTATTAGAACTTGTGACTGACCGTATTTGAAAAAAATCAAAATCCTTGAATGATTAGTGTGCATTGGAACTTTTGAAATAATAAACCTTTTGAAATGAAAGTGAACTCCGAATATGAACTTCGAAAATGAACTTTGAATGTAAATTGAAATATGAACTCCTAAGAAGAACTTTGTATGTTTCATCGAAATTGAACTTCGAACGTGATCTTTGAAAACTAATCCGAGACATTAAGACATTGGTTGTGGAACCATTGAATCTTTGAATATGAAACTTCAAAAATAAGAACTTTGAATTCGAATTGGTACGACGGTTTATCAGTAATTTGAACCTTATAAATTTAGAATATGAACTTTGAACATAAGAACTATAATTTGACCGATACGGCAGGATATCCGTAATTTGAACCGGTATAGTGGGATATTCATAATTTAAATCGGTACGACGAGATATCCTTAATTTGAACCAGTGCGGCAGGATATCCGTAATTTGAACTGGTACGACAGTTTTTTTGTAATTTATTATTTGTATCGTGCTTTAAAATCCGAGCATTGAATCTGAAACTCTGAACTTCAAACTTTGAACTTTTGAATATGAAACTTTGAATCTAAAACCTTATATCTGAACTTGACTTTTGAACTCTGAACACGAACTTCAAAAAGGAATCCTTTAGACTCGCAATGTGAACTTTGAATCAGAATCCTACGAACCTTGAAACTGAGACATGAATATCAAATCTTCGAACTATGAATATGAACATCGAATCTATGAACTTTATATCTGAACTATTAAAATAAATTAAGAACCGTGAATCAATGAATATGAATTCCAAACTTGAAGTATTGAATATGAATGTCGAACCTAGAAAATGAACCTTGATCTTTGAATACGAGCTTCAAACTTTGAAAATTTAGATCCTTGAAATTAAACTCGGAATTTGAAGTTTTTTGGATTTTAGTTTTGATATGAAATTTCCCTTGGAAATTCTGTCATTGAATCTATGCATTGATTAAAGAGATGTACATTGGTATTGATTTCTCCCTATTGAGCTTAGACTGTTAGCTCACCCCGACTATACGTCACAGGCACAGGTGTAGGTATTGATCAAGATCTTGGCTTTGAGAAAGATTCAGACTACGTATCGGAAGAAGAATATCTTTCACCTGAGGATTTGTACCCCTAATTCAGGGATCGTAGACTAAGTACATTGTGGATTTTGGTAAGTTTGGGCTTAGTACATTCGTGCTATTATACATATATTGTACACCACTGTTAGGTGATGGTCGGCCATCACTGGTGGCTTGTTTTAGTTATTATTCATATTGGATATTAGAATTGGAGATTTGAATTATGTCATATGTATTATCTGCTTTAATTTTCATATGTAAAGAAATGTATAAGAGAAGGGACCAATAGAGAAGGGACCGCATGTGGTTGTCGAGAAAGACATTGAAGAAACGTATAAGAGAAAGGACCAACAGAGTAAAGGCAGAGCAAATCAAATGCAGTCATATGCCTACGAGCAGACAGTCGAGATATCGAGGCTCTTGATGCCAGCACCCAGTCAGCCTGCTCAGACTATCCACTCGCAATCACCCATGTCTATGCCTGCGAGGTCTTTTTGTCCTCCGAACACTACAACGACACTCCAGTCAAGGGTGCAACCGACTTCACACACCGCTTTAGCTGCCCCAATTGAGTCGTGCTCAAGATGCGGGAAGCAACATAAGACGGAAGAGTGCAGGTGGGTCATGGGTGCATGATTCAAGTGTGGCTAACAAAGACATTTGATAAAGGACTATCCTGCGGCTAAGAAAGGACCGACGACAATTTAAGGTCATTACATTTTGGATTAATGGTCAGGATATGTACTTTATTGTTAAATTTTGTGGTAATTAAGTATCCTTTCAGGACTAACTGCGTAGTGATGAACTAAACTTTTGATGAGCGATAATGTGAATTTTTATAGTGACGAACAACTTAATTTTTGTGATAGTTATCAGAACCCTAAAGTTGTTATCAATGTCTATTTCTGAATGTTTAGTTATGGATATATTCTACTGATTAGTTGTGAATATTCTGATTATTGCAGGTGCATATATTCTATTACAGTGAGTAACAGGGATTATGATTGGTTCTAGAAGCACCTTGTTATGCACAGTTGTGGTCATGTTCACATATTTGGGAATGTATGTCATGTTTTGATTGTTTAATTCTGAATGCATTATCATTTTTGTGGATGTGTTTATTACCACATACAAGCTTATTACATGGTAGACGGAGTCCCAAATTTGGTGTGGGCGTATTGTTGATTAGTTGGGAATGACAAATAGGTTTTAAGAGTTACAACTTTAGATTTAGAATCTAGTATTACGATGGTGAACAATTTGAGCCCATGTGGATGATTTTGAAATAACAGTTGATGCAATTTGATGATTGACCTTGTGTCTTTTGACTTAAATGTTATCAAGTGCATTTTCGAGAATGAAAATTCTTTTAAGGAGGGGAGAATATAATAACCCTAATTATTTTCATTGACATTGAGTCATTGACCCTTAAGGAGAATATCACTATGTTTGTTCGGACCTGTGAGATATCTATACTTTTTCGAAGTAGGCACATGAATTTTTGAGGATGAAAATTCTTTAAGGTGGAAATAATGTAACAACTCGAAAAAAAAAATTTGAAATCGTAGGCCCTGATTAGGTGCATGTCTGTTGAGAAAATGATCAGTCACATAATATACTAATTTCTTACCCTTAACGTAGTGATGCTAGGACTTAGTTTGCTACTAATAAGTTAATGATGTGTAGATATTAAGGAAAATCAATAAAAGAGAGCCAAAGTATTAATATTCGTCAAAATGAACTCAAAAAAGCAGTAAAAGACGATTGAGCGTAAAAAGACGATTCTCTATATACTGAAAGCTAGAAAATCGTGAAAGACGATTGAGCGCTGTTACTAAATAAGAGAATAAGAAATCGTAATTTATGATTCTTCAGAAGACGTTCAAGAAGCTAAATCGATATAGAAGAATAAAAGTGAACAATCATAATTCAGAGAATCGTCGAGAGAGAATGCTATGAAAGATAGAAAATTGTGATTTACGATTTTCCAGAAAGAGAAGAAAAGAGATAATTGTGATTTACAATTATATTAATAGAAGCTTTCCTACTACTACTGCTACAGCGGATTACGTGAAGATCTACACCGCCATGCACCGAATTAGAAGAACTCTTAAATTAGAAATTTGGCATCTCACGGATTGAGAAGATTGATGAAGACAGACTCCAAAAGATCTCTACTACTGAATAAAAAGGAACAATCCAGAAGTGCATCAACAGGAGGAAAGCACGGAAAGATAAAGTTAGAAGTAGCGTTATATTAGGATAGTCTTACTTTAGTAATTTCTTTTATTAGAATTAGAAGTTTGATAAATCGACCCTTATGATCTATAAATAAGAGGCTTGACACATAGGAAAAACCATCGAAGAAAGTCTCAACATTAATTGACGACTGAAGTTGGGATTTCTTTCGATCAAATTTAGAGTAGATTTTTATTGCTTTGTAAATTAGATATCCAAGGTTTCTCAAGAGCAATTGATGACTGCAATTGGGAGCTGAAGATTAGAGCAGATATCTGTAGTTTCTCAGAAGTAATTGATGACTGCGACTGAGGGGTGAAAGTTATCATTTTATTGCTTTCTAGTTTAGATTTATTTTATTACAATTTTCTGTTTTATAAATATCTTCGAATTTTAATTTGAATTGATGACTTGGGTTGAAGTTTGCAGATTAGTGTAACGGTTTTTACTTTTCCATCTTCAGTTTTCTATAATTTGATTGACGCCTAAGTTTTAGGAGATTATTGATTAGATTAAATCTGTATTGATAGGATTTTAGTATTGATTGACGACCAATGCTAGGAAACTTAATATATAGTGTAATAGTTCTGTTTAAATTCATAAATATCTTATAGCTGAAGATTGTGATTGACGACCATAATCTGAAGAAGGAGGATTAGGATTTATTTTCTACAATTTAGATTAAGAAACAATTCTTTTATTCATATTTTTTCAGTAGTTTAAGAACTTAAAAAGATAAATATAAGTTTTTAGAAAAATTAAGTTAATATAGAAAAACCTGTCTTCGTGGGAACAATCTTATACTAGCTCTACAATTTCTGTTCTGCGCTTGCAATAAGTTAAAACTTAATTAGATACATAAAAGTAGCCAGTCAAGTTTTTGGCGTCGTTGCCAGGGACATCGTTATTTATATTAATTTAAGAAAATAGGTATCTATCTTTCTCTATTCATATTTCTTTATATTTTCAATTTTCTTTGATCACTTTTTAAATCTTTCGCTGGATTATTCAAAGTGACAAATCAGAGTTTCAACTTTTCCTGATCAGAGAAGCTCGAGGCTTAGATTTATTTTCTCTTCCTGCTTTCTAGAATAAAAATTAGATAAAAATAAAATAAAATAGACATTTATAATAACTGTTTTAGTCACTCTGCTCTGCGATAATTCAATTCAGAATGGCAGGAAAAGGTCACTATGTGGCTAAGACGATGGGGGAATATTATGCTTTAACACCTCTTACACCTCCCCCATGTATTCAAAGACACCCCAAGCCAGTAATACTTTTGAAATTACGCCCAATATCTTACAGATGCTTTCTACTTTTCACGGGTTAATGGACAAAGATCCCTATTTGCATTTAATAAATTCAGAGAATTGTGCAACATTATTCAAATTAAGAACTTGACAAAGGAATCCACTCGAGTGAGGATGTTTGCATATTCCCTCAGAGATGAAGCAAAGCAGTGGATAAACTCTTTGCCTCATAATTCGATTGCTAATTGGGAAGATTTGGAACGCATGTTTCTTACAAAATTCTTTCTTATCTACATGACGAATAAAATTCGGTATCTTATTATAACAATTCACCAATTCCCGGATGAATCTCTGCAGGAATGTTGGAACCGTCTTAAGGACCTTCTGTGTAAGTGCCCTCACCACGAGGTTACGTGTTGGCAACTTATGCTCACTTTCTATGAAGGCTTTGAAGATGCAAACCGACATATAATTGATATGGCCTGCGGTGGTATATTTCGTACATTAATAGTAGAAGATGCTTGGGAACTCTTTGAGACCCTTAGTGAGGAACCGATGCAATACCACGCATCGGGTGAGATTGATTCGAAGACTTTAACTAATATACTTCCTAAGCAAAGAAGATTATATAAATTAAAGTCAATGATGAAAGGTTTTCCAAGGTTGAAGCTTTGGAAAATAAAAGTTCAATCTCTGGTGGGTATAAAATCGTACCCAACATCTCAAAAAGGAGAAGCCTGTGGTCTTAACCATGGCCTAACTCAAGCAGTTTCTTGACCTCCAACTATTTTTTCTTACCCCACAGAAGCCCAAAACCATACTGCTACTGAGGATGCCTTGTTGCAAACAGCCTATAGCTGGATGCAACATTGCCGGTTCCAAACACAGTTACTCAATCACCTGCGGCAATCTGTTGTAAGGTTAGAAACTTAAATTGAGCAGCTAAACCCTTTTCGAAAGAGAGAGTAACATACTACCTTCACATGCGGTTGGTACATCTAGAGGACGTATGTTTATGGGAGACACTCCCTCTGTTTTTAATTAAATTCATCTAGAACCCGTCGAGCTACCGACTCACTCGTAGCAAACACCTGTAACATATGTATATAACTTAATTTTTGAGAGTATTCTACGATTTATAGTATGCACAAGTACACTCAATCGTAAAGTCTCTTATGTTTGGTCACAATTACTTTACTCGTATGGATTTACAATTTCTTGTGATTCGTAGAGTCAAATCGTAGTGAGTATGATTTGAAGTTCCATAGAGCTTCACTTTCATTCTATAGAATTCTAAACGATAATTTTGAGGAACAGACGATTCCAATGATCGATCTTATCGGTTGCGTTGGAACTTGAACCCATTTAATTCATAAAGGAAGCGAACACGCATCGCATTCAATATCTCCACTTGCCAACCACCCAAGCCTATAAGCCTATACCTTGACACGTGAATCCTTCCCTTCTCTATAAAACTAGCATTCGCCTTCCAAAAAACTCATCTCTTTCGTCTTTCTTTCATACCCTAACTCTAATGGCGAAAAAAACCAACCAGAGCGATTTCAGTAAGCAACTTGATCGAATCCTTAAGATACACAAGGCCGAGCTCCTAGCTATAATACAAAGATTAGAAAATCTGAAGCGCCAGTGACCTATACTAGATTTTGAATCATCCTCTGAAACTACCCTTGACCCTAAACCTAACCTAAATCCAACATCACATTCCAAGAGCCCATTTTTCCCCACTTCCTAACATTTACACCATCACAGCCCACCCTGAATGCGAGCTCTTATATGATGATGGTGGGTTGAGCCGTCCCTCGCCACCGTTCTCTATTGCTTATACTTTCCCTGCCAACTGTGTACATTCTCTTTACATAGTCTTCACAAGGGAGCAGTATAGGTGAAGGGTGATTTAGAAATGTGTTCACTTCCCCATTCTTCACTGAACCATTGCTGCGGCATTGCATTTCTTCTAAGGAAGACCTGTGATATGCTCAGTTTGGGGGAGTGAAATTTGGAAGATAGAGGGGCATGTTCTGACAACTCTTGGAGTAGCGACCCTATCAAGGAGTGTGTAGACACCCAAATTTAGCCCAAGGTTCGATCGAAACACATCTCGAGAAAGACACATCTCCGAGCTTTTGATGGCATGTATGGAACCCTTAGGAACCCTTCTAAAACCTTAGGAACCTTTCTAAACCCTTAGGAATCACGTTAGATCCCTTACGAACCTTTTCGAACCCTTATAAACCAATCTCGACTCTCAGAACTCATTCCAGACCTAAACCTAGCTTTCTCGAGCCATGGATGAAGAGGGGTGCACCGAGACTAACTGCGACCTTCTACTACGATCGAATCTTATACCATTAAAAAATAGAAGTCCTCATCTTTCCAACGTGCCAAGAATCACCCCAATCGGAATTGTATACGAGAAGATATCACATCCCGAACCAGAGGGGCATAATGGTAATTTCATATAGACCCCCTTAGGGATTTGGCGCAACTAATAGTTGTGCCAAGCCAAGCCATTTCTTCTCAAAAAGAGCTTAGCACAACTAATAGTTGCGCCAGTTATAGGTGGGCTTGGCGCAACTATTAGTTGCGCCAAGCCATCTCTCCCCAGAAATGGCCTAGCGCTACTAATAGTTGCGTCAGCATTAAGGTAGGTCCCCCGCGGGCAGCCAACTTCCCAGGCACTGTTCATGCACTATTGTACTGTGCATATGCTTGACGTAACTAATAGTTGTGTCGGGCATATGAATAGTGACCTCTGATTTTTACCTCGAAAATCGAGATTGGGGTTTGACTTATTGACCATCTTGACCTTTGGGGTGTGTTTTGCTAGTTCTGTTATACCCATTTACTATCTATGTGCAACCCCTTAAGTGGTTTAAAGCCTCATACAATCATCCATCATTAGAGCACCTCTTCACATATTTCAAGGCTCCAAAAACCCTAGGAAACCTTAGATGCTAGATTACCAAATTCCTAATCTTGCTTAACCTCTAAGTAGCCTCCTAACCCACCATTTTCCTATATATAGAACCCCCCTCCCTTTGGATTTGAGGTTGAGAAAATTTGTCTAAGAGAGAAAGAGCTTAAGTGAGAAGATCTTTCTCCCTTTGGTGCACCATTCTCATATAAAATTCAGAATTTCAAAACCTCCTTTGAGCCATGTTTTTCACCTTAGATCCCCTAGTTTAGCTGTGTGCTACCCATTTGCCTTCTCCCTCTACCTCTTAGCTATCAAGCCTTAGGAGTTAGAACCCCATTCCATACCATATAAGCCTTCAAAAGCTCACCGAAGCAAGCCAATGCAAGGCTCCACAACGGTACAGCAAGGGCCCGAGAGTTCCAGCTCTCCCTTCTATTCCTCTACCTTCTTGGTTTCTCCTCTATCCCACCATTTGTGCCGTTACGCCACCAAATTTTTGATAGGAACGGAGGGACACAAATAGAATTTTAAGACCCATTTGGGCAAGAGAAAGCCTTTTTCATTTCATTTATATTATTTTTGTTTTGGCCATTAGTAGAGACTGCATTAAGCGGGTTGATTGGGTGCCCAACACCTTCCTAATCGATAATCAAAGCCCCTACCCAAGAACCTTTGGTGTGGACAGGATTCAGAGTCATATTTGTGGCACTTTGATACTTATAAAAATGATATAGGTTTCCCGGGACACCAAAAGCTCTGGGTGGCGACTCTATATTTTAGTTAGAGAGCGCATCGTCGCGACAAATCATCAAAAATCCCACGGTTGCACAGAGTGGATACTCTTTTGGTAGGAAGGAATAAGAGACTTTACTCATGCGGTTAGATGCCAAGGGTCAATCTTTATCGAAGACACATCCTCTCAGACGTTGCTGCTGATATCTAAAATAGTGTGTGTCTAGCTTTTTCCTAAGTTTATATTATTATGCAATCAGTTTTTATTTTAATTTTTCCTTTTATATTTTCTCCTTTCATAATCATTGTAAATATTCAGTAATATATAATATTTTCTTTTTGATTAATTTTAATTTTTTTTTACTAACTGTGTAATTGTTACTAACATTTCTTTTATTTTTATTATTTTTGCCTTTGAGAAGTAAAATCACTGTGTTTTCCTCAAGTTTGGGGGAACATTCTTTACAGAATTTTTTTTCACATTCGATAAACAATCAGAGATATCAATAATTTTTAGATATCAATAAGTATCCCCTATCTTTTGTGCCAATTAGGGCATTGTCCAAATTAAGTTTTGGGGGGGGGGGACTACACAATTTCTGTAGTATAATTAATATAGTAGTAAATCAATTAGTTTTATTCAGTTTGTGTTTGTAAAAAAATTTCAAATTTTTTTTAGTTGATCATTACATAGGAATTATGATAGCCAAATTACAAATCTTGAAAACTTACAATCCATTATAGTAGGAGTTCAATAATCAGAATAAAGAATAATATAATTCATGCTTAGCTCGTTGAACATTGTATTAGAATGGGTGTTTGAAACAATAGATTGATCTAAAATGCAAAATTTTAGACTACAGTTTCAAAATTATAAACCAGTGAGATTTTGAGCCATACTTCCTCTTTTATTCAGAGAGAGACTGTTTTTTATTCCAGCCAAAAATAATTTCTTTAAACTTCTATACTAATATGAAATCTCATATTGCTAAATTTAGAATCAAAATATTCTATGACTACCTGATTTTTTGTCTAAAACTATCAATTAGAAATATCAAAGTAACAAGGCATCTATATTAGTAAATCATAAAGATGATTAAAGGCCATCTTTTGTTAAATCAGAGCCAAAAAGCCAAAATCCCATAATAAATTTTATCCTTTGAACCCATATTAGAAGCCAAAATCGAATTTCTTTGTAACAAAAATCTGATAAACCCTTAATCATATGTACTACCCAAAGCTTTCAACCTTTAACCCTTATATTTTCTGAGATTTTAGAATGCAAAAGAATGAAAGAAGTGGGAGTGGAAGGAGTAAAAAGCAAAAATAGATAAAAGGTATGTTAAAAAAGGGTACAGTTGAAGAAATTAAAAGAAGAATATGGGAAATGAGGGAAAGTTCATAAAAAGACGATTTGAAAGAAAAAATAAGAGTATGATTCTTAAGTAAAAAGGTTTTAAAAAGGAGAAAAATCGTAGAATGCGATTTTACAGTGAAAGAAGTGGACTTTATAAAAAAAAAAGGGAAGAAGTTATCCAATTCATGGATACTTACTGAAGAAAAAAAAGAAGAAGTTGAAAAGATTGAAGAAAGAAGAGCTAAATTCTCATAAAAACTTTGAATCTTTTTCAACCTTTCTTTGACACCTTATGAAATCGAAAGCCCCATTACAAGCCGAAGGAAAGACCTTTTGATTTATGATTTGTAAAAGCATAAGCCTAATAGAGATATGAAAAATAGATATTATGGATTGCACAGGGATTCATACGAATAGAGTAGATTATCCTTTTCTATGAGATTGATAATTTTATCTTTGACTGATTTTTTCTGAAATAAAATTGTGAGAATCCGAAAGTTTCGATATCTTTTTGAGAGTATGTCAATAGTGGATTTTTTTTAATGAAAGTATTTTCTAAATCTGCAGTTTAGAAAAATTTATGAAGAATAAACTTTTCACTAATACATACACTTCCTGCTTACTATGAATTGAAATTGTTGGAGTTCTAATCAAGGATAACTGTTATAATGGAAAGTAAGGATAAAAGATTGATAATTTTATAAAATCATAACGACTCTGTGATGACCACCTTAGTTAACTTAGTTAATTTAGATAGTGTACAAAATTAGTTTAAAATTTTCTTTTCTTTTGAAAAATCTAAAAAGATTTGAAGTTTGTAGGTAACTTTACTAAAAACCTTCAAGAGACTACAACTCCTCCACTAGGGATAACTTACAGGTTTAAAGGTGTGACAGCCTGAATTTCGACACCCTGAAACCTGTGCCATCAGCACGATCTTCCAGACCGTGCCCTAAAACTATGCACGAAACATTGGTATAACAAGCGATTATAAAGAGATAAAGTAATTAATTTCATAAAGCGAAAAAAATAACATGCCCATCTGGCATAAACAAAAGACAGTTCTACTTTCATGCCACTGCATGAACTGAGAACCGATCCGAACCATCGGTGATAAATAGATCACCCCAGATGGTTCGCCAAAAGAAATAAATCAATTTAATTATATTATTTTAACAAAATAAAGGCTTGACATACCAAGCCGTACACGTATGTTCTCAAAACTACTCTCTATCAAAGTACACAGCAGAGTCTCCTAGAAGAAGTCCTCGGGAGGAGGCTCCAACTCGTCTCCAGGCACGTAATCCGAATCACCCGGATCAATGTCTCCTGAAGCCGTAGCTGCTGCTATCAATGGACCTGCGACGTATAGTCTAAAGGGGTGAGCTACATCCTAGCTCAATAGGGAACAACACAATGAACATATAAATTAAAACTCACATATATTCCATGATATTCTAAGCATGATGAGTTTATGCATTTGCTAGAAAAATAGTTTAAAAACTGATGATTTACATTCAAGTTCACTGGTAATTAGCATGTCTTACTTTACTATTGATTTATCATGAATGACACTGAACAGGCCTAAAGCAAAAGTTAAATCTTCAACTTAAGTAATCCCCGAGCAATATAGCATCGAGCCTTGATGGAATACCCACCATCGTCGCCTAAATAGACAGTTGTAAATAATGTATTCCCTGGGAATACTACCCAAGCCCCTTTTCACTAGGCGGCGGGGTTAAATCTAACTCAACATCCCTAGGATGTGCTTATCGTAATGTAGACCTCCGACCGGTATACGATTGGGTCAGTCAGACGTCACGGATATCCCGCCGCCGGGCCAGGGTATCCTGCCACGCCAACAAACCTCAAATAACAAAAATAACATGTGCTTTACATATAGTTGTTCACAGTGTAAAGTGCTATCTTATATCAGTTAGGCCTCAATAGTAATTATTCAATCACATATACATCTCTGAGATGTATAATCTACTCGCATCTACTGATGCCTTTATTACTTTCTTATCCCCTGGGGATGGCTCATTCTCATTAGATTACTTGATCTTAGTTACTCGCATCACACAGATGCCTTGATCACATTCTTAGTGTCACACACACACCCATTTTTACGAAGCTTTTCATAGTTAAAACATTTTCAATTTCTGATAAACATATCACTACATATATGCTCTTGCAATTAAAGTACATGTTCAAGGTATTTCCTACCTCAATTCTCTGAAGGTCCAAGCATCAAGGTCCCACGCGGCTCCTTGTGCTCGCTTTCACACGTACCACCTATGGTACATCATAACACATGCAATACATCACTAAAGATGTAATGAAGAAGGTCCTAGACCCTCCATGAATCTCAAAGTAAAACTAGAACATTAAGTAAAACTGCAAAAGTCGATTAATTGATTCCCAAAATCGATTAATCGATTCCCAAAATTAATTAGTTGAGACCCAAATAGATTAATCGATTCCCAAAATCGATTAATCGAGATTCAAATTCGATTAGTCGATTCCAAATCGATTAATCGAAGTCTCTAACATAATAAGGTCGATTCTCAAATCGAATTGTCGAAGTTCGAAATCGATTAGTCGATTCTAAATCGATTAATCGAAATCCAAAGTCGATTAATCAATTTCTCAACTCGATTAGTCGATTTGCCAAGGTCATGTTTCTCCAGCCACTAGAGGTACCCAGCCGATTAGTCGATTCCCAAATTGATTAATCGAACATCCAAATAGATTAATCAAAATCCAATTCAATTAATCGAAATCGAGCATACTTTACTTTTCAACTTCCAGACCAAAATTGATTAATCGAATCTCAATTTTGATTAATCGATTTGGTCCGATACAGCCCCCTTTCTGGTTGTTCTTCCAAATCTCTCCCCCTTCTTTTCTAAGCCTTTAATCTACTATTTTAAGCACATTTGACTGAATTTAATCACCTACAATCTATGTAGTACTTCAATTAGAACTCACCTTCGATCAATCTCAAATTGATCAATATTTAGGTCAAAATGGCTAGGACTCTAGCTTTTCATTTCAACTATCCTAACGTGTTGGATCCGACAATCGATGCTAAATCCTCTTGATTTGCATTAACCTCTAGCCTCCTTAACTCCTCTTTACTCCTCTCTCTCTCTCTTCTTAACTCTCTCAACAACTAAAGCAAAAAGAATTTTAGGGTTATTAAACCCTTATATCCTCTCTCCTGCTTGTGTGTTAAACACATACACCAGAGATAGGTGTATGTGACCACTAACTCACACTATACATTATACTTCTGTGGCATTCGTACTATGTCAATTCATCACTCCATGTATTCAATGTTTGACCATCACTTGGTCAAACCTATGATCAATCAGGCACAGATCCCGAGGTCAAAGTTAAATACTTAATTTTTTGGGATATTACATTCTCCCCACCTTGGGAATTTTCGTTCTCGAAAATAACCCAAGGGTGCTCTGGTGTGGTACCCCACACACAGCAGTGTCACGTACCCACATACGAAAATAATTTATGCATCACACATTACGAGCAATAAATCTAATGCAAGTACATTAAAAACTGATCTGTATTCATTATAATTTTTTAAAATTTATAAGTATCTGTAACTGTTGTCGATAAGTATAATTGAAAATTGAACTTGACAGTACAATATCCAAAACATCCAAAAATTTATGACAAAATGAACCCATCGTTAGGCGCTCATGCCGTCCCCTCTCCTAGCTGATTTGATGCTGGGGTGGGCTGCCCTGACGACACTGGTGGCTCTGGCGATGGCTGGGTCATCTCTGTGGGCCGCTCGGGCTGCTGGGGCGCCGAGCCGGATGCATCGGTAGCAGATGTGCTCGCATGCAACATTGGACCCGTATGAAAGGTAGTCCGACCCGCAGTCCATGCCTCCTCCGGTGTGAGGCGCTGTTGGTAGTCCAACGGATAGATGTACCGTAGAGTTTGGTACATCAGAAAGTCTATCCGCCGGTTCATCCGCTCGTTGTTGGCCTCCATCCGGGCCAACACATCCTCTATCGTAGAGTCACGAGCCGCCAGCGATATGAAGAAGAAGTACTGACATCGCTGTGGCGCGAGGCGAGGCGGTGGTATGGGAGGGTGCCCCCTCCGCTGGTGGATCAACTGGGTGTGCCCCACTCATAGGTGGGTCCTGATGTGGTGGTGGGGGTTGTGGTGGTGCTAGTGGTGCTGGACCCGGAGCCGGTAGGGTCCGCTTAAGTAGATTGTACTACGACTCCATGAAGAGTTTGAGAACGACTTCACTCGGTCCGTAGCCCTCTCCTCATGGGGCAATACATCGTATTCTGGAGCATTTGAGTAACACTCCAGCATGCTCGAGATGAGCTGAGCATAGGGCATCTTCTCCTTGGGCCTCAAGTTGCCCTTCATCAACTTGCCCTTGATGTATCTCATCCCCTCTAGGATGATCATGGTGGCATCAAACCAATGGCCACAGATGGCCACGTAAAGTGCCTGCTGCACTTTATCCACCCTCTCGGTGTTGTGACGTAGAGGGTAAAGGTTGCACTTGATTATGGAATCAAGCATCCACATGTAGTGGGGAAGGTCGACCCTCCTAATGGAGGCTCCCGACCCCTTTTTCCCATTTGTCATCCGGGTCATTATCTCTTCAAATCTCACCTCTTCCTCAAAGGGTGGGAAGAGGGTGGTCCCGGGTACGAAGTCCAAATGGCACTCTAGGACTTCATGTATGTGGCGACGAGTGAATGTGTAGTCACGACCCTCTATCTTGGTCGTGACTATATCGTCGATAGGTCAGTCCGTTAGTCCTTGATAAAATAATCGGACCAATCTAGGGTAGTAAGACCCGTGGTGTCACAGCCCGAATTTTGGCACCCCGAAACCCGTGCCATCAGCATGATCCTCCAGACTGTGCCCCAAAGCTATGCACGGAATATTGGTATTACAAACACAATTAAATAAATAAAGCAAATAATCTCATAAAGCGGAAACAGTTAATATGCCTAACTGGCATTTTCAAAAGACAGTTCTACTTTCATGCCACTGCATGAGCAGAGAACCGACCCGAACTATCGGTGATAAACAGATCACCCCAGATGGTTTGCCAAAAGAATAATTCAATTTAATTACATGTTCAACAAAATAAAGGCTCTACATACCAAGCCGTACAATCTGCTCTCAAAATCGACTCTCTATCAAAGTACACAGCATAGTCTCCTAGAAAAATTTCTCGGGTGGAGGCTCCAACTCGTCTCCAAGCACGTAATCCGAATCACCCGGATCTACATCTCCCAAAGCCTCAGCTACTGCTATCAGTGGACCTGTGACATATAGTCTAAAGGGTGAGCTACATCCTAGCTCAATAGGGAACAAGCACAATGAACATATAAATTAAGACTCACATATATTCCATGATATTCTAAGCATGATGTGTCTATGCCTTAGCTAGAAAATAGTTTAAAAGATGGTAATTTCATTCAAGTTTGCTGGTAATTAGCATGTCTTACATTATTGTTGATTTATCATGAATGACACTAAACAAGCCTAAAGCAAAACTTAAATCTTCAACTTAACTAATCCCCGAGCAATATAGCATCGAGCCCCGATGAGATACCCTTCATCGTCGTCTACATAGACAGTTGTTATAAAGTATTCCCTGGGAATACGACTCAAGCCCCTTTTCACTAGGCGGCGGGGTTAAAACTCATCTCAACATCCCTGGGATGTGCTTATTGTTACGAATAAACCTCCGCATTGGTATACGGATTGGCCACCGTACCGGTTACGGATATCCTGCCGCGTCAGTAGTGGGTATCCCGCCACGTCGGTGGGGTATCCTATCAAACCTCAAATAACAAAAATAGTATGTGCTTTATATATAGTTGTTCACCGTGTAAGTATGCTATCTTATATCAGTTAGGCCTCAACAGTAATTATTCAATCCTATGTATACATCCCTGGGATGTATACATACCCGCATCACACCTGATACCTTTAATACTTTCTCATCCCCTGGGGATGTCTTAATCTCATTAGATTACTTGTTCTTAATTACTTGCATCACACTGATGCCTTTATAACATTCTTGGTGTCACACACGCACCCATTTTCACAAAGCTTTTCAAAATTAAAACAACTTCAAATTTGATAATTATACCACTATATATATTCTCTTGAAATTAAAGTACATGTTCAAGGTGTTCCCTATCTCAAGTTTCTGATGGTCCAAGGATCAAGGTCCCACGCGGCTCCTTGTGCTCGCCTTCACACGTACCACCTATGGTACATCATAAAACATATAATACATCACTAAAGATGTAATGAAGAAGGTCCTGGATCCTCAATGAATCTCAAAGAAAACTTAGAAAGCTAAGCAAAACTGTTAAAATCGATTAATCAAAATTCAAATTCGATTAATCAATCCCAAATTGATTAATCGAAGTCTCTAACATAATGAAGTCGATTCTCAAATCGAGTAGTCGAAGTCTGAAATCGATTAGTCTATCCCAAATCGATTAATCGAAATCCAAAATCGATTAATCAATTTCCCAACTCGATTAGTCGATTTCTCCAGGTCTCTTTTCTCCAGCCACTGGAGGTACCCAGTCGATTAGTCGATTTCCAAATCGACTAATCGAAATCCAAATCGATTAATCAAAATACAATTGGATTAATCAAAATTGGGCTCTCATGACTTTTTAACTTCTGGGCCTAAATCTAATAATCGAACTCCAATTTTGATTAATCGATTTGTCCAGATTCAACCCCTTTTCGGGTTGCTCTTCCAAATCTTTCTCCTTTCTTTTCTATGCCTTTAATCTATTCTTCTAAGCATATTTGACTAAATTTAATCATCATACATCAATGAATAAATTTCAATTTAAACTTACCTCAAGAATCCCTTCAAGGGATTGATTTGTTAGGTTTGATGGCTAGGGTTCCATCACTTGCTTCACGATCCTAATCGCTTTGAATCCATCAATGAATGCTCTAATCTCCTCTTGATTTGCATCCACTTCCTCCTCAATAACTCCTCTTTACTCATCTCTCTCTCTCCTCTTAACTTCAACAACCAAATAAAAGGAAAATAGGGCTATTAAACCCTTATATCCTCTCTTGGCCTTGTGTGTTAAACACATACACCAAAGATAGGTGTATGTGACTGCAGCATAACACCATACTCTACACTTAGGTTATACTAATCTCACATTATTACATAACTTCATGAACTCAATGTTTGATCATCACTTGGTCAAACCTATGATAAATTGGGCATGGATCCCGAGGTCAAAGTCAAACGATCAATTTTTTGAGATATTACATTCTCCCCACCTTGGGAATTTTTATCCCCAAAAATAACCCAAAGGTGTTCGCTTGGGTACCCCACCCACTGGGGTAGCATGTAACCACACACGCAAAAGTTGATGGATGCATTATACAGAGCAATTAGACACAATTAATTCACGCAGATACACAAAAATTTTCTATATTTCATTCATTTCCAAAATTTACAACTAGTTGAATTACATCGTTTCAATTACATCAAAAGTGCCATAATCAGGCATACAAAAAGAAGCATCCTCGTCTCAGTCTCACGCCGTCCCCTCCCCTGGCTGATATGATGTAGGGGTGGGCTGCTCGGCCCGGTGACTCGTGGTGGTGCTGGCGTCTCCTGGAACACCGAACCCGTATGGAATGCGGTCAGGCCGGCCGTCCATGCCTCCTCCTGAGCTAGGCGCTGTTGGTAGTCCAACGGATAGATGTACCACATAGTGTGGTACATCAGAAAGTCCATCCACCGGTTCACCCGCTCATTGTTGGCCTCCATCCTGGCCAACACGTCCTCGATCGTCGGAGCCTGGCGAGCCGCTCGCCGGCGATATGAAGAAGTGGGTGTCGCTGCCACAGACTGTGCTGGTGGCGTAGGTGAAGCGGTGGTATAGGAGGGTGCCCCCTCCGCGGTGGCTCAACTGGGTGTGCCCCACCCACGGGTGGGTCCTGATGTGGTGGTGGGGGTGGTGGTGGTGCCACTACTGCTGGAACTGGACCCGAAGCCGATAGGGTCCGTTTGAGTAGGTTGTAGCTACGGCTCCATGAAGTGTTTGAAAACGTCTTCACTCGGTCCGTCACCCACCCCTCAGGGGGCGATATCGCATACTCGGGTGCGTTGGAGTAACACTCCAACATGCTCGAGATGAACCGAGCGTAGGGCATCTTTTCTTTGAGCCTCAAGTTGCCCTTCATCAACTTGCCCTTAATGTATCTCATCCCCTCTAGGATGAGCATTGTGGCGTCAAACCAACGGCCACAAAAGGCCGCATAAAGTGCCTGTTGCACTTTCTCTACGCGCTCTGTGTCGTGGCGCAGTGGGTAAAGGTTGCACTTGATTATCGAATCAAGCATCCACATGTAGTTGGGAAGGTCGACCCTCTTAATGGAAGATCCCAACCCCTTCTTCCCGTTGGTCATGCGGGTCATGATCTCCTCAAATCTCACCTCCTCCTCGAAGGGTGGAAGGAGGGTGGTCTCGGGTGTAAAGTCGAGGAAACACTCAAGTAACTCATGGACGTGGCGACGGGTGAATGTGTAGTCGCGTCCCTCTATCTTGGTCAAAATAATGTCGTCGGTAGGGCCGTCCGTTAGCCCTTGGTAGAATAAATGGACCAATCGTGGGTAGTAGGACCCATGGATGGGTTTCAAAATGTTGCCGAGATCGGCATTTTGGAGGTAATTATGGGCCCATTGGGTCTCGCCCGGTACATCGAGGTTTGTGAATACGGTTTGACCGATGATGTACTAATCTCAAAGGTTTTAGCCTCCCACCACTCGTTGGGTTGGAGTACATTGGTAGGTGGTGGTGGCATGGGCGTAGACTTGCGTGAAGACTCGCGCGAAGCCGCGCTCGTCGAACCGGAGGTGGTCTCCAATGTCGACGGTGATGGAGTCCTCACCGGTGATGGGGTAGGTGGTGGCGGTGCGGCGTTCTTATGCCGAACCAGGAGTTTGGAGGTTGCCTTCTTTGAAGACAAACGCGTTTTGGGCAGCATGGTTGGTGAAAATAGCTCAAACTAGGGTTTTTATAGCTCAAATTGAAGGAAAAGACACGAATTTAGGCTTTACCTTAGGTTTTTGATCCAATGCTATGCGATCCCGATCTGAGATCGATCCTAAATTACAAACCCTAGGTAGCTCGGTCGGTTGGAGAAGAAGAAGAAGAAGAAGGCATGCAAAAGTGAAAGGTCCAAATGATTTCGAATGGAGTGAAAAACCCATCGATTTATATATATAGGCTCCGGCTCGATTAATTGATTTCCAAAGTCGATTAATCAAGATTCAAAACAAGGTTAAGCCACGCAAAATCGATTAATCGATTTCCAAAATCGATTAGTCGAAACTCAAAATCGATTAATCGAAATCGTATCCATTAAAAATTTTAAGTTTTGAAACTCACTGGCGTGAGCCATTTGGTTAATCGAAATTAATTTTGATTAAATATGAAATCGTGCAGTCCTTCAAATTTTTTCCAATTTCAGTAAGTAACTCGATTAGTCGAACTTCTAGTTCGATTAATCGAATTGTTCTTCGATTAATCGAAATCACATAAAATTTTTCAAATTCTTCAAAATTTTCTAAGTTATTCGAGTAATCGAACCTCCAGATCGATTAATCGAAATCGTATATCATACTTCAAAATTTTCTAAATTCCTTAAGTTACTCGATTAATCGAATCCCTAGACCGATTAATCGAAATCATAAATCGATTAATCGAAACCCAAATCGATTAATCGAAATTTCACTTTGTCATTTTTCTGAATCCCTATCAAATTTTTAGTCACTGGCACATGCCAGTCGACTAATCGACCAAAATCGATTAATCGAATTTCCAAATCTATTAATCGGTTTTGATCATATTCTTTAGATTTTTAAAATTTTTTGTTTCCTTGATTTCTTTTGGTAAATTATGATACCAGCTGGTCATTGGTTCTACAAAACACATTATCACGGCCATGTCGTGGCCATGATGAATTCCAATTTCACATTCAACACTCCATATGGGTAATATTGTCCTTTTTATAAATTGATCATAAGATCGATGTTGAATTACACACATGGTTTAAATCCACAAACATGCTTGCGGTGATACAATTTTTACTCTCAAGTTGTCGCAAACAAGGCCGGATATTGTTCTTTCACGTCGGCCTCTCGTTCCCATGTAGCTTCTTCTGCCGGATGGTGCTTCCATCGGACAAGTACTAATGGAATCACTTTTGTTCGCAACACTTGTTCTTTTTTATCTAAAATCTCTATCGGTTCTTCGATCATAGTCATGTCCTCATGCATCTCAAATGATTGACCGCTCAACACATGATCAGGGTCATTAAGGTACTTCCTGAGCATAGACACATGGAAGACATTGTGTACTGAATCGAATAACAGTGGTAATCCAATGTGGTAAGCAACTTACCCTACTCGACCCAAAACTTCAAACGGTCCAAGATAGCGAGGACTTAGCTTCTCACTCTTTCCAAATTTCATCACCCCCTTCATAGGTGACACTTTCACAAACACGTGTTCACCCACTTTGAAGTCTACACTCGTCCGCTTGATATCGGCGTAGCTTTTCTGTCTGCTATGAGCTGCTTTGAGTTTTGCCCTTATCATCCGAACATAGGTGGCATTATCTTCAAGTATTTCGGGTCCCAAAATGAATTTCTCACCCATTTCTTTCCAATTGATGGGCGATCTACATCGCCGTCCGTAAAGAGCTTCATGTGGTGCCATCCCAATGCTCGTCTGAAAGCTGTTGTTATATAAGAAATCGATCAAGGGTAGGTGTTGATCCCATGATCCTTGCAATTCTAACATACATGCCCTAAGCATGTCCTCAATGATCTGATTGACCATCTCAGTCTGTCCATTAGTTTGAGGATGGAACGCCGTACTAAAATCTAGTCGCGTTCCCATTCCTTCTTGAAATTTCTTCCAGAACTTTGATGTATATAATGGGTCACGGTCTGAAACAATGCTACTCGGAATCCCGTGCAAACGAACAATCTCCTTCATATACAGTTCTGCTAGTCTTCCCGCCGTGTACATTGTGTTGTAAGGCAAGAAGTGCGCTGACTTGGTCAATCGATCGACCACTACCTAAATGGCGTTGTACCTCTTTGCCGTACGCGGTAGTCCAACGATGAAGTCCATCGAGATCGATTCCCACTTCCATTCCGGTATAGGTAGAGGCTGCAATAGACCGGCGGGGTGTCTATGATCGATCTTCACTTGTTGGCACGTCAAACACCGCGACACATACTCTGCCACATCTTATTTCAAACCTCTCCACCAATAGTTCTTTTTCAAATCTTGATACATCTTTGTGCTTCCCGGGTGGATAGCATAGCTTGATTTGTGTGATTCATCCAGAATTGTTCGTCGTAGATCAGCGTTGTCCGGAATACAGAGGCGGCCCTTGAACAACAAGGAACCATCCTCCTTGATTGAAAACTCAGATCTAATGCCTTCAGTTACATCTTAATGAATCTTAGTTAGCGCCGGGTCTTTCATCTGTAGTTCATGGATATGCTCAAATATCACTGGTCTCACTAAGATATTAGCCAAGAAGGCTCTTGTAGCTTGTGACTCAATGTTTGCATCATATAGTGCTAGATCTTCAAACAGTTTTCATCTGTGCACACCCAAAATTAAACTAGCCAATTGAGCTGAACTCTTCCGACTCAAGGCGTCAGCTACTACATTAGCCTTGCCTGGATGGTACTGTATAGAACAGTCATAATCCTTAAGGAACTCCATCCATCTGCACTGCCTCATATTTAGTTCCTTCTGTGTAAACACATATCTGAGGCTCTTGTGGTCGGTGAAAATCTCAAAAGTCTCACCGTACAAATAATGTCTCCAAATCTTGAGCGCAAAAATGACCGCTGCTAATTCCAGGTTATGTGTCGGATAATTCTTCTCGTGCTCTTTCAATTGTCTAGATGTAACAATCCCCAGCATTGACACTGTAATGGTAAGTGTCTGATCAGGTCGGGTCAGGTCATGCGTGACGATCTCATTAGGATAGTCCATAAATCTTCGAAATGGGACCTTAAGCTAAATACACACAAGTGTAGTAAAGTAACAGATTAAAAAGATCTTAGACATAATTAAATACATATATATATACCAATAGTGGTATATATGCTATATACATAAGTTAAGCCATTTGGCTTTACTAAATAACCAAGGGAAACAAAGGAAAGGGCTTTATTGTCATTTCACTGTTAAACTACAAGACAAAACAGTTTTGTTCTTAATTATATAGGCTTTGCATAAAGCCGTTACCTCAAGTAGCTGGTAAGCTACTTGCATGCTTTGCCGTTACCTCAAGTAGCTGGTAAGCTACTTGCATGCTTTCAAATATACACAACTCCAATGAGTCATGCGATCTAAGCATGCATGCAAGGTCGAGGTCGTTTGTTAAAAAGGCAACCTCCCTTGCTTCTTTACGTTGATTAATGAAAACAAACAAACCAGAGGAACTCTGATATAGTAAAACAGCATGAAAGATTAGTCTGCTCCAGCTTTGAAAATCAGCAAACACAGTAGCAATGATCGGATGCTAACCAAATTCACCACGAGGTAGGTCACTTGTTTAATCTTATACAAGAAGGCTTAATCCTAGTAGTTCAAATTGTTGCCTAGAGATTGAGTGCAGCTCCTTGCACTTCTGGGTTCAAAATCTGTAAATGGTAAATCTGGATATATATATATATATATATATATATATATATATATATATCAAATAGATTATATATATATATATATATAGAACAGATTATATATATATAATGAGAATTGAGAAGTGAGAAGAAATACATAAAGAAAGCCTATATATATAAATATATATAGATAAATAGATATATATATATATATATATATATATATATATATATATATATATATATATATATATATATATATATATATATAAGCAATAGCAACAATAAGAAGAAGACCCAGTTGAAGCCCGGCAAGACCCTCTGCTGAGTGGCTTGCCGCGCCAAGCACCATGTGTTGCCGTGGCAACCCTCCCCCAGCCTTGAGCTTGAGCTAGGTCATGTGCATATCGGACCTTGGATCCACTTGGGTTCAAATAACTACTTGCTTTGGGTCTTAATGTACTATAAACCATATGTAAACTACTGACTCCACAATAAGATATTAGTTTATTAAAATAAATCTATTTTAATAGCTTGGTGCCACTTGGAGCATAAAACTATTGTGAAGAAATAACAGTGTATGAGGTCCTCGGATACCTGAGTAAACGTCAACGACAAAACTTGTAAACTTTGACCCACACAGGTAGGGAATTTACGTTCGTATTTTATATTTGTAGCATTGTCGCTAGTTTTCATAGAAAGAAATTGATGAATATTCATAATAGTATTGTATAGCATAAATGGAGAAAAATTTGAGTTTATGTAAGCTGATGAACTTGGTTAGCTGATGAAGAAGCTCGGTCTTGAATATAAATATAGCAAATATAGCATCAGTAGGTTCAAATCATCTTATAAATCAGTTTAGCAACTTAATATTATTATCTAGCTGTGACAATTTTTAATACATTGCATCATAAGACACACATGCAAATACCTTTCTTGGTAAACTCTACGTGAGTCAGTACTCAGATCCTGTTAAATTCAATATTTTTGACACGTTATTGTTCCAGTGTAAATCAAGTGATCCCGCTAACTCGAGAGCTTGAAATTCTTGAGTCAAGTGATCCCGCTAACTCGGGAGCTTGAAATTCTTCAGTCAAGTGATCCGGCTAACTCGGGAGCTTGACCTTGTTGATATCTTGTTTTCGCCAGCATGTATCTTCAGTTCAGTTTGTTTCTCATACTTGTTATAGCATACATATTTACAACATATGTACAGCATGTCAGCATAATGGATTATTTTATGTTTCTCGATGGAAATAAATGATAAACTGCCAATATAGAATACAAATGCACTATTCTCTACTGAGCTGTGGATGATAGCTCATTCCTCGATTTAAATATTTTAGCTGCAGAGCCCGATCCTGAGCAGACGGCTGATCCGATGTATGTGCCTGAGGAGGAGGGAGACGAAGACAACGACGACGACGGCAGGGAAGACGACTTTTCAGAGGAGTTCTTCCTGTAGATAGGTTTGTTACTTGGGATTGGGATATGGGGCATTGGGAGAGAGAGAGAGAGAGAGAGAGAGAGAGAGAGAGAGAGAGAGAAAAGAAAAAGATATTTTGGTCTGTATAAATTATATATGTTGGTTTTAGATTTCTGAGGAGATGTTGTGTGGATGTATAGGTTTCTCACTAGATCCTTTGTTTTCTGATCATTACATATATTAGTTTCTAGTTTCTATTTATCAGTTATTTTGCCATCTTTGTTAATTGTCAGAGTTTAATTACATTGCTTCCGCATTTTGTATCACTTTGATGTAAAATAAGGAAACTTTGATGAAAGGATCATATCAGGTGATCCGATGGCGCGACCTTTTCTAGTTGAGAGATTGGGAAACGTCGGGCTGTCACACTAGACCCATACGCTATCACCTTTTTGTATTGATTAAGCACACAACCCAAACCAATATACGAAGCATCGCTATATACTGTAAACCCCCCATTGCCTGAAGGTATAGCTAACACTGGAGCTGAAGTGAGTCTCTTCTTGAGTTCTTGAAAACTCTTCTCGCATACCTCACTCCATTCAAACCTTGTATCTTTCCCGTGTAAGTCTCGTGAGTGGTCCTGATATCTTTGAAAAACCCTCAACGAAACGTCGATAGTAACTCGCTAATCCAAGGAAACTACGGATCTCGGTCACGGTCTTTGGTTGCTCCTAATTTACTACTGCTTCGATCTTTGCTGGATCTACAGTGACACCAAGCTTTGAGATGACATGCCCCAAATAGCTAACTTCTTCTAACCAAAACTCGCACTTGCTGAGCTTGGCGTATAACTGGTGTTCACATAGAGTCTGTAGGGCTACTCTCAAGTGCTTTTCATGCTCTTCCTCTGATTTTGAATAAATCAAGATGTCGTCAACAAACACTACGATACAAGAGTCTAGGTGTGGTTTAAACACCCTATTCATTAGATTCATGAATAATGCCGGGGCATTTGTCAGCCCAAACGGCATCACTAGGAACTCATAGTGTCCGTATCGAGTCCTGAATGCAGTCTTTTGAATATCCTCTGCCTTGACTCTCAACTGATGGTATCCCGATCTCAGATCGATCTTTGAGAAATACTTCGCTCCTTGCAGTTGATCAAATAAGTCATCTATCCTAGGCAAAGGGTATCAATTTTTTATGGTAAGTTTGTTCAATTGTCGATAGTCAATGCACAGACGCATTGATCCATCTTTCTTCTTTACAAACAAGACCGGTGCTCCCCATGGAGACACGCTCGGTCTAACAAACCCCTTGTCCATTAGCTCTTGTAGCTGCTCTTTCAACTCCTTCAACTCAGTAGGAGCCATTCTGTATGGTGCTTTAGAAACAGGCTCCATTCCTGGTGCTAAGTCGATGGTGAATTATACTTCTCTCTCTGGAGGTAATCCGGGTAACTCCTCCAGAAATACATCGACGAAGTCTCGCACAACTGCTATCTCAAAGATAACATTCTTCTCCTCCTTATGCTCCTTCAAAAATGCCAAGTATCCACTACACCCTTTTCTGATCAATCGCTCGGCCCCGATTGTCGAGATAAGTTGTAGGTGTGTCGACCTCTCTCCTCAGAATCTAAACGATCTCCTCGTGTTCGGTCTGAAGATGACGATCTTGTTCTTGCAATCTACTGTCGCACAGTGAGTCGATAACCAATCCATGCCAAGGATCACGTCGAATCCTTGCATGTCTAACAGAATTAGGTTCGTCGGTAGCTCAAAGACATCTCCATCCATGACCCTCACGATCACGGAGTAGCAACCCTTCTCGGTATCAACCACTTTCCCAGTAGGAACAGTCACACTTAAAACGAAGTCTAACTCCTCTGGGTCGATTTTCATCCTCTTTGTGAAGCGAGGTGTAACAAATGAGTGGGTAGACCCCGGGTCTATCAACACTCGAGCCTCGTATGTCATGTCGCTTCCCTTCTTATATATTTGTAAAGTACCTAACCATAAATACACATATATATTGTTCATTATCATACTAGATTTTATCACAAGCAAGATTTTCTTATATTTTCTATATGCAGATGCACCTTTTCTATCTAAAATTTCAAGGATTGAAATTTTCTAATTTCAAAGAAGCTCACCTTGAATGACATCGTTTGTGTTATGAGCCTCCTGAGCTGTGACTGCGTAGGCTCTTCCTTGGACGATCGGCTTCCTCACTTGTATAGGTCATGGAATAGGTACTGAAGTCGTCTTCCCTTTGTACATCTCAAGGCATTCCTTGATCAAGTTGCCCACCTTGCCACATCGAAAGAAACCGTGAGTGCCTATCCTACAGTCTGCTGTCTTGTGAGGCTTGCCACACTTGGCACAAGTCTCACGAGGTGTGGAAGAAGCTACTCGAGAAGCCCCCTGTGTGATTGTAGCACCGGTAGTGATAGCAGGGCTCTCGTAGCGTATCGGTCTCCCCGACGCGAGCAATGAAAATCTCTACTGGTTGCTTTGTTGCGCCGGTCTCCCATAACCTCCTTGAAACGGTGGTTTCTGATTATTTGGTATGAATCTCGGCTTTTTGTTCACCGGTTCATAATTTCCCGTTCTGCTTTGATCAGTGTTCCACCTTCCTTGTTGCTCTCTCTAGCGATATTTATTATTATTCTCTTCTTCTACCACCAAGGCTTTACTCATGACCTCCCCATAGGTCCTTAGTTGGAATGGCGCTACTCCTCCCCTTACGTCCGGCTTCAAAGCTTGCTAAAACCTTTTTGCTTTCATCATCTCAGTGATGACGTAGTCGGGCGCAAAGCGAGCGAGTCGCATGAACTCCACTCCGTATTCTCTAACAATCATCTTCCCTTGAGTAAACTATAGAAATTGGATTTCCATTTGGTTCCTCACCACCTCAGGGAAGTACTGTTTATTGAATTCTTCGATGAACTTGTCCCATGTCCAAGGCATGTCTGGGGTCTCCTGAGCCCTAGTCCTAGAAACGGACTTCCACCAAGGCCCAGCCTCCCCGTCTAACATGTAGGCTGCCCAACGGACGCTCTCGTCCTCAGTACAAGTGAGTACACTGAACACTTTCTCCATCTCACTCAGCCAATGCTCCGCCACTATGGGATCTCCCTGTCCAGAAAAGCTAGGAGGTCTCATCCTCCTAAACTCAGTAAATGTAGATGATGTTGGTGGTGTCAGAGCCACTGGAGGTGTCGGTGGCTGCTGCTCGTGGGTAGTATGAGCTGCCAAAGATGCGGCCTGTTGAGCCATAGCAGCTGCCATGGTCTCCATGGTGTGCATCATCCTCTGACGCTCCTCCCTATCCTCATTCCTTTCTCTAATCCCCTCTTGTTCTCTTTGATCTTGATCCTGACGATCTCGATCTCGATTCTCTCTCTGATCTTGGCTCCCTTGGCCACCACAGCCAGAAGCCCCTCCTTGCCCTATAGGCTCTCTATTTATGTCCGAGATAGAATCATCTCGACTACGCAAGCTCCTACTATGACCTCCCCTGGGTCGGCCTCTTCCTTTAGGAAACATAACGGTCTGTACGTGAAAATAAAGTTTTCATTAGCAGAAGTCCCTATGCTCTGATAAAAGAATGATTGTCAGAATTTCTAAAAGAAAATGCTTTGATACCAACTGTGACAGCCCAGATTTCAACACCCCGAAACCCGTGCCATCAGCACGATCCTCCAGACCATGCCCCAAAGCTATACACGGAACATTGGTATTACAAGCACAATTAAATAAATAAAGCAAATAATCTCATAAAGCGAAAATAGTTAATATGCCCAACTGGCATTTTCAAAAGATCTATATTTTCATGCCACTACATGAACAGAGAACCGACCCGAACCATCGATGATAAACAGATCACCCCAGATGGTTCGCCAAAAGAATAATTCAATTTAATTACATGTTCAACAAAATAAAGGCTTGACATACCAAGCCGTACAATCTGCTCTCAAAACCGACTCTCTATCAAATACACAGCAGAGTCTCCTAAAAGAAGTCCTCGGGTGGAGGCTCCAACTCGTCTCTAGGCACGAAATCCGAATCACCCGAATCTACGTCTCCTGAAGCCTCAGCTGCTGCTATCAGTGGACCTGCGACGTATAGTCTAAAGGGTGAGCTACATCCTAGCTCAATAGGGAACAAGCACAATGAACATATAAATTAAGACTCACATATATTCCATGATATTCTAAGCATGATGTGTCTATGCCTTAGCTAGAAAACAGTTTAAAAGATGGTAATTTCATTCAAGTTTACTGGTAATTAGCATGCCTTACATTACTGTTGATTTATCATGAATGACACTGAACATGCCTAAAGCAAAACTTAAATCTTCAACTTAACTAATCCCCGAGCAATATAGAATCGAGCCCCAATGAGATACCCTTCATCATCATCTAAATAGACAGTTGTTATAAAGTATTCACTGGGAATACGACCCAAGCCCCTTTTCACTAGGCGGCGAGGTTAAAACTCATCTCAACATTCTTGAGATGTGCTTACTGTTACGGATAAACCTTCGCACTAGTATACTAATTGGCCGTCGTACCAGTCACAGATATCCTGCCGCGTCAGTCGTGGGTATCCCGCCACGTTGGTGGGGTATCCTATCAAACCTCAAATAACAAAAATAATATGTGCTTTACATATAGTTGTTCACCGTGTAAGTGTGCTATCTTATATCAGTTAGGCCTCAACAGTAATTATTCAATCCTATGTACACATCCCTGGGATGTATACATACCAACATCACACCTGATGCCTTTATTACTTTCTCATCCCTTGGGGATGTCTCAATCTCATTAGATTACTTGTTCTTAATTACTTACATCACACTGATGCCTTTATCACATTCTTGGTGTCACACACGAACCCATTTTCACAAAGCTTTTCACAATTAAAACAACTTCAAATTTGATAATTATATCACTACATACATGCTCTGGAAATTAAAGTACATGTTCAAGGTGTTCTCTACCTCAAGTTTCTGATAGTCCAAGCATCAAGGTCCCAAGCGGCTCTAAGTGCTTGCCTTCACACGTACCACCTATGGTACATCATAACACATGCAATACATCACTAAAGATGTAATGAAGAAGGTCCTGGACCCTCAATGAATCTCAAAGAAAATTTAGAAAGTTAAGCAAAACTGTCAAAGTCGATTAATCGATTCCCAAAATCGATTAATCGAAACTCAAATCGATTAATCGATTCTCAAAATCAATTAATCAAAATTCAAATTCGATTAATTGATCCCAAATCGATTAATCGAAGTCTCTAACATAATGAAGTCGATTCTCAAATCGAGTAGTCGAAGTCTGAAATCGATTAGTCGATCCCAAATCGATTAATCGAAATCCAAAATCGATTAATCGATTTCCCAACTCGATTAGTTGATTTCTCCAGGTCTCTTTTCTCCAGCCACTGGAGGTACCCAGTCGATTAGTCGATTTCCAAATCGACTAATTGAAATCCAAATCGATTAATCAAAATACAATTCGATTAATCGAAATCGAGCTCTCATGACTTTTTAACTTCTGGGCCAAAATCGATTAATCGAACTCCAATTTCGATTTCTAGGATCGAAACCTGGCTCTGATACCATTCTGTGAAGACCCAGACCCACATGCCACAATATTGTTCGGTTCTGGGCTTAGGTCCCCGCCCTGATTTTATTTTTGGCATGGGCTTAAGTCCCCACCCAAAACGCGTCATGACATGTAGCGTCCGCAATCACATATAGCCCAGGGTCAGGACTTTTCCCTATCCGATGTGGGACTATTACACGCGGATTGGTTTCAAAATGTTGCCGAGACCGGCCTTGATAAGGTAATTACAAGCCCATTGGGTCTCGCCCGATACATCTTGTAAATAGGGTTTGATCGATAATGTACTCGATCTCAAAGGTCTTAGCCGCCCACCATTCGTTGGGTTGGAGTACATTGGTGGGTAGTGGTGGCATTGGAGAAGACTCACGCGAAGACGCTCTCGTCAACCCGGATGTGGTATCCGATGCCAACGGTGACGGAGTCCTCACCGGGGATGGGGTAGGTGGTGGCGGTGTGACGTTCTTACGCCGGACCGAAAGCTTGGAGGTTGCCTTCTTCGAAGACAACCGCGTTTTAGGCGGCATTTTGGTGAAAAGTTCAAGAAAACTAGGGTTTACTAATTCAAATTGAAGAAAATACTCGAATCTAGGGTTTACCTTAGGTATTTGATCCAATGCTACGCGGGTTCGATCCGAATTCGATCTAAAATGCCCAAAACCCTAGTTCAATATTCGATCAGAGAGAAGAAGAAGAAGGCGGTCAAAAGCAAGAACTCCAAATGATTTCGAATGGGCGGAAAATCCCTTTGATTTATATATATAGGCCCCGGTTTGATTAATCGATTTCCAAAGTCGATTAATCGAGTTTCAAAACTAGGTTCAGCCGCGCGAAATTGATTAATCGATTTCCAAAATCGATTAATCAAAACTTAAAATCGATTAATCGAAACCATTTCAATTAATCAAAATTGCAGTCATTTAAATTTTTAAGTTTTGGAGCTCACTGGTGTGAGCCAGTCGATTAATCGAAATTCACTTTGATTAATCAAAATTCTAAAATCGATTAATCGAATTTTACTTCGATTAGTCGAAATCGTAAGGTCCTTCAAATTTTTCCCAAATTCATTAAGTGACTCGATTAGTCGAACCTCCAGTTCGATTAATCAAAATTTCAAATCGATTAATCAAATTTAACTTCGATTAATCGAAATCGTATATCATTCTTCAAATTTTTCTAAAATTCTTATGTTACTCGATTAATCGAATCCCCAGATCAATTAATCGAATTCATAAATCAATTAATCGAAACCCAAATCGATTAATCGAAATTTCACTTTGTCATTTTTTTTAATCCTTATCAATTTTCCACTGATTGGCGCATGCCAGTCGACTAATCGACCAAAATCGATTAATCGAATTCCCAAATCAATTAATCGATTTTGATCAGATTCTTCAGATTTTTAAAGTTTTTCGTTTCTTTTGGTTCCTTGATAAAATATGACCAGTTGGTCATTGGTTCTACAAAATACATCATCACGGCATTTAACATTGCATTAGGAATGCTATGTGGATAAAATTGTTTCTCTTGAATGAACTGATCAAAAGATCGGTATTGAATTACAACATATAATTTTAATCTGCAAACATGCTTGCGGTGTTACACTTTGACTCTCAAGCTGTTGCAAACAAGTCCGGATATTATTCTTTCACGTCGGCTTCTCGTTCCCATGTAGCTTCCTCGGCCGGATGATGCTTCCATCAAACAAGCACTAATGGAATCACTTTTGTTCGCAATACTTATTCCTTTCGATCCAAAATCTCCACCGGCTCTTCGATCATAGTCATATCCTCATGCATCTCAAATGATTGACCGCTCAACACGTGATCAGGGTCGTTAAGGTATTTCCTAAGCATAGATACATGGAATGCATTGTGTACCTGATCAAATAACGATGGCAATCCAATGCGGTAAGCAACTTTCCCTACTCGACCCAAAACTTCAAACGGTCCAAGATATTGGGGACTTAGCTTCCCTCTCTTTCCACCTTCATAGGTGACACTTTCACAAACACGTGTTCACCCAACTTGAAGTCTATACTCATCCGCTTGATATCAGCGTAGCTCTTCTGTCTGCTCTGAGCCACTTTGAGTTTTGCCCTTATCATTCGAACATAGGTGGCATTATCTTCAAGTATCTCGGGTCCCAAAATAAATTTCTCCCTGGTTTCTTCCTAATTGATGGGCGATCTACATCACCGTTCGTAAAGATCTTCATATGGTGCCATCCCAATGCTCGTCTGAAAACTATTGTTATATGCGAACTCAATCAAGGGTAGGTGCTGATCCCACGATCCTTGTAATTCTAACATACATGCCCTAAGCATGTCCTCAATGATCTGATTGACCCTCTTAGTTTGTCCGTCAGTTTGTGGATGAAATGTCGTACTGAAATCTAGTCGTGTTCCCATTCCTTCTTGAAATTTCTTCCAAAACTTTTATGTATACAATGGGTCACGGTCTGAAACAATGCTACTCGGAATCTCATGCAAATGGACAATCTCCTTCATATACAGCTCTGCCAGTCTTCCCTCCGTGCACATCGTGTTGTAAGGCAAGAAGTGCGCTGACTTGGTCAATCGATCGACCACTACCCAAATGACATTGTACTTCTTTCCAGTACGCAGTAGCCCAATGATAAAGTCCATAGAGATCGATTCCCACTTCCATTCTGGTATAGGTAGAGGCTGCAATAGGCCTGCGGGATGTCTATGATCGATCTTCACTTGTTGGCACGTCAAACACCGTGACACGTACTCTGCCATATCTTGTTTCAAGCCTCTCCACCAGTAATTCTTTTTCAAATCTTGATACATCTTTGTGCTTCCCGGGTGGATAGCATAGCTTGATTTGTGTGATTCATCCAGAATTGTTTGTCGTAGATCAGCGTTGTCCGGAATACAGAGGCGGCCCTTGAACAACAAGGAACCATCCTCCTTGATTGAAAACTCAGATCTAATGCCTTCAGTTACATCTTAACGAATCTTAGTTAGCGCCGGGTCTTTCATCTGTAGTTCATGGATATGCTCAAATATCACTGGTCTCACTGAGATATTAGCCAAGAAGGCTCTTGTAGCTTGTGACTCAATGCTTGCATCATATAGTGCTAGATCTTCAAACAGTTTTCATCTGTGCACACCCAAAATTAAACTAGCCAATTGAGCTGAACTCTTTCGACTCAAGGCGTCAGCTACTACATTAGCCTTGCCTGGATGGTACTGTATAGAACAGTCATAATCCTTAAGGAACTCCATCCATCTGCACTGCCTCATATTTAGTTCCTTCTATGTAAACAGATATTTGAGGCTCTTGTGGTAGGTGAAAATCTCAAAAGTCTCACCGTACAAATAATGTCTCCAAATCTTGCTCGCAAAAATGACCGCTGCTAATTCCAAGTCATGTGTCGGGTAATTCTTCTCATGTTCTTTCAACTGTCTCGACCCATATGCTATCACCTTTTTGTGTTGATTAAGCACACAGCCCAAACTAGTATACGAAGCATCGCTATACACTGCAAACCCCCCACTACCTGAAGGAATAGCTAACACTAGAGCTGAAGTGAGTCTATTCTTGAGTTCTTGAAAACTCTTCTCGCATGCCTCACTCCATTCAAACCTTGCATCTTTTCGTGTAAGTATCGTGAGTGGTCCTGATATTTTTAAAAAACCCTCAATGAAACGTCGATAGTAACCCGCCAATCCAAGGAAACTGCCAATGTCGGTCACGGCCTTTGGTTGCTCCCAATTCACCACTGCTTCGATCTTTGCTGGATCTACAGTGACACCAAGCTTTGAGACAACATGTCCCAAAAAGCTAACTTCTTCTAACCAAAACTCACATTTGTTGAGCTTGGCATACAGCTGGTGTTCACGTAGAGTCTGTAGGGCTATCCTTAAGTGCTTCTCGTGCTCTTCCTTTGATTTCGAATAGATCAGGATGTCGTCAACAAATACTACGACACAAGAGTCTAGGTGTGGTTTAAACACCCTATTCATCAGATCCATGAATGATACCGGGGCATTTGTCAACCCAAACGGCATCACTAGGAACTCATAGTGTCCGTATCGAGTCCTGAATGCAGTCTTCTGAATATCCTCTGCCTTGACTCTCAACTGATGGTATCCAGATCTCAGATCAATCTTGGAAAAGTACCTTGCTCCTTGTAGTTGATCAAACAGGTCATCTATCCTAGGTAAAAGGTATCGATTCTTAATGATAAGTTTGTTCAATTATCGATAGTCAATGCACAGACGCATTGACCCATCCTTCTTCCTTACAAACAAGACCGGTGCTCCCCATGGAGACACACTCGGTCTAATAAACCCCTTGTCTATTAATTCTTGCAACTATTTTTTCAACTCCTTCAACAAAGCAGGAGCCATTCTGTATGGTGCTTTAGAAACAGGCTCCGTTCCTGGTGCTAAGTCGATGGCGGATTCTACTTCCCTCTCTGGAGGTAATCCAGGTAACTCCTACGAGAATACATCGGCGAAGCCTCGCACAACTGCTATCTCAGATATAACATTCTTCTCCTCTTTATGCTCCTTCAAAAATGCCAAGTATCCACTACACCCTTTTTTGATCAACCGCTCGACCCTGACTGCCGAGATAAGTGGTAGGTGTGTCGACCTCTCTCCTCAAAATCTAAATGATCTCCTCGTGTTGGGTCTGAAGATGATGACTTTATTCTTGCAATCTACCGTCGCACAGTGAGTCGATAACCAATCCATGCCAAGGATCACGTCGAATCCTTTCATGTCTAACAGAATTAGGTTCGCCGGTAGCTCAAAGACATCTCCATCCATGACCCTCACGATCACAGATTTGCAACCCTTCTCGGTATCCACAAATTTCCCAGTAGGAACAGTCACGGTTAAAACGAAGTCTAACTCCTCTGGGTCGAATTTCATTCTCTTTGTGAAGCGAGGGGTAACAAATGAGTGGGTAGACCCCGAGTCTATCAACACTCGAGCTTCATATATCACGTCGCTTCCCTTCTTATATATTTGTAATGCACCTAACCATACATACAGATATATATATTGTTTATTATCATACTAGGAATTATCACACGCAAGTTTTTCTTATATTTTCTATATGGATGCACCTTCTCTATCTAAAAATTTCAAGAATTTAAATTCTTTATTTAAAAGGAAGCTCACCTTGAATCATGTCATTTATATTCTAAGCCTCTTGAGTTGTGACTGCGTAGGCTCTCCCTTGGACGATCGGCTTCCTAGCTTGTATAGGTCGTGGAATAGGTGCTGAAGCCGTCTTCCCTTTGTTCATCTCAGGGCACTCCTTGATCAAGTGGCCCACCTTGCCACATCGGAAGCAACCCCGAGTTCCTTGTCTACAGTCCGTTGTCCTATGAGACTTGCCACACTTGGCACAAGTCTCACGTGGTGTGGAAGAAGCTACTCGCGAGAACCCCTGAGTAACTGTTGCTCCGGTAGTAATAGCAGGGCTCTCATATCTTATTGGCCTCCTCGACGTAAGCAATGGGAATTTCTATTGGTTGGTCTGCTGCGCCGGTCTTTCATAACCTCCTTAGAATAGTGGCTTCTGATTGTTTGATATGAATATCGGCTATTTGTTCACCAGTTCATAATTCTTCGTTCTACTCTGATCCGTATTCCACCTTCCTTGTTGCTCTCTCTGGCGGTATTTATTATTATTCTCTTCCTCCACTACGAGCGCTTTGCTCATGACCTCACCATAGGTCCTCAACTGGAATGGCGCTACTCCTCCCCTCATGTCCGGCTTCAAACCTTGCTGAAACCTCTTTGCTTTCATCATCTCAGTGATGAAATAGTCGGACGCAAAGAGAGCGAGTCGCATGAACTCCACTCTGTATTCTCTCACAGTCATCTTCCCTTGAATCAATTGTAAAAATTGAACTTCCATCTGGTTCCTCACCACTTCAGGGAAGTACTGTTTATTAAATTCCTCGACAAACTCATCCCATGACTAGGGCATATCTAGGGTCTCCTAATCCCTAGTCCTAGAAACGGACTTCCACCAAGGCCCAGCTACCTCGTCTAACATGTAGGCTGCCCAACGAATGCTCTCGTCCTCGATACAAGTGAGCACACTGAACACCTTTTCCATCTTGCTTAACCAGTTTTCAGCTGTCATAGTGTCTACCTGTCCTGAAAAGCTAGGAGGTCTCATCCTCCTAAACTCGGTAAAAGCTTAAGACACTGGCTGTGTCAGAGCCACTGGAGGTGTCGGTGGCTGATGCTACTCATGAGCTGTATGAGCTGCCAAAGATGCTGCCTGTTGAGCCATAGCAACTGCCATGGTGTCTATGGTGTGCATCATCCTCTGACGCTCCTCTCTATCCTCATTCCTTTCTCTAACTCTTTCCTGCTCTCTCTGATCTTGATCCTGACGATCTCGATCTCGATTCTCTCCCTGATCTTAGGTTCCTTGGCCACCACTACTAGAAGCCCCTCCATGTCCTATAGGCTCTCTATTCACGTCCGAGATAAAATCATCTCGACTACGCAAGCTTCTACTATGGCCGATCCTGGGTCGGCCCCTTCCTCTAGAAGACATAACGGTCTGCACGTGAAAACAAAATTTTCATTAGCAGAAGTCCCTAAGTTCTGACAAAAAAATGATTGTCAGAATTTCTAAAAGAAAATTGCTTTGATACCAATTGTGACAACCCAAATTTTGGCACCCCGAAACCCGTGCCATTAGCACGATCCTCCAGACCATGCCCCAAAACTATGCACGAAATATTGGTATAACAAGCGATTATAAAGAGATAAAGCAATTAATTTCATAAAGCGAAAAAAATAACATGCCCATCTGGCATAAACAAAAGACAGTTCTACTTTCATGCCACTGTATGAACAGAGAACCGATCCGAACCATCGGTGATAAACAGATCACCCCAGGAGTTTGAACCTGGTCTTTCTCATTGGTTAGCCAATGGTTCGCCAAAAGAAATAAATCAATTTAATTACATTATTTTAACAAAATAAAGGCTTGACATACCAAGTCGTACACGTATGCTCCCAAAACTACTCTCTGTCAAAGTACACAGCAGAGTCTCCTAGAAGAGGTCCTCGGGAGGAGGCTCCAACTCGTCTCCAGGCACGTAATCCGAATCACTCGGATCAACGTCTCCTGAAATCGCAGCTGCTGCTATCAATGGACCTGCGACGTATAGTCTAAAGGGGTGAGCTACATCCTAGCTCAATAGGGAATAACACAATAAACATATAAATTAAAACTCACATATATTCCATGATATTCTAAGCATGATGAGTCTATACATTTGCTAGAAAAACAGTTCAAAAATTGATAATTTACATTCAAGCTCACTGATAATTAGCATGTCTTACTTTACTGTTGATTTATCATGAATGACACTGAACAGACCTAAAGCAAAACTTAAATCTTCAACTTAAGTAATCCCCAAGCAATATAGCATCGAGCCCCGATGGAATACCCACCATCGTCACCTAAATAGGCAGTTGTAAATAATGTATTCCCTGGGAATACTACCCAAGTCCCTTTTCACTAGGCGGCGGGGTTAAATCTCACTCAACATCCACAGGATGTGCTTTTTACGATTCTGGATAGACCTTACGCCTTTGGTATACGGATTATTGCGTACAGATATCCTTACAAACCTCAAATAACAAAAATAACATGTGCTTTATATATAGTTGTTCACCGTTTAAAGTGCTATCTTATATCAGTTAGGCCTCAACAGTAATTATTCAATCACATATACATCCCTGGGATGTATAATCTACTCGCATCCACTGATGCCTTTATTACTTTCTCATCCCCTGGGGATGGCTCATTCTCATTAGATTACTTTATCTTAGTTACTCGCATCACACAGATGTCTTTATCACATTCTTAGTGTCACACACACACCCATTTTCACAAAGCTTTTCATAGTTAAAATATTTTCAATTTCTGATAAACATATCACTACATACATGCTCTTGTAATTAAAGTACATGTTCAAGGTGTTCCCTACCTCAATTCTCTGAAGGTCTAAGCATCAAGGTCCCACGTGGCTCCTTGTGCTCGCTTTCACACGTACCACCTATGGTACATCACAACACATGCAATACATCACTAAAGATGTAATGAAGAAGGTCCTAGACCCTCCATGAATCTCAAAGTAAAACTAGAAAGTTAAGTAAAACTGCCAAAGTCGATTAATCGATTCCCAAAATCGATTAATCGAAACACAAATCGATTAATCGATTCCCAAAATCGATTAATCGAGACCCAAATCGATTAATCGATTCCCAAAATCCATTAATCGAGATTTAAATTCGATTAATCGATTCCAAATCGATTAATCGAAGTCTCTAACATAATAAGGTCGATTCTCAAATCGAGTTGTCGAAGTCCGAAATCGATTAGTCGATTCTAAATCAATTAATCGAAATCCAAAGTCGATTAATCGATTTCTCAACTCGATTAGTCGATTTCTCCAGGTCATGTTTCTCCAACCACTGGAGGTACCCAGCCGATTAGTCGATTCCCAAATCGATTAATCGAACATCCAAATCAATTAATCGAAATCCAATTCGATTAATCGAAATTGGGCATACTTGACTTTTCAACTACCAAACCAAAATCGATTAATCGAATCTCAATTTCGATTAATCGATTTGGTCCGATTCAGCCCCCTTTCTAGCTGTTCTTCCAAATCTCTTCCCCTTCTTTTCTAAGCCTTTAATCTACTATTTTAAGCGCATTTGACTGAATTTAATCACCTACAATCTATGTAGTACTTCAATTAGAACTCACCTCCGATTAATCTCAAATTGATCAATATTTAGGTCGAAATGGCTAGGGCTCCAGCTTTTCGTTTCAACGATCCTAACGCGTTAGATCCGGCAATCGATGCTACTCCTCCTCTTGATTTGCATTTACCTCTAGCCTCCTTAACTCCTCTTTACTCCTCTCTCTCTCTTCTTAACTCTCTCAACAACTAAAGCAAAAAGAATTTTAGGGTTATTAAACCCTTATATCCTCTCTCCTGCTTGTGAGTTAAACACATACACCAGAGATAGGTGTATGTGACCACTAACTCACACTATACACCATACTTCTGTGACATTCGTACTATGTCAATTCATCACTCCATGTATTCAATGTTTGGCCATCACTTGGTCAAACCTACGATCAATCGGGGACGGATCTCGAGGTCAAAGTTAAACACTTAATTATTCAGGATATTACAAAAGGCTAGTTGCATCTGCTAAATGCAATTGTGCTCCCTACGAAAGTGGCAATTTAATTTTTACTATAAGACATTTTATGTTTCCTTGCTTGCTAGGGACTAACAAATCATAAGTTTGGGGGTGTGATCAGTCACATAATATATCAATTTTTTACCCTTAACTTAGTGATGCTAGGATTTAGTTTGCTACTAAATAAATTAATGATGTGCAAATATTAAGAAAAATCAGTAAAAGAGAGCCAAAGTATTAATATTCGTCAAAATGAACTCGAAAGAGCAGTAAAAGATGATTGAGTGTAACAAAATGATTTGCTATATACTGAAAGTTAGAAAATCGTGAAAGACGATTGAGCGCTGTTACTAAATAACAGAATAAGAAATCGTAATTTACGATTCTTTAGAAGACGTTCAAGAAGCTGAGGCGATACAGAAGAAAAAAAGCAAACAATCATAATTCAGAGAATCATCCAGAGAAAAAGCTATGAAAGATAGAATATCGTGATTTACAATTTTCCAGAAATAGAAGAAAAGGGACAATCGTGATTTACGATTGTATTAATAGAAGTTTTCCAGCTACTACTGCTGCTGTGAATCACATGAAGATCTACACTGCCATGCACCGAATTAGAAGAACTCTTGAATTAGAAGTTTGGCATATCACGGATTTGAGAAGATTGATGAAGACAGACTCTAGAAGATCTCTACTACTGAATAAAAAGAAACAATCCAGAAGTACATCAACAGGAGGAAAGCAAGGAAAGATAAAGTTAGAAGTAAAGTTATATTAGGATAGTTGTGCTGTAGTAATTTCTTTTATTAGAATTAGAAGTTTTGTAAACTGACCCTTATGATCTATAAATAAGAGGCTCGGCACATAGGAAAAACCATCGAAGAAAGTCTCAGCATCAATTAACGACTGAAGTTGGGTTTTCTTTCGATCAAATTTAGAGTAAATTTTTATTGCTTTGTAGATTAGATATCCAAGGTTTCTCAAGAGCAATTGACGATTGCAATTGGAAGTTGAAGATTAGAGTAGATAATTTTATTGCTTTATAGTTTAGATTTATTTTATTGCAATTTCCTGCTTTATAAACATCTTCAAATTTTAATTTGAATTGACGACTCAGGTTGAAGTTTGCAGATTAGTGTAAGGATTTTTACTTTTCCATCTTCAGTTTTCTAGAATTTGATTGACGCTCAAGTTTTAGGAGATTGTTTATTAAATTAAATCTGTATTGATAGGATTTTAGTATTGATTAATGACCAATGCTAGGAAACTTGATATATAGTGTAACGATACTGTTTAAATTCATAAATATCTTATAGCTGAAGATTGTGATTGACGACCATAATCTGAAGAAGGAGGATTAGGATTTATTTTCTGCAATTTAGATTAAAAATAATTCTTTTATTCATATTTCTCTAGTAGTTTAGGAACATAAAAAGATAAATATTAGTTTTCAGAAAAATTAAGTTAATATAGAAAAACTTGTCTTAGTGGGAATGATCCTATACTAGCTCTATAATTTCTATTGTGTGCGTGCAATAGGTTAAGCCTTAATTAGATACATATAAGTAGCCAGTCAGAAACGCATCACTGTTTTGGAATTTTCATATTAAAATCATCTTGGGTCTGTTTGGACTACACTTGGGATTTTTAAACCAAAGCTTATATACCGTGGTGGTGTATTGGCTCAGCACCGAGTCCGATTCATAAGTGGTTTGGGTGTACAGGCCCCACACACCGAACTAAAAGATTATTTATGTAATAGATAACACCTTACTTAAGTGTATCAGTTTCACACGAAAACTAGTTCTTTGGATAAGAACTATCACCCAAAAGGGTGTTTGTGTTTCATAGGGGAACCTGCCCCTTTAATTTAGAAAGGCAAAGACTTCCTTTGGAAGCTACTGGTTTGCTTTGGGGTTTCTAGAGAGAGAAAGAAAGAGAGAGAGAGAGAGAGAGAGAGGAAGAGAGAAAGACTTGAGGAAATTGAATTCGAACGTCGAATCGGCACCATTAATTTTCGATGCATTTGGCTTCTTAGTGTTTTTGTGCCGCGAGAGACTGACGATAATCGACGTGATCGTACCGTGAAGAATGAGGGTTCCATTTTCTCCAAAATCCCAATTTGAAACCCTCTTTTGCAAAGCCATATGATCGCAAGGATATCACGGATTTATTGGTTGCAACCCGTGGAATTTGACCCTTGATTCCACCCCTTTTGATTGGGAGAAGATTGGGTTTCGAAATCTCGGATTTGGGATAAGGGTGAGTTTTGGCGTGATCGGTGCCTTCCATCATGAGATCCAATTTTGTGAGTTTTAGATAGTAAGATTTATGTTTAATAGTTTGGATATTGGTTAGATTTGATGTATGTGTGATTTGGAGTATATATAATGGGTTTTGGGTGTTTTGGATTGAAGAAAAAGAAGCTCGAATGAGTTCTGTGTCTGTCAAAACCGATTGATCGATTTTAGAACCGATCAATCAAATTTGACAGAATAGAAAAGTGCCAAAATTCTAGAGAAATCGATTGGTCGGTTTTGGAAATCGATCGATCGGTTTTGGAAATCAATAGATCGGTTTTGGAAATCGCTCATTCTATTTTGAATGAACTTGCTGACACTGCCTCGGTATTTTGACCGTAACTTTCTATTCAAAACTTCGATTTATAAGATTCTTGTGGTGTTGGAAAGAGGACAACGAGATTTATAAATTTTGTGAATTAGAAAATTAATAAATCAAAATAATTAAAGGTCAAAATTGAGCGAGAAGTTGGGTCAAATTCTAAGTTAGCACGAATTTACCCGTTTTCGCCTCGGTTTTGAGAAAACACTTAAATATATCTAAGTTATTAGTTGTTAGAGTCAATCCTTGATGCATCATTATATGCTTATGATGTATATTAAGGGCGGAAATCCATCGATTGGGCTTTACTTGGCTTCGTGCAACTTCAAGGTTAAGGTAGGGCAATTTTATTACACATTTGCATTTTGATTCGATTCATGGACTCCATGATATGCCTTGAACTTGAACATGTATTTGAATGTGATTTTGAACTTGAACTTGAACATGAATTCGAAATCTGAACATAAATTGTTCAATTTTGATTATAGATTCATGAAAGGTGATTAGATTTGATTTGATCATGAAAAATGTGACCTTTGAACATTGAAATTGAATCTGGATCTTTAAACCTGTGATTAAAATCTTGACCTGTTGAAATTGGATTTTTGATATTGACCTTTGAGATTTTGAAGCGTCGAGTTTTGAAAATAAGTGTAGGAGAAATTCAACACACAATTTTATCTTTATCTTTGATTCATAAACTCTCATGATATGATTTGAATGCATTAGAACTTGTGACTGACTGTATTTGAAAAAAGTCAAAATCCTTGAATGATTAGTGTGCATTGGAACTTTTGAAATAATGAACCTTTTGAAATGAAAATGAACTCTTAATATGAACTTCGAAAATGAACTTTGAATGTAAATTGAAATATGAACTCCTAAGAAGAACTTTGTATGTTTCACCAAAATTTAACTTCGAATGTGATCTTTAAACCCTAATCTGAGACATTAAGACATTGATTGTGGAACCATTGAATCTTTGAACAAGAAACTTCGAAACTAAGAACTTTGAATTCGAACCGGTACGACGGTTTATCCGTAATTTGAACCTTCTTAATTTATAATCTGAACTTTGATCGAAAGAACTGTAATTTGATCGGTACGACAGGATATCCGTAATTTTAATCGGTACGGCGGGATATTCGTAATTTAAATCGGTGCGGCAAGATATCCGTAATTTAAATTGCTACGGTAGTTTTTTTGTAATTCGTTATTGGTATCGTGCTTTGAAATCTGATCATTGAATTTGAAACTCCGAACTTTGAGTTTTTGAATATGAAACTTTGAATCTAAAACCTTAAATCCAAACTTGACTTTTGATCTCTGAGCATGAACTTCAAAAAGGAACCCTTTAGACTTGAAATGTAAACTTTGAATCGGAATCCAATGAACATTGAAATTGAGACATGAATATCAAATCTTCGAACTATGAATATGAGCATCGAATCTGTGAAATTTATATATGAACTATGAAAATAAATTAAGAACCGTGAATCACTGAATATGAATGTCGAACCTAGAAAATGAACCTTGATCTTTGAATACGAGCTTCGAACATTGAAAATTTAGATCCTTGAAATTAAACTCGGAATTTGACATTTTTTGGATTTTAGTTTTGATATGAGATTGCCCTTGGAAATTCTATCATTGAATATGTGCATTGATTAAGGAGATGTACATTGGCATTGATTTCTCTCTATTGAGCTTAGACTATTACCTCACCCCGACTATACGTCACAGGCACAAGTGTAGGTATTGATCAAGATCTTGGCTTCGAGGAAGATTCAAACTACGTACCGAAAGAAGAATTTCTTCCACCTGAGGATTTGTACCCGTAGTTCAGGGATCGTAGATTGTGTAGATTATGGATTTTGATAAGTTTGGGCTTGGTACATTCATGCTATTATACATAAATTTTATACCACTGTTAGGTGATGGTCGGCCATTACTGGTGGTTTGTTTTAGTTATTGTTCATATTGGATATTAGAACTGGAGATTTGAATTATGTCATATGTATTATCTGTTTTGATTTTCGCATGTGTGTAGATGTACCAAGTATTATGTATCAAATTGTGATCTACGATCTGGCGGTCCGATTTTTCTGAAGATTCGTATTAAAAAAAATATGTCGGAAAAATTGGGCTGTCACAATCAAGGATTCCGCTAACCCTAGATTTATAATTTTTCTACCAAAAATCCAAATATTTCAATGACAAATTATTTACCCTCGTTTTACTACAAGCAAAATGAATCGATAAGAATGTGAATATGATAATCGGTATACACTATCCTAACACTATGACGCATTCAATTACGACATGAATCATGCGAAAGGTATAACATATCACAAGTCATATAACCACAACAAGTAAAATCAATAGTACGATATCCTCTATCGGTCTATAAGTTTGATCTATGTGGAATAACTCTTTTATTGTCACTAACCTATAAGATCAACGGCTATAAATGAGTATTTGAGGATATATCAATATGCATAAACTATAGCCGTACGATTCAATAATTTTGATAAGAAATGATAGGATTGAAAATAAATTAGTTAATCATCTAGGGGTTGCGCAGTCCTTGATCATGGGATTTAGCCGCTCATCCTCGATCCGAATGCAACACACGAATTCGAAGCCATAAAAAATGTTCTTTTATTAATCCAATGTTTAGATCTTTTAGGAAAAAATCTGAAACCTTACAAAGCTTTGGTTCATAATTACAAACTAATTATTAAAAGTTATAACTAAACATTGAAAAACTAAGGAGAAAACCTAAGAAAAGGCTAAGAAAATCGGCCAAAAAGAGGACTCGATTGAATTTCCTTTTACAGGTCAATGTTTAGTTTATATAGGGCGCGTTTGGAAGAATTTCCTTTTATAGGTCAATCGATTGAATTCTAAAATTCAATCAATTGACTTCAAAATCTAAAATTGGTGGGCTCAAATGTCTTAAAGTTAATCGATTGATTTTGGAAAATCAATCAATTGAATTTAAATTTGGATTTGAGCGGCAAAAAGGTGAATTCAAATTCAATCGATTGATTTGTCGAACTCAATCGATTGATTTTAAATTCAGATTTTTTGCGGCAAATTAGTTGTCATAAAGTCAATCGATTGACTTTCATAACTCAATCGATTGATTTCGGCATATGACATATTTAGCACTCTTCATCAATGAATGGATCAATCAATTCTTTCATGATTTTTTGTGCTTTCATTGGCTTCATGGTCTAATGCTTTCATGTTGTCCTTAATTACGCTCATTTGTGCTTCTGTAAGATCCAATAGTCAAAAACACCTGAAATCACTAAAACTATGTAACAATCATCAGATTTCTTTCATCGGATGCTAAGTGTAGATATTAGGATGCGAAATATAATCATATTTCAGCACATATCATACTCCCAAACCTACACTTTGCTAGTCCTCGAACAAAGAAAATGATAAATATGTCGGAACAAGTAAACTAACATCCTAAGAAAATAATGCCACTTTCATAGGGAGCACGATTGCATTTAGCATATGCAATAACCCTTTAAACCCTCAGGTGATCCCTAGTGGAGGATTTGTGTCTCTTGAGGGTTTATAGTGAAGTTACCCACAAACTTCCAAAAACAGTTTTTGAAGCCATCGGTAAAAAAAAGTTTTCAAAATCGATTTTCATATAATATATATACTTTTAAAATAAAAAACCTATAATCACTTCAGTATGCAAATTTTCATTCCCAAATACCGATGCTACGATAATTTCACTGTTGCTTATTCCAATTAATCCAATGCTCCGATTCTTAAACCAATTTTTCATTCATGCCTAGAGTGTCGTGTGTGCATATGTCAATGCTTAAATTGTTCTATCGTCGGATTAATCCAAACAAGGAATTGTTGGATCCCAAATCTCGACTCAATCCTCACCTTAGGTATACACTCATAACAAATTCGCTTCGATGACTAATTTATCTTTTCACTCACATATAAGATGGAATTACAATACAAATTAAAAGATCTCACATGATACAAGAAATATGGTGCGACAAAGAATTTTAAGAGTAATCTCATAAGGAATTATGTTTGTATCATAAGCATGTTGTACCAAGTATCATAGTCATTGCTTCATCATTCTCCACAAGGCATTTACCAACCGAGATCGGATCACGAAGGTCTTTTCTAAGGTTGTAATGGGGCTCGGGTGAAGGTTGTGAAAGAAAGGGAAATTGGATTCAAATTTCTCTGAGAAACTAGAAAAAGATTACATTTGATTGTTTTCATTTTTCACTTTCTTTTTCAAATTTTTCATAACTTTTCTTTTTTTATTTTTCTCTACTTTCTCCTTCATTTTCTTTTCGACACCACCGCATGTTCTTCACTTATTTATCATTTTTCTTCCTCTTGTACATATATATATATATATATATATTCTTCTTTTATCTTTTTCTTTTTTCTCTCCCCTTTTTTTATCAAATATATTTCTATCATATGTTCCTTGCAAGCATTACTACCATGTCTCTCTACTTCCTCTTGCTCTCATCTCTTTCCCGACTTCTCAAAAATTATAGGGTAAGGTTTTGCATTTATCAAACTGGTGTTGGGTATGATTCATATAGCTTAACAAGAAATATTAAGGGAAAATTTTTTTTAACAAGGCTCAAAAGAGGTGCAGAAAGGTAAATCGGTATAAGGTGGGCATTTTAGGCACAAATGAGCCAAAGATGACCTTTAATCATTTCCTTTCAAGATGGTAATGATGCCAATTTGTCTTGAATTTAAACACAATGAGTTCTAGAGCAATGATATAAAACATGTAAAATAAATAAACTGAGAAAATGTGTGAGATTTCAACAATTAAGCACGTATTTTAAAGATACCCTGAATTTATTTAGCACTCATCAATAATGAGGAAAAAGTTTTAAAGCTTTCCGAATTTAGTCTTTCTTAGGATCCTAGAATTCTAGATTTGAACTAATCTTTTGATTTTCGGACCTAAGCATGGCGAAGGTGTAAAAAAAAATTTCTAAGCATAAAATTTAGACCAATCTTTAAATGTTCATAATGGAGTTAATTATCCTAAACAACAACAGTTTTACCATGGCATGAATATTTAAAAATTAAAATTTCCATGCATCAGTTACTATAATTTGAAAACTACACCAAAAATGAACACTGATGATTTTTTAAAAACATGGTATTGAAGGTATATTTTAAACAGTGGATCAGCACACGATATAAAAGTTAAAGAATATGAATCACGTATTAAGCACAACACCTCCAAACCTAAGTGGTATTATGCCCTCATTGCACAAAATAATAAATAATAAATGTAAGCAAGAAAGAAAAATAAAACAATTTAGCACAAACACTAACGATGCTCACTCAGTGTTCCTTATGCTTATGAGAGGGCGAAGGAGGAGGGGGAAGAGCTAAGGTCACTCCCCCCCTTTTTTTTCACACCTAATACCTACATAAAAATCGTACTAATTAAATCTAATAAAAAGAAATTAAAATCCCTAAATCAATAATGTACAAGGAGCTTGGTTTGCCTCCCAACAAACGCTAGGTTTTCGGTCTTCAGTCGGACCCCCTCAAATTACGAGAGGAACGAAAAAGGATTGTTCATTTAGCATGTATTTGCTACCTATTTTAGCATCTAATGTCTTAAGGCTTTTTATGGGTGGTCTTTCATCAACATCATCCACCCTATAAACCATGACATTCGAATTCAATTTGTGTTGGGAATTTGAAAGCATTGAATAAGTCATTATTTATAACCAATCGACTTGAGGGTTTGTCTAAGCATTATAAAAATGAATCTCTGGGCACATATGGTGTCTTATATGTAATGCTCGACTGCTCAATCAATGTAAAATAAGGAATTGTGTCCTCTTGCAATTTTTTTGAGGTATTAGAAGGGCATCAGTAATAGGTTGGCTATTTTCTATTGTTTCAATTTTATGTCGGCCAACCACATCTTCCTTGTAAACTACCTTATGTCCACTCCAAAGGGTCACAGTTTCAACCTCATGCTCATGAGCGGGGGTAGTTCCTTCTTCCCAAATCAGGTCTTACGAGATGTTTATTGGTTGGCTAGGCAAGGTATCTTCCTCCCTAGCAATAGCAGCGGCCAACCGCCCATTTTGATATTCAAGCCTCACTAGATGGTCATATTGGGATTGGAGTTCTAATATAGTTAACATCCGATCATCGAAATCAGAACTCCATGGGGATTATGAGTATTATGGGTCAAACTGAGGTTGGTTTGAAAATTTTGGTATATAAAGCTGATTTAATTCACCTGATTTTGTCCCCACCAATTGAGATGTTTATGGGGAGAATTATCTTGATATAGAGTCTAAACATCTCAATTTTGGTATAGAGTCTCATAATTAAACCCATAAGAGATGGGGGCATTGGGATTGTGGGAAACTCCATATCTCAAAGACATAAACTAGAAAAATAAAAATAAAAATACAGAAACCTAGCTAAATCTGAAAACAAAGGTGCGTACTTTGGCCTCTCACGGGTGTCACCTTCGAAGTTTTGATAGACTCGAACCTCGATCTTCAAATCTAAAAACAAGTGAACTATAATTAAAAAATTACTAATGCAAATAAACTAAAAGGCAATAAACTAAATCCTACAAATCCTTAAAAAAAATCCTACAAATCCTCTACAAGAAAAGAAAGAAAATCCAACAAATCCTACAAATCTAAAAAAAATCCTACAAATCTAAAAAAAATCCTACAAATCCTGCAAATCCTAAAAGAAATCCTACAAAAAATCCTACTTAAGAAAAGAAAGAGAGAAAAGAAAATCCTACAAATCTTACAATTCTTACAATCCCTAAAAAACTACAAATCCTACAAATCCTAAACTAGAAATCCTAAAAATTCAAATTTTTAAAAAATTTTAAAAATTCCTAAAAATTAAAAAAAAAATTCAAAAATTCAAAAATCAAAATTCAAAATTTCAAATATTCAAAGAAAATCTAATTTTTTTTTGAAAATCCTAAAAAGAACACACCCAATCCTAAAATTTTATTTTGTGTTTTTTGTTCTTTTAAAATGAAAGCAAACTGAGAAGCAACCACGATTCAAAATCAATCGATTGATTTGCAACAATGAGCAAAATTAATTGACACAGTACTCTGCTCCAAAATCAATCTATTGAAACACAACAGAGAGCAGAATTTTCACAGTTCGCACAAACAAAATAAATTTTTTTTTAACAAAAACTAAACACTCCTAAAAATTAATAAAATTTTATTGCTTCCCCGATAACGGCGCTAAAAATTTGATCGATTTTAAAAGTAGTACCTTGCAAGTGTACAAGTTCTATTGTAGCAGGGCGAATACAAGGGTGTCGAACCTATAGAGAAGCGCGTACTTTGATTAATTTTAAAGAGTATAATGAGACTAAGAAAGTACCAAAGGTAAGATTTTTCTACAATGAAAATGAACACCTATACCAACACAATTAAAGAAATCTAAACAAAGCTTATGTAAGGAAAACAGTAAATAATCAAACAACTATAATGAGATAATCAAGGATTCTGCTAATCCTAGATTTATAATTTTTCTACTAGCAATCAAAACATATCAATGACAAATTATTTACCCTTATTTTACTACAAGTAAAATGATTCAATAAGAATGTGATTATGATAATTGGTATACACTATCCTAACACTACGACGCATTCAATCACGACATGAATCATGCGAAAGGTATAACATATCACAAGTCACATAACCACAATAAATAAAATCAATCGTACGACATCCTATATCGGTCTACAGGATCCACTACGTGAAAAAGCCATAAAAACCACTGCCTATAAACAGTGGTTTTTTTATGCAATTTTTTTTTAAAAATATATATATATTTAATTATTTGGAGCGCTCATCAACATTCTGTTTTCATATATTTGATGGTGTTAGATCTGCAAATACTGAATACTAGCTGTATAAGAAAAAATATGATAAATGGACTATTTTTATTTTTTCCCGTTCCTTTTTTAATTGAGAAAGGCAATTGGATGTGAAACATTCATATTTAAGTTAGATGTGGCAAAAAATATTTGCAGATAAGCTGACTAGTCATGGGTCTACTACGCCATCGGGGTTAGTGTTAGCGGCTGTGGCTCATGCTGCCTCACCATACCACCCAATGTGAAACTGATCAATGGAAAGCTGCTTCACCATACCACCCAAAGTTCATGTCTCTGCAGCTACAACAACCTGTGGATAATAATAAGAAAATGAAGTGAGCATTCAAAGTACAATATACAGAAACAAAAGCAACTCCATGTCACTCAACCAATCAACCATAACATCGAAATAAAACAGAATATTCAGACCAGGAAGAGATTTTAATACGACTGTGATGTAACCAAACTCCACGTAGGATGTCGCTTGATAAAACAGAATCGACATCTTAATCGTAATAGAGATCTGTTTCCCACTTGGTGTAGCCTCTGCTCCACGATCCCGATCTGGAAGTTGCTCAGCTTCTCCATTAGTTGCAAGGATGATTGACTTTATTATAGTAGTATTTTACGATATTATCCCTTGCATACTTAATGACTATACCTGCTGTATTATCGCAAAAAATGTATGAATTCAAAGCAAGAAAAATAGGTATTATCGCAAAATTTACCATCTCGTGGCAATGAAGGATATATGAGGAGGTGTTACTGCAAAATTTTGTACATAGATGTTTTTTTGCCTTGCCAATGTTTTTCATCCGTCCAAGAACAAACATACCGACAACAATATATCTGCACTAGAAATGTTTTGAGTTTAGAGCCCAAACTAATGAATGAAAAAATCATAACAATAATCATCTACGAAGAACTGAGAACTAATAAAGTTAGAACAGTAACTATGAACAACAAAAGAACCAAAAGCTAAATTCTTAAAAGGCACCAAGATATGGTCTGGAAATATGATTATGCTAATTCCCATAGCATTAGAGTGTGAGTTATCATTATGCCATGTGGCGCATATTTTATCTCACACCATTAAAGTTGACTTTTTATCTCACAACATTAAAATGTGAGTTATCATTATGCCATATGGCGCATATTTTTGATCACTTCAAATCATTCAAGAGGCAATCTATCATTGGAACATGTCTCTGCTCAAAGAAACATGCTTATACGTGGATGTGAACCATCCGATTGATGAACTTTAATATCAGCCATTAAACTAAAAAATGGTTGATATTATAGTCCACAGATCAGATGGTTTAAATCTCTCTAAAACATCATTTTTTGAATTTTTTTGCACTTCAATCTATGATCTATCACTTTGGTTGTATGGATCACCCACATCTCAAACTATTGAAGGTGTGTAAATGACCTTTACACCATTTTGGTGTTCAAATGATGGTCCTGAGAGTTGGGTCCTTTATAAAAAAGGCTCACCTCATGGGAAACATAACTAGCAGCACCTCCTCTCCTCGAAGACCTAAAATCAGAGGGATTCAGGGATCCATCAACATCCTTCAATCCATGTGCAGGTCCGCAACGACCAAGATGCTTATGAGAACCTAGACGAAATGCCAAACATGTATGAATATGTATTAGTTGCAGATAAAAGAACACAGAAATACATTAGAAAATGTAGTGCCGAGGTTTGAGAGGCAAAAGATACCATTTTCTATAGCAGAAAAGCTGCTGCGTCCACTTCCAAGTTTTAAGTTCTCCACACCTGCTTGCATGGTGATTTGAGAGATGATCATAGACAGATAGTGAACTACTACCACGCCCGAACCGAGAATTGTGAATCCCGGTATCAAGGTTTCGAGGTTTTCCATTGCTGAAAGATAAATTATTACTGCTGTCCATGTACTCCATTGCATCTTCAACAATACCAGATCCAAGTGCCACTTGTGGAGAAATAGGCATACCTTCTAGAGAATCTGATGGCATCTGTGCAGATAGAGAAGAGGAAGAAGAAAATGATTCATCACTTGCATGTGATCCATCTGATCGACGACGAGGAGTCCAAACACCACGATCGGGTCTATCCTTATTTTGTGTGCGTTTATCTTGCCTTTCGGAGACAGAAACAAAGTCATGCAGCTCCTTCCCACTTTTCTTATCATCAACAATTCTTTTGGCATCAGAATCAGAGAGATCCTTCAAAACCGAGTTCACGTTGGTGGGTCGAGGGGGACGCTTCTCCTTTTCTGAATTCAGTGTCAGAAATTGCTGCTCTGATAGAACTGCCACCATAGGTGATTGAATCTGACGTGTTTCCTTGTTTGAAAGTACGCTTTTGATCATCCTTCCACCAGCTTCACATAGCTGGTTTTGTTTGAAGGCAGATGAACCTACTGAATTTTTCATTGGGGATGTAACAATCTGCTGATGGGATACACCACTAGACACCTGTACAAAGCATCCAAACTTAAAAAAAATATTAAGTTTTTTGCTTTTAATTCGAAAGCAAAAATAGGAAAAAATAGAGCCTAAATAGATGGGAAAAGCCAGTGAGAATGATGATGATGATCATCATAAAGCAATTGGTAAGAATTTAGTACCCACAGAAAACAGTGAATTCCATACAATAAGTTATTTAAAAAAGAGTACAGACTATGACAAATAACCCGGTCACGAATGTTTTTTTTTTTTTTGATATCCGTGGGTGTCCGGGCCAGCTTGTGTGCTCCTCGACTATTCCCACGGGGCCCTGGAGCTAACAACCGGGTAATACTCCAGTGGCCTTGAGGGGACTCGAACTGGTGACCATTGGGGAGCAAACCCAGGGCCTGACCAACTGAGGTACCTCTCCGAGTTCCCGGTCACCAATGTTAGTGATTGTGTGATAAAATTTTTGCACATGGCACCATTATTGTCTCCATGTGGTGTAGTGATGTGAATGGGGCAATTGTTTAGATCAGATTCATTCCTAAAATTGCATCCAAAAACTCTCTTCCCTATGATTTAGTGGCTACAAGCGCCAGAAAATGAACGCCTAAAACAGATTTCAAAAATCGTATGGTAGTTATTCATAAAAAAAAACATATGGTAGCTGCCTCTAAATCACAGGGTAGAAACAACTTTTTTAGCGATGAATACAATCTAAATGATGGGTCAATGCTCCACATCGCCCCACGTGTACAAAATTGATTGCTAAAACAGCACCAAGAAACTCTCTGGCATGTGATTTAGAGAGTAGCAGCGCCAAAAAGTGAACAGCGAGAACAGATTGGGAAAATTGCATGGTAGTCGTTCATTTTCTAGTGCTTGCAGCCTCTAAATCACAGGGTAGAGATAGTCTCTAATGCATGTTTAGCAATGAATACAGTCTAAATGATGGCCATATGCACTAAATGAAAAAGCATGCACTGAAATGGTACCATGTGTAAAAATTGATCACCCAATCACCAACATCGGTGACCAAGTCAGTCACCTTAGACTAGCTCTTTCAACAACAACAAGAATATCATCAATTATTCAAAAATTATAATATCAAACTTAAAAAAACAAAAATCAGTTAATTCCCTAGACGACAGACCCAAAAAACAACTTTTAGTAAAAAGGGAATAATGAAAAAAATTAGATGCCTACACGAGAACTCTCCTTCTCTTTCCCTTTTAGAAGCAGGAGTCTCCTTTTTCCGGCTTCAAAACCTCCAAAGCCACTCGAAATAGTTCCATCAGTGCCAGGGACTATAAATTTATATGCAATATTTAGAAGTTATTTCCAATGAAGGATTAATGAAACTACCAAAAATCAACATAATGTGCATACAAACAGAGATGTGATTACCGACCAGCATCAAACAGAACTAAAGTTGCAACTGATTTAATAAGGCAAGCCCCACATATCAATACTAAAGGATGTGAGACAATAAGGAACATTGAACCACCCAAAGATCGGGCACAGAGGTTGATGTTCTTGAGGCGAATGAAGATCACCAACAAGATGTTCTTGAGGCGAATGAAGATCATCCAAATCTACACAGAAAAAAAACAATCAGAAAATAGATGGTTAGATGTTAATTCTACGCGGCACACATCCCAAAGAGTGAATGTGAGACTTCTTGGGATGTGTGCCACGTAGAACCAACATTTGACTGTTTGATGGTAAGCTCATGATCTCAAGATTTATGGTGTGGAAGATTGTCAATGAATTTTTACTTTGATTAAGTGAGGCGGCTATAACATAAGGTATTTCAAATAAAAATTTCTGAAATTAGATAAAAATATTTGGGTTAATTCTCATTACTGGGAACTATTTATAGAATTTAAGGTTTTCTATTGGGATTAGGATTTCATAAACTCGGACAAATATCTGATTTTTTTAGTAGATGCACAATATGTCTAGTAAAAGTTCAGAAGAATAAAAGAGCAATAGCACCACTGGTAGAAAAAACTACCTTCATACTAAACTTCTGAAGAAATAATTCTTACACCAAGATTTGAAGCAACTTAGATGGAAGCTTAAAGGGGAAAATAAAAAAAGGACCATTAGTTCATTTTAAAGTGTATGGTAGTGAACGAACTGTTATGACAGTTAGTGTATTCACTTTGCAACTATATATTCCCTCATAAATCTGCAAGCAAATTCAGCATCATACGTGTTCAATTTTATAGTTTAGCATGATCAAAACACAAGATCAATATGATGCAGAGCATGCCACATATAGTCTCACTAACAATTCATCAAAAAATTACTCCTAAAAGTTAGCCAACACAGTAGCAGACAGATCTAGGCACAGAGATTTTGTTAAAAAAATATGGCATAATACAGTGAATATTGGATTGGAGAATTACCCCTGCTTCATTGAAAAATAAAAATTCAGTAAGTACCTTTTACAAATAAAAATTTAGTATAACCGAGGAAACTGAACTTCCCATCAGAATGTCTGATCCAATCGCGGAGAATCAAGTGAGCCATTGAACTGAGGCCCACTTGCTGCAAATATAATCAGGTTTTGTTGTGTTTAAAAATAAAAATAAATTAAACTAGTAGAACCAAAACAATCTATTTGATATCTCTAGCAAATGTACTATCCTTACCCAAGCCAATTCCTCAACCGAGATAGCTCGATTTCCCTCCTCTTCGAAGTAATCAAAAGCTGTACTGGCAATCTGCTCCCACGCTTCAAGCGCCTCTAGCTGATATGGGCTAATTGTAGCAGCACAAAATTATTCAGCAGAAAAAATAGATAATTCAAATGCATAAAAAATAAAATTTACACACTCAAACCGTCATTCCAAATTTGCAGTCATATAAGCTTGATAGAAAGACGATAAGTCCAAGACATTGCTATTCTCTGTAATGCCATATACCTTAATCAGAGTCGGTGCTAGCATCTAAAATGAGAAGCAGAGCAAATATCAGAATATAAGACTCTTTAACTATGATTTCCACATCAAAAAGGATTGATCATCTAACATGATAACATCATATTTTCTGTTACAAAACACTTGTATAAAAGCTAAATGTAAGTCAGTCTGAAACCTTCCATTCAATGATCAGACGGTGTTGAAATATGAGTATTTTACGTCTCATCAGCAATCATGGAGGGAACTGAGTTGGATCCACTTAAGAGTTCGGTGAGACTCAAGCTTGCAGCAGAATTATACCTTGACGAATTGAAGATGTTAGCTAGACCTTCTCAATGTTGATTTAGTTGGTGATATCTACATCTCCCGTCTCCGCATCAAGCATTTCTACATCCACATCCTCATCATCACCCTTGTATTGAAACAACACCAAACAATATGGGAAACTTAATTATAAGCCTGATCTGCAGATCAATTATAACTGCCAAAAGAAAAGGATTGAGCGTAGCAATTACTCATTGCCATGCTAGTAGAAGGTAACAGATGTCCTGATTCCATGCCTTTCACCTGCTCAATGCAACAAAAGTTGCTCATGGTTGTAATTTCCCAAACAATTAATGTATATAGAATGAAGACCCTCCAAAAAAGTTGACAGCTTTGGGCAGTTTACTTCAGTCACAGCATGTTTTCTCAAGTGTGCTATGGCATGCCACAATGTAAATCAGTGGTAACCTATTATATATTTAGTGGTCCCCTGCTTGAACCAATGCATGTGTCGACAAATATTGAAACTGGCTCTGATGCTAACACATAACGACACCAAATCCAACTACACTTTTCTATCAAAATTGGGGTATTTTTTTACCTAACAGAGCCAAAAAGGAGTAGATGTGCCAAAAAGGAGTTGTAGATTTATAAACAGCCCTTCCAAACTGAAAGGACAAAAATTTTCTAGGAGAAAGTTGGCTATTCGAAACTCGTCGCGTTGTTGTCTCATTACTTCATAGTCATGGTATAGGTTTGAGATAGGATAGAATAAGAATCTTTCGCACTCTTGTCCCAAATTTCCTTTGCCGCTTTGAAAAACATCACAATTGCACTAATTGTTGGTTCCACATTGTTCAACAAATGGGATTGAATTTGGGCATCTTCAACCACCCAGTCTTCAACTCTTTATAATCGTTTGAGGTATGGACAGGCCCAAGTGATGTCGAGTACTTTTAACTTATGCCTACTTATAAGAAAAACATCAACGGAAGTGGCCTATTGTAAATAGTTTGCTCGGTCTCTTTTATATTTTTTTGATGCGCAAGTTTGCTCGGTTTAACTTCATGGATGTGGTTTGAAATACCAAAGACTCAGATGCAATAAAATATTATTTTTAAAATTTCCTTTTCCTTCCATTTTTGCATTAACAGGCCTGAGAAAACAGAAATTTTTGGGTTTCAATTTCAAAAAATAAAAATAGAAACAACAGGAAACCGAAGCAATTCATTTAGGTTCTGGCAGAATCGAACCGAAAACTAAAATTTTCTGTTTAGGTTTGGTTAACCAAATCTACGTCCCTTATGAGCATGTAGATGCATCTAAATCTATAGCAACTACAATGGAATACCAATAATAGCACAACAAATTCCTATAAAAAAGAAGCAGAAGGATAGGACCATCTACAAGCTTTAAATCAGCAAACAAAACAAAAAAAAACACTCGACATCAAAAGATCGACATAATATAATTGCATGAACACTTGAACTAGTAAAAGAAAAATTACCTGAATCGCACTCGCTTGAGATCTCTAGTTCCATCTTGAAGTGCCACAAGGGTTAGATATACACCAGATTCATATTGTTCTATCCATTCTGCCTCAACTTGATGATCAATTGCTGATGTGGGACTTCTGGGTTGCAAACTATTCTCACCATTTCGAAGTAGTGCCGGTTCATTACCGGCAATATTCTCTGATCTACCATTAGCTGTGAATAATTCACCATTCCCATTTCGCAGTCCCACATATGAAGAATGCTCTTCTTCCCTCCCATTGGAGTTCTCAACTCTTTGACTTTGGAAATGAGAATTTGTTCCATTGACACGAAAAGTTTCTCCTTGTAAATGAGTTCCACCCAACACTCCATTTATAGTAAAGCCATTAGCTGTGGGAGAAGGTAAGTGAGAACCATTGTTTGCACCATTTCTCGGATGACAATGTTCTCCATTTGGAACATGGTGGTGGCCAGCATTTGGCTCCAAACCATTTGGTAGGTAAACAGGTCTTATGTTGTCACCGTCATAAACCCCAATGGGCAGATTCTCAGCCAAATCTTTTAGCTAAATAACATTGATAAACGTAAGTAAATATAAAATAAATAAAGGAACCAAATCACTGAGAAGGTGACCAAACAAAAAATCGTAAAGAATATACATCCAATTGCAAAAAGCTTCTTAGTGATACCAAAACTCAAATAATAAAATATCATAATCAAGGGGCATATTGGTGGCACTTTCTTAAGAGAGAGAATCAAGGGAACAAGAATAATTAAACACAGTGGTGAAAAGATAAGGAACTTTCTGCATAAGAGAAGAGTTTAGGGGGCTCAGCCCCCAAAGCTGAAACAGTATGAATTACAAGTGATTTTGCTTGCCGTTTTCAGCCACAAGTATTTGGTAAATGGTAGAAGATACTAGCCCAATTTATCCCTAGTTTTTCATTGGAAATATTTTTCAGTTGCAAATTTTGCATCCCAGTACAGTATGGAATGTGATGAGGACGTTTGATATTTGCGGCAAGGAGGCGCGGTTATGCTTCATATCACATGTCAACTTAAACAACCATTTTGTTCTTAGGGATATAACTTAAAAATGAAATAAGAAAGAAACCTTAAGAAGAAAAAAAGGTATGAAAATCCTTACATACCATTCCTACCAGCTAATCCTTATATATATATATATATATATATATATATATATATATATATATATATATATAAGTGGGATGTATACAATTCCTACCAGCTAATCACATAACACACTTACTTGATTTAAAAAAAAAAAGTGTAGTACCTTTTATGTACCATTGCAGTAACATAAGCATATATAGATAAAAAATAATGAAGACAAGTTATTTCCGTTTAATATTTGAGATTCTGCCCGACACATGGCTTCCAAAGTCCTATAATACAACTTCAAAGCCTCTATTCTTCTCTGTTCTGCCCATATGCTGTCCATTAAGTTTGCACTCGGTAAACTTCCAGCAATACATCGTTCTCCAAGAGCACTACTTGGAAAGATAGCTTCCAAAATTATATTAGCCCTACGTGTAACATCGGTTGTTACATTTTTGTCACATGATGAGAGAAAGTGTTCCAGTTCTGCTGAAGGTTTTTGTCACATTAGAAACAATGACAAATTGGTTGGTTTGTTTAAAAAGGACTCAATAAATAAATGACCATCTAAAGATAAACTATCCACTAATCAAATGTAACTATATGTTTACAATTGATACATGTGACTACTAGGTAAGAGATGCTAAAGTGTATTGCTAAAGTCACTAATAGATAATGGCGTTGAACAATTCACAGTTCATACATGCCTGAAACTGCTATGCTAAAGTAGTGTATATTATTACTGACACCAGTAAAATATGGATTGCAGTATGTAAATATGAAATAATTGATTTCAATAAGAATAACTTGGAATAGTTAAATACAATTATTTGCTTAGCGTACTGGTCACCACGATATGATACCAATACTACAAGACATGTAGGATACAATTGAAACATTTCGTATCATCCATTTTGTTGTTTTTTAAAACTCGTAACTATTTTCTTATTTTGTCAAAGAACCTGCAAAATAATATATGTATGTGTCTCTGTGTGTGATTGTGCAATAGAAACTTAATTCATTTATTATACAAGATATACAAAAGTGAATCCATCAGAGGGAACAAATATTTCTCTTTTGATGATAAAACACACACATGCTCTATATATGAAACAATCATCATATACAGATACACGCTACTACTATCCAGAAGTAACAAAGCTAAGTGCTGCCATTAAGGCACAGGAAGGGTCTACTTATGCTCCATCAGATTGCTTTTGGAGGCAGGTCTTCCTCTTACTGATATGGAACTCACTAATGAATCTCATTCTGTACCTCAATATAGTTCCTTATCACTAAGGAGTAAGGTCAGTATAAGAATCTGATGCATCTCTCATCTCTGGTGTTGGATCACCTACTAACTACTCGGATGCGGCAAAGACTAGAACCACCTCCATGTTTGGACATGGAACCTAACAGAACTTTCAAAATGTGAGTTCTAAACCCACTTGAGTAGCTAACAGTATGTCTCAATCTCGTCTGAGGTATGAGCGTATACTATGATTATAAGGAGGAACTCGGTTTGGGTCTCGACCACTTGTAAGTGGCTCTTCGGAAAATCGATTTTTTCTGATGAATTGGAAGGCAAGTATGGGTGGTTAAAGAAATTATTTTTTCTGATAAATTTTAAACGCCACAGATTGCATCTTTGGCACAAATGTACCTTGGCTCCACAGATGTTCATAGCACCTCCAGATAAGCTTCCTGTACCAAGTAAGTTGTCTTCCTCATTAACAAACATTCGTTCATCTAGTTCACCTTTATTACATATAATTAGACATCTTAATCTTAGGAAATTTAGCAGTTAAAATTAAAAATTAGCAGTGATCAACATATTCAAGATGAAGATTAAGGATAAGCTAAAACAAAATCAAAATGATAAAAACAGAACGCCAAAAAAAGGGGAAAAAATCTATAAATAAATAAAAAAGGGAAAAAATCAGATAAAAACAGATCGCCAAAAAAAAATCAGATAAAAACATATTTGATCCGCATCTCAGATCTGAGTGAGTTCAAGAATAAGGATGACGAGAAGATCTCATACCTAGCACTGGACCAGATATGAAAATTGCTTCATTGATATGGAAATCTAGCCGTCGATCTGATCTGAAATAGCTTCGATCATTAAAAATTTCCTTGCACAGATTAAAGCGATCTGATCTTCAACTCCCAAGATGGAAATCTAGCTTCGATCTCAGCTGAATTGGGGGAAGTTGAGAGCTTCGATCTGAGCTGAAATGAGGCTTAAAAATAACTTGAGAGCTTCGATCTGAGCTGAAATAGGGCAAAGTCTAGGGTTTGTCGAGACGAGAGAGAGAGAGAGAGAGAGAGAGAGAGAGAGAGAGGCTTTGGTTTGAAATGAGGTTGCTTAAGAGAGGCTTTGATTTTTTAGGAAATATAAAAGAGAGGTAAGAGCCCGATATTAGGTTGCCCGATAGGTTTGCACGTGACCAGGGGTTCAAGTTGTACGTGACACTATTTTAAGTTATAAAACTACTGTTTTGTAACTTAAACTACTAGTTTAAGAGGTAGAATATTCAACCACTCTTTTAAGCAATAGTCTATTTTCTATAGTTGTATTTTCCTCATTTTGACGTAGTGATCGATCTAGGTGAAATGACTCTTTTATTGTCGCCGATCTACAAGGTCAATGGCTATAAATGAGTATTCGAGGATATATCAATATGCATAAACTATATCCGTACGATTCAATAATTATGACAAGAAATGATGGGATTGAAAACTCATCTAGGGGTTGCGCCCTCCTTGATCGCGGGATTTAGTTGCTAATCCTCGATCCGAATGCAACACACGAATTCGAAGCCATAAAAAATGCTTATTTATTTATCCAATGTTTGGATCTTTTAGAAAAAGATTCAGAACCTTACAAAGCTTTGGTTACTAATTACAAACTAATTATCAAAAATTAAAATTAAACATTTAAAAAATAAAGAGAAAACCTAAGAAAAGACTAAGAAAATCGGCCAAAAAGCAGCCTCCCAAAAGAGGACTCCCGAACCATAAACATTGCTTTGTTTATATAGGGCGCTTGGAAGAATTCCCTTTTACATGTCAATTCAATCAATTGTCTTCAAAATCTGAAATTGACGGGCTCAAATGTCTTAAAGTCAATCGATTAATTTTGAGAAATCAATCGATTGAATTTAAATTTGGATTTGACCTGTAAAAATGTGAATTCAAATTCAATATATTGATTTTTAGAGCTCAATCGATTGATTTTAAATTCAGATTGTGAGTGACAAATTACTTATCATAAATTCAATCGATTGATTTTCATAACTCAATCTATTGATTTTGACATGCGACATATCTAGCTCTCTTCATCAATGACGGGATCAATCGGTTCTTTTACGGTTTTTGGTACTTCCATTAGCTTCATGGTTTGATACTTCCATGTTGTCCTTAATTATGCTCATTTGTGCTTCTGCAAGATCCAACGGTCAATAACAGCTGAAACCACTAAAATTATGTAACAGTCGTCAGATTTCTTTCATCGGATGGCTAAGTATAGATATTAGAGTGAGAAATATAGTCATATTTTGGCACAAATCAGTTGGTTCTTGTGGAAGAACACAAAAGACTTTAAGGAAGAGATTAAGGAGTTTGAGAAGAAACGGATTGAAAAAGAAAGGTTGTGACGGCTATGATTTCTTAAGAAGAAGAAAAGAAAAGAATAGAAGGAGAGAATTGGATTACTTATTTAAATAAGATTTTCAAAAATAGGGTAGGTTCTAATGTGAAGCGCTATCACCAAGTATAGTACAAAACACATCTAATACTACAAAATAAAGTTTAAGAAAATTTGGGTTGTTACAACCAATTTTCAAACCTTTTAATACTAACAAATCTTAGCTTAAATATGCAAATGTTAAGATTTCCTTCTATCCAAAGATTATAAAATTGGTTGAACACTTTAACTACATAAAAAATTCAATTGCTTGGATGTTGACATAGCCCTAGGGCTGTCAATGGGCCAGGTTTCAGCTTGGGCTCAGCCCGGATGGGCCGGGTTCGGGCTCAATATTTTTTATCATTTAATAAATAGGTTGGGCCTGACTAAGTCCGGATAAGAAACAAGTTTGGGCTACAATGTGTCCTGCCCGGTCCAGCCCGTTTATCATGAGGTTCTTATTTTTAACAAAAAAAACCTCTTAATAATATTAGAAACCCGGCCCAAATAGTTAATCAGGCCGGATTCAAGCTACAACAATCCAAAATCAGGCTGAGCCTAGCCCGATTAGCTATCGGGCTGAGTTCAGGCCCAAAATATATTTTTTAAAAAATAGGCCGGATGAAAAATCCGGCCCGAATCAGGCCCAACTAGGCCTGTTGACAGCCCTACATAGCCCTTATTGAATATGGGGCCAAGGTTCAAAATTTCTTTCCTCAACTTTTACTTTAGGCAACCTCTATCAACGCTCACCTATTTATTGAAAATGCCGACTTAATAATTTTCGGTTGTATGGTCGGCGCTAGGCACTTTCATTAAGTGCCCACGAATAGGGGTTTCCTTTAATTTGTTGCTTTAGACAAAGATTCTCCAGAGTAGTTAATGATATCATAGTTTGTTAAAAAGGATTTATTTGCTTTAGACAAGATTCTCCGGAATGGTTAATAGCATCATAGTTCGTTAAAAGGGAAATTTACCTCATCGGCTCTGTCATAGTCAGAGGCCCTGTATTTTCACCTATACCTAAATTGATAAGTTGGGAGCCTAGTCGACCCTAAGGATAGCAAAAAATTTAAATTATCCCCTTTCTTTAACGCACAAAAACATCATCTTCTTCCTTATTTTAATCTGGTATAATTTTTAAAAGTTAGAGGTGACAAAAGTGACGGCATCTTCTCCTCAATCCAAACTATTCCGATCTACTATTTGGATCGACCCAAATATACCTTTTTTGTCAGAGACTGTAGTAGATTAGAATGAGAAAGAAGTGGATACACTTATATAATTTAAAATTTTAAATATTTACATTTTTCTATATTTACGCGATGTGAAACGAGATCTATTCCGATCCAAATTATACCGATCTGCTATTTGGATTAACCTAGATACTCCTTTTTCGTCAAAGACTGTAGGAGATTAGAATGAGGAAAAAGATGATATACCTATATAATTTAAAATTTTAAATATTTACATTTTTCTATATTTATGCGATATAAAACGAGATCTATGCTGTCTAATTTGAAGGCCACAATATAAAATCGATAGTGTCAAAGATAAATATGAAAAAAATACGATATCGACTCTGTACACAGTCGATATTGACTTTGTACACAGTTGGTACCGACCATTTTAAAAGTCGTCAACGACTATTTATAGAGTCGTCATCGACTCTGTACAGAGTCATCATCGATTATATATATTAAAAAAAAAAAAAAATTATATATTAAAAAAAATAAAATAATTTATTTATTATTATTTTTATATATATAATTGATGACGACTCTGTACACAGTCGATGACGACTCTATATAGAATCGATAGCGACTATAAATAGTCGTTGACAACTTTGTACAGAGTCGATTACGACTCTTAAAATGATCGATACCGATTGTGTTAAGAGTCGCCATCGATTGTTAATTTTTTTTTTTTTTTTTTTAAAGAAGTAATATTACCTTCTTTTTGTGTCTATCTTTGGCGCCATCTATTTTATTATGTGGCCTTCAAATCAGACGGCATAAATTCGATTTCACATTGCGTAAATATAGAAAAATATAAATATTTAAAATTTGAAATCATGTAGAATGAAAAAAAGTGTAAGATGGGATATTTCGGACTTTTGTGCTAGCTGAAAATAACTTGGCTAAAAACTGATCAGTTTAAATAAAGATAAAAATACAGGGCCTCTGACACAAAAGACGTATCTGATAGGGCCGGTCAGGTAAGTTTAAACATACACACGAGTTTTATACGGTCACATGGTTAAAAAGGACTTTCAAAAGTTCTTTAGCAAATTATTAATGGTAGCAGCTACTTTTCGCTGACAACGACCTTTTGACGTAAATCCAAAATATTTAGGGAAATTTACCTGACCGGCCCTGTCAGATACGCCTTTTACGTCAGAAGCCCTATAGTTTCACTTTTACCCAGACAAACCAGCTCCAAGCCTAGCCGACCCTAAGGAGAGTAAAAGGTCCAAATTACCCCCTTCTAAAACCTTCTTTAACAAACAAAGCATCGTCTTCTTCCTCATTTTAACCTGCAAAAAAGTTAGAGGTGTAAAACCCTAGACGGAGTGTCCTTACTTAGTCTGATCTGCTCCGATCTGCTCCGATCTGCTATTTCGAAGAAGAAAACAGAGGCTTGGAAGAAGAAGGCCCTGAACTTTGTCCTTGCGACTAGAGGTATCCTACTTAACCCCATTTTCAGTTTATTAGTGTTATATAGTGATGCAGTATCTCTTAGAAGAAGAAGGCCCTGCATTTCGTCATCGGCTCCATATACATCCGATATCGATATCACATACAATCGATATCGATTGTGTATAGAGTCGATTACGACTCTATTTGAAATCGATATCGATTATATATACAATCGATATCGATTGTTTATACAATCGATATCGATTATATATACAATCGATATCGATTGTGTATAGAGTCGATGCCGATTGTATATAGAGTCGATATCGATTGTATTTGCAATCGACTAAGAGTTATAGTCGTCTTTTCTCTTTTATTTCATCAGTCTTATGACCCTTCCTTCTCATTCTTAAACAGACGATGACGGACGTGAGGATTCCTCTTCTTTGTCACTATGATGGCCTTCTTGTAAACGATGATGGCTTGTATGAAGGTGGCGTGAGGCTTATTAACATTTCAATTGAAATTTCTTATGAACAATTCATAAGGCGAGTGTCTCTGCCGCTTATCAGGTTTCATATGAAGATAGTGAATACACTTTGAGTTGCCGACATTTTGGACTCGATGATTTGGCTACATTATTTAGTTTTTATAAATCCGGAGTGGACGTTATAAAAGTATTCATCATTAAGGAACCGCTCATCCTTCCCGATTGAAGTTTAACAAGTAAATCTCTGGACTGATTTTGTGTCTCATTCATTTCAGCCATGTAAGTTTGAGGATGAAATTAGATACGATACCGTCTGCGTTAGGCGATGGCGGTTATATTGTGTGAAACGATGGCGGAGGAAAGCAACATTTGATTTAAACGATGCTCGATTGAATCGTATGATGACCCAAAGAAATACATGCATGGGTCACAACAATGTAGTCAATGGTTAGACTATACTTAGAGGGTGGTGGATACCAACGATTTGATCATATCTTCCCGGTGGATGGACAACTTGGTTTACTCAAAACTTATGTTCTACCATGCCATCGATGGAAATTACCGAGTAACTCAACCCCATGTCCATACATATGAGCACCCTTCTGAAGGGCCTAGCCAACCACGCCATTATCCATTCTGTGAAGGATCCGGTCAATCACATCAGAACCCCTTCGGTGAAGGATCTAGTCAACCACCCGAGAACACCGCCATGAATGAAGATACCTTAGAAGAAGAATATGAAGGCGAACCAGATGGGTTTATCAAAGAGGACCCGAAAATTTTTGTGAGAGATATTGACAATCCCCTAGTAGACGGAGATTACGAAATGTCAGAGACATCGGGCGATTCCTCCGATGAAGAGGTGGAAACTGAATATCGGAATTGGACGATTTAAAATTGGAGATCTTCCGAGACAAACAAACATTTCAAAGAGCATTGAAAGAACACGGTTGAGAAAAACTTTCAAATTCGCCTTTGAGGACCGCTAGTTATCGAAAGTGATGACGGATGCTCTAACCCGATTGTTCGTGGCGAATACATGCTTCTAAATTGACGGGCTCGATTCTTTCCAAATCAAGACATTCAATAGTACTCACACATGCGAGCCGCTAAGATCGGACCGCACGGTCACCGTAATGCAACAATCTCCTTCAGCGAATTATATGTGGGATAAACTTATGGAAGGATTCACTACACACGGCGTCGATAATGTTTGATATTGCAAAAGCTTATAATGTGCAAATCTCATATGCAAAAGCTTGGAGGGGAAAAGAGCTTGCCCTTAATGATATTAGAGGAAGTTGGGAAGGACAATTTGTTGATCTACCGGCCTACGTGAAGGAGATGAAGAGGGTAGATCCTAATGTACAAACATCCTTTCAACTTACTCTTGACGGTAAGTTTCAAAGATTTTTTTGGAGTTTTGGCTCATGCATCTAGCTACCATAATACACTTCGTCGCATATTGCTTGTAGACGGCACACACCTACGAGGATGTTTCGAAGGGATCCTCCTTATCGCCTCTGCGCAAGACGGTAATGGTCATATATTACCGTTAGCATTTGCCGTGGTCGAGTTAGAAGAAGAGGATACGTGGATGTGGTTTCTTGAACGGGTAGGTGCGTTCGTGATCGATGGGTTTAACGAGGATCTCGTAATTATCACGGACAGGTCGAAGGGTTTAATAAATGCGGTGAAACGTATCTTCCCTAACGCATATCACAACCATCATGCATATGACACAAAATTTGCAAGACAAGTATCCCAGAACAATGTGAAGGGTCTATGGTAGGATATTCGAATATTCAGAGAAATTTGATTATTTTATCAACGAAATGAAGAAAGATCCTGCTGATTCTCAGATCGTAGAATATATTTTAAAAATAGATCCAAAGCATTGGGCACGCGCACATATGGAAGGAAGGCAGTACGAGTCCCTGACTACGAATATTGCCGAAAGTTTAAACAGCGTGCTAAAGATAGCTCGAGAGAGACCAATTATTGACTTAATCAGAACTACTAGAGAGAAAATGGATCATTTTCAAAACGCGAGAGAGATATCGATAAATGGACCACCCTTCTCCGCCCGAGCGATGCTCACATGAAGAAAGTGTTGCAATGGGCGGTGAAAGAGAGCTCAACCATACGGTAGCGATCAATTCCAAGTCAATTCGGAAATTACATTCATCACGTCGACTTGGAATACAAGACCTGAGTTGCCAGTTGGCACATTCATGGCTTGCCTTGCTCCCATGCCGCGCCATCAATCGAAGAAGTTACGACTACCATAAATTTTGTGAGAACTGGTTTTCACCGCTTGCTTTAGACAAACATATGACGAGCAATGGGTTCCCACTCGATAAAGTCAATGGGAGTTCCAAGCGAGCAACTCCCCGAAAATATGAAAGTGAGACCACCCTATTATTGCCGAAAGCAAGCCGTCGTCGAGGAAGAGAAGGATAAGGTCTAAGGGCAGGTTAGGGCACTCTGATTAGCAGTGCAACGAATATGGTCACAACTTGCAGGAGTCGCAAGGCTGGGACCGATGGGCTAACTGTATATTTTTAATAATGATAGATTGAATGTAAATGAGAAATTCGTAATCCATGTTTTTTACACTCTATTATAGTCATTCTTGATGTATCATAGAGTCGCATCGATTGTATATATATAGATAACGTCGATATCGATTCATTTAAGAATCGGCATCGATTATGAATATCGCCAATGACGATTTACATATATGATATCGATTATTTATACAATCGACATTTATTACATACGTAGTCGAAAGCGATTATTTATATAGTCGATGACGACTATATATGTAGTCGCTAATGGATGCTATTCTACTTTTTAACTACAAGTACATAAAAATAGTGCCATTATATTCAAAATAATTCAATTTTCAATTACAAAAATATTCGAATGCAACCACACTATTACAAAAATATTCAAATACAACCACACTATCACGCTCCCCTCCTTTTGTCTTCCTTCACAAGATTCGCCATCGCCTGTATGTAGCCAGTATGGCCAATTTCTATCGATCCTCTCTATATCCGATTCACAAGTCAAATTTCTTCCCCATCATAAAGTATTCGACATACTTCACAACAAACACTCCGCAATCACAGGAGTTGGTCTGTCGGGGGATGGCTTTGATCCGGCAGTCAGTAGATGGCCAAGGATAGTTCTTCTTTATTAGCGCAGAGGAGTCACCGTACAAATATAAGATCACGGGAAGGTATTGTGTCTGTTTCGAAATAATAGAGAGGAGTGTCAGATATGTTAAGCTAACAATGATAAAAGATATGCTAAGCAAAATATCTTACCAGCGCCTGTAATTGGGCCACATATCTTTCCTTAGAGGGCCTATTAAATATAGGGTCGACGATCATTATCGATCGTTCGACTACCTTTACGATCGCAGTTTACCAAAGGTAGTGGTTGTTCGTAATGTATTGGCATAAATATCTACAAAAAGTAATATAATCTCAAAGGGTAGGATAGAAAAATTAAAAGAATAATTATAAAGAGGATAAAAGCATACTATGTTGCATCGTGAGCCCACGTATCCCGGCTCATTGTAGAAGAAAGTTTCCATCGACCTCTTCCCCGGTCTCTCTTTGTTTATAGGCGTACCCACACGTGAACTTGAACCTCGATCGATCGGTCGCACAATTTTTCAAAGAAGCAAAACTTGTTGAAATCTCTCGATTCATAGCCCATGTAATGCCGCTGTCGCAAGGTCCATTAGGAAGTTTTTGACATTTTCTCAGATGAATTTTATCATCAATAACTTCCAAATGTCTCATGTAGGCGCCCATAACACAAACCAATGCGTTAGATTAAAATATGCAAGAAGAGTTTAATACATAATCGTTAGCGACTCAGACATCATCGATATCGATTCCTTTTAGAGTCGGTAACGATTATTTAAGTCGTCAAATAGTTGTCGACTCTCTAATGAATCGATATCGATGATGTATGTAGTCGCTAACGATTACATAAGCCATCGCTAGCGACTCTACAAGCCATCGACATATTCCATGAGCCATCGATAACGATTACATAAGCCATCGATCGATTTTGCCTACAAGATATTAAAATATACACTTACAAAGTTATCCAGAACCTGGTTTCCGCCAGACATCAAGGATTGCACCACCATTGTACTTGCCGAAGCTAACATATTCTCTCATAAAAATGACCAACTTAACTAATCTTCATGATAAATATATAATAATAAAGTTAAGTATTTAGGGTAATTCTACTTACTCCTCCTTCACAGCTTGTTCCATATGTCTAGCATATATTTTTCTCCGTTATTAGCTCAAGAGCATCTTCATCAAGAGACCTGGACCGGTAATGATTGCCACCGATCCAGTGCTCAGCTTGGTCCTTCACCGCCTTCAGTGGGCTTTATTTCAACCGCTACCCTTCATTTGGGCCTTAGGTTTGATGGAAATTATTTTTGGCTTTAAGCTTGCCTAGGTCTTAAGCGAAGCTCAGCTTGTTGGTGAGGCAATTGGGAAGAGGTTTCCTCTTCACCAGCAGGACCCTTATCAGATTGGGTCTCAGGCTGCTCGTCAGCAGCTGCCTTCACCTCATCAACGGGAGGAGGAGGAGAAACCTGATGCGCAGGAGCTAATGGTTCCTTATTGAAGGCTGTGTCGCACACCTTCGATATCAGCTCCTCCATAGCCACATCCTGTACATCGAAATAATGGTGTAAAATAAGAATTAATTTTTGGTCCATATTTTAAAATGTCCAAATCGATTTTAAATATAATCGCTATCGATTATATATATAGTCGCTATCGATTATATATATAGTCGCTATCGATTATATATATAGTCGCGATCGATCATATATATAGTCGCTATCGATTATATATATAGTCGCTATCTATTTTATATATGGTCGTTATCGATTATATAGATAAAAAATTGAATATTAAAACTAGATTTCAACATATACCTTAGGTCTTCCAATAAATTTTCAAGGAGATCTTTTATTTCAGTCTGGCCCTTTCTGACTAAAGAGTTGTAGTGATTTAACTTCTGCCACTCCGCATCCCTTGAATTCAGCCTCTCATTGAAGGAGTTGCAGAGTTTCTCTAAAGAAGCGCAACGTTTAGCCAGGGCCTTATTCTCTCCCTCCAAATCGCTCACTCTTTGGGTGAGCTTCAAGTTATCCAGCATCAAATGATCGACCCTCCTCAACAAAGAATCATTGGAGGTGGACGCTTCAGCCGAGCTATCTTTCACTGCCAGGCTCTCCTTGGCGGCCCCCCTAGTTCTTGGCCGACCCTCTCCCACTAGCACGGGGCCCCTTTTCGAGAGGGGTTCTTCTTCAGACGTCGATGCGTCATCCCATTCTTCCTCTCCCTCTCCAAGATTATCGACCGGAATGTAATTTCTTTTCTTCTTCGGCCGAATCTCTTCCACAGCTTTCTTGATCGGTTCTTTCCTCTTCCCCCCAACCTCCTTTTGAACCCGTAGATATTCTCTTACCACGGGTATCTCTAATTCAAAGCCCTGAGGCATGAGGGGAGCGCGAACCTTTTGAAAGAAAATGAAACAACAGAATAAAATGATCGTTATATATATAATAAATCACTCTCGATTGTGTAAAGAATCGCTATCGATTCCTTACCTTAACAAATCACTATCGATTAGATAATGAATCGTTATCGATTACTTATTAAGTCGTTATCGACTCTGTAAGTAATCGCTATCGATTCGTAAATGAATCAGTAGCGATTCTCAGAATGAATCGCATCGATTCTAGAATGAATCAGTAAGTTGCTTTTTTTTTTTGAATAGACCTCATACCTTCCCTAACATCGCCTGAGTGTAACCTTTGATCCTCGGATCATACCGTCCACCATTTCAATTGTGGAAAGGGTCCTTGAGGCCTAGCCGGATGGCGATATATCCAGGATCTCATAAGCCCACCATTGAAGTACATATGCATCCATATGTGTTGTACGCCTTCGTACTTTATCCATCTGTTTTTCTATTCGCCGCCCTTTATTATATACTCCATCAAGTCCCGGTAGACGAGCACCACTTGAGTTCGAAGATCCATATCATCGATGAGGTCGATGTAGTCTTCGTAAATTTGATGGTGGGAACCGGGAAGAGAAATATGCACAACACAAATGTATGGGACAACTTTAAGAAGTCCTCATCACTTTCCACTCTATAAATTGCAGGATCTATATGAGACCGGAGAATTTTTCCGGGAGGCGTTCCACGAAAGTATTTGTTTCTAATGGTTTGTTCTACCGATGGTTTACCGGATGGGGTATCCTTTTCTGGGCCAACTACGGCAAGGCCCAGTATCAATGCAATGTCTATCTTCCGAAGATAGACATCAGTCTTCCCAATTCGAAATGGTTTTATCAACCCAAAATGTCAAGACCGAATCCACACATCGAAAGAAATCCCACACCCTTGGATTTGAAATATTCCACCAAAACGAATCTCTCAAGAACTTCTTCCGATCCGAGTAGCACTTTCGTAGAGATTCAAAACGACCGGAGAACACTTGGCAACAGCACGGTGTACAACCATCTTGACAGTCTTTTGAAATGAACTGTAATAAAAACGAAAGGACTCAGCACCATACTAACAAGGATAGTTAAAAATGTTGATGAAATGTATATATAAAACCTCAGATTACATCTAGAGTGACGATTACATAGGTAATCGATACCGACTCTAGATGTAATCGAGATAGAGTCTATATATAATCGAAACCGACTCTATATGTAATCGATATCGAGTCTATATGTAATCGATATAGACTCAAAAGATTTCATGAAGTCGCCATTGAATCAAAATGTTTCATTTACTTGCAAAATTTTCAATTACATTCATAATAGTTCAATTAAAATTAAAAGTAAAAGGAAAATCTTGCAAGTCTACATATAATCGATAACGATTACATATGTAAGCGCTAACGACTCTATATGTAATCGATATCGATTACCGATGAAATCGCCAACGACTCAATATATATTCGCAATGACCTCAAAATGTTTATTTATATAGAAATTACTTGATTTACTGACTCTTAAGTTTCTTTTTCTTTCTTTTGTTCTATTTCTTTTCTTCCTTCTTCTTTACCTACATCGATTATCTCTATAATCGATATCGTTCCTATATGTAATCGCTACCGACTCTCAACGTAATCGATCTCGATTACTTATGAAATCGCTATCAATTAAATATAAATCTACATTGATCTCAAAATGTTTAATTTACCTGTCAGGTAAATTTCCCTTATTTACATAGAAAATATTTAATTTACGGACTCAAAAGAATTCATGAAGTCGCCATTGCATCAAAAAGTTGTTTCATTTACTTCAAAATATTTGAATTACATTCAAATTTTTTCATTTATAATTAAAAAAAAAAAGAAAAGTTAGGAAGAAGGATGAAGAGCAGGTGGTGGATGGGGTGGAGAGCCGGGTGGTTCCGGCTTCAGTTTCTTTTTCTTTTTCTTTTCTTCCTTCTTCTTTTTCTTTTCTTCCTTCCTCTTCTTCTTCTTTTCTTCCTTCGCCAAAATCTCCATTACTTCATCGTACTCGTCCCACAGGAACTGCAGAGGATCTGGTTCTGGTGGTGGTGGTGGGTCCTCCCATACAGGATAGAACTTTATTGGGTTATAGAAGGTTTTTTCTTCGTCGTCAGACATTGGGAAAAATATGGGCTGCTAGGGATGATAGGTGGTTTGCTAAGGTCGAACTAAACTCAGTATTTAAAGCTCCTAGATTGTGGAATACGAATCATTGTATTAAATTTTCTCATTCTTCCAACCTAACTTGCCATAATGGTTTTACAAAGGGTAGTTGGCAATAAATTGAACGCCTACCGAGATAAATATAAAACCTCGTATGATTTATTATATGGCATCGAGGGTAATAACTATAGGAAATTATTTCAAATGATGGGTATTAATTATATTCATAGAGTCGATATCGATTTGTTATAGATTCATCCATAGCTTTATATAGTCGATTACTACATATATAATCTTTATCGACTCTAAAGGTATCGAGAACGTTTTCCGATATGTAATCGGTAGCGATTACATATATAATCGATATCGACTACATATGTAGTCGTAATCGATTACATATGTAATCGTTACCGATTACATATGGGAAAACCTAAAAAAAATATGTCAAAATATGCAACAAAGAGAGGAGAAATAAAAAATCTATAGCGATGGAAGCTAATTTTAATTCTAACTTACAGATTTGGTAGCTTGAAGGTTATAGTTTTGAACGCGATCGTCCACGAAGCGTCAACGACTCTCCACCGACTTCGAACGAAAAAGTAAATTCAAAACAGTAAATGATTTGAAACGACGGCGGCTATTTATTACTGTGGGGGTAGTTTGGGTATTTCCTACAGGCGTGCCTCAGCTCGGCGCGCAGCTGGTTTGTCTGGGTAAAAGTGAAACTATAGGGCTTCTGACGTAAAAGGCGTATCTGACAGGGCCGGTCAGGTAAATTTCCCAAATATTTATATAAAAACAAATATACCAGACGTATATAACGCCCAAACCCATCAACTGAAAATCAATGACTAAGTCCAAATGCTGACATCATACACTTCTCGAACTTTAGTGTTTTAGCAAAGTTTTTATAAAACAAAAGTTATGAGTTTTAACATTTAGAAAAAAATTTTGCAATTAGAAGTTCAAATTTTGACCAAATCATAAAAAATGGAATTTTGTTTTTTGACTGAAAAATTAATTTTTTATTCTTTTAGATTTTCAATTTAAAACTTTTTTTTGGTGGATCCAAATGGAGGATATTTTCTTATTTAATATGACATACCTTAAGTAAATGGAAGAAAAGACTGACTGGTTGACATCTTTGGTGCCTGTTTATGTGTTGCTTGATGCCTGTTGGAAGTCATTCCTAATTGAATTCAGACGATCAACCAAGAATCCTAGACAATATTTCATAATTTTGGATGATCATGCAAAACTAGGGATGATCATCCAAACAATCGAATGATCTTTCAAAGAACTGAATGATCTTCCAAAATTTTTGAATAATCTTCCATAAAATTTGTCAGACTTTCAAAAATTTTGGAGAATCTACAAAATTTTTGGCCAATCCTCCAAAACATTAGACTTCTTTCAAAAAATTTGGAAAATCTAGGAAAGTTTTGAATGATCATCTTTTAAAATTTTGGGCGATCTTTTAAAATTTTGAAAGATCTTCTGAAATTTTGGTCGATCTTTCAGAAATTTGGTTTCGAGGAGCAATGATTTTCATCATAGGTGCCCTCCCAGATGTCTTAAATGGAACATTTATCTTCACTAAATAGAGTGCCCCAGCTTCACACGACATTTGTACCGTGGCTTTTAGTCCTAAAAAAAAGAGGTATTATTTTTGAGATTTGTGTCATGTGGAACACTATTTAAGCCATCTGATTCTAAGGTCATGATTTGAAGATCTTCTATGTTAAATTGGATGATATAGATCATGTTTCGTTCCAATTTTTGGCACAAGATCTTTACACCATGGTCTTACAAACATACAACTTAGATATGTTTCCGATGCACCCACAATCCTAGAAACCATGTGCCACGGTAATTCCCGTATCTAACCGTGTATGCACAAGAACTAATGAACATGCGTTCAATGTGTGGTCTCTTTTTAAGGCCAATTATCATTGTCCAGTCTAAATGATTTGCTGTAGGCAGATTAAATTAATAATCTTTGATGATTTAATTATTTTAATTGTGTTAGATCAATATTATATTTTAATTGTGTTATAAATATTTTTTAGGGAGCCATTACTTGCACTCAGAAACTTGGCTCTTGCACCGAGGTTAAAGAAAGACTTGATATTTTAGGGACACGGGACATGTGAAAATGCAACTTTGGCTGTTTGATTTGAATGAAGTTCACAATCAATAGATGCATAAGAATGGAGCAAAACGAGATATTTATCTTATGATCTATTGCAGTCAATTGTTGAATCAGATAATAACCTTTGACTATATTTAATCACACGATAAAAATTATATTTCGTACTAATCTTTAACATTTAGTATCTTTAAATCATTGCCTTCAAATCAAAAGATTTAGATGGTGTTTTTATGTAGTAGAGGTTTTCAAACTTGCAAGTCTTTGTTTTAAATCGGTGCGAAGGTTAAGTTTTCGAGTGCAAGTAATGGCACCCTATTTTTTATTTTAAAAAGTTTCTTTGTAGCATCATTAAAAGAAAAAACGTTATTTTCTAACACCTAATCATTGGCAAAGGCATTTTAGCCATTTTGAAGGTTTTCAAAGAGAGATGAGAACTCTCTCCTTCACTAATTAGTTTGATAGAGGACTCCTACTCATTAAAAAGTCATAAAAGGAAGGGAAATTTACCTGATCAACCCTATCAGATACACCTTTTCCGTCAGAGACCCTATATTTTCACCTTTACCCAAATTGACCAGCTCCTTCAGAGACCCTAAGGAGAGTAAAAAGTCCAAATTACCTCCTTCAATGACTTTCTTTAACCCACAAAAACATCCTCTTCTTCCTTATTATATTTTAATCTGTTGCAATTAGTAAAAAGATAGAGGTGACGAAGGTGACAACGTCTTCTTCCTTAGTCCGATCTACTCAGATCTGCTATTTGGAAGAAGAAAACAGAGGGTTAGGAGAAGAAGCCCCTGTATTTTGCCATTGAGAAAAGAAGACCCTGCAGTTTGTCATTGCGACACAAGGTATATTCAGATTATCTAGTGTAAACCTCATTTTCAGTTTGTTAGGGCCTCTTAATAATGCTGTATAAGAAATAATTTTATTTTATTGGTCTCCATTTTTAGTTTGTTAAGGTCTCTTAATAGTGTAGTATAAGAAATAATTTTATTTTATTGGTCAATTTTTTAAACAGTCGATAACGAATATTTAAACAGTCGATATCGATTCGTTAACCAAGCGAAATCGACTGATTATACAATTGATATCGACTTTATCAACAGTCGACATGTGTTAACAGTTATCGTTTCTCTTTTGTGTCATGAGTCTTATAACCCCTTCCTTCTTATTCTTAAACAGGCGATGTCGGAGGTGGATATTTTTCTTCTCTGTCATTATAATGGCCTTCTTGTGAGCGATGATAACTTGTATAAAGGTGGCCGACAGAGCATTATTAACATTTCGACGAGTATTCATAAAGCGAATGTCCGCTGTAAGTTTTGCAATGACAGATGAAACAGTTTCTATTAAGTTCTATATGAAGATAGTGAATACCCCTCTGCTTACCGATATTTTAGACTTTGATGATTTGGCCACTCTATTTACGTTTTATAAAGCTAGGGTGAACGTGATAAATGTATTCATCATTAAAGAACTGTCATTCTTTCGAATCGAAGCTGAACAAATACCTCTTGAAGGGATTGATTTTGACATTAATCATTCCTTTCAGTCATGTAAGTTTGAGGAGGATGGGCATATATATGATACCATTCGGTTAAGCGATGAAGACGATATTACGGCGAACATGCCAACCAGGAAAGCAACTATTGATTTAAACGATACTCCAGTTGAATCATATGATTACTCACTAAAATTTATACATGGGTTACAACAATATAGTCAAAGGTTAGACTACACTTTAGAAAGGGTGGGGGATACCGACGATTTCAGTCATATCTTCCTCGGTGTATGGAAAACTTGTTTGACTTATGAATTATGTTCTATCGTTCCATCGTTCCATCGATGGGGATTACCGGAAGAGCTGAATCCCATATCCATGCATATGAGCACCCCTTCGGTGAAGGGCCTAGTCAATCATGCCAGAATCCTTTCAATGAAGGGCCTAGTCAACCACATCAGAACCCCTTCGATGAAGGATCTAGTCAACCACACCCTAATCATCCTCAACCCACTAATGAAGATAACTTAGAAGAAGATTATGATGGTGAACAAGATGGGTTTATAAAAGAGGATTAAAAAAATTTTGTGAGAGGCATTGATGATCCCCTAGTAGATGGAGCTTACGAAGTGTCAGAGACATCGAGCTACTCTTTTGATCAAGAGGTAGAAATTGAATACTGAAATTAGACGTTTAAAGTTGGAAATATCTTCAGAGACAAACAAACATTCCAAAGAACATTGAAAAAATACACGGTGGAGAAAAACTTTCAAATCTGGCACTTGAAAACTGCTAGTTATCGAGTGATAGTCGGATGCTACGAACCCGATTATTCTTGATGTATACATGTGTCTAAATTGACTGGGCTTGACTCTTTCAAAATCAAAAGGTATAATAGTACTTACACATGCGGGGCCACTAAGATCTGACCACACGGTCACCGTAATACAATAATCTCCTTCGTAGCCAACTATATAAGGGAGAAACTTATGAAAGGATTCGACTACTCACCTGCGTCAATAATGTTTGATATTGTAAAAACATATAATGTATAAATCACATATGCTAACGCTTGGAGGGGGAAAGAACTCACGCTGAATGATATTAGAGGTAGTTGGGAAGGACAATTTATAGATCTACTAGCCTACATGGAGGAGATGGAGAGGATAGATCCTAATGTACAAACGTCCTTTCAACTTACACCTGACGGTAAGTTCCAAAGATTTTTTTACGATTTTCGCCAGTGCATTGGAAGCTACCACAATACACTTCGTCACATATTGCTTATAGATGGCACACACCTACAGGGATGTTTCAAAGGGATCCTACTTATCACCTCGGAGCAAGACGGTAATGGCTATATATTACCATTAATGTTTGCCATCGTTGAGTTAGAAGAAGAGGACACGTGGATGTAGTTTCTTGAACGGATAGGTGCGTTCGTGATCGGTGAGTTTATCGAAGATTTTATTATTATCACGGATAGGTCGAAGGGTTTAATAAAGGTGGTGAAATGGATCTTCCCTAACGCATACCACAACTACTGCATGCGACATATAATATAAAATTTGACACACAAGTATCCCAGGAACAACGTGTTGGATCTATGGTAGAGCGCTTCATGTGTATATTCAGTAGAGAGATTTGATCATTTTATTAACAAAATAAAGAAAGATGTTACTGATCCTCGGGCCGTAGAGTATATTTTAAAAATAGACCCAAAGCATTGGGCACGCTATCATGGGGTCACTCTTCCAGCAGTGTCAGCCCGTGCGGCACCTAACGCCTAATGCGCTAAGTCAGCTTATCTCTGATACCAACTGTCACGGGGCATCCTTCGACGCACCATCAACCTGCGCGATGCCTCGCTACCGCATGCAACGAAGCCAATCAATCTCTTCATCAGCTCTGATACCACCTGCCTAGAGGACGGGAACTCCCCCTCGTGGTTACCTCTATTTTGCGACCTACCATTTAATGTATCGTGCCCCTTATGACAAGCTTGCTTGCACCACTGTTTCATACTTGGCCTGCTCAAGTTTTACCCTGTGTACTGCACTAGTACCTCGCTTCGTAATAGTATTGGCATGCAGCTTTCCATGCCGTTATGTCTTGCTCACATGCAGAACCAAGCCCACAGTAGCGTGCCTATCCCATGCTGCAGTGCTTAACAGAGTCCCACGCAGCCCTCAAGTGTTCTCGCGAAGTTACCCAGTTGTATGCACCGCGACGCATAGTCTGAGCCATACTTCAACCTCTCATTGGGTGCGACACGGCATCACTGCATCGACGTCCTAGGCCCACCCTTTCAGGCCTAGGAGACACTTGCGCCCCCTCTGGCAATGCAAGGCCCCGTATGGAGGGGAATAGCTCTTGAGCTCTCTTCCCCTATATAAGGGTAAAATAGTAATTCAGCTAATATAACAGAACCTCAAATCCCTTGGTTTGACATACTTTACTGTTCACACCGCAATGCCTCAGATCGCTAGCCCACCTGGCCATGTCGCGTCCTCGCAGTACAACCACGTCGCGAGGCTCTCTTGGCCCCCATGTCGCGTGCCTTCCTGGCACCACATGTCGTGCCGTCCCGGCACCAAGATGTCGCGTGCCCTCTTAGCACCACATCGTGTGCCCCAGGCACTATGCTGCAAGCTCGAGTATTGGCCTTGTCACAACGCGCATATATGAAAGAAAGGCAATATGATTCTCTAACTACAAATAATGCTGAAAGCTTGAACCATGTACTGAAGATAGCCCGAGAGAAACCAATTATTGACTTAATCAGAATTACTAGAGAGAAAGTCATTGATTATTTTTAAAAGCATCGACAGATATCTGAGAAATGGAGCACCCTCTTCTACTAAAAAACAAACGAGCGCATGAAGAAGATGCTACAATAGGCAGGTAGAAAGAGAGTTCAATCACATAGGCGCGATAAATTCCAAGTCAATTCTGAGAATTTCATTCATCACATTGACTTGAAAAATAAGATATCTACTTGTCGTCGTTGGCACATTCATGGTTTACCTTGCTCACATGTTGTTGCGACTATCAATCGGAGAAGTTATGATTACCATAACTTCTGTGAGAAGTAGTTTTTCACCGCTTATTTTAGACAACCATACGACGAATAATGGCATCTCACTCTCGATAAAAGACAATGGAAATTCCAAACTGAGCAACTGCTAGAAAATATGAAAGTGAGACCACCCTAGAATTGTCGAAAACAAGCCAACCATCCAAGGAAGGGAAGAATACGATCTAAGGGTGAAGTTAGGGCCCTACAATGTGGCAGGTGCAGTGAGCATAGTCACATTCGTAAGAGTTACACTGCAGTGGGACCAATGGTTTGATAGTGTACGTGCAATGACGATCGATATCACTCCATTCTATTCTTAATAGTGATAGATGGAATATAAACAAGACAATGTATATTTACTCAAAAACTCAAAATCCAAATTTTTTATTTCATAATAATTGTAATTTTAGACTGTGAAGTTGCTCATAAACATGGAACATGAAATGTACAAAAGAGTCGTCGATTGTTGGCGACTGTATAGACAATCGTTGGCGACTATCTAATGAGTCATCTTCGATTATATATACAGTCATCAACGACTATATATATAGTCGTCCGTTTGACCAAAGAGATGTTGAAGTCTGTCTATTAGCAAGTTAACTTAGTAGTGGTTAAATAATTTACAATAACAAATTCACATTTCCATGTATAAAACTGAAATTTGAATTTGAATTTATAAATACATAGTTTTAGAACTTACATTACAAATTATCATATATTCAAATTCACAGTTTCATTTACATTACAAATTTGAGGACAGATCCATAGGTACTTCTTCACCAGGATCTTGGTCTAATTCCCCTTTTCCATCACCGGTGTATTTAGTCAGGGCATGACCAATTTTTGCCCTGAGCCTACTCATATCTGGTTGCGCGAAATCAAATTTCTTCCTCGACATGAAGTACTCCACATACCTCAGCACAAATACCCACAATCACACAAATTGGTATGTCGGGGAATGACTTTGGTCCGACAGTCATTAGATGACCAAGGATAGGTCTTAACGTTCAATGCAGTAGAGTCTCTGTATGAATATAAAATCACGGGAAGGTAATGTGTCTATTTCAAAATAGTGGAATGTCAGATATGCTAAGCAAACAATGATGAAAAATATAAGTTTAGACGAATTCTTATAACGGTTACTTACCAACATTTTCAATTGGTCCGAATATCTTTCTTTAGAGAGCCTATTAAAAATAGGGTTGACGACCATTACCGATCATTCGACAACCTTCACGATCGCAAACACCCAGTGTAATGGTTGTTGAGAATGAATTGGGACAAATATCTGCAAAGAAGCAATATAATCTCAAAGGGTACGATTTAAAAAATTATAAAAATATTAGTAGCATACCGTGCTACAATCGTGGGCCCACAGATTTCGAAATCGGTTGAAGAAGAAATTTTGTAGCAGCTTCCTGCCTTGGTTCTTTTCAAGTTTATGAGTAGCCCACTGTTCGATTTGTATCTCGAATGATTCTTCGTATAGTTTTTTCGTAAGAAGGAATTTACTGAAATCATTTAGCTCAAAGCTCATATAAGACAAAATGGTGGGACACATAAGGAAGTATTTCTCCTTTTCATCAGGATGAATAGTATCATCAATAACCTTCAAGAGTCTTAAGTAGGCTCCCATTATCTGAAACCAATACAATTACAAGGTTAAGCAAATAAATGACACTCTAAAGAGTCATCAACGAGTTGTATGTAGTCGTTGACGACTCTCAATAAAATCAGTACCGACTATATAAGTAGTCATCTTCGACTCTTTATACAATCGATACCGACTCCATAGGAATGTTGACGACTGAATATACAATCGTTAACGACTTTATATAGAGTCGATAACGACTATATAAAGAGTCGATCTACTGGCTACGAAGTTATTAACTACTGTCTATTTGGTGCTTATAGTAAAAAAAATGAGATAACTAAATATATGAGTTGTAAGGTTACTTTACTTATAATATTATCCAAGTATGTCGTGCCTGCCAAACATCTGAAAGACTGTAAACGTATAATCACCGACGGTGCTTATGTAGGTGCTGTATAAATAATGGCTAACGTAACTAAATAAAAAATAAATAAACTAGGGAAAACTACTAACTAACAATCTTGGGAAGAATGACTTACTCGTCCTCAGATTTAGGATTGTTCAAGAGGTCCATTATGTATTTCTGCTCCTTTGTCGACTCAGCAGTAGCATTAGCTAGAGGTGCATCAATGGTCCTCTCCGTTATAAGCTTTTTCGCCATGGCTCCCTTTCAATATGTGATCAGTCACATAATTTATTATTTTATCACCCTTAACTTAGTGATGCTAGACCATAGTTTGCTACTAATAAGTTGTTGATATGCAAATATTAAAGAAAAACAGTAAAATAAAGCCAAAGTATTAATATTTGTCAAAAGTAACTCAAAAGGCAGTAAGAATAATAATAGATTGAAAGACAAAAGCTCCACCTACTGAAAAGAATGAAAAATCGTTATTTACAATTTTCCTAGAGTGAGAGACTATGAATGCCAAAGAATTGTAATTTATGACTCTACTAAAGAAATCGCTCAAGGAAGAGAAGTATTTATAATTTTTCAGAGATTCGTCCGTCAAGTCTATCGAAGTCATGAGAGTGAGCAGTATGAAGAAGTATAAAATTGTCATCTACGATTTTACAAAAAATGATAAAACTGGAGAATTGTCTTTTGCGATTTTCCCTCTATGAACCCTATTGGAAGCAGAAAATTGTAATTTATGATTTTCCACGAAAGAAGAAAGAATAGAAAATTATTATTAGCAATTCTACATAAAGCTTAATTCACTGCTACTGATCATGTGATAACTATCACCGACATGAACCAGAAATAGAAGATCTCTTGAATTAGAAGTCTGATAAGTCAAGGATCTGAGGAAATTGATGAAGAAAATTTTGAAGGACTCTGTTGTTGAAGTAAAAAGAAAATTCTAGAAGTATATCAACCGCTGAAGCAAAGGAAAGATAAAATTAGGAATTAGAGTTATCATAGGAAACTTGTATTTTTAGTAGTTTATATTATTAGAACTAGATCTTTGTAAACCGACTCTTTATGATCTATAAATAAGAGAGCTCAGCATAGGAATAAGCATCGAAGAATTTCAGCATCAATTGACGCCTGAGGTTGGATTTTCTTTCGATCAGTAGTATATACTAGTTAGAATAGATTAGATATCAGAGGTTTCTCAAGAGCAATTGATGACTGCAATTGAGTGCTGAAGATTAGTGTAGATATCTGTAATTTATCAGGAGCAATTGACGACTGGGGCTGAGGCGTGAAGGATACATTTTACTTTGCTTTCTAGTTTAGATTTATTTGCTTTATAAACATCTTCAAGTTTTGATTTGAATTGACGTCTCAGATTAGAATTTGCAGATTAGTGTAACGATTTTACTTTTCCATCTTCAATTTTCTAAGGTTTGATTGACGCCCAAATTTTAGGAAGTTGTTGATTAGCTTAAATCTGTATTGATAGGATCCTAGACTTGATTGACGACCAATACTAGGAGACTAGAAATATAGTATAATGGTACTGTTTAAATTTATAAATATTCAATAGCTGAAGATTAATATTGATGACTTTAATCTGAAGAAGGAGGATTATAATTTATTTTATGCACTTTAAATTAAACAACCATTCTTTTATTCATATTTCTCCAGTAGATTAGATCTTAAAGATAAATAGCAGTTTTTAAAGATAAGGATTTGAATAAAGGATAAAACTAAAGAAATTAGATAACAAACTTCCTCGTGGGAATGATCCTATGCTAGTACTATGATTTTCATTGTGCGCTTGCAATAGGTTAATACTTGAATTTAACATAAATATAATACATCATAATCCACAAGTCAAGTTTTTGGCGCCGCTGTTGGGGAAGCGGAATTATCTAATTCTTTTAATTTTTATCTATGATTTTTATTCTTTTAGAAATCAATATTCATCTTTCTCTTTTGATATTTTTTTATATTTTTATCTTTCTTTGATCACTTCTTAAGCTTTTGCAGGTTTATTCGGAGCAACGAACCAAAACTTCAACCTTTCTACTGGCCACAGAGACTAGAGGCTCAGATTTGTTTTCTCTCCCTGCGTTCTAAATATATATATATATATATATATATATATATATATATATATATATATATATAATTAAAAAAAAAAATTTAGACATGCAAGGCCACAATTGCCCATCTTGGCCAAGCTACCAACCAACTTATGATTCACAGGAATACCCAACTACCCCCTTTTACCCAGAAGAACTCAAGCAAATATTTGCTTCTCAATGGGGGAGTCTCAAGAATTCCTACTACCCTCAGTTGGGAAACCATTACGATTTTCCAAGAATGACCCAGCAAGACAACTCGTACGCATACCAGCAGTACCCCTATAATTCTCAACCAATATATGCCACAAATCAATCTTTTTATCAGCAACTTGTCACAAACGATGATGCCACTATTGTTCAGATTCTTCAAGATCTGCAGCAACACGCGCATTAGCATTCTAAGGAATTAGCCCAACTATCCCAAATCTCTCAAGATTTATACTCCTGTTCTCAGACCATTGCAAACTTAGGGACTAAAATTGAACAGATTGCTATACGATGGGAGGAAACATGGCGTAATGAAGGATTGTCACTATCGGCAATCAACTTTGTGAAAAGTTGAGTGAGGAAAGTACACCCAGACCTACACCCCAGGTTCAGGCTGTTCGAACTTTTGTGGATAACAAAATAGAGATGCCCACACCAGTAGTCTACCCTGAGACCTAGAAAAAATAAAACGATGTAATAAAGGATGACCCACTACCAGAAAACCCAAAAAGTTTAGAAAATAAAAAAAGGAAAGATAGCACACCCACTTCTGTAACCGAAGTATCCTATGTGCCAAAGTTACATTTTCCTAACGCTTTGGGTACCCCATCACCTTTTAGTAAAAATCTAAAAAAACTAGAGGAACTCACAGAAATCTTCAAAGAGGTGAAAATCAACCTACCTCTATTAGAAGCAATTAAACAAGTCCCCGCCTATGCACGATTTTTAAAAGAGATGTGTACGTAAAAATGGAAACAGTGAAACAACATCTCGCAAAAAGTTTTATTAACCGAGCAAGTAAGTTCAGTCTTACAATCTAGGACCCCTCCCAAGCTTAAAGATCCTGGAGTTCCTACGATCCTCTGTATCATAGGAAACCACGCTATAAACAAAGCACTCCTGGATCTGGGAGCGAGCGTAAATTTGCTACCATACTCTGTTTACGAAAAACTAGGACTTGGGGAAATGAGACCTACCTCAGTAACTCTTCAGTTAGCCGGTAGATTGGAAAGAAGGCCAGTAGGAGTAATTGAAGATATTATGATTGGAGTCGATAAATTTATTTTTTCGGTCGACTTCCTGGTATTAGACATGAAACCAAGTTCGAAATCTCCAACACAAATTCCCATTATAGTCGGTAGACCATTCTTGGCCACGACTAACGCTTGCATAAATTGTAAAATCGAGATAATGGAAGTTTCTTTTGGAAATATGTGAATTCAGTTGAATGTCATTTCAGCAGCCAATCAAATGGCCTCAATTGACGACGAGGAATGCTTCATCATTGATGAAATTGAAGAATTAGTAGAAGAAATATTACCTCTCGTCCTATCTAAGGATGTGCTACAAAATGCACTATGGTACGCAGATTCTGACGATTCAGACCTTCAAATAAAGGAGATAACATCTGTGTTGGACACTGCTAAAACATGGAAACCATAGATAAAACCTCTACCCATCACTTCCAGTGAGCCATTGCAACCATCCATTGAAAAAGTACCATCTTTAGATTTAAAACCACTTCCTAACACCCTTAAGTACGCATTTCTTGGGCCTAGTGAAACTCTCCCTGTAATTATCTCATATGCGCTTAGCAAGGAACATGAGACCAAGCTATTGGCCATACTTATTGAGCATAAACATGCAATAGGATGGACTGTTGCTGACCTTAAAGAGCTTGATCCATCAATCTGTATGCACCGAATTCATTTGGAGGACAATGCCAAAACTTCAGGAGAAAGTCAACGACGATTGAATCTAAACATGCGGGAAGTAGTACAAAAGAAAATTGTAAAGTTGTTAGACGCAGGTATTATCTACCCGATTTCTAACAGCCAATGGGTAAGCCACATCCAGGTAGTTCCTAAGAAATTTGAGATTACCGTGAAAGAAAATACCTCTGGAGAGCTTGTACCATTATGCGAAACCACAGGGTGACGTGTATGTATAGACTATCGGAAACTTAACTCCATGACACGCAAGGACCACTTTCCATTGCCCTTTATTGGCCAAATCTTGGAAAAACTTGTAGGTCAAGAATATTTTTGCTTTCTAGATGGGTATTCAAGATACAATCAAGTCCCTATGTACCCAGAGGACCAGGAAAAGACCACCTTCACATGTCCTTTTAGGACATTTGCTTATCGCCTCATGCCCTTTGGGTTATGTAATGCGCTGACAACATTCCAAACATACATGATGGCTATCTTTTCAGATATGATAGATAAGTTTTTGGAAGTATTCATGGATGATTTTTCAGTATTTAGCCGAACCTTCGATTCTTGCCTTCATCACCTAGCCCTCGTTTTAGAAATATGTGAAGAAACTAATTTGGTACTAAGATGGGAGAAGAGCCATTTTATGGTTCAAGAAGGCATTGTCTTAGGTCACATGATATCCAAAAGAGGAATAGAAGTTGGCAGGGTTTAAATTGATGTGATAACTAATCTACCCCCACCTACCACAGTGCGACATATTAGATCTTTCCTTGGCCATGCTGGTATCTACTATTGTTTTATTAAAGATTTTTCAAAATTCTCGAGACCTTTATGCCACCTATTAATAAATGATGTACCTTTTAACTTTGATGATGCCTGTCTTGACTCGTTCAATAAACTCAAGGCCCTCCTTTCATCTACACCAATCATTCAATCTCTTGATTATTTCCTACCTTTCGAAGTAATGTGCGATACTTCCGACTACTCAATAGGTGCAGTCCTAGGACAGCAAAAAGATAAGATTCCTCATGTAGTTTACTACGTGAGTTGTACTTTGATCGAAGCACAAGTTAACTACACCACCACTGAAAAAGAACTTTATTGTTGTCGTATTTGCATTAGACAAATTACCACCGTACCTATTAGGATAAAAAACTATCATTTTTTTTATCACTCAACACTAAAATGTTTATTGGCTAAAAAGGACACCAAACCGAGATTAATCCGATGGATCCTACTTTTGCAGAAATTTGACTTTGAAATAAAGGACAAAAAAGGAGTTAAAAACGTATTGGCGGATCATCTGTCCAGAATTGAGATGCCTAAGACGATCAGTAAAGAATCCCTCCATGATACCTTCTCAGACGAACAACTTTTCGCCATCCAAGTGACAGTCCCATGGTATGCCAATATTGTAAACTATTTGGCAACAGGTAAGATTCCCTCAAATTGGTCCAACCAAGATAAATATATATTTTTTTACTAATGTCAAATATTATATTTGGGAGGACCCAAACCTATTTAAAATATGTCTAGACTAAATAATATGAAAATATGTGCCCAACAGTGACACCCACAATATTTTAAAATTTTATCACACATATGCTTGTGGGGCCATTCCGGTGGTAAGAAAATGGCTGCCAAGGTACTGCAATCTGGATTTTATTGGTCATCATTGTTCAAAAATGCTCAGAATTTTTATTAAGCACGTAATCGATGCCAGACATCAGGAGCCATGTCCCGAAGGAATATGATGCCCCTGCAACTAATTTTGGTAGCAGAACCCGTTGATGTATTGGGCATAGGGTCCCATTTCCACCCTCGTACATATATATCTATATCCTTGTAGTTGTTGACTACGTGTCCAAATGGATTGAAACATCAGCCATAAGGACAAATGATCATAAAGTAGTAGTTTCTTTTATCAAGGAACACATTTTTATACGGTTTGGAACCCCACAAGCCATTATAAGTGACGGGGGTAGTCATTTTTGAAATCGATATTTCGAGAGCTTACTTAAGAAATATGGAGTTACACATAAAATCGTAACTCCCTTTCACCCTCAGACCAGTGGTCAAGTAGAAGTTTCTAATCATGAAATAAAGAAAATTTTAGAAAGAACCATTAGACCTGATCGAAAGGATTGATCCCTAAGACTGCATGATGCTCTATGGGCATATAGAACAGCCTATAAAATCCTTATCGATATGTCTTCGTTCCGATTAGCATATGGTAAGGCTTGTCATTTACCTGTCAAATTGGAGCATAAAGCTTTCTGGGCCATTAAAACACTTAATTTTGAACTGGCTACATCCGGTGAACAACGGAAACTCGACATTAATGAGTTAGAAGAAATTCGAAATGATGCCTTTCAAAATGCTAGAATTTATAAGGCCAAAACCAAAGCATTTCACGATAAACACTTTCTGAGAAAAAGTTTTGAATCGGGCCAACAAGTCTGGTTATATAATTCAAGGTTGAAACTATATCTTGGAAAATTATGAAGTTGCTGAGACAGGCCCTATAATATCATAGAAACATTCCCTCACGGGGTTGTCACTATTTAGGATCCCAAGGATAATCGTACATTTAAGGTTAATAGGCAAAGACTTAAACTGATGGTGACTTTACAAGAAAAGGAGACAGTGGTCACTATGTCCCTTAAAGACCCAAAGTATGCCTGATATACTCTTGGGCAAATGTCGCACTACCGACACATCTGTAGTAATTTTGTGTGTATATATAATCTTTAGAATTAAATACACGAGTTTGGGCAATCGTACTAAATACGATTTCTTTAACCAAGCCATCTCTAGCATCTCATCATAGTGATTACGATTGTCGAGATTTATTAACACATTCATGATGGGCACGACCGTCAATACAAAAGGTGTCGCCCCAATTCACGCTACACAGACACATCCTTCACCATTAATATGAATACCAACCAGTCGAATTCCTCAACGCCTACCTTAACCTCCATTAATAGAAACTGTTCACATTTTAGATCCTTTATAAATAGGAACTAATATACCCAATACCCTTACTCTATTCTTCCTGCACCCTCGCCCATCACCACCCTTCTTGCCATGACAAAATTGCTGACTTGGGCAGAAATTTATGAGGCGTTTGATAGGCTCCTCCAACGAGAAGTCGACGCAATCTCCCCCCTCATCAAGGAGAAGAGGCGACTAATTGATGAACTCATCTCTCTCCTGCCTAAACCAGGAGATAAAGATGATTCACCACCTCCATCTCCTAAATGACAAAAAGCTTCACCATCTGCTCCTGTGATAGCCCGGACTTCGGCACCCCGAAACCCGCGCCATCAGCACGATCATCTTGACCGTGCCCATCAACTATGCATGGAACACTGGTATATCAAGCATAAAATAAATAAGAACAACTTGCGAAATTTAAATCTACATAGAAATACTTCTCAAAAGACAGTTCTACCCTCATGCCCCTGCATGAAGGGAGAACCGATCCGAACCATCGATGATAACCATCATCATGGATGGTTCGCCCAAAAGAATACTCTGATATCCATATACACAAGGCTTAATCCAAAACCAGGCTTGACATACCAAGCCGTACAATCTCCAACTAAAACTCCTCAAAGTCGCACAGCAGAGTCCTCTAGAAGAAGTCCTCTGGAGGTGGCTCTAACTCCTCGCCGGCCGCAAGGTCCGACTCACCGGGGTCAGCGTCTCCTGAAGCCTCGGCAGCTGCTAGTAGTGGACCTGCGACGTATAGTCTATAGGGTGAGCTACATCCTAGCTCAATAGGGAACAGAACACAATTGAACATATAAAATATAACTCACATGTATTCTATGATATGCATGCATGATGTGTCTATGCATTTATTGATGAAAAACAGTTAAAAACGCTTCAATTACTGGTAGATTTCTCATGTCTTTTAGTTAATCATGAATGACGCCGAAGGCCTAAAGCAAAACTTAAACTTCAACTTAAATAATCCCCGAGCAATATAGCATCGAGCCCCGACGAGATACCCTTCATCGTCATCTATATAGACAGTTTTAAATGTATTCCCTGGGAATACTAATAGTACCCAAGCCCCTTTCCCCTGGGGATTGGTGGCGGGGTTTCACATCTCATCAACACCCCTGGGGTGTGCTTACTCTGTACGGATAAGCCTCCGCATCGCTCACGGATTAGCCGTGACGGTCATGATATCCTGCCAGTCGTGGGTTATCCACGCGTCGGTGGGTAACCTACCAAACCTCAAATAACAAAAATATCGGTGCCTTACATATAGTTATTCACCGTGTAATTATGCTATCTTATATCAGTTAGGCCTCATCAAGCATGATTCAATCATGGATACATCCCTGGGATGTATCCATTCACTTGCATCACACCTGATGCCTTTACTTCTTCACTTCATCATCCCCTGGGGATGGTCCATTTAAGTTCTCTTATGAATGTCACACACACACACTTTTTATAATCATTGAGTAGTAAAACATTTGAATTGAAGTGTGATCACTACATACATGCTCTTGTAAAATAAAGTACAAGTTCAGGGTGTTCCCTGCCTCAAGTCTTTAGTCGATCAATGCATCAAGGTCGCGTGGCTCCTTGTGCACTTGTTCTCACGTACCACCTATGGTACCATATAACATGTGAAACACATCACAAAGGATGCCATAGAGAAGGTATAAGATCCCCCAAGAATCTTAAAGTCAAACCAAAAGTCAACATAGTTTACTACAGTCGATTAATCGAACTCCAAAATCGATTAATCGAATCTGATTCGATTAATCGATTTCCAAAATCGATTAATCGAAAGTCAATATCGATTAATCGAAGCAATTTCGATTAATCGAAATTATCCTTTTCGCAAAGTCCATTCTCGATTCGAGCGAATAAATAATTGTCATTCGATTAATCGAATCCAATTTCGATTAATCGTAATTCTTCTTTTCACAAAGCAAATTCACTGTTCAAACAGTCGAGTTTTCATTCGATTAATCGAATCCAATTTCGATTAATCGAAATCCTTCTTCGCAAAGCAGACCCTTAGTTCGAACAGTCGAGTTTCACAAGTTGATTAATCGATTCCAAATCGACATCGAAACTAAATCGATTAATCAAATCCCGTTTCGTTTAGTCGATTTTTCCTTACGTTATTTCCTCCAACCCCTGGGGTCCACTGGAGGTTCTCAGTCGATTAGTCGATTCCCAAAACGATTAATCAAAATCCAAAGTCGAATAATCGAAATCCAAATTCGATGAGTCGAAATCGGGGTCCCCAGTCTTTACAACTTCCTGGCCAATTCCGATTCAACGAAACCCAATTTCGATTAATCGAAATTGTCAGATTCAGCCCCTTTCGAGCTGTTCTTCCCAATCTTTTCCATACTTTTCTTCTATCTTTCTAAGCCATTATCCTATGACTTAACCCACATTTTACTGCAACTTAACCCCTATAATCTATGCATCTTATTTACAAAAAATTTACCTTGGATAGATCTCAAGTTGATTTCTATCAATAGTTGGAAGGCTAGGGTTTCTAGCTTTGGTTCTAACGAATCCCTTGCGTCGAAGCCGGCCTCTCTAATGTTTGACTCCCTCTTCCAAACAGTTGCAATAACTCCTCTCTACTCCTCTCTCTTTCTCTCTCTTCTACTTCTCTCAACCACCAAAACATGAAAGTTAGGGTTTTCAACCCTTTTATCTTATCTCTTTTCTCGGCGTGGAGCACATACACACTCATCAGTGTATGTAACTCTACAAACTCCTCTATCTCTCCACTCTTCTACACTGGTTCACACATCACATCTGCTCATCTCACCTTAAGTTCATCAATGAACTATCTCATGGTCAAACCTAAGACCAATCGGGCACGGATCCCGAGGTCATAGTTCAATGTGATTTTTCGGGCTATTACATCCTCCCCACCTTGGGAATTTTCGTCCTCGAAAATCACCCAAAGGTGTGGTGGTGTGCACCCTCTCCCCCCCCCCCCCGCACACTCGGAGGTGAGGTGGTTCATTTGACTCAAACGAATTTAAGTCTCCACACATACACACTACACAAACATGGAAGTAAAATCTATCAAAATTGAACAATTTATATAAAAAGTTTAATTTGTATTAAGGATTGAATATTTTGTTACAATGTCAATAAGTTCAACAATAAAAAAGTATGTATAAATCAAACTGCAAAATACATAGACGACTCAAACAGTCCCCTCGCCAGTCGATCTGGCCGGAGCAGTGCTCCATCCGAGGTGGCACATGCGGGCAGGTGTCCTGGGTGAGCCGGCGGATGTGGATGTGGAGGAACCGCGTCCGTGGTGGGATGGAAGACGGTCCTCTATGGAAGAAGGCGTCGTCCGTCCATTCTTCTTCTTCATGCCAGCATATCCATGTAGGTGTGGGGGTAGATGAACTGGAGGGTGTGAAACATGAGGAAATCAATTCTCCTGTTCATCCTCTCGTTATTCGCTTCCATTCTGGCCAACACGTCCTCTATGGTAGGACCGGATGGAGCGTGCCACGATGAGGATGAGGTGGGTGTCGGCGCGTGAGTGTGCAGTGTGGTGTCAAGGTGGTGTGGTGTGGGAGGGAACCCTCCACAGATGGCTCGCGGCAGGTGTGCCCCACCCTCAAGGGGGTCCTGCTGAGGTGGTGCGGGTGGTGGCGGTGCTACCGCCGCTGGGTCACAAGTGAGCGGGACCCGAGCTGGTAGGGTCCGCTTCAAAGGTTGTAAGCACGGGTCCATGAAGACTTTGTGAACGCCTTCACGCTGATCCGTAGCCCTCCCTCGTGAGGTGAAATAGTGTAGGAGGGCTCTGCCGAGTAACACTCCAACATGCTCGAGATGAGTCGAGCATACGGCATCTTCTCCTTGGGCCGCATGTTGCCCTTCATCGCCTTGCTCTTGATGTACCGCATCCCTCAAGGATGACCATGGTAGCATCAAACCATCGCCATGGAAGGCCAGAAGTGCATGTTGCACTTTATCCACGCGCCCGCGGTCGTGGCGCATCGGGTAAAGGTTGCATTTTATTATGGAGTCGAGCATCCACATGTAGGGTGGAAGATCGACCCTCTTGATGGACGTGCCGACCCCTTCTTCCGTTGGTCATGCGAGTCATGACCTCTTCAAACGGGGTTCCTTTTCAAAGGGTGGGAATAGGGTAGTCTCGGAGTAAAGTCGAGGTAGCATTCAAGCACCTCATGTATGTGTCGACAGTGATCGATAGACGACCCTCGATCTTGGTTATGATACAATCGCTAGGGCCATTGGTTAGCCCTTGGTAGAACAACCTCACCAATCTAGGGTAATAGGAACCCCGGATTGGTTTGAGAAGGTTGCCGAGTCCGACACTAGTTAGGTAGTTCTGAGCCCATTGGGTCTCGCCCGGTAAATCGGGATTTGTGAATAGGGTAGGGTCGATGGTGTATTCGACCTCAAAGGTCTTGGCAGCCCACCACTCGCTTTGGTTGCTCCACGTTGGTGGGTGGTGGTGGCATGGGGTGGATTGGAAGACTCACAGTAGATGCGCTTCGTCGAACCGGAGGTGGTCTCCGATTCCGACGGTGATGGAGTCCTCACCGGCGATGGGGGTAGGTGGTGGTGCGGCGTTCACGCCTAACCGGTAAGTTTGAGGTTGCCTTCTTCAAGACAAACGGTTTTGAAGTGCATTTTCACTAAACTAGGTTTATCTACTTCAAATGAAAGAAAAAGTTTGATTCTAGGGTTTACCGTGGTTTTCAAAGGCGAATACGGTAGATTGTGGGCGCAAATCGACGAAGAAATCGAACCCTAGACCGGTCGGATAGTTGGAGAAGAAGAAGGAAGTCGAAACGCCCAAAGTCCGGAAGCTCAAATGATTTCGAATGGGGAATGAAATCCCAAACTTATATATATAGGTTTCCTCGATTAATCGAAATTCTATTTCGATTAATCAAATTTAAAACTAGGTTAAGCCGTAAAATCGATTAATCGATTTCCCAAATCGATTAATCGAAAGTCAAATTCGATTAATCAAAAATATTTCGATTAATCAAATCGGTTCTGCTTAAAATTTCAAATTTTAAGCTCACGCGCTTGCCGACATCAAATCCATTTCGATTAATCGAAATTCCAAATCGATTAATCGAATTTAGTTTCGATTAATCAAATCGCTATAACTTCAACTTTTTCTAAACTTTCTTAAGTATTCGATTAATCGAAATCCATTTCGATTAATCGAAATTCCAAAATCGATTAATCGAACTCACTTCGATTAATCGAAATTGTCCATTTGACTTTAACATCTCTCAAGTCCTCTAAGTAACTCGATTAATCGAAATTCCAATTCGATTAATCGAATTACAAAATCGATTAATCGAAATTATAATTCGATCAATCGAAACTTCATTCTATGTATATTCTAACTCAAAATTTTCATTTCCAGTCACTGGCACATGCCAGTCGACTAATCGAACAAAATCGATTAATCGAAATTCCAAATCGATTAATCGATTTGAATTTCGGTTAATCGGTTTTGTCTAATTTCTCCAGAATTTCAGTCTCTTTGTTTCTTTTACTATTCTTGACAATTTATAACAGATTGGATCAAAATTTCCATTGAATTTCAAGTATAGTGGAAATTTCACAAACGTGGTTGCGGTTTACATTGAATTCTCACGTTGTTGGAAACAAGGCCGGATATTGTTCTTTCACATCGGCCTCTCGTTCCCAAGTAGCCTCTTCTTTTGGATGATTGTTCCACCGAACAAGCACTAAGGGAATCACTTTAGTGCGCAGTACTTGCTCTTTTCGATCCAGAATCTCCACTGGTTCCTCTATCATGCTCATGTCCTCACACATCTCTATAGGTTGCTTTCCTAACACATGAGACGGATCATTCACGTATTTTCTGAGCATCGATATGTGGAAGACATTATGTACTCGATCAAATAGCGGTGGTAAACCAATGCGATATGCAACTTCACCTACTCTTCCCAAAATTTCAAATGGTCCAACATATCGTGGACATAACTTCCCTCTCTTGCCAAATCTCATTACACCCTTCATAGGTGACACCTTTACAAACACATGCTCGCCCACCTTGTAGTCAACACTAGTCCTTTTGCTCTACTGTCGTCTTCAACCTTTCTCACGATAATTCTTGGACAACGGTGGCGTTGTCTTCAAGCGCTTCGGTCCTAATACAAATTTCTCACTGCTTCCTCCCAATTCAGAGGTGACTTGCGCCGTCGTCCATACAGAGCTTCATACGGTGCCATGCCAATGCTCGCTTGAAAACTGTTGTTATATGCGAACTCGAGCATCGGTAGATACTCATCCCAAAGATCCTTGCATATCAAGCATGCACGCTCGAGCATGTCTTCTATCACTTGATTCACCCGCTCACGCCCATCGGTTTGAGGATGGAAATGAACTAAAGTCTAGTCGTGTTCCCATTCCTTCTTGAAATTTCTTCCAAAACTTGACGATATAGTGGATCACGATCACGAACGATCGCTTGGAATCCCGTGTAATCTTACAATCTCCTTCATGTATAAATCTGCCGCCTTCCCGCAGATATGTGGTATTATACCAAAAAAGTGCCGATTTGGTCAATCGGTCTCACGACGACCCAAATGGCATTGTGTCTCTTGGCAGTACGGGGTAATCCAACAATGAAATCCATTGAGATCGATTCCCACTTCCATTCTGGTATTGGTAAAGGTTGCAATAGTCCCGCAGGATGTCTATGATCAACCTTCACTTGCTGACAAGTCAAACATCGTGACACATACCGCCACGCCTCTTGTTTGATCCTCTCCACCAAAGGTAGTTCTGTTTCAAATCTTGGTACATTTTGGTGCTACCAGGGTGGATAGCATAATTTGACTTATGGGCCTCATCAAGAATCATTCGTCTTAGATCGGCATTGTCCGGGATGCATAGACGGCCTTTAAACAACAAAGAACCATCTTCTTTTACTGAGAAGTCCGACCTGATGCCTTCATTCACGTCTTGATGAATCTTTGTTAATGTCGGATCCTTCATCTCAGAGATCGTGGATATGCTCAAATATCACCGCTTTAGTGATATGTTAGCCAAAAGGATCCAGGTCCTTTGACTCAATGTTCGCGTCATAGATTGCGTGTCTTCCAATAATTTCCATCGGTGCATACCCAAAATCAAAGAAGCTAACTGAGCTGAACCTTTTCGACTCAATGCATCGGCTACTACATTCGCCTTGCCTGGATGGTATTGTATAGAGCAATCGTAGTCCTTGTGGAATTCCATCCATCTCATTGTCTCATATTGAGCTCCTTCGTAAACAGATATCGAGGCTCTTATGATCGGTGAAAATTTCAAATGTCTCACCATACAAGTAGTGTCTCCAAATTTTGACAAAATGACCGCCAGTTCCAAGTCATGAGTCGGCTAATTTTTCTCGTGTTCTTTCAGCTGTCTTGATCCGTAAGCTATCACCTTCTTGTGTTGGTTGAGTACGCAACCAAGGCCATTGTATGACGCGTCGCTGTACACGGCGTATCCTCCACTGCCTGAAGGAATCGCTAACACTGGAGCCGAAGTGAGTCTCGTTTTGAGTTCTTGGAAACTCTTCTCACATGCCTCACTCCACTCAAACCTTGAATCTTTTCATGTCAGCTTTGTGAGAGGTCCCGATATCTTTGAAAACCCCTCAACGAAATGTCGATAATAGCCTGCTAAGCCCGTAAAACTTGGACATCATCACCGCTCTTTGTCGCTCCCATTTAACTACCGCTTCTATCTTTCTGGATCTCGTGACGCCGCTTCGAGACGACATATGTCCCAAAAGCTAACTTCTTCCAACCAAAACTCACACTCATCGAGTTTGGCGACAATTGGTGTTCACGTAGCGTTTGTAGAGCAATCCTCAAGTGTTCTTCGTTCTGCCTTGGATTTGGAGTATATTAGTATATCATCAACGAACACTACCACGCAGAGTCCAAGTGTGGTTTAAACACTGGTTCATCGATCCATAAATGACGCCGAGCATTCGTTAATCCAAACGGCATCACAAGGAATTCATAGTGTCCATACCGTGTCCGGAAAGCTGTCTTCTGTATGTCCTCTGCCTTGACTCGCAACTGATGATACCCAGATCTTAGGTCGATCTTGGAAAAATACCTTGCTCCTTGCAGTTGGTCGAATAGATCGTCAATTCTAGGCATAGGGTAGCGGTTCTTCACAGTGAGTTTGTTCAATTGTCGATAGTCAATGCATAGCCGCATTGACCCATCTTTCTTCTTGACAAACAAGACCGGTGCTCCCCATGGAGACACGCTCGGTCTAACAAACCCCTTGTCCATAAGCTCTTGTAGTTGTTCCTTCAACTCCTTTAACTCAGCGGGAGCCATTCTATAAGGTGCTTTTGAAATAGGTTCCGTTCCTGGTGCTAAGTCAATGGCGAATTCTACTTCTCTTTCTGGAGGTAATCCAGGCAATTCTTCTGGAAACACGTCGGCGAAGTCTCGCACAACTGCTATCTCAGAAATGACGTTCTTTTCCTCCTTGTCCTCCTTTAAGAAAGCTAAGTATCCACTGCACCCCTTTCTGATCATTTTCTCGGGCCACTTTGAGATCGTACGATGACGACCTCACTCCTTGAAACCGAAATGATCTTCTTGTGTTGGGTCTGAAAATGACTACCTTGTTCTTGCAATCAATGGTCGCACAATGCTGCGCCAACCAGTCCATGCCAAGGATCACATCAAACCCTTGCATGTCTAACAGTACCAACTTTGCTTCCAATTCATGCACTTCTAAGTCTTGAACTGCTACGATGATGGATTTGCAAGCTAACTCCGTGTCTACTAACTCTCCAGTCGGAATAGACACAGATAGGACGAAATCCAACGTCTCTGGAACGATCTTCATCTTCTTAGCAAAACGTGGAGTGACGAATGAGTGGGTAGACCCGGGGTCTATCAACACTCGAGCGTCATATCCACCGAAGCATCCTTTTTCATATATATTTAGAGTACCTATAGTATACATACACACATACAATAATTTACACATTAATTTACACCCTCAATTTCTTATTAAAAGAATCTACACTATTCCTAATGCATGCACCTTTTCCATCTAAAATTCTTTATGAAACGGAATTTTTCTTTAATAAAATAAAATTTCTCACCTTGGATGACGTCGTGCGCATTCCCTGCTTCCTGAGCAGTGACTGCATAGGCTCTCCCCCTAACAATCGGCTTCCTTGCTTGAATCAAGCCGTCTTGCCCTTGTCTGTCTCGGGGCAATCCTTGATCAAGTGGCCCACCTTGCCACATCGGAAACAACCTCTAGTTCCGATTCTGCAGTCTACAGTCCTATGCGGCTTGCCACATCTGGCACACGTCTCCCGAGGTGCAGAAGAAACAGTACGAGAACCCTGTGTGATAGTGGCACCAGTAGACATGGCAGGGCTCTCATAGCGAATAGGTCTCCCTGACGCAAGTAATGGAAACCTCTGTTGGCGTTGTTGTTCTTGTTGCGCCGGTCTTCCAAAACCTCCTCAAACCGTGTGGTCTCGACTCGACCCTGAACTTGACTTTTTGTTCACGGTTCATAGTGCCGTTCTTCCTTGTTCATTTCCTCCTCTCGTTGTTCCTCTGTCATATCTATTATTGTTCTCCTCTTCACGATAACGCCTTGCTCATGACCTCTTCATAGGTCCTTAGCTGAAATGGAGCCACGCCTCTAACCTCGTGCTTCAAACCTTGTCAAACCTCTTGGACTTCATCACTCGTGGTTTACGGCGTATCCGAGCAAAACGGCAAGTCGTAGAAACTCTACCCGTATTCTCTCACCACATCCTCCTTGTACTAACTGAGGAATTGTATTTCTAGTTGGTTCCTCACCACTTCGAAAATATTGTTTGTTGAACTCCTCAACAAACTCCTCCCAAGTCCATGGCAACTCGGGGTCTCTCGAGCCCGAGTCCGTCACGGACTTCCACCAAGGCCCACCTCTCCATCCAACATGTAAGCCGCCCATCTTACACTCTCGTCTTCCGTGCAAGTTAGCACGCTAAAGACTTTCTCCATCTCCATCACCACTCGCGCCATCGTGGTTCCGCCTGCCTAAAATGAAGGGTCTCATCCTCCTGAACTCAGTAAAAGATGAGGGCACAGGCAACGCAGGTCCTACAGGCGGTGTAGGTGGCTGCTGTTCTCTTGACGCATGAGCTGCAAAGGATGTTGCTTGTTGTGCCATGGCAGCTGCCATAGTCTCCATAGTGTGCATCATCCTTTGTCGCTCCTCTCCATCTTCTTGTCTTTCTCTCAATCTTTCTTGCTCTCTTTGATCTTGATCCCATGATCTCGATCCTCTTCCTCATGCTCGCTACTATCGCCTCGGGGCCTCGTTACCTCCTAAAGGCACTCTATTGGTAGGAGAGATGAAATCATCTCCACTACGCAAACTCCTTTGATGGCCTCCCCTTGGTCGGCCTCTCCCTCTAGCTGACATTGCGGCTGCATTTGAAACTAAAGTTTCGTTAGCAGAAGCCCCTATGTTCTGACGAAAGAACCCTTGTCAGAATTGCTAAAAGAAAATGCTTTGATACCAACTGTGACAGCCACTTGACTCAAACCCGCGCCATCAGCACGATCATCTTAAGCGTGCCCATCAACTATGCACGGAACACTGGTATATCAAGCATAAAATAAATAAGAACAACTTGCGGAATTTAAATCTACATAGAAATACTTCTCAAAAGACAGTTCTACCCTCATGCCCCTGCATGAAGGGAGAACCGATCCGAACCATCGATGATAACCATCATCATGGATGGTTCGCCCAAAAGAATACTCTGATATCCATATACACAAGGCTTAATCCAAAACCAGGCTTGACATACCAAGCCGTACAATCTCCAACTAAAACTCCTACAATGTAGTCCTCTAGAAGAAGTCCTCTGGAGGTGGCTCTAACTCCTCGCCGGCTGCAAGGTCCGACTCACCGGGGTCAGCGTCTCCTGAAGCCTCGGCAGCTGCTAGTAGTGGACCTGCGACGTATAGTCTATAGGGTGAGCTACATCCTAGCTCAGTAGGGAACAGAACACAATTGAACATATAAAATATAACTCACATGTATTCTATGATATGCATGCATGATGTGTCTATGCATTTATTGATGAAAAACAGTTAAAAACGCTTCAATTACTGGTAGATTTCTCATGTCTTTTAGTTAATCATGAATGACGCTGAGAAGGCCTAAAGCAAAACTTAAACTTCAACTTAAATAATCCCCGAGCAATATAGCATCGAGCCCCGACGAGATACCCTTCATCGTCATCTATATAGACAGTTTTAAATGTATTCCCTGGGAATACTAATAGTACCCAAGCCCCTTTCCCCTGGGGATTGGTGGCGGGGTTTCACATCTCATCAACACCCCTGGGGTGTGCTTACTCTGTACGGATAAGCCTCCGTACTGGCCTACGGATTAGCCGCCGTATCGGTCACGGATATCCTGCCGTGTCAGTCGTGGATATCCCGCCACGTCGGTGGGGTAACCTATCAAACCTCAAATAACAAAAATATCGATGCCTTACATATAGTTATTCACCGTGTAAGTGTGCTATCTTATATCAGTTAGGCCCTATCAAGCATGATTCAATCATGGATACATCCACAGGATGTATCCATTCACTTGCATCACACCGATGCCTTTACTTCTTCACTTCATCATCCGCTGTGGATGGTCCATTTAAGTTCTCTTATGAATGTCACACACACACACTTTTCATAATCATTGAGTAGTAAAACATTTGAATTGAATCGATATCACTACATACATGTTCTTGTAAAATAAAGTACATGTTCGTGGTGTTCCCTACCTCAAGTCTTTAGTGATCAATGCATCAAGGTCCGTGGCTCCTTGTGCACTGCTCACGCATCACCTATGGTACCATATAACATGTGAAACACATCACAAAGGATGCCATAGAGAAGGTATAAGATCCCCAAGAATCTTAAAGTCAAACCAAAAGTCAACATAGTTTACTACGATTAATCGAACTCCAAAATCGATTAATCGAATCGATTCGATTAATCGATTTCAAAATCGATTAATCGAAAGTCAATATCGATTAATCAAGCAATTTCGATTAATCGAAATTATCCTTTTCGCAAAAGTCCATTCTCGAGCAATTGAATTGTCATTCGATTAATCGAATCCAATTTCGATTAATCGAAATTCTTCTTTTCGCAGTAAATTCACCGTTGACAATGAGTTTTCATTCGATTAATCGAATCCAATTTCGATTAATCGAAATCCTTCTTTTCGCAGCGTACTCTTAGTTCGAATAGTCGAGTTTCACAAGTTGATTAATCGATTCCAAATCGACATCGAAACTAAATCGATTAATCAAATCCCATTTCGATTAGTCGATTTTCCTGTTATTTCCTCCAACCCCGGGGTCCTTGGAGGTTCTCGATCCGATTAATCGATTCCCAAATCGATTAATCGAAATCCAAAGTCGATTAAATCCAAATTCGATTAGTCAAATCGGGTCCTCGACTCTTCAACTTCCGCCAATTTCGATTAATCAAACCCAATTTCGATTAATCGAAATTGTCGATCGATCCCCTTCGAAATTTCTTCCCAATCTTTTCCATACTTTTCTTCTATCTTTCTAAGCCATTATCCTATGATTTAACCCACATTTTACTGCAACTTAACCCCTATAATCTATGCATCTTATTTACAAAAAATTTACCTTGGATAGATCTCAAGTTGATTTCTATCAATAGTTGGAAGGCTAGGGTTTCTAGCTTTGGTTCTAACGGATCCCTTGCGTCGAATCCGGCCTCTTTAATGCTTGACTCCCTCTTCCAAACAGTTGCAATAACTCCTCTCTTACTCCTCTCTCTTTCTCTCTCTTCTTTACTTCTCTCAACCACCAAAACATGAAAGTTAGGGTTTTCAACCCTTTTTATCTTATCTCTTTTCTCGGCGTGGAGCACATACACACTCATCAGTGTATGTAACTCTACAAACTCCTCTATCTCTCCACTCTTCTACACTGGTTCACACATCACATCTGCTCATCTCACCTTAAGTTCATCAATGAACTATCTCATGGTCAAACCTAAGACCAATCGGGCACGGATCCCGAGGTCATAGTTCAATGTGATTTTTCGGGCTATTACAGCTCCTCCATCATCTTCTTAAGTTTTTCTTTTCTATTGGACACACCCACCGCTGGGATGTGTCCCTATCTTTTTGGTTATAGGTGAACATTTTGTTTGGACGTTACTGTCAGAGTCTTAATTTAGTATATCCTAGGATTATATTCTTCGATGTAATTAGTTCTTATGATAGTCTTTAGTTTTACCTTTCAGATCACTGTAAATATTTAATAACATATATATATATATATATATATATATATATATATATATTTCTATTGTTGACTAATCTTTTTACTAACATCACTTACATTTGTTTTTCTTACTAGCATTTTTGTTATTGAAACACCGAGAATTAGCCGTGAATATTTTCTCCCAAGTTTGGGGGAGAGTATATATTTAGTGTCAAAATTTTTTCGATTCATAATCAGTTTATCAATAATATAACGTAAATTAATTTTTTTTTATGTCCCCTATTTACACAATGAGGGCATTGTCCCATTTAAGTTTTAGGGGGGGGGGGATACATTACATTGCATAGTTTTTTTATTTTAATAATAATAATAAGTTTTTACTTTTTACTTTTTCAATTTTTATAATAATAATGAGTTTTTACTTTTTACTTTTTCATAAAATCTTTATAAAAAGTTTTTAGTAAGAAAGTTAATCATTATATACAAATTATAATAGAAATATGAAAATATGAAATTCTTAGCACTCCATCATAGTAGTAGTTTAAAAATCAAAATAAAAATAGTTTCAATTTAAGAAAAGCATATCTAGAACACTGTATCAGATGAATGTTTGAAACTATCAAATTGATTTGAACTGCAAAGAATTTTATATTATAGTTTCAAAATTATATAACCAGTGAGCTATAAAGCCTATTTCCTCTTCTATTCTGAAAAAGAAATTGTTTTTATTCATGCTAAAATTTCCTTGAACTTCTCTTATATCTGTAATCTCATATTATTGAACTTAAAATTAATATATTCTGTAAATATGATGATTTGTTTGTTTAGAACTATCTATTAAGTATATCAAAGCAATAAGACATCCATATTAGTAAATCGTGAAAATGACCAAAGGCCATCTCTTGTAAATCAGAGCCAAAAAAGTTAAAAATCTCATAACATTATACCCTTTGAACCTATATTAGAAGCCTAAAATCGAATTTCTTTGTACCGAAATTTTATAAACCTTTAACTATATGTACTAACTAAAGCTTTTTACCTTTAATCCTTATAATTTTTTAAAGTTTAGAATATAAAAGAAGGGGCGAAGCGGGAGTGAAAAGAGTATATACTTAACAAATAAAAGATCTGTTAAAAAAGGGTACAACTAAAAAAGAAATACAATTGTATTAAAAAATGAGAAAAAGGAAAGAACAAAAAAGAAATCGTAAAATAAGATTCTGTGAGATTGGGATTTCAAAAAGAAAATAGAAAAGAAAAAAATGGGAAGAAAATATCCAAAATAAGGATACTTGCTGAAGCTGAAAAATAGAAGAAGAAAAAGAAAAAGAGCTAAATTCTCAGAAAACTTTTGAATCATCTTTACCTTTTCTTGCAACCTTCTAAAAATCCAAAGCCCCATTACAAGCCGAAGGAATAAAGAAGTTATATGAACAGAAACTATGTATAAAATAGAAACTATGAATGAATAGAGAAGTTATATGAACAGAATTGATTATCCTTTCTATGAGATTTCTGTGTTTAGCAATTATCAGATTTTTTGCATATATATCTATATTATTGTGAGAACTCAAAATTTTGATTATTTTTTAGAGTATGTCAATAAGTGAGAGTTTGGATAAAAATAATTTTTAAAAATTACAGTTTAGAAGAATCTATGATGAATAAACTCTTCACTGATATGCACACACTCTAAGCTACACTGAATTGAAATTATTGAGTTTTGATAAAGGATAATTACGATGATGGAAAGCTAAGGATAAAAGATTTGAAAATTTTTAGAAATAATAAACATATAATGATTGACCGAGTATTTAGTATATAGAAATTAATTTTTAATTTTAAAAAATATTTTAAAAAACCTAAAAATATTTTGAAGTTTGTGGGTAACTTCACTGAAAACTTTCAAAAGACTATAACTCCTCCATTAGAGATCACCTAAGGGTTTAAAGACTTCTTTCATCTGCAAAATGTAATCGTGCTCCATATAAAAGTGGCATTTAAATTCATAGTTTAAATATTTTATATATGTTTCCTTGTTTGCTAGGGACTAGCAAAACTTAAATTTGGGGGTATGATCAGTCACATAATTTATCATTTTATCACCCTTAACTTAGTAATGCTAGACCATAGTTTACTACTAATAAGTTGTTGATATGCAGATATTAAGGAAAAACAGTAAAATAAAGCCAAAGTATTAATATTTGTCAAAAGTAACTCAAAAGACAGTAAGAATGATAATAGATTGAAAGACGAAAGCTCCACCTATTGAAAAGAATGAAAAACCATTATTTACAATTTTCCCAGAGTGAGAGACTATGAATACCAAAGAATTATAAGTTACGATTCTATAGAAGAAATCGCCCAAGGAAGAGAAGTATTTATAATTTTTCAGAGAATCGTCCATCAAGTCTATCAAAGTCATGTGAATGACCAGTATGAAGAAGTATAAAATTGTCATCTACGATTTTACAGAAAACGACAAAATTGAAGAATTGTCTTTTGCGATTTTCCCTCTATGAACCCAATTGGAAGCAGAAAATTGTAATTTACGATTTTTCACTAAAGAAGAAAGAATAGAAATTTGTTATTAGCGATTCTACAGAAAGCTTAGTTCACTGCTGGTGATCACATGATAACTATCACCGACATGAACCAGAAATAGAAGATCTCTTAAATTAGAAGTCTGGCGAATCACGGGTCTGAGAAAATTGATGAAGAAGATTTTGAAGGACTTTGTTGCTGAAGTATAAAGAAAGTTCTAGAAGTATATCAACCGCTGAAGCAAAGAAAATATATAATTAAGAATTAGAGTTATATTAGGAAACTTGTATTTTTAGTAGTTTATATTATTAGAACTAGATCTTTGTAAACCAACCCCTTATAATCTATAAATAAGAGAGCTCAGCATAGGAATAAACATTGAAGAATTTCAGTATCAATTGACGCCTGAGGTTGGATTTTCTTTCGATCAGTAGTGTATATTAGTTAGAATAGATTAGATATCAGAAGTTTCTCAAGAGCAATTGACGACTGTAATTAAATGTTGAAGATTAGTGTAGATATCTATAATTTCTCAGGAATAATTGATGATTGCGGCTGAGGGGTGAAGGATATATTTTACTTTGCTTTCTAGTTTAGATTTATTTGCTTTGTAAACATCTTTAAGTTTTGATTTGAATTGACGACTCATGTTAGAATAGATTAGTGTAACAATTTTACTTTCCCATCTTCAATTTTCTAAGGTTTGATTGAAGCCCAGATTTTAGAAAGTTGTTGATTAGCTTAAATCTGTATTGATAGGATCTTAGACTTGGCTGATGACCAACACTAGGAGACTAGAAATATAGTATAACGGTACTGTTTAAATTTATAAAGATCCAATAGCTGAAGATTAAGATTGACGACCTTAATCTGAAGAAGGAGGATTAGAATTTATTTTCTGTATTTTAGATTAAACAATCATTCTTTTATTCATATTTCTCCAGTAGATTAGATCTTAAAGATAAATAGCAGTTTTTAAAGATAAGGATTTGAATAAAGGATAAAACTAAAGAAATTAGATAACAAACTTCCTTGTGGAAACGATCCTATACTAGTACTATGATTTTCATTGTGCGCTTGCAATAAGTTAAGACTTGAATTTAACATAAATATAATACATCATACTAGGAATCGACACCGCCTTTCCACTGACTTCAAACAAAAAGACAAGAATAAAAATAGTTAAACAGTAATGATCTAAAATTTTAACGGCTGCTATTTATTACCTTGGGGTTAATTTCGGCATTTCATCAAGGCGTGTGCCGGCTAGGCTTAGAGCTGAGCTGTTTGGGTAAATATGAAAATATAGAGTCTAGAAAAGGTGTATCGGATAGGGTCGATTAAGTAAATTTCCCTAAAAAGAAAGGCTTTGTTATTTTTGGGATTTGTGCCACCTGATGAGCCTTTGTTATTTTTGGGATTCTAGGCTGCCCGGGGGAGGGTTATAGGCCGACCAAGCTGATTGACAACCATCGTCAGGGACGACACTCAGGTCAATCTCCAATCGTACAATTATGCTATTTTTTTGAATGCCAAATTAGTAGAAAGTCAAAAGTAAACTATAACTAATTTGATGTGCTCATAAATGGCTGTTGTTGAGATTCGACCATTTAAACAAAAGGAAATTGACGTGAATGCATCTTCTGCTAAAAAATTTTAAGATTTAGGCTCGAATCACATGATCAAAATATACCTTTGTAAGAACACGTGTACCTTGTATTTATTATCATGTTGTCACGCTAGCGATCTCCTTAATGGAACCAATGATCTCTGCCAAAGAATCTGAAATCACATTACCTCTCGTCTTCTCTAAGTTTAGCCTTTAGATGGGAATGAGCTATGGTTAGAGGAAGAGGGGACGGTGGTCTCCTTATATAGCCACCTCTCCTTCCTAACCCATCAAGGAAAAAGAGTGGAGACATATCACTTATATTAGGAAACTACTTCCTATCGCCTCGAGATACGTGTGGTCAAAAGTCCAACTCAGTTTTTAATGAAAACACAATGATGCGTTAAGGTGTTGACCACAAAAAATCTAACACTCTCCCACTTGGTCTACACCTTAACTCATCTAAACATAATTTTTGAAAACAACTCTCTGGGCTGACAAACTCTAAAAAGCGGATAGCCATCCATTTTATATTTTGAAAAAACATTGACCCCCACTACCTCGATGTTTTGTAACAACCACCCAAATTCAATAATAATACTAGTAAAGGATCATGACGCACATAGTATTCCATCTTACGAATCGACACTAGGCAATCCATGGTCACAAAAATAGCATCATTAATGGACTTAAGTCTTTACTTAGTAATATCAGAAAACTTATATAGCTGTACAGTTCTTATATTTGTCCATGCGTCATACCCCCAAGGATATGTCGTTCCTGATAGATTACTGGCTCCCCGCCTATGACTATCAGTCACCAAACTATCAGAATAAAGGTTTACCGATGTGGTGCCCAATCACATCTAGCTCAAGCAAAATTCAAGCATAACGAGGTACAACCTCACCATCTTGCCATGTGATAAAATCCACATGTAAATGGATAGAGTATAATCACTTATACCCTCAATAGCACGTACACAAAAATAAAATATTTGATGCATTAATAACAAAACAGACTAACTAATATCAGAGAGACAACTCCCACTAAAACTGTGCAGTTAAAACTAATTCGATATGAGCATCACAATTCTAAGATTCTAATAACTATCAACAACTACAAGCTCCCACTGATTTAAACATTTCTTAAAATCAGTAAGTTTCCGACAAGAATAGCTTAATCCAAACTGCATTAACTATTCATAATTTTAAATGTTTCATGTCTATAAAAATTGATATCAACCAAAAATCATTAAATTTTTGTATAGTTCACCTCAAATATTACAACGACGGAAGTGAACAAATTATGAGGTAAATCACAAAATCATCTTCAAATTAAAAATATTAATATTCTCAAAACATGTTCTTGAGTGTTACATTTCTATCACATCTATAGTTATTCATTTTATATCTCAGTTATTGATGCACGAATTATCATCGTTATCATTTAACTTTTCTCATTTATCATATTATAAAATCACTAGCCACACGCTAAGTTCAAAAATTGAAATCTTTTCGATGCTGAATACCATTAAAATTTTTAAAAATGGTAGACACAATTATAACTGCACTAATAGTGACCATATACTATTAGATAACATTAAAAATATGTTACTATACTTTTACAATTTATCAAATATTTTGTCCATATATCACTGACTATTCTCTGTGAAATATGTCATGATCATATGTTAGATTAATCTATAACTATATGTTACGGATCGTCCTTGAGAATTACGGCATGACCATATGTTACAAAAAAAATTCATCATGAACTATAACCATATATCACTAACCTCCGAGGACTTAACTCGAACTTAGGGTCAAATTCGAATTAATTAGAGTGTAAGTCATGTGCTAACATTCACTCTATGGGACAGCCGGTCGCATCGTCTCAACACCACCTTTGGGCAGAAACTTCGACATGCAGTTTGCTTCCCAAGATCGTGTTTAAGAAAACACACATAGACCTAATCACTAGTGTTGTATGGTTGATCTAGACTCTCCATCAACTTTAGCCAAAAAGATTATCCTTCTCTCCCTTAAACACTTATGACTATTCTATTCACCCTACTTATATGAAATTCCTAAATTAGCTTTGGCCAGAAGTTAGAAACCTCATAGAAGCATGTGCCAACTCAATCTTAATGAGACACAAGTATCAAAATTCAAAAGTCACGCAACCTACATAGGCGGTTATCTTTGGGCAGACCTCAGCCTATTTCAGTTATGTACTCTCGAACGATCGTTTTACCAGTCTACCTTGATCCCTAAGGTATGACCTAAATTTCATTCAACCATATCAAGTCTGATTCAAGGTTTCAAAAATGTATTTTCAGATATATACACATCTTGCTAACTAATCTACTTTTGAAAGATAAATCAATACCACACATTGCAATTGATGAACAAATTAATCAAAATCAAACAGTTATAAGATACATATGCATTAAGTGAATATGCTATCTATAATCATCAAACTATAATTATGTGGGCATGCATGTCACATTTAGTCAACAACGATAATAGAACATTAAAAAATACACATTATATTTATCTTGAATCGGATATGATATGTTGAGAACAATCACATATGATTAAACCTCATTTATAAAAATCAAGACACTAGGAAAGATCATCACCATTGGGTAGAAGAATCCTTTCAAGTAGCCAAATTTAACTTATGTGGTGGGTAAGTGCCAAAATTAATAATAATTATAGGTAACATTATGTATGTACCAGCATTAGTGTTAGAGCACAACCTTCAATACCCAACCCTATATTTTCTCACAAAATCTAATTTTAATTAAAAGCACTCAAATACACAATAATTATCCGATTAAAAATTGTCAAAAAGACGTCAGGTCATTAAAAAATCACAACAGAGAACTCATTAAAAATTAGACCTCAAAAATAGATCCGGAATGCTCGAGAAAGTCAAAGTTCATATATAATGTCCGAAAATCGGATCTATAAATAGCCCAAAAATGGCCCGAAAAGAATAAGAAATAATACGGGTCAAAATGGGCCTTAAGGACAAACAGGTTGTGTCTAATGGGCCGAATCGGGTCATGAACCATAGGCTAGGAATGGACTGGATCGGACCATGGGCCAAGATCGAGTCAGTGGGCGGGTCGGTTTAGGCAATTCGTACTCATTTTAATTCTTAACTTACTTAAATTCACCTAATTAGGCTTGTTATTTACCCTTCACTATTTCTAGAATAAATAGTAGATGTGTGACACAAGTCATCCAAGAGTTGCTCTATTGAAGAAAATCATAATCCTTGTGTTATAAGATAGACCAATGCAAATTTGACATTTGTTAAGCATCGATGGCTCATCTTTGAGCCTTTTATTTTTATTTTTTTTTATTTTTATTTTTTAGTTTATAATGTCCATAGACCCATGAGAATGGGAAAGTCGACCTTATCCTCATCCCAATCTTCAAATTTAGGATCTCAAGGTTTTAATAGTCTTTAAGAGCCTCTTTCCATCTCATTCTCCTAAGGGAGTCCCACCAAACCCACCAAAACAAACCTATCCCAAGTTATGGAGAGTTGGGAAGCACCAACCTTGGTGCTCCAACTTCACATGCAATAATAGATCAACTTTGGAAAAGAATCCACAGATGTCTCCTTTTCCCTGTCGACCTTCCAGGAGACGTCTCCTTTCAAAAGCTAGTTATTAGCAGCTTCATAATTTTTTGAAATCTAATAAAGCGGGTGACTCTCCTTATCCAAACAATAGGAGTTATCCAAACAATGGGAGTTTGATCGCCCGCATATTCAGTTCACTGGTCGGGTCGTTTATATAGGAAATAAAAGACTAGTTGGGTCTCTGGGTCCATTTAACCCATAGTGGAAAAAAGGGAATCATATATGAAAATTAAGGAGACTTAAAAGTGACTAGAGACCTAGTAACAAGAGACGGGTCTTCTTAGGGATTTAGTATCCAGAGACGATTTGGGTACCTTCTTCCAATACTTCTTGAATTTGGATGTTAAAAACAGTTGGGTAAAACGATATCCCCTTTAAACGTGTAATTAGGTACACACGCCAAGACCCGATCTCAGCCTTGTTAAATGGGTTTTGTTGATTTTAGAAATCGGGCATCCTAATGTGGACACGGATTGAGCCATGTACCTACTAAAAATCTTAAATTCGAGCAAAAGTTAAAACTCTCAATCAACAATAATTTTGCTTATAATTTAAAAATAAATAGTACATAAATCTTTTGATCGTGTGATAAAGCAAACTTGGCTCTGATATCAATTGCTAGAAAATTTTAAGATCTAGACTCGAATCACATGATCAAAATATACCTTTGCAAGAACACGCGCACCTTGTATTTATTATCGTGTCACCACGTCAGCGATCTCCTTAATGGAACCGATGATCTCCGCCAAAGAATCCGAAATCACGTTACCTCTCGTCTTCTCTAAGTTTAGCCTCTAGATGGGAATGAGCTATGGTTAGAGAAAGAAGGGACGGTAGTCTCCTTATATAGCCACCTCTCTTTCCTAACCCATCAAGGAAAAAGAGTGTAGACATATCACTTATATTAGGAAACTACTTCCTATCGCCTCGAGATACGTGTGGTCAAAAGTCCAACTCAATTTTTAATGAAAACACAATGATGCATTAAGGTGTTGACCACAAAAAATCTAACATCTGCTAGCTGCTGGGGTAGGCTACCTGATATAGTTATGTGGCAGTAGCAACTTATTCTACCACACATTTCTCACCGCATGAGTGCAATTTAAATGATTAAGGCTGACAACGCTCTAAAATCTTAAGGATAGGGTTTAAAAATGGGGTAAGAGCATCCTTTAATTTTTCGGATTTCGGCCTAAATGTTTTAGTTTCGCTCCCCACCAAAATCAAAACAAAAACTATATTTTCAAAAAATTTCAGTCCCTATAGAGTTTTGGCCGAAATTTTGATTTTGGCCAAGCTTGAAATCGAAACGAAACCGAAGTTTTTATCCTTGGGTAAGAGGGCAGAGCTAGGGCTTCGAAACCAAAAGCCCAGCCCAGCCCATGCATCACTCTTAATTATCTCTTAAATCTATTACTATATATAAGTGTAAAATATATTATACTATCTACAATTAAATTATCAAAATAATACTTAATATTACTTTTAAATTTATCAAGCGGATAATTGTAAGGATATTATAATAATTTAAATATTTATAAAAAAGATGTCTTAAGAGTTTTTTTTTATTTATGAATTATTTTTTTTTAGCTTTAATGAAAAAAAAATTTAGACACAATATTAATAACCAATGAGGAGTGAAGCCCGGCTTGAGCCTGCCCCAATCCGCCTTAATTAGGGCTAGGGATAGGGCTAGGCATATCAAAGCTCGCCTAAGTTAGGGTTGGGCTAGGGCTCGCCGCGGCCCTTAGGGTAAGGCTAGATTTTAGGGAGGTTTGGCCATAACCCAACTTGTTGACCATCCGACCAATGAAATGATTAGGGCTCTCAATAGGTCGGATTAGGGCTGGGCTGGAGTTCAACCCGGCCCAAACCTACCTGGGCCGGGTTCCCAATTTTTCAGCTCGGCCCTAACCTGGCTTGCAATGTACTCAGCCCAAGCCCGGCCCCTATCGGGCCGCGCCGGGTTTGGGCATTTTTTCGAACTTTCTTTCAACTGTTTTTTTCTAATAAAATTGGTTGGACTATTTTTTGAGGGTAGTTTTTTTAGGCTATTTTTCTAACAAAATTTGGTTGGGTTTGGACTTTTTTTTTCTAATAAAAGTTTGAAGAAGGTTAAAAATTTAATTAAATAATTATATTAACATTATAGAGGCTCATGTACATGTATTTATTCAAATATTTTATTTTAGTTTATTGCATAATGATTATAATGGACAACGATTGCACGATGGTTATAACAGACAATAATTATAATGGACAACGATTAATCTCATGACACACTACAAAAAATAAGACTATTAGCGGCAGGTTTTTTTTTTTTAAAACTGCCGCTATTAATCCTGTCGCTACAAAAAACTGCCGCTATTGTGTTTGTAGCGGCAATTTTTTGTAGCGACAGGACTAATAGTGGCAGTTTTTTATTAAAAAAAACTGCCGCTATTAGTCTTATTTTTTGTAGTGACATTTAAGTAAATTATAATTAATTAAAAGGAATATATTTTATAACTTTAAAAGGATAAATATAATTATATATAATATCCGAGCCGGGTGTTGGAGCACTCAACCCAAGTCCGGCCCGGATTGATTCGGATTGCAATATGTTTTTTTTGGGCCAGGTGCGGGCCAAAATTCGCGCCGTCCAGGCCCATTGAGAGCCTTAGAAATGAAGGTACAAAGGAAACACCACCAACATTGGTGAAGAAAGAGAATCTTTGACTTCATGAATCCCAATGTGAAATCAAACCAGCTAAGCCCATCTTGGAGATCGATTCCAATCTCGGAGTTCGTGTGGTCAAACCTTTCAGATATGCCATGGTAGAAAACCATTTATGAAAAAGGGCTAAATATAGATTAAAGTTCCAAAACCTTTCACGAAAAGGCCCAACCACCTTACCAAGGATTTAAGCCTTTAATGAAAAGACCGACTCTCCTGACTGACTTCTGACTAACTTTTTTGAATAATTAGTAGTCACAAGCAGCTGTCAAAATTGGACTTTATTGGTTTCAAGAACACTGTAATCCCTGTAAGCCAGCATTTGATAGTAATTCACTAATGTATTATATAATTAATGAGCTTCATTATACCCTAATAAATGAAAAGCTGAAACCTCTCCCTGTAAAAACCAACAAACATTGAAGACCATATCAAATAAAGCAGTCTTGTAATAATAAACAAGTTCTCTCTCTCTCTTTTTTTTTATATATATATATATATATATATATATATATATATATATATATGAAAAAAGGGAAAATACACCCAAGTGTTGATATCTCTCTCTCTCTCTCTCTCTCTATATATATATATATATATATATATATATATATATGACATAAGGGAAAAATGCACCCAAGCGTTGAGATATCTCAGCGCCTTTTGATATGGGCGCGACACGTAATGCTTTTTTTGTAAAGTGATGGATGACATGGGGTCCACTTTATTAACTAAGATTAAACTTTTAAAATATTTTCAAAGTTATATTCTCTTTCAACCGTCATTCTCGACTTTTTTAGAAGTTTCTTTCCCTTCTCTCCCTTTTTTCAAGTAAGTCTCATACTTACTTTTTCAAATATATTTTACGATGAAAGTGAAGTACTAGCCTCCGAAGCACCACACCTGTAGAGAGGCGACAAATCAACAATGGCGCTAGCACTTCGGCGCCGGGGTGCGCCTCTATATCAAGGTTTCGACACTTCGCTAAAAGAAAAAAAAAAAAAGGGTGCCGACGCCTCATTTTAGGGGCGTCGGTGCTTCTATATCGGGGTGATGGCCCTTCACAAAAAAAATAAAAAAATTATTTTTTGTTATATAAGCACTAACACCTCGATGTAGAGGCACCGATGCCCCTAAAACAAGGTACTGACATCTTTTTTTTTTTTAGCGAAGTGTCGGTATAGAGACATTGGCACCCCTAAAATGAGGCGTCGACACTCCGGCGCCAGGTGTCAGCGCCTTGCTATCGAGGTGCCGACGCCTCTTTATCGGGGTCTCAGCGTTTCGCTACCGAGGTGCTAGCATTTCATTATCGGGCACCTACATTTTCTAAGAAAAATATACTTGAAAATGTAAGTCTGACACTTTCTTGAAAAAAAGGAGAGAAGAGAGAAAAGAAAAAAACTTCTAAAAAAGTCAAGAATTACAGCCGAAAGATAATATAATTTTTAAAATATTTAAAAATTTTAATCCTAGTTAATAAAGTGGTCCTCATGCCATCCATCACTTCACAAAAAAAGGCGCTACATATCACACTCATATCAAAAGGCACAGAGATATCTCTACGCCAGGGCTCATTTTCCCCGAGCGTAGAGATATCTCTACGCCAATTAATATGGGCGCGACACGTAGCGCATCTTTTGTAAAGTGATAAGTGGCATGAGGCTTACTTTACTAACTAGAGTTAAACTTTTAAAATATTTTAAAAGTTATATTCCTTTCCAGCCGTCATTCTTGACTGTTTTAGAAGTCTTTTTAAAGTCACTTTCTTTTCTCTTTTTTTTTTTTTTTTTCTAAGAAAGTGTCAGATTTGTTTTTTCAGGTATATTTTACTAAAAAAATATGAGTGTCTGGTAACGAAGTGCAAGCACCTCTGCAGAAAAGCGTCGGTGCTTTGTTTTAGGGGTACCGATGCTTCGATTTTTATTTTTATTTTATTTATTTATTTATTTTAATTTTTATGGAAATGCTAGCTCCCCTAAAACGAAGCATTGACGCTTCGTTTTAGGGGTGCTGGTGCTTTGATTATTATTATTTTTTTTTTTATAGAAGCGCTAGCTCTCCTAAAGGAAGAGTCGTGTCACGGGGTCACTTATCCAGCAATTTAAGCCCGTGCGGCACCTAGCACCCGATGCGCTAAGCCAGCCTATCTCTGATACCAACTGTCATGGGGGCGTAATTCAATGCACCATCAACCCGTGCGGTGCCTCGTTACCTCATGCAACGAAAACAACCAATCTCTTCATAAGCTTTGATACCACCAGCCCAAAGGACGGGAACCCCCCCTCGTGGTTACCTCTGTTTCGCGGCCTACCATCCGATGTATTGTGCCCCTTACGACACGCTTGATTGCACCAATGTACCTCGTACTATCGTGCTCAACTGAGTCCCACGCAGTCTGCCTTCGTGTGCGTTCCGAATTACTAGCACACGTCCATACTTGGCCCACATACTGTCTTGTTTAACTGAGTCTTACGTAGCTCTCGTGAAGTTGCCCAGCCGTATGCACCGTGACGCATAGCACGAGTCATACTTCAACCTCACCTTGGGTGCCACATGGTATCGTTGCGTCGACGCCATAGGCCCACCATTTCCGACCTAGGAGTCACTTGCGCCCTCTCTAGCAATGCAAGACCCCGTGTGGGTAGAAGACATTCTTTAACGCTTCTCCCACATAGATGGTTCAAACACCATTTATGGGTAAACAATTAAAGGACCTCAAACATGTTGGTTTGACATACTCCCATGGCACACGTCTTCTGCCTATGGCACACAGTGTCAATCCCAACCATCACACCCGTGACTCCCCGCATCGTCTTCCCCTGCGACCACCGCAGCACGATCACGTCGAGAGGCCCTCCTGACCCTATAACGTGTGCCTTCCTGGCACCACATGCCGTGCCATCCCGACACCAAGATGTCGCGTGCCTTTTTGGAACCACATCGCGTGCCCTAGGCACCAAGTTGCTACTGCCTCTACGCGAAGTACAAGTGGCCCGAGTAGCGCTACGGATGGTCCAGGTAGCCACGTTACGTACCTCCGTCACAGTCGGCTCTTTTTAATTTTAATTTTATTTTTTTCGAAACATCGGCGCCCTTAAACGAGGCGCCGACGCCCCTAAAATGAGGAGTCGGTGCTTCGTTTTAGGGGCGTCGGCGCTTCTTTTTGGGGTGTTGGCGCTTCTCTCCCGAAGTGCTAGCGATTCGCTACCAAGCGCCACATTTTTTGAGTAAAACATATATAAAAAAGTAAGTTTGACAGTTTCTTGAAAATTTAGAAAAAAGAAAGAAATTTTTAAAAAGTCAAGCATGACGGTTGAAATGGTATTTAACTTTTAAAAGTGTAACCCTAATTAGTATAGTGGGTCCCATATTACCCATCACTTCACAAAAATAGTACTACGTATCACGCTCATATCAATTGACGTAGAAATATCTCTACGCCCGGGCGTATATCCCCGGCCCTCATTTATATATATATATATATATATATATATATATATAAAAGGTAAATGATCTTCTAGCTTGAGACATAGTGTGATGTGACTTAAGCTCTGAGTTCTTACATCATCGCGGTTAACATTGACCATGGTGATTTGGACAGTCTCCCACCTCGAGTCATATGATTATGTGATCATACATCGTCGCAGTTAACATTGACTAGGGTGATTTGGACAGTCTCCCACCTCGGAGTCATGGGTGACTCGAGTCATATGATTGTGTTCCTGGACTGGAGATAGAGGATCACTACTCTTATACATAATATTAGTAAGATAACAACCTTGGACAATCGACTATGGAGCTTGGCCGGTCGCGCAAAAATTCTAATCGATTGACTATAAAGGCTGATCCATCGATTGATTAAACAACTAAATGAAATCTGCACTGTTGAAATTTCAAATAGTAAATATAATTTAAATGGTCAAATATGGAATACAATAAAAAATTTAATTTCCCATTTTTACCCCTAAGATTTAGAAACACTTTGTAAGTATATCAATTGGAGCGGTTGAACCATGTGGTTAGATCGTGGAACCGGCCGGTTCAGATCAGTACCATCCAAAATTCGGGCCATACGTGGGTGAGAACCACAAGGATCGCAGTAAACATTCAAACGGTCGGACAGTCTTATTGTTATGACCCGAATTTTTAAAATCCAAATCTTGTGGCCTTAGATGGGGTGGGCCACCAAAGTGGTGTGCAAGCTTCACACCCAAAACAATCCCTCTCTTAATTATTATTTATGCCTAACATGGTAGCTAACCCGTTTTCACATAAATCAGATCTTAATGGGATTTGCCTTATTGGCGCCTACCGACCATAGCAAGAGACTGAGTCCCAAAGGTGGTTCCATTATTTGTCCTCCGTAGCAGTTTTTCATCAAACGATTTTTTATTTTTCCAACTTAAATCGATTTTTCAGTTTCATCAAGATAAAAAACCATACTTTAACCTTATGCTTCACGTATTTAGGTTTGGTCCCTTGCACAATTGATCTCGACCATGAAATGATGATACATCTTGGGGCGCCAAACCATTGGCGGTTTCACAAACCAATTTTGGTTTTGGTCCATGTTTTTGGAGCAAATTCCAAGTGGCAATGGGAACAGTAGGCGAAACGGCTATCCGAAAATTTTAATTTATTCGTATCGGACTTGATTTTCTTTGGAAAATCGTTTACTAAATCGGCCGATAGATTGGACGTGCTTCAAGCAAGGTGCTCCACCGCAGGCGATCTTTGAATGACGGCGGATGCTAAAGTTGGATTTATGCCCATCCAACCGATTAAAGCCTCATATAATTAAGGTGGGTGCCTTTCTATTCATCCAAATCTACACTTTTACACTATGTGATGAATATATGATGAATTTAGGAAAACTAAAATTTCTTAGGTTTTGCGTGGATTCACAAAACGGTTATGGTCAAAAGGTTGATCCTATGGTTGAACCCATCGGCTAAGAACTATAGTGCACTATTCCCTTCCTCATGCCGCCCAAATGTGCTGGTAAAATAGATCCTACATCAAGAATGGACTGCTGCCCTGTTTTTTTTGTTGTGCACTCGATGTGGAGGTCTAAGTTTGACCCTTTCAATTTCGATGATCTGATCAATTTTTGACCTCGGTCAAACCTTAGACTCCCATAAAATTTGATGCTTTTTACATCTAATGGCTTACATTGATATGATTGTACTTATTTTCATGAACTTTAGTATTCCAAAAAACTGTGGATATATTGATTTTACACTAGAATATTTCCTACACTTGTTTCGAAAATCTGCACTTACATTGGCCGAAGGGTCCAGTTTGACCCATTAAATTAAGCGAACCACAGACGTATAATTCGAGGCCCGTAGATCTAATTAAAAATTATTTGGCCATCTGTTAAATCGATGATCAGATTTTGATTATAATAAATAAACCTCGATCTTTACACCACAAAAATTCTCGCACTTTATGCTTGTGGCACCTTAGTCTAAGGTCTGATTTGACCCTTTTCAATCTCAGGTTTTAGGTCGAATTAGGCCAGTGATCAAAATCTACTTTTTCTATGACACTACATGGTTACCAAACTCGATGTCTCATATACGATTTATTCAAATCCTTAAAATGGACCTTAAATATCGTATAAGCTTTTATGGAAATTGAATCATTCAAGACCCCCAAACATCATAAAGGTCCATGAGCTTTATGGGCCAGTCTAGTCTATGGCCTCTTAATGGGCTCGTATAACCAATGTAGCCTTACACGCGTTTTGTAAAATCGCGAACCTATACTTTTGAGAATAGGCCCAACTCACCTTCTAAGCTTAGGACAACTATTTAAATATATTTTTTGTCCACGCTATGAAGGTGTATGTACCTCGAAAATTATGCAGCAAGGACCCGACGATCGAAACTTGTTTGAGTCGTATGAAAGTCCGTTTTTCTTAGATTGATAAGATCTATCTGATGAGACTAGTCTAATATCACCTTGTGATACGCTTTCTGGTACTTACGTACCTTCATTTTTTTAGGTCGCCTTCTCCTCTCTCTTAATGATGAGCGAGGTGTCCGAATTATGAGTAATGTTAGTTCCCTTATGATTAGATGCTTTCTTATAATATACTTTATTTATATTGTATAACATCCATCACTTAGATGATACGTTAGGGCATATATATGATAGGTTAAAAAGGAATAAGATAGGACACATGACTTGTAAGCCTTCGTCACGGTGGGATTTCTTTTACGGTCACGTGAAACTTGGAATGTAGACGTCCATGTACGGATACAACTCCTCTATGATAGTATGGGATGTCACACGAAGTACATCCAGGTTACTACGGAATCCCTCCCTTGAAAAGCGTGGTTAGTGAAGCTTATCGCACTGTGGCCCATTCAAATTAAGTTTAAGAAAAGATGGAATATGAATATGTTAAGCTACGAGATGTTAAAAAAGTGGGGACTTAAGCCTACACAAATATGAAATCGGGGTGGGAATATAAGCCCAAAACTAAATAATATTATGATATGCTAAGATACGCTGTGAAGGCCAGTTGAATATGAAATTAAGTTTCTACACGTGCCATGTCTTGCGTGCCACTGCAAGATTCAATGTCTGTAACCAAGACGGATCTTAAACACAATATGATAGCTTTGTCTCGGACTAAGGGGACATTGTGATTACTATGCGTACAACCTCATCAGGCTGGATAATAGTTTATGTTATGATATGGAGGTTAGATGGTTATCTACACGCGGACCTCGCGTGATAGACTTGAGCAGTGATCCTGACACAGATCGTTTAAATAAGATAAGTAAGATACGAAGTACGTTGTGTAGGCGTATGGAGTAATAATAAGACTTTTGATATGTCACGTAAGTTAAGTTGACAAGACAAGTAAGAAAAGCATAAGCATTAGAAGCATCATATGCACTGAAATTTATTATGTTACTTCAGTTTGATAGTTTTATAGTTACGAAATATTTATGAAAATTTTTATTATGTTATTTATATGAACTTGTAAAAGATTCACTTTCACTCACAAGGTTGCACCCACGATCACCTGGGTAGATTGTGATGGATCAATTGTGCAACCCACTGAGTTTACGTGATTGAGTAAACTCACCCCACCAAAAAATAACAGTTGCAGGTGAAGATATGGACTATACTGCCCGATGGACTTGATGCATTGAAAGATGATACGGATTATAAGGGTGACGACTTGGATGATCAGCTAGACGACGTTAAGTATATATTAATTGTTTAGAAAGATCTTTCAGTATTTGACTGAACCTCTATTTTTGGCCAGTTTGTTTATTGGACTCAAAATTCAATGTAAGCTTATTGAAGAAAATTTTTAATACGAGAAGAAAGTTTAATTCACGATTTTTGGGAGCCCAATTTTATGTAAGATCTAATAAGATAAGTATGTCCGCTTATCGCTTTAACAAGTGTGCGGTGTCATAACACAGAATTCTTGGCCTTTGAGATTGGCTAGGATTCTGGGTCATGACAGAGATGGTATCAGAGCTTAGGCTTTACTTCTTCGAGGACTGTGTGATTCATATAAGTACACTATGGTAATTGAGGTGACAATGATTCTAATAGAACCCAAACTCTAGATCTTTTGAGGACTAAAGGATTTTAAGAAAGTGTGATTATCAATAACGTAAGATTCGAAGGTTCACTGAAGAATTTAAAGATCTGTTTGTTGAAAACTTATATGAACTTGAAGCATGTGAGATAAATTCAAAATGATATTTGAAGATTGAGGAGCAATTAGAAGAGATATTTTAAAATGTTGGGGAATAATTAGAAAGATAAATCCTTAAATGATTTTATGATTTAGAACTTATTATAGTTTAAGATGTCGACTATAAGAATAACCTATTAGAAGTGAGTTCAGATTGAGGAATAAATTATTATCAGTAATCTTAGATGATATTGAAATAGTCTATAATCAATGAGATATAATGAAGAGGATGCAATCTTGCAATGAAATTTTAGGAGTTATCAATTCTGAGAAATAAGGATAAATCTCAAATAAACTATTTAATGTACTACGAGAAGAATGATGTTTGAAAAGTTAAAGATGATGATAGAGGAAAAACAACCTACCGACGGGATATGGATTATAAAGAGACTACAAGAACTTGATTTTTGAAGAGATATGAATTATAAAGTGTGGAACAACATCCTACTGATAGGAGAGTTAAGAATTTCTTTGAAAACACTTTTGAGGATCGAAAGGTTATAAGAAGAAATAATCATTGAGGACTGGATGTTTGAATTGTAACTAAGCAGGTGATTTTAAGAATATAGAAATTTTAATATATTAGTCCAAAATTTATGACTACAGATTTGGACCAAGTGTGACACTTGAAATGTCGAGTGCTTAAGGATAATTAGGAATGATAAATAAATTGATGCTTAAAAGACAATATCACGAGATTATTGATTAATGAATCATGAGTAATAAAGTAATGAAAACTCGTGAACAAGAATAAATTAATTTTGATTCCTAGGTGCCCCCTTATAGAACTCAAATGACACGATTTATACATAGAGCAACGTTTAAAGATAGTCAAGACTATACTAACTAAGTTTCAACTTAGCAATCATTCATTGGGTGCAACTTTGATTTAATTCGAGGAATTGGTGAAAGGTTCGAGAAAAATTCAAAGAATAAAAAAATCAAGCGAATATTTAGTTTGACAAATCAGGTGTTCGGATAAATTTGTGACAGAAGTTGGCACAATTTTATAGAATGATAAATTTAAATAGAATGCTCTTATAAGAAGGAGAGAATATTATTGGGCGCAATAAATGATTAATTATTCTTAATTAATTAAGTACTGGGTGACAAATGAGATACACAAAATGTCGAAGAAAAAAAATAAAAAAATAAAATAAAAATAAATAATCGAGCGAATATTCGATACAAAGTTTGACAGATCCCGTATCAGAGAAAAATTGCAATGAAAGTTGAGAATATTTTATACATTGATGAATTTAAGTCGACTTTTATTGTTATTCGGGGAGAATCAAGTTGTAGCACAAAAATGGTTAAAAATAATTTTTAATATATTGGGCGACAGATATTGTAGCTTTGCACCTAATGAGTTAGAGTCGACGACTCTATAAGGAGGAGAGAATCATGCTTTGGTGTGAAAAATGATATTATACTTCTAATTATTAAAATATTGGATGATGATTGAATTTCACATGCTCAAAAAAAAAAGGGGATTGATTTAACTCGATGGGGTTCTCAAGTATCTAATTTTCGAGGACGAAAATTTTATAGGGAGCAAAGAATGTAATGACCTAGATTTTTCCTTGAAGTTGAATCGTTGACGTTTGTAAATATTTTGACTTTTGTTTAACTAACTTGGCCTTAGTCAAACCTTTGACCCATTTGATGTGACCTTTGGACCCAACTTCATTTCTTTTGAGAGTGCACTCATGTACGAAATCGAAACCGATCTTCGAATTACTAAGTACTTAATTTTCGGGACTTAATTTTCGGGGATGAAAATTTCTTTTAGGGGTAGATAATGTTATGACCCGAATTTTTAAAATCCAAATCTTGTGGCCTTAGATGGGGTGGGCCACCAAAGCAGTGTGCAAGCTCCACACACAAAATAATCCCTCTCTCCTTTGTACTTTTTATTTTTATTTATGCCTAACATGGTAGCTAACCCGTTTTCACATAAATAAGATCTTAATGGGATTTGCCTTGTAGGTGCCTACCGACCATAGTAAGAGATAGAGTCCCAAAGGACTCTTGCCTTGTAGGCAGGAAAGGACTTCCTATTCCAGCCTCTCGTTCTCAATCCTTATTAACCCCACGCCCAAGCATCCCCTTTACTGCTATTAATAATCTCCCCTCTGTCTTTTAGATTCTTTTATTCAACTCTCTCCCTCTCTCTTATGATTCTCTCTCTCCATAAGCCCAAATGTCTCTCCAGAAGCTCTCCTCTCTCTTAAAAACTAAAGAAGCAGCCCCTCCCTCTCCCTTCCTCACCATGTTAACCAAGCAAGCCCCAAATAAATTGTAATATCCCGAAAAATCATGTTAAACAGTGACCTCGAGATCCGTGCCCGACTGGTCATAGGTTTGACCAAATAGGAGTTCAATAGTTGGCGTAGGGTACGATGAACGGATGAGATGTGAGAAATCAAGTGAATATGTGAAGGGTGATGTAAATCTGAAGTCACATACACCTATTACGGTGCAGGTGCTCAACACACAAACTAGAGGGGAGATAAAAGGGTTTAATAGCCCTAGTTCTTTTGTTTGGTTGTTGAGAGAGAGTAAAGAAGAGAGAGAGAGAGAGCATAGTTAATGCAAGGAGAAATGGTGAGTGTTTGGAAGGGAGATTCAAGCATTTAAAAGGCCGATTTGACACGAGGGATCCGCTAGAAGCAAAGTTGGAAACCCTGGCCTTTCCAACCACTTGACCTAATCAATTGGAGATTGATTGAAGGTAAAATTCTTGTAAATTAAATGCATAGATTGAAGGGTTTAATTATAGTTAGAAATAGCTAAAATCATAAGATAATGGCTTAGAAAGAAAGAGAAATCAGTTGGAAGAAGGTTGGGAAGAACAGCCCAAAAGGGGGCTGAATCTGGCCATTTCGATTAATCGAAAGTGAGATTCGATTAATCGATTTTTTCCAAGAAGTTGAAAAGTCAAAAGACATGATTTCAATTAATCGAACTGAGTTTCGATTAATCGACTTTGGATTTCGATTAATCGATTTTAGAGTCGATTAATCGACTGGGAACCTCCAGTGGATGGAGAAATGTAGTCTGGGGAAATCGACTAATCGAATTGGGATTTCGATTAGTCGAGTTTGAATTTCGATTAATCGAGTTCGGTTCGATTAATCAATTTTAGAAATTCGATTACTCGAATTGAGAATCGAATGGATAGAGTAGAGAATTTCGATTAATCGAATTGAGATTCGATTAATTGAATGGGAAGCTTGATTTTGGGAATCGATTAATCGACTTTGAGTTTCGATTAATCGAATCAGATTCGATTAATCGACTTTGGAGTTCGATTAATCGATTGTGCCAATTTTTGTTGACTTTTGAGTTTGACTTAAAGATTCTTGGAGGGTCTTGGACCTTTCTTGTTACATCTTTAGTGATGTATTTCATATGTTATGTGGTACCATAGGTGGTATGTATGAGCTTGGGCACAAGGAGCCACGAGGGACCTTGATGCATGATCAAACAGAGGCTTGAGGTAGGGAACACCTTGAACAGGTACTTTATTTTGCAAGAGCATGTATGTAGTGATATAGAATTCAATTCAAACTGTTTTTGTTTCTTAAGAGTTGTGAAAAGTGTGCGTGTGTGACATCCAAAAGGGTAATCATAATGAGCCATCCCCAGGGGGTGAGGAAGTAAAGAAATAAGAGCATCAGGTGTGATGCAAGTGAATGGATACATCCCAGGGATGTATCCAAGATTGAATTATATCTGATAAGGCCTAACTGATATAAGATAGCACACTTATACGGTGAATAACTATATGTAAAACACCTAATATTTTTGTTATTTGAGGTTTGATAGGATACCCCACCGACGTGGCGGGATACCCACGACTGACGCAGCAGGATATCTGTGACCAATACGGCGGCGAACTCGTAAGCCAGTGCGGAGGCTTATTCGTACATAGTAAGTACACCCCAGGGGTGTTGAATTGAGAAAAGTGAAACCCCGCCACCAATCCCTAGGGGAAAGGGGTTTGGGTACTATTTGTATTCCCAGGGAATATGTTTAAAATTGTCTATATAGATGACGATGAAGGGTATCTCATCGGGGCTCGATGCTATATTGCTCGGGGATTACTTAAGTTGAAAGGTTAAGTTTTGCTTTAGGCCTTTTCAGTGTCATTCATGAATAATTAAAAATTAAAAGACCTGAGTAAACTACTAGTAAAATATGATTCTTTTCAACTGTTTTCATCAGTAACTGCATAGACACATCATGCATGGCATATCATGGAATATATGTGAGTTGTAATTTATATGTTCAATTGTGTTCTGTTCCCTATTGAGCTAGGATGTAGCTCACCCTTTTGACTATACGTCGCAGGTCCATTGTTAGCAGCTATTGACGCTTCAGGGGACGTTGACCCTGGTGAGTCAGACTCGACACCTGGTGACGAGTTAGAGCCACCTCCAGAGGACTTCTTCTAGAGGACTCTGTTGCGCAACTTTGAGAGTTTTGTGAGATTATTGGTGCGGCTTGGTATGTCAAGCCTGATTTTTGGTTAAACCATCTAATTAAAGTTTGGGATTACTCTTTTGGGCGAACCATCTGTGATGATTAGCTATCATCGATGGCATGAGGGTAGAACTGTCTTTTGAAAGGTTTTAAAAATAATATTTATTCTGCAATTCTAATTACTATTTTCAGTTCATTATTGTTGCTTGATATACCAGTGTTCCGTGCTCAGTCAAGGGGCACGATCAAGATGGTCGTGCTGATGGCACGGGTTTCAGGGTGCCGAAATCCGGGCTATCACAGTTGGTATCAAAGCTTTTCTTTTAGCAATTCTGAAAATCATTCTTTTTGTCAGAACATAGGAATTTCTGCTAATGAAACTTTAGTTTCAAATGCAGCCATCAATGTCATCTAGAGGAAGGGGCCGACCGAGGGGAGGCCAACAGAGAAGTTTGCGTAGTGGAGATGATTACATCTCTCCTACCAATCGAGTACCTTTAGGAGGTAGTGAGGCCCCAGGGGGCAGCAGTAGTAAACAACGGGAGGATGAGGATCGAGATCTTCAGGATCGAGAGCAAAGAGAACAGGAGAGAGTTAGAGAAAGATAAGAGGATAGAGAGGAGCGACAAAGGATGATGCATACCATGGAGACCATGGCAGCTGCCATGGCACAACAAGTCGCATCCTTTGTAGCTCATGCAGCAAGAGAACAACAACCACCTACACCACCTGTAGGACCTGCACTGCTTGTGCCTTCATCCTTTACGGAGTTTAGGAGGATGAGACCTCCTTCGTTTTCTGGGCAGGCAGACACGATGGTAGCAGAAAATTGGTTGATGGAAATGGAGAAAGTTTTTAGCGTGCTGACATGCACGGAGGACGAGAGTGTAAGATGGGCAGCCTACATGCTAGACGGGGAAGCTGGGCCTTGGTGGAAGTCCGTGATACGGAATAGGGCCCAGGAGACCCTAGAGTTGTCGTGGACTTGGGAGGAGTTTGTTGAGGAGTTCAACAAACAGTATTTTCCAGAGGTGGTAAGAAATCAATTGGAAATTCAATTTTTGCAACTAGTGCAAGGGAGGATGACCGTGAGAGAGTATGGGGTTGAGTTTCTACGACTTGCCCGTTTTGCTCCGGATTACGTCGCTACCGATGTGATGAAGTCGAAGAGGTTTCAGCAAGGCTTGAAGCCTGAAGTTAGGGGAGGAGTAGCTCCATTTCAGCTAAGGACCTATGAAGAGGTCATGAGTAAAGCACTTGTGATTGAAGAGGAGAATACAAATAGATATAGACAGAGAGAGCAACAAAGAGGAAGCAATGATCAAGGAAGAACGGGGAACTACGAACCGGTGAATAAAAAGTTGAGATTCGTGGCCCAAAATCAGAGACCACAGTTCCAAGGGGGTTTCGAAAGACCGACGCAACAACACCACCAACAGAGATTTCCACTACTTGCGTCGGAGAGACCTTTACGCTATGAGAGCCCTGCCATGTCTACTGGCGCTATCGTCACACAGGGTTCTCGTACAGTTTCTTTCGCGCCTCGGGAGACTTGTGCCAAGTGTGGCAAGCCTCACAGGACCGTGGATTGCAGAGTGGGAACCAGGGGTTGGTTCCGATGTGGCAAGGTGGGCCACTTGATCAAGGATTGCCCCGAGGTTGATAAGGGGAAGACGACTTCAGTTGCATCACCACGACCCATTCAAGCACAGAAGCCGGTCGTTCATGGAAGAGCCTACGCAGTCACTGCTTAGGAAGCAAGGAACGTGCATGACATCATCCAAGGTGAGATCTCTTTTAAACAAAGGAATTCAATTTTCATGGAAATTTTAGATAGAGAAAGTGCATTCATTAGGAATAGTGTAGTTCTTTTTCTAAACACTGTATTTGTATGTGAATTAGGTACGCTAACTATATATGAGAAAGGATGCTTCGTTGGATATGACGCTAGAGTGTTGATAGACCCAGGGTCTACCCACTCATTCGTCACTCCACGATTTGCCAAGAGGATGAAGATTATTCCAGAGGCGTTGGATTTTTTCCTATCTGTGTCTATTCCAACTGGAGAGTTAATGGACACGGAGCTAGCTTGCAAATCCATCATTGTAGCAATTCGAGACCTGAAGGTGCATGAATTGGAGGCAAAGTTGATACTACTGGACATGCAAGGGTTTGATGTGATCCTTGGCATGGACTGGTTGGCACAACATTGTGCAACAGTAGATTGCAAGAACAAGGTTGTCATCTTCAGACCCAACACAAGAAGATCATTTCGATTCCAAGGAGTGAGGTCATCACGTATGCCACTGATCTCAGCAGTAAGGGCCGAGCGGATGATCAAGAAGGGTTGCAGTGGGTACTTGGCTTTCTTAAAGGAGGACAAAGAAGAAAAGAATGTCATCTCTGAGATAGCAGTTGTGCGAGACTTCGCCGACGTATTTCCAGAAGAGTTGCCTGGATTACCTCCAGAGAGAGAAGTAGAATTTGCCATTGACTTAGCACCGGAAATGGAGCCTGTTTTAAAAGCACCATATAGAATGGCTCCTGCTGAGTTGAAGGAGTTGAAAGAGCAACTACAAGAGCTCATGGATAAGGGGTTTGTCAGACCGAGCGTGTCTCCGTGGGGAGCACCGATTTTGTTTGTTAAGAAGAAAGATGGGTCAATGCGGCTATGCATTGACTATCGACAACTGAACAAACTCACTGTCAAGAACCATTACCATTTGCCTAGAATCGACAATCTGTTTGATCAACTGCAAGGAGCGAGGTACTTTTCCAAGATCGACCTAAGATCTGGATACCATCAGTTGAGAGTCAAGGCAGAGGACATCCAGAAGACAGCTTTCAGGACATGGTATGGACACTATGAATTCCTTATAATGCCGTTCGGGTTGACGAATGCTCCAACGTCGTTTATGGATCTGATGAATCGAGTATTTAAACCACACTTGGACTCCGGCGTAGTAGTATTCATTGATGATATTTTGATATACTCCAAATCCAAGACGGAACATGAAGAACATTTGAGGATTGCTCTACAGACACTACGTGAACACCAATTGTACGCCAAACTCAGCAAATGTGAGTTTAGGTTGGAAGAGGTTAGCTTTTTGGGACATGTTGTCTCAAAGCACGGTGTCACGGTAGATCCAGCAAAGATAGAAGTAATGGTTAAATGGGAGCAACCAAAGATAGTGACCGATGTCCGAAGTTTTCTTGGGTTAGCTGGCTATTATCGACGTTTCGTCGAGGGGTTTTCAAGGATTTCGGGACCTCTCACGAAGCTGACACGAAAGGATTCAAGATTCGAGTGGAGTGAGGCATGCGAGAGGAGTTTTCAAGAACTCAAGATGAGACTCACTTCAGCTCCAGTGCTAGTGATTCCTTTAGGCAGTGGAGGATATGCGGTGTACAGCGATGCGTCATACAATGGTTTGGGTTGCGTGCTCAACCAACACAAGAAGGTGATAGCTTACGGATCAAGACAGCTGAAAGAACACGAGAAAAATTACTCGACTCATGACTTGGAGCTAGCAGCAGTCATTTTCGCGCTGAAGATTTGGAGACACTACTTGTATGGGGAGACGTTTGAAATTTTCACTGATCATAAGAGCCTCCGATACCTATTTACACAGAAAGAGCTCAACATGAGACAACGCAGATGGATGGAGTTCCTCAAGGATTATGATTGTTCTATACAGTACCATCCAGGCAAGGCTAACGTGGTAGCCGATGTTTTGAGTCGGAAGAGTTCAGCTCAGTTAGCTTGTTTGATTTTGGGTATGCACCGGTGGAAATTATTGGAAGACCTGGCACTCTATGATGCAAACATTGAGTTGAGAGCTACTGGATCCTTTTTGGCTAACATATCAGTGAGACCAGTAATATTTGAGCATATCCACGATTTACAGATGAAGGATCCGATGTTAACAAAGATTCATCAAGATGTGATTGAAGGCATCAGGCCGGACTTCTCAGTGAAAGAAGATGGTTCTTTATTGTTCAAGGGCCGTCTTTGCATTCCGGACAATGCCGAGTTAAGACGAACAATTCTTGATGAAGCCCACAAGTCAAATTATGCTATCCACCTTGGTAGCACCAAAATGTTCCAAGACTTGAAAAAGAACTATTGGTGGAGAGGTTTGAAATAAGACGTGGCCGAATACGTGTCACGGTGTTTGACCTGTCAACAGGTAAAGATTGACCATAGGCATCATGCTGGACTATTGCAGCCTTTACCAATACCAGAATGGAAGTGGAAATCGACCTCGATGGATTTCATTGTTGGATTACTACGTACTGCCAAGAAATACAATGCCATTTGGGTAGTGGTCGATCGATTGACCAAGTCAGCACACTTCTTGCCTTACAACACGATGTACACGGCGGGAAGACTGGCACAGCTGTATATGAAGGAGATTGTCCGTTTGCATGGGATTCCGAGTAGCATTGTTTCAGACCGTGACCCATTGTATACATCAAAGTTCTGGAAGAAATTTCAAGAAGGAATGGGAACGCGACTAGATTTCAGTACGACATTCCATCCGCAAACTGACGGACAGACTGAAAGGGTCAATCAGATTATCGAGGACATGCTTAGGGCATGTATGTTAGAGCTACAAGGATCATGGGATCAGCACCTACCTTTGATTGAGTTTGCATATAACAACAGTTTTCAGACGAGCATTGGGATGGCACCATATGAAGCACTCTACGGACGGCGATGTAGATCGCCCATTAATTGGGAAGAAACGGGTGAGAAGTTTATTTTGGGACTCGAAATACTTGAAGATAATGCCGTCTATGTTCATATGATAAGGGCAAAACTTAAAACAGCGCAAAGCAGACAGAAAAGCTACGCCATATCAAGTGGACGAGTGTAGACTACAAGGTGGGTGAACACGTGTTTGTGAAGGTGTCACCTATGAAGGGGGTGATGAGATTTGGTAAGAGAGGGAAGCTAAGTCCCCGCTATCTTGGACCATTTGAGGTTTTGGGACGAGTAGGAGAAGTTGCTTACCGTATTGGATTGCCATCGTTGTTCGATTCAGTACACAATGTCTTCCACATATCAATGCTTAGGAAGTACATTAACGACCCTGACCACGTGTTGAGCGGTCAAGAGTTAGAGATGCATGAGGACATGACCATGATCGAAGAGCCGGTGGAGATTTTGGATCGAAAGAAACAAGTACTGCGAACGAAAGTGATTCCACTCGTACTTGTCAGATGGAACCATCATACGGCCGAGGAAGTTACATGGGAACGAGAGGCCGATGTGAAGGAACAATATCCGGCTTTGTTTCCAACCACTTGAGAGTCAATTGTACCCCTGCAGGTGTGTTGTGGATTTTGACAACACTTGTAATCCAATGTAAATTTTTGATCAAAGTATGACGTAGAAAATTTTTATATACACACACGACCATGATGATGTGTTTTGTAGAACCAAGGATCACTTGATATCATAAATTACCAAGATAAATCAAATAGACAGAGAAATTTGGAAACCAACAAAATTTGATCAAAACCGATTAATCGATTTTCAAATCGATTAATCGATTTTGTTCGATTAGTCGACTGGCATGTGCCAGTGACTGGGAACTTGAATAAGGATTAGAAAAATGACAAGGTAAAATTTCGATTAAGCGATCTTGGTTTCGATTAATCGATTTGGGTTTTCGATTAATCGAATTGAGGGTTCGATTAATCGAACAAAGTGAGAATTTTAGAAGAACTTAAAGGGATTTTATGAAATTTCGATTAATCGAGGAGGAATTCGATTAATCGAATTATGGTTTCGATTAATCGAACTGGAAGTTCGATTAATCGAAAAACTTAAGGAAATTAGAAAATTTGAAGTATGAGAAACGATTTCGATTAATTGAATCATAGTCGAGGTAGCACTCAAGGACCTCGTGGATATGACGACGGGTGATTATGTATTCCCGACCTTCAATGGTGGTCTTAATTACGTCGTCGGTAGGGCCATCCACGAGCCCTTGGTAAAACAAACGGACCAAGCGAGGGTAGTATGACCCCCGGATTGGTTTCAAAAGGTTGCTGAGGCCGACATTTTGAAGGTAATTAGAAGCCCATTGGGTCTCGCCCGGTACCTCGGGGTTGGTGAATAGGGTTGGGTCGATTATGTACTCGACCTCAAAGGTCTTAGCCTCCCACCATTCATTGGGTTGAAGTACATTGGTGGGTGGTGGCGGCATGGGGGTAGACTCGCGTGAAGACTCGCGCGAAGACGTGCTCGTCGAACCGGAGGTGTTCTCCGATGCCGACGGTGATGGAGTCCTCACTGGTGATGGGGTAGGTGGTGGCGGTGCGGCGTTCTTACGCCGGACCGGGAGTTTAGAGGTTGCCTTCTTCGAAGACAACCGAGTCTTAGGTGGCATCTTGGTGAAAATGGCTCAAAACTAGGGTTTTAAAGTTCAAACTGAAGAAAAGACTCGAAACTAGGGTTTACCTTAGGCATTTGATCCGATTGCAAACGATTTCGATCCGAAATCGTAAAACCCTAGGTGGTTGGATGGTTGAAGGAAGAAGAAGAATAATAGGCGCGCAAAAGAGAAGCTTCAAATGATTTCGAATGGGAAGAAAATCCCTTTGATTTATATATATAGGCTCCGGCTCGATTAATCGATTTCCAAAGTCGATTAATCGAGATTTAAAACTAGGTTAAGCCGCGCGAAATCGATTAATCAATATCCCAAAATCGATTAGTCGAAACTCAAAATTGATTAATCGAAACCATTTCGATTAATCGAAATCGTATCCGTTAAAAATTTCAAGTTTTAGAGCTCACTGGTGTGAGCCAGTCGATTTATCGAAATTCAATTCGATTAATCAAAATTTCAAAATCGATTAGTCGAGATTCACTTCGATTAATTGAAATCGTGCAATCCTTCGAAATTTTTCTAATTTTATTAAGTAACTCGATTAGTCGAACTTCCAGTTCGATTAATCGAAATCACATAAAATTCTTCAAATTCTTCAAAATTTCCAAAGTCATTTGATTAATTGAACTTCCAGATCGATTAATCGAACTTCCAGATCAATTAATCGAAATCCAAAATTGATTAATCAAAACCCAAATCGATTAATCGAAATTTCCCTTCTTTCATTTCCTGAATCCTCGTCAATTTTCCAGTCACTGGCACATGCCAGTCGACTAATCGAACAAAATCGATTAATCGAATTTCCAAATCGATTAATCTATTTGAAAATTGATTAATCAGTTTTGATCAGATTCTGTAGATTTTTAAAATTTTCTGTCTACTTGATTTCTTTTGGTAACTTATGATCAGTTGATCATTGGTTCTACAACATACATCATCACGGCATTCAACTTAGGATCGCTATGTGGATAAGTTGTTTCTCTCGACAAATTGATCACAAGATCTATATTGAATTACAACACATGATTTAAATCCACAAACATGCTTGCGTGGGTGCAATTGACTCTCAAGTTGTCGGAAACAAGGCCGGATATTGTTCTTTTACATCGGCCTCTCGTTCCCATGTAGCCTCCTCGGCTAGATGATGCTTCCATCGGACAAGTACTAAAGGAATCACTTTTGTTCGCAACACTTGTTCCTTTCGATCCAAAATCTCCACCGGCTCTTTGATCATAGTCATGTCCTCATGAATCTCAAATGATTGATTGCTCAACACGTGATCAGGGTCGTTAAGGTACTTCCTGAGCATAGATACGTGGAAGACATTGTGTACTGGATCGAATAACGGTGGAAATCCAATGCGGTAAGCAACTTCCCCTACTCGACCTAAAACTTCAAACGGTCCAAGATAGCGGGGACTTAGCTTCCCTCTCTTTCCAAATCTCATCACCCCTTTCATAGGTGACACTTTCACAAACACGTGTTCCCCCACTTTGACGTCTACACTCGTCCGCTTGATATCGGCGTAGCTTTTCTGTCTGCTCTCAGCCGCTTTGAGTTTTGCCCTTATCATCCGAACATAGGTGGCATTATCTTCAAGTATTTCGGGTCGCAAAACGAATTTCTCACTTGTTTCTTCCCAATTGATGTGCGATCTACATCATCGTCCGTAAAGTGCTTCATATGGTGCCATCCCAATGCTCGTCTGAAAACTGTTGTTATATGCAAACTCAATCAAAGGTAGGTGCTGATCCCATGATCCTTGTAATTCTAACATACATGCCCTAAGCATGTCCTCAATGATCTGATTGACCCTCTCAGTCTGTCCGTCAGTTTGCGGATGGAATGCCGTACTAAAATCTAGTCGCGTTCCCATTCCTTCTTGAAATTTCTTCCAAAACTTTGACGTATACAATGGGTCCCGAACTGAAACAATGCTACTCGGAATCCCATGCAAACGAACAATCTCTTTCATATACAGCTCTGCGAGTCTTCCCGCCGTGTACATCGTGTTGTAAGGCAAGAAGTGCACTGACTTGGTCAATCGATCGACCACTACCCAAATGGCATTGTACTTCTTTGCAGTACGCGGTAGTCCAATGATGAAGTCCATAGAGATCGATTCCCACTTCCATTCCGGTATAGGTAGAGGTTACAATAGACTTGCAGGGTGTCTATGATCGATCTTCACTTGTTGGCACGTCAAACACCTCGACACGTACTCTGCCACATCTTGTTTCAAGCCTCTCCACCAATAGTTCTTTTTCAAATCTTGATACATCTTTATGATTCCCGGGTGGATAGCATAGCTCGACTTGTGTGATTTATCAAGAATGGTTCGTTGTAGATCGGCGTTATCCGGAATACATAGGCGGCCCTTGAACAATAAGGAACCATCCTCCTTGATTGAAAACTCAGATGTAATGCCTTCAGTCACATCTTGACGAATCTTTATTAGCGCCGAGTCTTTCATCTATAGCTCATGGATATGCTCAAATATCATCAGTTTCACTGAGATATTAGCCAAGAAGGCTCCTGTAGCTTGAGACTCAATATTTGCATCGTATAGGGCCAGATCTTCAAACAACTTCCATCGATGCATACCTAAAATTAGATTAGCCAATTAAGCTAAACTCTTCCGACTCAAGGCGTCGGCTACTACATTGGCCTTGCCTGGATGGTACTGTATGGAACAGTCATAGTCTTTGAGAAACTCCATCCATCTGCGCTGCCTCATGTTTAGTTCCTTTTATGTAAATAGATATCTGAGGCTCTTATGATCGGTGAAAATCTCGAAAGTCTCACCATACAAATAATGTCTCCAAATCTTGAGCGCGAAAATGACCGCTGCTAATTCCAGGTTATGTATCGGATAATTCTTCTCATACTCTTTCAACTGTCTCGACCCATACGCTATCACCTGTTTGTGCTGATTAAGCACACAGCCCAAACCAGTATACGAAGCATCGCTATACACTGCAAATCCTCCACTGCCTGAAGGAATAGCTAACACTAGAGCTGAAGTGAGTCTCTTCTTGAGTTCTTAAAAACTCTTTTCGCATGCTTCACTCCATTCAAACCTTACATCTTTCCGTGTAAGTCTCATGAGTGCTCCTGATATTTTCGAAAAACCCTCAACGAAACGTCGATAGTAACCCACCAATCCAAGGAAACTGCGGATGTCGGTCACTGTCCTTGGTTGCTCCTAATTCACTACTGCTTCGATCTTCGCTGGATCTACAGTGACACCAAGCTTTGAGACGACATGTCCCAAAAAGCTAACTTCTGCTAACCAAAACTCACATTTGCTGAGCATGGCATATAACTGGCGATCACGTAGAGTATGTAGGGCTATTCTTAAATGCTTTTCATGCTCTTCCTCTGATTTCGAATAGATCAGGATGTCGTCAACAAACACTACGACACAAGAGTCTAGGTGTGGTTTAAACACCCTATTCATTAGATCCATGAATGACGCCGGGGCATTTGTCAACTCAAACGGCATCACTAGGAACTCATAGTGTCCGTATCGAGTCCTGAATGCAGTCTTTTGAATATCCTCTGCCTTGACTCTCAATTGATGATATCCCGATCTCAGATCGATCTTTGAGAAATACTTCGCTCCTTGCAGTTGATCAAACAAGTCATCTATCCTAGGCAATGGGTATCGATTCTTGATGATAAGTTTGCTCAATTGACGATAGTCAATACATAGACGCATTGACCCATCTTTCTTCTTTACAAACAAGACCGGTGCTCCCCATGGAGACACTCTCGGTCTAACAAACCCCTTGTCCATTAGCTCTTGTAGCTGCTCTTTCAACTCCTTCAACTCAGCATGAGTCATTCTGCATGGTGATTTAGAAACAGGCTCTGTTCTTGGTGCTAAGTCAATGACGAATTCTATTTCTCTCTCTGGAGGTAATCCAGGTAACTCCTCTGGAAATACATCGACGAAGTCTCGCACAACTGCTATTTCAAAGATCACATTCTTCTCCTCTTTTTGCTCCTTCAAAAATGCCAAGTATCCACTACACCCTTTTTATATCAATCGCTCGGCCCTGACTGCCGAAATAAGTGGTAGGTGTGTCGACCTCTCTCCTCAAAATCTAAACAATCTCCTCGTGTTGGGTCTGAAGATGACGACTTTATTCTTACAATCTACCATCGCACAATGGGTCGATAACCAATCCATGCCAAGGATCACGTCAAATCCTTGCATGTCCAACAGAATTTGGCTTGCCGGTAGCTCAAAGACATCTCCATCCATGATCCTCACGATCACGGAGTTACAACCCTTCTCGGTATCAACCGCTTTCCCAGTAGGAACTGTCACGGTTAAAACAAAGTCTAACTCTTCTGGGTCGACTTTCATCCTCTTGGTGAAGCGAGGTGTAACAAATGAGTGAGTAGACCCTGGGTCTATCAACACTTGAGCTTTGTATGTTACGTCGCTCCCCTTCTTATAAATTTGTAAAACACCTAATCATACATACACATATATATCATTCATTATCATACCAGAATCTATCATATGCGAGTTTTCTTATATTTTCTCTATCTAAAATTTTCAAGAATTAAAATTCTTAATTAAAAGAAAGTTCACCTTGAATGACATCGTTTGTATTATGAGCCTCCTGAGCTGTGACTGCGTAGGCTCTCCCTTGGACGATCGGCTTCCTTGCTTGTATCGGTCGTGGAATAGGTACTGAAGCCGTCTTCTCTTTGTTCATCTCAGGGCATTCCCTAATCAAGTGGCCCACGTTGCCACATCGAAAGCAACCCCGAGTGCCTACCCTACAATCCGCTGTCTTGTGAGGCTTTCCACACTTGGCACAAGTCTCATGAGGTGTGGAAGAAGCTGCTCGAGATGCACCCTGTGTGACTGTAGCCCCTGTAGTAATAGCAGGGCTCTCGTAGCGTATCGGTCTCTCCAATGCGAGCAATGGAAATCTCTGCTGGTTGCTCTGCTGTGCCGATCTTCCATAGCCTCCTTGAAACGGTAGTTTCTGATTGTTTGGTATGAATCTCGGCTTTTTGTTCACCGGTTCAAAATTCCCCGTTTTGCTCTGATCAGTGTTCCACCTTCCTTGTTGCTCTCTCTGACGGTATTTATTATTATTCTCTTCCTCTACTACGAGTGCTTTGCTCATGACCTCACCATAGGTCCTTAGTTGGAATGGTGCTACTCCTCCCCTCACGTCTGGCTTCAAACCTTGCTGAAACCTCTTTGCTTTCATCATATCGGTGATGACATAGTCGGGCGCAAAGCGAGCGAGTCGCATGAACTCCACTCCATAGTCTCTCACACTCATCTTCCCTTGCACGAATTGTAAAAACTGAATTTCCATTTGGTTCCTCACCACCTCTGGAAAATCCTGCTTGTTGAATTCCTCGATGAACTCGTCCCATGTCCAGGGCATGTCTGGGGTCTCCTGAGCCCTAGTCCTAGAAATGGACTCCCACCAAGGCCCACCTCCCCGTTGAACATATAGGCTGCCCAATGGACGCTCTCGTCCTTGGTACAAGTGAGCACGCTGAACACCTTCTCCATCTCACTCAACCAATGCTCTACCACTATGGGCTCTCCCTGTCCAGACAAGCTAGGAGGTCTCATCCTCCTAAACTCAGTAAAAGCAGAAGATGCTGGCGGTGTCAGAGCCACTGGAGGTGTCGGTGGCTGATGTTGCTCATGTGCTATATGAGCTGCCAAAGATGCTGCCTGTTGAGCCATAGTAGCCGCCATGGTCTCCATGGTGTGCATCATCCTCTGACGCTCCTCTCTATCCTCATTTCGTTCTCTAACCCCCTCTTGTTCTCTTTGATCTTGATCCTGACGATCTCGATCTTGATTCTCTCCCTGATCTTGGCTCCCTTGGCCACCACTGCCAGAAGCCCCTCCATCTCCTATGGGTACTCTATTAGTATCCGAGATAAAATCAGCTCGACTACGCAAGCTTCTATTACGGCCGCCCGTGGGTCGGCCCCTTCCTCTAGGTAACATCACGGTCTGCACGTGAAAACAAAGTTTTCATTAGCAGAAGTCCCTATGCTCTGACAAAATAATTGTCAAAGTTTCTAAAAGAAAATGCTTTAATACCAACTGTGACAGCCTGAATTTTAGCACCCCGAAACCCGTGCCATCAGCACGATCCTCCAGACCGTGCCCCCAAAACTTAGCACGAAACATTGGTATAACAAGCACAATTAAATAAATAAAGCAAATAACCTCATTAAAGCAGAAAACATTGATATGCCCAACTGGCATATGCAAAAGACAGTTCTACCTTCATGCCACTACATGAATAGAGAACCGACCCGAACCATCGGTGATAAACCGATCACCCTAGATGGTTCGCCAAAAGAATATCCAATTTAATTATATTATTTTAAAAATAAAGGCTTGACATACCATGCCGCACTAATCTGCTCACAAAACTGACTCTCTATCAAAATACACAGTAGAGTCACCTAGAAGAAGTCCTCAGGTGGAGGCTCTAACTCGTCTCCAGGTACGTAATCCGAATCACCCGGATCTACGTCTCCCGAAGCCTCTGCAGCTACTATCAATGGACCTGCGACGTATAGTCAAAAGGGTGAGCTACATCCTAGCTCAGTAGGGAACAAACACAGTGAACATATAAGTTAAAACTCACATATATTCCATGATACTCTAAGCATGATGTGTCTATGCTTTTGAAAGAAAATAATTTAAATCTGATGAATTTACATTCAAGTTTATCGGTTATTAGCATGTCTTACTTTACTGTTGATTTATCATGAATGACACTGAACAGGCCTAAAGCAAAACTTAAATCTTTAACTTAAGTAATCCCTGAGAAATATAGCATCGAGTCTCGATGAGATACCCTTCATCGTCATCTAATTAGACAGTTGTTAAAATGTATTCCCTGGGAAAACGACCCAAGCCCCTTTCTCACTAGGCGGCGGGGTTAAATATCACACAACATCCCTGGGATGTACTTACGGTCACGAATAAACCTCCGTGCTGGTGTACAGATTCACCGTCGTACCAGTCACGGATATCCTGCCGCGTCAGTCGTGGGTATCCCATCACGTCGGTGGGGTATCCTCCAAACCTCAAATAACAAAAATAACATGTGCTTTACATATAGTTATTCACCGTGTAAGTGTGCTATCTTATATCAGTTAGGCCTCAACAGTAATTATTCAATCACATGTATACATCCCTGGGATGTATACATATACGCATCACACCTGATACCTTTATTACTTTCTCATCCCCTGGGGATGTCTCAATCTCTTTAGATTACTGGTTCTTAATCACTTGCATCACACAGATGCCCTTATCACATTCTTGGTGTCACACACGCACCCATTTTCACAAAGCTTTTCACGATTTAAAACAACTTCAATTTGATAATTATATCACTACATACATGCTCTTGAAATTAAAGTACATGTTCAAGGTGTTCCCTACCTCAATTCTCTGAAATTTCAAGCATCAAGGTCCCACGCGGCTCCTTGTGCTCATGCTCACACGTACCACCTATGGTACAACACAACACATGTAACTCATCACTAAAAATGTAACAAAGAAGGTCCAAGACCCTCCCTGAATCTCAAAGTCAACTACAAGGTTTAAGCAAAACTGTCACAGTCGATTAATCGATTCCCAAAATCGATTAATAGAAACCCAAATTGATTAATCGATTCTCAAAATCGATTAATCGAGATCTCCAATATAAAGCAGTCGATTCTTAAGTCGAGTAATCGAGATCTCAAAATCGATTAATCGATCCCAAATCGATTAATCAAAATTTGAAATCGATTAATCGAAATTCCAATTCGATTAGTCGATTTCCCCAGGTCTCTTTTCTCCAGTGGCTGAAGCTTCTCAGTCGATTAGTCGATTTCCAAATCGACTAATTGAAAATCTAAATCGATTAATCGAAATTCATTTCGATTAATCGAAATTGGGCTTCAATGACTTTTCAACTTCTGGGCCAAAATCGATTAATCGAAATCCAATTCCGATTAATCGATTTGGCCAGATTCAGGCCCCTTTCGGGCTGTTCTTCCAAACCATTCTCAAACAAATTTATCTTCTTTTTCTAAGCCTTCATCCTATGATTTTAAATATTTCTAACTGCAATTAAACCTCTATGATTTATGCATTTAATTCTCATAAAATTTACCTCAATCAAATCTCAATTTGATTGGATCTCAAAGTTGGAATGGCTAGGGTTCCAGCTTTAGCTCCAAAGGATCCTTCGCATTGAATTCGGCTTTAAGCACTCGAATCCTTCTCCCTTAGCTTGCATTTACTCCTTGCTTAGCAACTCTCTTTACTTCTCTCTCTCTCTCTCTCTCTCTTCTTAATTCTCTTCAACAACTCAAAACAATGAATTTAGGGTTATTTAACCCTTATATCCCTCTTGTCTTTGTGTTGAGCACATACACATAGATAGGTGTATGTGACTCCAGATTCACACAGCACTCCACACAGTTACATCATTTTCACATCACATCCGTTCATCATCTTTCTAGTCAAATAGTGAACTCCTTCTTGGTCAAACTTATGACCAGTGGGGCACGGATCTCGAGGTCACCATTTAACGCAAATTTTCAGAATATTACATAAAATTTCTTAGGTTTTGTGTGGATTCACAAAATGGCTATAGTCAAAGGGTTGACTTTATGATTGAACCCATCGGTCGAGAACGATAGTGCACTATTCCCTTCCTCATGGCGCCCAAGTGTGCTGGTAAAAATAGATCCCACATTAAGAATGGACTGCTGCCCTATTTTTTTTTCGTGCACTCGATGTGGAGGTCTAAGTTTGACCGTTTCAATTTCGATGATCCGATCAGTTTTTTACCTCAGTCAAACCTTAGACTCCCCATAAAATTCGATGCTTTTTACATCTAATGGCTCACATTGATATGATTATATTTATTTACATGAACTTTAGTATTCTAAAAACCTGTGGATATATTAATTTTACACAGAATATTTTTTGCACTTGTTTTGAAAATCTGCACTTACATTGGCCGAAGGGTCCAGTTTGTCCCATTAAATTAAGCGAATCATAGACGTATGATTCGAGGCCCGTAGATCTAAATAAAAATTATTTGGCCATCTGTTAAATCGATGGCCAGATTTTGATTATAATAAATAACCCTCAATCTTTGCACCATAGCATAATCATAAAAATTCTCACACTTTATGTTTGTGGCACCTTAGTGTAAGGTCTGATTTGACCGTTTTCAATCTCAGGTTTTAGGTTGAATCAGGCCAGTGGTCAAAACTCACTTTTTCTATGACACCACATGGTTACCAAACCCGGTGTTTCATATTCGATTTATTCAAATCCTTAAAATGGACCTTAAATATCGTATAAGCCTTTATGAAATTGAATCATTCAAGACCCCCAAATATCATAAAGGTCCATGAGCCTTATGGGCCCGTCTAGTCTATGGCTTCTTAATGGGCTCGTATATCCAATGTAGCCTTGCAAGCGTTTTGTAAAATCGCGAATCTAAACTTTTGGGAATAGGCCAAACTCACCTTCTAAGCTTAGGACAACTATTTAAATGCATTTTTTGTCTACGCTATGAAGGTGTATGTACCCCAAAAATCGTGCAACAAGGACCCGACGGTCGAAACTTGTTTGAGTCATATGGGAGTCAATACTTAGCCAAATTTCACAAATGACCAGTCTGTTTTTATCAGATCGATAAGATTTATCTGATGAAACTAGTCTAATATCATCTTGTGATACGCTTTCTAGTACTCACGTACCTTCATTTTTTTAGGTCGCCTTCTTCTCTTTTAATGATGAGCGAGGTGTCCGAATTATGAGTAATGATAGTTCTCTTATGATTAGATGCTTTCTTATAATATACTTTATTTATATTGTGTGACATCCATCACTTAGATGATACGTTAGGGCATGTGTATGATAGGTTAAAAAGGAATAAGGTAGGACACATGACTTTTAAGCCTTTGTCACGGTGAGATTTCTTTCACGGTCACGTGAAACTTGAAATATAGGCGTCCATGTACGGATGTAACTCTTCTATGGTAGTATGGAATGCTACACGAAGTACATCCAGATTACTATGAAACCCGTCCCTTGAAAAGCGTGGTTAGTGAAGCCTATCGCACTGTGGCCCATTCAAATTAAGTTTAAGAAAAGATGGAATATGAATATGTTAAGCTACGAGATGTTAAGAAAGTGGGGATTTAAGCCCACGCAAATATGAAATCGGGGCAGGGACATAAGCTCAAAACCGAATAATATTATGATATGTTAAGATATGCTCTGAAGGCCAACTAAATATGAAATGAAGATTCTACACGTGTCATGTCTTATTTGCCACCGCAAGATTCAACGTCTGCAGCCAAGACAAGTCTTAGACACAATATGATAGCTTTATCTCGAACTAAGGGGACATTGTGATTACTATGCACACAACCTCATCGGGCTGGATGATGGTTTATGTTATGATATGAAGGTTAGGTGGTTATCTACACGTGGACCTCATGTGATAGGCTTGAGCAGCGATCCTGACACAGATCGTTTAAATAAGATAAATAAGATACGAAGTACGTTATGTAGGTGTATGGAGTAATAATAAGACTTTCGATATGTCACGTAAGTTAGGTTGACAAGACAAGTAAGAAAAGCATAAGCATTAGAAGCATCATATGCACTGAAATCTGTTATGTTACTTTAGTTTGATAGTTTTATAGTTACGAAATGGTTATGAAAATTTCTATTATGTTATTTATATGAACTTGTAAAGGATTCACTTTCACTCACAAGGTTGCACCCACGATCACCTGGGTAGATTGTGGTGGATCGATTGTACAACCCAATAAGTTTACGTGACTGAGTAAATTCACCCTAACAAATAATAACAGCTGCAGGTGAAGATATGGACTATATTGCTCGATGGACTTGATGCATTGGAAGATGATACAGATTATAAGGGTGACGACTTGGATGATCAGCTAGACGACATCAGGTACATATTAATTGTTTAGAAAGATCTTTCAGTAGTTGACCGAACCTCTATTTTTGGCCAGTTTGTTTATTGGACTCAAAATTCAATGTAAGCTTATTGAAGAAAATTTTTAATGAGAAGAAAGTTTAATTCATGATTTTTGGGAGCCCAATTTTAGGTAAGATCTAATAAGATAAGTATGTCCGCTTATCGCTTTAACTAGCGTGCGGTGTCATAACACGAAATTCTAGGCCCTTGAGATTGGCTAAGATTTTGGGTCGTGACACTTATCATATTGTTTAGGGATATTTACAGGAATGACCCTATCAGGTTACCCTCTTCCGCCAGAGACCTTATAGTTTAACCTTTTTCGTAATCGACCAACTTGAAGCCAAGCCAGTTCCAGCTAACGTAAAAAGTCTATATTGCTTCTTATACCTTTTACCGTTTCACATAGTTTAAAAATAAAATATCTGTTAATTTCAATATTTACAAGACGTGAAGCATCATTTATGTCGTTTGATTTGAAAGCCATAATATAAAGATCAACGGTGCCAAAGAATGATACAAAACATGCTCTCTATCCTCTGATTCTTTAACGTCATATTTGAAGGCTATGATTTGAAACACCATCTATCACTTCTTATTTGAAGGCCACAATGTAAAGATCAAATGTGAAGAAGATCAGCACGAAGCATGCTCTCTATCATCTAATTTTTCGTGGTCAACTATCAAATTTGATGAGAAACTTAACTAATGAATCGTCGCCGATCAAACAACAAATCGTCACTACTCTGATAACAAATCTCCATAGCTTTGATAACAAATCTTCACCGCTCTGATAACCAATCTCTATCGCTCTTATAACCAATCTTCATTGCTCTGATATCCAATCTCTATCGCTCTGATAACCAATCTTCACTGCTCTGTTATCCAATTTCTATCGCTATGGTAACCAGTTTCCATCGTTCTGATAACCAATCTCCACCGCTTTGATATTCAACCATCGTTCTGATAACCAATCTCCACCGCTCTAATAACAAATCTTTACTGGTTGTGATAGTGATAAGGAAATGTTGGATAGTTGTGCAGGATTCGAGAATACCTGCGAGGAATGGAAGACACATATCGGCTTGAAATTCAAATATGAAGACGAGACATATATCTTTTATAACTTATTCGCCAAGAAAGTTGGTTTTACTATTAGGAAAAATAACACTTACAAATTCGCAAAGGGGGAGATTATAAAAGAGAAAATATGTATGTTCGTTCAAAGGGTTTAAGCAGCCTGGCAAGTGTAAAATATAGTCGATATAAAGTATTCAAGAGATAACAGATGCGAATGTGAGCCAAGGTTGAAGATTAGGATTGATGACCAAAAGTTATGGAAGGTAATGGAATTTAGAGAGCAACATAATCATCAGTTGTATACACCTACGAAGGTGAAGGAACTACGAACACATAATAAGATGACCGAGGTAAGTAAATCGTTGATAGGAGCATTTGGTGACATAATTCCTCATTCCAAGATTTCTATTACTTTGTTAAGTTTGGATAGAGACGTTGGGTGGACGGTAAGCCCACAATTAACTCAGGATTACCTAAAGAAAGTGAGAAAGGAGAGTAACATCCATCCGATGTATATGAACGTGATCAAATCCTTCATTAATAGGTAGAATAAAGGAGATGCTTTCTTCTTTAAAACTAAACTAGACGAAGAATATCGTATGTGTAGTATATTTTGGGCTGATCATAGGTCAAGGATGGCGTATAAACAATTTGGTGATGTGGTGGTATTTGACATCGCTTACAAAACAATTCGATGATGTGGTGTATCATTCACGGGGTCAACCATCATTGGTAGATGACACTTTTTGGATGTGCGTTGCTTGCAGATGAGATGAAAGAAACATTCATTTGATTGTTTAATACGTGACTGAAGTACATGGGTCATAAGAAACCTAATGCAATCATCACTGAGCAATACAATGTGATGAGCAAGGCCATCTCTGAAGTTCTTCTAGAGATCGCACATCGCCTCTGCATATGACACATAGGGAGGAATGAATTGAACCATCTCTCTCAGCTGAAGGTGAAGTTTGAGAATTTTGGGAGAAAGAAGAAACAATGCAAGTTCAGTCAAATGGTTGATAATTTCGAAAGGAGATGGGCATAACTCATCGAGGAGTTTCAATTGCAAGACAACGCTTGATTCAAATTAATGTACGATCTTAGAAGGAAATGGATTCCATGCTACTTGGGCAATACTTTTTGGGCCGGCATGACTACTACGCAACGCAGAGAAAGTATAACTTCTTTCTTCGATATTTATGTCAATGCCCAGACAAGTTTGTTAGAATTTGTCGAGCAATATGATCTTGCTATCCAATCTCATTGCAATAAAGAAATAAGGAGGATCTTCTATCAATGTCTACGACACCGGAGCTCTTCTTTAGAAATTCAATCAAGAGGCATGTCACTGTTGTGTATAAGAGAACCATGTTCGACAGATTCCATTCTGAGTTTCAAAAGTTTTCCTCTTTTAAGTCCCAAAAGGTGGTCGAAGAGGAAGCCGAGGTGGTTATTGTATACCAAGTGCGTAAAAGTGGTGGGGATGGAACGGAGGAGATGCCACAGACACTTGTGATTGCAAGCACTTCGAGACAGAGGGTTTATTGTGTTCTCACATCTTTCATGTTTACTTCAAGGAAGAGGTAAACTAAATTCCTTCTAAGTACATTCTACCTCGATGGACGAAAGATGCTAGATACAGTACTATACGTTTGGGGTCATTGAGAAAGAGGATTCCAATTTTGTATTTACGATAAAAATATGGCAGGTGAGAGAAGTTGGACTAAAGTTAATTTAGTTGGGGATATAATCCAATCGCTTGGTGGATTACATGTTGGAAGGGATGATGAAACTATTAGAAGGCGTAGAGGTCATTAGAACGGAAGAGGACAAAGAAAGATGCACTAGCATCGCGGCTCCTCTCAGGCTAGTGATAGAATTTCATTGCAAGAGCATGCCAACATTATAGTGCGTGATCCAATATGATGTGCCACCAAAGGTAGGCCAAGTAATAATGATATAATATAGTCTGGAATGGAGGTTGGTTTTGAACAATCAAATAAAAAGAGATGCTATTGTAAGGATTATAGTGAGTTGGGTCATAAAATCACAACTTGCCCTCTAAAGAGGGTCAGGATGATGACTGTTACTGTTGGATAGAGCCAAACAAAATAAGGGACGGTGAAAAGTACGGTATCACAGATTCACAGTGAATCAATTTTATGAATAGTGTAATTGCTTCGTGTAGGATGCGCGGGCGATTCGCATTCGAAGCGTGGTCGCTTTGTATGATAATATTTTCATAATATTTTTTTTATGAAAATATTATGAAGCGTAGGCGCGTCGCATTGGCACTTCTTTTTTATGATAATATTTTCATTTTTTTTTAATGTTTCAAAAGTGACGACACCTCATACGAGAAGCCATGACGCTTCGAGAAGGAAGCGACGACACTAGAAAAAATGAAGTGTGGTAGCTTCATTTTTGAAGCGTGAGCGCTTCGTTTTTGATGACCCATATGCTACATGCTTCATAGCGATGGTGACCCATTTGCTACGCGCTTCATAGCGATGACGACCCATTCGCTACGCGCTTCATAGCGATGATGACCCATTTGCTACGCGCTGACATGTCCCTTAAGAAGCGAAGCCGCTACGTGTATGAAGCCCGTGCGATTCAACATTGCACCATTAACTATGTTAATTTTTTGTGAACACACTCCTGTGGATTGGCTGTGTCAAATTCTCATAGATCATCTTTTTTATTACTCATACCTATTTAGCAAGTCTAAAGGCCATGATTTCCCATGCTTTCTGCACATTGACTATGGAATTCTTTCATGCATTGAAGCGCGCCACTGTTTGATCTTCCCCATTGAGCCTATTGTTAGAAGCATCAGCGCTGCTTGTTAGAGGCCAACATCAATGCTTCAATTAATACGTGGTAGAAATAATATTGCACGTGGATGTCCTCCGGATAGACATTATTTATTGCAGTGATTGTTCGTATCCTAATAAAAACTCTTTTTAGTCTACCGTTAGTTTAATCTTCACTTCATATCCTTTCTTTTTCCTTCCATCCTTAAACCAAATCCCCTTCACCATGACGGAACAACCCAATACCGAGATTAGCCAAGCCTTCAGATTCCTCAATCGTTTCGTTGAAATTGAGAAGGCAGAGGTTCTGAAGGAACAATTAGCGCTTCTAGCACAGACGAAGGCACAGTTTCAAAGGGTGAAGGATGAGATTGAAGCGGATCTGGCCGCGATTGAAGATGTTTCTACCAAGTTTGAGGGGTGGCTGCATGAACTACGACGTTGTCCAAAGGGGGAGTCGCCTACCCCAAAATGATGGCTTCACAACCTCTTGATGGCATCTCAGTCGGCTATGCTGATGTCTGTTTGTAGATTTTTCCTAAGTTTTTTTTTTTTTTTTTGTACAAAGTGTTCTGCTATGTAAGTAGTCATTCGTTATATGAATACAATATTATTCGTTAAATTTCTTGAAGAGGGAGAACATTGAACAACTTTTCTCATTTATATTAATACAATCTCTGCTTTTCTCGTTCTAGTCGAGGATGCATGTTCCTTAACGTTAGAAGCGACAACGCCTCAACTAGCCCTAATATTCATGTCGCTTGGTCGAAGCTTAGCCCTAATATTTAGGGCATTGTCGCTTCATTGATTATATCATTTTTTTTATGAACACACTCTGGTGGATTGACATTTTCATATACTCATGGAGCTTTGTTTGTATTACTCAGAATAAAAACAAACCTTAAAAATATATCATGGTGCTGAGTGCACCGGGCATAAGATCTGCAAAGAAAGTCAATAAGCTCTCTCAAACTTGGGAGAAATTACGTCCGACATAGCTACATAGAAGCGTCAGCGCTTCAGTAAGATGATTGTTGAAGCATCATCGCTTCTAAATTGAAGAGCCATCGCTTCTAAGTTGAAGCGTCATCACTTCTAAGTTTAAGCGTGGGCATTTCAACGGTTCATTTGTTGAAGCGTGGGCGCTTCGCTTATGAATCGACATCGCTTCCTATTTGTGTGACGATGCTTTCTAGAGAAGTGAAGCCGCTACATTTATGAAGTGTGGCAATTCTAGCTGGCACCATTAACTATGTAATTTTTTCGTGAATGCACTCCTCTGGATTGACGTTTTCATATTCTCATGGAGTTTCATTTTTATTACTTAGAACTATTTATCAAGTAAAAAATTTAATAATCATGCAAAATGATTTCATTCATAAATCAAAATTATTTATTTACATCAAAATTATTTCTCTACATCGTCTTTCTTTACAGTCTTCCTATACACTGTCTTTCTTTATCATAAATAGGTCTGATGAAATTGAACATGGTTCTGATGCATTGGACGATCTAGCGGACCCTGATTCAGCCCTTGATGAGGTCATCGCAAGGATTGGTAAGAGCAAAGATTACACTGTCAAAAAAATACTACAAAAGATACGTTGAGATAGCGGGGATGAGGAGGTTGAGGATAAGGCAAAAGAAGGAAAGAGAATGAAGGGAGTAGGAGCGACGAAGGGGATATGGTGATGGTGGTGGTTGGGTGGGGGAGGATGCAATATTTTATCAAAATGTTGGAGTTGGTGGCAGGGTATGGGTCACGGGTCGATGAGGCGGTGGCGCATGCGCTGGGTGTGGGAGGCGGTGGTGGAGGAGACGGAAGTGGAGGAGGTAGCGGTGGAGGTAGAGGTGGAAATGATGCTGGAAATGGAGGTAGAGGTGTAGGCAGATGTAGAGAGTTTTTCATGCTGACGGTGGTGGATGAGGAAGTGAAGTTGGAAATGGTAGCGGTGGTTGTGGCTGGGGTGAAAGAGGAAGAAGTGGAGGCGGAAGAAGAAGAACCGGCTGAGGAGCCGGAGAAGAAGCACCGACTCTGGAGCTAGGAGAAGAAGAGGCTCTGGGTCCCCCACCACCGATAGCATAATGGGAAGGTCGTCATCATCCAGAATGATGATAACTTCTTCGGGGGGAGGGGGAACAACATGCTCGTTGTCAGGGATGACAACTAGCTCGTTGTCGTCGAGGATGTCGATAACCGAACCATCATAGGAACTGATAAAACACTGGTGCGCTAGCCAGTGGATCCTTCTCAAACCGTCATGATTGATGTGCTCTAAATTCGTATTAAAGTCTTAACCTATTGCGAGCGCATAATAAAAATTATAGCACTAGTATAGGATCGTTCCCACGAGAAAGTGATTATCTTTATATTTTGTAGCTCCTAAAAACTTATACTTGTCTTTTAAGATCCTAAACTATTGGAGAAATATGAATAAAAGAATGGTTTATTTAAACTAATTGCAGAAAATAAATCTAAATCTCCCTCCTTCTAGATTATGGTCGTCAATCACTATCCTTCAATTCTTGGATATTTATAAAATTAAAGTACCGTTACACCATATTATAGTCCTATAAAATTTGGGCATTAATCAAACTCTAGAATTCTTTAACACAGATTTAATCTAATAAACAATCTTCCTAAAATTTGGGCGTCAATCAAACTCAAGAAAATTGAAGATGGAAAAATAAATCAGTTATTCTAATTTGCAAATTTTTAATCTGAGTCATCAATTCAAATAAAAAACTTTTAGATGTTTATAAAGCAGTAAAAGTGCATAAAATAAATCTAAACTAGAAAGTAATAAAAATTATGTTAATCCTCAGCTCTCGTCCTTTGGCAATTGATAACGAGCAACCTTAGACAACCTACACTAATCTTTTAGCTCCCAATTGCAGTCGTCAATTAATCTTGAGAAACATTGAATATCTAAACTAAACTAAACTAAAGTTGATCGAAATAAAACCCAACCTCAGTTGTCAATTGATGCTGAGAGTTCCTTCGATAACTCTTCTCCTAAGTCGAGCTTTCTTATTTATAGATCATAAGGAGTCGATTTATATTATTATAATTCTAATAAAAAAAACTACTAAAAATAATAGTTTTCTAATATAACTCTACTTCTAATCGTAGTTTTTCCTTGCTTTGAATGGTTGATGCTTCCCGGAATTTAAACAGCTGAATCCTTCAAGAACCAATCTTCTCGAATTCGTGATCTACCAGACTTCTATTTTAAGATATCTTCTAATTATATGCATGGCGGTGTAGATTTCACATGGTCGACAACAGCGAGAGTCTTTATCTGTAAAATCATAAATCACAATTTTCTCTTTTCAGCTCATAACTCTTGGAACGATTCTCTAGTACGAACGATCATAATTTTCTTTTGTATCGCACTCTGCTTGAAGTGTATTATAGAGAATCGTAAATTATGATTTCTCATTTTCTCTTTTGCTTCGTTCAATCGTAAAGTACGGTTTTTGGCTTTAAGCATGTGTCGAATTATCTTTTACGCTCGATCGTCTTTGTTACTGCTTTATGAGTTCATTTTGACGAAGATTAATACTTTGGTTCTCTTTTGCTGTTTATTCTTAATATTTGCACATCAGTATCTTGTTAGTAGCAAACTGGGATCTAACATCACTAAGTTAAGGGTGATAATATAGTATATTCTGTGACTGATCAATGACGCATTTTAGTCTGGGTTGAGGAAGATGAAACATATAATCTAAAGAGTAATAGAATATGAAAAAAACTGAGTGCTATGATGCTCTTTAAATAATAATTTATCATGTAACTTCATTAAATAGACTGTTGTAGTCATCATGGTGCACTGCCGCCAAAGTAATTTCATAAATCATTGGGCATCATATTTATTGCATCGGCCTTCTATATTCCACCAACTTCTCTCGAATTATGATAAGAACGCGCCGCCGTTTCATGCTACCCATGACACTTATTATTAGAAGTGTGAGCTCTTCAATAAAACATTTTCCGAAGCGTCATCGATTCTAAATTGAAGCTTGATCGCCTCTTAATTTTAGCGTCATCACTTCTAAATTGAAGTGCCATCATCTCTAAATTGTAGCATCATCACTTCCAATTTGAAGTGTCCACGCTTCAATTAAGGACGATGGCGCTTCTTGACCGTAATCGGCGTTTCATTTATTACGAATTTTGAGGAGTTTGAAATTGTGGATTGTGTTATCTTTTTACGCGGTCTTTTCTAACATTAATTATTGTATCGACTGTTCATATCTCAATAAAAATGTCTTTTAGCCTTCCGTTAATATAATCTTTTGATCTTATCCTTTCTTTTGCCTTCCCTCCTCAAACCAAGCCCCTTTCACCATTTAATTATCACTCCCTATCTTTATTTTGCTAGCCGTCTCCAAAACTCCTTCCTCTAAACCCTAAACCCTAAACCCTTAATCGTAAACCCTAAACCATGGAGGAACAACCCAACTGGTTAGAGATAAGTAAAATCCTTGATCGTCTTATTGAAAGGGAGAAGTACAAGATTTTTATTTTAATGGCCAAGAAGGAGAGGCTGATTCAAAGGCAAAAGGTCGAGCTTCAAGCGGTTTTGACCCAGAAGGAGAGATAGTTGAGCCAACAATGATGCATTCTGGATGACATTGAGTCGTCTACCACAACCCCCCCTCGCCCTACACCCCATCCTAACTCTTCACCCTCTTCCCCATCTTCACGTACCCCTACCCTCCCTATCTCCACTTCCTCTACTAAGATGATAAGTTGATGACATTCCAGAGTCGGGATGAGGTGCTCTTTTTGGCGGGATAAATTTTGAAGACGACGCATAATGTATTTTTGTAATTAGTCTCAGTTTATATGAATACTATCTCTTACATTTAATTTTATGAAAAGAGAGAGAACATATCACATATTTTCTCATTTATATGACTACAAACTTAGCTTTTCTCATCAGTAGAGCTAGCGTTTCCGTTGGAAGATATCACTTCCAAATTTTTGCACCAAATAATAAAAGAAGCGAGTATATTACATCAAAACCTACATATCTTAAAGAACTAGTTACATATGAGGGGCGCTGGTGCATCGTTGTGGAGGCGCCATCGCGTCTACAAAAAACATCAACACTTTGAAATGTCATATTAACAACATATCCTATGATTAAATCCGTGTATTAAAGCGTTGATGCTCTATTGTCAAAGCACTGATGCCCCATTTTCAAAGTGGTGATGCTCAATTGCCAAAGAGCTGACGCCCCATATTAAACGCGATAATTTTTTTCTTGTTTAAATTAATACGATCTCTGCTTTTCTCGTTCTGGTATGCGACGCATTTCACTTATAGCTAGAAGCGGCAATGCCTCAGCTAGCCCTAATAATCATGCAGTTAGGTTGAAGCGTTAGCCCTAATTTCCAGGGTGTTGTCGCTTCATGATGCAATGCATTTCGCTTATTGTTAGGAGCGGCAACGCCTCAGATAGCTATAACATTCAGGGCGCTATGTCGATGCGCTGGCCTTAATAATATGAGTGCTTCAATTAGAAGCGTCATCGATTCTAAATTGGAAGCCAAAATAAGAATAACATCAAATAATATTTTGACATCAAATAATCACGGTATTATATTAACAATAAGTTTTTTCCAATTGAAAGCGATGCCTTGTCGACCCTAACAAATCCAGTGACTAATATTCAAGGCACTGTCCCTGATATTCAGGGTGATGTCACTTCATTATGGGGCACATATTTTCTTATTGTTTGAAGCGGTAGTGCCTCAACTAGCCTTAATATTTAGCTCGCTTCAATTAGATGTGCCATCGCTTCAATTAGATTGTTGCGTTGTCGATTCTTTCTTATTGCGTCGTCGATTCTAACTCGATGCGTTGTCGATTCTAACTCGAAGCATCATCACTTTTTATTTGAAGCGTCCACTCTTAAATTACTTGTGCGCTAATGGGTCTAATCTATTTACAATCCGTATATGTTGCATCAACTGTTTCAAATCTGTTCAATTTGGGATAAATAAAAAGAAAATTTCTATTAATACGGAAAGAAATATTTACAGAGATTAACCAAGAAGCTGATTAAATAGAAGATAAGCCTAGGAAAAATGTAGACAAAGACTAACATAGTAAAGTTTGTGATGGAGATCGGTCTCGGGGTCTTCAAATATTTGGCTCCGTCAAGAGAGATGGCTCCCTCTTGCTGTAAATTTTTAACCCACCGTCCTCATAGAGGAACTCGCACTGAGGATGCAACATTTGATGGTGAGATTGTTAAGAAGTGGGGGAAGGTGAAAAGTTGGAAAAAAGGGTCTATTTGGAACGAGGTTTATGGCAACGGGGGGTCTCGGTAGACGATTCAGGCATCTGAAATGGGTCGCTGGTGCTTAAACTTTTCTAATCACTTTATTGCAGCCAAAAGTTTGCCTTTGCTTTTCAAGGATTCGATCAAACCTTCTACTTAGCTCGTCATGGTCTGGTTCTTCCGCCATGGGGTTGGGGCTAGGAGACGGAGAAAGATGATGGCTTTGGAATGGGAGGGTTTGTGACGGGACGTGGCTTTATAGGGAAAAGGCTAGGGTTTGAAACGTCACTTTGAAATAAATTTTGAGGGTCGGTGGCAAATAGTGTATTCCATGAACTTCCCTCGAATTAAGATAAGAAGCACGCCGCTGTTTGATGTTACCCATGACATTTGTTGTTAAAAGCGTCAGCATTTCAGTAAGACGATTGTTGAAGCGTCATCACTTCAATTGCAGGCAGTGACACTTCTTGATGCAAGGGGTACTTCGTTTATAACGAATTTCGAGGACTTTGAAATTATGGAGTGTATTATCATTTCACACGATCTTTTCTAATATTAATTATTACAGTGGCTGTTCGTATCCCAATAAATGAAACTCTAAACCTTATCTTTTGCCTCCCGTAGTAAAAAATTCCTGTATAATATGATTAGTATACATTGTATATCTATCCTATGTAAGTAGCCCTATGTATGTATAATCTTTAGTACAATGCTATGTATATCAACAAATGTGAAAGTATATCTATGTATAATAAAAATTTTATATAAGCGTTTTCACATTATCACTGACATCCCAATTCTCTTCCTGGTGCGTACTGATGGCATGCCCAATCTCGGGCTTGAAAGTTTTGATGTCTTCCTGCTTGAAATCTAGTTAGAGATCTCTGGTTAAATAATCTACATATTTCATCACGAAAACCATGTAGTCATAATCGTTTGTTTGGCGTGGCACATCGACACCCTCACTGTACCAAGGTCTTTTGTCAAAAACGGAAGCAACGACACCGTGTATATGAAACAGGGCTAGGAGGTAATGCTTCTGTCAATAAAAAAAGTAAAATATAAGTTACACATGTATTTAGAAAATAGAAGGGAGTGCTGATGCCCCATTATCAAAGTGCTAATGTCCCATTGTCAAATCGTTGACGCTCCAATGTCAAAGCACTGACACCCCATTTTCAATCCGCTAACGCCCCATTTCCAAAGCGATGATGCCCCAATGTCAAAGCACTGATGCCCCATTGTCATAGCGGTGACGCTCAATTGTCGAAGCGTTGATGCCCCATATTAAATGCGGCAATGCTTCCGCTAAGAGCTGTAAGCGATTCCGGTGTTACTTTTGATAGTATTTGAGCTTAGCTTACCAGTGTCCTTATCTCCTCACCAAATTTGATTTTTGGAGGACAATCAGGGAGGGAGTCCAGGACAAAGATTTTTTGAGTTGAGGGGATCCCCACAACAAGCGCTTAGTGTTGTGGCTTGTCGATGTGAATCGGAATATAAATTTCTTCTCACTCCACCACAGTCAAGGCGCAATTTTTATTTATGACGAAACGCTCCAATAGTGGCATACCAATATGTGCCAAAAAATGGTCGAGGTAGTATCCGCTCCATCCCGTTATGTTAGAGGGCGCGTATTCTCCACTCTGTTCAATGTAACTTTAAAAATCTCTAAAATCAGCGTTCATGCATTTGAGTTCAACGGCGGCCATCCAGAAAGTCTTTCGCTTCTTCTCAATGTCCTCCCGCTTGTCAATGACCCTAAAGTATGCGGTCATTATCTACTTACGAAAGTGTAAATATCAATATGAAATCAGAGAAGCGACGGGGTTGAATAGGGATTAATACTTACTGGGTCTTCTATTTTCTATTTGGATAGCAGGCAGTGCATCAACTCATCGGTAATACACTGGCATCCAACGGTCGAGATGATAGTCTTACGTTCAAATTAAGACATAAGTGGACCAGTTTATAATGCTTCAAAGTAGACGCGCTAGCGCTTAGTATACAAAGCGCTGACGCTCTCACCTAAAGGCGACGACTCTTCGACAACGACGCATTGACGCTTCGAAAGACATATTAAAAGTTGTGTGGAGGGAATATACTTACTCGTTCTCTCTGTTAGACTTTTTCCAAATAGCATTCATATGGGCTTGAGGTGATGTATCACCGGATGGAGCCCCCACTACTTCGGCCTTCATTTTACGGGTTTGGGAGACCAGCTCTCCCTTTCTTTTAGAGTGAGTTTGCAAGGGAGGAATCGTGAGGCCTTTAGCCCGATTCCTCTCACTTTTCCTGAAGAGGATTGGGACTTCGTCGTCCTCTTCTTATTCTTCTTGCATCAAAGACCTCTCCTTGATGCGTTATTGTGTAAGGTGCATTTTAAGACCTTCGTCATAAGACGCAGTAGTTGGTGGTGGTGGTGGAGGCAGAGATTGTGGTTGAGGATGGGATTTCTCCTTCGTAGGACGTTAGGTTTTGGACTTAGGTGGAGGCAAGACTTTGGATTGAGTAAGGGCTTTAGGTTTGGATGGAGTAGGAGGATGGGGTTTGCGTGGCGTTAGGAGTCGGATTGTGGTTGTGGATCTGGTTGTTGTTCAGGCTTTTATTGTACTAAGTCCTAACCTATTGCAAGCGCACAATGGAAATTGCTGAACTAGTATAGGATCGTTCTCACGAGAAAGGTATTTTTCTTTTATAGTTTCGTGTATTTTAAAAACTTGTATTTGTCTTTTAAGATCCTAAACTACTAGAGAAATATGAACAAAGAATGGGTTATTTTAATAGCTTGTATTTGTCTTTTAAGATCCTAAACTACTAGAGAAATATGAATAAATAATGGGTTATTTAAAACTAATTGCAAAAAATAAATCTAAATCCTCCTACTAGATTATGGTCGTCAATCACAATCCTTCAGTTCTCAGATGTTTACAAAATTAAAGTACCATTACACCGTATTTCAGTGCTCTAAAATTTGGGCGTCAATTAACCTTTAAAATTTCTCAACATAGATTTATGCTAATCAATGATTTTCCTAAAATTAGGGCGTCAATCAAACTCAAGAAAATCGAAGATGGAAAATAAAACCGTTACATTAATATCCTCAAACTCTCAATCTGAGTCGTCAATTCAAATCAAGAAAAATTAGATGTTTACAAAGCAGTAAAGTGTAATAAAATAAATCTAAACAAGAAAGCAATAAAAAGATCTTTCATCCCTTAGCCACAGGTGCTAATTGCTTCTGAAAAACTTTAGATACTCTAATCTTCCAGCTCCCAATCGCAGTCATCAATTGCTCTCGAGAAACCTTGGATATCTAAACTACTCTAAACTAAAATTGATCAGAAGAAAATCTAACCTCAGTTGTCAATTGATGCTGAGAATTCCGTCGATAACTCTTCTCCTATACAGAGCTCTCTTATTTGTAGATCATAAGGAGTCAGTTTGCATTATTCAAAGTCTAATAAAATTCTAAAGGCAAAAGTTTCCTAATATAATTCTACTTCTAATCATAGTTCTTCTTTGCTTTAGATAGTCGATGCGAAGAGAGATTGCTCCTTGATTTCAGCAGCAGAGTCCTTTAAGAGTCTCTCTTTGTCAATTTTCTCGGATCTATGATCTGTCAGACTTCTAATTCAAGAGGTCTTCTAATTATATGCATGGCAGTGTAGATCATCACTGTAGACACCGCAAATTTTCTCCCTCGGAGTATACAAACTTGCTCGATCAATCTTTGACCCTGCTCACGATCTTCGGATAAGGACTGACCTTCTGCGAAGACTTTAAAACCCAAAATACGAGAACCATGTACTGAAACAATAACATATGGTTGAGACCCAGGCTAAAATAATAACTCTGTGGCTTAGACCTGACCTGACCTGGGAAGACCCCGAATTTCGCGCATACACAGACTCGCGAAACTCAAATGCACGCGTGGACACACGCTCACAATTGGTCCTACTTGGACCAGGCCCACTCTTCCTGCAGACCACCTTAGGACTCGAATTACGTGTAAGTACCTATGTGCTTAATTCGATTAAACGCATGCCTGACTGCGCGGAATTAGTCCTACTTAGACTGAAACCTGCTTTCCATAGACCGCCCAAAGACCCCTATCCTGCGCACACAAAGGTATGCGGAATCGATTCCACGTGACCCTAGTCACGTGGAATTAATCTATATGCGGATTGGGATTCTAATTCCCAGGATTGCCCAAATTCCCTGATCTCACGCAGACGCCCCTGCACAGAATTGGATTCAACGCATAACCTCTTGCACGGAATTAGTTCCAAAGTACATTGGAACTAGGACACCCTACCCGGCTGGTCACTCCCCAATTAGTGATTGACTAAAAGTGAATTAAGCGCCAATACACATGCGTGGAATTCAATTGAGGACCTCCGGTCATGCGCGAAATTCGCCTATTCCGCACATGATCCCACACGCAGAATTACTCGTACCCTTATAAAAAGACCCCCTACCTCACCCAATCACGTGAATTTAAATATCAATCTCTCACCTCTCGAGCTCAGGCCTCTTCCAAGCTCGAGTCCTTTCTCTCTGCGACACTAGAAGGAGGAAGAAGTGCTTAGCTTCAGGTAATCTCTTTCTAGTTCTTAATTTCTGGTTCTGCCTCTTAGGTTTTAATTTCTAGTTCTTAGGTCTTATTTCTTAGTTCTTAGTTACTAATTTTCTAACTTCTAGATCTTAGTTCTTATTTTTAGGTTCTAGTTCTAGTTCCTGATTTCTTACTTTTAGTTCATAGCCCTCAGTTCTAATTTTAATTCTTAACCTTTAAACTCTTAATTTCGATCCTTAAATTCTTAATTTTTAGTTCAAATTCAGTCTTTAATCTCTAATATCTATAAAATATCCCTTAGCCGACTGATTTGCCCAAGGGAGCTTACGGAGGATACCCGAGAACGGGGCCGACCCTCCTTAGCATAACGTGCCACAACCCCCTCTATTTTCCCAGTCAAAATAGTATTCGGAGACTAAGTTAATTAGAATTAGAGTAGTATTAGGACACTAACTCAATTAGAATTAGAGAAACGTTAGGAGACCAGAATAATTAGAATGAGAGTAATAGTAGGAAACCTAGTCAGTGAGCGCTAGAGTAGTACTAGGAAACCCGCAATCAGTCAAACCCAGGACCGGATAAGGAGATTAAGCTAACTAGACTTAGAGAAGGATTAGAAAGCTAGGTAAGACAAGCTTCAACTGTTGGAGTCGGCTGACCAATGTTCAACAAAGTAGTCAACCCACACCTTGTAAAGCATGATTAGTGATGTGTTGCAGCGTCAATAAATATCTGCAGCTGGCGATCGCATCATCCAGGTATCCTTCATTTAATATTTATCTTTAATTTCAGTATTTAATATTTCTTAGCTCATTACTCTATCGTCCCTAGCTAGAGTCCATAGGACCGAATTGAGCCACTTATTCTGGGGATCGAAAGGAACGAAGAAAAAGTATGTACTGACAGACTGACGATCGCGATGAGAGTTAATCAGTCACAGAATTTACCATTTTATCACCCTTAACTTAGTGATGCTAGGACTTAATTTGCTCCTAATAAGATAATGATGTGTAGATTTTAAGAAAAAATAGTAAAAGAGAGCCAAAGTGTTAATATTCATCAAAATGAACTCAAAAAGAAGTAAAAAGAAGATTGAGCAAAAGAAGACGATTCATTGCTGCTGAAAGCCAAAAAATCATACTTTACTATTATGCGCTAAAGTTAAAGACAAAAGAAAGAGAAAACTAAGAAATCATAATATATGATTCTTTAAAAGATGATTCTTCAGAAAGCGATAAAGGAGTAAAAAAAATGATAAAAGAAAGCGATCGTTCGTTATAGAAAATCGTCAAGTAAGAAAGCTGTGTGAAAATGAGAAATCGTGATTTACAATTCTCCAGAAAAAGAAGAGAAATCATAATTTACAATTGTGTAAAAGAAAAGCTTTCCCTCTGCTATATCTGCTAATGCTGATCATGTGAGTGAAGACTATTACCACCATACACTGAATTAGATCTTTGAAAATAGAAGTTTGGTGAATGACGGATCTGAGAAGATTGATGAAGATAAGCTCTTAGGAAATCTCGGTTGCTGAAATAAAGGAGAACAATCCAGAAGCACATCTACAGTTTGAAAGTAAGGAAGAATAAAATTAGGAATCTTTTATTTTTAGTAGTTTCTTTTATTAGAATTGGAAGTCTTTGTAAACCGACTCCTTATGATCTATAAATAAGAGAGCCTGGTGTAGGAATAATTGATCAAAGAATTTCAGCATTAATTGATGACTGAGGTTGGATCTTCTTCCGATCAGTAGTGTAAAATAGTTAGAATAGATTAGATATCAGAGGCTTCTTAGAAGCAATTGACCACTACTATTGGGTGCTGAAGATTGGTGTAGATATCTTAGTTTCTTAGAAGCAATTGATGACTGCGGCTGAAGGGTGAAAGATATATTTACTTTGCTTTGTAGTTTAGATTTTATTTGCTTTATTTACTGCTTTGTAAACATCTTCAAATTTTAATTTGAATTGACGACTCAGGTTGAAATTCGCAGATTAGTATAATGATTTTTACTTTTTCATCTTCAATTTTCTAGAATTTGATTGACGCCCAGATTTTTGGAAATTGTTGATTAGATTAAATGTGTTAAAAATTTTTAGTTTTTGATTGATGCTTAAATTCTAGAAGACTGCAATATGGTATAACGATACTGTTTATTTTTATAAATATCCGATGGATGAAGATTGGGATTGACGACCTCAATCTGAAGAAGGAGGATTAGGATTTATTTTATGCACTTTAGATTAAGAAACCATTCTTTATTTATATTTTTCAAGTAGTTTAGAACCTTAAAAGATAAATATAAATTTTAAAATAGAAATATAGATAAGATAATGTTTCTTCATGGGAACGATCCTATACTAGCTCTACAATTTCCATTGTGCGCTTGCAATAGGTTAAGACTTAATTAGATACACACAGAGGAAGCCGATCAGGACTCTTTTCTGCGAAAGTAGTTTTTGCCTAGTTTAATTTTCTTCTTAGCTTGGTTTTATTTCCTTTTCGCTTTATCACTTCGCTATATACTCTCACCCTCTCGAGAGCTCCCTGAGGGTTTATGAGTATTTACCAGAGGATAGAAATGCCAGGGATATGCAAAATAAACCTGACCAATATAGGTAATCCGCCACTATGGGGATACCACGATAACCCTATATACGATGCTGAGCAGTCCTACGATTCACCCCCAGGTCACACCGAGGTTAATATGGCTAGCGACAAAGAACTCCCTTTCACGCCCCTGAGCAGCAGCAATAATCACGACGAGAAAGACAGTAGTACCGGGTAGAATTTCACAGCCCGACAACTCGTAGAGCCCAGTGCTCAGAGATTGCAAAAAAGATGCGATGAAGCCGAAGAATTGCTTCGAGGCATGGCCGTCACGTACGAAAGTGTCAAAGAGTAGTAAGACAAGGAAGAACGAGAACGATAAAAAGAGGAGAGGTCACCACCTACTCTATGCACGATATCAGCCCATGCGTCACGACTAAGGTGGACCACCTACACACTCTTCGACAACAATCGCCAAGACAGGGTTCACCCCCCAGGCAACCTAGAAAGTCACCACTGTAAAAATAGAGAATCTTCCCAAGATGCTCGACGAATACGTGGCCAAAAGAAATCTCCCTGGCTTATCATTCGGGTTTAATAGTTTCTGCCGAGATCTCGAGTTCAACCTACCTATCGGATTCGAACCATCAAAGTTTAGTAAGTACAATAGTACGGGGAATCAGAATCACCATCTGACATTGTTCTACAATGACTGCCAACCTGTTTGTGACAACCAACGGCTCCTGATACACTACTTCTAGAAATCATTAGAAGGAGAAGCTCTTGATTGGTTCACCGGACTCTCACTTCACAAGATCGACACGTTCGACGATCTGGTCAGACAATTTTTGGAGTAATATAAGCACCTGATACAAGAAGAGGTTAGTCTCAGTGACCTGATGACAACAAACTAAGAACCTAAGAAGGACTTCGCATATTTCATAGCACGCTGGCGGAAACTCGCGGCCCGCATTGGAAGCCAAATGAAGGAGAAAGACGGATTCGACATTATCATAGACAACATCAAAGAGCCGCTCCGAAGTGCTCTTATTATAAGCGATTGCCTGGACTTCACTACACTTCACCTACGTGCCAACTGCATCCAACGACATATTAAGGGAGGAGACCTCACCTTTTCAATAATCATATCAAAAGTCGTCGCTTTTAGTGACTCAAAGCCGAAAAATAATAGGAAGGCCTCCGACTCTGAGCAGGTCAACATGGTTGTCAACCAGGGGCATAACTCTAGAAATGGAGATTACCAACTGAGGAATTCTAGTCAGAATAAATACCAGAACAAAAATCAACAGTGGTACCCTAACCAGAACTAGAACCAATACCAAACCAGAACCAATACTCTAACCAAAATAGCCACCAGAACTAGAATGCCACCCAAAACCGGTCAGCTAATCCTCCGAGTTATAACAACGTACCCCCGCCCCAGAACTTTAATCAGTAACCCAGGGGCCCCTACCAATCCAAATGTGATCACTATCCTCCACTACCTGATACCATCCCCAACATATTTCGCCTCCTTAGTAATCAAAATCTTATTTGATTCCCGTCATAACGACTCCGACCCTGGCCCGCAAGCTTAGACTACAGTAATTTCTGTACTTTCCATTGATTTACAGGACATAACTTAGAAGACTACTGAGTTTTATGGGATATGATCTATGACATGAATGACCGGAACCAAATCGATTGGGAGTCTCTCAGAAATTCTAACCAGCAAAACAATCAGCCCCTGCAAACCTTAGGGATCATCAATAATCCCATGCCCAATCACAACCAGGGGTCGGTCGCCCACATCACCACGATAGATCTCTTGGGTCGACACCCTTTCCGACCTCCTACCTCCATCACTCGCATAAGTCCCTTGGATACCCCGACTAACCCAGCCAAACCCCTGAGGCGTCCCATCGTTCGCTCACATCCTTCATCCCTAATTACTCGGATCCCTCCACTAAATCCTCCACCATATCCAGCCTTTACTCGGATTCGAGTCCAGTCATTCAAAACTCAAAGATCAAACCTCCAACCTGCAGAACCTTTGACTCCCCCAGATTCTGAGAAAACCTCACCACCGCTTCCTCTATGTGACTCTGAGCCTGACGACAAAGACGATGTTCTTCAAACAGCAAACCAAATCTCAACATGAGTAGATAACCTCTCCCAAAACACTTCGAGTCAAGGACATGAGACTGCTGTTGAACTTCAGTTAGACAAAGAAACGAGTCAACAAATGAAAGAACCCGATAAGGAGGGGGCACTGATCTCCACTTTCTTAGAGGAGGAAGACTACACGTAGTATATTCCACCATGGAACGACATAGCTCCAGTGCATATCCCATCTTTGAATTTCATCCCCTTCATGACAAATGCTTCGATTAGCTCGTCAACCCCAGTCACAGTGTGGCTCAAAGATCAAATGTCGACATGCCCAGTCCTTAAATTAGGAACCAGTTATCCACCACTGGCATTACCCTGAGAGAAGCAGAACATAGGCGCTTAGCCATCAGAAAGAATAACAAGAGAAAGGGAAGAAAACTTGCCCCCCCCACCTCCAGCTCCGACACTGGCACCTCAGCCACCTCAGTCGAATGTAAACAAAGCCCACTGACCTGGCAAGGAGCCAACCCTAGAAACAGGCCAAGAATATGATCTCCTTCAGCACCTTGGGAAAGTACCAACGCTAGACCATCACCGATTGTTAATAAGAGCGCTGAACGAAGCACATGTAGATGAAGATACCACCCTAGATGAGCTGCACGAGATTGCTTTAGTTATGGCTCAACCTCCAGTACTTACCTTCATGGACACCGACATGCCTAAAGAGTCGTTGCGCGGAAGTTCGACCCCTATATACTTGACGGTCATAATTAGAGGATTCTCAGTGCCTCATGCGCTGGTTGACACTGGAGCGGGACTCAATATCTGCCCGATAACGATGCTCAAAACACTCGAGTATATCAAGTAGGACATAAGGCCTTCGTCCTTATCCCTCATTGCGTATGATGGTTCTAGAAGTTTCATCAATGGAACTATCAAGCTACAAGTCGGCCTCGGACCAATCACTAGGGACGTTACATTCCATGTTTTCGACTCTTCTAGCACTTATAACCTGATACTAAGAAGGAAGTGGTTGGAATCTATGAAGGCTGTGGCATCTACATACCACTAGTGCATCAAATTCTCCCACGATAATTCTATCGTCAGGATATACGCCGACGCACCCCTTAAGGAAATAGATATCGACTACGTAGTGAGCATTCCTATAGTCACATCAAAAGGGTTGAAACTCCCGATGATGCATCGATAGTAGAAATCAGCCATCCCTCGTCCCCTTCTGTTTGCCGACAAAAATTAACAAAGAGAGCGGCAAGCCCCGACATCGCGTGCCTGTACGACATAAACTCGACTGCAACCAAGGGACCTTATGTATCAACTAGGATACATCCCTCATATGAGATTCAGCAAAAATAAGCAAGGACGCATAGGATCGGTCATCCAAAAGAAAGTTCGTAAGAACACCGGGTTGGGCTACCAACTAGATAGCAAACAGGCTGACCTCTTATGGACTTCGCCCAAGTGGTCACTCTACGACCACTTTGTATATAGAACCACTGAGAAAGCCGATGTTTTGAAGACAAAAGAAGCATCCTTCACTAAGCCAAAGATAATGGAGATCGAACAGATGACTGAAGCCTTCGCTGACTTAACCAACTTAAATTGAGACCATGATGACATAGATAGAGCACTCAAGGGAGTTGGATTATTGTTCAAGACCGAGGAATCCTCCGTTATGAAAAGACAAAAGCCTCCAGAACCTGATTCACATGTGGAAGATTGGGAGTCAACCGATGAAGAAGACTTCCATATTGCATCCATAGGATAGGAATTAAACACTCCCCCGTCTCTATAGTTGACCCAACCTCAATCACTAGTGGAAGAGGACTGGCAGTCAATATCAAGCGAGGAGGAAGACTATTGGGCAAACCTCCCGCCATAGAACTGGAAGATCACCTGAGAGCAGATCATCTGAAATGGCCATTCCCGTGATGAGAGTTCAAATTTTGATGAAGATTTTGATTATCAACACGTACTCAACAATTGGCGATGTCTGTGTCAATGCCCTTATCCAGAAAAGCCCTACTGCGGCCTGTGCATGACTATGATGCTACGATGTTAGAAAGCTATCATGGATGAAATTTGGCAAGCAATCAGTATAGAAGACATTCATATCACCACCATAGAAGTCGAAGAGGAACTAGAGTTGGACACTCAATCCCTAGAAGCACCTCAGGTGCATATATTCTGGAAATCATTAGAAGAAGAATAGAACCCTCTGCCAAGCGACGATAAAGACAAAACAAGACCTCACAACGCTCAGGTGCATATATTCTAGATAGATCTCCCACGCTCGAGTTGGCAGAATAATCAAATCAAGACCTCCACAAATTATCAGATGGAGAAGACGAGCTCGACTCTAACGATAACAATTCAGCCTTGTTGTCAGGCCTACATATTCATCCTAGCATACTATGAAGTCTAAGGGAGAGAGCTCACCAGTCCAGAAGATCATTAGTCAAGCTTACCCGAGGAAGACAAGCCTCAGCAAGAAAAATAGTTCCCAGCCCAGTTCTGAGGACGAGAGCTCAGCTAACTACGACCTCCAAAGTTTCTTCAAAGATGAAGTGATTAACATGATAGAAGAGGCTGGAACCTCGACCGGACCACCACCATCATCACTCATCAGGAGGATTACGCTAGACGAGGACTACAAAAAAATGCCAAATTCAGAATGAGTCCATGTTATCCGAAAACTTGCATGGGCGACTCCAACAGCCGTCACGCTTCCTCAATTGAGAGAAGCGCCCTCATTGATTCCTCCCCAGGAAATCGACCCTGTATCATAATTTTTATCAAAAATAAAAAAATAGAAAATCATAAAACCACTAATAATCTAAAAATTGAAAACCCGAAAAAATTAAAAAACTTTGAAAAAGAGAAGGAGCCCTTCATCCGAGACCAATTGAGCGGCCGACAAGGAGACCCTTCTCTCAAGACTGTAAGTGAAGGTTATGCCGATGGAGACAAGGAAGAACCGACCAAAATTCCTGCATAAAATTGTGCCGCTACTTTCGACACCGCGGAGTCACACCTTGAGCCCGCTCGATGTAGCCTTACTACTCTCCCCTCATAAAAGCGTAGGGCATCTCGAAAAAGCAACAAGTCGGTCATCATACCTGACGAGATACTCTATGATTTTGAGAGGATGATGAACCACCTCGATCTACACCTCACCAAAAATGTCTCATTTATTAATTACGCTGATGAAGGGTTACCTCTTGCAAAATTAAACCCCCAGTGTAATGATTTTGTAATTTATGAGCTTATGGGCGATGAAGAAGCAGGACAAGCCGCTGAGGAGACACAAGACTTCCAATGGGTTATCAAACGCTTCGATGAGCAAACCCAAGCCACCACAGAACCCACTGAAGAAATAAACTTTGACACCGAGGAGAAGCCCAAGAAGTTGCTGATTAGTGCAACGCTTAGCCCCAAGGAGCGGCAATAGATTATCCAAGTCCTCCGAGATCACCTTAGCTCTTTCACATGGTCCTACGAAGACATTCCTGGTCTGAACCTGAGATTGGTAGAACATTATTTGGTCTTGGAGCTCGATGCGAAACCCGTCAAGCAGAAACTCAGAAGAATGCACCCGCAGATAGCGCTACAAGTCAAAGAGGAAGTTGACAAGCTACACAAGGCAAAATTCATCTGAGTCGTCCTCTACGCCAAGTGGGTCGCAAATATAGTACCTATCACTAAGAAGGACGATAGAGTACGGGTATGCATCGACTTTTGAAATCTCAACCAGGCATGCCTAAAAGACGACTTTCCGCTACCACACATCGACACTCTGGTTGATAACACTGTCGGACACGAGATACTACCCTTCATGGATGGCTTTTTTGAATATAACCAGATTAGATTAGCAGAATCAGAGCAAGAGAAGACTTCCTTCACCATGCCATGGGGGACCTACTGCTACGTCATCATGCCTTTCGGACTCAAGAACGCAGGAGCCACATATCAACACGCCATGATGGCTATATTCCATGACATGATGTACAAGTGTGTAAAATTCTATAGTGACGACATACTAGTGAAGTCTCAAGCGTGAGTGGGACATGCCGAAGCCCTTCGACTCGTGCTACAATGATCCAAAAAGTATCAACTGAAGATGAATTCAAAGAAATGCGTGTTCGGAGTGATCTCCGAAAAACTACTAGGATTCATAGTCAGCAAGCGAGGAATCGAAGTCGATCCAGTGAAATTTAAAGCCATTCTTGAGATGCTACCTCTCAGCAACATTAAAGAATTACGAGGCCTGATAGGAAGGCTGCAATTCATCTCCTAGCACTTAGACAGATGCGACCTTTTCTACAAACTACTCAAAGGTGGAGCCGAATATATATGGGATGACCAGTGTCAGTAGGCCTTCGACAACATTAGGAGGTACCTCCTAAATCCCTCGATATTATCACTGCCAATCACTAGAAAGCCCTTGATTCTCTATGTCTCGGTTAAGGAGAAAGAATTGGGTGTGATCCCGAGATAATACAATGAGGACAGAAAGAAGGAGAAGGCCATCTACTACCTCAGCAGGACGATGGTCGAGTACGAGAAGAAATACACTGTGATGGAGAAGACTTGCCTAACACTAGTATGAGCTTCAACGAAACTACGACATTACATCGGAGCACTCAAGATAATGGTATTAGCACGCATGGACCCTTTGAAGTATATCTTCGAGAAGTCTGGTACATCCGGGAAGATCGCTTGATGGCATATGCTACTGTAAGAGTTCGAAATCACCTACGTCATACAGAAGTCAATCAAAGGACAAGCGATCGCTGACTACCTCACAAATCTTCCACTCCTGGGCAATGAGGCAGTATGCACAAACTTCCCCAATGAAGACTTACTCTCGATTCACGAGGAAGAGCCCGACAAGACCTCATGGATCCTATACTTAGATGGTGCTCTTAATTATAAAGGTAAAGGCATCGGGATAGTCTTACTAAGCCCAGAGGGGGTTGTCATACTGAAAGCCTTTCAACTCGACTTCCCAGTCACCAATAATGTCGCAAAATATGAAGCCTTCATTGCCAGACTACGAGCAACACTACAACTGGGCATCAAATAGTTGAAGGCGATCGGCGACTCCAAACTTGTGATATCACAGGTCATTAGAGAATGGAAGACAAAAAAAAAGAAGATTGATGGCATACTTAGAAATAACTTAGTTCCTGGTAAAGATGTTTGAGAGAATTTCCTTCACACATATCTCGAGATTAGAAAACGACCTGGCAAACTCCCTCGCCACCCTAGCCTCAGTCATACATATACCGATCAGACAAAGTGCCAAGTCCTTCTTCATCGAGAAATTGACCAGCCAGCGCATGAAGTGGCATGGAAAGAAAAGCTGAAACTATCAGTCCTCCGAAGACCATGAAGCAAGAAGAAGCATCCACCGTGAAAAGTCCCAAGGGAAATATAGCTACCGTCACCACTTTTCGATTCGAGAAGTCACCCACTGACGATGAACAATCATAGTACTTCGACATATGGAACTTCCTAAAACGCTGACACGTCCCTCCTTACACTACGAAGATTGAACAGAAGACCATAGGGAATTTGTGTGCTAGATTCTGAATCCTAGGATAGACATTATACACGGAAACCTTTACTAAAGGAGTATTGTTACGATGCGTCACGGTGGCCGAAGGACAATATATCATTTGAGAAGCTCACGCCAATGCCTGCAGCGCCCACACTGGTAGACAGAAACTCATGGATTAGATTGTATGACAAGGCTACTTCTATCCAATAATGACAAGAGATTGCCACCTATATGTCCAATGTTGTAAGAAGTGGCAAAAGCACACTGTGCTCATTAAAGCCCTATCAGTTGCACTGAACCCCATAACTTCACCATGGCCATTCTTCGTGTGGGCCTTTGACATTATTGGATCCTTCATAGACACAGTTGGGAACACTCACAAGCACGCATTCATCCTCACTACAATCGAATACTACACTAAATTGGCAGAAGCCGAGTCATATGTTAGAATTATTACTTCGACGCTCGTGAAGTTTATTGTTCAGAACATCATCACAAGGTTTGGAGTTACCAGAATGTTCATTACCGATAATGGATCGCAATTCATCGCAAAAAAGATGAAGAAACTGGGCAAGAAGTACGACATTGATCCATACCACTCGTCACCATTCTACCCTCAAGGAAATGGACAAGCAGAGGCTACCAACAAAATACTGATCCAAATTCTAAAATGAACACCAGAGATAAGCAATGGAGCCGACTAACCCGATCAACTACTCGAAGCACTCTGGGCTTACAGAACTTCTATTCGCACAATCTTATCATATGAAATACAAGTACCATCCCTGCGTATCCAACTTGACGATCAGCTATCCATAGATAAGAGGAGAGTTGCTCTACTTGCCGAGCTAGAATAACTCGATGAGATGCGTCTAAGGGTAGTCGATCATGCACAAGTATATCAAAGGAGAGTGGCCAAGGCCTACTATAAGAAAGTTCTCGAGCGAACCTTCGAAATTAGAGAGTTAGTCTTGATGAATATCATGCCCTCCAAGCATGCCCACCCTAAAGGGAAGTTGAAGCCAAATTGGGAAGGGCTGTATGCTGTAGCGGCTGCGTACCCTGAAATTGCATATAAATTGGTAAACCAAGATGGGGAGGAACTTCCTAACCTGTGGAATGCCATATACCTAAGAAAATATTATCCTTAGCCCAGTGATTACCGTATACCATAGTCATACGTAGATACCTATAGTTACCTCCCTTGTAGTCATCACAAGTAATTCACTAGTCATACGTCATTATTTTTAAGAATATCTCCTGAAAGTTTCCAACCCATCGCCCACCCACTTATTCGAGCAATCTGATCGAAAGGATTAGTCGAATACCCAACTCCTTTTAAAAGCATGAGCAACAGCCGATTCTCACCCCCCTTTCCTGCCATTGGAGGATACATTAGAGCCCCAAAAAATAAAGATATCAGGTTCAATTAAAACTCACTATTCTTACGTTAGCAGGTTGCTTTCAAGATATATACACGCTTAAAAGAGAAACATAACTGAGTGAGAGCAATGCAATGGGTGAACAAGTCAATGAGCCTAGGGAAGCATAAGCAAAACGTGAGGACATTCCTAGTAACCCTACCGGGAAAGTATAAGCAAACAACGAGGGCATTTCTGGTGCCTTTACATTATTAGATATCATCGTAAGGAGGAGGGAGGAGGACAAACTCCTGTTGATAAAAAAATATAAAACTTTGATGGTGCCGAAGCATGATGGAGAGCTCAACCATGACACTGTATATATCCCGGGGAAAAGACTATTGTCTATCTTTTTTAAAGTTGTCAAGTAGAAAACTGTCCCTACATCATTGACCCTTATCCCTCTTTCACCCTTAGTCTTACTTTTGCACCATGAGTTAGAACCTCTCCAAGGATATCTCCAGAAATAAAACCAAAAACTTGTGGATGATGACCGATGCAATCACCTATTACTTATTGCCCACCCTGCTCCTACCAAGACTACATGATATGACGGCCACTGTCAAGTGTAAAACCTGACACACGACTGATATAGCATGAACACCCTCTTCCCAACACAACCAGGCACCACCAGAGGATTCTCTTCGAAACTAACTCGTCAAAACCATGTATCACTCTACGTAGACCCAGATACTCACGAATCCAGGAAAGCTTCATCGTACCTAAACACTGAGGCATTTTTATTTAAGGGAAGGAATTACTTCAGGCCCCCTGCTTGTTCATAGTTAGATGCAAAACGACGAGGTCACCACTCAAGAAAGACTCTTGTAGATAAACACTGACTATCCTATCACGCTTCTACATTGGGGCATTTTTTTAGTTAGTTTTTAGATTTCCTTTCAGTAATTTGCTTTCCCTGTTGCATCATTTTCCCTTTGCTTGTAATGAAAAGTAGATAAAAAAGGAGAGAAGAAAAAATACAATGATACTTCTCTTATTACCAAACTCCGGTTTGAGATTACTCCCCCCTTGACAATTAGTAAGGGGAGAAATAAAACTACTGATAAACATTGTTTCTCTGTGCAGATACAAACAACCTTCAACCATTACTGGGACAACTCGAGGATCATCTGAGTCCCAATGATAGGTGATGGCACCTGAGTAAGTAGCTAAAGCATGGACAGTAAAAGAAAAGAGCACAAAACGAGGCACCCTTAAACCAAAATCCATCTATATACATCTTAAATTTCTTTCCTTTACATCTGCCACTGGGGGTACATCTCATGTATATACAACAAACAAAAAGAGTACAAAAGAATACATGACCTTACTCCCTTCGCTACCTCTGCGAGGAGCGCTCACTACTCTCCCTAGCATCATTGACCTGTGGACCACGATCCTGATCCACTGAAGCTTCAGTTGAAGCCTGAGGGGCAAGTCAAAGTCTCCTAGAAGAAGAAGGTTTGGCAATAGATCCCCCCTCACTCGCCTGGCTTAAAGCTCGTTGAGACTGTGAATGTAGAGGGTCAAATGCGAACAAGGGCCCAAGGGCCGAGTCCACCTAAGCATAGGCCCTCATACGCTCATGAATCGCACAATGAATCTCCACCAGTGAGCCAGTACCCGACCCATAAAGGTGATCGAGCAACCCTCGCACTCTCCCTCCTACTTTCGCCAACTCGTGCTGCAAGAGATTTATCATCAACTGCATCTCAGCACGAGCTATGGCTCGAGCAGCCTCCAACTCAGCCGTCCGAGTCCTCTGCTCCACCATGAGGTCCGTGGTCAACTCCTGAAGATGACACTCCGTAAGATCAGAAGGAACCTCAAACACTATTTGGCGAGCCACAATGCGCTGCGTCTCTAAGCGCGACTCCTCCAACTCACGCATCTACACAAGGACGGGGCCAAACTAAGAAAATAGGTGTATATGACAAGATAAAGGTCAGGAGTAATGAAGATATACCAGCTCGACACGCACCTGAAGAAGGCGCTCGACCGTCACGGTAGTCACTGGATTAGCACGCGGTGGAGACTACAACACAAATAAGAAGCGCATTAGATAACATCACGACTATAAAACTAAAAACATGACTACACTGACTAGATATACCTACACAGGAGGAGTAGGATCCTGAGGGGGAGCCTCGGGGGTAGAGTCGTGGACCACCTGCGCAGAATAAAACAAACAAAATGCTAAAATCTGTCAGATAAAACCAACCAACAAGTAAACATCGAACACACAAACAAAATACATACACATATTATAACTGACTCTCTAGGCACAGTGAAGCAATTGTGGCCTCCCTCATCTGGAGATCCTCGGCAATGTGTGCATTAGAAACATTCCAACACGGTGTCAGGTCACTAAATGATTGAATATAATCAAACAATGCAACTCAAGCACCAACACTCACCCAACGGTCTAACTCGGCATGAAACTGGGTGCTCATCGGGTCCTCTCTACTGGAGGATGCTATTGAAGATGGGTCAAAGGGTGGAGCAGATACCCTAGCAATGGAAAGCTCTGCCCTCTGCAAATATGACAGACAAGAAACACCTCGGAAACAACATAACCAACGACACTAACGATTAACTAAAAGCCAAACACAAAACACTCACCGGCCTATCAATCTCTGAGCGCAAGCTGGCCTCCACCTCACGACCAGCCTGCTACTTGCCCTGTAGCAGCCTAATGAGCTGCCCCTAGTGGGCCACCTCGTCCTCCCTCGTCGCCTAAAATATACACTGATATGATTAACCAACTGAAATAAGAATAGGTAAATACAACTAAAAGGGACAAACTAAACTCACCAAAATACGACGGATCTCCTCCAGCTGACCCCTCAACTAATCCTCCACGGTCTTGGCATTGATAATCGAGGTCGCCAAGGACCTCAACATCTACTCATCAGGACGGGGGGCGCTCCCCTCATCTGCTCCTACGCAAGATGTAGGGACTCCAATGCTCCGTGAACTCTAGGGCTCAGCTGACCCCTCTCTAGCTTAGCCACCCTCTCCCTCAACACTCTGGCGGAATCAGGCCCGCCAATACTGAAGGAGCTCTTCCCTTGGAAGGGGAACTGGGTAAAGAGCCGGCCACGGAGCTCCTCAAACCATCTAGTGAAGGCCTGAGCATCTGCATCATCGCTTGCTCTAGTAACTTCGGTCCCCCCAGACCTAAAATCCAAATACTAATCTGACATCTTCTTCTCAAAGAAAGGGCCAGGGGGACCAGTCTTCTTCTTCGACACTAGTGCACGAAGCTCCGGGGGGACTCCTTGGGGGAGTCCCAACTGTTGAGCCACTCGAGGTAGGTGAATCCGCTCCAGCATCTCAAAGCGGGGACCCACATCTCCTGCCTAAAATGTGGCTGACCACACCGTATCATAGCCCGATCGGCACCCTCCCCATCCTCATAGGGTCTCCAAATAACCTGTAATCCCAAGACAAGCCAGATAAGAATGTTAGCAAAATCTGAAGTATAAAATAAAATAGCACCAGCAAAAAAAAATGAAGAACACACCTGACCAAGGTGCATATCCTCGAATAGCCACCTCGCGGTCAGGAGAGCTGTAATCCTCCAACGATCTCCCATCAACGTCCGCCACATATACATAAGTAAAAATGTGGGCGTTGTCCATGGAGGGACCCTGGGACGAAGGAATAAGAAATGGTCTTACGCCCAGAACTATATAAAGGTGAAGCAAAACCATATCAGCCAAAAAGAAGATGCATAGCCCTATGAACTTATTAAAGAAAAATTGAAACCTCACTTGTAGGAAGGGAATGAAGCCGCTGATGATAGCGACTCCCCTTGCCCGACGGAACAACTGCCCTTATAGGTGGGCTAGCGCCGCCACACCCCATGCATATGAAGACACTCGCTCTTAGTCCACGAGCAATGGCAGGAATAACCCAGTGATTCACCCCCGAGTGGAAGACAAAAATAGAACTCCTCCAAGAAAATGCATAAGGAAAGCCCTAATGACGCAATCTGCCTCTAACCCTGCCTTTAATACGGGAGCACGAGCCGCTATCACCCTGCAACGCTCCTCATATGCTATCGCAGACTCAGGATGCCTCATAAGAGTGAACCCCACTCCAAACGTATCAAGAAACTAGGTGGTTCGATCGGCCCAGACTTGCTAGAAGTGTACTCGGTCTCGAAACACTCGACGCTCGCCGCCTGATAGTCAGACAGCATCTGCCCAGCCACAGGTTCACCCCCAAACCTCACTCCCGTAACACAAACCTAGTCCTCAGGAGTCAACAACATCATCCTTGTAAACCAACTCTTGGTGCTCCTCCCTCCACCTCTCGACTATAGCCCCGACCAAACCGACGTTAGGGTGGAAAGGCTTAAGCCCTAGGATGGGCCCAAAACCAAAGGACACAAGCCTATCCTACTAGAATGTAGGGAGAGTCCGATACCACGCATGGGACTCGGCCCAGACGGAACTGATGGATAAGGAAAGGGGCTCTTAAACGGACAACAAAGAATAAAAGAAGCGTAAGAAACACAAGAGATAACGACTAACTAGGCGATAATAGTACAAGGGGCAATAATCATGAGAAGAAAATTTACGTTGACTAATAAATATGACATGCAAAACATGAGAAAAATAAAGCGATAAATAAGCGTGACCTAGAGCTACAAACATGCGTGATATGAATGCACACACACACTAAAACTAAATGCAAGTTCTACGTAAAAGCAAAGAGGTTTCCCTGTCCTAAAAGAATCTAAGTTATAACTTAAATACCAAGGAAAATGCAGGGGACTCTTGCTTTTGAACACTTACCTGATTCGATGTAGAGGCGTCGGCTAATGGAATCCATATCGAACGCTTGGCCTAAGGCGGGTTAGCACCCTCAGCAACAAGAGGATCCACACCCTATCACCAGGAGGAACCTCATCCCCCTCGGCTACTGCAGTCACCTCAATAGCACCCTCCTCAGCAACCGCAGGAACCTCTTATGCACCTCCGACAGGAACCTCCAGAGCACCCACAATATCCATCATCTCACAAGAAAGCACTAGGAAAATAAAGAGCAACGCAAGAAACCATGCCGAAATTTGACGGACGGATCGCGAGATATTGCACTCACACAGAAACTAAAGCACTCAAGAACAGAGAAGCACAAAAATCTGGAAAAGTCAGAACGCACAAGCAAAATGGGAGGGATTTTTAGCTTTTATAGACACCGGTCAATCCAATGCTATCCCCATAACACAGAATCGAATTGAGCGCACTAAATGATACATGAATTCCAAGTCCCGCGCTACTCCTCATGCACGGAATTAGCCCTCTATCAACCCATGCAGGTGACAAACCAAAACTGTGCAACCCCATTTGCACGAGATTAAAATTTCACACATCCACCGATACACGGAATCCAAAATGTCACCTCGACTTGGCCAGTCTGTTAGCCACTGACCTTTTGATCCCACACAATTCTTGATGTGCGTAATCAGATTAAATGCATGCTCTTATGCGCAGAATAAACCTGCCAATTGTTGGTTCTATCGCATTAGGTTATGCATGAAATTCTATTCAGTGGCAATTCGTATGCGTAAAATCACCAAATCCGAACAAAAAAAAATATATACTAAGGCTAGAAGGCCTCTAAATGCAAACACAGGCCGAAATGACCTCCTAACACACATGCACACATGTTGATCAGATCGAATAAATAATGGGATAAAATAAACAAAATTTCATTGATGATTAAAAATTTGTATAGGCGTCACTGGGGGCATCTCCCTTGAATTTACAACCCAAAATGAAAACCTTAAACCTAACCTACAATCGAAAATGAAAATTGAGGATCCCAAAATAGACGCACGACGCACAGCAGCATCCAATCAGAAGCAACGAAAAAGGGAGGATCAAGTGGCCTTCACTGCTTCTTGATGACAGTGGCGGAGAACGTACCTCCTCGTCGGCCGATCACCTCGACTACGACGATGCTTCTAACGACACCTCCCTTCGACTACAACGACACTTCCAAACAACGTCATTATTGAACATCATCATTTTACGCCAAAGAACACGAGAAACCATGAGGAAGGGAATAAAAGACATCGAGTTTGGCCTTCTGAACTATAAGCAGAGAGAAACCATATAAAGGAATGAAGAAATTCATAAAAGCCCCACAAATATATAGACATCTGACCAATCCCACGCATGAAGACTCACTCATAATTAAATAAAGCGACGCTCCTATCCTGTGCATGAAGTGTCACGCATCACCCCCATGCGGAATACGAAAGACGCGCCAATTATATCGCGTGGAATCCCAACCGATGCCTGAGAGTCTGAGCCATGTAACTGCTGACCTCTCAATCCCACATACACAGACGCGTGCAATCAGTTTACACTCTAACCCTAACACGTGGAATAAGTTCGCTGACACTTCAATCCAATGCTATTCAACCTGCGTGTAATTTGATTCCACGCATGGTCACATGTGCGTAATTCCCCACGTATAACAAAAAAATATGCACAAACCAACAACAACCAGAAATGGAGTTGCAGGCTTGTAGCCACACATAAAACAATGCCTACGGCATAGAACCCACGCGTATGCTCTCACTACTCTAGGAATGCATCGAACTTAGGTACCCATGCTCTGAAAATTGAAAGAAAGCCCTTTTACGCACGCTTCGAACTTAACCATTGATCATGCCAAAGTTAACTAGACTAAACTAAACCACACCAGACTAATTCCAATCAAACCAGAATTTAAGAAACTCAAAATAAAGCCATAAAATGATAAATAAACACATTTCACTTTTATAAATATGACAAAATTATTATAAATTTACACCGGGGGTACATACCCTAAATACACAAATCTGAAATGAAAGACAAATTTGAACTTAGGACAAACACTTAAGGACACTCGAGCCCACGAGCACTCCAGGAGAGCCACTTGAGCAGTAGTCCACAAGAGGGGGAGAGATGACGGAGACGCTCGGAAAGGAAGCATACCCTGAACGAGCTCTAACATAAATCTCGTTTTCACCTCCTTTTCTCCCTGAGATGTTGCTTATGATGCAACCTTCCAAGTCACACGATCAAGTGGCAACATCTCAGAACACCGAGCCGGTGGAAAAGAAAGGGTGACTCATAGAAGGCCACTCAGGATCTGAGGCATACACCTATGGAAAGCCAATTTGGAAAGCCCCAAAGGAGGGCTCACAAAAGGTCAACCCATAGAGCCTATCGAGTGTTGGTGTGTACTTTTTCTGGGTTCCTTTCAGTCCCCGAGAATCAGTGGCCCAATTATGTCCTAAGCGGACTCTGGCAATGCAGTGTTTTGAATGCTGAAAATAAAGGGGGGGTTCTAGGAAGATTCCTAGTTTGTTGTGATTGCCAGCTGCAGATATTTAATGACACTGCAACACGTCACTGATCACACTTTGGAGCGGGTGTGGGTTAGTTCTTTACTGAATCGTCGGCCTGCTAACGTCAGCAACACTGGCTCTTCTTGAAGTTTAGATAGTTTAGTTTTTTTTCCTTATTATTACTGTAATTCTAATTGGCTTAAGTTTCCTAGTTCTATTATGAGTCTAACTGTGTGAACCTATTATGGGGAATTAATCTACTATTCTAGTGTCCTAATCCTAGCATGAGTCTACTTGGTTTAAATATTCTAATACTATTAGAAATCCAACTAGTTTGGGCATCTAATTATTTTTGGGAGTCCTACCTTTATTAGAATTCTACTATGAGTGTCTTAATGCTATTATGATTTTAAAAAGTTTCCTAATGTTATTAGAAGTCTAATTGATTTTAGTATTTTACTCTTATTAAAAGTCTAATTAATTAAGCCTCCTAATCCCATTAGGAGTCTAGTTAATATTTTAATCTTATTAGAAATCTAATTAATTAAGTTTCCTAATCCTACTAGAAATCTAATTAATGTTAGTCTCCTAATTGTACTAGGAATGCACATATGCTAATTCTAGTGAAACTCTAATCAAAGCAAGTACACTAATTGTACTGAAATTCTAAGTAAAGCAAATTATACTAATTTTACTGAAATTCTAATTAAAGCAATTATACTACTTTTACTGAAATTCTAATTAAAGCAACCAAAAAAGGGGTTGCCAGCTATGCTAAGGAGGATTGGCCTCATTTTTGAGTACTCTCCGTAAGCTCCCTTGGGCAAATCGGGTGGCTGAGATTAAAGTAAATTAAAATTTAAATTATAAGATAGTATGTTTTTGGATTTTTAAATTCGATAATTTTATGTTATAATTATGAATTAAATTTTGAAACTAGAAATTAAAAACTGAACTATAAATTGGGATTTTAAAAATCTCAAATTGAGTAATTAAAACTAAGATTTAAAATCTAAGGACTGAATTCGGGACCGAAATCAGAAAATCAGACCGTATGATTAAGGACTAGTTCTAGAAACTAAGAACTAGAACCAGAGATTAATAATAGGACTGGAGATTGAGATTTCAGAACAAAATTAAGGTTTAGAGTCAGGGATTAAGCCATTTGATTAAGGACTGGTCCCAGATTATGAGAATTGGAGCCAGATATTAAAAATTACGGTCTGAAAAAAGGGTGCTACGGTCTAAGATTGAAAATTTAATGCTAATAGTTAAAGCTAAAAAAAACATAAATCTAAAACTAAAAGCTAGATTTTACCTAAGGCCGGGGATGCAGAGAGGAATCTCAAAATTCAAAGCTTGGATGTGGAGGACTTGAAACTCGAATCTTGAAGTCGTTGTTGTGTTTCTCTCTGTGTTCGCTCTGTTCACTCTCTGTTCCTCCTTTTTGGGTCGAAGTAAAAAAATTCTTTTATAGGTTTTTTTTTCTAATTATGTGCCCTGTTTCAGGCGTTTAATTGAATTGTGCGCCGGTTAACCAACGCTTATTTGCTTTGAGTCGGTCACCGACTCAGTGAGCGATCGGCTGACTGGCGCAGCCAAGTTCCCTAGTTCTAATCATGTTAGGACTAATTGTGCAATTACTTTGGAGTGCGCAATCAGATTAAGCATTTCATTCGAAGCGCTTAATTATGGAATTTTGGTGGTCAAGGACTGTGAGACTAGGTTGGGCGTAGACCAATTGCGTGCCTGTGATGGAGCACTCAATCCGATCATGCGTGCCATGTGGAGCGCGTAATCGAGTCTCGAGGTGGTTTGAAGAAAGAAAGTTTGGTCTGAAATGGGGCTGATTGCTCATTTGTGAGTTGGTGTGCAATCGAATTACACGCATGGTTTTAGGCGTGTAATTCGGGGTTGTCCAGGTTCGGGTCGGGTCTGAAATACCAGACTATTGTTTCAGCCTATATTATAACTAGATACTATTATTTCAGTATATAGTCTCCCTACGTTAGGATCTGAGCCACAAAGCTATTGTTTTAGCCCGTGTTTAGCCATGTACTATCATTTCAGTGCATGGTACCCATATTAAGGTTAAAGGGAGTCTGAGCCACAGAGCTATTATTTCAGCCTGTGTTCAGTTATATACTATTATTTCAGCATATGGTCTCCGCGTTAGAGTTAAAGGGGGTCTGAGCCACAGTGCTATTATTTCAGCCTATGTTCAGCCATATACTATTGTTTCAGCATATGGTCCCCACATTAGGGTTGTGAAACTTCTAGAGAAGGTAAGTCCTTTCCGAAAAGTTATGGGCAATGTAAAAGGTTGACCGAATGATTTTTTATATTTCGAGAGATAAAAATGGGGGTGTCTACAGATGCCCCTCTTCGGCGCTGTGTGGAGTAAGAACGCGTCGAAGAAGTAGACACCCCTCATTCGAGGTGTCTTCTCGTTTCTCTTGAGAAATCACAAATGTGAACTGGGGATGCTAACATGGCATGCTTGGCTTTCTTATATATTAGCACAAGCTAAAATGGAGCATTCGGGGGCCCAATGGTAGCTGTCGAAAGGCGTATTCCATGTCGTGGATGCAAGTGATCTCGTCGGGTATCACGACTCGCTGTCATAGATAGTCGATGGGGGAAATCAACATATCCTAACTCGTGGGTGCAAGGGGCATCCCGTCGCATGGCATGACCTGTTGCGAGTGACAATCAAACAGAAAAGAGAATCACCATATCCTAATCTGTGGGTGCAAGGGGCATCCTGCCGCATGTCGCGGCCTACTATAAGGGACAATCAAATAGAGGGATATGACCCAGCTGAGGTACCAGGGGGCGTCATACAAATGTTTATAAATAAGGTCCAGAGACCAAAGATAAAATCATATAATGTTGAATGCTTTTGCAAGTCATGTTAGACCGAGCGTGTCATTGCTCACACCAATGCGCGCCAGGCGTTCCTTTTCCAATAGGCGTTCGTAGGTTCTTAGATTAAATATACTCATTGCCCAGTTTCCCAGGCTGGTTTGCGTTGATAATTGAGATGAATTTTGGTAGGTTCTCTTTATTTATTATCATTATTTTATTTTCTTCTTCTCTTTTTTTTTGTTTTGGTTTTAGAAGTAAGGGGTTTTTGAAAATTCAAGAATTTAACTTAAGATAAATTCGGTGGTAAATCTTTGAAAAATGAGGCTTCCGAGACGTCGCTGAGCAGATCCATCGATATGAGATTTGTGGACCCGACCGGAGAGGGAGAAGAATCTTGATAGAGATGGGATAAAAGGTATGAGGATGCTGATTCTGTCTAAAGTTGGGTGTTGTGCATAGAGTACTTGGTGTTTAGTTGAATTGCACGCCTATTTTTGAGCGTGCGATTGAAAGTTTGAAGGAGTATTTATGCGTTTGGATGTCTACATGCGATTGGATTATACGCTGTTTCATAAGCACGTAATTCAAATGTCACCAAGTCACTGTGCGGGCGACCTTTCGTATTGCACGGTGTAGGTGAGTCATGTAATAGGACTGCGCGGTTTATAGTTGGCACGTCATCGGAGCGTCGCACCATTTGCGCAGGCGATTATTTTATTGAGCACCTCATTTAGAGCGCGTGATTTAAGTTATGCGCAGTTTGCTATGCGTTTGACTGAGTTGCGCGCATGTTTCCTGGCGCGTGATTGAGTTGTGTGCACGTTTTCTGACATGTGATTGAGTCCATACTCTATATAAGCCGCAAAGTCTTCATTTCTTTTGCATCTCTCGATTTTGTCTCAAGTTTTACCTTTTCTAAATCCTTTATGCTCGAAAATCCATATTTATGTGATATTGGGTGATCTAACCGTCTGATTGTGATGTCATTCTTTCGATGTTCATGGTTTCACATAATCTTTGTCTTGAGGTGATGCTCGGGAATGACATTATTCTGGGAATGGGCGGTATTGGGAAAGAGGATTCACATCGGTCCCTTTTAGGGAGAAGTGAAGGTAGTGTTGAGGAGGCGGCGGTGGAGGAGGTGAAGATGGCAGAAGAGAAGGTGTTACGAGTGGAGGGATGTATTCTCCAACCAATCCTTCCTAAAGCCTCCGATTGGATGCTCCAAGTCGGGCGCTGCTCATCGCTTGGTCTTTGTTTTAGGTTTAGTTTTCGTTTTGGGTTGTAGATTAGGTAAGTTGGTTTTCGTTCTTGTTATATGAATAAAAAGATGTTTGTTGTATTCATTTTTGTATTTAGTATTATTTTTTTTATTTACTTAGATTAAGCTTTATGATTTAAATTTCTGAGATTGAAGGGCTTTAATGTTTGTCATGGTGAGAGGATGAGTCCCATGTTTAAGGTATTTCGTTTTGGTCTTATATTTGATTCAACATACAGTTGTGTGAATTTAAAGTTTACTTTAAAAGATTCTAGAAGGGTGTTGGGTGCCTTAATCCTATTGGTTTATCTAGACTTGTGGTGAATTTGTGTTTGGGTAAGTGTTGTGTGATTATTGGTTGATATAGGCTTCTGTGGATTATGGTTCTTTTCTAGGGGGTATGTGTTTGGTTTAGATTTAATTAGATTGAAAGGATTTAAAAATGTGACACTTGTCACTTTGTGGTTTATGAGGTGTAGTTTATAAATACAAGCAAAAGGCTTTGGGTTTTATTTTGAATTTTATTTTAAGCATAGGATTAAAAGTTTTGGGGCATTTTTTTTGTTTTATTGGAGATCTAGGGAATTTTTTCTTTTTTCTCTTCTGTTCATTAATGTCTTTTCTTCCTTTCTATTTTTTATCCAGGTATTGAACCCAAAGAATAATAATTATTAAGTGGATTATTGGGAATGGACAAGATTGGGAACTCGGGGTGATACTAAGGTTGGTGCTATCAATCCAACTCGAAGTGTCACCCCATTGGGAGAAGAGATGGAGGAGAAAAAGGTGGTAGACAGGAAATCCAAGGATAAGGCAGGGTCAGAGTTCTCGTGACTGACACCTATTTTTCCTCGGTAGGCTCTGCGGATTCAGTGTTAGTTGCTCCTCCTTTTATGCTTTCCAAGGTGAGCTTCCATAGGTGGATCTCGTAGGTCCTGGGTGGCTTTCTGTGAGCCACTCTTTCTTTTCAGCCAGCTCAGGGCGAGGAAAGGTTGTCGTTGTCAGACTTCGTTCAGGGTGTACTCCTTCTCCGGGCTTCTCTGAGATCTCTTGTTTCCAGAATAAATCCGGATTCGGGCATTGCCTGAACGTGCTGATTTTAAAGTTCTTATTTTAAGTTGTATATTCAGAGGGTATGCCCTCGGTGTATTTTGTAATGATTTTATCTATTTATGAAGCGATTGGTGGTTACTTATATTTAGTGAATTTTTGGTTTGGTTTACTTTGTGGCTTACTTTATTTTTTTTGCGTATGATGTTTATTTATTATATATTTCTTTGAGTTTGGTTTGATTCAGTTTATTTATTTTTTTGTTTGTTTTGGGGTGTGTTCGGGACACTTTTTTTGGTTTAGTTTAGTTTGGTCTAAGCAAGTAGTTCACTTTGGGGATGGGGGGCATTGTTTTTAGCTTTCGGGGTATATATTTTCTAAGTTTAAGGGGTGTTTTCAGATTTGCCTTAGCAAGGGCGTGGTTTGGGTTGATAATTAGTGTTTGAAATATCCTAATTTTAGGCCTTGGGTCTATTTTTTTAGGAATATTATTTAGTGTTTACCTGGGGAATTGCACACTTAACACCGAGTGCATAACTAAATTGTACGCCGGAATGGGCGCACGCATTTGAGGGGCTCGGGGGTCATTGCGCGTCAGTATGCTTACACATAAACAAATTACACACATTTTTCATTACGCGGAATTAGAGCGGCACCTGGTCACTGTGCGTGTGACCTTTGGCATTTAAGCACCGTGGTGTAGGTGCTTGATATAATTATGTGTCTGGTATGAGGCGCGCAACCTGGGCGTCAGGTTAGTTTGAGCGGGCGACGATCTGTTTACGTGCTAAAGGTTGGGCGTGTAATCCAGATTAACCGCGGGAAGTATGGTGCGCAATTTTATCCAAGCACACGATTTGACCGTGATCTATATATACTTCGAAATTCTTCATTCTTCCCATGCTGTCTGTTTTCGTCTTTGATTCTCTATTTCCTTGTTTCCTTATGCTCTAATTCTTGTGTTTTCGCGATATCTTGTGATCTGATCGTCCATTTTAGGCACCGTTTCTTCCATTCTTTCTAGTTTTTCGAGCTCTTTCTTCTAGGATGGAGTCCGAGGGTAGTGATCAGTTCTATGGGACTATTTTAGAGGTCGAGCGGCTGCTAGCGGCAGAGATTGGTGAGTATTCCGAGGCTCGGACCGGTGCTATTGTCGTGGAGGAGGATGTCAGGGCGATAGTTAGAGAAGAGGTACCAGAGGGTGACCAGGTGGTGGTTAGGGAGGAGGTACCTTGGATTGATCAGGGTGTAGCTAAGGATGAGGGCGAGAGGGTGGAGGATGAGACTGAGAGAGCTGAGGATGAGGAGCATCAGGGTGAGGAGCGTCAGGATCACACACACTTCCCACTGGAGGATTTCTTCGCTCGAGGCCAGGTAGGCACCCATGAGTAAGAGTTCCATCACTTTTCTAGGCATTAGTTTGTGACATAGACTTATTAGGATCTAGAAACCCTTTTGATTTATGTTGAACCTGCATCGATTACTGATTGTGTGCCCATTCATACATCATGACTGCATTTAATAATAGGTCATGTTTCTATTTTGTTGTTTTTATCATGTTTTGCGTGCTTGTTATGAATTGTTACTGTGTGTTTTAATATACCTTATTTACTTTTAGCTCTAGGTCTACTTGCCTCTCGTTGTAGGTATGTGTGTTAGTCTTATTATACCTTGCTTGTTTTTCGTTCGGTAGGACCCTCCGCAGCTGGCTATCAGCTCGGCATGGACTAAGTCTCATACTTGGTATTGTGCCTTGCCAGAGTTTTAGCGAGCGCGATTGGTGTCTTTTGGCTTTGGGCCGACCTTGGAGTTGGAGCCTTTTCAGGTCTATCGTGGTCTGATTGCAGCGATTCTGGAGAGGTGGAGGGAGGAGCATCAAGCGCTACTCTTTTTGGTTAGTATGTTACTGCCGACCCCAGAGGACTGGGTCCGCATCACTGGTCTTCATTTCGAGGATGAGCCGATTACGAGGCGGATGGCGGGAGATTATCTAGGGTGTGCGAGGAGATTTTGGGTGTCCCATATAGATCTAATGGATCGGGGCCAGGGGTAGTTCGGGTCACTTGGTTCTTTGACACATTTGCCACTGGCTTCATCCCTCCGAGGCATCATTCAGAGTCGAGGGCATCTTTCGAGGTGTGTTGGGTAGTGATGACGGGTCGGGAGCCCATGGTTGAGCTAGGGTTTGCTGTAGATAGGGTGCTTCGAGCATTCTTGATGCATTTCTTTGGCGCGATACTCTTCTCTTCTTCGGCTCGGGGATGTGTCACTGGGTTGTTTTTAATGCTTCTCGGGGACTTGGATCCAGTCCCTACCTATGCTTGGGGTGCGGCCGCATTGGCGCATCTCTATGAGTAGCTTAATCGTCGGGGGTGAGGTGTCGCGACGATAGAAGGTTTCCTTCCCTTCCTTTAGGTGAGTTTTAGTTAATTGGTGTCATAATGTCTTCGATTTTTTTTTTTCTTTTTGCTCTTTTGGTCGTAGCAACTATTTAGAATTTCTCTTCTTTTTGCTTTCTAGTTTTAGGCGTATGATCACTTTTCCTTTCTTCGTCCATGGGTCCCGACGGAGCTTACGTTCATGTTGCTGCGGATGCATGTGTGGAGGATAGCGTTGGGTCGTCGTCATTGGTCTTTGGATCTTCAGACCGCACGAGGCCTTTTGGAGGATATGCATGCTGGGCAGGTAGGTATTGTCTATATTGTCATCTACATTTTCTTGATTTGGTGCTTTTGTTTATCAGGTTTCAGTGTTTATTGACGAGTTTACCTATTGGGTTTACAGGTGATTTGGAGGCCCTATGCAACTGGGGAGGATGCCGATGTGCCGATGATTCAGTCTGGCCAGGCTTTATTTGATGTGGACATATGGGTCCATTATTTTTAGAAGGTGGAGAGGATCTACCTATCTCGAGTGGTTCGATAGCGGGGACTCGCTTAGGGAGTTCCTTCGGAGATTTGCCACAGAGTGGAGAAGAGGATGACCGGTCCCCCTGGTCAGGACTTCGCGAGCCGGATGGCGCTTCAGATGGCTGATTTTAGAGCTGGGGGGACCAGGGTGATAGGGGCGCGTGACGAGGCGAATGTCTGAGAGTTTGTGAGATGGTTCGGGGGATTGGGTGGTGGGCGCCTCTTCACATGTCCCTTCCATGGGAGTAGTTCTTTTGCGATCGGTGGGCTTGAGTCGGCGTCGGCATTGAGGGAGAGATTAGTCGTTCTAGAGCAGGGGGTAATCTCATTGCGGGCATCTGCGGAGCATTGGATGCCCTTCATAGGGCGATGGAGCAGACCTGGTGTGCTCCTCGTCCTAATGAGGAGATGTTGCATTCCCCAGCTAGCGCTGTTGCTCAGGCTAGGGCAACAGAGGATGAGCTGCGAGTTTAGCTGGTGGAAACTCGGCGATCTCTAGTGAGTGTACTTTTTTGTGAGTTTGGTTTATTTCTATCTCTAGTCATCTTAGTTTAATGGTCTTGTTTGGTTCTTGTTTATTAGATTGAGAGAGAGAGCGAGGTCACCCATCAGGCGGCATTGCTCAAGACCTACCGTAGTCAGCAGCTAGCTGACCGAGTGGTGGCGGCGGCTAGCCTATGTTTTGAGATTGATCAATTGGTGAGTGTTGGTAATGTGTTTATTTTAGTACCGGATATTTTTTTGTTTGTTACATTTGATGTGTTGCTTGGTACTTGCAGAGAGCAAAGTTGGCCGCTGCTGGAAGTTCTACTCTGACATTCGATCCGTCTTCAGTTGCTTCTTCGAGTCAGGAGGATCCGACAATGGTTCAGCTCCGAGCCGAGCTAGAGCATTGGGTACGTGTTCTAGACTCTTAAGTTATAGATTCTTTCGTAGTTTAGGGTTTATTGTTATCATGCGTTATGTCTTCTCAGCACTGTCTTGTCGAGGATCTCCAAATGAGAGAGGTGATCGCTGCTTCTCTACGCCTGTAGAGTCAGGTATGATTTGTAGTTTGTTGGTGTTTTATTTCATTTATTTATATCTATGTCTGACAAGCTTTGTATATGTTCATGCTATCTTTATGCAGGCCGTTCCTGAGTCTGCTCCTGGGGCTCCCCCTCAGGCATCTACTCCTGTTCCTACTCAGGTATGTTTTAGTTATTGTGGTCATAGTTATTATATTAGTCATAATATGTTCTGAAGTATCTTGTTGTTTGTGTTGCAGCTGCCCACATTTACTGTTCCTCCAGTGCTGCTTGCCGATCTAGTGATTGCTGCGACGGTTGAACGCCTTCTTGGAAGAGGGTGGATATGGTATAATTCTCTTCTTTTCAAAGTTTTTCGTTACAAATGTTCATATATATATATATTGGTTTTCTTTGACTTGGTGTGGTAACGCAGGTTCGTTAGCTTGAGGAGGCGCGCCTAGAGGCGGCGCAAGTGCGTGCCACTCCTGAGGCGAGACGGATCCTTGGGGACATGTAGAGTCGCGAGAACCTGCTTGTTGAGATGATGATTGCACAGGGGACTCAGACTGAGGCGTTGGAGGCGACACGTTGGTTGATGCAAGCAGAGATGTAGGCGACCATAGATCAGCTGCAGTATCTTCTAACGAGGAGTGAGCGGGATGGTTGGTCAGCTTGCTGGATCGGAATCGAGGGATATTGGTTCCTCAGCCGGGCAGCCTCGTCATACGACACGTGATCGTGTCAGGGATTATGTTCCTGAGGATTCTATTATTCAGGAGTTTCTTGCTGGGTATCCTCCTCGTTCTCAATCGAAGCGGTCTACTAGTTAGGCGAGTGGGGGGGGGGGGTTCAATTGCTGGGCCTCCTCGTCTAGAGGTTTTGACGAGTCTGGGCACTGGGATTGTATTGTCGAAGGATCAGTCTATGGACCTCCGGGCTGATGATATTGGGGACAGCGATGATCGGCCATCCCAGCGGCAGCATAGGGAGTAGGGTGTATAGTTTGCCTTTCTTTTGTCTTATTATCATTTTTTGTGTCGTGCTCATTGTATATATAGGGGGTATGCTCTAGGTGACAGATGTAAAAGAAAGGAATTTTGATGTATATATATATATATATATTTAAATAGTTTTTCAGTTCAGATGTACCTGTGTTGTCTCCTTTTCTTTTAGTTACCTCTTGTATTTCCTTTTGCTTTCAGTGCCGTCAGTTGTCATCGGGACTTGGATGTTTCCTAAGCTGGCCCAGTGGTGGTTGAAAGTTGCTTTGTATCTGCACATGTAAAGGCAAGGCTATCAATAATTTTATTCTCCCCTTGCTAGTTGTCAAGGGGGTGAGTGTCTCAGACCGAGGTCTAGTAGTAAAGGATGAATATATGCTCTTTTTTCTTTTTTTTCTTCTCTTTTTTTTAGGAAATGAAATAATGCAATAGGGAAAGAAAATAACTAAAATAATGAAAAAAAAAAATGCCCCAGTATAGGAGCGTGGTAGGATCGACAGTATAGTATCTTTGTCAGCATTCTCCGGATGGTGAGTTCATAATTCCGCATCTTCTTAATAGGCGAATCGGCGCTTCTAAGGTGATTCTCCTTCTGAAAAAAATGCCCCAGTGTCTAGATGAAATGGACTTTTTTTTGGGTTTTAGATGAGCACTTTGGGTTTATAAGAAGCTATGGACATTTGATGAGTTAGTTTTGAAGAAAAGTTCATAAGTACTGTCATCGAACCAGGGGAGGTCATTTTGATTACGTTAGTTGTATATCGGGGTCTATGTTTGGGTGGTGGTCATCCTATCCAGTGGTTACTATCAGGGAGAAGTGCAGTAGGTATAGTGGGTGATTGCATCAGTCGTCATTCATCGGTTTTCGGTTTCATTCTTAGGAGTATCCTGAAAGGCTTGTAATTTATCGTCTGAAATAAAATAAAAAAGTGGAAGAGAGGGTAAGGCTCAGTGATGTGGGGAGTAGCTTATAACTAATGTTTTCCAAAAGGGATGAGTAACAATCTTTATCTCAGGGGGCATACGGGGTGCCATGATTGAGCTCTCTGTCATATTTCGGTACCATCAAAATCTCACATTCTATGGTTAACAAGAGTTTGTCCTCTCGCCACCTTATAACGATGTCTAGTAGTATGGGGACATCAGGGATGCCCTCGTAGCTTGCTTATATATTTCTAGTGAAGTTACCAGAGACGTTCTCACGGCCTGCTTATGCTTCCCTGAGCTCATTGACTTGTTCATTCGTCGTATTGCTCTCACTCGATTTTTTTTTAACAGATATGTATGTATTTTTTGAAAGCATCCTGCTAGCGCAAGAATGATGAGTTTTGATTGAACCTGACATCTTTATTTTTTTTTGCTCTAATGTCTCCTCCAATGGTGGGGGAAGGGAAATGAGGATCGAGTGTTACTTATGCTTTTGAAAGAGGTTAGGTATCTCACTAGTCCTTTGATCAATTCGCTTGAATGAGAAAGTAGGTGATCAATTTGAGGTCTTAAGGATATTCTGAGAATTGAAGGCGCACGACTGATGAACGGGTTGTGGTGACTATGGGGGCGATAAGTATAAGTATCTAACTACGGGATGTGGTGATCACAGGGCTAAGGGTAATCTTTTCTAAGGTACATGGCATTCCAAGGGCTAGGGAGTTCTTCTCCATCTTGGTTCGCCAGTTTGTATGCATTCCCGGGATATGTAGTTGTTATAACATAAGGGCCTTCCCAGTTCGGTTTCAATTTTCCTTTTGGATGAGCGTGCTTGGAAGGTATGATTTTCTTCAAGGCTAATTTTCCAATATTAAAGGTTTGTTTGAGGACTTTCTTATCATAAGCCCTAGCCACTCTCCTCTGATATACCTGAGCGTGATCAGCTGCCCTCAGACGTGTTTTATCGAGCTGCTCTAGCAGTACGAGTAGGGAAATTCTCTCTCGTCTAAGGATAGCTCATCATCGAGTTGAATCCGTAAAGATGGTACTTGTATCTCATATGGTATGACTGCCTCCATCCCGTAGGTAAGGAGGTAGGGAGTTTGGCTAGTGGCCGTACGAATAGAGGTCCTATAGGCCCAGAGTGCTTCTGATAGTCGTTCGGGCTAGTTGGCTCCATTGCTCGTCTCTACTGTGCATTACAAAATTCGAATCAGTATTTTATTTGTAGCTTCTGCTTGCCCATTTCCTTGAGGGTAGAACGGTGATGAGTGGCATAGATTGATGTCGAACTTCTTGCATAACTTCTTCGTCTTCTCTGTGATAAACTGTAGTTCGTTGTCGGTGACAAACATCCTGGGTACTCCAAACCTAGTGATGATATTCTGAACGATGAACCTCACGAGTGTTGAAGCGATGATTCTGACATAGGATTCAGCTTCTGCCCATTTAGTGTAGTATTCGGTTGCCTTAAGTATGAACGTGTGCTTGTGAGTGTTCCCAACTGTGTCTATGAAAAGTCCGATGACATCGAAAGCCCACATCGAAAACGGCCATGACGAGGTCATAGTGTTCAATGCAACTGATGGAGCTTTGATGAGTGCAGCGTGTTCTTGGCATTATTTGTAGAATTAGACATAGAGGTGGCAATCTCTTATCATTGTCGGCTAGAAGTAGCCCTGTCGTATGATTTGATCAGCGGGTCTTTGTCTACCGGCATAGGCGCCGTAGGCACTGGTGTGTGCTTCTCGGATGATGTATTATCCTTCGACGGCTGTGATGCATCATAACAGTACTCCTTTGGTGAAGGCTTTTTTATATAATATTTCATCGAGTATGTAGAATTGGGTGTATTTGTTCCTTATAGTCTTTCGTTCGATCTTCGTGACATATGAAGGAACGTGTTGATGCTTTAAAAAATTCCAGATGTCGAAATACCATGGTTGTTCGTCATCAGTTGGTAATTTTTCAAACCTGAACATAGCGACTTCGGTTTCTACCTTGATGTGATTTTTCGGAGCGATTGCTTCATTTGGTCTTGTGCTCGTGGGGAAGATTGGTAATTCTCTCTTAACTGTCTATGCTACCTCATGGGCGGGTACTGTCAGCTTTTCGATGAAGAAGGTCTTGGTACTTTATCCGAGGGGTATTTGGATGATCGAGGCTAACGTGGTAAGGGAGTCCGCGAGCTCGTTTTCTAATCTACGGATGTGTGTGAAAGACATTCTTTCAAATTTCTTTATCAAATATTGAGCAGTTTCTACATATACCATCAGTCTCCTTTCCTTGGTCTTCCATTCTCCTATAACTTGTGAGATTACGAGCTTGGAATCACTGATGGTTTTCAACTGTTTAACGCCTAATTGTAGTGCTGCTCGTAGTCCAGCTATGAAAGCTTCATATTTCGCGACATTATTAGTGACAGGAAAGTCTAGTTGAAAAGTCTTAGGTATGACAACTCCTTTCGGGGTTAGCAGGATTATCCCGATGCCTTTTCCTTTGTGATTTAGAGCACCGTCGAAATAAAAGGTCCATGACATCTGATCAGGCTCTTCGTTATGAATTATGAGTAGGTCTTCATCAGGGAAATTCGCGTGTATGGGCTCATTACTCGGGAGTGGGAGATCTATGAGGTAATCGGTGATTGCTTGTCCTTTGATTGACTTCTGCGTGACGTAAGTGATGCTGAATTCTTGTAATAGCATATGCTAGTGAGTGATCTTTCCTGATATTACGGGCTTTTCTAATACGTACTTAAGAGGGTCCATTCAGGCTAGTACTAGTATCTTAAGTGCTTCGAAGTAGTGCTATAATTTGGTTGAGGCCCACACCAACGCAAGGCAGGTCTTCTCCATTGAAGTGTATTTTCTTTCGTACTCGATCATCATCCTACTAAGGTAGTAGATAGCCTTCTCTCTCTTACCGTCTTCTTTATATTGTCCCAGAATCACTCCCATTGCTTTGTAGAGGATTAGGGGTCCTCCGGGGATTGGTGGCGATAGTATTGGCGAGTTAAGGAGGTACTTCTTGATGTTGTCGAAGGCTTGCTGGCACTGGTCATCCCATTTGTACTCAGTTCCTCCTTTAAGTAGTCTGTAGAAAGGATCGCATCTGTCTAAATGTTGGGAGATAAATCTCCTGATGAACTATAATCTTCCTATCAGGCCTCGTAATTCTTTGATATTACTCAGAGGTGGGATCTCAACGATGGCTCTAAGGTTTATAGGGTTGACTTCGAATCCTCGCTTGCTGACTATGAAATCGAGTAATTTTTCGAAGGTGACTCCGAAGACATATTTCTTTGGGTTCATTTTTAGCTGATACTTCTTAGCTCTTTGTAGCACCAATCGGAGTGCTTCAACGTGTCCTGCTCACATTTGGGACTTCACTAATATATAATCAACGTAGACTTCTACACATTTATGCATCATGTTGTGAAAAATAGGCATCATGGCGCGTTGATATGTGGCTCCTGCATTCTTGAGCCTGAAAGGCATGAGACGTAGCAGTAAGTTCCCCATGGTGTGGTGAAAGAAGTCTTCTCTTGGTCAGACTCTGCTAATTTGATCTAATTATACCCAGAGATACCGTCCATAAAGGATAACATCTCATGCCCAGTGGTGTTGTCGACTAAAGTGTCAATGTGCGAAAGTGGGAAGCCATCTTTTGGGTATGCCTGGTTGAGGTTTCGGAAGTCAATGCAAACCCATACTCTGCCATCTTTCTTAGAGACAGGTACTATATTGGCGACCCATTTGGGGTAGAGGATGATTCGGATGAATTTGACTTTGTGTAACTTGTCAACTTCCTCTTTGACTTGAAGGGGTCGCTTAGGTGCGCCTTCGTAGTTCGATGTTCTACTAAACTTGGGTCTAAACTAGGCATATCTTCATAGGATCATGCAAAGGAGTTGAGGTGTTCTTATAGGACTTGTACAATTTGTTGACGTTCCTTAGAATTAAGCATTACGCTAATTAGTAACTTCTTGGGTTTCTCTTCAATGCCAAAGTTGGAAGTCCTGTGCCTCCTCAGTGACTGGTGGTCCTTTTTCGTCATCGATAAGCTCATATACTACAAAATTGCTACACTAGGAGTTTGATTTTGTGAAAGGTAACCCTTCATCGGTACAATTTATGACTGAGAGATCTTTGGTAAGGTGACGGTCAAGGCTATTGATCCTTTTCTCAAACTCCTGAAGTATCTCATCTTTTATGATCACCGATTTGTTTTTTTGCCTGGATGCCTTACGTCTTCTTGCGGGAGAGGGGATAGAAGTATTAGGAGAAAAGTCTCCTTGTTGGTCGCAAAATTGATTTGGGACGAAGGGTTCCTTTCTTTCTTGAGGTTTTCTAATTTTTTTGGATTTTATATTTATGGATTTTTAGGGTTTTCTGCTTTTTCTATTTTTTTTATTTGCGATAGTAGATATGGTACAAAGTCGGTCGCCTCAAGAGGCACCGGGAGAGTTGCTTCCTCTAACTGAGGGAGTGAGACGACTGTCGGAGCCGTTCGAGCGATTCTTCGGGAAATGTAGACTTGTTCTGGATTTGGAATTTTTTTTAGAGTCCTCTTCTGATGAGATCTTTTGAATAAATGATGCCAGTGACAGCGACACCGACATTCGGATTTCCTCTATCACATTGATTGCCTCATCTTCGAAGAAGCTCTAGAGATCGTAATCGGTCGAACTATCATCCTCTCAGTTATAATGTAATTTCTCTTCCTGTCAAGGGTGACCTCCTAAGGGATCCTCAGGGGTAGTGAGCTCTTTCCCTTGAACTTTATAGTATGTTAGGATGAACACGCATGTTCGGTAGCGAGGCTGGTAATGGTAAGAAATGCAGGGAGATTCTCAAGGGCATTCCCATCCTTTTGAGCTGGAGTCAAGGCTGGTATCGAGCTCGTCTTCTTGATCTGATAATGCCTGAAGTCCTTGGTTGGCCTGCTTTGCTAACTCGAGTGTAGGGAGGTCTATCCAGTAGTCATCGTCATCACTAAGAGGGGGTTGCCACTCTTCCTCGAGAAATTTCTAGAATATTTAGAGTTGTGACACGTCTGAGGATGGAAGAGTGTCTAGTTTGAGTTCCTCTTCAAACTCTATGAAGGCGACGTGAGTATTTTCTTCTGAGTCGACCAGATGACCGTTGGAATTTTCTTCTTCTTGTGTCGATAGCCGAGTTGGTAGGTCATTACTTGCTTCTGTCATTATGAGGTCGGCGTCATTCGATCGTACTATTGCTGAATGTCGAATGTAGCTAGCAAAACATTCTAATATGTTGGTGCATGCCCTGCAGCAGGGTTGGTATGGGTGAGCGATACAAGGGGAGTCCCGCGGGCATTCCCATCCTTCAAGGCCAAGGCCGAGGCAGATGCTATGCGAACTAGAATCTTCTTGTGGGGTGTCATCCTCTTTCAATGCATTGATGCTGTAGTCTTCGTCATTACCTGTCGTGATCCAAGCATGCTCTTCCCATGTTGACTGTAAGTACTCTTCACCATCTTGCAAGGCTGCTATATGAAAATCTTCATCATTGGTGGATTCCCAATCTCCTACTAGTGGCTCGAGTTCTAGAGGTTCTTCCCTTTTCTCTTCTATAAACTCCTTAGTGTCGAACAGGGGTTTGATTCCCTCAAGTGGTTCACCAATATTGTCATTTAGATTCATTAAATCCTTGAATGCTTTAGTCATTCATTCGATCTCCGCTTCTTGGGATTTAGTGAAGGACACTTCCTTCTGCCTTGGTATATCGGCTTTCTCAGTAGTCTCGTAGAAGAAGTGGTCATACAGAGACCATTTTGGTGAGGTAGGGAACAAGTTGGCTTGTGGGTCGTTCGATTGGTAACATAACCCTATATGTTTACGTATTTTTCTTGGGACGACAAGCCCTACACGACTTTGCTTATTTTTACCGAGTTCGGTGTGAGGGATGTACTCGAGCTGATACATAAAGTCCCAACCTTTTATCGCAGTTGGGTTGAAGTCGTAGGGTTTGGCAAGGTCTGGGCCAACCTCACTTCTCATTAATTTTTGTTGACGTGTTCGGGAGAACTAGGAGGGGTAGGGGGACGGACTTCTACAACAGTTGCCTCATCGGAGATTCGAGTCTTCTGAATATGGCCCGTGTTCAATACGGAATCATGGGCTACCAAAATACTTAACGCATAATCAGTGTCCATCTCCTGGATGTTGGTGCGTGCTTTTTCTAGGTTCCTCTCGGTTCCCGTTGAATAAGTGGCTTCCAATTCTGTCCTGTTGAACTCCAGCGATGCGGTGTATGTGATAAGGTGGGGATAAATAGTATTAAGAGGAATTTCCTAGGATGATTCCTAGTTGATTTGCAATCGCCAGCTGCAGATATTTATCGACGCTGCAACACGTCAATGATCACGTGTTTAAGCGAGTGTGGATTACTTCTATATTGAATCGTCCACCTGCGAATGTCAGCAGTAGTGTCCTCTTTTAATTAGATAGTTTTAGCTTTCTTTTTAGTTTCCCTTGTTACTGTTATGGTTGATTTAGATTCCTTTTTTTTGTTGTGAATCATGATTAGGTGAGCTTATTATGATGGATTATTTTACTGTCCTGATGCTATCAGGAGTCCAATCATTTTTAGTTTCTCGATATCATTAGGAGTCCAATTAATATCATAGTCCTGGTACTGCAAAGAGTCCAATCAGTTTCAGTCTCCTACTGGTACTAGGAGTGCATGTGTATCAGTTCCAATAATATTCCGATTAAACAAAAGAGTCTAATTATATCACAATTCTAGATAAAGCAGGTATACCAATTTTATTGTAATTTTAGACAAGTAGATATATCAATCGCATGGCAATCACAACTAAAGCACTTAAGGTAATCTTACTAGCATTCTAATTTGAAGAAAATAAAGACTAATCTCTTTTTGGGATTTTTGATTGAAGCAATAAATCAATTTACTAAACTAGAAATAAATGACCGAGGCAACAAAACTAACTCTCTTTTTTTTAGAATCATAATCTATGGATCAATTATGGTAAAAATCTAACTAATAATGAATGAATTAACTTTCCTAAATTTTGGTTGAGATAATAAATTGACTGACCTAGAAGACTGAATTGAATCAAAGCAAATAATGATATGAAGGTCTGTTTGATGCAATTAGTCAATTATATTGAAATAATAATAAAAACTAAACTATAATTAACTAGCTAATCCTAAACAATCTTAAAAAAAAGGGGGGGTTGGGCCTGCTATGCTAAGGAGGATTGGCCTCGTTCCCGAGTACCCTCCGTAAGCTCTCGTGGGCAAATCGGATGGCTGAGATAAAAGATAGATCGATAATTGAATAATAAAAGGGGGATTTTTAGAATTGAATTTAAAATTATAATAAGAAATTAGATTGAGAAACTAAAGTTATGAACTGAAATTTATAGTTTTGAATTTTTGATGGTATGAAAATATAGAATTAAATTATAGAATAAAATTTAGGACTGAATTCGGGTCTGAAATAAGAAAAAACAGGCCGCATGATTAAGGACTAGTTCTGAACTCTGAGAGTCAGAACCAGAAATTAATGATAGGACTGAAGATGAAGATTTTAGAGTAGAATCAGAGGCATAGGGTCGATATATCAGACCGCTAGATTAAGAACCGGTTCTAGAAACAGAGAACTAGAACCAGACATAGAGAATTTCGGTCCGAAGAGGGTGCTACGGTCTAAAAATTATAAATAGAATTGAATAATTAAACTAAGGAGAAATACGAAGTCTAAAATAAAATTAAATTCTTACCTAAGGTTAGGGCTGCGGTGAGAAATCTCGGAGTTCGAATATTAAAATCATGGCTAATTTGCTCTAGGGATCCGTTCTTAGAGCTCTCTGATTTTTGATTTACGGTCTCGTTTCTCAAAATTTGCAACCTCTTTTCTCTCTCTTTGAGAAAAAAAGCTTTTATAGGTTTTCATTCAATTACGCACCCATTTCTGGATGTTTAACTAAATTGCGCGCCAGTTTTCTAGCACTTAATCGCTTTGAGTCGGTCACCAACTCAATGAGTGACGGGCTGAATTACTCAGTGGGTTTCTTAGTCTTAACAAAATCAGAACTAATTACGCGTGTGGTGGGACGTGCATAATCTGATTAAGCATGTTACTTGAAGCGCTTAATCGAGGAAACATAGGAGTCAACGATAGGAGACTAGGTCGGGCGTAGGCCATTTGCGCGCTAGTAGTGTAGCGCTCAATCCAATTGCGTGTCTATTTCCAGGCATGTAATTGAGTCTCGAAACGGTCTATGAAAGGAAGGTTGGTCTGAAAAGGGACTGATCGCACGCTTGTGGTTCTGCGTGTGATCGATTTACGCGTGGGTTTTTAGGCGCTTAATTCAGGTTTGTTCGGGTATGGTCTCAAGAATGGAATGCATGACTATTGTTTCAGTCTGTATTTCGACTATATACTATTGCTTAGTATATAGCCTCCCTATATTGGGATCTGAGCCACAAAGCTATTATTTCAGCCAGTGTTCAGCCATATACAGTTGCATGGTCACATATCGAGGGTTAAAAAGGTCAAGGGCTGACCAAATGAATTTGTGTACTCCGAGAGGGCGAAATGGGGGTGTCTACAGATGCCCCTCTTCGACGCGCTCTTGCGAAGTAAGAACGCATCAAAGAAGTAGACACCCATCATTCGAGGTGCCTTCCCATTTCTTGGGAATCCACAAATGTGAATTGGTGATGTTGACATGGCAAGCTTGGCTTTCTTATCTATCAGCACAAGCTAAAATGGAGCATTTGAAGGGCAAATGGTAGTTGTCGAAGGACATATTCCGGGTCTGTGGGTGCATGGCGCATCCTGTCGCATGGTGCGAGCTAACAGAGGGATTTTATACAATTGAGGTATCGAGGCATCAATCAAATGTCCAAAACAAGGTCCAGGGACCGATAATAAAGAGATGAAATAATATGTAGTATCGAGAGCTTTTGCAAGTCATATCAGACCGGGCGTGTCATTGCTCACACCAATGCGCGTCAGGCGTTCCGTTTCTAATAGGCATTTGTAAATTTTTAGATTGAGTATACTCATTGTTTGGCTTCCCAGGGGAATGGTTGATTTGGGCTAGTAATTAAGGTAAATTTTGTGAAGTGTGCTCAGTTGAATTCTACGCAGTGGCATATGTGCTCGATTCATCTGGAGTCTTTTTTTTTTTTTTTTCTGCATCTGAACAAGTGATCCTGCGCAGTGGCGTATGCGCTTGATTACGAGTTCAGAGGGCTTTGGGATTTAAAGGTCAAGGGCAAGTGTAGTTGGTTGTGGTGTTTAAAGAAAGGTGGGTCGGGTTTATGCATTTTGTTCATTTTATTTTTTTGCATTTTTTTTTCTTTGCAAGTAAGAGAAGAAATTTTTTTTTTTGAAATAAAAGATTTTAGAATGAGTAAGGGGTTTTGAAAATTTGGAAATTTTAACTTAAGATTAATTTGATGATAAAACGGTGAAAAACATGGTTTCCGAGATGTCGCTGAGCAGCTCCACCGGTATAGGATTTGTGAACCCGACCGTTCATGTGGCTGTCAAGATGACCCTTGGCATGCCGGATACTCCATCTAACCTTCTCGACGAATACTAATGATTGTCTCTTATGGGAGGACTACAGTAATTCACGGGTTGAGAGAGACGGCTTTTGAAAATATTTTGACTTAATCATAGATAATTATAATTTAGAAGAAATATCGAGTAATTGAAAATGGGGTAATACTTATCTGGGGGTGATACTTACTTGAATTGTGCGGTGGGACCTTGAGAATATTGTGGTGATGGTACTTTGGCAGTATTGTAGGGTTGCGATGGGACTTGGTGGCTATCATTGTAATGCAATGTTTCGGGTGCAATGTCGTAGTAGGGTACCCTTTTTTTCTTCGCTTGTTGCTTAAGCGGTGGTTGGTGGTTGCTGGCGTGATGTCGCGATGGGGCATTGGTGATTGTAGTGGTACCGCGATGGGACTTGAGAGGTATTGTTGGGATGTTCGCGTTGTAGCTTGGCAGTAGTGAAATGCGTTGGGACATGGGAGTAGTTCCACATCTTCCTGCCTTTTGTTGCAATGGCGTCTGATAGGTTTGTGGCGGGCACTTCGGGAGGAGGCTCTTTATTTCGTCGATGGGACATGCTCGTGCTTTCTCCCTTTCTTCTTTTAATGCGACCGGTATTGTTTGATTTGTTTTTTTTTTGGGTGGTGGTGTCCGCGATGGGAAGTGAGCTAAGCATTGTCAGTGAGGGGACGCTAAGTAGGGTGTTCATGTGATAAGCGTGTCTAGTTTCTTTCTATTGCAGATCTTGGGTCTGGTGAGATTGCATTGTAGTTGCATCGTGATTGACTTGTTTTTTTATTGTTTGGTGTATTTGTGTTTCCGGGAGATTTTCTTTTGGGCTTTTCGCGATGGGCCATGAGGGCATGACTAATTTTGCGATGGGACTAAACGTTAGGGTGGTATCATGTGTGTGTGTTTTTATCGTGGTGGGACGTGCTTGAGTGGCTGCATGACAGGGAGAGATGGTTTCGATTAAGATGAAATGAACGATGTGATGAGGGGGTGACGGTGTCATGTGGGACATATATGTTTTGCCTGTAATAGGGCCAGAGGCATGGTCAACATTCTTTTTTTTTTGGTTACGCGATGGGACAACAACGAGTGACGACCTCTTTTTACTCTGAATGTCTCATGAGGCTATGCGATGGGACGAAGGGGACTCTCACTCGAAAAGGGGTAAATTTTGGGCAAAATTAGGAATTAAGCGCCTGATATCAGCCATTTGAACTTATTATGTGCCCGATTCTAGGCGGGTGATTTAGGGTCTAAAGAAAGTGTTTACGCGTGCGAATATTAACGTGTGATTGAATTGCGCACTATGATTCTTACGCGTGATCGAAGCGTTACCGTGTCATCGGGCAGGCAATTTTTTTGTCTTGCGTTTAATGTGACGTTTAAGCGATGGAAGCATTACCGTGTCATCGGGCACGGCTATTGTGACGTTTAAACCGATTACGTGACATAGCAGGGGCGCGGGATTGGAGAGTCACTAGGTCACTATGCGGGTGACCTTTCACATTGAGCATAAACTATTTGTCGTTCGATTGGATTGCGTGGTCTGTAGAAAGCGCGGGATCAGCATGTCGCTCTATCTGTGCGGATGACAGTCGTATTGCGCGCCTAGTTAGGAGCGCAGGTTTTCGATTGGGCGCTATGTGGGTAGCGCGTGATTAAATTAAGCACATTTTTCCATGTGCATGATCAGGGCTGTATTGTATATAAGCGGGGGAGCTTCATTTGCTTTTCATTCTCGGGTTTAGTCTCGAGTCTTGAATTTTTTGAGTGTTCTAGCGTTCTGAGATTCGTGTTTTAGCAATATGGAGTGATCTAACCATCAGATTGGGATCGAATTTCTTCCTATATTCATCATTTCGCATGATCTTCGTCCTAGTGTGATGCTTGGGGATAGTGTCATTCTGGGAATGGGCAGTATTGGGAATGAGGGCACCGGTCTTCACACCGTTCTTTTCTAGGGGCAGTGAAGGCAGCGTTGATGGGGCGGCAACAGAGGAAGTGAAGATGGCAGGAAGAAGAGGTACTGTAAATGGAGGGATGTATCCCTAACCCATTTTCCGTCTCTTCTGCCGGTGGCTCGTTTAAGTTCTCCAAGTCTGGTGGCAATATTTTTGAAGCCTCTGATTGGATGTTCTGCTCCTCGTTTTGGCTCATTGTAATTTTGATTTTCGTTTTGAGTTGTATGTTAGATTTTAGGTTTTCGTTTTGGGTTGTAATTCAGGAGGTATACCTCCGGTGATATTTGTAAAACTTTAAATTTTAAATAAAGGGGCATTTATTATTATTTTTTTATTCCTTATATTGTGCAGTTGGTTGGCTTGAATTTTGGTTGATGGATTAATTGGACTTATCTGCTTTGTCGTAGTTTTAAGATTTGAATCAGCTTATAGTTTTAAAGTTTGTTATGAGAATGACCCAAAGTTTATTCATTCGTCCTATTAGGTCCTACTTAGTAGGTTCACTTGATTTTTATTAGGCTTGTTTGGAGCATTTTTTTTTATTATGCTCATTTATTGATTTAATTTATTGATGGATTAGTTGGATTTATTTGATTTGTTTGATTTATTTTAAGATTTAATTTAGTTTAGGGTTTCACTCTAGATTTATTGAGGGTTTATCTCAAGATTAATTTATTTTTATTGAGTTTTGTTTAGAGGGTTTACTTGGTTCTGATGGGTTTGTTGGGAGCATTTCCTTTTTGATCCCAAACAAGTCAGGGTCTTATTCCAGAAAATTATTCTTTTGTTTAAAGTTTAAAGTATTTTGTTTTAGTCTTTTTATTTGATTTGAGATGACACTTGTTAGAGGCATATGGATTCAGAGTTTAATTTAAAGTTTCTAGATGGGTGTTAAGTGTTTGAATCCTATTGGTCTATCTAGACTTGAGGAAATTATTTTTTTTTAGAGGGGCAAGTGTTGTGTAATTATTGGTTCATCTTGGTTGTCATGGATCGTAGTCTTTTAGAGGGGTATGTGTATGGTTTTGGATTCAATCAGCTTGGTAGGGGGTTCAGATATGTGGCATTTGTCAGTTGGTGATTCAAAGGACATAGTTTATAAATGTCTGAGTCTGAGGTTTTGAGTTTGAATATTTTGTTCTCTTATTTAAAGTTTAAAGTTTAAAATTTTTCTCTCCTTTTTTTTTTGTTTGAGGCATCTTGTGTTTGTAATTTTGGGACATATTTATTTATTTATTTATTAATGTCTTTTATTCCTTTCTGTTTCGTATCCCGGGTATTGGACCCGATGGATTGTGCTTATTAAGTGGATAATGAGAATGGACGAGATTGGGAATGCAGGGCAGCAGTCGAATTGCTGCCATGCTAAGGGAAGAGGGGAAGATGGGATTTTTGGTTTCCCGAATAAATCCAAATTCATGCATTGCCTGAACGTGCAGATTTTAAGTTTCTTGTTTTGAGTTGTATATTCAGAGGGTATGCCCTCGATGTGTGTTGTAATTGTTTTATTGATCTATAAAGTGGTTGTGTTCTCTATGTCTCTTGTCTTGTTTTGGTTTTATTTTATTAGTATCGTGTTTGACTCATGTGATGTTTATTTATTTCGGTTTAATTTAATTTAGATTTATTAAACTCAGGGAGCACCAGGGGTAGTTTCCCCTTCTTTTTTATATTTTTTTTTAAGCTTTAGCTTAAGGGATATAGAGGCGTTGGGGGGCATATTTTTGTTGTTGTATATATTTTTTGTTAGAATGTATGGGAGATGGGGGCTACCTTTCTTTTTGGTGTAATTGATGAATGTGGAGGAGGGGGCATTTTTTTTTCGTTTGATCTTAGTTTTGGGGCGCTCTCTTTCGCTTTCGGGGCGCGTGTTTCTTTAAGTTAGAAGTGTTTTTGGTGGTTTTCCCAAGGGTGTAATTCGGGTCGATAGTAAATGTCAGGAATGTCCTAATTTTGGGTTTTGGCTTGCTGTCTTGGATGTGAAAATTTTGTTTTTGGGCAAATTACACGTTTATCTTTGGGCGTTCATTCTAATTACGCGCCAAAATTTGAGCACGCATTTTGAAAGGGTGAAGAGTTATTGCGCGCTAGTTCATAGGCATTTAATTCATTTAATCGTTTGAACCTATGCGCAGGATGAACACGACCGCTGGCATTCCCGCGCTGGCGTGTAAGTGTTTAAGGTGATTATGCGCTCTCAGTAAGGCGCGTGATCAACCAGTCAGATAGATGTGAGAGGGCGACAGACCATTTGCGCGCTCATCCGTGAGCGTGTGATCCGAATTAAGCATTTTATGAGTGGCGCATGATTCGTTTGAGCTCTTTATTTCAAGCACGCAATTCGGACGGCTTCTATAAATAGTTCAGAACTTCTCATTTTCGTCACGCGATCCGTTTTAGTCTTTGATTTTCCCCGTAAGCAAGAGTTCTTCCATTTTCCTGAGTATTCAGGCTATGACATAGGCTCATTAGGGTCTGTAAACCCTTCTAATTTACGTTGAACCTGCATTGATTATGGGTCACGTTTACTTGTGTACTATGACAGCATGTCGTATTTAATTGTTCTTATCATGTTTTGTGTGTTCGTTGTAAGTTATTATTATGTGGTTGGGCATTTTTTATCTACTTTGAGCTTTAAATTTGTTTATCTTTCGTCATAGGTGTGCGTTAGTCTTACTGTCATTGTTTGTGTTTCGTTCAATAGGAGCCCCCGTAGTTGGCTATCAGCACGGCATGGACCGAGTCTCATACTTGGTACCGTGCCTTGCCGGAGTTTCAGCGAGAGCGATTGGTGTCTTTCGAGTTTGGGATGATTTTGGAGTTGGAGCCTTTTCGGGTTGATCGGGGCTTGATCGCGGCGATTATAGAGAGGTGGAGCGAGAGGCATCAGGCGCTTCTTTTTTCAATTGCTATGATGCTACTGACCCTTGAGGACTGGGTCTGTATTACTGGTTTTCGTTTCGAGGGTGAGCCGATCACGAGGCAGATGGCAGGGAGTTACATAGAGGTATGTGAGGAGATCCTGGGTGTGCCTTACAGGTTGAGTGGATTGGGGCCCGGTGTTGTTCGGGTCACTTGGTTTTTCAATACGTTCACGAGTGGGTTCACCCCTCCGAGGCATCATTCGGAGGCAGCATCAGTTTATGAGGCATGTTGTGCGAGGGTGATGGGCCGAGAGCCTGTGACTGAGCCAGGATTGGTCGCGGATAGGGTGCTCCGAGCATTCTTGATGCACTTCTTGGGCGCAGTACTTTTCTCTTCTTCGACTCAGGGATGCGTCACCGAGTTTTTTTTTTTATTCTTGGGGATTTAGATCGAGTCCCGACCTACGCGTGGGGTGCGGCTGCATTAGTGCATCTCTACTTGCAATTTTACCATCGGGGTCAGGGGATAGCGTCGATCGGAGGTTTCCTCCCATTTCTCTAGGTGAGTTTTAGTTAAATTGGTATCGTGGTGACTTTTTTTTCTTTTTGGTCATAGTGACGATCTTAATGTTTGTTGCGTGTGGTCGTTGTTGTTATGTTATCGTTTTCAGCTTTGGGCATACGATCATTTCACTTTTCTGCGCCCAGGGGTCCGTCAGAGATTTCGTTCACTTTCCCGCGGATGCACATGTGGAGGGAGGCATTGAGGGGTTGTCGTTGGTCTGCTGACCTTCAGACTGCACGAGGCTTCTTTGAGGATATGCATGTAGGGCAGGTATGTGTATGGTGTTTATGTCTTCATTTGACCTCATCTATTTTTTTTGGTGGCCCTTAGGCTTCACTCATGGATTGATTTATTCCTTTGGATAGGTGATCTGGAGACCTTATGATGGTGCAGAGAACGCGGGTGAGGCGGTGATTGAGTCCGGTCGGCCCTTCTTCGATGTGGACATATGGGTCCATTGTTTTGAGTGAGTGGAGAGGATCCACACCTCTCAGGTGGTACGGCAGCTAGGACTCGATCAGGGAGTCCCTTCGGCGACTAGCCACAGGGTGGCTAAGAGGATGACCGGCCCTCCAGGCTGGAATTTTATTGAGCAGATGGCGCTCCAGATAGCCGATTTCAGAGCTGGGGGGACCAGAGTCACGGGGGCGCATGATGGGGCTGATGTGCGAGAGTATAGGAGGTGGTTTGGCGCATTGGGTGGTGGGTATCTCTTCACACGTCCTTTTCATGGTAGTGGTTCTTTTGCTGTCGGCGGGCCGGAGTCGGCGTCGGAACTGAGGGAGAGGTTGGTCGCATTGGAGGAGGGCCACCTCACGGTGAGTGTGCGGGGAGCATTGGATTCCCTCCATAGGGCGATGGAGTAGATGGGGCATGCTCCTCGTCCTGATGAGGTGATGTTGTTTTCTTTGACTGAGTCAGTTGCCTGGGCCAGAGCGGCGGAGGATGAGTTAGGAGTTCGACTAGTAGAGGCTCGTCAGCTCCTGGTGAGTTAGTTTACTGGTTTTAATTCGTCCATGCATTGTATTGGTTTATTCTAGTAATGTTTTTAATATAGTGGTCTTGTTTTTATCGTGGCTAGTATGAAAGAGAGTTTGAGGTTGCTCGCCAGGTGGCGATGATCGAGCTGTTGCGCAGCCAGTGGCAGGCGGGTCGCGTGGTGGAGGCTAGTTTATGTTCAGAGATCGAGTGATTGGTAAGTATCTTGGATTGGACTTATCAACTATTGACGGTTCGGGGATCCTCGCTAATGTTGGCATATTGGTGGCATTTCTAGATAGCAGAGCTTTCTGCTGCAGGGGCTTCGACTCGGGCATTTGATCCTTCTTCAGTGGCTTCGTCCAGTCGGGAGGATCTAGTGATAGCTCGTCTGCGGTCTGAGTTGGAGCATTGGGTAAGTTCCATCACTCTTTAGTTTTCTTGTGTTACTGTACTGGTTGGTTAGGCATTATTATTATGTTCGCTTGATGGTTGACTAACGTGTGTCGGTGTTTCAGCGTCGAGTTGCTGAGGACTTGCAGATGAGGGAGGCGACCACCGCCTCTCTACGTTTCGAGAGTCAGGTATGGTTTTGTCTAATTTAGTTTGGATTATTCATTTCTATTTATTCTAATGTGTTTGTATTGGCTTGTCGTTTGTTATTTTTTTTTGTTATTCAGGCAGTTCCGAACTCTGCTCCTGAGGTTCCTCCTCAGGGGTCCGTTCCTATCCCTACCCAGGTATGTTTTAGTTATTGGGTTCATAAGTTATTTGTTATCGTAATATTTATCTAATGCATTTGTTTATCCTCGTTATAGCCGTCTGCGTTTGCCGTCCCTCGGGTGCCATCTGCTGATCCTATGATCGCAGAGACGATAGAGCGACTTCTGAGAGAGAGGCTAGATCTGGTATATATGTATTTTTCTTTTCGAGTTTTGTTGTTGTTCGTATATGTAAATGTTTGCTTCTTTTGATTCAATAGAGTTATACAGGTTCGTCAGCTTGAGGAGGCACGACTAGATGGGTCCTCGGAGAGGTGGAGAGTCATGAGGATCTGGTGGTCGAGATGTTGGTCACGCAAAGTACTCATCATGCAGAGCACTAGCGGCAGTGTCGACACAAGTGAGATGTATCGTCCTCGATCGACGAGCGAGGGGCAAGCAGGTCGGCTAGTCATCGTGAGGGGTCGGAGTCAAGGGCTACGAGTTCTTCAGCTGGGCAGTCTCGTCATACCTCTCGCAGTCGTGACAAAAGTGATAGTTTTGAGGATTTCGTCGTTTGGGGGAGTCATGCGAAGCTTCCTCCTCATTCTCAGTCGAGGCGGTCGGTCAGTCAGGCCAGTGAGGGGGGTTCAGTGGCGGGTCCTCACCATTTAGAGGTCCCGAGGACTTCTGGTGCCGGGATTGTATTTTCAGATGATCATTCTACGGACCTCCAGGCTTACAATACCAGCGATAGCAGTGCTCGTCCTCCTCAGCGGCAGCGTAGGGATTAGGGGTGTGTGTGCGTTTGTTTATATTCATTGTATGTGCATTGTATGTAGGGGGAGTGTCCCCAGTGACAAATGTGAAGAAAAAAAGAAAGGATTTTTTTTTTTTGTAGATGTCTATGTATATATAGGGATTTTTGGTTCAAACGTACCTGATTTGCTTCTCCTCCTTTGATTTCCTTTTGGTGTTTTTTTTTGCCCTTGGTGTCGCTTAGCATCATTGGGACTTGGATACTTTTGAGCTGGCCTAGTCTTTGGATTGAAGCACACATGTAAAGGTAATGCTATCAGTAATTTTGTTCCCCCCCTTGCCAGTTGTCAAGGGGGGAAAATATCTCAGACCGAGGTCTGGTGATAGAAAGGTGGATATAAGCCTCTTTTTTTCTCTCTTTTTTTTTTCTTTTTTTAACTTTCTCTCTTTTTTCTTCTTTTTTTTTTTTACTTTTTACTTTTTTGAAATAATAAATAGTGCAACAGGGAAAGCAAATGACAATAGAGATAATGACAAATAAAAAAATAAAAAAAAAAAAAAAACCCAGCGTAGAAGCATGGTTGAGCTTGCAGTATAGTATTTTGATAACGCTATATGAACGGTATCTTCATCATTCTTCATCTTTTGGTGGTCGGATCGGCGCTTTCGATATAGCTTACCTTCTTTTTCCATAAAAAAAATGCCCCAACGTGTGGATGCAATGGAGCTTTCCTAGGCCTTAGGTAAGCATTTTGGGTCTATAAATAGTCATGGGTATTAGGTGAATTAGTCTTGTAGAAAAGTGCATCGGTACTATCTCCGAACTGGGGGGAGGTCCTTCGATTAATAGAGTACGGAGGTCTATCTTAGGGTATTGATCATCCTATTTCGTGGTTATTCAGGAAAATCATGGTAAGTATAATGGGTGATTGCATCAATCGTCATTCAGTGGTTTTCAGTTTCATTCCTAGGGATATCCTGTGAAGTCTCAAACTTATCGTCCAAAATAAAACTAGAAGGGGGAGAGGTAAGGCTTAGTGATATGGGGAATAGTTCGTAACTAATACCTTTTCAAAAGGGGTAAGTAACAATCTTCTCCTCTGAGGGGTATAGAATGTCATGATCGAGTTCTTTGTCATGTTTTGGTACCATCAAAATCTCGCATTCTATGGCTAGCAGGGATTTATCCTCCTCCCGCCACCTTACGACGACATCTAGTAGTATGAGAATATCTGGGATGCCCTTGCAGCTTACTTATACACTTCCAGTAAAATTACTGGAGATGTCCTCACGGCCTGCTTATGCTTTTTTGAGTTCATTGACTTGTTCATTCATCGTGATACTCTCGCTCGATATATATATATTTTTTGTGTATATTTTTTTTTTAAAGCATCCTGCTGGCTCAAGAATGACGAGTTTCATTTGAACCTAATATCTTCATTTTTTTTTGTTCTAATGTCTCCTCCAATGGCGGGGATAAGGAATGAGAATCGGGTGTTTCTTATGCTTTTCAAAAAAAATTTTAGGTAGGTCACTAATCCTTCAATCAAATCGCCTGAGTGTAAATGGTGGGCGGCAAGTCGGATATTTTTAAGGATATTCTGAGGATTGAAGACATACGACCAATGGATGGGTCGTGATGACTGTGGGAATGATAAGTATAAGTATTTTAACCACGAGATGTGATGATCATAAGACTAAGGATGGTATTTTCTAAGGTACATGGCATTCCAGGGGCTAGGGAGTTCTTCCCCATCTTGGTTCGCCAATGTGTACGCATTTCCAGGGTACGTAGCTGTTATAACGTAAGGGCCTTCCCAGTTCGATTTCAATTTTCATTTTGGATGGACGTGTTTGGAAGGCATAATTTTCTTTAAAACTAGTTCGCCAATGTTAAAGGTTCGTTTAAGGACTTTCTTATCGTAGGCCCTAGCCATTCTCCTCTAATATACCTGAGCGTGATCAGCTGCCCTTAGGCGTGTTTCATCGAGTCGCTCTAACTGAGTAAGTAAACCAATTCTCCTCTCGTCTAAGGATAGCTCATCATCGAGTTGGATGCTTAAAGATGGTACTTATATCTGATATGGTAAGACTGCCTCCATCCTGTAGGTGAGGAGGTAGGGAGTTTGGCCAGTGGCCGTACGAATAGAGGTCCTATAGGCCCAGAGTGCTTCCGGTAATTGTTTGGGCCAGTCGGCTCCATTGCTTATTTCCATAGTTTGTTTTAGGATTCGAATCAGTGTCTTGTTCGTAGCTTCTGCTTGTCCATTGCCTTGAGGGTAGAACGACGATGAGTGGCACAAATTGATATCATATTTCTTGCATAACTTCTTCATCTTTTCTGTGATATACTGCAGTCCGTTGTTGGTTATGAACATTTTGGGTACTCCAAACCAGGTAATGATATTTCGAACTATAAACCTCGTGAGCATTGAAGCAGTGATTCTGCCCATTTGGTGTAGTATTCGATCGCTGTAAGTATGAATGCATGCTTGTGAGTATTCCGAATGGTGTCTATAAACGGTCCAATGATGTCGAAGGCCCACATCGAAAATGGCAATGGTGAGGTCATGGTGTTTAGTGCAACTGATGGAGCTTTGATAAGTGCAGCATGCTCTTGACATTGTTTACAGGATTGAACGTAGAGGTGACAATCTCTTATCATCGTCGACCAAAACTAGCCTTGTCGTGTAACTTGATCGGTGAGTCTTTGTCTACCGGAGTGGGCGCTGCAGGCGTTGGCGTGTGCTTCTCGGATGATGTATTGTCCTTTGGCAATCGTGACGCATTGCAGCAGTACTCCTTTGGTGAAGGCTTCTTTGTATAATGTTTCGCCGAGAATACAGAATCGAGCGCATCGGTTTCTTATAATCTTTCGTTCGATCTTTGTAGCATATGGGGGAACGTGTTGATGTTTTAAGAAATTCCATATATCAAAATACTATGGCTGTCCGTCATCGATTGGTAATTTCTTGAATCTGAATGTAGTGACTTCGATTTTTGTTTCAGCGTGATTTTTTAGAGTGATTATTTTTTTTGATTTCGTGCTGGCAGGGAGAATTATAGTTCCCTTGCAACGGTCCATGCTACTTTGTGGGCGGGTACTATTAATCTTTCAATGAAGGTCTTGGTATTTTGGCTAATAGGTATCTGGATGACAGAGGCTAGTGTGGCTAAGGAATTTGTTAACTCATTTTCTAATCAAGGGATGTGTGTGAAAGAGATCTTTTCAAAATTCTTCACCAAATATTGAGCGGTCTCTAGGTATCTCATCAATCTCTTTTTCTTAGTTTTCCATTCTCTTATGACTTGCGAGATTACTAGTTTAGAATCGCTTATGGTCTTTAACAGTTTGACACCTAATTGTAGTGCTGTCCGCAATTCAGCTATAAAAGCTTCATATTCTGTAATATTGTTGGTAACATGGAAGTCTAATTGGAAAGCTTTGGGTATCACCACTCCTTCCGGGCTTAGAAGGACTATTCCGATGCCCTTCCCTTTGTGATTTAGAGCACCGTCGAAATAGAGTCCATGAGGTTTTATCGGGATCTTCGTCATGAATTGTGAGTAAGTCTTCATCGGGGAAGTCCGCGTGTATAGCTTCATCGTTCGGGAGTGGAAGATCTGCAAGGTAATCTGAAATGGCTTGCCCCTTGATCGACTTCTAGGTGACATAAGTGATATCAAACTATTGTAATAGCATATGCTAGCGGGCGATCTTCCCTGATGTGGCGAGCTTTTCGAATATGTACTTCAGAGGATCCATTCGGGCTAGCACTAGTATCTTATGTGCTCCGAAGTAATGTCGTAATTTAGTTGAAGCCCATACCAATGTGAGGCATGTCTTCTCCATAGGGCTATACTTTCGTTCGTATTTGACAATCATTCTACTAAGGTAGTAAATGGCCTTCTCTCTCTTGCCATTTTCTTCATGTTGTCATAAGATTACTCCCATCGCTTTATCGTTTGCTGAAAGATATAGGATTAGGGGTCTTTCGGGAACTGATGGTGATAGTATTGGCGGGTTAAGAAGGTATTTTTTAATATTATCGAAAGCTTGTTGGCATTGGTCATCCTATCTGTACTCGATCCCTCTTTTAAGTAGTTTATAGAAAGGATCGCATCGGTCTGAATGCTGAGAGATAAATCTCCTGATAATTTACAATCTTCCTATCAAACCTTGTAATTCCTTAATATTGCTGGGAGGTGACATCTCTAAAATGGCCCTCACTTTCACAGGGTCGACTTCAATCCCTCGGTTGCTAACTATAAAACCAAGTAATTTTTCGGAGGTGACTCCGAAAACACATTTCTTAGGATTCATTTTTAGTTGATATTTCTTAGCTCTCTGTAGCACTAGCCGAAGGGCTTCAACTTATTCTACTCGTGTCTGGGACTTCACTAATATGTCATCGACATAAACTTCTACACACCTATGCATCATGTCGTGAAAAATAGCCATCATGGTGCGTTGATATGTAGCTCCTGCATTCTTGAGCCCAAAAGGCATGATGACGTACCAGTAAGTTCCCCATGGTGTGGTGAAGGAAGTCGTCTCTTGGTCAGACTCTGCTAACTTAATCTGATTATATCCAAAGAAACCATCCATAAAAGATATCATCTCATGTCCAGCGGTGTTGTCAACAAGAGTGTCAATATGTGGGAGTGGGAAGTCATCTTTTGGGCATGCCTGATTGAGGTTTCGAAAGTCAATGCAAACTCGTACCCTGCCGTCTTTCTTGGCAACAGGTACTATGTTGGCGACCCACTTAGGATAGAGGACAACTTGGATGAATTTAGCTTTGTGTAACTTGTCAACTTCCTCTTTGACTTGAAGGGCTGTTTGGGGGTGCATCCTACGGAGTTTCTGCTTAACAGGTTTCACATCGGGTTCAAAGACAAGACGATCTTCTACTAGGCTTGGGTCTAAATCAGGCATGTCCTCGTAGGACCATGCGAAAGAATTGAGATGTTCCTGTAGGATTTGTACAATCTGTTGACGTTCTCTAGAATTGAGCGTCGCACTAATTAATAGTTTCTTAGGCTTCTCATTGGTGCCAAAATCGATTTCCTCCGTGGGTTCAACGGCAACCTGGGTCTGTTCGTCAAAATGTTTAATAACCCGCCGGAAGTCCTGAGTCTCATCAGGGCCTGGTGTTACTCCTTCATCCTCGATAAGCTCATATACCGCAAAATTACTAGGCTGGGGATTTATTCTTGCGTAAGGCTGCTCTTCATCGGTGTAACTTATGACCGAAAGATCTTTGGTAAAGTGAAGGTCAAGGCCATTAATTCTTCTCTCGAAGTCGTGGAGTACCTCTTCTGGTATGATGACTGGCTTATTACTTAGCTTGAAGGCTTTGCGTCCTTGCGCGTGAGACGGGTCAGGATTTAGAGGAGGGAAGTCTCCTCGTTGACCACAGACTTGAGTCAGGATAAAGAGTTCCCTTTCTTTTTCAAGGTTTTCTGATTTTTTTTTGGGTTTTGTGTTTCTAGTTTTTTAGAGTTTTCTATATTTTCTATTTTTTTAATCTTTGATAATAAATATGGTACAGGGTCGGTGGCCTCAAGAGGCACCGGGAGAGCCGCTTCCTCTAGTTAAGGGAGCAAGATGGCTGTGGGAGCCGTTTGGGCGATCCTTCGGGGAACTTGGACTTGTTGCAAATTTGGCATTTTTTTTTTTGGAGCCCTCATCCAATGGGATCTTTCGAATAAGCAATGCTGATGATAGGGGTATCATAGTTTGAGTTTCCTCTACCAGGTTGATTATCTCTTCCCTAAAGAAGCTCGAGAGATCATAATCGATTGAACTATCGTCGTCGGAGTTATGAGATGATTGTCCTTCCCGTGAGGGGGAATCTCCTAAAGGGTCCCCAAAGGGAGGGAACTCTTTCTCTTGATCTTCATGATATGTTGGGATGGGAGCACAGGCTCGGCACCGGGGTTAGTAATGGTAAGAAATGCAGGGAGATTCTCAAGGACATTCCCATCCTTCCAAGTTATGGTCGATGATATTATCCAACTCACTCTCTGGATCTGATAAGGCGTGAAGTTCTAGGTTGGCTTGCTCTGCCAGTTCGAGTGCAGGGAGGTCTATCCAGTAGTCCTCATCATCACTTGGTGGAGGTCGCCACTCTTCCTCGAGCAATTGCCAAAATATTTGGAGTTGTGGTTCATCTGGGGACGAAGGAGCGTCTAATTCAAACTCCTCTTCAAACTCTAGGAGTGGGACATGGCTATTTCCGCCTGAGTAGAATAACTGACCATCGAGTCTTCTCCCTTCTGATGCCAAGAGCGAGGTTGGTGGATTACTAGTCGTGCTTATGGTTGTAGGGTCAGCTCTGTCCACCTCGGTCGTTATAGGATGTGTGATCTTGCTAGCAAATTGCTCTAGTATGCGAGTGCATGCTTCGCACCGGAGTTGATATGGGTGAAAGATACAAGGCGAGTCTCACGGGCATTCCCATCCTCCAAGGCCGAGGCAAAGGTGGATGCTATATGAATTAATATTTTCTTGCAAGGTATCATCTCGTTCCCATGGTGACCGTGAGTGTTCTTCATCATCTCGTAAGACTGCTATGTGAAAATCTTCGTCATTTGTAGATTTCCAATCATGTAATTACGGTTCGATTTTTAGAGGGTCTTTCTTTCTTCTTTCTATGGGATTTTTAGTGTCAAACAAAGGTTTGACTCCTTCAAGGGGTTCGTTGATATCATCATTCAAGTTCGTCAAATCATTGAATGCTTTGGATATTAGTTCAATTTTGGTCTCCTAGAGTTTGGTGAAGGATACTCCCTTCTACTTTGGCACATCTGCTTTCTCAATAGTTCCATAGATGAAGTGGTCATAAAGAGATCATTTCGGTAAGGTAGGGAATAAATCAGGTGGTTGACCGTTCGATTGGTAATCTAATCCTATGGGCTTGTGTATTTTAGTAGGGAAAATAGGTTTCACACGCCCTTGCTTATCCTTACCGAGTCCGGTGTGGGGGACATATCCGAGTTGGTACATAAGATTCCACCCTTTCATCGCAGTTGGGTTGATGTCATATAATCTAGCGAGGTCTGGGCCAACCTCCCTCCTCATTAGCTCTTGTTGTCACTCTGGGTGGAAACCAGGAAGGGCAGGTGAGCAGAATCCTATGATAGCTACTTCATCAGGAATTTGCATCTTTTAGATGTGGCCTGTGTTTAGTACGGATTCATAGGCTGTCGGAATACTTGCCGCGTAATCGGTATCCATCTCCTGAAGAGGCGCATTAGCGTATATACGGACGATGGAGTCATCATACGGGAATTTAATGCATTGATGGTATGTGGACATGACAGCCTTCATTGATTCTAACCATTTTCTGTATAAAATGAGATTATATGTACTAGCGGAGTCAGCAACATGGAATGTAACATCTTTTGTCACAGGTCCAAGGCGGGCCTGAAGTTTGATAGTTCCTTTTACGAAATGACGTGAGTCGTCATAGGCTATGAACGATAAGGTCGAGGCCCTAACATCTTATTATGTGTATTCAAATGTTTTCAATGTGGTGAGAGGACAAATATTGAGTCCCGTGCCTATGTCGACTAGTGAATGGGGCACAGAGAACCCTCTAATTATGACTGTACGATATATGGGGGCAGCGCTCCCGTGAAGTGACTCCTTAGGCATGTCTGCGTCCGTGAATGTGAGGGCGGGAGGTTATGCCATGACAGAGGTAATTTGATGAAGCTCATCCAAGGTCATGTCTTCATCCACTTGAGTGTCCTTATTAACAGTCGGTGATGATCAGCTGACTTCTTGATGAGTTCTAGTATAGATATCTGGGCTGGGATCTTTTGGAGATATCGTAACAAATCATACTCTTGCCTTGACTCAAGTGCTATTTCTTTGCCCGGCCGATGGGCCCTAGGTGCAGGTGGCTTTGGTGGTTGTGGTACAGAAATTGGTGGTGGGATGATGTGTGATGGGGGTGGTAAGGCAACTTCCCTTTTTCTCGTGTTCCCCTCGGGTAGTTGTGCATGCGTGAAATCTTTATTCTGCGGGAAAGGGGGAGGTGGATAGTTGGTTCCTGACTTGAGAATAGGGTAGGCCGATTGCTGGTCGAACCTATCGTGCCTCGATGTCGGTGCATTTGTGAAGCGAGTGAAGTTAAGGGTCGGAGTGCGTGTTTGTATGGTACTACTCCAAGGTGGGAGGTATTGCGTGTGATCCTCTTCCTCTAAGAAAGTGGAGACCAACGTCTCGCATGGATTTAGGTAATCTTTTCGTTCACTTTGCTCTTCACCTGACGGATACTCAGTTCTGGTTTCACTCTCTTAGTTAGGAGTCATGTGGGCGACACCGTCTATCCGTGCGACAGTCAAAATGACGGTTTGGAGAGCATAGTCTCCATACTCAGATTCATAGTCGGGTGAAGGGAGTGGTAACACTAGTGATTGGATATTTGGTGGGGTCAATGGCTCTAGTGGGGAATGATGGAGGAATGGCCTCCTGGCCCTGAAGGAATGGACTCGTATTTGAGTAAACTTTGGATATCGAGGCGGGATCGGTGGCGCGATCCGTGTGATCAAGGCAGAGGGGTGTAAGGAGGACGGAGTTCTTATAGGGGTAGTAGCAGCGTCAGAGAGTAGGATATGAGTGATTAATGTCAAAGGCTGGAAATAAGGTTGACTAGGGAGATCTACAGTAGTGACCTGGGCCGGTGTCCCTTGGTTGTGGTTGGGCATGGGGTTATTTATGATCCCTAAATTTTGTTGGGATTGATTGTTATTAGGGTCAGGGTTCCTAAGTGCTTCCCAATCAATTTAATTCTGGTCGTTCATGTCATAGATCACGTCCCTGAGAATCCAACAGTCCTCTAGGTAGTGTCCCGCATACCGATGGAAAGAACAGTATTTACCGTAGTCAAGATTTGCAGGCCATGGACTAGGCTTTTCTTATGGGAATCGTACGAGATTCTGGGTGCTAAGGGGGCAGAAAATGTTGGAAATAGTATCGGGTAAAGGGGGATAGTGTTCCCGCTTTGACTGGTAGGGTCCCCTAGCTGGGTTAAAGTTCTAAGGTGGAGGAACGCTGCTATAATTCAGCGCGTGGGCCGATCGATTCTGTGCTGCGTTTTGGGCCTGATAAGCGTTAGGGTATTGGTTTCTATTTTGATATTAGCCTTGGTTATGGTTTTGACCCTGGTTCTGGTTTGCGTACCTGTGTTGATTGGCGCCCTAATTTTGACTAGCATATCGTTGTTGGGTCTGGTTCTGCCCGAAATTGTGTGGTGGGAAGTTCCCGTTATTCAAATTTTTCCCTTGATTGACAACCGTATTAACTTGTTCGATTCCTGAGGCTTTCTTATAATTTTTTGATTTTGACTCGTTGGAGGAGCCCACCTTTGACGTGACTATGGATAATGCAAGATCTCCGCCCTTGATGTGTCACATCAGTCGGGACGCCCGAGAGTGAAGTGTAGTGAAATCGGGGCAATCACGGATGACTAGGGCGCTCCTTAGTGGTTCCTTAGTATTGTCAATGATGATGTCAATTGAATCTCTTTTGCCATCTAGCGACGAAGTCGATGAATTCTTCATCTGGTCCTTGCTTGGCCGCCATCAGGTCACTGAGGCTAATCGTCTCTTGAATCAAGTGTTTGTATTGGTCTAGGAATTGACTGACTAGCTGATCAAAAGTCTCTATCTTACAAAGTGGGAGCTCCGCGAACCAGTCTAGAGCTTCTCCTTCTAATGAACGTTAAAAGTAGTGAATGACAAGTCCTTGATTATCGCATATAAGTCGGCAATCATTACAAAAGAGGGCCAAGTGATGGTTCGAATTTTCGGTGCCATTGTATTTAGTAAATTTTGGCGGTTTAAATCCTATGGGTAGGTCGAATTCAATGTCTCGACAAAATTTATCGAATCCGAATGAGCGACCTGGGCATTCCCTCTTGGCCATGTATTCATCGAGCATTTTTGGGACGTCTTCAACCTTTATAGTGTTGTCCTTGAGAGTGACGTGTGAGATACCCTTGTCTGGCTAACTGTCATTAAAGAATGCGTGAGTATGTTGCCTCAATGGCATAGCGCGGGCTGACACTGTGCTTGGGGTAGAAGGTGGTCTCTCTTGTCGCTCCTGCTCTCCCGAATTTTGTTGTCCCCTAATGGTTTCATATGCAGTAGCCAGTCCTCGAAGTAACTCTTTGGAATCATCACCTCCTCTTTGTATTCTTTGGATGCTAAGTTCTACTATTTGTTGAGTGGTGAGATTTTGTCAAGAGCTATTATTTCTGTTGCTATGGCTATTACCGGCGTGTGGTGTAGAAAAGGGGTTCTCTTGTTCACCAGCCATGTTGACTTCAGGTTGTCATGGACTAAAAGTTTAAGGTGGTTCTTCCTCGTAGGCAGGGTTGTTATGAAATCCCCACAATGGTGGGTCTCCTAAACTTACTACGTGCCAGACATTTCGAGTCTTTGGCGACGACTCATATATATATATACATATATATATATATATATATATATATATATATAAATTTAACCGACACGATGGGAAAGAAAAATAGGGAAGTAAAATAAAGCTAACTATCTAAAGAAAAGGAAGTGATTTACAAAAGCCTCCCATCGTGATCGCTAGTCTGTTGGTGCGCCCTTTTTCTGGGTTCCTCTCGGTTCCTGTTGAATAAGTGACTTCCAATTCTGTCTTGTTGGACTCTAGCGATGCGGTGTATGTGATAAGGTGGGGATAAATAGTAATAGGAGGAATTTCCTAGGATGATTCCTAGTTGATTTGCGATCGCCAATTGCAGATATTTATTGATGCTACAACACGTCAATGATCACGCGTTTAAGCAAGTGTGGATTACTTCTATACTGAATTGTCTGCTTGCGAATGTCAGCAGTAGTGTCCTCTTTTAATTAGATAGTTTCAAAAAGTTTCCCTTATTGCTGTTATGGTTGATTTAGATTCCTTTTTTTTGTTGTGAATCATGATTAGGTGAGCTTATTATGATGGGTTGTTTTAGTGTCTTGATGCTATCAGGAGTCCAATCATTTTCAGTTTCTCGGTATCATTAGGAGTCCAATTAATATCAAAGTCCTGGTACTGCTAAGAGTCCAATCAATTTCAGTCTCCTACTGGTACTAGGAGTGCATGTGTATCAGTTCCAATAATATTCTGATTAAACAAAAGAGTCTAATTATATCGCAATTCTAGATAAAGCAGGTATACTAATTTTATTGCAATTCTAGACAAGTAGATGTATCAATTGCATGGCAAACACAACTAAAGCACTCAAGGTAATCTTACTAGCATTCTAATTTGAAGAAAACAAAGACTAATCTTTTTTTGGGATTTTTGATTAAAGCACTAAATCAATTTACTAAACTAGAAATAAATGATCGAGACGACAAAATTAACTATCTTTTTTTTAGAATCATAATCTACAGATCAATTATGGTAAAAATCTAACTAATAATGAATGAATTAACTTTCCTAAATTTTGGTTGAGATAATAAATTGATTGAACTAGAAAACTGAATTGAATCAAAACAAATAATGATATGAAGGCCTGTTTGATACAATTAGTCAATTATATTGAAATAATAAAAAAACTAAACTATAATTAACTAGCTAATCCTAAACAATCTATAAAAAAATGGGCGGGTTGGGCCCGCTATGCTAAGGAGGATTGGCCTCGTTCCCGAGTACCCTCTGTAAGCTCCCGTGGGCAAATCGGATGGCTGAGATAAAAGATAGATCGATAATTGAATAATAAAAGGGAGATTTTTAGAATTAAATTTGAAATTATAATAAGAAATTAGATTGAGAAACTAAAGTGATGAACTGAAATTTATAGTTTTGGAATTTTGATGGTATGAAAATATAGAATTAAATTATAGATTAAAATTTAGGATTGAATTCAGATCCGAAATCAGAAAAATCAGGCCGTATGATTAAGGACTGGTTTTGAACTCTAAGAGTCAGAAATAGAAATTAATGATAGGACTGTAGATTAAGATTTTAGAGTAGAATTAGAGCATAGGGTTGGTATATCGAACCACTAGATTAAGGACCGGTTCTAGAAATAGAGAACTAGAATTGGACGTAGAGAATTTCGGTCCGAAGAGGGTGCTACGGTCTAAAAATTAGAAATAGAATTGAATAATTAAACTAAGGAGAAATACAAAGTCTAAAATAAAATTTAATTCTTACCTAAGGTCGGGACTATGGTGAGAAATCTCGAAGTTTGAATATTAAAATCATGGCTAATTTTCTCTAGGGATCCGTTCTCGGAGCTCTCTGGTTTTGATTTACGGTCTCATTTCTCAAAATTTGCAACCTCTTTTCTCTCTCTTCAAGAAAAAAAGCTTTTATAGGTTTTCATTCAATTACGCGCCCGTTTCTGGACATTTAACTGAATTGCGCACTAGTTTTCTGACACTTAATCGCTTTGAGTCGGTCACCGACTCAGTGAGCGACGGGCTAAATTACTCAGCGGGTTTCCTAGTCCTAGTGAAATCAGGACTAATTACGCGCGTGGTGGGACGTGCATAATTCAATTAAGCGTATTACTTGAAGCGTTTAATTGAGGAAAAATAGGAGTCAAGGGTAGGAGACTAGGTCGGGCGTAGGCCAATTGCGCACTAGTGGTATAGCGGTCAATCCGATCGTGCGTCTGTTTCTAGGTGCGTAATCAAGTCTCAAAACGGTCTGTGAAAGGAAGGATGGTCTGAAAGGGGATTGATCGCGTGCTTGTAGTTCTACCTGTGATCAAATTACGCGCAGGTTTTCAGGTGCTTAATTCAGGGTTGTCCAAGTATGGTCTCAAGAATGGAATGCAGGACTATTGTTTCAGTCTATATTCTGACTATATACTATTGCTTAGTATATAGCCTCCCTACATTGGGATTTGAGCCATAAAGCTGTTATTTCAGCCTGTGTTCAGCCATGTACAGTTGCATGGTCCCATGCCGAGGGTTAAAAAGATCAAGGGCTGACCAAACGAATTCGTGTACTCTGAGAGGGCGAAATGGGGGTGTCTACACTGGAGGGGTGCATTAGTGTATATACGAACAATGGAGTCCTCTACGAGAATTTGATGCATTGGTGGTATGTGGATGCGACGACCTTCATTGACTCTAACCATTTTCTTCCTAAGATAAGATTATAAGTATTGGAGGAATCAGAAACATGAAAAGTGATATCTTTTATTACAGGTCCAAGGCAAACCTGGAGTTTGATAGTTCCTTTGACGAAACGACGTGAGCCGTCATAAGCTAGAAGAGACAATGCTGAGGGCCTGACATCCTGCTCCGTGTATTTAAGCGTCTTTAACATTGTGATAGGGCAAATATTGAGTCTTGCTCCTGTATCGACCAACGCATGGGGTATGGAGAATCCTCTAATTATGACTATAAGGTATATGGGAGTTGAACTTTCTCAGAGTGACTCTTTAGGTATGTCTGTGTCCATGAAAGTGAGTGCCGGAGGTTGCGCCATGACCGAGGTGATTTGATGTACTCATCTAATGTTGTGTCCTCATACACTTGTGTGTCTTCAAGCGTCCTTTTCAGTATTCGATGATGGTCAAGTAATTTCTTAATGAGTTCTAGTATTGATATCTGGGCTAGGATCTTTTAGAGATGTCGCAGAAGGTCATATTCTTGTCCTGGCTTGAGTGCAATTTCTTTGCCTGGCCGAAGAGCCTTGGGTATGGGTTGTTGGAATGTTTGAGGTGCAAGGATTGGTGGAGGGATAATTTGAGGTGGGGTAGGCGAGTTAACTTCTTTTTCTCTCACGTTCCTCTCTGGTGGTTGTGTGTTTGTGGAATTCTTATTTTAAGGAAAAGGCGGAGGTGGATAATTGGTTCCTGACTTAAGCCTGGTGTTGCTCGACGTTGTTGACCGAGCCCGGTGTTGCTCGACGTTGATGTATCTATGAAGTGAGTGAAATTCGAGGACGAAGAGCATACTTGCACTGTGCCGCTCTAAGGTGGGAGATACTGTGTGTAATCTTCTTCTTCTAGGAAAGCAGAGACCAATGTCTCGCATGTGTCAGGATGTTCTTCTTATTCACTCTCTTCTGTGTTTAGCAAACACTCAGTCCTTGTTTCGTCTTCTTGGCTTGGGGTCTTTCGGGTGACACTCTCTACCCATGCGGTGATTTGGGCTGCAGTTTAAAGAACATGATCTTCATACTCAAGTTCTGAATCGGACTAGGGAAGCGATAATAGTGTTGGTTCAGGATTTAGAGGGGTTGAAGGTTTTGGTGGGCGAGTATGGAGGAATGGTCTTCGAGCCCTAAAGAAGTGAACCCGTATCTGAGTAATTTTTGGGTAAGGAGGTGGGCTCAGCAGGGCAATTCGAGTGATCAAGGCCGAGAGATACGGGGGTGGAGGAACTCCCACAGGGGTGGAAAAAGTGTTGGAGGGTTGGAGGCGAGTGATCAAGGTGGAGGGCTGGAAGGAGGATTGGCCGGGGAGATCCACGGTGGTGACCTGGGCTAGTGTTCCTTGTTTGTGGTTGGGCATGGGGTTATTAATGATTCCTAAGTTTTGTTAGGGTTGACTATTGTTAGGGTTAGGACTCCTGAGAACTTCCCAGTTAATTTGGTTTCGATCATTCATGTCATAGATTACATCTCGGAGGACCTAGCAGTCCTCCAGATTGTGTCTTGCATATCAATGGAACGCACAGAACTTGCTAAAGTCTAGATTTGTCAGCCATGGTCGGGATCTCTCCTGTAGGAATCAGAGGAGATTCTGAGTGTAAAGGAGACGAAAGATGTTAGGGATTGTATCAGGTAAAGGAGGATAGTGTTCCCATCTCAACTGATAGGGGCCTCTAGCTGGGTTGAAGTTTTATGGTGGTGGTACGTTATTGTAGCTCTGCCGGTGGACCGGTCGATTCTGTGTTATATTTTGATTCTGGTAAGTGTTGGGATATTGGTTTTTGTTCTGGCATTGGCCCTGATTTTGATTTTGGCCTAGGTTCTGGTTTGCATATCTTTGTTGATTCGCACCTTGATTTTGGTTTGCGTATCGCTGCTGATTTTGATTATGTCCAAAATTTCTCGACTGGAAATTTTTGTTCCCAAAGTTCTGTCCTTGATTGACGACAGTGTTGGCCTGCTCAGTTCTTGAGGCTTTCTTGCTATTTTTTTACTTTAACTCACCGAAAGATCCTACTCTCGACGTTACTATGGATAGGGCGAGGTCTCCACTTTTGATGTGTCGCGCTAGTCGGGAGGCCTGAGAGTGGAGTACAGTGAAGTCGGGATAGTCACTTATGACGAGCGCACTCTTCAATGGTTCTCTAGTCTTATCGATGATAATGTCGATCGAGTCCTTCTCTTTCATCGAGGTGCCAGTCCTGGCAGTGAGTTTCCTCCACCTGGCAATGAAGTCAGCGAACTCTTTATCAGGTCCTTGCTTTGTCACCATTAGATAGCTGAGACTGACTATTTCTTGGATCAAGTGCTTGTATTGGCGTAGGAATTGACCGACTAAATCATTGAATGTATCTATCTTATACAACGGGAGTCCTGCAAATTAATCTAGAGCTTCTCCTTCTAATGAGCGTTGGAAATAATGGATGAGAAGTCCTTGATTATCACGTATGAGTCGACAATCGTTGCAAAAGAGGGCCAAGTGATGGTTTAGATTTCCCGTGCCGTTGTATTTGGTAAATTTTGGCGATTTGAACCCCGTCGGTAAGTTAAATTCAACATCCCAACAGAACTTCTAGAACCCGAATGAGTGACCAAGGCGCTCTCTCTTGGCCATGTATTCATCGAGCATCTTGGGAAGATCTTCGATCTTGACAGTGTTGTCTTTTGGAGCAACTCGCGAGCAAACCTTGTCTAAAGAATCATCATTGAAGAATATGTGAGCAGGTTGTCTCAATGGTGAGGCGCAGGCTGACACTGTGCTCCGGGTAGGCGGCGGCCTCTCCTGTCATTCTTATTCTTCTGAATATTGTCGTGCCCTAACGGTCTTGTATGCGGCAGCCAGTCCTCGAATAAATTCCTCGGCGTCATCATCTCCTCTTTGTATTCTCTTAACACTGAGTTCTATAATTTGTTGAGCAGTGAGATTTTGTCCAGTGTTACTATCTCTCCCATTGTGGTTATTACCGGTGTGCGAGATAGAAAAGAGATTTTGTTGATCGCTAGCCATGTTAATCTCAGGTTGTCGTAGGCTAGAATCGTATGGCAGTTCTTCTTCGTATACGGGGTTGTCGTGATATCCCCACAATGGAGGGTCTCCTAAACTCACTCTTCGTATACCGAACATCTCGAGTCTTTGACGAAGACTCGTATATTCAAGGAACATCAAAATGATGCGATGAAAAGAAAAGAGGGAAAATAAAAACTATCTAAGAAAGGAAGAGTTTGGCAAAAGTGTCCCATCGCGAACGCCAGTCTATTGGTGCACGGTTTTTTTGGGTTCCTTTCGGTCCCCGAGAATCAGTGGCTCAATTCTGTCCTAAGCGGACTCTAGCAATGTGGTATTTTAAATTAGGAAAATAAAGGGGGGGTTCTAGAAAGATTCCTAGTTTGTTGCAATCACCAGCTGCAGATATTTAACGACACTGCAACACATCAGTAATCATGCTTTGGAGCGGGTGTGGGCTACTTCTTTACTGAATCGTGGGCCTGCCAATGTCAACAGCACTGGCTCTTCTTGAAGTTTAGATAGTTCAGTTTTTTTTCCCTAATATTGTTGTAATTCTAATTGATTTAAGTTCATAGTTCTATTATGAGTCTAACTGTGTGAACCTGTTGGGGGAAATTAATCTACTATTCTAGTGTCCTAATCCTAGTATGAGTCTACTTAGTTTAAATATTCTAATACTATTAGAAATCCAACTAATTTGGGAATTTATTTTTGTGCGTCCTACCTTTATTAGAATTCTACTCTGATTAGGTGTCTTAATGCTATTGTAATTTAAAAAAGTTTCCTAATGTTATTAGAAGTTTAATTGATTTTAGTATTTTACTCTTATTAAAAGTCTAATTAATTAAGCCTCCTAATCCCATTAGGAGTCTAGTTAATATTTTAATCTTATTAGAAATCTAATTAAATAAGTTTCCTAATCCTACTAGAAGTGTAATTAATGTTAGTCTCCTAATTGTACTAGGAATGCAAATATGCTAATTCTAGTGAAACTCTAATCAAAGCAAGTACTCTAATTGTACTGAAATTCTAAGTAAAGAAAATATACTAATTTTACTTAAATTCTAATTAAAGCAATTATACTACTTTTACTGAAATTCTAATTAAAGCAACGAAAAAAGGGGGTTGGGTCCACTATGCTAAGGAGGATTGGCCTCGTTCCCGAGTACCCTCAGTAAGCTCCCTTGGATAAATCGGGTGGCAGAGATTAAAGCAAATTAAATTTTGAATTATAAGATAGTATTTTTTTAGATTTTTAAATTTGATAATTTTAGGTTATAATTATGAATTAAATTTTGAAACTAGAAATTAAGAATTGAACTATAAATTTGGATTTTAAAAATCTCAAATTGAGTAATTAAAACTAAGGTTTAAAATCTAAGGACTGAATTCGGGACCGAAACCAGAAAATCAGACCGTATGATTAAGGACTGGTTCTAGAAACTAAGAACTAGAACCAAAGATTAGTAATAGGACTGGTGTAATAACCCAAAAAATCGTGTTAAAAGGTGACCTCGAGATCCGTGCCCGACTGGTCATAGGTTTGACTAAATAGGAGTCCATTAGTCGACTCGAGGAGTGATGAACGGATGTGATGAGAAATTTATGCAAGTATGTGGAGTGTAGGGAAGATCTAGAGTCACATACACCTACCTAGGTGTATGTGCTTAACACGTAGAAAACAAGTATAAAAAGGGTTAAAGAACCCTAACTTACTCTTGTTTGGTTGTTAAAAGAGTTAAGAAGAGAGAGAGAGGGAGAGAAGTAAAGAGGGTTGTTAAGCAAGGAGTAAATGCAAGCCAAGGGAGATGGATTCGAGTATTAAAGTCGAATTCAACACGGAAGATCCTTTGGAGCTAAAGCTGGAACCCTAGCCATTCCAACTTTAAGATCTAATCAAATTGAGGCTTGATTGAGGTAAATTTTATGGGAATTAAATGCATAGATTGTAGAAGTTTAAGTGTGGTTAAGAATGCTTAAAAGCATAGGATAAAGGCTTAGAAAAAGAAAGAAAAATAGGTTGACAAAGATTTGGAAGATCAGCCCGAGAGGGGGCTGAATCTGACCAAATCGATTAATCAAAATTGGAGTTCGATTAATCGATTTGGTCTGAGAAGTTAAAAATTCATGGAATCTCGATTTCGATTAATCGAAATGAATTTCGATTAATCGATTTGGAATTCGATTAGTCGATTTGGAAATCGACTAATCGACTGGGAAGCTCCAGCCACTGGAGAAATGAAACCTGGGGAAATCGACTAATCGAATTGGGATTTCGATTAATCGATTTCGGATTTCGATTAATCGATTTGGGATCGATTAATCGATTTTGAGACCTCGACTACTCGATTTAAGAATCGACTGCCTTATGTTGTAAACTCGATTAATCGATTTGAGATCGATTAATCGAATTGGAATCTCGATTAATCGATTTTGAGAATCGATTAATCGATTTGGGTTTCGATTAATCGATTTTGGAAATCAATTAATCGAATTGCATTTCGATTAATCGATTTTGGGAATCGATTAATCGACTTTGACAGTTTTGCTTGACTTCTTAGTTTGACTTTGAGATTCAGGGAGGGTCTTGGACCTTCTTTATTATATCTTTAGTGATGAGTTACATGTGTTATGTTGTACCATAGGTGGTATGTGAGATCATTAGCACAAGGAGCCGTGTAGGACCTTGATGCTAGGAAATTCAGAGAATTAAGGTAGGGAACACCTTGAACATGTACTTTAATTTCAAGAGCATGTATGTAGTGATATAATTATCGAATTGAAGCTGTTTTAAATGTGAAAAGCTTTATGAAAATGGGTGCGTGTGTGACACCAAAAATGTGATAAGGGCATCTGTGTGATGCAAGTAACTAAGAAAGAGTAATCAAATGAAATTGAGACATCCCCAGGGGATGAGGAACTAATAAAGGCATCAGGTGTGATGCGGGTGTGTATACATCCCAGGGATGTATACATAGGATTGAATAATTACTGTTGAGGCCTAACTGATATAAGATAGCACACTTACACGGTGAACAACTATATATAATGCACATGATATTTTTGTTATTTGAGGTTTGAGGATACTGGCGGGATACCCACGCCGGGCAGATATCCGGTACGGCGGCAAATCCGTACACCGTCACGGAGGTTTATCCGTGACCGTAAGGACATCCCAGGGATGTTGTGTAATATTTAACCCCGTCGCCTAGTGAGAAAGGAGCTTGGGTCGTATTCCTAGGGAATACATGTTTTTACAACTGTCTAATTAGATGACGATGAAGGGTATCTCATCGGGACTCGATGCTATATTGCTCGGGGATTACTTAAGTTGAAGATTTAAGTTTTGCTTTAGGCCTGTTCAGTGTCAGTCATGATTAAATCAACAGTAAAGTGATACATGCAACTTACCAGTGAATTGAATATAAGACATCTGTTTTTAATTGGTTTTCTAGCAAATGCATAGATTCATCATGCTCTGAATATCATGGAATATATGTGAGTTTTAACTTATATGTTCATTGTGCTTGTTCCCTATTGAGCTAGGATGTAGCTCACCCTTTTAGACTATACGTCGCAGGTCCTTTGATAGCAGCACCTGAGGCTTCGGGGGGCGTAGATCCGGGTGATTCGAATTTTGCGCTAGGAGACGAGTTGGAGCCTCCACCCGAGGACTTCTTCTAGGTGACACTGATGAGCACTTTGATAGAGAGAGTTAGTTTTGAGAGCAGTTTAGTGCGGCTTGGTATGTTAAGCCTTTATTTTGAAATAATGTAATTAAAAATAGATTATTCTTTTGGCGAACCATCTGGGGTGATTTGATTATCACCGATGGTTCGGGTCGGTTCTCTATTCATGCAGTAGCATGAAGGTAGAACTGTCTTTTGAATATGCCAGCTGGGCATATTAACTTCTTCCACTTTAATGAGATTAATTGCTTTATTTATTTAATTATGCTTATTATACCAATGTTTCGTGCTAAGCTTTAGGGCACGGTCTGGAGGATCGTGCTGATGGCACGGGTTTCGAGGTGCCGAGATCCGGACTGTCACAGTTGGTATCAGTGCCTATTTCTTTTAGAAACTTTGACAATCATTCTTTTATCAGAGCATAGGGACTTCTGCAAATGAAAACTTTTTTTCACGTGCAGACCGTGATGTTACCTAGAGTAAGGAGCCGACCTAGGGGCGGCCATAATAGAAGTTTACGTAGTGGAGATGGGTACACCTCTCCTACGAATAGAGTACCTATAGGAGATGGAGGGGCTTCTGGCAGTGGTGGCCAAGGAAGCCAAGATCAAGAAGAGAGCTGTGATCGAGATCGTCAGGATCAAGATCAGAGAGAACAAGAAAGAGTTAGAGAAAGAAATGAGGATAGAGCTGAGCGTCAGAGGATGATGCATACCATGGAGACCATGGCAGCTGCTATGGCTCAACAGGCAGCATCTTTGGCAGCTCACACGGCTCATGGGCATCAGCAGCCACCGACACCTCCAGTAGCTCCGACACCGCCACCATCATTTGCTTTTACTGAGTTTAGGAGGATGAGACCTCCTAGCTTTTCTGGACAGGGAGAGCCCATAGTGGTAGAGCACTGGTTGAGTGAGATGGAGAAGGTGTTCAATGTGCTCACCTGTACTGAGGATGAGAGCGTCCGTTGGGCAGCCTATATGTTGGATGGGGAGGCTGGGCCTTGGTGGAAGTCCGTTTCTAGGACTAGGGCTTAGGAGACCCCAGACATGCCATGGACTTGGGATGAATTCGTTGAGGAATTCAATAAACAATACTTCCCTGAAGTGGTGAGGAACCAAATGGAAATCCAATTTCTACAGCTTACTCAGGGGAAGATGACAGTGAGAGATTATGGAGTGGAGTTTATGCGACTCGCTCGCTTTGCGCCTGACTACGTCATCACAAAGATGATGAGAACAAAAAGGTTTCAGCAAGGGTTGAAATCGGACGTGAGGGGAGGAGTAGCACCATTCCAATTAAGGACCTATGGAGAGGTCATGAGCAAAGCGCTCGTAGTGGAAGAGGAGAATAATAATAGATATCGCCAGAGGGAGCAACAAGGAAGGTGGACCTCTGATCAGAGCAGAACGGGTAATTATGAACCAGTGAACAAAAAGCCGAGGTTCATACCAAACAATCAGAAGCCACCGTTTCAAGGAGGCTATGAAAGATCGGCGCAGCAGAGCAACAAGCAGAGATTTCCATTGCTCGCGTCGGGGAGACCGATATGCTATGAGAGCCCTGCTATTTCTACCGGTGCCACAGTGACACAGGGGGCTTCTCGAGCAGCTTCTTCCACGCTGCGTGAGACTTGTGCCAAGTGTGGCAAGCCTCACAAGACGTCCGACTATAGGGTAGGCACTCGGGGTTGCTTCCGATGTGGCAAGATGGGCCACTTGATCAGGGAATGCCCCGAGGTGAACAAAGGGAAGACGGCTTGACCTATTCATGACCTATACAAGCAAGGAAGCCGATCGTCCAAGGAAGAGCCTACGCAGTCACAGCTCAGGAGGCTCAGAACACAAATGATGTCATTCAAGGTGAGCTTTCTTTTAAATAAAGAATTTCAATTCTTGAAATGTTTAAATAGAAAAGGTACATCTATACTGAGAAAACACAAGAAAAAGCTCGCATGTGATAAATTCTAGTGTAATGAGAATAAACAATATATATATATATATATATATGTGTGCATGTATAATTAGGTGGATTACACATCTATAAGAAGGGGAGCGACGTGTCATACGAAGCTCGATTGTTGATAGACCCGGGGTCTACCCACTCATTTGTTACACCTCATTTCACAAAGAAGATGAAAGTCGACCCAGAGGAGTTACACTTCGTTTTGACCGTTACGGTTCCTACTAGGAAAGTGGTTGATATCGAGAAGGGTTGCAACTCCGTGATTGTGAGGGTCATGGATGGAGGCGATTTTGAACTACCCACGAACCTAATTTTGTTAGACATGCAAGGATTCGACGTGATCCTTGGCATGGATTGGCTATCGACTCACTGTGCGACAGTGGATTGTAAGAACAAGGTTGTCACATTTAAACCGAATACAAGGAGATCGTTCCGATTTTGAGGAGATAGGTCGAAGCACCTACCACTTATCTCGGCAGTCAGGGCCGAGCGATTGATCAGAAAGGGGTGTAGTGGATACTTGGCATTCTTGAAGGAGCACAAAGAGGAGAAGAATGTGATCTCGGAGATAGCAGTCGTGCGAGACTCGCCGATGTATTTCCAGAGGAGTTACCTGGATTACCTCCAGAGAGAAATAGAATTCGCCATCGACTTAGCACCAGGGACGGAGCCTGTTTCTAAAGCACCATACCGAATGGCTCCTGCTGAGTTGAAGGAGTTGAAAAAGCAGCTACAAGAGTTAATGGACAAAGGTTTCGTTAGACCGAGCGTGTCTCCATGGGGAGCACCGGTCTTATTTGTAAAGAAGAAAGATGGGTCAATGCGTCTGTGCATTGACTATCGACAATTAAACAAACTCACTATTAAGAACCGATACCCTTTGCCTAGGATAGATGACTTGTTCGATCAGCTGCAAGGAGCTAAATATTTCTCAAAGATCGATCTGAGATCGGGATATCATCAGTTGAGAGTCAAGGCAGAGGATATTCAGAAGACTGCATTCAGGACTCGATACGGACACTATGAATTCCTAGTGATGCCGTTTGGGTTAACAAATACCCCGGCGTCATTCATGGATCTGATGAATAGGGTGTTTAAACCACACCTAGATGCTTGTGTCGTAGTGTTTGTTGACGACATCCTGATCTATTCAAAGTCAGAAGAAGAGCATGAGAAACACTTGAGAATAGCCTTACAAACTCTACGTGAACACCAGTTATATGCCAAGCTCAGCAAATGTGAGTTTTGGTTAGAAGAAGTTAGCTTTTTGGGACATGTCGTCTCGAAGCTTGGTGTCACTGTAGATCCAATAAAGATCGAAGCAGTGGTGAATTGGGAGCAACCAAAGACCGTAACCGACATCCACAGTTTCCTTGGATTGGCAGGTTACTACCGACGTTTCGTTGAGGGTTTTTCAAAGATATCAGGACCACTCATGAGACTCTCACGGAAAGATGCAAGGTTTGAATGGAGTGAGGCATGCGAGAAGAGTTTTCAAGAACTCAAAAAGAGACTCACTTCAGCTCCAGTGTTAGCTATACCTTCAGGCAGTGGAGGGTTTGCAGTGTATAGAGATGCTTTGTATACTGGTTTTGGCTGTGTGCTTAATCAGCACAAACAAGTGATAGCGTATGGGTCGAGACAGTTGAAAGAGCATGAGAAGAATTACTCGACACATGACCTGGAATTAGCAGCGGTCATTTTCGCGCTCAAGATTTGGAGACATTATTTGTACGGTGAGACTTTCGAAATTTTCACCGACCATAAGAGCCTTAGATATCTGTCTACACAGAAGGAATTAAATATGAGGCAGCGCAGATGGATGCAGTTTCTTAAGGACTATGACTGTTCTATACAGTACCATCCAGGCAAGGCTAATGTAGTAGCGAATGCCATGAGTCGGAAAAGTTCAGCTCAGTTAGCTAGTCTCATTTTGGGTATACACCGATGGAAGTTGTTGGAAGATTTGGCACTATATGATGCAAACATTGAGTCGCAAGCTACAAGAGCCTTCTTGGCTAATATATCAGTGAGACCGATGATATTTGAGCATATCCATGAACTACAGATGAAAGACCTGGCGCTAACAAGGATTAGTCAAGATGTGACTGAAGGCATTACATCTGATTTTTCAATCAAAGAGGATGGTTCCTTATTGTTCAAAGGACGTCTTTGTATTCCGAACAATGCCGATCTACGACGAACAATTCTGGATGAATCACACAAATCGAGCTATGCTATCCACCCGGGAAGTACAAAGATGTATCAAGATTTGAAAAAGAATTATTGGTGGAGAGGCTTGAAACAAGATGTGGCAGAGTACGTCTCGCGGTGTTTGACGTGTCAGCAAGTGAAGATTGATCATAGACATCCCGCAAGCTTATTGCAGCCTCTACCTATACCGGAATGGAAGTGGGAATCGATCTCTATGGACTTCATCGTTGGACTTCCACGTACTGCAAAGAAGTACAATGCCAGTTTGGTAGTGGTCGATCGATTGACCAAGACAGCGCACTTCTTGCCCTACAACACGATGTACACGGCGAGAAGATTGGCAGAACTTTATATGAAAGAAATTGTCTGTTTGCATGGGATTCCGAGTAGTATTGTTTCGGACCGTGAACCATTGTATACGTTGAAGTTTTGGAAGAAATTTCAAGAAGGAATGGGAACGCGACTAGATTTCAGTACGACATTCCATCCGCAAACTGACGGACAGACTGAGAGGGTCAATCAGATCATTGAGGACATGCTTAGGGCATGTATGTTGGAGTTGCAAGGATCGTGGGATCAGCACCTACCCTTGATTGAGTTTGCATATAACAACAGTTTTCAAACGAGCATTGGGATGGCACCATATGAAGCACTTTACAGACGGCGATGTAGATCGCCCATAAATTGGGAAGAAACGGGTGAGAAATTTGTTTTGGGACCCAAAATACTTGAAGACAATGCCACCTATGTTCGTATGATAAGGGCAAAACTCAAAGCGGTGCAGAGCAGACAGAAAAGCTACGCCGATATCAAGCGGACGAGTGTAGACTTCAAAGTGGGGGAACACGTGTTTGTGAAAGTGTCACCTATGAAGGGAGTCATTAGATTTGGAAAGAGAGGGAAGCTAAGTCGATTTGGAAAGAGAGGGAAGCTAAGTCCCCGCTATCTTAGACCGTTCGAAGTTTTGGGTCGAGTCGGGGAAGTTGCTTACCGCATTGGATTGCCACTATTATTCGATCCAGTACACAATGTCTTCCATGTATCTATGCTCAGGAAGTACATTAACGACCCTAACCACGTGTTGAGCGGTCAAGCTTTTGAAATGCATGAGGACATGACCATGATCGAAGAGCCGGTGGAGATTTTGGACCGAAAGGAACAAGTGTTGCGAACAAAAGTGATTCCATTAGTACTTGTCCGATGGAAGCATCATCTGGCCGAGGAAGCTACATGGGAACAAGAGGCCGATGTGAAAGAACAATATCCAGCCTTGTTTCCGACGGCTTGAGAATCAAATTGTATCACCGCAAGCATGTTTGTGGATTTTAGCAACACTTGTAATCCAATGTAAATTTTGATCAAAGGATGAAATAGAAACAATTGTTATGCACACATGACCATGATGATGTGTTTTAAAGAACCAAGGATCAGTTGGTATCATAAATTACCCAGAGAAGTCAATTAGACAGAAAATTTTTAAAATCTGAAGAATTTGATCAAAACCGATTAATCGATTTTGTTCGATTAGTCGACTGGCTTATGCCAGTGACTAGAAATTTGAGGAGGATTCAGGAAATGAAAGAAGGAAAATTTCGATTAATCGATCTTGGATTTCGATTAGTCGATTTGGTAATCGAGTTACTTAATGGATTTGGAAAAAAATTTTGAAGGACTGCACGATTTCGATTAATCGAAGTGAATCTCGATTAATCGATTTTGGAATTTCGATTAATCGACTGGCTCCCGCCAATGAGCTCTAAAACTTGAAATTTTTAACGGATACGATTCAATTAATCGAAATGGTTTCGATTAATCGATTTTGACGTTCGACTAATCAATTTTGGAAATCGATTAATCGATTTCTCGCGGCTTAACCTAGTTTTGAATCTCGATTAATCGACTTTGAATTTTGATTAATCGAGTCGGAGCCTATATATATAAATCGAAGGAAATTTTTCCCCCATTCGAAATCATTTGGGATTTTTCATTTTGCTCATCTTCTTCTCCTTCTCCAACTGACCGAGCTACCAAGGGTTTGCAATTTCAGATCATTTTCGGATCGGGATCGCATAGCATTGGATCAAAACCTAAGGTAAACCCTAGTTTTGTTACATTTGAGCCATTAAACCCTAGATTTGAGTTATTTTTCATCAATTCAAGCATATAAACCCTAGTTGTTTAGATTTTCTCCAAAAATGCCACCTAAAACCCGATTGTCTTCGGCAAAGGCGACCTCTAAACTCCCGGTCCGGCGTAAGAACGCCGCACCGCCACCACCTACCCCATCACCGGTGAGGACTCCATCGCCGTTGGCATCGGAGACCACCTCCGGTTCGACGAGCGCGGCTTCACGCGTGTCTTCGTGAGAGTCTTCACGCGAATCCACACCCATGCCGCCACCACCCACCAATGTGCTTCAACCCAATGAGTGGTGGGAGGCTAAGACATTCGAGGTTGAGTACATCATCAACCCAACCCTATTTACAAATCCCGATGTGCCGGGCAAGACCCAATGGGCTCGTAAATACCTTACCAATGCCGGTCTCGGCAATATCTTAAAGCCAATCCGGGGTTCCTACTACCCTAGATTAGTTCGATTGTTTTACCAAGGGCTTGTGGACGACCCGACTGACGACGTGATTAAGACCACCATAGAGGGTCGAGAATACATCATCACCCATCGTCACATACACGAGGTACTCGAGTGTTACCTCGATTTCACTCTGGAGACCACCCTCTTTCCACCCTTCATGGAAGAGGTAAAATTTGAGGAAATCACGACCCGTATGACCAATGGGAAGACGGGGTCGGGATCCTCCATTAGGAGGGTCGACCTTCCCCACTATATGTGGATGCTTGATTCAATAATCAAGTGCAACCTATACCCCCTACGCCACGACCGAAGCGAGAGAAAGTGCAGCATGTGCACTTTACGCGGCCTTTTGTGGCCGGTGGTTTGACGCCACAATGCTCATCCTAGAGGGGATGAGATACATTAAGGGGAAGCTAATGAAGGGCAATCTAAGGCCCAAGGAGAAGATGCCGTATGCTCGGCTCATCTCGAGCATGTTGGAGTGTTACTCCAACGCTCCTGAGTATGCGGTATCGCCCCACGAGGTGAGGGCTACGGACCAGGTGAAGACGTTTTCAAGGTCTTCCTGGAGCCGTAGTTATAATTTGTTGAAGCGAACCCTACTGGCTCCGGGTCCCACATCAGCAGCAGCAGTAGCACCGCCACCACCCCCACCACCACAGCAGGACCCACCTATGGGTGGGGCACACCCGGTTGAGCCACCAGTGGAGGGAGCGCCCTCCCATGCCACCGCTTCACCTACGCCACCAGCACAGTCTACCGCGGCTACACCTACTTCTTCCTACCGTCGGCGAGCAGCTCGTCAGGCTCCGACGATTGAGGACGTGTTGGCCCTCATGGAGGCCAACAACGAGAGGATGAACCGGAGGATAGACTTTTTGATGTTCCATACCCTCCACTACATCTACCCGTCCGACTACCAGCGGTACCTCTCTCAGGAGGAGGAGTGGACCGCGGGACGGATCGCCTTCCATAGGGGTCCCGTCTTCCGTCCAACCACCGTGACTACCGACGCCGGTACTTCCACTTCTACATCAGTTCCGCCGGCCGAGACACCACACCCACCAGAACAGCCGCCGCTACCTCAGACCAGCTAGCCAAAGAGCTGGGCCAAATTCACACATCCGCCAGTCCACATAGAGCAGCCTGCTCCTACACCAGATCAGCCAGGCGAGGGGACGACGTGAGGCCAAGATAGAGATGTTTCTTTTTGTATGCCTGTTTTGCCACTTTTGATGTACTAGAAACGATGTAGATAAAGTTGTAAATTTTGCAAATTAATGAAATATATTATGTTTTTGAGTATCTGCGTCAATTATTGTGTCTAATTGCCTTGGTGTAAGGGTACGCGACCCCCAGTGTTCGGGGTACCCAAGCGGACACCTTTGGGTTATTTTCGATGACGAAAATTCCCAAGGTGGGGGGGATGTAATAACCCAAAAAATCGCGTTAAACAGTGACCTCGGAATCCGTGCCCGACTGGTCATAGGTTTGACTAAATAGGAGTCCATTAGTCGACTCGAGGAGTGATGAACGGATGTGATGAGAAATTTATGCAAGTATGTGGAGTGTAGGGAAGATCTAGAGTCACATACACCTACCTAGGTGTATGTGCTTAATACGTAGAAAACAAGTATAAAAAGGGTTAAAGAACCCTAACTTACTCTTGTTTGGTTGTTAAAAGAGTTAAGAAGAGAGAGAGAGGGAGAGAAGTAAAGAGGGTTGTTAAGCAAGGAGTAAATGCAAGCCAAGGGAGATGGATTCGAGTATTAAAGTCGAATTCAACGCGGAAGATCATTTGGAGCTAAAGCTGGAACCCTAGCCATTCCAACTTTAAGATCCAATCAAATTGAGGCTTGATTGAGGTAAATTTTATGGGAATTAAATGCATAGATTGTAGAAGTTTAAGTGTGGTTAAGAATGCTTAAAAGCATAGGATAAAGGCTTAGAAAAAGAAAGAAAATAGGTTGACAAAGATTTGGAAGATCAGCCCGAGAGGGGGCTGAATCTGACCAAATCGATTAATCGAAATTGGAGTTCGATTAATCGATTTGGTCTGAGAAGTTAAAAAGTCATGGAATCCCGATTTTGATTAATCAAAATGAATTTCGATTAATCAATTTGGAATTCGATTAGTCGATTTGGAAATCGACTAATCGACTGGGAAGCTCCAGCCACTGGAGAAATTAAACCTGGGGAAATCGACTAATCGAATTGGGATTTCGATTAATCGATTTCGGATTTCGATTAATCGATTTTGAGACCTCGACTACTCGATTTAAGAATCGACTGCCTTATGTTGTAAACTCGATTAATCAATTTGGGATCGATTAATCGAATTTGAATCTCGATTAATCGATTTGGGTTTCGATTAATCGATTTTGGAAATCGATTAATCGAATTGTATTTCGATTAATCGATTTTGAGAATCGATTAATCGGCTTTGATAGTTTTGCTTGACTTCTTAGTTTGACTTTGAGATTCAGGGAGGGTCTTGGACCTTCTTTATTACATTTTTAGTGATAAGTTACATGTGTTATGTTGTACCATAGGTGGTACGTGAGATCATTAGCACAAGGAGCCGTGTGGGACCTTGATGCTTGGAAATTCAGAGAATTGAGGTAGGGAACACCTTGAACATGTACTTTAATTTCAAGAGCATGTATGTAGTGATATAATTATCTAATTGAAGCTGTTTTAAATGTGAAAAGCTTTATGAAAATGGGTGCGTGTGTGACACCAAAAATATGATAAGGGCATCTGTGTGATGCAAGTAACTAAGAATAAGCAATCAAATGAAATTGAGACATCCCCAGGGGATGAGGAAGTAATAAAGGCATCAGGTGTGATGCGGGTGTGTATACATCCCAGGGATGTATACATAGGATTGAATAATTACTGTTGAGGCCTAACTGATATAAGATAGCACACTTACACGGTGAACAACTATATGTAATGCACATGATATTTTTGTTATTTGAGGTTTGGAGGATACCCCACCGATGTGGCGGAATACCCACGACTGACGCGGCAGGATATCCGTGACCGGTACGGCGGCAAATCCGTACACCATCACGGAGGTTTATCCGTGACTGTAAGGACATCCCAGGGATGTTGTGTAATATTTAACCCCGCCGCCTAGTGAGAAAGGAGCTTGGGTCGTATTCCCAGGGAATACATGTTTTTACAACTGTCTAATTAGATGACGATGAAGGGTATCTCATCGGGGCTCGATGCTATATTGCTCGGGGATTACTTAAGTTGAAGATTTAAGTTTTTCTTTAGGCCTGTTCAGTGTCATTCATGATTAAATCAACAGTAAAGTGATACATGCAACTTACCAGTGAATTGAGTATAAGACATCTATTTTTAATTGGTTTTCTAGCAAATGCATAGATTCATCATGCTCTGAATATCATGGAATATATGTGAGTTTTAACTTATATGTTCATTGTGCTTGTTCCCTATTGAGCTAGGATGTAGCTCACCCTTTTAGACTATACGTCGCAGGTCCTTTGATAGCAGCACCTGAGGCTTCGGGGGGCGTAGATCCGGGTGATTCGGATTTCGCGCCAGGAGACGAGTTTGAGCCTCCACCCGAGGACTTCTTCTAGGTGACTCTGCTGAGCACTTTGATAGAGAGAGTCAGTTTTTAGAGCAGTTTAGTGCGGCTTGGTATGTCAAGCCTTTATTTTGAAATAATGTAATTAAAAATAGATTATTCTTTTGGCAAACCATCTGGGGTGATTCGATTATCACCGATGGTTCGGGTCGGTTCTCTATTCATGCAGTGGCATGAAGGTAGAACTGTCTTTTGAATATGCCAGTTGGGCATATTAACTTCTTTCGCTTTAATGAGATTAATTGCTTTATTTATTTAATTATGCTTGTTATACCAATGTTCCGTGCTAAGCTTTGGGGCACGGTCTGGAGGATCGTGCTGATGGCATGTGTTTCGGGGTGCTGAGATCTGGGCTGTCACAACTGGAGATTGAGATTTCATAATAAAATTAAGGTTTAAGGTCGGGGATTAGGCTGTCTGATTAAGGAAAGGTCCCAGATTTTGAGAACTGGAGCCAGATATTAAAAATTACGGTCTGAAAAAAGGGTGCTACGATCTAAGACTAAAAATTTAATACTAATAGTTAAAACTAAAAAAAAATCTAACTCTAAGAATAAAAAAAACTAGGGTCAAAACTAAAAGCTAGATTTTACCTAAGGTCGGGATTGCAGAGAAGAATCTCGAAATTCAAAGCTTGGATGCGGAAGACTTGAAACTTGAATCTCGAAGTCGTTGTTGTGTTTCTCTTTGTGTTCACTCTGTTCACTCTCTGTCCCTCCTTTTTTGGTCAAAGTAAAAAAAGTCTTTTATAGTTTTTTTTTCTAATTACGCGCCCTGTTTCAGGCGTTTAACTAAATTGCGCGCCGGTTAATCGGTACTTATTTGCTTTGAGTCGATCACCGACTTGTGAGCGATCAACTCACTAGCTCAGTCGAGTTCCCTAGTTCTAATCATGTTAGGACTAATTAAGCACTTACTTTGGAGTGTGCAATCTGATTAAGCATTTCATTCGAAGCACTTAATCATGGAATTTTGGCGGTCAATGACTGTGAAACTAGGTTGGGCATAGACCAATTGCGTGCCTGTGATGGAGCGCTCAATCTGATCATGCGTGTCATGTGGAGCGCGTAATCGAGTCTTGAGGTGGTCTAAAGAAAGGAAGTTTGGTCTGAAACGGGATTGATTGCATGTATGTGAGTTGGCGTGCAATCGAATCGGGGTTGTCCAGGTCCGGGTCGGGTCTGAAGTGACAGACTATTGTTTCAGCCTGCATTTCGACTATATACTATTATTTTAGTCTCCCTACATTGGGATCTGAGTCACAAAGCTATTAGTTCAGCCTGTGTTCAGCCATGTACTATTATTTCAGTGAATGATACCGATGTTAGGGTTAAAGGGAGTCTGAGCACAGAGCTATTGTTTCAGGCTATATTCAGCCATGTACTATTGTTTCAGTATATAGTCCCCGCGTTAGGGTTAAAGAGGGTTTGAGTCACAATGCTATTGTTTTAGCCTGTATTCAGCCATATACTATTGTTTCAGCATATGATCCCCATATTAGAGTTGTGAAACTTTTAGAGAAAGTAAGTCCTTTCTGAAAAGTCATGGGCGAGGTCAAAAGTTGACCGAACAATGTTATATATTCTGAGAGGGCAAAATGGGGGTGTCTACACCAAGGAGCAATTGGGACCAATCACAAGAAATCTGACCCGACTCTTTTCCTTGATTTTCTTTCCGCCACCTTTAACTCTTCCATCTCTTCCCCCAACATAGTAGCACTTCGAGTGCTACCCGACATTACCAATGCCACTCATTCTCAAAATAAATAAATCACCATTAGAAACCCCTTAAGATTTAATACCTGGGATACAAAATAAAATGGAAGAAAAGACATAAAAAAAATAAAAATACCACATTCCCAAATGCTAAAATTACAAAACAAAACAAAACAAAATGACAAAACAAAGTCCAGCCCCTAAACACCTATTTATAACCTATGCCCCCTTTACCACAAAATGACAAGTGCCTCACTCACAAGCCCCCTTCATCTATCATAATTAAAACAAGACACCTAGCCCCTTAAAAGAAATACCAATCCATGACAAGCCAAGATAAACCAATAAACATGCAACACTTACCCCTAAAACAAGTACTAATCCATGAAAAAATAGATAAGCTAATGGCATTAAAATACCCAGCACACTAATCTAGAAACCCAAATTCACACATCTTTAACAAGTGTCATTCCAAACCAAACATAAGACCAAAACAAAATACCTTCAACACACACATGGAATCCCCTCCTTCACCATGAAAAAAGCAAAATTCTTTAAACCCAAAATTAAAATACTCAATAACAAAATTAAATCCCAAAATTAATGCCTTGAAATGAAACCCATCATTTATACCAGAGCCTTAAAAAAGTAAACATAATCAAATAAACCAATAAAATAAAAGCAAAATAAAAAAAATCATTCCTCATAGTCCCATCGCCACAACACGACCCGAAGATTTCAAAACACTCCCACGATCGGGACCTCAAAATAATAATAATAATAATAATAATAATAAAAGTTCCATCGCACACCCGCTACCTGTCCCACCATGGTTGGAATCACTCTCCCTTGTCCCATCACATAACTCCATACACTGACTAGAGAGAAGACTGCTGACATCCCACACACGCCAACGACAGTCCCATCGTGAAACTACCCCACCATGTGACTTCTCACACCACATGACCAAAGGAAGAGTCGACCAATGTCCCATTGCGATAAACCAAACCAATTCACCACTAAGCCCAGAAGTTGACAAACCAGAAGGGGAGGTTCACCAATGTCCCATCGTGAAAAGGCAGTTAGTAAACTCGAACTCCCCAAATACCCCATCGCGACAATCAGCACGTCCCGTCGCGCAACAACTACCGGACCCCGCTACGACAGAAATAGAAGAGGAGAGGAAACTCTCCGATGTCCCATCGCACCTAATAAATATCAAGTCCCGTCGTGAGCCTCTCATCACGCACCCGGATGTCCCATCACATGACCACCATAAAACAACAACACCCATCAATTACCAAGTCCCATCATGAGCATCAGGCGATCCAGACATCCCATCACGAGACAAATCAGGTAAGTCTCACTTTCTCCTTCACTCAATATTCTTCTAAAATATAGTTAGCAAATATTAAGTCAAACGTTTTCAAAACCCATCTCCTCCAATCTGCGAATCACTGTAGTCCTCCCATAAGAGACAATCATCAGTATCTGCAAGAAGGTTAGACGGAGCACTGACATACCAAGCATCATCTTGTCAACGAAGCAAAGGTCGAGTCCACAAATCCCGTACCAATGGATCTGCTCAGCGACATCTCGGAAGCCACGTTTCTGAATTTTTACCACCTAATTGATCTTAAGTTAAAAAAACCTGAAATTTTTTTTAAAAAAAAAAGCAAAAAACAAAAAAACTCCTATCCATCAAAACCTTCACCTCTCATCACCTCAATCCGTTCCTTCCTCTGAAAACCGAACACTAAGTATACTCAACTCTGAGAAATTACAAATGTCCACTGAAAAGGAACACCAAGTTTAGAAATATCACATTTCTTACTCTCTTATTTGCCTTGCTAGTACTTAATAGACGACTAACTCGACTAATTGATGCCTTATTTTTGTCATTTCAGGTCCTCCGAGCCTTACACGAAAAGCGTCACTAAATGCTATCGGAAGCGACACACCAAAATGACTTCTTTTATGACCAAAAATACATGTGTAAGAGAAGTCGTGTGCACGACTTTGAAGTAGTGTGCATGACTTAGAGCAGAATTACAATGTGGTAGACACAAGAGAAGTCCTGTGCACGACTTTGAAAGGAGTGTGCACGACTTAGAGCAGAATTGCAATGTGGCAGGCATAAGAGAAGCCATGTGCACAACTTACAAGTTGTGTGCACAACTATGGCTTTCAGGGGAGCGAAAATTAGAGTTTTAAGTGATGTTGAATCTATTCTTTCATGGATGTTGGAGGCATGACTTAAAATAGGCATCCTAAATTAGGGCAAGGGATCCCCCTTCACTCTAAGTTGAGTTTTTACCATTTTTTTTGGGGGGGGGGGGGGGGGGAGAGGGAAAACCTATGAGAGGTGCTCCAGTGCCGGAACGGTCACAAAGCTCACCTGAGAAGAAGAAGAAAATGGTCATTCCTCTTCCGATATCGCCGTCAATCATGGCCAACTAATTCTGTTGGTTCCAAGGCTTCGATGAATCCTGGGCAAGAGTAGATAATTATGGTTTCATTTATTTTATCATTTGTACCTAATGTTTAGGGTTAAATACTTGATTCTCTCATATATGTTGATTTACATTCTTATTATTGTGTTGATTTTCATTCCTATTCATATTATATAAGTTTGTTTCCTTATTTTGCTATTTCTAGAATTTACCATAGGATAGAGATAGTGAGATTTGGGGATTTGCTAGGGCAATCTCTTGTGTTTGACCATAACCAAGTGATTTTCCAATTGAGATACCCACGATGTCTGCCTATGATTGACCAAAAGGAGTCGGAGATTGCGAGGCACATAGCCTAGGCTTGACCATAGCTAGGTTATTGCTTGCAATCCCTTGAGTTGGACCAAGACCTTGGGATAGTATCTCATTTGTGAGAAATCAATGTTGTTTAGCCCTAATTATTTCATGTGTGTTTATCAAAACCCTAATTAATGCTTTTGCCAAGTGTGGATTTGTTGCCGCAGAATCCCTCTTGATTGAGTTTTCTTTACCCTTAGCAATTTACTTCGTTGTATAATTACGTTCTAACCAATCGCAATCCGTTTAACTAGTTAAGTATAGGCTCAAATTAGGCATTCTCGCTTAATCCCTGTGGATATGATACTTGGAACACGATCCATTACTGCAATCGATTCGTATGCTTGCGATTTAACTCACTCGTAATCCGGATACATATTTGCATCAATTTTAATACCGGGTGTGAGGCGAACAAGTTAATGGCGCCGTTGTCGGGGATTAATAGATGCTAAGTTAGAGTCCATCCTTTTCATAGTTATAGTAGGATTTACTTTAGCATTTAGAATTTTGTAGTTAAGTTTTATTTTGTTATTAGTTTTGTTTTGTATGGACACTCATTGGTTGTTTCCTTGTGTAGTGCATCAATGTATTCTTCGGAGAAGATCACAACAACTTGAGCTTGCCGCATTTTATTCGGAGCCCGAACGTCCTCTTAACCACTATGATGGGGAGCGAAGGTTTTGTGTTCGTAAGCCCGAACGTCCTCTTAACCACTCTGATGGGGAGCGAAGGTTTTGTGTTCGTAAGCCCAAAAATTTATATTTTGTTCCTATAGAGGATATTCATGAGACCCATTGTTGGTGGGATTACTCAAGTCCCGTCCTGTTGCATATGCCTTCTTCAACACCAACGACATCACACTTTGAATTGAATTCGGGAGTCATCCAAATGCCCCCGACATTTTATGGGACGGAGAATCAAGATCCATACCATCATATGAATGCAATGAACTCTTTCTCCCGACCGCAAGATAACTCATACTTGAATATGTATAATCCCAAAATGTGCGGGACATCTCGATTTTTCATGGTCTTGGAATAGCACACAAGGAACCCTGATGAATCCCATCAAACCCCCTCTATTTCATCAACAAGGTTCTTCCAATGCCCAACCATACCAATCGGGCAATGTTGTTGGAAGAACCTCGGGATTCCAATATCCTCAACAACCCAATCAATTGGTTCCAAATTTGAATGCCCCTCTGAAACCAAGACTTGAGGATATGCTTCAAATGTTCATGTAAAACACCCAATTGGTTATCCAATCAAATGCACAATCCATAGTGAAATTGGAGACCCAAATGGGGCAATTACTAAATGTATATAGGGAGCAAGAGAAGGGGAGGCTCTCGAGTCAACCGATAGCTAATCCGATGGGTCAATTTGAAGTTGGTGCTTCGTTCTTGCAAGAGGATGTGAGTGCTATCACCACTCTTCGGTAGGGCGAACAGGTTGACAATCGTTTGGAAATGTTTATGGAAATAGAAGGACCAAAAGAAAAGGACCATGTGGATGAGAAGCCATCCACGGTTCAAGAGGTGGGAAGAGATGAGGAAAAGGTGGATATTGAGGAGATTCCACCCTATTTGCCAAAAGCACCTCTTCCTCAAAGGTTAAAAGCCATGTGCCATCATACCCAATGGGAAGATGATAAATTAGAGCTTAAATCTTTGATTCCGGTGGTGAGTCTCCCAAAGATCGAGTTGAAGCAATTAACCAAGACCTTGAAATATGTTTTCTTGGGAACTAAACAATCTTTGCCGGTGATAATTGCTTCCAACTTGATGGAAGAGCAACAGTTTAGTGCACTTGCAACACTAAAGCACCACAAAGCCTCTTTGGGTTGGGCCATTGCCGACATCAAAGGCATAAGGCCCTTTATTTACATGCAAGGGATGTTTTTGAAAGAAGATGCTAAGTCGGTACGCAAATTGCAACAACTTGTAAATATGAAAAATGGGAATGCATTCAAGGCGAATGGCTGAAAGTGCTCATTTTGGAATCCCTACCTCAAGGTGAATGGCCGGAGGTAGTCATTGTGGAAGCCCTACCTCAAGGTGAACGGGCAGAAGTACTCGTCAAGGAAGTCCTACCTCAAGGTCAACGGGCAAAAGTACTCATTTTGGAATCCCTACCTTAAGGTGAATGGCTGGAGGTACTCATTGTGGAAGCCCTACCTCAAGGGGAATGGCAGAAGTGCTCATCAAGTAAGCCTTGTCTAAAGGTCAACAGGAGAAGGTACTCATTGTGGAAGCCCTACCTTGAAAACATACCCATTTTGGAAAAGGAAGAGTGTCAGGTCCGTCTTGAGAATGACCCGATCTATGAATGGCCCCGATGATTTATGAGGATTACGTTTAGCCCAAGACGTTAAATGAGGTGCTTGTGGGAGGCAGCCCAACATTGTCATTTGGTTTTCTTTTGATTTTAGGTCTTGTGTTTTTGTGTGTTAGGTAGTGTGTCTTGTTATTTTAGTTTTTAGTGTAATTTTGATTGAGGATAATGGCCAATTCTTTGATTATTTCGTCGCACGATGGGATAGCGGGAGGTTTGATTAAATGTGTGGAAGGGTAGGTAGAGATAAGTGTTTGCGCTTGAGAGCTATATTTGTGAGTTTTGCACAATTGGGAGACGTAATTTACTTCACCAAGGTGCTCAAGAGCCCCCCTATAACTCGTGCACAAATCAATCTCAGTTGTGCACACAAGTGTGCACATGACTTATAGTTTCTAGTGAGCTGAATTCAAGCAAAATATGAAAGTCAAGTGCACAACTTGTAAGTCCTGCACACTTCAGACAAAGTCACCGCCAAACTAGTGTGCATGACTTGCATGTCGCTGGCAGTAACCTAAGTCGTGTGCACAACTTTAAAGATAGTGTGCATGAATTCACTCAAGACAAAGTCGCTAGCACAGTTGTGCACATGATTGTGCACATGACTTGGAATTCCAGCAAGCCAAATCTCAAAGTCGTGTACACGACATGCAAGTCATGCACACAACTTGCAAGTTACTGGCACAATCGTCTGCATGACTTGCATGTAAGCGTGAGAAACTCTCAAGCTGCCCCCTTTTCTTCATTTTTTTTCCTAGCTCGAAGTCATGCACACGAATTTGAAAGTCATGCACGCGACTATGCAAAGTGACCCCAAAGAAAAAAAAAAAAAAAAAACTCTCCCTTCCCCAACCCAAAACCCTAGCTCCATTAACCCAATTTCTCGCCGATTTAAGGTCCCATCTTGTTTTTCTCTTTAGTGGACGAGGAGGATGCAGATTATGCCCCGTCCTATTCGGAAGATGATGATGATGAGGACAGAGATGACGGAGATGGGGCCGAGGAGTAGGCCAGGTTTTTTTTCTTTAGAGTCGTATTGTCGTGTTTTTATTTTTATTATATGTAGTGTCTTAGTGTGTGTCTAGATTGTTCTTATTTTTTTTTCGTCGTATATATAGGTGATGACTTTAGATGTCATTTTTATAGTAGCCATCGTGTGCGTGGGGTGCCACAACTTTTTTGACGAGCTACTCGGATGTACATATATATTTTTTTTCCATATCATAGTTAGTTGTGCTTAGTATTATTCATTTTTCCTGTGGATTCATGTACATTGTGATGTTTATTGTTTCCCTAGCACATCTTATATTTTGTTTACGTTGAATAGTTGATTTTGTGCAGGGTTGCCAATGGAGCATTTTTAGAAATCCCTTTACATCTGGTGATATCTCTCGTAACCCTTAAATTTAGTCCATACTTTGTCATTGTATATATTGTGCACACATTGAGGACATTGTGTGATTTGAGTTTGGGGTATCGTGGGACTTGCATCATCGTGGCACATCTTAGTTTTCATTTCGTACAGTGTTAATACATATTTGCTTAACTTCATTTATTTTATCAGTTTATTTGTTTCTCATATACTCGAATAGACTAGAAAATAGAATAAAAATTTGAAAATTAAAAATTCTTCCATTTCTTTTACATCTTAGATTTGTTTCCGAACTTTCAAAATAAAGTAGAGGTAGTTAGTGTGTAGGTTTTTGAGGATCTCTCCAAGTTAGGGTTGAGCTTAATGTAGTGATTGACATATGCGTTTTATCTTTTCGTGAAATTAAAGAACACTTGCAATTCTAGCAGTCATAGTTGTTAGCCCTATTGAGTAGTTGAATGATGAGAAATGCCATTTTATTGCATGTTGGAATTTATTTATGAAATTTATGCTTAGAAATCTTTGATCACATGGTTATCTTTGCTTTGCATGAGGTAGATTTGTAATTATAGTTGGTGAGCTTACCGACGCTAGTGGAGACTCGTAACCCGGTGAGCTTTAGAGCCATTCTCGTTTTTCTGAGGGTTACAAACTAATTCGGAGATTTTCTTGGAACCCATGTATTTATATAAATCCTTTGGGATCTCATTGTTTTTTTCACTTCAGTCAAGGAGCAGAACTAACATCAAAATCGAGCAATTCCCTATAACCTTTCACATACTTCACTCGAGTCGTTGGAAAGTACGAGAGGCCAAGGAAATGATTGGGGCCATCTTTGAATCGTTTGAGCAAAATAGATACCCACTTTATCCCATTTGAGCCGAAATTGATATTAGCCTTTTGTTAAAAGCCACATCCTTTGGACCTTACAAATTACTCGTAATCTTCATTTACCCATACCCGTTTGTGTTTTAAGAATTTTACTTGGGGAATGGTTGAGTGAATGATAAAGAAGAATGTGAGCTTGAAAAATGAGTAAGAGAATGAGTTTGGGGGAATTGAGAAAAATGCCAAAGATTTGTGATTGTCTATGTGAGATATGGGAAAGTAAAAGGAAAAAAAACATTAAAAAAAAAATGAGAAGAAAAGAAACAAAAGAAAAGCAAAATAAAAGAAAAGAGAGGAAAAGTGGATGAAGCTAAAGATTGTTTACTTGAGAGTTCATGATTTCTTTGTGATTGTGATGTTTTTGTATACGGATTCTCGGAACTTTTTGATCCCCTTTTCCTGTTCTTTTCTTAATCAATCCCAAGCCCATTACAACCCAAGCAAAAGACCAGCATGATCCAAGGCCGATTGCAATTTCTTTGAGGAGAGTAGATAGGTGAAAGTTATGGGGTTTTTTAGACACCCAAAATTGGCCCAAGGCCCGATTGAAACACATTTCGAGGGAGGCGCATTTCCGAGCTTTTGATGGCATGTATGAAACCCCTTAGGAACCTTTCCAAAACCTTAGGAGCCATTCCAAACCCTTAGGAATTATCCTAGATCCCTTATAAACTTTCCTGAACCCTTAGGAATTATCCTAGATCCCTTAGGAACCTTCCTGAACCCTTAGAAACTCATCCCGACCCTTAGAACCCATTCCAGATCTAAACCTAGCTTTCCCAAGCAATGGATGAAGAGTGGTGCACTAAGACTAGTTGTGACCTACTATGATCGAATCTCGTACCATTGAAAAGTAGAAGTCCTTAGCTTTCCAATGGGCCAAAAATCACCCCAATCGGAGTTGTACATAAGAAGATATCGCGTTTTGAAGAGTAAGGGTAAAATGGTAAATAGTGTGGAGACCCCCTAGGGATTTGACGCAACTAATTGTTGCACCAGCATTAAGGTGGGTCCCCCGAGGGCAGTCGACTTCCCAAAGCCATTGTGCATTACTACTTTACCGTACATATGCTTGGAGCAACTAATAGTTGCGCCAGACATATGAACATTAATTGTGGGTTTTTACCTTGAATTTTGAGATTGGGGTTTGACTTGTTGACCATCTTGACCTTTGGGGTGTGCTTTGCTAGTTCTGTTGCACCCATTTACTATCTATGTGCAACCTTTTAAGTTGTTTAAAGCCCCACCCTATCATCCACCATTAGAGCAACTCTTCATATTTTTCAAGGCTTTAAAAATTCTAGGAAACCTTAGATTGCCCATTACCTAATTGCTAATCCAAATTAGCTATTAAACACCATCCTAACCTCTCTTTTTCCTATAAATAGAGAGGCACTACTCCCTTTACAAAGGCTTGAAAAAATTTACATTTAAGAGATTAAGGAATCCCTTCTCTCTCTCTCTCTCCTCTAGGCACCATTCCCATACAAATTCCAAAACTTCAAAAACTCCTTTAGACCTTAGCATTTCACCAAAAAGCTCTAGGTTGGATGTGTGTTACCCCCTAGCCTTCCCTCTTTACCTCTTAACTATCAAGCCTTAGGAGTTAGAACCCCATTTCTCATCATACAAGCCTTCAAAAGCTCACCGAAGCAAGCCAACACAAGGCTCCACAGCAGTGCAACAAGGGCCCGAGAGCTCTAGCTCTCCCCTCTATTCCTCTACCTTCTTGGTTATTTCTCTATCCTTCCATTTGTATCGTTATGCCGCCGAATTTTTGGTAAAAACGGAAGAGCACAAATAGGATTTTAAGACCCTTTGGGCAAGAGGAAGCCTTTTTCTTTTCTTTTATATTACATTTATTTTAGCCATAAGTAGAGACCACATTAAGCGGGTTGATTGGGTGCCTAACACTTTTCCAATCGATAACTGAAGCCCCTACCCAAGATCCTTTGGCGTAGACTGGATTCAGAGTCATATTTGTGAAACTTCGGTGCTTATAAAATTGATCTAGGTTTCTCGGAATACCAAAAGCTCTGGGTGGCGACTCTAAATATTTATTAGAGAGCGCATCGTCGAGACAGGATCGTCAAAAATCTCACGGTTGCACAGATGGCGACTCTGCTAGGGTATAGCTAGTAGAGCTTCCCCTTGAATTTGCCCTCTTTATTTTTTGATTTACTAACCCTTTTATTGCTGTTTTTTATTTTTATTTTTACTCACCCCTCCGATTAAGTCATTTTACTTACCCCTACTTTTACGCCATTCACGAGCCTTAGCCATTTGACAGGCCTACTTGCGCACTGTCATTCAATTTCTTTACATTTCTGTCATTTTAAGCACTTTAGCCGATCAGCAAGTCTACTTGTGCAGTATCATTTAAATTCTTTGCATTTCCATCATTTCAAGTGCCTTAGCCGTTTGGCGGGCCTACTTGCGCTTTTAATTCCGTAATCATATTCCACTAGTGAACACCGGCCTGTAGATACGGCACAGGATCCTCACCCCCGGTCTTTGAACTTAAGAAAACTTCCTTAAAAGTGAAAAATAAAATTGAACCAACAAAGAGGATTTAAATTGATTTTTGTGGGGTAGATTTTCAAGGGTTAGGTATTTAGGCACACATATAAACTCTCGGGTCTTAGTAACCCGGCAGCCCCTAGTGGGGATGATCTGAAAAAGTCCCAGCCTACCTACTACCTGAGAAAAGTGCTTGCACTTGAGGTATATCAGGTGGGTAACCTTATCGTTACCAAGCTTAAAAACTGAGAAAAAGAGAGCGATAGTGAACTCAATTTGGCCTCTAAACCCTTAGGATTGGTGAGAAAAGAGACGTATCATTAGAATAGTCAATCCCCGAAAGCCCAACTTTCAAAAAAAACCAATTAGGAGACTCATTTCAGGCTAGAACTGCTGCTGTCAAACAAATTGGAACCCAGTTTTTGCCTGGCACCACTAATAGTTGCATCAAACCAAAAAATCCTCAAAATTACACTTGCGCATCTATTAGTTGCGCTAGCATAAAAAGGGGTATTTTTTAGTCTGGCGCATCTATTAGTTGCGCCAGCTTTGGGTACACAGCAGTAGCTCGATTATGGAGACCTGATTCACATCCCAAACTCTCCGATCAGTGTGTTTAATGCTTCTGTTTAGGCCCCGTAACTTCCGACACCCAATACACCCTCGCCGGTCAAAAGAAGGTGATTTCTTTTTTATTCGTTTCGAGGTATCGGATTGTTTGTATCGATTTTTGTGTCTTCAATAGATCAAAGGATCTCCCTTTGATTCTTTCGGAGCACTTCGCAACCATTATCGCGGAACTATTTAGGGTACGAGAGCCACCCGAGAAGGAAATTCAAAAAGCTCAGGAATCCTCATTTCTTTTTCACTTATGAAAATAATAAAAAAAAATTATCAAAAATAAAAATCTAATTGATTGGTGCCAGCACAACGGCATTATCGTACCCTCCGTCATCCCGTAAGGGAAGGAGGAAGCTTTACAGGCCCCATTCGAGGCACCCGTATCCGACCCGATACAGAGATATGTCGTGGGCCTTGGACCTGACTTATGCCGATCCTGACTCATCCCTACCATATTCTCCAACCCTTCCCATACCGAAGAAGCCTTTACTTCCACCCCCCTTTCCCAATCAACTCTAACCATAATCGGCCCTTTCGTTGCCCCTATCTTCCCTTCCATCACTTTCCAAAATACCCAAAATCCAAAGTTCCCGTCTTTCTCCCAAGCCATGCCTTCATCCACGGCCATCTCCAATCCCTCTCACCTTCCTTCACACCCATTCAAAACCCATCCTCTACCTTAACCAACATACCATATTTCTCATCCACCCAACCGGATCCACCCACATCCAATCCCCCACACATTCCTCCATTTATCCAAGTCATGGCCATCTTTTCCGAGGCCATGGCCAATTTTCCCCTCTCATTCTCTACCTCTGCGCCCCATACATCTTCCCCATATATGCCCATTCTATCTACCAATGCCCCACCTCATTCCTTCAACCACTCTCATATCCCGCCTCTTACCCGAGTCATGGCCAATTTTACCGAGGTCATGCCCAATTTTTCCTCTTCACACACCTCATCCATACCCCCCTAACCATCAAATAATCCATCTCCATTTGATCCCCCTTCCATGGCCAAGATGGAGGAGATTTTTCAAACCTGCAATAGGTGGAAGGCCTCCCAACACATCCCCTCTCATCCACACCACACACCCATGGATCCATCCCATACCCTATCAAACCTCCATGCCTCATCATTCCCCATGACCCCCATCATCCACACTATCTAAACCCTCATTTCCCCCATGTCCCAAGGCCCAATGGCCCAATGGCCTAAACTCCCATTTCCCACATGTCCCAAGGCCCAATGGCCCAATGGCCTAAACTCCTATTTCCCCCATGCCCCAAGGCCCAATGGCCCAAACTCCCATTTCCCCCATGCCCCAAGGCCCAATGGCCCAAGCCCCCATTTCCCACATGTCCCAAGGCCCAATGGCCCAAAGTCCCATTACCCACATACCCTAAGGCTCCATGGCCCAAAGTCCCATTACCCACATACCCCAAGGCCCCATGGCCCAAACTCCCATTACCCATACCCACCAAGGGCCCATGGGCTAGACCCACCAAGTCCCAATGGGCTAGACCCATCAAGGGCCCATGGACCAAATCCATCAATGGCCCATGGCCCAAACCCATCATGACCAAGGCTTTGTGGCCAAAGCTTCCCAAGGACCCATGGGCCAAACCTTCATAGCCCAACCCTCCCAAGGCTTCATGGCCCACACCCAAGCCCAGTAAGGCCCTAACCTTGGAGCCTCACACTCATACCCTTCACAATTCCTCCAAAATTTTAACCATTCACAACCCTCATACCCAGCTCAAACCCATGCCTTACATCAACCCCAATTCACCCATATCCCAACATCTCAGAGTCAGTTTCATGCCTTTCCCTAGGCCCAATGGCCTCATCAGGCCCCACTCCAAAATCTAACTTCCACTCCTCCCATCATCCAACAAAATTTCCCTCATCCCCAATGGACTAACCCAACCCCCACTCATGTCGTTCCCGTCCAATCCATGCAACACCAGCAAGAGAATCCTGCCCTCACTGTACCCTATATAGACTAGCAATATGAAGAGGACGAGATTAGAAGTAGTGGAGCCTATGCTGAGGCATTGACCAATCTTAACCCTCCTCCTATAATCTCCCACCCCCTGGTAGCCCAGAGTGAAGTCCAACCAACTGTCAAGAAAGTGGCCCCCGTATCCAAGGAGTTAGAGCAGTTGGATAAAATTCAAAAATAGTTGTTGAAGATGGATGGTGCAGAAATCCATGCCACGGACTTCACAGATTTGTGTTTGTTCGCTGAGGTCTCTTTGCCTCCAAAGTTTAAAATGTCAGCTTTTGATAAGTATAACTGCACTAGCAATCCTATTACACACCTCAAGTCCTACTGTGGGGACATGTGCCAGTATGGAGGGGACGAAAGACTACTAATAAAGGTCTTTTAGAAGAGTTTGACCGGTCCAACTTTGAGATGGTTCACATCTTTGGAACCATCCATGATGAAAACTTGGAAGGACTTGACGCACTTATTCCAGGAATAATATGTCTACAACATAGACATTGAACCGCGTAAGTCAGACATGGCCCGTTTAAAGCAAAACCTGAATGAGACCTTTAGCGATTATCTAGGGCACTGGAAAGCATTAGCAGCTCAAGTTAGAAACAGGATACCTGATGATGAATAAATAGAGATGATTTTCAAAAATACTCTACTAGTGATCTCAAAATTTTTAGTGTACCAGTAGCAGTCCAGCTTTGTTGATCTGGTAAGGAACGCCGATCGCTGTGAAGATGCTATCAGGGAAGGTCACCTAAATAAGAATATATCAAGTGGAGCCAATGGGGTTAGACAGTTTTTAGAGCAGAGGAACGAGAAGAGAATAAGGGTCGATGTCCAAAACATTGCCAATACCAAGCCCAATAATAATATAACATCATTCTAATTTCAAGCGGCCCAGCCAATACCAGTCAGAACTAAGCAGATGCAGAGTGCCGGGAATGGACAAGGAATGCAGATGACTCCGGAGCAGAGGAGAGCTCACTACGACTGAGTGTTTACACCCCTAGGGCAATCTCTGAGTGTACTTTTGCCTTTACTAATAGAAAAGGGATTAGTTACTATTCGTCAATCGCAACCTCCTCCTCACCCGATCTCAAAGAATTATGACCCTAATACCCACTACAATTTTCATCAGGGTCCGGGTCACCTCACTGATCGCTGCTTCCCATTGAAACAGGCGATCCAAAATTTAATCGATGCCGAGAAAATCATTCCACCTACACTTTCTCAAATAAACCAGCACATGAATATTCATCACGTGCCATTACCCCCACATCCTACAGGAGGAGCAGGTTTTAGACCCACCATCGGGATGGTAGAGGAATGTGAGGAGGAATTTGAATTGGATCCGTCCGATTACATCAGTGATCGAGAGAGCTATGTGGCACCATTGTCAAGAAATTGTGAAGAAAGGAATATTGGGGTGATTGAACACCTGAATTTATCAGATTATTTTCCCAGCCAGACACCACGAGTTGAACCCTTAGACCTTAGGGCTTATTTTTCATCACCCACTCATGTCAATTATGTGCATATAAATGTATATCAACCAACCACCACCCCCATCAATTATCCAATAGCCCACCATGCCCCCAATCCTCTGCCATAACCTATCAGCTACCAATGGCCTACTCTTACCCCTTTTCCCCCAGTGCCACCATCCTCAAGCTTCACCACTCCCATCTGGCCCAACATTACCACCCAACCAGCCATCACCGAAGTAAATCAAGTGTTACCCACACCTCTGGAGCTCGCAGTACAAGAGCGTCCGATACCAGCAGCCATACCATTTCAAATTTTGGGAGCAACCTATGATCCTCATCAGGTCCCGCTGAGTTATGAACAAACATATATCAATGCTGGCAGTAATAGAGAAGGGGCAGTGGACTTTGTGACCCGATCTGAGAAATTTTGAAGCAGTCGGAAGCACCAGCAGCAGCAAAAGCCCAACCAGAGAGAAAGAAAGATAACACCGTGAATCCTTTTGAGAAAATGAGTCTAGAACATATACTGGAGACTTAGCTGAGAAGAATGCCTGCCCATATTACTGTATGGGATCTTTTAATGACGTCTCCACTCCACTTTCAACTATTAATGGGGGCATTAAAACATGCGCACATATCACTCCAAGTTAGCCCAGATGAAGTCGGGCAAATAATTGGTCAAGTAATGGCTCCAAATGCCATTTCATTTTCAGATGCCAATTTACCGGACGAAGGGAGCAACCACTCCAAATCCCTTAACATCACTGTTGAGTCTGGAAATATGATAATTCCCTTGGTTTTCATGATAACGGGTCTGCATTAAACATATGCTCACTGAGAACCGCCACCACGATTGGAGTAGATCCGTGCATGCTGAGACCCACGAGGACTAGTGCTGGAGGTTTCGATAACACACGAAGAGAGATAATGGGAGAAGTTGACCTTGAGCTATTAATTAGGCCAATGACCTTCTCCATATTATTTCAAGTGATGGACATCAAATCCTCGTTCAATCTGCTGTTGGGGCGCTCATGACTGCACGAAGTTAGAGCGATCCCCTCCACATTGCACCAAAAGCTCAAATTTGCATCCGGGCATAAGATCATCACAATCATCATTGAGGGCACAGTGAGAAAGAAAAAGCCACCAACAACATTAAAAAATCCAAAGTGTTGGATGTACCGCACACTGTTGAGGACATCGACCTCCACAGTTTCGAATATGAGGTGTCGACGATACTCCCGGAGCCCATCGAGGGCATCATTCTAAGAACCGGAGGTAGAATGGTGACGGCAGTGGCCATGCTCCAAAAGTGGGGCTATCGAAAAGGAATGAGACTTGGGCCCAGATTGCAAGGTAGAAAGGAGCCCGTCACAGCTAAGGGCGGTCAAAAAGTCAGATTTGGGCTAGTTACAAGCCCACGGAGGAAGAAGTGCGAGAGGTTAAAGAAAAGGCCCGTGCTACGGCAGTCGCAAAAGCTAGGGGGATCCGCATTAAGGAGAAGCCCCGTCCCAGGCCTCATATCAAAAATTCATTTGTGAGTGTTGGGGTTGTGAAGATTGACCGGAATGGGGTAACCCGTTTAACCCCACATAAGCCCACAACACCGGTTCACCCCACCAATCCCAAATCACCCTTCCTAGCTTGGAGATAGACTTGGCCGCGTTATCCCTCTTTGAGGAACAACGGTCCGTACCTGAACAAACTCCCCCTGTGGTGAATCACCATAAAACTATATTAACATTTGAGGACATCATCTCGGACGAAATGGGGATCAACATGATGAAGGCTGACTCCGAAGAGACGTATCAGTCAGCACCCTCCATCCAAACAGGTAAAGGAGCGGCCTCTTAGGTATGCAACTGGGCATCTTTGCCCCAAGCCCTGGAAGCGGAGAGTGGCCTAATGTTTGGCGCTTGTTTCTAAAAATAAAACAACCTATAAAAAGTGAGATAAGCCCTTGGTAGGCAATACCTTGTATATACATAGACTCGTGCTGTCAAGGGTCCGTCTCTGAAGAAAATAAAATTTTCAAAAACATTAAAAAATATAAAGTCCAAAAATATTATCATTTAAAATTCCAAATAAAATACCATAAAAAGATGCCTTAATTGAAATACCCGTCCCACGTAAAATCGATCCCTTTCCTGTAGAAATACAAGAAGAGGTAGGAGTTACGAGGATATCCCTTTAGAGGAGCTCTCCAATGAGCTCCTTGACCGGATTGCCGAATTTGAGCATGGCCCTACCCCCATTGTCGAAGAAATAGAAGATATCAATCTAGGAATTTAGGAGATTCCCTGAATTACTAAGATCGGAACGTCGCTGTCTCCCGAAGAAAGAAAAAGCATGATCGATTTCCTTCGGTCATACTAAGATGTTTTTGCCTGGTCGTACGAGGGCATGCCTAGTCTGGACACCGATTTGGTCGAGCATGAGTTGCCTCTCTATCCTGATATGAAGCAAGTTAAGTAGAAGCTGAGACGTCTCTGACCTGAGTGGATATTAAAAATCAAAGACGAGGTCATCAAACAGTACGACGCGGGGTTTCTCATGGTATCTAAATACCCGCAGTAGTGAGCCAATATTATGCCTATACCAAAGAAAGATGGAAAGGTCCGTATGTGTATCAATTTCTGTAATTTGAACAAGGCAAGCCCAAAGGATGACTTCCCATTGCCGCACATCGACATCTTGGTCGATAACACTGCTAAGCACGGGATGCTTTCTTTTATAGACAGATTCTCAGGATACAACCAGATTAAGATGGCAGAGGTGGATCGAGAGAAGATTGCATTCATCACTCCTTAGGGAACCTTTTGCTACAGAGTCAAGGTATTTGGGCTAAAGGATGCCAGTGTGACATATCAGAGAGCTATGACTACGCTGTTTCACGACATGATACACCGAGAAATTGAAGTGTATGTCAACGATATGATAGCCAAGTCACCGGAGCGAAGCAATCATCTGGTAAACCTTCAAAAGCTATTCGAGAGGTTGAGAAAGTACATATTACATCTAAATCCACAAAAGCGAGCATTCGGTGTGATGTCCAGAAAATTATTGGGATTCATCGTCAGCAGGAGGGGGATAGAAGTCGACCCAGTCAAAGTTAAAGTTATCATAGAAATGTCGCCACCATCTACCAAGAAAGAAGTTAGAGGATTCTTAGGCAGAATATAATATATCAGTCGGTTCATTGCACAACTAACTCCAATCTATATGTCGATCTTTAAGCTACTTTGGAAGAACTCACCGGTTGAATGGAACGATGATTGTCAAGCAGCATTCGGTAAAATCAAAAGCTACCTCCTCAATCTACCTGTGCTGGTACCACCCAAGCCGAGGAGACCACTCTTGATGTATCTCTCCATGACGGATGTCTTGATGGGATGTGTCTTAGGCAGTACGACGAGACGGGAAGAAGAGAGTAGGCCATCTACTATCTGAGCATGAAGTTTACTGATTACGAGATGCACTATTCTCATCTAGAGAAAGCATGTCTGGCTCTTGTTTGGGCTACTTAGAGCCTTCGCCATTACTTGTTATCTCAGGCCATTCTACTTTTGGCCCGAATGGACCCATTGAAATACCTGTTCGAGAAGTCGGCTCTCATTGGGAGGACTGCATGATGGCAGCTTTTATTGTCTGAGTTTGACATCACGTACATCACTCAGAAGTCGATCAAGGGGCAGACACTTGCCGATCATCTTGCCGACAATCCTTTGCCAGATTATGAACCTTTGAAAACTGAGTTCCCCTATGAGGATATCCTATTCATGACAGAAAACGATACAGAAGAAGCAGAAGAATCTTAGGTAATGCACTTTGACGAGGCAGCAAATGCCAAAGGTCGAGTTGGTGCCATTCTAATTTTGCCGAAAGGATCCCACATACCCGTCTCTATCAAGCTCAACTTCCCTTGCACTAACAACATGGCCGAATACGAAGCTTGTGCCGTTTGTTTGCAGGCGGCTATCGATCTAAACATAACTCACCTCTGGGTATTTGGTGATTCGCAGTTGATCATATGTCAGACGAATGGGGATTGAAAGACAAAAGATGAGAAACTAATCTCTTACCATGAGCACCTCGAGGATCTAATAGTTTGTTTCGAAGACATGACATTCTCATATGTCCCCCGGATAAGGAATCGCTTTGCCAACACACTAGCAACGTTGGCATCAATGATAGAAATCCTGTATGGTGCTGAGATAAAGCTGATCATGATCGAGCAAAGGAATGAGCCGACCTTCTGCCTCAAGATTGAGAACCTACAAAGCCTGATGATGAGTCACCTTAGTTCTCAGATATCAAGAATTTCCTCAAGACACTAACTTTCCCTGAAGGTACGTCTAAGACGGACCGACGAACCATTCAACATTTAGTGACAGGCTACGTCATTTGTGGGGAATGCCTTTACAAGAGATCCTACAATAACATCTTGCTCAGATGCCTTACAGAAAGTGAAGCGATCAACATCATGAAGGAGATCCACGAGGGAGTATACGGTGCCCACATTAGCGGTCACATGATCGCCAAGAAAATTCTGCGGCAGGGATACTTTTGGACCACTATGGAATTGAAACATGTTCAGAAATGCTACAAGTGTCAGGAACACTCCAGTCTGATACACGCTCCTGCCATTGATCTTCACTGCATGACTACTCCTTGGCCATTTGCTACTTGGGGCCTTGACGTCGTCGGAATGATTAATCTAAAGGCATCAAATGGACATCGGTTTATCCTCGTCGCCATTGAATACTTCACCAAGTGGGTAGAAGCAGCATCATATGCCAACATCATGGCCAGTCACGCCAAGAAGTTTCTCAAGAGTAATATTGTGTACCGATTTAGAGTACCCAAGGATATCATCACGGACAACAGCACAAACTTTGAGAATAAATACATTCGAACCTTCTGTGAGCATTACAAGATCAAGCACCATCACTCGTCACCTTATTGGCCTCAAACTACTGGAGCCGTAGAAGCTGCTAACAAGACGGCCATCCGCATCCTAGAGAAGATGGTCGTCACCTACCGAGATTGGAGTGAAATACTACCATTTTCTTTATGGGCCTATAGAATGTCGATCCGTACCGCTACAGGGGCAACACCATTCTCCCTTGTGTATGGAACTGAGGTCGTCCTACCGGTAGAGGTTGAAGTACCCTCGCTCCAAATCTTCATGGAATCAGGCTTACCCGAAGCAGAGAGAGAGATCCTGCTTTGAATAATTAAACTTATTAGACAAGAAAAGACTCCTAGCCTTGTGTCATACTCAAGTTTATCAGGGGCGAAGCGCACGTACTTATAATAAATATGCTCACAGTCGAGATCTAAAGATAGGAGACATTGTGTTGAAGAAGATCTTTCCATCCCTCCACGCCGATCCGAGAGGAAAGTTCAAACCGAACTGGGAAGGACCTTATGTCGTCTGAGAAGTGCTACCGGGATACGCCATCTGCCTCGCCACCATGGATGGAGATCATCTTCCTGAGCCCATCAATGCTAGATACGTCCGACGGTTCTACTCTTAGTCTATCACAACAAGGTAAGTATTGATAAAATAGATACGTAACTGCTTAAGAACCACCTAAAAGAAGCCATCATTCCAAGCACAGTAGCCAAAAAGCATCCTTAAAAATGATGATATCCTTTGCTACCTCATTTGAGCCTGGACCTTTCTTTCAATAAACCCCTTCCCCAAAAAAATGTGTGTACATATACCAAAAAAAAAAAGAGAAGAGAGGAAAGTAAAATCAAAATTCAAAAAAATTGGAAAAGCCAAACCTCAAAAAGAGATAAAACAAAGAAAAAGGAAAAAATATATCGAAGAATTATGAGGCATGTACAGTAAAATCCCTAAGGAAGAAATTATGTTGTGAAAAATTGAGCTATATCAAGGAAACCCATTTAGCCCAGCATACCTTCTAGTCCTAACCTAACCCATGGCCAAGTTACACCCTGAAGAAAGCCCTCTTTTTAGGTTCTCAAGCAGTCATAGTATCTGTTAAGTCAACACAAGCCAAGCAGCGAGACGACACCAGAACCCCTTCCAGATGGCTATGACGGAATCAACGTCTATATCGTGGCTTTTAAAAATAAAAAGAAATAAAAAGAAAAAATATAATAAGAATACAAACTCAAAGTAAGATGGACGTGGTGAAAACCCGAAAGGGCACTACGGATAAAAACAGCGAGTTTGTGCGAATCAGGTGAAAACCCGAAAGGGCGCCACAGGTAAAAAGAGGGCGAAAACGGGCACGACGAACCCACCTTGGGCGTTGTGAGCAAAAGAGTTTAAAAAGAAAAAATTAAAAAGAGGAAAGGTTTGAATCGATTGATAAAATTAATGTTGGAGGGGCCCTTTTGGTTGCTCTCTTTGATCCCCTTCTTTCGACTGGGCCGCTCATGTTAGTTCAAATCAGGCCTCGACTAGAATTGTCTTTGTGAAACTACTTCGTCAAACGTATGACTCAAGGTAAGGAGAAAAGTTTGACTCAATCCAAAGGGATTGACATTCTAGTCTTGGTAAAGCTGCTAAAACTCACCCAGATTCGACCACTTAAAAGGGGGTTCGACCATGCTCAAAAGGGGACCCGAGATCTCACTCTGTGATTGAGGCAACAAACCAAACAAAAAGAGAATAAAGAGCAGGGCGGAAAGCTCTCTTTGTTAAAGGGACCCATTAATAAAAAAAATATAGAAGAAAAAATAAAAAAGAAAAGTCTTTATAAATATAATAGATTTTCCTTTTCCATTTACAAAATACACCGCTACACCATATCCCAAAAAATAGTCGGTGTGATCTCTAGCTTTCTTCCTTTCTTTCTTTCTTTTTACAAAAGTAGAAAAAAAAAACATAAAGAAAATATGTATACCAAAAAGTGTGTATCTATAAAGGGGGTTTCTTATGCCCCTTCTCTGTGTATCTAATTTGTGCAAAAAGATGTATGTGTAGGAACGAATCAACGGCCCAACTCGCGCTTCAAGGCACTAATCTCAGCGAGAAAACTATTCTCTCGGACATTCCGCTCGGTCAACCAACGTCAATGCAAGCTCGTGTACCTCTTTCGAGAAGCATCAGTAGCCTTGTGAGCAACATTTAAGGATCCTTCCAGACAAAGGACCTTGCTCTCAGCTATGTCAGCTCTGGTCTCTGCTATCTCTGCTCTAACTTTTTCTAGTGCTAAAAGCTCTTGCAGGACCCTCTTCTCATCAACCAACTGCTCAATACGAGCTCGAAGCGCTGTCTACTTCTTTGACCAGGGGCCTCCCATGTCAATACTCTCCATCTGATCCAGATGATCAGCAACAGGCTGCTCAGCCAATAGCCAAGCCTCGTACTCATGGGAAGACTGAACTGAATCTCCCTGCTCCATATCACACATCAGCGTTGACTGCCGCATCTCCCAAAGAGCAGCAATCTGATCTACGTCCCCAGAGGACCCCCTAAAAAAGATCAAGTCACATAGAGGGGGTTTTGCCTCATAAGGCACCTACTGAGAGCAGTCGAACTGACGCAACACCTGGAATGGGAAATAGAAGGTGCTGCTAGTCAATCCTAGGAGGGTGATGCCGTCATGGTCTCTGGAATGAACTACTGTGAAGGTCCGATCCAACCAAGGAACTCTCTATATCAGCTCTACATCGGTCAACCAAAGCTTCAAAGCTGACAAATCACCCTGCAGAAGCAAGTGACACCTACCTAGAAAGCATCGAGCCGCCTCACCTTGAGCGATATAAAAGTGTCGCACGGGTCCCAAGATAGCAAGATGCTCATCCAACAAGACCTGGAGCAGCAAAGGACATCCCCTGAGGCTCTCCACCTTACCCAGAGCAAATTCATCAATGCATCGGTATAATTCAGTAAGGACCAGGTGCATCACTGATCGGCCCTCTACCAACTTGGTCAAAAAGTCACAAAGAGTTAGAGAGAAGATCTCTCCCCCAGTAAAGAAAAGGACTTCTGAAATGAGACTGAGAGCAAAGGCTTTCGCATTGAAGATATTCCTAATTGGCAATTTTCGAAGACTTTCATAACCGAAAAGTTTTTTGAGGAATTTGATCGAACACCTTGTGGGCCCCCCAATGAAGCTTTTCTTGTACTCAAATTTCTTCAAACCGAGGGTAAGATGGATGGATTTAGAGTAGCTCGACTTCGGCGTGATTCTTGTGAAGCCTCTGTGGAACTTCAAGCCGGACAAATTGGATAACTCCTCAAGAGTGAGAGTTAGCTTCCGCTTCCCAAAATGGAACACATGGGCATTTGTATCCCAAAATGAAGTGGCCGCATGAAGTAGGTCCCACCATGGAGGAACCTCGAGAAATAAGGGAAGGCGTGATAATCCAAGCCACTCCAGTTTAATGAGCTCGCTCTCATTCAAGCTTCCAAGCTAACTTTTTAGAAAATTGGGCCCCAAGCCCAAAGAAATGAGTAAATTGGTTCCAAGCCCTCCATGTAAGGGAGGATTGGAAGTGGGTCCATAGACGTACAAAGATCTTTCAAAGATATAAAATTCAGTGTATGTCAATGGACCTACCCTTGGGAAAGCAAAAGAAAAAAATCAGCTGAAAAGGCCAAGTCAAAAAGAAAAGAAGGAGAATTTGGACTAACTCGGGCATATAAAGGCCCCACAGCTCCCCAGGCTAAAACTGGCGCAACTATTAGTTGCGCCAGTGCAAATTTTCCCTAGGATAAGCCTGGTGCAACTAATAGTTGCACCAGTACAGATCCCCTTTTCCATGCCATTTTTGGGGGTTATTTTGAGGATTTTTGTGGGCATTTGATGGCCCCCTTGCCAGTTAACCTGTTCACCTATTTTGTGCCTAAAGAACATTCACAAATGTAGAAGTCAAAGGACACCTAACATTAAAATCATTTGACTTTTGTGCAGGAGAAACTCGAACCGAGGCATGCAAACTCAAGGGCCACTTTTATTGGCGATCATCAAAACCATCCTGCAAGCAGTCGAATATATGCAAGGGAGAGACAACATGCAATCAAAGAAAAGCACTAAACATATCCAAACAGAAAATCATCCGAAAAGTGCCACAAATATCTGTAACAAACTTATCAAAATCCCAATAAAATTATCCCAAAATGTTTGAATTGTTCAAAATACAAAAGCTAAGCCGTAATCCTTGTTGGCACCCTTCGACTTCTTCCGCCGACTCGAGGAGCTTTGGAAAGTCTGAATATCTCCCACCCAAGACCATGCCTGCAAAAGCCAGCTAAGCAAAGAGCGCGACTCCTTGGCTCGTGCATGCTGCAAGTCATAATCAAATCAGAGATCAGGATCAATTGAGGAATAAAGGATAGTAAAACAGAGAGAAAGACTGAACAACAAGATACTCACCGCCTCCACGTCCCGGAGCTCTGCGAGGTTACGGTAATACGCCGCATGCTCCATAGTCGAGCCAAAGTTCTACATTCAGAGGGAAAGGATGTCAGATGCAGTGAATGATAACATATACATGCATTTATCAAAGGAGCCAAGACAATGAAAGAATGATCGTAAGAACACTTACCCCCTGAGCCACCTCAGGAGGAGGGACTCGGGCCGCTTCAGCAGAGATGTGTGGTTGCTTATCCATGTTGGTACATAGGTCCGAGAGAAGCCGTCGTCAAGGCGTCAGAAGGTCCCATAGACCACGGGCGGAGCACCACCAAGGGCACCCACATGAGAAGTACCCAATGGACCAGCACCTGAAGCATCCTCACTCGAGGGACCTACACCTGAAGCACCCTCACTCGAGGGACCTGCACCTGAAGAACCCTCACTCAAGGGACCTGCACTGGAACGGCCAGCACCTGAGGGACATGCCCCTGAAGTATCAGCAATACCCGCCACAGCCCTGCCTTCACCATCTGAATCATCTCCCTGCATAAATTATGAATAAAAAAAGAAATTCGCTCAGTAGGAACCAAAGCTGAATTGAAACCAAAAGGGAACTAATCTAGAAAAGAAAAGAGACTTACCTGGGAGCACGGGCCATCAAAACAAAGAAAGTTGGCGCTAAGGACAAAGCGCGGCAGGATGAACCGATATGGCAGGGACTCGTACCATAGCTGACAGTCCCCAAGCATGAGAATGGCATTAATAGGGATCCCATTACGGAGGAAGGCCACAGTGAGCTCCTCAATAATACTAACAGGATCCAAAACATCTGCAGGAGGGTCCATAGGTATGCCAGGATCCAAAACATCTGCAGGAGGTTCCATAGGTATGGTAGGATAGCCCTGATACTGTTTCACTACCCGCTCCCCTAGATAGTAAGCCCTGGCCCACGCCCTGTAGAAGAAGACCACGCGGCGATTGTTGAATAGGCGCGATGGACCTACGGCTATCCGATCTCAGAAAATGGAGGTGAGATACGGGCCATAAAGGATCTACCCAAGTCAAGAGGTGGTCAATCAGTCAAAACATGCAGCATAATAAAAAGGGAGAATTTCTGAACTGGAATAAACAGAGTTGAAAAGTCCTTACCTGCTCGGGGACCTTCTAACAAGTTGGAACCTCAGGCCCATCTCTAGGTGCTTCATGCCCATGTTGCGGCACCGAGATTGGTTCCAATTGCTGAGGAGAGGGTAGGTGTATGCCTCTGAGTGGAGAAGCGGGTGCCCAGGCTGAAAGTGATGGTACCCCTATACCTGAGAGGAGCAGTACACAAAGAACAAGTCAGTAGCATACAAAGATCATCTAAGTAAAATTGATGCAAGCGAAAGAGTTAGGAATTACCTCCAATGCCACCCAAAAAATCAACGGATTTGGCCTCCTTGATAGATACCCGGGCTACGCCATACACCAACCACGCGTATCCGGCCTCGCCCCAGTTGTACCTATGGACGTCGAGCCAGTTAGCCATAGTGCTCAGCAATGCCAAGCTGACTCGTCCACCACTTGTGTTCGTAAAGAGGGTCTTGCCTAGCAAAAGCAGAAGCGTGATGCGGGCCAGAACGATTGCCTGTGCGGGCTCAATGTACAGCTCCCTATCCGACAGGCCCAGATCTACCAGCTCACCAGCCCCAAAGAGCCTAGATAACAAGGTCATCTTGACCTCGGTACCATGCATCTACCCACGAGGGAGATAGTCCCCTATCAGTCTAACAATGTCCTCTCTGCTCGGCACTATAAGGCTGGCTATCGGTATCCCCCTACCCTGATGCCAGTAATCATCGCCCAATCTACGAGCGTCAATGTCATCTCGGCATAGGGTATGTGGAAGGTCATAGTCTCCGGGCGAAATTGCTCTATCAGTGCCTTTAAGTACACGACATCGGCCCTCATGGGGGGCAGGATAAAAACTCCCTAAAACCCACCTGCTCCAGCAAATACTTTACCACAAGGGGAACATAGCGGTAGGAATCTTGAAAGTCCAACCAGCCCCTGTGGAACACGGTAGGGGGTAGGTCCTGCGTCAAGAGAGAAATGCATCAGATCATGGAAATAAAGCAAAGCTGCACAAAAGGAGGAACTGAACTTATCTTTTACCTTACCCGCTATGCCGAAATTGGAGATATGAATGTATTGCTGATGAAGAAGGCCAGCTCGGGCGGCCTCGCCCTGCATCTCCAGCCAGGGGCCCGCCTTGCGCTCAATCACAAAAAATTGCTCCCGCAGGGACCATAGACTACCTTGGGCCCCTCCTCATGGCCCTCCTCGGGTACGTACTCTTCATCGCCGGACATTCGGGGGCAAAAGCAAGCAATCACATCAAAGCAGATCAGTGATAAAGAACACTTTTTTTTTTGCTACAGGCCAAGGGAAGGTAAGTATGCTCATCCTTTTTCTATTATTTTTAGAAACAAAAGTACACACATACAAAAAAAATCCCTTTTAATAGAATGAAAATGCAAAAAGTCCCTCCCTTTTTATCTTCAAAAGTAAAAAAAAATAAAACAAGTTTCCCTTTTCTGTGTTTAAAAATAAAGAAAGTTAAAAACAAAAAACAAAATCCTTTTATGCTCCTAAAATTAAAAACCAAAAAAAAGAAGTCCTTTTATGTTTAGAAAAATTAAAAACAAAATCCTTTTATGGTCCTAAAATGAAAAACCAAAAAAAAGAAGTCCTTTTATGTTTAGAAAATTAAAAACAAAATCCTTTTATGCTCCTAAAGTCCAAAAAAGAAGAAGTCTTTTTTATTGAAATAAAAAAAGGGAAGTCTTTAAAATAAAATAAAAACAAACAAAAAAAAAGAAGTCTTTTTTATTAAAATAAAAAAACTCAAAAAAGAGTCTTTTTCTTTATGCCCATAAAATCAAAAAAACCAATGCAAAAATAAATAAATAAAAATAATAAAATCGAGTCCTTAGAACAAAAAACAAAAAAAAAAACCAAAAAAAATAAACCCCTTTTCCTTAGTTGGTTTTCAAAAAAATATACAAAGACCAAAAACCATTTTCTTTAATTAACTTTCAAAAGAAATAGAAATCAAAAAAAAAATTCTTAATTAAAATTTTCGAGAAAGAAACCAAAAATCCCTTTTTCCCTAAATTAGTGTTCAAAAAATAAAAGACCAAAAATCCATTACTCTATATGCAAAATAAAAAATAAAAAAACAAACAAAAAAAAATCCCTTCTATATACACAAATAAAAATAACAAAAAAAAAATGTTTATTAGGCACCAATAAATCCATAAAATAACAAAAATAGGGCATTATTCATAAGAAATCATCCACACATCATCAATAAACATACATACAATAAAAATAAACCATTATTCATCAAAGAATGCAAGATCATAATCATTTTTGCAAGAAAAATCATGAAAACTAGGTTTCTAATGGTTACCCTTTGGAGAAAATAGGGCATTTGATCTAGCGCAAGGTGGCGATCAATCGGCACGAGCGAATGCCGGCAATGAGGCATGCGTAGAGGCGATGCAAAGGAACCCTAGGGGAGGCCGGTTTTCGGTTTGAAGAGGGGGAGAAAAAAAAAATCAAAAATTTGCCCTTGCTGCCCGAACTCAGGCTGTTTAAATTCGAAACCCAGCCAGGCTTGGCGCAACTATTAGTTATGCCAAGCTATTTTGAGCCTTCTTTTGGCTTGGTGCAAATAATTGTTGCGCCAGTCCCTCACAGGTCGGGTTTTGGGCTTGGTCCGAGTCAGATGCATAACCTGGTACCCCCCTCTTCGTTTTGCTTACTCCCTATAGATGCACGCGCTCCTAAACAGTATGTCGATCCTCATTCGACTTGCCTGAGAAATCATGCGAGAATAAAGTGGACCGAGATCAATGGGCATCCTACACAAAAAAGCCTGAAAAAGATTATAAAAAAAAAAAAAGAAATCTCGCATAAAAAGCCAAAAACAATTTACATAAAATAATAGTTCTAAAAAACCAAAAAAACTATCATAAAATGATAGCTTTAAAAGACCAAACAAATCGCATAAAATGATAACTTAAGAATCTAAAAATCCACAAAAAAGATAAAGAAATTCCCAAAAATAATTCACATAAAATAATAGAAGTAATAAAGTGATAAAATCATATAAAATAATAACTTAAAATCCAAAAAATCACATGAAATGATAAAACCCAAAAAATCACATAACATGATAACTCAAAATCTAAAAATCACATAAAATGATAAACATAAAAAGTCAAAAATTCTCACATAAAATAACAAAATAAATGTGTGTTTTGGAAAAATTGCGCGTACTCTCAAAAAGCATTGCGACATCTATTTGCTCCTCTCGGGTAATCGTGCTAAATAAATTTCAGGATCAATGGGTTCGCCCAAAGACCTCGAACCCCGCTTCAAGCAGGGACACCAGCGATCGGTCAAATGAGGCGGTCTATGCCTCATATGATTGGACACACAGCAACGCACATGTGTACTCCGATGCGGTAAAATGTCAATATTTCATCGACAATGCAGCTATGCTAAATTAACATCCTAAGTCTAAGGTTTGCCTTGGATTTTTGGATCCTACTTCAAAGTAGGATCAATGGTGTCAATCTCGATCAAACGGTCAATGTTTTGATCGAGTCGACTCCACTGCTAAATTTGTGCGATGAGCACTCTGTTGGTGGATTCATAAGAACGTGAGTGTCTAACTTGAGATTCATCACGAGCTATTTCACAGGTGTGAACTCTTGGTCTGTGCTGCCCAGGTGCACGGCCTACAGGGTTTGAGGTCCGGATAACTCCATTATGAAAAAGGTGCGGAAACTAACCTATTGAAAAAAAAACTACATGTCAATTAAACTATGTGCAAACATGCATCCAGAATGGTTCATTTCCCTTTATTTCCGTTGGCTTAAAACCTGTATTGGCATGGTATCCCTGTAAAGTATATGCCATGCATCTGGGTATTTGTAGGATGGTCGTTTGTTCTCATAAATTATACTCAGATGGGATCTGGGTCGAGACTTCCATCGCCTTTGTTGCTTATCGCCCCTAATGGGTGCATGTTTATGCATAGTTAAATAATTTGTAAGATCATTATCGGCAAAGACCAGGATTGGATGTCCCCTTCGGTGGGCACCCAATTTTGGCCGGATCTATTATGTGTCATTTAAGGTTGGATACTCTGGGGCATGATGATTTGGGGCACATTGAAAAAATAGCACGTACTCCCAAAAAGCATTGCGACATCTATTCACTTCGCTCGGGTAGTCGTGCTAAATAAACTTCGAGATCAATGGGTTAGCCTAAAGACTTCGAACCCTACTTCAAGCAGGGGCACCCGTGACCAGTCAGTCAAATGAGGTGGTTAATGCCTCATATGATTGGACACAAACTATAGACCCTTGCGTACTTGGTTTGCACCTATCTTTAAATGTGGGTCAAGCACCCTCCTTAGTTACGAAGTTGTTGTATTCAGAATGAATCTTGATCATCAAACTCCTTCAAATCATCTCGAGAAAGGACTATTTTTCCCAGCTTTTAGGCTTTAGCAAATTATTTTTTACCTCGGTTATGCCCAATAATGTCTCTAAGCACTTGGGGGCCGATTACCATGAGAAACGACCATTTTTTTCGACATACAGGGCTTTCATTTTCTCATCATGTTACTCATCTGATGTTTGAAATTCATTTTGAATGCAGCAGACTCATCAGTAATGCCTTGGGCCTCTTTGGATGTCTCTTTTCTTTGGCATTCAATCATTAGTGATAGGATACCAAAGAGGGGCATCTGTAAACACCCAAAATTGACCCAAGGCCCAATCGAAACACATTTCGAGGGAGGCTCATCTCTGAGCTTTTGATGGCATATATGAAACCCTTAGGAGCCTTTTTGAAACCTTAGGAGCTATTCCAAACCCCTAGGAATTATCCTAGATCCCTTAGGAACCTTCCCGAACCCTTAGAAACCCATCCCGGCCCTTAGAACCCATTTCGGACCTGAACCTAGCTTTCCCGAGAAATAGATAAAGAGCAGTGTACCAAGGGTAGCTGTGACCTTCTACTATAATCAAATTTCATACCATTGAAAAGTAGAAGTCTTCAGCTTTCCAACAGGCCAAGAATCACCCCAATTGGAGTTGTACACAAGAAGATATCACGTTTCGAAGAGCAAGGGAAAAATAGTAAATAGTGTGGAGACCCCCCACGGGCAATCAACTTCCCAAAGCCACTGTGCATTACTATTTTACTTTACATATGTTTGGCACAACTAATAGTTGCACTAGACATATGAACAGTAACTATGGGTTTTTGCCTCGAATTTTGATATTGGGGTTTGACTTATTGACCATCTTAACCTTTGAGATGTATTTTGGTAGTTCAGTTGCACCCATTTACTATCTATGTGCAACCTCTTAAGTGGTTTAAAGCCCCACCCTATCATCCACCATTGAAGCAACTCTTCACATTTTTCAAGGCTCCAAAAACTCTAAGAAACCTTAGATTGCCCATTACCTAATTGCTATTCCAAATTAGCTATTAAAGACCCTCCTAACCTCTCTTTTTCTTATAAATAGAGAGGCACCCCTCCCTTTACAAAGGCTTGAAAAAATTTATATTTAAGAGATTAAGGAATCCCTTCTCTCTCTCTCCTCTAGTGTACCATTCCTATACAAATTCCAGAACTTCAAAAACTCCTTTAGACCTTATCATTTCACCAAAAAAGCTCTAGGTTAGGTGTGTGTTACCCATAGCCTTCCCTCTCTACCTCTTAACTATCAAGCCTTAGGAGTTAGAACCCCATTTCTCATCATATAAGCCTTCAAAAGCTCACCGAAGCAAGCCAACGCAAGGCTCCACAGCGGTGCTACAAGGGCCCGATAGCTCCGTGTCAAGGGGTCGCTCTTCTACAACCTCAGTTCTGTGCGACACCTAACGCCCGCTGCGCTAAGTCAGCCTACTTCTGATACCAACAGTCGCGGGGTGTCCTTCGACGCGCTACCAACCCGCATGGTGCTCTGCTACCGCATGCAATGAAGCTAACCCATCTACACATCAGCTCTGATACCACCCGCCTAGAGGACCGAAACTCCCCCAACGTGGTTACCTCTGTTTCGAGGCCTACCACCCAGTGTATCATGCCCCTTACGACACACTCATTTGCACCACTGTGTTAAACTTGGCCTGCTCAAGCTTCACCCTGTGTACTACACTAGTACCTCGCTTTGCAACAGTCTTGGCATACAGCTCCCCATGCCATCATGTCTTGCCCACATACTGAACCAAGCGCACAACCTTGTGCCTACTCGTGCCGCTGTGCTCAACGAAGTCCCATGCAGCCCTCGTGCTGGCGTGCTCTACTGGGTCCCACGCAGCGTTCAAGTGTTCTCGTGAGGTTGCACAGTTGTATGCACCACGACGCATAGTCCGGGGCCAAACTTCAACCTCACATTGGGTGACACACAGCATCGCTGCGTCGACGTCCTAGGCCCACCCTTTCAAGCCTAGGAGACACTTGCGCCCCCTCTAGCAACGCAAGGCCCCGTGTGCGAGGGAATAACTCTCTAGCTCCCTTCCCCTATATAAGGGTAAAACAGTAATTCAGCCAAAATAGCAGGAGAACCTCAAACCCCTTGGTTTGACATACCGCAATGCCTTCACATCGCTAGCCTAATTTGGCTATGTCGCATTCGTGTCACGACTGTGACACTCCCTCGTCTTACCCATATACGACCGTGTCACGTCCTTGCAGCACGACCATGTCACCAGGGCCTCTTAGCCCCATGTCGCGTACCCTCTTGGCACCACATGTCGTGCCCCAAGCACTATACTGTAAGCTCGAGTATTGGCCCCATCACATCCTCCACCACTCCATAATGTCAATGTCCTCGTTGACTCATTATCACAGTGTACTGACCCCTCCAACTCCTCCCAGCTGGTTAGCATCTCATATCTAGTTCTTAGGTCCGCACCTTCCCACTAGCTCCCCACCATCACCCCTGCCGGGTCAACTTGGTTCCGCTGTCACAAGGCCCTCACCTGTTAACTAGCTTAGGAATGTCGCGTGCCCTCTTGGCACCACATCGCGTGCCTCAGCTGACACCAATTTGCTCAATAGCATCATCACTTCTGGATCGAACTTGGCTCTGATACCAAATGTCACGGGGTCGCTCTTCTGCAACCTCAGTCCTGTGCGGCACCTAACGCCCGCTGTGCTAAGTCAGCCTACTTCTAATACCAACAATCGCGGGACGTCCTTCGACATGCTACCAACTTGCACGGTGCTTCGCTACCGCATGCAACGAAGCTAACCCATCTATACATCAGTTCCGATACCACCCGCCTAGAGGACGGGAACTCTCCCAATGTGGTTACCTCTATTTTATAGCTTACCACCCAGTGTATCGTGTCCCTTACGACATGCTCATTTGTACCACTGTGTTAAACTTGGCCTACTCAAGCTTCACCCTGTGCACTGCACTAGTATCTCGCTTCGCAACAGTCTTGGCATGCAGCTCCCCATGCCATCATGTCTTGCCCACATACTGAACCAAGCCCACAGCCTTGTGCCTACTCGTGCTCCCATACTCAACAGAGTCCCACGCAGCCCTCGTGCTAGCGTGCTCTACTGAGTCTCACGCAGTGTTCAAGTGTTCTCACAAGGTTGCCTAGCCGTATGCACCGTGACATGTAGTCCGGGGCCAAACTTCATCCTCGCATTGGGTGACACACGGCATTGCTACGTCGACATCCTAGGCCCACCCTTTTAGGCCTAGGAGATACTTGCGCCCCCTCTGGCAACGCAAGGCCCCGTGTACGGGGGAATAACTCTCTAGCTCCCTTCCCCTATATAAGGGTAAAATAGTAATTCACCCAAAATAGTAGGAGAATTTCAAATCCTTTGATTTGACATACCGCAATGCCTTCGCATCGCTAGCCCAATTTGGCTATGTCATGTCCGTGTCGCGACTATGACACTCCCGCGTCTTACCCACATGCGATCGTGTCGCGTCCTCATAGCGTGACCACGTCGCCAGGCGCTCTTGGACCCATGTCGCGTGCCCTCCAGGCACCACATGTCGTACCCCAAGCACCATGCTGCAAGTTCGAGTATTGGCCCCGTCACATCCGGCTCTCCCCTCTATTCCTCTACCTTCTTGGTTATTCCTCTATCCTCCCATTTGTGCCATTACGCCACCGAATTTTCGGTAGGAACGGAGAGGCACAAATAGGATTTTAAGACCCTTTGGGCAAGAGGAAGTCTTTTTATTTTCTTTTATATTATTTTTGTTTTAACCATAAGTAGAGACTACATTAAGCGGGTTGATTGGGTGCCTAACACCTTCCCAATCGCTAACCGAAGCCCCTACTCAAGAGCCTTTGGTATAAACTAGATTCAGAATCATATTTGTGGCACTTCGGTGGTTATAAAATTGATCTAGGTTTCTCGGGACACCAAAAGCTCCGGGTGGAGACTCTAAATATTTATTAGAGAGTGCATCATCGTGACGGGATCGTAAAAAATCCCAAGGTTTCACAGGTTTGTTCGGCATTTTCGAGTCCCTCAGTACCTTTCATGAGATTCATCATATTTTCCTTGGGCACCTCCTTCTTTTCTTTTGATCTTGCATATCCATTTATATGTGATTAGTTGATCGTCCGTAAGGGAGAGAAATTTTTTTCAACCAAACTCAGAGTGGTTTTATTGATGAGTGTTATGATCCGTGGTGAGGTTTGGAGTTAAAACAATTGTCGAAAAAGCACGTTAGCTAAAATTGTTGAGAATCCAAATATCTTGCAAAGATTAACCATAGCACGTACATACCTTAAGTATAAATGGAATGAACTATTCTAGCTTGCAACATTTGACGGCATTTCTCATTGGCTAACAACTCATAAGGATTAACTTCTATGCTTTTATAGATTATTATATGTTTGTTCTTCTGATTTCATCTATCTTCATGTACAAACATGTTGAACATCTCATTAATTTCAATTCTCCTTTTTGCCTTGCCCATTGATTTTATTGTTTATAGTTGTCTTGCCCAAGGACTAGCAAGCTGTGAGTTTGGGGGTATTTGATAGTTTTAGAAATATCACATTTCTTACTCTCTTACTCGCCTTGATAGTACCAAATAGACAGGTAACTCGACTAATTGATGCCTTGTTTTTGTAATTTCAGATCCTCTGAGCCTTACACGAAAAGCGCCACTAAATGCTATTGGAAGCGGCACACCAAAATGACTTCTTTTCTTACCAAAAATACATGTACAGGAGAAGTCGTGTGCCCGACTTTGAAGTAGTGTGCACAACTTAGAACATAATTACAATGTGGCAGGCACAGGAGAAGTCGTGTGCACGACTTTGAAAGGAGTGTACATGACTTAGAGCAGAATTGCAATGTGACAAGCATAAGAGAAGTCATGTGCATGACTTACAAGTTGTGTGCACGACTCTAGCTTTCGAGGGAGCAAAAATTAGAGTTGTAAGTGACGTTGAATCTATTCTTTCACGAATCTTAGAGGCATGACTTAAAATAGGCATCCTAAATTAAGGCAAGGGATCCCCCTTTGTGACAGCCCGAATTTTGACACCCTGAAACCCGTGCCATCAGCACGATCCTCCAGACCGTGCCCCATGGATATGTACAGAATATTGGTATAAAAAGCAATAATGAAGAGATAAAGCAAATAATTACATAAAGCATAAAAAGTTAATGTGCCCAACTGACACATACAAAAGACAGTTCTACTTTCATGCCACTGCATGAACAGAGAACCGATCCAAACCATTGGTGATAAACAGATCACCCCAGGTGGTTCGCCAAAAGAAATAAATCAATAATTACATTATTTATCAAAAATAAAGGCTTGACATACCAAGCCGTACAATCTGCTCTCAAAACTACTCTTTGTCAAAGTACACAGCAGAGTCTCCTAAAAGAAGTCCTCGGGAGGAGGCTCCAACTCGTCCCTAGGCACGTAATCCAAATCACCCAGATCTACGTCTCCCGAAGCCTCAACCGCTGCTAACAATGGACCTGCGACATATAGTCTAAAGGGGTGAGCTACATCCTAGCTCAATAGGGAACAACACAATGAACATATAAATCAAAATCTCACATATATTCCATGATATTCTAAGCATGATGTGTCTATGCATTTGCTAGAAAACAGTTTAAAAGATGGTGATTTGCATTCAAGTTACTGGTAATTTGTATGTCTTACTTTACTGTTGATTTATCATAAATGACACTGAACAGGCCTAAAGCAAAACTTAAATCTTCAACTTAAGTAATCCCCGAGCAATATAGCATCGAGCCCCGATGGAATACCCACCATCGTCGTCTAAATAGACAGTTGTTATATGTATTTCCTGGGAATACTACCCAAGCCCCTTTCTCAATAGGCGGCGGGGTTAAATCTCATCTCAACATCCCTGGGATGTGCTTACTGTGTACGGATAGACCTCCGCACAGGTGTACGGATTAGCCGCCGTACCGGTCACGGATATCCTGTCGCGTCAATCGTGGGTATCCCGTCACGTCGATGGGGTATTCTAATCAAACCTCAAATAACAAAAATAACATGTGCTTCACATAAAGCTGTTCACCGTGTAAAGTGCTATCTTATATCAGTTAGGCCTCAACAGTAATTATTCAATCAGATATACATCCCTGGGATGTCTAATTTACTCGCATCACACTGATGCCTTTATTACTTTCTCATCCCCTGGGGATGTCTCATTCTCATTTGATTACTTGGTCTCAGTTACTCACATCACACAAATGCCTTTATCACATTCTTGGTATCACACATGCACCCTTTCACAAAAATTTACACAGTTAAAATATTTTCAGTTTGACTTCTATATCACTATATACATGCTCTTTCAATTAAAGTACATGTTTAAGGTGTTCCCTACCTCAGGTCTCCAAAGGTCCAAGCATCAAGGTCCCACGCAGCTCCTTGTGCTCGCTTTCACACGTACCACCTATGGTACACCACGACACATGCAATACATCACTAAAGATGTAATAAAGAAGGTCCTAGACTCTTCATGAATCTCAAGGTCAAACCAGAAAGTTTAGTAAAACTGCCAAAGTCGATTAATCGATTCCCAAAATCGATTAATCGAAACCCAAATCGATTAATCGAGATCCAAAATCGATTAATCGATCCCAAATAGATTAATCGAAATCCCTAACATAGTAAAGTCGATTCTCAAATCGAGTGGTTGAAAGTCCGAAATCGATTAGTCGATCCCAAATCGATTAATCGAAATCCAAAATCGATTAATCGATTTCCCAACTCGATTAGTTGATTTCCCCAGGTCATGTTTCTCCAGCCACTAGAGGTACCCAGTCGATTAGTCGATTCCTAAATCGATTAATTGACCTTCAACTTCGATTAATCGATTTCCAAATTGATTAATCGAAATCGGGAATCCCTGACTTTTCAACTTCCGGACCAAAATCGATTAATCCAATCTCAATTTCGATTAAACGATTTGGCCAGATTCAGCCCCCTTTCGGACTGTTCTTCCAAATCTTTTCCTTTTCTATTTTCTTTCTTTTCTAAGTCTTTAATCTACCATTTAAACCATACTTGACTAAATCTTAACCATCATACATATATGCATTTAATTATAATAAGACTTACCTCAAGAATCCCTTTAAAGGATTGATTTGTTGGGTTTGATGGCTAGGGATCCAGCTTTTGCTTCAACGATCCCAACGCGTTGAATCCGGCAATCAATGCTCAATCTTCTTCTCGATTTGCATTAACTCCTAGCTTCAATAACTCCTCTTGGTTCCTCTCTCTCTCTCTCTTCTTAACTCTTTCTTCAACCACCAAACAAAAGGAATTCTAGGGTTATTAAACCCTTATATTCTCTTTCCTATTTCGGTGTTAAGTGCATACACCAAAGATAGGTGTATATGACTCTAATTTAACACCATACACTATACTTAGGTCACATTCGCACCATGCCAGTTCATCATTTCATGAGTTCATTGTTTGACCATCACTTGGTCAAACCTACGACCAGTCAGGCACGGATCCCGAGGTCAAAGTTCAACGCTCAATTTTTTGGGATATTACATTCTCCCTACCTTGGGAATTTTCATCCTCGAAAATAATCCAAAGGTGCGTTGGTGTGGTACCCCACACACAATTAATGGCATATACGTCACACAGTGTAAGAAACAGAATATATGCAAGTACATCCTCAAAAAGTTGATCTATATTTCATTATCAAATTTCCAAAATTTACAAGTTTCTTTAACTATTGTTGATAATTACAATTTAGAATTGAATATAACAGTACAAAATATCCAAAAAGTGATCACAAAGTAAAACCATCGTTAGGCGCTCACGCCGTCCCCTCTCCTGGCTGATCTGATGCTGGGCGGGCTGCTCTAACGGAACTGGTGGCTCTAGTGGTGGCTAGCTCGTCTCAGCAGGCAGTGGCTGACTCGTCTCAGCAGGCGGTGGCTGCTGGGACACCGAGCCAGATGCATCGGCAGTAGAGGTACTCTCGTGAAAAGCGGCACTCGTATGAAACGTTGTCCGGCCCGCAGTCCACGCCTACTCCTGCGCGAGGCGCTGCTGAAAGTCTAACGGATATATGTACCGTAGGGTGTAGTACAGCAAGAAGTCCATCTGCCGGTTCATCCTCTCATTGTTGGCATCCATTTGAGCCAACACGTCCTCTATAGTGGGCGTCGGGCGAGCCGCTCACCGGCGGTATGAAGAAGTCGGTGTGGCAGTTGCTAACTGCGACGGTGGCGTAGGCGATGCGGTGTCATGCGAGGGTGCCCCCTCAGCTGGTGGATCAATGGGGTGTGCTCCCCCCACAGGTGGGTCCTGATGTGGGGGTGGGGGTGGTGGTGGTGCTACTGGTGCTGTTGCTGCTGCTGGTGCTGAAGCTGGGCCCTAAGCTGGTAGGGTCCGCTTTAGCAACCGATAACTACGACCCCATGAAGCGATCGAGTAATGCTTCAGGTGTTCGGTAGCTCGCTCCTCATGAGGCGAGACGGCGTATCCTGGAGCGTCTGAGTAACACTCCAGTATGCTCGAAATGAGGCGAGCATATGGCATCTTTTCTTTGGGCCTCAAATTGCCTTTCATCAACTTCCCTTTTATATAGATCATCCCCTCCAGGATGATTTTGGTAGCGTCAAACCAACGGCCACAGAAGGCCGTGTACAAGGCCTATTGAACTAACTCCACCCGCTTGGTGTCGTGGCGCATCGGGTAGAGGTTGCACTTGATTATGAAATCAAGCATCCACATGTAATGGGGGAGATCGACCCTCCTAATGGACGATCCCGACCCCTTTTTCCCATTGGTCATCCGGGTCATGATTTCTTCGAATCTCACCTCTTCCAGAAAGGGTAGAAAGAGGGTGGTTGATCGGTGCTGAAATATGACTATATTTCATACCTTAAATCCTACACTTAGCCGTTCGATGAAAGTATTTGATGGTTGTTGTGAGGTTTTGATGATAACAGGTGTTTCTGACCTTTGGATCTTCCAAGTGTATAAAAGAAAGAAATTAAAGGCTACAAAAGAGCTATGGACAAAAAGGGTCCAAAGAAGCGCTGAAATCCGTGAAGGGAATCAAACTCCATCAAGAAGGGGAAGATATTGAAGTTGCCGCGAGGAACAAAGTGTAAATAAGCCTTCGCGCAGTTGGAAGAAATGGCCGTCGCGCGGTTCCCGCGCCACACACTTCAACCTAGCGACTACAGCAATTCAACCACGCGAAGAGCACTATCCAACCCAGCGAGGAGAAATCTAACCTAGCGAAAGTCTGTGCATTTCAACTTTGGCATTGTCACGAGGGCATATTGGAGATTTCCACCAATTAGGGCATCTACTTCCAACTAGTGTCAATCGATTGAGACATGAAATTCAATCGATTGAGACAAAAAGGCAAAAGTGTCCTAAAGGTGATTAAACTAGTGTCAATCGATTGAGACATGAAATTCAATCGATTGAGACAAAAAGGCAAAAGTGTCCTAAAGGTAATTAAATTAAAAGATCAATCGATTGAGATTTAAGCCTCAATCGATTGAGGCAATTAGGGTTAGGTTGAATCGGCTATTATAAATAAGAGGCTGCGGCATTGTAAAAGGGAGTTTTTTTTTGGGAATATAGGAGAGTTTTTAGTGTAGGGTTATCTTCGGAGAGCTTTTAGTTTTTAATTTTAGTTTAGTTTTTAGTTTAGATTTTTTTGTAAAGAGACTTGCTTAGAACATATTTTTATTTTTAGTTTTCTTTTCTCTTGGGAATGGACTTGAATGAAATTGAAGATCTTGCACCAAGGATGAGTGGCTAAAAGCTGTAGATCGGGGAAGATGCGATCCCCAGATAAGTACCCATATTTTATGTTTAATGCCATAGTATAATATTGTCATCATCAAATCGTTTTCTCAAAGTTTGTGATTATGTTTATGTTGTTTTGATCTAAACATCATGAGATACGCTATGCTTTTAGCATGATTCATACCGCAATGTTAAATGAAAGTCATCGTTTTTAGATAGGGTATGCCGGGTTAATGATCATGCTTAATTACTAGTCATTTGATCTTTTGGAATGATGGTGTGTTTGATGATTAATAAAACTGTGGGTTTAATAATAGAAAGGGATGCAAATCTGGGGTAGCATATTCCTTGATCTCGTTTTAAAATTTGTTCTTAAATTTCTCATTACATAATTTTTAGATTAATTTATTTTCTTTCTTGCAATTAGAAAAAGTGTTAATTTTTGGTAAAAATTAAATCTGCCCCTTGGTACTTCCTCGGGGATATTTTCTAAATCTCTAGGAAGAATTGATTAAAATTTCAGATTTCCCTGTGGGTTCGACACCCTTGTTCTTGCCTTACTAGAACAGATCTTGTACACTTGCAAGGGTTTATTTAAAATCGATCAAGTTTTTGGCGCCGTTGCCGGGGAGATCGGCGAAATTTTGAGTAAATTCCGATTAGAGATTATTTTTTTTGTTTTTATAACAGTCAATCGATTGAGACTTGTTTCTCAATCGATTGAGGTTGTGTGTTTTTGGCAATAATTGTGCCTCAATCGATTGACTCAACTCTGTCAATCGATTGACAAACTTGAAAATTAAAAATTAAAAAAAAAAAAAATTTCTTTCCCTAATTTTCTTTCTTAGATTAAATTTTGTGATATTCTTTAGGAAGTTTAGGTTTTTAGAAGTTCTTAGTTTAGAAGTTTTTTTTATTTTTTATTTTTTATTATTTTCCACTTTTAGAAATTTTAGGATTTTCTAAAAATTGGTTATTCATTTTTTTTAGGAAGTTTATATTTTTAGGAAATTTATATTCTTAGTTTAGAAGTTTTCTTTTAGGAAAGATTTTCTAGGTTTTTAATTTCTAATTTCTAATTTTCGAATTTAGATTTTATTTTTATTTTTTTGAATTTAAAAAAAAAAAAAAAAAAAAAAAAAAAAAAAAAAAAAACATAATAATAAGAATAATAATAATAAATAAAAATAATAAAAATAAAAATAAAAATAAAAATTTCCTGAGTGGTTTTCTTTCCTTTTTCTTCTTACTTTGCTCTCTGTTCATAGCAGCATTCAATCGATTGAAGCTCCTTTCTAAATCGATTGATACTGAGCTACTTTCTGTGTGCTCTCTACTCTTTTCTCAATCGATTGACATTCCTATGTCAATCAATTGACAGAACTCTTGTGTGTTTTAATCTTTGAACCTCAATCGATTGAGAGAAGCCTCTCAATCGATTGACTGACAAAGTCTTTTTCTGATATTCTGTGTGCTTTCTGACTCTTGGAACCTCAATCGATTGAGAGCATTTCCTCAATCGATTGGTGACCGACAATCATTTGTGTGAAATTTTATAAGCTTACATCAATCTATTGAGACCCGTCCCAATCGATTGAGTCTGCTTGAGGATTTATTTTGGGTTCTTCAAACCTTTGATTGTGGGTGTGGTGTATGAGCTTTACTCGTTCTCATCACCCACATTTGCTACCGTTTAATCCGGAGATCGAACGATCTTTGCGAGACAATCGTAGAATCCAAAGGAATCAGTATCATCCTACTGATACCATGGCTGATCAAGAGCAAGAAATGAATGAAAACAACAACCAGAATGGCAACAATGTAAATAATGGAAATAATGGGAACAATAATTACTATGAGGGACCTAGAACACTTGAATACTATAATGATCACGGTTTTACGAGGATCGATGTATCATGCATGCTCCCATTCCAGGGAATCATTATGAATTCAAATCAGCGATGATTCAAATGCTACCAATATTCCATGGTTTGGCAAACAAAAATCCGCACGTTCATCTGAACGAGTTCACTGGGGTATGCAAAATGTTCAGAGTCCACAATGTTACTGATGAGATAGCGAAGCTCCGACTCTTTCCGTTCTTTTTAAGAGACAAGGCAAAAACTTGGTTCTATTCTTTAGAACCGCAATGTATTCAGAGTTGGGCCGCGCTACATCGGTTCCTCAAAAAGTATTTTCCCATGACTAAAGCCATAGAGATGCGTCAAAAGATCCTTTTCTTTTCCCAACAACCTACAGAGACATTCCATGAATGTTGGGAACGTTTTAAGGAGTTGATCAGAAGTTGCCCTAACCATCACGTTCCAAGGTGGCAACAAGTCCAAAGTTTCTACAATGGACTGATTCCTGAAGAAAGACGCATGGTTGATGCATCTTGCGGTGGATCTTGTGCCACGAAAGAGGCCGATGAGTTGTGGGCATTGTTTGAGAAATTGTATCAAACCTCGATACAAAGTAAGACACTGGGGCGAACCACTTTCGACTTAGCACCTAAATCTCATGTGTTGACCAAAGACGGATTGTATGAGGTCAACAATAATAACTCTGATCTATCAACCAAGGTTGATATGCTGTCCAAACAGATGAACATGTTGTTAGCTGCAACCAAGCAAGCTAAAGTTCCTGTCACCCCCACTGTATGCTCAATTTGTGAACACCCAGGTCATATGGCTAATGAGTGCCCAACTACCTTGACATTCCTTCCTGATGAATCTACTCTTCCAGAGCAGATAAATGTCACTCAATCTTATCAGCGGCAAGGTAGAAACGTGTACTCAAATACCAACCCAGAGTGGAAAAATCACCCCAACTTAGGATGGGGTGGATCAAACCAAACTGGTCAGGTCAACCAGCAATACCGAGCCAATCCTATGAGTGGACAACAAGCGTTTCCACAAAATTTTCAGCAAACTTTCCGTCCTAGCAATTTTCAGAGAATTCTAATTTTCACGAATTCTAACTTTCAAATGTAATGCTCCATATTCTCATCCAAATTCGATTTCCGGAAAATCGAATTTCAATCAATCCTAATCAATCTCATACAAGCACTTCAAAGGATTACGATCCGAAGAAGAAAAGGTGATGCTGATATGCAATCTTTTCAACAGATGATAATCGACCAAGTCGATCAATTGGCAAATCAAGCTGAGTCGAGAGGAGGTAAGCTTCGACCAACCCATCAACAATCCTCGCGACCAAGCATCATCGATGAAGGACCATTAAATAGTCAACAGGTTGAAAGCTATTCGTGTTGAGAAGTGGACGGAAGTTCATAATCAATGGAAATGCGGCGAGAGGAAGAAAGTGAAGCAGACAAAGAGCAGGAAGCAGAGAAAGAGAAAGAGTCAGCGAGAAGAGCGGAGAAAGAGAAAAGAAAAGAGAAAGAGGAAGAGAAAAGAAGAGAGAAGGGAAAAGAAAAGGTGATAGAGGATGAGTCTCCCTCAACTGTCCAACAAGGACAAGACGAAGATTCAGAAGGGGAACCCGTACCTTTTGTCCCAAAGGCACCATTTCCTCAATGCCTAACTCCTCCATCAAGAATGGGAAAGGGACCAACAAAAATGGAAGATATTTTCGAAACATTTAAGCAAGTAAAGATAAACCTTCCATTGCTTGAAACGATCAAGCAAGTGCCTGAGTATGCAAAGTTTTTCAAAGATTTATGCACTCGGAAGAGAAAGGCACGTAATCATGTTTCGAGGAAAGTGTTCTTGACTAATCAAGTCAGTTCCATATTGCAATTGGAAACCCCACAAAAACTAAAAGACCCTGGAGTTCCTACTGTTCCATGTGTCATTGGTGGGCAACCAGTTGGGAAAGCGTTATTGGATTTGGGAGCCAGTGTTAATTTAATCCCATATTCATTGTACGAGAAACTCGGACTGGGTGAATTGAGACCCACAACGGTCACACTGCAACTGGCAGATAGATCAGAAAGACGATCGAGGGGCGTTATTGAGGATGTCTTGGTTGGAATAGATAAGTTTGTCTTTCCAGTGGATTTTGTTGTTTTGGACATGGACACACCTGTTAAGTCACTTAATCAAGTCCCCATCATCCTTGGACGTCCGTTTCTCGCTACTGCCAACGCTTGCATTAATTGTCGAACGGGAGTCATGGACGTTTCTTTTGGAAACATGAAGGTTCGATTGAATATCTTCCATGCGATGAACCATTTCCCAAACGAGGATGAGGTCGAATGTTTTTACATCGATCAGATAGATGAAGTGGTGGATGAGGCATTACCTTCAATGCTTACCAAAGAGGAATTTGAAAATGCTTTGTTGGCCATCTATGAAGAGAAAGGATCGGAAGAGAAGCAGTCCGACGAGATAGAGTCTAGCTCATCATGCCAGGATGATCACTTAGATGCGAGTGTGCCTGAGATAGAATCATTACCTGTTGAGGTGAAGGAAGTGCTGCCTCCATCACTTGAGCAGCCACCAATTGTGGAATTGAAACAATTGCCAGAGTCCCTCAAATATGCTTTTCTGGGACCTCGTGAAACACTTCCAGTAATAATCTCATCCACGTTGTCAGCAGAACAAGAAAAAGAGTTGTTGAAGGTGCTGAAAGAGCACAAGGAAGCTATCGGTTGGACTTTCACTGATCTCAAAGGGATTGACCCATCGGTATGTATGCATAAAATACATTTGGAAGATGAGAGTAAACCTTCAAGGGAACCACAGAGGTGACTTAATCCAAACATGCAAGAAGTCGTTCTAAAAGAAGTCATTAAACTCCTTGATCTTTGGAATCATCTATCCGATTTCTGATAGTGAATGGGTTAGTCCAGTCCAAATTGTTCCGAAAAAGTCCGGAATCACTGTGAAGGAAACTGCTGAAGGAGAATTGGTCCCCACTCGAGAAACTACTGGATGGCGTGTCTGCATTGACTATCGGAAATTAAACACCGCTACCAGAAAGGATCATTTTCCCCTTCCGTTCATTGATCAAATCCTTGAGAAGTTAGCTGGGCAAGAGTTTTACTGTTTTCTTGATGGGTATTCGGGATACAATCAGGTGCCTGTCTACCCAGCTGATCAAGAAAAGACAACGTTCACATGCCCTTATGGTATGTTTGCATACCGCAGGATGCCATTCGGCCTATGTAATGCACCGACCACATTTCAACGGTGTATGTTGGCCATATTTTCAGATATGATCGACAAATTCATTGAAGTATTCATGGACTTCTTCGGTTTTGGGAGAACCTTTGATTCTTGTTTGAATCATCTTTCACAATCTTTATGCAACGTTGTGTTGACTCCAAACTTGTTCTTAGGCTGGGAGAAGAGCCATTTATGGTTAAACAAGGGATTGTTCAGGGCACATTGTTTCACGAGAAAGGAATCGAGGTGGATAGAGCAAAGTTGATCTAATTGCTAACTTGCCACCACCCAACAAAGTGTTCGACAAATTCGATCATTTTTGGGTCATGGATTTTATAGAAGGTTCATTAAGGATTTGAAGGTGGCTAAACCATTGTGCACCTTGCTTGGCAAAGATGTTCCTTTTGAATTTACTGAGGACTGCATGCAAGCATTTTTGAAATTGCGAGAGCTCTTATCCAATGCACCAATCATCCAGCCACCGGATTATTCTCTCCCATTCGAACTCATGTGTGATGCATCTGATTAATTGGAGCTGTCCTAGGGCAGAGGGTGAATAAATTACCTCACGTAATTTATTATGCTAGCAAGTCATTAATTGATGCCCAACTCAATTACACCACCACCGAGAAAGAATTATTAGCTGTGGTGTATGCTCTGGACAAGTTTCGTTCCTATTTGCTTGGATCGAAAATAGTGGTCTTTTCAGACCATTCCGCTCTGAAATATCTTCTAGCAAAGAAGGATACTAAACCGAGATTAATCCGTTGGATCCTTCTGCTCCAAGAGTTCAATTTCGAGATTAAGGATAAGAAGGGGGTTGAGAACGTGGTGGCTGATCATTTGTCGAGAATTCTACCTGAAGAATCTGCAATACCTGAGACCATCCGTGACACGTTTCCGGATGAACATTTGATAGCAATTGATGTAGCTTGTGCAAAGGTTCCATGGTTTGCGAACATTGTGAATTATCTAGTTACTGGCAGAATCCCCACTAAGTGGGGTAAGAATGATAAGAATCTCTTTTTCTCCCAAATAAAATACTATTTTTGGGATGAACCATGTCTGTTCAAATTCTGCTCAGATCAGATCATCAGGAGATGTGTACCCGAAGAGGAGCAAATGAGCGTCCTACACTTGTGTCATGCTGGGCCTGTGCCATTTTGAGGAGAAGACCGCCAGAAAATCCTTCAAAGCGGATTCTCGGCCTCCATCTTCGTGATTGCTCAATTTTGCACGGAATGCCGACGATGTCAACAGCTTGGCAATATTTCAAAACAGAATATGATGCCCCTTAATCCAATTCTGATTGTTGAAATTTTTGATGTTTGGGGGATTGACTTTATGGGTCCTTTTCCCCCATCCTTTGGGTTTTCATATATTCTAGTGGCTGTTGATTATGTCTCAAAATGGATAGAAGCTGTGGCAACCCGATCGAATGATCATAAGGTTGTGGTCAAATTCCTCAGAAAATGTGTTTAACCGATTCGATTCCAAGAGCAATCATCCGATGGCGGTTCACATTTTGTAATAGCCTTTTTGCCACCTTAATTAAGAAGTACGGCGTCACACACAAAGTTGCTACGCCGTACCATCCTGAACTAGCGGTCGTGGAAGTGTCTGTCGAAATTAAGCGAATTCTAGAAAAAACGGTCCGACCGGATAGAAAAGATTGGTCAAACCGGCTCTCAGAGGCTCTGTGGGCCTATCGGACCGCATTCAAGACTTCGATTGGAATGTCTCCGTTTCGAGTTGTTTACGGGAAAGCTTGCCATCTTCCTGTCGAATTGGAGCATAAAGCATTCTGGGCGATAAAACGATTTAATTCTGACATGCAAGCAGCCGGGTCGCATCGCCGATTGCAATTGAATGAATTGGAGGAATTACGCTACGAAGCGTATGAGAATTCGAAGATGTACAAGGAAAGGTACAAAAAGCTGCATGATGCGTCCATTTCTCGAAAAGAATTTCACGTTGGCCAAAAAGTTTGGTTATTCAATTCCCGACTGAAGCTCCACCCGAGAAAATTAAAATCTCGATGGGAAGGCCCATTTCAGGTAGTGTCCATTAGTGCGCATGGTGCCATTGAAATTCGGAGCCTTGCTGACAATCGCATTTGTAAAGTTAATGGGCACAGACTCAAACCAATGTTTGAGCCGGTCACCCAGTTTAAGATTGAGGCGATGCACCTCCGTGATCCTGAGGATTGATCCGAAAGGTTGAGTCGACATGTAAACTCGGTAACTTCCTGGGAGGCACCCCAGTGTGTTTTACTTATTTTTGTTTTCCTTTTTGTTTTTGTTAGTTCTAGAATTTAGTTTTTAGTTTAGTTTAGGTTGTTTTTTTTTACTTTCCAAATACATATAGCCACATTACCTTCAATCTATTTTTGGTCATGTTCTAATTTGATGCATATATTCTCTGCACCTGATCTTTGTGTGAGGTACTTTTCAACAGGTTTGAGGGTGCCTACTTATTTCAAACAATGAGGACATTGTCATTCTTAGGTTTGGGGGTATGGTTATCTATCTTGTGTTATGTATTTAAAAAAAAAATAATAATAATAATACTAATAATAATAAATAAACAATTTTAATCATCATACATGATTTACTTTGCAGTAGTTTTCAAACTTTAGTTGATGATGCATGAGAATTTAATTTTGAGAATATTGATGGCATATTTTGATTACTTGTATCTAGGATAATGAAGCTTAATGTGATAATTTGTGGATGACTTTGAAATTCATGCTTAGAATTTGTGCACTTATACCAAGCTAAGATTTAGAAATCGATGAATTATTTTAAACGTTGGATCGTAGGTTCTTAGTGGAGACTAAACCTGGTGAGCTTTAGAGCTAATTTCCCGTCATTGATGAGTGAATACATAAACTCGGAGTTTTCTTTGAATACGAATTATTTTGCATAATCTCATACATTTTATTTTTGGCTTGTGACTTTGCATGAAATCAAATTCATATTATTGTGTTAGAATGTACTGTATATCTACTCATGACAAATAGGCAAGATTACCATCTTTTAAGGATATGATTGAAGGCCATCTTTGGCTCGTTTGTGCTTAAAATGTCCCACCTCATATAAATTTATCCTTCTAGTACCCCTTTGAGCCTATTGAAAAATTTACCTTTATACATTCTTTGATAAGCCACATTAACCTTTAACCCTTTACCATTTCTGAAAATTCAGCTTTACCCTTCTTATTTCTGAGACGTTGGGAACGAGGGATGAAAATGAGTGAAAAGAGAGTAAGTGGAGGGATACCAAGTTGTGGTGTTTACTGAGAGTGTATGGCAAAAATATAAAAGAAAAAAAAAAAAAAAAAAAAAAAAAAAGAAGAGAAATTTGACAAAGAATGAAAAATGTGAGGTACCATTAAGAAAAGAAATTCAAAAGAAGAAGAAAGAGTGAGAAGAGAAAAATATTGAAAAAAAAAAAATGGTGAGAAATTAGAAAAGAAAAAGAAGAGCAATAGAAAGAAAAAGTTAGTACCTTTTCTGATTTCTCAGAAATTTTGAATCTAAATTCCCTTTCTTTCTTACCCTTTCCTGAGCCTCATTACAACCCTACAAAAGACCTTCATGATCTGATCTTGCATTGGTAACTGCCTTGTGGAAAGTAAATATGTGATACCTATGACACTTGATATGACATGCTTAGGATATTCAAGTATCTATTCTTATGAGATCTGTTTTTTTTGTTCATTGATTACATCGTGTTTCATTTATCATGTGAGACCTTTTGATTTGTTTTGTATTGATCTCTCACATGTGTGCGAAAACTTACCCATCATCGGAGTGATTTTATTTCGAGAGTATACCTAAAGTGAGGATTGAGTTGAGACATGAGATCCGATGATTTTCCGTTTGGACTAGTTCTAAGATGGATGAATCTTGGTTTTGGTATGCACACACTTCACGTTTAAGCATGAATGAATGAGTTATCTAACAATTTGAGCATTAGATTAATTTGAATGGATACTAGCATGATTGACATGACATTGGTATTTAAGATTGATGATTCACATGTTGAACCAATTAATGATGTTTTTGTTTTTGAATGGTATATATGTTATAAAAAATCATGTTTTGAAAACTCAATTTTGCCGATGGTTTGAAATTTTTTTTTGGAAGTTTGTGGGTAACTTCACTGTAAACCCTCAGGAGACACAACTCCTCCACTAGGGATCACCTAGGGGTTTAAAGGCTTGTTGCACATGCTAAGTGCAATCGTGTTCCCTACGAAAGTGGCATTTAAATTTTAGGATGTTAGTTTTATTTTTATATTTATCATTCTCTTTGCTCGAGGACTAGCAAAGTGTAAGTTTGGGGGTGTGATCGGTGCTGAAATATGACTATATTTCATACCTTAAATCCTACACTTAGCCGATTCGATGAAAGTATTTGATGGTTGTTGTGAGGTTTTGATGATAACAGTGTTTCGACCTTTGGATCTTCCAAGTGTATAAAAGAAAGAAATTAAAGGCTACAAAGAGCTATGGACAAAAGGGTCCAAAGAAGCTGAAATCCGTGAAGGAATCAAACTCCATCAAGAAGGGAAGATATTGAAGTTGCGAGGAACAAAGTGTAAATAAGCCTTGTGATTGGAAGAAATGGCCGTGTCGCCACACACTTCAACCTAGCGACTACAGCAATTCAACCACGCGAAGAGCACTATCCAACCCAGCGAGGAGAAATCTAACCTAGCGAAAGTCTGTGCATTTCAACCTGGCGACTGTTTCTGCTGAGGGCATATTGGAGATTTCCACCAATTAGGGCATCTACTTCCAACTAGTGTCAATCGATTGAGACATGAAATTCAATCGATTGAGACAAAAAGGCAAAAGTGTCCTAAAGGTGATTAAACTAGTGTCAATCGATTGAGACATGAAATTCAATCGATTGAGACAAAAAGGCAAAAGTGTCCTAAAGGTAATTAAATTAAAAGATCAATCGATTGAGATTTAAGCCTCAATCGATTGAGGCAATTAGGGTTAGGTTGAATCGGCTATTATAAATAAGAGGCTGCGGCATTGTAAAAGGGGAGTTTTTTTGGAATATAGGAGAGTTTTTAGTGTAGGGTTATCTTCCGAGAGCTTTTAGTTTTTAATTTTAGTTTAGTTTTTAGTTTAGATTTTTTTGTAAAGAGACTTGCTTAGAACATATTTTTATTTTTAGTTTTCTTTTCTCTTGGGAATGGACTTGAATGAAATTGAAGATCTTGCACCAAGGATGAGTGGCTAAAAGCTGTAGATCGGGGAAGATGCGATCCCCAGATAAGTACCCATATTTTATGTTTAATGCCATAGTATAATATTGTCATCATCAAATCGTTTTTCTCAAAGTTTGTGATTATGTTTATGTTGTTTTGATCTAAACATCATGAGATACGCTATGCTTTTAGCATGATTCATACCGCAATGTTAGGCTGAGTCATCGTTTTTAGATAGGGTATGCCGGGTTAATGATCATGCTTAATTACTAGTCATTTGATCTTTTGGAATGATGGTGTGTTTGATGATTAATAAAACTGTGGGTTTAATAATAGAAAGGGATGCAAATCTGGGGTAGCATATTCCTTGATCTCGTTTTAAAATTTGTTCTTAAATTTCTCATTACATAATTTTTAGATTAATTTATTTTCTTTCTTGCAATTAGAAAAGTGTTAAGTTTTTGGTAAAAAATTAAATCTGCCCCTTGGTACTTCCTCGGGGATATTTTCTAAATCTCTAGGAAGAATTGATTAAAATTTCAGATTTCCCTGTGGGTTCGACACCCTTGTTCTTGCCTTACTAGAACAGATCTTGTACACTTGCAAGGGTTTATTTAAAATCGATCAATGGTCTCGGGCACAAAGTCTAAATAACATTCTAGGACTTCGTGGATGTGGCGACGAGTGAAGGTATAGTCGCGACCCTCAATGGTGGTCGTAACAATGTCATCGGTAGGCCCCTCCTTCAAGCCTTGGTAAAACAGGCGGACCAGTCTAGGGTAGTAAGACCCGCGGAGTGGCTTTAAGAGATTGTCGAGGCCGACCTTTACCAAGTAGTTTCGAGCCCATTGGGTCTCACCCTCCACGTCGGGGTTGGTAAACAACTCCACATCGAAAATAAATTCATCTTCAAAGGTCTTAGCCGCCACCATTCATTTGGTTGGAGGACATTTCCGGGTGGTGGTGGAATCGGTGAAGACTCGCGTGAAGACACGCTCGTCGAACCGGATGTGGTATCCGATGTCGACTGTGATGGGGTCCTTACAGGTGATGGGATAGGCTATGGCGGTGCGGCGTTCTTATGCCGAACCGGGAGCTTAGATGTTGCGTTCTTCGAAGACAACCGGGTTTTAGGCGGCATTTTTTATGAAAATAGAACAAAAACTAGGGTTTTATAGTTCAAATTGAAGAAAAAGCTCGAATATAGGGTTTACCTTAGTTATTCGATCCGAATGCAAGCGATTTTGATTCGAAATCGATCCCAAACCGTAAAAACCCTAGGTCTCCAAGTCGCTTGAGGAGGAAGAAGGAAAGGCGCGCAAGAACCAAAAAACCCAAAATATAGGCCCCAGTTCGATTAATCGATTTCTAAAATCGATTAATCGAGTTTTAAAATTTAGCAAAGCCACGCGAAATTGATTAATCGATTTCCAAAATCAATTAATCGAAACTCAAAATTGATTAATCGAATCCATTTCGATTAATCGAAATCACGGTTCCTTAAAATTTTAACTTTTCGAACTCACTAGCATGTGCCAGTCGATTAATCGAATTTCACTTAGATTAATCGAAATCCCAAAATCGATCGATTAATCAAAATCATGAAGTGATTAATCGAAACCCGAATCTAGTAATTGAAATTTCACTTTGTTATTTTTCTGAATTCCCATTTAATCTCCACTCACTGGCGTATGCCAGCCGACTAATTGACCAAAATCGATTAATCGAATTCCCAAATCGATTAATTGGTTTTGATCAGATTTCCAATTTTTTTGTTATTTTTCTATCTCTTTTGGTTTCTGGGTAAAACATGACCAGTTTGACATTGGTTTTGCGAAACCCGTCATCACGGTCACGTCATGGCTATGATGAATTATAAGTATGCATTCGACATGATATTAGGAACAACATGCCGATTAAAATTGTTTCCGTTGAACAAATTGATTAGCAGATTGACATTGGGCTACAACATAAGGTTTAAATCTGTAACATGCTTGCGGTGATACAATTTTGACTCTCAAGCTGTCGCAAACAAATCCGGATATTCTTCCTTCACGTCGGCCTCTCGTTCCCATGTAGCTTCCTCGACTGGATGATACTTCCATCGAACAAGTACTAATTGAATCACTTTTGTCTGCAACACTTGTTCCTTTCGATCCAAAATCTCCGTCGGCTCTTCAATCATGCTCATATCCTCATGCATCTCAAATGATTTGCCGCTCAACACGTGATCAGGGTCGTTAAGATACTTCCTGAGCATAGATACATGGAACACATTGTGTACCTGATCAAATGATGGTGCCAATCCAATGCGGTAAGCAACTTCCCCTACTGAACCTAGAACCTCAAATGGTCCAAGATAGCGGGGACTTAACTTCCCTCTTTTTCCAAATCTCATCACCCCTTTCATAGGTGACACTTTCATGAACACATGTTCACCCACCTTAAAGTCTACACTCGTTCACTTGATATCGGCGTAGCTTTTCTGTCTGCTCTGAGCCGCTTTGAGTTTTGCCCTTATCATCCGAACATAGGTGGCATTATCTTCAAGTATTTCGGGTCCCAAAACAAATTTCTCACCCATTTCCTCCCAATTGATGGACGATCTACATCGCCGTCCATAAAGAGCTTCATATGGTGCCATCCCAATGCTCATCTGAAAACTGTTGTTGTACGCAAACTCAATCAACGGTAGGTGCTGATCCCACGATCCTTGCAATTCTATCATACACGCCCTAAGCATGTCCTCAACGATCTGATTGACCCTCTTCGTCTGCCCGTCAGTTTGTGGATGGAATGCCGTACTGAAATCTAGTCGCGTTCCCATTCCTTCTTGAAATTTCTTCCAAAACTTTGATGTATATAATGGGTCACTGATGCGAAAATGCTACCAATCCCATGCAAACGGGACAATCTCTTTCATATCTGACTCATGATCTTCCGTATACATCATGTTGTAAGGCAAGAAGTGCGATGACTTGCTCAATATATCGACCACTACCCAAATGGCATTGTACTTCTTCGCAATACGTGGGAGCCCAACAATGAAATCCATAGAGATCGATTTCCACTTCCATTCCGGAATAGGTAGAGGTTGCAATAATCCCGCGGGGTGTCTATGATTGATCTTCACTTGTTGGCACGTCAAACACCGCGACACATACTCTGCCACGTCTTGCTTCAAACCTCTCCACTTGTAATTCTTTTTCAGATCTTGATACATCTTCGTGCTTCCCGGATGGATAGCATAGCTTGACTTGTGAGATTGATCAAGAATTGTTCGTCATAAATCAGCATTGTCCAGAATACAAAGACAGCCCTTGAACAATAAGGAACCATCCTCCTTGATCGAAAACTCAGATCCAATGCCTTAAGTTACATCTTGATGAATCTTGGTTAGCGTCAGGTCTTTCATCTGTAGTTCATGGATATGCTCAAATATCATCGGTCTCATTGATATATTAGCCAAGAAGGCTCCTGTAGCTTGCGACTCGATGTTTGCATCATATAGTGCCAGATCTTCAAATAACTTCCATCGGTGCATACCCAAAATCAAACTAGCCAATTGAGTTGAACCCTTTCGACTCAAGGCGTCGGCTACTACATTATCCTTGCCTGGATGGTACTGTATAGAACAGTCATAGTCCTTGAGGAACTCCATCCATCTGCGCTGCCTCATATTTAGTTCCTTCTGTGTGAATAGATATCTGAGGCTCTTATGATCGGTGAAGATCTCAAAGGTCTCACCGTACAAGTAATGTCACCAAATTTTTAGCGTAAAAATGATCGCTACTAATTCCAGGTCATGTGTCAGATAATTCTTCTCATGCTCTTTCAACTGTCTTGATCCATACGCTATCACCATTCGGTGTTGATTAAGCACGTAGCCCAAACCACTATAAGAAGCATCACTGTATACTGCGAACCCTCCACTGCCTGAAGGAATTGCTAATACTGGAGCTGAAGTGAGTCTCCTTTTGAGTTCTTGAAAACTCTTCTCGCATGCCTCACTCCATTCGAACCTTGCGTCTTTCCATGTGAGTCTCATGAGTGGTCCTGATATCTTTGAAAAACCCTCAACGAAACGTCGATAGTAGCCCGCCAATCTAAGGAAACTACGGACGTCAGTCACGGTCTTTGGTTGCTCCCAATTGACCACTGCTTCAATTTTTGTTGGATCTACAGTGACACCATGCTTTGAGACGACATGTCCCAAAAAGCTAACTTCTTCTAACCAAAACTCGTACTTGCTGAGCTTGGTGTCTAACTGGTGTTCATGTAGAGTCTGTAGGGCTATTCTTAAGTGCTTCTCATGCTCTTCTTCTGATTTTGAATAGATCAGGATGTCGTCAACAAACTCTACGACACAAGAGTCTAGGTGTGGTTTAAACACCCTATTCATTTGATCCATGAATGACGCTGGGGCATTTGTCAACCCAAATGACATCACTAGAAATTTATAGTGTCCGTACCAAGTCCTGAATGCTAAATATCCTCTGCCTTGACTCTCAACTGATGGTATCCAGATCTCAGATCGATCTTAGAGAAATACCTTGCTCCTTGCAGTTGATCAAACAGGTCATCTATCCTAGGCAAAGGGAATCGATTCTTAATGGTAAGTTTGTTCAATTGTTGATAGTCAATGCACAGACGCATTGACCCATCTTTCTTCTTTACAAACAAGACTGGTGCTCCCCATGGAGACACACTCGGTCTAACGAACCCCTTGTCCATTAGTTCTTGTAACTGCTCTTTCAACTCCTTCAACTCAGCAGGAGCCATTCTATATGGTGCTTTAGAAACATACTCCGTTCCTGGTGCTAAGTTGATGGCGAATTCTACTTCTCTCTCTGGAGGTAGTCCGGGTAACTCCTCCGAAAATACATCGACGAAGTCTCGCACAACTGCTATCTCAGAGATAACATTCTTCTCCTCTTTATGCTCCTTCAAAAATACCAAGTATCCACTACACCCTTTTCTAATCAATCGCTCAGCCCTGACTGCCGAGATAAGTGGCATGTGTGTCGACCTCTCTCCTTGAAATCTAAACGATCTCCTCGTGTTGGGTCTGAAAATGAAAACTTTATTCTTGCAATCTACCGTCTCACAATGAGTTGACAGCCAATCCATGCCAAGGATCACGTCGAATCCTTGCATGTCCAACAAAATTAGGTTCGCCGATAGTTCAAAGACGTCTCCATCCATGACCCTCACGATCACGGAGTTGCAACCCTTTTCGGTATCAACCGATTTCCCAGTAGGAACAGTCACGGTTAAAACGAAGTCTAACTCCTCTGGGTCGCCTTTCATCCTCTTTGTAAAGCGAGGGGTAACAAAGGAGTGGGTAGACCCCGGGTCTATCAACACTCGAGCTTCGTATGTCACGTCGCTTCCTTTCTTATAAATTTATAATGTACCTAATCATACATACACACATATATAATGTCTATCATCACACTAGAATTTATTACATGCAAGTTCTCTTATATTTTCTATATGGATGCTTCTTCTCTATCTAAAAATTTTAAGAATTAAAATTCTTTATTTAAAAGAAAACTCACCTTGAATCACGTCGTTTGTATTCTGAGCCTCTTGAGCTGTGACTGTGTAGGCTCTACCTTGGACGATCGGCTTCCTTGCTTGTATTGGTCGTGGAATAGGAGCTGAAGTCGTCGTCCCTTTGTTCATCTCAGGGCACTCCTTGATCAAATGGCCCACCTTGCCACATCTAAAGCAGCCCTGAGTTCCCTGCCTACAGTCAGCTATCCTATGAGACTTGCCACACTTGGCACAAGTCTCACGAGGTGTGGAAGAAGCTACTCGCGAGAACCCCTGAGTAACTATCGCTCTGGTCATGATAGCAGGGCTCTCGTATCTCATCGGCCTCCCCGACGCAAGCAATGAAAATTTCTACTGGTTGGTCTGCTACGCCGGTCTCCCATAACCTCCCTGGAATGGTGGTTTCTGATTGTTTGGTATGAATCTCGGCTTTTTGTTCACCGATTCGTAATTCCTCGTTCTGCTCTGGTCTATATTCCACCTCCCTTACTGCTCCATCTGGCGGTACTTGTTATTATTTTCTTCCTCTACCACCAAGGCCTTGCTCATGACCTCTCCATAGGTCCTCAGCTGGAATGGTGCTACTCCTCCCCTCACGTCTAGTCTCAATCCTTGCTAAAACCTCTTCTCTCTCATCATCTCTGTGATGATGTAAGCAGGCTCGAAGCGAGCGAGTCGCATGAACTCCACTCCATATTACCTAACAGTCATCTTTCCTTGAGTAAGCTGTAGAAATTGAATCTCCATTTGGTTCCTCACCACTTTCGGGAAGTACTATTTATTGAATTCTTTCATGAATTCATCCCAAGTCCAGGGCAAATCTGGAGTCTCCTGAGCCCTAATCCGTGAAACAGACTTCCACCAAGGCCCAGTCTCTCCATCCAACATATAGGCTGCCCAACGGACGCTCTCGTCCTCCGTACATGTGAGCACACCAAACACTTTCTCCATTTCACTCAGCCAGTTCTTGGCTGCCATGGGCTCTGCCTGCCCCGAAAAGCTAGGAGGTCTCATCCTCCTAAACTCAGTAAAAGCAGAAGAAACTGGCGGTGTCAGAGCCACTAGAGATGTCGATGGTTGTTGCTGCTCATGAGCGGTGTGAGCTGCCAAAGATGCTACCTGTTGTGCCATGGCAGCTGTCATGGTCTCCATGGTGTGCATCATCCTTTGATGCTCCTCTCTATTCTCGTTTCTTTCTCTGACTCTCTCCTATTCTCTCTGATCTTGATCCTGTCGATCTTGATCTTGGTTCTCTCCTTAATCGTGGCCCTCTTGACTGCCACTACCAGAAGCACCTCTATGTCCCAAAGGTACTCGATTGGTATCCGAGATGAGATCATCTCGACTATGTAAATTTCTATGATGACCGCCCCTGGGTCGGCCTATTCCTCTAGGAAACATAACGGTCTGCACGTGAAAGCAAAGTTTTCATTAGCAAAAGTCCCTATGTTTTGACAAAAGAATGATTGTCAAAATTTTTAAAAGAAAAGGCTTTGATACTAACTGTGATAGCCCAGATTTTGGCACTCCGAAACCCATGCCATCAGCACGAACCTCCAGACCGTGTCCCATGGATATGTACAGAACATTGGTATAACAAGTAATAATGAAGAGATAAAGCAAATAATTGCATAAAGCGGAAAAAGTTAATGTGCCTAAGTGGCACATACAAAAGACAGTTCCACTTTCATGCCACTGCTTTAACAGAGAACCGATCTGAACCATCGGTGATAAACAGATCACCCCAGGTGGTTCACCAAAAGAAATAAATCAATTTAATTACATTATTTATCAAAAATAAAGGCTTGACATACCAAGCCGTACAATCTGCTCTCAAAACTACTCTCTGTCAAAGTACACAGCAGAGTCTCCTAGAAGAAGTCCTCGGGAGGAGGCTCCAACTCGTCCCCAGGCACATAATCCGAATCACCCAGATCTACGTCTCCCGAAGCCTCAGTCGCTGCTAACAATGGACTTGCGACGTATAGTCTAAAGGGGTGAGCTACATCCTAGCTCAATAGGGAACAACACAATGAACATATAAATCAAAATCTCACATATATTCCATGATATTCTAAGCATGATGTGTCTATGCATTTGCTAGAAAATAGTTTAAAAGGTGGTGATTTGCATTCAAGTTACTGGTAATGTGTATGTCTTACTTTACTGTTGATTTATCATGAATGACACTGAACAGGCCTAAAGCAAAACTTAAATCTTCAACTTAAGTAATCCCCGAGCAATATAGCATCGAGCCCCGATGGAATACCCACCATCGTCGCCTAAATAGACAGTTGTTATATGTATTCCCTGGGAATACTACCCAAGCCCCTTTCTCAATAGGCGGCGGGGTTAAATCTCATCTCAACATCCCTGGGATGTGCTTACTGTATACGGATAGACCTCCGCACAGGTGTACGGATTTGCCGCCGTAGCAGTCATGGATATCCTGCTGCGTCAGTCGTAGGTATCCCGCCACGTCGATGGGGTATTCTAATCAAACCTCAAATAACAAAAATAATATGTGTTTTACTTATAGTTGTTCACCGTATAAAGTGCTATCTTATATCAATTAGGCCTCAACAGTAATTATTTAATCATATATACATCCCTGGGATGTCTAATTTACTCGCATCACATTGATGCCTTTATTACTTTCTCATCCCCTGGGGATGTCTCATTCTCATTTTATTACTTGGTCTCAGTTACTCGCATCACACAGATGCCTTTATCACATTCTTGGTATCACACACGCACCCTTTTCACAAAAATTTACACAGTTAAAATATTTTCAGTTTGAGTTCTATATCACTACATACATGCTCTTGCAATTAAAGTACATGTTCAAGGTGTTCCCTACCTCAGGTCTCCGAAGGTCCAAGCATCAAGGTCCTAAGCAGCTCCTTATGCTTTCTTTCACACGTACCACCTATCGTACATCACAACACATGCAATACATCACTAAAGATGTAATAAAGAAGGTCCTAGACTCTCCATGAATCTCAAGGTCAAACCAGAAGTTTAGTAAAGCTGCCAAAGTTGATTAATCGATTCCCAAAATCGATTAATCGAAACCCAAATCGATTAATCGATTCCCAAAATCGATTAATCGAGATCCAAAATCGATTAATCGATCCCAAATCGATTAATCGAAATCCCTAGCATAGTAAAGTCGATTCTCAAATCGAGTGGTCGAAAGTCCGAAATCGATTAGTCTATCGTAAATCGATTAATCAAAATCCAAAATCGATTAATCGATTTCCCAACTCGATTAGTCGATTTCCCCAGGTCTTGTTTCTCCAGCCACTGGAGGTACCCAGTCGATTCCTAAATCAATTAATCGACCTTCAACTTCGATTAATTGATTTCCAAATCGATTAATAGAAATCGGGCATCCCAGACTTTTTAACTTCCAGACTAAAATCGATTAATCGAATCTCAATTTCGTTTAATCGATTTGGCCAGATTCAGCCCCCTTTTGGGTTGTTCTTCCAAATCTTTTCCTTTTCTATTTTCTTTCTTTTCTAAGTCTTTAATCTACCATTTTAACCATACTTGACTAAATCTTAACCATCATACATCTATGCATTTAATTCTAATAAGACTTACCTCAAGAATCCCTTTAAAGGATTGATTTGTTGGGTTTGATGGCTAGGGTTCTAGCTTTTACTTCAACGATCCCAACGCGTTGAATCTGGCAATCAATGCTCAATCTTCTTCTCGATTTGCATTAACTCCTAGCTTCAATAACTCCTATTGGTTCCTCTCTCCCTCTCTTCTTAACTCTTTCTTCAACCACCAAACAAAAGGAATTCTAGGGTTATTAAACCCTTATATTCTCTTTCCTGTTTTGGTGTTAAGCGCATACACCAGAGATAGGTGTATGTGACTCTAATTTAACACTATACACTACACTTAGGTCGCATTCGCACCACGTCAGTTCATCATTTCATGAGTTCATTGTTTGACCATCACTTGGTCAACCCTACGACCAGTCAGGCACGAATCTTGAGGCCAAAGTTCAACGCTCAATTTTTCAGGATATTACACCCTTCCTTCTAAGTTGAGTTTTTACCATTTGGGGGGAGGGGTAGGGGGAGGGAAAACCCTAGGAGAGGTGCTCCGATGCTAGAATGGTCGTGAAGCTCGCCGGAGAAGAAGAAGCTGATCATTCCTCTTCCGATATCGCCGTCAATCATGGCCTTGGCAAGAGTAGATAATTAGGGTTTTATTTATTTTATCATTTGTACCTAATGTTTAGGGTTAAATACTTGATTCTCTCATATATTTTGATTTACATTCTTATTGTTGTGTTGATTTTTATTCCTATTCATGTTATATAAGTTTGCTTCCTTATTTTGCTACTTCTAGAATTGACCATAGGATAGAGATAGTGAGATTTGAGGATTTCCTAGGGGCATTCTCTTGTGTTTGACCATAACCAAGTGACTGTCCGATTGAGATACCTGCGATGTCCGTCTACGATTAACAAAACGGAGATGGAGATTGTGAGATGCGGAGCTTAGGCTTGACCATAGCTAGGTTATTACTTGCAATCCCTTGAGTTGGACCAAGACCTTGGGATAGTATCTCATTTGTGAGAAATTAATGTTGTTTAGCTCTAATTCTTTCATGTGTGTTTATCAAAACCCTAATTAATGCTTTTGCCAAGTGTGGATTCGTTGCCGCGGAATCCCTCTTTATTGAGTTTTCTTTACCCTTCGTAATTTACTTTCATAGTATACTTATGTTATAAATCTAATCCCAATCCATTTAACTAGTTAAGTATAGGCTCAAATTAGGCATTCTCGCTTAATCCCTGTGGAAACGATACTCGCAATATGATCGCTTACTACAATCGATTCATATACTTGCGATTTAACTCGCTCATAATCTGAGTATATATTTGCCCATTCTGACATGACTTGCAAAAGCCTTCGCCGTCAAATTACTTCATATTATCGTGTCACTTGATCTTGTCTCTAGGCTTTCGTATGATGTCCCTCCGGTACCTCGATTGCATTAATTTTCCTCTGTTTGGCTGCCCCTTACAGCAGGTCGCAATATGCGGTAGGATGCCACTTGCACTTACGGATGAGGATATACCTCTCGACAGCTACCACTTGGCCCTCGAATGCTCCCTTTTAGCTTGCGCTAATAGATAAGAAAGTCAAACACTTCATGTTAGTTCCCCAGTTCACACTTGTAATATCCTAAAGAAACGAGAAGACACCTCGGAGGAGGAGTGTCTACTTCTTCGATGCATTCTTATTCCACAAGAACGTGCTGAAGAGGGCCATCTTTAGACACCCCAATTTTGCCCCCTCGGAGTATACAAACCTGTTCGGCCAACCTTTAACCCTGCCCACTGACTGGCTAATAGTATAAATATATTTCAATTAAAATCAAGTCTTAACCTATTACAAGCGCTCAATGGAAATTATAGCTTAGCGATAGGATCAATCCCACGAACAAATGTTTATCTTACTATAAATTTTTATATTCCTATTTTAAAAATTATCTCTATCTTTTAAGTCCTAAACTACTGGAGATATATGAATAAAAGAATGTTTCTTTAATCTATATTGCATAAAAATAAATCTTAATCTTCCATCTTCAGATTAAGGTTGTCAATCTTAATCTTCAGCTATCAGATGTTTACAAATTTAAATACCGTTACATTGTATTGTAGTCTTTCAGGATTTGGTCGTCAATCAAAAACTAAAATTCTTCAACACAGATTTAATCTAATCAATAATCTCCTAAAATCTGGGCATCAATCAAATTCAAGAAAATTGAAGATGGAAAAGTAAAAACTATTACACTAATCTGCAAACTTTAACCTGAGTCGTTAATTCAAATAAAAATTTGAAGATATTTACAAAATAATAAATAAAAGAAAATAAATCTAATCTAGAAAGAAAATAAATATATCCTTCAACCCTCAGCCGTAGTCGTCAATTGCTTTTGAGAAACTATAAATATCTACACTAATCTTCAGCACCCAATAGCAGCCGTCAATTACTCTTGAGAAACCTCTGATATCTAATCTACAAAACAATAAAAATCTACTCTAATTTTGATCAAAAGAAAAGCCAATCTCAATCGTCAATTGATGGTGAGAATTTCTTTGATGGTTTATTCCTATACCGGGCTCTCTTACTTATAGATCATAAGGAGTCGATTTACAAGACTTTTTATTCTAATAAAAGAAACTACTAAAGTAAAAGTATCCTAATATAACTCTAATTCATAATTTTATTCTTCCTTGCTTCTGGATATTTGAAGTGTTTCGGATTTCTTTCCTTATTTTCAGCAACAGTCTTTTTAATATTCTTCTTTATCAATCTCTCAGATCCGTGATTAGTCAAACTTCTAATTAAAGAGTTCTTCTAATTTTATTTTCGATGGTGAAAATTCTCACGTGATCAGCAACAACAGCAACAGGAACGCTTCTATAATCGTAATCATAGTTAATGATTCATTTTCTTCTCTTTTTTATAAAATCGTATATCACGATTTTCTATCTTTCATAGCTTCCTCATTGGATAATTCTCTAGATTATAATTCTTCGCCATTCTTCTATTCTCTTTTTTTGAAGAATCGTAAATCACGATTTTCTATAGCTCTTCATTAGCAATGTTCTATCTTCTGTTAAATCGTAAAACACGATTTTCTATTCTTCAATAGTGGCGAACTGTCTTTTTACGCTTAATCGTCTTTTTATTGCTCTTTTGTATTCATTTTGATAAAGATTAACATTATAGCTCTCTTTTACTGGTTATCTTTAATATCTACACATCATCAACTTGTTAGTAGCAAACTAAGTCCTAGCATCACTAAGTTAAGGGTGATAAAATGATAAATTATGTGACTGATCACACTCCCAAACTTAATCTTTGCTAGTCTCTAGCAAACAAGAAAATATGAACCAAGAAATAAAATGTCACTTTCGTAGGGAGCACAATTGCATTTAACAGATGCAACATGCCTTTAAACTCTTAGGTGATCCCTAGTAGAGGAGTTATAATCTCATTAAGGTTTTTAGTGAAGTTACCTACAAACTTCAAATATTTTTCTTTAAAAGTAAATAAAAATCTAACTAATCTACTTAATTGGTCAATACATAGTCTATTATAATTTTCTAAAATTATCAATCCTTTATTTTTACTTTCCATTACAACAGTTATCCTTGATTAGAACTCCAACAATTTCAATTCATAATAAGCACAGAGTGTATATGCACTAGTGAACAGTTTATTCTTCATAAATTTTTCTAAACTACAGATTTGGTAACTATTTTCATTTAAAAATTAACTATTGGTATACTCTCAGAAAGATATTGAAACTTTTGGGTTCTCTCAGTATATTTTTCAGAAGAATTCAGTCAAAGATAATTACAAAAATAAATCTCATAGAAAAGATAGTCTTATCCTTTTCTTATGATTCCCTATATAATCCATAGTATCTATTATCCTTATCTCTACTAAGCTCATGATTTTACAAATCGTAAATCAGAAAGGTCTTTCCTTCAGCTTGTAATGGGGTTTTGAATTTCAGAAGTTATCAAGGAAAGGTAGAAAAGGATTCAAAGTTTTTCTGAGAATTTAACTCTCCTTTTTCCTATCTTCTTCTACTATTCTATTTCAGTAAGTATCCATTATTGAATAATTTCTTCCCATATACTTTTTTTTTATAATATATATATATATATATATATCCCAATTCTTCAGCTATAAAATCGTCTTTTACGATTTTTCTTCTTTTCACAGCTTTTTGCTAAAGAATCGTAACCTTTTCTTACGATTTTTCTCTTCTTTTCCACATTTTCTTTTCTTCTCTTCTTTTGTACCTCTTTTCTAACATTCCTTCTCTGTTTCATTCTTACTCCTTTCACTCCCTCTTCTTTCCTTCTTTGCATTCTAAACTCTCAGAAATTGTAAGGGTTAAAGGTAGAAAGCTTTGAGCAGTACATATGATTAAAAGTTAATAAAATTTTGTTACAAAGAAATTTTGTTTCAGGCTTCTAATATGAGTTCAAAGGATAAAATGTTTTTAGATTTTAGATTTTTGGCTCTAATTTAAATAAAAATGGCCTTAAATCATCTTTATGATTTACTAGTATAGATGCCTTATTGTTTTGATATTTCTAATAGATAGTTCTAGACAAAAAATCAGTTCATCATATTTATAAAATAATTTGATTCTAAGTTCAGCAATATGAGATTTCATATCAGTAAGAAGTTTAAAGAAATTTTCACAATTTGAATAGAAACAGTCTCTCTCAAAATAAAAGAGGCAACATGGCTCAAAATCTCACTGGTTTATAATTTTAAAACTATAGTCTAAATTTTAGTAGTTTAGATTAATCTATTATTTCAAACATTCATTCTAATACATTGTTTCAATGGGCTAAGCATAAATTATAACTGTTCTAAATTCTAATTATTAAACTTCTATTATAATGAATCGTAGGTTTTCAGGAATTATAATTTTTCCTATCATAGTTCCTATGTACTGATTAGAAAATTTTCAAAAAAAAATTCAAAAAACAAAAATAAAATTATTAAAATAGAAATACGATAGATAGAAATTGTGTATCCCCTCAAACTTAAATCGGGCAATGCCCTCATTGGCACAAAAATAAGAGACACAAAAGAAAAATTATTGATATACTGATTATTTATCGAAAAAAATATATATTATCAGATATATATTCTCCCTCAAACTTGAGAGAAAATATCAGCAACTTATTCTTGGAGTATCAATAAAAAAAGATTTTAGTAAGAAAAAACATAAATAAATAAATAAAGTTAGTAATGTTAGTAACACACATTGTTAATAAAAATTGTAGAGTTAGTAGAAAGAAAGAAATTATTTTTTTTATATATTACTGAATATTTACAATGATCAGAAAGGGAAAATAAAAACTAAAATTTATTATAAGAATAATTACATACAAGAGTATAATCCTAGGAAAAATTTAAACACACAATAAGTTAGACTTGACACTGACAACAACGTCTGAAAAGAATCTTCGATAAAGATTGGTCCAAAATTGTGCTGCTAAAAAAAGTTCGCCGTCCCTCTCATAGGCGCATCTAGTAGAAAAGGAAATGTTTTCAGAAGGCGAAAGAGGTGAAGATGGCGAAGACTGTTGGTGGTCGAGGAGGGAAGGGTTGGTGGTCGGTTCTGGGATGAGAGATGAGAAGAGGGCAATTTCAGCAATTAATCGTGCCCTTCTTTCTAATAGCGCATTTACTTCTTCATGGCTTTGTATGAGGAGTGAAAATGTCTCAATAATCTCTGACCAGTTTGGCTGTCTTGCCATGGCGAAAAGGTTGGTTTGGGAAGAAGGTGAAGGTAATGAAATGAATTGGTAATTAATCACCCTTCGTTTGTATATATATAATCAAACCAAGAAGTTGAAGAGGTGTCTTAAATAGACGTTATGGTTTACGTTGAATCAAGCGAACCGGTTGGTAGTCCTAATAAATACTAAGGGCATATTTGTTCAGTGTGAATCGAGGCGACGTGTTTGGTATCGTAGGTTGTGCCTATTCGATAACAAAATACGCGGCCTTAATAACACGCACTTTCAGTAATTGTAATCGCTACGAATGCAAGTTACGAGAAGTCGCAATCACTACGCTTTTTTGTACCGGTGTAACACAAACTCAATTATCTATATCTAATAATGTACAGTTACGTTTAAAGAAATAATATACACAAAAATTTACTATAGATGAGTCGGTAGTTCGATGATGCCCTGGAGTATATCAGTTGTATTTAGGGTCTTTTAATGATATTGTGGTTACTGCCCCTTTTTCTTCTAAAGATACCATCAATTTAAGTTTGTCCATTAACTTTAAAAGTATGGTCGTCCTTGGGATCTCTGACAGTGACAGCCCCATGAGGGAATGTTTCTATAACTATGTAGGGACCATCCCAACGACTTCGCAGCTCCCCTGGGAATAACTTTAACCTTGAATCATACAACCAAACTTGTTGACGTGGCTCGAAACTTTTCTCAGAATATATTTATCATGATATGCTTTGGTTTTGGTATTATAAATTCAAGTATTTTAGTAAGCATCGTTTCAAATTTCCTCGAGCTCATTGAGTTCAAGCTTTCGTTGTTCTCCAGATGCAGCCAGCTCAAAATTAAGTAATTTGATAGCCCAGAGAGCTCTATGTTCTAGTTCCATAGGTAAGTGGCAAGCTTTACCATACACCAGTCAGAAATGAGAGTTTTATAAGCCGTTCTACATGCCCACAGAGCATCATGTAATCTAATGGACCAATCTTTTCTACCAGAGTGAATAGTTATTTCCAATATTTTCTTTATTTCTCTGTTGGAAACCTCAACTTATCCACTAGTTTGCGGGTGGTAGGGGGTCGCGATTTTATGCGTAACACCATATTTCTTGAGCAAGCTCACGAAATATCTATTATAAAAATGGCTACCCCCATCACTTATAATAGCTCGTGGGGTTCCAAATATTATAAATATATTTTTTCTGATAAATGAGACTACCACCTTGTGATCGTTTTCTCTTGTGGCTACGGCTTCGACCCATTTTGAGACATAGTCGACAGCTACAAGTATATATATGAATCCAAATAAAGGTGAAAATGGTCCCATGAAGTCTATGCCTCATATGTCAAAGGGTTCTGCGACCACAATTGGTTGTAGGGGCATCATGTTCCTTCGGGACATGGCTCCTGACTTCTAAAAACAGTCGCAGGCCTCACAAAAATTCTGGACATCCTTAAATAATGATGGCTAATAAAATTCTTATTGTAGCATCTTGGCAGCTATTTTCTTTCCGCCGAAGTGGCCCCCACAAGAGTAAGTGTGACAAAACTTTAGAATATTGTGGGTGTCACTATCGGGTACACATTTTCTAATTATTTGGTCAAGGCATATTTTAAATAGATCAGGGTCCTCTCATATATAGTATTTGACATTGGAAAATAAAATATATCTATCCTGGTTGGACCAAGTTGGAGGAATCTTACTGGTGGCCAAATAATTCACAATGTTTGCATACCATGGAACTGTTATTTGGATGGCAAAAAGTTGCTCAATCAGAAATGTGACAGCCCGGATTTTGGCACCTCGAAACCCGTGCCATCAGCACGATCCTCCAAACCGTGCCCCAAAGCTTAACACGGAACATTGGTATAACAAGCACAATTTAATAAATAAAGTAATTAATCTCATTAAAACGGAAAACGTTAATATGCCCAACTGGCATATTCAAAAGACTGTTCTACTTTCATGCCACTGCATGAATAGAGAACCGACCCGAACCATCGGTGAAAATCATATCACCCCAGATGGTTCGCCAAAAGAATAATCTAGTTTAATTACATTGTTTCAAAAATAAAGGCTTGACATAGCAAGCCGCACTAATCTGCTCACAAAACTGACTCTCTATCAAAGTGCTCAGCAGAGTCACCTAGAAGAAGTCCTCGGGAGGAGGCTCTAACTCGTCTCCAGATACGTAATCCGAATCACTCAGATCTACGTCTCCCGAAGCCTCCGCAGCTGCTATCAATGGACCTGCGACGTATAGTCTAAAGGATGAGCTACATCCTAGCTCAATAGGGAACAACACAATGAACATATAAGTCAAAACTCACATATATTCCATGATATTCAAAGCATGATGAATCTATGTATTTGCTAGAAAACCAATTAAAAATAGATGATTTATACTCAATTTACTGATAAGTTGCATGTATTACTTTACTGTTGATTTAATCATGAATGACACTGAACAGGCCTAAAGCAAAACTTAAATCTTCAACTTAAGTAATCCATGAGCAATATAGCATCGAGCCCCGATGAGATACCCTTCATCGTCATCTAATTAGACAGTTGTAAAAACATGTATTCCCTGGGAATATGACCCAAGCCCCTTTCTCACTAGGCGGCGGGGTTAAATATTACACAACATCCCTGGGATGTACTTATGGCCACGGATAAACCTCCGTGCTGGTGTAAGGATTCGCCGCCGTACCGGTCACAGATATCCTGCCGCGTCAATCGTGGGTATCCCGCCACGTCGGTGGGGTATCCTCCAAACCTCAAATAACAAAAATAACATGTGCTTTACATATAGTTGTTCACCGTGTAAGTGTGCTATCTTATATCAGTTAGGCCTCAACAGTAATTATTCAATCCCATGTATACATCTCGGGGATGTATACATACCCGCATCACACCTGATGCCTTTATTACTTTCTCATCCCCTGGGGATGCCTCAATCTCATTAGATTACTGATTCTCAATCACTTGCATCACACAGATGCCCTTATTACATTCGTGGTGTCACACACACACCCATTTTGACAAAGCTTTTCATGATTTAAAACAACTTCAATTTAATGAGATTGTAACACATGTAACTCATTACTAAAGATGTAACAAAGAAGGTCCAAGACCCTCCCTAAATCTCAAAGTCAACTATAGAGTTTAAGCAAAACTGTCACAGTTGATTAATCGATTCCCAAAATCGATTAATCGAAACCAAAATTGATTAATCGATTCTCAAAATCGATTAATCAAGATTTAAATTCGATTAATCGATCCCAAATTGATTAATCGAGGTCTCCAATATAAAGCAGTCAATTCTTAATTCGAGTAATCGAGATCTCAAAATCGATTAATCGATCCCAAATAGATTAATCAAAATCTGAAATCGATTATTCGAAATCCCAATTCGATTAGTCGATTTTCCCAGGTCTCATTTCTTCAGTGGCTGGAGCTTCCCAGTCGATTAGTTGATTTCTAAATCGACTAATCGAAATCCAAATCGATTAATCGAAATTCATTTCGATTAATCGAAATCGGGCCTTCATGACTTTTCAACTTCTCAAACCAAATCGATTAATCGAAATCTCAAATCGATTAATCAATTTGGCCAGACTCAGCCCCCTTTTCGGGCTGTTCTTCCAAATCCTTCTCAAACAATCTTCTTTCTTTTTCTAGGCCTTTATCCTATGATTTTAAGTAAATTTTGACTGTAATTACACCCCTATGATCTATGCATTTAATTCACATAAATTTTACCTCAATCAAATCTCATTTGCTTAGATCTCAAGGTTGGAATGGCTAGGGTTCCAGCTTTGTCTCTAGCGGATACCACACGTCGAATCCGGCCTTAAATGCTCGAATCCCCTCTTGGCTTGCATTCACTCCTTACACAACAACCCCTCTTTACTTCTCTCCCCCTCTCTCTCTTCTTAACTTTCTTCAACAACCAAACAAGAGTAATTTAGGGTTCTTTAACCCTTTTATACTCATTTTCCATGTGTTGAGCACATACACCCCAGATGGGTGTATGTGGTTCCAGATTTCACCTCACACTCCACATGCTTGCATTAATTTCTCATCACATCCGTTCATCACTCCTCAAGTCAACTAGTGGACTCCTACTTGGTCAAACCTATGACCAATAGGGCACGGATCCCGAGGTCATCGTTTAACATAAATTTTCGGGTTGTTACATCCTCCCCACCTTAGGAATTTTCATCCTCGAAAATAACCCAAATGTGTTCGCTTAGGTACCCCGCACACTGGGGTGTCGCGTACCCACATACCAAAGCAATTAGATACAATTAATTTACGTAGATACACAAAAGTTTTCTATATTTCATTGATTTTCAAAATTTACAACTTGTTGAATTACATCGTTTCAATTACATCAAAAGTGCCAAAAACAGGCATACAAAAAGAACATCCTCATCTCGGTCTCACGACGTCCCCTCGCCAGGCTGATTCGATGCTGGAGCGGGCTGCTCCATCCGAGTCAAGTGTGGGCGTGGGTCAGCCGGAGCTGGCCGGACTGGTCTGGTGGTAGCGCGGTCAAGTCTGCAAGTCGGCCGATGGTTGTGGTGCCGAGCTCACTGCGTTGGTAGTCGCGGTGGTCGGATGGAAGACCCCTATGGAAGGCGGTCCGTCCCGCGGTCCACTCCTCCTCCTGAGCTAGGCGCCGCTGGTAGTCCAACAGGTAGATATAGCGAAGTGTATGGAACATAAGGAAGTCCATCCTCCGGTTCATCCGATCGTTGTTGGCCTCCATACGTGCCAACACGTCCTCAATGGTAGGACCGGAGTGAGGTGCTCGGCGGCGGTAGGGTGAAGTAGGTGTCGCCGCGGCTGATCTTGATGGTGGTGTAGCTGAGGTGGTGGAAGGGGGCACAATGGGCTGCTGCCCAGCTGACACTGAGGGGTGAGCTGGGGCTCCCTCAGGCGGTGGAATGACAGGTGTGGCGTCCCCCATAGGTGGTGCTCCCCCAACGGGTGGATCCTGTTGCGGTGGTGGGGGTGCAACTGCTGCTGGTAGGGTCTTCTTTAGAAGATTGTAGCTACGGCGCCATGAAGCAATGGAGAATTGCTTCACGCAATCCGTAGCCCTCACCTCGTGAGGCGATATGGCATAGTCGGGGTTGTTGGAGTAACACTCCTACATGCTCGAGATGAGTCGAGCATAGGGCATCTTCTCCTTGGGCCTTAGATTGCCCTTCATCAGCTTGCCTTTTATATATCTCATCCCCTCTAGGATGAGCATCGTCGCATCAAACCAACGGCCACAGAAGGCCGCGTAAAGTGCCTGTTGCACTTTCTCTACGCGCTCCGTGTCGTGGCCATGGGGTAGAGGTTACACTTGATGATTGAATCAAGCATCCACATATAGTGGGGAAGGTCAACCCTCCTGATGGAGGATCCCGACCCCATCTTCCCGTTGGTCATACGGGTGACGATTTCCTCAAACTTAACTTCTTCCTCAAAGGGTGGAAAGAGGGTGGTCTCGGGTGTAAAATCGAGGTAACATTCAAGGACCTCGTGGATATGACAATGGGTGATGATGTATTCCCGACCTTCAATGGTAGTCTTAACTACGTTGTCGGTAGGGCCATCCATGAGCCCTTGGTAGAAAAGTCTAACCAACCGAGGGTAGTAGGAACCCCGAATTGGTTTTAAAAGGTTGTCGAGGCCGGCATTTTGAAGGTAATTGTGAGCCCATTGGGTCTCGCCCGGTACCTCGGGGTTTGTGAAGAGGGTTGGGTCAATGATGTACTCAACCTCGAAGGTTTTTGCCTCCCACCACTCATTGCTTTGAAGGACATTGGTGGGTGGTGGCGGCATGGGTGTGGATTCATGTGAAGACTTGTGCGAAGACGCGCTCGTCGAACCAGAGGTGGTCTCCGATGCCGACGGTGATGGAGTCCTCACCGGTGATGGGGTAGGTGGTGGCGGTGCGGCATTTTTACGCCAGACCGGGAGTTAGAGGTTGCCTTCTTCGAAGACAATCGGGTTTTGGGTGGCATTTTGGTGAAAATCTAAGAAAACTAGGGTTTAGTAATCGAAATTTAAGAAGGAATTCAATTCTAGGGTTTACCTTAGGTCTTTGATCCTGTGTCACGCGATTTCGATCCGAAATCGATTCAAAATGCCCAAACCCTAGGTTGCAAAATCAGTCGGAGAGAAGAGGAAGAAGAAGGCGCGCAACAAAAAGTCTAAATGATTTTGAATGAAGTGAAAAAAAACCCATCGATTTATATATATAGGCTCCGCTCGATTAATCGAAATCCAAAATCGATTAATCGATATTCAAAACTATGTTAAGCCGCGCGAAATCGATTAATCGATTTCCAAAATCGATTAGTCGAAAGTCAAAATCAATTAATCGAAACTATTTCGCTTAATCAAAATCGTATCCGTTAGAAATGTTGAGTCTTAGAGCTCACTGGTGTGAACCAGTCGATTACTCGAAATTCCAAAATCGATTAATCGAAATCTACTTCGATTAATCGAAATCGTGCATTTCTTTTAAAATTTTTCAAATTTCCTTAAGTTACTCGATGAGTCGAACTCCGATTCGATTAATCGAAATTCCAAATCGATTAATCGAATTGTTCTTCGATTAATCGAAATCACACAAAATTCTTCAAATTCTTCAAAATTTTCGAAGTTGTTCGATTAATCGAACCTCTAGATCGATTAATCGAAATCCAAAATCAATTAATCGAAACCCAAATCGATTAATCAAAATTTTTCTTCTTTCATTTCCTGAATCCTCATCAATTTTCCAGTCATTGGCACATGCCAGTAGACTAATCGAACAAAATCGATTAATCGAAATTCCAAATCGATTAATCGATTTGAAAATTGATTAATCGATTTTTGATCAGATTTTGTAGATTTTTGAAATTTTCTCTCTACTTGATTTCTTTTGGTAATTTATGATCAGTTGCACATTGGTTCTTCAAAACACATCATCATGGCCATGTGCGGAAAAAAAATTATTTCTTTTTCATACTTTGATCAAAAATCTACATTGGATTACAAGTATTGTTAAAAATCCACAAACATGCTTGCGGTGATACAATTTGATTCTCAAGCCGTCGGAAACAAGGCTGGATATTGTTCTTTCGCATTGGCCTCTCATTCCCATGTAGCTTCCTCAGCCGGATGATGCTTCCATCGGACAAGTACTAGTGGAATCACTTTCGTTTCGCAACACTTGTTCCTTTCGATCTAAAATCTCCACCGGCTCTTCGATCGTGGTCATGTCCTCATGCATCTCAAAAGCTTGACCGCTCAACACGTGGTCAGGGTCGTTAAGGTACTTCCTAAGCATAGATACGTGGAAGACATTGTGTACTGGATCGAATAACGGTGGCAATCCAATGCGGTAAGCAACTTCCCCTACTCGACCAAAAACTTCAAACGGTCCAAAATAGCGGGGCTTCCCTCTCTTTCCAAATCTCATGACTCCCTTCATAAATGATACTTTCACAAACACGTGTTCACCCACCTTGAAGTCTACACTCATCCGCTTAATATCGGCATAGCTTTTCTGTCTGCTCTGAGCCGCTTTGAGTTTTGCCCTTATCATACGAACATAGGTGGCATTATCTTCAAGTATTTCGGGTCCCAAAACAAATTTCTCACCCGTTTCTTCCCAATTGATGGGCGATCTACATCGCCGTCCGTAAAGTGCTTCATATGGTGCCATCCCAATGCTCGTCTGAAAATTGTTGTTATATGCAAACTCAATTAAGGGTAGATGCTGATCCCATGATCCTTGCAATTCCAACATACACGCCACGCCCTAAGCATGTCCTCAATGATCTGATTGACCCTCTCAGTCTGTCCATCGGTTTGCGGATGGAATGGCGTACTGAAATCCAGTCGCGTTCCCATTCCTTCTTGAAATTTCTTCCAGAACTTTGATGTATACAATGGGTCACGGTCCGAAACAATGCTACTCGGAATTCCATGCAAACGGACAATCTCCTTCATATATAACTCTGCTAGTCTTCCCACCGTGTACATCGTGTTGTAAGGTAAGAAGTGCGCTGACTTGGTCAACCGATCGACCACTACCCAAATGGAATTGTACTTCTTCGTAGTACGCGGGAGTCCAACGATGAAGTCCATAGAGATTGATTCCCACTTCCATTCCGGTATAGGTAGAGGTTGCAATAGACCTACGGGGTGTCTATGATCGATCTTGACTTGCTGACACGTCAAACACCGTGACACGTACTCTGCCACATCTTGTTTCAAGCCTCTCTACCAATAGTTCTTTTTCAAATCTTGATACATCTTTGTGCTTCCTGGGTGGATAGCATAGCTTGATTTGTGTGATTCATCAAGAATGGTTCATCGTAGATCGGCGTTATCCGGAATACAGAGGCGGCCCTTGAATAATAAGGAACCATCCTCCTTGATTGAAAACTCAGATGTAATGCCTTTAGTTACATCTTGACGAATCTTTGTTAATACCGGATCTTTCATCTGTAGCTCATGGATATGCTCAAATATCATCGGTCTCACTGAGATATTAGCCAAGAAGGCTCTTGTAGCTTGAGACTCAATGTTTGCATCGTATAGGGCCAGATCTTCAAACAGTTTCCATCTGTGCATACCCAAAATTAAACTAGCCAATTGAGCTGAACTCTTCTTACTCAAGGCGTCAGCTACTACATTAGCCTTGCCTGGATGGTACTGTATGGAACAGTCATAGTCCTTGATCTGCACTGCCTCATATTTAGTTCCTTCTGTGTAAATAGATATCTGAGGCACTTGTGATCGGTGAAAATCTCAAACGTCTCACCGTACAAGTAATGTCTCCAAATCTTCAGCGCGAAAATGATTGCTGCTAATTCCAGGTCATGTGTCGGATAATTCTTCTCATGCTCTTTCAACTGTCTCGACCCATACGCTATCACCTGTTTGTGCTGATTAAGTACACAACCCAAACCAGTATACGAAGCATCGCTATACACTGCAAACCCTCCACTGCCTGAAGGTATTGCTAGTACTGGAGCTGAAGTGAGTCTCTTCTTGAGCTCTTGAAAACTCTTCTCCCATGCCTCACTCCATTCAAACCTTGCATCCTTCCGTGTAAGTCTCGTGAGTGGTCCTGATATTTTTGAAACCCTCAACGAAATGTCGGTAGTAACCCGCAAATCCAAGGAAACTGCGGATGTCGGTCACTGTCCTTGGTTGCTCCCAATTCACTACTGCTTCGATCTTCGCGGATCTATCGTGACACCAAGCTTTGAGATGACATGTCCCAAAAAGCTAACTTCTTCTAACCAAAACTCACATTTGCTAAGCTTGGCATATAACTGGTGTTCACGTAGAGTCTGTAGGACTACTCTCAAGTGTTTCTCATGTTCTTCTGATTTTGAATAGATCAGGATGTCGTCAACAAACACTACGACACAAGTATCTAGGTGTGGTTTAAACACCCTATTCATCAGCTCCATGAATGACGCCGGGGAATTTGTCAACCCAAACGGCATCACTAGGAACTCATAGTGTCTGTATCGAGTCCTGAATGTAGTCTTTTGAATATCCTCTACCTTGACTCGCAACTGATGGTATCCAGATCTCAGATCGATCTTGGAGAAGTACTTCGCTCCTTGTAGTTGATCGAATAAGTCATCTATCCTAGGCAAAGGATATCGATTTTTAATAGTGAGTTTGTTCAACTGTCTATAGTCAATGCACAGACGCATTGACCCATCCTTCTTCTTTACAAACAAGACCGGTGCTCCCCATGGAGACACGCTCGGTCTAACAAACCCCTTATCCATTAACTCTTGTAGATGTTCCTTCAACTCCTTCAACTCAGCAGGAGCCATTTTGTATGGTGCTTTAGACACAGGCTTCGTTCCTGGTGCTAAGTCGATGGCGAATTCTATTTCTCTCTCTAGAGATAATCTAGGTAACTCCTCTGGAAATACATCGGCGAAGTCTCGCACAACTGCTATTTCGGAGATCACATTCTTCTCCTCTTTTTATTCCTTAAAAAATGCTAAGTATCCGCTACACCCCTTTCTGATCAATTGCTAGGCCCTGACTACCGAGATAAGTGGTAGGTGCGTAGTTCTTTCTCCTCTAAATCGGAACGATCTCCTTGTATTCGGTCTAAAAGTGACAATTTTGTTCTTGCAATCTACCGTCGCACAGTGGGTCGATAGCCAATCCATGCCAAGGATCACATCGAATCCTTGCATATCATATCTAATGAATTAGGTTCATGGGTAGCTCAAAATCGCCCATCCATGACCTCACAATCACGGAGTTGCAACCTTCTCAGATCAACCGCTTCCCAAAGGAACCGTCACGGTTAAAATAAAGTCTAACTCCTCTGGGTCGACTTTCATCTTCTTCGCGAAGCGAGGTGTAACAAATGAGTGGGTAGACCCCGGGTTTATCAACACTCGAGCTTCGTATGACACGTCGCTTCCCTTCTTATAGATGTGTAATCCACCTAATTATACATACACATATATATCTGTTTATTATCATTATACTAGAATTTATCACATGCAAGCTTTTTCTTATATTTTCTAAATATAGATGTACCTTTTCTATCTAAATATTTTAAGAATTAAAATTCTTTATTTAAAAGAAAGCTCACCTTGAATGACATCGTTCGTGTTCTGAGCCTCTTGAGCTATGACTGCGTAGGCTCTCCCTTGGACGATCGGCTTCCTCGCTTGTATAGGTCGTGGAATAGGTGCTGAAGTCGTCTTCCCTTTGTTCATCTCAGGGCACTCCCTGATCAAGTGGCCCACCTTGCCATATCGAAAGCAACCCCGAGTGCCTACACTACAATCCGCTGTCTTGTGAGGCTTGCCACACTTGGAACAAGTCTCACGTGGCGTGGAAGAAGCTGCTTGAGAAGCCCCCTGTGTGACTGTGGCTCCTGTTGTCATCGCAAGGCTCTCGTAGCGTATCGGTCTCCCCGACGCAAGCAATGGAAATCTCTGCTGGTTGTCCTGCTGCGTCAGTCTTCCATAACCTCCTTAAAACGGTGGTTTCTGATTATTTGGTATGAATCTCGGCTTTTTGTTCACCGGTTCATAGTTTCCCGTTCTGCTCTGATCAGAGTTCCACCTTCCCTGTTGCTCCCTCTGGCGGTATTTGTTGTTGTTTTCTTCTTCTACCACCAAGGCCTTACTCGTGACCTCTCCATAGGTCCTCAGCTGGAATGGTGCTACTCCTCTCCTCACGTCTGATCTCAACCCTTGCTGAAACCATTTTGCTCTCATCATCTCCGTGATGACGTAGTCAGGCGTAAAGCGAGCGAGTCGCATGAACTCCACTCCATAATCTCTCACTGTCATCTTCCCCTGACTAAGCTGTAGAAATTTGATTTCCATTTGGTTCCTTACTACCTCAGGGAAGTACTGTTCATTGAATTCCTCAACGAATTCGTCCCAAGTCCATGGCATATCTGGGGTCTCCTGAGCCCTAGTCCTAGAAACGGACTTCCACCAAGGCCCAGCCTCCCCGTCCAACATATAAGCTGCCCAACGGACGCTCTCGTCCTCAGTACATGTGAGCACACTGAACACCTTCTCCATCTCTCTCAACCAGTTCTCAGCCACTATGGGCTCTCCCTGTCCAGAAAAGCTAGGAGGTCCCATCCTCCTAAACTCAGTAAAAGCAGATGATGGTGGCGGTGTTGGAGCTACTGGAGGTGTCGGTGGCTGATGCTACTCATGAGCCGTGTGAGCTACCAAAGATGCTGCCTGTTGAGCCATAGCAGCTGCCATGATCTCCATGGTGTGCATCATCCTCTGACGCTCCTCTCTATCTTCATTTCTTTCTCTAACTCTTTCTTGCTCTCTTTGATCTTGATCCTGATGATCTCGATCACGGCTCTCTTCCTGGTCTTTGCTTCCTTGGCCACCACTGCCAGAAGCCCCTCCATCTCCTATAGGTACTCTATTTGTAGGAGAGATGTACCCATCTCCACTACGTAAACTTCTATTATGGCCGCCCCTGGGTCGGCCCCTTCCTCTAGGTAACATCACGGTCTGCACGTGAAAATAAAGTTTTATTAGCAAAAGTCCCTATGCTCTGACAAAAGAATGATTGTCAAAGTTTCTAAAAGAAATGCTTTGATACCAACTGTAACAGCCCGGATTTCGGCACCACGAAACCCGTGCCATCAACACGATCCTCCAGACTGTGCCCCAAAGCTTAGCACGGAACATTGGTATAACAAGCACAATTTAACAAATAAAGCAATTAATCTCATTAAAACGGAAAACGTTAATATGCCCAACTGGCATATTCAAAAGACTGTTCTACTTTCATGCCACTGCATGAATAGAGAACCGACCCGAACCATCGGTGATAATCATATCACCCCAGATGGTTCGCCAAAAGAATAATCTAGTTTAATTACATTGTTTCAAAAATAAAGGCTTGACATACCAAGCCGCACTAATCTGCTCACAAAACTGACTCTCTATCAAAGTGCTCAGCAGAGTCACCTAGAAGAAGTCCTCGGGAGGAGGCTCTAACTCGTCTCCAGGTACGTAATCCGAATGTCTCGGATCCATGTCTCCCGAAGCCTCTGCAGCTGCTATCAATGGACCTGCGACGTATAGTCTAAAGGGTGAGCTACATCCTAGCTCAATAGGGAACAACACAATGAACATATAAGTCAAAACTCACATATATTCCATGATATTCAAAGCATGATGAATCTATGTATTTGCTAGAAAACCAATTAAAAATAAATGGTTTATACTCAATTCACTGGTAAGTTGCATGTATTACTTTACTGTTGATTTAATTATGAATGACACTAAACAGGCCTAAAGCAAAACTAAAATCTTCAACTTAAGTAATCCACGAGCAATATAGCATCAAGCCCCGATGAGATACCCTCCATCGTCATCTAATTAGACAGTTGTAAAAACATGTATTCGCTGGGAATATGACCCAAGCCCCTTTCTCACTAGGCGGCGGGGTTAAATATTACACAACATCCCTGGGATGTACTTACGGTCACGGATAAACCTCCGTGCTGGTGTACGGATTCGCCGCCGTACCGGTCACGGATATCCTGCCGCGTCAATCGTGGGTATCCCGCCACGTCGGCGGGGTATCCTCCAAACCTCAAATAATAAAAATAACATGTGCTTTACATATAGTTGTTCACCGTGTAAGTGTGCTATCTTATATCAATTAGGCCTCAACAGTAATTATTCAATCCCATGTATACATCCCGAGGATGTATACATACCCGCATCACACCTGATGCCTTTATTACTTTCTCATCCCCTGGGAATGCCTCAATCTCATTAGATTACTGATTCTCAATCACTTGCATCACACAGATGCCCTTATTACATTTGTGGTGTCACACACACACCCATTTTCACAAAGCTTTTCATGATTTAAAACAATGTCAATTTAATCATTATATCACTACATACATGCTCTTGAAATTAAAGTACATGTTCAAGGAGTTCCCTACCTCAAGTCTTTGAAACTTCTATCATCATGGTCCCACGCGGCTCCTTGTGCTCATGATCATACGTACCACCTATGGTACAACATAACACATGTAACTCATCACTAAAGATGTAACAAAGAAGGTCCAAGACCCTCCCTAAATCTCAAAGTCAATTATAGAGTTTAAGCAAAACTGTCACAGTCGATTAATCGATTCCCAAAATCGATTAATCGAAACCAAAATTGATTAATCGATTCTCAAAATCAATTAATCGAGATTTAAATTCGATTAATCGATCCCAAATCGATTAATCGAGGTCTCCAACATAAAGCAGTCGATTCTTAATTCGAGTAATCGAGATCTCAAAATTGATTAATCGATCCCAAATCGATTAATCGAAATCCCAATTCGATTAGTCGATTTCCCCAGGTCTCATTTCTCCAGTGGCTGGAGCTTCCCAGTCGATTAGTCGATTTCCAAATCGACTAATCGAAATCCAAATCAATTAATCGAAATTCAATTTGATTAATCGAAATCGGGCCTTCATGACTTTTCAACTTCTCAAACCAAATCGATTAATCGAAATCTGAAATCGATTAATCAATTTGGCCAGACTCAGCCCCCTTTTCGGGCTGTTCTTCCAAATCCTTCTCAAACAATCTTCTTTCTTTTTCTAAGCCTTTATCCTATGATTTTAAGTAAATTTTGACTGCAATTACACCTCTATGATCTATGCATTTAATTCACATAAATTTTACCTCAATCAAATCTCATTTGCTTGAATCTCAAGGGTGGAATGGCTAGGGTTCCAGCTTTGTCTCTAGCGGATCCTACACGTCGAATCCGGCCTTAAATGCTCGAATCCCCTCTTGGCTTGCATTCACTCCTTGCACAACAACCCCTCTTTACTTCTCTCCCCCTCTCTCTCTTCTTAACTTTCTTCAACAACCAAACAAGAGTAATTTAGGGTTCTTTAACCCTTTTATACTCATTTGCCATGTGTTGAGCACATACACCCCAGATGGGTGCATGTGGTTCCAGATTTTACCTCACACTCCACACGCTTGCATTAATTTCTCATCACATCCGTTCATCACTCCTCGAGTCAACTAGTGGACTCCTACTTAGTCAAACCTATGACCAGTCGGGCACGGATCTCGAGGTCACCGTTTAACATAAATTTTTAGGTTGTTACAAGAAAGGTATCGTGCAGAGATTCTTTACTGGTGGATTTAGGGTTTTCTATTCTGGACAGATGATCAGCTACTACGTTTTCAACTCCCTTCTTGTCCTTGATTTTAAAATTGAACTCCTGTAAAAGAAGAATTCACCTTATTAGTCTTGGTTTAGCATCGTTTTTAGACAGTAAGTACTTCAGTGCAGAGTGATCAGAGAAGATGACGATTTTTTATCCCAATAGGTATGGTCAGAATTTATCTAAAGCGAAGACGACCGCAAGAAGATCCTTCTCAGTGGTAGTATAATTAACCTGTGCTTCAATCAAAGTCCGACTTACGTAATAAATTACATGGGGGACCTTATCTTTTCACTGTCCTAAGACGTCACCTATTGCGTAATCAGAGGCATCGCACATTACTTCAAAAGGTAAGGAGTAGTCAGGTGATTGAATAATTGGTGTAGATGAAAGGAGTGTTTTAAGCCTGTTAAATGCCTCAAGGCAAGTATCATCAAAGTCAAAAGGTACGTCGTTTGCTAACAAGTGACACAGAGGTCTTGAGAATTTTGAAAAATCTTTAATAAAACGGTAGTAGAAGCCAGCATGGCAAAGGAAAGAGTGAATTTGTTGTACCGAAGTAGGTGGCGGGAGGATTGCTATTACATCAATTTTGGCCTTGTCAACTTCTATTCCTTTTTTAGAGACGATGTGCCCTAAGACTATGCCTTCCTTAACCATAAAATGGGTCTTTTCCCAACTTAGTATTAAGTTCGTCTTTTTACATCTTTCTAGGATGAGAGCAAGGTGATTAAGACAAGAATCGAAAGTTTTGCCAAAAACCAAAAAATCATCCATAAATACTTTCAGAAACTTGTCTATCATATCAGAAAAAATCCCCATCATGCATCTTTGGAATGTTGCAGGCTCATTGCATAACCCAAGGGGCATGCGATGATATGCAAACGTTCCAAAAGGACACATGAAGGTGGTCTTTTCTTGATCTTTCCGGTAGACCAAAACTTGGTTGTACCCTGAATATTTTTCTAGAAAGTAAAAATATTCTTGACCTGCAGTTTTTCTAAATTTGGTCAATAAATGGTAATGGAAAATGATCTTTATGGGTCATTGAGTTAAGTTTCCTATAATCAATGCATAAGCGCCAACCTATAGTTTCGTGTAACAGTACCAGCTCTCCAGCTACATTTTCCTTAACCGTAATCCCAGGCTTTTTTGGGATTACCTGAATGGGGCTCACCCACTCACTATCAAAAATCAGGTAAATAATACCTGCATCTAATAGTTTCATGATTTCCTTTTGAACAATTTCCCTCATGTTTGGATTTAACCGTCGCTAGCTTTCTCATGAAGTTTTAGCATTGTCCTCCAAATATATACGATGCATACATATCGAGGGGTCAAGTCCTTTAAGGTCAGCGACAATCCATCCTATTGCACGCTTATATTTTACGAGTGTGGCCACTAACCTACTCTCTTGTTCCTTGTTAAGAGTGGATGAAATAATTATGGGAAGAGTTTCGTTAGGCCCAAGAAACACGTATTTTAGGGTGTCAGGTAGTAATTTAAAATCTAAGGATGGTGCTTTTGGATAGATGGTTATAATGGTTCATTGGGAATGATTGGTAGGGGTTCTATACATGGTTTCCAAATCTTTAATTGGAGTTCACAAATAGACGTGTCCACAGGGTAGATTTCCTCCATTCGTTGGTGATCTTCCCAGTCCATGTACCACAATGCAGTATGAGGCACATCCCTAGATAAAATACGTGGTAATGCTTCCTCTACTAATTCTTTAATTTTATCTATACAGAAGCATTCCTCATCATCTTTAGAAGCCATCTGGTTGGTTGCAGTGAAGACATTTAACTGAATTCGCATATCTCCAAAAGAAACCTCTATTACCCTAATTTTACAATTTATATAAGTATTGGCAGTGGCCAAGAATGGTCTACCGAGTATAATGGAAATTTACGTTGGAGATTTCAAACTTGGTTTCATATCTAACACGAGGAAATCGACAGGGAAAACAAATGTGTCGACCCCCACCATAACATCTTCAATAATTCCTAAAGGCCTCCTTTCAGATCTATCGAGTAACTAAAAAATTATTGAAGTAGGCCTCATATCTCCTAGTCCCAATTTTTCGTAAACAGAGTATGGTAGCAAGTTTACCCTAGCTCCTAGATCCAAAAGCACTTTATTTATTGCATAGTTACCTATGATACATGGAATTTTAGGCACCCCAAGATCCTTAAGCTTAGGTGGAGTTCTATCTTATAGAACTGAGCTTACTTGCTCCATCAAGAAGACTTTTTGTGAAATATTGTTTCGCCTTTTTCATTTTTGCATACACATCTCTTTTAGAAATTTTGCATAGGCTGAAATTTGGTTAATTACTTCTAAAAGGGGCAAATTGATTTTCACTTCTTTGAAGATCTCAGTGATTTCCTCTAATTTTTTTGGATTTTTGTCAAAAGGGGATGGTGCACCAAAAGCATTTGGCAAAGGTAACTTTGGCACATAGGGTGCCTCTGTCACAGAATTAGGTGTACTGTCTTCTTTATTTTCTTTTTCTTTTTCTTTTTTATTTTCTAATATTTTCAAGTTTTCTTGTGGAATAACCTCTTCTTTGGCTTCATTCTCTTTTCCTATATTCGTAGGGATAGCTGCTGGGGTAGGCATCTCTACTCTATTGTCAATAGTCATGCCACTCCTTAAAGTTTGGACAACTTGAACTGTGGGAGTTAGTGCGTGTGAGCTCACCTGGTTACACTCTCTTTCCTCTCATTGCAAGGCTAATTACCCAATTTGGGGTTTCTAACTTTGCAAGGGACTGAGTGTAGGAGTATAAGTTTTGGGAGATATGAGATAAATGAGTTAATTCCCTAGTACGATGGTGCGCATGTTGTTGCATGTCCAGAAGGATTTGTAAAATAGACGCACCATCATTTTCATTCTAAGGGCATGGCTGTTGGGCAACAGTTTGGTAAGTGCTATATAACTATTGAGAATTTAAAAAATGTTGTGGGTATGTATAAAATAATTCTTGTCGATTTATTTTTGGTAAGCCATAAGGATTATCCCATTGAGGATTGTAAGTATTCGCAACACTCCCCCACTGAGAGGCAAAGGCCTTCTCAGTCTCCAGCATGGTTGGATACCAAGGAGTAGTTGGGAATTCTATTGGGGCGTAGGGCATATTAAGATTCGGCCAAGATGTTATATCACGGCCCTGCATTTTTGAATGAACTATATATTATATTCTTATTATCTTTTTTTTATTTTTATTAGAAGGCAAAGAGAGAAATAAATGTGAGCCACTAGCTTCTGTGGCCAGTAGGAGTGTTGAAACTTGATTCGTTGCTCCGAATAAACCTGTAAAAGCTTAAGAAGTGATCAAAGAAAGTTTAAAATATAAAGAAATATAAAAAGAGAAAGATAAATATTTATTTTTAAAATGAAAATATAAATAAAAATAAAAGATAAAACACTTTTCCGGCAGCGGCACCAAAAACTTGACCAGCTTATAGTATGTATATATTTAAATTAAAATCAAGCCTTAACCTATTGCAAGCGCACAATGAAAATTATAGCTTAGCAATAGGATCGATCCCACGAAGAAATGTTTATCTTATTATAAACTTTTATATTCCTATTTTAAAAATTATCTTTATCTTTTAAGTCCTAAATTATTGGAGAAATATGAATAAAAGAATATTTCTTTAATCTAAATTGCATAAAAATAAATCATAATCTTCCTTCTTTAGATTAAGGCCATCAATCTTAATCTTCAACTATCGGATGTTTACAAATTGAAATACCGTTACACCATATTGTAGTCTTTCAGGATTTGGTCATCAATCAAAAACTAAAATTTTTCAACACAAATTTAATCTAATCAATAATCTCCTAAAATCTGGGCGTCAATCAAATTCAAAAAAATTGAAGATGGAAAAGTAAAAATCATTACACTAATCTACAAACTTTAACCTGAGTCGTCAATTCAAATCAAAATTTGAAGATGTTTACAAAGCAGTAAATAAAAATAAATAAAATCTAATCTAGAAAGCAAATAAATATATCTTTCACCCCTCAGTTGCAGTCGTCAATTACTTCTGAGAAACTACATATATCTACACTAATATTCAGCACCCAATAACAGTCGTCAATTGCTCTTGAGAAACCTCTGATATCTAATCTACAAAGTAATAAAAATCTACTCTAATTTTGATCAAAAGAAAATCCAACCTCAGTCATCAATTGATGCTGAGAATTTCTTTGATGGTTTATTCCTATACCGGGCTCTCTCATTCATAGATCATAAAGAGTCGGTTTACAAGACTTCTAATTCTAATAAAAGAAACTACTAAAATAAAAGTATCCTAATATAACTCTAATTCCTAATTTTATTCTTCCTTGATTTTGGATATTTGATGTGTTCCGGATTTCTTTTCTTATTTTCAGTTGCAAAGTCCTTTTAATATTCTTCTTTATCAATCTCTCAGATCTGTGATTAGTCAAACTTCTAATTAAAGAGTTCTTCTAATTCTATTTTTGGAGGTGGAAATTCTCACATGATCAGCAACAATAGCAAAAGGAAAGCTTCTATAATCATAATCATAGATAACGATTCTTTTTCTTCTCTTTCTTATAAAATCGTAAATCAAGATTTTCGATCTTTCATAGCTTCCTCACTAGACGATTCTCTAAATTACAATTCTTTGCCTTTCTTCTATTCTCTTTCTTTGAAGAATCGTAAATCAAAATTTTCTATAGCTCTTCATTAGCAACGCTCTATCATCTGTAAAATCGTAAAACACGATTTTCTATTTTTTAATAGCGGTGAACTGTCTATTTAAGCTTAATCATCTTTTTATTGCTCTTTTGGTTCATTTTGATAAAGATTAATATTATGGCTCTCTTTTACTGGTTATCTTTAATATCTGCACATCATCAATTTGTTAGTAGCAAACTAAGTCCTAGCATCACTAAGTTAAGGGTGATCAAATGGTAAATTATGTGACTAATCACCCACGATCTCCGGATAAGGACTGACCTTCTCCGAAGACTTTGAAATCCTAAATACGGAAACCATGTACTGAAACAATAGCATATGATTGAGATCCAGGCTGAAACAATAGCTTTGCAGCTCAGACCCGACCTGAGTCAGGACGACCCCGAATTCCATGCATAAACAGACGCGCGAAACTCGATTGCCCACGTGGACACATGCGCACAATTGGTTCCACTTGGATCAGGCCCACTCTTCCCGTGGACCGCCTTAGGACCTGAATTATGTGCAAGTACCTATGCTCTTAATTCAATTACATGCAGGCTCGACTTCGCTGAATCAATCCCACTTGGACTAGAACTTGGTTTCCTCATACTGCCCAAAGAACCCGATCCCGCACACAGAAAGGTATGAAGAATCGATTCCACATGACCCCATTCACGCGGAATCAATCCAGATGTCGAATGGGATTCTAATTCCCAAGACCTCCCAAATTCCCCGATCTCACGCAGACGCCCCTGCGCGAAATTGGATTTAACGCATAACCTCTTGCGCGAAATTCATTCCAAAGTACACTGGAACTAGGACACCCCGCCCGGCTGGTCACTCCCTAGCTAGTGACTGAATCAAAGTGAATTAAGCGCCAATACACATGCGTGAAATTCAATTGAGGACCTCCGGTCATGCGCGAAATTTTCCTATTCCGCACATGACCCCACACGCGGAATTACCCATACCCTTATAAAAAGACCCTCTACCTCACCCAATCACACGAATTTCAATAGCAATCTCTCCCCCCTCGAGTTGAGGACTCTCCCAAGCTCGAGTCATTTCTCTCTGCAGCACTGGAAGGAGAAAGAAGTGCTTAGCTTGAGGTAATCTCTTTCTAGTTCTTAATTTTTAGTTCTGGTTATTAGGTTTTAATTTATAGTTCTTAGTTCTTAGTTTTCTAAGTTCTAGATCTTAGTTCTTACTTACTTTCAGGTTCTAGTTCTAGTTCCTAATTTCTTACTTCTAGTTCATAGCCCTCAGTTTTAGTTTTAATTCTTAACCTTTAAATTCTTAATTTCGATCCTTAAATTCTTAGTTTTTAATTCAAATTCAGTCTTTAATCTCTAATATCTACAAAATACCCCTTAGCCAACTGATTTTCCTAAGGGAGCTTACGGAGGGTACCCAGGAATGAGGTCGATCCTCCATAGCATAACGTGCCATAACTCGAATTTTTTTTCCCAGTTAGAATAGTATTATGAGACTAAGTTAATTAGAATCAGAGTGGTATTAGGAGACTAACTCAATTAGAATCAGAGTAACGTTAGGAGACCAGAATAATTAAAATTAGAGCAACAGTAGGAAACCTAGTCAGTTAGCGCTAGAGTAGTACTAGGAAACCCGCAATCAGTCAAAGCCAAGACCGGATAAGGAGATTAAGCTAACTAGACTTAGAGTAGGATTAGAAAGCTAGGCAAGACAGACTACAGCTGTTGGAGTCGGTCGACCGACATTAAGTAAAGGAGTCAACCCACACCCCATAAAGCGTGATCAATGACGTGTTGCAGCATCGATAAATATCTGTAGCTGGCGATCACATCATCCAAATATCCTCCATTTAATATTCGTATTTAATTTTAGCATTTAATATTTCTTAGCTCATTACTCCATCATCCCTAGCCAGAGTCCATAGGACCGAATTGGGCCACTTATTCCAGGGACCAAAAAGAACCCAGAAAAAGTGCGTGCCAACAGACGTGATCAGCAACAACATCGAGCTTCTATTTTTGTAAAATCATAATCACGATTTTCTCTTTTCAGTGCATCTCTCTCTGTCTCAGAATGATTCTACGATCGATCGCTTTTCTCTTTGTATCGAATTCCTCTAGAACATCTTTTTGAAGAATCTTAATTTACGATTTCTTATCTCTCTCTTTCACTACGTTCCATCATCTTATAGGATTTTTGGTTTTCAGTGGCGTGTTTAATCGTCTTTCTTATTACTTTTCGAGTTCATTTTGATGAAGATTAACACTTTGGTTCACTTTTGCTATTTAACCTTAATTTTAGCACATCATCAACTTGTTAGTAGCAAACTGTGGTCTAGCATCACTGAGTGAAGGGTGATAAAATAGTAAATTATGTGACTGATCACACCCCCAAACTTAAGCTTTGCTAGTCCCTAGCAAACAAGGAAAATAAACTAATTTAAACTATAAAGTTAAATGCCACTTTCATAGGGAGCATGATTGCATTTAGTAGATGCAACAAGCTATTAAACCCCTAAGTGATCCCTAGTGGAGGAGTTATAATCTCCTAAAGGTTTCCAGTGAAGTTACCTACAAACTTCAAAATATTTTTGGATTTTTGAATTTTTTTTCAAAACTAAAGCAAATATAAAAATCCTATCCTACTATTGGTATACTAATCAATTTTAATCATCACATGGTTGTTACGATTTTTCAAAAAGTACAATTCCATCATCCTTACTTTCCATCCTAGCAATCATCCTTTATCAGAACTCGACAATTTCAATTCAGTAAAGCGTGGAATGTATGCGTATCAGTGAAAAGTTTATTTATCATAGATTTTTCTAAACTGCAGATTTAGAAAATATTTTCATTCGAACTCTCACTATTGGCATACTCTCAAAAAATATTAAAATTTTTGGGTTCTCTCAGTATATGATATATCAAAATTATTTCAAAGGACAATTAAAAAAATAAATCTCATGGAAAGATAATTAATTATATTTATATGTTTTCTTATTTTTCCATAGTATTAATTATAAACATCTCTACTAGGCTCATGCTATTGTAAATCACAAATCAAAAAGGTCTTTATTCGGCTTGTAATGGGGCTTTGGATTAAAAGGTCCCAAAGAAAGGTTGAATGGATTAAAGGATTTATGAAAATTCAGTTCTTCTTTCACCTGTCTCCTTCTTTTCTTCTTCAGTAAGTATCCAGAATTAGATAACTTCTTCTCATTATTCTTTTCTATTTATGTAAATCCTTTTCTTTTGAAATGTAATCTAGAAGCTTTTTGCTTCTTTTTCCTTTTTCAGAATCGTAATTACGATTTCTTGATGTTTTCGCATATTTTCTTCATTTTATTTCTTCTCTGTTTTACCCTTTTTCGACATATCCCTTATCTGTTATCTTATACTCCTTTCACTCCCTCTTCTTCCCTTCTTGTATTTTAAACTCTTAGAAATATAAGGGTTAAAGGTTGAAAGTTTTGGATAATACATATGGTTAAGGGTTTATAAAATCTTAGTACAAAGAAATTCGATTTAGGCTCTAATATGGGTTCAAAGGTAAATATTTTCTGGGATTTTGGCTTTTTGGCTCAAACTCAACAAAAGATGGCCTTAAATCATCCTTATGATTCAATAGCATGAATGTCATATTATTTTAATGTATCTAATAAACAGTTTTAGAAAAATAAATCATCATAATTATAGAATATCTTATTCTAATTACAATAATATGAGATTTCGTTAGCAGCATAGTCAAGAAGTTCAAAGAAAATTTTGAATTTGAATAGAAAGTAGTCTCTCTCTCAAAATAAATGAGGAATTGTGGCTCAAAAGCTCACTAGTTATATAATTTTGAAACTATAATCTAAATATTACAGTTTAAATCAAAGTATAGTTTCAAACATTCAATCTAATATAGTGCTCAAGAGGGTTATCATGATTCGTAACTACTCTATTTTGATTGTTGAACTTCTACTACGATGGATCATAAAGTTTATGGAATCATTATTTTTTTTCTATCATAACTCACATATGATGATTAACTCTTCAAAAAAAAAAATCTACCATTAAAATAAAGAAACTAAGGACTAATAAACTAAACAAAAGAGAAAAACTCTAAACTAAACTGATATACACAGGAAGTGTATCCCCCCCAAACTTTAATAGGACAATGTCCACATTGTGCACAAAAAGAGGGGACACTCAAAATTGTATTACCTTAATGATGTTGCTAAGGTACCGGGCATATAATTTACAGAATCATTCAAAAATCTCCCCCCACACTTGAGAGAAATTACTTCCGGCTTATTCAGATAGAAATTGCATCATAAACAAAAGAGATTAGACAAAATAACTATATATTAAACGAAATATTTACAGAAATGATTGAAAAGAAAGAAAATTGATTACATAAAAGATTAAACCAAGGAAAAATCTAGACATATCCTAACTACGACACTGGCAGCAACGTCCGAGGTTGTAACATAGCTAGGAGGAGAGTATGAGCAATGGAGAGGAGTGGCGAGGGACAATTCAACCTACCATCAGCATATAGGAACTCACACTCAGGGTGGGTTGTGAAGGTGTAAAAGTTAGAAAGTGGGGGAAGATGAGTTCTTGAAATGAGGTTTCGGATTTGGGTTAGGTTTATGGTAATGGGTAGTTTCGCTGAAATCATTTGGGTTAATGGGTAGTTCGCTTCAATTTCTCCACTTTCTTTATTGCAGCCAGGAGCTCGACCCTTTATATCTCAAGAATTCGATCAAGTCTTTTACTAAAATAGTTTATGTTATGTTCTTCTGGCATAAGGTTTTGGATAATGGACGAAGGAAGGAGAAAGGTTATGGTATGATAAGGGATTGTGGAAGGGTATGTATTTATAGGGAAGAAGCTAGAGCTTTGAACCGTCACTTCAAGTTATATGTCGAGGTGTAGGCATTTAAGCTTGGGTAGTTGGCAAGTGGTAGAATTGAATGTGATGCATGTCCGCTTCTTCTTTGATTTAAATGGGTTCGAATTCCAATGTAACCGATGAGACGGGGCACTGGAATCACTTGTTCCCTAGGATTGTAACTTCTGATTCTCAGGAACAGTGCTCCGCTTTAATAGACTCTTAAAATCGTGAATCATAATCACTACAATTCCTTAGATGTCACTCATAATTGATCATAAATCCATACGTTCAAAGATGATTATACTACAAAAGAGGAGTCCTTACGATTGAATGCATTCATCACATCTTAGATCATAGGGTATCAAGGTTTTCTAATAATGCACATATGTTATAGGGTCTTGCTACGGATGAGTCGGTAGCTCGATGATATCCATGAGGAACTCACTTTGAGTCAAGGGGAGTTGATGTGTTTCCCGTAAAAATATGTCCTCTTGGAAGGCCAACTGGCCATGATGAATAGTAGCTACTCTCTCTCCTCTGAATTAAAATAGTTAGTTACTCAACTTGAGTCTCTAACCTAAGAATAGATTGCTGAAGAGCGAGGAGTGGTTTCGATTGGTTCTGGTCATGCTACTGGCAATTTCCATGCGTCTACAGCATGGCATCCTTGATGGCAACAGTATGGTCTTGAACTCTTGTGGGGTAAAAAGGTATAGCAGGGTGTTGGAGAACCTCCAGAGATGGACCATGATTAGGACCACAAGCTTCACTTTTTTAAGATGTTGGGTGCGATTTTATACCCAACAGAGACTTAAATTTCATCTTCCAAAGCTTCAACTTTGGGGGGCAATTCATCATTGACTTTAATTCATAAGATACTCCCCGCTTAGGAGGCTTATTTCTTAAAGTCTCCGAATCAATCTCATTCAATGCATAGCGTTGCACCGGTTCCTCGCTAACAGTCTCAAAAAGTTTCCAAGCATCCTCTTATAGACACTCCCATTTTACTCTCTCGGAATATAAAAATCTGTTCGATCAACCTTTGACCTTGCCCGTGACTTTTCGGAAAGGACTTACCTTCTCTGGAAATTTTACAATCCTATTATGGGACATATACTGAAACAATAGTATATGACTGAACACAGGCTGAAATAATAGCTCTAGGGCTTTAGCCCCATGACCCTAACGTGGGAACTATGCACTGAAACAATAGTATATGGCTAAGCACAGGCTGAAACAATAGCTCTGTGGCTCAGATCCCAATGTAGGGAGACTATATACTGAAACAATAATATATAGTCGGAATGCAGACTAAAAAAATAGTCTGGCATTTCAGAACCCTTTAACCCTAACATGGGACTATATCCTAAAACAATAGTATATGGCTGGACATAGGCTGAAACAATAGTTATGTGGCTCAGGCCCCATGACTCTAACATAGGAACCATACACTGAAACAATAGTACATGGCTGAACACAGGCTGAAACAATAGCTCTGTGGCTCAGATCCCAATGTAGGGAGACTATATACTAAAATAATAGTATATAATCGAAATACAGACTGAAACAATAGTCTGACATTTCAGACCCCTTTAACCCTAACGTGGGACCATATACTGAAATAATAGTATATGGCTAGACACAAGCTGAAATAATAGTTCTGTGGCTCAGGCCCCATGATCCTAACGTAGGGATCATGCACTGAAACAATAGTACATGGCTGAACACAGGCTGAAACAATAACTTTGTGGCTCAGATCCTAACATAGGGAGACTATATATTGAAACAATAGAATATAATTGAAATATAGACTAAAACAATAGTCTGGCATTTCAGACCCGAGCTGGACCCAGACAGCCCCGAATTACGCGCCTAGAACAATGTGTGTAATTCGATCACACTCCAAACCACAAATGTGCAATCAGTCTCTCTTTCAGACCAGACTTCCTTTCCTAGACCACCTCGAGACTTGATTAAGCACCTGACATGAGATGTGTGATCAGATTGAGCGCGCGACCATCGGCGCGCAATTGGCCTACGCCCGACCTAGCCTCACCATCCTTGACCCCCAAGCTTCCTTGATTATGCGCTTCGAAAGAGATGCTTAATTGGTTTGCACATGCCACACTAGACGCGTAATTAGTCCTAACATTATTAGAACTAGGAAACTCGTTGAACAAGTCAGTCGGTCGCTCATTGAGTCGGTGACCGACTCAAAGCGATTAAGCACCAGTGAATCCGCGCGTGATTCAGTTAAATGCCTGAAACAAGGCGTTTAATTAGAAAAAAAATGCTATAAAAGATTTTTTTTTATTCGACCAGGGAGGCTGGAGAAGAGAATAGATTTTTTTGAAGAAGTTTGGGATTTCAAGACCAGAGAATTCCGAGAATGAACCAATAGAGAAACAAGCCATGATTTCGAGATTCAAGTTTCAAATCTTGAGATTTCTCTCCGCAATCCCGACCTTAGGTAAAAATCTAATTTTCAGTTCCCGACCTTAGTTTTAATTCTAGTATTTAGATTTAGGATTTTTTTCTTAGTCTTAATTATTTATATTGAATTTTCAGTCTTAGACCGTAGAACCCTTTTAGACCGTAATTTTAATATCTGGTTCTGTTTACTGAATCTAGAACCAGTCCTTAATCTGAGGCCCTAATTCACCGACCCTAGACTTTAATTCTGTTGTAAAATCTTAATCTCCAGTCCTATCATTAATCTCTGGTTCTAGTTCTTAGTTTCTACAACCAGTCCTTAATCATACGGCCTAATTTTCTGATTTCAAACCCGAATTTAGTCCTTAGATTTTAAATTTCTAGTTTTAATCCCTTAATTAAATATTCCTTAAGTCCCAAATATTAATTTAGTCTTCTAAAATTCTAGTTTCATAATCTAATTCTTAAATATAATCCCGAAATCGACTCCAAAAATCTAAAAATATAATATTACAGTCCAAAATCTAATTTGTTTTAATCTCAGCCACCCGATTTGCCCAAGGGAGCTTACGGAGGGTACTCGGGAACGAGGCCAATCCTCCTTAGCATAGCGGGCCCAAAACCCCCTTTTTTTAGAGTTTTAGTAGAATTAATTCATCGCTTTGATTAGAATTAGTAAAGTTAGTTCTGTTATTTCCCTAATATTCTAGTATAATTAATTTATTGCTTTTGATCATAATTAATAAAATTAGTTCCTTTATCTTAATTAAATTTTAGTGTAGTTAATTCATTATTTTAATCAGATTTTTAGTAAAGTCGATTCCTTGACTTAATTAGAAAATTTGATAAAATTAGTTCCTTTATTTTAATTAGATTTTTAGTATAGATAATTCATTGCTTTAATTAGAATTTTAGGATAATTAATTTATCGCTTTGATCATAATTCCAGTGAAATTAGTTTCTTTATTTTAATTGGAATTTTAATAAAATTAGTATATTGCTTTAATTAGAGTTTTAGTAAAATCAGTCTTCTATTCCAATTAGAATTTCAGTCAAATTAGTATACTCGCTTCAATTAAAATTGCAGTACAATTAATATATTTGCTTCAATTAGAATTTCAGTATAATTAGCATGCTTGATTCAATTAGAGTTTCATTAGAATTAACATATTTGCATTGCTAGTATAATTAGGAGACTAACATCAATTAGACTCCTAGTAACATTAGGAAACCAAATTAGTTAGACTTCTAATAGGATCACAACACCTAAAATTAATTAGACTCCTAATAGGATTAGAATATTAGATCAAGTCACTATAATAAATTCATACCACTAGACTCACAATAGAACTAGGAAATTTAAACCAATTAGAATTATAGTAATAATAGGGAAAGAAAAGGAAAACTACACTGGCTAAACTATAAGAAGAGCCATAGCTGCTGACGTTCGCAGGTGGACGATTCAGTAAAGAAGTAATCCACACCCGCTCTAAAGCGTGATCACTGATGTGTTGCAGCGTCATTAAATATCTGCAGCTGGTGATCGCAACAAATTAGAAATCTTCCTAGAAATCTCCCCTTTATTTATTTCCACCATTCCAAACACCGCATTGCCAGAGTCCACTTGGACAAAATTGGGCCACTGATTCAATGGGGATCGAGAGGAACCCAGAAAAAGTGCGCGCCAACAAATTGGCGATCGCGATGGGACTCTTTTGCTGAACTCTTTCTTTCTTAGATAGTTAGTTTTTTTATTTTATTTTCCTGTTTTCTTCCCATCGCATCATTTAAAATTCCTTTAAACATATGAGTCTTCGTCAAAGACTCGAGATGTCTGGTATACGAAGACTGAGTTTTGAAGACCCACCATTGTGGGGACATCATGACAACCCCGTATACGAAGAAGAATCATTTTACTATTCCAGCCTACGACAACCTGAGATTAACATGGCTGACAATCAAGAAAATCCCTTCTCTACCCCGCACACTAGTAATAATCATAACAGGAGAGATAGTAACATTGGACAAAACCTCACTACTCAATAAATTGTAAAGCTCAGTATTCAGAGAATACAAAGAGGAGACGATGACGCCGAAGAATTACTTGGAGGACTGGCCGCTGCATACGAAACCATTAGGGAACGACAATATTCAGAAGAACAAGAACGACAGGAAAGGTCGCCTCCTACCCCGAGCACGGTGTCGATACGCACCTCACCATTGAGACAACCTGCTCACACATTCTTTAATGAGGATTCTCTAGACAAGGTTTGCTTGCAGATTACTCCAAAAGACAGCACCATCAGGATTGAAGATCTCCCTAAGATGCTCGATGAATACATGGCCAAGAGAGAACGCCCTGGACACTCATTCAGATTCTACAAATTTTTCCGAGATGTCGAATTCAACTTACCAACAGGATTTAAACCCTCAAAATTTACCAAATACAATGGCACGGGAAACCCAAACCATCACTTGGCCCTCTTTTGCAATGATTATCGACCCATACGTGATAATCAAGGACTTCTCATTCAGTACTTCCAACGTTGATTAGAAGGAGAAGCTCTAGATTGGTTTGCGGGACTCTCGCTGTATAAGATAGATACGTTCAATGATTTAGTCGGTCAATTTCTGGACCAATACAAATACTTGATCCAAGAGACAATCAGTCTCAGCAAGCTAATGGTGGCAAAGCAAGGACCCGATCAGGAGTTCGCCGACTTCGTCGCCAGATGGAGGAAACTCGCTGTCAGGACTGGCACTTCAATGAAATAGAAAGATTCGGTTGACATTATCATCGATAACACTAGAGAACTGTTAAAGAGCATGCTTGTCATAAGTGGATGCATCGACTTAGACACCTTGCCCTATCCATAGTTACGCCGAAAGCCTTAGGAACCGAACAAGTCAACACTGTTGTTAACCAAGGATAGAACTCTGGGAACGTAAACTTCTAACTGTAAAATTTCGGGCAAAATCAGAATCAACAACAGTAAACAAACCAAAATCTAGGCACTAATCAACAAAGATATGCAAACTAAAACCAAAGCCAGAACCAGAATCAGGGCCAATACCAAAACAGAAACCAATATCCTAACACTAACCAGAACCAGAACACCACGCAGAATCGACAGGCCCACACGCAGAACTATAATGACATCCCCCTACCACAAAACTTCAACCCAGCTAGAGGCCCCTACCAGTCAAGGCGGGAACACTATCCCCCTTTACCTGATATAATATTAACACCTTCCATCTCCTTAATACTCAGAATCTCCTTTGATTCCCACAAGAGACACCCCAATCATGGCCAACAAATCTAAACTATAGTAAATACTACGCATTCCATCAATATGCGGGACACAATCTAGAAGACTGTTGGGTCCTCCGGGATATAATCTATGATATGAACTACCGAAACCAAATCGACTGGTAAGTGCTCAGGAATCCTAACCCTAACAATAACCAACCCCAACAGAACTTAAGAATCATTAATAACCCTATGCCCAACCACAACCAAGGAACACCAGCCCAGGTCACCACCGTGGATCTTCTCGGTCAATCCTCTTTCCAGCCCTCCACCTTAATCACTCGCATCCAACCTTCCAACACTTTTGCTACCCCTGTGAGAGCTCCTTCACCCCCGCACCTCTCGGCCTTGATCACTCGCATCGCCCCGCCGAGCCCACCTCCTTACCCAAAATTCCCTTGGATATGAGTCCACTCTTTTAGGGCCCAGAGACCATTCCTCCATAGTCGCCCACCAGAACCTTCAACCCCTCCAAATCCTGAACCAACACCATTGCCACTCCCCTCGTTCGATTCTGAACTCAGGTATGGAGATCATGTTATTCAAACTGTAACCAAAATTATCACATGGGTAGACAGTGTCACCCGAAAGACCCCAACCCAAGAAGATGAAAGGACTAAGTGTTTACTAGACAAAGAAGAAAGTGAACAAGAAGGACATCCTGACCCGTGTGAGACACTGGTCTCTGCTTTCCTAGAAGAAGAGGATTATACACAGTATCTTCCACCTTGGAGCGGCAAAGTGCAAGTACGCACCCCAACCTCGAATTTTACTCACTTCACAAATACATCAACATCGAGCCACAAAGGGCTTGGTCAACAACCGACTTGCCCGATTCTTAAATTAGGAACCAATTATCCACCTCCACCTTTCTCTCGAAATAAGGATTTTACGAACGTGCAACCATCAGAGGAGAACACGAGTGAAAGAGAAGTTAACTTGTCTCCCCCGCCTCACATTATCCCTCCACTAATCCATGCACCTCAACCACTCCAACCACCTGCACCCAAGGCTCATCGGCCAGGCAAAGAAGTTGTACTCGAGCCAGGGCAAGAATATGACCTTCTACGTTATCTATAAAAGATTCCGACGCAGATATCCATACTATAACTCATCAAGAAATCGCCTAACCATCACCGACTACTGATAAAGACACGTAAAGATACGCAGGTGGATGAGGACACAACATTGGATGAGTTACATCAAATCACTTCAGTCATGGCGCAACCTCTGACACTCACTTTCACAGACGTAGACATGCCTAAAGAGTCACTCAGCGAAAGTGCAGCTCCCATATACCTTACAGTCATAATTAGATGATTCTTCGTACCCCATGTGTTGGTCGATACAAGAGCAAGACTCAACATATGCCCTATCATCACGTTAAAGACACTCGAATACACGGAGCAGGATATCAGGCTCTCAGCACTGTCACTCATAATTTATGACGGCTCATGTCATTTTGTCAAAGGAGCTATCAAACTTCAGGTTCGCCTCGAATCCGTAACAAAAGATGTCACTGTTCATGTTACTGATTCCACTAGTACGTACAATATTATTTTAGGAAGAAAATGGTTAGAGTCAATGAAGTCCGTCACATTCACATACCACCAATGTGTCAAATTCTCATACGAGGACTCCATCGTTCGTATATGTGCTGATCCACCTCTCCAGGAGATGGACACTGATTGTGCGGCAAGTATTTTTACAGCCCATGATTCCGTGTTGAACACAAGCCACATTCAAAAAACCCAGATCCCCGATGAGACAACCATTGCCAAAGTCCGTCCCCCTACCCCTCCTAATTCTCCCCCAATGCGTCAACAAAAATTAATGAGAAGAGAGGTTGGCCCAAACCTCACTAAACTCTACGACATCAACCCGACCGCTACAAAAGGTTGGGACCTTATGTATCAGCTCGGGTACATCCCACACACCGGACTTCGGTAAAAATAAACAAGGTCGTGTAGGGCCTATCGTCCCAAGGAAAATATGCAAACACATTGGGTTAGGTTACCAATTGGACGGCCCATAAGCCAACTTATTACCTACCTTACCAAAATGGTCTCTATACGACCACTTCATCTACGGGACAGCTGAGAAATTAGATGTTCCAAGACAGAAGGAAGTGTCCTTCACTAAATCCCAAGAAGCAGAAATCGAACGAATGGCTAAAACATTCAATGATTTAACGAATCTGAACGACGATATTGATAAACCGCTCGAAGGAGTCAAACCCTTATTTGACACTAAGGAGCTTACAAAAGAGAGAAAGGAAGAACCTCTAGAACTCGAGCCACGAGTAGAAGATTAGAAATCCACTGACGACGAAGATTTTCATATAACTACCTTACAAGATAGTGAATAGCACTTACACTTAACATGGGAAGAGGATGACACCCCATAAGAGGATTTTACCTCGCAAAGCATCCACCTCGGCCTTGGCCTTGAAGGGTGGGAATGCCCGTGGGACTCCCCTTGTAACACTCACCCACACCAACCCCACTGCAGGGCATGTACCAGTATATTAGAATGCTTCGCTAGCTGGATCCGACATTCTGCAATAGTAGGATCAAATGACTCCAACCTCGTAATGACAGAACCAAGTAACGACCTACCAGCTCGGTTACTAGCATAAGAAGAAGAAAATCTCAACAGTCATTTGGTTGACCCAGGGGGAGACACACACATCGCCCTCATAGAGTTTGAAGAGGAACTCGAACTAGACACTCCTCCGTCCCCAGGCACGTCACAACTCCAAATATTCTAGAAATCTCTTGAGGAAGAGTGGCAACCCCCTCTGAGTGATGACGAAGACTACTGGATAGACCTCCCTGTACTCAAGCTAGTAGAGCAGGCTAATCAAGGACTTCAGGCATTGTCAGATCAAGAAGATGAATTTGATACTAGCCTTGATTCTGGCCTGAAAGAATGGGAATGTCCTTGGGGATCTCCTTGCATTTCTCACCATTACCAGCCTCACTGTCGAGCGTGCGTGTTCATCCTGACATACTATGAAGTTCAAGGGAAAGAGCTCACTACCCTTGAGGATCTCAGGAAGAGCAACTGTATTATAACTCAGAGGATGATAGTTTGACTGATTATGATCCTCAGAGCTTCTTCCAAGAAGAGGCAATCAATGTGATAGATGATATTTGAGCATCAGTACCATTCTCACCCGCGTCACTTATTCAAAAAGTCTCATCAGATGAGGACTCCAAAAAAAAAATACCAAATTCAAAAGAAGTCCACATTTCTTGAAGAATCGCCCGAAGGACTCTGACAGCCATCTCGCTCCCTCAATTAGAGGAAGCAACTCTCCTAGTACCTCTTGAGGCGACCAACCTTGTACCATATCTACTATCAAAAATAAATGAAAAATAGAAAAAGAAGAAAACCCTAAAAAATTAGAAATACAAAATCCAAAAAAATCAGAAAACCTTAGAAAAGAAAGGGGACCTTCATCCCAAATCAATTTTGCGATCAACAAGGAGACTTTTCTCCTAAGATTTTTGTCCCCTCTCTCACACAATGATGCAAGGCATCCAAGCTAAACAACAAGCCGGTGATCATACCAGTTGTGATACTGCGAGAATTTGAGAAAAGGATAAATAGCCTCTATCTTCACCTTACCAAAGATCTCTCGGTCATAAATTGTGTCGATGAAGGGTTACCTTTCACAAAATTAAATCTCCAGTGTAGCAATTTTGCAGTATATAAGCTTGTCGAGGATGAAGAAGGAACACAAATCACTGATGAGCCATAGGACTTCCAACAGGTTATCAAGCATATCGACTAGCAAACCCAAGTTGCCGCGAAACCTATGGAAGAAATCAACTTTGGCACTGAAGAGAACCCAAGAAGTTACTAATTAGCACAACGCTCAACTCCAAGGAACGTCAACAAATCATACAAGTCCTGTAAGAACACCTTGACTTCTTTGCATGGTCCTATGAAGATATGCCTAGTTTAGATCCAAGTTTAAAAGAACATCATCTTGTCTTGGAACCCGATGCAAAGCCTATCAAGTAGAAACTCCAAAGGATGCACCCACAAATAGCCCTTCAAGTCAAAGAAGAAGTTGACAGTTATACAAAGCCAAATTCATCCGAGTCGTCCTCTACCCCAAATGGGTTGCCAATATAGTACCTATCGCTAAGAAAGACGACAGAGTATGGGTTTGCATTGACTTTCGAAACCTCAATCAGGCATGCCCAAAAGATGACTTCCCACTTTCGCACATTGACACTCTAGTTGACAACACCGCTGGACACAAGATGCTATCCTTCAAGATGATTTCTCTGAGTATAATCAGATCAAATTAGCAGAGTTTAACCAAGAAAAGACTTCTTTCACTACACCATGGGAAACTTACTACTACGTCGTCATGCCTTTCGGGCTCAAGAACGTAGGAGTCATGTATCAACGTGCTATGATGGCTATTTTTTATGACATGATGCATAAATGTATAGAATTCTATGTTGATGACATATTAGTGAAGTCCCAAACGTGGGCAGGGCATGTTGAAGCACTCCGATTGGTGCTACAAATAGCTAAGAAATATCAATTAAAAATGAACTCAAAGAAATGCATCTTCGGAGTTACCTCTGAAAAATTACTTGGATTCATAGTCAGCAAGAGAGGAATTGAAGTCTACCCCGCAAAAGTCAGAACCATCCTTGAGATGCCACCTTCCAGTAATATCAAAGAATTATGAGGCCTGATAGGAAGATTGTAATTAAGATTGTAATTCATCAGGAGATTTATCTCCTAGCATTCAGACAGATGTGATCCTTTTTACAGACTACTAAAAGGAGGAACTTAGTACAAGTGAAATGACCAGTGTTAGCAAGCCTTTGATAATATCAAAAAGTACCTCCTTAACCCGCTAATACTATCCCCACCATTTCTCGAAAGACCTCTAATCCTATACCTATCAGCGAACAATAAAGCAATGGGAGTAATTCTGAGATATATGAAGAAGACGGCAAGAGAGAGAAGGATATCTACTATCTTAGTAAGAGGATGGTCGAGTACGAACGAAAATATACTTCAATGGAGAAGACCTGTCTCACATTGGTGTGGGCCTCAACCAAATTACAGCATTACTTTAGAGCACATAAGATACTAGTACTAGCTCGAATGGACCCTCTGAAGTATGTATTCGAAAAGCCCGCAACGTCCGGAAAGATCGTTCGCTGGCATATGCTATTACAAAAATTCAAAATCACTTACATCATGCAGAAGTCGATCAAAGGGCAAACAATCACTGATTACCTCGCAGATCTCCCACTCCCGAGCAATGAGCCCATACACACGGATTTCTTCGATAAAGACCTACTCACAATTCATAACGAAGAGCCCGATAAGACGTCATGGACCCTTTATTTTGACGGTGCTCTAAATTATAAAGGAAAAGGCATCAGGAGAGTCCTCCTAAGCCTGGAAGGAGTTGTTAAATAATTAAAAACCATCGGTGACTCCAAGCTAGTAATCTCGCAAGTCATAGGAGAACTGAAAACCAAGGAAAGGAAATAAAATGACATACCTAGAAACCGCTCAGTATTTAGTAAAAAAATTGGAAAGAATCTCTTTCATGCACATCCCTAGATTAGAAAATGAGCTCGCAGATTCCTTAGCCACACTAGCCCCGATCATCCAAATACCCATCGGACAAAATGCTAAGACCTTCTTCATCAAAAAATTAACAGTACCTGCCCACGAGGTAGCATGGACCGTTAAGAAAGAATTACCAATCCTCTCCACAAGCACGGGACTAAATAAAGCAATTACTCCAAAAAATCACGTCAAGGCAGAAATCGAAGTCGTTATATTCATATTTGAAAAATCACCAACCGACGACGGACAACCATGGTATTTCAACATCTGAAACTTCTTGAAGCATCAACACGCCCCTTAGATCAAACGGAAGACTATAAGGAATCAATGCACCCGATTCTGCATATTAAACGAAATATTATACAAAGAAGCTTTCACCAAAGGAGTACTGCTACAATGCGTCACAATCGTCAAAGGACAATACATCATCCAAGAAGCACACGCCAGCGCTTGCAGTGCTCACGCCGATAGACAAAGACTCGCCGATCAAATCATACGACAAGGCTACTTTTGGTCGACAATGATAAGAGATTGCCACCTCTATGTCCAATTCTATAAATAATACTAAGAACACACCGCACTCATCAAAGCTCCATCAGTTGCATTGAATACTATGACCTCGCCATAGCCATTTTTAATGTGGGCCTTCAATGTCATCGGACCTTTCAAGGACACAATTGGGAACACTCACAAGCCGACGTTCATACTTACGGCGATCGAATACTACACCAAATGGGTAGAAGCTAAATCCTATGTCAAAATTGCTTCAACACTCGTAAGGTTTATCGTTTGAAATATCATCACCAAGTTTGGAGTGCCCAAGATGTTTTTTACTGACAAGAAACCACAGTTCATTGCAGAGAAGACAAAGAAGTTATGCAAGAAGTTTGGCATCGATCTACGCCACTCATCGTCGTTCTACCCTCAAGGAAATGGACAAGTTGAAGCTACAGACAAAATGTTGATTCAAATTCTGAAATGCACAGTAAAAATGAGTAATGGAGCCGACTGGCCCGAACGACTACTAGAAGCACTCTTGGCCTATAGGATCTCTATCCGTATGACCACTAGCAAAACTCTCTATCTGCTTACCTACGGGATGGAGGCAGTCTTGCTTTATGAGATACAAGTACCATCCTTATGAATTCAACTCGATGATGAGCTATCCTTAGATGAGAGGAGAATTGTACTACTCACACAGCTAGAGCAGCTCGATGAAACACGTCTAGGGGCAGCTGATGACGCTCAGGTATATCAGAGGAGAGTGGCAAGGGCTTATGATAAGAAAGTCCTCGAACGAACTTTTAATATTGGAGAATTAGTCTTAAAGAAAATCATGTCTTCCAAGCACGCCCATCTGAAAGGAAAACTGAAATCGAACTGGGAAGGCCCTTAAGTTATAACAGCCACATACCCTGGGAATACATACAAATTGGTGAACCAAGATGGGGAAGAACTCCCCAGCCCTTGGAACTCCATAACTTAGAAAATACTACCCTTAGCCTTGCAATCATCACATCTTGTGGTTAAATACTTATACTTATCACCCACGTAATGGTCACAACCCATTCATTGGTCATACATCATGAATTCTCATAATATCCTTAAGACCTCTAATTTATCACTCACTTTCTTATTCGGGCAATTTGACTGAAGGACTAGTAGCATACCTAACCTCTTTCAAAAGTATAAGTAGCACTCAATCCTCATTTCCCCTTTCCCCGCCATTGGAGGAGACGTTAGAGCACAAAAAATGATGATGCTAGGTTCAATCAAAACTCAGTATTCTTACACTAGCAGGATGCTTTCAAGTATACATAGCATTACGACGGATGAACAAATCAATGAGCTCAAGGAAGCATAAGCAGGCCGGAGGACGTCTCTGCTAACTTTACTAGAAATGTATAAGCAAGCTACGAGGGCATCCCTGATGTCCCCATACTACTAGATATCGTCGTAAGGTGGCGAGAGGAGGACAAATTCCTGCTAACCATAGAATATGAGATTTTGATGGTACTGAAATATGACGAAGAGCTCAATCATGGAACCCCATATTCCTCTAAGGAAAAGATTGTTACTCATCCCTTTTGGAAAGCGTTAGATACAAAATATTCCCCACATCACTGAGCCTTACCCCCCCCCTCCTCCCCTCTTCTATTTTTATTTTTTCGGATGATAAATCAGAAGCCTTACAGGATTCACCTAGGAATGAAGCCAAAAATCGATGAATGATGACTGATGCAATCACCTATTTTACCTACCGTACTTCTCCCTAATAACCATAGGATAGGATGACCACCACCCTAAGATAGACTCCCGTATACAACTGACCTAATTGAAGAGACCTCCTCCGATTCAATGACAGTACTAATCAACTTTCCTTCAAAACTAATTCACCAAATACCCATGACTACTCATAGACCCAAAGTGCTCATCTCGAACCCAGAAAAGCTCCATTACATCTACACACTGGGGCATTTTTTTTTTTACCAGAAGGAGAATCACATTAGAAGCGCTGACTCATCCACAAAAAAAGATGAGGAATAATGAAGTCACCATCCGGAGAATGCTACCAAAAATACTATACTACCGATCCTACCACGCTCCTACACTGGGGCATTTTTACTCTAGTTATTTGCTTTTCCTGTTGCATTATTTTTATTTCAAAAAAAAAGAAAAAAAAAAAAGAAAAAAAAAAGAAAAAAAAAAAGAGAAGAAAAAAAAGAGACCACATATCCATCTTTTCCTACCAGACCCCGGTCCGAGATACCTACCCCCTTAACAACTAGCAAGGGGGAGAACAAAACTTACTGATAGCATTACCTTTATATGTGCAGGTACAAAGCAACCTTCAACCATCACCAGGCCAACTCAGGAAGCATCCAAGTCCTAATGACGACTGACGGCACTACAAGCGAATGGTAGATGCAAAGAGGTAACTAAAAGAAAAAGAGCCAATCAGGTACATATAAACTACAAAAATCTCCTTATATATATATATATATATATATATATATATGCCTCAAAATTTTCTTTTCTACATCTGTCACTGGGGGCATACCCCCTGTATATACAATGCACACACACAATAGACAAAAAATATACATACACCCCTACTCCCTATGCTGCCGCTGGGATGGTTGATCACCGCTATTCCCAGTGTCATCGGCTCGGAGGTCCGTAGACTGATCCTCCAAAAATACAATCCCAGCACCTAGAGTCTGTGGAACCTCTAGACGATGCGGCCCAACTACAAATTCCACCTCCCTCGTCTGACTAACAGACCGCCTTGATCGAGAATGAGGAGGATACCTCGCGAGAATCTTATGAATGGCAGAATCCCCGCGAGCATCATCCCTGACACGATCACATGACGTGTGACGAGACTGTCCGGCTGAGGAACCCGTAGCCCTCGACTCCAATCCATCAAGCTGACCACCCAACCTGCGCACTCCTCGCTCACTCCTCATCAGATGATACTATATCCCATCTAGGGACACCTACATCTCTGCCCGCGTCATCCGACCCGCCGCCTCCAACCCCTCAATATGAGTCTTTTGCGCGACCATCATCTCAACGAACAAGTCATCACAACTCGAAGCATCTCCAAGGATCCGTCTTGCCTCAAGACGTGGCACGTGCTCGCGCCTCCTCAAGCTTATGCACCTACGTTACCACACCAAGTCAAAGAAAACCAATACATATATATATATATATATGAACATAGAAACTTTGAAAAAAAAAGAATCATACCAGATCTGCCCTCTCCCCCATAAGTCGCTCAACCGTCGTAGAGGTCACTGGATCAGTAGGCAGCACGGAAGGAGGAGCAAATGTAGGTGGTTGTAATGAGAATAAACAAATACATCAGATAACACTACGATGACAAATAAACATGAACACAATAATTAAAAACATATCTGAGTAGGGATATGAGCAGACCCCTGAGGGACAGCCTCGGGAGCAAAGTCCGGAACAGCCTACACAAAAATCAAACAAGCCAACACAAAATGTGTCAAAACAAATAGAATGAAATAACCTAAACTGAATTGCACCGAATAAGAAATTATACCTGACTCTCTGGGTGTAGAGAGGCAGCAATCGCCTCCCTCGTCTGAAGGTCCTCGGCAACCTGACTCTGAAATACCACATATTGTTAGTAAACTATTGAGAAAAGTGAAACAATAACATCCAACAAACTAACACAATTATACAAATGAATCAAAAGATCGAATGGAACTTACCCAGTGCTCCAGCTCACCCCGAAGCTGAGCCATCACTGGATCCTCCCAACTGGAGGAAGCAATTGAAGATGGATCGAATGCCGGAGTGGGACCTCAAACAGTAAGCTCGGCTCTCTATGAATAACGGAAAAATACATCAGTTGGCAAGCTCACAATGCTAACAATCAACAAAACCATGTTCATATAGACACTCACCAATTGGTCGATCTCAAATCGCAGACTGGCCTCCTCCTCCCGGCCAGCCTGCTACTAATCGCATAACAACTTGACCATCGCCGCATTACTAGCGACCTCGGCCTCCCTCTCGAACTGCCCAAAATAAAATGAGACACCAGGACTATATCAGAACGACTGGAAGACTGAGTTAACGTGATACATAAGAAATTAAACCAATAAATTAACTCACCAGGAGCCGATGAGTCTCCACTAGCCGAGCCCCCAACTCATCCTCCGCTCCCCTAGCCTGAGCAACCAAGGTGGCTAGGGAGCACAACATCTCCTCATTAGGACAAGGAGCACACCCCATCTACTCCATCGCCCAATGAAGGGCATCTAATGCCCCTCGCACACTAGCAGTGAGATGGCCCTGCTCTAATGCAGCCAGTCTCTCCCTCAACGCCAATGCCGACTCCGACCCACCGATCGCGAAAGAATCGCTCCCATGGAAGGGACGTGTGAAGAGGCACCCACCACCCAATACCTCAAACCACCACACATACTCTCGCACATCCACCTCATCACGTGCCCCTGTTACCCTGGTCCCCCTAGCTCTAAAATTGGCCATTTGAAGCGCCATCTGCTCTGCAAAGTTCCAGCCAGGGGGGTCGGTCATCCTCTTCGTCACTCTGTGGTGAATCTCTGGAGGGACTCCCTGAGCGAGCCCCAGCTGCTGCACCACTTAAGATATGTGGATCCTCTCAACCTTCTCAAAACAATGGGCCCATATGTCCACCTCAAAGAAAGGCTGGCTAGACTGAATCACCGGCACAGCAGCATCCTCCCCATCCTCGTAGGGCCTCCAAATCACCTACAACCAACACAAGCAAGCCAACCCATCAATGAAACCTTAGACCCTAAAAGACTAAAATAAAATGAAACAAAATGAGAACACGGTGATATATACTTGCCCCGCATGCATGTCCTCAAAGAGGACTCATACGGTCTGAAGATCTGAAGACCAACGACGACCCCTCAACGCTGTCCTCCACACGTGCATCCGTAAAAACGTGAATGTGACCTCCGTCAGGACTCCCGGATGAAGAAAAGCAAAATGATTGTACGTCCAAAACTAGAAAACACAAAAAGAAATGCTAAATAGCTACCACCAAGAAATCGAGAAAACAAAGACGTCATGACCCCAATTAGGTAAAACTTACCTCGAGGAAGGGAAGGAAGCCTCCGATAGTCGTGACACCCCGTCCCCAACGGTAAAGCTACTCATAGAGATGCACCAATGCGGGCACACCCCACGCGTAGGTAGGGACCCAATCCAAGCCCCTGAGAATCAGTAAAAACAACCCGGTGATGCATCCCCGAGTCGAAGAAGAAAAGCGTACCGCACCAAGGAAGTGCATCAAGAATGCTCGAAGCACCCTATCCACAACCAACCCCGGCTCAACCACCGGCTCCCGACCCGCCACCACCACGCAAAGCACCTTATAAGACGTCCTCGGCTTTGAATGACGCCTCGAAGGGATGAAGCCACTAGCAAACATATCAAAGAACCAAGTGACTCAAACTACACCCGGCCCCAATCCACTCGATCTGTACGGTACACCCAAATGCTCCCCTGCCATCCGCCCCGTGATCGGCTCACCCTCAAAATAAAGATCGGTGATGTGGAACCAGTCCTCTAGAGTCGGCAATAACATACTAATTGGAAAGAGAAGCGTCTGATGCTCCTCCCCCCACCTCTCCAGAATCGTCGCAATCAGACTACGATCGACCTGAAAGGGCTCCAACTCTAGGATCGGCCCAAAGCTGAAAGACACCAACCACACTCACTGAAACTCTGGCAAGGCACGATACCAAGTATGAGACTCGGTCTACACCGAGCTGATAGCCAACTACGGGGGCTCCTATCGAACGAAACACAAGTAGGAAATTAAGACTAATGCACATACCTACGACGAAAGACAAGCAGACCTAAAGCTAAAAGCGAATAGAATCTATTCAGACACCTAATAACAATTCATAATAAACACACAAAACAAGATAAGGACAACAGAATAGAAACGTGACCTATCTCTAGATGCGGTCATGATGCATGAGTAAGCACCCAGTCAATAATTAATATAGGTTTGACATAAATTAAAAAGATTTCCAAATCCTAATAAGTCTATGTCATAACCTAAATGTCTAGAAATATGAAGGAACTCTTGCTCGGGTACCCATCTGGCCTCCTGAGAAGAAATCCTCCAACGAGAAATGTGTGCGAGCCCAACGCTCCGCACCCTAATGATCCTCAGCCCCATCCTAATGCTCCTCAGCCTCAGCCTCAACTCTCTCACCCTCAATCCTCTCGCCCTCCTCCTCCTCAGCTACACCCTGCTCAATCTCGGATACCTCCTCTCTGACCACCACCTGGTCACCCTCCGGTACCCCCTCTCTAGCCATCGCCCCGATGTCCTCCTCCCCAACAATAGCGTCAATCTGAGCCTCGAAGGTCTCACCTATCTCCCCCATCATAATCCTCTCCAACTCAGAAATAGTAAGGTCGTGTCTACCACTATCATTAGCCTTCATCCTAGAAGAAAGAGCTCGAAAAATTAAAAATAATGAAAGAAATGGCGCCTGAAATGGATGGCCGGATTGCGAGATATTGAGAAAACACAAAAACTAGAGCACAAGGAAACAAGAATCAAAGACCAAAACGGATACCATGGGAAGAATGAAAAGTTTTTAAACTATTTATAGGGCACGGCTAAATTGCGCGCATAAACCGAAGCGCGCGATTGAATCAAGCACTAGTTTTCCCACTCTTAATCCGGATCAGTAAACAGATTATCGCCTGTTCAAACTAACCCGATGCACTGGTTGCACGCAGCCTACTAGGCGCGTAATTATCTCCAGCGCTAACAATGCAGGGTGTAAATGCCAAAGGTCACCCACACAGTGACTAGCCACCGCCCTGATCCTGTGCCCCATACCATGCGTTTAACTCGGTTGAACGACCGGACACTGATGCTTAATGACCTTCCGACCCTTTGAAACGCGCACACCCATTCCGGCGCGCAATGTTTTTATGCACCCGGAGGGAAGCGTGTAATTTCCCAGGAAAACAAAAAAAATATGCCCAGAATAGCAGGTCCAGGCCTAAAATTAGAAGATTTTCGACACTAATTACTGACCCAAACTATGCCCTTGTTAAGAACAATCCCAAAGACACTCCAAACTTAGGAAATATACCACCCAAGAACTAAAAAAAAAAATGCCCCCCGTCACTTACACACTCCAACTAACACTAAACTAAACTAAACTAAAACTACTCCCAACACACCCTAGAACAAACAAAAAATAAATAAACCGAATCAATCCAAACTTAACTAAATAAACATTACACTCAAAACAAATAAAGTAAGCCACAAAATAAACCAAACCAAAATTTTACTAAATAATCACAAATGGAATTAAAAACATGATCACTTCTTAAATAGATAAAATAATTAAAAAATACACCGAGGGCATACCCTCTGAATATACAACTTAAAACAAGAAATTTAAAATCCGCACGTCCAGGCAACTCTCGAATCCGGATTTATTCGGGAAACAGAAAATCTTGGAGAAGCCTGAAGGAGGAATGCATCCTAAACGAACTCTGACAATGACAACCTTTCCCCACCCCGAGCCGGCAGAAAAGAAAGAGTGGCTCACGGAAAGCCACCCAGGACCTGCGGGATCCACCTTCGGAAGCTCACCTTGGAAAGCATAATAAGGAGGAGCAACTAACACTAAATCCTTAGAGCCTATCGAGGAAAAATAGGCATCGGTCATGAGAACTCTGACCATGCCTTATCCTTGGGTTTCCTTTCTACTACCTTTTTCTCCCCCACCTCTTCCCTTAGTATGGTAGCAATTCGACTGCTACCTTACATTCCCAATCCCGTTCATTCCCAATAATCTACTTAATGATCACAATTCTTCGGATTCAATACCCGAGATACGAAATAGAGAGAAAAAAAAGGCATTAATGAAAAAAAATGCCCAAAATCACAAACCAAAAATGCCCCAAAACCTCTAATCCTAAGCTTGAAATAATAACAAGATTCAAAACAAAAAAAAACAAAGCCTTTGGCTCACACTTATATAAATTATACCTTCTAAATTACAAAATGACAAGTGTCGCACCTTTAAACCCTTCCAATCTAATTAAATCTAAACTCAAACACATACCCCCCGAAAAACCACAATCCATGACAACCTAATAATCCAATAATCACACAACACTTACCCCTCCAAGGGAACACAAACCCAAAGCATAGTAAACAAGCCAATAGGATTCACACACTCAACACCCATCTAGAAACTTTAAATTAAATCCTAAATTCGCACATTTCTAGCAAGTATCATCTCAAATCAAATGAAAGGACTAAGATAAAACACCTTAAACTTTAAACAAAACAAACACAAAAAACTCTTCCTTAAAAAACTCCCCTAAAATGAGACCTTGGCTTGTCTGAACCATTAAAAAAAAAAAAAAAAAAGCCCCCAACAAACCAAACAGAACCAAGTAAACCTTGTAAACAAAACTCAATAAAGCAAATTAATTTCGGGATAAACCCTGGATAAATCTAGAATGAATTCCAAAAACGCTAAGCTAAGTCTAAGCCAAAACTAAATCAAACGAATCAAATGCGCACTAACTAATCCATTAAATAAGTTCAAACAAATAGATAAGCACAATAAACAAAAGCACCTCTTTATTTATAACTTTAAAAAAAAAAATTTACAAGTATCACCGGAGGCATACCTCCTGAATTACAGTCCAAAATAAAAACCTAGAACCTAACTTACAACTCAAAATGAAAACTAGAAACCTAAAATCATCACTAAGCAAGGAGCAGAACGCCCAATCGGAGGCATAAAAAAGAATACCACCAGACTTGGAGCATCCAATCAGAGGCTTCAGAAGGAGAAGTGGAGGATTGGTTGGGGACCACATCCCCCCACTTGTAATACCTTCTCTTTTGCCATCTTCACCTCCTCTGTCGCCGCCTCCTCTACGTTGCCTTCACTGCTCCCTAAAAGGGTCGATGTGAAAACCAGTGCCCTCATTCCCAATACCACCCATTCCTAGAGTAATGACGTCCCCGAGCATCACCTCAGGGCGCAGGTCATCTGAAATCATAAATATAGGAAGAAATGACATCCCAATCGGACGATTAGATCACCCAATATCGCTAAAACACGACTTTTAGAATATAAGAGATCTAGAAAAAGTAAAACTCGAGACTAAATCGAGGAATGAAAAGCAAATGAAGGCTCCCTTGCTTATATAGAGTACGGACTTAATCACGCGCCAAAATACGTGCGCTTAAATCAGTCACGCGCTGCACACACCACACTCAATCGAAAACATGCGCTCTGACCAGAGCACGCAACTGACCCATCTCTTACGCCAATAGTGCGATGCTTTGATCACGCACTCATGGTAAACCGAGTAATCCCATCAAACGACCACATCGCGCAATATGAAAGGTCGCCCGCATAGTGACCTGGTGACGTCCGGATCACACGCAAGTGTTGAAGTGCATAATCCAATCACACGCACACTCAGGCACGCGTAAATCACCCCTTCAAGCCTTCAATCGCATGCCAGAAAATAGGCGCTCAATTCAATCATGCGGCATGTAACAAGTGCACAATACCAGAATTCATCCACCCTCACACCTTTTCTACCCCATCCTGATCAAAATTCTCTTGTCCCATCCCGTGGCCTCACACGCTATTCAAAAAGGAGCAACAACCACTCACCCTTCTCCCATCACAATCCCGCTAGAAAGAGAGAACCCCATTGCATAACCCAGTCACACACGTACCATCACGATAAGATGCACACACCTGATACCATCAAAATTCTCCAGTTCCATCGTGGTAGATCAATCATGCCATCACACATCCTCTCATGAGAAGCAAAAAATGAATCTAATCACGACGCAAACACAACGAGATCTTACATAACCCAAGATCTACCAAAGAAAGAAACAAGACATACCTATCGCATAAATATCCCATCAGCGTCTCATCGCAAACATCACTAACCGAAACATCCAGACACAACCCCGCCACACATTTAGGAATATGTCCCCTCGCGGTGCAACTACAACTCGTTCTCACCGCGAACATGCCCTATCGCAACGCGACACAGAAACCTTATCCGGTCTTATAGCCCCAACATCAATCACACCCCCTTGAAATTCTAATCATGAAACCTTACATGGAGTCAAACCTTCCAAAAATCTCATCGCTAACTATGCTCAACCAATATCCCATCACAGAAGCATAAGGACTCCTCCCATGTCCCATCGCACCTCGAAAAAATCCCACCAGGATCCAAATGCCGCTATCAAACCTAACACAGACTCCCGACATCCCATCGCGACATCACCTCCCCAAGACACTACATCACATGGGCGACTGCCAGTCCCTGCCACCGTAAAAATGAAGGAAAGAGAAAAAAATCTCCAAAGTCCCATCGCAGTATCTCCTCAACAACCCCATACGTCCCATCACGGACCACGCAAGCTACATACAACACAGGTAAGTATCACCCCCAGGAAAGTACTACCCTCTTCTCTTTTACTCGATATTTCTTATAAAAATATAGTTAGCTATGATTAAGTCAAAATATTTTTAAAACCCCTCTCTCTCGACTCGCGAATCACTGTAGTCCTCCCAAAAGAGACAATCATCAGCATTCGTCAAGAAGGTTAGACGGAGTATCCGGCATGCCAAGTGTCGTCTTGACAACCACATAAATGGTCGGTCCATAAATCCCGTACCGGTGGATCTGCTTAGCGACGTCTCGGAAGCTATGTTTTCAAACAATTTACCACCGAATTGATCTTAGGTTAAAATCCCAAAATTTTAAAACCCCTTACTTACTTCCAACAAGAAAATCTTTTACTTCCGAATTAATCTTAAGTTTAAGTTTCCTAAAATTTCAAAGAAAAAAAAACTTTTTGCTTCCAAAACCAAAATAATAAAAAAAACCCTTACTCGCTTCCAAAAAAAAAAGAAAACAGAAAAAAAAAAATCCAAAAAAAAATCTCTTACTTCTAAAATCAAAAATCCGTACTCCCCAAAGCAAAAAAAAAAACAACAAAAGAAGAGGAAACCAAGCAAAAAATGAACAAAAAGACTCACCTACCAAAATTTACTTCAATTACCAGCCCAATTACCAATCCAAACTGGCTATTCCCCTGAAAAATTGAACAATGAGTATGTTTAATCTAAGAACTTACAAATGCCTATTGGAAAAAGAATGCCTAACGTGCACTGGTGTGAGCAATGACGTGTCCAGTCTGACATGACTTGCAAAAGCCTTCGACATTATATTGCATTTTATTATCGGTCCCTAGACCTGTTTATGAACATTTGTATGATGCCCCCCGGTACCTCAACTGTGTCATATCCCTCTGTTTGACTGCCCCTTGCAACAGGTCATGACATGCGGCGGGATGCCCCTTGCACCCACAGATTAGGATATGGTAATTCTCCTTTTCATTTGACTGCCACTCGTAGCAGGTCACGCCACACAACGAGATGCCTCTTGCACCCACGAAATATGATACGCTGACTTCCCCCGTCACAATACGCGACGGGATTGCCCCTGGGCATCCACGGTATGAAACACACCTTTCAACAGCTACCACGGGGCCCTCGAATGCTCTATTTTAGCATGCGCTGATAGATAAGAAAGCCAAGCATGTCATGTTAGCATCCCCAGTTCACATTTATGAATTCTCAAGAGAAACGAGAAGACACCTTGAATGATGTCTACTTCTTTGACGCATTCTTACTTCGCAAGAGTGCGCCGAAGAGGGGCATCTATAGACACCCTCATTTTACCCTCTCAAAATATACAAATCTATTCGGTCAACCTTTGACCTTACCCGTGACTTTTCGAAAAGGACTTACCTTCTCTAGAAATTTCACAATCCTATTGTGGGACATATACTAAAACAATAGTATATGGCTGAACACAGGCTGAAATAATAGCTCTGTAGCTCAGGCCCGATGACCCTAACGTGGGAACCATGCACTGAAACAATAGTATATGGCTGAACATGGGTTGAAATAATAGATCTATAGCTCAGATCCTAATGTAGGGAGACTATATACTGAAATAATAGTATATAGTCGGAATGCAGACTGAAATAATAGTCTGACATTTCAGACCCCTTTAACCCTAATGTGGGACCATATACTGAAACAATAGTATATGGCTATACACAGGCTGAAACAATAGTTCTGTGGCTCAGGCCCCATGACCCTAACGTGGGAATCATACACTGAAACAATAGTACATGACTGGACATAAGCTGAAACAATAGCTCTGTGACTCATATCCTAATGTAGGGAGATTATATACTGAAACAATAGTATATAGTCGAAATGCAGACTGAAATAATAGTCTAATATTTCAGACCCCTTTAATCCTAACGTGGGACTATATACTGAAACAATAGTATATGGTTGAACACAAGCTGAAACAATAGTTCTATGGCTTAGGCCCCATGACCCTAATATAGGGACCATACACTGAAATAATAGTACATGGCTGAACACAGGCTAAAACAATAGCTCTGTGGATCAGATCCCAAAGTAGGGAGACTATATACTAAAATAATAGCATATGGTCGAAATACAAACTGAAATAATAGTCTGGCATTTCAGACTCGACCCGGACTCGGACAGCCCCGAATTACGTGCCTAAAACCACACGCACAATTTGATCGCACGCTAAACGACAAACGTGCAATCAATCTCCCTTTCAGACCAGACTTCCTTTCACAGACCACCTCGAGACTCGATTATACACCTGACATGAGACCCGCGATCGGATTGAGCGCCCGTCCACTAGCGCGCAATTGGCCTACGCCCGACCTAGCCTCACCATCCTTGACCCCCAAGCTTTCTCAATTATGCGCTTTAAAAGAGATCTTAATCTGATTGCGCACCCCACATTAGGCGCGCAATTACTCCTAACATTGTTAAAACTAGGAAACTCGCTGAGCAAGTCAGTCGGTCGCTCACTGAGTCGATGACCGACTCAAAGCGATTAAGCACCGGTGAACCGACGCGCGATTTAGTTAAACACCTAACATAGGGCATTTAATTAAAAAAAAACCTATAAAAGATTTTTTTTAATTCGACCAAGGAGGCTGGAGAAGAGAACGGATTTTTTTGAAGAAGTTTGAGATTTCGAGACCAGAGAATTTCGAGAACAAACCCATAGAGAAACAAGCCATGATTTCGAGATTCAAGCTTCGAATTTTTGAGATTTCTCTCCGTAGCCCCGACCTTAGGTAAAAATCTAATTTTTAGTTTCCGACCTTAGTTTTAATTCTAGTATTTAGATTTAGGATTTTTTTCTTAGTCTTAATTATTAATATTGAATTTTCAGTCTTAGACCGTAGCACCCTTTTAGACCGTAATTTTAATATCTGGTTCTAGTACTCCGAATCTAGAACCAGTCCTTAATCTGATGGCCTAATTCACCGACCCTAGAGTTTAATTCTGTTCTAAAATCTTAATCTCTAGTCCTATCATTAATCTCTGATTCTAGTTCTTAGTTTCTAGAACCAGTCCTTAATCATACGACCTGATTTTCTGATTTCGGACCCGAATTCAGTCCTTATATTTTAAATTTCTAATTTTAATCTCTTAATATTAATATTTCTAAAGTGCCAAATATTAATTTAGTTTTCTAAAATTCTAGTTTCATAATCTAGTTCTTAATTATAATCCCGAAATTAACTCTAAAAATATAATATTACAGTCCAAAATCTAATTTGTTTTAATCTTAGCCACCCGATTTGTCCAAGGGAGCTTACAGAGGGTACTTGAGAACGAGGCCAATCCTCCTTAGCATAGTAGGCCCAAAACCCCTTCTGTTTAGAGTTTTAGTAGAATTAATTCATCGCTTTGATTAGAAATAGTAAAGTTAGTTCCACTATTTCCTTAGTATTCTAGTATAATTAATTTATTGCTTTGATCAGAATTAATAAAATTAGTTCCTTTATCTCAATTAAAATTTAGTGTAGTTAATTCATTATTTTGATCAGATTTTTAGTAAAGTCGATTCCTTGACTTAATTAGAAAATTTGATAAAATTAGTTTCTCTATTTTAATTAGATTTTTTAGTATAGATAATTCATTGCTTTAATTAGAATTTTAAGATAATTAATTTATCGCTTTGATCATAATTCCAGTGAAATTAGTTTCTTTATTTTAATTAGAATTTTAATAAAATTAGTATATTTACTTTAATTAGAGTTTTAGTAAAATCAGTCTTCTATTTCAATTAGAATTTTAGTCAAATTAGTACACTCGCTTCAATTAGAATTGCATTACAATTGATATATTTGCTTCAATTAGAATTTCATTATAATTAGCATGCTTGATTCAATTAGAGTTTTATTAGAATTAACATATTTGCATTCCTAGTATAATTAGGATACTAACATCAATTAGACTCCTAGTAACATTAGAAAACTAAATTAGTTAGACTTCTAATAGGACCACAACACCTAAAATTAATTAAACTCCTAATAGGAATAGAATATTAGATCAAGTCACTATAATAAATTCATACCACTAGACTCACAATAGAACTAGAAAATTTAAATCAATTAGAATTATAGCAATAACAGGGAAAGAAAAGGAAAACTACACTATCTAAACTATAAGAAAAGCCACAGTTACTGACGTTCGCAGGCAGACGATTCAGTAAAGAAGTAACCCACACCCGCTCTAAAGCGTGATCACTGACGTGTTGCAGCGTCGTTAAATATCTATAGCTGGCAATCACAACAAATTAGGAATCTATCTAGAAAACCCCCATTTATTTATTTCCGCCATTCCAAATACCGCACTGCCAGAGTCCACTTGGATAGAATTGGGCCACTGATTCTACGGTGATCGAGAGGAACCCAGAAAAAGTACGCATTAACAGACTGGCGATCGCGATGGGACTCTTTTATTGAACTCTTTCTTTTAGTAGTAGAGTCCTTTAGGAGTCTCTCTTCATCAATCTTCTAGGATCCATGCTCTGTCAGACTTTTAATTCAAGAGGTCTTCTAATTATATGCATGGCGGTGTAGATCCTCACGTCATCAGCAGCAATAGCGAGCTTCTATTTTTGTAAAATTGTAATCATGATTTTCTCTTTTCAATGCATCTCTCTCTGTCTCAGAACGATTCTACGATCGATCATTTTTCTCTTTGTATCGCATTCCTCTGGAACATCTTTTTGAAGAATCATAATCTACGATTTCTTATCTCTCTTTCACTACGTTCCATCGTCTTATATGATTTTTGGCTTTTAGTGGCGTTCAAGAGTGGTTTGAATCGTCCTTACGTTCAATCATCTTTCTTACTACTTTTTGAGTTTATTTTGATGAAGATTAATACTTTGGTTCTTTTTTGTTGTTTAACCTTAATTTCTGGACATCATTAACTTGTTAGTAGCAAACTGAGGTCTAGCATCACTGAGTTAAGGGTGATAAAATGATAAATTATGTGACTGATCAGTTGTGATTGTGGTTGGAGCTGGGGCTATGGTTGTGGTCGTGGTTGAGGCTGGGAGTCAGATTGTGGTTGTGGCTCTAGTTGTGGTTGTGGTTGGAGCTGGAGCTGGGGCTGTGGTTGGGGTTGGGGTTGGGGTTGGGGTTGTGGGTGGAGCTAGGGTTGTGGTTGGGGCCAGGGCAGACCTTTGTGTTGGGGGACAGATGTATGATAATCCCCAGTGGACTCCTGCCACATTGCAGGCCTGCAATATGAGAAGAATATCAATTAATGTTTAATCAATAATTAACATGTAGAAACGTCCACGCTTCATATCTGAAGCATCAACACATCATAGTCAATGTGTTGCCGCTTCATAGAGAAGCTTCGTCTCCCCCTGTAGAAGAGGCATCGACTGATATGGAGGCATCGACACTTCATATTCAAAGCGCTGGCGCATCACATTAAGGTATATGCGCCTCACATCCGAAGTGTCGACACTTCACATCCGAAGTGTGAAGCGTTGGCGCTTCGTCTTTGGATTTCCTCAAGCTCATCATTTATCCAACATAGTTTATAAGCATACCTCGGATAATTTCCTTAGACACGCATGTTCATTCTAGAAGAGGGCGAACTGATTCTTAATATAACCCTGATCCTTCAAGATCATGACGTTTTGATCATTCAGTTTCTGATTTTTCTGTTCCAGTTAAAGAACCTTTGCCTTCAGTTTCTGGTTCTTATGTTCCAACTGAAGAACTTTTACACGAAGATCGTCGAAGTCTTTGCTCCACTCTCTGATTGAGCTCTCACAGTCTATAATTCTTGAATCGGTAGACTGCTTTCATTTTTCATCAATCCATTGTTTCACAGACTTACGGGCTTTGGGTTCTTCTTCTTCTTCAGTCTCTTCCTCCTCCATGTTAATAACATCAATGTCCATTTTTTCCTCCTCACAGTAATAAGAGGAATCGGATGTCCTTCACTCACTTCCGCAAGTCTCTGCACTGTTCGCAATACGACTGCTAACACAGGCAAGGTCCTCTCATAGAGTGTGACCTCCATTTGTCGGACGCGCTATAAGAAGATAGATATTCCATATTAGTTTTCGACTAGTCAAGAATTTGGGAAAACATGATCGCTTCCTTAAGAAGTGATTGCGCTCATAATAGAGACATCATTACTTATTTTAGAAGTGGTAGCGCTTCTACAAAGAAGCGCATCGTAGTGACAACACTCATACATGGAAGCAATACCGCCTCGTATTAGTGGTGTCGTTGCTTCGAATGGAAGTGCATTGTAGCGACAACGCCTATAAGAATAAAGCGATATTGCTTCGTATCGAATTTACCTTGTTCTTGAGGTCCGTGATATACAACTTCCTTGTATTATCATTCGCAGTTCCTTTCAACAGCCTTGGGAAGCAGGGGGCGTTGTCATCAACAACCTCCATTGGGGCACACCTGTGGTTAATCTCCGCCCAGATCTGAGAATTTTTTTTTTTATGACTTCTATAATCGTCAGCACTTCGTAGGAAATAAAACAGGATATTCTAGGAGACGACATTACCTGTAGGGCAATAGTGCAATCGTAAATATTATAATCCTTCACTACCTTTGATTTCTCAGTTATACCCATCATCCTCTTCACTTTGTTCATGCACACTAGAAGGTGATTGTACACAAATTGGCCCCCATGGATATTCGTTAAATTGGAGAAATCATCAATGAGGTCGAGGTAGGAGTCCTCGAGGGTGTATTTTGTATTTGGGAAGGGAACGGTGGCGAGGACAAGCAATAGACAGAGTTTTAGAAAGTCCACGTCAGCATCCTCCTCGATTTTATCAAAGATGTGTCCCCTATTTACAACTTTAGGTCCCTGAAAAATCTATCTCTAATGGTCTGTTCTTTAGAAATCTCCATCTTCGTAGGGTAACGAGAGGAATCACTCATTCGAAAACCAATTATTAAGGCAAAATCAAGGGCCCAAAATTTGATAGTGCCCTTCCCAAAATTTCAACTGTTGTCATCGTCTCAGAACTTGATGATTGCTTCCAAGAGGTTGTTGATGCATATCACGCCCTTTGGAGCCACAAAGAATAACCCAAAGATCGAGTCCTTGAGCATATTTTTCCTTCGCTTAGATGCCTCGTCATAAATGACCCGAAACTTTCGGATGGTGCACTTAGCCGCTGGAGTCTTGAGAACCATCCTTAAAATATATGAAACAGAAAAATACGAACTTTAGATAATGAGCGGTGTCGCTTCCATGTACAGGCGATAGCGCCTCAAATGATGGGGCGTCGCCACTCCAAAAGCTTGTATACTAAGGCGCCTTCGTCCCTATATGAGGCACAAACGTTTCATCTATGGAAGGGATGACACTTCTATTTGTCATTTTTAAAGTGGAACAGAAATAAAATGACACTCACCTTCTTCCTAGATACAGAAATAAGGTTTCACCTCTTTGATGCATCTTATTGCGCTCTATAGAAGATGAAAATTGGGAGGTGAAAAGTAATTTCTGAATTTGTAATTCACAAAATTATCTCCTTAAATATATTTTTTGAATGGGAATGATGGTCATTACACACCACGATGTCAGGCGTCATAATCTCTTCTATCTCGCCCCGCTCCTCATTTAATGTTCTGACAATAATAATAAATTACATTCAGTCATGCAATGCTTCACACAAACTAGTGCTAGGTCTATGTGACAATATTTTGGGGCGCCTCTTGTCATATACGGAGTGCTAACGCTCACTGTTAGTCGTGTAAGCTCAAACAGAAGAAAGTGTCAGTGCCTCTTACCAGAGCATTAATGCTTCTCACTCCTCTAACAGAAGCGCCATTAATGCTAAGCATTCGAGTAATAAATGTTAAACATTCGACAAATAAATAGTCTCTCCAAAGGGGTGCCTCAAATAGTCATCTCAAATGGTAATGATTACCATTGAAATCAACGAAGTCATGCCTGCTTCTCATTTAATGCTCTAATGATAGCAATAAATGAAGTAAAGTTGGACGTCGCTTCAGACAGAAAAGTGCTACATATCAACTTAAACGCGCTATGTCATATGGAGCACTATCGCTTCAACATAGTTGCGCTAGCACCCGATGCAGAAGCGGCTGTTCATCTTATACAAAGTACTAAAACTTCATACAAAGGCGTAAGTGCAAGGAGCGAAATTGCTTTAAATAGTCATTTTGAATTGTAATGATACCCATTGAAAACCCCAATGTCATACATCACTTTTCTTTTAATGTTCTGACGACAGTAATAAATGATATTACGTCAGACATTGCTTCATGTCATTTGCTGGACATTGTCTGAAGCGCTTTGCTACTTGATATTGGCATTATCGTGCTTCGAAAAAAAATTTCTTTTCAAATGTCTTCTCAAATGTAATCATGAGCAAATCACGATGTCAGGCACATACCCCTTGCGGATTGCCTCACTTTGCCTTTCTAATTCTATCAGACGTAACCATAGTTTAAAGCGAGGTTAAATGAGAAAAATGAGGGAATGTCGCATCAGCGACAAAGGCACTACATGTCGAGCTCCGTTCAATATGCGCAGAGAAATCTCTACGCATGGGAGCATATACCCAACAGTGTATATATATATATCCTTTTAAAGTTATAAAAAAAAAATCATTTTAATTAAATATAATTTACTTAAATGCCCTGAGATTAATCGTTGTCCTTTCAAGCAACCGTTATCCGTTATAACTATTGTGCAACAAAGTAAAATGAAATACTTGAATAAAAGCAAGTACCTAAGCCTCTATAATGTTAATATAATTACTTAATTAAATTTGTAACCTTCTTCAAACTTTTATTAGAAAAAAACCATCTCAAGCTCAGCCAAATTTTATTAGAAAAAATGGCCTAAAAAAACAACTCTAAAAAAATAGCCCGACTAAATTTTATTAGAAAAAAATAATCGAAAAAAAGTCTAGGAAAATGCCCAAGCCCTACCTGACTCGATAAGGGCCCCACTTGGGTTGAGTACATCGCAACCCAAATTAGGGCCGAACTGAAAAGTTGGGAATCCGGCCTGAGTGACCCTAATCCGACCCATTGAGAGCCCTAGTCCCAACCAAACTGTCCTAAGTTCCAATCCAATTCTCAAAACACTCAACCAAGGAGTTAGTATCATGTAACAGGCCCAAGCCTTAGACTTGATTGTTGATACAGGAGTCCCTTTTAGGGACGTGTCTTACGAAATTATTATGTGACTACTTTGGAGAGTGCGTCTAGATCTAACGATCTTTGTTAAGAAAGAGATTTCAATTATGATTCAAATCGGTGAAATGTCATCTAAAAAAATTAATAAGATATTAGATTTATCACATGATTTTTGACTACTTTGAATACCACAATAATTTTTTCGCCCCTTCTGCATAAAAAATCTTTAGATCATCGTACACCTATCAAAGGGGAAATGACAGATTTCACGGGAGAGACTTTTTCACGTGAGTACCAAGCATAATGATAAATTTAGTTTTCAGCAATATTTATTCTATAGGGGTCATTTTGATTCATTTCAGATAAATTTTGAGAATTTTGAAAAATTTTGAGAGAGTATAAAAAATATTAAATATAAATTATACTTAAATTTCATAAAAAATTTATTTATTATTTTAAAAATAATTAAAATTAGAAAATATTTATTAATTTCAACAAAATTTCGTTAATTTTGTCCAAATGAACTTTCAACGATTTCGGAGAAATCATCAAAATTTCACTTAAAGTTTCGCCCCACCCCTATTTCCTAAAATTTCGGAGAAATTTGTCACTATGGTACCAAGAGCACCTAGTGGTGCAGGGCTGCTTACCTAATACTAACTCTCAATGAAATCCCCTAAAAGATGATTTCACAGCTTTCAAAGCCACTGAAATCTGTGACAGCAATCTTCTCACAGGAATCAGGCTATGACCCATTACTGAGCAGAGAAATTGGCATGGAGAAATGGCCAAGATGGGCCCAAATAGAATTTCAGTTAGTATGGTGAATCCCAAGAAGATAAGAAAGTAAAGCAAGCGCCATGTAAAAAGAGAAAAGGAAAACCCATATTCACAGCAAATAAATGAGCCTCTTTAATGCCCTTACTATACAGTATAAATTCCAAGTATAATAAATAGCACCTCAGTGCTCTGCCCTCTATTCCTCACGAATCTCTTGGACCTTGTGTCTGTGAAAAAAACTGTTACCACATTTGTATTACAATCCAAGCTAAAAGAAGAAATTAATGTAACAAATACATCTTTCTTCGTCTCCATCTTTATCGGAATCTTCATTTAGGGGTTGAAAAGGCGATCACGGCATTGGCATTTCCATCCCAACGGCTTGTAATTTGTGTACTTGTTATCAGGCAACAATGAATCGTCCATTGTAGGAATTGGGTTCCCTAAACCCGGTTCGACTCGTTCATGACTCGGTAGGGTGGGCACCTGAACAGCCATACATGGGTTGCACTCGTTGCACCTGTTGTGGCAACTCGGCGGGGTCGATCCCAATCGTGCCTTTTCGTCCATCAACGGTCCCTACAAAGCACGAAGAAACCCACAAAATAAAAATTTCATACAGGGTCAGAGAACTCGGGCTTGTCTTACTGAGTCGACCCAGTATCTGCCAGACCGATTTATTAGTGGAGAAAAAGAATAAGAGAATTTGGAAGTGTAAAAGTTACCTGAGGAGTGGGGAGGGGTGATTTTTGGAGGCAAGAGACTGAAATAAGAAGATGGAGAGCTGTGAGAACTAGAGCTGTGACGTGGAGAAGGTCGAATCTGAATAAATGGATGGCCATGGGACCATTTCATCTCACCATGAACAGGGAAATAGAAGGGCCCAAAGGGCACTTTCTATTGCTTCTATTGTTATAGCTTATAGACTACTGGATTTGAGTGTCTCTTCTTTCACTTCTTCAATGCTGGTGGTTTCTCAGCTCTATAAAAAGGGGGGCAGTGAAAGCAACTGGGCATTGGAGGTGAACAAATGAAGAGAACCCACATAAGAGAGAGCTTATAGACTACTGGATTTGAGTGTTTCTCTTCTTTCACTTCTTCAATGCTGGTGGTTTCTCAGCTCTATAAAAACGGGGGCAGTGAAAGCAACTGGACATTGGAGATGAACAAATGAAGAGAACCCACATAAGAGAAAGAAAAAAAAAATACAAAGAAAAGCATCAGACTTGGTAGCTGTGGTGGATAGTGAAAGCTGGAGTGGGGGATCGTGTGTATGTGTGTGTGTGCTTGGGGGTGGGGGGGGGGGCTGTAGTTATTGGAAAGAAATAAATACTGCGTAACTTTTGTTTTGTATGATATCGGTTTGTTTGATGGTGATGGAATAAATGATCAGAGAGAGAGATCAAAAGGCTGCTCTTGAACAAAGTTGGATCATGAAATGAGGGTTTTCTTTTTTCCTTTCTGAGTTTCCTGATTTGTTGCCTGTGTGCAGATCTCAATTAGTCAAACAGCAGAGATGGCAGATGGGATGCAGTAGAGATAGCGAAGAGAGAGAGAGAGAGAGAGAGTGAGGACTGACCGTTTCCACTGTGAAAACTGAAAAGTGAAGACTTATACACAAAGGGTAGAGAGAAAATAGATCAACAAAGGGAGCAATGAGTTATTTTTTGATAGATGGGTTGTGATTTAACTGTTATATGATAGTTTTTAGAATCATCAAAGATGATACTCTCTCCCCCAATTGTTACCAATAATTGGTGCATTAAAGTAGCATGAGTCATCCACCTATTAATATTAGGGCTGTCAACGGGCCGGGCTGAGTTTGGCCCGAGTTTTTGTATAGGCCCATATATTTAAAAAGATATAATCAAGAGTCCGAATTTGGCCCGATAGCTAATCAGGCCGGGCCGGGCTCAGCCCGATTTTTAAAAGTTGTAGCTTGATTCCGGCCTGAGTTTCTAATTTTTTTAAGAGTTATTATTTTATAAGGGCTTTCGGGCCGGATTCGAGCTTATACTTTGCAGCTTGAATCCGAATATGTTTCTTATTCGGGTTTAACCCGACTCGGCCTGGTTATTAAATGACTTAAAATATTAGACTCGAGCTTGGCCCATTCAGGTCAGGCCCAGGCCGGAGCCCAGTTGAAACCCGGCCCGTTAACAACCCTACTATTTTATGAATCGTGGTCTAAAAGCAATTCTAACTTCCCTCACAATGCTACGCAATTGTTATATGTATGCGTGCCTGCTCCTTGATTTTCAAGACTGTATCGGCCGTTTAAAAAAACAATTCTAACTATTCAACAAGGTTTAAAATATTGGTCTAACACTACTTCTCATACTGAAATTGGATCTAATCATCTCTGTAACCTACCAAAAACATATGAAAATAGGATATTAATCCATGCCATCAAATCAATTGATCTTGGTTCAAGTCTAGTGATCTTGGCTCAAGTCTAGATTAAAAAAAAAGGAAGATTAGTGTCTAATATGACACTTAAGTGTAAAAAATTCCATTACTTAGACCAAATCATAATTAATAATGAACGTTTAGCATTATTTGCAACTCATGAAAACTTAATCTCACCCCAACTAAAAACCTTTGACTGCTTTGTATCAGCCGAAGGAGATCATATTTCGTCCCAATCTTCTACACAATGAATCCTGAGATTATGGACATACCAGTAGACGATCAGTTATTTTTTATTCCACGTGACAAACATCCCCGAAACTGACCCAAAAACAACGTGGCAAATGTTACGATCAAACATGATTTTAGGGTCATTTTTTGGATGTAATGCTACATGAAAAATTATTCTCATCGTCTGATTCAAAGCAATCAATGGTGAGATTACACTACAAAAATTAAGACTATTAGCGGCAATTTTTTTTAATAAAAAACTGCCACTATTAGTCCTGTCGCTACAAAAAGCTGCTGCTATTAGTCCTGTCGCTACAAAAAACTGCTGCTATTATTTTTGTAACGGCAGTTTTTTGTAGCAACAGGACTAATAGTGGCAGTTTTTTATTAAAAAAAATTGCCACTATTAGTCTTAATTTTTGTAGTGTTATCTTTTCGGCAACGGTGAGATTACACTTTCCCCCGGTGCAAATAATGATGGAAATATATGACCTTGAGAGCCAATTTCCAAATGGATGGATAAAAACCAGGACGATCAAAAAATTAAGATCATTGCCCTAATTGATAGGAATGGTCAGGATCATTACACATATAAATGGATCAATGGACAGAGATGAGGGGGCACCATCATCACCATTTGGTGTACTAGATACTAAGCTATTTGTGTAAAGTAGTGTTAAAATTTGGTATTTGTTTGTGTCTGCGTGTGCTTTTTTGGCTTCAAAGGAAAAACTTAAAAGGTTAGAAAAAAGGTTTCTTTTTCGTGTACGAGGGAGACGGCTCGTGCCCCAACCTCTTTTTCGTTAAGTGTTTAGAGACCATTATTAAAACAGATAGATGTAATCAGTGGATACAACGGAGTTTAGCATTATTGTTTTGGTTTTAAATGCTACCTCCTTCCACCGTACATCGCTTCACATGTGATGTAATCAGTGGATACAACGGAGGTCTGGTACGTAATAATATTGTATTACTGCTTGCTAAGAGTATATGGATCACTTGTTAATCAGATATACTTCTGGGTATCTATAAGCCTGCCCACACGATCTCTAAAAGGGCCTATATCACAACCTCTTAAAATCCATTGATTGTGTCAGATCAGATGATGGAGATTATCTTTCACCCAAATGTTCCACACAAAGGATCTTGAGATCATGTCTCACCTATCAAACGTTAGTTTTTTATTCCACAACATATGGCCATAAAGTGTGACTTTTGCCATTATTGCGCACAAGAGGAATTTTTTGGGGATCTGTACATGTGGAATCAAAAAATGACCTTCTGATAGGTACGAAATGATCTTAAGATCCATTGTGTGGAAGATCGGGTTAAACACATTATCCATCATCATATCCGATGCAATCAACGATTTTTAAGGGATTGCACCGTTACACATGTGGGCAGTTTCAAAGAATGCGTGGGCACGAAGAGAGCTAACCTATACCTTTTTGGAGATTGGATGTGATGGTTATAGACACATCATGTACGTACCTGTTGATTTATCAGGTATTGATTCCTAATTTATTTTTTCTATGGTTTGATTTATTTCGTTTTCTATTTACTGCCCGGATTGCCGGGCTGTGAACATTGTGTATAATATTTTTAAAAATATATGCGTTTTGCAAGTGATCCTTGGACTTGTTTAGGGAAACATTAGAGTGGTCCTCATTCTAGGCTGACCGCAATGCGTGTACTGAAAGGATTTTTTTATTTATTTCGAATCCTCGATGGAATTACTGCTGTCAAATGTCCCATGAGAGAGAGAGAAAATGAATTATTGCCGTCTACAATTTTTTTTATGAGTATGAGGGAGGAGGGAGGAGGGAGGAGGGAGGAGGGGTCAGGTTTGAATCCTCAACTAAATCCGAATAGCGGAAGGCTCAGGCGCAGGTGGTTCGGGTTTGGGCTGGTCAGGGTCCAACCCAAACTCAATACGCCACCTTTGACCCTCAACCCTCAACCTAACCGGATCAATTTTTTTTTTTTTGAATAATGTGTTTTATTTTATTAAATAAAGAAATCTAGACAAATGCCTTAGAGAGCTTCATAAAAACACAGTTTAGCGTCGCAGGCATTGCTATCTAGAAAATCAGACATCCCAGAGAAAATCAGAATAGGTACTAGGGCAGAGTGAGGAAACCCAAAAGAAGCTGGGGAAAACCATCATTAGGAGGAAACCAAAATGTCCAAAAAAAGAACCTCCAAAAAGAAAAATAAATAAATAAAATTCCCTTGAACGAACTAAGTTCGATACAAAACCACAAAATACCCATTAGTTTTCCGCTGTTTGGAAACGACTTAAGGATCAGAAAACAAAATACAATTTTTATGCTCATTTTCGATTTAAGAGTTCGAGGGTACCCCTAAGCATTCAATTTGCCGAGACCTTGAAAATATAAGAGTGGAGAAGAAAAAGTAAGAGTACAACTCTTCTCACCCATATATTAGTAATGCCACACAATTTTTTTACGAACGAAAATTATTGACTCATTTGAATCAAACGATGGAGATCATTTTGTTTTTCAATCTTCCTCATGATAGATCTTAAGATCATGGCTGTAACGACTCAGATTTTTTCACATCATTAATACACCTAAGTTAGTTATATGTGCTTAATAAAGTATACACCACATGCCTTGACTTTTCAAAACTCTTAATTAAAGATCACATATTCTGGCTTTTACAACTCTTACATTTAATTCTGCCCTTAATTGACATAAGTTGTGTGATTGCCGACTAGTTGAAGACTTAAGTTAGAGACGAGAGATCTAAGAATCAAACCTGGTATGTAAATATTAAAGTTTTATTTTGAACGTGGAAGTAAATGCCTATACACCTTTCCTTGGTGTGTCAGTCTAATACCGAATAAAGTAAATGCCTATACACCCTTCCTTCGTGTGTCAACCTAATACTTGGTAATTTCCATTAAGTTATAAAAAGTGTCTAAAAACCTAATCATAATCTCTTTAAGAACTCTTTTTAAGAATAGAGCCTAAGAAAACCCTAGTCATCACCACTCTTCTTTCTCAATCTTCTTAAGAAAAACCCTAACCGCCACTACCTTCTTCTTCAACCCACATAACATTTTTAGGTCATCTTCCAAAAGAAATCATCATGATCATTCTCACCGTTAAGATCAAGGAAGGAGAAGGAAGGAACCTTGAGCAACATATAGTGTTGGGATGTCGATATATAACCCATATCATCGTTGAATCACCGATCGCGCTACAAGAGGTGAATATCATCATTTCCTATTTTCAAATTTCATGTTCTAATTTCAAATCACAGTGTTGAAATTGTTGAATTTCAAATCCTGATTTCGAAACTCCGATTTCTACCAGAAAAAGGGGTTTATTTTTTTACTTGTACTCGCTCAAGGTCACTTGAGCAAATTCACGTCTCGCTCTAGCGAGAATGCTTCAGAAATAAAGCCAAACTTTCAGCCGAAGGTCGCTCGAACGAGTTTGATTGTCGCACGAGCAAGATTTTGAATAATACATAGAAATTCTCTTAACTAAGTCGCTCAAGCAAATTTAGTTGTCGCTCGAGCGAGTAAAGTTGAAGGAAGCACACAATATTCTTTGGAGTAAGTCGCTCGAGCGAGTATCGCTTGTCGCTCGAACGAGTTATGACGAACTTCACCTTTTCAGCCCGTTTCCTAAGTCTCTCTTATATTTCGTATTAAGTACTTCCGGATTTTGGTAATTATGATGGCCATTGAAATGTCACTCATGTATGTAATGCAGTCTAGGAAATTGGGTGATATCAATAAGGATCATCTTACTACCTACTAGTGACATTATAACTCGAGGCAGGGGAATTTTAATGATTTATTTATACTGTATATATCTGATTTATAGTTATTATTTGATTTAAAGGAATGAACTGAATATCGTTACTATTGGTTAAGACGCATGATTTACTTACCTAATTATTATGGGATACTTGAACACGCAATCGGAAAAATATTAGATCTTTGTATCGTGATGTATGAAATTTATATAGATCTTACTGAACTTTAAAATTACTTTTGAATTCAAAATTTGCTTAGGAAATGATACATGATATAAACTACATTGAATAATCAAAAACTGATTCTGAACTTTGAATTTATCGAAAAAAGGCATATGGCATAATCATATCAAATATGAAAATCTGATGTGGAATTCAATATCATTGGTGTTTGAACATTGAACTCATGGAACATTGCACCTCATTGAATATCGAACATCGAACTCATTGAACCCTCATTAAACTTTGAACTCTAAATTATGTATGAAATATGATCTCAAATTTATGTTTAGCATGTGCATGTGATTTAAAGTGGTTCCATTATAAAGAATCATGTGCGACGACACACATTGAACCGTTACGGCGGTATATCCGTATGTGAACCGTGTTTTGACACATATTGAACTGTTACGGTGGTATATCCGTATGTAAACCATGCTTCAACATATATTGAACCGTGACGACGGCCCATCGAATCGCACAAGTATTCCTCATAAGGCAGGAGCTTGGACACATGAAAAATTATTCTTGAACGACGATTGCTAGGATCCCCATCGGCACTAGCGCTATATCTGCGTTTAGAGATTTTTAAGTTAAATTTTTTAAGTCATGCATGAATATAAGAAATGATATATAAATGGACAAAACATCAATATAAGGCATCATATTGGGACATGTGCATGAAATTTATATTGAACTCTTTGAATATGTTATTTGAAATCCACTGAAAATTATATAATTAATTTAACTTGTCATTTGGAAATAATCATCTTAGAATCTGAGCATGTGGACTTTTAGCTCACCCCAATACTATGTGTCACAGGTATTGACGCTAACAAGGACCCTGACTTTGTACCAGAAGATGAGGAAAATCTTCCACCGGAAGATTACTACCCTTAGTAGAACTTTGAGGATTTTGGATTTGGTACGAACTTGATAAATTACTTTGGAACATTTGATTATTATGTTTCACATTGTAACATCCCGACTTTGCATAGCCTTGATCCGTACACTTCGGTACATGTGCCGATGGGTCATGAGCCGAGGATGCCTCCTTACAATGATGTAATGTCTATAGATCAAATTCAATGAACTTGATCGAGGATAACTAGACCCGGTGTAAGAGCTTGATGCTCATGTATACTGGACTGTGGTGTAGCTGTTTCACACCCAGTCAAGAGAGAAGGTAGTATAAATAGAAACCTAGGGCATTTATTTCTATTTACTGCTAAAGGGAAGAGAGTTAAGAAGAGAGAGAGACAAACCTCTACGAGTGAGCTGCCGAGATCGATCCATTTGTCAAGGGAAGAACACTAATCGAGCAAGGATCCACCAATGGCAACTCCATGGAACCCTAGGCATTCTTGAGCTAGAGGAGGAGATCTCGCTCAAACCTAGGTAAGGAACTTCAATACATATAGATGGCTTTCAACAAGCTAAAAGTAGTAGAATCAGGTTGAAATGATGAGAAGAAGTTGAGTTTTCAAGTGGGTTGAACCGGTGAGAAACCCTCATTACGAAGAAAGCAGGCAATTTGGGTCGAAAATCATTTCGACCGATCGAAATAACCACAAAAAGGGGCTTTAGGACTTGAGTGAAATTAAAGGTCGAATTTAGTTTCAAGACCGATCGAACTCTATATAAGCAGAAGGTGATTTTTGGACTTTGAGAAATTGGAGGTCAATTTTAATTGACCGATCGAATTTAAAATGCAAAATTGCCTTGTAGAATTCGACGGCCGAAATTTATTTCGACCGGTCAATTCATTTTTCTATTCAAAACGACCTTAGATGTTCAATTTGGATTCGACCGATCGAAATCTGTTTTTCGGTTTGATTACATTTGGTGTTGGAAACCTATGGGGACTTTCCACGATGGGTTGTACATCATTCTAATGAATGAGTGTGCCTTGTTTAGGTGAGGTTACGTGTGGAACGAACCAACCTTCGTGAAGGATGAGCATGCAAGGAATTACTTTGTGAGGTAGGGAAAACCATCTATCATGTGCATTGTTTTGACGATATGTATCGTGTCATGATATGTCTCTTGTTCGATATGACTTCCGATTTGCTTCGACATATGATTTTCGGATATGCTTTGACCGTGCTTTCGTTATGTTTTGACATATGAATTCCGATAAGTCTTGACATATGTTTCCGTATATGCTTGGTAGTATGTGACCTCCGTTATGATATGTTCGATATGACGTCATGTGCAAGATATGAGATTTCGAGAGCGTTGTGATATGAGCATGTGTGAGTTTTGGTTTCAAAGTAGTTTTCATCTAATGTATAGTTATCACAAACACACGGCGATAAGCTATATGTACGCACTTACGATTTGAGGTTATGTGAATACCGACGACGCCGGCTATAACCGGATCGTGGCGGCAGATATCCGTGACTGCACGGCGGCCAATCCGTACACCCTTTGTGTGATACGTTCAGTATGTATGTGTGATACGCTCGTATGCTTTGTGTGATATGTGATCCCTACTTCGTCCGCAAGTGTCCAACTCTATGGGACCTTGAATATGTGTGAATATGACTCATGTGAGTGATGGTGGGTATTCCATCGGGGCTTGAGGCTATAGTTCCTCATTCTATTACTTTAAGTAAAGCACTTTAAGTTTTTTTTTTCATCAGATGATATGTGTGCATGAACATGAATCCATATGTATGTGTGTGTAAAACTATGAGATCACTTTGGATATATTTCGTTTTTGTTTCGTTTTCGCTTTGTCATGCCATGATATACATATTTGATGTTCGATAAGCATGCTATAAGTTTTACCTATTGAGCTTGATGAAGCTCATTCCTTCACTAATATTTCGAGTTCAGGGAGAAGAAGTTAAATGAGTTACCCGAGGCGAGGATCGACTTTGACTAAGCGAGGATCTAGAGGAGCCGAACCCGGAGAATTGCTTCGCTTTGTGCCCAACCGTAGGTCCGCCTTAGACCTTAGATCCATGTTTTGAGAGCTTTTAAGTTGTAAAAGTATACTGTAATTACATTTTTTTTTTTTTTGGATATTCTTTTGGAGGAACCATGTTTCGGTAAGGATGGGTCCTTACCGGTGGTTCCAAACGGTTCTTTTCCATCTCTAGGGGATTAGAACCGTCTTTTGGGTTATAAATGATAGAAATATGTCTTTTGATGTAAGTTTCGTCAGTGTGGTTCCGCTTAGTATTCCGCTGTGCAACTTTGTGAGACGCAATGTGATACAATTACGGGCTCGGCCTTAGCGCCAGTCCACCGACGGCACGGGTTTCGGGGCGCCGAAATTTGGGCTGTCACACACATACTTGATGTAAATACATTGTTTGTGTGATGGACGGCCATCTCCGGTGGTATAGGTTGGTTTAGTATTTCATTTACGAACACTGAAATATTTGTTTCAATTTACAAAAGCTTAATTTTATTGATACCAAAGAAATTCTGTGTTTAGATTGTGAATTATGATCTAGCGACTCGGTATTTCTATATCTTCCGGCTTAGAAATTTCGGGTCGTTACAATGACGCCCCTATATGATGGTCAGATGTTGATTATATATGACACACATCCCAAAAAATCAGAGGCGGAGCCACATTATGAGTTAGGTGGTCAATTGATCATCCAAACTTTCTAAAAATTTGTTACTAAGCATTAGAGGTCCTAATTTATATTAGTGGATTCTCATCCATCAAAAATTATATTGACCACAAAAAATTATCAAAAATCTTCAAGCAATTCTTTTTATGATATTTGTTTTTATAACAAATATTTCTTCTTTGATTTTTTTAACTAAATCGCTCTAGTATAATTAATTTAAAAAAATAAGCAATTTATTGCACATAGCAAGGTTTGAACCTAAAACCTAATCTTTACAAAACACTAAGTCAATCACCAGAGCAATTCACTAAGATATGTAAAGAGCAAAAAAAACTTAATATATATATAACTTTTTTGTCATTTTTGGGAATCATTTTTATGATATTGCAGGTGTTTTTTAGTTTGGATAATCTTTTATGGTATTATGACTATTTTTTTGTTAGGAAATGTTATTTTTTTACAATTTTCTGCATATATATCCAGACATAGGATTTGATTAATCCTGCATTTTCCTAGCTAACATTGTAGTCATCCAAACAACGAGAAACAAAAGAAAACAAAGAAATCCCATGGTTTCCTATAACTTAGGTATCCATGGGAAAATATAAGAATATTATTTTACTTTCTTATATTTCCCGTGTTTTTATCTAAACAGACCCTTTGGTTAAAAATGGAGGGATTCCTAATGCCGTCCGCCGCAGCCCAGGTGCAAGTGGTAACAACGCTATCTCTGATTAGCTTCTCGGCATTGTATTTTCTACGACTACACCTTATATTATTTCTGATTAACCCGATATTCCATAAGACTGAGATAGGAATGCACTCCCATAGCCTGTGACAACCTAATCGACAATCATCTGAATAGGCCAAATCATGTCACAAAGGATAAATAAGCAATCAGAGTCCTCCTTGTGTTTTTTTTTTTTTTTTTTGATATTTGTGGGTGCTTGGGCCAGCTTGCGCGTACCTCAACTAATCTCATGGGCCCTGAAGTTATTGGCCAAGTAAACCTCCAGTGGCTCTGAGGAGACTCGAACTGATGACCATTAGAGAACAAACCCAAGGCCTGACCAATTGAGCTAACCCTCTCGGGGTTAGTCTTCCTTGTTATTGCAGATATAACATCTTTGATTTAAATTCATACCCCTTCTATTAAGGTTGGAAATGATAGATATCTTGTTCCAAAGGAGCGACCATAGAAAAAAGACAACTTTAAGATAAAATTCCAAGATACGTTAGGACGGTGGGCAAAGGGCTTCATAAGCTGACTTCACAGTAAAGCGCTGGATTTTGTTACCCATCCATATGCGTTGATCAACTTGTTCATCCTTCAAGCTAACTTCGTCCGAAATGACAGAGAGCTAAGAATATTCAGCTATTTCAATATCAGATAGTCTTCTTTTGAAACTGATGACCCATTGGATAGAGTCGTTTTGGATGAAAGTATCACTTATTTGGCGTAAGGGTGTACAACTACAGAGAAGAGATTTGGAAACTTCATGCTCAGCGAAGGCCTGCCTAACCATTCTAGATATCGGTTCATAAATGAACATTGTCCCCCTTACCAACTGTAAAATGGATGTTGTTGTTGTATTCTTGTTTAAGATTGTGCTCATGTTAGACTTTTCGTAGTTAACGCATTGACCAAAAATATCTTCGTAGACTTTGGGGAGGCGAACGTGTTCTATCTGACTTTGCTTTCCCGTGCACATGATAAAAGAATCTTCAGCATATTACAAAAGAATTATATTGAAATTGTTTCGAGGATTAGAGAAACCCATAATCATACCATCTGTTCAGCTTTATGGAAGATAAGTGTTAGACCTTCGTTTGCAATATCGAACAAATAGGGAGATAAAGGACAACCTTGGTGCAAACCTCTAGTAGCTTTGAAAAATCCGCACGCCTTCCCATTTATGATAATAGAAAAATGCACACTAGATAAACAACCATGTATCCAGGATCTCCACCTATCGTCTCTTTCATCATCCACAAAAGATAGTCTCAACTGACTCTATCATAAGTCTTCTCCATATCTACTTTGATAAAAACTCCTTGCTCGAAATATGTTTTGAATGCATACATTCCTGGGCGATAACGGCAAGGTTGAGGATTTGCTTGCCCTCGATGAGTGCGCCTTGGGATTTAGAAATAACAGATCCGATCACAGTCTTCAATCTGTTAACAAGAATTTTAGCAATTAATTTGTATAAACTAGAAACAAGTGGTCTTCAATATTTGTTAACAAGATTTTAGCAATTAATGCATAAACTAGAAACAAGTGGTCTTCAATCTGTTAACAAGAATTTTAGCAATTAATTTGTGTAAACTAGAAACAAGTGAGGCCGAAATTTTCTCATTTTTGAAGCGCCCCTTTCCTTGGGGATTGGAACTAAGAAGGTAGCATTGATGGATTTATGGATGAATCTGTTGGACCAGAATTTGTTCAACATATTTATCACGTCTTGCTTGATGATATTCCAAAATTTGTGAAAGAACCCAAATGTATATCCATCCGGACCGCGAGCACTATCAGCGCTTCAACCTTTAACAACAGCCCATATTTATTCTTCATGGAACATTTCTTCAATGGACAATGCTTGTTCGTGAGACAGAACCTTCGGAGACATGCCATTGAGTCCACTACGTGAAAAAGCCAAAAAAATCACTGCCTTAAACAGTGATTTTTTCAAAAAACTACTGTCTTTAACAGTGATTTTTTTTTAAAAAATCACTGCCCTAAACAATTGTAAAAAAATGAGTGATTTTTTTTTTACCACTATACAAGACAGTGGTTTATAAACTTCAACAACAACTGCTCTTAACAGTTATAGAAAAAATCACTGCTTTTTTTACAACTGTTTAGGGCAGTGGTTTTTTTATGCAAATTTTTTTTTTTTTTTAAATATATTAAAAAAAAAAAATTACGTCGACAATTTTTTATGCAAATTTTTTTAAAATAATATTTTTTTAATGCTTTTTTTAATACAATTTTTTTATGCTTTTTGTAATACTTTTTTTTTAATGCTTTAAAAAAAATTATATAAAGAAAAAAAGCTATTAATCTCATATTTAAACACATCCATTCAACTCAAATGCAAATCATTCAATGTCATTAATAAATAAAATAGATGTCCAATTCTTTTGTTCAAACAAAAGATTGCATCTCAACCTATGATCCAACCTTTCAAATCAACAAAATATTTTAAACTTTACATGCTCAATCATTTTATTCAAAAAAAAAAAAAAAAAAAAAAAAAGAGAGTTAACAATCTATGGACCCCATGACCTATTTTCATAATTAAAAATAAAATAAAATGTGTTTCGCCTTTCTTGCAAAGTATCCCGGTCCCCTAGTGATCCGTTTGAGGTGAGCCTCAAATCGAAAAGTTTCGCTTGAAATCAAAAGGAGAACGTAATTAAATATTTATGATATTAAACAATTAAATTGAGATATTGATGACTTCTCACTACAAAAAAAAGGGACCTACGCCGACGGCTGCCAGACGTCATCGTCGGCATAGAGTTCCCCAACCGTCGGCGTAGCTTACACCGACGCCCACTTACCGTCGGCATAGAGTTCTTATACCATCGCTGATAATACCGTTGGCATAGGGTAAGAGGGGCCTACGATGACGGCTTTAGCCATCGGCGTAGGTGTTTTTAAATTTAAAAATAATAATAATAATAATAATAATAAATTTTTATTTTTTTAAATTTCTCCACCTACGCCGACGGCTTAAGCAATCGGTGCAGGTATTCCAGGTCCCCTCTCTGTCATTGTGATCATTCCGGGTGTGATTATAATTACCTATGTCGTTCCTCGTGTTTGAAGATTGCCGATTTCTGAAAGCTACCTTCTAAAAAATTCACAGGAAGTCAGCCTAGTACTTAGGCAAAAAATATTGAGACAATAAACTAAGCGTATTTAAAAGTACTCTAAAAAGTAATGAACAACAAAGAGGGCTGATATGTACCTGTACAAGTAGTGATCTTCCACATGCTAGGCAATATGTGGAAGGATGCTAAAACAGTCCAGCGTAGCATATTTCTTGTCATCAACATTAATTGTTTCCATATATTCCATGACGGAGTACTTGAATTTTCTTCCAAATCCCTGGAATCTGTACCACAGAAGAATGAATTATCACTTTGAGATTAAGAATGTTGAAGTGTATTTTTAGTAAAGAATTGCCTACTTAGTCATCTTTCAGGAAAGGAATTTCGGAAAACTTAGATTTGAGAGGAATCCATAAGTAGCAAAGTGCCTTCCTTCTTAAGCATAAATTAAACCAATTAGCCAATTTCACTATATAACTTGACTAAAGATCACAATTGCACTATTGACCCTAACTCTAGTGGAATAGGAGCAAACCTATTGAACTGTTGACTGTCATCCAACAAATGCATTGGTGTTATCTCCAGCCCCTTTGCACCATGTTGCCTAAATATTTCTTTCGCGACTTCGAGTGTATGGTCACGTTGCTCAGTGTCTAACTCCGTGTATTGGAGAAAGGAAGACTCGTCACCATCCAAGAAAGCACTGTTGGTGCAAATCTGTGAATGACCTTGTAAAAATTTATTATAAATTTACAAGGCTTGAGTACAGCAACTGAATATCGTTCAACAACTTTTGTTGACTGAAGAACCAATAAACAGGAAAGATGTCATTAAACAGGCTACTTTCATTCAAATGACACTATTAACTGGGGATATTAACTATTATTGGCATTGTAAATCATTAAACTTGTATTAGTTGGGGATATTAACAATAAAATCATTGAACTTGCTTAATATTCAAATGTTATATGGTACATATTACCTTAACAGCAAGCTCAGAACTCAAGCCTTTCGACTCGTTTGAGCTATCATCGTCAGAATTTGATAGCACGGATACTGCAGCACAGCAGAATGATTCATGGTCCTTGAGAAGAAGACAACTACCATCTGAATTATTCACACCCGAGATTGCTTTCTCACCCTAGTAAAGAAAATAAAACAAAAATAAAATTGGGGTGTGAGTTTTAAAACAGTCCTTTTTAGTGGGGTACCCATTCCCAAGCACTATGAGAAATACAGTTTGTAAATGAGTTAGATTTTCTTGCCTTATTTTTAGGAGCTTAAATAAATATAGCAGTTTAGTTAAGGTATTAGATAGGCAACTGGTGGTTCCTCTATATCAATCCCTACATAGCACAAGTGCACAACTTCTTTCTCACATTCCTTCAACCGATTCCAAAAAAAAACACTGCTAAATGAACTAAATGAACAAACTAACCTGCTAGTACCATATTCAAACTAAATGAACAAACTAAAAAAAGAAAGATCATGATCTGTGCCACGTAAAATCAATGCATGAAAAATAAGTTCAATGAAAAATAAGAAACAAGTGGAGCTATGCTGGTTACTGGAACTACACTGGTATTTGGGTTATAGTGGTAGTAAGTTCAATGAAAAATAAGAAACAAAACAAGAACCTGATATTTGGCTAGTGCTTCATTCAAATAAGGCCAGGGATGACTCACGTCGGTTAGTATATTTCTCCAAGAATCTCCAAAGTTCTTCTGATATTCATCGAGGACCTGTCAAAAGCTTTTTTATTGTATCAATCTTCTACAAGATCAATCTAAAATAAATTGAAACTACATATAGGAAAAAAAAAATCATTTTGGAGGGCATATCCCTTTTACCATTGGCAGCCATTGAAATGGTAACAATAAAGGTCCATGCAAACATACAAAACTCTGCATTACCAGCCCTAGAAATTGCTACCCATAGTTTCAATGGTAACAGATTACACTAGACAGCTAAAGCATACAAACATAGTGAAGCTTCAATAGCTTAGATTTAGAGCAAGGAATCAAAATCGGTATTGTGTATCAGTCCAGTCTTGGATGGTACGTATCAGCTGATACCTATATGGTATCGCAAATCCCGAAACCATGTTCCTTTTTTTTGTAAAAAAGTAAAAAAAATAAAAAAATGCTTGTATGGTTCAATATCGGCTGATATTGAGTTAGCATTGTCACTAAGCAGTGCCTCAGTATTGGGGCAAAGTTCTCAATCTGGTGTGTGGCTTGGGGCAAAGTTCTGATGGTGGAGATCATCTTATTAAAAGAGGTATGCTCATTCCGAATCATTGTATTATGTGCGAGGAATCACTTGAATCTACAGACCACCATTTAGTTGGTGCAGTAACTGAATCATCTTGGTACCTTTGAATTTCGGGTTTTTTAAGTTTTATTACTATCACTTTATTATTTTTTCTCTCTTGTGCGTTGTGGCTGAACCTAATCCAAACATAAAAGTTAGAATATTGTTTAGTTTTTTCCCAAAAATCTAGACAATTTCAGTGTTTGAGATTCTAATCTAGAGTGGCTTCTAATCGAAGCTAAAAATAATTATGTTTAGATTTTTCCCAAAAATCTAGACAATCATTGAATCGTACATATTTTCCTCATTTTATAAAGGGTGGAAGGTACAAACCTGATTGAACTTTGAAGTTCTGCATGAGGAAATTGAAATTGGAAGTAGAAGATTAATCAAAGACAGTTGCAGGAAGACAACCGAGTAGGCAACTTATTAGATGCAGATATTATGTTGGTAAAATTAATCTACCATTCAGCTGAGAATTACAGGAAACAACATTTTATTAACATGGAAAAAAATAACACACGATAGTAAAATAACAGCAACAGATTTTGTAAGCCTCTGCTGTTCTACTTCTACTCAAATCTAACTTCATATGGAATCCCCATGAAATCTAGCTTAAGAAAAAAGTATGGATTCTAAAAAACCCTCCAATTAACTACTTCATAACCAGCAGATACAGCCAACTGGAGATTCAGAACTTAAAGCAACTAGCAGATTTAGCTACTTCAAGACTTTTAGATGAATTGCAAGGAGAATAAAAAGACAGACTTATTAAGGAGGTTAATGGTAAGATTAGGCTCAGTTGGGCCTAAATTGTGGTAATTTTCTATGTGGGGCAGTAAAGCTTTACTTGATATCCCATTTTATAAATAAGTTGGGCTTGGGTGTGGCTATAAGGTCTAGTTAAAGTCATCTCATTTCTGGCATCACCCTACCCATTGACACTCCTATTATTGATGTCAACGGGTCAGGCTCTAGCAAGGCCTAAAATAGCTCGATTTTTAGTCTGCCTTAAAAGTTGGCTCGGGCTTGCCCACCCACGACCCGAAATGGGGTTTACATATGTCAGTACTGATAGATTGCACCTAGCTCTAATAAAAATGTTTAAAAAATTCATTTGAACCAGGGCTTAACCCTGATTATTAACTGGCCCATCAAGCAGAACCTTCATAAATCCAGCCTGTGAAAGGCTGAACCTGGTAGTAATATAAGTTAATCACGAGAGACTTTTAGATTTAGGTACGACAATCTCCTACGTCTCTGCTCATCTCTCTGCTGTTATTTCCGATCGTAATCAAACTCGAAGCATCTCTACTCGCATTTATGAAGATTTTTCAAGAGCCCACTACCAACATGTGCTTCGTGAGAATCAACGATTTGAAATCACAGTTAAAATTGTTCTCACGTGGATTAGAGACATATCGGTGCCTCCCTTTTTTGAGTGCTATCCAGAAGATGAAGTTGCAATTTTAAATCAAGTTATTACCGAATCTGTTGATAATGACTAGAGATCGAGCGAGGGCGTTAAGGAACTGATCGAAGGACTGAAGATGACACGATTGAGAGGTGGTGAATTGAGTGAGGAAAGCTGTTCAATCTGTCTGGATGGATTTAAAAGTGGAGCAGAGGTTATCTACATGCCATGTTCTCATGTGTTTCATGCCGTTTGCATCAAGAGTTGGCTAGGATGTACCCAATCGTGCCCACTTTGCCGATTGAATTTGGCTACCACATTTTCATAAAGCGTTATACTTCATTGACTACATTGTATTGTTTTTTTTTACAGTGTTATATGGAGGACAGATTTTATGCAGTCAAATCAAAGCTATTTACATTAGATTTGCATGGATTGCCTCATATATTTGTTAAAAAAATGAGTTAGCTTAAGGATGATTAGTTGGTTTAGCTTCCCAAAAAAGAAAATTGACTTCTAGCAAATGTTTTTTATCTATCTTCGAATTTAATTATATATATAATGGATCTGGGCAAACTTTTGCCAGCCCATTGTGTTAAGGGTATGGGTAAGTAAAGGTTGTATTCTCTCCTATAAATAGTGAGATTTGGAGTTTGAGATTTATCGAAAATCCAAATCTGCCCCTTAAATCTACATCACCAAACCTAGCTAGAATAATCAGGGAAATTATAAAGATCAGCTTGATTCCCTGTTTTGGTCTAAATTCCTACAACTTTTAAACTTCTAATCAAAGTATCAGTCCTGGGGAATATACGCCCGGGCATTAAGAAATCTGTGACTCCTCTGCATGAAGTGACATATAGCCATTGACAAACAGAAGACCGACGCTCTCTTTTGAAGTCATTACACCTGGGTTAAATGACTTTTATTCATTTTTATCTTCCATCTCTCTCTCTAAAACCAAAAGGGCGCCCCTCCTACCTCTATCCGGAGAATTATACAGTTAAAGAACCACTTTGAGGGTGGTCAGCTCCTAATTTTTAATGGAATAATCAAAATACTCGACACCATTTCGCATTACAAATCCCTCCTCAAATAATAACTTCCCCTCCACATTAGCAGCTTATTCAAACTGTAATCCTTACCTGATCTAATCATGACAGCAAGAAATCTTATTAGAGATCCTGTTAGCGGGTTACACAATAAAATACCGGTTTTCTGGTACACATCATCCAGCTACAAACTGGTACTATTATCTGATTTGTATCGCTCCTAGAAGATACATTACCATATATATTTAATGCACCAGTATGACACATTCAAAGTATTGGAGCAATGACCTCCGAAACCTGTATGTATCGTCTAATATTTTAAACCATGTTCCTCATAACTTCATTGACTTCCAAAATAGGCAATTAAATTAAGGGATGCTATCTTCCTGTCCCTGTCATTTTTAGGTCATGTCTTATCCAAGCTGTCACATAGATGGGACAGTCCAAGTAAATTAGCCCATGCATCATTTTGGATAAAAATAAGCACCAGATCAAAGTTCTTTGAATTTCTAACTTCTATTCCCTTGAATATATGACAGCCTGCCAAAATATGAATCTTCCCTCTATTACGTACTGAATAAAAGGAACGAAGAAGCAAAGTGGAAATGTGAGGAAACTTCAACACAACAGAGGACACCATCACCGATCAAAAAAAGAACAACAAGCTAGTACACCATTGACTATAGTCACCAATGCAAAGTAGCTTAGCAACAGAGGAAGGACTGAAACTGCGAGCTCCTCTGATGTTGAGATCCATGGGTCTCATGGAGGCACTGATTCAACCTGCCTTCTTCATTCTGCCATTTATGCGTTGACAGTTTTTGCACCAATTTCCTGACAGGTAGTGACCGTTATCTTCGTTGCCGATGGAGAAGTGTTCTTATACTTACAGATTTTGTAATTTCATTACAATTGATATGTTACTCTATCATAATGTGTATTGAAGCATTCACTTGTTTCTTGAATCCAGTGGTCATGAAGTCTTGAAGACAATAGTATAATACTATGATCTAACTGCTCCTATAATCCAATGGTGTGGCATTATGTGGGCAATATACTTGCCCAATGTGACAGGCCAACATGCTCATGGAACTAAAGGATCTTTTTAATGGGGAGACTTGCCACCATTAGATCGAATTGTTTGTTCTTCATTAACATGGGCTGATGGAATACACTGCACAAGTAAAGTGGGTCTCAGCTTTTTATGAAGTGATGGGTAGCATGAGATCCGATTACTTTATTCTAAAACTTAAGCCCGAAGCTAGCTCTGATATAAAATTAGTGAAAGCATTATTTCACAGTGATGATTATGAGGCAGTATGAATTATCCAATCAGAAACTTTCATGGCCATGATCAACACAAGTGGACTTCAATCTAAAAATTAAAAAATATATAAGTTGGAAACAAATCGGCAAAAATGGGGGAAAAGGAGAATATTAAAATAAGAAGCTAGTTAATTCTTATTAAATAAGAAGTTGTCTTTAAATCCTATGCCTTATTTCCACCCTTACAATAATTTTTCACTAGCTAATTCTTATCAATTAAGATTTTGTAAAATGATAAGAAGCTATTCAAACAGAGCATCCACATATGATGCTCTGATTTTTGAGGTTACAAATGCCTAAAAATTAAAAAAAAAATGTATATAAAAACCAAAACAGATAAGTAAATTTTTACATAGAAAATTCAAATCAGTGAGTTTTTTGCATTTAAAAACAATAATAATAAGATATTTATAGAAAGAAGAGCAAGAGATAGTAGTAAAACAACGTATACAAAAGGTGATGCTTTGAGATGATCCAGATATGTTTGAACAATTGCTTACCAAAGCGGAATGGTGAGAGGCGATCACAGATGTCACGAGGGGGGAGACGCGAGAAAAGGTTAGGGTTTGGTGATTGGCATTGGGGAACGGCGAGAGGCGACCATAGAGTGAGGGCTCCAAAACTCGATTTCCATCTACCAAATGGTGAAAAGGCGGCTCGCAAATTCGATCTCGATCAAAGGAAAACCTTCAATGCTGATCTCTGCTTCAATGGCATCGTCTCCAACCTTCAACACAGATCTCCGCTTCAATGGGTTCATCTCCAACCTTTAACACAGATCTCCTTTGAGATTCTGCAATTTAAATCTCTAGCTAGGGTTTGGAAGAGGGAGATGGAGCGAGAGAGAGGGGGAGACAGCTGTTTTGTTAGCAGGATTGTGAGGAGAGTCAATCCCTAAATTAAAAGGAAAAAAAAAAAGGAAAAAAGAAAGAAATTCTGCAAAACTTCAATATTAGCAACTCATCAGTCACCAGACTCACCACGGACCGAGATCGACACTGATGACATCATTTAATCATATTTTCCTCCTCCAACGAGATTTTACCTCAATGAGTCGATCATTTATACAAATCTGTGATCCGTTACTCTAAAAGTCCATCTGTCTAATTGTTAAAAAGATCCAATTCATGTCAACTTTTCACGCTATCTTATCCAAAAGGTTTAAGCCATCTATTTGAAAGATCGAGAATAATGTGCATGTAACCAATTGGCAGAAGCTAAGTTTCTACAAACTTTCTAGTTCATAAAACTAACATTCATTCTCATAATCTTTTAACAAAAAAATTTAAGCAAACAAGATAAATGACTAAATATTCTACAAAGGCCAGACATGAGCAAATCTCCAAAATCCTTGCCATATGTTTTTAAAACAACAAATGAAAAAACATAAAAACAACATAGCAGAACAACAACAAATAAGCTCTCTTGCAAAAGAAACAATGGAAAGATAACAATCTCCCCAACAAGGAGCCACATCACATAAAATCCAGAACTAAGAATCAAAGTCCAACATCCTATTTGTATTCGCGGGTGGAGTACAAGGCTGGAAATCATATAAGACATTTAGTAGATTTATGTACACAGTACAACATATATACAATAGATTGCAGAAATGGAATCACTCACCAACCAGCATCAGATTACACATCTCTCGTCTGGCCTCTCCACCAACCTCACTGTCTTCTCCAGTGATGTTTATTAGACCTCAACACAAACTACAATGGTTGTCATACTCTCTGCCTGCTTTCAAGAGCAACAGATAAACATAAGGTCAGAGCAACAGATAAACAAATAAATATAAGATCAGAGCTTGAAAAAAGTAAATAAATAGGTAAAAATTGAACGAGATCTATTTTAAAAATAAGAAGAGAGAGAGATTATTGTTTTTTCCTTGAATTGTGTTGAGACAGAAAGAGCTCGATCTGAACCATAGCCATGATTTCCTTCGTGAGATTCTTTAGCCAAACCAAGCAACCCCCAAATTTGAGCTTAGGAACTTACAAAATTGATCGAACTGAAGCGAGAAACAAAGAAATTACAAAACCTAGCTTTTGCAGATTTAATCCTCCAACGATTGAATCATAGACAAAATCAAGAAAAACAAAGAAGATATATTAATTTGATCTTAAGAATTGATAAAGCAGATTGGTCTGAAGCAGAAAATAAGAAAATTACAAACCCTAACTTGCTTTAAAATTGATTAATCTGAAGCAAACCCGTGGACGATTCAGATCTAAGACCACTTGCAGCATACGAGGAATGATACATTGCTTACATCCAGATCCCAAGCCCTATCTCAAACACTTCCATTAACATAGATTCAACATCTAATGGCACCGATCAAATCCAATCTGAAACTTAACCGACTCGGTCTCGTAGAAAAGGAGCTCACAATCTAATCAATCGAACAACAAACACTCCACACTAAACAATGACCGATTGAAATCGAAAACCTAGCAACACATTCGAAACGGCAACTTCTCTTAGCAAAACCAACCCTAATTTGACAAATTTTTAGTGTTTTAATCGACAGAAGCTCCCAAAAAATCCCTAACAATCACAAATCCTGGTTCCGGAGAGAGGAAGATGAGAGAGAGGCTAGGGTGGAGAGAGGAAGACGGGAGAGGGGCTACGGTTTCGGAGAGAAAAATGAACGAAGGAATGAGAGAGAGGCGTTCTATGTTAGTGATAAAGAGAGAAAAGAGAGAGAGAGAGAGAAAGAGGGGGGGGGGGGGGGGGGGGGGGCGTCGCCCGATGGATTTGCACATGATAATTGCACGTGATGAGAGCATGATTTAAAAAATCACTGGTTTAACTTAAAAAACCATTGTTTTAGGCATGAGCATATTATACCACTATTTTAAGCCATGGTTTATTTTATGCTGCTACAGTAGTTTTTTTCCTCATTTTGACGTAGTGGTCTAGGCCTTTGCGAATTGGTTTCTTTAAAGAGATCTTTGTAGAATTCAATTGCGATTTGTTCAATGCGGTTGGCTTTGGTGAAGGCTTGTCCATCTTTATGAAGAACAGAGATGGTATTTATTCTTCTCCTGAGATTAGCCGAGGCGTGGAAAAATATGGTATTTTTATCACCCTCCTTGAGCCACCTGATGCTTGATTTTTGTTTCCATTTCTTTTCTTTTACAAGGGCCATGTTTTCAAAGACAGCCTTCTCTTGACTTCTCCGGATAATATCATCGTCCGATAAGCATCTTATCTCTTCAATCAGCTCTAGTTCTCTAATCTGATCACAAAGATTGGTTCCATAGGCCTTGAGTTTAGCCAAGTGATCTTTACTCCACCATGAGATGGATGATTTTAAATTGCAGAATTTGGCAGCAATAGAGAAATAGATCCAGCTTCTTTCCACCATTCAGTCATGTTATTGGCAAATTCTTTATTATCAAGCCAATGATTGTAAATCCTAAATGGAGAGGTCCCCATTTGATTCCTTTCAGATTATGAACGATCGGAGTATGATCAGACACCACTCTTGTGATAGCTGAGCATTCCGCGGTGGGATGGGAAAGAGATTATCAACTTCTTCATTAATAAGAAATCTGTCAGCAGAGGGTGGGAGAACTTCTGCCATTGATCCAGGTATATTGCCCACCAGAGATTGGGATGTCCATAAGTTCGGCTTCATTGATGAACTCGTTGAAATTTCTCATTGATGTAGTGAATCTGTGATCGTTTGATCGTTCAATAGGGTGGGACATGGCATTAAAGTCACCACATATTACCCAAGGGCCATTGTGTAGAACCTTCCACCTATACAAATCGTTCCAAAGTTTTGTTGGAAATAAGTGGTACATATTTCACGGAAGATTCGGATTGAAAAGAAGAAATATACTGAACCGGTTTGAGTCACGTTAATATCATTGTTTTTAAACCGATAAATGGCCCATATCCATTCCTCGACTTCTTCCGCATTGACTGACAAAATCCATCCGGCACTGCCCAACAACATCCACAAGTTGGATAGTTTTGATGGTTCGAACATTAAAAGGTGACAACAAAAATTGCACTTTCTATTGGCTGCGCTAAAAATTGTGTACGTTATCAGAAATCCGTGCCCAAATGTTATTGAATCATCAACACTCAATGAAGGCCGTAAAAAGTAGAAATGAGAAAAAGATGACTACACGTGCAAGGGCTACATTTTGAATGCATTATCGGATTCGTTATTTCACGTCTACTGCGCCTACAACACTTTGAAGGAACTCTGGGACGCACTCAAAAATAAATACAAAATTAAAGATGCAGAGTATAATTCTATAACATCCAAAAATTTTGAACTTTGAATAGTGTGCCTCGGGATATGTGCCCGTCAGGTCACTAATTTTGAGCAAGTGAAAATCAACTTGATGACTTAGATTGGATTAATTTTGGTGTGAAAAGTGCACACCTGTATAGTGTTAGATCATTTATAGGGTCTTATACACCTATTGTGGCATGTATGCGTTTTGCACGTGAACCGGGCTTTTAAGTATAAGAGAGGGAGGGGCTTCTTTTAGAAGCCATTTGGTTGAAAGGTTGAGGCTTTAGGTTTCTAGAGATAGAGAGGGAGAGGAGAGAAGAGAAAGAGCAAGAGGAAGAGATGGGCTTTGGATGCATTGTGTGCGAAGGATTAAAGAAGGTGTTCTAATCTGTGTGAAATTCGGAACTCCCAGCTAAGAAGATCTAGCTTGTTGTGTGAAAGCTCAGATCGAAGAATCGATGGATATAAGAGGTTTCTATGAAGCATGTGTGGATGATCACCTAACGACCATGTCGAAATTGTGAAAATCGTGGGACTTGGAAAGATCAAAAGGGGTTTGGAAACCCATTTGCTTGCTAGGAAGAAGATGATTCGATCGGGGAGAAAATCGTTGGATTAAAGGTAAAAATTTTGATTTAAGTTATGATTTGTATGTAGATTAATCCTTAGTTAGATTATGAGTGAGAGATTTGAAGAAAATGGGTTAAGATTTAAAGAAAAATGATTTAGAGATGCTTGAACCCGATTTTGGGTGAAATCTGATGAAACCGTTCGATCGAAATTAAAAATCGATCGAACGATTTCGTCAAGAGTGAAATCTGAAGGTTTCTGGTTGGTTTGGAAACCGTCCGATCGATTTTGAAAATCGTTCGAACGAAATTAGAAACCGTTCGATCGATTTTAAATCGTTTGAACGATTTTGATTGGGCTCGCCGATACTACTTCAGTATTTTGGTCGTAACTTTTTACTCCGAACTCCGATTGACACGATTCTTATGGCGTTGGAAAGAGGATGACGAGCTCTACAACGTTTGTATTTTGACAAACTCATAAATCTAAAGTTTTAAAGGTCAAACGTTAGGAGGAATATTGCATCAAATTCTATATTAGCATGAATTTGCCCGTTTCAACCTTGGTTTTGAGAAAATACTTAAATGCATATAAGTTATTAGTGAGTAGAGTTGATCTTTGATGCATCATTATTTTCTTGTGATATAGATTGAGGCGTAAGGCCATTGAAAGGACCTTGCTTGGGTTCGTGCAACCTCAAGATTAAGGTAGGGGAAACTCGACCTAAATTTGTATATTTGACTTCATTCATAGTATTAGATGTGTTTGCATGAATATGATGAGTTGATCGGAGTTGGATATGTTAGAATTGGAATCTTATAATTTGGAATATGAACTTGTGAAATAGTGATTATGCATGTGATAATGTTCGATTCTAGATAACCTTTGATATTGTTGAGCTTGACTCGTGTTTTGAAAGTAAGATCTTAAGATCGCTGGTGACACTCGTGAATCATTTTGACACCCTTGGAACTATGATTTACTCAACGACGCTTGGACTTTTGACACTTGCATTTGTATTAAGAATCCTTTGGATTCTTTGACTGCATCCTTTGGGCCGGTACGGCGGCCTATCCGTACACGCATTCATACATACGCTGCATATGCATCCCTTGGAACATCATTGCATCCCTTGGACATCATTGCATCCCTTGGACACTTTGGAATCATTGGACACCTTTGGACATCATTGCATCCTTGGACACTTTGGAAACATTGAACACACTTTGGAAACATTGAACACCCTTGGACACCTTGGAATCATTGAACACCTTTGGACACCCTTGGACATCATTACATCCCTTGGACACTTTGGAATCATTGGACATCTTTGGATACCATTGGACATCGTTGCATCCCTTGGACACTTTGAAAACATTGAACACCTTTGGAAACATTGAACACCCTTGGACAACCTTGTGTTTTTTGAGTTTGTGTTTGCAAATTCGACGTTATTTGGAATGTGTGTGAAATCTTGGATATTTTTGGATAAGTCTAATTGTTTTAAGATTTTTTTCGATATGTGTACTTTTGGATGAAATATCATGGTAAAGTTAAATGTTTAAGGTTGAGTTTTGAAATAGAAGAAATTGATGAATGCTTTGAAAAAATGTGTTTGAAAAAAAAAGGGAATGATTAAGTTTTGGAAGCAGAAATTAAATGATGGTTTTGACTCTTGATTCAAGCTATGTTTTCGAATGTTAAATGTGAATTTATATTTTTTATCCTCTACTGAGCTTAGTTGTTAGCTCACCCCGACTATACGTCATAGGTGTAGGTTTGGGAGGGCCCATATTACATACTAAAAGAAGGGAGCTCTCGCACAAGAATTTGTATTTTGTTCAGGGATCGTAGAATTGTGCTTTGTGGATTTGGTGAGTTAAGTTTTGGTACATTCGTACTAGTGTACACCATTGTTAAGTGATGGTTGGTTATCACTGGTGTTTATTTAGTTTTGTTCTTGTTGGAATTTAGATTTGGAGGTTTTAATTATGTCATATGTAATAATTGCTTTGATTTTCGTATATTTATGGATGTGCCAAGTATTCTGTATCAGATTGTGGTCTACGATCTGGCCGTCCGAGTTTTCCTATTGGGTTTAGAAAAAAAAAAATATCTCAAAACTTTAGGTTGGAAAAATCCGGGCTGTCACAGTTGGTATCAAAGCTTAAGTATTAGGTCTTATTGGGACCCGAACATGATGACATTTGATTCTGTCGGAACTTAGGAGGGATTCACAATCCCTATTCTGAATTCTTCTAGAGATTTAGAGCCATGTCTCTGAATGACTTTAAGTTTTGTCCGATCCTAGGCATTAAGTCTCCCATGAGACTGAGAGCCCTAGCCGTGGGTGCAGGAATATGGTCGTAGGTCTAAAGATATGATATTAGATTCTGTCAAAGAATAAATTGTGATATTTTAGGAGTTCTGTTCAAATATGTTAACCGGTTGTTAATTGAAATTTTGTTGCATTGTAACATATCATTATGTCTGGTAGAGGTAGAGGTCGACCTAGAGGCGGTCACAATAGAAATCTGGGTGAGGATGAGATCCGTGCGGGTTCTAGTAGAAATCAAAGACACCCACCTAATGAGAGAGATCAGAGGAATGAAGTGACGGATAGGATGGCGCAGGCCATCGGGGCCGTGGCCGCTGCCATGGCCCAATAGACTCAACAGACTCAACAGACTGCACTATTGGCTGAGCAGACTGCACTGTCGGCTGCCAATAATGTGATCCATCAACAGCCACCACTACCACCTCCACCAACATTATTGTCTTCATCATTTGTGAACTTCAGGAGATTGAGACCTCCTAGTTTCTATGGACAGACGAACCCGCTAGAAGCAGAAAAATGGTTGAATCAAATTGAGAAACTTCTACAAAGACTTCAGAGCACTGAAGACGAGAAGGTAGGCTGGGCCTCCTTCCAGCTTGAGGGAGATGCCGATCCCTGGTGGAAATCGGTATTGAGAAGAAGGGAAATTGAAAACCCTCATCGTCTATGGACTTGGGCAGAGTTTGTCAGAGAGTTTAATCGGGAATACTTTCCCAAATAGGTGAGAGTTCATATAAGAAGAGACTTTGCAAATCTGCAGCAAGGAAGTATGTCGGTGCGAGAATATGGCGTGGAGTTTACACGCTTGTCACGATTTGCACCTGAACTAGTATCCACAGAGATCATGAGGGCAGCCAAATTTGAGGAAGGATTGAAGCTGAACGTCTGTGAGCGAGTATCGATTTTCGAGTTAGAGATCTATGCTGAAGTGATGGGAAAGGCAATTGTGGTCGAGAGAGATATAGATAATCAGTATCAAAGGCGGGATCAGCATATCAAGGATAAGGCAGATCAAGAGCGATCAAGTACTTCTGGGCTGACAGACAAGAGACCAAAATTCTTGATGTCGGCACCACCTCAACCTACTCATACTGCTTATTCAAGACCGTCCATGTCTACGCCTGCGGTGCCCCTTCACCTTACAAATCCCACGACCGCTAGAGCATCGCGAGTACAACAAACTTCCCACACTTCCTCGTCCGCACCGAGTGAGTCATGCTCAAGATGCGGGGGACGACATGCAGCAGAGAGATGTCAGTGGACTACGGGTGTTTGTTTCAATTGTGGCCGAATGGGACATCTGATTCGAGACTGTTCTGAACCAAGGAAAGAAAGAACAACTTCGGCGTCTATTCAGAGGCTCTAGGTCCACTTTGACTGTTGATATTTTGTTTTGTTTTGTTTCTTTTGTGGACATGATTTGTAATTCATGATTCACTTTTGAATTGTGATCGCATAACCTTTGTCATGATGAACGAGTTAAGTCTTGGGGTGTTTTTCCATGTTTTGTGACTATTATCGTTGTCTCATTGGTTGTTATAGATAGCTTATGACTTAGCTTTTGTGGTTGGGAGATGTATTTTTTCTAAACTTATGATATATTATGTAAGCTAATTATTATCAGTTTTATTAACATTTAGAGTTTTGGTTTATGGAGATATAGCTATGATCTGTGGGTTCGATGGGATGGTTGGTGAATACATTGTGGGTGTGTATGTGAATAGTTTTTTTAGCACTTTTTTTATGCATCCGTTGTGGATAAAATCAGCTTATGTAATCATAGCTAAATTTTATAGTGCCTATGATGGATATGCCGAGTGAGCTTTCATGTATGGTTAATTCTCGAGAGCGAAAATTCCTTTAAGAGGAGGATATTGTGACATCCCTGGTTAGATGATGTTGAATTTTGATGAGGATACCTAGATGGGGTTGCCGGGAGATAACTGTAGACCTTGGATTGATTTCGAGACACATGAAATATTTCAAAATTTGATATTTTAACTTTTGGATGTTTGTAAATCTTTAAAACAGGTACCTTAGACATGTGTCCTTTCAAATAATCGTGGCATGATTGCCACTGCTCACTATTTTTGACGATTGGGGCCTCGTTGCCACCAAGTGATGTGATTACATGTGTTGGTTGTGCTTTGTATATTTTCCTATTTTGATATATATGTCATGGTTCTAATATGGCTTAGTTTAGTTGGGTGTTCTCTATGTTAAAGGTATTGTTCTGTTTTGGTATATGTGGGTGTTGTGGTTGCCTCATTGTGCTGGTGATCCTATGTTGTGATTGTTGTGATTGCTTTGTCATGCAATTTTATCGGTATTCTTTGATCAAACAGAATGCCTTTACTGGTTCAATTAAAATTTTTAGCATGTTGTGGCAACATGGATGTAAATTAGAATTGTACAAGATGTGTGGATTTGTAACTTGTGCAGGATATGTGGTTTGAATTTATGCAGGATGTGTGAATTTGTAACTTTTGTAGGATATGTGGTTGGAATTTATGCAGGATGTGTTGTTGTGTTTGCGTCCATAGACGTGCTTTACTATGTGTGTGGGTCTCCCATGCGGGGGGGAGCCGTTGAGTACAATTTTCGGGGATAAAAATTCCCAAGGTGGGAAGAATGTAACGTCTCGAAAATTTCAGACTTTAAATAGTGTATCTCAGGAAGCGTGCCTAATTGGTCACTTGTTGGATCAGGTAAATGTTGACTTGTTTGCTTTAAGTTAGATAGGTCATATGACAAATGTGTATGTATGTTATAAGAGTTAGTTTGATTGGGTCATATACATCTATCTAGGTGTGTATGCTTTATACTCAAGTCATGAGTGAGTTATAAGGAATTGGGAGACTTTAATTCTCATTACATCATGTGCTGGTAGTTGAGAAGCTTAAGAGGAAGTGAATGAGACTTGAACAAGTTTTGAATTATTATATTTAGTACAATTTCACGGTGAATAACTATATGTATTTCGCACAACTGATTTAAGGTTCGGAGAATACCCCACTAACGCGGCGTGAGTTTGAGTCAGTATAGAATGAAATTTTACTCATTTGAGTAGATTTTTGGAGGTGTGAGTTTTCAATGGGAAGAGGTATGGATTTTTATGCAAGTATGTATGTAGATGTGTAGGCTATGGATGTGTGTATGTGTGGAGGTGAATGTTAGTCGTGAATACGTATATGTGTGTTCATGTAGGATGTGAGTATCAGCACTATTGTTTTGAATGGTCTTCAGATTGAGATATGGACATCTTCCAATTGGTGTATGATTGGGTTCGATCAACATGTTACTACTTACGGCAATTTTCGAGGACGAAAATTTTATAAGGTGGGAAGAATGTAACATCCTAAAAATTTGAACTTTGAATAGTGTGCCTCGGGATATGTGCCCGTCAGGTCACTAATTTTGAGCAGATGAAAGTCAACTTGATGACTTAGATTGGATTAATTTTGGTGTGAAAAGTGCACACCTGTATAGTGTTAGATCATTTTATAAGGTCTTATACACCTATTGTGGCATGTATACGTTTTGCACGTGAACCGGGCTTTTAAGTATAAGAGAGGGAGGGGCTTCTTTTAGAAGCCATTTGGTTGAAAGGTTGAGGCTTTAGGTTTCTAGAGATAGAGAGGGAGAGGAGAGAAGAGAAAGAGCAAGAGGAAGAGATGGGCTTTGGATGCATTGTGTGCGAAGGATTAAAGAAGGTGTTCTAATCCGTGTGAAATCCGGAACTCCAAGCTAAGAAGATCTAGCTTATTGTGTGAAAGCTCGGATCGAAGAATCGATGGATATAAGAGGTTTGTACGAAGTGTGTGTGGATGATCACCTAACGATCGTGTCGAAATTGTGAAAATCGTGGGGCTTGGAAAGATCAAAAGGGGTTTGGAAACCCATTTGCTTGCTAGGAAGAAGACGATCCGGTCGGGGAGAAAATCGTTGGATTAAAGGTAAAAATTTTGATTTAAGTTGTAATTTGTATGTAGATTAATCCTTAGTTAGATTATGAGTGAGAGATTTGAAGAAAATGAGTTAAGATTTAAAGAAAAATGATTTAGAGATGCTTGAACCCGATTTTGGGTGAAATATGATGAAATCGTTCGATCGAAATTAAAAATCGATCGAACGATTTCGTCAAGAGTGAAATCTGAAGGTTTCTGGTCGGTTTGAAAACCGTTCGATCGGTTTTGAAAATAGTTTGAACGAAATTAGAAACCGTTCGATCGATTTTGAAAATCGTTCGAACGAAATTAGAAACCGTTCGATCGATTTTAAATCGTTCGAACGATTTTGACTGGGCTCACCGATACTACTTTAGTATTTTGGTTGTAATGCATTACTCCAAACTCCGATTGACACGATTCTTATGGTGTTGGAAAGAGGATGACGAGCTCTACAACTTTTGTGTTTTGACAAACTCATGAATCTAAAATTTTAAAGGTCAAACTTTAGGAGGAATGTTGCATCAAATTCTATATTAGCATGAATTTGCCCGTTTCAACCTTGGTTTTGAGAAAATACTTAAATGCATATAAGTTATTAGTGAGTAGAGTTGATCTTTGATGCATCATTATATGCTTGTGATATAGATTGAGGCGAAAGGCCATTGAAAGGACCTTGCTTGGCTTCGGGCAACCTCAAGATTAAGGTAGGGGAAACTCGACCTAAATTTGTATATTTGACTTGACTCATAGTATTAGATGTGTTTGCATGAATATGATGAGTTGATCAGAGTTGGATATGTTAGAATTGGAGTTTTATAATTTGGAATATGAACTTGTGAAATAGTAATTATGTATGTGATAATGTTCGATTCTAGATAACCTTTGATATTGTTGAGCTTGACTCGTGTTTTGAAAGTAAGATCTTGAGATCGCTGGTGACACTCGTGAATCATTTTGACACCCTTGGAACTATGATTTACTCAACGACGCTTAGACTCTTGACATTTGCATTTGCATTAAGAATCCTTTGAATTTTTTGACTGCATCCCTTGGGCCGGTACGGCAGCCTATCTGTACACGCATTCATACATACGCTGCATATCCATCCCTTGGAACATCATTGCATCCCTTGGACATCATTTAATCCCTTGGACACTTTGGAATCATTGGACACCTTTGGACATCATTGCATCCTTCGACACTTTGGAAACATTGAACACACTTTGGAAACATTGAACACCGTTGGACACCTTGGAATCATTGAACACCTTTGGACACCCTTGGACATCATTGCATCCCTTGGACACTTTGGAATCATTGGACACCTTTGGATACCCTTGGACATCGTTGCATCCCTTGGACACTTTGGAAACATTGAACACCTTTGGAAACATTGAACACCCTTGGACAACCTTGTGTTGTTTGAGTTTGTGTTTATAAATTCGAAGTTATTTGGAATGTGTGTGAAATCTCGGATATTTTTGGATAAGTCTAATTGTTTTAAGATTTTTTTCGATATGCGTACTTTTAGATGGAATATCATGGTAAAGTTAAATGTTTAAGGTTGAGTTTTAAAATAAAAAAAATTGATGACTGCTTTGAAAAAATGTGTTTGAGAAAAAAGAGGGAATGATTAAGTTTTGGAAGCAGAAATTAAATGACGGTTTTGACTCTTGATTCAAGCTATGTTTTTGAATGTTAAATGTGAATTTATATTGTTTATCCTCTACTGAGATTAGTTGTTAGCTCACTCCGACTATACGTCATAGGTGTAGGTTTGGGAGGGCCCATATTACATACTAAAAGAAAGGAGCTTTCGCACAAGAATTTGTACTTTATTTAGGGATCGTAGAATTGTGCTTTGTAGATTTGGTGAGTTAAGTTTTGGTACATTCGTACTAGTATACACCATTGTTAGGTGATGGTTGGTCATCACTGGTATTTATTTAGTTTTATTTTTGTTGGAATTTAGATCTGGAGGTTTTAATTATGTCATATGTAATAATTGCTTTGATTTCCGTATATTTATGGATGTGCCAAGTATTCTGTATCAGATTGTGGTCTATGATCTGGCGGTCCGGGTTTTCCCATTGGGTTTAGAAAAAAAAAATATCTCAAAATTTTAGGTTGGAAAAATCCGGGCTGTCACAAATTCTTACATTATCAGTCAGTTTTTCAATTTTAAGATGGGCGATGATAAACCTATTCTTAGCCAAGTGCATGATTTTCAAATTGTTATAAATTATATGATTGCTAATGATTCTTATTTCGATGAGAACTTTTTTGTTGGTGCGGTAATTGCCAAGTTGCATGCATCTTGGAAAGATTATCGAAAAATCCTTAAGCATAATAATGAGAAGATTTTTATGAAAAATCTTCTCCTTCATTTACGTATAGAGAAGGAATCCCGAGTTAGGGACAAAACTGAAGATCACATTGATATGACATAAAAAATACACTTGGTTGAGTCTAAGGTTATCAGTGGACCGTCAAAGAAGAGAAAGAAAGGATATTCTCAATCTAAGGAGAATAAGAAATTTGTCAAGACCATGATACCGAAGAGCGGTGGATGCTATTATTGTGGGAAATCCGGACACTTCAAATGGGATTGTTGCCTCTTCAAAAAATTGAAGAATCAAGCAAATGCAGTAGAGGAAAAAAGTAACTTAGTAGCCGTTCTTTCGAAAGTAAATCTGATTTGTGACATTAATGAATGGTGTATCGACACGGGTGCCACAAAACATGTCTGTCATAATCGTGACATGTTTGTAACGCATGACAAAGCTGACGATGATCAAGATCTCTTCATAGGGAACTCATCTACGACAAAGATCATAGGGCGTGAAAAAGTAAAATTGAATTTCACATTCGAAAAAGTCATGACGCTTACGGATGTGCTCCAGGTACCCGACATTCGCAAGAATCTTGTATCGGGTAGTTTACTAATCAAGCATGGTTTCAAACTAGTATTTGAATCGGATAAGTTTATCTTATCCAAAAATGATGAATTTGTGAGAAAAAGATATGCCATGGGAGGCATATTCAAATTAAATACAACTGATCAAATCAATAAAATCTTTCATTTTTCTTACTCGATCTCTCTTTTTAATTTATAGCATGAGAGATTAAGACATGTTAATTGTAGATCTATGAAATGCATGGATAACTTAGATTTAATTCATAAACATGAATTTTTTTATAGTGATACTTGTAGTGTATGTGCTAAACCTAAAATTACCAGAATGGAAGTAGGAATCGATTTCTATGGACTTCATTGTTGGACTACCGCGTACTACAAAGAAGTACAATGCCATCTGGGTAGTAGTCGATCGATTGAGCAAGTCAGTGCACTTCTTGCCTTACAACACGATGTACACGGCGGAAGACTGGCAGAGCTGTATATGAAGGTGATTATCCGTTTGCATGAGATTTCGAGTAGCATTGTTTTCGATCGGGACCCCTTGTATACATCAAAGTTTTGGAAGAAATTTTAAGAAAGAATGGAAACGTGACTAGATTTCAGTACGACATTTCATCCGTAAACTGACAGACAGACTGAGAGGGTCAATCAGATCATTGAGGACATACTTAGGGTATGTATGTTAGAATTGCAAGGATCGTGGGATTAGCACCTACCCTTAATTGAGTTCGCATATAACAACAGCTTTCAGACGAGCATTGGGATGGCACCATATGAAGCTCTTTATGGACGGCGATGTAGATCGCCCATCAATTGGGAAGAAATGGGTAAAAATTTTGTTTTGGGACCCGAAATACTTAAAGATAATGCCACCTATGTTCGTATGATAAGGGCAAAACTCAAAGCGGCTCAGAGCAGACAGAATAGCTATGCCGATATCAAGCGGACGAGTGTAGACTTCAAGGTGGGTGAACACGTGTTTGTGAAAGTGTCACCTATGAAGGGGGTGATGAGGTTTGGAAAGAGAGGGAAGCTAAGTCCCCGCTATCTTGGACCGTTTGAAGTTTTGGGTCGAGTAGGGGAAGTTGCTTACCGCATTGGATTGCCACCGTTATTCGATCAAGTACACAATGTGTTCCATGTGTCTATGCTCAGGAAGTACCTTAATGACCCTGATCACGTGTTGAGCGGTCAATCATTTGAGATGCATGAGGACATGACTATGATCAAAGAGCCGGTGGAGATTTTAGATAAAAAAGAACAAGTGTTGCGAACGAAAGTGATTCCATTAGTACTTGTCCGATGGAAGCATCATCCGGCCGAAGAAGCTACATGAGAACGAGAGGCCGACGTGAAAGAACAGTATCCAACCTTGTTTGCGACAGCTTGAGAGTCGAAATTATATCACCGCAAGCATGTTTGTGAATTTAAATTATATGTTATAATTCAATGCCGATCTTTTGATCAATTCATGCAAGAGAGACAATTTTATCTACATGGCGTTCCTAATGCAATGATAAATGCCGTGATGATATATTTTGTAGAACCAATGACCAACTGGTCATAGTTTACTAAGAGAAATCAAAGAGACATGAAAAAATTTTAAAATCTGAAGAATCTGATCAAAACTGATTAATCGATTTTCAAATCGATTAATCGATTTGGGAATTCGATTAATCAATTTTGGTCGATTATTCGACTAGCATGCGCCAATGAGTGGAAATTGGAACAAGATTCAGAAAAATGACAAAGTGAAATTTCAATTAATCGATTTTGGTTTTGATTAATCGATTTATGTTTTCGATTAATCGAATTGGGGATTCGATTAATCGAGTAACTTGAGAATTTTAGAAGAACTTGAAGGATTTTTATATGATTTCGATTAATCGAGGAAGAATTCGATTAATCGATTTGGAATTTCGATTAATCGATCTAGAAGTTCGACTAATCGAGTAACTTAAGGATTTTAGAAAAAATTTGAAAGACTGAACGATTTCGATTAATCAAAGTAAATCTCGATTAATCGATTTTGGGATTTTGATTAATCGAAGTGAATTTCAATTAATCGACTGGCTCACGCCAGTGAGCTCCAAAACTTAAAAATTTAAACGGATACAATTTCGATTAATCGAAATGGTTTCGATTAATCAATTTTGAGTTTCGACTAATCGATTTTGGAAATCGATTTTGCGCGGCTGAAGCTAGTTTTGAATCTCGATTAATCGACTTTGGAAATTGATTAATCGAGCCGGAGCCTATATATGTAAATTGAGGGGGATTTCTCCCCATTCGAAATCATTTGGATTTTTTTTCCTTGCGCGCCTTCTCTCCTTCCTCCTCTAACGATCGAGGTACCTAGGGTTTGGGCATTTAGGATTGAAATCGCATGACATCGGATCAAAAACCTAAGGTAAACCCTAGATTCGAGTCTTTTCCTTTAATTTGAGCTATAAAACCCTAGTTTTGTGCTATTTTCACAAAAATGCCGCCCAAAACTCGTTTGTCTTCGAAGAAGGCAACCTCCAAGCTTTCGGTTCGACGTAAAAATGCTGCACCGCCACCACCTACCCAATCACCGGTGAAGACTCCATCACCGTCGGCATCGGAGACCACCTCCGGTTCGACGAGCGCGGTTTCACACGAGTCTTCGCCCATGCCACCGCCACCCACCAATGTACTTCAACCCAAGGAATGGTGGGCGGCTAAAACCTTTGAGAACGAGTACATTATCGATCAAACCCTATTTACAAACCCGGATATACCGGGCGAGATCCAATGGGCTCGTAATTATCTTGTAAAGGCCGGTCTCGACAATATCTTGAAACCAATCCGTGGGTCCTACTACCCTAGGTTGGTTCGACTATTCTACCAAGGACTCGTGGATGGACCTATCGACGACGTAGTCAAGACCACCATTGAGGGTCGCGACTACACATTCACCCGTCGCCACATACACGAGGTCCTAGAGTACCATTTGAACTTCGTACCCGAGACCACCCTCTTTCCACCCTTCGAGGAAGAGGTTAGATTTGAGGAGATCATGACCCGTATGACCAACGGGAAGAAGGGGTCGGGATCCTCCATTAGGAGGGTCGACCTTCCCCATTATATGTGGATGCTTGATTCTATAATCAAGTGCAACCTCTACCCGTTGCGTCACGACACCGAGCGGGTGGAGATGGTGCAGCAGGCACTTTACGCGGCCTTCTGTGGCCGTTGGTTTGATGCCACGATGATCATCCTAGAGGGGATGAGGTATATCAAGGACAAGTTGATGAAGGGCAACTTGAGGCCCAAGGAGAAAATGCCCTATGCTCGGCTCATCTCGAGCATGCTGGAGTGTTACTCAAATGCTCCAGAATACACTATATCGCCCCATGAGGAGAGGGCTACGGACCGAGTGAAGACGTTTTCAAACTCTTCATGGAGTCGTAGTTACCATTTACTCAAGCGGACCCTACCGGCTCCGGGTCCAGCACCACCACCACCACCACCACCACTAGCACCTCCACCACCCCCACCACCACATCAGGACCCACCCGTTGGTGGGGTACACCCAGATGATCCACCAGTGGAGGGGACACCCTCCCATACCATTGCCTCACCTACGCCGCCAACGCGGTCTGCGGCAGCGACACTGACATCTTCTTATCGCCAACGAGCGGCTCGCCCTGCGCCCACTATCGAGGACATGTTGGCCAGGATGGAGGCCAACAACAAGAGGATGAACCGACAGATGAACTTTCTGATCTTCCATACACTGCGCTACATCTATTCGTTAGACTACTAGTAGCGCCTCGCACAGGAGGCCGACTGGACTGCGGGCCGGACCGCATTCCACACGGGTGCAGTCTTCCATGCGAGCACATCGGCTACCGACGCATCTGGCTCGGCGCCCCAGCAGCCCGAGCAGCCTGCTGAGCCGATTCAGCCACAGCCTACGGAGACGACCCAGCCACCGCTTGAGCAGACAGTTCAGTCAGAGCAGCCCGCCCCTGCATCAGACCAGCCAGGAGAGGGGACGGCGTGAGAGCTTGACGACAGTTTTTATTTTGTGGTCACTTTTTGACATTTTGTACTGTTGTAATTAAATTGTAATTGTAGACAACAGTTACAGAAACCTATAAATTTTGAAAAGTTAATGGAATACAGATCAGTTTTGAATGTCCTTGCATTAGTTTTATTCATGTACTATGTGATTAGTAATTAAATTTTGTAACTGAGTAACTACGTGACACTCCAGTGTGTGGGGTACCCACACGAGCACCTTTAGGTTATTTTTGAGGATGAAAATTCCCAAGGTGGGGAGAATGTAATATCCTGAAAAATTAAACGTTTGACTTTGACCTCGGGATCCGTGCCCGATTGATCGTAGGTTTGACCAAGTAATGGTCAAACATTGAGTTCATGAAGTGATGAACTGATGTGATGCAATTGTGACTAGGAGTGTTGAATAGTATTGATTTTGAGCTACATACACCTATCTCTAGTGTATGCGCCTAACACCAAAGCCAAGAGAGGATATAAGGGTTTTAATAACACTAGTTTCCCTTTTATTGGTTGTTGAGGAGAGAGTTAAGAAGAGAGAGAGAGAGAGAGTAAAGAGGAGTTATGGAAGTAGAGTTAATGCAAATCAAGAGGAGATTAGAGCATTGATTTCGGATTCAACGTGTTGGAATCGTTGAAGCAAAAGCTAGAGCCCTAGCCATTCCAACCTAGATCTTGATCAATTTGAGGATTGATTGAAGGTGAGTTTTAAATTAATGTTAATGCATAGATTGTAGATAATTAAATTCGGTCAAATGTACTTAAAAGAGTAGATTAAAAGCTTAGAAAAGAAAGGGGAAAAGATTTAGAAGAATAGCCAAAAAGGGGGCTGAATCGGACCAAATCGATTAATCGAAATTGGGATTCGATTAATCGATTTTAGTCTGGAAGTTGAAAAGTCAAGTAAGCCCGATTTCGATTAATCGATTTGAAAATTGACTAATTGACTGGGTACTTCCAGTGCCTGGAAAACAAGACCTGGGGAAATCGACTAATCGAGTTGGGAAATCGATTAATCAATTTTAGATTTTGATTAATTGATTTGGGATCGACTAATCGATTTCAGACTTTCGACCACTCGATTTGAGAATCGACTTCATTATATTAGAGACTTCGATTAATCGATTTGGGATCGATTAATAGAATTTGAATCTAGATTAATCAATTTTGAGAATCGATTAATCGATTTGGGTTTCGATTAATAAATTTTGGGAATCGATTAATCGACTTTGACAATTTTGCTTAACTTTCTAAGTTTTCTTTGAGATTCATGGAGGGTCCAGGACCTTCTTTATTACATCTTTAGTGATGTATTGCATGTGTTATGATGTACCATAGGTGGTACCTGTGAAAGCGAGCACAAGGAGCCGCGTGGGACCTTGATGCTTGGACCATCAGAGAATTGAGGTAGGGAACACCTTGAACATATACTTTAATTTCAAGAGCATGTATGTAGTGATATAATTATCATATTTAAAGTTGTTTTAACTACGAAAAGCTTTGTGAAAATGGGTGTGTGTGTAACACCAAGAATGTGAAAAAGGCATCGATGTGATGCAAGTGATTAAGATCAAGCAATCTAATAAGAATGAGAAATCCCCAGGGGATGAGAAAGTAATAAAGGCATCAGTGGATGCGAGTATGTATACATCCCAGGGATGTATATATATGATTGAATAATTACTGTTGAGGCCTAACTGATATAAGATAACACACTTATACGGTGAATAACTATATGTAAAGCACATGTTATTTTTGTTATTTGAGGTTTGATAGGATATCCCACCGACGTGGCGGGATACCCACGACTGACGCGGCAGGATATCCGTGATCGGTACGGCGGCCAATCCGTACACCAGTGCGCATGTTTATCCGTAATAGCAAACACATCCCAGGGATGTTGAGATGAGTTTTAACCCCGCCGCCTATTGAGAAAGGGGCTTGGGTCGTATTCTCAGGGAATACTTTATAATAACTGTATATTTAGACGACGATGAAGGGTATCTCATCGGGGCTTGATGCTATATTGCTCAGAGATTACTTAAGTTGAAGATTTAAGTTTTGCTTTAGGCATGTTCAGTGTCATTCATGATAAATCAACAGTAAAGTAAGACATGCTAATTACCAGTAAACTTGAATAAAATTCATCAGCTTTTAAACTTTTTTTTAGCAAATGCATAGACACATCATGCTTAGAATATCATAGAATATATGTTAGTCTTAATTTATATGTTCATTGTGTTTGTTCCCTATTGAGCTAGGGTGTAGCTCACCCTTTAGACTATACGTCGCAGGTCCATTGATAGCAGCTGTCGAGGCTTTGGGAGACGTAGATTCGGGTGATTCGGATTACGTACCTGGAGACGAGTTGGAGCTCCCGAGGACTTCTTCTAGGAGACTTTGCTGTGTACTTTGACAGAGAGTAGTTTGAGAGCAAATTTGTACGGCTTGGTATGCCAAGCCTTTATTTTTGATAAACATGAAATTAGATTGGATAATTCTTTTGGCGAACCATCTGGGATGATCTATTTATCACCAATGGTTCGGGTTGGTTCTCTGTTCATGCAATGGCATGAAAGTAGAACTGTCTTTTGCATATGCCAGTTGGGCATATTAACTGTTTCTGCTTTATGAGATTATTGGCTTTATTTATTTAATTGTGCTTATTATACCAATGTTCCATGCATAGTTTTGGGGCACGGTCTGGAGGATCGTGCTGATGGCACGGGTTTTAGGGTGCCAAAATCCGGGCTGTCACATGAGTTCTGGCCAAATTAATCCATTTTGAAAATCGATTAATCGATTTTGGTCTAAAAGTTGAAAAGGCAAGAATACCCGAGTTCGATTAATCGATCTTGAAATTGATTAATCGATTTTAAAAGTCGATTAATCGATTTAGAAATCGACTAGTCGACTGAGTACCTCCAGTGGCTGGAGAGATAAGGCTTGGGGAAATTGACTAATCGATTTGGGGAATCAATTAATCGATTTTGGATTTCGATTAATCGATTTGGGATCAATTAATAGATTTTGGATTTTTGACTGCTCTATTTGAGAATCGATTAAACCATTTTGGAGATTTCGATTAATCGATTTGAGATCGATTAATCGATTTTGGATTTCTATTAATCGATTTTGGATTTCGATTAATCGATTTTGGTAGTTTGACTTGACTTTTTAATTGGACCTTGAGGTTCATGGAGGGTTTAGGACCTTCTCTATTGCATCTTTAGTGATATGTCGCAAGTGTTATGGTGTACCATAGGTGGTACGTGTGAGAGAAAGCATAAGGAGCCGTGTGGGACCTTGATGCATGGACCTTCAGAGACTTGAGGTAGGGAACACCTTGAACATGTACTTTAATTACAAGAGCATGTACGTAGTGATATAGAAATTAAATTGAAAATGTTTTAACTGTATAAATCTTTATAAAAAGGGTGTGTGTGTGACACTAAGAAAGTAAATGAGAATGAGACATCCCCAGGGGATGAGAAAGTGATAAAGGCATCAGTGTGATGCGAGTAATTGAGACCAAGTAAGCTGATGAAAATGAGGCATCCCCAGGGGATGAGAAAGTGATAAAGGCATCAGTATGATGCGAGTAATTTAGACATCTCAGGGATGTAGGTAAGATTGGATAACGACTGATAAGGCCTAACTGATATAAAGTAGCACTTTTATACGGTGAATAACGATATGTAAAGCACATGATATTTTTATTATTGAAGGTTTGAATAGAATACCCCACCGACGTGGCGGGATACCCATGACTGACTCGGCAGGATATCCATGACCGGTATGGCGGCCAATCCGTACACTGGTAGGAAGGTTTATCCGTACATAGTAAGCACATCCCAAGAATGTTGAGATGATATTTAACCCCGCCGCCTATGAGAAAGGGGCTTGAGTAGTATTAGTATTCTCCGAGAATACATATAATAACTGTCTATTTAGATGATGATGGAGGGTATTCCATCGGGGCTCGATGCTATATTGCTCGGGGACTACTTAAGTTGAAGATTTAATTTTTGCTTTAGGCCTAATCAGTGTCATTCATAAATAATTAACAATAAAGGGAAACATGCAACTACCAGTAAATTTAAATACAATTTGTCATCTTTTAAATTGTTTTTCCAGCAAGTGCATAGATACAGCATGCTTAGAATATCATGAAATATATATGAGATTTTGACTTATATGTTCATTGTGTTATTCCCTATTGATCTAGGATGTAGCTCACCCTTTAGACTATACGTCGCAGGTCCAGTGTTAGCAGTGGCCGAGGCTTCGGGAGACGTGGATCCGGGTGATTCGGATTACGTACCCAAGGAAGAGTTGGAGCCCCCTCCTGAGGAGTTCTTCTAGAAGACTCCGCTAAGTACTTTGAGAGAGTAGTTTTGAGAGCACATTGGTATGGCTTGGTATGTCAAGCCTTTATTTTGATAAACAATGTAATTAATTGATATATTCCTTTTGGCGAATCATCTGGGGTGATCTGTTTATCACCGATGGTTCGGATCGGTTCTCTATTCATACAGTGGCATGAAAGTAAAACTGTCTTTTAATTTATACTTAGAATAGTATTTTGCTTCCGCATCGTGTAGTTATTGTTTCATTTTGTCTTAATATTGCTTGTTATACCAATGTTCCGTACATAGCCATGGGGCACGGTCTAGAGGATGGTGCTGATGGCACAGGTTTCGGGGTGTAAAAATCTGGGCTGTCACAATTGATATTAAAGCATTTTCTTTTAGAAATTCTGACAATCATTATTTTGGTCAGAGCATAAGGACTTTTGCTAATGAAACCAAGGTTTTCACATGCAGCCGTTATGTCTACTCGAGGAAGGGGCCGACCCAGGGGTGGCCATAGTAGAGGTTTGCGTAGTCGAGATGATTTTATCTCGGATACCAATAGAGTACCTATGGGAGATAGAGGGGCTTCGGGCAGTGGTGGCCAAGGGAGCCAAGATCAGGCAGAGACTCAGGATTTGATCAGAGGGAGTAGGAGAGAGTCAGAGAAAGAAATGAAGATAGAGAGGAGCGTCAGAGGATGATGCACACTATGGAAACCATGGCGGCTGCCATGGCCCAACAGGCAGCATCCTTGGTAGCTCATACTGCCCACGAGCAGCATCAGCCACCGACACCTCCAGTGGCTCCGACACCGCCAGTGTCTTTAGCATTTTTTGAGTTTAGGAGGATGAGGCCTCCTAGCTTTTCGGGGCAGGCAGAGCCCATGGCAGCTGAGAACTGGTTGAGTGAGATAGAGAAAGTATTTAGTGTACTGACGTGCACGGAGGACGAGAGCGCCTGTTGGGCAGCCTACATGCTAGATGGGGAGGCTGGGCCTTGGTGGAAGTTCGTTTCTAGGACTAGGGCTTAGGAGACCCTGGATTTGCCCTGGACGTGGGATGAATTTGTTGAAGAGTTCAACAAACAGTACTTCCCAGAAGTTGTGAGGAATCAAATGGAGATCCAGTTTTTGCAACTCGTGCAAGGGAAGATAACTGTTAGAGAGTATGAAGTAGAATTCATGCGACTCGCTCGCTTGGCACCTGACTATGTCATCACGGAGATGATGAGAGCGAAGAGGTTTCAGCAAGGGTTGAGGCCGGACGTGAGGGGAGGAGTGGCACCATTCTAGATGAGGACCTATGGAGAGGTCATGAGTAAGACATTGGTGGTAGAGGAAGAAAATAATAATAAATATCTCCAGAGGGAACAGCAAGGAAGGTGGAGTGTGGATCAGAGTAGAACGGGGAACTACGAGTCGATGAATAAAAAGCTGAGATTCGTAGGCCACAATCAGAGACCTCCATTCCAAGGAGGGTATCAAAGACCGGCACAATAGAGCAACCAACAGAGATTTTCATTGCTCGCGTCGGGGAGGTCGATAAGATATGAGAGCCCTGCTATCACTACCAGAGCTACAGTTACACAGGGTTTCTCGTGAGCAGCTTCTTCCACACCTCGGGAGACTTGTGCCAAGTGTGGCAAGTCTCACAAGAAAGTGGACTGTAGGCAGGGAACTCGGGGTTGTTTCAGATGTGGCAAGGTGGGCAACTTGATCAAAGATTGCCCTAAGGCAAACAAGGGGAAGATGGGTTCAACTTCTATGCCACGACCTATACAAGCAAGGAAGCCGATCGTCCAAGGGAGAGCCTATGCAGTCACAGCTCAAGAGGCTCAAAATACAAACGATGTGATCCAAGTTAAGATTTTTTTTAAATAAAGAATTTCAATTCTTGAAAATTTTTAGATAGAGAAGGTGCATCCATATAAAAAATAGAAAAAAACCTGCATATAAAAATTTTTAGTATAATGGTATACATCATATATATATATACATATATATATATATATATATATATATGTGTGTGTGTGTGTGTGTGTGTGTGTGTGTGTGCATGACTAGGTATATTATAAATCTATGAGAAAGGAAGTGATGTGACATATAAAGCTCGAGTGTTGATAGACCCGGGGCCTACCCACTCATTTATTACCCCTCACTTCACAAAGAAGATGAAAGTCAACTCAGAGGAGTTAGACTTTGTGTTAATCATGACTATTCTGACTGGGAAAGCGATTGATATCGAAAAGGGTTGCAACTCCGTGATCGTGAGAATCATGGATGGAGACGTCTTTGAACTATCGGCGAACCTAATTATGTTAAACATGTAAGGATTCGATGTGATCCTTGGCATGGATTGGTTGTCGACTCACTGTGCGACGATAGATTGCAAGAATAAGATCGTCATCTTCAGACCTAACACGAGGAGATCATTTCGATTTTGAGGAGAGAAATCGACGCATATGCCACTTATCTCGGCAGTCAGGGCCGAGCGCTTGATCAGAAAAGGGTGCAGTGGATACTTGGCATTCTTGAAGGAGGACAAGGAAGAGAAGAATATTATTTCAGAGATAGTAGTTGTGCGAGACTTCACTGACGTGTTTTCGAAAGAATTACCCAGATTACCGCCAGATAGAGAAGTTGAGTTCACCATCGACTTAGCACCAAGAACAGAGCCTATTTCTAAAGCACCATACAAAATGGCTCCTGCTGAGTTGAAGGAGTTGAAAGAGTAGTTACAAGAGCTCATGGACAAGGGGTTTGTTAGACCGAGTGTGTCCCCATGGGGAGCACCGGTCTTGTTTATAAAGAAGAAAGATGGGTCAATGCGTCTGTGCATTGACTATCGGCAATTAAACAAACTCACTATAAAGAATAGGTACCCTTTGCCTAGGATAGATGACTTATTTGACCTGCTGTAAGGAGCAAGGTATTTCTCCAAGATCGATCTGAGATTTGGATACCATCAGTTGAGAGTCAAGGCAGACGACATTCAGAAGACTGCTTTCAGGACACGGTATGGACACTATGAATTCTTGGTGATGCCGTTTGGGTAGACGAATGCACCGGCCTCGTTTATAGATATAATGAATCGGGTGTTTAAACCACACCTGGACTCCTGCGTCGTGGTATTCGTTAACGATATCTTGATATACTCCATGTCAAAGGCGGAACACGAAGAACACTTGAGGATTGCTCTACAAACCTTACGTGAACACCAACTGTATGCCAAGCTCAGCAAGTGCGAGTTTTGGTTAGAGGAGGTTAGCTTTTTGGGACACGTCGTCTCAAAGTATGGTGTCACTGTAGATCCAGTAAAAATAGAGGTAGTAGTAAACTGAGAGCAACCAAAGACCGTGGCCGACGTTTGCAGTTTTCTTGGATTAGCAGGTTATTATCGGCGCTTTGTAGAGGGGTTTTCAAAACTATCGGAACCTCTTACGAGGCTTACACAGAAAGATTCAAGATTCGAGTGGAGTGAGGCATGCGAGAAGAGTTTTCAAGAACTCAAGAAGAGACTCACTTCAGCTCCAGTACTGGTGATTTCTTCAGGTAGTGGAGGGTTCGCGGTATATAGCGATGCTTCGTATAATAGTTTGGATTGCGTACTCAACCAACACAAAAAGGTGATAGCTTACGGGTCGAGATAGCTGAAAGAGCATGAAAAAAATTATCCGACACATGATCTGGAACTAGCAGCGGTCATATTTGCGCTGAAGATTTGGCGACATTACTTGTACGGTGAGACTTTTGAGCTTTTTACCGACCACTAGAGCCTCAGATATCTGTTTACACAGAAGGAACTGAATATGAGGTAGCGCAGATGGATGGAGTTCCTCAAGGACTATGACTATTCTATATAGCACCATTCAGGCAAGGCTAATGTAGTAGCCGATGCCTTGAGTCGGAAGGGTTCAGCTCAATTGGCTAGTTTGATTTTGGGTATACACCGATGGAAGTTGTTTGAAGATCTGACACTGTATGATGCGAATATTGAGTCGCAGGCCATAGGAGCCTTTTTGGCAAACATTTCAGTAAGACCAGTGATATTTGAGCATATCCATGAGCTACAAATGAAAGACCCGACTTTAACCAAGATCAGTCAAGATGTGATCGAAGGCATCAAACCGGACTTCTTTGCGACGACTTGAGAATCAAATTGTATCACCACAAGCGTGTTTGTGGATTTAAACCATATGTTGTAACCCAATGTGGACCTTTTGATCAATTTATTCAATAGAGAGAATTTCAATCCACATCGTGTTCCTAATACATTGTTGAATGCATAGTTAGGATTCATCATTGCCACACCATGGCTGTGAAGTTATGCTTCAAAAAACTAATGACCAACTGGTCATATATTACCAAGAAAACAAAGGAGATAAGAAGCAACAAACAGGTTTGAAATCTGATCAAAATCGATTAATCAATTTGGAAATTCGATTAATCAATTTTGGTCGATTAATCGACTGGCATACGCCAGTGAGTGGAGATTGAATGGAGGTTCAAAAAAATTAATAAAGTGAAATTTTGAGTAATCGAGGGGAATTCAATTAATCAATTTAGAAAATCGATTAATCGATTTCAGAATTCGATTAATCGACTGAACACATGTCAGTGACTTGGGAATTTTAGAAAAATTTAAGGACATTACGATTTCGATTAATCGAGGTGAAATTCGATTAATCGATTTTGGGAAATCGATTAATCGATTTGGTAAATTGATTAATCGACTGGCACACGCCAGTGAACTGAAAAGTCTAGAAATTTTAAGTGACCACGATTTCGATTAATCAAAATCAATTCGATTAATCGATTTTAAAGTTTCGATTAATCGATTTTGTGCCGCTGGAAACTTTTTAACAAATCGATTAATCAATTTTAGAAATCGACTAATCGATTTGGGCCTATACATATATAAAGCGAAAGGGATTTCTCCCCATTCAAAAATTTTAGGTTTTCTTCTTTGCGCGCCTTTTCATCTCCCTCCTTCAACCACCAAGCAACTAGGGTTTTAGGGGGGATTTTGCACCGATTTTTACCTCGGAATCGTCACGCTATTGGATCAAAACCTAAGGTAAACCTTAGATTACGATTTTTCTTTCAATTTGACCTATAAAACCCTATTTTTTGTGCATTTCACTCAAAATGCCACCTCAAACCCGTTTGACCATGAAACAAGCAGCTTCGAAGCTTCTGGTACGGCATAAGAACGCCACACCGCCACCACCAACACCATCGGATAGCACATCCGGTTTGACGAGCGCATCTTCGCGCGAGTCTTCACCGACATTACCACCACCACCCGTAGACATGTCCCAACCAAATGAGTGGTGGGCGGCAAAGAGCTTTATCGATGAGAACTTGTTTACAAACCCCGACGTCGAGGGTGAGACCAAATGGGCTAGGAACTATTTGGTTAAAGCGGGCCTCGATAACCTATTAAAGCCGCTCCACGAGTGTTACTACCCTAGATTAGTTCGCCTATTTTACCAGGGCTTGGAGGAGGGCCCGACCGATGATATCGTTATGACCAAGATTGATGGTCGTGACTACACCTTTACCCGCCGCCACATTCACGAGTCCCTAGAGTGCTATTTGGACTTCGTGCCTGAGACCACCCTCTTTCCACCATTTACGAAAGAGGTGAGATTTGAGGAGATCATGATCGAGATGACTAATGGGAAAAAAGGGTCTGGATCGTCCATTAGGAGGGTCAATTTGCCCCATTACATATGGATGCTTGATTCTATAATCAAGTGTAACCTATACCTGATGCGCCATGATACCGAGAGGGTGGAGTTGGTCCAACAGGCCCTATACGTGGCATTCCACGGCCGTTGGTTCAATGCCACCAAGATCGTCTTAGAGGGGATGACATACATAAAAGGGGAATTGATGAAGGGTCATTTACGACCAAAGGAGGAGATGTCGTACGCTCACCTCATTTCGAGCATGCTAGAGTGTTATTCCGACGCTCCAGGGTATGCCATCTCGCCCCATGAGGAGAAGGCTATGGACCACGTAAAGCACTACTCCATCGCTTCATGGGGTCGTAACTACAGACTGTTGAAGAGGACCCTGCCAGTTGCGGGCCCAATAGCACCAGTAGGAGCAGCAGTAGCACCACCACCACCCCCACCACCCTATTAGTACCCGCCCGTAGGGGGAGCACACCCCGTTATTCCACTAGTTGAGGGGGCACCCTCTCATACCACCGCATCCCCTGCACCACCGTCACAGTCAGTGACTACCACCCTATCTCATCCTACCACCGACGAGCGGCTCACCCTGTGCCTACGATCGAGGACGTGTTGGCCCGAATGGACGCCAACAACCAACAAATGAATCGGCGCATGAACTTTTTGATGTACCACACCATGCGGTACATCTATCCGTTGGACTACTAGTAGCGCCTTGTGCAGGAGTAGGCTTGGACTGCGAGCGTGACCAGTTTCCATACGGGTGCAGTGGATGCCGGCACATCTGGCTCGGTGCCCCAGCAGCCAGCCCAGACAGAGCAACCCGCCCCAGCACTAGACCAGTCTGGAGAGGGGACCGCATGAGCGGGACTGGATAACTTTTTGAGCGTTGTTATGATGATTTGTTTTAGAGATTTGTCTTGTAATTGGGGAGGGGTGCAATGTAATTAAAGGAATGTAAATGAACAAATAGTAATCTTTTGGGAAATGAATAGAAAAATATTTTCATTGTCATTACCAGTGTTATTTAATTATGGACATTGTCTCTCTTGCACGCATGTGTTGATGTACTAGGCCACCATGTGAATGGATGTGTGGCATTCCCTGTGTGTGGGAGACCACACCGACACACCTTTGGGTTTATTTTCAAGGACAAAAATTTCTAAGGTGGGGAGAATGTAATATCCCGAAAAAAATTGAGCGTTAAACAGTGACCTCGGGATTCGTGCCCGACTGGTCGTGGGTATGACCAAGTGATGGTCAAACAGTGGACTCATGAAGTGATAAACTATGTGATGTAAATGTAACCTAAGTGTAGTGTATGGTATTAGTTTAAGGCTACATACACCTATCTCTGGTATATGTGCTTAACACCGAAGCTTGAGAGAAGTTATAAGGGTTTTAATAACCTAGGTTTCTTTTGTTTGATTGGTGAAAGAGAGTTAAGAAGAGAGAGAGAGAGAGAGAACCAAGGTGAGTAATAATTAGGAGTTATTGTGGTTTCATTGAAGGAAGAGTTTCAAGCATTTAATGTCGGATTCAACGCGTGGAGGATCGTTGAAGCAAGAGCCGGAACCCTAGCCATTAAACCAACCTATCAATCCTTTAGGAGATTGATTTGAGGTGAGTTTTATTAAAATTAAATGCAGAAATGTTTGATGATTAAATTCAGTCAAGTGTAATTAAAAACATAGAATTAAATGATAAAAAAGAAAGAAAAATAGAGAGAAAAAGATTTAGAAGAATAGCCCGAAAAGGGGCTGAGTTATGGCCAAATCGATTAATCGATTTTGAGAATCGATTAATTGATTTTGGTCTAGAAGTTGAAAAAGAAAGAATACTCGAGTTTGATTAATCGATCTTGAAATCGATTAATCAATTTTGAAATTCGATTAATCGATTTAGAAATCAACTAGTCGACTGAGTACCTCCAGTGGCTAGAGAGATAAGGCTTGGGGAAATCGACTAATCGATTTGGGGAATCGATTAATCGATTTTGGATTTCGATTAATCGATTTTAGATTTTTGACTGCTCGATTTGAGAATTGATTTAACCATTTTAGAGATTTCGATTAATCAATTTGGGATCGATTAATCGATTTTGGATTTCGATCAATCGATTTTGAGAATCGATTAATCGATTTTGTATTTTGATTAATCGATTTAGGGTTTCGATTAATCGATTTTGGAGATCGATTAATCGATTTTGGCAGTTTGACTTGACTTTTTAATTGGACCTTGAGGTTCATGGAGGGTCTAGAACCTTCTCTATTGCATCTTTAGTGATATGTCGCATGTGTTATGGTGTACCATAGGTGGTACGTGTGAGAGCATGCATAAGCAGCCGTGTGTGGCCTTGATGCTTGGAACTTCAGAGACTTGAGGTAGGGAATACCTTGAACATATACTTTAATTGCAAGAGCATGTATGTAGTGATATAAAAATCAAATTGAAAATATTTTAACTGTATAAATCTTTGTAAATAGGGTGTGTGTGTGACACCAAGAAAGTAAATGAGAATGAGACATCCCCAGGGGATGAGAAAGTGATAAAGACATCAGTGTGATGCGAGTAACTGAGACCAAGTAAGCTGATGAAAATGAGGCATCCCCAGAGGATGAGAAAGTGATAAAGGCATCAGTGTGATGCGAGTAATTTAAACATCTAAGGGATGTAGGTAAGATTGGATAACGACTGATAGGGCCTAACTGATATAAAATAGCAGTTTTACACGGTGAATAACTTATATGTAAAGCACATGATATTTTTGTTATTTAAGATTTGAATAGAATACCCCACCGACGTGGCGGGACCCACGACTGACTCAGCAGGGTCTTTGTGACCGGTACGGCAGCCAATCCGTACACCGGTACAAAGGTTTATCCGTACACAGTAAGCACATCCCAGGGATGTTGAGATGAAATTTAACCCCGCCGCCTATGAGAAAAGGGCTTGGGTAGTATTCTCAGAGAATACATATAATAACTGTCTATTTAGACAACGATGGAGGGTATTCCATCGGGGCTCGATGCTATATTACTCGAGGACTACTTAAGTTGAAGATTCAGTGTCATTCATAAACAATTAATAATAAAAGGAAACATGCAACTACCAGTAAATTTAAATACAAATTGTCATCTTTTAAATTATTTTTCCAGCAAATGCATACATACAGCATGCTTAGAATATTATAAAATATATGTGAGATTTTGACTTATATGATCATTGTGTTGTTCCCTATTGAGCTAGGATGTAGCTCACCCTTTAGACTATACGTCGCAGGTCCAGTGTTAGTAGTGGCCGAGGCTTCGGGAGACGTGGATCCGGGTGATTCGGATTACGTACCCGGGAAAGAGTTGGAGCCCCCTCCTGAGGACTTCTTCTAGGAGATTCTACTGAGTACTTTGAGAGAATAGTTTTGAGAGCACATTGGTACGGCTTGGTATGTCAAGTCTTTATTTTGATAAACAATGTAATTAATTGATATATTCTTTTTGGCGAACCATCTGGGGTGATCTGTTTATCACCGATGGTTCGGATCGATTCTCTCTTCATGCAGTGACATGAAAGTAGAACTGTCTTTTGAGTTTATACTTAGAATAATATTTTGCTTCCGCATCATGTAGTTATTGTTCCATTTTGTCTTAATATTGTTTGTTATACCAATGTTTCGTACATAGTCATGGGGCACGGTCTAGAAGATCGTGCTAATGGAACGGGTTTCGGGGTGTCGAAATTCGAGCTGCCACAATTTCGATTCTAGATTTATTCTAATAGGAATATCTTTCCGTCTATAGGCTTATCTCGTTTTTGCTATTTTTAATAATTTTTGCTTTTTTTTCTATTTAATGGATGTAACTCAAACAAAAAGATTATTGAATATATTGAAATTTTGAGGTCTTCAAGATCTTTGTTTCCCGTATTCGTGTGAATCGACAAGAAAAGTTGATGCCTGTAAGGGTTCTGGTATTTCTTCTTAGAAATCAACAGTTCTAATGGAAGGTTGCAGTTTAGCGCTGCAACACTAACCCTTTTCAGTCACTAGTACAAGTGCACATGTTGTGTTATTGTTGTTTTTTTTTTTAAATAAATCAACCTTTCTTAAATTTATGACAACTTATCTTAAATTATAAAATCTCTGTTTCAAGTAAAAATTGTATTATTCATCTATCAAACCTTAAGATATTTTTGTATATTATAGACACTGGATCTAAAATCAATGTTAAATGGATTCTAACTATGAAATCAAACATTTAATGTATAGTATAGACTGCCACGTACTATATGAAATGAGCAAAAAGATTTGGGAGATCATGGGCACTCAGATTTTGATTCCATTTACCACACGTAGTGAAATAAAACATGTTAGAAACAAAAAATTTAATATAGCAGCTTTTGGGTGCACATAAATTTTCTTAATTTTTTTTCTTTTGCTTAAATATGATAGTAAAAATTGAATGTTAATGACCTCAAGATCCATTGTGTGGAGGACTACATAGAAAAGGATCTCCCTTGTCTGTTTCAAAATAGTTTATAGATTTTTACATGGGTGCCCTCAAAGATTCAATGGGTTCATGCAAATGAAAGTATCTTTAAAAATTTTGTTGATGGGAAAATCTCAAACTTTTCATCAAATCATCTCAAGTTGACATTTGATCATATCTTACTTTAACTTTTCATTTTCAGTTTTGATTGGACGATTAGGATTAGCCACCACTTAACCCAACATGGCTCCTAACTTGAAAATCCGATCCAATATAAACCCGTTATTTTCCATGATTTTTATTGGTAAAGGTAGCCTGGTACCATGGACCAAGTAACTTACCTGGTCCCACACTATTTTACAATCGCGTGGTACCCAATCTCATGATTGGGTGTCATGGATAGGAGCGGCTCAATGATCATAATTATTTTGTAAAAATAAATTCAAATAAAAAATATAAAACTGCATTGTCAATGGCATCAATTGTGGTGGAAAATGAACGATGAAACCAATTGTGATTTTCTTATTCATTTTATGTGCAATTTACTCTTTTGAGAGCATAGTTTCATATATGTGCGATGGACCAGGTAACTTACCTAGTCCCACACTAATTTTCAATCGCATGGTACCCAATCTCTTTTTTTTTTTTTAAATTGTTTGTATTCATTAAAAAAGTTATACGTGTGCCTTGGAAAGTCCGATAAAAACACATGTACGCGCTACTGGCATTGCTATCTTGAAAATCGGTGTCCGGAGAAAACCAGGATAGTTACCAGGGCAAATATCCGAGGTTAAGGGAGAAACCTACATCAGGAGGTAACCGGAGAGTCCGGGAAAAAACCTCCTAAATTACAAAGTAAGAAACACTCCTATGACTATCAGAAACCCATAAAAAAAACCCAAGCCCAACCCAATTACAAAGTGTTGAGAGAAGCAAATAACAAGTCGGTCTCGAATCTGTAGAGATTGGTTATGGAGATATCTTTGTACCCAGCAGCTCTCGCCCAATTGTAAAATGTGACGATACAGTCTTTAAACAACTTATCTTCAGAAAAGGAAGTCTTGTTGCACCTGATATTATTCCTAGTTATCCATATATTCCACAAAATAGATATGTGAAAGTGTTCCCATATCCACTTTTTTAGCCCCGTTGATGAAGTAGTATCCCAGCATAAAAATAACTCAAAGACTTCTTTGTTGAGGCAATAGGAGATGCCAAAAGCATTGAAACATTTGTTCCAAATGGGCCTCACTTTGAGACAGTGCAGAAAAAGATGATTAATATCCTCATCTTCCGAATCACAAAGATAACATTTGTGATGAATGAGCATGCCTCTTTTAGTGAGATTATCAATAGTAGCGATTTTACTCCACATGACTGTCCAAAGGAAGAAAATAATTTTAGAAGGGATTTTTAGATCCCAAATAAACTTCCAATCAACCATCTAAAGGTTGGGATTTAGAGTTTTAAAAGCCGACTTAATAGGGAAAGAATTTTTGTTGTCGCATGTCCAAAGACATTCATCAAGCTGAGAGGGATTTATGGTGAGATTGTCAAGGATGCGAGATAAAATATCGTACTCTAAGTTCTCCTCATCTGTTAATCTTCTTTTGAAAGGAACTGCCCAACTACCGTCCGATCTGAAGGCACCGTCTATAGTGGACGTTTGCTTGGTGGAAATAGCAAGTAGATTGGGTAATTTGTGGGCATGTGGACGGTCAAGACTCTCCCATTTGTCGCTCCATAAGTGTATGTGATTTCCCAAGCCAATTGGGAAATGGATGTGCTTGAAGAAATCGTCTCTAGCAGTGAGAATACAATTCCACCACCTAGATGACTTGTACTAATTACCAATCTTAATGTTCCAGCCATTATCGCGCATGCGGTACTTATGAATGACAATGTCTTTCCACCAGCTTTGATTGTTGTCCCCTAGCCGGCACCACCACTTCATAAGCAAGGCTTTATTTGTTGTATCGATGGGTCTTATACCCAACCCTCTAGTCCATTTGGGTTTCGTAACGATAACCCAATTAGCAAGATGGTTTTTTCTATTTTCTCCAAGTTCGTCCCAAAGGAAATGTCTCTCCAATCTTTCAATTTCTTTGCAAACCTTGGATGGGCACTTATACATAGATAGAAAATAAGTAGGGAGGGCATTAAGTACAGTTTGAGTGAGGATGAGTCTTCCGCCTTTAGAAAGTAATTTGCTCTTTCATCCGCTTAATTGGCATCTAATTTTGGAGATGATCGGGTCCCAATCCAAAACTTTGAGTTTTTTTATTCCAATTGGGATCCCAAAATATTTGAGGGGGAACTTGACAATAGTTAGGTTGGCATTGTGAGCCCAATTGGATAGTGAAATATCATCCGTATTTATATCGTAAATATAAGACTTGCCATAGTTGACACACCGACCAGAAATATCTTCGTAAACTTTGAGGAGCATGCAAACTTGAGCGATTTGTTGCGGGTTCCCATCACACATGATAAGGGAGTCATCGGCATTCTGCAGGAGATTCACATTGGAATTGCATCTAGGATTGGAAAATCCTACAATCAAACCTTCTCTTTTAGCATATGCCAATATTTTAAACCTAAGAGGTCTAGATCATAACTTTCACGGAAGGGTCATATGGTGTTTTCACATGACACAATTCCCTACAATACCAAGTATTTGTTTTAACTATGTGCAAGAGCCAATTTCCCACGTGCAAATAATGGCTCCCAAATATCATTGGGGATGGAATTTACAACCAAAGATTCGGTCTCCCTAACCAATCATTAAAGGCATTGATTGCTTCGAATAAGACGATAGAGATCTTTTTGCATCACTCTTTTACAAAATAGATCTTGAGATCATGGATTTCCTTTCAGACGATCAAATGTCGATTCCACGTGAAATGCATCCCCACACGTGACACAAGAACCCTTCTCATGGTATGTCATGATCATGATCAAATGTGGAGATGTGTGAGTGTAATTATGGTATGAATGTTTGATAGATGGGATATGATCTGAAGATCTATTTTTTGAAAGGTTTGGATGAAAATGATCTCCATTGTCTGATTCACAGAAGTCAACATTAGAGAGAACGAATCTTTGGTTGTAAATATTGGTACCCAATACCAATTCCCTAGATTTTAAGGGCAATTCACACAATTAAAAAGATAGAATTTGATATTCTGGGCTATGGGCCACATGGAACACAATCTAAGCAGTCTGATTTGAAGACCATGATGTAAAAATCATTGTGGTAAAACAATTGGCCCAAAATGTGATCTCTATGATCTTATTCAATAGAGTCAAAGGTTGTCATCTGATTTAACTGTTGACTCCCACAAATCACATGATAGAGATCATGTTTCGTGCCAACTTTTTTCTCAAAGATCTATACATCATGTTCTTCAAATCAAACGGATTAGATGGTGTTCAAAGTGACACTCATTTTAATCATGTGCCACAATACCAATCCCGTGTGCAAATTTTAGCTCCCTTGTTAAGGAGCGTCGCTTAACTTGATGAGAATAGGAATTAGACAGAAGGTGAAATGTTTTATTCTTCACTCGTATTTGTTGAAATAAGAGTTGATCTTTATATAGTACTAGTAAAATGGCACGTGCAAATGCCCATAGACATTAGGACCTTTAAATAATTGAACTTGATTTTTAGACATCTATCGGGTGATTTGAACATAAAAAAAAATATAGTATTTCAAATGTTCGTTACTATGTTTTATGATTTATTAAACCATTAAGAATATATAAAAGATATAGTGTAATATATAAAAGTTAATTCCTTCCCCTTCTTGATGAAATATATCTTCTGCAGATGTGAATTCAACACGATTTAAAATTTCATTGAATTGTATCCCATTTTCATTTCGAGTATCACGCTTGTATATGTTTTGATGTCATCCAATCTCTCCAAATGGGAATAAAAGAGGATACTGAAATGGAACAGCCAAAATAGTGTTTATGTAATATCCCAAAAATTTGAGTTAAACGGTGACCTCGGGATCCGTGCTCGACTGGTCATAAGTTTGACCAAGAAGGAGTTCACTATTTGACTTAAGAAGTGATGAATGGATGTGATGTGAATATGGTGTAAGTGCATGGAGTATAATGTGAATCTGGAATCACATACACCTATTTTGGGTGTATGTGCTTGGCACCAAGACAAGGGAGATATAAGGGTTAAAGAACCCTAAATTCATTGTTTTGGGTTGTTGAAGAGAATTAAGAAGAGAGAGAGAGAGAGAGAGAGAGAGAGAGAGAAGTAAAGAGGGTTGTTGAGCAAGGAGTGAATGCAAGCCAAGAAGGGATTCGAGTATTTAAGGCCGGATTCAACGCGAAGGATTCCTTAGAGCCAAAGCTGGAACCCTAGCCATTCCAACCTTGAGATTCAATCAATTTGAGATTGATTGGAGGCAAATTTTGTTAGCATTAAATGCATAGATTTATGATGATTAAATTTAGTCAAAAATGCTTAGAATGATAGATTAAAGGCATAGAAAAAGAAGGGAGAAAGATTTGGAAGAAGAGCCCGAAAGGGGGCTGAATCTGGCCAAATCGATTAATCAAAATTGGAGTTCGATTAATCGATTTCGGCCAAGAAGTTGAAAAGTCATGAAAGCTCGATTTTGATTAATCGAATTGGATTTTGATTAATCGATTTGAATTTCGATTAGTCAATTGGGAAATCGACTAATCGACTGGGTACCTCCAGTGGCTGGAGAAAAGAGACCTGGAGAAATTAACTAATCGAGTTGGGAAATCGATTAATCGATTTTGGATTTCGATTAATCGATTTAGGATCGACTAATCGATTTCAAAATTTTGACCATTCGATTTAAGAATCGACTGCTTTATGTTAGAGACTTCGATTAATCGATTTGGGATCGATTAATCAAAATTGAATCTCGATTAATCGATTTTGAGAATCGATTAATCGATTTGGGTTTCGATTAATCAATTTTGGGAATCGATTAATCGAATTGTATTTCGATTAATCGATTTTGGAAATCAATTAATCGACTTTGGCAATTTTGCTTGACTTTATAGTTTTACTTTGAAACTCATGGAGGGACAAGGACCTTCTTCGTTACATCTTTAGTGATGTATTGCATGTGTTATGATGTACTATAGGTGGTACGTGTGAAAGCGAGCACAAGGAGCCGTGTGGGACCTTGATGTTTGGACCATCAGAGAATTGAGGTAGGAAACACCTTGAACGTGCACTTTAACTTCAAGAGCATGTATGTAGTGATATAATTATCAAATTGAAGTTGTTTTAAATTGTGAAAATGGGTGCGTGTGTGACACCAAGAATGTGATAAAGGCATCTATGTGATGCAAGTAACTAAGAACAAGTAATTTAATAAGATTGAGACATCCCTAGGGGATGAAAAAGTAATAAAGGCATCAGGTGTGATGCAGGTATGTACACATCCCAGGGATGTATACATAGGATTGAATAATTACTGTTGAGGCCTAACTGATAGAAGATAGCACACTTATACGGTGAACAACTATATGTAAAGCACATGTTATTTTTGTTATTTAAGGTTTGGAGGATACCCCACAGACGTGGCGGGATACACACGACTGACGCGGAAGGATATCCATGACCGGTACGGCGGCGAATCCGTAAGTACATCCCAGAGGTTTATCCATAACTGTAAGTACATCCCAGGGATGTTGTGTGATATTTAATCCCGCCACCTAGTGAGAAAGGAGCTTGGGTCGTATTCTCAGGGAATATATTTTTACAACTGTCTAATTAGATGATGATGAAGGGTATCTCATCGGAGCTCGATGCTATATATATTGCTCAGGGATTACTTAAGTTGAAGCTTTAAGTTTTGCTTTAAGCCTGTTCAGTGTCATTCATGATAAATCAACAGTAAAGTAAGACATGCTAACTACCTGTGCGACCGTGGATCCTCTCGAACCCGTCGCGGCGATGCGCTCACCTTAAAAATGAAAATGGTGGAGTCGCCACCCGGAGCTTTTGGTGACCCGGGAAACCTTCAAATCGATATTTTGAGCACTGGAGTGCTAAATATAACTCTGATTTACCGGTCTGTGCCAAAGGCTCTAGGGTAAGGGCTTCGGTTATCGATCGGGAAGGGTTTAGGCACCCGATCAACCCGCACGTAGCGGTCTCTATCTATGGCCAAAAATAAAAATAAAAAGGGCGGAGTTTTCCCTTGCCCGAAGGCAATACGGTCCTATCAAGCTTTGAGCCAAACCGAAATTTCAGCGGCGTAACGGCTTGAATCCTTGGACGGAGGAGACACCAAGAAGGTAGAGGAAGAGAGGGGTGAGCCGGAGCTCACGGGCCCTTGTTGCACCGTGGAAGATCTTCGCTTTGGCGTGCTTCCGATGGCTTGAATGGTGTGAAAATGGGTTCTAATGCTAGGATTCAATAAAGTGGGGGGTGTAGAGTGAAGCTAGAGGCTAGACTTTAGCAAAAGGGAGTGATCTAATGGTGGAAATGGGTTGAAAGGGATGAACTAAGCATGCTAGAATTCTGGAAAAATGTGTGCATTTTCTCTCACTAGGGTTCTCTCTTAAGCTCCAAATCCTTAACCTCCAATTTTTCCAACCCTTAAGGAAGAGGGAGGCCTCTCTATTTATAGAGAAGGGATGGGTTAGGGGCTTACATAAGAGCTAATTGGTTTAGCAATTAGGTAATCCCCCATCTAAGGTTTTTTGGGTTTTCAAGGTCCTAGGGTTTTGGGAAACTGGTTTCAATGGCGGATGATGGGGTGAGACCATGGGTGACTTAAGGGTTGCCAATAAGCTCAAAGGGGGTCAACCAATCTCAAGACACCCACCTCAACCCAGGGGATGGTCAAAGGGTCAAACTAGATGGAGAAAATTAGCCATCGATGGCATTATATAAGTCTGGTATATATATTATATACGCCCAGTTTAGGAACAGTAATTTTCACCAAAATCAGGGGAGGTTTGAGAAGATGAAGCCCGTGGTGGGTCCCACCTATACTGGGCGTATATAATATATACGCCCGGCCAAATTTTCCCCACAATAGGCAGGCGTATAAAATATATATGCCTGAGTAATTTGGGGTAAAAATGGCTGGGCGTATGTAATATCTACGCCTGAGTAAAATTTTTATGATTTTATGTGAAACTTCAATCAGCCATAACTTTTGAATCGTAGCTCCAAATTGGGTGATCTTTGGCTTGTTGGAAAGCTGAAGAGGTCCTCTTTCTAATGGTATATGGCTCATCTATGGTATTGATCTGTGTAAAATTCTGTAGCTCTCCTCCCATCAACCACCAGAAGGGTTTAAGTTAGGTCTGGGAAGGGATTCTAGGGTGTAGGGGTGACTTCTAAGGATTGGGGGAATGGCTCTAAAGGTCTTAGGGTGATTCCTACTAGTCTAGGTAGGTTCCTAAGGGTTCAGGGGGGTGACATCGGAAGCACAGGGGTACATCTCTCCCGAAGTACAGATTGATCGGGCCTTGGGCCGAATTTGGGTGTCTACACTACCAGTAAACTTGAATGCAATTCATCAGATTCAAACTGTTTTTCTTTCAAAAGCATAGACACATCATGCTTAGAGTATCATGGAATATATGTGAGTTTTAACTTATATGTTCATTGTGTGTATTCCCCATTGAGCTAGAATGTAGCTCACCCTTTAGACTATACGTCGCAGGTCCATTGATAGCAGCTGTCGAGGCTTCGGGAGACGTAGATCCGGCTGATTCGGATTACGTACCTGGAGACGAGTTGGAGCCTCCACCCGAGGACTTCTTCTAGGAGACTCTGCTGTGTACTTTGACAGAGAGTAGTTTTTGAGAGCTAGTTGTACGGCTTGGTATGTCAAGCCTTCTTTTGTTAAACATGTAATTAAATTGGATTATTCTTTGGGCGAACCATCTGGGGTGATCTGTTTATCACCGATGGTTCGGGTCAGTTCTCTGTTCATGCAGTGGCATGAAAGTAGAACTATCTTTTGCATATGCCAGTTGGGCATATTAACTGTTTCCACTTTATGAGATTTATTGTTTTAATTATTTAATTTGTGCTTGATATACCAATGTTCTGTGCACAGTTTTGGGGCACGGTCTGGAGGATCGTGTTGATGGCACGGGTTTTGGGGTACCAAAATTTGAGCTGTCACAGTTGGTATCAAAGCCTTTTCTTTTAAAAACTCTGATAATCATTCTTTTGTCAGAGCATAGGGACTTCTACTAATGGAAACTTTGTTTTCACATGCAAACTGTTATGTCATCTAGAGGAAGGAGCCGACCCAAGGGCGGCCATAGTAGAAGCTTACGTAGTCAAGATGATTTTATCTCGGACGTAAATAGAGGACCTATAGGAGATGGAGGGGCTTCTGACAGTGGTGGCCAAGGAAGCCAAGATCAGGAAGAGAACCGAGATGGAGATCATCAGGATCAAGATCAGAGAGAGCAAGAAAGAGTTAGAGAGCGAAATCAGGATCAAGAAGAGCGTCAGAGGATGATGCACACCATGGAGCTATAATAAGATGACATCTTTGGCACTCATCTGACTCATGAGCAAGATCGACCACCGACACCTCCGGTGGCTAAAACAAAGACATCATCTACTTTTACTGAGTTTAGGAGGATGAGACCTCCTAGTTTTTCTGGACAGGGAGAGCCCATAGTGGCAGAGCACTGGCTGAGTGAGATGGAGAAAGTTTTTAGTGTACTGACGTGCACGAAGGATGAGAGCGTCCGTTGGGCAGCCTACATGCTAGACGGAGAGGCTGGGCCTTAGTGGAAGTCCGTTTCACGGACTAGGGCTCAGGAGACTCCAGATTTGCCCTGGACTTGAGATGAGTTTGTCGAGGAATTCAATAAATAGTACTTTCCTGAAGTGGTGAGGAACCAAATGGAAATTCAATTTCTACAGCTTACTCAGGGGAAGATGACAGTGAGAGACTATGGAGTGGAGTTTATGCGACTCGCTCGCTTTGCGCCCGACTATGTCATCTCCAATATGATGAAAGCAAAGAGGTTTCAGCAAGGTTTGAAGCCGGACGTGAGGGGAGGAGTAGCACCATTCCAATTGAGGACCTATTGTGAGGTCATGAGCAAAGCGCTCGTAGTGGAAGAGGAGAATAACAATAAATACCGCCAGAGGGAGCAACAAGGAAGGTGGAATACGGATCAGAGCAGAATGGGGAACTATGAACCGGTGAACAAAAAGCCGAGGTTCATACCAAATAACCAGAAACCACCATTTCAAGGAGGCTATGGAAGACCGATGCAGCAGAACAACCAACAGAGATTCCCATTGCTTGCATCAGGGAGACCAATATGCTACGAGAGCCCTGCTATTACTACAGGTGCTACAGTCATACAGGGGGCTTCTCGAGTAGCTTCTTCCACACCTCGTGAGACTTGTGCCAATTGTGGCAAGCCTCACAAGACAGCGGACTATAGGGTAGGCACTCGGGGTTGCTTTTGATGTGGCAAGGTGGGCCACTTGATCAGGGAGTGCCCTGAGATGAACAAAGGGAAGACGGCTTCAGCACCTATTCCACGACCTATACAAGCGAGGAAGCCAATCGTCCAAGGGAGAGCCTATGCAGTCACAGCTCAAGAGGCTCAAAACACGAACGATGTCATTCAAGGTGAGCTTTCTTTTAAATAAAGAATTTCAATTATTGAATTTTTAGATAGAGAAGGTGCATCTATGATTAGAAGAATATAAGAAAAACTTTCATGTGATAAATTCTGGTATGATAATAAATAATATGTATATGGATATGTATGATTAGGTACGTTACAAATATACAAGAAGGGAAGCGATGTGGCATACGAAGCTCGAGTGTTGATAGACCCAGGGTCTACCCACTCATTTGTTACCCCTCGCTTTACTAAGAGGATGAAAGTCGACCCAGAAGAGTTAGACTTCGTTTTAACCGTGGTTGTTCCTACTGGGAAAGCGGTTGATACCGAGAAGGGTTGCAACTCCGTGATCTTGAGGGTCATGGATGGAGATGTCTTTGAGCTATAGACAAACCTAATCCTTTTAGATGTGCAAGGATTCGACGTGATCCTTGGCATGGATTGGTTATCAACCCATTGTGCAACGGTAGATTGCAAGAATAAGGTCGTCATCTTCAGACCCAACACGAGGAGATCATGTAGATTTTGAGGAGAGAGGTCGACACACCTACCACTTATCTCAGCAGTCAGGGTCGAGCGACTGATTAGAAAATGGTGTAGTGGATACTTGGCATTTTTGAAGGAGCAAAAAGAGGAGAAGAATGTGATCTCTGAAATAGCAGTTGTGCGAGACTTCGCCGATGTATTTCCAAAGGAGTTACCTGGATTACCTTCAGAGAGAGAAATAGAATTCACCATCGACTTAGCACTAGGAACGGAGCCTGTTTCTAAAGCACCATACAGAATGGCTCTTGCTGAGTTGAAGGAGTTGAAAGAGCAGCTACAAGAGCTAATGGACAAGGGGTTTGTTAGACCGAGCGTGTCTCCATGGGGAGCACAGGTCTTGTTTGTAAAGGAGAAAGATGGGTCAATGCGTCTGTGCATTGACTATCGACAATTGAACAAACTTACCATTAAGAATCGATACCCTTTGCCTAGGATAGATGACTTGTTTGATCAACTACAAGGAACGAAGTATTTCTCAAAGATCGATCTAAGATCAGGATACCATCAGTTGAGAGTCAAGGCAGAGGATATTCAAAAGACTGCATTCAGGACTCGATACGGACACTATGAGTTCCTAGTGATGCCGTTTGGGTTGACAAATGCCCTGGCGTCATTCATGGATTTGATGAATAGGGTGTTTAAACCACACCTAGACTCTTGTGTCGTAGTGTTTGTTGACGACATCCTGATCTACTCAAAGTCAGAGGGAGAGCATGAAAAGCACTTGAGAGTAGCCCTACAGACTCTACGTAAACACCAACTATATGCCAAACTCAGTAAGTGCGAGTTTTGGTTAGAAGAAGTTAGCTTTTTGGGACATGTCGTCTCAAAGCTTGGTGTCACTGTAGATCCAAAGAAAGATCAAGCGATGAGTGAATTGGGAGCAACAAAAAAATGTGACATCCGCTGTTTCCTTGGATTGGCAGGTTACTGTCGACGTTTCGTTGAGGGTTTTTCGAAAATATCAGGACCACTCATGAAACTTACACGGAAAGATGAAAGGTTTGAATGGAGTGAGGCATGCGAGAAGAGTTTTCAGAACTTAAGAAGAGACTCACTTCAGCTCCAGTGTTAGCAATTCCTTCAGGCAGTGGAGGGTTTGCAGTGTATAGTGATGTCAGATATCTTTGGTTTAATGTGTTCTTAATCAACACAAAAAGGTGATAGCGTATGGGTCGAGACAGTTGAAGGAGCATGAGAAGAATTATCTGACACATGACCTGGAATTAGCAGTGGTCATTTTCGCGCTTAAGATTTGGAGACATTAGAGATCTTCACCGATCATAAGAGCCTCAGATATCTGTTTACACAGAAGGAACTAAATATGAGGCAGCGCAGATGGATGGAGTTTCTCAAGGACTATGACTGTTCCATATAGTACCATCCAGGCAAGGCTAATATAGTAGCTGACGCCTTGAGTCGAAAGAGTTCAGCTCAGTTGGCTAGTTTAATTTTGGGTATGCATAGATGGAAATTGTTTGAAGATCTGGCCCTATACGATGCAAACATTGAGTTTCAAGCTACAGGAGCCTTCTTGGCTAATTTCTCAGTGAGACCGATGATGTTTGAGCATATCCATGAACTACATATGAAAGACCCGGAGCTAACAAAGATTCGTCAAGATATGACTGAAGGCATTACATCTGAGTTTTCAATCAAGGAGGATGGTTCCTTATTGTTCAAGGGCCACTTCTGTATTCCGGATAACGCTGATCTACGACGAACAATTCTTGATGAATCTCACAAATCAAGCTATGCTATCCAGCCGGGAAGCACCAAGATGTATCAAGATTTGAAAAAGAACTATTGGTGGAGAGGCTTGAAACAAGATGTGGCAGAGTATGTGTCGCGGTATTTGACGTGTTAGCAAGTCAAGATCGATCATAGACATCCCGCAGGACTATTGCAACCTCTACCTATACCAGAATGGAAGTGGGAATCGATCTCTATAGATTTCATCGTTGGACTCCCGCGTACTGCAAAGAAGTACAATGCCATTTGGGTAGTGGTCGATCGATTAACCAAGTCAGCGCATTTCTTGCCTTACAACACGATGTACATGGCGGGAAGACTAGCAGAGCTCTATATGAAAGAGATTATCCGTTTGCATGGGATTTCGAATAGCATTGTTTCGGACCGTGACCCATTGTATATATCAAAGTTTTGGAAGAAATTTTAAGAAGGAATGGGAACGCGACTAGATTTTAGTATGGCATTCCATCCGCAAACTGACGGACAGACTGAGAGGGTCAATCAGATCATTGAGGACATGCTTAGGGCATGTATGTTAGAGTTACAAGGATCATTGGATCAGCATCTGCCCTTGATTGAGTTCGCATATAACAGCAGTTTTCAGACGAGCATTGGGATGGCACCATATGAAGCTCTTTAAGGACGGCGATGTAGATCGCCCATCAATTGGGAAGAAACGAGTGAGAAATTTGTTTTGGGACCCAAAATACTTGAAGATAATGCCACCTATGTTCGAATGATAAGGGCAAAACTCAAAGCAGCTCAGAGCAGACAGAAAGCTATGCCGATATCAAGCGAACGAGTGTAGACTTCAAAGTGGGTGAACACGTGTTTGTGAAAGTGTCACCTATGAAGGGGGTGATGAGGTTTGGAAAGAGAGGGAAGCTAAGTCCCCGCTATCTTGGACCTTTTGAAGTTTTGGGTCGAGTAGGGGAAGTTGCTTACCGCATTGGACTACCACCGTTATTCGATCCAGTACACAATGTCTTTCACGTATCTATGCTCAGGAAGTACCTTAATGACCCTGATCACGTGTTGAGCGGTCAATCATTTGAGATGCATGAGGACATGATGATGATTGAAGAGCCGGTAGAGATTTTAGATCGAAAGGAACAGGTGTTGCGAACAAAGGTAATTCCATTAGTACTTGTTCGATGGAAACACCATCCAGCCGAGGAAGCTACATGGGAACGAGAGGCCGACGTGAAAGAACAGTATCCGGCCTTGTTTCCAACAACTTGAGAGTCAACTGTACCCCCGCAAGCATGTTTGTGGATTTAAATCACGTGTTGTAATTTAATATCGATCTTATGATCAATTTATCTCAAAGGACAATATTATTCACATGGAGTCTCGAATACAGTGTTGAACACGATATGGGAACTCATCATGGCCACGACATGGCCGTAATGATGTATTTTGTAGAACCCACGACCATTTAATATCATAGTTTACCAAGGGAAACCAAAGAGATATGAAAACTTGAAATTCTGAAGAATTCGATCAAAACCGATTAATCGATTTTGGTCGATTAGTCGACTGGCATGTGCTAGTGACTGAAAATTTGAAACAAGGTTCAGAAAAATGACAGTGGAATTTCGATTAATCGATGTTGGTTTCAATTAATCGATCTATGGTTTCATTTTAGAAGAACTTGAAGGATTTTTATTTGATTTCGATTAATCGAGGAAGAATTCGATTAATTTATTTAGAGTTTAGATTAATCGAATTGGAAGTTCGATTAATCGAGTAACTTAAGGAATTTAGAAAATTTTGAAGTATGATATACGATTTCGATTAATCGAAGTGAAATTCGATTAATCGATTTTGCATTTCGATTAATCGAACTGGGGGTTCGACTAATCGAGTACCTTAAGGATTTTTTAAAATTTTGGAAGGACTGCACGATTTCGATTAATCGATTTTGAAATTTTGATTAATCGACTGGCTCACACCAGTGAGCTTCAAAACTTAAAATTTTTAACGGATACGATTTCGATTAATCAAAATGGTTTCGATTAATCGATTTTGAGTTTCGACTAATCGATTTTGGAAATCGATTAATCAATTTCGAGCGGCTTAACCTAGTTTTGAATCTCGATTAATCGACTTTGGAAATCGATTAATTGACTCGGAGCCTATATATATAAATCGAAGGGGATTTTGCCCCATTCGAAATCATTTGGAAATCTTTCGTTTGCGTGTTTCTTCCTCTTCTCCAACCGACCAATTTGGTATCTAGGGTTTAGACATTTCGGATCGATTTCGGATCGAAATCACGTGACATTGGATCAAATACCTAAGGTAAAACCCTAATTTTTGCTTCTTTTCCATTTTGAACCACATAAACCCTAGTATTTGTGAATTTTCACCTAAAATGCTGCCTAAAACGCGTTTGTCTTCGAAGAAGGCAACGTCCAAACTCCCGGTTCGGCGTAAGAACGCCGCACCGCCACCACCTACCCCATCACCGGTGAGGACTCCATCACCGTCGACATCGGAGACCACCACCGGTTCGACGAGCGCGGCTTCGCGCTAGTCTTTACGCGAGTCTACACCCATGACACCACCACCCACCAATGTACTCTAACCCAACGAGTGGTGGGAGGCTAAGACTTTTGAGATCGAGTACATCATCGATCAAACCCTATTCACCAACCCCGATGTACCGGGCGAGACCCAATGGGCTCGTAATTACCTATAAAATGCCGGTCTCGACAATATTTTGAAACCAATCCGAGGTTCCTACTACCCTAGGTTGGTTAGGTTGTTCTACCAAGGGTTAACGGACGGCCCTACCGACGATATCATTTTGACCAAGATAGAGGGTCGCGACTACACGTTCACCCGTCGCCATGTCCATGAGGTACTTGAGTGTTACCTCAACTTCACACCCGAGACCACCCTCCTCCCACCCTTCGAGATGGAGGTAGGATTCGAGGAGATCATGACTCGCATGACTAACGGGAAGAAGGGGTCGGGATCCTCCATTAAGAGGGTCGACCTTCCCCACTACATGTGGATGCTTGATTCGATAATCAAGTGCAATCTTTACCCGCTATGCCACGACACAGAGTGCGTAGAGAAAGTGCAACAAGCACTTTAAGTGCCTTCTGTGGCCGTTGGTTTGACGCAACGATGCTCATCCTAGAGGGGATGAAGTACATTAAGGGCAAGCTGATGAAGGGCAATCTAAGGCCCAAGGAGAAGATGCCATATGCTCGGCTCATCTCGAGCATATTGGAGTGTTACTCCAACGCTCCTGAGTATGCGATATCGCCCCATGAGGAGCGAGCGACAGACCGAGTGAAGACATTTTCAAAGTCTTCATGGAGCCGTAGCTAAAATTTACTGAAGCGGACCCTACCAGCTCCGAGTCCAGTTCCAACAGCAGCAGCAGTAGCACCACCACCACCCCCACCCCCACCACCACATCAGGACCCACCCGTGGGTGAGGCACACCTGATTGAGCCACCAGTGGAGGGGGCACCCTCCCATACCACTGCTTCACCTATGCCGCCAGCACAGTCCGAGGCAGCTACACCTACTTCTTCCTACCGTCGGCGAGCGGCTCGCCAGGCTCCGACGATTAAGGACGTGTTGGCCAGGATGGAGGCCAACAACGAACAGATGAACAGACGGATGGACTTCCTGATGTACCACACCATGCGGTACATCTACCCATTAGATTACCTGCAGCGCCTCGCGCAGGAGGAGGCGTGGACTGCTGGTCGGACCGCGTTTCATACTGGCGTTGTGTTTCACGCCACTACATCTCGCGCCTACGGTTTGGCGTCCACGAGCAGGCAGCCCTCTGAGACACCCGGCCGTACCACCAGAGCAGCCAGTTCCTCCACCGGAGCCTGCCCCTACATCAGATCATCCAGGGGAGGGGACGACGTGAGACCGAGATGAGGATGTTTCTTTTTGTATGCCTGATTTTGGCACTTTTGATGTAATGGAAATGATGTAATTCAACAAGTTGTAAATTTTGGAAAATTAATGAAATATAGAAAATTTTTGTGTATCTGCGTGAATTAATTGTGTCTAATTGCTCTGTATAATGCATCCGTTACCTTTTGGTGTGTGGGTACGCGACACCCCAGTGTGCGGGGTACCCAAGCGAACACCTTTGGGTTATTTTCAAGGACGAAAATTTTCAAGGTGGGGAGGATATAATATCTCGAAAATTTGCGTTAAACGATGACCTCGAGATCCGTGACCGACTGGTCATAAGTTTGACCAAGGAGTTCACTATTTGACTTAAGAAATGATGAACGGATGTGATGTGAATATGATGTAAGTGCATAGAGTATAATATGAATCTTGAGTCACATACACCTATTTTGGGTGTATGTGCTTGGCACCAAGACAAGGGGGATATAAGGGTTAAAGAACCCTAAATTCATTGTTTTGGGTTGTTGAAGAGAATTAAGAAGAGAGAGAGAGAGAGAGAGAAGTAAAGAGGGTTGTTGAGCAAGGAGTGAATGCAAGCCAAGAAGGGATTCGAGTATTTAAGGCCGGATTCAACGTGAAGGATTCTTTAGAGCCAAAGCTGGAACCCTAGCCATTCCAACCTTGAGATTCAATCCATTTGAGATTGATTGGAGGTAAATTTTGTTAGCATTAAATGCATAGATTTATGATGATTAAATTCAGTCAAAAATACTTAGAAGGGTAGATTAAAGGCATAGAAAAAGAAGGGAGAAAGATTTGGAAGAAGAGCCCGAAAGGGGGCTGAATCTGGCCAAATCGATTAATCAAAATTGGACTTCGATTAATCGATTTTAGCCCAGAAGTTGAAAAGTCATGAAAGCCTGATTTCGATTAATCGAATTGGATTTCGATTAATCAATTTGGATTTCGATTAGTCGATTTGGAAATCGACTAATCGACTGGGTACCTCCAGTGGCTGGAGAAAAGAGACCTGGAGAAATCGACTAATCGAGTTGGAAAATTGATTAATCGATTTTGGATTTCGATTAATCGATTTGAGATCGACTAATCGATTTTAGAATTTTGACCATTCGATTTAAGAATCGACTGCTTTATGTTAGAGACTTCAATTAATCGATTTGGGATCGATTAATCGAAATTGAATCTCGATTAATCGATTTTGAGAATCGATTAATCGATTTGGGTTTCGATTAATCGATTTTGGGAATCGATTAATCGAATTGTATTTCGATTAATCGATTTTGGGAATCGATTAATCGACTTTGGCAATTTTGCTTGACTTTATAGTTTTACTTTGAAACTCATGGAGGGTCTAGGACCTTTTTCGTTACATCTTTAGTGATGTATTGCATGTGTTATGATGTACCATAGGTGGTACGTGTGAAAGCGAGCACAAGGAGCCATGTGGGACCTTGATGCTTGGACCATCAGAGAATTAAGGTAGGGAACACCTTGAACGTGCACTTTAACTTCAAGAGCATATATGTAGTGATATAATTATCAAATTGAAGTTGCTTTAAATTGTGAAAAGCTTTATGAAAATGGGTGCGTGTGTGACACCAAGAATGTGATAAAGGCATCTGTGTGATGCAAGTAACTAAGAACAAGTAATTTAATGAGATTGAGACATCCCTAGGGGATGAGAAAGTAATAAAGGCATCAGGTGTGATGCGGGTATGTATACATCCCAGGGATGTATACATAGGACTGAATAATTACTGTTGAGGCCTAACTGATATAAGATAGCACACTTACACGGTGAACAACTATATGTAAAGCACTTGTTATTTTTGTTATTTGAGGTTTGGAAGATACCCCACCGACGTGGCGGGATACCCACGACTGACGCGGCAAGATATCTATGACCGATACGGCGTCGAATCCGTACACCAGTACAGAGGTTTATCCGTAACCGTAAGTACATCCCAGAGATGTTGTGTGATATTTAACCCCGACGCCTAGTGAGAAAAGGGCTTGGGTCATATTCCCAGGGAATACATTTTTACAACTGTCTAATTAGATGACGATGAAGGATATCTCATCAGGGCTCGATGCTATATTGCTCGGGGATTACTTAAGTTGAAGCTTTAAGTTTTGCCTTAGGCATGTTCAGTGTCATTCATGATAAATCAACAGTAAAGTAAGACATGCTAACTACCAGTAAACTTGAATGCAATTCATCAGATTCAAATTGTTTTTCTTTCAAAAGCATAGACACATCATGCTTAGAGTATCATGGAATATATGTGAGTTTTAACTTATATGTTCATTGTGTTTGTTCCCTATTGAGCTAGGATATAGCTCACCCTTTAGACTATACGTCGCAGGTCTATTGATAGCAGCTGTCGAGGCTTCGGGAGACATAGATCCAGGTGATTCGGATTACGTACCTGGAGACGAGTTGGAGCCTCCACCCGAGGACTTCTTCTAGGAGACTCTGTTGTGTACTTTGACAGAGAGTAGTTTTTGAGAGCTAGTTGTACGGCTTGGTATGTCAAGTCTTCTTTTGTTAAACATGTAATTAAATTAGATTATTCTTTTGGCGAACCATCTAGGGTGATTTGTTTATCACCAATGGTTCGGGTCGGTTCTCTGTTCATGCAGTGGCATGAAAGTAGAACTGTCTTTTGCATATACCAGTTGGGCATATTAACTGTTTCCGCTTTATGAGATTTATTGCTTTAATTATTTAATATGTGCTTGATATACCAATATTTCGTGCACAGTTTTGGGGCACGGTCTGGAAGATCGTGCTGATGGCACGGGTTTCGGGGTGCCGAAATCCGGGCTGTCACAGTTTAACTCTATGAGATTTTCCTGAATGCGCATGGACTATGATATCTCTCTTGGACTCCATTAGGATTATTTTCTTCAATCCATATAGCTGCAACTTGTGAAGCTGATGGTGTATTATAAACTCTTTGATCAACTTGGACATTGCTTTTGATCAAGATATTGTAAGTTTCTAACAATGAAATTTCTTTCAAGCGTCGTAAGAATTGAGCATAAGAATTTACACGAAGAATATTCATCAAGTTGAAAATAGTAAACTCTGACAAGTTTGCCTCTTGTATTATCCCCTTTCTAGTTTGAGCTTCATTCTTAGTATCATAAAAGTATAATTGAAGGAAGTAAGGACTATTCTTGATTGGTAAGAGAGACGGTAAATCATGATATATTTGCTCATGCGCTGGAAATGTATATACACCGCTTCTTGAACTTACAATATCGTTATCAAGGCGTACTCCAAATGATGTAAAAGAGAATATACTATTGTACACTCATATATTCGTTCAAAACTCAATAGATTCATTATTTTGAGATGTAAATAAATTTAATAAATTTTTAGGAATAGTAGCAGGGGCTAGAGTAATTTGTCCATTGTAGCAACAAAATATTGGTGGCAAAATTGTTAATTTTCTTAACTTTGTGGGTTTCTTTGAAGGTGCTAAAAATAAGGAAGGAAAGAGAACTTATTTGGGTATATATCATTATTTACATATTCTTATTGGAAAATGGATTCTATTTGGGTACCATTATTTACACCCCTTAAAATTGTGACCTCACCTATATCTTCTAGTAGGTATGAAATGACTGCTTTGAATCAGAAAATATAGATCATTGTTTATCCCGTCTTTTACCCAAATGATCTTGGGATCATGAGAGTATCATTAGACCGTCGATTTTTTATATTACATGGCGCATGCCGAAAAAATGATACTAAAATCATGTTTGAGAGTGATGTAGGCCATATGATTTTAGAGTCACTTTTTGAGTTGTGTGTCAAGTGAAATAACATTTTTACCTTCTGATAATACAACTAGAATGTCAAGATCCACTATATAGAAGATTGAGACGAAAAACAATCTCCATCGTATGTGGGCGAGTTTAAATCGTGCTTGGGTGAGAGTATCTGTATCCGAGTTTCTGCCCTCAAGTCGATCTCTCTCAAGTGAGATTAGAACTCGCTCAGGAGAGTTTAACAACCTAGCTTTTCCGTTCTCAGGTCGATTTCGCTCGAACGAGAATGGGCAGAACAATTTATATCTTCTTCTCTCCTTTCTTTCCTCTCTTCCTTTATTATCGCTCTTTTCCCACATGCCTTCCTATAATGGGGTCTTGTCACATGGAGCATGTGCGCACATGGGTCGCTCTCATATATGGCGTATTTGTTGATGTCCCTATCACCTGTTCTTTAAACATCTTTAATTATGTGACGCAATAGTGCTTGAAAGGTTACCAAACTTGGTGCCTTCCTCATTGAAAGGCAAAAATACAGTTTCTCCTGTTTTGACAAAAAAACGTTCGATTATATTTTGGTCTATCATGTTCACGCGTTGGATATCTCAACATGCTACTTTCCTTCTTGGAAATTTATTTGGCAGATGATTTAATTAAAAGCAGTCGGTCGATATCGTCTAACCGTTTATACGTGAGCTGCATATTACACTCTGCATGTTCACATCAGCCTATAATGAATAGGGCTTTGTAAAGTCGACATTACACATAAAATACAGTGAAAGAAACGCCATTTTTTATTCTTGCATGTGATAGCAGAATTACAGGTGATAATTTGGGCACCATATTACATGTAATATGATTACTGTGAAATGAACGTGGCCTTGTGTTTCAAATATGAATTGCTTGAGGATATGTTATTGTGCTTTTGCAGTATTTTATGTCTCAGTGATCTGAAAGGTTGAATATAAAATTAGACTACTTCTTTATCTCGTATTTTTATTTGAATCATTGTGTATAGGTCCTCAGATGTCAGAGGGTGGAATTGCAAAGGCTTGCCCAGTTTGCTGTGGAAATTGCAATTGTAAAGCCTGCTTAGGCACAGATAAAGCAGTGGAGGTATGTTTTTAGAGTATTCTGTAGCATTCAGATCATAGGATGGTTGCAATCAGACCTACTTTATAGATGAAACCACATGCCTTATCATATCGTCAGGATTCACGAAGAAAGATAAATGAAGTAGAAAAAGTCCATCATACTCGCTATTTGATACACTTACTTCTTCCATTTTTACAACAATTGGACGAGGAACAAGCAAAGGAGAAGGATAGAGTCTCAAATTCGAGGTATACGTCAAAAACCTCAAAAAAAAGACGAAAAATAAGACTTTTTTTTTTTTGTCTTAAAATAAGACTAAATTTAACCGTCTTAAATTTAGTAATAGGACGGTCTATTGCTAACAATGATGTGAAAATTAAGGATGGTATATAAGACCTTATAAGCCGTCTTATTATCACGATAGTTATACCCATCGAAAATAAACGCCCACTCACGCTGGTTATAAGCTAAAGCCCAAATTAGTCTCTATATAGCTTTTTCTCAACAAAAAAAAAAAAAAAAAAAAGTCTCTATATAGCTAGCTTCCTCCTAATCTCTCTCATCCCGACTCTCCCTCTCCCTCTCCCTCTCCATCTCTCTCATCTTTCTAAAAAAAAAACTCTATAGTTCTGATCCAACCCGCCGACTTTCCTTTGACTCCCAATGCTGCCGGCTTTGACTATCAATGCTGTCGCCTTCAATTGACCACCATTGTTGCCGGATTCGACTTCCATTGTTGCCGGCTTTGACTTCCACTGTTGCAGGCTTCGACCACCACTGTTGCCGATCTTTGAAAGGTAATAATTTTTTTGTTTTTCTTGTTAGTTTTTTTTTTTCTAAAAACAGCTTATAGATCTGAAATAATCTTGATGGGTTTGTGTTGTTGAAAAGAAATCTGAAATCATCTCTCTCTATTTTTTATGGATCTGAAATCATCTGAAAATGTTACGCCCTAATAGTTTACTCAATATTTTAAAAAGAGGCGCTCGACCGGTATCAGTGCAATTGCAGATCCAGCCATGACTTAAACACTTTTTATGGGATATATTTGCATTCTAAATAGAGAACTGACAAGTTTTCTATTGAACCAGCCGTGGTCAACCAGTTATTCAAAATTGTGAAAATAATAAAGAATGAAAGATAAACGGTTAAAGTTCGTTTTGATCCTTTCTTTCTATTTTGGAAACCCATCAATTCTCCATTGTTTAGCTTCTAAATAAAATTTTATATATTTATATGAAACTAAAAATGTTCTTTAAAAACTTAAGTAAATCTATGCCTTTTAGGAAATGTTTTCTAATAAATCAGATTACTAAATTATCTCTTTTCACAAAATAAAACTTATTTTTTAATATATTCATATTAGTATGCTTTCAAAGACACTAATAAAATTTCGGAAAAAGACAATAAATAACCATAAATCCTTCGCTTTGTGATAGAGAATAGCACATGGCGTCACTTTCAAAAAATATAATACATTCCTTTATTATTTTATATTTCTAAGATATTTACAATCATGCTTTTAGTTAACATGGTATGTATTTTTGTCCATGCTTATATTAATTCCTAAAATGTTAATACATCCACCTATTTTTAATTAATTGATTCATATTTATCATAAGTTAATTAATTATATAAACAAGTTATTAATTCATTACATGCATATTCATTTCCCTAGCATGAATTTAATTCTTATAATATTTTAATAATGACAGATTTAATAAGGAATGTTGAATTGGGGATATTTTTTTTTCATTTAAAATATAAATTAAAAGATTTTTTATAAAACCTGACAATTCTATTTCATTTTGATCCTAAATGATTAAACTATTATTGGAGAACACGATTTACTTACATGCATATTTGTTTCCTAAATTAAATGATTAATATGCATCAGAGGCATAAGTAGAAGGCCACTAAAAGAACGAAAAGAGAAGTACTAGGACCAAATCGGATACTTATAGAAGTTTGGATTTCCATAGGAGAATGAAGATTGGTTTGGTTGACTAAGTTGTTCAATAAGATCATGGAAAAAAAAATGCTTGAGTTGATGAAGAGCATTGTGAGTTTTTTTATAAAAATAAGAGAGATCTAAAACTGTGCCAACTACTAACTGTAAAGGTATAAAACTAATGAGTCACATAACTTTGGGAGATAATAGTAGAATGTCTAAGACTAGAATCAAATGTATCTAAAAACCAGACTCATCAAGTTCTACCTCTCGAGATGCTATGAGCGACTAGCGGGGTAGGCCTACTGACCTGGGAACCATCTTGAAGCATCCCCATCTTCTGCCACTAGCTATCTTGGTCCACTGTGCAACATTAGACCCACTTTCATTGACACTACAACAATCAATTTCGAGGGATACAAGTGAAGCTCTTCCCAAGGATGTGGATTTCGGCAACCCTAGCTACTAGAATATCCTCATCAGTCTTCCCCTTTGAACAATTTGCTTACATGAGTTTTGCTTGCAGAGATGTATGTAGCTAAAGTTTGAGTTATTACTTGTCCTGCATAACCAGTCCCCAGTTTGCAGCATCACTTCTCTCTATGAGGACTAGTTCATGTAAGCAGAATCTGCTTACATGAGGACTGGTTCATTATATAAAGTAAGAAAAACTCAAGAACACTAGGTCTCAAAGCCAACACACAAAAGAAATTGTAGCTTAGTCTGATGTTCCCTACCTTAAAGGGTCTATCAGGTATATAAAGCTGGTCGATCGATTTGGTGGGCTGATGTTCAAGTCCAGGCTCAAGTTTGGGCTAGAACTATGGACGTGATAGTGTGTCACCCAAGCCTAACCTGAAGGGCCAGGATTGATCGGTCAGTGGGTTTTTTGCTTTGTCTCTTTTTTACACGTTGTGATCTGTATTGTATGTCACGTGATTCGGTGCTCAACCCAAGTACACTATTCTATTCATTTGGGAAATTCCTTCATAACATAGTTTTATTTTTATTATTTTTCATTTGTATGATTTTTAAGCTTTTCTAAAAAAAGTATGATTTTTAAGACCGTGATCTGAGGTGAATCTGTTATTAGTAATAGCAACTCAAAGGAGTTGGGAGACTAATTATTCAAATTTTTCTAACTTTTTAATCGGGTCTGGCGTCATTTAGTAAATGGTATAGAATGAGCAATTGGCATAATGAAGAAGGCTTGGATGTGGATACAGAAGTTTATAGTTGGTGGCATGCTTTCGATAGTGGCTAGATGATTTTCTTGTTTATTTTTTCCATATGTTTCTCTTGATTCTAGTGGGGTGATGGCATTGTTGAAGCTTCATTAGGAAAGGATGCATATAGTTTTTTGATCGATTTTTTTATTTTTTGATTGGTAAAGGATGCATATATTGTGTATGGATCCTATATATTAGTCTTTGATTTGAATGAATGGTAGGGGGGGGGGGGGGGGGGGACACCCATCAACCTCAAATCATTCAAAAACAACTAAGGGATGACTGCTAGTATTGCTCGGGTTAAGCAGGGTCTTAGTTAGACTTTTGACATTTACGGATTTAGAGCCTCTTCGATACTTCTAGGCATTGAGGTTTCTCACTCCACTCAAGACATCTTCATCTCCTAGCAGAAGTATACTCTTGATTTGCTTGGTGACACTAGTATGCTTGGGAGTCATTCGTCTCACTCCTCCATGGACCCCAATCACTCTCTTCATGTCGAGGAAGGTGACTTCCTAATTCGAGCTCGTATCAGAGGCTTGCTGGCCACCTTATTGTTAGTCAGTTTATGCACTCTCCTAGAGCTTACCCAAGCGGTTAAATTGTTATGCACTCTCCTAGATCTTACCCAAGCGGTTAATATTGTTAGTCAGTTTATGCACTCTCCTAGAGGTTCCCATCTTATTGTTGTTCATCATATTATTGCCATGGTTGCCTGGACATTATGATGGCATATTCTCAATGGATAAAACTCAACCTAGGTTTCTTAAGTTGAGGATTTTCCATGTTATATATATATATATCAAACAATAGCAAAAATTGGCCATATCCGTGGCTATGATACCCAGATACTTCAATATACTTAAGTTATCGGTATTGATAATATAGAATGTATTAATATTGGTACTTGATAATTATAGATACAATTTAGTTGCATTTGCATATCCTAATAATTGTATTGGTAGCATATATCTAATTTCCTTCAAAATAAGGACAGATTTCTTTATGTAACATGAATGGTCAATATCTCTCTTCTTCCTTGGGACCAATTAGAGTTAGGTATCCATACTACATCACCTTCACACTTTGTTTTTCATGATTGAATCAATTTCCTCTCCCATTTGTCCAATAATAATGTCCAACAGATGTGTGTGACTGTGTCTTCCTGCGTGTTGGCCCTGTCTACTGCTATTAATTGTGGGGGCGCACCTCGCCTAGGTAGGCTTTTGCATTGCAGTGCCACATGGTTAAGGTTTCTTTTTTTTTTTCTTTTTTAACCCCATAGGGAGGGTTGAACCCTAATTAATAAGCAATTTTTTTTTTAAGGTGGCACACAATTCTGTGTCACAGGCGATACTAGAAAGCTGATTCATTTATCACTTCTTGAGATGTGTCACATTTAATTTTTAACTGAAAAATAGACCTAATTATTTTTAGTTGGGCCAGGTTTTACTCAAAAGATAGGCCAGAACTCAGCTCAGCAGAAAAATCAGACCAAAATCGACCTGAGTGCTTTGTTGCTTGGGCTTTTTACCAACAGCCCTCATCCTATCATAGACCACTTAGATTGATCAAGATGTGTGGCACGTGCCCAAATATAAGTTGTCAAGAAAATATAGACTTACCAAAGTTGGTGGTGTTGATGCGTTCAAAAACATCATGCATGCTTGAAACAATTTCTCTAAAAAAATTCTCAGTCGTTAAGTGAGGAGTGCCCATTGAATCTTCCATCCTATCGGGTGCATCAAACTCCATCCTGGTTGTTGTTGTAGAGAACTCGTCCCCATCACATGTGCCTAAGGGTTCCTACCGTATTGAAGAAGCCTAGATTGAAGATCCCTCCAGGGGAAACTAGGGTCTAGATTAATCCACACCGCATTAGATTATCAGCTGCATATGAGATTTGAAGGGAAGAGAAGGAAATTGAACAGAAAATGAAAATAATTAGACAGCTGTTGGCTTAACATGATGATTCTTTAGCCGAGACATGCTCCAATGATGGATTGCCACTTGGACAGTTTAGATTGATCACAGATAATTGCCACATGGCATAACAGTAAAGTGTACTTTAAAGTTGTTAGATCATTTAAACACTAATGTTACCAGTATAACTTAGTTTACCTTGTCCATGTTAGGTACAAGCTCCTGTAACTTCCTTCACCCAAGTCCAACTTCCTTTTAGGCTTTAAAAAAAAACAAAAAAAAAAGAACTAGATGGCAGTTGGAACTCATACTCTCCATATTGAAATAGTCAAGTCTGATGTCTGAAATCGTCCAAACCTAGGATTGGATGGTAAATGGTTGGTAAAATTGGGAGCAGCAATAGCAATATTATCCGTGGATTGTTTTTTCACTTTTTTCTATAAGTTCTATTTTGTTATTTGTTTTATTATTGCTGCTGAATATTTTTTATCCTTATGTGTAAGTATTGGTATTTCATTAAAGAGGGCTGAATAGAGACCGACTTTGTGTTGTGTTGTCATTAGTTCTCCATCTGTTATTATAATATGTTTTTGTGTTCTTCAATGGTCCTTTTTCTGATGATCAGGGGATATCGATGGGCAGACAAAAGTTATCTAAGAAGGGGACAATGGCGTTGCATATTCATGGAATTCAAGGGAACAGAAGTGGGATAAAGTGCTCACTATTTCGTTCTTCTATTTTAAAATTTTGATTCTCTTGTTTGGTTTGAGCTGCAATAACACTTTGATGTTCTTAATGTACATAGAAGTTTGGTTTTTTTACTCGACTCAATTGAAAGTATTTAACATTTTTTGGGCTAACATGGGTCATTAGTTGTCCATATGTTATCATTTTATTTGGAGTTTTCCGGAGTGAGTGATGACAGCCCTAGAAAATTCTCTACGTTGTTTGTAAAATTCGTTCTTCTAGATATATTGTTGTTGTTTTATGTTCTAAAATCTTTAGAAAATCGTGTGACATTCAATTGTATTTTCTATTTTAAGTATTGTTATTATGTGCCTTTTTTAAGTTGGCAATGTTGACTTAAGTAGTTTCTCTAACTTCCAGATTGGTGAAGTTGTCGACAGGCCTGAGGATAGTGTTAATCATGCATCTCTTGATGGTATTCAACATGATTATGGTAAACAATGTTTCATATATAAAAAATTGTGTATATTTGATTACTCTGATCACCCTTTTGTAAGTTTCTTTCTAACTCATTAAGATACTTTTTCCTCAATATTTGATGTTGACATTGGAGATGCTGAGCCTACGCGTAAATTACCATACAATCGAGCAGGTTAATCTTTGTCTCAGATTATGTGCTTTAAAACCAAACTATCAAGGATCATCTGATTTGGTGCTCTTCACTTCACACTATTATAATCTATAACTGCCACCACACTAAATATGAACTCAATATTGGGAAATTCCTTGACTTGCTTCTCTTATTATTTGTTCTGTTGTATACATTCTTCCTAATTATGAAGGTTTTAAAGCTTGAAGGTTTACCTCAGGAAACATGATACATAATGATACATTATGTATCATTATGGCTTTATATCAAAAAGTGCATTAGCGTGGATAAGCTTGCACAATTTTTTTTTTCCTTTTAGAATATAATGACTTATGACACTGGATTCATTATTTACTTTCTATTTTCTCTTTGTAATGTGTAATTATTTTTTTTAATGATTATTTATGTCATCTATATGAGGATTAAACTAACTTGCTTCTCTTAATGCAAACATCTGTAAATAATTCAGATGATGGTTTACAAGAAGAAAACCTGATAAGTAGAACAAGATATACCGACCCAAATTCATTTGAAGTGAGTGACTCTTGTTGTTTATATTATTTTAAAATTTTGTGTCTGTTTGATTAGTTTCTAAACAACTATTGGGTAGGATTGACTTAAATTATGGTACCAAACTGCTTTTATAGGCGGTAAGTAAATCATAGTACCAAACTGCTGATCAGCTATACACCTATACGTACATATAGTTTTATAGCAGCTGCTATAATCTGAGCACTTTTATATCAAACTACTATGTTCTGCTATGAACCTACATATACGTATAGTTTTCTAGCAACTCCTATAATCTAAATAGTTCTATAGCAACTGCTATATATGCGATACATAAGCTATTTTCAATTTTCTGTATGGATCAATTTCTGATTCAACACTATCCTCTACTTAAGTCAATGCTTTATCGTATCCATATAGAAGCATCTGTGGAAATCTGACAAGCATCCACATTTCTTCTTTTCTCTTACTTGCATATGCTTAAGGTAAATTATAGTGTATATAACATCTGCTCTGCTTAATACGGTATTCAAAATCTCTTACTTTGCTGCAGGATTCCCTATTGCCACATGTGATGCATAAAGTGACTTTTGAAGCAGCATATTGTGGAGCATGGCAATGAAAGACACCTAGCTGAATGATTTCTAGTGGCACTTCGGTCTCACCAAACATACACGCCCAAACACATGTGTGAACTGCTTTAATGCACATGTCAATGAACTTTAACATGTTCATTATCTTTTCTTTTATTCATTACTGTTTTGATGCTTCTCACTCTCACTACAAAAATAATAATGTCACCATAATGATATGTACACTTCACCAACTACGGCCTTCAGGTTGAACTTAGATTCAGATATGTTATGGATGTGGGCTTCCATCTTGTGAGAACTTGGTCCATTGTGTGTGTGGGGGGGTTAAATTTGTAGTAGTAAAATTTTTTATTATACTCATTTGTGATTTTTTATTATAAATATTTTTTTTTTATTAAGATTTACAAAAAAAGACTATCTAAGACCGTCTTATTTTTTAATTTTTTTTTCCCAAAATTTAAAAAATACGACGATTTCAAACCATCTTATTTGAATGGTCTTTCAAATAGGACGGTTCAGAAAGGACTTTCCGATATAATCAATAAGACAGCTCATGATCGTTTCTCAATAAATGATAGTTTATTAGAGACGGTCATAAGTTGTCTTATTTATTGGTCAGTGACCGTCTTTAGTGGTTAATATGAGATGGCTTCAGACCGTCTTATATTAGGATTGCCGAACCAATAAAAAACCGATAGTGGTGTATATATGGATTATAGTATGTCTATGTTTGAGTTTGATGGTGTGTGAGGCTTATTGTAAAAAGCCAACTACTACTGCTTTAGTTTGTTAATCACCAAAAGTCTTAAAATCAATTGAATCATAGGAGTTTGCAAAAACAGTTTGTATAAATCGGTTCAGTTTGTATAAATTTTGAAAACTCTAAACCAAAACTGAAAAAATCGATTTGATTCAATTATATGCTACAAATAAAAAAAGGTTTAAAAAATGAGATTTAGAAACCGAAAACCGACCGAACCAATAGTTATCAGTTCAATTTCGGTTTTGAACCTTATCGGTTTAGTTTCGGTTTCATAAAATAGAAACCAACAGTTATCGGTTCGATTTCGGTTTTGTATGAAAACTGACCCGAACCGACCCGATAACACCCCTACTTAAAAGTAATTTGTGCATCAATTATTCTTTTAGCTGCTTACTAAGAGGAGGTTTCTTTTAAACAGGATTGTCATTATCTGAAGTAGAATTGAAACAGACAACTTGTTTGAGTGATGAACATGTGTATTGGTAGGCTTTTAGGCTGCATATGGCATAGCTCTTTGTTAGTCCTTGCTACAACAGAGTTCACTTGCTTTAGTTGATTCTCATTCTCTTTTCTAACTCTATGCAAAGGAGGATTTACATGTGTTGAAGATAATATATTAAGTATGGTGTGTGTTAGAGTTGTAGGCAATATATTAATCCCACATTAGTTAGGAATGAAAATAGTGTCTTGTATGCCCTCTATATGAAGGGCTCATCTATTGTTAGTAGAATATATGGAATAGAAGCAATGTAGTCCATTAGTGTTATTATGTTTTCTCTATCTCTCTGTCTCTCTCTTCTTCTCTTCTTTCTCTAATATACTTTAAATGAGTATTTTTCCCCTTTAGTTTTTAGGTTATTTATGTCTTCAACATGCTCTAGCAACAACCTCCCTGCTCTCTACTAGCTCCCTATTAGAGCAAATAAAATCTGCTCTCTCAAGGAGTGAGTAGAGAGGGTAGAACTGCTGAATAGGTAAATCTTGCTATGCAAGGAGTTATTAAGGAGAAGGGTTACTTGCTAAAGCAGGTGGCAGAATGTTCGCAAAGAGAATGGGAACCTGCTAAAGCACTGAACTCTGCTACGGCAGGGGCTGGCAGAGAGCTATGCCATACGCATATATCCTTATTCTCTCCTCTAAATGTTTCCTTCCTCTACTCTGCAATCTGCTGAAATATTTTTATATCCTCGTTTAACTATCTTTATTTTCAGGTACTTACGTTACGACATTGTTTGGAGCAGTGACAGTTGCAAAACTTCCATTGCTGATCTTCAGAGAAGCTGTCCACAGTGTTCATATGACCTTTGCCTTAGTTGTTGCCGGAAATTCCTTAAGGCCACCTTCGGGGAAGTGATGAGGAAGTAATTATGCAATATCCCAACAGAGAGAAAGCTTATCTACATGGAGTTGATCCTCTTCCTGATACTACTATGCAAAAAGATTCAGCCACCGTAGAAGTAAAACTGAGCACTACAGATCATCTTGGACCATTGAGTAAATGGAAGGCCAATAGGAATGGTAGATTTTCCTTGCCCTCCAAAGTAAATGAGTGGCTGTGGAATGTGCCATCTGGAGCTGAATTTCATCTTCCCTGAGAATTGAATTTGGGAATTGAAAGGCAAGGCTGAAAAAATGACTGGCAGCTATGAGTTTGAAATGCCTTATGTGTCCGCTCGGTTCCCCTGTTATGATTTAGTTGACCAAACTGATTTTGGCAGTAGAAATTTAAGAAAAGCAGCTTGTAGAGACCAATTAGTAATGGTAAATATAAAAGAATATATTTCTTTGTCCAAAACATTGGGCCTGTTTGAATTCAAAGTTGACCTCAAATGTATTTTATAAATACTAAATGCTAGCATCTGCTGATTTCAAATGGAATGTGTTATATTTTAAAGGTAACATGTAGACTGCTTAATTATTGACTGGTGACTGTTTAATAGTCTTTCTGAAAATATCATTTAATCCATTTATAAGCCTAACGATTGTTTCGTAACAATAATAAATCTTACCATGTCTATAAGTCTGTTATTTGATTTTTTTTGCGAATAAAGCACTTATTCTTTGACCATAACTGTTTGATCATAACCGTTCAATAGAGAATGCAGTCATATGATTATCAGTCAGTCTTTGCTATCGATCACGACTATCTAATCATAGTCACTTGATCATGGGTGGACAAACAGGCAGGTTAGCAAGTCATTTAGAACATCGCACTTCTTCTTCAAAGTCATTTTTGGGTCCCAAAGTGGCCATCCAAACAGGCCATATAGTTCAAAACCTCAACAAGTTCAACAAGCCTTGGCAGAAGTACGCCAACCTAATCAATACTCATATTTTTTATAAATCATAAAATTTTACGAATGAAAAAGGCTTACTCTTATATTAAAGAATCCTTTTTGAGATATTAGCATCTCTTTCTCTTGAAATTTATTCTTATACCAAAGCATCCTTTGAGATCTTAGTATCTCTCTCTTTTCTCTATTTTGCTAGTGCATTGGAAATCACATTAGCACAGTGTTTTTAAATCGGACCGGATCGGAAGTAGAACAGCGGGCCGACTGGGACTGCTCTCTCCTGTAGTCTGGATCGAGACAACTCCAGTTTGGGATACTAAACAGTATTGGGCAGTTAAATTGTCCATTCTGACTTGTAAACGGCTCAGAACTGAAAACTGACTCCCCCAAATTCATCTACATCTCCCAATAAGTGGAATAAAAAATAATAATAATTTCTTTTTAAGAATTAATCATACATAAATTAATCAAAAGATAGAGATATTTACTAAAAATTCAACAATATATAACATAAACCTAAAGGCTGTAACAGAAAAGGGGTTTTTCTTGTTTAATATTTTTTTTATCTGATTTTGTGCCTAATTTTTTATTTGTGGCCACCCTCCCAAAGTTTTCTTAGACAAAAACTAAAGAGGAACCCGAGCCAAGTAAACTTGGGCCCTCCCAGCAATGGCAGGCCTGTCCTAAAATAGGGACCATATTGACTTTGGCCCCTCCCCATGGTTATTCATGGCTCTGTCCCCGCCCCTAGTTTGGGGTTTTAAGATATATATATATATATATATATATATATATATATATATCCTTCGCAAAAAGAAATGTATATCTGTGTATATATGAGGCTCAGGGATATGCATTCAAATGCATGGGTGACTTGTGCATTCAAATACATCATTTCCACAAAATGAAGCTTATTAAATGCATGCCCTCAGAAATATAACAAGAGGTAGTAAAAAAAAATAGAGAAAAATAGCAAATCAACCCTCCCAACTGAACACCTTAAACAACTGGTAAAGCCAAAAGACTCGAACACAAATACGAAAAGCATACAAACTCTATCAAAATTACTAAAAATAGCAAAAAATAATAAATCTCTTTACATCTTCCATTAGAAGAAAAAAGTAGATTAAACTTAACTTCTGAGCAGAATAGAATCAGAGCATAAAAATCACTAGAAACCATTAAATAAAACTGCAACATAATAATAAAAAACCATCACACAAAAAGAAAAAACAAGAAAAAAAAAGAGGATTCCATTAAAAACTTCAGTATCCTATAAAAAGACAAAAAAAATCATACAAAAATAACTATTTCTTTTTAGAGCCAGAAGTCAAAACACATAGAAAATAGAAAATAGAAAATAGGAGAGATTCGATCATGAAACCTTTGGGATTGGTTCCGAGACCCAATTTACAGCAGCCAAATGAACTTTGAAAAAGAAGAATTAAGATTGAAAGAGTGAACTAAGGGCCAAAGGCTACAAGAGACTATAAGAGAGAGGGAGTTTAATGGTGAACTAATTAGTCAAAAAAAATATCCAGTAGAACTCTGTTTTCGGGACGTTTGGGAGAGTCATGTATAAGGAATTATTTAACAGGAGAGTCCAGCTTAGAGTCCTAGTTTAATTAGAAGTCTAGTGATAGAAGAAGTCAGATTTTTATGAGTTAGGGGCATTTTATGCATTGAAAATTGACAGAAATTATTTTTACTTTCAGGTAATAGTAAGGATTTGTTGAAATTAAAATGAAGCTTTATTAATTTGTATTTTAATTAAAGAACTTGTTAGGATAATACATAGTGACAAATTTCGTTTTCGGTCATTTTTCGGTGGGGGTCCTTCCGGTACATTTCGGGTTAATTTCGATGCCTTTCGGAAAAAATTCGGGAAAGTTTCGAGGATTGAAAAAATATATTTTTTTAAAAAAATTACTACAATATATACTGAATTACTAACATATTAAAAAAATAATAATAGATAAACATTAAAAAAAAATTATCGAAATTTTGCCAAAAAATACCAAATTACCAAAATTTTCGTTTGACCCCTTTTCGACGAATTTTGTGAAATTTCTGCGAAATTTGTCAGTATGGGATAATGTCGGAATTCTACTTTAAAGGTGCATAAAAATATTAGAAATTTGGAATCCATTATGAAGATAAGAGACCTCATTATTTTGTTTTAGTGGGAGAAAAATAGGAAGAAAATATTAGGTTATCAAATAGGGGTAGAATCATAGTGATAAATTTGGCCGAATTCAGTGTAATTTCACAAAATTCGCCGAAAAGGGGGTCTAATAAAATTTTTGGGAAAATTTTGGTAAATTTCGGCGAAATTTCGATAATTTTCTGTATTTTTTTTTTTTATATTTAAAATTTTGATTTCTTTTATTTTAAATACGTTATATAGTAATTTAGTATATATTTTAGTAATCTTTTTAAAAAATATTAAATATATTTTCTATATATTTTTAATCCCTGAAATTTTTCGGAAAGATCGAAATTAATCCGAAATGTACCGAAAAGACACCCCACCGAAAAATTACCAAAAACGAAATTTGTCACTATAGGTACAATGTGTTATTGGTGTTATTGAATATGATTTTTTTTTTTATCAGTAATTAATAGGAATATTTTAATATATAAAAAATGTGAAAACAAACTGGCATTGATACGTTTATAAGTAGTACTAGTAAAAGTGCACTTGTGTTTTGGCCGTGAACCAGGGACTGTGTCAGAAATTTTTATGGGAGGGGGCCAAAGTATGACTAAGAAATGTATCGAGATAGAGGTACAAAAGCATCAATGAATAATATATTAAGATTATAAAAAATTAAAAAATAGCATTCATTCAGTTTTAACAAAAATATAAACTGAAGAAATGGGATCAAGCAGTCTTTCGGCTCCTAAAAACGTCTTAGAACACTAATGATTTAAGATACGGGTGATACGTACCATCAAAGTGATTGATCATAGATTAAAGTGTAAAAGGCCTAAAAATAGTGTGTTTGTGTGGTTTAAATCATCCAATTTGTTGACTATAATACAAAATGTTGTTTTAGTTTTAGTGATCAATTAAAGTTCATCAATCGTTTTGGCTCATAGCCACTTATAGGCATATTTCCTTTTGGCTGAGATAAGTTTGGTATGGCCATTCACATCACACCACGTCAGTCCCCTACACTTTGCATGCACCAAACCTACCTGCCATTTGCAATTTTCAATGTTTCAATATCGGATAGCCACTTGGATAATTTAGATTGGTCAAAGAAGTGCATCACATGAAATAATTATAAATCACATTTCAATAGTGTGAGATAAAAAGTTATAAATTTAATTACATAAGATCATTTAAACATCACTTTTTACTAGTGTTATGGTGTTGGTTATAAAAGCAGTTTTAAGCTTTTGTAGCTTTATGTGAGGTGAAACCACTTGAGAGTTGAGACCATACCCACCTATCTACAGGGCCGGCCCTGAGATTTTCGGGGTCCAAAGCGAGTTTTTAAAATGGGACCCCTCTTTCATAGTAATCTTTAAAAATAAAAAATTGCTATAATTTTATTTTTTTCACAAATAAAACAAGACTCATTGTTTCTAGATTACAAATATCTTTACATTTCATCTATTGCTTATACTTTGAAAATACAACTAACATATTAACGAAAGTCTATATTAAAAAAAAATACAATACAAAAAGAGAAAAGCTAAATAGTAGAATGTACTTGATGGATCAAGTAATCCAACCAATAATATTTTAACATTTTTTATTACTTTAACTACTATTGAATCTTTCATTGTCATTTTTTAGCATTTTAACAGTTTCAAAAAATTCCAAAACTAGATTTATTGGATAAGTCTTGTTGAATAGATCAAAATTGACAAGTCATTCCCAAAAAATGGAACTGTAACGAGCTAAAAATCGCTATTTTAAGTTAAGGTCATTTAATAAGAAATATTTGTGTGTGTGTGCATATATATATATATATATATATATATATATATATATATATATATATATATATATATATATATAAGGGTACCTCTAAACGCGCCCACATCCCAAACCCCTTGAAAATCACTGAATCCTTCAAATCATATGATGGAGATCGATTTTCACCCATATCTTTCACTCAATAGATCTTGAGATCATAGTGCACCTATCAAACAGTCAGTTTGTGGTTCAACGTGTTATAGATCCCAAAAAAATGGCCATAAATCACATTTGAGTGTGATGTGTGTCATATGATTCAAGGCCATTTTTTGGGGATTTGTAACACATGGAATAAAAATTGATCGTCTAATAAGTGGGTTATGACCTGAAGATTTATTTTGTTAAAGATAGGTCTAATAAGTGTTCTCCATCATCTCATTTGAATGAATCAATAATTTTCAAGGGATTTGGGACATGGGCATTTTCGGAGAATGCATGGGTGCTTTGAGAGGTACCCTATATATAAAGGATTTGGTCAAACAAATCTAGTCTGGTCAAAAATTGAGCCAGAGAATCTACTAGGTTAATATATATGGCCGGTCTGGCCCAGTGAGGCCAATGACCTACGCCGACCCGGCCGAGACCCGATCCATGACACATTTTTTTAAAAATGTAAATATGGGATCTGAGAAGAGTTGAACCCACAACCTGTTGAGTAAAAAGTAAAACAACACTAGTCACTTAACCAACTATACAATGAAAACATTTCAATACAATACATTAAAAATTAAATTAAGCAACTAGATAGTAAAGAGTAGACTTTCAAGATTTGGGCCCCCTAAATATTTGGGGGCCAACGGCCGCCTCTTGGGCCTTGGCCCAAGGCCGACCCTGCCTATCTATCATACTATTAAATATTTATTCAACATGGGATACATCCATTGAAGTAAACATGATCATGACATTCCACGACATGGATTTTCGGGTCACTTGTGGGGCTCTTTTCATGTGGAATCAATATCTGATTGTTTGATAAGTGCTTCATGATCTAAGGATCTATGATGCGAAGGTTGGGACGAAATACGATCTCCATCGTCTGATTCAAGAAAGCCAACAATTTGAATGATAGAGCCATGATTTGTGGAAACCAAATTATAAGTTGCAACAAAACATATCCTAAAAATTGTACCTCCACCTCATCTATCTCACATGAATGAACCTTCTCTCTCTCTTTCATTTAACTTTTGTTGGCTCTCTCTAATTTCCTAAAGGCTGCGTTGGGATAGCTCTTTTGGGGGCAAAGAGCAGTTCTTTCACTTTTTGGCTTTGACAAAGAACTACTTTTACATTACATTTGGTAATATAGCTCCTTGCCTCACTTGCTCTGGCGGGAAACTGTTTTAAGTGATAAAAGTATTGCTCTATCTCAGAGCAGATTTTATCTGCTTTGACAGAATGCTCTGACATAGAGCAAGCAAAGAGCTGCTTCTTCTCTTATAAGAGCTAACCCAAACACAGTCAAAGAGTACCTAATTTTGAGAGGGGGGGCCATGGCTCCTGTGGGCCTTCCCCTAGCTCTGTCCCTAAAGTAAACATTGTAAAATGAAATATTTTGATCAAAGAGATTTTAATTATGAGTTAAAATTGACTGATCGTATATTATCAATCAATCACAAAAAAATTAATAACAATTATTGTTAAATATTATATTGATTCGAATATTTTATAGAACTTATTCTTTTATAATATCTAAAATTTAAAATTTAATTAAAATTCGTCTTACTCAATAGTATACATGTCAGAATATTAGTTTTGCCTGATGGAGACAATGAAATCAATAAAAAAATTGTGTTGGCAAAGTAACAAATCTAATCTCATATCCAATTAAATAATCAAAATTATTTGGTTTCAGTAGTTTCTTATTTTTTTTCTTTATTTTCCCATTTACAGTAAATACTATAATTTTATTTATGCATAATAATATACACTTATATGATATACTATGTTTAAATGTTCATTTTTTACTATAGATATCATGTTCGATTATTTCAATGATATACATATTATATATGTTTAATAAATTTTTCTTAATTGTTAATTTCCACTTTAATTTTATAATAACTAATGTAACTAAATCACTTGGCTTCGAATTTTCATGCTCTACTTATTTATTAATTATTATTAAAAAGATGAATAGTAATGTCCATCCATATATACGGGTGCAAGTTTTGACCTGAAACTCGAACTCGACCTGAAAATCAAGCGAATCGAACTGGTCTAAACAGACCCGAAAACCGATACTTAACCTATTCTAGACCCATTTTGATTTTTGGTGGCAAAAACTAAGAATTGATTAGGTAGGATGAGAAAATCGAAAACGTAGCTTAAACTCATAAAATAAGAACATAAAACCCGAACCGAACCTGTAATATCCCGAAAATTTACGTTAAATGGTGACCTCGAGATCCGTGCCCGACTGGTCATAAGTTTAACCAAGGAGTTCACTATTTGACTAGAAAGATGATAAACGGATGTGATGTGAAAATGATATAAATGTGTGGAGTGTTGTATGAATCTGGAGTCACATACACCTATCTATGTGTATGTGCTCAACACAAAGAAAAGAGGGATATAAGGGTTAAAGAACCCTAAATTCTTGTTTTGAGTGGTTGAAGAGAATTACGAAGAGAGAGAGAGAGAGGGAGAAGCTAGTTAATGCAAGGGAGTTATTGTGGCTTGTTGGAAGGGAGATTGGACAACAAAAGTCGGATTCGACGCGACAAGGATCCGTTATAGCCAAAAGCTGGAACCCTAGCTATTCCAACCTTGAGATCCAAGCAAAATGAGATGTGATTGAGGTAAAATTTATGTGAATTAAATGCATAGATCATAGAGGTTTAATTGCAGTCAAAATTACTTAAAATCATAGGATAAAGGCCTAGAAAAAAGAAAGAAAATTGTTTGAGAAGGATTTGGAAGAACAGCCCGAAAAGGGGGCTGAGTCTGGCCAAATCGATTAATCGATTTGGGATTTTAAAAAGTCATGAAGGCCCGATTTTGATTAATTGATTTGAATTTCGATTAGTCGATTTGGAAATCGACTAATCGACTAAGAAGCTCCAGCCACTGGAGAAATGAAACCTGGGGAAATCGACTAATCGAATTGGGATTTCAATTAATCGATTTCGGATTTCGATTAATCGATTTGGGATCGATTAATCGATTTTGAGATCTCGATTACTCGATTTAAAAATCGACTGCTTTATATTGGAGACCTCAATTAATCGAATTGGGATCGATTAATCAAAATTGAATTTCGATTAATCGATTTGGGTTTCGATTAATCGATTTTGGGAATCGATTAATCAAATTGTATTTCAATTAATCGATTTTGGAAATCGATTAATCGACTTTGACAGTTTTGCCTAACTTCTTAGTTTGACTTTGAGATTCAGGGAGGGTCTTGGACTTTCTTTGTTACATTTTTAGTGATGAGTTACATGAGTTGTGTGTACCATAGGTGGTACGTGTGAGCATGAGCACAAGGAGCCGCATGGGACCTTGATGCTATGAATTTCAGAGAATTGAGGTCGGGAACACCTTGAACATGTACTTTAATTTCAAGAGCATGTATGTAGTGATATAATTATCAAATTGAAGTTGTTTTAAATCATGAAAAACTTTGTGAAAATGGGTGCATGTGTGATACCAAGATTGTAATAAGGGCATCTGTGTAATGTAAGTGATTAAGAACCAGTAATCTAAAGAGATTGAGACATCCCCATGGGATGAGAAAGTAATAAAGGCATCAGGTGTGATATGTATATGTATACATCCCAGGGATGTATACATGTGATTGAATAATTACTATTGAGGCCTAACTGATATAAGATAGCACACTTACACGGTGAACAACTATATGTAAAGCACATTATTTTTGTTATTTGAGGTTTGGAGGATACCCCACCGACGTAGCGGGATACCCACGACTGACACGGCAAGATATCCGTAACCGGTATGGCGGTAAATCCGTACACCAGCACGGAGGTTTATCCGTGACCGTAAGTACATCCCAGGGATGTTGTGTGATATTCAATCCCGCCGCCTAGTGAGAAAGGGGCTTGGGTCGTATTCCCAGGGAATACATTTTTACAACTGTCTAATTAGATGACGATGAAGGGTATCTCATCGGGGCTCGATGTTATATTGCTCGGGGATTACTTAAGTTGAAGATTTAAGTTTTGCTTTAGGCCTGTTCAGTGTCATTCATAATAAATCAACAGTAAAGTAAGACATGCTAATAACCGGTAAATTTGAATGTAAATTCATCAGATTTAAACTGTTTTCTTTCAAAAGCATAGACACATCATGCTTAGAGTATCATGGAATATATGTGAGTTTTAACTTATATGTTCACTGTGTTTGTTCCCTATTGAGCTAGGATGTAGCTCACCCTTTTGACTATACGTCGCAAGTCCATTGATAGCAGTCGCAGAGGCTTCGGGAGACGTAGATTCGGGTGATTCGGATTATGTATCGGGAAACGAGTTGGAGCCTCCACCTGAGGACTTCTTCTAGGTGACTCTGCTGTGTACTTTGATAGAGAGTCAGTTTTGTGAGCAGATTAGTGCGGCTTGGTATCTCAAACCTTTATTTTTGAAATAATATAATTAAATTTAATATTCTTTTGACGAATCATCTAGGGTGATCGGTTTATCACCGATGGTTCGGGTCGGTTCTCTGTTCATGCAGTGGCATGAAGGTAGAACTGTCCTTTGCATATGCCAGTTGGGCATATCAACATTTTCCGCTTTAATGAGGTTAATTGCTTTAATTATTTAATTGTGCTTGTTATACCAATGTTCTGTGCTAAGTTTTGGGGGCACGGTTTGGAGGATCGTGCTGATGGCACGGGTTTCGGGGTGCCGAAATCCGGGCTATCACAGAACCGGAAACAACCGAAAGTTTCTGGCTTCGGTTTAGGAAAAAAAAAATCAAATGAAAGTTGAATTGATTTCATTTCGGTTTCGCCTGAACCGAACCGAAAACCGAAATTTTCATTTTGGTCCATAAGTATGGCTAGATCGGCAACTATTATTCACTATGGTGATTGCACCCCATTCAAATCCATGATTTCTTGGAATTGGGTTAAAGAGATCATTTTTCACCCCAATCTTTCGTAGAATAACTACGTGAAAATGTAAAAAAAAACAACTGTCCATAAATGCCGTTTTCCCAAAAAAAACAATTTTAAACAATCAAGTGAGCTGTCCTAAAAAAAGCAGTAGTATTTTTCAATGACATATTTAGACCGTCGTTTATTTCATTAAAATAACGACTGTTTTTTACTATCGACCACAAACAACGGTTTTGAGCTGTTATTTTTTATGTCATTTTAAAAAAAAAAACACTCACCCTATTTTTTTTTCCGACCTATTATGACAGTCGTTTTTGTCTCATACAATGACGGTCATAGATAAAAAGAAGAACAACGATTTTCGATTGTCGTTTATATATATATATATATATATATATATATATATATATATATATATATATATATATTTAAAAATAATACATTATTTAAAAAAATAATAATAATATAAGTTAAGTTCATAACAAAATTAGCACAGAAGAATTAATGCTTCCGATCAGTATGATCGGATTCCAATCTCTGAATAAACATCCAAAGGAGGCCCAGTAACCATTACACAAGTAGTAAAAATACAAAAAGAAACAAGATTGATCTTCTTTTTAAGTTATAAATAAAGTTCCATAACTGAAATATCACTGTAAAATTATCATTTACAATTACAAATCGGTCTACAAAGAATGGAGAAAGAAACATATTTTCAGCTTTTAAAGTATAAAGATTTGATTCTTTGACTCTAGGAATAGAAACACTGGAAAGAAAAAGAAAATAGAATAAAAAAATTAGGTTAACCTAATTTCAAACTGTTAGTGCGACTGCCTCTTTTATCAGCATTTGGGTTTGATGAACTGATGAAGACGAAGTTATCATTAGGCACAATATCAGTCCCACTGTCAAAGAATAGCACAATATACCTTATAGTGAGTCAATAAGTTGTTCCATAAAGGTTGTTTGCTTAAGACTTTAGGATTTCCTAGAATAACCATGTCGTGAGCTCGAGTCAGCGCAACATTCAGCCTACGAAGATCATTAAGGAATCCAATGCCCTATAGAGAAACATTACAAAGCCAAAATCAAGATGTCAAGTTGTCAAAAAACCTGAAGTAACACAATATATAAGGTCAAAAAAAAATTTTAACAGAGTTCTATTGTGAAGGTAGAATATGATCGAGCAACATTTATAAAAAAGTAAGTTGCACATCACAAGTCTATATCAAAATATATTACTTGAAGCACCTTTATCAAATTATACTGCCCTAAGACCTACATATATGTTGGATGAAAAGTTTAGTTCTTCAAGGCCTTCATGCTAGTTGGTGATCATTTTGTTTCGGTAGGGATTGGCACCGAGTCATCTCGACTGAGAATTTGAATTCTCGACCGAGATTTTGATCCCTACTGAAGTCATATCAGATTGGAATGATTTACAGCTAAGTGGTTGTGATGTCCTGCACGTAATCATCACACAACATGTCATCTAATTGTCACTGATCATCACACAGTATGTTACAGATCCATCAAAGCATAAAACCGCAGAGTTCCAAGATACAAGGAAAAAACCACCATAACTATTAAAATTTCCCACTGAAGTACAAAAAAGCAAAAAGGAAAAGCCCACATTATTTTAAAATCTCAACAAGTCAAAACTGAAAAAGTGTTCACTTCAGGCTTAGATTCAAAAATGATTCGCCGTTTAACATCTAACATAATACCTACTCACACAAAAAGCGGTTCGGAAGCAAAACTAGATATGACCATCAAAGAAACTAAATTTTTTATTTACTGCGAGTTCACATTAGTGAACAGTCCCATTTATTTGGGCCACCATTAACTGAAGCTATTTCACTAACATAATCACCTTCACCTTGTACCATCTATTTGAGCTCACCTCTGCATTATCCACAATCTGAAAAAATAAAAATAAAACATTATTATTTCCACGTTATTTGGGCTCAGCCTAGCATTAAAATAAGATATATTTTAAGAATTCAAAATAAAATGCATATATTAATTACCAAAATAATAGTTCCACAAAAGAGTGTCCTTGGAAATAATATCTGACAAACTCTATGAAAAAATAGTTCACTTTAGACTCTAAAGCAAATTGCCATTATATTTGATTCAAGAGAAACATTAGAATAATACTTCAGGATGCAAAAGTCAAAAGGAAAAATAATACATAAAAAGAAGAATGCCAAGAGAAATTTGCATGCTTAGGATATGTAATTTCCGGGTCAGGGATAGTATTGAACCATTGACATACTCCAACCTCCTCTTAAGCCCAAGAACATAGTAATGGATCTTGGCCAGTTATCAAACTGGGAAGTGGTAATTTTGCAGCCCATGGTTATTATCATGTCCAGTGCTTACAAACATTTGTACTTCTGCCATGTGTGAAACACTTAACAAATGACAATGCAAAACTTTACTAGACAATATAATAGTGAAAAAGCAAAAACATTGTCCACACAATATCTATCTAATACATCAGCAATACTGCTGATTACACTTCTACACAGATCACCAAAAAACATAAAAAAAAGTTGGCAAATTACCCCACTGCAGGTAGGGAATTGCAAATCGATGAAGAGATTAACCCACTAACTATAGCACCATACTAGAATACATGCACCCCAGATCGCAGAAAGTAAGGTCAGACATTGGAAGAGACTCAACAAGAGGAAAGAAAACTGCATCTGAGGGAAAATCATATCAAAAATGGCTTGGGCCTGTAGCACAAAGAAAGGTTGACAATATAGCAACCTCAAGGTCGCACGTTCAAGTTCTGCTTACCCATTGAAACAAAATCACATCAAAAGAGAAGTTGTGACAAAAACAAGAATTCCCCCACTAGAACTCCTCAAGATTGCACAGAATTCTGAACCCTGATTTATTTTTATTTCAGTTTTTATGCACCATTTTATTCTGAATAGGCAGATAAAAGTATTATAACATATTAGAGAAATGGCATAAAAAATTTGTCAAAAAAGATGGAGGAACAGAGACGAGTCAACTAAGGCTGCATTTGGGTTAGCTCTTTCGGGCCCAAGAGCAGCTCTTTCACTCTTTGGCTCCAGCGGGGAATTGCTTTTACCTATGGTAACACAGCTCCTCGCCCCATTTTCTTTGACAGGAAGCTATTTTAAGTGATAAAATTGCTCTTAGCCTGCTCTCTACCAGAGCAATTTTTTTTGCTCTGGCGGATAGCAGTTAGAGAGCCGCATCTGCTTGCTAACCCAAACAAAACCTAAATAAAGATCTACAGAGCTAAAAAGATCAAAAGTCAAAACCACATGCTTCTCAAACAGTAGACTTAACCAAAAGCCATTGAATATAATTCCAAGTGATAAATCCACCAAACATACCTGTACTTTTAGCACTTGATTATCAATTCCTTTAAGAGAATAAAGATACTGGAATTTATTGTCTTTGATATTGATTATTGCTAGGCACCAGTGTATCTCTTTCTGAATAGGAATAAATATCTTAAAAGGAAAATTGTTAAACAAGGTTATAAAATTAAAATGGAAAGTACACATGTCAAATATCATCAAAAAGTAAAAAGACTATCAAGAGTAGTACTTAAAGGTGCATATAACTTTACTTTGTCACACTCAATAAGGCCGTACCTGACGGGGAACATCAAGATCGAACAGCAGCGAAGTGGAAAACACAAAACTCTGAAATTTCGATCGAACGATTTTCAGTTTCGATCAATCGAAATTGCGATCGAAATTTCAATAGAACGAAATTCAATTTCGATCGATCAAAATTGAATTTCGATCGAATGATTTTCAATTTCGATCGAACGAAATTCAATTTCGATCGAACGAAATTCAATTTCGATCGAACGAAATTCAATTTCGATGGAACGATTTTTAATTTCGATCGATCGAAAGCGTGCCGAGTTATTTTAGTTGTTTTAGGAGTTGAGTTTTGAACTTTTGCTTCAAGGGTTTATTTGTTTTTATTTAATATTCGTTTTAGGGTTCTTTTTTATTGTAAGACCTCTTATATAAGGTCATTAAGAAGAACATTGTAGTTAGTTGATTGAATATTGAATGTTTTTATGCTTGAATATTTTCTGTTGGAGATGGGTTTGGTGTGAGGCCAAGGGAGTGATTCTCAAAAGCCATTGTTACTTTCTCTATTATATTTGCTATCTAAATCTCTGCATGCTTCTCTAAACCATAGTCTAATTTCTTCCTTGTGATCCCTGAAACCCTAAACCTGTTTTGAAGCCTAAACCACACAAAGCCAACACCCGTTCCAAATCCATAAACCGATCTAAACCTATAAGCCCTTTACAAACCATAAATCCCTTTTGCAACCCAATTTGGAATCCGTGAATCTACATCGGATCAAAGATGAGCGCCTAAGCCTGGAAAAGCTAGAGTTCTATCTCTAGGCCGATCTCGCCTCAACTCTAAAGTACTTGTGCATCGGACTAGACCTACATGGATCTCGTGTGATCTACCCATCAAAATTCTGCAAAACCCTAAAGGTATCAAAGATAATTTTGCGATTAAACTTGATTTAATTTCATTAATTTCAGCAAAATCTGCATAAAAATCATATTTCGCATTTTAGGGTTTCCGTCCCACGTCAGTTTTGGTATCAGAGCCTTAGGTTTTCTAGGTTAGGGCATATTGTGTGTCATTTTAATTTTTGTTGCATTTTATCTCATTTGTGTTCAAAAGTATGCACATCTACTATTTAACAAAACTCCCCACCCATTGTGGTTCATGTTTGCATGGCATTTAGCACCCGTGTTAGTAAGTCATGTTCACCATGAGCATGAGCGAGATTGTCGATGCCCTTAGGGACATCAAAGCCCAAATGTGTGCAATTAATAATAGGAGCCGCTACACACCAAATTCTAGGCAAAGTCTCAAAAGTTCTGATGAGACTAGAGTTAGGGGATACCCTCATCAGCGTGAACCTGAGTATGATCCCGCCGAAAAGTTTTTAAAATCTATTCGAGATGAAGTTCCATGTTTTGAGGGATGGCTAAACCCCAAAACCTTCGTGGAATGGTTGTCTAGCGTAGAAGAGTATTTTGATTGGTATGACGTACCGAATAAGTACAAAGTTAAGTTAATGAAAACAAAGTTGGAGGGTAGTGCCAAAACCTATTGGACTAATGTTGAGCTTCTATGTGAGTTAGCTAATCGTAAGCCCATCACACGATGGGAGGACATGAGGGAGTGACTTGTCGAGAATTATGTTCCTCTCACGCACCGTCACCTTCTATAATTTTTGAAAACCAAGACAAATAAATGTCTTGATTGTCTTAAGTGTCAAGGGTTCGGACACTTTGCTTACCAATGCTCCATAAAACTTCCCACTCCGAATTTAGTGACTAAAAGCGAAAGTTCTAAGGAGCCGAAAAGTATGAAAGTAGAAGAGGAAGTGTATGACCCTAGGACCGTGATGAATGAAAAGGAGATCGAAGAAGGTGAAGAGAGTCTACTTTGTGTCAAAAGAGCTTCTGATTTCCTTGTGAGTAGTAATGTTGAGTCACCCACGCACGATTCAACCGAGTCACCTACGCACGATTTGTTAGAGGCTGTAGAACCCGTTGTGCACGAGTCCTTATCGGTGGTAGAGTCGCATGCACATGAGAGTATTGAATCCATAGATACACTCACATATCATAGTCTCGAGTTGCATTCCGCTTCACATTCTGAGTCTTGTTGTGAGTCAAGTTTTGAGTCTCATTCTGTATTGCATGCCGAAATTAAACACAAGATTAATTCAAGCAACAATCACTACAAATTATCTGCTGATACTTCGCCTACCGAGAGTACATGGGCCAATGATGAAAGAGCTTGCCACTTGAGTTCTCGTCATCCCGACCGATATCGTAATCACACTTCATCGGGAATGAATTCCTTTAAGTCTAGAAGAGTTGATGAGAAGCTTCAAAAATATTTGGTAGAATGGGTTGGCGACTCGGGTTATCAGGTTCATCAAGGAGAGGTTTACCATACGCGTCCCGCTATAATCAACCGAGATGAGGATCATACATCACCAGGAGCCGAGATTGTTTGGGCTAGTTGCAAGGATTTCCACCGTGCAAGTTCCGATACACTTGATCAGTACCACGTGCGTGTTTCATCAGTGATGAAATATTTTGAGTGGAGGAGAATGACGGGGAATGTCAAGATCGAACAACAACGAAGAGGAAAACACAAAACTCTGAAATTTCGATTGAACGATTTTCAGTTTCTATCGATTGAAATTTCGATCAAACGAAATTCAATTTCAATCAAATGATTTTCAATTTCGATCGATCGAAATCGTGCCGAATTATTTTAGTTGTTTTAGGAGTTGAATTTCGAACTTTTGTTTCAAGAGTTTATTTGTCTTTATTTAATATTCGTTTTAGGGTTTTCTTTTATTGTAAGACCTCCTATATAAGGTCATTAAGAAGAACATTATAATTAGTTGATTGAATATTGAATGTTTTTATGCTTGAATATTTTGTGCCTGAGATGGATTTGGTGTGAGGCCAAGGGAGTGATTCTCAAAAGTCATTGTTGCTTTCTCTATTATATTTGCTATCTAAATCTCTGCGTGCTTCTCTAAACCATAGCCTAATTTCTTCCTTGTGATCCCCGAAACCCTAAACCTGTTTTAAAGACTAAACCACACAAAGCCAACACCCATTCCAAATCCATAAACCGATCTAAACCCATAAGCCCTTTACAAACCATAAATCCCTGTTGCAACCCAATTTGGAATCCGTGAATCTACAGCGGATCGAAGACGATCGCCTAAGCCTGGAAAAGCTAGAGTCCTATCTCTAGGCTGATCTCGCCTCAACTCTAAAGTACTTGCGCATCGGACTGGACCCTACATGGATCTCCTGTGATCTACCTATCAAAATTCTGCAAAACCCTAAAGGTATCAAAGATAATTTTGTGATTAAACTTAATTTAATTTCATTAATTTTGGCAAAATCTACATAAAAATCATATTCCACATTTTAGGGTTTCCGTTTGGTGTCAGTACCCCATCTTCTTTTAGGTAGTCCATCTTCTTACTGCTTTGAAGTCATAACCATCCACTGGTTAGCTAAATAATACAATCAGGGGAAAGTTAAAATCATAAACCCAAGATAAGCACTAATTATTGCAATCAAAACTAATAGAACAATACAGAAGCAGAGAAAGGCAAGCTAAAGTGGTTTTGTATAAGACAGAAGACCAAAGAGAGCAAAAAGTTACCAATAGAAGTTTTAGGGTTTCGGCCTCATTGGAAGCACATATGTTGGTGAAATTTGAATACACAACAATCAAAAATATGGGGTTATTATGGATAACACCACCCACAACGTTGGGTTCCTAATTGAACTTCCATAAAAGTTGAGGATAAATAACCCTGTGTTCAGAGGCACCTATCTCCCCTCTCTTTCCTAACAATAAACCACTTTCCTCCAACGATGACAAATAGCATCATCATTCATGTAGTGGAACATCATTGGATACCCCACCTATGCAATGATCCAACAAGTTATAAGGATTTTGGGTGGCTTAACAGGCCTACAAGATATTTACAAATCCAAAATCTCAATTTCAACTTCATTCATCTTCTGTTTTGGACTAAGGCTAAAATTTTATTCCTTTAGCCATTTCATATAACTTCTTGATTCCAATAAAAAACCATTCAAAATCCTAGTGTCAACCAAGCCTTTCTCCAACTAGGTAGTAGTTTAGATCCCTCTCCAAGTCCAAAGGTTTTTTGGATAAGAGGAAACCTCCTATAACTCGTAATTTGTATATCACTTTTTTTATTATCAAACTTTCTAACATTATCTATTTACCAATGAAAAATTTAGACATTTACTATTTATCATGCATATTTTTTTTAAAATTTTATTTTGTGTGTGTGGGAGGGGGGGGGTAACTTAAATATTTCCTCCAGCCCATGCAAAATTTTCATACTACATGCACACACACACACACACTAAAAAAAATATATTATTTCACAACATTTGAAAGAATTTTGATTTTTCTACCCACAAAAATCAATATTTTGAGTGATTAGAAATGTGATTTTCTTAGTGGAGCTTGCTTGTTAATGGAAAAAGAAAGAAAGAGAAATTAACAGGTCTATCTCCAAATTCCAGCAACATATTTGCATTTCACTGGGGATAGCTGATCCAATGGTGTAACGTGTGAAGTGCCCTTACTTTGTGAATTGGTATAAGACTATAAGGTAACCGTCCCAATTCTTTCTCAAGAATGAATATGTCTATCTCCTTGTATGCATATGGTTAAACTCACACTTCCACTATATGAAGGCATGTTTCATTGATCTAGATTTGACATTTCCACAATTGGAGCTACCTTTTGGTGTTGAAATGTAAAATCTAAGACTCCAACCCTTCCCAAGAAGAAACCTAATTGGAGCAAAGATTGCTAACTCTAATAGCAAAAATGTGAAAGCTATATAATCAAAAAAATTTAGAATGTTGGGAAAAGTAACATGGAGGTGCTCTAATTTTCTACATACATGCTTAACACCTAAAAGCATAAAAAACACTCCATATTAATCTTTCCAGTTTGAGTGGTTTCATCACCACAATAGTCCTATCTATTTGTCAAGCGATATAAACCCATTGATGATTATATTTTTCTGACTAGCTAATCTTCATGCGAAGTGCAGCCACTTGAAATATTTTGATTGCAGAAAACCCACAACCTGCCCCCAAAAAGTGGGCTGCGGAGGGCCTTATAATTGGACTAAGATGTGCTCTTATCTTTGACATACATGCCTAACACCTAATTTTGAGAATGCAGGCCCAAACTGAAATGCACTTATTTCAGTATGCTCTATAAATCATGTGATAATTATTAACAATAGTACCAAAAGAAACAAAAAAAAATCTCTAAGTTTTGATACTTGGAAGCTTCAATTTGAATGGGAAATCAGAAGAATTCTAATAAAATTGATTGAAAAATGGCGTGCCGGGGATTGAAATATTTTTAACGTGATAAATAATTTTTTTTAAATGAAACTAATAAAGTTACCTATGCACACATCAATTAAATAAATCTACATGACTGGTTTTTTAATTTTTTTTGAAGATGTGGTTCATTTACCATCTTTTAGCTTCCCAAAATAGGCAGTTAGATTGCATTGGTCAATCTGGGCATAATTAGAAGGAAGTTAGTGGGTTGGCCAAGGTGTAAATAATGTTAGATCCCATTTAGGTATTTCCTCAAGCAGTTGGAATGGATGTTATTTGGAATGCAATTGAAACTTAAAATACAAACTAAACACTCGATATGGTGAGAGTTTTTGAGGCATCAAAGAAAGAATAGTGTGTATAGATTCATCCCAGACAGTGGATCAATTTTAGAAAGAATAGTGTGTGCAGTTAAACACTCGATCGGTCAATTTTAGAAAATATATTATATTCTATAAATTTTAAAATATTTAAATTCTTAGATATTTTTTAATATAAATTTTTTTAATAGTGTGTACAGATAAGTTGTAACTGATGCAGATCCCATACTCGTACTCATGTCAAGTTCTAAACAACGAGATAATCGTATGATCAACCAAATCAGTGAAAATACCCTTTTAATTTTCTTCAAAAGAAATTTAATAGAAAATGAAAAACAGAAAAATGCAATCTATAGTCCAGACTGCAGAGAAGGTAACATGGATTGCCCGAATTTTTAATTCCCTTGCAGAATTTCTCATGCCACTAGTAATATAGTTATAGAAATAAAAAAATTATAAACCCAAACAAAACCAATGAAAATGGTGGAGGTAGGCGTTGCTGCTCGGGAAACCCAAACAAAACCAATGATCAATAAATCCTATATATAGCATGAAACCCTAATCCCAACCTAATAAATCCAACAAAAACCTCTATTATATTAGGAAAACTTAAACCAAATGATCCTTTTCGTTGCTAAACCATAAAAAAGTTGATTAAAAAAAAAAGAATTCATGAAAAACCTTTAACCCAAAATGATAAATCAAAAAAAATATTCCGTGAAAAAGAAAAACCCAAACCTTGGTTAGGATGATGAAATTGGGAATCTGGTGCTGCTCCTCGGTTAGGAAGATGACATTTGAGAGCTTAGGAAACTCCACGAGTGACAACGATCAGGATGTGAGCTACTCGTTAATTAGAGAGTGATTCATTTTCGTTGAAAGCAAGAGATTGTTGGCCAAATCCATCAAGCGAATTGACGGTTTCAAAACCATGGGAGAAAATCCCATGTCTCCGTCGTCTTCTTCTTTTTCCCTTCTCTATATAGCAAGGATCAGGATGGGAGGATGGGAAGAGCTAGGGTTTAGCACTAGAGGAAGGAAAAAAAAAGGAAAACAAGAGAGAAGTCTCAAATTAGTTGAACTTTTAATATTTATATCACAGAATTTGTTGAAAAGGCAAGTTTGCCCTTCTAATAATTATATAATTACCCGCCTATCTACTTCTTAAAAATCGACGGTCATAAAACACTAAACGACAATTTTTTATGGTCGATTGTTTTACCACCGGGATGTAATACCTTTTGTAGTATCTTGAGATCAAGATCTTACCCTAGGATGGCTAGTATCTTATTCTACGTGATGTGTGCGATGTAACTTCAAGCAACATTTTTGTGATTTATGCCACATTAAATAAAAAAATGATTGTTTGAGGGTATGTCCATGGTCTCAAGATCCATTAGTGGAAGATTAGGGTTAAAAACGATCTTCATCTTCTGACACCAAGCTGTGACAGCCCGAATTTTAGCAATCCGAAACCCGTGTCATCAACACGATCCTCCAGACCGTGCCCCAAAACTATGCACGGAACATTGGTATAGCAAGCAATGATAAATGAATAAAGCAAATAACTATGCGAAAAAGTAATATGCTCATCTGGCATAAACAAAAGACAGTTCTACTTTCATGCTACTGCATAAATAAAGAACCGATCCGAACCATCGGTGATAAAATGATCACCCCAGGTGGTTCGCCCAAAATAATTATCCATCTAATTACATTGTTTGATCAAATAAAGGCTTGACATACCAAGCCATACAATCTACTCACAAAAACTCTCTCTCAAAGTACTCGACGGAGTCTCCTAGAAGAAGTCCTCGGGAGGAGGCTCCAACAGTCTCCAGGCATGTAATCCGAATCACTCGGATCTACGTCTCTCGAAGCCTCAGCTGCTGCTAACAAAGGACCTGCAACGTATAGTCTAAAGGGTGAGCTACATTCTAGCTTAATAGGGAACAATCACAATGAACATATAAATTAAAATCTCACATATATTCCATGATATTCTAAGCATGACGTGTCTATGCATTTGCTAGAAAACAGTTTAAAAGATGATGATTTGTATTCAAGTTTACTGGTAATTTGTATGTCTTATCTTACTGTTGATTTATCATGAATGACACTAAACAGGCCTAAAGCAAAACTTAAACCTTCAACTTAAGTAATCCACAAGCAATATAGCATCGAGCCTCGATGGAATACCCACCATCGTCGCCTTAATAGACAGTTGTAAAAATTTATTCCCTGGGAATACTACCCAAGCCCCTTTCTCAATAGGCGGCCGGGTTAAATCTCAACTCAACATCCCTGGGATGTGCTTACTATGTGCGGATAGACCTCCGCACTGGTGTACAGATTGGCCGCCGTACCAGTCACGGATATCCTGCCGCGTCAGTCGTGGGTATCCCGCCACGTCGGTGGGATATTCTAAACAAACCTCAAATAACAAAAATAACATGTGCTTTATATATAGTTGTTCACCGTATAAAGTGCTATCTTATATCAGTTAGGCCTCAACAGTAATTATTCAATCATATATATACATCCCTGGGATGTATAACTTACTCGCATCACACTGATGCCCTTATTACTTTCTCATCCCCTGGGGATGTCTCATTCTCATTAGATTTCTTGATCTTAGTTACTCGCATCACACAGATGCTTTTATCACATTCTTAGTGTCATACACACACCCATTTTTATAAGGCTTTTTATGGTTAAAACATTTTCAATTCTGATAAATATATCACTACATACATGCTCTTGTAATTAAAGTACATGTTTAAGGTGTTCCCTACCTCAATTCTCTGAAGGTCCAAGCATCAAGGTCCCACGCGGCTCCTTGTGCTCGCTTTCACACGTACCACCTATGGTACATCACAATACATAGAATACATCACTAAAGATGTAATGAAGAAGGTCCTAGACCCTCCATGATTCTCAAAGTAAAACTAGAAAGTTAAGTAAAACTGTCAAAGTCGATTAATCGATTCTTGAAATCGATTAATCGAAACACAAATCGATTAATCGATTCCCAAAATCGATTAATCGAAACCCAAATCGATTAATCGATTCCCAAAATCGATTAATCGAGATTCAAATTTCACTAATCGATCCCAAATCGATTAATCGAAGTCTCTAACATAATAAGGTCGATTCTCAAATCGATTAGTCGATATCAAATCGATTAATCGAAATCCAAAATCGATTAATCGATTTCTCAACTCGATTAGTCAATTTTCTCAGGTCTTGGTTCTCCAGCCACTGGAGGTACCCAATCGATTAGTCGATTTTCAAATCGATTAATCGAACTTCCAAATCGATTAATCGAATTTCAATTCGATTAATCGAAATCGGGCATCCCTGACTTTTCAACTTCTTAGCCAAAATTGATTAATCGAATCCCAATTTTGATTAATCGATTTGGCCAGATTCAGCCCCCTTTCAGGCTGTTCTTCCAAATCCTTTCCCTTTCTTTTTCTAAGCCTTTAATCTATCCTTTTAAACTATATTGACTGAATCTTAACCATCATACATCTATGCATTAACTTCAATTAAAACTCACCTCAAGAATCCCTTCAAAGGATTGATTTGTTGGATTTGTTGGATTTGATGGCTAGGGTTCCAGATTTTGCTTTAACGGCTCCTCTTGCATTGAAATCCAACATTAAATGCTCTAATCAGCCCTTGATTTGCATTCACTCCTACTTCAATAACTCCTCTTGTTTTTTCCCTCTCTCTCTTCTTAAATCCTTCACCAACCAAAAACAAAGGATTCTAGGGTTATTAAACCCTTATATCCTCTCTTCGGTTTCGGTGTTAAGCACATACACCAGAGATAGGTGTATGTGGCTCAAAACTAATACCATTCGCTACACTTAGGTCACATACGCACCACGTCAGTTCATCACTCCATGAATTCATTTTTTGACCATTCCTTGGTCAAACCTACAACCAGTCGGGCACGGATCCCGAGATCACTGTTTAACACTCAAATTTCTGAAATATTATACCAAGCAGTCAATGTGTAATATCCCTGATACTTTTTGACCTATTTTGGACCTATTTTTCATTTACCTCGATAAGCGTGCAGAAAAAAGTTACGGGATATTTCTAAGTTTTTGGATAGTTTAGTGTATGACAAGTTTGGTGACCAAAGGATTTTGGCTTTGGACTTGTGAAATTCATATACACGATGACTTATACATTAGGTTGGGTGTTTGTGTTTTACACCGAAAATTAATGCAATTTAAGTAGATAGGTATGCAATTTTAAAAATCTAGATATTTGGTTGTTTTTAATATTATAAAGAGAGGGGCTTTGAGGAGAAGTTTCACTTCTCTCTCTCTCGTTTGAATCTAATTTTGCAAACCTTTGCCTCTTACTTTAATCTTAGATCATTGGTGATTGTGAATCCCTCTCCCCATCCCAACCATTGACAAACCTTGTATTCTTTTTCTGATCGGTTTACGCCATTGAAAGAGAAGGATAGGGGAGAGGAGAGTTCTGTGTGGGTCAGAACCTGTACTCTTGAAGCAAGGTTGGTATGGGCTGATTTGAGGTTCAAGCCTATTAAACCTCGAAGATTAGTTCCGGTACTTGAATTTTGTGCAACGAGAGCGATGGACTAAACTTCAAGAGGTAGGCTTTTAAACTGCTTTGAGTTAAACTTTCTTAGCTTTGCTTAGAGTAGATTCTTAGTGATTTATGTAGAGTTAAACAAGCTGTGGTTGATTAAGCAAAAGGGTCCGAAGATCCAAATTTTAACAAACCCAGACCTAGAGAAATTCGAGGGTCGAATTTCAATTCGAGGGTCAAATTTGGAATTCAACCATCGAATTGAAAATCGAGGGTTGAATTTGGGTTTTTAGGCCTGATGCATATTTTGGAATTTTGAGGGTCGAAGTTTACCCTGTTTCTGGCCTTTGAATTTTTGTCGAAATTTTTATCGGCAAGCTTTCGGGTTTGACTTTTGGACCACTATTAATACTTGCAGTATTAATCCTTGTAGGGTTTGAATGGAAGTCCATTGTGAGGACTGCCTTGCTTATTTTTGGATCACTTTTTGTTGAGGTAGGGGAACCTTAACTTCATGTACATTATATTATGAGTTTTGGTTACTTATAGTAAGCATTGAAATCTGAATTTTGAAGAAACTAGACATGATTAAGAACTCCGAAATTTTGATATAAGGACTCAGAAATTGAACTTCTGAATCTCATTTTAATGAGAACTTTGAATCATAACTCAAATAATCTGAAAAATGTATTAATTACATAATATACGATATGTTTAGCATTACATTTGATTTGAGGCACATACGAACGAACGAAACCCTAGATCCTACCAACCGTGTTGACGGTAATTCTATTTGGCGCAAGTTTCCCTCATAGCGTAGAGGCTTGTCGCACTTCAGAAAAAGGGTTCATGAACGACGATGGTCAGTAGGGTTTCTCATCGGTAATACACCTTGCTCTCATGTTATATGTAATTTGGGAGATAAAATTAAGTTATAAATTTAAGACAAGAAGCATGCCTAATTTGAAAATTTGAAAACATCAGACACATTGAATCAGCTTTTGACTTTCTATTTAGAATTGGAAATGGAGTTTGCAAAGCATCTTTTGAAAACCTTATTGATCCGATTTTGTCTTTGAAAAACCTTCACTTATGATAAAATGCTTTAGATAAGTTTCCTCTATTGAGCTTCGATGTTAGCTCACCCTGACTATACGTCACAGGTGCTAAGGCAAACCTAGGTTCAGACGATCTTGATCTGGAGGACTCCGACTACATTCCTGAGGAGTTCTTCCCCTGATTTTTAGATTATCTTTTGGTACTTTTGTTAGAATTATTCTTTGAATATTGGGCCCTAGGCGAATTATTGTCTTTTTGGATATCACTTGAGGAACCATCATTAGGAACCACTATTTTAGGTGTTGGATTGGCCATCACCGGTGGTTCTTCCTGGTTCCTCAGGGTGATTTATTGTTTTGATTAAGCTTTTATTCTTGCTTAGTTTTGCTTTGCCTCTGCTTAGACCTATGTTATGTTGTCTGCTTCTGTTTGTTTACGGCTTATTGAGAAATCAATAAGTTGATGAACTAGCTAGCCTTTCCTATACCTTAGAGATTGGAAAAGTCAGGTCGTCACAGTTGGTATCAGAGCACGGCTTTAGGTTCAGAGTCTTAGGACTAAGGGATAGATTGTCTTAACAATCAATACTGATCTATTGTTATTATTTTTCAACAATGACAGATCAGCATGCCTCTAGGGTTCAGAGGCAAAGGCCGAGGTAGAGAAGGACCTCACATGGCTCGGGTAGAAGAGATTGATGAGGGCATAGGTACCTCATGAAGAAGAGACAGAGTGGCTACTGGTACTAACGCTGATCCGGTGGGAACTGGTAGAGGCAGAGGAGGAAATATTGACCAAGTATTGACGGCCAGGCTCAGCAGACTGCGGTGATGGCTCAGCAGACAGAGCTACTGGCAGCCAGACATCAGCCAGGGGGATTCACCGAGTTCAGGAGGATGAGGCCTCCTGCTTTCATGGGTCAGACGGATCCAATGGAAGCCGAGGAGTGGCTTGATGAAATGGAGAAGATTTTCAAGGTGCTGCAATGTACTGATGTTGAGAAGGTACGTTGGGCAACCTTCAAGCTACTAGGTGCAGCCAGTCCTTGGTGGAAGTCTGTGTCAGGATACGGGAGCAGGACTGCCCCGATACTCCATGGACTTGGGCAGAGTGCGTGGATACATTTAACGATCAGTATTTTCTAAAGATCGTGCATAACCAGTGAGAAAAACAGTTTATAAAGCTGGAATAGAATGAGATGTCGGTGCGCGAGTATGGCGTAAAGTTTGATAGACTTGCCTGATTCGCACCCTTGCACATGGCCACTGAGTTGATGAGGGCTCAAAAATTTTAGAGGGGTTTGAGGCCGAATATTCAGGAGTGGGTGTCGATGTGGGAGATGTAGACTTATGCGGGTGTCATGGCAAAGGCTCTCATTGGGGAGGAAGACATTCAGAAACAGTATCTGAGGCGAGAGCAGGGAAATAGAAACCGGTTTGGCCAGGGACATTCGAGTGCGTCTGAGCAGGCGAACAAAAAGCTGAGGTTCTCTAAACCTCCTCACTATCCTATTCAGCCATCGTATTCCAGGCCGGCTGTTGCTTCAAGACCAGTATCATCTTCTTATCAGCGACCGTAGAGTTCTTCACCTGTGCGACCTTTCATAGCTGGGAGCACTACTGCGAGTGGAGCTTCTGTGGATCAAGGGTCATCACGGGAACCAGCTGTTACTCCTGTTCCTACTCCAGCATGTAAACGATGTGGGAAACCACATAAGACAGAGGATTGCCGACAGAACACTAAGGGATGCTTCAGGTGTGGACAGATTGATCATATGATCAAGGATTATCCTACGATGGACAAGGGAAGGACTACGTCAGTCTCCACACAGAAATCGGCACGACCTACTGTTCAAGGTCGAGCCTATACGGTGGCTGCACAAGATGCCCAAACGTCAAATGACGTGATCCAAGGTATCATTAGAGTTGAGATGTCAATTTTTGCATTGGTTCTATTAATTGATATTTAAATTCATTAAAATAAACCTTGAAAAATTGGAATCATTGCATATAATTAACAAACATTCTTAATAAAAAGGTACCCTTATGATGAGTCGTAGAGGTGACTTGAGTAAAGTTGAAGCGCGAGTTTTGATAGACCCCAGGTCTACACACTCATTTATTACTCCTCTTTTCTCCGAGAAGTTGGGTATTACTCCCGAACTCCTTACTTTTATTTTAGACGTGAAGATCCCTACGGGAAGTTCGAGTGAGCACAGATACAGCATGTCAGTAAGTCATTGTGATGATTGATGAGCACGAGACAGTGACCGACATAATTACTTTGAACATGGAAGGATTTGACGTATTTCTCGGGATGGATTGGTTGGCAACTTATCACACGAGCGTGGATTATCTATGAAAGATCGTGACCTTCCGACCACTAAAGTGAAATTCCTTCCAATTCTGTGGAGTTAAATCGAAGGTTGCGTCGCTTGTTTCAGCTATTAAGGCCGAGCGCATGATGAGGAATGGTTGTAGCAGCTATCTTGCTTATCTGCAAGATCCTACGGAAAAGAAGAACGATTTGGCTCTTATCACGGTGGTCTGCGAGTATCCTGATGTCTTTTCAGAAAACTTACCTGGATTACCACCTGATCGAGAGATTGAGTTTGCAATCGAGCTAGCACCAGGTACAGAATCGTTGTTTAAAGCTCCATATCAGATGGCGCCTGGGAAATTGAAAGAGCTCAAGGAACAGCTTCAGGAGCTGTTAGATAAAGGCTTCATTCGACTAAGTGTTTCTCCTTGGGGCGCACCAGTTCTCTTTGTGAAAAAGAAGGATGGATCGATGCGTCTATGCATCGATTATCGCCAGCTCAATAAGATGACGATCAAGAATCATTATCCTCTTCCCCGGATAGATGACTTGTTTGATCAATTACAAGGTGCAAAGTTCTTCTCGAAGATTGACCTGAGGTCAGGCTATCACCAGCTCAAGATCAAGGTGAAAGATTTATCCAAGACTGCGCTTCGTATGCGAAATGGCCACTATGAGTTCTTGGTGATGCCATTTGGATTGATAAATGTGCTTGCATTTTTTATGGACCAAATGAACCGCGTGTTCAAGCCACATCTAGACAAGTCTGTGGTAGTTTTCGTAGATGACATCCTCATCTATTCGAAAACCAAAGAGGAGCCTATGCAGCATCTACGAGTGGCTCTTCAAACACTCAGGGACCATCAGCTATATGCCAAACTCAGTAAGTGTGAGTTTTGGCTTGATCAGGTCAGTTTCTTGGGCCACGTTGTCTCTGAGACTGGTGTATCAGTGGATCCTACAAAGATCGAATCTATAGTGAACTGGGAATGACCTACGATAGTTACAGAGGTCCGAAGTTTCCTTGGTCTGGCAGGGTACTATCAGAGATTTGTCGAGGGTTTCTCGAAGATATCTGGTCTGCTTACACAGCTTACAAGAAAGAATGCAAAGTTTGACTGGACAGAGCAGTGTGAGCAGAGCTTTCAGGAGCTAAAGCATCGATTGACTACGGCACCGGTACTTGCTATACCTTCAGGCAGTGGAGGCTTCACAGTGTACAGTGATGCTTCTTATGGCGGATTAGGCTGTGTGCTTAATCAACACGAGCGGGTCATTGCTATAGTTCTAGGCAGCTGAAGGACCATGAAAGAAACTATTCAACGCATGATCTAGAGTTAGCAGCAGTTATATTCGCCTTGAAGATTTGGAGACATTACCTCTACAGTGAGATATTCGATATATTCACTGATCACAAGAGTCTCAAGTACCTATTCACTCAGAAGGACTTGAATATGAGACAGCGACGATGGATGGAGTTTTTGAAGGATTATGATTGCTCGATTCAGTACCATCCGGGAAAGGCGAATGTCGTTGCTAATGCTCTCTGTAGAAGGTCTTCAGCACAGTTATCACATCTTGTCAGTCGGATACAGAGATGGAAGTTATTGGAAGATATGGCTTTGGGCAGCTCACTGTTTGATGTGAAAGGCTCAGGAGCATTGATGTCTAAACTTGTCCTGCGTCCTACGCTCTTCGAGAATATCAGGAAGCTTCAGATGACCAACGATGAACTGATGGCGATCATACGAGATGTGGAGAGTGGAAGCAAGAAGGATTTCTCTATTCGAGCATATGGGACCTTGTTGTTTCGCGACCGAGTATGTGTGCCAACGAGTACTAAGCTTCGGGACACCATTCTGGAAGAGGCTCATAAATCCATGTATGCCATACATCCTGGTAGCACCAAGATGTATCAGGACTTGATGAAGAGTTTCTGGTGGTGAGGTTTGAAACACGACGTCGCTGAGTGTTGTTGCTTCTTAGTGTGCTTGATTTATGTGTGTTTTGAAAACAGGTTTGCAACTATTATACTGAATCTAGAATATTAAAAAAGTAAAGAAATATCAGCACAGGTAGAAGTGAATTAGCCTGCAAGATCAGGGCCAATTGTAGCAAGTTTTAAATGTAAGTGAGTGAAAGATCATCCACAGAGAATTTGTCTAAAATGCAAGGTAAACCTCCAGATCTGAGCTACCAGATCTGGCTTCTTATCCTATCTAGAAAGCACATAAGATGGGAGGTTGAATTTGTCACATTAACTAAATGATAAAAGTAAAAATTAAACTAAGTGATCCAGATCCGAGTTGGGGAAACGTTTGAGGTAAACTTATACAAAAAATGGAGAAGTAATATCTAACGTTGATTTGGTCCTTGAAAACTAATGAGAATGACTGCAGCTCAACTGAGAGATGATCCAATCTTCATCTGGCTACAAGCGCAGATGTAAGAAAAATAAATCTAATTTAAGGATTAGGTTTAAGCTTATGGCTATGGTCTGTCCACTTTAATGGCCACAAGCCATCCAATAGTCTTTAATCCAAAGCCTTAGTTTAGAACAAGAAGCATCACTACAAATGCCGTGAGAGATTAGGTTACCAACACTAATTCTCACAGGATTAATGAATCAAGAGAAATTGCATGAAAAACAGTAAATCTAAAGGAGTCTAATGCAATAAGGAGATCAGAGGGAACCCTTAACATGAGTCTAATTGAGAATATACGGTTTACAGCAACCTTTTCAAATCCACCATTACAATTACAGAGCACAGCTTAAACAACTCTCAGATTTGTAGTCTTGAATACGACTCTCTTTTGAATTACAGAAATATCTCACAGCTCTCAATTGCAAGTCAAAGTGAAGCTATTACAGGGATTTTGAGACAAACTATCTGGTTTGGAAATGGGGGAATAGGAATGAAACTCAAAATTTGGATACCCAAATTGGGCAAATGGTTCATCTATTTATAGTTTTCCCCAAGTCCAGCTCAGATGTGTATCAACCAATCAGGGGTGCTCAGATCTGTATTGACCAATGGTGGTCGAGCACGAGGATCCAGATCTGTTCTGGCCAATCAGAATTCCTCGATCTGGTTCAGCCAATCAGGTGAAAAAGGCATCAATTCTGTTATGCATTTTGAAAATCTGTTAGAGTTTCTAGAAGTTTCCGCCAAGTTATTTCATCTCTGGGTGCTCACGTGGGGTGGAATATGCCTTCGCTTTATGCTTAGAATCCTCTAGAATGTCCCTAGGTTTTTAAATGCATTGGGACACGTGAAGCAGATTACTGAATTGCCCTTGCAAAAGCTGAGAACCTCCAGAATACCTTTTCGCAAAGTTTAGGGGGCTTTTTGCAAGGTGTTGTAACTCCTGAAGCTCTTTTCGCAAGGTTCTGGTTCTGTTCAAATTGAGTTTTCTTCTTTTCGAAAAGGTAAATCATCTCTTCGAAGAGTTCAGATGCTCTTCGAAAGCTAAGCCTGGAGTTTTTGTTCTTTTCGCAGAGTTTCAGGTTCTTTGCAAACAGTTCAGGTTCTTTGCGAAAAGTACTCTGTAGTGCATTTTTCTGTTCGAATTGCTCCATACTTCTTTTCTGGGTTGAGACCACGTCTTTGCCTCTTCAATTCGGACCTTTCAACAGCTAGTGAGGTTGTTTCTTCTTTTTCTTCCTTTGGATTGACATGGAATGTCATCTTTTTGGCACTTTTGAGCTACTTTCAAGGTTAAGCCAACCTTTATTGTTAGCTGTAAAACAAACACTTAAAACACTTATTTAGTTCTCTCAAGGGTCTATCAAGGCCTAGATTAAGGGGTGAAAAATGGTATTTTCCAGTTCTCAACACTGAGTACGTATCGCGATGCTTGGTTTGTCAGCAGGTTAAGGTTGATCATCAGAATCCAACGGCTTATTGCATCCTTTACCTGAACCTGAGTGGAAATGGGAAGCCATTTCGATGGACTTCATCCTAGGTTTGCCGAAAACACTGAGGAAGAACAATGCCATCTGGGTCATTGTCGATCGGCTAACCAAGTCTGCTCATTTCCTACCGTACAATACTACGTATATAGCCAGTAGACTTACAGAGTTATACCTCAAGGAGATCATTCGACTACACGGAATACCGACTAGTATTGTGTCTGACAGGGATCCGTTGTTTACTTCACAGTTTTGGCAGCGGTTTCAAGAAGGAATGGGTTCTCGTCTCGACTTCAACTCAGTATTTCACCCACAGACTGATGGCCAGACTGAGCGAGTGAATTAGAGCATAAAGGACATGCTGAGAGCTTGCATGTTAGATTTTTACGAGTCATGGGACCAACACTTACCTCTGATCGAGTTCGCTTACAACAATATCTTCCAAGCTAGCATTAGTATGACACCGTTCGAGGCTTTATATGGACGGCGGTGCAGGTCACCGTTAAACTAGGAAGAAGTGGGTGAGAAACTAATTATTGAATCTGAGATAGTCGAGCGTATAACTGAGACGGTTCGGTTGATTCGCGAGAGACTACGTGTAGCTCAGAGTCGTCAGAAAAGCTACGTCGATCTCAAGCAGAGACATGTGGATTTTCAGGTATGCTTGTGTGCGTTAACATGCAATTAAATACTTATTACTTTTTCCACGATGAAATTATCGCTAACAATTAGTTTTCAGGTCGGCGACAATGTTTTTGTTCAAATTTTGCCCACGAAAGGCGGTATGTGATTCGGCAAAAGAGGGAAGCTGAGTCCTCGGTCGTTGGGCCTTTAAAGATATTAGGCCGAGTCGGAGAGGTTGCATATTGAGTGGCATTACCGCCACAATTATCTAGCATGCACAACGTCTTTCATGTGTCTATATTGCGTCGATACATACGCGACCCGACTCACGTGCTTGATTACCAACCCATCGAGCTTCAGGATGGTTTAACGGTGATCGAGGACCAGATTCAGATTTTGGATCGTAAGGAGCAGATCCTACACACTAAAAGGATTCCTTTGGTTCTCGTTAGATGGAGGAATCATACACTAGAGGAAGCCACCTGAGAGCGCGAAGCTGAGCTCTGAGAACAATTCCCGCACCTTTTTGATTGACTTTGTTGAGGAAAATGCTTACTGGATGTATAGAATTTGGACCTTTTGGGATGTACTTGATTTTTTTTTTATATACATATATAAAAATTTGGTGATCCAATGTATTATTAAATTTGTGCCTGCTTAAAAAGTCTCTATTTCATGGAAACAAGAAAAGTTTGGGACTTAGACCAAACAAGTGGATGTTACTCACTAATGGGCAGGTGAACTAAACCGGGCCAAATTTTAAGCTACTTCATTTAATTTTTACAAGTTACATTAGGCTTTGATACTTGCGTCATAGCCGGGTTCCATATTTGGCATGAAAAAGGCTCAAGGGAGGTCAATTCGGACCCACGGCAATGGACCAAAATTCAAAAATTTTGAATTTTTGAAGGCAACAGGTATCGAGAAATTCAAGGGCCGAATTCCACAAGGGAGGGTCGATTTTGTATGAACAGTACGCAGCCAGTTTGATGTAAAATTTTAAGCCTAGCAAGCTTTTGGAAATTCGAGGGTCGATTTTGAAATCGAGGGTCGAATTGAAATTCGACCATCGAATTTGAATTCGAGAGTCGAAATTATCGGGTTATGACAACTCGAATTTGAGGTTTTTATCATTTGTTTTCTTTCGCTTGTTGCAAACAGAGTTAGGGTTTGGGGTTTTTGTGCTCTCTATGATTTTTTCTTGCGATTTTGGTTGGACACCAAGGAAGCTTCAACTCGGTTTGACTTTGGGTGTGGATTGCAAGCTTTAGCAACCAATTTGGGGGTTCTCTACAGAGGTAAAACCCTCATTCTTGTGGCTTTTAAATTCTATTTTTCATATATTTAGATTGGTGTCTTGCATTATATTTATGGGGACTAAGAAATCCACCACCAACCGTGTCCCTACCTCCAAACGACCGGCTTCTAGAGCTGGCTCTTCGAGCCAACCTTCACAATCGGCTCAGCCACCACCCTAGCCGACTCCAACCCCTGTGCAACCTGTGCCCCCACCAATTAGAGAGCAACCAAATGAATTTTGGAGCATCAAGGGCATTGCTACTGAGTGGGTCTTTCATCCCGAATTGTTTGAACAACAGACCACTACTCAGTCGGCTTCCGACTATTTGGAGAAAGCCCATTTGACCTCTCTTTGTACCGCTTTCAGTGACCATTTTTATCCTCGTTTAGTGAGCTTGTTCTATCAGCGCATGCGCCGAGAGGATGGGAAGAAATTTATACCACAATAGATGGGCGTGATTACGCCTTCGACCTAGAGGACATTGCTGTGGCAATGCGCTGCCCGACCTCATATTCATCGACTATGGGTTTGGGTCCTCCTTTCCCTAAATCTATCCCAGTCCAGGAGGTTATGGCACAAATGACCCAAGGGTGTCATGGGTCTAGTAAGGCTATCACTCGGTCACAAATGCCCGACTCGATGTGGATTCTAGACCTAATTTTCAAAGCCACCCTTTACCCGTTCGGTCATAAATCTGAGCGCCGAGGGCCCATTCAGCAGATTTTATTCGCCGCTTTTAAGGAACGTTGGTTCAATACCCCAGAAATTATATTTTTCGGGGATCATTAAAGCTAGGGAGAAGATGGGCAAGTAGGTGAAGAAATCGAAAAAGGCCATCCCATATGCTCACTTAATTTCGGTAATGATTGAAAATTATCGTGCGGGCCCAGAATATGAGATTCCCCCTACTGAGCCGTGATTCATGGATGGTCTAAAGCTGTATAACCTTGTCAGTTGGGGTCAGACCTACAATTGGCTTCTTAAAGCTCCCAAGGGTGCAGTCATACCAGATGAGGATGAAGAGGAGCACATAGCAGAGAGGCGGCTCACGCACCCGACCCGGCCCCCTGAGACCGGCGTACTCACCTGCGAGTTCACTCACCAAATGACTGTAGTGAGCCAGCAGATTCGGGAGCTCACACAGCATACCAGCTCCATGCGTCGGGAGTTGGACGTTCATGGCGGGGCTCTGACATATTTGATGCAGCATGCGTTCCCCACCGACTATGCCACATACATGGCTGATCTCCGAGCGTCAGTACACCACCCTTCGATATCAGGCGCAGGTCCCAGCATGCCTACGGATGAGGATGTTGATGGTTCGGATGACGATGATGCTGACGGTGGGGACGGTGACCCAGTTCAGGCCGGTCCAGCTGCTGCGGGAGAGCTTTAGATCAGCCTTGTGCTGTTTTTTTTTTTCTCTTTGGTCTTTTGTTGGGCATGTACTTATTTCTTTTTATACTGCCTGGATTATTTAGAACCTGGAGGTTCTATCTCTGTCTTTCTTTCATATCTTTTTATTTTGTGATATGGATGAGTTTCCTTCCTTATGTTTCGTTTTGTACCTTTTTATCTGTGGATCTTGCCCTGTCTATATGTGGTTACCTCTTTTAGTTGATAGCCATCTTTCCTTTTCTTGTGGACTTATGGACTTCGCTATGTGGGCATGTGATTTTATCCATGATTGTTCTTTTGTGTGGTGGGCTCTTTTGTTTTTTTTCTGGTTTTTATACACTTATGTTTCGACCTAATTAGACTTTGATTTTTGATTTCATCCTGTTCTACATGAGTCATGGTGAGGTTGTTTTCCGGCACATGACACTCGGGGTGTAGGCATCCATGTACGGATGTAAACCACTATGGCCCTTCAGGTGCCACATGCAGTACATCCAGGATACTACGGATCCCATCCCTTGACTTGCGTGCCCTGTGAGGCTATCGCACTGTGACCCATGTTTTTCTTTTTGTTTTCGTTTTGTGGTACGCGTTGCTTTTCGGATTTTTGCTATGTGTCGGTTTTACATTTTCGAGGACGAAAATTTTTAAGGAGGGGAGAATGTAATATCCCTGATACTTTTGGACCTATTTTGAACCTATTTTTCATTTACCTCGATAAGCGTGCCCGAAAAAGTTGCGAGATATTTTTGGGTTTTTGGATAGCTTAGTGTATGACGAGTTTGGTGACCAAAGGATTTTAGCTTTGGACTTGTGAAAGTCATATACACGATGACTTATACATTAGGTTGGGTGTTTGTGTTTTACACTGAAAATTAATGCAATTTAAGTAGATAAGTTTGTAATTTTAAAAATCTAGATATTTGGTTGTTTTTAATATTATAAAGAAAGGGGCTTTGAGGAGAAGTTTCACTTCTCTCTCTCTCTCTCTCGTTTGAATCTAATTTTGCAAACCTTTGCCTCTTACTTTGATCTTAGATCATTGGTGATTGTGAATCCCTCTCCCCATCCCAACCATTGACAAACCTTGTATTCTTTTTCTAATCGGTTTAAGCCATTGAAAGAGAAGGATAGGGGAGAGGGGAGTTCTGTGTGGGTCAGAACCTGTGCTCTTGAAGCAAGGTTGGTATGGGCTGATTTGAGGTTCAAGCCTATTAAACCTCGAAGATTAGTTCCGGTACTTGAATTTCGTGCAACGGGAGCGATGGACTAAACTTCAAGAGGTAGGCTTTCAAACCGCTGAGTTAAATTTTATTAGCTTTGCTTAGAGTAGATTCTTAGTGATTATGTAGAGTTAAACAGACTGTGGTTGATTAAGCAAAAGGGTCCGAAGATCCAAATTTTAACAAACCCAGACCTGGAGAAATTCGAGGGTCGAAATTGGAATTCGACCATCGAATTGAAAATTGAGGGTCGAATTTGGGTTTTTAGGCCTGATACATATTTTGGAAATTCGAGGATCGAATTTGAATTCGACCATCGAATTTCAAATTCGACCATCGAATTTGAATTCGAGGGTCGAATTTTGCCCTGTTTCTGGCCTTTGAATTTTTGTCGGAATTTTTTTATCGGCAAGCTTTCGGGTTTGACTTTTTTACCACTATTAACACTTGCAGTGTTAATCCTTGTAGGGTTTGAATGGAAGTCCATTGTGAGGACTGCCTTGCTTATTTTTGGATAGGTTTTTGTTGAGGTAGGGGAACCTTAACTTAATGTACATTATATTATGAGTTTTGGTTACTTATAGTAAGCATTGAAATCTGAATTTTGATGAAACTGGACATGATTAAGAACTCTGAAATTTTAATATAAGGACTCAGAAATTGAACTTCTGAATCTCATTTTAATGAGAACTTTGAATCAGAACTTAGAAAATTCAAAAAATGTATTAATTACATAATATACGATATGTTTAGTATTGCATTTGATTTGAGGCACATACGAATGAAACCCTAGATCCTACCAACCGTGTTGACGGTAATTCTATTTGGCGCAAGTTTCCCTCATAGAGTAGGAGCTTGTCGCACTTCCGAAAAAGGGTTCATGAACGATGATGGTCAGTAGGGTTTCCCATCAGTAATACACCTTGCTCTCATGCTATATGTAATTTGGGAGATAAAATTAAGTTATAAATTTAAGACAAGAAGCATGCCTAATTTGGAAATTTGAAAATATCAGACACATTGAATCAGCTTTTGACTTTCTATTTTGAATTGGAAATGTAGTTTGCAAAGCATCTTTTGAAAACCTTATTGATCCGATTTTGTCTTTGAAAAACCTTCACTTATGATAAAATGCTTTAGATAAGTTTCCTCTATTGAGCTTCGATGTTAGCTCACCCTAACTATACGTCACAGGTGCTGAGACTAACCTAGGTTCAGACGATCTTGATCTGAAGGACTCCGACTACATTCCTGAGGAGGAATTGGAGACGCCTGCTGAGGAGTTCTTCCCCTGATTTTTAGATTGCCTTTTGGTACTTTTGTTAGAATTATTCTTTGAATATTGGGCCCTAGGCCAATTGTTTTATCTTTTTGGATATCACTTGAGGAACCATCATTAGGAACCACTATTTTAGGTGTTGGATTGGCCATCACCGGTGGTTCTTCCTGATTCGTCATGGTGATATATTATTTTGATTAAGCTTTTATTCTTGCTTAGTTTTGTTTTGCCTCTGCTTAGACCTATGTTATGCTGTCTGCTTCTGTTTGTTTACGGTTTATTGAGAAATCAATAAGTTGATGAACCGGCCTTTCCTATACCTTAGAGATTGGAAAAGTCGGGTCGTCACACAATGGGTTTGAATTGGCTTTAAATGTAGGTGCGAACAGAGGTACCTATTAAAAATCATCGAAAAATTATGCTATTGCACCTAATTTCAAAGAAAATTGATGGGTTATCAAAAAAATAGTAATAATTGATATTTGGACCTATGTGGATTGTACTTATTCCATGGATTATCTAAAACCTAGTGGTTCTACTTTTGCTACTTTTTATACCTTTTAGTTTGATATCTTTTGATGGTTCAATCTGTTCTTTTGTATATGCTTTTTGCGATCTATGGATGCTTGGCATAAGGCTATGTGGTTGTCTTTTCTTATGGTTCTTTTGCTTTGCTTATGCCTTCTTATGATCGGCATATGGATGTCTTGTTACATTGCATAATGCGGTGTTGCTTTGCTAATGATTTTCTTTTACTTTGTGCATTTGGTTATAGCTTCTGGCCTCACATATGATTGTAACTTTGATTCCTTTGCTTTCTGCTTCAGTATTTCTATAATTTTTGTGCTTCGATCTACTCGACCCTATCACCTAGATCACCTATTTTGTGTGCTTTGTATTTTGATTTGTACACCATGAGTCACGGTGAGATTGTTTCCCGGCACGTGACACTCGGGGTGTAGGCATCCATGTATGGATGCAATTCACTATGACCCTTCGAGTGCCACATGTAGTACATCCAGATTACTACGGATCTCATCCCTTGACTTACGTGCCCTGTGAGGCCATCGCACTATGACCCATGTATTTTTGTTTATTTTAGTTTTGTGGTTTGCATTTGCATTCCGGCTTTGTGCTACGGGTGGGTTTTCTTTTCTAGACCTGTTGGTGTGACTTTTACATTTTCGAGGACGAAAATTTCTAAGGATGGGAGAATGTAATATCCCTCATATTTTAGACCTGATTTCAGTTACCTCGATAAGCATGCCAGGAGAATTTACTGGACGAGTCCGAGTTATTTGGATAGCTTAGGGTATGATGAGAGATGTGGTAAAAGGATTTTTTATTTGGACTTGTGGAAGTCATATACACGATAATATATATGCTAAGTAGTTTGTATGTGCTTAACACCAAAAACTAAAGCAAGATAAGTGGATAGAATTGTAACCTTAAAAATCTAGATATTATGTGGTTTGCGAATTAGTATTATAAGAGGGAGGTGTGAAGGAGAAGTCCTAATCTTTCCTCCTTCACGTAAGAATTAGAACTTTGAGCTCTTGCAACCATTTGCCTCCTTGCTTTGATTTTAGATCCCTTGTGATTGAGAATTCCTCTCCCCATCTAAACCATTGATAAGTCTTGTGACTTGCTTCTGATCTGTTTAAGATATTAAGAGAGAAGAATAGGGGAGAGAGGATAATTCTATGGAAGTTTTGGTCTGTTGCTCTTGAAGCAAGATTGTGATGGACTAACTTGGAAGTCCAACTAACTAAACCTTGAGGTTTTGTTCCGGCACTTGAATTTGGAGAAACGGGAGCCGAAGGATTTAACTTCAAGAGGTAGGCTTTTAAACACCTTGGACTAAGGTTATTTATGTCTTGCTTAGTTTAGATAAATATGTATAGAATAGATAATAGGTTTTATTTTTGGAAGATTAAATTGCAATGATTTTAGTTTTCAAAAGTTTCTTTAATGAATTCACAATTGCCATCAATATAAACTAATGCAAGAATTGACAATCTAAACTTTAATGATACCTTGGATCATGTTATTCGATGTTTGGGCATTCTACACAGTCACCGCGTAGGCTCGACCCTGAACTGTAGGTCGCAACGATTTCTGCGTAGAGGATGGCGTAGTCTTTCCCTTGTCCGCCTCAGGACAATCCCTAATCATATGACCAACCTATCCGCATCTGAAGCATCCTCTAGTGTTCCTTCGACAATCCTCCGTCTTATGTGGTTTCCCACATCGTGTACATGCTAGACTAGGAACAGGAGTAACAGCTGGTCCACGAGATCCCTGAGCCATAAAAGCCCCACTCGCAGTCGTGCTTGCAGCTCAAAAAGGTCGCACTGGTGAAGAACTCTGCGATCGCTGATAGGAAGAAGATACAGGTCCCAACGTAACAGCCGGATTGGAATACAATGGCTGAATAGGATAGTGAGGAGGTTTCGAAAACCTCGGCTTTTTGTTAGCCTGCTCAGACGCACTCAACTGTCCTTGGCCGAGCCGATTTCTATTTCCCTGTTCTCGCCTCAAATACTATTTCTAGATGTCTTCTTCACCAATGAGGGCTTTTGACATAACGCCCGCAAAAGCCTCCATTTCCCACATCGACACCCTCTCTTGAATGTTTGGCCTCAAGAAACTTCTGGGCCCTCATCAACTCAGTGACCACATGTAAGGGTGCGAATCGTGCAAGCCTATCAAATTTTGTGTCGTACTCGCGCACCGACATCTCATTCTGTTCCAACTTAATGAACTGGACTTCCCACTGATTTCGTATGATCTTTGGAAAATACTGATCGTTGAACGTGTCCATGAACTCTGCCTAAGTCCATGGAGTGTTGGGATAGTCTTGCTCTTGATTTCTGGATACCGTTTTCCACCGAGGACTGACCTCACCCAATAGCTTGAAGGCTGCCCAGCGCACCTTCTCAACATCGGTGCACTGCAACACCTCAAAGATTTTCTCCATTTCGTCGATCCATCCCTCGGCCTCTATGGGATCTGTCTGCCCCGAGAAAGTAGGAGGTCTCATCCTCCTGAACTCTGCAAAACCCCCAGGCTGATTTCTTACTGCCAACAACTTTGTCTGTCGATCCATTGTCGCAGTCTGCCGAGCCATATTGGTGGCCAAAGCCGCCAATACTTGGTCAATATTTCCTCCGCCTCTACCAGTTCCCAATGGATCAGCATTAGGACCAGTCGCCACTCTATCTCTCACTCGCGAGGTACCTACGCCCTCATCAATCTCCTCGATACGAGACATTCTAGTCCCCTCTCTACCTCGGCCCCTGCCTCTAAACCGTGGAGCCATGCTGATCTGTCATTATTGAAGAACAATAACAATGGATCAGTATTGATTATAAAGACAATCATGCCCTTAGTCCTAAGACTCTGAACCTAGAGCCTCGCTCCGATACTAACTGTGACGACTCGACTTTTCCAAGGTATAGGAAAACCGGTTCATCAACTTATTGATTTCTCAATAAGCTGTAAAACTAATAAAAGCCGGTAACATAACATAGGTCAGTATAGAAGCAAAACAAAATAAGCAAGAACAAAAGCTCATATAAAATAATATATCACCCTGAGGAACCAAGAAGAACCACCGGTGATGGCCAATCCAACACCTAAAATAGTGGTTCCTAATGATGGTTCCTTAAGTGATATCCAAAAAGACAAAATAATGACCTAGGGCCCAAAATTCAAAATAATTCTAAACTAAAAATACCAAAAGAACGAATCCAGATCAAGGAAATAATTCCTCTGCTGGGGTGGTCTCTAATTCCTCCTCAGGAATATAGTCGGAGTCCTTCAGATCCCAGACTAGTCTCAGCACCTGTGACGTATAGTCGGGGTGAGCTAACATCGAAGCTCAATAGAGAAAACTTATCCATTTGCATTTTTATCATAAGTAAAGGTTTTTCAAAGACAAAATCAGATCAAATATGGTTTTCAAAAGATGCAGTGATGTCTAAATTCCAGTTCTAAAATAGAAAGCCAAAAGATGATTCAATAAATCTGATGTTCTGATGTTTTCAAATTTTGAATTAAGCATGCTTCTTATCTTAAAATTATAACTTAAAAATAATCTCTCAAATTACATATTAGCATGAGAGGACGAGTATCACCGATGGGAAACCCTACTGACCATCGTCGTTCATAAACCCTTTTTCAGAAATGCAACAAGCCCCTACGTAATGAGGGAAACTTGCGCCAAGCTAAATTACCGTCAACACGATTGGTAGGATCTATGGTTTCGTTCGTATGTGCCTCAAATCAAATGCAAATGCTAAACATATCATATTTTATGTAATTAATACATTTTCGGATTTTCGGAGTTCTGATTCAAAGTTCACATCCGACGATGAGGTTCGGAAGTTCAAATTTCTGAGTTCTTATATCAAAGTTTCGGAATTCTTAATCATGTATTGTTTATCAAAGATCAGATTTCATGCTTGCAAACAAATAACCTAAACTTATAATAGAATGCAAATTAGGTTTAGGGTTCCCCTACCTCGACTCAATTCGGTCCAAAAACATGCAAAGCAGTCCTCACAATGGACTCCTATCACAAAACCTTCAATGATTAACACCAACGGTGCTAATTAAGTCCAAGAAATCAACTAAAAGACTCCCCAACATTTTCCAAAAGTTTCCAAAAAACAAAAAAAAATAGGGCAAAATTCGACCCTAGAATTTATATTCGATGGTCGAATTAAAATTCGACCCTCAAATTCCCCAAAATTACATTAGGCTATAAAAGCCCAAATTTGGCCCTCGAATTGAAATTCAACCCTCGAATTTCTCCAGGTCTGTGTTTGTTTAATTTTGTCTCCTTTCATGCAATTTAATCTTCCAAAAACAAAACCTGTTATCTATTTTATACACACCATTTATATAAACTAAACAAGACATAAATAACCTTAGTCCAAGGTGTTTAAAAGCCTACCTCTTGAAGTTAAATCCTTCGGCTCCCGTTTCTCCAAATTCAAGCACCAGAACAAAACCTCAAGGTTTAGTTAGTTGGACTTCCAAGTCAGTCCATCACAATCTTGTTTCAAGAGCAAGAGACCAAAACTTCCACAGAATTATCCTCTCTCCCCTATCCTTCTCTCTTAATATCTTAAACAGATCAGAAGCAAGACACAAGACTTATCAATGGTTTAGATGGGGAGAGGGATTCTCAATCACAAGGGATCTAAATTCAAAGCAAGGAGGCAAAGGGTTGCAAGAGCTCAAAGTTCTAATTCTTACGTGAAGGAGGAAAGATTAGGACTTCTCCGTCACACCTCCCTCTTATAATACTAATTAGCAAACCACATAATATCTAGATTTTTAAGGTTACAATTCTATCCACTTATCTTGCTTTAGTTTTCGGTGTTAAGCGCATACAAACTACTTAGTGTATATATTATCGTGTATATGACTTTCACAAGTCTAAATCAAAAATCTTTTGACCACATCTCTCATCATACCCTAAGCTACCCAAATAACTCAGACTCGTCCAGTAAATTATCCTGGCATGCTTACCGAGGTAATCGAAATCAGGTCTAAAATATCAGGGATATTACAACATCAAACTTTGTTCTCGGATCACTTTTTGAGAGATCTACCACGTGAAATCAAATTATTACCGTAAGATAGTAAGACCATGATCTCAAGATCTATGTGTAAATGTTATAGACGAAAAACGTAGTCAACAGATTAAGCACGCGAAACATGAGTTGAGCCTACTTTGAATCAGATGATGGAGATTTTTTTTCATCCAAATCTTTAACATATATCTTGAGGTCTTGGGCCTTCCATCAAACGGTCATATTTTGATACCGTGTGGCTTAGATGCCACAAAATGAACATGTTCATGGGTGTACATCAAACGTGGTTGTCAAGTCACTTTTCGGGAGGTCTGCCCCGTGAAATCAAAATCTTACCAACTGATGGTAGGACTATGATTTCAAGATTTATTGTGCTAGAAATTGAGACGAAAAACAATCTCAACAGTCTATTCAAAAGTGTCAACGATTTTGGCACATGAAACTACTTTGAATAAAACGATGAAGATCATTTTTCATCCAAATATTTGACATAAAAGATGTTGAAATCATCTGCTTACCAACAGACGAGCATACCATCTAATGATCATATTCATCCCATAAAATGAACATGGTCATAAACGTGGTTCTCATATCACTTTTCAGGAGGTCTGCCACTTGAAATAAAAGTCATACCATCTGATGGTAGGACCGGGATCTCAAGATTTATTGTGTCCAATATTTAGTCAAAAAATGATCTCAACTGTCTATTCAAAACTGTCAACGGTTTAGGCACGTGAAACCCGAGTTGAGAATGCTTTGATGAAGATAATGGAGATCAGTTTTCATCCAAATATTCGACATAAAAGATCTTGACATCATGGGCATGCCATCAGACAATCATATTTTGATTTCTTGTGGCACACATACAAAAAAACTAACATGATCATGGGCGGACATCAAAGATGGTTCTCAAATCACTTATCCATACATCTGTCATGAATAATTCAGTTCTTACCATCCGATGAGAGGACTATAATCTCAATATATATTCTCTTGAAGATTGGGACAAAAAAGGTTCTCCATCGTCAATCCAAAGTAGACCATGGTCTCAATATCTATTATCTCGAAGATTGGGACAAAAAACGATCTGCACTATCATTCAAAGTAATCAACAGTTCAAGCGCATGAAACCCAAGTTGATTCAGACAAAGGAGATTTTTTCATCCAAATCGTTAACTTAATAGAACTTAAGATCATTGGTTTACCATCGGACAGTCATATTTTGATTCTACGTGGCACACATTCAAAAATATGAACATGATCACGAGCGTACATCAAATGTAGTTCATGGACTACTTTTTGAGAGGTTTACCGGGTGGAATCAAAATCTTGTCCTATGATGGTAGGGCCATGATGATCTCAAGATTCATTTCGTCAAAGATTGAGATGAAAAATGATTTTCTGTAAAATTATTTGTAGTGCTCATAAAAATATTTAAAAATAAAACTTTTTTTTTCTATAATAACTTTGTAGATTAACACATGCAAATCACACACACTCACACACACACACACACACAGATATATATATATATATATATATATATATATATATATATATATATATATATATATATATATATATAAGTTAATATTTATTATATATTTTTATTTTATCAAATCTATCCTTCTTTTTATCATTTAGATTATTTGTTAATAAATAGATAGATGAGAGGGTTAATTTGATCATTTTTGAAGTACAGGTATCTTTCTTTCATATTTCATATTATAATTTATATTTAAAATTATTTAATAATGATATCATATATATTTTTTATAGCATAAGAACAACAAAAAAAATAAAAATGATAATATTCGAAAGCTCCAAGTCAGGCTTTAGCCCGGCCCTAGACTGCTAGGGCTAGGGCTAGGGCCGACCATGTTAAAGACAGCTAGGGCTAGGGTAGACCATATTAAGGCCCCCCTAGGGCTATGGCCAAAGCAATGTAAAAGCCCGACCCATTGACAATCCTACTGTCAGTTCTCTCATGATTCTCTCATGATCTCAAGATCCATTATGTTAAAAATTTGGTGGTTGTAAATTGAACGATTCAATTTTCATTTCAATCTTTCACACAATCGATGTTGAGATCAATGGTGTACCATCATATGGGCTTTGAGTGTGTTGAATCAAATGATAGAGATTATGTTTTGTGCCAATCTTTGGCATCAAAGATCTTTACATCATGGCCTCCAAATCAAATTGCTTAGATGGCATTCAACATGGCACAAATCCGAAAAATACCGTTGGTATTTTTGTACTGAAAAAGTGTAAAACCAAAATAGCTTTTGTACATTTTTGGGAAGGGAGAAAGTGAATGAAAGAGGACTCTTACTATATATGAGATAAAAAAGGTAAGAAATTATTTTCTGAAGTCTCCGAAGGAAAGAGGACTCTTGCTATTTTCTCAAGTTTTTAGGTGCAATTTAGGCTAGGTAGGGATAATTTGTTCCTAAGATTGTGTGGAAAGAAAACTTCACAGAAATTATTTGTGCTTTTATAATAGTACTAGTAAATATGCACGTGCGTTGCACGTGTTAATTTATAAAATTTAATAAATATGGGTAATATAACTTATTATATTTTTATTTAAGGTTTTAATTTATGTTTTCCATGTGATTGTGCAAGACAAAGTTATTTTATTTTATTTTTAATAAATTAAGATAACTTTATTGAAGATAAAATAAAAATTTGTGTTTATTATAAACGATAGAAAATTTTTAAAAAAAATTAGAAATGGAATTATACTTTGTTCAGGAGCTTTTTCAATACTCCTCAAAATTTTTGAACATACAGTTTTTTTGAGAACCTACTCTTAGAATCTATTGACTATATTGTTGGAGATAAATGTAAATCATAGAAAACGATATACTAATCTATCAAGTGTGTTCATAGCAGCTTTGGGTGTACATAAACTTTTCTCAATTTCCTTTCTTTTCATTAAATAAGATAGTAAAAATTGGTTGTTAATGATACACAGATTATCTCAAGATCCATTGTGTGGAGGATTCGGAAGAGGAAGGATCTCTATTTTGTGATTCAAAACAATCATATAGTTTTTTAAATGGGTGCCCTCAAAGATTCAATGGGTACAAATGAAGGTTTCTTTAAAAAGTGTGTTAATAGGAGATCTCAAACGATCCATCAACTTACCTTAAGTTGAACTTTGATCATATCTTTCTTTAATTTAAACTTTTATTCCAGTTTTAATTGGAAGGTGAGAATTAATCACCATATTTTTGTATCTCATATTTGATTAGATCAGACTCAAACCTCTAGTGTGACCTCACCCAAATTAAAAAAACCCAGGATCTAATAAAAAGACCCCTATTTCCCATGATTTTCATAGATAAAAGACCGGGTTCCGATGATCAAATTTATGTGTCAACCCAGTAAAAAGTCTTGGTCAAGCAGGTCGCGTATTAGGTCGACCTGACCCGTGATAGCCCTACTATTATCATGGGCTTAAAGTTTGCATAGTGTGAATGGCATGCATCTATGAGGGGGTTAACAATCAACACCGAATTTTAGGTAGAGATAAGATGTATCATCATCTTTGAGCAATACCTTGTTCATGGACGACCCGAGTGGCCTAATTTTTAATCGAGCATAAAAATTTGCTTCACGCCTTGCACATTTATAGTTTAAGCTTAAAAAATGTTGCTTAGGTCCAACCCAAAGGGGTTCGGATGAGCTTGGGTTAAGTTTTATTGTAAAGTATTAAAAAACTGACTCAATCTAAGTTCAATCACTAATAAGGCCTGATATTTAGGCCCAAGCATGACCATTCAGATAATAACATTTAGTCAGAATCAACTCCTTTAGAGCATGGATGGCCAATTTTTTTATGGGGACTAAAAATTTAACTCGAACTCAGTATTGTCGTCATGTGACCTTAAAATATCATGGTACCCATTACAACCTAGATAATAAAAATTAAAAAGGAATTAAATTTCATTAGGTGTGCCCAATAAACAGCATAAATAAAAAAAAATGAATGCTACCGTCACACTGATTTTTGTTGTTGCTACACCATTTAAGCAAACTAAATTAGGTTGACTGTTTGAAATTGAATATGGAGATTAATTTTTTCCCCACACAGTAGGATTTGAGGTCATAGGCCTAGCATAGATAGTCTGATGTTAATTTCATGTAGCACACATGTCAAAAAGTGAATGTGATTAGAGTGTACCATTAAATGTGGTTCACATTCACATTTTCATCAATATATTATAAGTGACTTTTTGATGAAAATGACAATTCAATAAAAATAAGGTATATATATCAAATGAGTGCGTATAGAATTAGTTTGTGGACCATTGATAGTTTGTTAGTTAGTTTTGGAGATGTGTGACATGTGGAATCAAGGTAGACCATGATCTCAAGATCAATTATATGAAAATAAGGTATGTATCAAATGAGTGTGTATAGAATTATTTTATGAAACAAAAATACTTTTAAAACACATTTATGAATGAATTATAAAGTAATGAAAGGATAGTGAAAAAACTTTTTCTTGAATGTTTTTATTAGCACTACACATAGACCTGCAAGAATAAATGAAACATCAATATATTCTAAGTGACTTTTTGAAACATCAATAAAAAAATTACTAATGCACATTTTAAAAATATTTATATCATATTAGTGCATATAGAATCAACTCTAGGTTGATTTCATATAAGGTTGTCAACGGGTTCGATCGAATTGATACCCAACCTGATATTTTAGTGGGTCGGGCAGATATACTTGACGTGAGAGGTTGGGTTGAGAATGGGAAGGTGGTTGAAATCTCTAAAAAATATTATTTTTGGGCATGGTGCCCTTCAATTTATGGTCTAGCCATGAACTGAAGAAAGCTTTGGTGGCTAATTCTTGCTTTCCAGCCCCAAATTGGAGGGTGGTGTGTCTTCTTTGTTTCTTTGTAACATGTTTTTATTCTGTTATATTTCAAAACCTCAACCTTTGTTCAAGTTATAAAAGCAAATGGATTAATATATATTAATCATTTCCCCTCAGTTGAACAAATCAGATTTCTCTCTTCTGAGTTTGATAATAGTGCCTTTTCATACCGCTAGAGGGAACAAAAGAGGATAGAAAGAAGATTTATTGAAAGAGTTGAGCTACACCATTAGATCATGATCCAACTATGAGGTTTGGGCATAGATCAGATGGCAATATGAAATGTGAAATGAACTAAGAGGAAGCTATATCATTTGATCATGATCAAACTATGAAGGTTGGACACAGACCAAATCAGAACATGAACTGTGAATTGAAGTAAGATGAAGCTACACACTTACTCAATGGTCAAACTATAATGGTTAGGCACAGACCAAATCAAGATGAACTGTGAACTGGAGTAAGAGGAAGCTACACCATTAGACCATGACCAAAGCAAAACAAAAAAAGCAAAAGCATCAAGTTCCAAGCCATAAAATAAAAGCAAAGCTCATAAAATACAACAAAATAATATGAAAATAGAAGAAAGAAATTAGAAAACTAAGGGAAAAAAATTAACATATAAAAGAAAAACTCTAAAATTTTTGTACATAATGAACACGAGAAAGACGATATTCATCTACATTTGTAAGATTTTTTTTTTTTTGAATGACGATATTCATCTACATTTGTAAGATTTACATGCTAGCTCACATGAACTTTTTTTTATTATTATAGCTTCAAATTGTAAGCTAAATAGATAAGTTTTGAGACACTAAAAGCAGTTTCTGACTATAAAACAATGAATTGGAATTAAAAAAGCTTAATTTAAAATTCAGATACATAAACAGAAGCTTCAAAACTCTAGCAATTCAGATACATAAACAGAAGCTTCAAAATGCTAGCCAACTAACCATCTAAAAAAGGACCCATGAATAAAATTGAAAGCACCAAGTACTTAGGCCCTTTATAAGTAAATGGGCTACTTAATAAAAGCCATGGTTAAAAATATGACCTGGACAGGGTTTAGGAGAATGTACGGATGCTGCTTTAGCTGGGTAAACTCATCCTTCAGATAGGAGGCCAAGTCAAACATTTTTTCTTCTCAAGTTTGGTTTAATGCAAAGAATTGATTGACAAGACAAACCCAACTAATGTGTTTTCTCTATCAATTGTCAATCATTCAACTATTAAATGTGTTGGTCATGATCAGAGTTTTGTTATTATCCACATAATATTAAATGAATTCAAGAAACAATATGAGATGTGCATGTCAGAAATGTGTGTTCAATTAGAAGTCTAGTAAAAGTGCACGTGTGTTGCACATGTTAATATAAATGTGGAGACACCATCGAATTCATCTGATTTAAATGTCACATTCTAAAGTTCTTCTATCTCTATCATATGACTCAACACAATAAATGACCATCATCTCATCCATATTTGACTGCTTTGAATCATATAATAGAGATTTTTTTTATACCAATCTTTTGTATTAAACATCTTTAGATCCTTCAAATTCGATGGCTAAGATGAAGTTTTCACTTGGCCTAAGTCTTCCAAATACCAAGTCTTTCCTTTAAAGGATAGCTCTAATTATACCTATAACATCCCCGAAATTTGGGCTTCGAATAGTGTCCTCAAGGTGCATGTCAGTCTGGTCATATGTTTGACCAAGAGGAAGTCAACTTAATGACTTAGGCTAGACTAGGCTTGTGGTGAAATGTACACCTAGGTGTGTGGTGTGAGTCTTGTTATAAGGTCATGTACACCTGTTAAGGGTGTATGTGCTTTGCACCAAATGTATGGAAGGGGTTAAATAAGTTAAAAGCAAAGAGAAGTTATTTCTCTTGGGTTATTGTAGTTAGTTGGAGATTTATAAAGAGAGAGAGAGAGAGAGAGATTTAGAGATAGGGATTTTCTTTTGATCCAAAGATAATATCTACCTTATGGATGTTAAATTTATGATATGAGAAAGTTGTGGTGAAACCCTTGAGGAAGATCTAAGGGTTTTGAGCTTGGGATTGATCAAGAGAGGAGTTGGAGAAAAGGGTTTTGAAATCCTCTTTTGTTGAGAAGATCATGGACCAAATCCATGAGAGATCTAGTATTTAAGGTATGTATTTAGTTGATTATGATCATTAATTGATGTATTTATGATGGGCAGTTTGGTGTATTAAATGTGATTTTAAATAGGATAAGAATAGAGTTTTCGAGAAGCTCGAGCTGTAGAGGTAGCTATTCCTCGCGCGCGCGGTTATTATAGCTCGCTCATGCGAGGAGGAGACAAATATAGAGAGAAAATAAGTTATGTTCTCTCTCGCGCGAGATAGTTTTGTAGAGGAAAACTCGCTCGCGCGAGATTCAGGTGACCTCGATTATAATCGCTCGAGCGAGGGTAAGAGCTCGCTCGAGCGAGGGTAAGAGCTCGCTCGAGCAAGGACAAGTAGTCGCTCATGCGAGTTATAATCGCTCGAGCGACGGTGAGTAATCACTCGCACAAGGACAAGTACTCGCTCGCGCGAGGAAAAGTGGTCACTCGCGCGAGGCCTAGCATAGATATTTGTTTTACTTAAATTAGTTCTTTGGAGTTATGTTTCCCTAGATCCTTGTGAGTGTTTCTAAGAGAATTTTTTATTCATGTAATGTAGGTTCGGCATATGATTGTTACGCTTGACCCTTATGTAATATTGATATGATTGAGTGATGGCTTTACTTTGAGGTAGGGAATGTTCTGAACTTGTACACTTGATTACGAAAGCATGTATGTAGTGATATTTTGTATATGCATGTTCATTTAAAGAATAGATAAGTGCTTGAGTTTTAAATGCTAAGGAAAGTGTGTAAAACCTTATGTGTGTGCGTACACTAAAATGAGAAAGTGATAAGTATAAGAAAAGAGACATCCTAGGGATGTGTATGAGAACTGGGCATTTGTGTGATGCATCTAAATGTGTGACATCCCAAGGATGTATAGTAATGTGAATGTACATGTAATGAAAAACATGTGAATGGGCTTGGACTACTAATAATTAGCACAATTACACGGTGAATAACTATATATAATACATAATTGATTTAAGGTTTGTAGAATACCCCACCGACACGGCGGAATACCTGTGACTGACTTGGCAGGATATCCGTGATCGGTACAGCTGTCAATCCATACACCTATAAGACATCCCAGGGATATATATGAGTTATGTGTCAGTCGCCTATGTGAAAGGGACTTGGGCTAGATCACATGAAAAATAGTCTTATTGGATGACGATGGAGGGTATTCCATTGGGGCTCGATGCTATATTGCTTGGGGATTAATTAAGTTATTTGATTTAAGTCATGAGACCAGCCCAGTTGTATTATGAGAACTAGTTGAGCATGAGATGACATGTGTAGTGTAGCAATTATATTTTGTTTAGTCTTTTAATATTTCAAACTATTTCCTAAATGTTCTATATTGATTCAAGCATGTTTTCATTATGTCATAAAATGTATGTAAGTAAGATAAATTTACATGTTCTTATATCTTTCCTATTGAGCTAGGATGTAGCTCACCCTTTTAGACTATACGTCACAGGTTTAGTGTTAGTTGTTGCTGCTTCGGGAGACATGGATCCGGAGGATTCAGATTGCGTGCCTGGGGAGGAGTTAGAGCCCCCTCCTGAGGATTTCTTCTGGAGGACCCTCTGCGTACTTTGATAGATTTTTGTGAGAGAGATTGTACGGCTTGGTATGTCCAGCCTTTTGTAAAAGATAATATAAATTTTGTTAAACATTCTTTTGGCGAACCATCTGGGGTGACGGCTATTTAGTCACCGATGGTTCGGGTTGGTTCTTTTGCTCATGCAATGGCATGAGATCAGAACTATCTTTTGGACTTCATGTTTTTGGTTTAACTTATAGAACTGGAGTTTTAGTTCTACATTAGCTCTTTAATGCATGTTTTGCTTTCTAGTTGTGTAGATATACCAAATGTTTCGTGCATGTATATGGGGCATGGCCTCGAGGGTCGTGTTGATGGCACGGGTTTTGGGACACCGAAATCTGGGTTATTATAGTTGGTATCAAAGCTATTTATTTTAGAATTTTTGACAAGTCTTGATTTTGTCAGAACATAGGACATTCTGCTAATGAAACTGTAGTTTCATGATCGCAGAGCGTTATGTCATCTAGAGGGAGGGGTCGACCCAGGGGCGGCCATGATCGAAACTTACGGAGCAGAGACGGTTTTGTCTCGACTTCAAATAGAGTGCCGTTGGGGAATAGGGATGCCCCAGGAGACAGTAGTCAGGAGAATAGAGAGCAAGAGGGGAATCAAGATAGAGATCAGAGAGAATAAGAAAGGGTAAGAGAAAGAAATGAGGAAAGAGAAGAGCGTCAGAGGATGATGCATACTATAGAAATCATGATAAATGCCATGGCTCAGCAAGCGACGTCCTTGGCAACAAATAATGCCAATGACCAGCATCAGCCACCACCTATGCCTCCAGTGGGAACTACACAGCCATTGCCCTCAGCGTTCACAGAGTTTTGGAGGATGCATTCACTGAGTTTTTCAGGGCAAGCAGAGCCAATGGACGTAGAGAATTGGCTAAGTGAGATGGAGAAGGTGTTCAATGTGCTTATATGCACTGAGGATGCAAGTGTCCGTTGGACAGTATATATGTTAGATGGGGAGATAGGCCCATGGTGGAAGTCCGTGTCGAGGACTAGGGCTTAGGAAACCCCAGGATTGCCATGGACATGGGATGAATTCGTGATCGAATTCAACAAATAGTATTTCCCTGAAGTTGTGTGTAACCAGATGGAAATAAAGTTCTTATAACTTGAACAGGGAAAGATGTCAGTAAGGGAATACGGAGTAGAATTTATAAGGCTCGCTCGCTTTGCTCCTGATTATGTGGTTGCCGACTTGATGAAAGCCAAGAGGCTTCAACACGGGTTAAGGCCAGATATTAAGGGGAGAGTGGCAACCTTTGAGCTGAAAACCTATGGAGAGGTTATGAGTAAAGCTCTTGTGATTGAAGAAGATAATGAAGATCGGTATCGGAGGAGAGACCAACAAGGAAGGGGAAGAATGGAGCAGAGTAAGGTGGGAAACTATGAGCCGGTGAATAAAAAGCTGTGATTCGTAGCACCCATTCAGAGGCAACAGTTTCAGATGGGTTTCGTTAAACCGACGCAGACAAACTATCCTAGACTTCCTATGCTTATGTCTGGGAGGCCAATCAGATATGAAAACCCTATTACCACTATCGGAGTATCAGTTTCCCAGGGTTTCTCATGGGCAGCATCTTCTACTACAGTTGAGGCTTGTGCCAAGTGTGGCAAGTCTCACAAAATGGTAGATTGTAGGTAGGGTACTCGTGGTTGCTACAAGTGTGGGAAGATAGGCCACATGATCTGAGATTGCTCTGAGATGAATAAGGAGAGAATGACTTCTGCTTCCATGCTGAGACCGATACAATCAAAGAAGCCGATCGTGCAAGAAAGAGCCTATGCAATTATTACCCAGGAAGCACAGAATGTCAATGACATTATCGAAGGTGAGATTTTTTTTTTAAATTAAGAATTTCAATTACTTAAGATTTTTAGATAGAGAAGGTGCATCCATGTAGGAAGTAGAGTAGACTCATTTCTGTATATAAATTTTGATGTATAAGTATGTTATATATATATACATATATGATATAGGTACCTTACAATTATACGAAAAGGGAAGTGACGTAGCTTATAAAGCTAGAGTATTGATAGACTCAGGGTCTACCCATTCATTTAATACTCCCCGATTTGCAAAGAAGATGAAGGTCAACCAGAGACGTTTGATTTTATCTTGGCTGTATCTATCACTGGAGAATCGGTCAATACGAACTTGGTTTGTAAGTTGGTGAATGTAACTATTAGAGATGGGGGCGTCTTTGAACTGACAGTAAATTTGGTACTGTTGGATATGCAAGGATTCGACGTGATCCTTGGCATGGATTGGTTGTCAACTCATTATACAACAATCGATTATAAGAACAAAGTCGTTATCTTTAGACCGAATACAAGGAGATCATTCTGATTCGTAGGGGTGAGAACGAAGTTTCTGCCACTTGTGTCTGTCGTCAGAGCCGAGCATTTGATCAGAAAGGGATGCAGTGGATACTTGGCATTCTTGAAGGAAGACAAGGAAGGAAAGAACATTATTTCAAAGATTGCGGTTGCGTGTTAGTTTGAAGATATCTTTTCGGAGGAAATGCCAGGGTTACCTCCTAATAGAGAGGTGGAATTCGCTATCGACTTAGCACCTGAAACGGAGCCAATTTCAAAGCACTATACTGAATGGCTCCTGCTAATTTGAAGGAATTGAAAGAGCAGTGATAAGAGCTCTTAGATAAGGGGTTTGTAAGGCCAAGCATGTCTCCTTGGGGAGCACCGGCCTTGTTTGTAAAGAAGAAAGATGGGTCGATACGACTGTGCATCGACTATCGTCAGCTAAACAAACTGATCATCAAAAATCGATACCCATTGTCTAGGATTAAAGATTTATTTGATTAGCTGCAAGGAGCGAGATATTTTTCCAAGATCGATCTCAGATCTGGATTCCATCAACTGAGAGTCAAGGCAAAGGACATTCAGAAGACAGCATTCAGGACACGGTACGGATACTACGATTTCTTGATGATGCCATTTGGTTTGACAAATGCACCGGCATCATTTATGAACTTGATGAATCGGGTGTTTAAACCACACCTAGACACTTGCGTCGTGGTATTCGTCGACGACATCCTGATATATTTCAAGTCAAAGGAGGAACATGAAGAACATTTAAGAGCTGCTCTGCAAACTCTACGTGAACACCAACTGTACTTCAAACTCAGTAAGTGTGAGTTCTGATTAGAGAAAGTTAGCTTTTTGGGACATGTCGTCTCAAAGGATGGTGTCACAGTAGATTCGACTAAGATCGAAGCAGTGGTATAATAGGAACAACCAAAGACGGTGACAAATATCCGTAGTTTCCTTGGTCTAGCTAGTACTATCGACATTTTGTGGAGGAATTTTCAAAAATATCAGGACCACTTATGAGACTCATAAGAAAGGATGCAAGATTTGAGTGGAATGAAGCGTGCGACAAGAGTTTTCAAGAACTCAAGAAGAGACTCACTTCATCTCCAGTACTAGCAATTCCTTCAGGCAGTAGAGGGTTTGCGGTATATAGTGATGCTTTAAATAGTGGTTTAGGCTGCGTGCTCAACCAGAACAAGTGAGTGATTGCTTATGGGTCGAGGCAGCTGAAAGATTACGAGAAGAACTACCCAACACATGACCTGAAATTAGCAGTGATTATATTTACATTGAAATTTAGAGACATTATTTGTATGATGAGACCTTTGAGATCTTCACCGACCATAAGAGCCTTAGGTACTTATTTACACAAAAAGAATTAAATATAAGGTAGCACAGATGGATGAAGTTTCTCAAGGACTATGATTGCTCCATACAATACCACCCCGATAAGGCTAATGTCGTAGCAGATTCTTTGAGTCATAAGAGTTCTACTCATTTAGCTAATCTTAACATGGGGATGCATAGATGGAAGTTGTTTGAAGATCTTTCATTGTATGACATAAATATCAAGGTGCAAGTTACAGGGGCTTTCTTGGCCAACATCACAGTAAGACCGACGATCTTTGAGCATATTCACGAGCTACAGATGAAAGACCCAGAGTTAACCAAAATTTGACAAGATGTGAGTGAGAGCACCAAACCAAATTCTAGATGAAAGAAGATGGTTGCTTACTATTCAGGGGATGCCGTTATATTCCAGTTGATGCAGATCTACGGCAAACTATTCTAGATGAGGCTCACAAATCATGATATGTGATCCACTCCGATAGCACCTAAATGTATCAGGACTTGAGGAAGAGTTACTGGTGGAGAGGTCTGAAGCAAGATGTAGCCAAGTACGTGTCAAGGTGTTTGACATGTCAGCAAGTGAAAGTGGATCACAGACACTCTGCTGGATTGTTGCAACCTCTATCTATACCAGAGTGGAAGTGGGAATCAATCTCCATGGATTTTATTGTAGGGTTACTACATACAACAAAGAGATACAATGCTATTTGGGTAGTCATTAATCGACTGACCAAGTCAACTCACTTCTTACCCTACAATAGATGTACACAACAGAAAGACTCGCGAAGTTGTATATGAAGGAGATTGTACGATTACACGGGATTCCTAGTAGCATCGTCTCTGATTGTGACCCGTTGTATACTTCAAAATTTTGGAAGAAGTTTTAAGAAGGCATGGGTAGTCGATTGGACTTTAGTTCGACGTTTCATCCATAGATTGATGGGCAAACAGAGTGGGTAAATTAGGTGATAGAAGATATGCTCAGAGCATGTATGTTAGAATTACAAGGATTATGGGATCAACATCTACCGTTGATCTAATTTGCATACAACAATAGCTTTCAAGCGAGCATTGGAATGGCACCTTACGAACCTCTCTATGGAGGGCGATGTAGATCGCCTATCAATTGGGAAGAGACTGGTGAAAAGTTTGTATTAGGGCCGAAGTTAATTGAAGATAACGCCATTATTATTCGTATGATAAGAGAGAGACTTAAATCGGCTTAGAGCAGACAGAAGAGCTATGTCGATATCAAAAGAATGAGCGTGGACTATGTCATTGGCGAGCATGTATTTGTGAAGGTATCACCCATGAAAGGCGTCATGAGATTTGGAAAGAGGGGAAAGCTGAGTCCCCGTTACCTTATACTTTGAGGTTTTGGGCCGAGTCGACGAGGTCGCTTATCGCATTTGATTACCTCCATTGTTTGATCGGGTACATAACGTGTTTCATGTATCCATGCTCCAAAAGTATGTAAATGACCCTGCACATATCTTGGGAGGTCAGCCTATCGAAATGCATGAAGACATGACCATGATAGAAGAAGCGGCCCAAATATTAAGATAGAAAAGAACAAGTTTTATACACAAAGGTGATTCCTTTAGTGCTTGTCAGGTGGAAGAATCATCCGGCCAAAGAAGCAACTTGTGAATGTAAAGTGGATGTGAGAGAACAATATCTGAAGTTGTTTAAGGAAAGCAAGATCGCATGCCTCGTTTGAATTTGTAAGAAATGATGCTATCTAAATCAACGCTAAATTCTTGTGAAAGTGTGTCAATTATGATTTGTGGTTACATAACTAGAGGAGTTTTTATAAAGAAAACTTTTATACTACACAAAATCAGATGCCAATGCCACAAAAACATGAAAGTAGACAAGAAATTGAGCCAGAAGATGTTTTTGGGCTCGCTCGCGCAATGACTTAAGCTCACTGGCACGAGCCTTATGTAAATCGAGCGCCATAATAGTTTCTGTGATCGCTTGCGCGAGGACTTAAATCGCTTGCACGAGGACCTGAATATATATATGGGCGTCCACTATTTTCGCCCATTTCCTCTACTCGAACAAGGGTTTTGGAGCGCTAGGGTTTGGGATTTGCATTCAAAGGCTTCAACATGTCCAATTTCAACTTGTTTTTCGCGAATCCGAATAGATAGAAGTGCTTAGAAAGGTGGTTTCTACCCTTTTTCATCTTTTTTTTTGTTGATTTGGTTTGAAACACCTTGTGATGGCCTCTACAAGCCCTAACCCTCAACCTAGAAAGAAGGTAGCGATTCAGCCGCCGTCTTCTCGTAGCAAGGCACCACCTCCACCACCTCAATCATCCACACCAACCCAACCCAATGATTGGTGGGGGGCCAAAATTTTTGAGCCCGAGTGGGAAATACACGAAAGTTTTTTTCCAGGATCCTACGTCCACAAAATGGGCTGCGGACTACCTCGGCATTAATGGTTTGAAACCATTGTTGCAACCATTTAAAGCTCGGTACAATCCGAGGCTTGTTAAGCTATTTTATGAGACCCTTAAAACTAATACCGACGAAACCACTCTCGTCGTTGAGGTAGACGGAAGGGCGTTTGCTTTTGGCAATACCGACATTTCCATCGCCATGAACTACCCTCACACCTTCATCTAGGACCTGCTTTCTCAACCCCCTTTCACCCACGAAGTTAAATTTCAGACTATTGTCGCTGACATTACGGGCGGCAGTACTGCAGGACAATCTATCACTAGGTCCCAATTGCCACCACATATGTGGCCTTTAGACATTATTTTTTTTAAAAAAATATACCCAATCGACCACGAGCAGGAGCGTCGTGGGCCATTTTTGAGGGCTTTACACTCCACCTTTCACAACAGGTGGTTTAGCGCCCCTAGGGTCGCTATGAAGGGCATTGTGCATGCCTATAAAAGGAATGTGAGGGGTGTCATCCCTCCACCCATAAATCGCCTACCCTATGCCCGTCTGATTTCAAGACTCTTTGACTTACGCCATGGAAAAGAGGGTTTTGAGATTTGAAGGGACGAGCCCATACTAACAAACAACATCATTCCATTCATCGCCCAAGATTTAACTCGAAACTTAAAGAGCCTACGAAACAGTCAAAAGAGGAAGAGGGATAGTTAGGTCACACGGCAGGCGGCTCAACCACCACCCGGCCCAGCCTCTCCATCCACTTCGTCTTCCCAGCCTTTCCCTACCATCAACGACAGCATGATGCGTGATATCCTTCTAAAAGGGAGAGAGATTAGATTGCACCAGAGATTTCAAGAGGCACTTCTTATCGATCTTATGACCCACGCATTCCCACGGACATACCGGGAGCGCATAGATGTGTTTCAGAGTGTCATTTTTAGTGCATCTAGCTTGGGTGCTGCTACTAGGGAGACGGCCGAGGAGGGGGCTGTCGGGGAGGAGGTTCATGATGATGATGAGATGAGGAGGAGGACGACGATGACTCTAATTCTGGCTCTGACGAGGAGTACGAGCAGGGTAACGACTAGGTCGTCATCGGAGAGTTAAATTCTTTTTGAAAAAGGTAAATGTTATGTCTATAAAACTTTGATCAAAATGTGGGGATGGAGATCATTCAAACTATCTATTTGGTTATCTTTGGTTATCTTAATGGATGAAATTTTCTATTTTTTTTAAATGTAAATGTTATATATATATATATATATATATAGTTATCTTTATGGATGGTGATTGATTAGACATGGATGTTGGAATGAATGGATAAATTTTTCTACAGGTACATGTGCTGTGTGTCTTATGGATTACACAGGTACCTAAGTTTTTGTAAATTATCTAATTATCTTTGAATGCCTACGGATGTTGTGGTCTAATTATCTAAATGACAAGATGGGGAGCACATGAAATTGTAGTCCTTGTATATGGGTATGTGTGGTACTGTCATGCAGGGATTAATCGTACTGTGTGGGCATTGATTAGAATTATGCCTATGATTTGCGTTTTTATACAGGATCCGTGGTGATTCTGTAAAAATATGCAAATAGTTTAAATATTCTTTTGATGCACGACGGGTGGTCATTGCTACGAAATATATAAATCATTGAGTTTTATGAAGGATCTGTGGTGAATTACAGTTATATACATCGCCATGTATAAATGTGTGTGGGTCGTCCATGAAGGGGACGCCCTTGGGTGCATTTTCGATGACGAAAATTCTCAAGGTGGGGAGAATGTAACATCCCCAAAATTTGAGCTTCAAATAGTGTCCTTGGGGTGCGTATCAGTCTGGTCGTAAGTTTGACCAAGTGGAAGTCAACTTGATGACTTAGGCTAGACTAGGTTTGTGGTGAAATATACACCTAGGTGTGTGGTGTGAGTCTTGTTATAAGGTCATGTACACCTGTTGAGGGTGTATGTGCTTTGCACCAAATGTATGGAAGGGGTTAAATAAGTTAAAAGCAAAGATAAGTTATTTCTCTTGGGTTAATGTAGTTAGTTGGAGATTTATAAAGAGAGAGAGAGAGGTTTAGAGATAGGAATTTTCTTTTGATCCAAAGATAAGATCTACCTTATGGATATTAAATTTATGAGATGAGAAAGTTGTAGTGAAACCTTTGAGAAAGATCTAAGGGTTTTGAGCTTGGGATTGATTAAGAGAGGAGTTGGAGAATAGGGTTTTGAAACCCTCTTTTATTGAGAAGATCATGGACCAAATCCATGGGAGATCTAGTATTTAAGGTATGTATTTAGTTGATTATAATCATTAATTGATGGATTTATGATGGGTTGTTGGTGTATTAAATGTGGTTTTAAATAGGATAAGATTAGAGTTCTCGAGAAGCTCGAGCTGTAGAAGTAGCTATTCCTCGCGTGCGCAGTTATAATAGCTAGCTCGCGCGAGGAGGAGATGAATATAGAGAGAAAATAAGTTTTGTTCTCGCTCGCGCGAGACAGTTTTGTAAAGGGAAACTCACTCGTGCAAGGGCTCACGTGAGCTTCAGGTGACCTCGATTATAATCGCTCGAGCGAGGGTAAGAGCTCGCTCGAGCGAGGATAAGTAGTCACTCGCACGAGTTATAATCACTCGAGCGAGGGTGAGTAATCGCTCGCGCGAGGACAAGTACTCGCTTGCGCGAGGAAAAGTGGTCGCTCGCGCAAGGTCTAGCATAGATATTTGTTTTACTTTAATTAGTTCTTTGGAGTTATGTTTTCCTAGATCCTTGTGAGTGTTTCTAAGAGTATTTTAGATTCATGTAATGTAGGTTTGGCATATGGTTGTTACGCTTGACCCTTATGTAATATTGATATGATTGAGTGATGGCTTTGCTTTGAGGTAGGGAATGTTCTGAACTTGTACACTTGATTACGAAATTATTTATGTAGTGATATTCTGTATATGCATATTCATTTAAAGCATAGATAAATGCTTGGGTTTAAATGCTAAGGAAAGTGTGTGAAACTTGATGTGTGTGCGTATACTGAAATGTGAAAGTTATAAGTATAAGAAAAGAGACATCCCAGGGATGTGTATGAGAACTAGGCATCTCTGTGATGCATCTAAATGTGTGACATCCCAGGGATGTATAGTAATGTGAATGTACATGTAATGGAAAATATATGAATGGGCTTAAACTACTAATAATTAGCACAATTACACAGTCAATAACTATATGCAGTGTATAATTGATTTAAGGTTTGTAGAATACCCCACCGACACAACGGTATACCCGTGACTGACTCGATAGAATATTTGTGATCGGTACGGCAGCCAATCTGTACACCTGTAAGATATCCCAGGGATGTATATAAGTTATATGCCAGTCGCTGTTGCAATTCCCAGTGTGCTTACATTATTTGTTGGTGGTAAAAGCAATTTAAAATTAAAGTAAAACAGGGGGTGGAATCAGCACAACTGAGAAATCCTAGACCTGCAAGATACAGGGTCCATTTGTAGCAAGTTTTGATAAGTAAGAGTTTATCCCATAGGAAAAAGTGATCTACGGCTCCAAGGGAGCCATCTCTAGTAGTCCCTCCAAATCTGACTATAGATCTGGCAGTCCTAAAAGGAGGGGAGTTTAGGGTCACTTATTCTAAGTATCCTAAGGTAGCCTAATGAATTAACTACAGAAAGGGTTGAGAAGATAGATGGAGTGTGGGAAAATAAATATAAAAGGGTGAGAAGCATGCTATTGAGTTCAGATCTGCTGGAATTGATGACTCAGATCCAGGTCTGCTGGTATAGAAATCCTGTCCAATGGCTACATTATCACCGAAGAGGATAAAGAATCCAACTCATCTCTGTGCCATGATCCAATCCCTTAAGGTTATAACCTGTCCACTTAAATGGTCACAGACTATCCCATAGGGTAACCACAATCCAGAGATGGGTCAAAATAAGTTTATCATTGTAGGCACTATTTCATCCAGGCTACAAGCTCAAGAATTCATAGGGAACCTCAACCTCTAAAGCTCTATGTGTGGGGCTAAGGCTGTATAGGACCATGATAGCCCAGACACATAGAACCAGCAAGAGATTGAGTACCACCTTAGATCTAGTTGTCCATTGCTTGAGTGGGACTACAATGGTCTAGTCACAAGCCTACAATCTCCATACCCAAATCAGATATGCCATCTGATGGCGGGTCTATGCTAATATAGGGGAGTCTGCCTCTGTACAATCTCCTACCAGGCTACAAGCTCAGGCTCGAAGAAGAAGGATCCATTTTGGATCGGCGGATTGGATTCACCCTAAGGCTATAACCTGTCCACTTGAATGGTCACAGACTATCTCAGAGGCTATCCTCCTCATGGAGCCCAAAACAAAATAAGAATATTGCTGCCACCACCATGGTCACAAGGCTACCAACTCAGGCTTCCATGGGGATTTCAGATCTAGTGGGTCCTGTGGTGGGGCTAAGGCTGTATCGGACCATGATAGCCCAGACACACAGGTCACTTAGATCTGAATGGGTCCTTAGAATCAGTCCTCCATTGCTTTGAATCACAGCCAAAGCAATGGCGGATCACAAGGCAGCAGCCTTGCACAGAACAGCTCACAGACACACGAATCCCATAAAAGTACAACACCTAATCATAAATTCCATTAATCTAATCTCAATAAACATACATAGGCATGGCCAGCAAGTGCTGGGCCATGGAGAGAAGAAAAAGAAAAAGGAAAACTACTTAAAACTATAAAAGAACAGAAAAGAAAACGATCTCAGATCTCTTATCAGTGATAAGGTCTGAGCTCTTCTGGGGGTCTAAGTCTAAAAGTCTCCCTAAACCTAAACCAGGCTTAAGTTTATATAGTAGTGGGTGTGGCGGCGCATTAGGGTTAGGAAACCCTAAGTTTAGTGACGCCACATGGCCTATTAATGATCCTTAGATGCCTCGGGGCGCGTGCACAAAGATTTGAGCATGGGAGTGCATGCCCTAATCGCTGGAAATCCCCAGAATGTCCTCTACAGATCGATGGAAGTTGGAGTTCAGAGCTTCTCCAGGTTGCAGTCGATTCCCAGACTTGTCGCATGGTAGCACTGACTTCGCGAGGATGAGTTAGCATTAAAACTTCAGACGTCGCGGGGTTGCAGCTTCTTGATGCTTTGAGCAGTCGTGAGGTAGATAGTTAAGCTCTCGCTGGATTGAGCTTCGCGAGGTTGGATTGCTACTTGTGAATAATGCGGGAACTGCGTGAGCATTCCATTTCACAATAGATCTTCACGAGGCTTACTTTGGCTTCGCGAGGCTGCTTTCTTCCTGAACAGTGTGAGAACTGCGTGAGAAGTTCACTTCTTAATGGAACTTCATGAGGATCCTCGCGATAGCTTTGAGGCTTTTCTGAACTGCGCGACAACTCCTCTTGACATTTGCATCCCGCGGCTACTGTGCAATAGCTGCGCGAGGTAGGATTCTGAAGCTAGTCTGTCACTCAATTGCGCGAGAAGTTGTTGTGAAGTCTTGGGACTTCGCGAGGACTGGGCGAAGCATATTTTTCTAAATCCTCTGGAGCTTTATCAGCTGCGCGAGGCTTGCCTTAGGTCTGGATTCATGGCTCATTCTTCTGAGGGACTTCTGGTGCCAATACAGGCTCCTTAACATGATTTATGGCCTTATTGCATTACTGTTTATTATCTACAGAAAACACTTAACAAATCTTTATTAGATGGCTAAGGGTCTAATCAAAGGCTAAGTTAAGGGGTGAAAAGTGATACTTTTCAGGTCTTAACACACCCCCAAACCTAATCTTTGCTAGTCCCTTAGTAAAGCTACATTAAATCAACTACAGAAATTAAATGCCACTTTCGTAGGGAGCACGAATACATTTAGCATATGTACCAAGCCTTTTAAACCCCTAGGTGATCCCTAGTGGAGGAGTGAAGTCTCCTGAGGGTTTTCAGTGAAGACACCCACAAACTTCTTAATGAGACAGTTAACAAAAGTGCATTATTATCAAGTGAGTAGTCAAGAAACAGAGTTAGTTCACCCTTGAATCATTAAAAATATAAGAAATTCAAACACATTGGCTGCACAGAAATTTAAGCAGTATAAGCTTCTCATGAAAGCACAACATTTCCAATCAGTTTACACCAGAGACACTACACAGGTGTGTCAACATTGAGCTCATCACTGGATCAAAAATTAGTTTGTAGATTATACTTAATGCATTCAAGATCAGACCCAAAACTCTCCATGGCATACTCTCATAAAGAACTGTTGAGGGTTTCATTTTCTCTCAAGCTCAAGAGCAGTTACATCCCCTAAATGGGTCTGTAAGTATGAGCATATGCATAGCTCTGAAGTTCTGGCATCATTGACAGATCCTCACCATCGATTGGATAACTCTTTATCTCCACATGACAGCTCACTCAACTTTGGATCACAAGGGCTTTAACTGGGCTGTAATGTGGCTTATGGAGTGGGGTTAAAACTAGAATGGAGGGTTGAAAAGGGATGCAAAATTGAGAAATCAGTAGGTGAAGGAGATGATTCATGACTTCACCTTCTTTAATTCAGCTCCTTTCATCTTCTTTGAGGTTTTCAGATTTGAAGTGATCAGTTTCTCTTCTTGATTTCTATTTTTTCCAATGAAAGTTTCCTCTTTACTCCTCTCTTACTCCTCTTCATTATTATTTTTATTTCTTTTTTTCTTTTTCTTTTTTTCTTCTTTTTGTTTTGTTTTTACTTTGATGAAATGCCACCATTTTCTCAGTTACCATATTGCCAGAATTTGAGATACTTCTTCTTTATTCACCTAATGTTGACCATAGCTAGTCCATCTTCAACTCTTGTTCCTTCACCTTCTGAATTCTCAGAGTAAGGGTAAGGTTAAATCAGATACATAGGTTCAGGTGCAAGTACTCAGGTGTATTTTTAAAGAAATTTAGGATTTAAGGCTCAAAGGGGGTATGGACAAGGGTAGTTGCTTAAGGTTGGTCTGTTTAGGCTCAAACTGTCCAAGGGAAGGCCTTAATTCTTTCCTAAGTCTCATGAGTACTGTCAGTTGTTTCAATTTGGAATTGCCTAACTTCTAGTGAGTGAGCACAAAGGAAGAAATTGCCTTAGTCACTCCTCAAAGAAAATTTTTTTGTATAGGCCCAAATCTCACTGGTTATGGTCTTCCTTTGAATTCTTAAGTATGTCCTTACCTTTTTCTCTCTCTAATGATTCACTAAGTGCTGATACAAGTGAGTTTCCTTGGTGATCTCATCATGGAAATGTGAAATTTTAAAAGTTTGTAATGCCTAAAGTCTGGAAAAAAATTTGAATTTCATTATTTTTCTGATTCTCCAGTGAACATGACCCATTTCCATCTTACTCACATGATTCTGCTGCACTTAGGTTAACTATTCCATTGGCAGGCTCTGCCTGCCACACCCCCAAACCTATGAGGAGCAGTGTCCCCACTGATTCAAAGGTGGGTGTGCAGCAGATTTATTGTCAGAGAAAAGAAAACAGCAAGAATGAAAACAACCAAAAATAGATAACTTTACAGAATAACAGGAAAAGAAAATTTCATTAAAACTAAAAGATTACAGAAAGAAAACTCCTAAGAAGAAAGGAGAGAGGGGTCAAGGATGTGGGGGCTGAGAAGGTGGTGGAAGGGGTTGAATGGAGGGGGCAGGGGATGGGGATGGTTCTATCTTTTACTTTTTCTTCTTTGGCTGGTGCTTGTCCTTCTCCTCCTTAGCCAGGATCTGCTGAACCTCCTCATATTCATCCCAGAGGGATTGTAGGGGGTCCGGCTCTTTAGGTGGGGGCGGTTCCAACCACATCGGATAAAACTTGTTAGGCAGAGCATTAGGCTTGTCATCTGCTATTGTTAGGACTAGGGAAGGGCCGCTAGGGTGAGAGGAGAAACGATGAGATGAATATGAAAGGGACTCCCTGTGCATTTAAAGACGAGGATGGTGGAAGATGAATCGGTGTAATAACATCCAAATTACTGCAATTAATTGAGAGTGAGTTGGGAAGTGAAAAGTTACAGCAATCAGCGTGGGAAATGACAAATGCATGTGACTCGCGTAGCTGGGCAAGGGGATCGCGAGATTGGAACGGAATCTCGCAATGATGGATGTTACAGCTAGCAGTGCGTGAGAGGCTCTGCAGCATTTGTTGAAGCTCGCGACGGCGTAATAAATACTCTGTGAATTGCGCGAGAGCTTCCCAAATCTCAATTTGGAATGCGCGAGGGCGTAGTACCAAACAAGGAGCAATTCATGTAGTGCAGCATACTCATCAAAAATATTCAAACAGTATGCATTCAATTCCAAAATCAGCAAATCGCAAAAGAAGTAATCATATCAATCCCACATAAACTCTATCAAACCCAACAGACTCAGACCCCATCGAGACACTACAATTTCCTAAAAACTATTGAAGAAATGAAAGTAGTATAGTACAACAAGGACACAACTGTGGGTCAAGTAGATGAAGGGGTCCCTTGAAAATGAATAGTGTTCATAGGGTCGGCCGGTTTTTCGAGACAAGGCTTAAGCCTCTGACCATTCACTTTCAAGGTCCTCCCAGATTTGGGATCCGTGACTTCCACAGCACCAGATGGGGACACATTTAAGACAATATAGGGACCTTCCCATCGGGATTTTAGTTTGTCAGGAAAGAATTTTAGTTTGGAGTTAAATAACCAAACCTTGCCACCAAGTACGAAGCTTTTTCTTAGTAAGCCCTTGTCGAAGAAAGCTTTGGACCATTCCTTGTAGATCCTAGCATTGGCGTAGGCATCCATCCTCAGCTCGTCCAATTCAGACAGCTGCAAGGCCCTGTGATGACCAGCAGAAGTTAGGTTCATATTTAAGTTTTTAATGACCCAATAGGCCTTGTGTTCTAACTCTACTGAGAGATGGCAAGCCTTGCCATAGACCAGTCTGAATGGGGACATTCCAATGAGAGTCTTATGGGCTGTCCTATAAGCCCACAGTGCATCATTGAGCTTATCAGCCCAATCTCTCCTGTCAGTCCTTACTGTTTTCTCAAGGATGTGCTTGATCTCCCTATTGGAAATTTCAACTTGCCCACTTGTCTGTGGGTGGTAGGGAGTAGCAATCCTATGGGTCACAGAATATTTCTTGAGCAAGTTTTCAAAATTCTTGTTACAGAAATGGCTACCCCCATCACTGATAATAGCTCTAGGGGTTCCAAATCTTGAGAAAATGTTATGCCTTACAATTTGAGGACCACCGGGTTGTCATTGGTTCTTGTGGCAATGGCTTCTACCCATTTGGAAACATAATCCACTGCCACTAAGATGAAATGGTAACCATTAGAAGGAGGAAAAGGGCCCATGAAGTCTATACCCCATACATCAAACAGTTCTACAACAAGGATGGGCTGCAAAGGCATTGAATTTCTTTTGGACAGCCCTCCTAATTTTTGACATCTCTCACATGCCTTGCAGTGTGTATATGCATCTTTGAATAAAGAAAGCCAATAAAACCCACACTGCAGGACCTTGTCAGCTATTTTTCTTCCACTAAAGTGGCCTCCACAGGCATTTTCATGGCACATGGCCAGAATACTAGGGACATCACTTTTGGGAACACATCTTCGGATGATTTGGTTTGCACAGTACTTGTATAGGCAAGGTTCCTCCCAAAAAAAATATTTGACCTGTGAGAAAAATAGGTCTTTGTCCATTTTGGTCCAGTGGGCAGGAATCTTTCCTATAACAAGATAATTCACAATGTGTGCAAACCAGGGGACCAAGGATTGGATTGCAAATAATTGCTCATCCGGGAAGGCATCATTTGTAGGACCATCAAGACACTTCTCCAACACAATTCTGGACAAGTGGTCAGCCACCACATTTTCCACACCCTTTTTGTCCTTGATTTCGATGCCAAACTCCTGCAGTAGGAGTATCTATCTAATCAGCCTAGGCTTAGCATTTTTCTTGGACAATAGGTACTTCAATGCTGAGTGGTCAATGAAGATTACAGTTTTAGATCCCAGCAGGTAGGATCTAAACTTGTCGACAGCATACACTACTGCCAGAAGCTCTTTCTCGGTTGTGGTATAATTCAGCTGAGCTTTAGTAAGTGACTTGCTGACATAAGCAATGACCACAGGCAGTTTATCCTTTCTTTGGCCCAAGACAGCACCTATTGCCAAATCTGATGCATCACACATTAATTCAAAGGGTAGGGTATAGTCCGGTGTCTAGAGTACAGGGGCAGAGGTAAGGCAGACTTTCAAAGTCTTAAAAGCCTTTAGACATTCAGCCGAGAAGTCGAAAGGCACATCCTGGCAGAGCAGGTGGCACAATGGCTTAACAATTTTACTGAAGTCCTTAATGAACCTCCTGTAGAATCCTGCATGCCCAAGGAAGGATTTGATTTGTTTGACTGTTTTTAGAGGGGGCAGATTGGCAATGAGGTCAACTTTGGCCTTGTCTACCTCAAGCCCTTCTTTAGAGACTACATAGCCCAATAAAATGCCTTGTGTTACCATGAAGTGGCTCTTTTCCCAGCTTAAGACCAGATTGGTCTCCTCACATCTTTGCAAAACTAGGCTGAGGTGTTGTAGACACTGGCTAAAACTGTCCCCATAGACAGAAAAATCATCCATAAAAATCTCCAAAAACTTGTCAATCATATCAGAGAATATGGCATACATATACCTCTGAAAAGTGGTTGGCGCATTACACAGCCCAAAAGGCATCCTTCTGTAAGCAAAGGTGCCAAAAGGACAGGTACAGGTGGTTTTCTCTTGGTCTTGAGGATGCACAGGGATCTAGTTGTACCCTAAGTAACCCATCAAGAAAACAGTAAAAAGCTTTTCCAGCCAATTTTTCCAAAATTTGATCAATGAAGGGGAGAGGGAAGTGGTCCTTTCTGGTCTTAGAGTTGAGCTTTCTATAATCAATGCAAACTCCCCAGCCAGTGGTCTCCCTGGCTGGTCTCAACTCTCCAGATTCGGTTTTAATAACTGTTATGCCAGATTTCTTGGGCACCACTTGGATAGGTGCCACCCAGTTAGAATCAGAGATGGGGTAAATCACCCCTGCATCTAGCAATTTAATGATCTCCTTGAGGACCACTTCCTGCATGTGAGGATTTAACTTCCTCTGCATTTCCCTGGAGGGTAGTGATCCCTCCTCAAGATGAATCATGTGCATGCAGATTGATGCGTCTATTCCTCCCAGATCTGTAATGGTCCAACCAATTGCCCTTTTGTGCTTTCTCAAAACTGTTAGTAATTCCTCTTCCTGCTCATTGGTAAGAGAGGAGGAGATAATCATTGGAAGCTTATCACCTTTCTCAAGGAAGGCATATTTTAATGTTTCTGGAAGCTTCTTGAGTTTCAGATCAGGGGCTTGTTGGGTGGATGGCAAAATTGGTGCATTGGTGGTTGGAGGAAGAGGCAGCAATGTAGGTTTCCAAATGGAATGCTGCACTGAGCCCACAGAAGACTTCAATGTGGTCATGTCTTCTGTTATCACAGCTGGGCTTTCTTCCTCCACCATATCCCAGACTTTAACTAAATTCCTGACAGTGTTGCTCCACTCCAGCAAAGTGGGCAATTCTTCATCCACGATTTCTTCTAGTACATCTACTGCAAAGCTCTCCTCATTGTCCTCTTGAGGGTACTTTGCACTGTTGTACACATTCAGCTCAACTTTCATATGTCCGAAAGTTACCTCCACTCAGGACTGCTGAATGCATGCATTGGCAGTGGCCAAGAATGGCCTACCCAAGATAACAGGTATGGGATTAGTACTTTTGCTGCAGCCCATGTCCAAAACTAGGAAGTCAGCAGGGTAAAAGAATTTCTCTACCCCTACCAAGACATCCTCAATCATTCCCATAGGCCTCCTCTCAGATCCATCAGCCATCATTAACACAATGGGGGTAGGTTTTAGCTCCCTCAAACCTAGCTGCAAAAATACATTGTATGGCAGCAGGTTAACACTGGCTCCAAGGTCTAAAAGGGCCTTCCCGATTGTGTGGTCTCCAATTATGCAGGAAATAGTGGGTATCCTTGGATCTTGCAACTTCTCAGGCATTGATATGTTAAATACAGAATTCATTGTATCAGTTGCAAAGACTCTTTTGGACACATGGCCTCGAGCTTTTCTCTTTTGGGTACAGAGGTCTTTCAGGAACTTTGCATAGGCTAGGACCTATTTAATTGCCTCAAGCAGGGGCAAATTGATTTTCACCTACCTGAAGGTCTCCATCATTTCCTCCATCTGAGCATTCCCTTTCTCAAAAGGGACAGGACCACCCAAAGCTTGAGGAAATGACAGCTAAGGTACTGCTGGTTCCTCAGCTACTAGCCCATGACTAAACTTCTGTTTTTTTCTTTTTTCTTATTTTTCTTCCTGCTAAGGCTTAACTATAGCCTCTTTATTTTTCTCCTGCTGCAGGGTGGCAGGCAGTTCTTGGCTCTGTGTTCCAACAACATCCCCATCACACTCATTCAAATAATCTGTGGAAATGACCTCATTTGGTCTGTTACCCACCTGGTTGTCTATCAGCCTGCCAGACCTTAGGGTAGTGACAGCATTGGTTCCCTCAAAACTTGAGGAAGCTTCTTCAATTAAAAACTGACCCTTGGGGTTAGCAACCGGCTGGCAGGGCAACCTCCCCTCATCTCTCTTAGCCAAGGCATTTGAAATTTTGCTTATCTGCTCTTCCATTTCATGGATGCTTTGACCCTGAGAATTCACAGTCTGAGCCAAGGACCCCAGGTTTTGCAATGAAGTCAAGACCTGGTCCTCGAGGGAAGAATTTCTTGGCTGAGGTTGGGGTAAGACCAATTGATTTTGTTGCTAATGGGGCTACTGCTGGTGTTGGAAATTAGACCTAGGGGCATATCCCTGATTGAACTGCTGTTGTGGCCTTTGGGGTAAGGCCAACATTTGCTGGAGCTGCATATAATTGTCTTGCCTCCACCTCAGATTTGGGTGGTCTCTCTATTGGTAACCATCATTTTGGTACTGGTATCCATATGGCTGTCTGTTGTAGCCACCAGATTGTTGTTGGCCAAAATATTGCGCCGCAGCAGCATGTTCCAATACCAATTCAGGATATTGCCCTACAGATGGACATTCCTCTACTGTGTGCTGTGGGGACTGGCATATCAGACATGCCTCCACCACTTGAGCAGCCCTTCTGGGTTGCATCATAGCCAGTAATTTATCAAACTTCAAAGAGATGTTTGCTATCTGCAGCTGCAGATCATTGTTCCCAGACACCTCATAAACTTTTCCTCTTATCAATGCAGCAGGCTCCACTTTTGACACAGACTCCTGACTAGTTCTTGTCAGGGATAGCTTTTGAAAAGCATTTTCACTGATTACTTCAAACAATTCTCATGCCTCATCAGCAGTCTTGTGCATGTAGGTTCCACCACAAGAGGCATCAATCATATCTCTATTTTTCTCATCAATCCCATTGTAGAAGCTTTGTACAAGCTGCCAGTCTGGGATCTTGTGGTGGGGGCATTGTTTGAGCATTTCCTTAAACCTATCACAAGCTTGATTAAAATCCTCAGTTGGGGATTGGGCAAAAGAAGGAATTTCCTTCCTCAACTGGCTAGTTTTGGTCTCAGGGAAGAACTTTGTCAGGAACTTGGTCTGTAGGTCTTTCCAAGATGCAATGCTATTGTTGGGAAGAGTGGTCAGCCAGGTACTAGACCTATCCTTCAGAGAGAAGGGAAAGAGCCTGAGTCTAGTGGCCTCAAGTCCCAAACCAGCGATATTGAATGTGGTGCATAAGGCCAAAAATTGGTCAATATGCTTGTAAGGGTCCTCCTTGCTAAGCCCATGGAAAGAGGGCAGCATCTGGATGATGGAAGTTTTAATTTCATAATTCCCTTGAACATCAGGGAATTGAATGCTAAAGGGAGAGTTATAGTCATCTGGAGCATTCAACTCCTTGAGAGTTCTGGGTTGTTCTTCACCCATGGCTACTGTCTCAGATTCAATTGGGGGATCAACTGTGGTGTGCCTGTTCCTTCTAAGTCTTCTACCCCTTTCTAGCTCAAGGTTGAAAGGCTCTAAAGTAGGACTAAGAGATCTCCTACCTAGCATACAAACACACCACCAGTAGGGACAACTCCTTGCAGGCACATTGCACTTGACTCAAAGAATTTATCTAACAAATTTACAGCTATTTAAGAAAACATAAATGTACAGCTATCCTAAATACTGCTATGGAAACTGTAAGAGAAATAGACAGAGTTTTAAAGGTTAGAGAATTTGTCAACAGAGGTAGCTGATCTCCAAATGCAGTCCACTGTCCTTCTCTGCTGCTGTCTAGATCTGCAAGAAAGATTCAAAATTACATCAGCAGTATCAATTATTCACAGCTACAAAGAATACTAAAAATACAAAAACTAAGGGTCTACTAATAGATCATCTTATCCCCGGCAACGGCGCCAAAAACTTATTATAATTCCTAGTGTGCTTACTTTATTTGTTGGTGGTAAAAGCAATTTAAAATCAAAGTAAAACAGGGGGTGGAATCAGCACAACTGAGAAATCCTAGACCTGCAAGATCCAGGGTCCATTTGTAGCAAGTTTTGATAAGTAAGAGTTTGTCCCACAGGGAAAAGTGATCTACGGATCCAAGGGAGCCATCTCTAGTAGTCCCTCCAAATCTGACTACAGATCTGGCAGTCCTAAAAGGAGGGGAGTTTAGGGTTACTTATTCTAAGTATCCTAAGGTAGCCTAATGAATTAACTACAGAAAGGGTTGAGAAGATGGATGGAGTGTGGGAAAATAAATATAAAAGGGTGAGAAGTATGCTATTGAGTTCAGATCTGCTAGAATTGATGACTTAGATCCAGGTCTGCTGATATAGAAATCCTGTCTAATGGCTACATTATCACCAAAGAGGAGAAAGAATCCAACTCATCTCTGTGCCATGATCCAATCCCTTAAGGTTATAACCTGTCCACTTAAATGGTCACAGACTATCCCATAGGGGAACCACAATCCAGAGATGGGTCAAAACAAGTTTATCATTGTAGGCACTATTTCATCCAGGCTATAAGCTCAAGAATCCATAGGGAACCTAAACCTCTAAAGCTCTATGTGTGAGGCTAAGGCTGTATAGGACCATGATAGCCCAGACACATAGAACCAACAAGAGATTGAGTACCACCTTAGATCTAGCTATCCATTGCTTGAGTGGGACTACAATGGTCCAGTCATAAGCCTACAATCTCTATACCCAGATCAGATCTGCCATCTGATGGCGGGTCTATGCTAATATAGGGGAGTCTGCCTCTGTACAATCTCCTACCAGGCTACAAGCTCAGGCTCGAAGAAGAAGGATCCATTTTGGATCGGTGAATTGGATTCACCCTAAGGCTATAACCTGTCCACTTGAATGGTCACAAACTATCCCAGAGGCTATCCTCCTTACGGAGCCCAAAACAAAACAAGAATATTACTGCCACCACCATGGTCACAAGGCTACCAGCTCAGGCTTCCATGGGGATTTCAGATCTAGTGAATCCTGTGGTGGGGCTAAGGCTATATTGGACCATGATAGCCCAGACACACAGGTCACTTGGATCTGAATGGGTCCTTAGAATCAGTCCTCCATTGCTTTGAATCATAGCCAAAGCAATGGCAGATCACAAGGCAGCAGCCTTGCACAGAACAGCTCACAGACACACGAATCCCATAAAAGTACAATACCCAATCATAAATTCCATTAATCTAATCTCAATAAACATACATAGGCATGGCCAGCAAGTGCTGGGCCATGGAGAGAAGAAAAAGGAAAAGGAAAACTACTTACAACTACAGAAGAACAAAAAAGAAAATGATCTCAGATCTCTTATCAATGATAAAGTCTGAGCTCTTTCGGGGGTCTAAGTCTAAAAGTCTCCCTAAACTTAAACCAGGCTTAAGTTTATATAGCAGTGGGTGTGGCGGCGCATTAGGGTTAGGAAACCCTAATTTTAGCGATGCCATGTGGCCTATTAATGATCCTTAGATGCCTCGAGGCGTGTGCACAGAGATTTAAGCATAGGAGTGCGTGCCCTAATCGCTAGAAATCCTCAGAATGTCCTCTACAGAATGATGGAAGTTGGAGTTCAGAGCTTCGCCAGGTTGCAATCGATTCCCAGACTTGTCGCGTGGTAGCACTGACTTTGCGAGGATGAGTTAGCATTAAAATTTTAGACGTCGCAGGGTTGCAGCTTCTTAATGCTTTGAGCAGTGGCGAGGTAGATAGTTAAGCTCTCGCTGGATTGAGCTTCACGAGGTTGGATTGCTACTTATGAATAGCGCGGAAACTACGCGAACATTCCATTTCACAATAGATCTTCGCGAGGCTTACTTTGGCTTTGCGAGGCTGCTTTCTTCCTGAACTGCGCGAGAAGTTCACTTCTTAATGGAACTTCATGAGGATCCTCGCGATCTTTTTTCGAGGCTATGTACGGCTCCTCGTGACATTTGCATCCGTGGCTACAGGCGTGATTCAAGCTTAGTCTCTACCAAGCGTAGAAGTTGTTGTGAAGTCTTGGGACTTCGCGAGAACTGTGCGAAGCATATTTTTCTGAATCCTCTGGAGCTTTATCAGCTGCGCGAGGCTTGCCTTAGGTCTGGATTCATGGCTCATTCTTTTGAGGGACTTCTGGTGCCAATACAGGCTCCTTAACATGATTTATGGCCTTATTGCACTATTGTTTATTATCTACAGAAAATACTTAACAAACCTTTATTAGATGGCTAAGGGTCTAATCAAAGGCTAAGTTAAAGAGTGAAAAGTGGTACTTTTCAGGTCTTAACAGTCGCCTATGTGGAAAGGGACTTGGGCTAGATCACATAAAAAATAGTCTGATTGGACGACGATTGAGGGTATTCCATTTGGACTCGATGCTATATTGCTCGGGGATAAATTAAGTTATTTGATTTAGGTCATGAGACCAGCCCAGTTGTATTATGAGAACCAGTTGAGCATGACATGACATGTGTAGTATAGCAATTGCATTTTGTTTTGTCTTTTAATATTTCAAACTATTTCATAAATGTTTTATATTGATTCAAGCATGTTTTCATTATGTCATGAAATATATGTAAGTAAGATAGATTTACATATTCTTATATCTTCCCTATTGAGCTAGGATGTAGCTCACCCTTTTAGTCTAAACGTCACAGGTCCAATGTTAGTTACTGCTGCGGCTACTTTGGGAGACGTGGATCCGGAGGATTCAGATTACGTGCCTGGGGAAGAGTCAGAGCCCCCTCCTGAGGATTTCTTCTAGAGGACCTTCTGCGTACTTTGATAGATTTTTGTGAGAGAGATTGTATGGCTTGGTATGTCCAGCCTTTTGTAAAAGATCATGTAAATTTTATTAGACATTCTTTTGGCAAACCATCTGGGGTGACGGCTATTTAGTCATCGATGGTTCGGGTTGGTTCTGTTGCTCATGCAGTGGCATGAGATCAAAACTATCTTTTGGACTTCATGTTTTTGGTTTAACTTAAAGAACTAGTGTTTTAGTTCTGTATTAGCTCTTTAATGCATGTTTTTCTCTCTAGTTGTGTAAATATACCAAACATTCTGTACATATATATGGGGCACAGTCTCGAGGGTCGTACCGATGGCACAGGTTTTGGGGTGTCAAAATCTGGGCTGTCATAATACCAAACAGATATCTAAGTGCACTACATTCGAAAAATTAATATCTGATATGAACCAGATGATGGAGATCGATTTTCTTTTCAATATTTCACATAATGGAGCTTGAGATCAATGATGTACCATCAGACGGTCAATTTATGGTTCCATGTGGCATACATCCCAAAAAATTAATTGAAAACTATGTGACACACATCATACTCAAACGTGATTTTCGATTACTTTTTGGGATGTGTTATATGTACCACGTGCAATAAAAAATTGACTGACAGTACACACATGATCTCAAGATCCATTATGGGTACTATAACATCCAAAAATTTTGACCTTTGAACCGTGTGCCTCGGTATGCGCACCGATTGGTCACGTACCCGACCTTATGAAATTAACTAAGTAAGCTATTGTGAGTTAGGTCTTAAGTGAAAAAAGACTGATGTAAATTATGTGTTGGTTATTAGATGGTTTCATGTACATCGGGTTTCGGTGTATTAGCTCTACACCGAACTCGATTGATAAGTAGTTGGGGTGGATAGGCCCTACACTGAATTAAAAGATTATTTTTATTGTAGATATCACCCTAACTAAGTATATCCATTTCACTTAGAATCTAATTCTTTTAATAAGAACTAATACCCTTGTGGATAAGTGTTTGTGCTTTACATAGGAACCAATCCCCTTTGAGTTAAAGAAAGTAAAGGCTTCATTGGGAAGCTACTACCCGGTTTGCAAGGGTATGAGCTTTGAGTTTTTGTTTGAGAGAGAAAGAGAGGAAGGAAGAAGATGAACTCGTTGGGTTTTGTGCGTTTCGAGCCTTGGATTTGTGTGAAAGATTTGTGAGCTCATGTAAGGGAGAGATTTGCCATCGTGTTCGAATTTGGTGAGTTGTGTTGCAAGATTTAGAGCCGAATGGGGTTTTGAAAACTCATTCTTCTCACAAAGAGATGTGTATTTGTGCTGCTAATCATGGCGAGAGTTGTGTGAAGTGTGTGGAAGGATCGTCTATGATTACGTTGGCTTGGTTGTGAACGTGGAGCTCATAAGAGATCAATGTGAGTTTTGGAAACCCATTTTGTGCAACGAAGAAGATGATTCGATCGGTGAGTAAATTGTTGGATTAAAGGTAAAAATTTTGATTAAGTTGTGTTTCTCATATGTGATTAGGAATTTAGTTAGTATGTGTGTGTGAAAATTTAAGAGAAGGGGTTAAAATTTAAAGAAAATGAATTTAGGAAGTTTAAAACCCGTGAATGTGAAGAAACTGACAAAACCGATCGAACGAAATAAGTGAACGTTTGATCAATTTTGTCAAGAGTGAAATATGAAGGTTTATTGTCAGTTTGAAAACCGTTCGATCGAAATAAGTAACCCTTTGATTGGTTTGAAAACTGTTCGGTCAATTTTGGCTGTGCTTGCCGACATTGTTTCTGTATTTCGACCATAAATTTTTATTCCAAACTCTGATTGACGCGATTCTTATGGAGTTGGAAAGAGAACGACGAGTTCTATAACTTTTGTGATTTGACTAACTTACGAATCCAAAGTTTTAGAGGTCAAAAGTTAGGGGAAAGTTGCATCAATTTCTATGTTAGCATGAACTTGCGCTTTTCTGCCTCATTTTTGAGAAACACTTAAATAAGTCTAGGTTTTTAGTGGGTCGAGTTAATCCTTGATGTATTATGGTGTGTTTGTGATGTAGATTGAGGGTGGCAATGTAACAGATGCCCTAATTTAAGCTATATTATTTGGTCTGGACATAAACCAGGTCAATCATGGGCCTAAAACACGTACTCCAAATGTATAATAGCATTACACACAAGTGAAGCCAGCCCATACACTAACTAAGATATATCACGACCTACACTTGAAGCTTGTGTAGGAGACTTACACATAGGTTGAATCCCATATATCAAGATTTCAATGATAGCAGATTTTACACGAAAGATAGTCTATAGATATATTTCTTTAAGTATAGCAAAGTTACACATAATATTTATAACCAATCCCCAATTACACTTATACCCTAGTTATACCGTTGGATTTTTTTTATACTAACTTTACACTCAAGGAAGACCTTGTCTAGCTTATATGGGTGTACAAGAAAAAACTTGTACTGACTTATTAGGGGATGCTCCTCGTAATCACCTTAGAATCCAGCTTTCATTAAGAAACCTCCACGGGTGCATGAGTCACCCTTCGACTCCATGCACGCAAAGGGAAGAGAAACCCTATAAAAATTGCACCAACTTTTTCTTTCTACCGACGATAACTTAGCTAAAAGAACTGATGCAAACAGGCAATTACTGCTCTCGTCTCAAAACCATTGTTTCATCTCGGTTAGTGTTTGTTTACACCATGACGTGATGCATTTTGTTTTACATCTTTGAGTAAACCGGAAGTCACAAAGTAAACCTACACATAGAGCGTAAGAATTGTAACCAAGAAACCATTAAGCTCGGAGACACCAACCATAGTAGTTCATATGCTCGGAAAATGCAATGTCGATACACGTTCGGCAGCGTCGTCACCGCAAGTCCACCACAAGGTACACCGAACAACACCTTAGTTCATTGCATACTCCATGATAAGTCTGTGATGTCGCTGACATTAGATTGCAGTGGCAGCATAGAGAAAGGCCAGATGTGATGTTGAACGAGCATATAGGATGAACCAAGTTTCGGATCATTCATGCCGGATTTACTATAACCTAAACGCTCGGTCTTTCAATATAGAATCATATATATATATATATATATAACCACAAAGGCACCAACACAGAGAAGCCATGCAGAAACCACGGCAAGCCAAAGTGTTCAGCTTGTCGCGACAAATTTATCAGGTTGCCGCGACAAGATGCCCAACTGAGGAGCTTGCCGTGGCAACCATATAGGGTTGCCGCGGCAAGGTGCTTTCTGCGGCAACCCTTATGGCTTGCCGCGGCAACCTCTGAATGCTGCTATTTGGCTATGGTTGGCTATGGTATTTGCGTCGCAGAGTCTTGGTCTATTATTGGACCATATAGGGTGACCCTCTAATATATCAACTCTATCCATGTATGTATCTTGGGTCTCAGATAACCATTAGCCATTTGATATATATAAATATTAATATATATTTAGATATATGTTAGGTGCCACTAAGCGCACATGAGCAGTTTGGACGAATGGATCTGAGAATGATGTCCTTGGACGCATAGCGTACATACAATCAGATTCACCTACGTGTACAACAGGTAGGGAAATATACTTTGGTAATATATATATATGTGGTTCTTTTTATTTTCAAATAGATGGCAATTTAAGTAGCATGTATTAGTAAATGACGAATACTTGGAGGACTGAAAATTAGTGAAGTGGCAGTTAACATAGAGACCTAATCTGGTCTTGACTAGAGTTGATATGGGAATTAAGTTAAGTGGAGATAAAGAACGTATATAAATTGAGATTTCATAAGGATCCGACCATATAAATCTATCGAATTGTTATAAATATATATCTATCAGTTCTGTAGCTTAGTTAACTTGTTATGGTCAATCAGTTAACTAATTGAAATATGAAATAAGTATGCACATTTTTATTACATGCATGGTTCATAATACTTTATTCAGTTCCCGTTAATCTTTGACATTCTATTCATGTGATTGCTTTGTTCTAAGTCAGGTGATCCCGTTTTCTTGGGAGCTTGACTGTGTACTTATAACAAGTGATCCCGCTAACTCGGGAGCTTGATCTTACTTGATACAAGTGATCCCGCTAACTCGGGAACTTGATCTTTCTTGGTCCAAGTGATTCCGCTAACTCGGGAGCTTGATGTATCTTAGTTTAAGTGATCCCGCTAACTCGGGAGCTTGACAAGTGATCCTGCTAACTCGGGAGCTTGATTTCTTTGTTCTACACGTATAGCTTGATTCCTTTGTTTTACACGTATAGCTTGATTCAGCATCGTTTTCTTGTACCTGTTACATCATGAGTTTATTCAGCATGTCAGCATATGGTAGTATTTGCATGATAATACATTCATAATCATTATATTATCCAGAAATGCTTCTACAATGAAATATGGAACTCGACATTATATAGTAGCAAAGTAATATTCTCTGTTGAGCTGCGATGATAGCTCATTCTTCGACTTAAATGTCTTAGCTGCAGAGCCTGATCCGGAGCACGCTGCAGATCCTACGTACGTGCCCGACGAGGAAGACAATTTCACCAAAGAGTTCTTCCCAAAATAGGTTTGTAGCTTTGAGATTTGAGAGAGATAGAGAGAGGTAGAGATAGATAAACTTGAAAGACTTGTAAAACTTATATACGGTAGTTTCAGATATTATGTGTTTGGATGTATAGGTTTTCTTTCCATTGTTTAGATGACGGGTGGTCGTCATCGGTGGAAAGTTATACATCAGATCTTTTATTTTGTTTATACTGATGCTAGTTCTGTTTAGATAAATAGAAAATCAGTTATTTTGCCATATTATCAGCTGTCAGAGTAACTACATTGCTTTCGCATTTGTAAAACTTTGTACAAGAAATGACCCCTTAGATGAAAGGATCATGTTAGGTGATCCAACGACACGACGTTTCCAATATTGAAAAAAGGAAAATGTCGGGTTGTCACAGGCAAGCCATCGATAAGGACTTTAGTGTCGCTTTGAAGAGCTCCAAGCGTAAGGTAGGAAAAGTTCTAGACATGTACTCTTGATTACAATAACATGTGTGTAGTGATATGTGTGTGTTACAAACATGTGTATGTGATGTATAAATTCTATTTGAGATTAAGCATGTGAAATCAAATGTGTGTGTGTATACTAAGGTGAGGTTTGGACATGGGTATGCTTTGAGTTTGTATAATGGATGTTTTGAGGTCTTTTGGATTATCGACTTGATATGTCCGAGAGTTTATTACTGTATTAAGATTTATTTTGTAGATATATTTTTGAAGCCACTGTTTAGGTGATGGTCGGCCATCGCCGATGGTTTTCTTGTTGGCCCTTTTTATTCAGTCTTTATGTATAGAAGAACCTTTATTATTGTTATATCTTTACTTTGACTTTACTTTTTTTGGCATACCAAGTATTTCTGTATTTGGACGTAATATGTGCGATCCGACGATCCGATTTTTCCTGAGTTCATGATGTAAGAAAGAAAAATAAAATATTGTGTAGGTTTTTGTGCCTTAGGAAAATTCGGGCTGTCACAGTTGGTATCAAAGCTTAGGCATTAGGTCTTCTAGGGATGTTATGGCAGCATAGCATAAGTATTAGGTCTTGTTGGGACCCAAGACTATAGCTGTAAGTTCTATCAGGACGTATGAGACCCAATTAAATCTTTATCAAAGTTAGTAGCATTTTTTACTTTAGGTCTTCTAGAGACTCACAGTCGTGGTAGTATGTTTTGTTTAGAACAAGGGCTCTGGATCTCACAATCACTCGTAGTGGAGATACTTGATGATTGTGATGGAGGTTGACAAGTAGATATAATAAGTTTTTAGACTTTGTTGGAACATAGGGCTGTGGTGACCACAATCATTATTAATTGGAACCTTATGTAAATTTGACAGATCAATATGGCAGCATGCAAAAGAGCGAAGAGCGTATGCACAGGAGAAAGTGATCAAAATAGGCAGTTGTTGGAGACGGTGATCAATACAATGCCTCAGCAGACTGCATTACTCACTGCCATGTTAAGAGACACAACCCACACCTCTCCATTGGCACCGTTTGAGTCATGTTCAAGGTGTAGAAAGCAGCACAAAATGCAAGATTGTAGGCGAGGCACGGGAGTGTGTTTCAAGTGTGGGCAAAAGGGACACCAGATACGACATTGCCCTCCGTTGAGGCAGAAGGCGACGACATCTACACCGATGAATACATGTGTGCAGTGTGGGAAATCGCACAAGATGGAGAAATGTAGGAGAGCCTCAGGTGCATGTTTCAAATGCGGTAAGTAAGGGCATCGGATCAAGAATTGCCCAAATATGCATAAGGAGCAGGTGACATCGACGTCTACTTCTGGACCAAATCTCCATACAACTCATGATAACACCAGTGATGCATCGATGCATGATGCCCATATGGCACATGAAGTCCTCCACGGTATAGATTCATTATCAATTATTAAGGTTTTATTTTAATTTTCGATGACGAATGCCCTTAGAAATTATGGTTGCTTTTTCCACTTAAAGAATATCATGACACCATCCTTTGTGCATCTGATTAAATCTCCTGCATGACATAAATGAATTTAAATTTCAAAATATTAACTAAGTAGGTGACCAATATAAGGACGGGACTTGAATAAATCTTGACAGTTATGGTGAAATTACTTAAAGATAGATTATTTAGTAATTTGATATTGAGTTGACATTATGAGTAATGATGATTGAACTAAGACTTGTAAATTTACACTTAACAGATCTAATCGTAATGTTCTTTCCGACTAATAAATCATGAGTAAATTGTGTATTGAAGCACTCCTTCCAACTTTGAGTGTAGTAGTTAAACACTATAGTTTTAAGTAGACATCCTTAGGGAGTTACATCCTTAGGGAGTTGGGACATTAAAGAACTCTTTAAGGATTTTGAACATTAAGAAAATACTGACGGTAGTTGACATAGATTTTAATGGCTCATATTAGGGACTTGACCCTTAGTTTGAAGGAAGCTCATTGAGGAAAGATAGAATTCTTAGTGACTTCTCAATTCACTTCTTAATTCACTGTGCATTGTAGAAGGATTGGTTTTGATATGCTTATTTGATCTGCATGTTACTACTTACGTCAATTTTCGAGGATGAAAATTCTTTAAGGAGAGAAGAATATAACATCCCGAAATTTTGACCTTGGAACCATATATCTCGGTGTGTGTGCCGACTGATCACATACCCGACCATGTGAAATTAACTAAGTACGCTATTGTGGATTAGGTCTTAAGTAAAAAAAGACTGATGTAAATTGTGTGTTGGTTATTAGATGGTTTCATGTACACCGGGTTTCGGTGTATTACCTCTATACCGAACCCAATTGATAAGTAGTTGGGGTGGATAGGCCCTACACCGAATTAAAAGATTATTTTTATTGTAGATATCACCCTAACTAAGTATATCCATTTCACTTAGAATCTAGTTCTTTGAATAAGAACTAATACCCTTGTGGATAAGTGTATGTGCTTTACATAGGAACCAACCCCCTTTGAGTTAAAGGAAGCAAAGGCTTCATTTGGAAGCTACTACCCAGTTTGCAAGGGTATGAGCTTTGAGTTTTTGTTTGAGAGAGTAAGAGAGGAAGGAAGAAGAAGAAGAAGAAGAAGAAGAACTCGTTGGGTTTTGTGCATTCCGAGCCTTGGATTTGTGTGAAAGATTTATGAGCTCATGTAAGGGAGAGATTTGCCGTCGTGTTCGATTTTGGTGAGTTGTGTTGCGAGATTTGGAGCCGAATGGGGTTTTGAAAACCCATTCTTCTCACAAAGATATGTGTGTTTGAGCCGCTAATCGTGACGAGAGTTGTGTGAAGTGTGTGTGGAAAGATCGTCTACGATTACGTTAGCTTGGTTGTAATCGTGGAGCTCATAAGAGATCGATGTGGGTTTTGGAAACCCTTTTTGTGTAATAAAGAAGATGATCCGATCGGTGAGTAAATCGTTGGATTAAAGGTAAGAATTTTGATTAAGTTGTATTTCTCATATGTGATTAGGAATCTAGTTAGTATGTGTGTGCGAAAATTTAAGAGAAGGGGTTAAGATTTAAAGAAAATGAGTTTAGGAAGTTTAAAACCCTGTGAATGTGAAGAAACTGACAAAACCGATCGAACAAAATAAGTGAACGTTCGATTGATTTTGTCAAGAGTGAAATATGAAGGTTTTTAGTTGGTTTGAAAACCATTCGATCGAAATAAGTAACCATTCGATCGGTTTGGAAACCGTTCGGTCGATTTTGACTGTGCTTGCCGACACTGCTTTGATAGTTCGGTCATAACTTTTTACTCCGAACTTCGATTGATGCAAGTCTTGTAAAGTTGGAAAGAGGACGACGAGTTCTACAACCTTTGTGATTTGACCAACTCACGAATCTAAAGTTTTAAATGTTAAAATTTAGGGAGAAAGTTGTGTCAAATTCTATGTTAGCATGAACTTGCCTTTTTCTGCCTTGTTTTTGAGAAACACTTAAATTAGTCTAGGTTTTTAGTGAGTAGAGTTAATCCTTGGTGCATCATAGTGTGTTTGTGATATAGATTGAGGGCGAAAAGTCGTCGATAAGGACTTTGATATCGCTTTGAAGAGCTCCAAGCGTGAGGTAGGAAAAGTTCTGGACATGAACTCTTTATTACAATAACATGTGTGTAGTGATATGTGTGTTATAAACATGTGTATGTGATATGTAAATTCTATTTGAGATTAAGCATGTGAAATCAAATGTGTGTATACTAAGAAAGAAACGAGTAAAATGTGAATGTGGCATCCCAGGGATGTGTATGTAATGTGAGACATGATGTGTGGGAAAACTTTGAGATGTTATATTTAGCACAATTAAATGGTGATAAACTATATGTACTTTGCATATTTGATTTAAGGTTTTATAAATACCCGACCGACACGGCAGTATATCCATGACTGACTCGACAGGATATCCGTGACCGATACGGCGGGATATCCGTATAAGTATGTGATGTGATATGTAAAGCCAAGTTGCCTCTGTGCAATAGACTTGAGCATGTGTTTATATTAAAAAGAGTTCAATTGAACTACGATAGAGGGTATTCCATCAGGGCTCGATGGTATATTGCTTGAGGATTATTTAAGTTATTTGATTTAAGTTTGTGAGACCTGTTTTTGTGTGATATGAAAATAAGATAAGAAAAGATAAGATGTGAAATGTGCATTCCAGTTCATGTGTTTGATAATTTAAATGTTTTAAACTGTTTTCAGCTTATAAGATCATGCTTAGCATATTTCATGAAATATGTGTCAGTGAGATAGATTTACATGTTCAGTTATTTTCCTATAGAGCTATGATGTAGCTCATCCCTCGACTATACGTCACAGGTACAAGTATAGATCGGGATCCGACTGTAGAGAAGTCTTGGGATCTCCCGTTTGAGGAATTTTACCTTAGGTGAGGTTTGGACATGGGTATGTTTTGGGTTTGTATAATGGATGTTTTGAAGTCTTTTAGATTATGGACTTGTTATGTCCGGGGATTTATTACTGTATTAAGATTTATTCTATAGGTATATTTTTGAAGCCACTGTTTAGGTGATGGTCGGCCGTCACCGGTGGTTTTCTTGTGGGCCCTTTTTATTCAGTCTTTACGTATCGAAGAGCCTTTATTGTTGCTATATCTTTGCTTTGACTCTACTTTTGTTGGCATACCAAGTATTTTTATATTCGGATGTGATATGTACGATCCGACGGTCCGATTTTCCCTGAGTTTATGATGTAAGAAAGAAAAATATATATATAATGTGTAGGTTTTTGTGCCTTGGGAAAAATCGGGCTGTCACAAGTACGATTGGGATGAAAATTATCGTTATTGTCTGGTTCAAAACAAATAATGGTATTCAGCTATTGTTCCCTTCAAAATTGATTTCCAATTTAATCTTCCACACGATGATCCTGAGGTAAATGGTGTACTAGTAGACGGTCAATTTTTAATCTGCGTGGCATACATCCCAAAAAAGTAACTGAAAATCATGTGGCAGACATCATGCTCAAACATGATTTTCGATCACGTTTTAAAACGTGTAACACCTGAAATAAAAAGTTCATTGTCGGTACACCCATGATCTCATACATTATAGGGAAGACTTGATGACAAACAATCTTCATCGTCTGATTCACAACAGTCAATGGTTTTCTGTTGTAGTGCCTTTAAAATTCGATGGGTGCAAATAGACTGTTTCTATTATCGTTTTAATCTTTTAGACAATGGATCCTTACATCAATGGTGTACCATCAGAGACTCAATTTTTTTATCCCACCTGACACACATTTCACAAAAGTAACTGAAAATCATGTAGCACACATCATATTCAATCAAGATTTTTAAACTTTTTGTGATGTATACCATATGAGGTAAATAATTAATTGTCAGTACTCTCATGATCTCAATATCAATTATGTAAAAGATTGAGATGAAAAATGGCCTCTATCAAATGATTCAAAGCAATTAATGGGTTTCGGCTGTGGTGTCGTTAAAAATTCGATCACTATAAATAGAATGGTTCGATTTTCATTTCAGTCTTTCATCCCAAAAAATAATTGAAAACCATGTGGCACACGGTATTATAGCAAGTTAAAAATTATAAAAGTGAAAAAATAAAAGTTTTTGACCAAATTCGGAAAAAAAGTCGTAAATTTCGCATATAATATGGGAAATTCACGAATTATTAAAAAATGTGGATTTTATTCAAAAATTCACGAATAATTTATATATATATATTAAGTCAGTGAATTTGGTCTCTATGGTCGTAAGCAAAGGATCAAGTATTAGTTGAAATTGATGCGTATTGGTTTTTGGGACAACCGATATGCATATGCCTTGATACAATATCGGGATTGGTCTCGGTATTGGTATCAACCATATGGTATGTAAAAGGTGACAAAAACTTGAGAGATTCTAAGAATCTTAGTATCATTAACTACTTTGAATTCAAGGGTGGAGATTGTCTTTCGTCTTAATCTTCCACTGAATTGATCTTGAGATCATGGGCGTACCATCAAACGATCCATTTTACTAAAAAATGGGGACACAAATAATTGGGAGTGATATCACTTCCATTGAGCAGCGTCAGCACTCCTTTAGGGGAGTGTCAACACTTCTCTAGAGGTGTAACATCCTCGAAATTTGGGCTTTGAACAGTGTCCTTGGGATGTGTGCCCGATTGGTCGTAAGTTGGACCAAATGAAAGTCAACTCGATGACTATGATTCAATTAGGTTTGATGCAAATGTGCACGTGTGCGTAGTGTTAAACCTTGTTATGAGATCACATACACCTGTCATGGGTGTATGCGTTTTACACCTAAGCGTAAATTGGGTTATAAGGGCTTAAATAACTTAAGAGAAGTTATTTGTCTTTGGTTTGGTAGGTGTGTAGAGATTTATGAAGAGAGAGAGAGAGAGTGTGTGAGTGAAGAGGAAGGTGTAAATGGAAGAGGTTGTGTGGGATTTCGAATTTGAGGAGCTCGTGAGCTATTAATCGCGACAGTAACGCGTGGGGATTCGGGGATCGGGCTAAGAACCCTAGACTTGAACCAAGACATTGAATCAACCATAAAATTGATTTGAGGTGAGATTTTTTTAAATTATGATTTGTATGTTGTTGTGCTTTGATTTATTGATTAAATGTTGAATTAAAAAAGTAAAAAAGAAAGGAAAATTTGAAGGAAAGAAAGCTAGAAGAAATATCTGAAAAGGGCTAAGTTCCTGTCAAAATTGATTAATCGATTTTAAAAATCAATCAATCAATTTTGACCTGAAAGAAGAACTGGGCACTAATGCCCGAAACCAATTAATCGAAATGAATTCGATTAATCGATTTTTGGATTTCGATTAATCGATTTGAAATCGATTAATCGTCTGTGCACTCACGGTGACTGGAAAATGGGGAGCATGAGAAAACCGATTGATCGATTGGTAAATCGATCAATCGATTTTGGATTTTTGATTAATCGATTTGGGATCGATTAATCAATTTTGATAGTTTTTGTTTGACTTTTGTTTTGGACTTTGAAGTTCTGGGAGGGTCTTGTACCTCCTTTTATGCATCATTCTTGATGCTTTGCATATCTTATAATGTAATTTAGGTTAAGCCCTTGAATGCGAGCATGGGAAGCAGCTATGGGCCTTGATGCTTGAGAATTTATACGTGTGAGATAGGGAATACTTTGAACATGTACTTTAGTTGTAAGAGCATGTATGTAGTGATATGAAAATGAATAGTTATGCGTTGAACATGTGAAACTTAAGTGTGTGTGTATGTGAGCACTAAGTAAGGAAATACGTTTACGATATGAGTATATGACGTCCCAAGGGGATGTAAATGTTATAAGGGCATCTGAGTGATGCATTGAGCTGGTTACATCCCAGGGATGTATGATAAATTATGAAGTTAATAAAATGAGAATTGATCAGACCTAAATTACGATGTTTAGCACAATTACACAGTAAATAACTATATGTATTTGTAAATTGATTTAAGGTTTGGAGAATACCCCACCGAAGCGACGGTATACCCAGGACTGACTCGACAGAATATTTGTGACCGATACGGCAGCCAATCCGTACACCAGTATGACATCCCAGGGATGTATGTGAGCTTTGTACTCCATTGCCTATGAGGAAGAGACCTGAGTAGTATTACATGAATGAAAAATGAATGAAAAAAAGTCTTATTAGACGACGATGGAGAGTATTCCATCGGGGCTCGAGGCTATAGTGCATCGAGGATTATTTAAGTTATGATTTAAGCTTTGAGGCTGATCTTTATCTTTTGTAAACAAGTTGAGAACAAGCAAACACATGTAGAGTAACAGATACATTCAGTTCATGCTTTTAGTGGTTTAAAATTATTTTTCAGTTATTTTTATTGATAAATCATGCTTCTAATGTCATGAAATATATGTGAGAAAAATTGATTTATATGTTCATTCTGTTATTTCCCTATTGAACTATGATGTAGCTCACCCTTTAGACTATACGTCACAGGTCTCGTGCTTGCTTCTGCTACTGCTTCGGGAGACGTTGATCTAGAAGATTCGGATTACGTGCCTAAGGAGGAGTCAGGGCCCCCTCCTGAGGACTTCTTCTAGAGGACCCCTGCGTACTTTGATAGATTTTTGAGAGAGAAACTGTATGGCTTGATATGTCAAGCTTGTTTTATAGGGATGATGTGTTATGTAATATTCTTTTGGCGAACCATCTGGGGTGACTGTAGTGACGGCACTGATGGTTCGGGTTGATTCTTGTGCCCATGCAGAGGCATGGAATTAGAACAAGCTTTTGAGTTATATATTTTTGTGTTATATAGGAGAACTGGATATTTAGTTCAGTATCAGTTCTTATGCTTTTAATTTGCTTTATTGTTGCTTGGGTATACCAATATTCTGTGCAGGCTTATGGGGCACGCCCTCAAGGGTCGTGCCGATGGCACAGATTTCGAGGTGCTAAAATTCGAGTTGTCACAAGAGGAGTGTCAACTCTCCCTTTGGGGAGCGTCAGCACTCCTCTAGCGCTCCTTTAGGGGAGCGGCAGAGCTCCTCTAGATGAGTGTCAACGCTCCTTTAGGGGATTGTCAGCTCTTCCCTGGCGGAGCTCCAACGCTCATCTATAATGACTTCATCTTTTTTAATAAAATTGAGCATTTGGTAGTACGCCCATGATCTGAAGATCAATCCTGCCGAAGATCGGGATGAAAAATAATCTCCATCATGGGATTCAAAGCAAACAATGATGCTAAGGCATTTAGAACCGCCCAAGACCAAAAGCCTAGTTTTATCACCTTCTATAGACCTCAAGGATTTTTACAACTTTTTAACTTGACCTGGCTTCAAGCTGGTCAGTTATGGAAAAGGTGAAATTAGAGGTCAACTGCTGGAAAATGCGAAACAATGGTGGTCGATTCTGAAAATTTCCCATTTTTTAAACCATGTACCACGTGATTGGACAACCCATAAAACTGTATTGTTTTGGGTATCAGGTGCCACAGGCTTGGACAACCCAAAACGAGTATTGTTTTGGGTGTCAAGTGCCATCACGTCGCACCATAGTTATCAAAATTGGCATTTTTTTTAAAGTGTATTTTAATTGTACTTTTTTTTTAAAAGGCTTTGGAGAGAGTATACGTACAGCCAGGCGCACAAGATGACCCATGCGCCCGATGGCCAGCCACATGGCATGCTCAACCCAAAACAAATCCCGTTTTGGGTTGATCAGCCATGAGACATGTGATTTAAAATATATATATTTTTTTTTTCAACTTTTTTGCCCACCACTTGATGGGTTAAAGATAAGATAATGCCCTAAAACTTTGGTACATTGATTTTTGCCAACTTTAACCATAGTTTTAACGGTGAAAAAAATCATAAAAAGAAAATTTTCTTTTTGAATTGAATCTGATCTACCTTGCCTAAGTTGTCGTTGCACCCGGTCCTCGTGATGGACGCCACATGATGGCTACCTGATGGTCGCCACAGAGAAATCTTTATCCTGAGCGTATAGTCAATGGCCTATTTTTAAATAACAAAATGATATTTTTTTTAAATAAAACTTTAGTAACATGATTAAAACACATTTTTTAATGAGTTTATATTTTAAAGATGATTTTTATGATTTTCTTCCTATTTTCTCAAATTATTATAAAATATATCTAGTCTAAAATTCTATAGGGATCGGTATCCGTTCAAAATCTACTCCTGGGAAAGTTTTGTATGTTGTTCCATTATATGTGAAGTCAGTGACGTATAAGTAAATAGAAAGTGCTTTCTTAGATAGAGAAAGAATACCGACAACTATTTTGGAAGTTTTATTTCGAGGAGATATTATAAGGCTAATAAATTGATCAAAGAAGGACCTACTGCTATGAATTGAATAGCCTGGTTGGATTAGTATGTCTCTACGATATTTTCCGCATGCTAGGAGTTTTATTTTGAAGAGACTCAGGATTGGGATTCTATATCGACTTTTTTATAGGAGAAAAATTAAGAGAAAATATGGGAAAAGGTAGATAAAGTAAAAGTTAGGAGTATATAGGGTGATATAGAAATATTTTGTTCTAAAAATATGAAAACACTGAAATTAATATAAATAAATATCATTCATGCTTTTATATACTAAGGATATTGTAGTGTAAAAACAAAATAGCTTTCGTACGGGGAAGTGAAAAAGTGAATGAACGAACGACTCTTATGATGAAAAAGGTTAGAAGTTTCTTTCTCAAGTCTCACGGAAAGAGGACTCTTGCTATTTTCTAAGGTTTTAGGGGCAATTTAGGCTAGGTAGTGGCAAGTTGTTCCTCAGACATGTGGAAACAAAATTTGACAGAAATTATTCGTACAATTCTGGGAACGGAAGACGACTCTTGCTATATATGAAGATAGATAAAGTTAGATGTTATTTTCTCAAGTCTCCAAAGGGAAGAGGACTATTGCTATTTTCTCAAGTTTTTAGGGGCAATATAGGCTAAGTAGGGGCAATTTGTTCCTAAGACGTGTGGAAATAAAAATTTATTACTTTTATAATAGTATTAAGATAGATTACATTTCGAAAAAAATGAAATTATTACTTTTCACTTTTCAAAAAATTTATTTTGGAAAATAATGATCCAGCTCTCTTGAGCTTCATTTACTAACAAAAATGGTGCTAAAATGATCTTAGCAAGCAATAGTTTAAGATGTGGATAATCTGGACCATCAAAGTGAGAGATTATAAAATGAAGTTAAGCAACCCAAAAATGATATTTTAGGGAGATTTAAACCATTTGATCTGCTAACTATAATGTCAAACGTTGTTTTTAGTTTCAATGTTGATATTTAAATTCATCAATCGGATGGTTCACATTCACTTTCAAGACTATTTTTTTTAGGCGGAGAAAATTTCTAACGATGCATTGCCACTTGGACAATTTAAATTGGTCACAGGTGCTACGCCACTTGCCATAGTGATACTCGCTACTTTGATGAGATAAAAAAGTATAATTTTAATGGTGTAAGATTATTAAAACATGTATAAATGTCTCTAAGGAGCTATTATCTCTTTGAAAAGATCCAGGCAAAGCTCGACACCAAATGTCTATCCAGGCCAGGTTTGGGCTTAGTTTTGGGATCGGTTAGACTTACAATAACAAAACAGTCTGCTTGTCTGCCCATGATGTGAAGCCCATGTTTGTAGAAAACTGGGACCAAAAAAGATGTTCACCCTCTGATTAAAAGCAATCAATAATTTTTAATGTATGATCTGTCATCTATAGTCGGCGATTGTCCAGCTAAAATGTCCATTAGACGACCACACAGTCACTGATCACTCAACTACTACTGTTCGATCGCCCACACTGTCCGATCGATCATCCAAATTATCTGGCCGATCATCCACATTACCTAGCCGATCGTCCACATTAAGTAGCCGACCGTAAACATTGTTTTGCCTATCTTCAGGTAGTAGGTGGTTGATCGTCCATAACATCTAACCAATCTTCCACATATTTGGTTGATCATCCAGAAAATGTTATCGATCGTCAAAAAATTTTTGATTATTCGTCAAGAATTGTTGGACTATCATCCGAATTTTTTGGACGGTCGGCTAGGATTACTGGTCGATAAGCTAGGATTCTTGGTACACTTATACAAAATATCATTTAAGTAAACGTCACTGCTCTTTCTTTCCATTTACTTAAAATATTTCATGTAAATAGGGAAATACTCCTAATTTGGATCAAATAAAAACAATTCTAAATCAAAATTTCAAAAGAAAAAAAAAATCAATTTTTGAATTTAAGAACAAAATTTGATTTTTTACAATTTTATCAAAATTTAAACTTTCAAATGCCAAACTTTTTTTGAAACTTTAAATCCCATAAATTTTGTTATATCAAAACATTCCTAAAACACTAAAGTTAGATGAAAAAATCTCATTTAAAATGCATTTTAAACGAAGAAATATATTAAATACATTTTAGAATTAAAAAAATGGAATTTATACATTTTTTTTCATATAAACTAAATATTTATACATATACAATGACTCTTTATACATTTGATAAAAAAGAGTGTTTTAAGCACTTTCTTCACGAAAAAAGTCTTTTGTGACTAGCCACTACCCGATATAATCTTACCCCAGATTCGATATGACAGCAATTGATTTTAATTTATATAATTTTTTTAATTTAAATTTTTATATTGAACCTTTTAAATTTATATAAAATAAGATTCTTATGACAAGAAAATTTTATACTTTTGGCCTTAAAAGTTTGCGTATTTGCAGAAATGGTCCTATAGCTTCAATCCTTGCATAACAGGCCAGCTCCAAGCCAAGCTGGTTTCATGTTTCCCTTATATATATATATATATATATATATATATATATATATATATATATATGCTTCCCTATGCTTATTTGCTTTTTTTAACATTTGCGATTTCGAGATTCGACTACAGTTGGTATAGCCCAGAGAACTACAACAGGCTAGGTAAGATATCGACTACATTATTTTCGTGAGATATTGATTTTCCCTCTTTTTTAATATATAATTTGTAAATCAGTTTAGATTCCTAAAATATCAACCGATATCCTTAAGATAGCGGGTGATATCTTACGATATCGGCCGCTATCATAGGATATCGACCGCTACTTTAAGATAGCGGCCGATATCCTAAGATAGCGGTCGATATCTGTTGAGCTATTTTAAGTGCTTGCTACTAACTTTATTGAAGAGAGTGATAAGAATTGGATAAATAAAAAATGAGTAAAAGTTAGAGTGATGATTACGGAGCAGCAAGCCTAAAATATGCACAGTCCTGCAAGATACAGGGCCTGTTGTAGCAAGTTTTGATAAGTAAGAGTCTGTCCCACAGGGAAGTTGATCTAAAGCTCCAAGGGAGCTATCCTTAATAGGCCCTCCAGATCTGGCTACTATAGTCTAAATCCTAAGGTAACTTAATGTCTGAACTACAGAAAGGGTTAAGAAAGAAGATGGAGTGAGAAAATAAATATAAAAGGGTGAGAAGTATGCTATTAGGTACAAATCTAATGGGTTTTGTAACTTAGTCTCAGATCTGTTGCTATAGAAATCCTATCCAATGGCTACATTATCACCAAAGAGGAGAAAGAATCCAACTCACCTCTGTGCCATGATCCAGTCCCTTAAGGCTATAACCTGTCCACTTAAATGGTCACAGACTATCCAATAGGGGAACCACAATACAAAGATGGGTCAGAACAAGCTTATCATTGTAGGCACTACTTCATCCAGACTACAAGCACAAGAATCCATAGGAACCTCATCCTCTAAAGTTCTGTGTGTGGGGCTAGGCCTACAAAGTGCACGAGCCTGGACACACAGGACCAGCAAGAGTTTGAGTACTAGCTTTTAAGCATGGCTATTCACTGCTTTAGAAAGTCTACAGTGATACAGTCACAAGCCTACAATCTCTACAGCCAAATCAGATCTGCAATCTGATGGTGGATCTATACAAATATAGGGGAGTCTGTCTCTGCACAATCCCTCACAGGGCTACAAGCATAAGTGCAGAGAAGAAGAATCTGTCTTAGGTCTGTGGATTGGCTTCACCCTAGGGCTATAACCTGTCCACTTGAATGGTCACAGACTATCCACAGAGGCTATCCTCCTCACAAAGGTCTAAGACAGAACAAGAGCATTACTGCCGCCACCATGTTCACAAGGCTACCAGCTCAAGCTCCCATAGGAAATCAGATTTAGTGAATCCTGTGGTGGGGGAAGGCCTGCAATGTGTCTAACCTGGACACACAGGTCACTTAGATCTAAATAGAACATTAAAAACAATCCTCTATTGCTCACGATACAACTTAGCAATGGAGGATCTCAAGACAGCAGCCTTGTACAGAACAACTCAAAACAAAAACATCATCTCATACATGCTATAAATCCTATTACAAAAACTCCATTAAAATCTATACCAAATAATCATACAAAAGGCATAGCCAGCAAATGCTGGACTATGGAGAGAAAAAAAAAAGAAAAAGAAAAACTCCTAAACCCTAACCTTAGCCTACTGTAATTCTACAGTCGGTTTCAAGAAGCACAGAAGTTGAGAACCAAAAAGTCCTTCAAAAATTGCCCCCTAAACCTAAGTTAGGCTTAAGCTTATATAGCAGTCGGTTCTCTCACAATTAGGGTTAGGAAAAACCCTAATTTCTCAATATAATTGCAGCTCATTCCTGTCCCTTGGATGCCTCGGGGCACGTGCACAGAAATTAGAGCATTGGAGTGCATGCCCTAATTGCTGGAGATGCCTAGATTGCCCTTACAGAAGTAGGGAGAAGTTTAGAATTCGATCCTCGCTGGATAGAAACGATTTCAGATCTTTCCGCGTGGCAGAATTGGCGTCGAGGGGTTGAATTGACTTGAAATTCATGCAGTCGCGAGATTGGCATTTTAGTCATCGCAGAATACAAATGGCTATCGTGAGATTGATCTTTCAGCTTTAAATGACGCGGGGATTGCTCGCGCGGTTCATCCCTTGGTGAATCTCGCGAGAGATCCTCGCGAAGAAGCAGTGTTCATGAGTTTACGTCGCGAGCATTTCTCGAAGGTCTCAGATCTCGCACCCTTCGACAATTGCGTCGGAATACCTGAAGCTCTCTCTTCTGAGTGAGTCGCACGAAGCTTAACGATTCTTCTTTTGAGTTACACGAGACTGCACGAATGCTTTAGACTGAGCCTCGCGAGGACCTCGCGAAGCCTGCTTTTCAATTCTTTCTGGCACCAAACCGCACGAGAGCGGCGTACAAACTACGCGACCAGTTGTTGTGCTTCCTTCAGAAGACCACGACAACTGCGCGAAGGCATTATCTCTGGCTCAATTGAACCCTGCGACATTTGCGCGAGGCATTCTTCTTGATTTATTTTTGCTTGGATGTGCCTATGCTTCAGCCAACTCTCTATTTGGGTTCATCCTTCGTTCTCCTGAGGTAGTTCTGGGGCAACAGTGAGCTTCTTGGCATGGTTAGGGGTTTATTGGCAGCTGCTGCTTATTACCTACAGAACATGCTTAAAACACTTTTATTAAATGATTAAGGGTCTAACAGAGATTAAGTTAAGGGGTGGAAAGTGATACTTTTCAGATCTTAACACACCCCCAAACCTAATCTTTGTTGGTCCCTTAGCAAAGCTGTAAACGCCACTTTCGTAGGGATCACAGATACATTTAACATATGTACCAAGCCTTTTAAACCCCTAGGTGATCCCTAGTGGAGGAGTGAAGTCTCCTGAAGGTTTTCAGTGAAGATACCCACAAACTTCACCATTAAAATCAGTTAAGTATAGTGCAGATAATGACAACACAGATTCAAATGTTTAAAGTTTCATTCCACACCCATTTAACAGTTAGAGGAAACTACAGCAATGTTTGCAGGCCATTTAGAACTTAAAAGTTAACGTGTTTGCCTGACCACCATTCATTTAACATTAGAATTTCAATGTATAAAAATCAGTACTCTGCTTGCCTTTAATTCAAAATCCAGGTTGGATACTTCCCTAATGGGGTTAAAATTCAGACCCAATTCTCACTTAGGCTATCTCTCAACATTAATAACCTAAGGGTGTTCTCATTCTCAACAGCTCAAGAGCAGTTGCAGACCCCAAATGGGCTTGCAAGCATGAGCATAGGCCAAGCTTCTAATTTCTGACATCTTCAAGGATTTTCACCATAGATTGGGCAACTCTTCATCTTCATATGACAGCTCATTTGACTTTGGATCCACAAGGTCTTTTAGAATGGGTTGTAATGTGGCTTATGGCTAAGGGGTGTAAAGAATAAAAGGGGTAAAAAGGGAATCCAAAATGAGAAATCAGCAAGGTAAGGAGTGGTTCATGACTTCACAACCTTCATTCCAGTAAAAACTTCATCTTCCTCTTCTATTTCAGAGACAAAGTGGCCAGCTTCTCCTCTTCTTTTCAATTTTCAGATGATGATATTCTCTAGACTTCTCTTTCTTTTTCTCTTTTTATTTTCTTTATTCATTCTTTTGATGAAATGCCACACAATTGCCATTAATACACAGCTGTTCACAAGTTACTTTTCTTCACCTTCCACAGAATATTGGACCATTCTCAGTATCTTTACCTCCTCCTTTACCTTCTGAATTCTCAAAGTGAGGGTAAGGTTGACTCAGGTAATGAGGTTAAGGTGCAAGTTTTCTGGCATTTGTGAAAGAAAGAATATGATTTTAAAGTTCAACTAGTGTATGCAAAAGGGCAGAGTTTAAAAGGTTTGATTTTTAGGCTCAAACTGTCCAAATGAGGGCCTTGGATCATTTCCTTAGTCTCATGAGTGCTGTCAATTAGTTTTGATTTGGAGTTGCACAACTTCTAGTGAAGAAGTCCTGATTTAGTCAGTCCTTAAAGCAGAAATAATGCCAAAAATACTCTTCAAAAGAAACTTCTGGGCCCAAATCTCACTAGGTATAGTCATCAAATTTAACCCATGAGGTGTATTTTCATCTGTTTCTCTCCTCTTAGGTTCACTGAGTACTAACTGAAAAAAATTTCTAATATTAGCTTCATGGTGGTGTCAAGATCAACCTTTTTCTGTTTCCAAAAGTCTGCAAAAATATTTAATTTTTTTACATGTTTCCTCATTGTATCAAGTTAAGTGGAAATTAGCTTTATTCATCTCAGTTATACCACCATTTCTGTACTAAAATTAACTATTTTATTGGCAGACTGCCACACCCCCAAACCATTCGGAGCAGTGTCCTCACTGGTTCAGAGGTGATAAAAAAATAGTAGAATCCACACAGACAGACAGAAATAAACACAGAAGAAGAGATAGAAACAGAAAATGCAAACGAAATAGTATGAAACTAAAAGAAACTTTCATTAAAATAAAAAGAAAATATGACAAAAAGATGGAAAAGGAAAAGACAAAATGGGGGGGGGGGGGTCAATGTGTAGCCGGGGGAGGGTTTGAGGAAGATGGAGGGGGAGATGCAGGTAGTGCCATTTTTTTCTTCTTCTTTTCTCTCTTCTCTCTTTTTCTCTTTTGCTTTTCCTCCTTGGCGAGGATCCGCTGGACCTCGTCAAATTCATCCCAGAGAAATTATAAGGGGTCCAGCTCCTTTGGCGGTGGGGGATCTTCCCAGATGGGGTAGAATTTGATTGGGAACCCGAAGGGGTTTTCATCCGCCATTTGTGTGAGGAGGTATGGACTTCTAGGGTTAGAATAGGAGGGATGAGATGAAAAGGGACTGATGGTCGGTTTAATAGAGGGGGACGGGAGAACATGAATCGACGGAATTAAAATTGTGCCCCTTTTCAAACTTGGCACTAAATGAGCGTTGTGTGGGGAAAGAAGAAACACACAACTGGCTCTTTGGAAAAGAGAATGAGCATTAACTGCCTGTATAAAGATAGGCATGGTATTTAAAGGGGTCAGTGAATTGCACGAGGATCCTCGCGAAGAACAAGCAGTGATGAGTGGACTATATTTCTCGCGCAGCTGAGCTGGGGATCTCCGCGAGGTAGCCTGACATGGCTCATCAATTTGAAAAGGAAGCCATTGAAATCCCTGAGGCAGGTATTTGCATAGATTTATATAGCCACCATCTACATCTATCCTCCACACGGATTACTATTTCAAAGAAACATAGCCTCCCTAAACTCTTCTCCCATGAATGGCAAAAATAACAAAATGAAAACTAGCAAACAAACAAAAAGAAGCACACAGAACAGAGCAATAGACAAAAGCTAGAAATTCTATTAAAGTTGAAGAAAATATTTACAAATATAGTTAAAAGAAGAAAAACCTAATATACAATCTAGAAGCTAGGATCTAATCTGAACCCGAATCTGTGTAGAACCCTAAGGGCATCTCTTTCCTGTTTCTTCTTTGCCTCCCTCTCCCATTTCTTTTCGGCTGGTGTTTTCACTGCAGTTGGAGCTTTAGGAGCCCTCACCCTCACTTTTGGTTGCTTGAGAGATTTTGGTTCCTTGGGTTCTTGAGGGGCCTTTCCTTTGCGCTTAGCAGGGGGGTGGCAGGGGATTTTCCTTTGCCTTTGGCTTTGGCTTCGCTTCTGCAGTGGGGACCACTGGGAATTTCCCTTTTCCTTGGGACTCAGGCTGGCCAGTGGAATGTGCCTCCTCAGACTGGGCAGCTAGCTCTTTTCCAATTTTTAAAGGAGCAGCTTTGAGGGCAGACCTCTTAGCAGTGACTTTCCTCTACTCAGGATAAGTTTACTCTTGTGGAGGTGCAGCAGAGGTCTTGGGAGGTGGAGGCTGCTCTGTAGGAGGTGAGGGAGGAGGGGCAAGTGGGGCCTTGCCTTTCTCATGATGGGTCTTTGGTTGGGCCTCCTCAGATTGGGTAACAGCAGATGGAGGAGCATCGGGCTGTGGGGTGGGCATTTGAATAGAGACTGGGGTCGGCTGCCAAGGTTCATTTCGAGCAGCAGCCAATGCAGATTCCAATGCGGCGATCTGAATTTGATGTTTGAGGATGTCAGTCTCATGGATCTCCTTTTGTATTCTGCAGATCTCCTGGGAATTGTTTAGCCTCTTTTCCAACAATCTGGCCCGCGCCTTCTCAGCAGCAGCATTTGATTTCTCAAACTCCCAATTCAGCTCATGATAAGTAGTTGTAGCCTTTATCTTCTGATATTCGTCCAGGATATTGTTCCACCCCAAGGAGATGCCCAGTATTTATTTTCTGTGGGTCTCCGTCATCTCATCAATCTTCTCCAGTAGGGGGGTCTCAATTGATTGGCGTAGCTTGGCCATGTCCCTCAGGACATCCTTTCGCAGGTGAGCATTATCCCGCATGTGATATAGGATGGTGAGGTAAGGAGGGCTATAAAAATAATGTTTTGGGGCGATGGGGGGGAGGAGATGGGGTAACAGTGGGTAGGTCTATTTGGGGGGGGAAGAGGCATAAGTTTTGGGTCAGTCTGTGTCTTTTTGTCAGTGAACGTTGGAGGTGGTAGGATAAGAGGTGGAATGGAGGGTATAGGGGGAAATTAAAATGGGGTAGGCTCAGTAGGAGTAGGGGGTGGAGGTGGGGGAAAAATGGGAATGGTGAAAGGTAGGAAAGGAAATGGGGGGGTAGAAGTTAATGTTGAAAGTGGGAGGGTGTGAAAGTCAGGAGGGAAGTCTGTTTGGGTTTCTTTGTCAGTGGACGTTGGAGGTGGTAGGATAAGAGGTGGAATGGAGGGTATAGGGGGAAATGAAACTGGGGTGGGCTCAGTAGGAGTAGGGGGTGGAGGTGGGGAAAAAATGGGAATGGTGAAAGGTAGGAAAGGAAATGGGGGGGTAGAAGTTAATGTTGAAGGTGGGAGGGTGTGAAAGTCAGGATGGAAGTCTGTTTGGGTTTCTTTGTCAGTGGACTGGACCAAGGGGGTTGAAGTGGATGGTGGAGGGATGGATGGAGTGGTTAAGGTGTGTAGGGTGGATTGGATGGAGGTGAGTTCAGCCTGCATCTGGTCCTGTTTTTAGGTATTGGTGGATAACTGGGCTTGTATGTCTTGGATAAGGGGTAAGATGAGGGTTAGTGTGTCAAATCTAGGAGGTTGGGTTTGGGGAGAAGAGGGTACTAGTTGGAAAGGGGAGGAAGGAGCATGATGGAAAGTGAAGGGAGGGGAAGAGTGGGGTTCTGGGGAGTGGTGTTGTGAGGTAGTTGGGGAGTCTGGCAGAGGGGTGTAGTAGGCAGGCATTGTTTCAAGGAAGGTAGAGATGAAGGCTTGGAAGCCTATGGATGTGTTAAGGGTTAAGTCAATATCTGGGAGAGGGGATGTAGTAGATATGGCTGGGGTGGTGGTTTCTTCAAGGTGGGGGGGTCAATGGAGTTAGAAAGTATTGAGGGTGGTGTCTGGGAGATGGTTGGGATGGTCTCAGTGGTTTTTCATTTTTTGTATGAGATGAGTGGAGGGTTGGTAGGCTAGGTGGAGATGAGAGGGGAATTGTGGCTGTGTACTGAGGTAAGGTAGGGGATGGTGAGTCCTCCCATGGACCAAGCACAGGTGAAGGGAGAGTGGGCATGGAGAATGGAAATAGAGGGGAGTGAGAGATAGATGCAAGGGTAGTGGATGCAGGAATAAAAGGTGGAGGGGGAGTGGGTGCTGCTGCAGCGATGGTACTGATAGGCTTTGGGGGCACTTCCTTGGTAGCAGGGATGGATCCTGATCCGGCAGCCTCTTCTTCTTGCTTGGGCAGAGCCTGAGCTTCAGCTTTCTTTTTCTTAGGGGTCTCCATCAAGCTCCTGCTGATCCCCCATTGCCTCTTGGCAAAGGTAGTAGGGGAAAGGGTTGTGGTCTGCTCAGTCCTTCCTATCTTGTATCCCCCCTTGATCAGCAGCAAGGTAATGATTCTTGCATAGGGTAGAGTGTGAGGCTTCTTGTTTGACCCTAACTTCTCCACTACGTCTTTCATAGCCTCAAAAATTAGTCAAGCTGCATGGAAGCCATGGCCCATGTGGCAGGAGTAGACAGCATCCGCAATGGGGGTTCTCCTCTCTTGCTAATGTCCTGAGCAATATATATGTTCTTCCGCAGGACTTGATCAATGAACAGCAGTTCAGGTTCTAGTTCCCTCCTGATTAAGTCCTCGGTGGCTTTTAATCCTCTAGTTAGGGCCCGTGCAATTGTATCAATCAATGCACTCAGAGGGGGGCCATATCCACAGCTAGGATCGAATGCTGCTGGGATGCCTAAAACTTCAGCAATCACCTTAGGGCTCACCAACATATCAAAGTCGTCAATCAGCACCAACAAGCACAGTTGTACATCGTTGTCCTTTTTTACCCTGATGTGCTGATAGAACAGCTGCACTAGCCTAGGGTAGGCTAGTGCTTGAATTCCTCTCATCAATGGCATCAGTCCCGCTTTGCTCATAAACTGTACTGCAGGGGCAGAGAGAGGTTGTTTCTCAAAAAATGGTACATCAAAGGTGGATTAAGGCTCCAATGGAATTGACTCCAGGAGCTCAGAAGGAGTAGAGAACTTAGTGGTTGGTACCGCCGCCTCCTCAACCACTTCCTTTCCTTTTTTGGGAGACTTTGAAGTCTTGGTCTTTTTAGGGGTGGTCTCTGCAGGGTCCTTGTCCTTCCCTTTTCTCTTCTGTGCAATTTTTGGAGCCATTTCTAACTTTGTCTTCTCGTTTGAGAAAGGAGGCCGAGATCTAGGGTTTTGTTTGGTTTGACACACAGGGCACCTCAAGATCTCTGAGCAGAGGACAATAGATGATGGTGATGCTAGGAACACTTGTATAAATTTATGGAGTGAATGATGAGTTGTAGGAGTGTTGCTGGAGGAGAGAAGTGCAAGAGCGCCAAAATCTAGGGTTTCGCAGAGGGAAGAAGGAAGGAAATAATGGAAAAGGGACCAAGCACGGGGATAAAATGCTTATCGCGAAGCTTGGCGCGCTTTGGAACATCTGGTCGTGTGGTTGGAAATGAACCTAGCGAACGTGTTGATTCAATTTAGATTGTGCGACAATCTCCCAGGTTGTCCTTGGAGCGCGCAACTGAGTGAGATGAATTTCTATGAATTGCGCGAGCGGCTCCAAGGTCTCTATTGAACCTCACGATAACTTTTGAATCTCGCAACAGCAAATGTATATATCTCTATGGGGATGGCGCGAGAGGTTCGCTGGTGTAAATGAATCTCGCGACAGCTATAGAATGATTCCATGTGAACTGCGCGAAATTCTCTCAGACATCCTTTTTAACCTCGCGAGAACTCTTGAATCTCGCGATAGTCACCCAGACTCCCCTTTTTGGACTCAACGACAGTAAGGTATAAATCAGAGAGCATGTTTGCTATGGTTGGATCCTGGGTATGACTCTCTCCTATGGCTACCTCTAGACACCTGTAAACTCAATCATTCAATCAAAAATGACCTCCCACATTAGGCATGCAACAGAAGCTATTAAGTGAAAAATAGTAAGAATGACACCATGCATCAAAAGTTTAAAACAGATTGGTCCAGATTCATATAAGACCACGAACAAATCCTGAAGAATAGAAACAAAAGAAAGCAAGATAAATCAACCAAAAACAACATACATATGATTTCCACAGGTGGATCAATTTGAAGAAGGTTCTTCTCGAAGGTGAATGGTGTCCATGGGTTCAACAGGTTTTTCAAAACAAAACTTAAGCCTCTGACCATTCACTTTCAATGTTCTCCCAGACTTGGGATCCTTGATTTCCATAGCACCAGATGGGGAAACATGCATGACAATGTAAGGACCTTCCCATCTGGATTTTAATTTGCCTAAAAAAAAATTTTAAGTTTAGAGTTAAACAACCAAACCTTATCACTAGCAATGAAACTCTTTCTCAGCAGCCCTTTGTCAAAGAAAGCTTTGGACCTTTCCTTGTAGATCATGGCATTGGCATATGCATCTCTCCTTAGTTCTTCCAATTTGGATAGCTGCAGCAACCCCAGCATCCGACAACTTAATGATTTCTTTCAGTACCACTTCTTGCATGTGAGGGTTCAATTTCCTCTGCATTTCCCTGGAGGGTGTTGAGCCCTCCTCTAGATGAATCCTATGCATACAGATTGATGCATCAATCCCTCCTAGATCAGCAATGGTTCAGCCAATTTCTTTCTTGTGCTTCCTCAAAACCGTTAGCAATTCCTCCTCTTACTCACTAGTAAGAGAAAAGGAGATAATCACAGGAAGTTTCTTGTCATTCTAGAGGAAAGCATACTTCAATATCTCTGGAAGCTTCTTGAGCTCCAGATCAGAGGCTTGTTGGATGGATGGCAGGATTGGTGTATTGTTGGTAGGGGGAAGGGGCAGCAATGTAGGTTTCCAATTGGAATGCTACACTAAGCCCACAGAAGACCTTACTAGGGATATGTCTTCTGGCATTAAAGCTAAGCTTCCTTCCTCCACCAAGTTCTAAACTTCAGTTAAATCAGTGACAATGTTGTTCCACTCCAGCAGAGTGGGCAGTTCTTCTTCAACAATTTTTTCTAGTGCATCCACTGCAAAGCATTCCTCATTGTCCAGCTGAGGGTACTTTGCACTGTTGTACATATTAAGCTCAACTTTCATATGTCCGAAAGTGACCTCCATGATCCCAGACCTGCATTGAATGCATGCATTGGCAGTGGCCAAGAATGGTCTGCCCAGAATAACAGGTATCGGGGATGTACTCTTGCTGCACCCCATGTCCAAAACAAGGAAGTCTGCAGGATAGAAGAACTTGTCTACCCCTACTAAGACATCCTCAACCACTCCCATGAGTTTCCTCTCAGATCTATCAGCCATCAAAAGAACAATGGGGGTGGGCTTGAGCTCTCCCAAATCTAGCTACTGATACACACTGTCTGGCAGCAGGTTAACACTAGCTCTAAGGTCCAAAAGAGCTCTCCCAATCGTGTGGTCTCCAATAATACAGGGAATAGTGGGTATCCCTGGGTCTTGCAACTTCTCAGGCATTGTCATGGTTATCTGAGAATTAATCGGTCATGAAAGACCTTTTTGGACAAATGGCCTCTGGCCTTCCTTTTCTGAGTACAGAGGTCTTTCAAAAATTTTACATAGGCTGAGACTTGTCGGATTGCATCAAGCAGGAGTAAATTTATCTTGACCTGCTTAAAGGTCTCCATCATTTCCTCAATCTGTACCTGCCCTTTGTCAAAGGGGGCAGGGCCATTCAGAGCTTGAGGAAATGGCAGCTGAGGTACTGCTGGTTCCTCAGCTGCAAGCCTATGACAGAACTTTTATTTTTTTCTTTTATCTATTTTTATCTCCTGCTAAGGCTCAACTACAACCTCTTTATTTTTCCCTTGTTGAAGGGTAGCAGGCAATTCTTGACTCTGTGCCCTAACAAAGTCCTTATCACTTTCACTTGACATTTCCTTGGGGTAGACCTCTCCTTGTTCCTTTCCCACCTGGTTGTCTACCAGCCTACCAGACCTTAGGGCAGGTATGGCATTGGCCCCCTCAAAATTGGAGGAGCCTTCTCCGATGGAATACTGGCCCTTAGGGTTGGCTATTGGTTGGCTTGGCAACCTGCCCTCCTCTCTTTTTACCAGAGCATTGGCTATTTGGCCAAGCTGCTCTTCTATTTTCTTAATGCTTTGACTGTGAGAAGTCACAGTCTGATTTAAGGGTCCAAGGCTTTGCAATTGAGCTAAAACCTGATCCTCGAAAGAAGCACTTCGGGGCTAGGGTGGTGAAACTACCAATTGATTTTGTTGCTGGGGCTGCTGCTGTTGGAAATTCGACCTTGGGGCATAACCCTGGTTAAACTGCTGATGTGGCCTTTGAGGTAAGGCTAACATCTGTTGTGGCTGCATATAATTGTCTTTTCTCAACCTCAAATTTGGGTGGTCTCTCCATTGGTAACCAGCATTTTGGTGCTGGTATCCATATGGTTGTTTATTGTAGCCACCAGATTGTTGCTACCCAAAAGATTGGGCAACAGCAGCCTGTTTCATTACAAACTCAGGGTATTGCCCCGCAGATGGGCACTCTTCTACTGTGTATTGTGGAGATTGGCATATCAAACATACCTCCATCACTTGTGTAGCCATTCTGGGCTGCACCACAGTCAGAAGTTTATCAAATCTTTCAGTAAGATTGGCCATCTGCATTCTCAGGTCATCATTTTCCCTAACTTCATACATTTTTCCTTTAGAAGTCTCAGCAACCCCCAGCTTAGGAGAAGGCTCTTGAATGGTTCTGGATGAGGATATCTTCTGGAAAGCATTTTCACTTATAACCTCGAACAAGTCTCATGCCTCATCAGCTGTTTTATGCATGTATGTTCCACCATAAGAGGCATCTACCATGTCTCTACTCTTCTCATCAATCTCATTGTAGAAGCTCTGGATAAGCTGCCAGTCAGGGATCTTGTGGTGGGGAAATTTTTTGAGCATCTCTTTAAATCTATCCCATCATTGGTTAAAATCTTCAGTTGGGGACTGGGCAAAAGAAAGTATGTCCTTCCTCAATTGGCTGGTCTTGGTCTCTGGGAAAAATTTAGACAGAAATCTTGTCTAGAGGTCTTTCCAGGAAGTGATGTTGTTGTTTGGGAGAGTAGATAGCCAGGTCATGCCCCTGTCCTTTAAGGAGAAAGGAAAGAGCCTTAACCTAGTGGCTTCTGGTCCCAAACCAGTAATGGAGAATGTCGTGCACAGGGCCAAGAACTGGTCAATGTGCTTGTAAGGGTCTTCCTTGCTAAGCCCATGGAAAGAGGGAAGCATTTAGATGATGGAAGTTTTGATTTCGTAGTTTCCTTGAACATCTAGGAATTGAATGCTGAAAGGAGAGTTATAATCATCTGGAGCATTCAATTCCTTCAATGTTCTAGGTTGTTCTTCACCCATAACTGCTATCTCAATTTCAATAGGGGGCTCAACTGTGGTGTATCTATGCCTTCTCGGTCTTCTACCCCTTTCTATCTCAGGGTTAGCAGGCTCTAATGTAGGACTGAGGGATCTCCTTCCTAACATGCATACACACCAACAGCAAGGGAGTCTATTCACAGACACATTGCACTTAATAAAAATTGCAACTATCCTAATCAACTGCTATGGAATCTTCAAAGGCGAAATGGACTGAGTTTTGAGGGTTAGAGAAGTGCAAACAGAGGTAGCAAGATTCCCAGTGCAATTCTACTCTCCTTCTCTGCTACGGTCCAGATCTGCAAGAAAAATTCCAAATGTAATTCAGCAATATCAATTATTCACAAGTACAGCTACCAAAGAATAAAGAATCAAAAATCTAGAGTCTACTAAAAGATCAAGATCCCCGGCAGCGGCGCCAAAAACTTATTGGGCTATTTTAAGTGCTTGCTACTGACTTTATTGAAGATAGTGATAAGAATGGGGTAAATGAAAAATGAGTGAAAGTTAGAGTGATGATTACGGAGCAGCAAGCCTAAAATATGCACTGTCCTGCAATATACAGGGCCTGTTGTAGCAAGTTTTGATAAGTAAGAGTTTGTCCCACAGGGAATTTGATATAAAACTCCAAGGGAGCTATCCTTAGTAGGCCCTCCAAATCTGGCTACAAATCTGGCAATCCTAGATGGAAGAGGATTTATGGTCACTATAGTCTAAATCCTAAGGTAACTTAATGTCTGAACTACATAAAGGGTTAAGAAAAAAGATGGAGTGAGAAAATAAATATAAAAGGGTGAGAAGTATGCTATTAGGTACAGATCTGATGGGGTTTGTAACTCAGCCTCAGATCTGTTGCTATAGAAATCCTGTCCAATGGCTACATTATCACCAAAGAGGAGAAAGAATCCAACTCACTCCTGTGCCATGATCCAGTCCCTTAAGGCTATAACATGTCCACTTAAATGGTCACAGACTATCCAATAGGAGAACCACAATGCAGAGATGGGTCAGAATAAGCTTATCATTGTAGGCACTACTTCATCCAGGCTACAAGCTCAAGAAACCATAGGAGCCTCATCCTCTAAAGTTCTGTATGTGGGGCTAGGCCTACAAAGTGCACGAGCCTGGACACACAGGACCAGCAAGAGTTTGAGTACTAGCTTTTAAGCATGGCTATTCACTGCTTTAGAAAGTCTGCAGTGATCCAGTCACAAGCCTACAATCTCTATAGCCAAATCAGATCTACAATCTGATGGTGTACTTATACAAATATAGGGGAGTCTGTCTCTACACAATCTCTCACAGGGCTACAAGCACAAGTGCAGAGAAGAAGAATCTGTCTTAGGTCTGTGGATTAGCTTCACCTTAGGGTTATAACCTGTCCACTTGAATGGTCACAGACTATCCACAGAGGCTATCCTCCTCACAAAAGTCTAAGACAGAACAAGAGCATTGCTGCCGCCACCATGTTCACAAGGCTACCAGCTCAAGCTCCCATGGGGAATCAGATTTAGTGAATCCTGTGGTGGGGGAAGGCCTGCAATGTGCCTAACTTGGACACACATGTCACTTAGATCTAAATAGAACATTAAAAATATTCCTCCATTGCTCACGATACAACTTAGTAATGGAGGATCTCAAGGCAGCAGTCATGTATAGAACAACTCAAAACAAAAACACCATCCCATACATGCTATAAATCCTATTACAAAAACTCCATTAAAATCTATACCAAATAATCATACAAAAGGCTTAGCCAGCAAATGCTAGACTATGGAGAGAAAGAAAAAGGAAAAAGGAAAACTCTTAAACCCTAACCTTAGCCTACTGTAATTCTACAATCGGTTTCAAGAAGAAGCACAGAAGTTGAGAACCAAAAAGTCCTTCAAAAATTGCCCCCTAAACCTAAGCTAGGCTTAAGCTTATATAGCAGTCAATTCTCTCACAATTAGGGTTAGGAAAAACCCTAATTTCTCAATATAATTGCAGCCCATTCCTGTCCCTTGGATGCCTCGGGGCACGTGCACAGAAATTAGAGCATTGGAGTGCATGCCCTAATTGCTGGAGATGCCCAGATTGCCCTTACAGAAGTAAGGAGAAGTTTAGAATTCGATCCTCGCTGGATAGAAACGATTTCAGATCTTTCCGCGTGGCAGAATTGGCGTCGAGGGGTTGAATTGACTTGAAATTCATGCAGTCGCGGGATTGGCATTTTAGTCATCGCAGAATACAAATGGCTATCGTGAGATTGATCTTTCAGCTTTAAATGGCGCGGGGATTGCTCGCGCGGTTCATCCCTTGGTGAATCTCGCGAGAGATCCTCGCGAAGAAGCAGTGTTCATGAGTTTCTGGGTCGCGCGAGCATTTCTCTGAAGGTCTGTATCTCGCGGCCACTGCGCGACAGCTGCGTGCAGGAATACCTGAAGCTCTCTCTTCTGAGTGAGTTGCACGAAGCTTAACGATTCTTCTTTTGAGTTGCACGAGACTGCACGAATGCTTTAGACTGAGCCTCGCGAGGACCTCGCGAAGCCTGCTTTTCAATTCTTTCTGGCACCAAACCGCACGAGAGCGGCGCACAAACTACGCGACCAGTTGTTGTGCTTCCTTCAGAAGACCACGACAACTGCGCGAAGGCATTATCTCTGGCTCAATTGAACCCTGCGACATTTGCGCGAGGCATTCTTCTTGATTTATTTTTGCTTGGATGTGCCTATGCTTCAGCCAACTCTCTATTTGGGTTCATCCTTCGTTCTCCTGAGGTAGTTCTGGGGCAACAGTGAGCTTCTTGGCATGGTTAGGGGTTTATTGGCAGCTGCTGCTTATTACCTACAGAACATGCTTAAAATACTTTTATTAAATGATTAAGGGTCTAACAGAGATTAAGTTAACGAGTGGAAAGTGGTACTTTTCAGGTCTTAATAATATCCTACGATAGAGGCCGATATCATACGATAGCAGCTGCTACTTTAAGATAGCACCCGCTACCTTAAGATGTCGGCTGCTATCGTATGATACCGAGTTGCCGACATTTAAAGCGCTAAGTCAAGTATGACCTCTTTAACCAATCAATTTTCATTTTATAAATATTATAGGTTGAAATGGATGTTCCCCTTCTTTGCCATTTTTATTTCGTCCGTGTGAGAGATAATGCTTACAATGGAGGACATCGGAGGATTGTCACTGTCATTGAGAATATATCATTTGATGAGTTTATGGAGAAAATAAACAAGGTCAGTAAGACACGACTGAAAGAATAGTCTATTACACAAACGGTTTCATTACACATAGGGAATGAGCTTATATTTATCGAATTGTTTGACTTTGATAATCTTACAAACTTATTCAGAGTATATCGTATTGGTGATGGTGTGATAAATATTTATATCAAAAAATCATTAGTCCCTATCGTAGCAGAAATTTTATCGTCTTTAGAAGCATTTTAATCGTTCTAGGAAACAAGCGAAGATTATCAAGAATGTGAGGAAAACGTCAGATTAGTAGATAATGATAGTGTAGAACCATAACATTTGATTAAAAATCAAGAAATACAGTTTGAAGAGGAGAACATCGATGCACCGATGATAGTCGACGATGATAGAAATATAAATATAGGATTTCACCCCTATCGTAGGCCTCTGGAGCAACCCTCTTCAGGCATTCCAACGAGAGAAGGCGATGAAGATCAAGGATATTATCATCAAATGAATCGGATGCATGATACATCTCAGCTCAACTTCGAATCGGTAAATAATATATTTGCCTGGAATCAGTGGGAAATGTTTTTAGTCTGCCTTAGTCCATATCAATGGCCTTCTGAACCAATTGCTTCGGAGCCAACGATAATCGAGCCTTCAACAGAACAGCCTCTCGTACCTCAAACATTCCCACCTCGACCAACCTCAATCCAAACAACTGTACCTCAACCAAACGTACATCGACAAACTCAATCACAATTACATAATAATCATCCAGTCGATGACGGTGATAATGATTCTGAAAATAATGAAGCACCGCCATCGCCTACTTCATGTGTTAATATTAATAGGAGAATTGATCAGCCTCTAGTGGACGAAGACTATCAGCTTAATGACTCGGAAAGAGAGTATATGAATTCGGATGATGAGAAACTGTATAAAGGGGGACCAATTACCATTGGTCAAGCGTTTAGAAATAAAAAATTCTTTCAGAAAGCTCTTAAAGAATTTGCAATGGCAAATTATTTCTAAATTAAACTAATAAAAATCAGTCCTCTTCAAGTTATGACAAGGTGTATTGAAGTAGAATGTGTTTAGCGAATACATGCATTGAAATTGGTAGGTGTGGACACGTTTGCTCTGAAAACTTTTCGCCTGAAATATACGTGCGGAAGGCCAGCTTTCAGAAGTGGATATCGCTAATATACGACATCGTGGATACCTTCATTCGTGAGGGATAATCTATTAAAGGGCTTTGACGAGACTCCTGCTTCAATAATTTTTTATATTAAAAAAAAATACAGTATAAGAGTAGGTTACTGGAAAGCATGGAGAGGAAAAGAAATGGAGTTGAATGATATCCGAGATAGCTGGAATGAGCAATTTAAGATGTTACCATCATATGTCGCCGAATTACAGTGGGTCGATTCAAACGTACAGATCGAATTGTGTCTCGAGCTTGATAATATATTTCAGAGATTCTTCGTGACATTCGGACCTTACATTCGAAGCTTTCCTAATACTTTATGAAGAATAATTGCGGTAAATGGAACGCATTTACGGGGACGATACAAAGGAGTGTTGTTGATAGCTACGGGAATAGACAGGAATAGACATTTATTCTCTATAGCGTTCGGCGTTGTACCAAAAAAAAATAAAGATCATTAGACATGGTTCTTTGATCTATTAAGGAGACGTGTAATTGGGAACTTTGAAGAGCAATTTGTATTGATATCAGACAGGCAGAAAGGTTTGATGGAAGCTATAGAAAATGTTTTCTCAAACGCCTTTCACAGCTACTGTATGCGACACCTAGCTCTAAATTTGTTTGATACTTATAAAGATATAATCTCTAGATCGATTTTTTGGGTTGCTACCCGTATATTTTCGGAAGCAAAATTTAAAAGAATTTTATAAAAAATAGAAAACGACGCCCCTCTGGAATGTACAACATGGATTAAAGAAATTAGTGATCATTTTTGGGCGCGCGCTTCATTTCCAGGGAGGCGTTATGATATGTTGACAACTAATATAACTGAAAGCATTAATAGTGTGTTGAAAATAGTCAGGGAGAAATCAATCGTGAGTATGTTAGAAACTATTCACACAAAGGTAGCCGAATTTTATCTTCGTCGTCAGGAGGAAGGAAATAAAATGACACACGTGTTAACACCGATGGCCCAAGAGCACATAACACGAAATTCAAGATGGACCCGTCGAAAAAACGTTATACCATATGGTCGTGATACATTTCAAGTTAAACGTGGTGATTACACTCACAGTGTAGATCTAGATAAGCGAGCATGTACATATAGACGTTGGGCTATCATTGGATTACCATATTCATATGCGATCGCCGTATTAGCGCGCCAAAACAGAGAAAGAGAGATCTTCCAATTTTGTAAGCACTGATTTATCAATAACTTATTTAGGAAAACTTATAAAGAATACTTTGTCCCGACCGTTTACAAGTGCCAATGGACTTTGCTAAGAAACGACATTCAAGTTTTGCCTTCGCACAAAATGCATCAAGCTGGTCATCTGAAGAAAATAAAAATAAGATTTAACGGTAAGGTTCGACCACTACGATGTAAAAATTATAACAAATACGGTCATAACCGTCGCTCATGTAAATTTATTAGAATTTATAATTAACTTACATTACTTGTAAGAGTACCCTAAGTCAATACCTTTATTTCTACCCTTATATTATACACTTTATTGAAAAAAAATGAATAAAAATGAAAAATCGATTAACCGAATGAATCGAAATCAAAATCGGATTAGTTAGATTCTGTTTGAGTTTTTTTAATACTGTTTATTGCAATACCAAATATTATCAACATCGATCTTGATAACATCCATTGTGATCTTATTAGTATTTTATCTCGTCACTATCTTTCATAACATTTCATAATCTATAAAAGATATCTAATGTTTTAAAAGAAATAGGGATATCAAACTAAATTGCTTTGGATCAGATGAAGGAGACCATTTATCATCCAAATAGATTTTAGTCAGCTAACTTAAGTCAGCGGGCGCTAACATAAGTCAGCGGGCACTAACTTAAGCCAGCGAGCGCTAACTTAAGTTAGCTAACTTAAGTTAGCGGGCGCTGACTTATGTTAGCACCCGCTGATTTAAGTTAGCGGGCATTGTGAAATCTGAACTTCAAATGCAAGTATCTAATTTACTAATGTTATAAAATTATAACAAAAATATTTACAAAAATACATAAAATTATATTATAAAAATATAAAATGTAAAGTTTAACTCTTCCCAAATGTGCACATTAAATGTCCGATTTCGGCTCTAAATTATTGCATTTGTTTTTCTTTGAAATCAATAGTCCGTCGTTGAGAGAAGTATTCTATATACTTCAAAACATACACACCGCGGTCCCAATCGTTTCTTTAGAGAGGGAGATCGACATTGTTGAACGCCGATACCTTCCATTGTTGATCGAAAGCAGACTTCAAATCGGCAGTGTAAAGAAGACACGGAAGGTGATGCAATAGACATCTTTTATGCGCTTCAAACCTCCTTGAGCACTCTCGGTTTGCTGGGTCTATCAACTTAATTTCGTCATCAACTAATGAAATTATAGCCAATGCCCAGTGGCTATATTTTTTACTATGCATCGGAAGAAAAATCTACACAAAAACGAAACCGAAATCTTAAATAATAAAAAATTTAAAAAGCCATTAACGTTAAATAAAGCGAAGTGTAGTATTAAAAAACGTATCGTTCCACAATCGACCGCTTGAATTTCACTTTTATCATTGGTAAGTAGGAGTTCAAGCAGCTTTGAATTATAACGAACCAACCACTCGTCACAGTAGGCCTGCCACTTATCGAAGTCGTTAAGTGCTACTAGACCTTTATTATCGACATATTTTTCAAATTTTCCTCGTCTGCCATAAACAAAGTCTGAAAGAGGATAATATAATAAGTAAATAAATTAAAAGAAGTGAATTGAGAGTCATGAATGAAAAGATAAATAAACAAAAGAAATGAAACAATAAATAGTTGAAACCTTACCAGGGCGGGCATAAAAGCAAACTAGCTTTTTTCGGCATTTGCCGTAAACATTAAATCGTTGATAACTTCAAAGACTTTCGAGTACGTGTCGATGACTTCATTGTCGAGTCACGAGCGTCCTTTAAGGACCTTTAAAATAGCAACTGTGATGTTAACACCCATGATATTATTGGCGATCACATTGTCCTCTTCCTCCGACCGGTTTCAAAAATTGAGTATATATTTATGCTCCATTGATTTTGGCTCATCCTCCTCCTCCACAATCAATTTTGGTCTTTTTATAATAGCTTTATTGGTCGGGATCTTTTTCTTCTTTCGAGCATGCAAGTCATATCCCTCGACTTTACTTTTTGTAGTTGATATTTTCACTAAAATTGATTTTAGTGATGCCGACTGCGACTCACGAGAAGGTTGGGTAAGGGGAGCACCCTCATCACCCACTTTAACTAAAGGTTGTTTAGTAGGAGGTTGAGGTGCTTCAGTAGTGGGTTAGTGGTTATTGGTTTAGTGACAAAAGTTTTTGGGGCAATAGTTTGAGTAGGTTGAGGAGCGGTGGGTTTTGGGCCAATAGGTTTAGGGGTAGAAGTTTAGGGGGCAATGGATTGATGAGTAGGTTGAGGAGCAGTGGGTTTAGGGGTTGGTTGAGGAGCTGTGACGACCCAACTTTTCCAATCCCTCAGGTATAGGAAAGGCCGGTTCGCCAACCTATCGAATAAATGATAAGCCAGACAAACAGGGCACATATCAGAGTAAAGCGCAATAAATATCCATAGCTAAAATAAATGCGGAAGCAATTAAAAGTAAAGAACCACCGATGATGGCCGACCATCATCGAAACATGGCTCATAACAGAAATCAACGTCAAATATAAAACTATGGTATCCAACTAAAATGGGCCCACAAATTCAAGTCTAACTCTCACCACAAATAAGAAAATCAGTAAGTTCTATACTGGGAAAAACTCATCAGGAGGAACCTCAAGCTCTTTCTCAGGCACGTAGTCAGGATCAGTCTCACAGCCCTGAATAGCCATGTCAGTACCTGAACTTGTGACGTATAGTCGGAGTGAGCTAACCAACAAAGCTCAGTAGAAGAAAGACATCTACGACATTTTACTTTAACTAACATGGTTTCAAAACAAATATCGGAATATAGCTTGTCAAACATATAAGCAGATAATAAACTGAATTTAGGTGCAGAAATCATATGTAAGATTTATTTCTAAATGTGTGAAAACAGTTTCAAGAACAGATGCAGTGTTTCAGTGTCTTAGTTTCTCTAACTTCTATATGCAAAGTTCAGTAATTCATGACTTAATCCTCAACTTAAAATACCTCCCGAGTAAACTATATCTCGAGAGCAGGAATATAGCCGATGGGAACCCCTACCTACCATCGTTGTTCATGAACCCTTTTTCAGGATGCAACAAGCCCCTGCGTAATGAGGGAAACTTGTGCCAGGAAGTTGTTCAGGAATTTTTGAGGGGTCGTTCAGGTCAATCATAAAACAAATGCAGATACTAATATAATCAAATGGAAGTCTCTTATACATAGTTCAGGTTCTTGATTTCAGATCTTCAGAGCTTAAGCAGATTCAGGTTTCAGGATTCAGGTAGATTTAGATTTTTAGTCATTCATATAAATTTTAATTTACAGATGTGATTTCAATGGCATATGCAAGTTCAAAGATTTTAATTCAAAATATCCATGCGAATTAAAATAACATCAGAAAGATGAGATTCAGAGCAATACGTAACTGAACGAAGTACAATGACAAGGTCCTATTGATGGCCTCTCGCCCTCAATCTACATCACAATATACGTTCATGCATTAAGATAAACTCTAATTACTAATAATATAGACCTATTTAAGCGTTTCCTCAAAAACAAGTCAAAACAGGCAAGTTGCGCCAATCCTAGAATTTGATGTAACATTCTCATATTTTTTTGACCATCAAGACGATTGATTCATGAGTTGGTCAAAACATGAAAGTTGTAGATGTTTCTATTAGCTTTCCAACGCAAAAAGAATCGTCTTAATCGAAGTTCTGGAGAAAATGTTATGACTAAAATACTAAGGTAATATCGGAGTTCGGTGATACCTCGCTCGAGCGATGATAATAGCTCGCTCGAGCCATTTGACGTAACATTTTCATATTTTTTTTAACCATCAAGATGATTGATTCATGAGTTGGTCAAAACATAAAAGTTGTAGATTTTTCTATTAGCTTTCCAACGCAAAAAGAATCGTCTTAATCGGAGTTCGAGATAAAACGTTATGGCCAAAATACGAGGTCAGGTTCTGCATTGAAGAGTTTGGCCGAATTTCACGAAAATCTGGGAAAAACGATCCTATCGATTTTGGGCCTAATTTCTATGTTTTTAAGACCCGAAATTTATCAAAACTTAAGGAAAAATTTGGGTTTTCTTTTTAAGAAATAACTGAATAATTTAAGATGGATTTAGAGGCACCCACCTGTTGAAGCGTGATTCGAATCCTACGATGATTTGGGTTGATGGAGATCGGATTCGATGAGCGATATGAAGTCTTTTCGCGAGAATTCCTTTCTTACGATAAATTGGTCGCATGACGATGAAACTTTGATGGTGTAAGATTCTCGATAAGATCGAAAAATCGATAGAGATCCGAGAATTATGAAAGATGGCCTGTCGAGCTTTTGCAGAGAAGAGGGAATAAAGAAAGACAACTGAGAGAATAAGTAAATATATATCTAATTCCCTGTATAGGTTAACTCTAATTAAGATTTTCCGTATAAGATTTAATAAAATAGTAGTTTTTACACGCAAGTATAATTCATACGTGACTTGAAAAGCTTGAGAAGAGGTTTTGCTCCAGCGCTTTGTGTAAGCACCAAGGTAAATGGTGATTCTCTCCCGAATTTACAATTGTGCCCTTTAACCCGCTTCACTCTTCAAACGGGCATAACTTTTTATATTCTTATCGAAAATCGACAAATTATATATCGTTGGAATCGTATCGACAAGTACTCCGCAATGAGTCTAATATTGATATATATAAAAATTTAGACTATTTCTAAAGTGGGTATATTCCGGTGTGGAGCGTTAGCACCACGCATTGTGTGGTACATCATCTAATACCATTAAATAAAATTCAAAAATCTGGGTTATTACAGGAGCGGTGGGTTTTGGGCCAGTAGGTTTAGGGGGCAGAAGTTTGGGGGCAGTGGATTGATAAGTAAGTTGAGGAGCAGTGGGTTTAGGGGTTGGTTGAGGAGCGGTGGGTTTTGGGCCAATAGGTTTAGGGGCAGAAGTTTGGGGAGCAATGAATTGATAAGTAGGTTGAGGAGCAGTAGGTTTAGGAGTTGGTTGAGGAGCAGTGGGTTTATGAGTTGGTTGAGGAGCAGTTGGTTTAGGGTCAGAAGTTTTGGTGACTGTTAGTTGAGTGACAGTGGTTTGAGGGGCAAAAGTTTGGGGAGCAAATGATTAAGAAGTTGTTGAATGAGTGGCAGTGAGAACAAAGGTTTCAAATATAATAGAGGAGAGAATATCATCTTGCATAATTATAAAATACATTAAAAAGTCTCATTGTATTTTACAAAAATAACATTATTTGGGAATCAGGTTAGCGACCACATTATCGGCCAATAATGTAAGTAATCGGCCGACAACTTACATTATCGATCGATAATATAAGTTATTGATCGATATCTTATATTATCGTTCTCTCATGTAAGTTATCGTCCGACAACTTAAGTTATCGGATGATAACTTACATTATCGACTGATAATGTCAGTTGTCGGTCGATAACTTACATGATCAGTCGACAAGCTAATTTTGCATTAATCTTTAAAAAAATAATTTTTTTAAAATTTAAAAAGAATTGGTTTAATACCTTTGTCAAATGAAATCTGACCGTATCAAGGTCCTTCCGTATTGCATCTTTTTATTCAGTTAAACTTAGAATCTGATCTTGTAGAGACCCTACTTCATCTTGTAATGACCTAACTTACTCTTGTAGGGTCTTCTTGTCTCTCCCCAACTGTTCAATGGTCAGTGCTTGTCCTTTAAGCACTATAATACACGTCGAAAGTCACTTTTCATCTCTTTAACAGTCATACAGAGCGAATTGCATTCTTTTCTAAGCTCCGTTACTTCTTTGGTTAGGTGGGGTTACCTAACTAGTTGTTCTCTTGTTAGCTGGGGCCTAATCTCTTATTTGCCCTTTGGTTCCATATGTTGACGTACAACGACTTCATTCTCGTTGTTTTCGTCGCTGCCATCATCTTCATCCTCATCGTCATCATCGTCATCTCGGCTCTTCGGCTCTTTTTTTAGAACGTGTCTCGTAACTTGAGACATCGTCGTATTCATATATATTTTCTTGAGAGTGAGGCTCCTCGGTCTTTTCCTGTTCCCTTTCCATCTCTTTTTGTATAAAAAGAGTCGAACCGATCGATACTGTAATTCGTACTTTACGGCCTCAAGCTCTAAAATAATTTTAGACTTAAGAAATCTTTCTTGATATAAATTAGGATTACAGCTGAATTTCGGACCTTTCCATTTCAATAGCCTCGGAAATGGATCTTTCAGTTGAGTAAGAGTGGTGGCGACTTCAAGAAAGTGCTCAAACGCTCAATTGTAGGGCGAAAGTGCATCTGTAGATGTTGTAATGCCCCTTTTCTGACTTTTTTGCCATTTCCCTTCTGACGTTCGCTTTCGATATGCAATCTACTAAATTTTTGTAAACTATCAGGCCCCACAAAAACTTGTTGAACTCTTCAATGTTATCTACTAATGCCAAGTACTGTGTGTCCATTTCATGGTGTGTGTCCGGAAGTAAAAAAGAACATAAAAGAAACAACAACGATAGTTTCAAAAATTCATCGTTGGATAGATCGGCGGTACTATCAACTATGTCTTCAATATGAGATCTTTTGGCCAGCTTCTCACGAAAGAATTTGTATCGAATGGTTTCTTCCTCTAGCACGGCCACCTTCTCAGACCTAGGTTCCGTCAATATATTCAGACCTAAAATCAATGGCATATCGGACTCTTGCAACAATATATTGGTATTCTTGACCTTAAAAATATCATCTTTAACTCAAAAGCTTAAAATAACATCAACCATGTCTCCAATTAATCTTAATTTCTCATTAATCCTAAATAGATTATCGAAAATTGAATCATCTAGAATCTTTTTCCTCTCTTCGTTGCAGTGCAAGTAAAATTCCTAACACTAATTCCAATACATTTCCCGAAAGGCTTGGAAACTGTAAAATATATAAAAATAATTAATTAACAAAATAAGTGAGGTTGAAATATTCCGCTAACTTACCGCTAAGTTACATTATCGCCCGACAACTTACATTATCGGACGATAATGTGCATTATCGGCCGCTAAGTTATATTATCGGGCGATAATGTACATTATTGGCCACTAACTTACATTATCGTCCGATAATGTAAGTTGTCGGATGATAACTTACATTATCGTCCGCTAATGTAATTTAGCGGCCGAAAATATAACTTAGAGTCTGATACTATAAGTTATCGGTCGATAATGTAACTTAGCGAACGATAATATAACTTAGCGGCCGCTAATGTAAGTTATCGGTAAGTTAGCGGATTAAGTGAGAAACATAACGGATGACTGTATGTGTTTAAATATAAAAAAAGAAATTACCTAAAAAATTTCTATGACTTTTTCTCTTCTTTGTCACCGATTTGCTGTCGCTCGCCGCTCTCTCGGTTTTTACAGAAATGTTAAAGTTAAAGTGAAAGAGTAAAAAATGAAAAAGTAATAAAGTTACATTTATACTGACCTTCTTAAGCATTAAAATATTAATTAAATAAGGCTGGCGCAAATTTGAATATAAGAGGTCGTTACTGACGTGGAACCGGCTTGGCTTGGAGCTGGCCTATTATGCAAGGATTGAAACTATAAGGCCGTTTTTGCAAATATGCAAACTTATAGAGCCGAAAGTGCAAATTTTCCTTATAACAACTAAATGTAGATGTCAGCTAGAAGTAGTTGTGTGACGATTACAAGGTTACCCTAACTTAGGGTAATAAGGCTGCCTTTGGGTTTGCCCTCAGGACAAAGAGCAGCTCTTTTGCTTTTTGGCTCCGATAGAGAACCGCTTTCATGTTTGGTGATATAGCTCCTCGCCCCATTTACTCTGACGGATAGCTATTTTAAGTGATAATATCAAATCTGACAGAGAGCAGGAAGAGAACTGCTTCTGCTCTTATAAGAGCTAACCCCAATACAGCCTAAGGTCTTATATAGAGAGAAAACTCTCCATCACAAATAAGTTTGATTTTGATTCACCAAGAAGTCCTAGAATTGATGATTACATATCACACTCCATTAGCCAGTCCAACTAAAACTACTAGTCCTACTAGATAGTTGATAGACCTTTAAGACAAGCCCAGGATTCGGATGAAAAAATATAATCCGATTCAAGGAAGTCAACGGTGGATTGTGGAGACCAAATCTTCAGCTGCAAATGCCACATCTGATTCAAGGCAGTCAACGATTTTAACGGTGTATTGCGGAAACTAAATCTTCAGCTGAAAATGCCTGTACCCTTTTAAAAAATTATGAAGTACTAACTGCAGGAGAGTTGCTCCTAAGTTTTGAGGTCCTTTCCATCGTGTTACTAAGTTAGGTTCAGGTCACAGGTCGTCATTGCCAAGCGAACCCAGTTCAAATGAAAATAATAATATATTTATTTCAAACAAGTAATTGCATTATAGCTAATTTTTCAAGTCCACAGTTAAAAAATAAGCTTGGATTCAAATAGAACATTGTTACTATCACCCATTTTTGTTATTGGCATACCACTTGAACAAAGGAAATACCGCTAACTACTGCTCTGAATCAGACAATGTAGATTGTTTTTTCATCTCAATCTTCTACACAATAGATCTTGAGATCATGAACCTACCATCAGGCGGACACATGTTATTTCCACGTGGCATACATCCCAAAAACATGAACATTAATCATCTTTTTACTGTATGTTGCTATTGTCTACCTTTTGGGATGTGTGAACATGTGACCATATGATGGTAGACCCATGATCTCAAGATCTATTATATGGGACCAAAAACTATCGCCATTGTCTGATTCAAAGCAATCAATGCAATTTCCATTGTTTAAGTGGTGTGGCAATAACAAAAATGTGTGAACAGTAATACTGCTCTTCAAATATTATAAGAAAATAATAAAGGAGCTGAGAGGCATATGAACGGCTGTCCTGACCTGACCCGATCAGTAATCAGGCCAGGTATAGGCTAGCTGTAAGTGGCCCGATTACATTTGACCCATTTGAGGCACAGCCCGGCCCATTGAGACCGTAAATATAAGCTACCAGCAGAGTATCTGATTTATCACAGTTGCTAAGTGCAGAATGCTATTTTTTGGGTAAAACAAAGTCCCTTTATTTATTATAACTAAATATCATAAAAATACATCAGAAGCCTGCTACAACAAACATAACTCACCATGGATGCGACTCAACTGGTACAAAGTCCCTTTATTTATTATAACTAAATATCAATACCGTTGAACCGCCCACCTCCAAACACCAGATCGATGGTAGAGGTATTTCCAAGAACTAGTAGATGACCAAGAGGAGATGCATGATCGTTGACGTTATCATTAGACACCCGCAAATAGTTCATCATGTGATGGCAAACAAAGCGCACAGAAGGCGAGCTCATATAGTATCTGTAGTACAAAATTTCTGTTGAATTATAAGTTGGGCTTCTTCAACTAGCCTCTTCACCACTTCAGCAGCAGGCAGGATCTCCTTAATGAGGGATACGCCTTCGCCGGCATACATTGCCATTCTTTCGATATCACCTGTGGTCTCCACATTCGGAACAGTACTAGCAAAACGCCGTATCTCTTTCTCCTGACAGAGAAAACTGAAGTCAAGCACAGAAAAAAAAAAAAAAAAAAAGGCTACCTCTGTTCGCATCTATGTCCGAAACCCGTTGACTTCTTGAAATCAGACAGTTGAGATCATTTTCAGCCCAATCTTCAACACAAGGGACCACGATCTTACTATCAGTCAGTCAGTTGTTGATTCCATGTGGCACAGATCCCAAAAATATGGCCCTCAAATCATGTTTGAGCGTGATGTGTGCCATGAGATTTTAGGGCAACTTTTTGGGGATCTGTGCCATATGAAATAAAAAAGCTGACCATCTGATGGTACGCTTATGGTCTCAAGATCCATCGTTTGGGAGATGGGGGGTGAAAATGATCTCCATCATCCTATTCCATGCAGTCAACGGACGGAAGCGCTTTCAGTAATCCTGTAGGTGCAAACAAAGGTATCCACAAACAAATTGCCTTATTTGGATTTACGGGGAAAACTATAAAATGGCAAACAGAAACCTAGGGCATAAACCATCTCCACCATAAACATGTTAAGGACCAAACCAATACAAAAAAAATGCCTAGGAACTAATGAAGCGGAAAGGTAAATCCTTATTGCATAGGGGTCGTAACACAGCAAGCCACATGCAGTCAAATAAATGGTCAACATTGCCATAGCACAAACATCACAACGATAAAATGGCTTGTCTAACTAATTCTCTGCTTTTCAACATTTAGGCTTCATATGGATGCACAATCACAAAAAATTTAAATGACAATTAATTGCAAAATGGTTTCACATAGATTGCAGAAGTTCGCAATTTCTAAAAAAGTACTAAATTAACAGATTCAAACAAACACACAAGAAATTAAATTAGGTATCTTTGCCCTTTTTAATAGTGTTTTTTATGGAAAAAACATTGGGTGTACAAATGAAGCCTTAATGATGTTAAGGGCAATGGTCCACAACAGTCCATGAATGGTTGTTTAGGACTATTCGCTCAGTTTGACCGTTGAGTGGTCTATCCAAGAGGCAGTGGTCCATTGAAATATTTATTCACTAGGCAGAAGCTAAGCTAATATAATAAACCTTCTCTTTGTTACTTAAAATTCAGCAGATCCAAGCACTTTGATTTCTTTAAGCCAAATTTGAAAAGCAATACCAATTTCAAATTGGAGGGATTCTAAATTTTTATAAGGGGAAGCAGACCCATCAGCAAGCCGTCATGTATTAGGTGAATGCAGTGCCTTTTAGTTGAAATTTTGCTTACTCAAATTGTAGCTATTAGAGCCTAGTAGTAACTTTAAATATGGTTAGTAAATACATTGCTTCTTTTCTCAGAATATTTTAGTGCTAGCCAAGTGAGGAGTCCCTTTGATCTTTGAAGGTTTTATTAAAGAGAAACTGAGAAGTGCATATTAACATAATTCAAGTGGAACTACGAGTTGTTTGGAGTTTTAGTTGGAATCCAAACAGACTATGTCATCAGGCCAATGGAAAGGAATTAGGGATTCCAAACATAATTAGAGCTTGAATCCCTTCGGTTATCAAGAGCTGAGATGCCTTTTCTTTTACATGTTTAGGAGACTTGAAAAGTCGCATTAAAGTTTAATACTCACCAGGGGAAAGCTTCTGAATAACTGCATCTTGAAATTTCAATGGTTTTCTTGATAAAAGTTTGAACTTCAAAGGATTCAAATCAGGTAACTCAATTAGAAGTTGAAACATATTTGGCACATCTTTTTTGAAAAATTATTGACCAGAGTTTGTTTTATTGTAAGTTTCTGGATTTTTTGTCATGTTGGAAGACTTTTTGCTATCCCTTTGGAATAAAAAGTGTAAGACTCTATTCACAGCTGCTAAGAAGCCAATAATTATTTCCTTGCAGAGACATTCCATCTGAAGTATTACGAGGCAAATTCCACTGCACTTAGATGGGACATGGAATCATGTTATCAATATCACCATCAACACCATTACCTTGTGAGATTGGGCTTGTATCCCAACGGAAGGTTGACAATATTGCAACCTCTAGGTTGAAGGTTCAATCCCAGCTTACCTTTCAAAAAAAAAAACAACCCCACTACCTTGTATTATCTACTTGGGGTCAGCTTTCTGAATCCGATTTATCTACTTATTGTAACCTTGAGGTTGAATAAAATATCCTCTTTGCTCTCATGCAAAATAGATTTGCAGTCACTTAGTTTTTCTTTGTTCAGTTAATTTTTAAACCCCTCAATTATAAAGTCTTTCTCTATAACTAATCATTTACAATCTTTCTCTAATATAATCTCAACATTTTCCCTTCAAAAAATAATCTCACAAGATTCATCCACATGAGATGGTTCAAGCCATTCAGTTCTTAATAGGCAATTTGGAAGGCAGAAACATGAGAGATCGGTGACAGGTTGAAGAGAGGAGAGAAGAGCATACCTAACATCATAAATTAACAGGAGCTGAGGAACAAGGACAGGTTTTCAAGAAGGGGGGAAATTAGTTAGAAGATCAGTCATACGTACAGAGGCTAGGATATATTTTGGAGAAACTGAAGTAACTAGATGAGAAAAATACAGAGTTCTACAGAAAGTCACATCTATGGTTATATAAATTATATCGTTAGGCAAATATGGCTACAACTTGGGATGGACTGAACCCCAAATCTTCAATACCTGTACTAAGAAGGGGAACAAATCAGATGGGCAGTTACTTGTAAATCATAAAATTATTATCAACGAACAGTATTAGGAATATTAATGCAAAATATTTAAGATATTTGTTTATAACGGATTTATTAATGTACACTTGTTTGTTGATTAAATAAAAAGAACACAGTATTTAAAGGCAAACCAAGTGACGGGGACGCCACTTACATGGACATTGAATTCGGACCACATCAGTTCTATCGGCCTTAAAGGAGGAGCGGACACAAACCGCGAGGAGAAAATCGCCGCAGAAAGCCCTCGTGAGAGCGAGCAATAAAAGTCACGCGAGCGATGATAATCCTCGCTCGAGCGATGATAATCATCGCGCGCGTGAGCTACGGGGCGATTTCAGACGGAATTTATGCGAAACTTCATTTTTTTTGTTTTATTAGTATTAGAACTCTTTTATTTCGAACTTAATTAGTAGCGGCCTATATATAGAGGCTTGTAAAGACTTTTAATTAGTTGATTGATTATTGAATGAGAGCTTTTGCTTCTTAAAGAGAGAGTCTTCTTCCCCGCAATGGGTTTGGCGTGAGACCAAGGGAGTGATTCCCATATATCTTTTGATTTATTGTCTTCAACTTGCGTGATCTCTTATATTTGCTATCTTTCGATCTGTGTTTGCTTCTCTAAACCATAGCCTAATTGTTTCCTTTCAAATCCAAAACCCTAAACCTATTTTGAAGCCCTAAACCACACAAAGCCACACCCTTTCCAAAACCATAAACCGATCTAAAAGCCATAAGCCTTTTACAAACCCTAATTCCCTTTTCCAACCCAATTTGGAATCCGTGAATCCACATCGGACCGAAGACGAGCGCCTAATCCTGGAAAAGCTAGAGTTCTATCTCTAGGCCAATCTTGCCTCGACTCTAAAAGTACTTGCGCATCGGACTGGACCATACCTGGATCTCGTGTGATCTACCCATCAAAATTCTACAAAGCCTAAAGGTATCAAAGATAATTTTGCGATTAAACTTGAGTTAATTTATTTAATTTCGGCAAAATCTGCATCAAAATCCTATTCCGCATTTTAGGGTCGTTGTCCCGCATCACCAAGGTTAGGTCTTCACTAATTTTGAAGATTAATATTGCATGTATACCGATTTATTAGATACAATAATATTCCATATCTGTATATTTTCTAGTATAATGAGAACAATTGCGACTACTTTTTAAAGCATTTACTTTCAATTCCCCAATTCAAATTTCCAATTACATTTATTATGTTTATTTCCAACAGGGTCTACACCAATTAGATTCCGTAAATAAAATAGAACAAATCTATTTTAGACGACAAAATCTTGTAACAGTGTTACCGTCCCCAAGGAGGGAAAATCTCAATCCCAACAAGGGAGAGAAGGTATCTTAAGGAGAGAGGAGTGCATTCCCTACAAAATCCTCTCCCAAATTGCGGATTTGCGGGTTTCAGAGTAGGCAGGATACTGGCATCGAAAGCCCCAAGCATGCGCAGTTTGTCAGAATATGTAGGGCAGTAAACGTGGATGAGTAAAAATACAAGCAGAAATAAAAAATGGGTCCTACCAAAAAAAAATAATCGTTCTTCTCTTTCAATGGTATGAATGATCAAAGAAGAGCTGAACAGAGGAAACTCAGCCATGTAAAGAAAACCCAAAATGGGGAAAGTAGTCCTTCAAAGACGAATGAAAAAATAAATATGAATATCTATATCAAGTCCAAAATCTACAGATAAATACATCTACTGCTTGTTGCACTAAACAAAACTAGATCCTTGTATCCGTCCTAAGCTTTCGAATTTAGTACATTTTCAAGTAAAAAACCAGTTCTCTGCAAATTGATTTAGTTAAAATCAAATTCAAAGCCAATGGAACAATTACACTTGATCAGATTAGTTGCTATTTAACCATAAGGAAAAGATTTTGAGGAAGTCATTGCCCCTCCAAGATGTCCTATGTAAGCTGCATCTTATCTGTTATGATAGGGAACTATGGCTTGAATTAGATAGATATATGCAATTGACCTCATACAACATATAAACGTTACCTTTCCCTGGTCTCCAATTCATAAGGGCAGAATTTTATACTGGCTGGTGCCCAGAAGAAAAATGTATCACGACTGCTTTTTCTCGAGTATGAGACAGTTTTCAGAGTACATCTCAGACCATGAATTAGTGACCTTCCACTCGGGAATGGGTGGAGGTGGTGTGTAATGTACGTGGACGAGTTTCCATGACTCCCGATTCTTTGTAGGTTTGCTATATTTCTATTCTTAGCAAGCTGGGAAGAATTATTCCTGCATTGATCCAAATAATCTTAAATAGGGCAACTTCAGAACCATGCCAGTGTTGTTCAACTCTAGCAATAATAATAAGAAACCGTGTCTGGCTTTAAGAAATTTGTGTTTAAGAGATAAAAAAATTTCAGGGTAGAGGGGTCTCCAAGCATCCATTTATTCAGAAAACTCAAACTGCTTCAATTTGGATTTGAGGAAATGGAACAAGATGTTAACATCTATTAGTGAGAAAATTCGCTGCATTGGATGGGAAACTTCTATCCTTGGGGAGGATATCTCTGTTTTGTCAGATTCGAAGAGAGCCTTGAGGCTGATCCTAAAACAAAAATGGATTTAGTTGTTGAAAGAGAAGAAATATTTTGACGTCAACGATCAAGGTTACCAGAGTTCAAGATGGGATAAGAATACAGCTTTCCTCAATCGTATTACTACCACCAATGGAAGAAAAAAAGAAGTCGGAATTGATCATAAAAAATGAGGTTAAATATTCAGTGGGCAATGCTATGGAAGTTCCATAGCACCATTTTTTTTAGAAGCTTTACCAGTCACACTGGTTCTCTCAGCGCAGGATTGACGACATTAAAGTGGTTGCTTTCCTCCTCGAAGAGTTTCATCCCAATATTTTACCATCACTTTTTTCCCAAGAGTTCAATGATTTAGAGAGGACTTGACTAAGGTAGTGGGAAAGTTCTTTTGCCACCAGATATTAGAAGCTTTTAATACCTCCTTTATTGGTATGATCCCAAAATCTAGGAACGCAAATGATTTCGATCAAAAGACCGTGGACAATTTTCTGTCTTAAGAGCTCAAAGGTTTTTATGGATTACCTGCTTTCAAATATGAATGAAAATTTTCCAATATTAGTCTAATTGGAGGCATTTATAGGATCATGAGTAAAATCTAATCTAAGAGGGAGAAAGTTAAATATGAGATACATTGTTTCTCCAAATCAGGCTTTTTTTTGTTAATAGACAAATCCCAGATGGCATTTTCGTAGCCAACGAAACTTTGGACTCGGATTATAAGGAGAACAAATAGGAAATTGCTCTTAAACTAAATTTGTTTGAACTTTAACTTCTACGATAGGATGAGATGACTTTGTTGATGTGGGTGCTTGAGAAACTGAATTTTCATCCCAAATGGAAGAAAATGTATCAATTGATGCATCTCAACTGTAAGTTTTCTATTATCATAAATGGAGGAAAAGAAGGATATTTTTGTATTCAAGTGGTCCTTAGACAAGGTAATCCTTTCGTGTCTTTCCTTTTCACCAGATAAACTTGTAATTGTTGGAGGCCTATGGTGCATTCGACATTCTAATGTATATATTTTTCGTTTCTCCATGTTCCTTTTTAGTCAATCATAGAAGTTTACCTTCTCAAAAAAAATAAAATAATAAAATCTCCCACCTTATCACTAAATATAATCATGACATTAATTTGCTGAGTTATCTCAACCACATGATTTAAGATGATTTTTTCAAGGAAATACTAGAATCCAAAATGAATATATTACTACCATATATCAATAACAGTTTGAGCTAGAACTTAGAAATGAAACAAAAGTGTAACCATATCACTAAGTATTTCATCATACTTCTTAGTACTAACCATTCAATACACTATAATAAATTAACATTTCAAATTCAATTGAAGAAGCTACTGACTGTGCCATATATAACAGAATGGCCAATGACGGGCTGGTTGACCTCCGTTTCATCATCAGGAAGAAGCCCCCACTCTTTATAGAAAGGTGTTTGTAGAACGCGTACTGGTGCAGGCCACCTTGAGCGCCCGAATATATTTGTGTATTGAGTTTTGTCTAGTTCAACCAACTTTCTTTTATACATAGGGTGAGCGTAACTTTCCTCTGTGGCAAGAAACCTATATATCAATATTGAAAATGTACATACCCACATGTCAATTTATACATTGTGCAAAATCTTCTACTATAATTTCAGTAGGAATATATATATATATATATATATATATATATATATATATATATATATATATATATATATATATATATATATATATATATATATATGAAAACACATAAAAAAAACCTAGTGCCGAGACAGATGCCCTGAGCCCCAAGGGCCAATGCAGCAACATAACCACGTCCATCTACAATACCTCCCGCAGCAATGACAGGTATACCACGATCTGAAGCCAAATCAACGACTCGTGGCAAGAGTGAAATTAATCCATCCTGCAGTAAGATCAACAGCACTCAAAGCCATGGAGGATGAGATGGTTTCGAGTACGTGATTTTGTAACAAAAAGAGAAAAGTCAACAAGAACAACGGAATTCGAGGCGGTCACCCTCCAAGCTCGAAGAGAAATTCTCTATTAATTCTCTAGGGGAACTACTACTTGCACAAGACATGCGTACCATGGCACATAGTTAAAACAAAACTCTTGTTAATTTTGCTATTTGTGCCACGTGGAACGCCATCTAGGCCACTTGATTTAAAGAACACGATGTAAAGATCTTTGGTGCCAAAGGTCGGCGCGAAAATGATCTCTGTCATCTAATTTTTCATAGTCAACCATTAAATCAGACGATGCTCTTTGACTCTATTGAATCAGACGATAGCAATCACGTTTGGTTCCAATCTTTGGCACAAAGATTTTTACATCATGGCCTTCAAATCACACGGTTTAGATGGTTTTCCATGTGGCACCGATCCCAAATTTAGTAAGTCTTTCATTTTAACCTATGTGCCATTGTACAAATCTTGTGTGCAAGTTGTAGCTCCTATTCTCTAGTCAGTTAAACTTTATTTAGAACTATTCCTATCATGAGGATATAGACACTTTCTAATTAAAAGATGTGCTAACAATAAAATCGTAATACAATAAGAAACTATGCTAAAATAAAATAAGAAACTATCATAAGAAAAATACGGGAGATTATATCTTAATGTGCAACTAAATTTGGTAATGGCTATGATCATATGCATTAGATGTTGGATGCGGTGGGGTATTCTAATCAACCCTCGTCCCAAGAGTTGAAGTGTTCTACTTGGATTTAGGCCTCGCTTTCGTCATTCTCAAATCCCCCAAGGAGAGTTAATTGGGCTTTAGAATGACAATAAGAACTAAATTCTTTCATCACAATTGAAACATAGTCCTTTTTGTGTTGTATGTTCTTTTTGCGGGGGTTAATCTTTTTGTAACTACCCCTCCTATGCTGACTGCATTACTTGCTGAAATTGTTATTGTTTTAGCCTGTGTTTGGCTTAGCTCTTTCGGGCCAAAGAGCGGCTCTTTCACTCAGAGCCGCTCTTTGGCTCCAGTGGAGAACTGCTTTTACGTTTGGTAAAAGTTCCTTGCCCCATTTGCTCTTACGGGGAGCTGTTTTAAGTGACAAAAATTGTTACTTAGTTCGCTAATTCACTTGATTCGAATTCAGGTTTGCAACTCGCTATTTTTAAATGAATCCAATTCGTTGGGATAGGATGAATTTTAAAATCATTTATCAAATTACATAAAATCTTAAGTTTAAATCATCTCTTTATGCTTGTAAACTTTAAATGAATCCAATTCGCAGGGATTAATTCGACAATTCGCTTGTTATGCCGAATTCAATTCGCTATATTTAATTCGCAATTCGCTGGGTGAGTGAGCGAATTAAGTAACATAGGATAAAACTGCTCTCTACTTGCTCTTTGCCAGAGTCGATCTTATATGCTCTAGCGGAGAGCAGGCAGAGAGCAGCTTCTACTCTTATAAGAGCTACCCAAACCCTAGTAGCAGGAATCTTCTACTTAGTGTGCCGCTTCTACTTTGGAAACTCGCTCCCGCTCCCTCTTCCAAAGATATTGTAATTTCCAGCTTTTGATGACGCTCCCACTCCCCACACAATACATGCTTCCTGCCGCTTTCGGTGACTTAAGACCCAAACATAGCCTTAGCCACCTTAATGGAAGCGGTTGAACATACAGTTGACTTGCCATATGGCTGATTCCACGTGAAGTGATGCTATCCAAAGCATGGGCGAGCATAACCGGTTGAAATATTTTAACGCTCACTCGCATGTCATCTTTCATTGTTATATTTTCATTTATTTATTTATTTTTAAGTTTTCATAGTGTTGCACACATCACTTGCGACTTGTTGACTTCATTGCCTGTTGCTAGTGGTAGTTGGGGTCAAGATTGGTACATTTCAAAGAACCTGACGAGTAGACCATTGTCGTATATATTTAGTTCAATCATATGGTTGGGTGGTGTTTCAGGAAAATAAAGAATACTGGAAAGACATGGCTGAATCTGTATTCTGTCAATTTGTTGCTGTAAAGTCCTTTTTTGGGTGTTAATATGGTTTGCAATTGGAACAAGTTTTTAATGTCTATTGATACTATTCTTGTTTCATTGGAGCTCAACTATGCAAGGGGAAAAAAAAAAGCCTAATGCTATGACTGCCTGCTTTGACAATCATGAATGTGGTTTTATCTTTAACGAACTTGTCTCCAATATGTGGTTTGAAATGCTGGATTAATGTGAACTGTGCATTTGAGTGTGGAGTTGAAGTTTCACTGATCTCTTTGTCAAAGCAGCTCAAGGGGTAGGACTAGATTGTGTTTACAGGTTTATCGACCGATATCTGTGTCATCATTAGACGCCAGCATTCATTCTACAAAATTGTAGCCCAAAATTTTTCTATCATATCAATATTCCTATGCTAGGCATGTAGAAATATCTAGGAATAATAGATGGGAACACCTTTAACAACAAATTAGAAAAATAAACTGACTGTTTGGTTTCATAAAATTCAAAAGTCACATCATAACTGTGCTATTTCAACTTCACATCATAACTGTGCTCTTCCAAAAGAAGGTTTTGTACTAGAAACTTTCAAATATTACCACCTTAGAACTCCTAAAGACAGACATTTCACTTAAGGTTGCAAGTATCTTTGATATCCATCGGTCAATAACAATACTGATATCAACACCTTTGGGCCATCGGATATCCTAGATGATACCTTATGCATCGGCCAATATATAATTGTACCAGCAGGTATTAGCTGAGGCCTATATGTATCGACGATATGGTAGAAGAATGTCAATACTTGTTGATCTGGACAGTCCCCCTAGGTATCAATAGAAATAAAGACAGTGAACAGGCTACCTAATCCTAATGGTCATAAAGAGCCCTTTCATTCTTAAAAGAATGAATCAAATCTCCTCAAGTTGGATTGGAACCTACAACCAGTCAGTTAAAAGCCAACACACCCTACCACTAAGCTACTAAGGAACAATGGGAGATTATATCTCTTAGAGTTTAATGCTCGTTCTCAACCCATAACCAATTTGATCCCAAAGCTTCCTTCGCAACTCCAAAAACTTGCATGCATGGAAAGGGATTCAAATGTAATAAAGATCACAGAAACTCACTACAACCAAATCCTCAATCAAATTTAGCAAAAAAAAAAAACAGAGGCTGTGAACAAAAAAGGGGATTTTCTTCATTAAGCATTCAATTTGCATGCTGATGATGATGGTTATTTGTGGTGATATTTAAAAACATTTGGCATTGAATATACTAAATTATTATAGGAAAAAGGGCAAGAGATTTAAGTTTTTGGGGACTTAGAACATTTACTTCTCGATCTAGCAAAATGTAACAATTATTGCAGCTTCATGTATAAAACTATTGAGGTAAAATGTTGTGCATTAAAGTGTTGCCTCTAAAATATTTAACAAGATGAATTCATAATCCTTTAAATGGAAGAAGAGTTCTTGCAAGTTATTCTTTGACGGTTTAGGGTTTCAAATATTTCATCTGGTATCAAAGAACTCAGAAATCTCCTTCCAAAGGGCTAAATAATAGGGTAGGAAGATGTTATTTGTGTCTTATAAGAGAAAAGTTTAAGTTTGAAACCATGAAACTTGTTTGTGGTTCAAAACCGTAATATCCAAATCATGAACTCAAGATGCAATCAAAAACATTTGTAGGCCTTTTTCATTAGGAAAGATATAAGATTTTAGTAGTGAAGGGTTGCATTCTATTCAAAGCGTAGGATTTAAATAAGAAACTATAAGATTTTTAGAGCTGAAACCAACGATTTCCATAACTTGAAATAGTGAATATGCATTTGCTTTTGTGGGCCAGTCATCCAGACCTATTGATGCAATCCTCCACCGTTTTCTAATAAAAGCAGAATTGAAGTTAGTTCTTTTGATACTTGGTCCACCGATCTTGCATACAACAAAATTACATAATTGAATGTGTGTAGTGGGCTAACTTGTGGATTTTACTCTTCCATAAAGACTTGGTGAAACTGGAGGGGAAAAAATATTTCGCCCTTTGTCAACATACCTGAGGTATCTTTCATGGAGTCCTCACTGTTGGATTTGTCCCACATCGGCTGTGGGCTGGCCCTTCTTGGGCTCTTTATATCTTGGGCAAACCTCACCTTACAAGCCGGTTTTATGAGGTTGAGTTAGACCCATGGAATTCTTATCATGGTATCAGAGCCATTCTTTCTCCCACATCACCCATTTCTTGTCCATGTGATTTGGCTCAATCTCGCCAACAAGGGTGGGATCGTGTTGGATTTGTCCCACATCGGCTGTGAGCTAGTCCTTCTTGGGCTCTTTATATCTTGGGCAACCTCACCTTACAAGCCGGTTTTGTGAGGTTGAGTTAAGCCCATGGAATTCTTATCATATGATCAAGCAATTGTAAAGAGGGTCGCAGAATTAGATTTGCGTTTTTTTCTTTTCTATTATTGCGTTTTGTTAAGGTTACTTTAATCTTTATAGTTTTCGTTGGTTTAGAGTTTCTTTACTTAGTATAAATTGTGAAGGGGGACTTATTTTAATTAACCAGTTGATTATTGAATGAAGAGTGAAAGCTTCGAACAAGAGTGAGTTTTCTTTTTACCGCGATGGGTTTGGTGTGAGGCCAGTAATTTTCCTTTATTCTCTTCTTTCATCTCTTCTGGTGCAAGTTAATTTTGAAGTTCATAATTTTTTTATCTTAGTTCTTGCTTTTATGCCTTAAATTGAATTTCTCTAATTCTTTTGTTTAGAAACTTAAATAGCTGTTGGCATTTCTTTTATTTCATTGAATCCATAAGATTTTGAACCCCAATTTCCTATTTCAACAATTTTGAACTCTTTTCTTTTAACTTAAATCCTTATTGTTGAAATTCGAGTAAATTCAACCCCCCTTGAGCTGATCATCTTTCAAACCCTAGAATGGAAGAAAAAAATGCCTTCATTGGTTGTCGTTTGATGCCCTAGACTAGAGGGAAACCGAGTTCTATCTGTAGAACCCTAAGTTTCCATTTTAAAGGGACCGTAGTGGCGGATTGAACACTAATTGGAACAATACCTAATTATTTGAAGGAAATTTCACAATAATTTTATTAATTTTGGCATTTAATTTATTGTTTTCGTTCCTCTTAAATATTAAATTTAATTTCAGCAAATTGCATAAGATTTTAGTGTTTGGTCCTGCATTAGTAATCAACATCAAGCTTATAATATCTTGAGACAGGATATATTGTTAAATATAGGAAAAAAGATCAAATGCTATGAAACAAAAAACCCAATTCATATATCAACTACTAATATAGGATTCTAGCATGTAATCAACGGATTCATAGAGCATTAAAGGGGATGGTTAAATAAATAACAAATTTGACGTCTAGCATGTTTAGAAATGGTGAAGTATACGAAACTGAATGCTTGTACCTGACCAAGAACATGGCCCCCTGCTTCATGCCCTTGAACAATAATTGCATCTACCCCAGCATTAATAGCCTTGACTGTAGATTCGACACACCCAACCTTCAATAGTGATATTTATAAGTCAACCAAAATAAAAGTTCATAGAGAAAATCAAATGGCTTGTAAATGTATCATTTTTTTCCCACGAGGAAGTGTTTCAACATGAAAGAAAAAAATTTCCATAAGATTTCATTCCCACAAAAGCATGAAGGCATTATATGTTGATGGGAGCCATTACTTGCACACGAGAAGTTGGGCCTTGCACATAGTTTAAAAGGAAGACGATATTTTTGGGACATGTGCCATGGAATACACCATCCAAGTTGTCTATTGAAGACCCTGACCTAAAGATCTTTGGTGCAAATGATTGGCACAAAACATGATCCTTCTCATATGATTCAATCTAGTCAAAGGCCGTGATCTAATTAAACAGTTGATTGTGTTGAATCATATGATAGAGATTGTGTTTTGTTCCGATCTTTAGGATAAGAGATTTTTAGATCATGGCCTTCAAATCAGACGGCTTAGATTGTGTTTTCACATGGTACAGCTCCCCAAAATACCAAGTTTTTCTTCTAAACTGTGTGCAAAGGCCAACTTCTCGTGTGCAAGAAATGGCTCCCTATGTTGACCTATTACAGAAATAACTTCAAACCATATTGGAAAATTGAACCAGTAAAACTACAGAAACAAGAAAAAAACTTTCAATTTCAAATCATACTAAGATTCACATCTCACATTCCATCGGTCAAACAATCAAGAAATAACCTCCTTTTTTCTCACAACGATACCGGGTTTCAAACTGCTGAACAAACAACAAGAAGCTTCCTACATATGCCATCATAAAATTACTTGTATAAAAGATGTCTCATCCAATTCAAGAACTCACCATCTTCCTTTTGAAAAGATCTCCATCCAATTTCAGCGGGACAATTGGTTAGGTCAAATATTTTAAAAAAAATAGCCTTTGCGCCATAAGACAACACATTTTGAAGTAAGAACTAACTCTTTCTCATTGTGCAATCCTTCATGCCACTTGTCACTACTTTCTTTCAAGTTTCTTATTGGTCTTCACGTTCTCCTAGTTCCTTGAGCTTGTTTCGTCCCCAAAGAGATTTAAATGCTGATTCCTTCAATGGAAAGCTGCAGACAGCTGTGAGACAAAAGACAGTTCCTAACTCGTGGTTGGAGACTCTGTATGTCTGCAACCAATAAAATTGCCCACATGTATTGTTCCAATCTAGAAATGGCTTGGGTTGGCTACCTAATGGGAATCTCTTGATGAAATCTTGCAGTGAGCAAATATAATCATTATTCCAGCCATATTACATGTTAAATAGCTGAAATAGGTAGAAGACTGATATGAAGTCTAAAATCAAAACTAAATCTGAAACCTTTTATCAGTAGATAAATAACTTCAATAATAATCAACAACAGGCATTTATATATTCTAATGCAAAAAATGAATAAATACACAAATCTAAAACCTTCCATTTGTAAATAACTAAACTTCTTCAATAATAGTCAAGAATATAATTCATATATTCTAGGGCCATAAAAATTCTGACTTGGTATAGATTTTTCTGAAAAAAGGAAATGAGTCACCAGATTAAGACACATCGCACTATTTTTCATCAAGCCTGCCATTTAATGCAAGGACCGTGATGGTTAGATCTGTGCTGTCGAAGAATGCATTGAAAAAACTTGTCTATGGTGGTTTACCAACTGGTCAAACACTTTTATAATGATCAGTTACTAAGTAAATTTCAAAAACTTTCTTTAGCCGCACATTTTAAAGTTGTTTGACCATCAGTCAACCACCATAGATCTGGTCTTCCAATGAAATCTCGAGTGGCACATTTAATGAAAACTAGTGCCACGTGTCCTAATCTGGTGACCCATTTCCTTTCACCACTTAGAATCTGAAAAGTTTTTAAAACAAAGCATGCCAGCACCATTAATGCATAGATGACCAACACATACTTGGTGAACAACCTGGACCCCTGCTTGATGAGCTTCACATACAAGCTCTTTCGGGTATTCGCCCCAAGAAACCTGCAATAATGCAACCTTTGCATCCAAAATGGCCTTTATATTTTCCTTGTGTGGAAATTCTAGAACAACATTAACCCCAAACGGTTTGTCTGTCAAGGTTCTTGTCTTTCTTATAAGTTCGCTCACAATAGCGGGTGAATCCTGGTACATGTAATTTTAAAAGGTCAATAATGAACTAAACTTTTTGAATAATTTTGGAATATGCTGAGCAGTAAGCTAAAAACAATTCAAATCTCTGAATAATTCAGAAGGTGGACAAATAATTCAGCGAAACAACCCAAAACTCATAAGCGTGCCCACAGAAATCCAGGACGCTAGAATTTACACAAAATTTAAAAAGTAATAGCCTACCCAATATGTTTTATTGCAAATCTAAACAAGAAAGTTCCATGAAAAGAAAAAAAGAGAACAAAAACAGTTTCTCATGTTTGCTAAAACATTGATGGAAGAGTCCACACAACTTTTATAATATGAAATTTCACAAGCAAGCCTTTAACTGTGATTTAAAACTGCTCATTCCAAACTCATTCATCTGCTGACATGTTACTTGAGCTTAATTTTTTTTAAGCCAACTGTATCACTACAAAAACATATTGCAGTAGTCTAGTTAAGCTATGATGCAGGACAAAGAGCATTCATACCTTCTACCAAACCTATGGTTTCAACTATATGGGCACCCCTAAGTCAAGGGGGGTCCCCTATAGCTTACTTCAACAAAAGAAAAGGAATCATGGAAGCGATCTTCTACCTCCAATATAGATCTCTACGATGTAGTTCAATCACTCAAAACATTGGAGGAACTACCTAGTTAGAAGTGAAATTATTCTCTTCTATAACCATGAAGCATTATGGTATCTTTTTTGTTTTTAGCATATGGTATCATGAGATGATGTTCAAAACAAGACCACTGCTAAGGGATCATCTTTTTACAAGTATATATGAATCTACTTTTGCATAAAGTAGTCAAAATCAAATGTGGATGCACTAAGTCAACTGTCAACAATAGAGAATTTGTAATTCAAAAGCATCAAAGAGTTCTATCAAAGTGATTAGTAAGCCACATTTCTCAATTGACACAAGAATTGTAGCGACTCTGAATGCGATACATATCACATAATGGTTTTTTCTTCCACACATATGTATGCAGAAACGGTTCATTACAAGAAAATGTTCTCATTGTACTCGTTTTGAAGCTAGTGGAAATACAAGTGTCGAACCCAAGGGAAATAAGTATACTAAACTGAAAACCTTATCTGATTAGCTTTACAAGTTATTCTATATGGATCTGTGAGGGTTGGCATCATCCAGGAGGATGAGAGACTCGAGAGATCTTCCAAAAGAGTTTCGAAAGCTGATGGTACTGAGAGCCGGTGATTGGACCTGCAATCGTTGCAGTAATGTTAATTTTGGACGACAAGTTGTCTGCCATAGATACAGATGCAAAGCTCTTACGAAAGATGGAAAGATTATTCGAAAGAATCTGACAAGTATGAGAACATGAAGGGTAGAGGGTTTGTTCTCTAAACAACAGGCAAGAGATGCCCAAAATAGGTGGAACATTGCGGGGAAAAACTTTAGAAGGGCAGAAACTTTTTTTCGGAATCCACAAACTCATAAACAAGAGACCACTGATACATCTCTGTATGGTGGAGGTAAAACAGATGAAGGGAAAAGGATGGAGGATCCGCCACCTAGACCTCATGGGACCTTTCTGGGTAATCGTGCTAAAGAAAATCGGTCTTTTGCGGATGTCATAGTTGGTAAATTCCAGAAAACTCAAAAAGGTGAATCATCGGGTACCCACAGATCATGTTTTGTTTACGATGTCGAAGAAAAGGTGGTTATTGATGATAGTTTCAAATTTCTATTAACAGGGCTCTTAAAAACGGAAATCCCTTCCATTTCATATTTACAGTAAAATTTACAAAAAATCTGGGGCTTACACCACTACCCTCAGATCACTTTCTTAACAAACAAAAAGATTATCGGCCTCTTTCATGCAATGGATCACCTGTCCTGTGAGGACATATGCAAAAAAAGAAATATAAGCATAGAGGGAACCACTATCATATGTCGTAGATGGGAAATTGATGATGGGGATGTCCGGTTACAAAAAGAACGTGAGGGTGTTTGGCTAAGAGTTTATGGCCTGCCTCTCCATGGTTGGAGCAGAAACATCCTCAGTTCCATTGGACGACGTTGCGGGACCATTCTCACACTGGACGAAGATACCTGTTATTTCAGAGAGACCTGTTACGCAAGGATGCTCGTTGATACGGAGGACGTGAGTTTGATCCCGAGATGGAGGGGAGATGTTGGGATTAACGTTTCATGATACAGGTGTATTATTGAGCTGGAGAGGACAGAAAGGGCTCCGTTCAGTGATGAGGATGAAAATAGAACCATTCCGATCAGCAAGAGTAAGGAAAATGATGTGGTGTCCGACGAAGTACAGATGAATGAGGGGCAAACAATCAACGTCCGGGAGAGCCACGCCGGCGGATAGTAGGTCGAGTAATTTGAATGGAGGAGACGAAATGTTATCGGCAATGAGGCCAATCGATGATCCGGCAAGTGTGTGCCATGAAGAGGAAAATAGAGCACCGTAAATAGTTCCTATGCCGCACCTTAAGGATCTTGATCAGACGGTGGAAAAGAAGGGGTGTGGTCTGAGTCAAAACGGGGAGGATAAAATTGTTTCCCAACCCAGCAGGGGTAGCTCAGCTGGTCAGGCCTTGGGTTTGCTCCCCAATGGTCACCAGTTCGAGTCCCCTCATGGGCCACTGGAGTATTACCCGGTTGTTAGCTCCAGGGCCCCATGGGATTAGTCGAGGTGCGCGTAAGCTGGCCCGGACACCCACGATTATCAAAAAAAAAAAAAAATTGTTTCCCCCTTCCTCGCAGAAATGGCTGGGCATATTTTCACACAAAATCTTCCTTTTCTGGAAGAAGATGAAAGAGGTTTGGGTCCTATGGAGGTCACGTGGAGGCGGAATGAAGACGCATGGCAGAATTAGTGGGATTCGGTCCATTAATGATTGTTCTAAAGATGCCGGTTTCACAATCCAACCAGTTTTGGATAGTGGTTTACATGAAGTTCAAAATCTAGACCTGCCTCTTTTAATAGCTAATATGACGGCTGGAGAAGGGGAAAGGGTGATCAACTCCTGTCCATTGGATGATGAAGTGGGGAGTATCTTGAGGGATATTGCTTGTGGCACGGGAATTAGAGATGAGCTTGCGAATTCACCTACCACTGTGTTTTTGGAGGGGCTGACAGCCGGTGAGGTGATGGTTACACCTGAAGATACCAGACAGATGGAAGATCTTAAGTACACAGAAAGTCAGAATCAGGGTCAAAGTAAGGTGGATTTCTCGAAAGATCAAGGTATGGACTTTGGATCCGTTGAGTCTCAACACATATATGACAAGATGGGTCCAGGTCCAGTATTTCACACTGAAGAGATGGGGTTGGGCCAACTCACTCCTGTGAATGGTTCTGATGGCAGGGCCGATAGAGTATTACCTGAGATCGAGAACCAAAATGAGCTGAACGTGTCAAGAAACGTTGCTGATAGCATTAACTCCAGCCAACATGCCAATCCCATGTGTTCGCGTTCGAGGATGGGTACACGTGCACATATGGGTATCTCTACTGTCCATGATGGACATCTGGTATCAAGTTCTTCACTACATTCTGTGTCCATTAATGGTGAATTGTTTTCCTCTGATAAAAGTTATAGAAAACAGGTCTAGTTTGGTCTATATTGATTCTATTGCTGGGAGTGTGCCTATCTGTAATAAAGCTCCACATGGCTCAAAACATGGCATGGGTCTCCTTCATGTAGTAGGGAGAACCAATAACCGAACAAATTGATTCAGTGGGATCGTCGGTAGGGGAAGTGGCTGGGGCAAAGTTGGCGAACGATATAGTGAATCAGTTAGAGGAGGAAATGGAAGAGGGGACCCCTTTTAACCCACTTAGATTGGGGAAAAACAGTTGCTCACAAGGAAATGGCCTGGTATGATGCAGAATTGAAGATGATATCATTGGTAAAATGGTTGATTTCGGCAAAGAACATGATATGACATTTTCAGCTACAGATGAAGCACTAAGGGCAGTTTCGCATAAATTGAAAGAAGAAGGTATGGAATGTCTGCTGGAATAATAAAGAAAGGATGCAGGGAATTACAAAGACTATATTGGGGAATTTCGTACACTAAAAATAAAGATGTTGGTCAGAAAGTGGAGGGGGTATCAAAATAGACCTACTGAGGTGCGCTGTGGCTGTTTTAGCGTTTGTGATGAAGATTCTAGCTTGGACTGTTTGAGGAATTTGTGATTTGAATAAGAGGTCTACAATGAAACAATTTATCAAAAGTCAGAATCCGGATATAATTTTGTTACATGAAACTAAATGGGAGATGTCAGATGCTAGAAAAGTTGAGTCAGCTCTGGGGGTAGAAATTGGGAATGGAAAGTTGTGCATTCTATTGGTGCTTCCGGGGGGATTTTAGTTGGTTGGAATAGTATGCAGTAAGAAGGTATTGAAACAAAGGTGGGATATTTTTCTATCTCGGTTCTCTTACAAAACAAGGTGGATGGAAATAGATGGGTTTTTACTGGAGTATATGGGCCAAGTGATGAGGTTAGGGATGAGTTCATTTTTCAACTAGTGGGAATGGCTAATAGATGGGACTCTGAAGCGGGACAACGACCCTAAGATCCGTGAATGTCCATGATATGGTGATTTTGCCGAAATTAAACTTATTAATTAAGCAATCAACCACAAATTAAAGCGATACCTTCGGGTTTCTGGGGATTCCGCTTAGGTGTCCATGCTTTGATTCACGTAGGGTCCAATCCGACGCGCGTGATCCGTTAGGATGGCGGAAGAGGCGATCCGAGAGAGAACTCTCGCTTCATCTAGGTAGGGGCGTTAGATCGTAGCTCGCGGTGGAATCGATAGCTCCTCGCTAGGGCTTTGGAATTGAAACAGCTAACGGCTCAAATCGAGCAAGCTCGAGTCCAACAACGGTTATGGATCAGCGGGCTAGAATTGCATTCGATCAATAAGGATGGATATCAAGGTTACTCTAGATATAGGGTTGGGAAATGGGAAAATCAATTGAAAGGGAGAAAAGAGGATGCCAAAGATTCAAGGAGAAGTAGGAGATCAAATAAGAACAAAATGTAAAGGAGAAAATCAAAGTAACATGGGCATCTCACCCTTGGCCTCACACAAAACCCCTCTCGGGGAAGAAGACTCACTCTTCAAGCTTCTCACAAGCCAAAATGCAATGCATTCTCATTAATCAATCATCAAGTGCCAAAAATGGCTCACAAAATTGTATTTTATAGCATTTACAAAGAGAATACCCTAAAATAGAAAAATACTATGTTACCCTAAGTGATAACTTTCACTTGGACACAAAAGAACAAAATCTAAAGACAAAAAGGACAAATACATCACTTAAGTTGTTGGGGCGGGGATTTCCACAGACGTCCGTCCTGGGCACCACGGACGTCCGTGATGGTCACAGACGTCCGTGCTCACTAAACAGTGAGCACTCTAAAATTTGGACATTTGTCCTGATACAGCGGACGTCCGTCGCCTAATGACGCCCGATGCCCCATGGGTTGATCTCTAGGGCGTTTCTTCGGTGGTTCTTGACGTTCCTTGGTCCTTCCATCGCTTCTTCTACTACTGATACACCTTGTACAGCCTGAACCCTAGGCCCTTGTTGGTGGCATCCCTATTAGACTCCCCATGGTGTGTAGGGCATGACTTTAACATGGTCAAGTTTGATCATGAGACACATGGAGATAGGGCGGGTAGAAACACCATGAGAAAGTTTAATGAATTTATTCATGCTTGTGATTAAATGGATTTTGACATGCAGCAGGGTGGAATGTTTACCTGGTCAAATATGCAATACGAACCGACACTATGCCGTTTGGATAGGTTCCTCTACAAAAATGAGTGGTGGGAGCTGCATCCTAATGTCATCCTTGGGGAGCTACCAAGGCCCACCTCTGATCACATTCCCATTGCGCTCAAATGGGTGGGGAGAGATGTTGGGCCATCTCCTTTCATGTTTGAAAATACCTGGCTGAAAGATGATGAATTCAAAGGGCTAGTTCTAAATGGTGGCAGGAAGATAATGTTATGGGATTACCTGGTTTTGTTATGGCAGTAAAACTCAAGAACTTGAAAGGAAAGATCAAAGATTGGAATTCTGAAAAATTTGGGAAAGTGAATAGAATAAAAGAAGGGATCCTCAAAGAAATAAGAGTGTTGGATGTGTTAGAAGAGTCTGCACTTCTGACACAAGACGAGAATGATATGAGATTGGCTTTGAAAATGAGTTATAATAAGAAAAGTGTGGAAAAGGAACTGATTTGGAAACAGAAATCCAAGGTGATTGTACGCTTCTATTAGGTTCTGTATACGGATGAAGGTTGGAACAAACCTGTTCTTGATGGTTTACATTTTAAGAGAATCACGGATTTACAAAGAGCAGAACTCGAAAATGTTTTCATGGAGGATGAAGTGAAGGATGCCATTTGGTCGGGAGGATGCAACAAGGCCCCAAGCCCTGATGGGTTTACATTAGAATTTTTTCAGGTGTTTTGGGAAACACTGAAAGAAGACATTATGAAGTTTATGCTATATTTTTTTGAGAATGGCCATATGGAAAGAAGTCTTAATTCTACATTCATCACTATCATACCAAAGAAGGAAGGGGCATGCGAATTAAAAAATTTCAACCCATTAGCTTATTGGGCAGCACATATAACATTCTGGCTAAAGTATTGGCAAACAGACTTCGCAAAGTTATGGGTGACACTATTTCGGACAATCAGGGAGCTTTTATGGAAGGCCGACAGCTTCTTGATGTGTTTGTAACAGCTCATGAGGCTGTTGATTAAAAATTTTAAAGTGGAGAGGAAGGTATACCGTGGAAGGTAGATATAGAGAAAGTCTATGATCGAGTAAACTGGAATTTTTTGGGGTATATACTGGGAAGAATGGGGTTCGACAAAAAATGGTGCGCTTGGATTCAAGGTTGCATTTCTTCAGCCAGATTTTCTATACTGGTGAATGGTTCCTCCAAAGGGTATTTCAAAAGTAGTACAGGGCTTAGACAAGGTGACCCATTATCACCTATTTTGTTTAATATTGTGGCCGAGGCTTTAAGTGCCATTTTCAGTAGGTCGAATGAGTTGGGGAATATCAGAGGGTTTAAAACATCTACAAACGGTCCAATGGTTTCCCATCTACAGTTTGCTGATGATACTTTAATTATGAGTAGAGCTACATGGGTTGATATTGAAGCCATCATGGGAATTCTTGCATTTTCTGAAGTTGTGTCGTGGCAGAAAATAAATCTCCATAAATCAAGCATCATAGAGATTCGGGTGGAAAGTACATTGGAGGAGTATGCTAGCTATATTGGATGTCTGGCAGAGGCACTTCTGATCACTTACTTGGGTCTTCCCATAGGCCTGGGAAAACCTAAAATCAGACTTTGGGACCCAATCATCGATAGGTACTAAAAAAACTAGCCTAATGGAAGAGCAAGATGCTAAGTGGGTAGAGTGATTTTGATTAAGTCAACTTTACCTTCTCTTCCTATTTTCTTTATGTCTACGTTCAGGATTCCTGTGAGAGTCGAGAAGAGGATAGAAAAAATCATTCAAGATTTTCTTTGGGAAGGGGGAAGCCAAGGTAAGAAGTATCACTTCATTAGTTGGGATAAAGTATGCATGCCTAAGGAAGAAGGTGGTTTAGGTATCAGAAAATTGGAAGATATAAACAGAGCAATGATTGGCAAATGGCTTTATGGAGACAGCAGAGAGCAGAACAATTTGTGGTGGAAGGTGGTTAGACATAAGTATGGCAGATCTGAAAATGTTTGGAATACAAATGAGTTGAGAAATTGTGGGTCGTGTTGGTGGAATGGGGTGTTGAATGTGGTGCCCGACTATAGCAGCCGTATCAGATTTAATTGGGGCAGAGGTGATATGATAAATTTTTGGAATGATTTATTTGGTGATAGGTCTCTAAAAGATCAAGCCCCGCCCATTGCTAGAATTGCAGTTAATAACAAAGGATTTGTGGTCTATTTCTTTGACATTTGAAATGAAAGGGTGGCTTGGAATATTAATACCAGACAAAACTTAACGGATGAGGAAGTGAGAGGAGATGGTATCTCTGTATAATCTCCTAGCAAATGTTCAGAGAAACAATATTGGCAGGGATTTGAGGATTTGGAAACCTCATTCTAAAGGCTATTTTTCAGTTAAAACTTTTACAGAGATCTATGTATTCAACCAAGGCAAAAACCAGGATGGGTAAAAGTCTGGAAGATTAAAGCTCCTTCAAAAGTGAAGTTTTTTGGATGGAGCCCAATAGATCAACTCTTGAGAAGAGATGTGAGCCTCAGAAATAGGTGCGTTATGTGCCTGCATGCAGAAGAATCAGCTGATCACCTCCTCCTTCATTGCAGTTTAGCTAGAGAGATTTGGAGTATGGAGCTGCAAGTTTTTAATATGTGCTGGGTTTTTCCGAAAGACTGGCAGCCTTTTCACTGAATGGGATGGAGTCCTAATGGAGGGAATCAAAAGAGATTTTTGGAATAGCATTGTGCTAGTTGTTGTGTGGGTATATTATAGAATGAAAGGCACAGCAGAATTTTCAGGAGGATTAGAAAGCCGTTGGGTCTGCTTGCCAAGCAAGTCTGTGATGTTGCAATTCATTGGATTACGTTGGTTCATTGGATTTACGTTGGTTCTCGCTGATGAAGTAGATCTCCATCTATGTTTTCTGCTTTTGGAGTTTGGGTAGTGAGAGGGTAAGTTCTTTTGGGCTTCTCTTTATATGTTTTTCTTTGTTGATTTTACTGATTTGCTTGAGTGTCACCCCATTGTTGGCCTCAGGTATGTATTTCTTTTTTCTTATTTTACTCTATTCTCTTATTACTGATCATATATATATATATTCTCATTGAGCTAAATGATGGAGGTCATAACTTTTGATACATGAAATCTCTCATCTTAGTGGAAGGAAGAAAAAGTATTGGCTTCAAATACAATGAGAACCTTCAAAATTATACTCATTGCAGTGGCGGTAGACTAAGGGAAAAGCAGGGGTGGTCGCCTCCACAGACTTTTAATTTTTATTTATTTAAAATACTCTTTTAAAGTACTCTCTCTCTCTCTCTCTCTCTCTCTCTCTCTCTCTCTCTCTCTCTCTCCAGCAAAAAACAGCAACCCCCCTCTGACGCTCGCTCGCTGGCTCTCATTCCCAAATCTCAAGGGTGTGGATAATTTTGAAATGTGTGTGGATTAGAATCATAGTCATCAAGCCGGGAATTGGGAATTATTCAGCGAGGGCAAAAATTCATGAAACTTGAATCCCTAAACCCTAAAGCCCTAATTTCTTAAACCCCAAGTCCATAAACCTTAAAGCACTTATTTTGAAAATGAGTACGCATTTTATGTTGATTGCTTTGTCCATCAACTTCAATTGACACTTATCACTGTTGTACAAAATACAAACCAATTGCAAACTTCTTAGAATTGGTCTCTCCAGTATTGAATATGGTTGGTGTCTCATCCAAACGCAAAGATTTTCGAGAGATATAAACCAAAAAAGTGAGAAAAGCACTAGAGAGTTACGAACTATCAACTTAATCAAGAAACTTGCCTTAAAATGGCTAGCGACATATGTTAGGGCTCGCATTTCCATAAATTGTTAAACTTAATTGCCATGTTTTTTATTGTGAGTGAAGTACTTCAATTTATCAATAAAAATGGTGAGCTTCTGCGACAGAGCCAAAGCATGTTTTTTAATAGATTATATGCACAATTTTGAGCTCGCCTTCAATCTCCAAGTAATGAAGGAGATTTTGGCGAGCACCCAAGATCTATAAAGGGCATTGCAATGAAAAAAAACATGAAATGGTGAATGTCAAGCGTTTGGTTGAATTATCAAAGCAAAGATTGCAAAAAATGAGGGATAATGAATGAGATTCTATCATCACCCAAGTTTCTTTATCCAATAATTAGCATGGTATCAATGTTTCCATTATGAATGACAAGTTTGTAGAGCATGGACGACCACGACGTAGAACTGAAGAAATAAAAAATCTACAATACTACCGTATTGAGTTCTTCAATATTATCATTAATATGCAACTTCAACAGCTTAGTACCCATTCACTGAAGCAAATTCTGAATTGCTTCTTTGTATAGCTTGCTTGAATCCAAAAGGTTCAACTTCAGTTTTTGACAAGTAAAAACTATTGCGGCCCTCTATATTTTATCCGACCGAATTTTCAAAAGTAGATCTTTTAGCTCTTGACGCTCAGCTAAAGAGTTACATTATGGGCATGCCCTCCATCGAAGAGTTTTCAAAATTGAAGATTAGCGATCTTCATAAAAACATGGTCGAGATGAAAAAGAACATTGTGTATGATTTAGTTTATTTGCTCATAACTCTAGCATTAGTTCCTCCAGTCATCAATGCTACTGTTCAGAGCATTTTCTGCAATGCAATTATGAAGGATGAGCTTCGTAATCAAATAGGAGATGAGCGAATGAGGATTGCTTGATCACATATATAGAGAAAGATATTTTTGGCAGCATCAATAATGATACAATCAGTAACTACTTTCAGAACATTGGAAACCGTCGAGGACAATTGCCTTAAAGAGGTCTTTATAACAATTGTCAATGACTTTAGAGTTTGATTTTTTTTTTGTAAGTGAAAAATATACAATTGCCAATTTTTTGTTAATGGAAAATACGTTTTTGTAAGAAATTTTAGTGATTATCTTTTTATAAGCAAATAAGATAAATATTTTGTATTTATATCATTTTAAAATTTTAAATATAAGTTCGTGTTTTGCCCCCACTAGAAGAAATCATGGGCCCCCCACTAACTCGTTGAATGTACCTAATATAACATGTATTACTTTCACCTACAGATACAAACGGGTTGGGTTAACCCAGACCTGACCATATTAGAATCGGGTCTACATCAAGGGGTTGGACCAGATGCGTAGGGTCCGGGTACCGCAATCGGACCAAATTCAAACCTAAATCCAAATGAATCAGGTATGGGATACCAAGAATTGGATGGAACCTGGATATATATATATATATATATATATATATCTATAACCGAGTCTACATCAAGGGTTTGAGTTTGGATGCTCCGCAATCAGACCCATTTCATATCTAAATCCAAATGAGTCGGTCAGTTATGCAATACCAAGAATTGGATGGAACATGGATTTATATATATATATATATATATATATATATATATATATATATATATATATATAAAATACGGACAATTGGGGAATGCACGAAAGTGTAGAGTTGAATTCTACACTCTTGTCATTTGGGTGCCACATGACACCCATGTGAAATGTGCATGCACAAGATCGATCAATGACTACAAAAATAAATAAATAATCTATTTTACACTGCTGATTTTGTGGTCAAAATTGAAATTTTCGCCTTTAAAACTTTTGATCGAATCTCTTGGTTATTCTAAGGCTCTTGTTCCGTTTCTGTGTTCTAAAGAAAATCACGCTTGAAGTTTCGAGCGTGTCTAGGCTCGTGGAATCAAGTGATCTTGGTGAAATCCGGGGTGTTGTTGTGACTCGTCTGAACATGAGTGGACCATCGTGCGACTCGGTGGTTGAAGGCGACAAATCGATAAACTGTGGGGACGCATAGTAGATTCGAGTGTTGCGGTTTAGAAAGGTTTGATAGGACTAAAGAGTTTGCATTCATTCGGTACTTTCCGTATCCATTTAACTAATAGTGTAATTGTTACCTTGGATCTAGCGTAGATCCTGTGGTTTTTCCCCTTTTGGGTTTCCACGTAAAAATTGCGTATGCAGTGATGATTGATTTGTTTTATATTATTTATTTTCAATATCATCACTAGGTAAATCTAGGATACCGGAATTTCAATTGACATCAAAGCCTGTACACTTAATTTGAGTTCTCAAGAAGCGAGTGTTTCTATGGCATTTTTTGGTAACCTAGAGTTATCATTTTCAAAATGGAATAGACAAAATGGTTTAAATAACAAAAGGATTTTGAAAATAAAAATAAATCTTCTAAAAAAGGTCCATTGTTGTAAGTGCAAGGGTTTTGGGCACACTACTTTGAATTGCCCAAATAAGAAAAAGGAACAAAATAAGTTTAAAGCCTTTGTAGCTACTATCAATGAGTCAGATGTCGTGGTTTCTAGTGATGTTGAATCATCATATGATTTTGAAGAAGAGGCTTGTGACATTAATGAAGCGTATGGCGAGTTGTACCTCAAGTGTATGAAACTGATCAAAGTGAAAGGTAAGCAATTAAAAGAAATATCCATGTTTAAAAGTGTTAACTCCACTCTAAAATTCGAGGTTGAGGAACTTAAACTTGTCGAGGAGAAATAAGAAAGCACTATGAGACCTCTGCAAGACAAAGTTAGGTTCCTTGAAAATGAATGTCAAGAGCATCATGAGAATTTTGAAGTCCTCACCCTTGAAAATGAGAAGTTGAAAGTTGAACTTGCCTCATCAACCTCAAAGTTTACTAGTTTTTGCAACGGTTAAAAAAAACTTGAAAAATTGTTTGGCATTGGAAAATCAGGAGCTAATAAGAGTGGTCTTGGATATGTTGGTACTTCTTCCTCTAAGCCCAAGATCAACCCAAAGCCAATTGTGAATATACCTGATGCTCCAAAAACTGCTGTTAGAAAAGTCCCTAGGTGCTTCTATTGTGGTAGACAAGGGCACGTTATTTCTAATTGTGCTATTAGGAGAAGGGGCATGTATCATTCCCAATGATTGGAAGGAATCACATAGATGTGGGGAATAATCGGTCTCATGGTAGAGATATTCCAAATAGGTACCCAAATGTTCATAATGATAGAAAGAGAAATGTGCACTTCAATAGACCTATCTCTAATAGGTACATAAAGGCTTCTCAATATTATAATTTGAGGTCAAATTTAAGAAAATTTGAGAGAAGCGAGATTTTTGTACTAGTATTACAATTCCTAGATACACTCTTAAGTGGATCAAGCAGAGCGATTTTATTTGAGCTTCTTTGTTTTTGTATCTTAGTAGGTTTTTGCTCTCTCCTTATTTTTTATTTTATTTTTATTATTTTACAAAAAATAAAAAATATATAAATAAATTTTTTTGAAAAGATTTAAAAAAAACGTTTATGAATGTGTCAAATTTATAATCATATGCTCAATTCTATTGTCTTGCATGCACATTTGTATATGTTAGGCAGACCTCTCCTTATATTCATTAAATTTTAAGTGCATGGGTGGTCTTCATCACATTGTGTGCATGTGTATCTTAGTCAATTAACCTTTAAAATAATGCATATGTGACTTTCCAATTCATCACCATATAGTTGATAAATTGATTGAAGGTGATGCTCTAGCTTTGGATGATTGTCTATTCATATTGAGTGTCACCTATGTCATTAACCTTTTTTAGCCTTTTTTTTTTTTTCATGGGAAAGGGCTACACAGATGACTCATGTGAAAGTCATCACTACGTGAATGGTGAAATGGGCTACAGAGTCAGTTATAAAGTGAAAGTCGTCGTCCTCAAATTCCACTCAATCGTCAATTTATTCCACATAGAAAAATAAATAAAATAAAATAAAAAATACTCAAATTTTATTCTCCTCAATTCAGAAGTTATAAGGAAGAGATGAAAATGACTACCTACACAAGTCTCGTGAGAAGTTATAAGGAAGAGATGAAAATGACTACCTACACCATCCTCTATGGTAGAACGATCAAGAAGTCCACCTGAGTATTTGGGTTTACACAATTTTATAAACTTCCTGTTGTTATTTAATGAAGATTTACATGATTCGAAGATGTAGTTGGGTTAAAAATATTTCTCACCTTATATACCTTATTTTTTCTTACACTCTTCATGTTTGAGACAGTTATCCTTGACCACTGCATCATCACATTCATCTTGTCAAATATATATGAAAGTTGTGAATTTGCATAAACAAGGTTGATGAGTGTTTGTTGCTTTGAAGACATATGTGTGCGGTGTATGTTGTTTACTAGTCACTTGAGATTCAATGCATTGTAAGATTATATTTTCTAATTCGATGTGCATGATTAATGATTCTTTGAAATTTATGATTGTGATGATCACATACTTAATTTCATTTCATTTTTGCAAATTCTGAAATTGATTTTTAAAGGTTTGAATGATGATTATTTGATCTTAGATATTAAATGAATGGGAGAATGGGAGAATGGGAGGATTGTTCTATCTACACTGGTGTGGTTGTGTGGCATTGGTTTTGAAATTTGATCATCGTCTCATTTTTTTAGTGTGTTATTCAAAAATTAAAAATTAAAAAATTGTGTGCATTCTTGTTGGACTTGTTTTCTTTTGTGGAGAGCCTATGAATTTCTTTTTCATATTTTTTTGCTATGACCTGCAGGTTTGTCCCCTTGTCACCTTATGACAAAAAGGGGGAGAATGTGTTTGTGTGGCTTGTTTTGTTTGAGTATTTAATGCTCTTTAATGATTGGCCTTATTTCTCAAGTAATGATGATGTAATGAGTGATTTGTTTGAGCTATATGGTCTCTATTTTTGTCTCTTTTAGATTTGAGATCTCTTATTTTTTAGTGTTTTAGATTACAGGTTGAAGATGTTGAACTTTTTTTGCCCACATCATCTTGTGTATACTTGACATAGGTTTAGGGGGAGTGTATTGAGTTGTAATTTCTTATATGACATATAGATTATTTGTATAGGGTTAGTTTATGATTGATGCAATTTTTTTTCATTCTCTTGTAAACTAGGTTTTGTCATAGATAGTGACAAAGGGGGAGATTGTTAGATTTGATTGTCACGATTTATGATAACCTAGTAGTTAACTCACATATGTGTTGCCAAGTATAACAATACTCATTTGTGAATCATATGGTGTTTGATTTGATTACACTTATTCACAAGTGTTTTAGTTCTAAGAACCCTTTATAAAAGGTAAAATCTTTTTTATGGTTGATCATGTTTCTTTTCATGGTTAACCACCAAAATATTGATGATTGACTACCAAAATATTGATGGTTGACCACATTTCATTTCGCGGTTAACCACTTAAAGTGTCGTGGTTGACCACAACTAAAGTGATGGTCAACCATGAAATTAGTTCCTTAAAAGATATTTCTGTATCTCTCTTTAGGGTTATAACTAATATAAATAGTCTCTTAAGATCTCTTAGGTTTTTTGCTCTCTCCACTTTTTTGCTCAACCATCTTTGTTAGAGAAAAACCTTTTAGCTTTTGAAACTTTTGATCGGATCTTTTGGTTATTCAAAGGCTTTTAATTTGTTTCTATGTTCTAAAGAAAATCGCGCTTGAAGTTTCGAGCGTGCCTAGGCTCGTGGAGTCGAGTAACCCAGGATTAAAATGCCGGAAAACCGATACGTATCGGTATCGGACGAAATTTTGATCCATGGAGTAACCTTGGTGGAATCCGGGTGTTGTTGTGGCTCGTCTAAACACGAAAGAACCATTATGCGACTCGGTGGTTAAAGGCGACAAATCGAGGAACTATAGGGACGAGTAGTGGATTCTAGCCAATGGCGGAACCACATAGAGCTGAGTGCGGGGCGACGCACTCAAACCCCAAAAATAAATGACTTTTTATTTTTTATTTTTAAGACAACGCGTAGCTGGTCGCCCTCCGTAAACCCAGAACTTAAAAGGCGCCCACCCTCTTCTCTCTCTAAAACCCAAAACCTAAAAGGTGCCCGCCCTCTTTTCTCTCTCTAAAATAGAAAAACTAAAAATGTGACTGCCCTCTTTTCCCTCTCTTTTCTCTCTCTAAAACCCAACCTAAAAGGCACCCGCCATCTTTTCTCTCTAAACCCAACCTAAAAGGGTGCCCACCCTCTTTTCTCTCTCTAAAACCCTAAAACCCAACCTATTAGACTCTCTCATTTCTCTCTCTAAAATCCCCGCCAACACCATCTATTAGACTCTTTTCTCTCTCTAAAACCCTTGGTGGCACCCTCTGTTCTCTCCCTCTTTTCTCTCTCTAAAACCCCCAGCAACGCCCTCTCTCCTTTCTCTCTCTAAAACCCCCGACAACGCCCTTTTCCCTCTCTTTGGGTTGTCGATTTTTTATACGTGTTTTATAATCACAATTAAGAACAAGTGTTTGATGAGTTTTCTCTTTCTTTTTTTTTTGGATTATATTTATTTATTTATTTATTCTAATGCTACTAATGAGTGAATTTGAATTGAAATTTGAATTTGCAGCGGTGAAGAAGAATTGAAGATCTGTTTTATGAACGTTGAGAATCTAATCTTGGTATTTCGATTACTTTACCATTGCTCTTGTTTTGATTTCATTGAAGGTCGAATTGTTGATTTAACTCGCTGAGTCTGACCTGGTCGACTCACTGAGTTAACTCGTGATGTTACTTTTGTGGGTGAGTTTTGACTTTTGACTGACCCGAAGACTTGAGGGCTGCCACACACAAGTGACTATTAACCCATGAGTTAGGTGTACTTAACTACTGTTACCTTTACTTTCATATTAAAAGGAAGCAGTTCATTGCATGGTTCAAAATTTCGGCCGAAATGTTTCGCTTTCGATTCCCACCAAAACCGAAACAAAAACCTATCATTTCAGTAATTTTCGGTCTCCACTGTAACTTTCGGCCGAAATTTCTGTTCAAAATTTCGATTTCGATCTAGCCTGGAACCAAAAAGAAATCCGTATTTTTTATCCTTGGTTCATTGTACAAAATTTATATCTAATTCATATTGCGCCCCGCCTAGATGAGATCCTGGTTCGGCCACTGATTCTAGCATTACGGTTTGGAAATGTTTGATAGGGCTAGAGAGTTTGCATTCATTCGGTACTTCCTGTAACCATTTAACTCATAGGTTGTGTTTGGGTTAGCTCTTACAAGAGCAGAAGCAACTTTTTGTCTACTCTTTGTCAGAGCAGATAAAATCTGCTCCGAGATAGAGCAGGCATAGAGCAGTTTTATCACTTAAAACAGCTTCCCGCCAGAGCAAATGAGGCAAGGAGTTGTGTTACCAAATGTAAAAGTAGTTCTGTGCCAGAGCCAAAAAGTGAAAGAGCTGCCCCTTGCCCCCAAAAGAGCTAACTCAAAGGCAGTCATAGTGCATTTGTTGCCTTGGATATTGTGTAGATCCTGTGGTTTTTTTCCATTTTGGGTTTCCCCCTAGAATTTTCGTGTGCGTTTTATATTATTTATTTTCAATATCATCTCTAGGCAAATCTAGGATACCGGAATTTCAAAAACACTAGCAAAATGGATTCAACATCATCGTCAACCATCTATGACTATTATTCTTCTATCTCTCATAAGTTATTCTCTTCATTACCAGAAACAATTCACTCAACAAGATATTTCTTTTAAAAAACAAGAAGAAAAGCTAATGCACAATCTGGAGCTATGAAATCACATTGAATAAGAAGAAGACGAAGTGCTCAATCCCAGCTTAACTATAAAAATATATAAATAAATATATACCAATAATAATAATAATAATACCCAATCTGGAGATCTAAGAAATCCGATTCCGCCGGCATTTGCGACTGCAGCGACGAGCTCCGGACCCGAAATATCGGGTCCGAGAGGGGCCTGAACAATTCCATATTCGAACCCTAAAATTCCTCTCCAACCCATCTACGCCTCGAGATCGAAACGAGCTCAAAATCGCTCCATTTAAAAGCTCTGAAACCAAACCGACTCACTCCCCGCCAAAAACCACGTGGCACCTGCCCGTTCGTACCCCCCCGGCGGCTGGAGTAGATAAAAGAGGCCGGTTATATTCGGTGCACCGTACACTGGTGGCGGGGCACGGTGGACTACTGGCTGCACAGAGGCCATTTATAGTCGGTTCACCGTACACAGGTGGCGGCGCACGGTGGACTACTGGCTGAATGTCTTTGCACCTATTGGCCTTTTCACTTTTAAGATGGAAGTAGGGCTCTCAAATGAACCGGGCCGGTATCCGGTCCGGATATATATATATATATATACTATTAAAGTTATAAAAAAAAACTTATTTTAATTAAATATAATTTATTTAAATGCCCTAAAATTAAACATTGTTCATTATAATTATTGTGCAACCGTTGTCCATCATAATCAGTGTGCAACAAGCTAAAATGAAATAGTTTAATAAAAGCATGTAATTAAGTCTCTATAATGTTAATATAATTATTTAATTATATTTTTAACTTTTTTCAAACTTTTATTAGAAAAAAAAACAGCCTAAGTCCAACTAAATTTTATTAGAAAAATTAGCACAAAAAATCACACCCAAAAAAATAGTCCAACCAAATTTTATTAGAAAAAAAAAAATGAAAGAAAGCTCGAAAAAACGCCAAAGTCCGGCCTGGCCCGATAGGGGCCTGGCTTAGCCTGAGTACATCGCAGCCCGGGTTAGAACTAGGCTGAAAAATTTAGAAACCCAACTCGGGTAGGTTAGGATCGGATTGAACCCCAGCCCAACCCTAATCTAGCCCATTGGGAGCCCTAGTTGGAAGGTACTATTAATTCAATCCATGTGACGTAACTTGGCATATGGTGTTGGTCAATCTAAATATTCCACGTAGACTTTTGGTAACTCAATCAATTATCATAAGGGTACCTTTGTTTACAGCCCAAGACTCTTCTTCACAACTCTAGTTTCAATACTTAATTTGTTGACTAATTTGTTGACTACTTTGAATCAAGTATTTTCTGTCATAATATTTGACATATAGAGTTCATTACCTTCATCAGATGGCCAAATATTTTATTTCATGTGACATGCATCCTAAAAAATAAACATATTCATGGGCATACATCAAATGTGATTATTTGGATCACTTTCGAGATGTAAGCCACAGAGAATCAAAATATGATCATGTGATGGTAAGCCCATGATTTCACAATCTTTCATGTCGAAGGTTGGGATTAAAAAAGCCATTAGAATTGCCTTTAAAAAACCATTAGATCAGTTTCGAAGTGGCCATCTACTTGGCCCTATGCCAAAGTTCAAACAGAGGTCTAGTGTGGAGGATTGTAAAGAGAGGTCTCGTGAGGAGGATGGGAAATGGTCAAAAAACAAATATACAGGGAGACAAATGGGTCCTTAGGAAAGACAACTTCATGGTGATAACCCCTCAGAACAGTAATGTGGGTGATAAGGTGGCTGATTTTTATGCTTGAAAATCCAAGAAGATAGAATAAAGAGGTAATTAATAGCAGTTTTATGGAGGGAGATGTAGATACCATTCTAGGAATTCGCCTTTCGGGCGTGGTTATACTGGATCGGGCAGCGGCAAATTTACGGTGCGCAGTGCTATTATGTGGCTAATTCTTATAGGTTGGGTAGTGTACCGAGAGCTAGTACTAGTTCGGAGAATGTGGATCCAATTTGGGTTGCCATTTGAAAGTGTCAGATTGTCAGGTGCCAAATAAGGTTCGTATGTTTATGTGGAGTGCGTGCAAGGATATATTACCAGTGAAAGAGCAATTATCTAATCGCATACATGTCTTGGAGCCGAGTTGTGATATCTGCGTGAAGGAGGCTTAATCTGGAATTCATGCATTACGGGATTGCGACCGAGCAGCAAGGATGTGGTTTCTTAGTTCTTTTGGGGTTGGGCCTGCACTCACCTTTGTCAGGTATCATCGTTTAAAGATTGGGCAAGAATCTGTTTGGAGGAATTTGGTGGTGAACTTCTCAATCAGTAGATTTTTCATGATTGCTCGGATGTTTTGGAATGACCGAAACAAATTACGGTGACGATTCGGGAGAAGCATGAGAGAGCGTTAAGAAAGCCAAAAGAATGCTCCAATAATATAACACTATAAATCAAAAACAAACATCCACTCCAAATGAAGGTAGAGCAAGAGAGCACCGGAAAAAAGTTGAAAGCTAATCGTTTTAAATGCAACGTTGATGGTGCATGGAACTCACAATCAAAGAGGGCGGGAATGGGTGTTATTATCCGCAATTCACATGGCAAGGTAATTGCAGCAATGACACATTATGGGGAGAACATTCCTAGTGTGGACCATTGTGAAGCCCTAGCTTTTTTATATTATGCTCGATTGGAAAAGAAAATAGGTATTCACTCTCTTATCTTTAAAGCGGATTCAAAGAATATTATTAAGGCGGCGTCTGATAGGTATCATAATGTATCTCCAATAAGCGATATCATGGAAGATGCAAAAGACATGTTAAAAAAGTCTCGTACGATCAATGTTCTTATTGTAGAAGAGATGCGAATGTTATAGATTAAGATTTGATTGTGATGAGATCTGGATGGAGGATGCTCTTCCTATGATCTATGATGTAATTTTTTCGAATTACTCTTAATGGTATTCTCTAATCTTTCATAAAAAAAAAAACAGAGATGCAAATGTTGTAGCTGATGCTTTAGTAATTTCGTAAAGTGAGAGTCATCTAAAAAGGGCAATAGTAGTTTTAGAAGGGCAATAGCAGTTCTTAGAAGGGCAATAGCAGCTCCTGGAAGGGCAATAACAATTCTTAAAATGGCAATAGCAATTATTAGAAGGGCAATAGCAATTCCTAGAAGGGCAATAACAATTCTTAAAAGGGCAATAGTAATTCTAAAAGTCAGATAAGACAATGAATAATCTTCCATGTGCAGAGATAATCACAGTAACATAAGAACCAGGGAAGACGATGAACAGTAGTCTGCCTGCAGATCCATAGCAGACACAACAACCGATCACTGTTTCCTACTATTCCGACCCATATGGAATTACCACGGGTTTAGCCGGACATGGCTCTGACACCAATTACAGAGTAGGGGGAAGAGAGACTACGGAAATATAAAAGCGATGCACTTAAAGATTAATGCATGCACAAAGAGCAAAGAGCAAATCCCGACTAAACAAAAGATAAAATATACAAACTTCTACTACAAAAACATAAATAAAGGGAGAATACTTACAAGGGGTTCTCCACTAACTTAAACAAATGAAAGAAAACAAGAACAAAAAGAAGAAGATGAAAGAGAAGAGAAGAAAACTAAAGAAGGATTGGTAGTTATTCTACCCGGTTATTCTACTTGGTGCTTGGACATGTCCCAAGCTACCCTTTATATACAAGATGGGCGGACTTAAGGATGTGTGAAGTCCGATAGTGGAGGGACACGTGTGCTTGATTCATTTGTTGCAGTCGCTTCGTCCCGAAGTAATTGTTATATGACGTCAATGCTTGCATCATACTAAAATTATTGCTGGCTGACGTAAGGGCTTGCGTCATATGAAACTTATTGAGGACAGCTGGATGGCACTGTGGAAGTAGTGTTTGGTGACATCATTGCTTGTGTCATCAACTTTGGAGTTTGCATGCCATATATTGGGTAAGAATATGATAGGTTGGTGACTGTATCAACCAGATTCATCTTCAGATGAGGAGCTGGCAGAATAAGATATAGCTTGTAATAGCCCTTCTTCTTGGATAGAGGCTTCATGCTTTAAATTGGTAGGAAGATGAAGATTATTCCTGTTGATCAATTGCTGGAGAAACTTATCTGCCTCTTCTTCTTGCGGTGGAGTAGCTATATACTCTATCGAAAAGTCGGTGATAAAAATTCTTCTTCCATCAGTAATTTTGAAAAAATATTTATCCATGGATACTTCTCTTGCATGTTAAGAAAAGTGTAGTAATGAATGACTCCAATAGGATTGGAGAACAATTGACTGAATACTGAATTGAGCAAGAGGAACAGATTTGTTGACATATGAGAATTCATACATCCGAGTTTTGCGAAGAATCCAAATTTGGTATGGTTGAAAGAATTGTTCTCTAGATCTCCAGCCAATAGTACTTGTGATCCAAAAGATGAGATGAATGCCTTTGAGCAAATTTTTAGAGGCATGAAAGATCATGGATTTAATCATCTGAAGAAAATTTGGCATATTAGAAATAGGAAAAATAATTTGATTAATCAATCCCTAATCAAGAGCTTGGGAAAGATTGAATGGATAATCTGGAGTAAACAAAGAAATTTTAGGGAGATGATAACCCTGAAGATGGTTGAGAAATGCATGATTTTGCAAAAGGAGTTGTTTAATTGTAATATCAGAATTCTCAATTTGAGACACAATTGAATGAAAAATATCAATTGGAAGAATATGTTTTGCCATTTCGAAGATGCAAATTCTTTAAAGGCGATGAAAAATTGTATCATGAAAATGAGGTTCGACCAAAGCAATAAGGTCAAGGAAATAAGAAATTTTATCAATAGTAAATGTTTCTTCTTCCCAGTTAAAATTATTGAGCACAAAGGTTAGGCCTTTGTAAATGGTTTGGATATGGGCTTCTTGAGCTTGGATGTTGGTTGTGAGGGTAGACAAATGTTGTCGGACCATTTTCTTATTTGAACCAATATGATTTGTCCATATACCATTGATATGTTGAAGCATAGATGACGAAATGCCAGGGTTACTGAAATCAGGGATTTGACTGATACTGATAATTTCAAGTTTTTCAGACTCTTAAGTTTCCAAAATGGGAAAGGTAGTCAAGAGTTATTGTTGGGTTTGAAAGGTGTTGAAAGCACGTTTGCCTTCTCTAATGGAATTAAACATCTAATATGATGGGTTAGGAAAATTATAAATTTGGCTGTGGCAGGATTGCCATGAGGTATACAGTCCTGGATGGAATCCTCTGAGGACTACATAAACTTTTCTTTGGGGAGGAGAATTGTCTTCTGAAGTGGCTGATTGGAGAGAAAAGCTACTGCTAGCCATTCTCGCTGTATAAAACTTGATTGTTAGTGAATGAATAGTTTTTCAAATATATATAATGCTCCACTTGATTTCGTGAGTTTGTACGAAATATGATGCATAGTAATATTTATGTTGAAAATACCAGTTGTTTACTGGGGTTGTTTTATAATTAAAAACTATTATTTTACTTTGCTGGCGATTTCCCTGTGGGAGATATTGCAGCACTCAAATTAGAATACTCATGAAAGTACTCTCAAATGGAATTATTATGAAAGCACTCAAATTGGAACACTCTGACAGATAAGTCAACAAAATGATAAGGGAAAACCTCTGTATAAAATCGATTGAAAATAAAATATTTATGCTGAGAAATTTCATGCAAAATTGTATGGATGGATTTTGGTAATTGTGACCAAAGATTTAGTTTATAATTTTATGATTGGATTTTAAAATATTTTATTATTAATGATCTTTAAATATTTGTAAGGAAATTTGGTATGCATAAGACCATATGGCCAACCATGCCAAACCAAATACCAAAGAATATAGGTATGAGAATACCTATTTGTATTGTTGTACCTATCTTTGTAGGTAGGAGTTAGAAGAGAAAGATTATTGTGTAATTTGATAAGTGAAAATGAAAGTGGAAGGAGACATGGGGGCCCCCAAATTACACAATGGGGTTTTGTGATCCAACATAGAGGGGAATCATAAGAAATAAATGCCAAAAAAAATGATAGTGGAATTGGAACTATCATAAAATAAGGTAGGAGGAGAATGGCACATCGAGAATGAAAGTGACATAAACCTTGAGAATAATCCAGAGAAGCCTGTAGAACCCTTTGGACTTGTGAGATTATAGGTAAATAATTAAGCTGAATAAGCATAATGATGCGAAAATATCCGAGATAAGGATTTTTGATGATTGGAGCATAAGATGAATAAGATCACCCAGATGAAGACAGAATAAGTCTGGGATCTTTATCATAGAATTGATCTGATTTTGAGATCAGTCTTGGATCCTTATCATAAAATGTATATGGGGAGATTTGCATTTTGCATTGATTGACATAATGGTCAATAAGGACATGTTAAAAGAATGAAATAAGCTTTTGAATCATTGATGGAGATGTCTTTATTAATTTAAATAAAGAAGAAGGTAATGGATGAGCTTCAGGATAAAAGCTGGGAGAATTATTTCCTTTCTGGATTAATTCAATTGTTCTGAAAGGATCTGGTTTTGTATTGTAACTAAAAAATACTTTGGATCTTAATAACAATATGAATAATAATTGTTTGATATAATCAAATTGATTTATCTGTTGAGTAAATTCAGTAGTACTAGTTTCTTCTTGACTAGTTGTGAAGTCAAAGATGTTATCTTCTTCCGAATTATGAATGGATTCAGAAGAGATCTCATATAATTCACTAAAGAATTTCTTTTCAGATGTGTATTCATCTAAGATATCAATGGATAGTGGTGGTTGAATGTGTTGTGTAATGTCAACCTGAGGATAAGTAGATAAAACTTGATTCATATCTTGCTGATTACTAGAAGGAACCAAGAATATTGTTTGATCAGTATTTTGATCGGGAACTTCTGATATTTCCTGAATAGGAATATCATCAGAGGAGATTTCAGGCAATACTGAAGAATGGGGTTGGTCATCCATTGTCCAAATTGGTTGGGAATCTGGGGAAAAATAAATTCTCTTTTGGACTGAAAGTTTGTTAATATATTTGTCTTTATGGTAACATTGGAACCATTGGACAAAAGGAATGATTATGTGAGAAATTTCTATAAATTGATAGAAACTTTCTTTAAATTTTAATAATTCTTGAGTGGTAAATGTTTTGAAATACCAATCTCGAAAGGGTTTGTATTTTTCTTGCTGAAATTCAACATTGATTTCTGTTCGATTAATGACAAAATTATTTGAGATTGTAGTTATGGTTAATTAATTATTTGTGAATGAGAAATTCATCTCACTTGCAGTAGGAGATTCCCTCTGCTGCTGGGTATATATCCCATGAGGTATCTGTTGATCAGATACATGAATTCCTTCAAGATTGACATCAGGAATAGCTGAAGAAGCTACTTCAGACATAAAAGATCTAGTGATCGAGGGCAGATAGACCTTATAATGGTCTCTAGAACTTGAACCAGAATAAGATCGTCTAGTATGATAATTAGGAGATGTAAATTTACCAAATTGTAATATTACATCACCATTGTCTTGTTGAACAATTTGTTCAATCTCCTTATTAAGGATTGGTTTAGGAGGTACTACTTGAGTAATCTTCCATGATTCTGAAAAATCAATTTTTTCCCATGAAATCAAAGGAGTGGCAATTTTGGAAGTGGTCAAATTAGTTTAAATTAAAACTGTTTGGCCAGGAGGGCTTTGGTAATTGACTCTGGGAGCCAAAGAAGTCATGACTTTATAATGAAGTCTATAGATCAGAGCAATGGTCTCTGATCCAGGCATAAAATTGTACCCTTGGGTATGTAGATTAAGAGTAAAATCAGATAATAGATTTGTGTCTGTTAGAGATAGGGTTAAATTGGGGAAGACATTAAAGTAAATAGGACCATGGCAAAGACTGATTTCAACAGCTGCCATGAGAGAAGAATACCAATCAAGGCATCTTGTATCTTGTAAGGTGATCATAATACTATTATTGTTTCTCAAAAGGGTAAGAGGTTTGAAAGCTACCTGGATGCAGGCAAAATAGAGATAGTTGGCAATTTTAAGATCTGTTATGAGATCTTCATTAGATAAGAGCTGAAGACCCTCTTGATCTTCACCAACACTGATGGTTTGCTCAATGGTTTTGATAAACATATCGGTGGACCAATTGGTCCATCCAGTTCTATATAAGATTTTGGGATTGATGGGAGGTATTGTCCATCTATCCAATTTTTCTTTGATATTAGCCCATTTGACTAATTCAGAATTTTTGATTAATTTTTTATTTGGAGAATTAAAACCAAATAAAGACATTTACAAATTAAAAAGTTTTTATAATAAATTTTTTTTATTATTATTTTAAAAATTGAAAATAAACAACTTAGAAAAAGAATTGGTGTGGTACCAATAAGACTTTAATTCCATATGTGAATAGTGAACGTGGAGTAGTGATACTAGAGTGAATAGTGACCCAAGCTACTATTCATCTGCATAGTGACTACTATTCATCTTCTTCCATAATACTCCAAATAGTACTAATCATGCCTCTGCATAGGGATTACTAGTCATCTTCTTACTTTAACCTTCAAAGTTACTACTCATCATTAAACCTTTTAAAAACTACTACTCATCATTAAACCTTCCCAAAACTACTACTCATCAAACCTTCTCTAACTACTACTCATCAAACCTTTCTAAAATCTTCTCAAAGATTACTAATTACCTTCCTTTCTAAATACTTAAAAATAATAAATATTTAGATCTGCCAATTTACTACCAAATAGTGTTTTCTCCATCTGCGTCAGTCAACGACTTGTGGAATATTATCGGCATCTCGCACTCACTGCATCTCGGCATTCAATCCAGCGCGACCTTAACCGCGAGAAAACACCCAGTAGTAACAGTCAGATCCTCCTATCTATCCTTCTAAGAATTTAGAAAAGTTAATAATTTCGTAAAGTGAGAGTCATCTAAAAAGGGCAATAGTAGTTTTAGAAGGACAATAGCAATTCTTGGAAGGGCAATAGCAATTCTTAGAAGGGCAATAGCAATTCTTAGAAGGGCAATATCAATTCCTAGAAGGACAATAGCAATTCTTAAAAGGACAATAGTAATTCTGAAAGTCAGATAAGACAATGAATAGTCTTCCATGTGCAGAGATAATCACAGTAACATGAGAACCAGGGAAGACGATGAACAGTAGTCTGCCTGCAGATCCATAGCAGACAGAACAACCGGTCACTGTTTCCTACTATTCCGACGTTCCCTACCCCCCATATGGAATTACCACGGGTTTAGCCGGACATGACTCTGATACCAATTACAGAGTTAGGGGAAGAGAGGCTACGAAAATATAAAAGTGATGCACTTAAAGATTAATGCATGCACAATGAGCAAAGAGCAAATCCCGACTAAACAAAAGATAAAATATATAAACTTTTATTACAAAAACATAAACAAAGGGAGAATACTTACAAGGGGTTCTCCACTAGCTTAAACAAAAGAAAGAAAACAAGAACAAAAAGAAGAAGACGAAAGAGAAGAGAAGAAAACTAAAGAAGGATTGGTAGTTATTCTACCCGATTATTCTACTTGGTGCTTGGACATGTCCCAAGCTACCCTTTATATACAAGATGGGCGGACTTAAGGATGTGTGAAGTCCGATAATGGAGGGACACGTGTGCTTGATTCATTTGTTACAGTCGCTTCGTCCCGAAGTAATTGCTGTATGACGTCAGTGCTTGCATCATACTGGAATTATTGCTGCTGACATAAGGGCTTGCGTCATATGAAACTTATCGAGGACAGCTGGATGGCACTATGGAAGTAGTGTTTGGTGACTTCATTGCTTGTGTCATCAACTTTGGAGTTTGCATGCCAGATATTGGGTAAGAATATGATAGGTTGGTGATTGTATCAACCGGATTCATCTCAAGATGAGGAGCTAGCAGAATAAGATATAGCTTGTAATAGCTCTTCTTCTTGGATAGAGGCTTAATGCTTTAAATTGGTAGGAAGATGAAGATTATTCCTGTTGATCAATTGCTGGAGAAACTTATCTGCTTCTTCTTCTTGCTGTGGAGTAGCTATATACTCTATCGGAAAGTCGGTGATAAAAATTCTTCTTCCATCAGTAATTTTGAAAAAATACTTATCCATGAATACTTCTCTTGCATGTTGAGAAAAGTGTAGTAATGAATGAATCCAATAAGATTGGAGAACAATTGACTGAATACTGAATTGAGCAAGAGGAATAGATTTGTTGACATATGAGAATTCATACATCCGAGTTTTGCGAAGAATCCAAATTTGGTATGGTTGAAAGAGTTATTCTCTAGATCTCTAGCCAAGAGTACTAGTGATCCAAAAGGTGAGATGAATGCCTTTGAGCAGATTTTTAGAGGCATGAAAGATCATGGATTTAATCATCCGAAGAAAATTTGGCATATTAGAAATAGGAAAAATAATTTGATTAATCAATCCCCAATCAAGAGCTTGGGAAAGATTGAATGGATAATCTGGAGTAAACACAGAAATTTTAGAGAGATGATAACCCTAAAGATGTTGAGAAATGCATGATTTTGCAAAAGGAGTTGTTTAATTGTAATATCAGAATTCTCAATTTGAGACACAATTGGATGGAAAATATCAATTGGAAGAATATGTTTTGCCTTTTCGAATATGCAAATTCTTTTAAGGCGATGAAGAATCTGATCATGAAAATGAGGTTCGACCAAAGCAATAAGGTCAAGGAAATAAGAAACTTTATCAATAGTAAATGTTTCTTCTTCCTAGTTAAAATTATTGAGCACAAAGGTTAGGCCTTTGTAAATGGTTTGGATATGGGCTTCTTGAGCTTGGATGTTGGTTATGAGGGTAGACAAATGTTGTCGGACCAGTTTCTTATTTGAACCAATATGGTTTGTCCATATACCATTGATATGTTGAAGCATAGATGGCGAAATGCCAGGATTACTGAAATCAGAGATTTGACTGATACTGATAATTTCAGGTTTTTCAGACTCTTGGGTTTCCAAAATGGGAAAGGTAGTCAAGAGTTGTTGGGTTTGAAAGGTGTTGAAAGCACGTTTGCCTTCTCTAATGGAATTAAACATCTGATATGATGGGTTAGGAAAATTATAATTTGGCTGTGGCAGGATTGCCATGAGGCATACAGTCCTGGATGGAATCCTCTGAGGACCACATAAACTTTTCTTTGGGGAGGAGAATTGTCTTCTGAAATGACTGATTGGAGAGAAAAGCTACTGCTAGCCATTCTGGCTGCATAAAACTTGATTGTTAGTGAATGAATAGTTTTTCAAATATATATAATGCTCCACTTGATTTCGTGGGTTTGTACGAAATATGATGTATAGTAATAATTATGTTGAAAATACCAGTTGTTTACTGGGGTTGTTTTATAATTAAAAACTATTATTTTACCTTGCTGGCGATTACCCTGCGGGAGATATTGCAGCACTCAAATTAGAATACTCATGAAAGTACTCTCAAACGGGATTATTATGAAAGCACTCAAATTGGAACACTCTGACAGATAAGTCAATAGAATAATAAGAGAAAACCTCTGTATAAAATCGATTGAAAATAAAATATTTATGCTGAGAAATTTCCTGCAAAATTGTATGGATGGATTTTGATAATTGTGACCAAAGATTTAGTTTATAATTTTATAATTGGATTTTAAAATATTTTATTATTAATGATCTTTAAATATTTGTAAGAAAATTTGGTATGCATAAGACTAGATGGCCAACCATGTCAAACCAAATACCAAAGAATATAGGTATGAGAATACCTATTTGTATTGTTGTACCTATCTTTGTAGGTAAGAGTTAGAAGGAAAAGATTATTATGTAATTTGATAAGTGAAAATGAAAGTGGAAGGAGACATGGGGGCCCCCAAATTACACAATGGGATTTTGTGATGCAACATAGAGGGGAATCCGAAGAAAAAAATGCCAAAACAAATGATAGTGGAATTGGTACTACCATAAAATAAGGTAGGAGGAGAATGGCACATCGAGAATGAGAATGACATAAACCTTGAGAATAATTCAGAGAAGCTTGTAGAACCCTTTGGAGTTGTGAGATTACAGGGAAATATTTAAGCTGAATAAGCATAATGCTGCAAAAATATCCGAGATAAGGATTTTTGATAATTGGAGCATAAGATGAATAAGATAACCCAGATGAAGACAGAATAAGTCTGGAATCTTTATCATAGAATTGATCTGATTTTGAGATCAGCCTTGGATCCTTATCATAAAATGTATATGGGGAGATTAGCAATTTGCATTGATTAATGGTCAATAAGGACATGTTGAAAGCATGAAATAAGCTTTTGAATCATTGATGGAGATGTCTTTATTAATTATAATAAAGAAGAAGGTAATGGATAAGCTTCAGGATAAAAGCTGGGAGAATTATTTCCTTTCTGGATTAATTCAATTGTTGTGAAAGGATCTGGTTTTGTATTGTAACTAAAAGATACTTTGGATCTTAGTAACAATATGAATAATAATTGTTTGATATAATCAAATTGATTTATCTGTTGAGTAAATTCAGTAGTACTAGTTTCTTCTTGACTAGTTGTGAAGTCAAAGATGTTATCTTGTTCCGAATTATGAATGGATTCAGAAGAGATCCCATCTAATTCACTAAAGAATTTCTTTTCAAATGTGTATTCATCTAAGATATCAATGGATAGTGGTGGTTGAATGTGTTGTGTAATGTCAACCTGAGGATAAGTAGATAAAACTTGATTCATATTTTGCTGATTACTAGAAGGAACCAAGACTATTGTTTGATCAGTATTTTGATCAAGAACTTCTGATATTTCCTGAATAGGAATATCATCAAAGGTGATTTTATCAGAGGAGATTTCAGGCAATACTGAAGAATGGGGTTGGTCGTCCATTGTCCAGATTGGTTGGGAATCTGGGGAAAAATAAATTCTCTTTTGGACTGAAAGTTTGTTAATATATTTGTCTTTATGGTAACATTGGAACCATTGGACAAAAGGAATGATTATGTAAGAAATTTCTATAAATTGATAGAAACTTTCTTTAAATTTCAATAATTCTTGAGTGGTAAATGTTTTGAAATACCAATCTCGAAAGGGTTTGTATTTTTCTTGCTGAAATTCAACATTGATTTCTGTCCGATTAATGACAAAATTATTTAAGATTGTAGTTATGGTTAATTAATTATTTGTGAATGAGAAATTCATCTCACTTGCAGTGGGAGATTCCCTCTGCTGCTGGGTATATATCCCATGAGGTATCTGTTGATCAGATACATGAATTCCTTCAAGATTGACATCAGGAATAGCTGAAGAAGCTACTTCAGACATAGAAAATTTAGTGGTTGAGGGTAGATAGACCTTATAATGGTCTCTAGAACTCGAATCAGAATAAGATCGTCTAGTATGATAATTAGGAGATGTAAATTTACCAAATTGTAATATTATATCACCATTGTCTTGTTGAACAATTTGTTCAATCTCCTTATTAAGGATTGGTTTAGGAGTTACTGCTTGAGTAATCTTCCATGATTCTGAAAAATCAATTTTTTCCCATGAAATCAAAGGAGTGGCAATTTTGGAAGTGGGGCTTTGGTAATTGACTCTGGGAGCCAAAGAAGTCATGACTTTATAATGAAGTCTATAGATCAGAGCAATGGTCTCTGATCCAGGCATAAAATTGTACCCTTGGATATGTAGATTAAGAGTACAATCAGATAATAGATTCTTGTCTGTTAGAGATAGGGTTAAATTGGTAAAGACATTAAAGTAAATAGGACCATGGCAAAGACTGATTTCAACAGCTGCTATGAGAGAAGAATACCAATCAAGGCATCTTGCATCTCGTAAGGTGGTCATAATACTATTATTGTTTTCCAAAATGGTAAGAGGTTTGAAAGCTACCTGGATGCAGGCAAGATGGAGATAGTTGACAGTTTTAAGATCTGTTATGAGATCTTCATTAGATAAAAGCTGAAGACCCTCTTGATCTTCACCAACACTGAGGGTTTGCTCAATGGTTTTGATAGACATATCGGTGGACCAATTGGTCCATCCAATTTTATATAAGATTTTGGGATTAATGGGAGGTATTGTCCATCTATCCAATTTTTCTTTGATATTAGCCCATTTGACTAATTCAGAATTTTTGATTAATTTTTTATTTGGAGAATTAAAACCAAATAAAGACATTTACAAGTTGAAAAGTTTTTATAATAAATTTATTTATTTATTTATTTATTTTTAAAACTGAAAATAAACAGCTTAGAAAAAGAGTTGGTGTGGAACCAATAAGACTGCAATTCCATATGTGTATAGTGAACGTGGAATAGTGATACTAGAGTGAATAGTGACCCGAGCTACTATTCATCTGTATAGTGACTACTATTCATCTTCTTCCATAATACTCCAAATAGTACTAATCATGCCTCTGCATAGGGATTACTAGTCATCTTCTTACCTTAACCTTCAAAGTTACTACTCATCATTAAACCTTTTAAAAACTACTACTCATCATTAAACTTTCTCAAAACTACTACTCATCATTAAACCTTCCCAAAACTACTACTAATCAAACCTTTCTAAAATCTTCTCAAAGATTACTAATTACCTTCCTTTCTAAATTCTAAAAAATAATAAATAGTTAGATCTGCCAATTTACTACCAAATAGTGTTTTCTCCATCTACGTCAGTCAACGACTTATGGAATATTATCGGCATCTCGCACTCACTGCATCTCGGCATTCAATCCAACGCGACCTTAACCGCAAGAAAACACCCAGTAATAACAGTCAGATCCTCCTATCTATCCTTCTAAGAATTTAGAAAAGTTAATAATTTCGTAAAGTAAGAATCATCTAAAAAGGGCAATAGCAGTTCTTAGAAGGGCAATAGCAGTTCCTAGAAGGGCAATAGCAATTCTTAGAAGGGCAATAGCAATTCTTAGAAGGGCAATATCAATTCCTAGAAGGACAATAGCAATTCTTAAAAGGACAATAGTAATTCTGAAAGTCAGATAAGATAATGAATAGTCTTCCATGTGCAGAGATAATCACAGTAACATGAGAATCAGGGAAGACGATGAACAGTAGTCTGCCTGCAGATCCATAGCAGACAGAACAATCGGTCACTGTTTCCTACTATTCCGACGTTCCCTACCCCCCATGTGGAATTACCACGGGTTTAGCCGGACATGACTCTGATACCAATTACAGAGTTGGGGGAAGAGAGGCTACGAAAATATAAAAGCGATACACTTAAAGATTAATGCATGCACAAAGAACAAAGAGCAAATCCCGACTAAACAAAAGATAAAATATACAAACTTTTATTACAAAAACATAAACAAAGGGAGAATACTTACAAGGGGTTCTCCACTAGCTTAAACAAAAGAAAGAAAACAAGAACAAAAAGAAGAAGACAAAAGAGAAGAGAAGAAAACTAAAGAAGGATTGGTAGTTATTCTACCCGGTTATTCTACTTGGTGCTTAGACATGTCCCAAGCTACCCTTTATATACAAGATGGGCGAACTTAAGGATGTGTGAAGTCCGATAGTGGAGGGACACGTGTGCTTGATTCATTTATTGCAGTCGCTTCATCCCGAAGTAATTGCTGTATGACGTCAGTGCTTGCATCATACTGGAATTATTGCTGGCTGACGTAAGGGCTTACGTCATATGGAACTTATTGAGGACAGCTGGATGGCACTGTGGAAGTAGTGTTTGGTGACATCATTGCTTATGTCATCAACTTTGGAGTTTGCATGCCAGATATTGGGTAAGAATATGATAGATTGGTGACTGTATCAACCGGATTCATCTCCAGATGAGGAGCTGGCAGAATAAGATATAGCTTGTAATAGCTCTTCTTCTTGGATAGAGGCTTTATGCTTTAAATTGGTAGGAAGATGAAGATTATTCCTGTTGATCAATTGCTGGAGAAACTTATCTGCTTCTTCTTGCTATGGAGTAGCTATATACTCTATCGGAAAGTCGGTGATAAAAATTCTTCTTCCATCAGTAATTTTGAAGAAATACTTATCCATGGATACTTCTCTTGCATGTTGAGAAAAGTGTAGTAATGAATGAATCCAATAGGATTGGGGAACAATTGACTGAATACTGAATTGAGCAAGAGGAACAGATTTGTTGACATATGTGATTTCATACATCCGAGTTTTGCGAAAAATCTAAATTTGGTATGGTTGAAAGAATTGTTCTCTAGATCTCCAACCAAGAGTACTAGTGATCCAAAAGGTGAGATGAATGCCTTTGAGCAGATTTTTAGAGGCATGAAAGATCATGAATTTAATCATCCGAAGAAAATTTGGCATATTAGAAATAGGAAAAATAATTTGATTAATCAATCCCCAATCAAGAGCTTAGGAAAGATTGAATGGATAATCTGGAGTAAACAAAGAAATTTTAGGTAGATGATAACCCTGAAGATGGTTGAGAAATGCATGATTTTGCAAAAGGAGTTGTTTAATTGCAATATCAGAATTCTCAATTTGAGACACAATTGGATGGAAAATATCAATTGGAAGAATATGTTTTGCCTTTTCGAAGATACAAATTTTTTTAAGGCGATGAAGAATTTGATCATAAAAATGAGGTTCGACCAAAGCAATAAGGTCAAGGAAATAAGAAATTTTATCAATAGTAAATATTTCTTCTTCCTAGTTAAAATTATTGAGCACAAAGGTTAGGCCTTTGTAAATGGTTTGGATATGGGCTTCTTGAGCTTGGATGTTGGTTGTGAGGGTAGACAAATATTGTCGGACCATTTTCTTATTTGAACCAATATAGTTTGTCCATATACCATTGTTATGTTGAAGCATAGATGGCAAAATGCCAAGGTTACTGAAATCAGAGATTTGACTGATACTGATAATTTCAGGTTTTTCAGACTCTTGAGTTTCCAAAATAGGAAAGGTAGTCAAGAGTTGTTGTTGGGTTTGAAAGGTATTGAAAGCACGTTTGCCTTCTCTAATGTAATTAAACATTTGATATGATGGGTTAGGAAAATTATAAATTTGGTTGTGACAGGATTGCTATGAGGTATACAGTCCTGGATGGAATCCTCTGAGGACCACATAAACTTTTCTTTGGGGAGAAGAATTGTCTTTTGAAGTGGCTGATTGGAGAGAAAAGCTACTGCTAGCCATTCTGGCTGCATAAAACTTGATTGTTAGTGAATGAATAGTTTTTCAAATATATATAATGCTCCACTTGATTTCGTGGGTTTATACGAAATATGATGCATAGTAATAATTATGCTGAAAATACCAGTTGTTTACTGAGGTTGTTTTATAGTTAAAAACTATTATTTTACCTTGCTGGCGATTACCCTGCGGGAGATATTGCAGCACTCAAATTAGAATACTCATGAAAGTACTCTCAAATGGGATTATTATGAAAGCACTCAAATTGGAACATTCTGACAGATAAGTCAACAGAATAATAAGGGAAAACCTCTGTATAAAATCAATTGAAAATAAAATATTTATGCTGAAAAATTTCATGCAAAATTGTATGGATGGATTTTGGTAATTGTGACCAAAGATTTAGTTTATAATTTTATGATTGGATTTCAAAATATTTTATTATTAAAGATCTTTAAATATTTATAAGAAAATTTGGTATGTAGAAGACTAGATGGCCAACCATGCCAAACCAAATACCAAAGAATATAGGTATGAGAATACCAATTTGTATTGTTGTACCTATCTTTGTAGGTAGGAGTTGGAAGAGAAAGATTATTGTGTAATTTGATAAATGAAAGTGGTGAAAATTTTGAGGCAAATTCAATACTTCGATCAATTGGGATAATATGGCCTTGGTAAATGTTATGACCAAGAAATCTAACTTTGGTTTGAAATAATTTGATTTTAGGAGCAAATATAACTAATCCATTTTTGTGGATAACATCTTTAAAAAATTTTAGATGTTGAAAATGTTGTTCAATGGATTTAGAGAAGATGAGTATATCATGGATATAGACGATTGAAAAGTTGGTATAAGGGGTGAATATATCATTCATAATATTTTGGAATTCAGATGGAACATTTTTAAGACAAAAGGGCATAACATTCCATTCAAAATGTCCAAATGAGACAGAAAAGATAGTTTTATACCTGTCGGTCTCCGCGACCTGAATTTGCCAATACCCCAATTTGATGTCAAATTTGGAAAAAATGGAAACAGAATGTAATCTATCCAACAAATCTTTTTTGTTGGGAATAGGATAGCGAATTCATTGAAGGTAATCATTCAAGGGTTTGTAATTAATGACCAGGCGAGGAGTTCCTTGTTCCTTTTCAACATTTTTATTTATATAAAAAGCTGTACAACTCCAAGGGGAGTGACTAGGACGAATAAGCTGTTTTTATAATAAACTGGCAATTTCAGTTTTATATAATTCCAAATAAGCAAGCTTCATCTGACTTGGGCGAGCTTTAGTTGGAATATGTTTTTCATTAAAATCAGGATTGTATAGAAGGAAAACAATATGTTTCTTTCGATTCCAAAATACATTAGGTATGCCACTGCATATATCAGTATGATAAGATTTCAAGAGTTGTGCAACCTTTAATTGGATTGCAGGAGATGCTAATTGTTTTTCTAAAGATAAACACTTAACTTCTTGTTGTAGGAAGGTAAGTTGTTTTTCTTTGAAAATTAAATTAGATTTCATAGAATTGATCACCTTTGTTTGAGGTGGAGTTACGAATGGAAACATAAGATTATGTCCATTATATTGGGTATAAATCCCAGAAATATCAACCTTTATTAAGGGAAAAATAGAGGTCAGAAATGGAATACCAAGAATAATAATTTGGTGTAAATCCTTGATAAGAATAAAATTTGATGGAATATATATTCCATTGTTGCAAATATTGACATGATTGAGTTTATATTTAATTTGCATTTTATGACCCCTAGCATTATTAAGTATTTGAGTGGTTGGTTGAACCATATGGCTGATTTGATCAAAATTGATTTGATTATTATTTTGTTTATCTAAATTGGATAAATCTGATTTTTTAGAATTAGATAATGTCATAGAAGAAGTATGTATATTTTGTTCATTAGTAAGGAAATTCATTCTCCGTTCTTCTTCTTGATTCATTTCCATATATTGGATGGCTTTGAATTATTGGACAAAAGGAACGACTTAATAGGAAGATTCTATATAGTGATAGAATTTTTCCTTAAAATATTGTAACTTTTAATTGAAAAAGTTTTTGAAGTGTCAATCACAAAATGATTTATAAGCCGCCATTAGGTTATAAATCATTTTTTAAAATATAACCTCCATTCAAGGTCTATGAATGTTTGGATGGAGGTTGTTCCATCAATTTTAGCTAATCTTGTAGAAGCGGATTCTTATATCTAATGAAATTTATGGTGTGTTCTCATATAAAAATAAGAAAATAAAAAAATAAAAAATAAAAAAAAAGTCCAAACAGATCTATCGTACATTAATCTACACCGTCCAAAATTTTAGTCATTTCAAAAGTCAAACTTACGAATGCTACCATCATGCATTTTTGTGCAACAAGAAACTTTACCAACCATCCAAATGTAAAAACCCTTCTTCAAAAATTTAGTCTTCATCATTCGATTGTGATTAAATAATAAATCAAAGAATTGATGGATTACAATATATCCTCTCTCAAGAAGTATGCATCACATTGTAACCAAACCTGCTAGACAAGAGTCGAACACTTGGATGTTGACGGGTCAAACATAGCGATATGAATACTTTCTCCGTTAGCCCCATGCATTATAGCTACCACGGTGCTGGCGTCCTGCACTCCCTGCGTGCCGGATACGCACCCTTCCCATAGATCCCTGGACACGCCGACACGGCCTCCAGAGGCGCATTCGCAGGTCCCTGAAAATAACCGTTACCGAAGGGATTCGTTACGGTTCCCGCTAAAAGACTCGCAATATTTACAATCATGCCATCCAAACCCACGTCGTTGTTGGGTGCAACTAACGGTGGGCTCTGGGGTCCGTAAATCGGTTGGTGAAATGGCCACGCGCATTGACCGAACCGAGTCGCCGAGTTGCCCACCGGATATGGCGAACTTGGCTTTGCTCTTACCACTCTGGCGAGCCATGGGTCCCACAGCTAGAGCAAAACCCATCCGCCACGTCGATCCGTTAAAGCAGCGTTAATAGCGTTAGATTGGCCTCCGGTGAAGCCATTTGACGATCGCTTCATTTGATGAAATGCCCCAACGAGTACTTCTCGTCAAGGATTTGGTTTCAGTGAGAACTAAGGAAGATGGTTTGCTTTTTGAGTGGAGGTAGTATTTATCGTGGTTTTCCACCACGTGGAGACGAAGGAGAAGAGGTGGAGGAAGATGAGGAGAGAGATGAGAGGAAATCGTCACGATGGATCATTTGAGATGGGCTGAATTTACCGTACCAGATGAGATTAATGGAAATTTTTCCTGTGAGAAGTGGGCCCTTGTGGTACTGTAAAAGGCTATATTGGTCTTGAATTGGGGAAGAGAGTTCCCTTGCAGCCGTGGTGACTTGCAAGAGAGAAATTGCACAGAGGAACTGAAGAAGGAGAAGAGGAAGAGTGATAAAAGAAGCCATTGAAAGGATTCTTACTAAATGAGATTGGATTCAAGAAAGGTGAGAAGAAGAGATGGGTGGTGAGTTGAGAGAGGGAAGGGACTTATATATAGGCAGGGAGAAGGTGTGAAGAAGATGGTCGGGAGAGCCCGAGAGGGAGAAGAGAGAGAATTGGGTAACAAAGAGAGGCCAACGGTACACCGCGTTTATTAAAGTAGTGTGTAGTGGCTACAGCTAACTGTTCTTGGAACTAAGTAAAGTTGCCCTAAACGACAGAAGGAGAAAGAGAGAACTTTCTGGTCATTGAACTTTTGTTTTGTTTTACTAGACATTGCGTACAGGGAACTTCTCTTCATGCCCACCTATTTACTGAAAGTGCCTACTTGATGAAGATACATGCTACTGTGAGGCATTGGCTACACATGCAAAGTTGTGAAATTGAAAACTCACGTCTGATAGTATGCTCATGGTCTCAAGATCTATTGTGTAAAAGATTGAGGTGAAACATGGTCTCAATCGTCTATAATTTCAAGTAATCAGCAGGTTTATATGGGTTTGAAAAGTAGACGATTTCAATAACGTTGTAGGCAGTGGTGGAATCAGGATTTTCATCTTGTAGGGGCGCAAGTCATAAAGAGAATTTTCGACGAAATTCTCCAAAATTCACTGAAACGAGGGTCATACGAAACTTTTAACGAAATTTCGATGATTTCTCCAAAATTGCAAAAATTTCATTAATTTTGAAGAATTTAACAAAATTTCACCAAAATTAATGAATTTTTTAAATTTGTTACTATGATCTCAAGATTTGTTGTATTGAAAATTGAGAGAAAAAATAATTTCTATCAGCTTACAACTTTCATTGTACTGTGCTCTCCAAAGAGCAACTCTTCTCAAAATCTCAAAGGGTGCTGAGTTGGAATCCCATCCTAAGGATTCTTGTGGTTCCGGAGGATCCAGCTACAGGAGAACCAGGAACGGAGAGTTTTCCATCGAATTCCTATTTTGTAGCTGCTGCACAGCTCCTTATTTACGTAGGAGCAATAAATGTCTTAATCGTGTTTGCTGTAATGTTCATGAATGGTTCAGAATATTACAATGATTTCCATCTTTGGACCATTGGAGATGGATTCACTTCACTGGTTTGTACAAGTATTCTTTTTTCACTAATTACTACTATCCCAGATACGTCATGGTACGGAATTATTTGGACTACAAGATCAAACCAGATTATAGAGCAGGACCTGACAAGTAATGTTCAACAAATTGGGATTCATTTATCAACAGATTTTTATCTTCCATTTGAACTCATTTCTATAATTCTTTTAGTTGCCTTGATAGGTGCAATTGCTATGGCGCGCCAGTAATAAAGACTAAGAATTGGAAATCCCAAATAAAATGGATAAGGCCTTGTTTTGCTCTGTGTTATTGTTATCACATCTATTTTCCTTTCAATTTTATATTGATTTGATTAAAAAAGTAAACATTCTTAGCACTTAAATTCATGTGTGAAGAGATTTACTTTTGAAGATGAGAGATGAATACCTATATTTGCGCCCACGCATTCTCTAGAAGCGTTCTGCCACTGGCTGTAGGGCCAATGTCGGAGCTCAAAATTGTAAGGGGCATTAGTCGCACACTCAAAGTTTGAGCATGCACACAAGGATAGACTTGTGTGTTTTAAGGATGGGAGCCATTGCATGCCTAGACACACAAAGGTGGTCCATAAAATACAATCTGGAAGAAAAATTTGTACTTTTGATGACTTGTGCCATGTGAAAATGTCATTTATTGAAAATATCATTTTAGCCGATTGATTTGAAGGTGATCATCTAGAGATCTTTGGAATAAAAAGTTGACACTAAATACAATCTCTTATTAAGTAATTGAATACTGCTTTAATTCATACAATAGATATGTATTTTGTGTATTAGGGACCCTAAATCAGATAGTATAAATGGCATTTTCACATGACATAAGTCTTACAAAATACACGTCTTTCTTTTAAATTGTGTATTAGGGGGGGCGTGCTATGTGAAATACTATCTGAGTCTTCTGATTTGAGAGTCATGCTTAAAAGATCGGCAGTAAATGCAATCTCTAATCACATAACATACGGTTAACTGATTCAATGCACCCAACACAAGGGAGCTAGAGAATGGTTAATTTATGGACATCCAACAAAAGGGCCAACTTTATATGTTCAATTAACGAATAAAAGAACCCTAAAGTCTGATTTTTTTTTTTAAATACCGTAAAGTCGAAATCAAATGGTGGATTAGGTAGATGGAAATTTAAGCTTTTGGAAATTCATATTGTCAAAGTGATATTTCATCAATTGAAGGGTTATGAGTAAAAAAATCACACTTTTGGGGATATTCGAACCATCCTATCTGTGCACTATAATTTCAACAGTTGTTTTTAATTTTGATGATTGATATTAAAGTTTATCAATCGGATGGTTTACATCTACTTATAAAAATGATCCTTTGATTAGGACATGTTCCAATGATGAATTGTCACTAGAAAAATTTAGATTGAACATTAGATGTGTGCCATATGGTACAATAATAAATCACTCTTCAATGGTGTGAGACAAAAAGTGACATTTTAATGGTGAAAAATCATTTAAACACCATTCAGAGTTTGAATGTAGTTCAAGAGTTATTATCCATTTTGTTATTATGCTACTACCAATTGTGTTACAAACAAATATATTCATCCAAACATACCAACGTGGTTCCATTTTGGTAAATGTTGAGGATTTTTGTAAGATGTCTTACCTAACTTTAGGAATTGATGAGATCCCTAACCTAATCATTTAAATTGCAATGATAATATTAGAATTGTTTTTTCATGACTCATTTTTCGCATACATAATTTTATAAATGATTAAAACGCAAAATAATAATAAAATAAGGATCTTTAGTAAATACTTTTATAAATAAAAATAATAATTTAAAAATGATCCAACTGTTGCCATGTGGAGATCACACAGTTATCATGAGGTTACCGTGTGTGTTACCATGCTGTGACCTCGCGATTACCACGAGTTTACCCTAAAATAGTCACGCCTATCTTAAGGGAGTCTGACAGAAAAAAGAAAAAAAAAAATCCATTAATCTTTTTTTTTTTTTAGTCCTTTTCGGTTTTCACGTTTTACCGTGTGATTATCACGCCGCTGTGCACGATTAACTTGGACCGTCCAATGATTTTGATAGGCGAGAAATCAAATGATTAAACATTATTCAACTACTCCCTAAGAATATATGCATCGATTTTAAAATTATTTATCCTAAAAATAAGTCATTAATTGTTAAACAAAAAGACTGAATAGTATTGATATTTCAATATCTTCCACTTATGCCCTATTTGTTAACATGAGTTCCGACAAAAATAAGCTAGAAATTTGAAAATTCTCACAAAACTGCAACTTGCAAGTGTTTAGCAATATGATGGGACCCACAAACTAGAGTTTTTTTGAAAAAAAACTCACATAAAATTTCCAGCCAAAATTTGGCTGGCACTTTTTTCTACCCATGATATGGGTTAAAAGCTTGGAGAAATTTTGGTGGCCACCCTTGCAACCCGAAATTCGTTCTTTTCAACTCGGATATTTTATGCTTAAAATCGTTTGATTGCTTTAGATTAATCGATCAAGGTTTTTTTTTCACCATAATTTTTCATATAATGGATCATGAGACTATGAGCTTATCATCAAACGCTCAATTTTTTTGTTGATACGGCACACATGTCAATACCTCTTCTTCACGCCCACGCATTCTTTGAAAACGCCTACATCTCAGACCCTTGAAAAAAACATTGATTTCTTCGGATCAGATGATGGAGATCTTTTTTAACAAATATCTTTCACAAAATAGATCTTAGGTTCATGGTGCATCAATTTGACGATCAATTTTTAATTTCTTGTATCACTGATACCCAAAATATGACTCTTCAATCATATAACACACATCATGCTCAAACGTGACTTTAGGGCCATATTTTGGGGACTGGGGACACATGGAATCACAAACTGGCCGTCCGATAGGTGTTACATGATCTTAAGATCTATTTTATGGACGATCGGGGTGAAAAACAATCACCCTCATCTGATCCGAATAAATCAATAGTCTTTAAGGAGTCTGGAACGTGGGCGCTTTCAAAGAACGCATGGATGCGAACAGAGGTACCCATAAACAACGACGCCAATAAATGTAACCCAACCATTTAAGCCAGTTAATTTGAAGGCCATGATCTAAAGATCATAAGTGAAAGATTAGCACCAAGCATAATCTTTATCATATGACTCAATGCACTTCAAAGCCATTATCCGATTAAACAGTTGATTGTATTGAATCATATGATAGAGATTGAGTTTTGCACTACTCTTTTGCATCGTAGATCTGTAGATCATGGCCTTTATATCATATGGTTTAGATGCAACCTCACCTCATAATCGTACTATTTATTTGCACTGTAAAATCGTAACCTCACCCCATCTCCTCCGGCCAACATGCATTGACTATTTTGAATTTGAAAAAAGAGATTGTTTTTATTCCAATCTTCCAGATGATGCATCTTGAGATCATGGGTATATCAATTTTTTTATTTCATGTTGCACCCATTCCAAAAAATGACTCGTGATTTGTATTTGAGCTTGATGTATGTCTCACGAGTTTAGAGTTACTGTTTGAGATTTGTACTAGGCGGAATAGAAAACTATTTGAGATACGCCTATGATCTCAAGACCTATCTTGTAAAAAGTTGGGACAAAAAAAAAAATTCATGTTTTAATTTAAAGCGATTAATACATTTTGGCCTGACGAGATGAGGTGAGGTTACATGTTCACATGGAGCGAAAAATGGTGCCTTCAGAAAATAATTTTACATAGTATAGCCAAATAGCTGGAAAACAAAAAAATCAAACGATGGTAAAATTTTAAAATAAAACTTCCCATGAGCTCTTTTTCTTCACCAACCCATGGGAAGTAAAAAAAAAAAAAAACTTCCCATGAGTTTTGTCAAACAAGGCATTAGGTAAGGCGTCTTCAGGGTTTTTAAGGGTATTTAGGGAAATAATGGGCTCCGTTTTGAATTTGAGGGTATTTAGGGAAATAATGGGCTCCGTTTTGAATTTGAGGGTATTTAGGGAAATAATGGGCTCCGTTTTGAATTTGAGGGTATTTAGGGAAACAATGGGCTCCGTTTTGAAATTTATTTGAGAAATTTACTTGATCGACCCTGTCAAATACACTTTTTACGTCAGAGGCCCTATATTTTCATCTAGCCACGCTATTTATAGCTAGCATAAAAAGTCAAAAATATTCTCTTCTTACACTTTTTTCGTTCTATATAGTTCCAAATTTTAAATATTTATATTTTTCAATATTTATACGATGTGAAGCATGATCTATACCGTTTGATTTAAAGGCCACAATATAAAATCGATGGTGTCAAAGATAGACATGAAAAAAAAGGCGATATCGCCTCTTTAAAAAAAAAAATAAAAAAATAAATAAATTTTAAACAATCGATGCCGATTCTTAACACAGTCGATGCCGACTCTTAAAATAGTCGATGGCGACTCTTAACACAGTCGGTATCGACTGTTTTAACAATCCACATCGACTGTTTACACAATCGATGGCGACTATGTATACAGTCGCCATCGATTGTATAAAAAAAAATTTATTTTTTATTATTTTATTTTATATTTATTTTTTTTTATAGTCGATGGCAACTTAAAAAAAAAATTAAAAAAATAAATTTTTTTTTAAAATTTAAATTTTTTTTTTTTTTAATACAGTCGATGGCGACTGTATACACAGTCATTTTTTTTTTAAAGAGGTGATATTGCCTTTTTTTCGTATTTATCTTTGGCACCATCGATTTTATATTGTAGCTTTCAAATCAGACGGCATAAATCCTGTTTTACATCGCGTAAATATAAAAAAATATAAATATTTAAAATTTTAAATTATGTAGAACGAAAAAAGTGTAAGAAGGGATATTTCTGACTTTTTGTGCTAGCTGAAAATGGCTTGGCTAAAAGCTGGCCGATTTGGGTAAAAGTAAAAATATAGGGTCTCTAACATAAAAGGTGTATCTGACAGGGTCAATCAGGTATATTTCCCAATTTATTTTGAAGAGGAATGGCGACTTTGAGAGGCTCACATCTTAATTTCACAGGACGCAATACAAGTAGTTTGTGAAGCGAATCTTCCAGCTGCACGTGAGAACTGTAAACTAATTTATTGATTTTCACTAGGGCTATTAATGGTTCGGGTTAGGGCCAAGCTAGGGTCAGCCTGTGCCGTCCGAGGTAGGGCTCTCACAGACTCACAGTATCAGGGTTGAAAACCTTGGTTGCCCTTATTGGATATTCAGTTGCAAATACCAGTACCCTTATCTAATATTCTCTTCGATGATAATTATTTGTAACACAATTAAGGTCAAATATAATTATTTAAGGGCAATAATCAAATAATTAGTTGAATCTTATATGGAATTCAATCAAATTAAAAATGGGTAATGTTATTTGCACCCATTAAACTTGTGAAGAATAAACAATTTCTCACCATCTTGATATTATGGTCCACCTATTAAATAATCACATTTCCACATGGTACACATTCCCAAAAGTGATTATCTAATAGGTTCGCCCATGATCACTCACTTTTGGGGATGTGTGACACATGAAATCAAGATATAGCTGTTTGATAGGTACATGATCTTAGGATCTATTTTCAATTGAACTTGACTGTTACTCGAGAATTTAAACCGTAGGCCTAGGGAAGCAAGCTTTGAACCAAATCCTGAAACCAAACTGAAAACTGACGTCCCAAATTGGATCAAAAATCGACGGTCCCGAATCGGACTGAAAACCAAAAAAACCCGAAATGATTTCGGTTTGGTTTTGGGTGGCAAAACCCGAAAACCGAGGGAGTAGGATGAGAAAACGGAAAAAAAAATCAAAGAAAAACTGGAAAAAGAGAAGAGAAAATACATGAAAAAAATTGTAAAAATACAGAAATCGAACCAAAATAATAGAAATATTTCAGTTTCGGCTTAAAAAAACAAAAACTCAGAACCGAAACTGTTTATTTTAGTCTGGGGTGTACTGAATGTAAACTGAAAAAATGGGTATCGATTCGGTACCCCAAACTTGCATCCCTATGAGAGCCAAATAAAACAGTTTTTTTTGTTTTACCAAAGCCTGGCCCAATTCAGTTAGGCAGACTCGGCCCATGTACACCACATTCAAATTTCAAAACGCAGAAACCAGGCTACAGTTGTCACATGAAGGTGCGGCTGGAAGATTTAGTATTTTTGTGTAATTCCTCTTTTTTTTTTTTTTTAATAAGATTTTTGTGTAATAGTTGAGTGTGTTCAATCAAATCAACTTCCACACATTTGATTTGAATAAGGCGACCCTGTCCATCTTTTGTACGTCTATTAATTTTGAAGCGAAACACGTTATTTCCGTAAATACCCTCAACAAATAACCTAATGGTAAGGCATTATTTTCGGATGAAAAGTATTGCATGGAACAGTTGTTTAGTAGCAGATGCCAGGGCAAACTAGTGGTGTCAAATCTGACCCGAAATGAGTCATATGTCGGATAGTAGTATCAGTTATGGGCATGATTTGAAATCTCAGATTTTCCGGTTGTCTCGGACAGCCCCTAGATGGAGATGTCTCTCGCATCTTGGCGAGACGTTTTAGGAGATGGGATGAAACAAAAATAATTCTTTGAATGATTATACACCATTAAAATAAACGTTTAATCTTACACCATTAAAAAATGCTTTCTTGTTATGTTATGTAGCAAATGTCTGAGATAAATTTAAACCGTCCAAGTGATTGTTCATAATTGAAATACATCTTAGTTAAATAATCATAGTTATAAATCAATTATATACCGTCCGATCAAAGATCTTCAATATATACTAGCCTTTCAAAAATAAAAATAATAGTAATATTTGGGTGCATAGATTTAGACACACCGTGATAGCTATTTACAAGATCATCACATAGATAAGGTATAATGAGATAAAATAGTATTGTGTGCACAAAGAAAATGAGTAATATACTTTTAATACTATACAAGTTTAACACTTTATATGAATTACAACATAAAAATAGTATTTATGAGGTTGCATCTTTGAACGAAATCAGAGCAAAATCTCATCTCGCGGAGGCCCAAGACGTGAGATGTCTCATCCAAGATGTCTCGTCTCGGACGAGATTTAAAACCACGGTTATGACCCTTGTTAAGGGAGTAATTGTGATGAGGGATGAAAATATTAGATTTTTGTTTTGCAACCGACATTTTTTTAAAAATATACCTTTACTTACAACCAAGGATTTAATGTCAGACACATATTCGCGTATCGGTTGGGTACATCTCCGATATGGCGGATACGTATCCGCCAACCGAACCGTTATTTGAAAGCCCTTTTAAAATTTAAATAGTAAACAAATATTTTAATATAAAACAAATTATGGGATATTTGAGATGTTGTCTGACTCATAATCGACACATATCAGCCGATGTGATTAGATTTGACCTAGTATGACCCGATATTTGACCTATTTGACTTGATATTTGAGCCCATATAATATCGGAGTGCATATCCTTATTTGGTGGGGCAAATCTAGATACATAAGAGGCCCAGACACCCAGGTTATCAAAAAAAAAAAAAAATAGTAATATTTTTATATTGGAATTTATTTACAGAGTTAGACTTGTACACTGCGAAAAATGTACTACTCATTCTTTTTTACACACAACACTATTTTATATTATTACACCCTATCTATGTGATGATCTTGTGAACTATCACGGTGTGTCTAAATATATACACCCTAATATCACTATTATTTGTATTTTTTAACTGCTAATATTAAAGATTTATGATCGGACGGTATACTATTGATTTATATTTGTGATTGTTTAACTAAGATGTATTTTAATCATGAACAACCATTTGTGATTGTTTATATTAATCTAAAATATTTGTCACATTATATAATAATAAAATATTTTTTAATGGTGTAAGATCATTCAAAACGTTATTTTTATTTCACGCCATCTCGTCCAGATATAAGACATCTCGGTCTCGAGGGTATCCGAAATTTCAAACCATACTGTTAGGTGCCCTCAAAGATTTGGTGGGTGGTACAAATAAAGGTATTGATTGGGAGAAGATGATGTTCAAGGCCAAGACCCCGATTTTTATTTTTACCCCTAATCAAGCTTTTTTATTGCCCAAGTAGCCCTTTACATAATATTTTCATCCCCGACACGAAAAGATACAAACTTAAAGAACAGTTACAACTTCCAATGGCAGCCGATACGAGTTTGTTCTAAGGGCATATTTGTCTTTACAAATTAATAACGGTCGCGCCATTGAATAAGTAAAGTTGTCTATTTTTGTCGTTTAGTGGGACTTTATATCAAAGCACTTAGCTGTAGACAGTAGATACTGTACACTTCTTTAATGAACGCGGTGCACCGTTGGCTCTCATTCCCACTCTCCCCCCTCCTTCCTTGTCACTTTCTTTAATTCAAATAAATGAATCAACAAGCAAAAATATTATATATATGAACCCTTCCCCCTCTCTCAACTCATCATCCATCTCTTCTTCTCACCTTTCTTCAATCCAATCTCATTTAGTAAGAATCCTTTCAATGGCTTCTTCGATCACTCTTCCTCTTCTCCTTCTTCAGTTCCTCTGTACAATTTCTCTCTTGCAAGTCACCACGGCTGCAAGGGAACTCTCTTCCCCAATTCAAGACCAATATAGCCTTTTACAGTACCACAAGGGCCCACTTCTCACAGGAAAAATTTCCATTAATCTCATCTGGTACGGTAAATTCAGCCCATCTCAGCGATCCATCGTATCAGATTTCCTCTCATCTCTCTCCTCATCTTCCTCCACCTCTTCTCCTTCTGTCTCCACGTGGTGGAAAACCACAGATAAATACTACCTCCACTCAAAAAGCAAACCATCTTCCTTAGTTCTCACTCTGGGAAACCAAATCCTTGACGAGAAGTACTCGTTGGGGCATTTCATCAAACAGAAGCAGATCGTGCAGCTGGCTTCACTGGGAGGCCAATCTAACGCTATTAACGTCGTTTTAACGGCATCAGACGTGGCAGTGGATGGGTTTTGCTCTAGCCGGTGTGGGACCCATGGCTCGGCCAGGAGTGGTAAGAGCAAAGCCAAGTTCGCTTACATCTGGGTGGGCAACTCGGCGACTCAGTGCCCGGGTCAATGCGCGTGGCCATTTCACCAACCGATTTACGGACCCCAGAGCCCACCGTTAGTTGCACCCAACAACGACGTGGGTTTGGATGGCATGATTGTAAATATTGCGAGTCTTTTAGCGGGAACCGTAACGAATCCCTTCGGTAACGGTTATTTTCAGGGACCTGCGAATGCGCCTCTGGAGGCCGTGTCGGCGTGTCCAGGGATCTATGGGAAGGGTGCGTATCCTGGGTACGCAGGGGAGCTGTTGGTGGACGCTAGCACTGGTGGTAGCTATAATGCGCATGGGGCGAACGGGAGAAAGTATCTGTTACCGGCTATGTTTGACCCGTCAACATCCAAGTGTTCGACTATTGTGTAGCAGGTTTAGGTACAATGTGATGCATATATATATATATATATATATATATATATATATATATATATATACTTGTTTAGAGAGAAGATTAGAAAATATATTGTAATTCTTTGATTCATTTTATGCCACAATTTAGTAATCGATAAATTAATTTTTTGAAAAAAGGGTGTATGCATCCAATATATTGGATACAGGTTTGATGATGATTATGACACGTGTTAATCAGGCAGGGCCTCTTAACTTTGATAATCTTTTAAATGGGTTGTAGCCTTAGCAATCACATTGATTGAAAATTAAATACAGTTGTCGTCCTTGAGATAGGGCTTTTATGGATTCAAAAGCTTCTACATATTAGCATATCGGTTAGGTCCTCTACCGATACACATCGCATATAGGTTACATTTCGCCAAATCAACTGACATTTAAGGGTCTTTTTTCATAAGTAATAAAAAATGTGAAAAAAATTAAAAATATTTATACAAAGCGCATTGATTGTATTATGCTATATTCACGTCGGATGCCTATGGGCCAATATAAACCGATATTGGCCCATATATATTTGATGAGTGTCTATTAATATTTGACCGTAAGTAAAATTGGGGGTGTACATCCTATCAGAGGGTCCCTAACCAGAATACCCGATGCTCTCGGGAATCTATTCTTAGTCGAGCGAAAAGTGTTAGATTGTATCCACTCTCCTCTAAAAGTGTCCATTTTTCATATCACTCACCAAATTATAGGCCGTGTTTAGTATTGCTCTTTGAGAGAATAGACAAGAGCAGCGGTACCTTCTTGTTATTCGGGTTAGGGGCCCTCTGATATGAGAGAGTAGACAAGAGCAGCGATACCTTTTTGTTATTGCAAAGAAATGTGGGAGAGAGACTGATTTGACGAAGATAAAAGGGAGGATGCTCTTTTAAAAGTTGATATTTAGTCAAATTTTTTACTAATATAACTGAGTGATGGATACGAATATGTTATGTTAATTTGTAGGTTGACGGTAGATTGTCAAATTTTTTATTAGTCATAGTTTTAAAAAATGATCAAAGTTTGACTTTTTTAAAAAATTGAAAATTTTCTTTCAAGTTTAAAAATTGAATTTTGTTTCAACATGTAACCTTATAATACATATTAGCATTTATTATATAACTTTGTACTTTAGTTTTAAAATTTTTTATTAATCAAAGTTTTACTCTTGGTCAAAGTTTGACTTTTATTAAAAGTGGATATTTGATCAAATTTTGACTAGTGTAACCTGAAGATGTATATAAATACTGTTATATTAATTTGCAGTTGAACTTTTGTAACTTATTGGTACATCGTAAAATTTTCTCTTAGTCAAAGTTGAAATTTTGGTCAAAGTTTGACTTATATAAAAATTTAATTTCATTTCAATGTATAAACTTATATTAGATACTAGCATTTACAACTTTGTTATTTAGCTTTATATATTTTTTTAATCAAAATTTTAAGTTTAATCAAAGTTTGACTTTTTATTTGAGTTTGACTTTTCAAACTCTGACTTAATTAACTTAGTAATAAATAGTGATTACTATGGTATTAATTTGTAATGTACTAGAATATTATTAAAAAATTTATTGATTAATATTAGGCTTTAATTATGATTTTAATAATAAATGATCAAAACTTAAAAACTCATTTTCAAAGATACTAATCAAACAAGAGAAATCAATTTCCAATGAAATTCATTTATCAAACACACTAATCAAACAGTGGAAAATCCATTTATAGAGGAAATCATTTCGCAGGAAATTGACTAAGAAATTGATTTCATTTCCTCTTTGGAGTTTCATTGCTATCAAACAGGGCTTTAGGTACTATTTGCAGTGAAAAGGAGTCGTGCGATATGTTATTGGGCTATCTTATTTGGAATAGTGAAGGCATCTTTAAATATTCAAAAACTTTATAGTTGTAGCGAGTTTTAACAAATCACTTGATCACGAGCTCGAATTGATTGGTTGAAAAGCCTAAAAGAGAGAACGTTATTCTAGGGTTGGCATCTACTCCATTCCGGAGAAGATAACATCAAACTCATATCTACTCCCGTACTCTTTTGTCAGTCTTCACTCTAGTTTGATGATGTCTTTAAGAATGTGCTTGGCTCCTCTTGCTTTAGAAATTTTGTCACGTTTGGGCATGATCGATACCTACATGTTAACTCGAAGGGAGTGCTGTGAGACTAAGTGTTTGTTGTTGTTGGACTACTTTTATGTATATTAGTGGCATGATTTGTAGTTACTACATTGTTGCCCTACCCCACCCCACCATCACAGCCTTATCCCATTATTGGGATTGCCTCATCTTCATCGTCATCATCACAACCTTATCTCATCCATTTTGATTATAAGTGAACTTTTGGTCATCTACATTAATAGAAACGACAAATAATTGTAGATGAAAATTCATTGAAATAATTTTAGGAGAGATTCTTTCTTTGATTAACCAATGAAATCCTGAAACAAAGTAGATGTTAGGAGTGGCTCTTCTATTTAACACGCTACGTGAAAACAAAGAAAAAATAACACCACTTACTTTTAAAATATCATAGACATCGGCCGTTGTGGAAGAAATTCACATATACAACGACCCGTATAAGTGGTTAAACTAATGCAATGGACTACTTAAATGTGTTATTTGTAAGTTAAGGGAGTTCGAACCGAGGACCTTTCCCAAACTAATTACTTTCAGCGTGGATACCTTTTAAATATAGCATGGCACGTTATATTTTTCACTTTCGCGCCCCAACTCAACTCAACAGGCGTCTCTCTCTCTCTCTCCCTCTCTCTCTCTCTCTCGTTTTCTATCTGTTCTCACAAACTTGGATAGAACTGTGGGCAGGAGAAAGCAGTTTTTTTTAATTCGAACCCAGTTTTCTGACCATGGCAACCCGATTTTTCGATGGCAATGAGGACGACGGCGGCCCACGGGACCCCCCGGAAGACCTTCATTGCCATCGAAAAATGATAAAATATGGTGTTGCAAGAACTATTGAATCGACGAAGATGAATATTGCGAGAAACAGCCATGGCTGAGAGATTAAAGCTCAAGGTTTGCGTTAGGGTTAGAGGGAGAGGGAGTTGGAGAAGGAGAGGAAGAGGAGGGTGATCTAATGATGGATTTGAGAAATCAGACGGTGAAAGTGTTTTGGAAGATGATGGAGATGGTGTAAGTGCGGCAACGGAGTAGGAGAATCGGAGGGAGGAGAAGAGGAAACAGAGCCGCAGAGGAAACAAATCAAATTATGAGGAGGTGGAGGAACTAGATTTGAAGGGTAAGACCCTCGATTCTTCTAGGGTTACGGTTGACGTTTCTGATGGTGGTTGGAATCGGAGCTTAAAAAAGAGAAAAGAGGTAAAGTTTAATCATTTATTTATTTATTTCTGGGTATGTTGATTTTGTAGGAAAATGTGCATTTAGGTTACTGGTATATTTTTTCATGAATTTGATAATTAAGAAGTACATAAAATTTAAAAAAACTTGTGTTTTGGATGTAAAAATGTATTTTTGAAAGATTTTATTTATAATTTATATGTCTGTGTTTAGATGCCCAACAAATTTGCGAGTTTTGTCACTTAAACATAATAAAATGAAAAATGCATATTTTAGAATTTCAAGTTTTATAGAACTCAAAAGGCTACCTTTGTTGAAGTTTTACTTAGTAGTATATATATATATATATATATATTTCAAAGCCACGAATATTGCGACTATGGTCGGCATCCAAACTCCGGTTAATCTGTTAAAGAGTTTCAGCTCTCAATAAAAGCAGTCTAGTAGCAAAGCAGGGATGTGTACGTGCTGCGTGCCAGTTGTTCGTGAAAATGCTTAAATGAAACCAAGTCAATTAACTGGTCTCGACCTCCAAACAACTCTTTTCTAATTTTACAAGAACAATTTTTGTATTAAATTTGGTGCTATATACAGGTATTGGTTCTCTGTTTTGTTGTGAAATCATGAAAACTATGGAAGGGAACCTTTATCCTTATATATAATAACTTACAAAGAGTAAATTGTAGGTGTGGTTATAGCATCTCTCTACATCTTCTATCCATACTATGGAAAGGAGCCTTCATATAGAATCTCTCATTTTGCTTCTATTTTTTCGTTGCACCCAAAATGATGTAATTTTTTCTGTTATTAGCGTGTTTGAATTGAAACTGCAGTTTGGTCTTTCCATATGGTTTGGCTTCCATAATCCTTTTAAGAAGTTTCTTGCATAGCTATCTCATTGCAGAAGTCTCTGATTGTGAAATCCCAACCAAAATTTGCAATCACGGGACTTATTTTTATGCTATCTTATCAGGAAATTGCTATAGAACTCTTTATCCTCTATCCTACTATGCAACAAGATTATTTAATCTTTCCAAGTTAGATTTTTGTCGTGTTAATAGTTTGGCATATGGTTACATGGAAATGCAACTCCTACTTTTAATAGTTTGAATGTGACAGCTCGTATTTCGGCACCTCGAAACCCGTGCCATCAACATGATCTCCAAGACGGTGCCCCATTCATCTGTACGGAACATTGGTACGACAAGCAATAACAAAACGAGATAACAAATGACTAAGCAATGCAGAAACCAACATACTACTCTAAGTATAACCCAAAAGACAGTTATACTTTCATGCCACTACATGAACAGAGAACCGATCCGAACCATCAGTGATAAACAGATCACCCCAGATGGTTTGCCAAAAGAATTATATTAATTTAATTACATTTCTTAAAAAATAAGGTTTGACATACCAAGCTGCACAACAAGCTCTCAAAACTCACTCTATCAAAGTGCTCAGCAGAGTCTCCTAAAAGAAGTCATTAGGAGGAGGCTCCAACTCTTCCCCGGGCATGTAATCCGAATCACCCGGATTCACGTCTCCCGAAGCCTCGGCCGCTGCTAATACTGGACCTGTGACGTATAGTCTAAAGGGTTAGCTACATCCTAGCTCAATAGGGAACAACATAATGAACATATAAGTCAAAATCTCACATATATTCCATGATATTCTGAGCATGATGTATCTATGCACTTGCTAGAAAAATAGTTTAAAAGATGGCAATTTGCATTCAAATTTACTGGTAGTTTGTATGTTTCACTTTACTGTTAATTTATCATGAATGATACTGAACAGGCTTAAAGCAAAACTTAAATCTTCAACTTAAGTAATCCCCGAGCAATATAGCATCGATCCCCTATGGGATACCCTCCATCATCGTCTAAATAGACAGTTGTTATATGTATTCTCTGGGAATATTACCCAAGCCCCTTTCACAATAGGTGGCGGGGTTAAATCTCATCTCAACATCCTTAGGATGTACTTATTGTATATGGGTAAACCTCCGTACCGGTGTACGGATTGGCCGCCGTATCGGTCACGGATATCCTGTCGAGTCAGTCGTGGGTATCCCGCCACGTCGGTGGGATATCCTAATCAAACCTCAAATAACAAAAATAACATATGCTTTACATATAGTTGTTTACCGTGTAAATATGCTATCTTATATCAGTTAGACCTTAACAGTAGTTATTCAATCTTACTTACATCCTTGGGATGTCTAAATTACTCGTATCACACTGATGCCTTTATCACTTTCTCATCCCCTGGGGATGCCTCATTTTCATTAACTTACTTGATCTCAGTTATTCGCATTACACTGATGTCTTTATCACTTTCTTGGTGTCACACACGCACCCATTTTTACAAAGATTTATACAGTTAAAATATTTTCAATTTGATCTCTATATCACTACATACATGCTCTTGCAATTAAAGTACATGTTTAAGGTGTTCCCTACCTCAGGTTTCAGAAGGTCCAAGCATCAAGGTCCCACGCGGCTCCTTATGCTTGCTTTCACACGTTCCACCTATGGTACATCATAACACATACAACACATCACTAAAGATGCAATAGAGAAGGTCCTAGACCCTCAATGAATCTCAAGGTCCAATTAAAAAGTCAAGTGAAACTGCAAAAATCGATTAATCTATCCCAAATCGATTAATCGAAATCCCCAAAATGGTAAAGTCGATTCTCAAATCGAGTAGTCGAAAGTCTGAAATCGATTAGTCGATCCCAAGTCGATTAATCGAAATCCAAAATCGATTAATCGATTTCCCAATCGATTAGTCGATTTCCCCAAGTCTTTTCTCTCCAGCCACTGGAGGTACCCAGTCGATTAGTTGATTTCCAAATCGATTAATCGAATTTCAAAATTGATTAATCGATTAATCGAAATCAGGCATCCTTGCCTTTTCAACTTCTAGACCAAAATCGATTAATCGATTCTCAAAATCGATTAATCGATTTGGCCAGACTCAGCCCCCTTTCGGGCTGTTCTTCCTAAACCCCTTTCTTTTCTATTTTCTTTCTTTTCTAGGTCTTTAATCTATCATTTAAACCATACTTGACTGAATTAAATTCATCAAATCTTTAGGCATTGCAATCTAACAAAACTCACCTTAATAAATCCCTTAAAGGATTGATTCGTTGGGTTCGATGGCTAGGGTTCTAGCTTTTCGCTTCAACGGCACCTCATGCGTTGAATCCGACATTTAATGCTCTAATCTCCTCTTGATTTGCATTAACTCCTAGGTTTCTCCCTCTCTCTCGCTTCTTAACTCTCTTTCACCAATCAAATAAAAGCAACCTAGGTTTATTAAAACCCTTATATCCTCTCTCTAGTCTCGGTGTTAAGCACATACACCAGAGATAGGTGTATGTGACAACTAACTCATACTATACACTACACTTAGGTCACATTGACATCACATCAGTTTATCTTTTCATGAGTCTACTGTTTGACCATCACTTGATCAAACCTACGACCAGTCGGGCACGGATCCCGAGGTCATTGTTTAACGCTCAAATTTTCAGGATATTACATTGAACATTAAATCTATCACTCATGAAAGCAGCAGAACAGTGGATAATGTTAGGTCGACCCCATTATTAGTGAGATTCTTGCCAATTATATAGAAATCTGCAGTAGCCATAAATAGTGCTACAATGAGCTTCTTTATAAAGTTCAATGGTGCTGCATATTTTTTTATATTAACATACACATTGCCAACAAATTATTAACAGGTCCTACACATTGAAGAGAATTCTTAAGAAAATGTATCAGCATTCAAATGTCAAAGCATATGCAATGGAGCCTTAAATAGCTATCACAATAAACTTTATGTGTCTGTTCTCATTCTTAATTAATACTTCAAAGAGTTAGCTTTAATGGATTTTTTAGGCTCCCAAAAATCTATCACAGTAAACTTGTCATTGGATTTAGTGGTTAAGAAGTCTTTCATCCAAGATCAAAACAATTCATTCAGCATTATTTGACATTGAAAGATTTATTTTACTATGAATTTTATAGTATGATTTTTATAGAAAGATCAAAATGAAATAGACCATACAAGTCTTCCCTTGATAATATAGTAGAGATGATATTTTGATGTAGTTCAGTCAGCATATTTCACCTCCATAGATTCGTTTTACTATGAATATTTTAGTGCGATTTTTATGAAAGGATCAAAATGAAATGGTCCATATAAGGCTTCCCCTTAATAACAAAACTTTGGTTAGATTCCAAACTAAGTTGTCTACATATTTTGGTGCCACTTATAAAAACAATCTCTGCTTCAATGTGTTTGGATGCTTATGGAATACAAAACTAAAATTGTTGGTGGGTAATTTCTGAGATTGTCGGTATCTAGGGGTCTATTAATTATCTCTGGTACCTTTATATGTCGTGAGAATTTGCCTGTTTTACTGAGACTACTTGCTTCCTGCAAAGCTTCAAGCATTTATGCTAAAACGGGGATATCCTAATATATGTGGGGGCCATGGTCTCTCGTTTGCCTTAGGAGGAATCTTATAGCTTATTTATATTGGAGTTGGTTTATCATTGTGCTTGCAAAGGGAGGGACTCCTCTAAATGGTTTCTACTCCTCTATATGGTTTATGAGTACGTTATTCATCTTTTATCTCCCAAGTGAAAATATGGCCCTTAAATTCCCTGTTGAGTCAAGTGCCTACTCATCATTTATGAATCTCTGTTTTCTAGCTAATTTTTTTACATCTCCTATCACCACCCATTGTTTTAGAAGCCAACTTTCTCTGCATTTGCATGCTTAAGTAATTTTTTATTTACCAAGGAAGCTTTACTTGCTATACCATGCCACATTTTCAAGTAACTAATAACCTGCACAACATTATCTTGTCCTGTTCTTGGAATTATAGGTTTGGAGCTATGATGGTCTGCATTCCCCCGATTCTTTGGCAGTGACAGCAGCAGGAATAGCTGTGTAAGTCTATTTAAGTTCTGTTTTTTTCACTTCCATGCTTATTTTTGTTTGCTATATGTTTCAGCATTCCTTATGGAGGGACTACTTAGCTGCCTGAATAAGTAATACAACATGTATGCTACTTAATTGTGTCAAATACTGCAGAGCTCTTTCAGAAGTGCCACACTCCAAAACAATTGCAGGAGTTCGAGTCGACCTGATTCGAGATGAATTTATTGTCAACCCAACTACTAAAGAGATGGAAGAATCAAAGTTGGATTTACTGCTTGTTGGGACAGACAACGCAATTTTGATGATAGAGGTTCATTTCTTTATTCATTTCTGACCTCGTGTATTTTGAAGTTCAGTGAATGTTGATGGTAGCTCATATTTCTATTGGGGGTGAAGATGGAGGTCTGACGAATTGCGACAAGGTTGTCGTCGGCGCTGCAGAAGGCCATCGACGAAGAGAAGAGAACATTCCCTTTGTTTGATTACAAGATCGCCTAGGTCCCTCCCTTTCTGCAGTTCCTTTTTAATTGATCAATAGTTTTCCTTTTTTTTGGCGCTGCAGAAGGCCTTTTACAATTGAGCCATCCATCTCTGCATATTTTTTACTGAATTTCGAAATATATGTCAAGAGATTTTTTATCGTATAATTCATAATGATTTGAAGAAAAATAGTCATTTACTTATACTTCATCATAATCTGTGGTGCTAGTAATCAAATTGGAATTTTGCAGCTATTATGTCTAAAATTTGACATTATGCAAATGTTTTGGTGGGTTGTTCATCACTACACATTTTTACTCAAATTTACTCACAGTTTTACCAATTAGATGCTGCTAGCCATCTGATCAATTGACTATTTATTGGTGTTTAATATAAGTTATCTGAAATGATCATGACGATCATCTCATTATTGCTAGCAAGTGCTCTGTTATTGTATTTTTGATGAATTATAGTGGCGTTGCTTAGATTCAGTTGTCATATGAAGTGGGGGTTCATCAACAAATTGGCGTGGGCAAAACACAAAAAAATTTGACCAAAATTGGCAAATGCAGAAAAAGGGATTTGGGGGAAATTAAACAAATAAGTTAAAGATATTAATGAAAAATTAGAAAATATTGGGAAAAAGGGGTGAAATTGGAAAAAACTGCATTTTATTCAGTATTTAAGGTTTTTTAAAAAGGTCTTGCTTTAATTATTGATTGAAAAAGTCGTGATTAAATATAAATTTTTTCAAAAAGGTGGCAAATTTAGTCACTCAACTTAGTTGCATCTACTTTTTTTAGTGCTCTAATACTACGTATAGCCAATGTATGTGTTCTTCGCTGGCTAAATTGTTGGCCAAGTGATCACTTTTGGCCTCATCGTAGTAATTGGGTAATTTGAACTATTTGATTTATTCCAATATGGACGATAGGATAAACTTTTTTAAGGTTGATATTAAAGTGCACAAATACTGTGTCTGGTCCATGTGCCAAAGCTGAGGTCTTAGGTGGACTGGTTGGATTGACAAAAGATATGTGGACTGGTTGGATTGACAAAAGATATGTGGCTTGGTGGTGTATAAGTGGGTGTTCATGGCTCTAACTATTTAGCTGTCATTGGTAGAGTCACTCTCCAAGTACTTCTGTTGTATGCATATGTTGTCTGATTGGCACACGACTTGAATCCTGCCTTTAATGGAGTTAGGGTGTACTGCCCACACCAGTGTTGCTAAGCCCCACTTTATAATTCCTCTTCTCAAGTTTTGGGTTTTTAACTTTTCACTCTAATCTCTATTTTCATTTGTTTATTATTGCATGGGCACTCGATTAGATTTAAGTTCGGCGTTTCATTCACAAACCGATGGGCAAACAGAATGAGTAAATCAAGTGATAGAAGACATGCTCAGGGTGTACATGCTCGAGTTACAAGGTTCGTGGGATCAACATTTACCGTTGATCAAATTTGCATAAAACAACAATTTTCAAGCGAGCATAGGAATGGCGCCGTATGAAGCTCTCTATGGAAGGCGATGCAAATCTCCTATTAACTGGGAAGAAACAAGAGAGAAATTTATCTTGGGTCTGAAAATTCTTAAAGATAATGCCATGTTTGTATGAATGATAAGAGATAGGCTCAAAGCGGCTCATAGTAGGCAAAAGAGCTATGTCGATGTCAAAAGAACAAGCCTAGATTTTGCCGTTGGCGATCACGTATTTATAAAAATATCGCCCATGAGGGGTGTGATGAGGTTCGAAAGGAAGGAGAAACTAAGTCCCCGTTATATAGGACTGTTTGAAGTTTTGGGTCAAGTGAGTGAAGTAACCTATCGCATCGGGTTGCCTCCATTGTTTAATAGAGTACACAATATTTTTCACGTTTCAATGCTCTAGAAGGACGTAAAGGATCCCACCCACATTTTAGGCGGTCAACCGATTGAGCTACATGAGGACATGGCCATGATTGAAGAAGCAACTCAAATTTTAGATCGAAAAGAACAAACTCTACGCATTAAGATCATCCCATTAGTGCTCATCAAGTGGGGGTATCATCCGGTAGAGGAAGCGACGTGGGAGAGAGAGGCCGAGATTATGAACCTGTATCCCCATTTGTTAGAGAAACAACAATAGTAAATGATAGGTGCTAAGTGTAAAGCACAAGTTTGAAATTTTGTAAATTTTGTAAATTTTGTAAATTTAGTACATTTTGAATGAATCGGTGCAAAACTGAATTAAGCAGTATCAGAACTTATGTGTTAATTGTTAAAGATGCTAAATATTGTGTATATATTGTGTGTAAGATTGGACGGAACTCTACGGGAGTTTTAGATGTAAAACGCGCCGTAAATCGTAAGCAGTGAGCTACTACTAGAGGAGTGGCTTAGCAAAATGTGTGGGTGATATAGGTGTACCATGATCAATCCCACTATAGCGGAGTTCATTTTAAGTTACCTAGAAGCTAGTGCAGTATGAGGCATGAAAGAATTGCCTCATCTAAATGAAGAAGTGTGGGGCCTGAGGGAACAGCCCCAGCTCCAAGGTTTTAAATTTCGTTTGATCGAAACCGAAATTCGTTCGAACGAATTTTTGTAGGTCAGGCCATAAGAAGTAGCCAGAGTTCGTTCGATCGATTTTAGAAATCGTTTGAACGAAATGCGAATGCCAGTAAGAGCCAGCGTGTTGCCACGGAATCGTTCGAATGATTTTCCAAACCGTTCAAACGAAATCCAAGGGCCAGTGAGATGGAAATTTGGAATACAAATTTCATTCGAACGAAATGAGGAACCATTCGAACAAAATTTTGGGGCATATATTACAAAGGCCAAATCGTTCGAAAGAAATTAGTATTCGTTCGAACGAATTCTGGAACGGCATTTAATAGGTGAAAATCGTTCGAATGAATCTCAAATCGTTCGAACGATTTCACACAGTATATATTCAAGTGCGATTTTTTCTTTTCATTTGTTCCAACAAAATTCCTCTTTTGTTCTTTTCTTCTTGGGGGAGCTCTCGAACTTGCATGTGTCGCTGATTTTCTTCAAATCCGGACACCTCCCAGCTCGGTTTTTTTTCTTCATCTAAGGTAAACACAAACCTCTATTAGGTTTTTGAAATCTCCATTTTTATTAGATTTCTTCGGATTTGAGAAATTTGCACTAAAACTCTTGACCATAAACCCTAGGTTTGTAGTTAGGTTACAATGCCACCCAAGACTCGCCAAGCCACGACGAGTATGGCACCAAAGAAACCCACTCCAGGTTCTTCTTCACACTAACTACCGAAGAAACCACCTGCGGGTTCTTCATCGGCACCACCTCCACAAGTATCACCTCCATCACAACCACGGGAACAACCAAATGAGTGGTGGTCTGACAAGGACTTTGAACCCGAGTGGATCATAGATCCGAAAATTTTTGCCAAGCGCGATGAGACCCGGTGGGCTTTTGACTACATTTCCACCGCGGGTTTGACTGGACTTCGCCCATGCAAGGATAATTTTTACCCTCGAATTGTCTGACTGTTCTATTAGAACATGGAACTGATTAAGGACCTGACCATCCTAAAGACCAAGATTGATAATAGGCCATATACGTTCACTTTTGATGACGTGGCTGATGCGTTAGAATGTTTCCATACTTATAACCACGAGGACATTGCCCTCGCTAAACCATTCCCGACCAGGTTAGATCACAAATACGTTGTGGCTAAAATGACAAATGGTCGAACAGGTTTGGGCCGCTCGATTAAACGTGTTGATTTACCTCGCGAGCTTTGGATGCTCGATTCCCTAATCCACTGCAACCTATACCCTTTACGCCATCGAACTGAAAGAGTGGGCGAGGTCCAAATGGCACTTTTTGCGACCTTTAATGGCCAATGGTTTAACGCCCCCCAAATGGTCCTAGAAGGGATGAAATATGCCAGTAAAAAAATGTTGGAGGATGTTAAGAAATCTGTTGAGGACATGTCGTATGCCTGACTCATTTCCCTAATGGTCGAGGACTACGCGGGTGACGACACATACACCCTCTCCAAAAATGAATTTAAATTGACGGGTAATGTCCAATCATACACCATGGTTGATTGGAATAGAACCTATGTGAAGCTGACAAAGAAGCCACAAACCCAAGAACCACCACAGCTAGAACCACATGCTCTAGACCAGCCAGCCCACGATGCTCCAATTTATGATGAGCCTGTTGCCACTGTTCCATTGCAGCAGCCAGCTCGAAGCCATGCTCAGATGCACGTACCACCACCACATGAGGGCATGCCTACGCCGACCTTGACTAATGTCTATGCCCTATTGGAAGCCAATACGCGCCAAATGGCAGAGAACAACCGTCTGCTCAACCGCCGACTTGATTAATACGATGCATTGTACGCTGAAGAGATGCGTTTCATGTATCCGGATGACTATCTTCAGCGCACGGCGGCCGCACAGGCTTGGTTTCTAGGCTTGTCGAGCTCTAGTGCGGGAGATCGTGATGATGGCGATGCTCTACCCGATGATGGCGGTAATCCGCCGGGCGACAAGGAGTCTTGAGAGCTGTTTTCCTTGGACTATATTTTTGGGCATAAATGTTTGGATGTTTAAGAAACTTTTTTTGAAATTTGTAAACGTTTAAAATAGGTACCCGGGACTGATGTCCTTTTTGAACTATCGTGGCATGGTTGCCACTAAAAACTGTGTGCATATTTATGATGTCTTATAGATATAATTGTGTGTTTGGATATAAGCCTTCATGGTTGTTTCGATTGTTGGGTGTACGCTCTAATTTTGTGTTCTAGGGATTACTCAACACTATTTGGTTGTTGCAAATATATGGAATGTGTGATTATTTTATATGGTTCCTCTGAATGCTTATGCAGGGACTGTATTGTTCAATTTTCTTTTTTAGTACACTAAGCCGTGAGTGTGGGCTCCCATGCCGTGAGTGTGGGAGGTGGGGGAGCCCTTGAGTATAATTTTCGGGGACGAAAATTCCCAAGGAGGGGAGAATGTAACGTCCCGAAAAATTCATACTTAAATAGTGCACCTCGGGAAGCAAATCAACTGGTCGCACGATTGACCGGGTCAGTTTAGAATTTATTGACCTTGTTAACTTAGGATATTTGAATTAAGTGCATAGATCATGTGTGAGAAAGGTGTTAACTATAGAGGAACATATGTACACACACATATGCTAGTTAGCTATAAGTGCTTAACACCTAAGGTAAGGATAGGATATAAGAAAGAGAAAAGAGAATTTATTTCTCTTTGGTTGAGTAGTTGAGAGAAGAGTTAAGAGAGAGAGAGAGAGAGAGAGAGAGAGAGAGAGAGTAAATGAGAGTGTGATCTTGTTGTAAAATGAAGATGATTACATTGAATGCAAAGCATTGATCTTGGCTCGCAAAGGCTAACGGAACGAGCTCGGGATAGAGGAGAGATTATAGATTTGGGGATTTGAGAAACCCTAGTGAGCTAATGCTTGGGATCAAGGGATCCAACCGATTGAAGGTAAGCTTAATCTTTTATAATTATTTTGGCTGTAAATGTAAAAATCAAATATCTAATATGTGAGAAATCAATGACAAAATACATGAGGTGGATATGATGAGTTCAAGGGATGATGAACTTGATCCATAGCTGAGAAAGGGCAAAATTGTTCGAGTGATTTTAGTGTCCGTTCGAACCAATTTGGCCATGGGAGATCGAGTGAAAAAGGGTTTTCTGAGAAAATCGTTTGAACGAAATAGAATTCGTTCAATCGATTTGGAAACCGTTCGAGCGAATTTAGAATCGTTCAAACGGTTTTGCTAAGGGGAACAAGAGTGTTCTGAAGGATTCGTTCAAACGAGATAAAGTCGTTCAAACGATATAAGGATTCATTTGAACGATTTAGAAACCGTTCGAACGATTTAGAATCGTTCGATCGATTTGGGTTAATTTAGGCTTCAGGTCTATTTTTGCTTGTGAATTATTTATAGTTGGACCTAAGCTCTAGACCCAATGTTTAGACACTATAGTGATGTTCTTCATGTGTTGACCATACCTAGGTTGGGCCAGACCATGGGGTGCTCATTGTTTGATCGGATTAGAAAATCCTTGGATTTGAGATGCAATTGAGGTAGGGAAATATCTAAATTGGTACACTTTATTACGAGCACATATGTAGTGATAGTGTATTGATGCATGCTCCTTTAAATACTGTTTTGATTTATTGTTAATGCAAAGAATAGTGTTTGATGATAATGGTGTGCGTGTGTACACAAATAAATGAGGAAACTTATTAACGTAAGAGTTAAGTCATCCCAGGGATGTATAAGTACATGGGCATCTCAATGATGCAGCAGCTAGTGTGACATCCCAGAGATGTATGGTGGATATAAAGATCCACATTATGAGATAGACAGTAAATGTGATTGCACAGGCTGGGTGTTATTATGTATTAGCACAATTACACGGTGAATAACTATATGTATTGCATAATTTGATTTAAGGTTTGTAGAATACCCAACCGATGCGGCGGTATAACCGCGACTGACTCGGCAGAATATTCGTGACCGGTACGGCGGCCAATCTGTAAACCAGCAGACATCCCAGGGATGTATAGTAGTGGTAACATGCCCGTCGCCCATGAGAAAGGGACGTGGTCAAATTCCATGAGAAATAGTATGATTAGACGACGATGAAGGCTATTCCATCGGGGCTCGATGCTATATTGCTCGGAGATTATTTAACTAAATTGATTTAAGTCATGAAATTAGCTTGGTTGCAATTATGAGAACTAGTAGTCATTTTAGCTCATGAGTAGAGTAATAAATGCATTCTATTTATTTTATCGCATCTCAATTTACTTTTCAAGCAAAGATACGTTGATGAGTTCGTGTTTTATTCCTGTCATGAAATATATGTGAGTAAGAAAGATATATTTGTTTTGATATTGCCCCTATTGAGCTAGGATGTAGCTCACTCCTTTGACTATATGTCACAGGTGCCGAGTTAGGAGTTTCTACGGGCGAGGTTGATCCGGAGGACTCAGATTACGTTCCAAGGGAGGAATCTGAGCCTCCTCCTGAGATATTCTTTTAGAAGACTCGCTGCATACTTTGAGATTATTTTGTAAGAGAGAGATTTACGGCTTGGTATGTCCAGCCATGTTTTGTAAGAGTGACGATATATGTAATATTCTTTTGTCGAACCATTTAGGATGACCGTAGTGACGGTACTGATGGTTCGGGTTGGTTCTTTTGTCCATACAGAGGTATGGAATTAGAACTATCTTTTGGATTGATATTTTGGCGTAGTATATTGTAAAACTGGAGATTTGTTCTGCATTAATTTCTTGTTATATTTTCAAGTAGTGAAAGGGATGTACCAAGTGTTTCGCATACTATATGGGGCACAACCTTGAGGGCTGTGCTCATGGCACGAGTTTCGGGGTGTCGAAACTCGGACTGTTACATCTATACTCCTCACACTTCGCTGGCGACCTCCTCTAGGCCGACCTCTACCTCGTCGATCCATTGGAATCTGTTACAATGAAACAAAGGTCTCATTAACAGACAGTTCCAAATATCCAACAAAATCCCAATCTCAAAACAATTTAAGACTTGTCAGAAGTCTCTAAAGTCGTTGCTCTGATACCAACTGTGACAGCCTGGATTTCGGCACCCCAAGACCCATGCCGTCAGTGGATTGGCGCTACAGCCAAACCTTGAACCGATACTTGGCATATCATTGCACAGCAGAAACAAAGTAGAACCATAACTAACTAACTAACATGAATAAAATAAGAAGGTACCAACATTTATCCTCAAAAGCTCAAAATGACGGTTCTAATTCCATATGAATGCCTATGGAAAAAAAACCGACAAGAACCACCGGTAAGAACCCTTTCTTATCGAAACATGGTTCACCAAAAAGAATTTCCATCATCCTCCAATGTAATTTAATACATATCCATTACAATAACCAAAACACTCTAATCTCTTAGCCTAAGGCCAGACATGTCCGGCAAGGCGCACAGAAAACAACCCCTCAGGAGGAATGTCTTCCAAATCCTCACCAGGTGACTAATCAGGATCCTCCTGCTCTGGAATCTCAGCTCCTACGTCTTCACCTGAACCTGTGACATTAAGTCAAGGAATGAGCTTCATCCAAGCTCAGTAGGGAAAAACTCATAACATGCATATTATAAACATCAAACGTATATCTTATGGCATAATGGAATAAAATTGATCAGAACAATTGAACAGGGTGATTGTCATGGCATGAAATACATATGCGATGCTTGTTTAGAATTTATAAAATATGTTCACATCTTTATCCCAACATATGAAAAGAAAACTTAAAAGTTCTTTACTTAATGTATTGCATGAGGACTATAGCCTCGAGCCCCCGATGGAATACCCACCATCGTCGTTCACATAAACTATTTTTACATATATCCAAGGTCCTATAAAGTTGGACACTTGGCTGAACATAATTACCATTGTACAATAGGAGTCATAAAGTTACACATAGCACAAAGGGTGTATAGATTGGCCGTCGTACCGGTCACGGATATCCTGTCGCATCAGTCACGATTATACCGCCGTGTCGGTCGGGTATTCACATAGAACCTTAAATCGAAGTACATACATATAGTTTATCGCCGTATAAAGTAATAATTATAATTTAGCTCGAAAGTCAGAATAAAGTGTGAAGTTCACACACACGCATATATTGGATTGAATCTTGAAAGATTCCATGCTTCATACACAATTTCGGAAACATACTGATACACATGCCTTTTCAAATTAAAGTCATAAATAAAATTCACATGATTGAATCAAAGAGAGCATCATAACATAGCACACAAGTTGATGTAGTAAATGCACATGATATTAAATTTTCCCTACCTCAAAATCTTAACCCGCACGCGCTCAATCCGCCGTTTGGGTCAGCTTTTCATCACACAATACCAAGTCACCTAAACATATCAAATTTATGATTCACACATTAGAAGGATGTTAAACAAACCTCAGAAGATTTCGCTTAAACCTCTTAGTCAAAACACAATAAAATCCCGAATCTGGGAAGTTCGATCCATCGAATCTCTATTTCGATCGATTGAAACCCAGTTTTGATCGATAGAACTCATTTCGATCGGTCGAACTCCTCAAAACATATACAACACTTCTCAGTTCGATCGAACGATTTCTCAGTTCGATCGAACGAATCACAAATTCGATCGATCGAAGATATTTCGATCGGTCGAATCCCACAAAAGCCAATTTGACCAAAACACAGTTCGATCGAACAAATCCTAATTCGGTCGATCAAATTATATAATTCGATCGATCGAACATATCTCGATCGGTTGAACCCCTCAGAAGCTAATTAACAAACCACACAATTCGATCGAACAAATTTTAATTCGATTGATCGAATCCCTAATTCGATCGATCGAAGATATTTCAATTGGTCGAATCCTCACAGCAAGCTTTTTCACAATCTCTGTTCTATACGTTTCGATCGATCGAGTGAGAGCTTCGATCGATTGAACACATTTCGTTCGATCAAAATTTCTTTTGATCGAACGAATTTCTTCAGACCTCAAACTTTCCCTTCTTAACTCCATTTCGATCGATCAAATCAAATTTCGATCGATCGAAATAAACAGATTTCCTCTGTTCTTGGGTTTTTGCATCTGTCCTCTTTTCTTTCTCAAATCGAATCACTTTCTTATCGTTTTCTGATCAAATCACCAAACAACATGACTAAAATAGATTTACATTTATGCATAGATTCGTTACCTTGGATTTATTGATTATGGTGATCCATGAACGCACACACAACAAGGGTTTCGTAAGTGAGCTGCGTTAGCTCATATTCGATCAAACCTCTTGCTTCACGCTACACGAACAAATCATTCTCGCATTCCACCACAATCAACACCCTCGTTTCACCCTCTCTTCTCTTAACTCCAAATCATATGCAGTAAAGGGTATTGAATGCAAATAATTTAATGGTATTTATTTCTCCTATAACCAGCCTTAGGCTTAGGTATGACACTGCTACACCAAGGTTGGTGTACGAGGGTTCACTAACCCATAACCTAGCCTACCTATTCAAAATCCTTTCCATCAGATTTGATCTATAGACATTACTTAGTCTATCGGTACGGTCTTTGGCTTGTGAACTATTTGGCACGCAGACCGAGGCGTACAGTTCATGGGTCAGAACTTGGAGACGTTACAGTTTGATTAGTAATGACCTGATTTTCCACAAGAATAACATTTTCCTTTGGGATGTTTGTGAGAAATATTTTTTTGATTCTTAAAATTTTTAAAAATTTCTTCTTTCCCTTAAATTTTTTTATTTTTCTAATTCATTTCAAATTTAGATCCAAAAGGTTGAAATTCACTAAGAAGAAGTTCAGTATTTTCCTTTTTATTATTTCTTTCTTCTTTAATTCCCAAATGCATTGGGAGGTTCAACATGGTCACATTTTGCGCTGAGTGATTCAACGCAATAACAATGGATTCCCATGACTCAAGAAGATTGTTCAAAGTAACACTGACTTACATACGGTCAAAAATTTTGTTATCGGTCGCGGTAAGGTCCTTAGCCAATATGGTCATCCTGTTCGCATGATTAATAATTGAGTCTGTTTCTTTCATTTTACATGAATGACATTTTTGTAAAAGGAGTTAAATATAGGTTTCGGAAGTAGTTTCATATATTTGATATATAGCATGCATCATTTCTTTAGCAGTTTTATAATCTTCAAATACGCAAACCAATTTGATATTCATAAAAGTAAGAATAGTAATTCTAGCAATTTTACCATCATCGACCCATTTATCATATTTTTCCATATTATCCTTTAAAACATCGGATGGTAGTTTTTTAGGAACTTCATTTTCTAAAACATAATCAATCTTATCCAAGCTTAGAATTTGATTCATTCTCTGTCTTCAATTTGGATAAGTTAAACCAGATAGTTTTTCAGTATTAGATAGTTCATGCATCACTACTTTAGAAGTCATTTTCTAACTATATGTATGGAAAAATAAATTTAAATGAGAAGGTTTTAGGCACGACTAACCGGTTCGACTGAAATCAATCGATAGAATACTAATACCAAGTGATTGCACGTGGATGCTCCGTAACGGCTTGATCAATGATGCCGTTCCAAAAATGTGCTAACGCAAAATTTAATGCTTTCAGAATATGTGCCACATTCTCAGGAATTTGCTGACAAAAACGGCACCTCAATCGGAGTAGTATCGGCTCTTATATCTTAAAAATACCGAATTGCAAGCACTGAATTCGGGGTTAATATTAGCTCCAAATCCGAACTTTGTAAAAGAGACGATTAAAGGTTTTTATGGTAAGGTTGGTAAAATAATAGCTTGGCTCGGCTCGGCTTTTCTTGGCTAGTTGGGCTTAAAGGACAACTTGAAGAGGCCTTTTTGTGTCCAATGGTTCAACTTGAAGAGGCCTTTTGTGTCCAATGGTTAAACATTTGAATTCGATAAGACAACTTGGTAAAGGAGAAATAGCATTAAATGGTGAGTGCTTATGGAATGGTTAGAGATGGATTGGGCTCGGCTTTTTCTAGCTAGGCTTGGATTAAAAAACAAATGTTGATGTGTACCACTCTTGGAAAACTGTGTTGTTTCTTCTCTTCAAAGTTCACATCACCATCCCACCTACCAGAAAACATAACTTTGAAAAACTCTTTCTCAAAAATGCAGCAACTAAAAGAAAAAAAAAAGAGGTTTCTATGAGGAAGGTTTCTGTGAGGAGCGTGGATGGTACTCAACAATGAAGAGATTTTCGGTGACGGTTTGGATCCGATCAACGATTCGAATCTACAGGTGAATGGTATGCAAATTGGACGGTTGCTTTGACAGATTAGAGAATAATCTTCAGATGAAAATCAGACCATCTGAACCGACGGTATAAATGAATCATCACTTGATGATCGGACGATCAAGTGGTGATGCGGTTATCCTTTGACAGATCTAGGTCGCTGAGAAGAGATCGTTTATCGGCGCCGCTCGTATACGATAATGACAATGAATTTGGCTCTGATACTAGTGAAGGTATGGATCGAAGTCGACGGTTGATCGCAAGATCAAGAGGGCAATGCCGCGAAGCTAGTGATCGCCGATCAAATAAACGCTATTTCTCAATGAACGTTTTCTCTTTATTTTTCAATATTTTGCTCATGGCACAAAGGCCTTCTTTTATAGCCAAAACTCTAACGTTCGGATCTGTACACATTCAATCAGAGAAACGTATCATCTTAATATTATACTCAATATACAATAAACTCAGTTACTGTTTTATAAAGATTTATTTTTAAAAATATATTTAAAATTTATATTAGTTAATATAATATACTATAAAAATATTTTATATATAAATATGGTAACAAGGGTTTATTACCAATATTATGGAGATTTACTCGAGATGGTCTCCATAATATCGGTTGTGCCTAACGGCACCATGGCCAAATACCAACACTATGGAGAGCTGATGGAAAGATCATGTTTTAAAGAAATACCAAATCAGTGATAAAGGGTGAAAATTTAAGAATATTAAGTATGACAATTCCTCTTGGTGGTGGAAAGGTATCCTTTGCATCAAAGAGAAGTTTATTAATAACATCACGTTTTCTATTAGTAAAGGCGATAACATCCATTTGTGAATAGATACCCGAAGCGCTTCTGTGGTCAACCTTATATTTAATTTCCCAACCTGTTTTCCATCTCTGAAAACCCAAAAGCAAAAATCTCCGATATGTTCAATTCCAACACTGAAAGTCAGTGCAGTATCAAATTTAAAATAAGGCTCAACGATGTTAAGATTGCAGAATACAGTAAATTGACGACTATCTTGGATAATATTAGAATTAGAACCGACTTAGACGATCAAAGAATTTGGAATCCTAGTAAGAATCAAAACTTCTATGTTAAATTTGCATTTAATTATGTGAATTCCAATTGTGATAAGATTCCTTGCTGCTTCATCTGGGAATTAAAAATTCCCACCAAGATAATTTTCTTTTTATGGTCGTTGTTATGGAATAAAATCACTACCATCTTGAATCTTAATAGGCGAGGTATGAACATAAATCATCAATGTTTCCTTTGCGGAAACGAAGAAGAAGCTGACCACCTATTCTTGCATTGCGTCAAAATTTGGCCCATTTGGGGAAAATGTTTCAAGGCTTTTGGCGTATTTAATTTCATACAAAGAAACATTGCAGATTTGATCCTCAGTTGGGATAAAGTTTACTTCGAAGGCCTCAAACAGTGGTTATGGAATCATATTCACATTTCTATCATATGGAACGCGTGGGCAACGAGGAACAACGTCAGGTGTAATGGTGAAATATTTTATGAAGAGTGGTTGATTCATAATAGCATTATCAATATCGTTCTTGGGTGATGGCCAACAGTATAGAAAGTTTCTCTTTCTATAGCCTCAGAAGCTTTGATGTTCAACAACTTCTATCTATTTTGAATTCTTTGTAAGGAATTGGGTTTTTGTATCGGACGTAGTCCTTTTTTAGGGGGGCTTCTCTCTTTTTTGCATTCGGAGGTTTTTTTTTCGGACATTTCGATTTCCTCTTTGCATAGGTTTTTCCCATTAACCCGAGTTTTCTACGTGGCCTTGGTATCTATTCTAATTTTCTTTGGGAGGTTCAGTTTTTCATATAGCAATGTCTGTGACACTATCACGTGTTTTTATCAGGCTCTCCGAGGCACATGAATAGCTTTCTATATTTAATATTTTTTTTTTTTTAAATTAAATAAATAATAAGTGCTTTCAGTAGTAGCCACCGAGGCCAGTTTATAAAGAAAAATCAAATGAAGACGGTTTGGTGAGATAGGCTTGAGAGATTTCGTCCTATGTACGCCACCCAGCCTCTATATAAGCAAACATGCGTGGTATACTATTTTGATGTCAATAAATGATGAACACTATATAATTTAAGCGCTTGAACATATGGCTAAGTTCACGAGTCGTCACTACCAAGTGGGAAGTCATCATTTCATGAAACTGAACCCGTCATCCTCATCATAGAATCAAAACCAACCAAACTTCAGATCAACCACACTTTTTCTCATTTGATCTCCACCACTCTCCAAGCCTACATAACTACGAGTTAATCAACCCGGAGGGTTAGCTTAGTTGGTCAGCTCTTGGGTTTGCTCCCCAATAGTCATCAATATGTGTTCCCTCGGGATCATTGGAGGTTTACCTGGCCGTTAACTTCAAGGCCCCGTGAAATTAGTCAAGGTCTGTGCAAACTGGCCCGGACAATCACGAATATTAAAAAAAAAAAAAGAAAAAAAAAACTAAGAGTTAATCTATTAATTTTACCAATTTTAAGAAACCATTCGATGTGCAAGTTTGGACGGAAACCATCTAAAAGATAGCCACGTGTCATCATTTACGTAGGGACCTGGGTAAATAATACGTGTATAAAACAGATGACTCATGCCACATTGCAACGTACGTACACTACAAAAAAAACACAGTACGCTGACGGCTGCGATGCGCAGCAGTTTCTTACGTCGACGGCAATTATGGGCAGCCGTTAACATAGAGTCACATTATATCTTCCGCCTCCCCACTTTTATCTCACACCCCTTCTCTATCTCCCCCTCTCTCCTTTCAAACCCTAGCTGCTTAAATGCATCAGATCTGATGCGATTCTTCTCCAATCTCGCCCTAACCCTAGATTTCTGAGGCTTCCATTTGATCAAGTCTGCCACAACTTTCAGAGGTCTTCATCTTCAATTTCTGAGGCAATCATCAAGCGACTCCGTTCGATCAAGGCATCTACAACTTCATCAACTTTTGATTTCAATTTTCAAGTACTCTCCTCTCCTTATCTAAGATGATGAATTTGTGCCCTGCATTTTCAATCTCTGATTTTCTTTTTGTTCCTCTGATTTGACTTAGGGTTTTTATTTTTATTTTATTTTATTAGGGCTCCCTCTCTCTCTTCAAACCTTAGCTGCACGGAAGAAGAAGACGATATTGCTGCACAGAAGATACTGCTGCAAAGAAGAAGATGATACAAACCAGATTTCTTGAAAACTGTAAGTTTCTGTCCCTCTTTTCCCCCTTTTCTCTTGTTTTTCTCAATTAGATGCCTGAAATTTCGTGGTTTTTGACTAACTTCAAGCTGCAGCTGAAGCTCCCCGGTATCAAAACCCATTTTTTAAGAACATTTACAATGAGCATGCATTAGTACAAATGGATTTGTGGGGTTTTCGTTTATATGTGGGTTTAAGAAGTATGATGATTTACTTCTGGGTTCTCTAATTTTTAATGGTGGTGGTTTTGAAGTTTTACCCAGTCGTCGGCAAAGGGTTACTTAGTCGTCGGCGTAAGGTCATTTTTCTGTAGTAGTAGTTGGCCACGTCTTCTATAGGTAGGGCTATCAATGGGTCAGGCACATAAAATTGACCCATCGGGTGAGGTCACGCATGAGACATCTGACCCCGACCTTCGGGTGGTTGGGAAGGGTTAACCAAGAAGTCTTGTTGGATCGATTATTTGTCATGGGTTAGGCTGACACAACCCAAACTGGTATTTTATATGGAAAAGCATTAAAAAATAGGATTTTTTTAGCGGGTCGGGTTGAGTCGGCTTGGGTGCACCACCGGCTCAAGTCAAATCGGGTCAGACATTTGCTATTTTCTTATTGGGCAATCAAACTTTTGAACCGACCCGACCCGTTGAAAGCCCTATCCATAGGGAAATCCCCCTACAACCTACCGGGCCATCAAAGCCTGTTTATAGGAGGGATCAAGTCCTTGATATTAAACCAAGTTACTCATTTTTTTCATCAATCCAAGTTATCGTGATGATAGCTTATATATTAAATTGAAGTGGGTCTAAAAAAACACTCATTAAAAGATTTTAACAATTTGATCCACATTACAAAGTTAGAGTGGACTGATCAGATCATTCAAATCTTTCAATAGACGTGATTTTGTGTTTGAGACGTGCTAATAATGGGCTGCCAATTAATTTGACTACTTGGATTGATAAAAAGATTTGCACTATATGGATGAGAGCCATTCCAAGTCTTTCCCTGCCAAAAAATGCCGCTATTCATAAAAAATCTATTAAAATTATTAGCGGCAAGGGTATAATGGCAGATTTTTTGTTAATAGTGACAATTTATGGTTGCCGCTAATAGTCTTTTTTTTTTTTTTTAGTGTGAACATCATTCAAAATTGGCGCTTGAGTGATTTTTGCAACCCCTTTTGCATTTTTTCATTCCCTCTCTCTCAATCTCTAGCACCAACAAAACCCTATCTTCAATTCATAGATCATCATCATCTTCCGCAAAGACGAACCCTAGGTTGTCACATTTCTCTTCATTATCTCTCTAAAAGTTTAACATGTGCATGCGGTACCTTTCTTCTCAAGTATCCTTCTTCGCTTTTCTTATATATATATATATATCTGGGAGCCGATTCTGTTCTTCAAGGTCAATGTGGAGGTACATGTGGCGCTCAAAATATTATTTGAGTGCCATGTGGAGCATAGGTGGATGGTTTAGAGCAATATTAAAAAAAGAAATTTCAAAAATAACTTTTTAAACCCACAAGACAAAGTTTGACGGGTTTCATTGGTTCACATTTCGTGGTTCGAAAAACACGTTGGAGATGAGTTTTCAATTATTATTTTTAAGACGATCTAAGTAATGCACCCGAGCTCCACGTGTCATCGAAACAATATTTTGGGTGTCACATGGAAGCTTGGAGGATGTTGACCGTCCTCCCATGGAGGACAGACACCTTTTCCTATATATATATATCCTCACTGTCCAAGTGGCAAAGCACCGTTCTACGAAAGGGGTTATGAGGCGTCAAGTATATTAAGAGATATAACACTTATTGTTATATATTTCAAAATTAAGTTTATAGTTATCATTATATATTGATAATAATTCAATGGTAAATTTGTAAATATTTTCTCTCCAAAGTGTCTTTTCAAATTTTGATTTATCTTTTTATCGTTAGTTGAAAAGACACAAGTCTCACATCTCTTTGCCGTCAATTGAAAAAGACACAAGTGAATCAATCTTTTTTTTACCATTATCTTTTTAAGATTATATGAAAAGACAAAAGACCATTATCTTTTTAAGATTATCTGAAAAGACAAAAGTTTGGCATCTCTTCACCATAAATCTAAAAAGACAACTCTCTGAAAGACACAATAGTTCATGATTTTCTCTATAAATAGATATCGGGTTTAAAAAATACAACAGAAATTATAATAACATCTATTTCTCCTCTTCTCTTATGTTCTTATTTTTTTAAGAATCTTTTTATGTATCAGAAAATTTGTGTGGCAGGTTCTTATTCTAGAAAGTGCAATCTAGAAAAGAACATACGATTTTTAACAAGACCAGTGTAACGACCTGACTTTTCCAATCCCTCAGGTATAGGAAAGGCCGGTTCGCCAACCTATCGAATAAACGATAAGCCGGACAAACAGGGCACATATCAGAGTAAAGCGCAATAAATATCCATAGCTAAAATAAATGCGGAAGCAATTAAAAGTAAAGAACCACCGATGATGGCCGACCATCATCGAAACATGGCTCATAACAGAAATCAACATCAAATATAAAACTATGGTATCCAACTAAAATGGGCCCACAAATTCAAGTCTAACTCTCACCACAAATAAGAAAATCAGTAAGTTCTATACTAGGAAAAACTCCTCAGGAGGAACCTCAAGCTTTTCCTCAGGCACGTAGTCAGGATCAGTCTCACAACCCTGAATAGCCACGTCAATACCTGAACCTGTGACGTATAGTCGGAGTGAGCCAACCAACAAAGCTCAGTAGAAGAAAGACATCTACGGCATTTTACTTTAACTAACATGGTTTCAAAACAAATATCGGAATATAGCTTGTCAAACATATAAGCAGATAATAAACTGAATTTAGGTGCGGAAATCATATGTAAGATTTATTTCTAAATGTGTGAAAACAGTTTCAAGAATGATCGGTTTCAAAGGTCGTAGTTTCTCTAACTTCTATATGCAAAGTTCAGTAATTCATGACTTAATCCTCAACTTAAAATACCTCCCGAGTAAACTATATCTCGAGAGCAGGAATATAGCCGATGGGAACCCCTATCTACCATCGTCGTTCATGAACCCTTTTTCAGGATGCAACAAGCCCCTGCGTAATGAGGGAAACTTGTGCCAGGAAGTTGTTCAGGAATTTTTGAGGGATCGTTCAGGTCAATCATAAAACAAATGAGATACTAATATAATATGGAAGTCTCTTATACATAGTTCAGTTCTTGATTTGGATCTTCGTAGCTTAAGCGATTCGTGTTTGATTCAGGTAGATTTAGATTTTTAGTCATTCATATCAATTTCAATTTACAGATGTGATTTCAATGGCATATGCAAGTTCAAAGATTTTAATTCAAAATATCCATGCGAATTAAAATAAAATACTGTAAAGATGAGATTCTCCTACCTAAAACTCGGAGTTATGCAAAGTCAAGCAAGGTCCTATTGATGGCCTCTCACCCTCAATCTACATCACAATATACGTTCATGCATTAAGATAAACTCTAATTACTAATAATATAGACCTATTTAAGCGTTTCCTCAAAAACAAGTCAAAACAGGCAAGTTGCACCAATCCTAGAATTTGACGTAACATTCTCATATTTGTTTGACTATCAAGACGATTGATTCATGTGTTGGTCAAAACACGAAAGTTGTAGAGTTTTATATTAGCTTTCCAACGTAAAAAGAATCATCTCAATCGGAGTTTGAGATAAAAGGTTATGACTAAAATACTAAGGCAATGCCGGAGTTCGGTGATACCTCGCTCGAGCGATGATAATAGCTCGCTCGAGCGATTTGACTTCTCATATTTTTTTGACTATCAAGACGATTGATTCATGAGTTGATCAAAACATGAAAGTTGTATATTTTTCTATTAGCTTTCCAACGCAAAAAGAATCGTCTTAATCGGAGTTCGGGATAAAATATTATGACTAAAATACTAAGGTAATGTCGGAGTTCGGTGATACCTCGCTCGAGCGATGATAATAGCTCGCTCGAGCGATTTGACGTAATATTCTCATATTTTTTTAACCATCAAGACGATTGATTCATGAGTTGATAAAAACATAAAAGTTGTAGATTTTTCTATTAGCTTTCCAACGCAAAAAGAATCGTCTTAATCAGAGTTCGGAATAAAAAGTTATGACTAAAATACTAAGGCAATGTCGGAGTTCGGTGATACCTTGCTCGAGCGATGATAAAAACCGACGGGTTTCCTCAACGATTCGCGCCGCGATCGATCCCACGAGTTCACAGAGACAACTCCAACACGCCCCCAATGATCTCAACCTCTCCCAATAGCCAACTATGAATCCAAGGTTTATTCAAGTTCTTTCTAAGGTTTAAGTGTTTTCAATAAAGAGGGTTCTAGAGAAGGAGGTTTTCTAAACCGATCTCCTACGATGATTGAAGAAGAGAGAAGAAGGAGTTTCACACGGTTGGATAACTATCCTCTCTTAACAAAACCTAGTATAATACGGGAATACAATTCCTTCTTATAATAGAATTGCTCACAAAGTAAAACACACACACACATCTTATGTATTATACACTTCTAATTTTAAAACTCAAGTCCGGTGTTGAGCGGCTACACCGAGGTCGATGCACAACTTTCGCACGAGGGTCCAAATGGGCTCTAAATTAAAATCTGTCCGCAGAATCACATCTAGATAAAAATTCAAAACAAATGGTGACGTCGGTTGCCGAGCCGAATACACACACAGGGTCAGTCTAACTCGGGTTCAAAATACGGGTCTTTACATTCTACCCTCCTTAGGAATTTTCGTCCTCGAAAATATACGGATAGCTAAACCGAACTGCGATAAGTCCTTATCCTAACACCATTATAAAGCAAAATCGAAACAGTCTAAAGTCAAAGAACTTTGGTCGCGATGCGGTAGGCTTCACCAAGCACGCTTTCAAGGGTCGGGATCCGTAGTAACCTGGATGTACTGCGTGTGGCATCCCATACTGCCATAGAGGATTGCATCCGTACATGGATGCATACCTTCCCAAGTGTCACGTGCCTGGAAATATACTTCACCATGACACAAACCTAGCACACACACCTACCTCACCCTTTTGGTAATTATTTGAGCAGAAATTTCAGATGTTAGAATCGAACACTTATTCAAAAGCATGATCACGTGCCTGGTAACATGCTCTAACTGATGACACGGGTTCCAACAGACATACGGTTCTAACCGAGAATGAATAAATATGACATTTAAGATTTTATTGTGTGATCGTTATAGATAAATATGTAAAGCATCGATGTTATGAACCAATTTAACATTGAAGAATTTGAAGGTCTGCTTGAATGGCAGAGATAAACGGTATCACACAAGATTTGACTCCGCAAAATCGAAAAGATTTTCTCTTCGGCGGGCGGAATGTTACAATCTTTCGAAGACAATCCACGCTCGCATGGTAAGTAGATAACCAATCCATCCCTAGTATCACGTCGAACCCTTCCATGCTCAAAATGATCAAATCAGCCACTGTCTCGTGGTCTTCGATCATCACAATCACTGATTGACACATGGTATCGGTGCTCACTGAGTTGCCCGTAGGAATTGACACTGCCAAGATGAAATCAAGGGCCTTGGGAATGATTCCCAACTTCTCAGCGAACAATGGAGTAACAAAAGAACGTGTAGACCCAGGGTCTATCAACACTCGCGCTTCGGTTTTGCTTACATCGCTCCCCCGATGCATAAAAAGGGTACCTTAGTTTAGACAAGCGTTTCAATTAAAAGTTTCTAAGCATGTGTATTCATCCATAACTTATTAACAAAATTTATTAAATATCAAGCAATTATATATAACACATAAAATAAGAAGACATCTCAACTTTTAATAATACCTTGGATCACGTCGTTCGACGTTTCGGCTTCTTGAGCCATCACGGCATAAGCTCGACCTTGAACAGTAGGTCGGGTCGATCTTTGAGTAGAAGCCGAACTAGTTCTTCCCTTGTCCTCCTAAGGACAATCCTTAACCATGTGTCCGATTGCGCCACACCGAAAACACGCTCCAGTGTTCCTCCTACAATCCTCGGTCTTGTGTGGTTTCTCGCACCTTAGGCACATAGTGACCGAAACAAAAGATGGTGCACGAGAGGATCCCTGTCCCACCGAAGCTCCACTAGCATTAGAAGCCGCTAGTCGTACGGATTGCATAGGTGATGATGCTGCCAATCTCTGATAAGGGGTCGGTCCAGAAGAAAATGTTGGTCTAGAAAATGCAGGTTGAGTAAGGTTCACTGGCGGCTTTGTAAACTTGGCCCTCTTATTTTCATAAGTACCTGACTGCCCTTGTACAACCCTGTCCTTGTTCGGCCGATCGCTTCTCAAAACCGCTTTTGAATTTCTTCCTCCGCTATGAGGGCCTTTGACAAGTACTTCTCCATATGTTTCCATTTCTCACCACGCCTCTCGTATACTCGGCCTAAGACTCATTTGAAATTTTCTGGCCTTCATCATATCGGTAGCCACATGTTGAGGTGCAAACCTTGAAAGTCGCGTGAACTCATCTCCATACTCACGCCGACATTGTCCTCCGATGATGAATCAACTTCCATCTGATTCCTAACGATCTTGGGAAAGTACTGATCGTTGAACGCCTCGATAAACTCAGCTCATGTCCAAGGAGTATTGGGAAACTCCTGCTCCCGGTGTCTAGCCACGGACTTCCACCATGGTCCAGCCTGTCCATCCAGTTTGAAGGTTTCCCATCTAACCTTCTCGACATCGGTGCACTGAAGCACCTCGAAGATCTTTTCCATCTCATCCAACCAACCTTCAGCTTCCATCGGGTCGGTCTGTCCAGAAAAATTTGGAGGTCTCATCCTCCTGAATTCGGCAAATTTGGAGGTCCATCTCCTGAAAAATTTAAGCGTTTCCTCAAAAACAAGTCAAAAGAGGCAAGTTGCGCCAATCCTAGAATTTGACGTAATATTCTCATATTTTTTTGACTATCAAGACGATTGATTCATGTATTGGTCAAAACATAAAAGTTGTAGATTTTTATATTAGCTTTCCAACGCAAAAAGAATCATCTCAATCGGAGTTCGAGATAAAAAGTTATGACTAAAATACTAAGGCAATGCCGGAGTTCGGTGATACCTCGCTCGAGCGATGATAATAGCTCGCTCGAGCGATTTGATGTAACATTCTCATATTTTTTTGACCATCAAGACGATTGATTCATGAGTTAGTCAAAACATGAAAGTTGTATAGTTTTCTATTAGCTTTCCAACGCAAAAAGAATCGTCTTAATCGGAGTTCGAGATAAAAAGTTATGACTAAAATACTAAGGTAATGTCAGAGTTCGGTGATACCTTGCTCGAGCGATGATAAAAACCGATGGGTTTCCTCAACGATTCGCGCCGCGATCGATCCCACGAGTTCATAGAGACAACTCCAACACGCCCCTAATGATCTCAACCTCTCCCAATAGCCAACTACGAATCCAAGGTTGATTCAAGTTTTTTCTAAGGTTTAAGTGTTTTCAACAAAGAGGGTTCTAGAGAAGGAGGTTTTCTAAACCGATCTCCTACGATGATTGAAGAAGAGAGAAGAAGGAGTTTCACACGGTTGGATAACTATCCTCTCTTAACAAAACCTAGTATAATACGGGAATGCAATTCCTTCTTATAATAGAATTGCTCACAAAGTAAAACACACACACACATCTTATGTATTATACACTTCTAATTTTAAAACTCAAGTCCGGTGTTGAGCGGCTACACCGAGGTCGGTGCACAACTTTCGCACGAGGGTCCAAATGGGCTCTAAATTAAAATCTGTCCGCAGAATCACATCTAGATAAAAATCCAAAACAAATGGTGACGTCGGTTACCGAGCCGAATACACACACAGGGTCAGTCTAACTCGGGTTCAAAATACGGGTCTTTACAACCAGGCTCTATTGTATCCTGAAGGCAGAGATTCGCTGGAAACCTTATTGCATCTTTGTTTCTCCGATAGAGTGGAGAGATCTATTGTCACTAGCAAAAAATAGATTATTAGCGACAGTTTTTTGCTCCAAAAAATTGCCGCTATTAACAAAAAACTATTAAAGACTATTAGTGACAATTTTTTGTTAATAGCGACAATTTTTTGCTGCCACTAATAGTCTTATTTTTTGTAGTGTGTCTTTAAGACAGCATAGTGAACTACGTGCCTTGGAGCCATTATCAATACCAATTATTGTCAATAATTTAAAAACAATAGATCATTCTTTGATTCGGCTCAGAACATAAAGTTCATGAATCAAAATCTCATCAAACTTAATCGATTTGACGAGTCAAATTTTAAAAGATGACAACAAAAGGTATAATTTATCTTGCGTTAATTCAAAATTGCTTATGTCCTCATTACACCATGTCCACCAATTTCTATAGCGAGAATAACGGAAAATACGATTAGTGGAGAATCGAATGCTCGACTCAAATGGTTGAAAGATGATTAGGATTATTGAGACCACATCCTCAATGCATTGAACGATAAGTTATTCAACACATTCTGTAACTGCACTATTACTAAAGATTTTGAGATTCATTAGCGAAAAGATATCTAATTGAGGATATATGTACAAAGGTTTTTCTAGTCTCTAATATTTTGATTTCAAAATGGTTAGAGATAAACTGATTCTTGAGCAAGCACTACAAAAATAAGGTGTTTAGCGACACTTGTTGGTTAAGGCAGTTTTCGGTAGCGACAGGACTAATAGCGGCAGTTTTTGGTAGCGACAGGACTATTAGCTGTAGTTTTTTGTCAAAAGAACTGTCGCTAATATTCTTATTTTTTGTATTGAAGTTCAAGAATTATAGTTTATCGTCACTGACAATAAAAAAAAAGACTGTTAACAGTAGCCATAAACTGCTACTATTAACAAAAAAATTGTCGCTAATAATCATAATAGTTTTTTTGTTAATAGCGGCATTTTTTTACTGTAAAAAACTACTGCTAATAGTCTTATTTTTGTAGTGTGAGATAGAAGTCTTATGTATTTAATGAAGTATACTAAACCCAATATAACATTTATAATGGGGGTATTGAGTAAACTAGCAACTCAGGGTTGAAACATTGGGAAGGTATTTATAAGGCATGAAGATATTTGAAAGAAACTATGCATTATAATTTACAATATAGTGGCAAACCTAAACTGTTAGAGGGGTTTACTGATGCGACTTGGATTTCTAACTCCTTTAATTCAAAATTCATAAGAGGATGGATTTTTACTTTAGTAAGAGCAATATCACGAGAGTCTAGGACCAAACATGTCTTTCTGATTCAAGTATAAAATGATGGTATATAGTATTATTTGCGGGAACAAAAGAGGCAGAGTGGCTTCAAAACTTATAAAAATACTACCCAGAGATACAATGTTAAAAATATCAAGGGGGGTGAGCCTAAGACTGATATCTTTAAAGGCATAGTAGTTGAATCTCAACTTAATAGAGTTGGAGATCCCAAATCATAAGTTCAACGAGATAAAAAAACTACTCTGTGACCCTTGAAAGTACACAAATGTATGTTACCTATTGGTCATCCCTAAGGTGATAAATTTTGTGCATATCTCTTGTAACGTGAGAGAGTGAGTTTAAATCTTAATGAATCTGTAGGCATTCATTTATTGTGATGATAAAGTAGTTACAAGAGCACTCATAATAGATAAGTATAGAAGTGAAGCTGCTTCAACAGAGATTCGGTCCTCTCTCTAAGATGATCATGAAATCAGGATTTTAGCACATGACTGTAAAGCGTAGGTCTTATGTCACTAATGTAATTCTGATTTATTAGACAGATTTTAAATTCAAAGCTATAAGCTTCTTAAAGTTCTTACAAACTTTGAATTATATATACTAGTCAAAGGTTCAAACCAATCGATACCTCTGATGATGTTTAGTATGATCGCTCTGATACACAAAAATTTTTTATTTTGAAATAAGTGGAGAAATGTTATATATATATTAGTATAATAATATGTAATTTAGTGTTTCAAAATTAAGTTTATAGCTATCAATATATATTGATAATAATTTAGTAGCAAACTTGTAAAATAAGTAAATGGCAAACTTGTAAATATTTTCTCTCCAAAGTGTCTTTTCAAATTTTGATTTATCTTTTTACCGTCAGTTGAAAATACGCAGGTCTCGCATCTCTTCGTCGTCAATCTGAAAAGACACAAGTGAATTAATCTTCTCACCGTAAATCTGAAAAGACACTACTCTCTGAAAGACGCAATGGTTCGTGATTTTCTCTTTAAATAGATATGTTCTCGTAGGTTCTTATTTTTTTGAAAAATAATTTGTGTATCAGAAAATTTGTGACAAGTTTTTTCTCTATAAGTGCAATCTAGAAAAGAACATAGATTTTTGACAAAATCGGACTCTGTTGTATCGTGAACGCAGATTCGCTCGAAACTCTATTACATCTTCGTTTATCCGACGGAGTAGGGGCGTCTATTATCTTTAAGACAATATAGTGAAATACGTGCCTCGGAGTCATTATCAATACCAATTATTATCAATATTTATAATTGCACTCATTTTTCCACATGGCACACATATTTACCCAATTCGAGTCTATTAAATTATTTATCATCATGTGACTTCTTGTTAGCTTAAAATTAGTGCCCATCAAAAGATTCTAATTATTAAATTTGTGCTCTTTTAATATATAAACCATTGTCATAGCCAACACCAAGACGCCAACACCAAGACATATGAAATAGGCAAAGATGTGCCCCATGTGGCACCACACGACCTGAAAGTAATCCAATGAGGAGTGTCTTCCCTTGATCTAGTTGATCAGAGTTGATCCCCATACGAAACTGAACTGAAACACCATGCTCATCAGAAGATTGATACCACCTAAAAATCAGATCAAGCACTTTTATCGACGTAATCTAGCCCACTCTTCATCCTTGCATTAATTGTCTATCTAAAGCCTGTTATTGGATTTGATCAGATGGTATGATGAAATACCATAATGAAATCATTTTAAGTTCTATGAAAACGCTACAAACGAATAATTGGTCTCTTGTTGGTGATAAATTTGGGTAATCTCAAAACTAATTTAGCTATGATTGGAGAAGGTCCGGGAACTTATAAGGATCTTATAATAGGAGAGACAAGATTATGAATATTGGATGTGTGCCTAAACATCAACATGCCCCAGCACAAATTAGTCGTACTAAGTCAAATCACGTAGACAATTGAACTTAGTGATGTGAAGTGTATAGAGGTCTATTCTGATATCATAATAAATTTTGGCATCAATGTCAAAATCACTTAGCTATGCTTGAAGGGCTCTGGATCTTATAAAAAGAGAGACAAGGCTATAAATACTTGATGGGGGATTGAACTTTAACCGTTGGCTTGGCACCGAGTGTGAGACCACAATATTATGAAAAGGAGGCTCATGAGGTCAAGCACCATGCACAATCATAGTTGCCAAAACTACCCATTTTTTGAAAAAGTTACGATTAAATAGTAATTGTTTATTTACAAAATAAACCAATTACAATTTTTTTTTAAAATTCCGTATTTTGGAAAAATCACAAAATTTCACGACTAAATGAAAACATTTTCAATATTTCTTAAATCTTTTCTTACTTTTTAATCATTTATTATTTTTCTCCAAAAGATTTCCGATTCTTTTTTTTTCAAAATTTTCAGAATTTTTCTCTTGCCGGCTTATTCCAAGACCCCACTTAGTGACATAACAAAGGCTTCAAAGGAAAATCATAATGAGCGGACCTCAAAACAGCAAATTAACAACGGATTGCTTACGTAGCGATGCAAGTGGATGACCCGATATGCATTGCTGGGACCCACTGCGGTTGCATTACGGCACGTAAGTGATCCGTTGAATGGGGGGGGGATTGAATATGACATTCCGGAAGTGAAGAGGCCCACTGAGCTTATTGCTACGTTTGGTACATGCACCCTCTTTGCTCTCTCTTTATTATCATTCAATTTGGAAAGGTGGTAATAAGGTGACCCCAACTTTGAAGAAAAAAGAATTTTGGTGTTTGGTTTTTTAACAAAAAGGGATATGTACCTCATTTGACCGACTCTCATGGCCGTCCGCCGACATCAACATATAATAGCCTTTTAATAAGTGAACCCTGTCAAAGGTTGTTCATGGATTGTTAGGGCCCGGATAGCAATCCATCAAAAAGTATAACCATTTGCTTCTTTTAAATTAAGAGAAAAGAGTCTACGGGTTCGTTTGAACGCATCACACGCTACAAAAAAACTATTAGCGATATTTTAAATTAAGAGAAAAGCATGATACGCAACAAAAAGATTATTAGCGGCAGTCAAAAACTGCCGATATTAATAAAAAATTGCTGCTAATATCCTTATCGTTAATAGTCTCAATAGGTTTTTATTAATATTGGTAGTTTTTTGTTCCAAAAAACTGTAGCTAATAATAATATTTTTTGTAGTGACAGGTGGCATGTGATCCAAAAACAACACCTGCTTTGGGATCACACATCACATAGCATGTGATCGAGTTTTCGTGACATTTTACTAAGACCATGGTCAAAGTATATAATGTGATGCATTGAAATTTGAAATCTTTGACCACATTTTGAACGGATTCTGTTTTTTCAAAGTGGACTTATTCCTCGGGCAAGTTCCCATGACACCGATCTCTGGGATGAGTCAAAGTCACATGGACCACACCTAGTTTGAACACATCCCCAACCCTCTTAAAGTAACTGATTTGGTACTTTTGGTATATGTTGCACAATGTTGTCTAAAAAATAGGCCTGAATGTTTGATTCCAGTGCTCAATCTCAGTTATTTATGACCACTAAAATCAGTGAAAGTTTATATTTTTTTCTAATGATAATATTATATAGTGGATAATATTTTATAGACAATTTTGTAAACAGCTTATGTGGCGTGACGTGACTGGCTACAGACATAGTAGGGCCCCAGCACTGTAGCCAATCACGTCATGCCACATAAGCTGTCTGCAAACTTGTCCGTAAAAAAATTCCTTTGAGGTAAGGAGACCTCACCCCTTTTATCATATAAAACCTGATAACATTAGTTATCATAGTATAATGGCCATGGTTAGAGATCGGGGAGCTTCGGCATCGCCATCACTCACTGTAACCCATACAAACTACAAAAGATAAATAAATCTGAATAGATTCAAATAAAACAGAAACCTGGCAAGCACGAAGACAGATCTCATTCTAATGTTCTTCACCTTTCCATTATTTTATTTACAATATTTGATTTCAATAAAACTCTTCTATAATAAGTTGGCTTATATTTTGTACAAGTTGGACCTAATCTATGCACCGCTGTTCGCTATTCTCCATTTCAGTAATTAGTAGTATGGATTAAATAAGGGGGGTACAGAGAAAACACAAGATGGATCAAGATCAAAATTTCTGTCGAAATAATCGAAATTTCAGTCCAAATTATCGGTTTTGGTCTCCATCTAAATAAAATTTTGGATCGAAATTTCGGTCTTTTTTGTATAGGAATCAAAATTTCGGCCAAATTATCAGATTTAGGCCAAAATTTCGGTTTTTGGTTTCGGTTTCATGCCGGAAACTGAAATTTTGATTGATTCCAATTCCAGCTCGGAGTGTCAGGAAGGCGTTGAAATTTAAATGACTGGAGTTCCAATAGGCTTGATGCCTCGCGGATCTCCCCATCATATAGGCTTCTACCCATCGAAAGATTCAATCCATTTAATTATTTTCTAGATGTAGCAGCCACGTACACACCCACTATCTGTTAAATTTCAATTGGAAAATTATAACTGGTGAACAGTTTTTGGTTGACAATGTTGGAGACAGCTTATGTGGTGCAACATGACTGGCTTTTCTTTAAAAAAAGTCTATGTCTTGGCCGAAACTGAGATGTATAGGCCGGTGCCTGATACTTATTGGCCATTACAGGCCCGTAAGGGCCGATACGGTATCGGATATCCGAATTGGGATACCAATACCTATCGGTTTTCCGAGAAACAGATACTTATCGCCGATATATGTCAGTATCTGCCGATTTTTTATACCTTACTTAAAATAGTTTTGGAGAATTTTCATATTTTTATGATCTATATAATAATAAAAATGGGCTTAAGCATGACCAGAATGAAAAATGTAAAAACATCTTTGCTGCCAGCCCAATCAGTTATTCATTAGTCAATTTTATGCAAGCAGCCGACTGTCAAGTTACTTTATAATCGGGTCACGTCGATAATACATCCGAGTCTTATCCGATATTTATCTTATACATATTCGAGTCATATCCGATAAATATCTAATATAGGCCGATAAGGACTCGATATTTGACCTTGTTGACCTGATTTTGCTCTCCTTCACAAAATTAGAGGTGTATTTTGTATCGGATGAAGCCTAATCCGATATATATATATTAGCGGATATGTATTGGATATGGCTCATATTTAAAAGGAAAATTTACACTTTCAGTCTTATAAGTTTGTGTATTTACATAAACGGCCCTATAGTTTCAATTCATGCATAATAGGCCAGCTCCAAGCCTAGCCGGTTTCACGTTTCCCTTAGTGTGTGTATATATGTGTGTGTGTATATATATATATATATATATATATATATATATATATATATATATATATATATATATATATATATATATATATATATGCTTCTCTATGCTTATTTACCCTTTTTAAAAAAATTTCTTGAATTGCGATTTCGATATTCGACTACAGTTGGCATAACTCAGAGAACTACAATAGGCTAGGTAAGATATCGAGTACATTATCTTTATAAGATATTATTTTCTCTTCGTTTTTAACATATACTAAGTACACCAAGTAAGATAAGATATCGGTCGATATCTTAGGATATTGGCCGCTATCCTAAGATATCGGTCGATAGCTTAAGATAATCTTTTAATCAATCAATTTTTATTTTTTAATATTATAGCGCTAAGTCAAGTATTACCCTTTTAAACAACCAATTTTTATTTTGTAAATATTGTAAGTTGAAATGGATGTTCCCCTTCTTTGTCATTTTGATTTCGTCCGTATGGGAGATAATACTTATAACGGAGGATTGTCACTGTCACAGATAACATATCATTTGATGAGTTTCTGGAGAAAATGTACAAGGTCAGTAGGACACGACCAGAAGAACATTCTATTACACTAACGGTTTCATTACACATAGGGAATGAGCTTGTGTTTGTTGAATTGTCTGACTTTGATGATCTTACAAACTTATTCAGAGTATATCGTATTGGTGATGGTATAATAAATATTTATATCAAAAAATCATTAGTCACTACCGTAGCAGAAATTTTACCGTCTTTAGAAGCATTTGATTGAAAATCAACCGTTCCAGGAAATATGAATATAGGATTTGATTGAAAATCAACCGTTCCAGGAAACAAACGAAGATGATGATGGTGTGAGAACAGAATATTTGATTGAAAATCAAGAAATACGGTTTGAAGAGGAGAGCATCGCTGCACCGATGATAGTCAATGATGATAGAAATATGAATATAGGATTGTGCCCCTACCGTAGGCCTCTGGAGCAACCCTTTTCAGACATTCCAATGAGTGAAGGCGATGAAGATCAAGAATATTGTCATCAAATGAATCCGATGCATGATACATCTTAGTTCAACTTCGATTCGGTAAATGTGATAGCTCGATTTTTGGCACCCCGAAACTCGTGCCATCAGCACGATCATCTTGACCGTGCCCCTTGACTAACACGGAACACTGGTATATCAAGCAACAGTAATGAACTGCAATTAATAGCTAGAATAGCGGAACAAATATAGTTTTAAAACCTCTCAAAAGACAGTTCTACCTTCATGCCTATGCATGAACGGAGAACCGATCCGAACCATCGATGATCGCTGATCATCAAGGATGGTTCGCCCCAAAAGAATAATCTCATAAATTAATTACCTTGTTTAACAAAAATATAAGGCTTGACATGCCAAGCCGTATCAAACAAGCTCACAAAACTCTCAAAGATACACAACGGAGTCCTCTAGAAGAAGTCCTCAGGAGGTGGCTCCAACTCGTCATCAGGTGCAAGATCCGACTCACCAGGGTCAACATCCCCGGAAGCCTCAGCAGCTGCTAATAGTGGACCTGCGACGTATAGTCTAAAGGAATGAGCTACATCCTAGCTCAATAGGGAACAAAAATACAGTGAACATACAAATTAAAACTCACATATATTCCGTGATATGTCATGCATGATATATCTATGCAGTTACTGAAAATACAGTTGAAAAGAATCACGTTTTACTGGTAATTTACACATGTCTTTTAATTAGTCATGAATGACACTGAGTAGGTCTAAAGCAAAACTTAACCTTTCAACTTAAGTAATTTCCGAGCAATATAGCATCGAGCCCCGATGAGATACCCTTCATCGTCATCTATATAGACAGTTTTAAACGTATTCCCTGGGAATACAAATAGTACCCAAGCCCCTTTCCCTTGGAGATTGGTGGCGGGGTTTTAACTTATCTCAATTCAAAACCCCTGGGGTGTGCTTACTGTGTACGGATAAGCCTCCGCGACGATTTTACTTGTTTCGCCCGTATCGGTCACGGGTATCTGCCGCGTCGCAAATCTCAAATAATAAAAATATCAGGTGCTTTACATATAGTTATTCACCGTGTAAATGTGGTATCTTATATCAGTTAGGCCCTATCAGACATTATTCAATCTTGGATACATCCCTGGGATGTATCCATTCACTTGCATCACACCTGATGCTCTTATTACTTTACTTCCTCATCCCCTGGGGATAGCTCATTATTCTTACTCTTATAGATGTCACACACACACCTTTTTCATAAACTCTTAAACAATAAACAGTTTTAAATTGAGTTCCATATCACTACATATATGCTCTTACAAAATAAGGTACATGTTCAAGGTATTCCCTACCTCAAGTATCTGATAAATCACGCATCAAGGTCCCACATGGCTCCTTGTGCCCATGATCATACGTACCACCTATGGTACAGCATAACGCATGTAACACATCATTAAAGATGCAATAAGGAAGGTCCAAGACCCCCCGAGAATCTTGAAGTCGAACTAAAAAGTCAATAAATTTTAAGTCAGTCGATTAATTGAACTCCAAGATCGATTAATCGAAATTCAAAATCGATTAATCGATTCCCAAAATCGATTAATCGAGATCCCCATTAGATTAATCGAATCCCATATCGATTAATCAAAAATTCTCTACTCTATCAATTCGATTCTCAATTCGAGTAATCAAATTCCCAAAATCGATTAATCGATCCCAAATCGATTAATCGAAATTCGAAATCGATTAATCGAAATCCCATTTCGACTAGTCGATTTCCCCAGGTCACTTTCCACCAGCCACTGGAGGTTCCCAGTCGATTAATCGACACCAAAATCGATTGATCGAATTCCAAAGTCGATTAATCGAAACTCAGTTCGATTAATCGAATTCGGGTTCTTTGACTTTTCAACTTCTTGGCGAAAATCGATTAATCGAAACCTAATTTCGATTAATCGATTTGGCCACATTCAGCCCCCTATTGGGCTGTTCTTCCCAATCTCTTCCTACTCCTTTTCCTTCATTTTTCTAAGCCTTTATTCTATAATTTAACCCATTCTTAATTACAATCTAACCCTTCAATCTATACATTTAATCTATAAGAATCTTACCTTCAATCAATCTCAAATTGATTAAATCAAGTGGTTGGAAAGGCTAGGGTTCCAGCTTTGCTTCTAGCAGATCCCTCTCGTTGAATCTGGCGTTAATTGCTCAAATTCCCCTTCCAATCAGTTGCAATAACTCCTTGATCACTCACCCTTCTTTACTCCTCTCTCTCTCTCTCTTCTTAACTCTCTCCAACAACTCAAACATTGATTTTAGGGTTATTAAACCCTTTTATCTCCCCTCTATCTTGTGTACTGAGCACATACACCCGAATAGGCGTATGTGACTCCAGATTTACATCACTCTTCACATATTCACTCGAATTCTCATATTTCATCCGTTCATCGCACCCTATGCCAACTATTGAACTCCTATTTGGTCAAACCTATGACCAGTCGGGCATGGATCTCGAGGTCATTGTTTAACGTGATTTTTTTCGGGATATTACATCCTCCCCACCTTGGAAATTTTCGTCCTCGAAAATAACCCAAAGGTGCGTCGGTATGAGTCTTCCCCCCCCCCACACTCTCGGGTGAGGTGTCCCAGTGAAGGAACACGAAATATAAGTAAACACACACATGGCATAAAGAAAACAGTCGTATAAAATTAACAACCAGTTATATTGAGTAACAAAATTTGTACAACTGTTTACATTAATTGAATCACAGTACAAACAAAAAGTTTCCTATACAACCAAAACAAAAGCAAAATATGGCTCATGCCGTCCCCTCGCCAGGCTGGTTGGTGTGAGCAAGTCGCCCATCTGAGCGTGGGACTATGGGGGCCGTCTGTCTGGCCGGTTGGCGGTGAGGTGGGCTGTGTCTCGACGGCTCTGGTGATGGATGGCTAGTAGTAGTCTCGGCCGGCGGTGGAGCTGAGGTGGAAGTGCCAGCGTCGGTAGCCGCAGTGGTCATACGGAAGACGGGACCCCTATGGAAGGCGGTCTGTCCCGCGGTCCACTACTCCTCCTGAGCGAGGTACTGCTGGTAGTCGGACGGGTAGATGTAGCGGAGTGTATGGAATATAAGGAAGTTCATCCGCTCGTTGTTGGCCTCCATACGTGCCAACACATCCTCGACGGTAAGACCGGAGTGAGGTGCGCGCCGGCGGTAGGAGGATGTGGGTGTGGCTGGCGCGGACTGTGCTGGCGGTGTAGGGGAAACGGTGGTATGGGACGGCGCCCCCTCCACTGATGGCTCGATCGAGTGTGCCCCACCCATGGGTGGGTCCTGATGTGGTGGTGGGGGTGGTGGTGGTGCTACTACCGCTGCTGCTGCTACTGGAACTGGACCCGGAGCCGGTAGGGTTCACTTCAACAAATTATAGCTACGGCTCCATGAAGACTTGGAAAACGTCTTCACTCGGTCCGTCGCCCGCACCTCGTGGGGCGATACCGCATACTCGGGAGCGTTAGAGTAACACTCCAACATGCTCGAGATCAACCGAGCATACGGCATTTTCTCCTTGGGCCTCAAGTTTCCCTTCATCAGTTTACCTTTTATGTATCTCATCCCCTCTAGGATGAGCATGGTTGCGTCGAACCAACGGCCACAAAAGGCCGCATATAGTGCCTGTTACACTATCTCTATCCGCTCGATGTCGTGCCGCAACGGGTAGAGGTTACACTTGATGATGGAATCAAGCATCCACATGTAGTGGGGAAGGTCGACCCTCTTGATGGAGGATCCCGACCCCTTTTTCCCGTTAGTCATGCGGGTCATAATCACTTCAAATTTAACTTCCTCTTCAAAGGGTGGGAAGAGGGTGGTCTCTGGGGTGAAATCGAGGTAACACTCGAGTACCTCGTGGATGTGACGATGGGTGATGATGTACTCCCGACCCTCAACGGTGGTCTTTACCACGTCGTCGGTAGGGCCATCCACGAGCCCTTGGTAAAATAATCTAACCAACCTAGGGTAGAAGGAACCCCGGATTGGTTTGAGAAGGTTCCCGAGACCGGCATTTCGGAGGTAGTTGCGAGCCCATTGGGTCTCGCCCGGTACATCGAGGTTCGTAAAGAGGGTTGGGTCGATGTTATACTCGACCTCAAAGGTCTTCGCCTCCCACCACTCGTTGGGTTGAAGTACGTTAGTGGGTGGTGGCGGCATGGGGGTAGACTCGCGTGAGGACTCGCGCGAAGATACGCTCGTCGAACTGGAGGTGGTCTCCGATGCCGACGGTGATGGAGTCCTCACCGGTGAAGTGGTAGGTGGTGGTGGTGCGGCGTTCTTACGCTGAACCGGGAGTTTAGAGGTCGCCTTTGCTGATGACAACCAGGTTTTCAGCGGCATTTTAACTCAAATATTCAAAAATCTAGGGTTTACTAGGTTAAATTCGAAAAAGAAATAGAACTCTAGGGTTTACCTTAGATTTCTATACGAGAGTAGGCGATCTTGGTCTGAAATCGACAGAGAATGTCCAAAACCCTAGGTCTTCAAGTCGGTTGGAGAAGAAGAAGAAGAAGAAGAAGGCGCGCAAGATAAAAATGCAAATGATTTCGAATGGGGTGAAAAACCCATCGATTCATATATATATGCTCTGGCTCGATTAATCGAAATTCAAAGTCGATTAATCGAGATTCAAAACTAGGTTAAGTCGCGCGAAATCGATTAATCGATTTCCAAAATCGATTAGTCGAAAGTCAAAATCGATTAATCGAAACCATTTCGATTAATCGAAATCGTATCCGTTAAAATTTTCAAGTTTTAGAGCTCACTGACGCGAGCCAGTCGATTAATCGAAATCTATTTCGATTAATCAAAATTTTAAAATCGAATAATCGAGATTTGCTTCGATTAATCGAAATCGTGTAGCCCTTTAATATTTTTCAAGCATCTTAAGTAACTTGATTAATCGAAGTTTCAGTTCGATTAGTCGAATTTTTAAATCGATTAATCGAATTTCACTTCGATTGATCGAAATCGTATTTTATACTTCAAAAATTTCTAATTTCCTTAAGTTAATCGATTAATCGAAATCGTATTTTATACCTCTAAGTTCTTTTAAAATTCTCAATTTGTTCGATTAATTGAACCCTCAATTCGATTAATCGAAAACCTAAATCGATTAATCGAAACCAAGATCGATTAATCGAAACTTCACTCTGTCATTTTTCTAATCCTTATTCAAGTTCCCAATCACTGGCACATGCCAGTCGACTAATTGAACAAAATCGATTAATCGAATTTCCAAATCGATTAATCGATTTGGAAATCGATTAATCGGTTTTGATCAAATTCTGTTGGTTTTCAATTTTTTTTTCTCTTTCTATTTGATTTGTCTTAGTAATTTATGATATCAAGTGATCCTTGGTTCTACAAAACACATCATCATGGTCATGTGCGTAAAAATAAAAATAAATTTTTTTTTTTTTTCTACGTCATACTTTGATCAAAATTTACATTGGATTACAAGTGTTGCCAAAATCCACAAACACACTTGCGGGGTACAATTGACTCTCAAGTGGTTGGAAATAAGGCTGGATATTGTTCCCTCACATCGGCCTCTCGTTCCCATGTAGCTTCCTCGGCCGGATGATGTTTCCATCTGACAAGTACTAGAGGAATCACTTTCGTTCGCAGCACTTGTTCCTTTCGATCCAAAATCTCCACCGGCTCTTCGATCATGCTCATGTCCTCATGCATCTCTAACTCTTGATCGCTCAACACGTGGTCAGGGTCGTTAATGTACTTCCTAAGCATTGATACGTGGAAGACATTATGTACTGAATCGAATAACGGTGGCAATCCAATACGGTAAGCAACTTCCCCTACTCATCCCAAAACCTCAAATGGTCCAAGATAGCGGGGACTTAGCTTCCCTCTCTTTCCAAATCTCATCACCCCCCTCATAGGTGACACCTTCACAAACACGTGTTCACCCACCTTGTAGTCCACACTCGTCCGCTTGATATCGGCGTAGCTTTTCTGTCTGCTCTGCACCGCTTTAAGTTTTGCCCTTATCATACGAACATAGGCGGCATTATCTTCAAGTATTTCGGGTCCCAAAATAAACTTCTCACCCATTTCTTCCCAATTAATGGGCGATCTACATCACCGTCTGTAGAGTGCTTCATATGGTGCCATCCCAATGCTCGTCTGAAAACTGTTGTTATATGCAAACTCAATCAAAGGTAGGTGTTGATCCCATGATCCTTGTAGCTCTAACATACATGCCCTAAGCATGTCCTCGATAATCTGATTGGACCCTTTCAATCTGTCTGTCAGTTTACGGATGGAATGTCGTACTGAAATCTACTCGCATTCTCATTCCTTCTTGAAATTTCTTCCAGAACTTTGATGTATACAATGGGTCACAGTCCGAAACAATGCTACTTGAAATCCCATGTAAACGGACAATCTCCTTCATATATAGCTGTGCCAGTCTCCCCGCCGTGTACATCATGTTGTAAGGCAAAAAGTGCGCTGACTTGGTCAATCGATCCACGACTACCCAAATGGCATTGTATCTCTTGGCAGTACGCGGTAACCCAACAATGAAATCCATCGAGATTGATTCCCACTTCCATTCTCCATTCGGGTATTGGTAAAGGCTGCAATAGTCCAGCAAGATGCCTATGGTCAATCTTTACCTGCTGACAGGTCAAACACCGTGACACGTATTCAGCCACGTCTTGCTTCAAACCTCTCCACCAATAGTTCTTTTTCAAGTCTTGGTACATTTTGGTGCTACCAGGGTGGATAGCATAATTTGACTTGTGGGCTTCATCAAGAATCGTTCGTCTTAGCTCGGCATTGTCCGGAATATAAAGACAGCCCTTAAACAATAAAGAACCATCTTCTTTCACTGAGAAGTCCGGCATGATGCCTTCAATCACGTCTTGATGAATCTTTGTTAACGTCGAATCTTTTATCTATAGATCGTGGATATGCTCAAATATTACTGGTCTCACTGATATGTTAGCCAAAAAGGATCCTGTAGCTCTCGACTCAATGTTTGCATCATAGAGTGCCAGGTCTTCCAATAATTTCCACCGGTGCATACCCAAAATCAAACAAGCTAATCGAAATTTGAACTCTTTCCGACCAAAGATTTGCTACTACGTTAGCCTTGCCTGGATGGTATTGTATAGAACAATCATAGTCCTTGAGGAACTCCACCCATCTGCGTTGTCTCATCTTGAGCTCTTTCTGTGTAAACAGGTATCGGAGGCTCTTATGATCGGTGAAAATTTCAAACGTCTCACCATACAAGTAATGTCTCCAAATCTTCAGCGCAAAAATGACTGCTGCTAGCTCCAAGTCATGAGTCAGGTAATTTTTCTCGTGTTCTTTCAGCTGTCTTGACCCGTAAGCTATCACTTTCTTTTGTTGGTTGAGCACGCAACCCAACCCATTGTATGACGCATCGCTGTACACTACGTATCCTCCACTGCCTGAAGGAATCGCTAGCACTAGAGCTGAAGTGAGTCTCGTCTTGAGTTCTTGAAAACTCTTCTCGCATGCCTCACTCCACTCGAATCTTGAATCCTTTCGTATCAGCTTCGTGAGAGGTCCCGATATCTTTGAGAACCCCTCGACAAAACGTCGATAATAGCCTGCTAACCCAAGAAAACTTCGGACATCGGTCACTGTCTTTGGTTGTTCCCATTTAACCACTGCTTCTATCTTTGCTGGATCTACAGTGACACCGTGCTTTGAGACAACATGTCCCAAAAAGCTAACCTCTTCCAATCAAAACTCACATTTGCTGAGTTTGGCGTACAATTGGTGTTCACGTAGCGTCTGTAGAGCAATCCTCAAATGTTCTTCGTGTTCCGTCTTGGATTTGGAGTATATCAAAATATCATCAACGAATACTACTACGCAGGAGTCCAAGTGTGGTTTAAACACTCGATTCATCAGATCCATAAACGACGCTGGAGCATTCGTCAACCCAAACGGCATTACAAGGAATTCATAGTGTCCATACCGTGTCCTGAAAGCTGTCTTCTGGATGTCCTCTGCCTTGACTCTCAACTGATGGTATCCAGATCTCAGGTCGATCTTGGAAAAATACCTCGCTCCTTGCAGTTGATCGAACAGATCGTCGATTCTAGGCAAAGGGTAACGGTTCTTGACAGTGAGTTTGTTCAGTTGTCGATAGTCAATGCATAGACGCAGTGACCCATCTTTCTTCTTAACAAACAAGACCGGTGCTCCCCACGAAGACACGCTCGGTCTAACAAACCCCTTATCCATAAGCTCTTGTAGTTGCTCTTTCAGCTCAGCAGGAGCCATTCTATATGGTGCTTTTGAAACAGGCTCCGTTCCCGGTACTAAGTCAATGGCGAATTCTACTTCTCTCTTTGGAGGTAATCCAGGCAACTCTTCTGGAAAAATGTCAGCGAAGTCTCACACAACTGCTATCTCAGAGATGGCGTTCTTTTCTTCTTTGTCCTCCTTTAAGAAAGCCAAGTATCCACTGCAACCCTTCCTGATCATTCGCTCGGCCCTTACTGCTGAGATCAGTGGCATACGTGATGACCTCACTCCTTGAAATTGAAATGATCTTCTTGTGTTGGGTCTGAAGAAGACAACCTTGTTCTTGCAATCGACCGTTGCACAATGTTGTACCAACCAGTCCATGCCAAGGATCACATCAAACCCTTGCATGTCCAGCAGTATCAACTTTACCTCCAATTCATGCACCTCCAGGTCTCGAATTGCTACAATGACGGATTTACAAGCTAGCTCCGTCTCCATTAACTCTCCAGTCGGAATAGACACAGATATGACAAAATCCAACGCCTCTGGAATAATCTTCATCCTCTTGGCAAATCGTGGAGTGACGAATGAGTGTGTAAACCCTGGGTTTGTCAACACTCTAGCGTCATATCCAACGACGCATCCTTCCTCATATACAGTTAGCGTACCTATAGTATACATACATACATATAATAATTTACATATCAATTTACACCCCTAATTCACATACAAATTCAGTATTTGGAAAAATAATCTACACTATTTCCTAATGAATGCGCCTTCTCTATCTAAAGTTTTCATGAAATTGAAATTCCTTTATTTAAAAGAAATCTCACCTTGGATGACGTCATGCACGTTCCCTGCTTCCTGAGCAGTGACTGCATAGGCTCTTCCATGAACCACTGATTTCCGTGCTTGAATAGGTCGTGGCGCTGCAACTGAAGTCGTCTTCCCCTTATCAACCTCGGGGCAATCCTTGATCAAGTGGCCCACCTTGCCACATCGAAAACAACCCCTGGTTCCCACTCTGCAATCCACTGTCCTATGAGGCTTGCCACACTTGGCACAAGTCTCTCGAGGCACGGAAGAAACTATACGAGAACCCTGTGTGACGGTAGCGCCAGTAGACATGGTAGGGCTCTCATAGCGTAAAGGTCTCCCCGACGCAAGTAGTGGAAATCTCTGTTAGTTGTGCTGCTGCGCCGGTCTTTCGAAACCTCCTTGAAATTGTGGTCTCTGATTTTGGGCCACGAACCTCAGCTTTTTATTCACCGGTTCGTAGTTCCCCGTTCTTCCTTGATCATTGCTTTCTCTTTGTTGCTCTCTCTGTCTATATCTGTTGTTATTTTCCTCTTCCACAACTAGTGCTTTGCTCATGACCTCTTCATAGGTCCTCAACTGAAATGGAGCTACTCCTCCCCTAACCTCAGGCTTCAAGCCTTGTTGAAACCTCTTTGACTTCATCACGTCGGTGGCGACGTAATCAGGAGCAAAACGGGCGAGTCGTAGAAACTCCACTCCATACTCTCTCACATTCATCCTCCCTTGCACTAACTGTAGAAATTGAATCTCCATTTAGTTTCTCACCACTTCTGGAAAAGACTGTTTGTTGAACTCCTCAACAAACTCCTCCCAAGTCCATGGCAACTTTGGGGTCTCCTGAGCCCTATTTAGTATAACGGACTTCCACCAAGGCCCAGCCTCCCCATCTAGCATGTAGGCTGCCCATCTAACACTCTCATCCTCCGTGCATGTCAGCACGCTGAATACCTTCTCCATTTCCATTAACCAATTTTCTGCTGCCATCGTATCTTCCTGCCCAGAAAACGTAGGAGGTCTCATCCTCCTAAACTCAGTAAAAGACGAAGGCACATGTAATGTAGGTCCTACAGGTGGTGTAGGTGGTTGCTGCTCTCTCGCTGCATGAGCTGCAAAGGATGCGGCTTGTTGTGCCATGGCAGCTGCCATAGTCTCCATGGTGTGTATCATCCTTTGGCGCTCTTCTCTATCTTCCTATCTTTCTCTCACTCTCTCCTGTTCTCTCAGATCTTGATCCTGACGATCTCGATCCTCATCCTCTTGTTGTCTACTACTGCTGCCCCCTGGGGCCTCACTACCCCCTAAGGGTACCCGATTGGTAGGAGAGATGTAATCATCTCCACTATGTAAACTTCTCTGTTGGCCTCCCCTCAGTCGGCCTCTTCCCCTAGAAGACATTAACGGCTGCATTTGAAACTAAAGTTTCGTTAGCAGAAGTCCCTATGTTCTGACAAAAAGAATGATTATCAGATTTGCTAAAAGAAAGGCTCTGATACTAACTATGACAGCCCGGATTTCGACACCTCGAAACCCGTGCTATTAGTACGATCATCTTGACCGTGCCCCTTGACTAAGCACGGAACACTGGTATATCAAGCAACAGTAATGAACTGCAATTAATTGCTAGAATAGCGAAACAAATATAGTTTTAAAACCTCTCAAAAGACAGTTCTACCTTCATGCCTATGCATGAACGGAGAACCGATCCGAACCATCGATGATCACTGATCATCAAGGATGGTTCGCCCCAAAAGAATAATCTCATAAATTAATTACCTTGTTTAACAAAAATATAAGGCTTGACATACCAAGCCGTATCAAACAAGCTCACAAAACTCTCAAAGATACACAACGGAGTCCTCTAGAAGAAGTCCTCAGGAGGTGGCTCCAACTCGTCACCAGGTGCAAGATCCGACTCACCAGGGTCAACATCCCCGGAAGCCTCAGCAGCTGCTAATAGTGGACCTGCGACGTATAGTCTAAAAGAATGAGCTACATCCTAGCTCAATAGGGAACAAAAATACAGTGAACATACAAATTAAAACTCACATATATTCCGTGATATGTCATGCATGATATATCTATGCAGTTACTGAAAATACAATTGAAAAGAATCACGTTTTACTGGTAATTTACACATGTCTTTTAATTAGTCATGAATGACACTGAGTAGGCCTAAAGCAAAACTTAACCTTTCAACTTACGTAATTTCCGAGCAATATAGCATCGAGCCCCGATGAGATACCCTTCATCGTCATCTATATAGACAGTTTTAAACGTATTCCCTGGGAATACAAATAGTACCCAAGCCCCTTTCCCCTGGAGATTGGTGGCGGGATTTTAACTTATCTCAATTCAACACCCCTGGGGTGTGCTTATCGTCTGGATAAGCCTTCGTGACTAACTACTAACTTACGGCTTTCGGCCGATCGGGTATCACGGTATCTCCGCCGTCAGGGTATCCTATCAAATCTCAAATAATAAAAATATCAGGTGCTTTACATATAGTTATTCACCGTGTAAATGTGGTATCTTATATCAGTTAGGCCCTATCAGACATTATTCAATCTTGGATACATCCCTGGGATGTATCCATTCACTTGCATCACACCTGATGCTCTTATTACTTTACTTCCTCATCCCCTGGGGATGGCTCATTATTCTTACTCTTATAGATGTCACACACACACACACCCTTTTCATAAACTCTTAAACAATAAAACAGTTTTAAATTAAGTTCCATATCACTACATACATGCTCTTACAAAATAAGGTACATGTTCAAGGTGTTCCCTACCTCAAGTCTCTGATAAATCACGCATCAAGGTCCCACGTGGCTCCTTGTGCCCATAATCATACGTACCACCTATGGTATAATATAACACATGTAACACATCATTAAAGATGCAATAAGGAAGGTCCAAGACCCCCTGAGAATCTTGAAGTCAAACTAAAAAGTCAACAAATTTTAAGTCAGTCAATTAATCGAACTCTAAGATCGATTAATCGAAACTGATTCAATTAATCGATTCCCAAAATCGATTAATCAAAATTCAAAATCGATTAATCGATTCCCAAAATCGATTAATCGAGATTCCTATTCGATTAATCGAATCCCATATCGATTAATCGAAAATTCTCTACTCTATCAATTCGATTCTCAATTCGAGTAATCGAATTCCCAAAATCGATTAATCGAAATTCAAAATCGATTAATCGAAATCCCATTTCGACTAGTCGATTTCCCCAGGTCACTTTCCTCCAGCCACTGGAGGTTCTCAGTCGATTAATCGACACTAAAATCGATTAATCGAATTCGGGTTCTTTGACTTTTCAACTTCTTGGCAAAAATCGATTAATCGAAACCTAATTTCGATTAATCGATTTGGCCAGATTCAACCCCCTATTGGGCTGTTCTTTCCAATCTCTTCTTACTCCTTTTCCTTCATTTTTCTAAGCCTTTATTCTATAGTTTAACCCATTCTTAACTACAATCTAACCCTTCAATCTATACATTTAATCTACATGAATCTCACCTTCAATCAATCTCAAATTGATTAAATCAAGTGGTTGGAAAGGCTAGGGTTCCAGCTTTGCTTCTAGCGGATCCCTCTCGTCGAATCTGGCGTTAATTGCTCAAATTCCCCTTCCAATCAGTTGCAATAACTCCTTGATCACTCACCCTTCTTTACTCCTCTCTCTCTCTCTTCTTAACTCTCTCCAACAACTCAAACATTGATTTTAGGGTTATTAAACCATTTTATCTCCCCTCTATCTTGTGTGCTGAGCACATACACCCGAATAGGCGTATGTGACTCCAGATTTACATCACTCTTCACATATTCACTCAAATTCTCACATTTCATCCGTTCATCGCACCCTATGCCAACTATTGAACTCCTATTTGGTCAAACCTATGACCAGTCGGGCACGGATCCTGAGGTCATTGTTTAACGTGATTTTTTTCGAGATATTATAGTAAATCAGTGGGAAACATTTTTAGTCGGTCTTAGTCCATATCAATGGCCTTCCGAACCAATAGCTTCGGAACCAACAACAATCGAGCCTTCAACACAACAGCCTCTTGTACATCAAACATTCCCGCATTGGCCAACATCAATCCAAACAACTGCACATCAACCAAACGTACATTGACAGGTTCAATCCCAATCACGTAATAACCATCCAGTTGATGACTGTGATAATGATCCTGAAAATAATGAAGCACCACCGTCTCCCACTTCGCGTGTTCATACTAATAAGGGAATTGATCAACCTCTGGTGGACAAAGACTATCAGCTTAATAACTCGGAAGGAGAGTATATGGATTCGGATGATGAGGAATTGTATGAAGGGGGACCAATTACCATTGGTCAGGTATTTAGAAATAAGAAATCCTTTCAGAAAGCTCTTAAGGAATTTGCAATGACAAACAATTTTCAGATTAAATCATTAAAAACTAGTCCTCTTTGAGTTACGGCGAGGTGTGTTAAAGTAGGATGTGCTTGGCGAATGCATGCATCGAAATTAGTAGGTGTGGACACATATGTTGTGAAAACTTTTCACCTGGAACATACGTGCGAAATGCTAGCTTTCGAAAGTGGACATCACCAATGTACGACATCATGGATAGCTTCATTCGTGAGAGATAAGCTATTAAAGGGCTTTGACGAGACTCCTACTTCAATAATTTTTTATATTGAAAAAAAATACAATATAACAGTAGGTTATTGGAAAGCATGGAGAGGAAAAAAAATGGCGTTAAATGACATCCGAGGTAGCTGGAATGAGCAATTTAAGATGTTACCGTCATATGTCGCCGAATTACAACGGGTCGATCCAGACGTACAGACCGAATTGTGTCTTGAGCCTGATAATGCATTTCAGAGATTCTTCGTGGCATTCGGACCTTGCATTCGAAACTTTCATAATACTTTACGAAGAATAATTGAGGTAGATGGAATGCATTTGCGTGGACGATACAATGGAGTATTGTTAATTGCTACGGGGATAGATGGGAATAGACATTTATTCCCTATAGCGTTCGGTATTGTACCGAAAGAAAATGAAGATCATTGGACATGATTCCTTGATCTATTAGGGAGACGTGTAATCGGTGACTTTGAAGAGCAGTTTGTATTGATATCAGACAGACAAAAAGGTTTGATGGAAGCTGTGGAAAAAGTTTTTCCTAACGCCTTTCACAACTACTGTATGCGACACCTAGCTCTAAATCTGTTTGATACATATAAGGATATAATATCTAGAGCGCTTTTCTGGGTTGCTGCCCCTGCATTTTCAAAAGCAAAATTTAAAAGAATTATGCGAAAAATAGAAGACGATGCCCCCCCAGAATGTATAACATGGATTAAAGAAATTGGTGATCATTTCTGGGCGCGTGCTTATTTTCAAGGGAGGCGTTATGATATGTTGACAATTAATATAGCTGAAAGCATAAATAGTGTGTTGAAAATAGTCAGGGAAGAATCGATCGTGAGCATATTAGAAACTATTCGCACAAAGGTAACTGAATTTTATCTTCGCTGTCAAGAGGAAGGAAATAAAATGACACACGTGTTAACACCGATGAGCCAAGAATACATAACACGAAATTCAGGATAGGCCCATCGAAAAAATGCTATACCATATGGTCGCGATATATTTCAAGTTAAACGTGGCGATTACACTCACAATTCCGATCTAGATAAGCGAACATGTACATATACACGTTGGGCAATTCTTGAATACCATGTTCACATGCGATCGTCGCATTATCGTGCCGAAACAGAGAAAGAGAGATCCCCCAATTTTGTGAGCATTGACTTACCAGTAACTTATTTAAATAAACTTATAAATAACACTTTGTCCAGACCGTTGACAAGCGCCAATGGACTTCGCAAAGAGACAACATTCAAATTTTGCCTCCGCACAAAATACGTCAAGTCGGCCATCCGAAGAAAAGGAGAATAAGATCTAAAGGCGAAGTTCGACCACTGCAATGTAGAAATTGTAAAAAATACGGTCATAACTGTCGCTCGTGTAAATTTGTTAGAATTTAAAATTAACTTATATTACTTGTAAGAGTACCGTAAGCCTTTATTTCTACCCTTATCGATATCGATAACATTTCATATTTTATAAAGGGAGCCGGTTAGGTCCTCAATTGGAAGACGGTGACCGTCCTCCAAGATACATGTGGAGCTCCACGTGCCACCCAAAAGAGTATTTGAGTGCCACAAGGAGCCCAAGTGGACTGTATAGATTAATCTCTAATATTAACCCCACGTGAAATTAACTTATATTACTTGACAGATTTCTTTGGGTCATATTTCACGATTCAAAATAAACTGCTTTGGATCAGATGAAGACCATTTATCATTCATCATCCAAATAGATTTTGAGATCATGTCCTTAGTATCGACAACTAATTTTTAGCGAAAAATCATCGGTCGATGACTTAAGTTAGCGGCCGATAACTTAAGTTAGCGGCCGATATATTAAGTTAGCGGATACTAACTTAAGTTAGCTGCCACATATTTAAGTCTGCGCCGCTAATTTATGTGAAATCTGAAGATCAAATATAAGTCTTTTTATGATATTTATAAAGAATTGTTAGACAATTAGGATAAATTGATACAAAATTATACAATGATATAAAATATTTAAAATTTTATCAAAAATATTTACAAAAATCTATAAAATTTTACAAAGATATGAAATTAAATCTTCTTCCCAAACGTGCACATTAAATATCCGATTTCGGCTCTAAATTGTTGCATTTATTTTTCTTCGAAATCAATAGTCCGTCGTTGGGAGAAGTATTCCATGTACTTCAAAACATATACACTGCAGTCCCAACCGTTGCTTTGGATCGGGAGAATGACACTGTTGAATGCCGATACCTTCCACTGTTGATCAAAAGCTGACTTTAAACCAACAGCGTAAAGAAGACACGGAAGGTGATGCAATAGACACCCTTTATGCTCTTCGAACCTTCGAACCTCCTTGAGTACTCTCGGTCTGTTGGATCTATTAATTTAATTTCATGATCAACTAATGAAATTATAGCCAACACCCAGTGGCTATTTTTTTGGCTATGCATCGGAAGATAAATCTGCACAAAAATAGAATCAGAATTTTAAATAATTAATTTTAATTTTATTTAAAAGTCATTAACGTTAAATAAAGTGAAGTGTAGTATTAAAAAACGTACCGTTCCATAGTCGACCGCATGAATACCACGTTTATCATTTGTAAGTAGTGGTTCAAGCGACTTTAAATGATTACGAACCTTCCACTCGTCACAGTAGGCCTGCCACTTATTGAAGTCGCTAAGTGCTGCTAGACCTTCATTATCGATAAATTTTTCATATTTTTTCTCGTCTGCTATAAACAAGGTCTGTAATAGAATTATGTAGTAAGTAAATAAATTAAAGGAAAAAAAGTATGAATAAAAAGACAAATAAATGAAACAAACGAAATAATAAATAGTTGAAACCTTACCAGGGCGGACGCAGAAGCGAACCAACTTTTTTCGGCATTTGCCGTAAACGTTGAATCGTTGATAACTTTAAAGACTTTCGAGTACGCATCGATGACTTCATTATCAAGACACAAGTGTCCTTTGAGAACCTTTAAAAGACCAACTGTGATCTCAACACCCATGACAGTATTGACGATCACATCGTCCTCTCCCTCCGATCGGTTCCAAAAACTGAGCATATATTTGTGCTCCATTGATTTTGGCTCATCCTCCTCCTCCTCCTCCAAAACTAATCTTGGTCTTTTTATAACGGCTTTACTTATCAGAGTTTTTCTCTTCTTACGAGCACGCAAGTCATATCCCTCGACCTTACTTTTTCCTGTTGATAGTTTAACTAAAATTGATTTGAGAGATGCTGGCTGTGACTCATATGAAGGCTGGGTAAGAGGAGCACCCTCATCACCCATTTCCACTAAGGGTTGTTTAATAGGAGGTGGAGGAGCTTCAGAAGTTTTGGGGGCCATGATTTGATGGGTAGGTTGAGGAGCAGTGGGTTTTGGCCCAGTGGGTTTAAGGGCAGAAGTTCGGGGGGCAGTGGATTGATGGCTTGGTTGAGGAGAAGTGGGTTTAGGGGAAGAAGTTTTGGGGGCACTAGATTGATGGGTAGGTTGAGGAGCAGTGGGTTTTGGGCCAGAGGGTTTAGGGCAAAAGTTTGGGGGGTAGTGGACTGATGGCTTGGTGGAGGAGCAGTGGGTTTAAAAGCTGTAGGATGAGTGGCAGAGGGAACGAAGGTATCAAATAAAACAGATGAAAGAATATTATCCTACATAATTACGAAATACATTAAAAACAGTCATTATTTTACAAAAAAATTTATATTTGGGATCAAGTTAGCGACCGCATTATCGATCGATAATATAAGTTAGCGGTCGATAATTTACATTATCGACCGATAATGTAAATTATCGGCCGCTAACTTATATTATCGGTCTATAATTTACATTATCATCCGATAATATAAATTATCGATCGCTAAGTTATATTAGCAGCCGACTAGTTACATTATCGATCGATAATGTAAATTATCGACCGCCAACTTATATTATCGATCGATAATGTAAGTTGTCGGCCGATAATTTACATTATCGGACGACAAGCGTATTTGGCATTAATCTTTAAAAATATATTTTTTTTTTAATTTAAAAAGAAATGGTTTAGTACCTTCGTCAAATGAGATGTGACTGCATCAAGGTCCTTCTGTATTTAGGCATTTCATTCTGATAAATTTTGGACCCGATATTTTAGTGACCCTACTTCATCTTGTAATGACCCAACTTGATCTTGGAGGGTCTTCTCTTCTCTCCCTAGCTGTTCAATTTTAAGTGCTTGCCCTTTAAGCACTGTAAATGTACGTCGGAAGTCACTTTTCATCTCTTTTACAGACATGCAGAGCGTCTTGCATTCTTTTCTAAGCTCCGTTACTTATTTGGTTAGGTTGGGTTGCCTAACCGGCTGTTCTCTTATTGGCTGAGGCCTAATCTCCGGTTTGCCTTTGCCCTTTGATTCAGTATGCTGACGTACAACGACTTCATACTCGTCGTCTTCGTCGATGTCATTATCGTCATCCTCATCGTCGTCATCATCATCTCGGCTTTTCGGCTCTTCGTCTCTTTCTGGAGGACGTGTCTCGTAACTTGGGACATCGTCGTATTCATATATATCTTCTTCATCACGAAGTTCTTCGGCCTTTTCCTGCTCCATTTCCATCTCTCTTTGCATCAAAAAGAGTCGAACCGATCTATACTCTAATTCGTACTTTACAGCTTCAAGCTCTAAGATAACTTTAGACTTAAAAAAAATTTCTCGATATAAATTAGGATTACGGCTGAATTTCGGGCCTTCCCATTTCATTAGCCTGAGAAATAGATCTTTGAGCTCAGTAAGAGCGGTGGCGACTCCAGGAAACTGTTCAAACGCCCAAATCTGTAGAGCGATAGTGCATCCGTAGATGTTGTAATGCCCATTTTCTTACTTTTTCGTCATTTCCCTTCTGACATATGCTTTTGATATACTATCTACTAAATTATTGTAAACTATCAGACCCCACGAAAACTTGTTGAACTCTTCAATGTTATCTACTAGTGCCAAGTACCGTGCGTCCACTTCCTGGTATGTGTCCGGAAGTAAAAAAGAACATAAGAAAAACAATAATGATAATTTCAAAATTTCATCGTTGGATAAATCAGCACTATCAACTAATTCTTCAATACGAGGTCTTTTAGCCGGCTTCCCTCGAAATAATTTGTATCGAATAGTTTCTTCCTCTGGCACGGCCACCTTCTCAGACTCAGATTCTGTCAACATATTCAGGCCTAAAATGAATACTATATCGGACTCTTGCAGCAGTACATTGGTATTTCTAACCTTGAAAATATTATCTTTAACCCAAAAGCTTAAAATAGCATCAACAAAGTCTCCAATGAATCCTAATTTCTCATTTATCCTAAATAGATTACCGAAAATTGAACCATCTCAAATCTTCTTCCTCTCTTCGTTACAGTGCAAGTAAAATTTCTTGACACCAACTCCAGAACATTTCTCGAAGGGCTTTAGAGACATAGTCATTTTACAATCACTTAGTGGGTACTGCAATATACATAAAAACAATTAATTAACAAAATAAGTGAAGTTGAAAAACTACCGATAACTTACATTATCGTCCGACAACTTATATTATCGTCCGATAACTTAAATTATCGTCTGACAGCTTACAATAGCGGCCGCTAACTTACATTAGCGGACGATAACTTAAATTAGCGGCCGATAACTTACATTAGCGGCCGATAATGTAAGTTAGCGGTAAGTTAGCGGATTGTTGAGAAACATAACTGATGACTGAATGTGTTTAAATGTAGAAAAAAAAAAATTACCTGAAAATTTGCTGTTAGCTTTTTACCGCTTTCTCGCCGATAAATCACCGCCCTCTCGGTTTTACAGAAAAGTAAAGTTAAAGTAAAAAGTAAAGAATGAAAAGTTATAAAGTAACTGTCACTTTTATACTTTAAAAGTTATTTTATTTAAATGGTCGTTGCTGACGTGGAATCGGCTAGGCTTGGAGCTGGCCTGTTATGCATGGATTGAAATTATATGACCGTTTCTGCAAATACGCAAATTTCCTTATTTAAAATATGGACGGATTTGATTATAGGGCCGAAAGTGCAAATTTCCTTATTTAAAATATGGACGGATTTGATTTGCATTTGAATGCCAGCTAGATTTCAAATTTACTATTTAGAAACATTACTTGAGATATTAGATTTGGATTTAAAAATCTCATTTTAGTTTTTTAAAATACTGAAAATAAGGAAAAAAAAATTGCATTTGAAATAACATCTCCTGAGTTTTATTTCAAATCCAAGTCAGGTCATTTGATATCGGGAGTTTAGAAATTGTAGCCCGGGCCAAGCCATAGGCTACAATTTCTATATAATTTATATAAAAATTATCTCAAATCACTATAAAAAATAAGATTATTAGCAGCAATTTTTTTAATAAAAAACTACTTTTAAAAAAACTGCTGCTATTAGTCATATGGCTACCAAAAACTGCCGCTATTATTTTTGTCGCTACCAAAAATTGTAAGTGCCGTTAAAACACCTTATTTTGTAGTGAATGACCGAGTTGGGCTGGGCTTAAACGAGTTCTAATCAGGCTCTTGGAGCTTTCTATACCCCGCCTGATTACTAACTAAGATGGGTTGGGCCAGTCCTATTCTGTCCTTAGGATTAGGCGGGGCCCATTGAGACCGTAGCAGCATGAGATCAAATAAGTTACTTTTGCCCTTAGGATTAGGATACCTCCTTGTAGGTAAAAACTTCAATGACGCCATCCGTTTCTGGACTCTCTAAAGCTTATGACACTAGCTAATAGGGGTGCAACGGGCCGGGTTTGGGCGGGGCTTGAGTACACTTTAACCGAGCCCGACAAATTTAAACTTCGACCAAACCCGGCTCACAACAAACTTTTAAAACTTAAATCCTGCCTGACACGACTCGTTTATCCATAAATGAGCTGAATGGAATTGAATCATGCCAAGAGAGATGAGAATACTTCCTTAGTTCTTTCAAAAACTGCTTTTATAATTATAATTATAAGAGAGAGAGAGAGAGGGGCATGATCTCCTTCCCTTTAATTGGATGGCGAGAGATTCATCATAGGATATTATTAAATATGAGAGCCCGATAGGCTTAAGGGGTTGGGCTTGATCCCAGCCTGTTTAATTATCAGGCTTAAAGTGTTAGCCCAAAACTTTTGCCCTTGAGCTTTATGATAAGGCCCAAGCCGCTTTAAATCGGGCTAGACGGGCTACCCAGCCCAATGCCCATAGAGACTCTATTTGTGAAATGAAGTGAGATGGTGAGAAAAGTTATTTTCACATTTGCAAGCATATATACTTAGCTCGTATGGTCAGCCGCCTGATCTTGATGTGTGACTATAATCAACCCACTCGGGGGTTGTCACAAATGTGTTATGACCCGAGTCCTTCTGACTCCTTTCTAACGTGATAGATGGGTGGAGCACCATAATTTAGTGCGTGTACTGACGCTCTATTATCACCCACACATTAATAAAAATAGAAAATATTGAAATAAAATTCCATTGCACTATATCGGTACCCAAATTCATTATGATTGTTGCTTTAGGCAACTAAGACCAATCTAATTAAATATTCTCTCTCTCTCTCTCTCTCTCTCACTCTCAGAGACCCTTTCTGTTGGGTATCTCTCTCTGTCTCTCTCACTGAAACTCAAGCATCTTTCTCACCGAGGCCTAAACAGCCAATAAAAAAAAATCATTAACATGTCAGAATGGTCCCACATCGGTTGTAGGCAGACCTTACTTTACAAGCCGGTTTTGTAAGATTGAGTTAGGCCCATGAAATTCTATCATGATATCAAAGCAGGTATTTCTCCACTCCCCGTCACCCAGTTTAATTGTCCACGTGATTTGGCTTGGCCGCCAACACATATGGGGGCGTGTTAAAATAGCCCCACATCGATTGTGGGTTGGATGCCTTGGGTTATATATAACCTGGGCTAACCTCACCTTATAAGCCGGTTTTGTAAGGTTAAGTTAGACCCATACACTTGGGGTCTTGTGGCACTAAAGGGTGCGCAGTAGTCTCCTAGATCTATAAAAATGGGTCTAGGACGTTGCTTTGGAAATATCGTGTGTCACCAAAGCGAAGTTGCTATGTGTCCGAGCTATGTATTACAGTGCATATAGGTTGGCCATGAGGGAGGCACTCGCGGGCTACATGGGACACTATGGTGCATGTTGGCTGAGGGTCAGATGCGATGAGGTGTGATGGTCGCGAGAACCATACATTATGGTGGGTTTGATTCATCAGTAAGATGGCGAGACATGTTGGAATTGGACGATATGAAGAGTTGCATGTTACTGTCGCAGGCGATGTACTAATGCATGACACATGGTGAAGCTTGAGCAGGCACAAAGTGAGGCATGGAGGTACAGGCATGCGTGTCACGAAGATGCACAATGCGTTGGTATGATAGGCCTTGGTGAGAAGATAATCATGTATAGGAGTTCTCGTCCTTTAGGCAGGTGGTATCATAGTTGATGGAGGGTTAGGTTGGCCTCATTGTTGTGGCAGCGAGGCCGCACGGGTGTGATAGCCAGTGTCGAGATGTGCCCCAGTGACAGCTGATATCAGAGCAGGTATTTCTCCACTCCACGTCACCAAGTTCAATTGTCCACGCAATTTGGCTTAACTGCCAGCAAGTGCGGGGCGTGTTAGAATAGTCTCACAACGGTTGTGGGCTAAAAGCTTTAGGTTATATATAACCTGGGAAAACCTAGCCTTATAAGCCGATTTTGTGAGGTTGAGTTAGGCCCATAGAATTCTATCACAACATCAACATAGTTGAATTGCAAATATCTCTCTCTGGGTATTCTCCCTCACTCAATCACAGTCACGTTCTTCTTCTCACCGATCTCCACCCCGAAATATAGGCAACAAGGGGTCCGCCAACATCGGATCGCCATCAACACTTCTGTCTCTCACTATTAATATAGAATCCTCAAACTATTGCTCCACTTTGTTTCCTGTGTAACACCGAATCATAAAAACTTCTCGCATTTCCTCAACCATCATCTTCTTAGTGTAGCCATTGAACCAGTTCTGTACCTTCATCATTCACCATCGATCTTGCATCATTGGATCGCAACCCAAATGAGCAGTGTTGCCATTATAACAGCCACCAAACGACCACTTTGTCTCCTCGATTGAAGCCCCATCATCTGAGCTATGCCCCAAGCACCACCGCGACACCAACTACAAACACCTCCCTCGCGGTGCTTAAACAAGCTTTAACAACTAAGTATTGTGGCATACACAGAGGCGATTTGATCCGATCGAAAAATTCGAGTCACCACAGCGCGTCGAAAATCCGAACTATACCAACCAAAACCGCTGCAAAACTAACCATTCACCCGTCAACATGTGGGTACCCTCTAATCCACTTCAATCTATCCTCCTTACATGATTTAATGCGATTAAATTACTGCAAAAGATGATTTTTGCACTAAGTATTGAAAAATAAGGTTTTGTGACTTTTTCCACATCTTTCAAGGCCCCGTTAGTCAAAAAGTTGACCCTATGGTGAAACTCTTTGACCCGATGGTAGAGAACTATGTACCCTACAATTAGTATAGAGGGTCCTTAGGCAAAAATTTCCCATAAAGGCCTCAAAGATGAGCCCCAAGTGCCCATCCCGTGACAGCAACAAAGGGCCTTAGCCCTGTTTCTTGTTGTGGCGCACAAGGTCAGTTTGACCTAGTTTGACCATATAGATCTCCATGATTTGGGTGAATTGAGATTCAAGTTAGTAGGACGACCCCCATAATTTATGATAAACTATCCATCTTAGGGTGTGGACTTCCCTGATTGTTGGTATTTTTTATTAGGTTCCCCAAACATCTATAAAGACTGCTTGTAACAACTTCAAGGGGTTAGGTGAGCTGGCCAGGTACCAGTTTCTAAAAGTATGAGACCTGAGTTCGAATCCCCTCTTCCCCCCCCCCCCCCCCCCTCCTCTTGAGGCCACCCTAGGGATTTATATCTTGTGTTTACCCAACATATACTGAATTTGGGGTGTGCATGTGCCCCTCGAATTAGACGGGTGCTCTAAGAGGCCCAGATACCCAGGTTATCAAAAAACAAAAAAAGACTGCTTGTAACACTTAGAATCGTTGTTGTTCCTGCATCTATAAATTGTGTACACTTTAGCTGAAGGGTTCTGTTTGACTCACTTCATTAATTAAGCAGTGGACTTATGGGCCGAGGCCCATGTATTCCGATGAAAGACTATCTAACCATCTGTCAAATCAATGGTCAGGTTTTGACTAAATTAGGCTCACCTAAGTTTGTGTGCCACCCAAGGTGGTGCACATAATCACAGAAATTCATGCACATTATCCATGTGGCACCCTAGTCTAGGGTCTTATTTAACCCTTTTAGATCTCAATTTTTAGGCCAAATTGAATCAGATATAAACAAGAGGAATCCTCTCTAATTAACTATTGAATCTCTTCGCATCTGATAGACAATTTTATTTAAAAGCATATGCAGCCCAATTTGATTGGTTATACAAGTTTCCTAAAAATAATGAAGTGCTTTATACCCTTACATAATTAATGTCAGGGGCATGTTTGACCCCCTATTTGACCTCAAAATCAATCAGACCAGTGAGGGGTTCGGAAACCCACCTTATTTTTTAGAACACTATATGGTTACCAAACCCGATATCGCATAACCGAGATATTTAAGCTCTTAAAGTGCACCTCAAATTTAGTTTAAGCATTGATGGAATCCAAACCTTACGACAATCATTTTATGTGAAGTTTTTCATATCTGAAAAATTCTCAGTAGGTGAAAAAGACTTTTTTTTCACCAATTTAGATCCACCAAATGTTTGGGATTTAAAAAATTTCATGGATTTCAAGATTCATAAAATGCTAGATTCATCTATTAGTAAAATTTGGGTTTATGACTTCTGTGGTAAAATTGGGTCAGCACTCATACACGTACAGTCTAGTCCATCAACACATGGGTCATTAAAGACCCACAATCAGCACAAAGGTTCATGGGCCATCTGGGCTCGTCTAGTCTATGGACCCCTAATGGGCCCATATATCCTATGTAGCTAATCATGCTTTTTTGAAACTAGAACCCAAACCTCTAGGGTAAGCCCAACTCACCTTCAAATCTTAAGAGAACCTTTAAATAAGCTTTAAAATCATGCCAAGATAGTATACGCCATTCAATGATCGTACGGGGATATGATCTTGGCCCAAAACCTTTGACCATTCAGTTAATGGTCTAAATGGTCAAACCTATAGTGAAAACTATGGGAGACCCAAAAACCTATTACATTGATGATATCGGTAGGATTAGATTGTTCTACACTTGATGTAAACTACATCGAAATCTGTGAGCTTTTATTCGATGATCTATACGAAAGGTCCGATTCTCATCGGAATTATGCATACGACTAGCTCAGTTTCATCAGATCGAGATGATCCATTCAATGAGACTAACTCATCGTTGCTTCAAGGAGCGTGTCTTAGGGTGATCATAAATTCGTGACATCTAATCATTAAATGTAAAGAGTCCAACGTCACGAGTCAAAGTTTGACTTATGTTGTAACTTAGAACTGGTTTGTGATCAGTTCACTAACCCTTTTGTTATGTACATTACTTATATGACTTTTATGCGACTTATTAATAGTATAAGTTCTTTAATGATTAGGCGCCAATTGTCGAAATATGTTGTTGAGATTATATAAGATATATGTTTTATTGAATGTTTTCATTGGCCTTGCATTACATCCATATCATAGAACTACGATTGGGCATATGCATGATAAGTTAAAAATAAAATACGACATATGACATGCCTTCGTCATGGTGAGATTCTTTTTATAGTCACGTAAAATTTAGAATGTAGGCATTCATGTATGGACGCAACACCTCTATGTAAGTATGGGCTACCACACGAAGAATGTTCAAGTTACTACGAAACTCATCCATCTGGAAGCGTGGCTTGTGAAGCGTATCTCACTATGGATCGTTTTAATCTAAGAATCTAATAAGCTATGTTAACGTTATGTACGATAAGAAAGTGGCGACTTAAGCCCACGTCAATAATGAAATCAGGGAGAGGACCTAAGCCCAGAACCGAATAATGATATAATAAGACTTGTTGTGAAGGCCAGCTGAATACGAATTAATTTTTACACTGGCATATCTAACGAGCTACCGTACTAGTATAACATTTGCAGCCAAGACGGGTCTTAACGATAATATGTTTAACTTTGTTTCCAACTAAAGGGACACTAGAGGTTTCGACTTAAGGGAACCTATTGTACTAATGTGCGCAACCTCATCGGGTTGGATGGTGTTTACGATATGATATGATACGGAGGTTAAATGATTATTTACACGTGGAACTCGCTTGGTAGGCTTGAGCAACGACTTTGACATAGATCGTATACGTAAAATATGTATGATGCGATGTACGTTGTGTAAACATATGAAGCTACAAGAAGATTTAGGATATGTCACGTAAGTTAAGTTGACAAGACAAGTAAAAAAAGTGTTAAACATTAGAAGTATCATATGCACTAAAATCTGTTATATGTTTTCAGCTATATAATTATATATGAAATGTTTATGAAAACTTTTATTATGTTGTTTATATGAAATTGTAAAGGATTTACTTCCACTAACGAGGTTGCACCCACAATCACTTGGGTAGATTGTGGTGGATCGGTTGTGTAACCCATTGAGTTTACGTGACCGAGTAAACACATATCGCGAAAAACTAACAGCTACAAGTGAAGATATAATCTATACTACCCCGGTGGACTTTGATGCACCGATAGATAATACAGTTTATGAGGGTGACGACGTGGATAACCAGCTAGACGATGTTAGGTAGGTATGAAATATTTAGTAAGACTTTCTAGTAGTTGACCGTACTTTTATTTTTGGTCATCTAGTAAAATAGACTCAAAGTTTAATATAAGCTTAATGAAAGAATTTTAATGTGAGAAGAAAAATTGGTTCACGTTTTTTAAGAGTCCAGTGTTATGTAAGATCTAGTAAGATATGTACGTCCATTTATCGTCTTAACAAGCGTGCGGGATTATAATATGAAATTCTAGGCCCTTGAGATCAGCTAGGATTCAGAGTCATAACAAAATTTTTGGTGGCTTGGGTTTATTCCCTAAGGAGTTAGTCCAAACATAAACTAAGGAACTCTGAATTATTAAACTTTAAAAAAAAAATGTGTGGCTACAATCAACCCATATAAACATTGAAAATGTATGCATTTTAGAAGCGATCCATTTCATCAAAAGCTGGTATTTGGCGACTCTTTCACAAATCCTTGTCCAAGTAAGCGGCAGGCCTTTTTAACAGAACTCAATCTAAACATGATGCTCATCTTAAGATTCAAACAACCCGCTCAATTTCAATGCAAGCCTCTTACAGAGATGTCAGAAATGGTTCAATAATCCGACTTTTGTAGATCACTTTATCCGGCCCAATTAATTTTTTGACCATAATAGTTAGGCCCCAACCCAACCTAGATGCAAATTTTCCTTGCTTGGCCTGAATGAAATCGGGCTCAGACGTTTAAGTTAAGCCCAAACCCGAGCCAATTCAAATTCGGGTCGGGCGGGATACTGGCCAACCCAGCCTTTTCCCTTTAGAAATCAGGTTGAGTCGTGCCTGGTTGGGTTTTTGGTCGACCCCCATTATTTTTTTGGCTTGAAAATAGGCCCAAACCTGTCCCGGATAAAAATGGGACCTGGTTGACCTGTCTACTTTCGGAGTCAAACTTTCTATTTTCGCTCTTCTTCCTTTCTGCTCCTTTCTCCTCCTCCCGACTCTAGCTCACACAAACTCTCTTTGATCCAAATTCCTTCTGCAATCGCATAACAGCATACTCTTCTAAGTGGCTGAGTGTTACACCGTGTATGTCATATAGTTCCATCTTCTCATGGATTTGATTCTTCGAGTGAGATATATGTCAATGATGAGCTGTTAGTTGGACTACTTTGATGGTATAAAGACAGGCACGACGTGCATAATAATGAGCTGCCAAAGCCTCATTCCTGTACAATCCGGCAGCGGAGTTGGCTTCGTAAAGTATTGACGAAGACGTATGCTCCGTGTGCATCATTGATGAGCCATGGCTGCAAGTGGCCATCATGGTCCACGGGCCCATCCACAAAATACCAGCTCTTCATGAAAAGGGCAACTCTGGCCCATAATTACATCATCACTCAACTGACCTAATTTCCGTAACCACTAGAACCAATAATGCTCATTTTTTAGGTTTGGTTGCAAGATTTCAATAATGCCACAAATGCTTGTGGGGTCGTGTACCATGCAAAACCATGGTTTTCAAATGGTTCACGACTCTTGTTGTCTTGCATGTTGACATTGTGGGGCACGAGGAGGCAGTACCTTGGGCCACGTTCGAGAGCCAAAAAACTTATTTTCCTCTTGATTTTATACAGAAAATGGCATTTTTTTCTATTTTCTAAGCTTTTCTTACGTTTGGGAGTTTTCTTGGGCTGTGGATTTTCAGCCCATTTTCTTGAGAAAGCGACCGATTGCTTTCTTTGATATTTGCTCCGGAAAGCTCATTTTCTGAGCTTGGGCTACAATAGAACACAATCAAGGTCTCACCGAATCGATTCTTTACCACTCCTTCAATTTCCTTTTAAGTGTTATTATTTAAGATGAGTAGTCCACACTTTATGTTACTGTCACACCTCTTCAAACAAATGTTAGTGCCACACTTTTTTACTTATTGCACAACACTTCAACAATAAAAATACCGTTGACTGATTTTAATCAAATGATGTAAAACGTTTTTCATCCCAATATTTCACACGACAGATCTTTAGATCACGTGCCTACCATCAAAGAGTCAGATTTTGGTTTCATATGTCACACATCCCAAATCGTAAGCGTGAACCACTTTTGATGGTACTGTATGATCACGTTCATTTTTTGAGATGTGTGCCACTTGTAATCAACATCTAACCGTCTGATGGGAGACTCATGATCTCAAGATCTTTTTATGCATGATTTGGATGGTAAAGCCTCAACATCGCCTGATTAACACCAATCAATATTATTTTCTTTATTTAAATGTGGTGTCATAGTTACCAAATTCGTCAATTTGTTTTTAGAAACATTTTAATCATCATTTTATGAAAAATTGTTCTTTCACGATTAAAACGTATTTTATTAAAACAAAAGCGATTACTTGAAAATTGTGATTGTTGTGTTTTAAACGCATGTTTTCTCGATAAGGATCAGGTTAAGGTTTCAGTAACGGGTCGGGCTGATCTCTCAAATTATTTATTTTTATTTTTATTTTTTTTCCTTCACCGATTTTTTCCTGATTTCCGACTTTGTAACTATGTTTGACCCTATGTTGACTCCTATTTCTTTCATTTATATTAAATTTTTATAATAAGGTTCACTGTTGTGCATGGACGGTATTCCATGCGTAGAGTTGTCATTCGATAGAGTGACCCGATATTTTACTGGGTCGGGCATCATGAATGAGACATTCAACTCAGGTCGACTAAGAGGTTGGATCGGGTCGGGCGAAAATCTGGTCATGCAGGATCAATGCGACCCAAGCCGATATTTTATATGTAAAAAATATGGAAAATAGGTAGGGGTGTTATCGGATCGGTTCTGACCGATTTTCATGCTAAATCGAAACCGAACCGATAACTATCGGCTTCTAGTTTCTCAAACTGAAATCGAACTAATAACTATCGGTTTTCAAGTAAGTCCCCTTCGGTGTATACGTTTAAGAAAACATTTCGAGAATCTGACCAATCAAAGTGTTAAACACATTACCGATTTAAAGCATATAAATTTTGACAAACATCCAATCAATAAAATCGCTTTGATGAAGGTCATAAATACGTGCGGCTATAGGGCATAGAAGTACACAATACACTTTCTTTACACTTTCTTGAGAAAGTGTAGAACACAAGAAAATATCAACTTTCCTAAAAAAATGGATTTCTGAGTAACTCAAGAACAATCACTAAGAAAATGACTTTCTTCAGAAAATGAGTTTCTGCGCAGAAACTGAGGTAGCCATTTTCTTCAGAAAATGGATTTCTCCGCGGAAAGTGCCGAACGAGCCCTTAGAGTACGTTTGTCATAGCTCCTTGGGGCTTTAGAGTTGTTATTAATATAGTAATATATATTTTATTATTTTAAAATTAAATTTATAATTATCATTATATATATTAATAATAATTTAATGACAAACTTGAAAAAATTATCTTTCTAAAGAATATTTTTTCAGATTTGGATTTATCTTTTCACCGTAAATAATGTGAAAAAATAGCATCTCTTTATAGTAAATCTAAAAGGACATAAGTGAAATCGAATTTTCTTTTTACTATTATCTGAAAAAACACAAGTAAAATCAATTTATCTTTTCACAAAAAGACATAACTCTCCGAAAAGACACAATCTTTATCTTTTTACCAAAATGACATAATTCTCTCAAAAGACACAATTTTTTCACCGTAACCTAAAAATACACAATGATTCAGAATTTCTCTATAAATAGAGATAAGATCCTCGTTAAAAACACAATACAAACAAGAGATCCGTTAAAAACACAAGACATACAAGACACCAGAAATAATATCTATTTTGTCTTTTTTTCTTATATTTTTATTTTTTTTAAATATTTTTGTGTATCAGAAAATCTGTGTGGGAGGTTCTTTCTCTAGAAAGTGCAATCTAGAAAAAAATACACGATTCTTAATAAGGCTGGGCTCTGTTATATCTTGAAGGCAGATTCGTTAGGAACTCTATTGCATCTTAATTTATCCGACGGTGTGGGGGCATTTATTGTCATTAAGATAGCGTAGTGAACTACGTGTCTCAGAACCATTACAAATACCATTTTTTTTTCAATAATAGCCACTCACTAAGGAGTTGTCCCAGTTGGGGCATGCTCCTCAAGATTGTGTCGAGCAGCGACTTCTCTTCTGAGATAACAAGATGCCTCGTAAAGAGCGTAATTCATAAAATACTCATGGGGTGAGGGCATCCCTTAGGGATTAGTCCAACTGTAAGCTTCTCGTAAGGGCATGTAGCACCAATATTCCACGTAAGTTGGCAAACTTCATGTCTCACGAGAAGCGATTTCAAGTGAAAAAGAAGCTCATCCCCAAAGCTGGTGAAACCTACTCTTTAATTGGAAGTTGGTGCGGAGAGCTGAAGCCATGGATCAAAATATCGTTCGATCACTACGAAAAATAAGACTATTAGCGGCAGTCATAAACTACCGCTATTAATAAAAATACTGCCGCTAATAGTTTTAATAATTTTTTTGTTAATAGCGGTAATTTTTTGCTGTAAAAAATTTTCGCTAATAATCTTATTTTTTGTAGTGGATACCGATATATATCGGTATCGGACGTGAACGATACGATATATTAAATGTTCCGTATCGTTCAAATATATTGAATGTATCGAACGATACATTAATGTATCGTTCGATACAGACCGATACCGATACGTATCGTCCGATATGTATCAATTTTTTGATCGGACGATAAGTATCGATTGACATTTTGATCTATGGCTGAAGCAAAGTTTTGGGGAGCTATGTCAAACATACCCCACGCGTAGGATTGATGCATATTATTATAAAGCTTATAGAGATCGTTTTAATGCCATTAAACAATTAGAAAGCTGACCATCACAGATTTTAGGGCTCTTGAAAATTTTCATAATTTTTGGAACTTATCAAGACTGTGAGAGAGTAGGGCATGCATAGGCAGGTACATGTAACATCAGTATTTGTGTAGTGATGTGACTTTGGACTCTGGCTCTTCATTTTTTTCAGCGTTAGGAGATCTTGTTGATTTACAACTACTATTCCTTGTTAGATGCACGCGCCAATCCAATCGACAAGTCTTTATAATAATAAAGCGTTTGGTAAAAGGGACCCCACTCTAAGATATGCCATATATGATTGAAGGGTTTGACCAGGGATTTAAAGTCCAATAGATATCTGAGAGGGAGCCGAAAAATTAGCCCTCACGCGGGGTGGGAATTGTAGAAAAAAAATCAAGGTAAAAGTTTCAAATTTTCGAAATTTCATGAAAATAAAGAAATTTTCGGCTAAATCGCCGAAGTTTTGCTGAATATTTTGTTGTACCCCAATTTCGAAAATTTTCCACGGATTTTGCCAAATTTGTGAGTAGGGAATAGATATTAATAGATATCGATGCGGGCACGCGATAAGACATTGATGGCTTCACCAAAATTTGGACCAACATCGGTGTCAGCTAGATCAGCTGCTTGCATGGGTGAGAGGGCGTGTTGAGGAGAAAAGAGAGATGGAGGAGGGAGGAAAAGAGAGGGTACTCCCCGAGGGGCGAGTCTGGTTTTGTGGCTGGGCCCCACCTCCATCCCCGTATAGTACCTATTCAATATATTGGATACTTATCGGCCGCACCAGCCGATATTCAAACACATTTTTTTAAAATGAAAAATAAATCAGGGTATGCATATTCATAGGGAAATTTACCTCACAGGCCCTATTAGATGCGCCTTTTACGTCAGAAGCCCTGTAGTTTCACTTTTACCTAAACAAACTCGCTGCGCGCATGTTTGTAGGAAATGCCCAAACTACCCCCAATGTAATAAATAGCCGCCCTCTTTTCAAATTATTTACTGTTTACTTTTTATTTTTTCGTTCGAAGTCGGTGGAGAGTCGTTGTCGCTTCGTGGACGCTCGTGTTCAAATCTACAACCTTCAAGCTACCAAATCTGTAAGTTAGAATTAAAATTACCTTCCATCACTATAAAAAAAAAAATTTCTCCTTCTTTGGTGTACATTTTGACATAATTTTTGTAAGTTTTCCCATATGTAATCGATATCGATATTATATGCAATCGTTAACGATTACATATTGAGTCGCTATCGATTATATGTAGAGTCGCTATTGATTACATTTGATTATATATATGTAAATCGTGTCGACTATATAAATAGTCGATGACGACTCTATAACAAATCGATATCGACTCTCTATGAATATAATTAATACCCATCATATGAATTAATTTTCTTATAATTATTACCCTCGATGTCATAATAAATCATACGAGATTTTATATTTATCTCAGCCGACGTTCAATTTATTGCCAACTACCCTTTTGTAAAACCATTATGGCAAGTTAGATTGGAAGAATGAGAAAATATAATACAACGATTCGTATTCCACCATCTAGGAGTTTTAAATACAGGTATAATTCATCCTTAGCAAACCTATCATCCCTACTAGCCCATAGTTTTTCCAATGTCAGACGACGAAGAAAAAACCTTCTATAACCCAATAAAGTTCGAGCCTGTATGGGAGGACCCACCACCACCACCAGAACCAGATCCTCTGCAGTTCCTGTGGGACAAGTACGATGAAGTAATGGAGATTTTGGCGAAGGAAGAAAAGAAAAAGAAGGAAGAGAAAAAAAAGAAAAAGGAAAAAAAAAAAAGAAACTTAAGACGGAACCACCCGCCTCTCCACCCCATCCACCACCTGCTCTTCATCCATCTTCCTAAATTTTCTTTTCATTTTTAATTGTAATTGAAAATTTTTGAATGTAATTGAAAAATTTTGCAAGTAAATGAAACATTTTGGTTCAATGGCGACTTTATGAAATCTTTTGAGTCAGTAAATTAAATATTTTCTATATAAATAAACATTTTGAGATCATTGCGACTTTATATTGAGTCGATGGTGTTTTCACCCTTTTGTAAAACCATTATGGCAAGTTAGATTGGAAGAATGAGAAAATTTAATACAACGATTCGTATTCCACCATCTAGGAGTTTTAAATACAGGTATAATTCGTCCTTAGCAAACCTATCATCCCTACTAGCCCATAGTTTTTCCAATGTCAGACGACGAAGAAAAAACCTTCTATAACCCAATAAAGTTCGAGCCTGTATGGGAGGACCCACCACCACCACCAGAACCAGATCCTCTGCAGTTCCTGTGGGACAAGTACGATGAAGTAATGGAGATTTTGGTGAAGGAAGAAAAGAAAAAGAAGGAAGAAAAAAAAAAGAAAAAGGAAAAAAAGAAAAAGAAACTTAAGACGGAACCACCCGCCTGTCCACCCCATCCACCACCTGCTCTTCATCCATCTTCCTAAATTTTCTTTTCATTTTTAATTGTAATTGAAAATTTTTGAATGTAATTGAAAAATTTTACAAGTAAATGAAACATTTTGGTTCAATGGCGACTTCATGAAATCTTTTGAGTCAGTAAATTAAATATTTTCTATATAAATAAATATTTTGAGATCATTGCGACTTTATATTGAGTCGATGGTGTTTTCATATGTAATCGATATCGATTACATCTAGACTCGATATCGATTACATATAGAATCGGTATCGATTATATATAGACTCGAAATCGATTACATATAGAGTCGGTATCGATTACATATAGGGTCGATATCGATTATATATGTAATCGATATAGGTAAAGAAGAAGGAAGAAAAGAAGAAAGAAGATAAGAAAAAGAACAAAAGAAAAAAAAAAGAAACTTAAGACGGAACCACCCGCCTCTCCACCCCATCCACCACCTGCTCTTCATCCATCTTCCTAAATTTTGGTTAGAAGTGGAGGACCGCTTTAATCAAAGAATCTTCCTTAGGACGTTGCTGCAAGATTTTCTTTTCATTTTTAATTGTAATTGAAATATAATGAATGTAATTGAAAATTTTACAAGTAAATGAAACATTTTGATTCAATGGCGACTTCATGAAATCTTTTGAGTCAGTAAATTAAATATTTTCTATATAAAAAAATATTTTGAGATCATTGCGACTTTATATTGAGTCGATGGCGATTTCATATGTAATCGATATCGATTACATCTAGACTCGATATCGATTACATATAGAATCGGTATCGATTATATATAGACTCGATATCGATTACATCTAGAGTCGGTATCGATTACATATGTAATCGATAACGACTCTATATGTAATCGATACAGGTTTTATATATACATTTCATCAACATTTAAACTATCCTTGTTAGTATGGGGCTCAGTCCTTTCTTTTTTATTACAGTTCATTTCACAAGGCTATCCAGATGGTTGTACACCGAGCTGTTGCCAAGTGTTCGCCCAGTGTCATTTCGAATCTCTACGAAAATGCTATCCCAGCTCAGAAGAAGTTGCTGAGAGATTCCATTTTTGGTGGAATATTTCAAATGCCTAAGGGTGTGGGATTTCTTTCCGATGTAGTGGATGCGATGTTGACATTTTGGGTTGAAAAAAACTACTTTCGAATTGGAAAGACTGATGTCTATCTTCGGAAGATTGGCATTGCATTGATACTGGGCCTTGCCATAGTTGGCCCAGAAAAGTATACCCCATCCGTTAAACCATCGGAAGAACAAACCATTCGATACAAATACTTTCGTGGAATGCCTCCTGAAAAAATTCTCCGGTCTCATATAGATGCTGCAATTTGTAGAGCGAAAAGCGATGAAGACTTCGTAAAGTTGTCCCTTCTATTTGTGTTGTGCATATTTCTCTTCCCCAGGTCCCACCATCAGCTTTCGAAAGACTACATCGACCTCATCGATGATGTGAAGAACTTTAACCGAACTTCGTGGGGTCTGCACGTCTACCAAGACTTGATCGAGTATATAATGAAGGGCGCGGCGAATAGAAAAACTGTCAAGATGGATAAAGCCCTGAAGACATACAATACATATGGATGCATATGTGTACTTCAATGGTGGGCTTATGAGATCCTGCCCGATATATCGCCATCCCAGCTAGGCCTCAAGGACCCTTTCCCACGACTGCTGAAATAGTCGGACAGGGCGCAGTCAAGGATGAAAGGTTACACTCGCGAACAGATGTTAGACAGCAAGGTATGAGGTCTATTGCCAATTCAAAAAGCAACTTACCAATTCATTCTAGAATCGATAACGATTCATTACAGAATCGATAACGACTTTTTAAGAAGTCGATAGCGACTCAGTACAGAATCGTTATCGACTACTTAGGACGTCGATAGCGATTCATTTAGGAATCGATAACGACTTACTAAGTAGTCGATAACGATTCATTAAATAATCGATAGCGATTCAATAACGAATCGATACCGATTTTTTAAATAGTCGGTACCGATTCTTTACATAATCGAGAATGATTTATTATATATACTATCATTTTATTCGGTTATTCACCATGTTTCCTTTTCTTTCAAAAGGTTCGCGCTCCCCTCGTGCCTCAGGGCTTTGAATTAGAGATACTTGTGTTAAGAGAATATCTACGGGTTCAAAAGGAGGTTGGGGGGAAGAGGAAAGAACTGGTCAAGAAAGCTGTGGAAGAGATGCGGCCGAAGAAGAAAAGAAATTACATTCCGGTCGAGAATATTGATGAGGAAGAATGGGATGACACATCGACGTCAGAAGAAGAACCCCCATCGAAAAAGGGCCCCGTCCATGTCGGAGAGGGTCGGCCAAGAACTAGGGGAGCCACCAAGGAGAGCCTGGCAGTGAAAGATAGCCCAGCTGAACCGTCCACCTCCAATGATCTTTTGATGAGGAGGGTCGATCATTTGACGATGGAGAACTTGAAGCTCACCAAAAGAGTGAGCGATTTGGAGGGAGAGAATAAGGTCCTGGCTAAACGTTGCGCTTCTGTAGAGAAACTATGCAACTCCTTCAATGAGAGGCTGAATTCAAGGGATGCGGAGTGGCAGAAGTTAAATCACTACAACTATTTGGTCAGAAAGGTCGATCAGATATAAAGAACTCCTTGAAAATTTATTGGAGGCGAGACCTAAGGTATGTGTCGACTGTATATAGAGTCGATAACGATTATATACCCAATCGTTATCGACCTTATATAGAGTCGATATATAATATATGCAATCGTTATCGACTTATATCGATTATATATTTACAATCGATAGCGACTATATATATAATCGATAACGATCATATATAAAATCGATATGACTATAAGTACAATCGATATGATTATATTTAAAATCGATTTGGACTTTTTAAAATGTGGACCAAAAATTAATTCTTATTTTGCACCATTATTTGATGTATGAGGATGTGGCTATGGAGGAGCGATATCGAAGGTGTGTGACCTGACCTTCGATAAGGAATCATCGACTCCTGCGCATCAGTTCCTCCTCCTCCTCCGTTGATGAGGTGAAGGCATTTGACGAAACGATGCGAGACTCAAGCCCGATAAAGGGTCCTGGCGGTGAAGAGAAACCCCTTCCCAATTGCCTCACCAACATGCTGAGCGTCGCGTAAGACCTAGGCAAGCAAAACCCAACAAAGTAATTGCTCAAACCTAAGGCACAGCGAAGGGTAGCGGCTGAAAAGAAGCCTACCGAGAAGACCAGCGAAGGACCAAGCTACGAGCTGGACGATGAGCGATCATTCTGCACGGTCACAGGTCTCTGTTGAAGATGCTCTGCTAAGTCGACAATGAGCAAAAATATATGCTAGAAATATGGAACAAGCCTCTGAAGGAGGACGAGTAAGTTATTCTTCCCTGAATACTTAACTTTATTATTATATATTTATCGTGAAGATTAGTTAAGTTGGCCATTTTTTATGCAGAGAATATGTTAACACTGTCGGCAAATATAAGCTGAAGGTGCAATCCTTCATATGTCTGGCCACGCAGTACCTGGATAACTTTGTAAGTTTAACATACTGTAGGCAAAATCAAGAATGGTTAAAGTTGTTGACGACTCAAAAAAGAGTCGATATCGATTCATTATAGAGTCGATAATGATGACTTACATAATCGTTATCAACTCTCAAATTAATCGATATCGATGGCTTTTAGAGTCGATGACGATGGCTTATGTAATCGTTATCGACTCTTTAAATAATCGATATCGATTCATTTGAGAGCCGATAACGATGACTTAAGATATCGTCATCGATGACTTATAGAGTCGATAACGATTATATATTTCACTCTAACTGCATATTTAAATCTAACTGCATTGGTTTCAGGTTATGGGCACCTACCTGAGACATTTGAAAGTAATTGATGATAAAATTCATCCTGATAAAAATCTCAAAAACTTCCTTATGGACCCTGCCGCGCTGAAGTACATGGGCTAAGAACTGAGAGATTTCAACAAGTTCCTGCTTGCTGAAAAATTATACGACCAATCGATCAAGGTTCAAGTTCAACGGTGGCTGTCTATAGACAAAAAGAGACCGGAGGGAAGAAGCTGATGGAAACTTTCTTCTTCAATGAGCTTCGAAATCTGTGGGCTCACAAATGCAGCATAGTATGCTTTTATCCTCTTTATAATTATTCTTTTTAATTTTTCTATTATACCTTTTGAGATTATATTACTTTTTTATAGATATTTATGTCAATACGTTCAGAACAATCACTACACTAAGCGCTTGCGATCGTGAAGGTAGTCAAACGATCGATAATGATCATCGACCCTATATTTAATAGGCCCTCTAAGGAAAGATATGTGTCCCAATTGCTGGCGCTGGTAAGATATTTTACTTAGCATATCTTTTATCATTGTTAGCTTAGCATATCTGATACTCCTCTCTATTATTAAGAAAAAGACCCAATACCTTCCCGTGATTTTATATTCGTACGGTGACTCCGCTGCACTGATCAAGAAGAACTATCCTTGGTCATCTAGTGGCTGCCGGATCAAAGCCCTCCCCCAACAGACCAACTCGTGTGATTGTAGAGTGTTTGTTGTGAAGTATATTGAGTACTTAATGATGAGGAAGAAATTTAACTTCGCGCAATCATATATAGATAGGATCAGGGCAGAAATTTGTCATATACTGGCTACATACACAGGCGATGACAGAGTACTGGCGAAGGACGACAAAAAGGAGGGGGAGCAGCAGTAGTGTGGTTGTATTTTAATATTTTTATAAATATAAATGAAATATTTTTTTAATGAATTATTTTAAATATAATTACACAATTTTTATGTAGTTGTGGTTAAAAAGTAGAAATAGCAGCCATTATCGACTACATATATAGTCGTCATCGACTATATAACTAATCAGTAACGACTCTGTATGTAATCGCTATCGACTATATATAGAGTTGTCATCAACTATATAACTAATCGGTAACGACTCTTTATGTAATCGCTAGCGACTATATATAGAGTCGTCATCGACTGTATTCATAATCGATACCGATTCTTAAATGAATCGATATCGACTTTATAAATAGTTGATGGCGACTCTATATAGAGTCGATATCAATTATGGATACAGTCGATGACGACTCTATGATTCATCGGTAAAGACAATATTACAGTAAAAAAATATGGATTCTGAATTTCTCGTTTACATTCAATCTATCATTATTAAAAATATACACTGTTAACCCATCGGTCTCACTGCCGTGCAGCTCTTACGGTTGTGACCATATTCAGTGCACCTGCTACACTGTAGTGCCCTAACCTCACCCTTAGACCTTATCCTTCTCTTCCTCGGACGGTCGGGTTACTTTCGGCAATAATAAGGTGGTCTCACTTTCATATTTTCAGGGAGTTGCTCTGCTTGAAACTCCCATTGACTTTTATCGAGGGTGGGAACCCATTGCTAGTTATATGTTTGTCTAAAGCAAGCGGTGAAAAAAAAATTCTCACAAAAGTTATGGTAGTCGTAACTTCTTCGATTGACGGCCGCCACGGCATGGGAGCAAGGCAAGCTATGAATGTGCCAACAGCGGCAACTACAGGTCATGTGTTCCAAGTCGACGTGATGAATAAAATTTTTGGAATTGACTTGAAATTGATCGCGCTCGTATGGTTGAGCTCTCTTTCTACCGGCCCATTGCAACACCTTCTTCATGTGCGCGTCTGCTTTCGGGCAGAGAAGGGTGGTCCATTTCTTATATATCTCTCTGCATTTTTGAAAATGATTGGCGGCTTTCTCTCTAGTAGTTCTGATTAAATCGATAATTGGTCTCTCTCGAGCTATCTTTAGCACGCTGTTTAAACTTTCGGTAATATTCATAGTCAGGGAATCGTACTGCCTTCCTTCCATATGTGTGCGTGCCCAATGCTTTGGATCTATTTTTAAAATATATTCTACAACCTGAGAATCAGCAGGATCTTTCTTCATTTCATTAATAAAATAATCAAATTTCTCTTTCGAATATACACACGCGGCGCACCACTATAGACCCTTCATATTGTTCCTGGGATACTTGTGCTGCAAATTTTGTGTTATATGCCGCATGTAGTAGTTGTGATATGCGTTAGGGAAGATACGTTTCACCGCATTTATCAAACCCTTCGACATGTTCGTGATAGATACGAAATCTTCGTTAAACCCACCGATCACGAACGCACCTACCCGTTCAAGAAACCACATCCACGTATCCTCTTCTTCTAACTCGACCACGGCAAATGCTAACAGTAATATATGACCATTACCGTCTTGCACAGAGGCGATAAGTAGGATCCCTTCGAAACGTCCTCGTAGGTGTGTGCCGTTTACAAGCAATATGTGACGAAGTGTATTGCGATGGCTTTGATGCATGGGCCAAAACTCCAAAAAAATCTTTGAAACTTACCGTCAAGAGTAAGTTGAAAGGATGTTTGCACATTAAGATCTACCCTCTCCATCTCCTTCACGTAGGCCGGTAGATCAACAAATTGTCCTTCCCAACTGCCTCTAATATCATTAAGGGCAAGTTCTTTTCCCCTCCAAGCCTTTACATATGATATTTACACATTATAATCTTTTTCAATATCAAATATTATCGATGCCGGTGTGTAGTCGAATCTTTCCATAAGTTTATCCCGTACATAGTTCGCTACGAAGGAGATTGTTGCATTACGGTGACCGTGCGGTCCGATCTTAGCGGCTCCGCATGTGTGAGTACTATTGAATGTCTTGATTTGAAAAGAATCGAGCCCAGTCAATTTAGAAGCATGTATTCGCCACGAACAATCGGATTCGTAGCATCCGGCTGTCACTCGATAACTAGTGGTCCTCAAAGGCTGAATTTGAAAGTTTTTCTCCACCACGTGCTCTTTCAATGCTCTTTCAAATATTTGTTTGTCTCGGAAGATCTCTCCAATTTTAAACGTCCAATTCTGATATTCAGTTTCCACCTCTTCATCGGAGGAGTCGCCCGATGTCTCTGACATTTCGTAATCTCCGTCTATTAGGAGATTGTCAATGTCTCTCATAAAAATTTTCGGATCTTCTTTGATAAACCCATCCGATTCGCCTTCATATTCTTCTTCTAAGGTATCTTCATTCATGGCTTGAGGATGACTACGCCATTCACTAGCGGTGTTCTCGGGTGATTGACTAGATCCTTCACCGAAGGGGTTCTGATGTGATTGACCGAATCCTTCACCAAATGGATAATGGATTGGTTGGCTAGGCCCTTCACCGAATGGGTGCTCATGTGTATGGACATGGGGTTGAGTTACTCCGATAATTCTCATCGATGGCATGGTATAACATAAGTCTTGAGTAAACCAAGTTGTCCATCCACCGGAGAAGATATGACTGAAATCGTTGGTATCCACCACCCTTTCTGAAGTATAGTCTAACCATTGACTACATTGTTGTGACCCATGCATGTATTTTACTGGGTCATCATACGATTCAATCGTAGCATCGTTTAAATCAAATGTTGCTTTCCCTCTGCCATCGTTCGCCGCAATATAACTGCCATCGCCTAACGGGACGGTATCGTATACAGTTTCATCCTCAAACTTACATGGCTGAAATGAATGAGTCACAAAATCAGTCCCACCGAGATTTACTTGTTCAGCTTCAACTGGGAAGGATGACGGTTCCTTAATGATAAATACTTTTATAACGTTCACCACGGATTTATAAAACGTAAATAATGTAGTCAAATCATCAGAGTCCAAAATGTCGGCAACCACAGGCGTATTCACTATCTTCATATGAAACTTCGTGGAAACTGTTTCATCCGCCTTCGCAAAACTGACAGCAGACATTCACCTTATAAATTGTTCATAAGAAATTTCAGTTTAAATGTTAATAAGCCTCCGCCGGCCACCTTGATACAAGCCATCATCATTTACAAGAAGGCCATCATAGTGACAAAGAAGAGGAATCCTCACGTCCGTCATCGTTTGTTTAAGAATGAGAAGGAAGGAGTCATAAGACTGATGAAACAAAAGAGAAAAGACGACTATAAATCTTAGCCGATTGTGTATACAATCGATATATATTTTTAAAAAAAGGGATCGAATGATACAAAGACCTTTCTTATACTACACGAATAGGAGATACTGCATCACTAAGAAGCACTAATAACCTGAAAATGGGATTTAAGTAGGATATCTCGCATCGCAAGGACAAACTTCAGGGTCTTTTTGTCACAATGAAGAAATGCAGGGGCTGCTTCTCCCAAGCCTCTGTTTTCTTCTTCGAAATAGCAGATCGGAGAAATAGCAGATCAGAGCAGATCAGACTAAGTAAAGAGACGTTGTCTAGGGTTTTGCACCTCTAACCTTTTTGCAGGATAAAATGAGAAAGAAGAGGATGCTTTGTTGGTTAAAGAAGGTCATAGAAGGGGATAATTTGGACCTTTTACTCTCCTTAGGGTCGGCTAGGCTTGGAGCTTATTTGTTTGAGTAAAAGTAAAACTACAGGGCTTCTGACATAAAAGGCACATCTGACAGGGCCTATCAGGTAAATTTCCCATATCCATATTGGAAGCGTCCCAACCTAATATCTCGGATATGGACGATGCTAAAAACCATGGTATTGACTCCCTAATACCATAGTTTTGAGTATCGGCCATATCCTATACACATCCATATGTATCAGGTTAAGGCCCCTCTGATATGATATACAAACCTTATACAATATAGGATCAAATGTCGGGTCAAAGTGGTCAAATAGGTATCAGGTGAAATCGGCCTATGCATATTTGATATGAATTGGATATAATGCCAAAAATACTCTTTAGTCAACTTTTTTATCATTTAGATATGGGAAATTTACAAGATCGATCCTATCAAATTTATCTTTTCCACCAAAGACCCTATAATTTCACCTTTCTCATAATCGACTAGCATGAAGCTGAGTCAGTTCCAACTAGCACAAAAAGTCTCAAATACCCCTTCTTATACTTTTTATCGTTCAACATAGTTTAAAATTTTAAAATTTACACTTTTTTATATTTATGCGATATGAAATAGCATTTACGTCGTCTGATTTGAAGGCCACAATATAAAGTTCGATGGTGCCAAAGATTGACACGAAAAATAATCTCTATCATATAATTCTTTAAAGTCAACAATTAATTTAATGGTAAGTTTAAATAATAAATCGTCATTGTTCTAATAAGAACTCGCTACCGATCTAATAAACAATCGTCATCACTTGTATAATCAATCATCATCGTTTTTATATTTATATTTAAAATTATCAATATATTTTGTTTTGTATATTAGAAAGGAGTTGGTTAGAATATCTTTTTACCACTTTACAAACCTTGTCAAATTTACCTTTAAGAGAGCGTTATCGCATTTTTAAGAGGGCAATAATCTTTCCAACAGTGAAAAATAATGAAGTGATAATAGAAAAATATTTGAACTTACAATAGATTTGAGAGCTTGAAGATAGAACAATTGAACGTCACCACCTTCAAAATGTCCCCGCCTTCAAGCGAAATGTAAAAAGTAAAACAATAAAAGAATACAAAGCTTGATTTATAATTTTTTTATAGGTATTTATTAGCTTGGGAGTAATTTTGGCAATTCATAAATACGGTTTTGATAAATTTTTTGCTGGTGGAGGACGGAAAAGGTAAACTTGACACTAGCGATTTTGAAAATTTCCGATCATATATTTTAAAATAAAGAACAGTCCTTAAATATTTGGCGGTTTAGCCTATACGATCCTATAAATCTAATATGTTTGGGTTATTAAATGATTTAAATCCTTGACCAAATACAACATTAAACTTGTGAAAATAAAATGCGTACACTTTTTGCAAGTGACGATTTCGACTTTGCAATTTATGATACCATTGTTAACACTGATGAATGACTTGAATCGCACAATAGAGATTATTTTTTTTTCCAATCTTTTATAAAATTGATCTTAAAATTATAGTCAACATATCAAAGAGTCAAATGTTGATTTCACATGACACATCTTCAAAGGGGCAGTGATTATAAAGAACTATGAGAAGAGTTCTTAGATCACTTTTGAGAAATCAACATTTGATCGTTTGATAGGGTGACCGTTTGTGCAATGGATTGGGATGAAAAATGTTCTTGATTGTCCAATTCGAAGCATTCAAAACTTCGATTGCAAAAACCTGTAGTGTAATAATTTTTTTGCCACAGTTGCATCTCCATGTAGGCCTGCCAGAAGAATATTGATTAGGATCTATGGATGGATATGAATAACCCCTACACCATAGGTAGCGCATGGGCCCGTACGCTTAATACCTTACAAAAAGTTAATCATGCACTCTGCATTTAAAAGCCCTTGCCGTCCTTCCTCTGTTGTTTGAAATGATTACCAGGGTGACGAAGAGTTGGTATCCGGTACCCTACTTGAGGACGGTTTTGACGTAATCTAAGATGTCTGATTTAAAATTTATGATCTATAAATCCTTAGTAGATAAGATTGACATAAAATATAATCTTTATCACGTGATTAAATATAATTAAAAGCTAACAAAAATAAATTATATGATAAATATTGTGTTTCGTTCTAATCTTATCTACTAAGAATTTATAGACCATAAATTTTAAATCAGACAGCCTAAATTATATTTTCACATGTTATATGTCCCTAAAATACAAAAGTTTTCTTTAACTTCGATGCAATCACTTAAAAGTGTGTGCAAGTAATGGCTTCCTAAATAAATGTATACCTCTAGGCTTTGGCCATTTCCAATAGACTCGGTTCAGGGTGGAACTTCGGTTATTAAAACCGAAATCGAAATTGATTTTTCAATTTCAGTATCGGTTTACCCAAAACCGATACCAAACTGAAATGGATCAATTTCGATTTAGGTAAACCGATAACCAAAATCTGAAAATCGATATGGAACCGTTCCATACTAGTTTCAGTTGGTTCGGTTCGGTGTGGTTTCCATTTTTTGTTTTAATTTAATTTATAAAGGGATTTTTAATTTTTATCAATTTTTTAAAATTTTGTCAGTTTTCTCCTACTACTATATCGGTTTTCGATACCCATAACCTATAACAAACCGAACCCAAATCAGTTTTCGGTTCTATTTTTATCGGTTTCTATGTGTCGGATTTTGATTTATAAATGTTTTTGTCCACCGCTAGACAGGTTCACCTAGTATCACCTCTAGACTTTGACCATTTAGATCGGATTTAGATATGTGACAAGTGATAACTTCCAAGGCGTGGTCGTCTGAGATGTCCAATCAATATACTGGCGGGCAACCACAGGTTGATTTTTCAATGAGTTACAATACAGACCAACCAATATCATCAATTTTGTACACGTGGCATTATTTTTGATATCACGTGATATCATGTGTTCCGTAAGGCTATCATTTAGACCAGATTCAACCGTAAAATTATATTAAAATAGCTATTAACGATGACTCTATTATTCATCAATTAAGTGTTAAGTGTTGAGTATAAAATGAACAATGATCAATCAACTAACGGCATCTCTAATATCATCGCCAACAAACTTTTCTTTATATTGGATGGTTGGTTTTTACTTTTTAAGGCATTGCATCCAAGAGGCACATATTTAAAGAGGGTAGCTTTAATTGTAGACACGAAATCTTCTATGACACTTGATTGATTGCTTCATATTAGATGAGAGCAACAATAGATGAGAGCACCTAATATTCTTTGTTGCTCCAAATGAATATGAGGAGAGGAAGAAAAAAAGAGAAGATATTCTTTAAAAGATGAAAAATCATGCTCTTTTAAATATGTCACTTTACCTCTCTTATTACTTTCAATCTTTCCCTTTCTCCCTGCACTTTGTAGTAATAAAGAGTTTACATGTGTTAGCAGGTCCCCATCTTCTTTGATAATATCTCGCTACCTGTCTTAGTAGATATCCCTTCTCCTTGATAACTCCTTGCATAGAAAGATTTTATGCAAGATTTACCTGTTCAGTAATTTTACCCTTTTCTCTACTCACTCCTTGTTATAGCTGATTTTATTTGCTCTGATAGAGAGCTAGTAAAGAGCAGAGAAATTACTACTAGAGTAGGTAAATCCTCATTTGCAGGGAGTTAGAAAAGACAATGAGAATCAACTAAAATAGCTAAACTTCGTGACAGAGACTAACAAAAAGCTATGTCATACGTAGCCAAAGTCTCCCATAGTCCATAGCTTTTAAAACGTGATTTTAGATTTAAAATTATTGTTCGGTAAGAAGTTGGTTCAACCTACATGTAGATTCTCAGGGAAAACATAAAATGGTTGGTAAAAATCTCGAAGATAGCTGATCTTTAGCATTGAATTTGGTTCAATTATAAAGCAAGGAGAAAAAAAAATATTAAAAGTTTTAAAACTCAAACTTCAGAGAAGATAGAGAAAAGGAAAACCTATAGGCTGCACCAAATTTTTTCAACCCCAATTATCTACCAAAAAAAAGATATGAAAAAACGAAGATTAGCCATACAAATATCGGTTAGCAATATATATATATATATATATATATATATATATATATATATATATATATATATATGGGAGCCGGTTAAGTCCTCCAATGGAGGACGATGACCACCCTCCAAGATCCACGTGGAGCTCCACGTTGCACCCAAAACGCTTTTTGGGTGCCACATGGAGCACAGGTGGACAATTTAAATCAATATTAAAAAAAAATCAAAAAAAAAAAATTTAACCCACAAGTCAAAATTTGATGATTTTCATTGGTTCACATTTCACGGTTCAAAAAAATTACAATGGAGATGAGTTTTAAAATTTCTTTTTTCAAGATAATCTAAGCAATGCACCCAAGGTCCACGTGATATCGAAACAATATTTTGGGTGCCACGTGGAAGGTTGGAGGACGGTGACGGTCCTCCAATAGAAGACGAAACCCTTTTCCTATATATATATATATATATATATATATATATATATATATATATATATATATATATATATAATCAGTTTGGCCAAAACTGATGTGCATCAGCTAGGGCTGAGATTTAAAACAGATCAATGGACATGCATGTTCTCTATGGATGTCAGAAATCTGAATCAGTATCAGTTAGGGCCGAGATTTATTAAATTCGGAAATAGTGTTATAATATGGACAATTTTTTATAGACAATTTTACAGGTTGCTAATGTGGCGTGATATAACTGGCTGCACACATAGTAATAATAGGGCCTAAGCACTACAGCCCATCACATTGCTCCATATAAATTGTTTACAATATTGTCTGTGAAAACTTGTCCAACATTTATAATTTTCCTATAATACTATGAGTTAATCAAAATTTAAAAAAATATTTGCAGGATTCAAAAATTCTTCAAGACTTTTCTTAATTTGAGGAGTTTTTCAATTTCATCCCAAGTTCTACAATTGCCATCTTCCTCAAATAGTTTCTTTATTACGCATGCGAAACATGCATGTAATGCACTTATTGTGATATTTGAAGTTATAGTTTTTAAATTTTAAATAGGTATATATATATATATATATATATATATATATATATATATATATATATATATATAAACTATTTATTATTATTTTATACTCATCAATCTATGTTTTAATTATTTCTTAAATCTTTCCTACATGTATCCAAATTAGGGTGAAGTCACTGAACTAACACCAACCTAATGATTGCGAAATCCGAACTTAATTACTATGGGCAAAATGAGAATGGCGATTAATGGGAACGATGATACTAATTATTGATGGGAATTAATGGGAACGATGATATCAATTACTGATGAGCTAAGCTTTAAAATCGGATTTGTTTGATAGAAAATATTATTTTTGGGTCAGGTAAGGGCTAAAATCTAGCCCGGTCGGACCAATTGAGAGCCCTAAATTATGACTACTGTAGTAACATTATTGGATAGGCAGATACAGACAAAATTCATAATATCCCTTTAAAGTGAATAATTCTTTATTAGTCCACTTGAAGTCAAGCTGCTGCCAAATCGCCATTAGCCATGCAAAGACAAAAAAAAGAAATGTAAAGAACCATCCACGTGGCAGCATTCAACCTTTGATCGTACTCAAAGCTTATCCACAAGAAACTTATCAGGATACCACACGTGGCACATCAGATTCAATACCTCCAATAATCTCGTGTCGGCAGCTGCGTTGCTATGAGTTTTGACGGCGACTGTTGTGAGCCATCCAAACGTTTAGTAACGTTGACTTCACGTGCCATGTAAGATTGTCACGTGTGGCAGTATTAGCGTTTTCCTCGTTTACAGGTGGGCCCCACTGAATTGTTAGAAAATTTCAAAGGTAGATGAGCCGGCCAGCTTTCCGACTCTTCGAATAAAGCGTGTCGGGGTTCAGGACCACGCGCCACCAACTTCGGTTGGTGCCGCGTCTTTTTCTGTATTTACTATTGTGCCCTTAATTGGCTTCTATTATTGAAGATGGATCTAGATAGTGTCGGTTACGAACACTGACAAAGCCGATAACTTTACTTTGTATTGGACCGATACAACCCTTTTTTTTTTTTTTTTTTTTTTAATTTGTAGGAGAATAGAGATCAAATTTCATACACGTTGCACCCCAATTAACCAATTGAAATTTCTAAATTGCAGGCCAGCATATATATAGAGATCCAACCCAATATTAGTGTGTTTATCGTTAGTTTTGTATGTATGTGGCTCACTCGTTCATTATCCATTCCGGTCTAAGTAGTTTTGTTAATATAGTGTTGATTCCATTCTAAGTAGTTTTGTTAATGTGTTGGGGTCGTCGGGCCAAAATTTTGTGTAAAATCAACCCAACTGATTTGGAACCCCCTATTTTCGTTGATTTTATATGTAAAATATCAAATTTGGGTCGGGTCAACTTGACCTAACCTGAATTTTGGTCGATCTGACATTTGAGCTAACTCAGCCCAAGGGTCATGTTGGCTACTTATACCTGTTACGTGCCTTGATGGGTCAAGTTTATATCCCTGAACTAGTAAAAATCTCAGGTCGGAAGTTTAAATATTTGGCCAAATTAGATCATTTTATATTATTTATAATATTTTATATAAATGACCATCACTTATATCATTCTTAAACTAAAAGATTAGCCGTATCAAAATTTTGGAACTATTGTATCAAAAAAGTAAGCGTCTTGGATTATAGAGACCAGGCACTTTATCGATAAAAAGTCACAAGTTAGGCCTATATTCTGTCCATCCCTCCGTAGCACATGTTTTTATCTAATACAAACCATTGTACATATCTATTTTTATTTAGGGAGTCAATACTTGCACACGTTTTTCACGTGATTGTACTGAATTTAAAGAAAGACTTGATACTTTAGGGACATGAGATGTGTAAAAATGTAATATCGGCTGTTCATGATCAATAGATCTCTGGTACATAAAATTGGAGCAAAACGCGATACTTGTCATATGATCTATTGTAGTCAATTGTTAAAGTATATAATAGCCTTTGACTCCATTTAATCAAATTATGAAAATTATATTTTGTTCTAATCTTTTACAATTGATATCTTTAAATCACGGCTTTCAAATCAAACGACTTAGATGATATTTTCATATAGTAGAGGTCGCCAAACTTATAAGTCTTTCTTTTAAATTCGGTACAATCACTTGAAAAGTGTGTGCAAATAATGGCTCCCTTTTATTCAGTATTATTATTATTATTATTTAGGATTTTTGGCATATACCCCCGTGTTATGCTAATATTATAAGAAACCCCCTGAGTTATGGGTATTTATTCTGCCGCCCATACTTTTGTGTTTCTGTTTCATATAATCCCCTACCGTTAACTAGCCGTGAGTTTATGGACAGAAAGCCTATTTTGTCTTTAATGAAACTAATATTTTAAAAATAGCACCATTCTAAAAGGCCCTTCATTCATCTATATTTACAATTCATTCCATTAAAGTTTATAAAAGGCCCTTCATTTACCTTTATTTACAAGTCATGCCATTATAATTGACCACATTCTAAAAGGAGTACCTTTAAATCCACCCACAAAATCTTTGAGTTCACCCACGCTGAAACACATCGACTGTATTGAATCAAACGATGGAGATTTTTTATCCTCCCAATATTTCATGAGATCGATCTTTAGATCATGGGTGTACCATCAAACGGCTAAAAGTGACCGTCTAATGGTACGATCATAATCTCAAGATCCATCATGTGAAAGATTGGGAGGATAAATGATCTCCATTGTTCGATTCAATTCAATCAATGTGTTTCAGCGTGGGTGAACTTAAAGATTCAGTGGGTGGATTTAAAGGTACTCTTCTAAAAGGCCCTTCATTCACCCATCACATTCAAGACTCATCTGATGGGTGATTCCCCCATTAAAGCATGCCAACGTTTGGACGAATACTCAACTAATAGAAGATTTGTGGCAAACGATGTAATTATTCTTGAAAAGAAAACCTTCAATCAACATGTTCCACTCAAAATACTTGTCCCTCCAATTTCCTATATGATTCAAGATCTATTTTTAGGAATTTGATTGCCTAACCGCGTCTGCTTCCATCCACCGAATCTTTGAGTTCACCCACTCTAAAATACATTGATTACATTGAATAAGACGATGGAGATCGTTTAGGCATACCATTAGACGATCAATGTTTTATTTCGTGGCACGCATCTCAGAAAAGTGACCTTAACATCACGTATACGGTTAAAATTAATTTTAAGGTCATTTTTTTGGGTGTGTACCACATGAAATAAAAAATCAACCATCTGATGGTGCCACCATGATCTCAAGATCCATCGTGTGAAAGGTTGGGATGATAAACAATCCATCGTCTGATTCAATGCAATCAACCGTCTGATGGTGTCACCATGATCTCAAGATCCATCGTGTGAATGGTTGGGACGATAAACGACCTCCATTGTCTAATTCAATACAGTCAACAGTCTGATGGTGCCACCATGATCTCAAGATACATCGTGTAAAAGGTTGGGAGGATAAATGATCTCCATCATCTGATTCAATGCAGTCAACCGTCTAATGGTGCCACCTTGATCTCAAGGTCCATCGTGTGAAAGGTTGGGACAATAAACGATCTCCATCGTCCGATTCAATGGAGTCAATGCATTTCAGCGTGGGTGAACTCAAATATTTGGTGGGTGGATTTAAAACTACTCTTTTTTGTAAGTGGATGGATGAATTTAAAATTACTCTTACCACATGTAGAGGGTGACAATTTAGTAAGTTAATTTAAAAAATGATAAATATGGTATTTAGGCTATTCTTTAACGACTGATTAATCATTTAAAGTAGCATCCGTTAAAGATGATGTTTTATGAACACCAAAATACTAACTCAGGGGGTTTTAAATAAATAACTATAATTGGGGGAGTTATTTGTAATACCAACATAATTAAAGGGAGTATTTGTAAAAAACCTTATTATTTATTAGTTGATCCAGTAGTTGATCAAAATTGTCCCCATAGCCAAAGATAGAGGTTTTTTTTTCAGCCGGGGCATTATAACATTAATGGGCATCAATTTGAAATACTCACAATGATGAAAGATGTATAATAATAGGACTAAAATCTCGCGTCTCAATGCAAAACTCTATCCCAATCCTTAAATCGGCCGATTATACTCGGTCTGATTATTAATCAAGCCGGACCAGCTCATTGATAAATCGGGTTTACTTTAGCCTAAACTTGGATAATTGCTGGTCAGGACAGGCTGGCCTGTTGGCTAACTCAGCAATATATATACTTATAAAGATGACTCGGCTCAAAGAGAAATTGCTTATAAGTGAATCTGAATCATCCTATTGATAATCTTTAATTTCAGTCATTAAAATTAAAAATAATAATTAATATTAAATTTTGGAGATATGTGCTTTAAATCTTTCCAAAATATTATTTTTGGGCATATTGTATACACCATTTTAATTAGAACATTTAGTACAGGGATTCGATATAACAGGTGGCAAGCTAAAGGCTATTGTATAGCCTATTTGTTGGCTTTTATGCATTTTCTATTTGGCACGCCATACGACGACACCACCGCATTATGTGGACGCCGCGTCACACCCTAGACACACGTTTTCGTTATGACAATTGTTTCTTTCTTTGTGAAAAATAAAAATATTCGTTTAAAACCTTTTTCCAAAGGGCACCCTTATTCATGCCTACGAAATTATTCTTATTCATGCTATAAGAGTCTCCGGTCTAAGTTTTTTATTCCATGTGATTAAAGTGTCATTTTGTGGATATTTGTGTCAAATCGAATATATAATTGACCTTCTCTTAGCATGCACATGATCTCAAGAAACCTTGCGTCAAATATTGGAATTAAAATCAATCACCGATGAAAAAAAAAAGTTTATGCGGCACTATTCTCACATTTACAATATAAAAAGAGAGCTATTATTTGCACTTGATTTTTAAGTAATTTCACTTTGGTTAAAAAAAGACTTTATATTTTAGGGACATGATATATAAAAATATAATTTAAGCCGTCTGATTTAAAGTTCATGATCTATAGATTCTTAATGGATACGATTTGGCATAAAATATAATCTTCATTATATAATTAAATATAATAAAAGGCTATTTGATTGAATGATTGACAACAATAGATCATATGATAAATATTATGTTTAGCTCCAATCTTATTCAGCAAGAATCTATAAATCATGAAATTTAAATCAATTGGCCTAGATTGCGTTTTCACATGTCACATGTCTCTACAATACAAAGTCTTTCATTAACCTCGGTGCAATCACTTAAAAAGTGTGTATGCAAGAAATGGCTCCCTATAAAAAATTACTATTTAAAAAAAAACATGGGGAAAAAAAAAACTACATTTTAAGGTATTTCCAGAATTGGTATTGGTCTCAGGTATCGATTTGTTGAGGACCAATACAACTTGGCCGATACCGATACGTTTCTGTTTATTTAAAATAAAATAAAATATCTATGTCTAGATCGAAACTGAGACGTATTGGCCGATACCCGATATGCATTGGCCGTTACACTATCTGATACCAGAGTTGGGATACTGATACGTATCGGTATCGACCGATTTTTGATACCTTGGGTATTTCAAACCTTTTATGAAAAAAATAGGGTTTAAACACTACAAAAACTAATACTATAGCGGCAGCTAAAAACTGCCGCTATTAATAAAAAATTGTTGTTATTAGTCCGATCACTTTCAAAAACTGCCGCTCTTGTCACTACCGAAAATTACCTTAAAAGCAAGTGTCGCTAAAGCACCTTATTTTTGTAGCGAAAAAGAGTTCATCTTTTCGAAACACTGATTTTGATAACTGTTTCAGCGATCTAAAGATTGTAATATTGCCAACCATCCATTGGCCTACATGCCCAATCCGTGTTGGTTTCATTAGTTGTTTATGTGCTCATTAAAATCCAATGGTTATATAACCAAGGTATCAAAAATCGGCCGATACCGATATGTATCAGTCCAATAATATCGGTGTCCTATATGGGGTATCCAATATTGTATCGGCCAATACATCCCGATTTTGATCGAGACATTGAGTTTTCTTTTAAAAAGAAAAAGAAAAAGGCCGATACATATCGGTATCAGTCGATATGTATCAGCCGAGTCGTATCGGCCTCAAGCAAACCAATACCTGAGACCAATAATGATTTTGATACCTTACATATAACAAGGGATTTGGCATTATATTCTAATTACGGATAATAAATAAAATAAAATAAAACACAATGAGTACCTGTGTTCGCACTTACCGATTTCCTGAAAGCTCCCGCCTATTAAAAGCACCCACCAACATGTGGGCATTCACTTAACATTTGACTATTTTATTTTTTCTACAATACCTGAAAGCACCCTCCTACTTGACACCACGGTCGTTCTTCTTCTTCTACGGCCACCCTTTTCTCTGGCCACCTTCTTCTTCGATCACCTTTTTCTTAAGTCATCGCTCAAGAAAATCTCCAAAGTGCTATCTTTTTCTTCTTCTGCCTCTTCGGTGACTTGCAACATCGAAGATATTGTTAAGAGTTATTTGTTATATTATTATATTGATGTAATGTGTGTGGTATAAATTGTGGGTGTATGTGTAGTATGGTCTATTAATTTAAAGGCTAATGAAATTAACTAATCTCATTAAGTCATTTTCTTCTAACTTTTTTATCTCGTCTCTTTCTTCTTCTACTTGTAACCGTAACACTAAACCCAAACTAATCAACCTAAACAAAACCCTAATACGAAGGGTTCAATTTCTTTTGAGATCATCGAACTCTTCTTCTCCAGCAACTTGCAACAATGAAAAAATCACTGAATTATTAATCACAAACTAAAAATAAATAAAAGAAACCCTATCAACCAAAAAATAATAATCTAAGAAACCTTAAAAAAAATCTTAAAACTTAAAAAAACTGTCGTTGCACTTGTGACAGTAGGTATCAACTGTCAGTTGTGTTAGTAGTGAGCATCCACTGTCAGTCTTTTACATCTAACAAGGGTTCTATTGTTAGATTATTACATCTGACGGCGGGGGTCTACTGTCACAAATTTAGGAGGTTTCTTTTAAGTATTATTATTATTTTTTTCAAATTATATTTTAAAGGATTTTATTCTTTGTTTTGTAGGTTTTAATTGGAGGAAGAAGATGGTGCTTCAGTGATGTCAGCCTCCTCGTTTCGACTGGCCGGCGTTGAGGAAGAAGATGGAGAAAGGAAAAAAAAAAAAAGGTTTCTTCGATGATGCTGGTATCATTGTCGTGTTTGCTTGGAGTTGAGGAAGAAGAAGAAAGGAGTTATTCAATGATGTCAGTGACGTCATTACAGTTGCAAGAGTTGACAAAGAACTAGAAGAAGAAAAAGAAAAGAGGAAGAATGAAAAAAAGGGTTTTATATATGTGGGTGCCCACCAAGAAACTTATTGACTGCTTGGAATCTGACAAGGGAGATGATTCCCTTCTCCCAATCTTCAACAAAGTGGATATTGAGACCATGAGTTAATCATCAAATGTTCAATTTTTAATTCCACGTGGCATAGCACTAAAAACATGCTTGAGAGCCACTTTTTTTAGATAATTGCCATGTGGGGTAAAAATTTGAAAGTCTAATGGTACACTCATGATTTCTCCATCCTTTGTGTGCAAGATTAAGGTGCAAAACAATCTCTATTGTCAGATTTAAAGCATCCAACAGATTTCATTGGGTTTCAGATGTGGGCGCCCTTACTAATACTGCAGGCGCGAACAGGGGTAACTTTTTTTTATACAGTAAGGAATTGTTGGAGTATCCCACCCGGCGATGATGGCTTTGAAGCGGAAGAGGGGGAAAAATACTATTATATTATTATTATTATTTTGATATAATTATTATATTATCTTTGACTCATCATCACATTTGCATATGATGGATCACCAAGCCTATATAAATTATGGCAATGCGTAAATAAAAATATTAATAATAAATACTAAAAAGTGTAGTGGTATCAATAGGACAGTTGCATATAGAGGACGGATTTTATGCCGACAAAGGGCATATGGCTAATGTGGCCTGATTGCCGGTGGGGTGAGCTCAATTAATGTAGTTAAGTGTAGTTAGTCACATGACGTCACATCAGTTGCTTGCACTTTGCCCTCATAATTCTGTCTTATGAATATTTTTTTTTGGTATAAATTACTATGATGGTGCTTAATTCATACGATCAAATATTATTCTCCTACGGGCTAGAACTATAAATGGAGATGGAGGGGTGGGGGCGTCAAAAGGTTTAGGTCACGGGTTGGAACCCGCAGCTCAACTACTTAAAGAGACAAAATGTAGACCGCCGCTAAAATCTTATTAAACAATCAACTAAAGTGATGTAAACCCAATGTTCTTAAATGCAGAGTAATGATGTGATAGGATAACATAAAAATTAAGATGTTTAAAATTATAAAAATTACCCTATTGGAGAATAGGCCGGTCAAACTTGACCAAAAAGTTTGAAGATATATATATATATATAAGTGTTCCCCATCTTTTTTTTTATTAGAACACTTTTATAAATAGAGGTTAAGATCAAATTACCTAATTGGCTAAGTAACCCTATGAACCACTAACATCTACGAGGCAAATCGGTTGACGATTTGATTCGTTCCATTGAACGGGCCATTCATTTGCAAAGTATAGGATAATAAGGTTGCCTATGGCATAGGCCGCATAGCTCTCTATTAGCCTTTGTCACATCAGTTCACCTGTTTTAGTCTTTTATTTATTTGGGTTAGCATGGGATATAAATTTCTAGGGTGACCTCAAGGGAGAGACGGGATTCAAACTCAAGTCTTTTAATTTTAAAAGCAAGTACCTGACCAGCTCGCCAAATCCCTTAAGGTTTGTTTTAGTCTTTTATTAGAATACCTTTATAAATAGAGGGTAATATCAGGGTACCTAATTCACTAAGTAACCCTATGAACCACTAACAACTACGAGGCAAGTCAGTTGATGGTTCGATTCGTTCCACTGAACCGGCCATTCATTTGCAATGTATAGGATAATAAGGTTGCGTATGGCATAGGCCGCATAGCTCTCTGTTAGCCTTTGTTATAACAGAGTTCATCTATTTTAGTTGGTTATCTTTCTCTTTTTTAACTCCCTGCAAAGAAGAATTTACCTGCTCTAGCAATAATTTCCTGCTCTCTACTACTCCCTATTAGAGAGCAAATAAAATCTGTTCTGGCAAGGAGTGAGTAGAGAGGATGGTAGAATTGCTAAAGAGGTAAATCTTGCATAAAATTTCACTATGCAAGGAGTTATTAAGGAGAAGGGATACCTGCTATAATAGGTGATAAGATGTTAGCAAAGAGAATGAGAACCTACTAAAGTAGGTGAACTCTACTATGACAAGGGCTAGCAAAGAGCTATGCCATACGCAGCTAAAGATTCCAACCTGTCAGTAAGGGTGACAATGGGCTGGGCCGGGCCTCAATTAATTGGTCGGCTCGACAAAACAAATTCAATGTCACACATCTTACCAGTTAAATATACGTGCTTTTGCTCTAAAGTTTATGCATATTTTATTATATACAATATTGAGATGTAAAATTTATAACATTTATTTACGAATTATAAATATATAATACATTAGGTATAACCTTTTATTTAAAAGTTATAAAAATATTATATTTATTTATTTAAAACTCATCCTACTATCAGGGAATGGGTTGGGTTGAATGTAGCAAGTTGCAAATTATAAAAATATTATATTTATTTATTTAAAACTCATCCTACTATCAGGGAATGGGTTGGGTTGAATGTAGCAAGTTGCAAATTATGAATCTATATTCGGATTAAGCGAATTAGCAAATCAAGTAACATTGGTTAGTAGAACTTATGAAATTTAGTTGCAATCTTTTAAGATAATTAATTAAAATTGTTTCTAAAATAAATCTAATCTAACCTAATAAGCCTACATATCACATGATTTGTATCTTAAAGATAATTTGATACTAAATCAAACAATCGAACTTCATCTCTAATGTCTGTCAAATCACTACACCTTTTATGCATGTGGTGTACATCTATGATCAATCCAAGTCATCCAAAGAACAATACTTAAACTAATGTATTAAGCGTGCTTATTAGAGAATCATGAATGATTTGATATAGGCACTTATTTGGATTCAGATTTGAATCCTCTTATTGTCATTTTTTTTAGTTGATTTTAGTCTCTATGATGTATGTATTATCACTTAATAGTAAGAGGAAATTTCTAAAATCTTGTTATGACATGGGTCTCTCTTGACCCTATATGATTGTGATAGATATGTGAAGCACCAAATACACTACATATGCACATACCTTATCAATTTCGACCAGTCGAGATGGGCTTTCTTCAGGTTCCTTCAGGGAACTCGACCGATTGAAACTCAATTTTGACCAGTCGAGATATATTTTCCTTCTGGTTTTTCTTCTTCTCTAACCTCGATCGGTTGAAATCCAAATTTGACCAATCAAGATTGACAGTTTATGAACTGTATTTTCTTTACAATATGATTTTTAAGTTCTTTTCACGGGGACATCCGATTTAAGCGAATCAGAACTCAATCCTATAATTTTTTGACCTTTCAGACACAATCGGAATGTCTGTTACCTCTTTTAAGGTTCTTACGATCCTTGTATGGACACGTGTATTTCTTTAGGGTCCAAAATAAATCCGATCATAATACCGATCAATCATCAAGTTACATAGACACAACTACCTCCAAAAAAGAGTAGTTGGACTCAATCATAGAATAAAAGTATTTAAATATTTCTTATGCTTTTTTTTACTCAATGTTTCATATTCTATGCTCTATATTGATTTCATTATGTTCACAAAATGCTTAAGGTACATGCAATAGTTTCTTTCTTATATATGTTTCAGCTTTATCATATGATATTTATTATGTAGAAAATTACGATAAGACATGCATGATAAGTTAAGGAATAAAATATGACCCATGACATAAACCTTCGTCATGGTGGAGTTTCTTTTACGGTCACATAAAACTTGGAATGTAGGCATCCATATACGGATGCAATACCTCTATGGGAGTATGAGTTGTCACACAATGTACATCCTGGTTACTACGGGACCCTTCCCTTGAAAAGCGTGATTTAGTGAAACCTATCGCACCGTGGCCCACTCCAAGTTAAGTCATAAGAAAAAAAATGAGAAATGAATATGCTAAAATACAGATATGATAAGAAAGTGGAGACTTAAGCTCACGTCAATATGAAATCGGGGCAGAGACCTAAGCCTAGAATCAAATAATGATATGATAAGATATGTTGTGAGGGCCAACTGACACAAATTAATGTCTACACGTGTCATACCTTACGAGCCACCATAAGGGTCTAACGTTTGTAGTCAAGACGGCTTTTTAAGACAATATGTATAACTTTGTTTTCAACTAAGGGGACACTTTCAAGTTAAGGGAACCTTTTGTATTGATGCGCGCAACCTCATATGACTGGATGATGATTTATGTTATGTTATGAAGGTTAAGTGATTATCTACACGTGAATCTCGTGTGGTAGGCTTGAGCAACGACCCTGACACAGGCCTTTTAATTAAGATAAGCGAAAAACGAAATACGTTGTATAGACATATGGAGCAATAATAAGATTTTAGATATGTCAAGTATGATAAGTTGAGAAAATAGATAGGCAATGAAATAAAAAATAGATGCATCATATATATTTTCTGCTACGAGATTGCCTTTTAGTTTGATTATGATATGTTATGAGATTATCGATATTTTTGTCATCATATAAAAATGTTTGGTTTTATCTTAAAAATTATTGCAATTCAAGCAATTGTACACGCAATCACTTGGGTAAGTTATGATGGATCGATTGTGCAACTTACCGAGTTTACGCGACTGAGTAAACTCACCCCATGAAATCTAATAGTTGTAGGTGAGAACACAATTCACTCTACCTTTGATGATGTAAAGGTAGCTGTACCTGAGGTGGCTTATGAAGATGAGGACGTCGGCTACCACTTGGATGATGGCGTATATCCGATAGACTATTATGAGCCTTGAGAGTTCATTTAGCTCTAGACTCGATCATTTTTCTTTGAGAGATATATTCAGTTGATTTATTTTTGTACATCTTATGGGATTAACATATGAGACGATTTTATCTTATGTGAAACTTCAGTATTTTATATCATAGATGCGTGATTAGGAAATTACCTTATTAATTGTTATCTATGCTTCCGTTTTTACTTGTGAGTCATTTAATTAAATATTTAATTGTCTCGATCTAATTCTAAAATGATTTATAGATTATGTATATGTCCGCTTATCGCCTCAATCAGTGTGTAGTGTTGTTACACAGAATTCTAGGTCTTTATGATTGATTAGGATTTTAGGTCGTGACAAATCTCTTTCCTTTAAACTTTCTTTTCTAGCCTCGTTAAATTTTTCCTAATACTTGAAAAACCCAATGCTTAAAATTTCCTATCTAAATACCCCTTAACCCAAATAGCGTAATAACTAACAAATTTACTTATTATATATAGCCAATAAACACAAAGGTTACCTTTATTTAGAAAACAAGATTTTTTCTTTTCAACTCGAGTTTCACAAGCTTAAGTTGTTGACTGATTTGAATCGGATAATAGAGATCATTTTTCACCTCAATCCTCCATACAACAAATCTTGAGATCATGAGCTACCTTCATGTAGTTAGATTTCGATTCTAGATGGCACATATCCAAAAAACTGAATGTGATCAATAGCATATATAAAACGTAATTTTGTTATTACGTCAAATGTTTAGGGTTGAGGGGTATTTAGATAAAGAATTTTCAAGTATTGGGTTTTTCATATATTAGGAACAAATTAGTAGAGGTTTAGAAAAAAGGTTTTAAGGGAAGAGACTCTAGAAATTTCACCTAACACTAATTAGATTGGGTTAAAAAATGTGCCATACGGCTTGGAAGCAGGGCTGACCCTGGGGCAAGGCCCATTAGGCGGCCGCCTTGAGCCCTCAAATTTTTGCGGCCCCCTATTTTTGAAAGCCTTTATGGGCAATTAATTAATATAATTTTCAATGTATTAAAAAATAAATTTGGTCAATGAGTTACCTGGTTAAGCTACTTGTGTTATTTTACTTTCTACCCACTAGGTTCTCATGCCCCATATTTATATTTTTTATTGGTCGGATCGGGTCTCTATCGGGTCAGTGTTGGTCATGGGTCGGGTCATTTGCCTCACTAGGCCAAACTGGCCATATGTATTGACCCAGTGGATTCTCTAGCTACATTTTAATCGGTTTGGATTTATTTGATCAGATCCTTTATATATATCTATATATATATATATATACAAATTTTTTCTTATTAAATGGCCCAACTTAAAATAATGATCTCGTGCTCGTTTTAGCTCAATTTTTAGCAAATGACCTATCAATTTGGATCTACTTGACGAGAGCTATCCACATAACCTATTTATAGAATACTTTTGAGACTGATAAAATGCTAAAAATGGCGGGAAAGATTCAATGACAGTTAAAGTGCTAAAAAATATCATAGTATTATTAGTTGGGTTACTCGATCGGTGGGGTACATTCTACTATTTAACTTTTCTCTTTTTGTATTTTATTTTCCTTTAATATAATATTTTTGTTAACTTATTAGTAGGGCTGTGTATTTTTTGGACCGAACCGACCAAACCGAACCGAACCGCCGGGTTTGGTCCAGTTTGGACGGGTACCAGTGTGGGTTTGGTTTGGAAAAAAGGAAAACCGAAAAGTTTCGTTTCGTTTCGTTTCCAAGCCCCCCCAAGCCAAAATCAAACCGAACCAAACCGTATGTAGTTTGTAAGTAATTATATATATATATATATATATATATATATATATATATATAGGCGGGAATTTTGATTAATTTTAAAGGGCATTTAAGTAAAATATATATTTTTATATAAAATCCTACCCTTGTCTTTAGCCTATTCCTAAATCCTAAAGCGGTAAAGAAGAATTTATAGAAAAATCGGTTGAGAAATTGAGAAATTTTTGATGTGCAAGTAGAACTTATACGAAAATCAAAACCGACTGAACCAACCGAACCAAATTGAATTGGGTTGGTTTGGTTTAAGAGTTGGACGGTTTGGTTTGTGGTTTTGGTTCAAAACCGACCAAACCAAACCGAATACACCCCCACTTATTAGTTGCTTTTCCAAATTATAAACAGTAGAATGTAAAATGTAGATATTCATAATCTATGAGCAATTATGGTGACAAATTTTATTTTCAGCAATAATTCGGTATCAAGGGAAAAATTCAAAAATAATTTGGAAGTACAAAAAAAATTATATATAAATTATATTCAATATTTTTAAAAATTTATTTATTATGCAAAAACTAGTAAAATAAAAGAAAATTTATTAAATTAGACAAAATTTCGTTAATTTGCGAAAATTAATAAAGTTTGATGTTTTCGGAGAAATCATCAAACTTTTGCTGAAGCTATGTCCAACTATTATTTTGGTAAATTTCAGCGAAATTTTAGAAAATATCAAAAAAACTTGTCACTATAAGAAAAATGAATATTATTTTATTTAAAAAAAAAAAAAATATGGCAAAATTTATTTTTTAATTAATATGAAGAAGGGATTTTAGGGACTGGCCTTGAGCCCCCAAAATCTGAGGGCCCGCCATCCTTGGAAGTTTGATTATAAAGGTTAACAGCGTGCTTGGTTTGAGTCAAAATGAATTGATAATAGGGTAGGCCTACCCTGCAGCGTCTAAAATAGGATTCTCCACTTGGCGTGCTCTTATGCCACCCTTGGGGTAGGTATTATCTATTGATGTCGGTGACTGAAGTCATATATCATAAATCTTAAATTAAATTTGAGTAGATATTCCAAAACCATTTTATAAACAATTCAAATGATATTTAATGGTTTTAAGATATAATTTGAGTAGAGCTATATTCCAAAACCATTTGAATTGATGGTTTTAATGTATTTATAACGGAAGATTTATCTTCCTTGAAATTGGTGACTGCTTGTTTTATTGGAGATTTTTTTTACCTAAATTTTATCTCAAGATTATGACTCACCTATAAAATGATTATATGTTAATTTTACGTGAAACACATTTCCAAAAGTTGACGACCACTTTTGAAAACAGCGTGTCACATGAAATCAACATCTTTCAATATGGTAAGTGGGCATCATTACAAAGTTGATTGTGTGAATGATTGGGATGAAAATGATCTCTATTGTCCGATTCAACACAGTCAACAATTTTAAGGGTAGAAACTCATAGTTGCATACCTCTGATATAAAATTCTCCAAATTAATCAAAATATTTAAAAAATTCTCAAAACGGATGAAGTCGCTTGTCCTGTGAGATTAATCCGGCCCTACTTAAAACCATGAATGGGTGTTGTGCTCCCATACAAAATTGTGTTACGGAAGAAGGACTAAGTAGCCACCCCGTAGTAACCCACCAGGGGGTTGTGGGTATCTATGCTCCACATGGTCGTGAGTTAAAGTGGCAAATCCCATCTTTTGGGATGACAAGATGCCGCATAAGCTGCGTACTCCTGAAAAACTCGTGGCAGGCGGTGGGGCTTGGGGCCTGGTGTAAGAGCCATCCCACAGTAAAATACATGGAAAACCCATGTCTAAAAATCCGCAGCACATGTAGTACATATGGACCATATACCAAGTATCAATTGGAACAAGTCTAGGGCTGTCAACTGGTCCGGTCCATTCGTTACACAACATTGCCGGCCCAGTTTTTTATGAAATGGGACATATAAACGTAGCCATCTGGGTCAGGTCGGGCATGAAGCAGCTGACCTGACCTTCGGGTCGGGTGAACTCGAAGGCCAGATTGAAGGGTTAGGTTGGTTTTTCAGGTTCGGTATGGTTCAGTAAGAAATAGGGTTGGGTCCCGTCGGGTCGATATGGGTGCACTAACCATTTAACCGTGGGGCAGCCATAATTTAGACTCGCCCCGACCTGGCGACACATTAAAAGCCCGACCTCATCTAAAACATTTGTTTGCATCTTACAAGCAATCCTTAATCTTCTATGATACTGAGAGCTCTGGAAGGACAAATGTGGCGACAAATGTGACCAGTATATATGGCTGTAAATACATCAGATCATAGGGTTATATACGTCTATTCACATTAAAATAGCATATCAACCGTTCAACTTAGTACCGAGTCATCACACTCGCTACTACCGAGTCATCACACTCCCTACCGCCTAGCATCCCAACGGAAGCCTTCTATTACATATTGAACAACATATATAAGAAACATAGACTCTGGACTAGTCAAACATAAAATACCCAATCTTACACCGTAAATTTATAAAGCCTAGTGCTATAAATGATTTATACATATGGTGTCTCATAATGAAATATTGCTTCTTGCTTCCGCAACAAGTTGAAGCTCAAAAGTTTTTCCATTTCCCAGCGACCTGACCAGCCTTCCTTCGCCAGCCTGGCTTAAAAGCTCATTTCAAACCCACCCAATCAGTCAAATCCACGTGGCATTTCGTGGCAAAGATTATGTTTTACAGCTGTCTCCTCCATCTCTAATCCTCAGTATATAAAATGCTCACACTTCATCAGACCCTCTCGTCCATCTCTCAGCTCAATCTAAAAAGAAATGACTCCTTTAAATTCTCTCACACTCTTCTCTCTCCTCTTATTTTCTTTCCAAATATACCCTTCTACAGCAACGCCTAGAAAACTCTCTGCCCTCGTTCAACAAGAACCACTCGTTCTCAAATACCACAATGGCCTCCTTTTAAAGGGAAATTACACTCTCAACCTCATCTGGTATGGTAAATTCACCCCAACACAAAGGGCTATTATCGTCGATTTTCTCCAATCTCTAAACCCCACTAAAACCCTACCACCACCATCTGTCTCGTCCTGGTGGCGAACCACGGAGAAGTACAAAACCGGTTCCAGCAAACTCATCCTACGGAATCAAATCCTCGACGAAAACTATTCACTTGGAAAATCGCTCCAGGCGAAGCACCTCACCGCGCTCGCTGCGAAAGCTGCACACCGGAACGCAATCAACGTCGTGTTAACGGCGAAAGACGTGGCCGTCGATGGTTTTTGCATGAGCCGTTGTGGAACCCACGGCTCGGCTAGGGCTGATAAAACCGGGCGGTTCGCTTACGCGTGGGTCGGCAACTCGGAGACGCAGTGCCCGGGTCAATGCGCCTGGCCGTTCCACCAGCCCATGTACGGTCCCCAGACACCGCCGTTGACGTCGCCTAACGGCGATGTTGGGGTTGACGGTATGATTATCAATCTGGCCACGGTATTGGCGGGGACGGTGACGAACCCTTTCGATAATGGGTACTTTCAAGGCCCAGCTACGGCGCCTCTTGAAGCCGTATCAGCGTGCACGGGTGTATTCGGGAAAGGTGCGTACCCAGGGTACCCAGGTACGTTGTTGGTGGACGGGTCGACGGGCGCGAGCTATAATGCCCTCGGGGTGAACGGGCGCAAGTACTTGCTGCCGGCTATGTGGGACCCTAAGACGTCTTCATGCTCCACGCTCGTGTAGGCCATGTACGAAGTGTACGAGAAGCCTCTTCTCTCTCTCTCTCTCTCTCTCTCTCTCTTCTTATCTGTATGTATGTACGCGACGTGTACGTATGTGTTTTCGTATACTTTTGATGGTTTGTCGTATTCTGGTTTATGACTGTAAACAAAAGAAGATAAAAGGAAGAAGTACGGTTAAAGTAAGTACTGCGTCTCTGCCACCATATAACTTTTTATTTTTTAATTAAAATTTTTATTGATATTTTATGCCTTTGTTATAATGATTAGCCTACATCGTTCGCAGACACTTCCGTGTGAAAGGTGACTTTTACGAATTTTAGGGGCCCTGATATGGGTTAGTGTCAGTATTCAGTAACGTTATAGGGTTATAATCGTATGACGCCGGTGAGGCTCCATGGAAGTCTAATTTATGTCATCACATCCAGTGCATGTGTCGCGGATTTGTACGGGTTGGGTTATGTTCTTCATCCGAAATAGGCAGGTGGCCCATCTGATCAAAGATGGAAGGAACAAATGGACGGCTAAATTGTGGACCCACCCCATATCTACGGAGTACCCTGCCTGCCTGCCAGGCTTCAATTGTTGCTTGAGTTAAGTCTAAAATGGGCAGCAAATATGTAATGCAGTGTGACACATATGTATCTGTATGGACTACTCATGATAGAAGACTTGTGTAAAATGGTTGCCATGGATTTTAGTTTTAGTTTTTGTAGCGTTGTGTTAATGGACCGTCGGTTCAGGCTGGGCCTGCTCTGGCCAAAATTGGGCTTAGGATGGTGGCTGTACTTGGCCCAATTAATAGAAAGGCTATAATTTATCCAATGGTCATTGGACTACACTTCAAAACGCATTATGCGTCAAACCCTTTTCCAATCGTACCTGTTTATGCATTACGTAATAGGGTAACGTAGGGCTGGGCATTTTTTGGGCCAAAACTATAGGTGGTTTTGTTTGGTTTGACTGTTTAGATTGCTTTCGGTTCTTGGGCCTTCTCAAGTCGAAACTGATTGCCTTCTCAAGTCGAAACTGATCAAACCGAACTGATTGTAAGTAAATTATTTTTAATATATATATAATTTGAGTCGAGCAGATGATTAGGCCTCAGGTTTTCGGTCCAAAATTTGGGCCTAAATTTAGTGTTCTACAATCTCAATAAATTAGAGGGAAATGTGATGTATTTATTTTTATTATCTGTTTTGAAAAGGGTAAATAGATTATAAAAGTAAAACGAATTCAGAAAAAATAAGAATAGTAAAAGTGTAAAGGAGGTTAAGAAATTTTCAAAAAAAAGAAAAAAAGACTAGGTTAAGAAATTTCAATTTTTTTTTTTTATGTCCAAATAGAATGTATAGGAAAACCGAAATTGACAAAAATAAATTGAATCAAATCGGATTGGTTTGATTTAATAGTTAGACGATTTGGTTTGATTTGGTTTGAACATTTAGAAATCAATTAGAACCGATTTGGTTTGGGGTTTTAATCTAAAACCGACCAAACCGAACCAAATACACCCTTAGGCTAAAGATAGTGTGGTTCCATGGACCAAGTTTGGTGCCTTATGGCACTCCATCATGTGACCATATAAAGAAGCTACTCGTTGATCATAAAACCATTTCGACAAAAAATTAAAACAAGCTATAATACACTTTATGAAAAAATTAAAGGGAAGTTTCCCTAATCGACCTTGTCAAAGTCAGAGACCCTATATTTTCACTTTTACCTAAATCGATCAATTCCAAGCCAAGTCATTGCCTGTCTTTATGAAATGCCGAAAGTACCCCCAATATAATAAATAGTTTGTCAAACGTGCAAATCATTAGGGTTTTACTTTTTACTTTTCGTTCGAAGACAGTGGAAGGCGAGTCGTTTGAAAGTCAGTGATGCTCGATTGTCCAATCTTCAAGCTACAAAATCTATAAGTTAGAAATTAAATCATCTTCCATTGCTATAGAATTTTATCTTCTTCTTTCAAAGGTTTATATTTTAAATTAATTTTTCTTATCTCCATATAACCGACTCTTTAGAGAGTCGATATCGACTATTTAACGAGTCGATATCGATTATACAACGAGTCGTCATCGACTCGTTATACAGTCGATATCTTTCTATTAGATTCTTTTAACCTCATTATAATATACAGTTCATTTAAACAGTCTGTTTTAGTATGAGACTCACTCATTTCTTTTTTATTATAGTTCATTTAACAGGCCGTTAAGATGGTCGTACTTCGACTTATTGTCAAATGTTTCCCTACTAGCATTTTGAAACTCTACGATGACTCTAGCTCGGAGCGAAAAGAGTTGCTAAGAGCATCAGTTTTCAGTGGAATATTCAAAATGTCAAAGGGTGTGGGTTATCTTGGAGATGTCGTTGATCCGATGTTGAGTTTTTGGGTTGAAAAAAATTACTTCGGAATCGGAAAGAGAGATGTCTATCTTCGAAAGATGGATATTGCCTTAATACTGGACCTTGTCGTGGTTGAACCCCAATAGTTTACCTGTTCCGTTAAACCACTGGAAAAGAAAACGATTCGCTACAAATATTTTCGTGGACTACCTAACGGAAAAATTCTTCGATCTCATATAGACTTTGGAATGAGGCCAGCGCAAAGTGACGATGACTTCGTAAAATTGGTTCTTCTATTTGTGTTGTGTACATTTCTTTTTTCCGAGTCCCATCATCAACTGCCGGAAGAGCACGTTAACCTCGCCGATGCCGTCGACAACTTCAAACAAACTCCGTAGGGTTTTCACGTGTATGATGACTTGCTCGAGTATATAGAGAATGACGTGACGAATAGAAAGATTGTCAATAAGGATAAAGCCTTTAAGCCATATAATGTTTATAGATGCGTTTGTGTACTTCAATGGTGGGCCTATGAGATATTATCAAAAATTTCACATGAAAGAACACTACTGAAAAACTCTTTCTCACGATGAAATGGGGTGAGAAGGCTCAATTGAGGACAAAAGGCTTCATTCTTGGTAAGATGCTAAATAATAAGGTATGATGTCTATTTAAATACTTCAAATTTCTAAAGGTAAGGACTGTAAACAGTTGGTAACGACTCTTTAAACAATTGTATAGGGGTAACGACTCGGAAAGAGTCACTACAAACTCTTTACACAGTCAATATCGACTCTTTAAAAAGTTGTTACTGACTCTTTAAATAATCACTACTGACTATTTACAGAGTTGATAGCGACTGCTTAAAGAGTCGGTAACGACTTTGTAAAGAGTCGATGGTGACTTTGTAAAAAGTCGTTATTGAATATTTAAAAAGTTGATACTGGCTCTAATATTTTATTTTCGAATTTCTATTTTTGATTTAGTATTCTCAAATTTTGGTGTTTCTTGTTTCCTTTTTTTGTAAAAGGTATGCGCTCCCCATGAACCTGTTTCCTTCGAGTTGAAGATATCCGTCATAAGAGAATATATACGGGGTCGAAAGGTTGTTTAGAGGAAGAGGAGAGAGGTTGATGAAGAGTTTAAGAAAGCTGTGGAAATGGATGTGTAACCGAAGAAGAAAATAAATTACGTTCCGGTCGAAGATACTGAGGAGGAAGAAGTTGACGGACAATTGACTTTGGAGGCGATATCTAAGGTATATGTTTTAATATAGTTTGTATGAATGAATATAATTTCAACTTTCTAATTGTGTTTTTTTCGACTCAGACGATACCTAAGGAATGGTTACACAAAATCAATCCCGCAAAGAGATACTTGTTCAGCTTTGACTCGGAAGGATGGCGGCTCTTTAATGATGAATACTTTTATGATGTTGACCCAAACTTTATAAAACATAAATAGGGTGGTCAAATCATTCAAGTTCATAATGTTGGCAAACACAGAAGTATTCATTATCTTCATAGAAAATTTTATGAAAACTGTTTTATCTATCATCGCAAAACTGATAGCAGACATTCGCCTTATGAATTATTTATAAGAAATACCCGTTGAATAAACAGTCGGTACCGACCGCATAAACCGTCGGTACCGACCGCTTAAATAGTCGATACTGACTGTTTATGCGATCGTCATCGACTATTTGTACAGTCGGTATCAACCATTTATATAGTCGGTATTGACTGTTTCTGCAGTTGGTATCGATCGTTTATTAAAAAAAATATTTACGAAGAAAATATAAATCTTTTTTATACTGCACCAGTAAGAGACCCAAAGAAACTAAAAATGAAGTTTACACTGAAAAATCTGAACATACCTCGCGTTGCAATGACAAACTGTAGGGTCGTCTTTTCACAATGGCAAAATGCAATGTCGAATTGGGGAAGAAAACGTCGTCACGAAAAAAACTCTTTTTACTAGCTATGACAGATTAAAATGAGAAAGAAGTGGATGTTTTTCAGGGTTTAAGAAAGTCATAAAAGGGGTAAATTTGACCTTTTACTCTCCTTAGGGTCGGCTGGGTTTGGAGTTGGTCGGTTTGGGTAAAGGTGAAAATATAGGGTCTCTGGCAGCAAAGGTGTATCTGATAGGGTCGATTAGGAAAATTTCCCAAAATTAAAATATGCCATATAAAATCATACACTTCATGAAAAATGATCATTAAAATTACATTTGTTTTATTCATTTTTCACACATATGGTTTACCATTCATTTTTCAAATAATTGACACCATTTGCCCCACAAATTTATATAGGGTACGACTATTCTCACCCGTTTTCGAAATAAATACCACACAATTTTTCATAGACGAAAGTTATTGTCTGATTTGAATTAAATGGTAGATATTGTTTTTGTTCCAATCTTCTCCACGATAGGTCTTAACATTATGGAGTGCCTATCAGACGGCCAGATGTTGATTTCATATGACACATGCCCCTAAAAGTGATGGTAAACTCCTTTGCTCATGATCTAGGTCACTTTTGGAGATGTGTGCTATGTGAAATTAACATCTGACTGTCTGATAGATGCGCCACGATCTTAAGATCTATGGTGGGAAGATTGGAACAAAAAAAAAAAAATCTCCATCTTCTGATTTAAATCAATGGTTTTCATCTATAAAAAATTGTGTGGTGCTTACTTCGAAAACGGGTGAGAATAGCCGCCATACCCATTTATATATTGGGTACCTTTGTTTGCTCCCACATGTTCTTTGAAAGCTCCCACGCCGCAAACCCCTTGAAAATCATCGATTACTTTGGATCATATGATGCAAATAATTTTTCAACCCAATTTTCAACAAAATAGTTCTTGAGATCATGTTCCACCTTTCAAATGGTCAGTTTTTTATTCCATGTGTGAGAGATTCCAAAGGCCACAACAATGGCTCTAAATTTACATTTGAGTGTGATGCATATTATATGATTCAAGGGCCATGTTTTAGGTATTTGTGACACATGGAATAAAAAACTGACCGTATGATAGGTGCGCCATGATCTCAAGATCTATTTTGTGAAAGATCGGGGTGAAAAATGATCTCCATCATTTAATTCATAGCAATCAATAGTTTTCGAAAAGTTTGGAAGGTGGGTGCTTTCAGTGAATTTGTAGTCTCAAACAGAGGCACCCATATATATTTTAGGGAGCTACAACTTGCACACGAGATTTGTATCGTGGCACATGGGTTAAAAAGAAAGACGTTATTTTGAGACTTGTGTCACGTAGAACCCCAAGTAAGTCATCTGATTTGGGTGCAAACAGAGGTACCCATATATATATATTTTGAGTACCTTTATTTTCACACACGGATTCTTGCAATCCACCCACATAAGTGGGTGCAAGTTTTAAGAAAATAAAATATTTTTATCCACCCACATATTTAAAACACAATTCAAACGGTTCAGTGCACCCACAGTTATCTTTTGCCATCCACCCACATCGTCTTCCCCAAGCTTCTTTCCACTTGCACTATTTTTGAACTCCTTTCATCTGAAACCCTTCAAGTCACTGTGGGTGTCTTCCCCATCTTCTCGCGCTGCACAAGGTGAGGAAGGGTTTGTGGGGCATTTTTGAACGCGGTTCCTCTGAAGTCGTCGGATTCATTGAGATCCCTGCGGTTCCTCCGAAGTTGTCGGATTCATTGAGATCCCTCAAGCAGTGTAAGAACGTGTGTGGAGCAACGGTTGTTAGGGTTTGTGGAGCAACGATTCGAGGTATTTTCAATTTTCATATTGAAGTTCTTTATAGGGTTCGTTGACTGTTCAATATATTTAAATTTTTTAATATTTTGAGTATATTTAAATCCACCAACCAAGTCTTTGAGTTCAACGAATTCTGTGGATAAACTCAAATAATTGTTTGGTGGATTTAAAAGTACTCACTGCTTGTTGTCGTTCCAAACCAATCATCGATGATGTATGTACAAATTGACAGTTAGAGTAAAAAATGGATGATCGTAAACGGCCTACGATTTCCTATAGAAGAAGGCGTACAAAAGTCCGAATCGAAGGAGCGTCTGAGGAGAAGACCTTAAATTCTAAAATTACTGAACTTGCTGTTGAAGCTGTAGCCACAGTTATATTTGAAACACAGAGTGAAGCGACAATAGTAGAAGAGAGAGTAGAAGAAGAGAGAGTAGAGGAGGGGAGTGTGGTAGAAGGGTTAGGGGAAGAGGTTATTCTAGAGGGGAGTGTGGATGATAAGGAAGTAGAGGGGAGGGTGAAAGAAACTATTGGAGAGGGGAGGGTGAAAAAAATTATTGGAGAGGGGAGAGTGGAATCCATAGCAGTAGAGAGAATAGTGGAAGAAATTACTGGAGAGGGGAGGGTGGAGGAGAGAGTCGAAGTGGGTGAAGGAGAGGGAGATGAGAGGGTGGAGGAGAGAGTGGCGGAAGGTGAGAGAGCTCAAAGGGTGGAGGAGAGAGTCGGTGAAGGAGAGAGATGTGAGAGGGTGGAGGAGAGAGTGGTGGAAGGTGAGGGAGCTCAAAGGGTGGAAGAGAGAGTGGAAGTGGGTGGAGTGGGTGAAGGAGAGGGAGATGAGAGGGTGGAGGAGAGAGTGGCGGAAGGTGAGAGAGCTCAAAGGGTGGAGGAGAGAGTCGGTGAAGGAGAGAGATGTGAGAGGGTGGAGGAGAGAGTGGTGGAAGGTGAGGGAGCTCAAAGGGTGGAAGAGAGAGTGGAAGTGGGTGGAGTGGGTGAAGGAGAGGGAGATGAGAGGGTGGAGGAGAGAATGGAGGAGAGAGTGGGTGAAGGTGAGGGAGTCGGGAGGGTGGAGGAGATAGTTGAAGGCGAAGAAGAAGGAACTCAAGTTTCGAAAAAGAAGAGAAAAATTAAAGAGGTTGATGTTGAGTCAGCCCAAATTAGAGTTGAGGATAATGTGACACCATTTCTCGGAGGCCCTACGGACACTTCGCTTCTACGATGGTATAAAAACCATATTGCCCACGATCTATGGGTTAACAAAGTAAGTAAGAAATAACATTCAATTAGTGTAATGCATTTATTTTTCATTAAAAATATATATACATAAACATAAATTTCTTACTAATTTTATTATTGGTTGATATATGATCGAGAAGCATTTCGTTGCATTCAACATTCAGCCAAACTCGATGCCTGGCCCATCGTTGAAATGTCTCACAAATTTAAAAGTAGGATCAAGATGACAGGATTTTGGTTGTTGGCTAGGGTTGCATTCAGGATCATCAACTGTGTCTTAGTATCTGTCTTGGTTGAGAGATAACACCCTGAGACAAATACATTTCACTTTGTTATCGATGAGATGACTATCACTCTTAACGACATGAAGCATCTCATTGACTTATCTGTAGTCGGTAAGACAGTTGTTGAATACCCTTGCACTACAGCTGAATTGGTGACAATGTGTGCTCAAGCATATGGTATTGGTGCTCAAGCATATGGTATTGGTGCCGACGATGTAATGAAAGAATTAAATCACAAAGGATGCAAGGGAAAAGCTTTTCGCTTGGAATGGTTGCGTCTTTGTTTGAGCCAGATACCTGATGATGCATCTGATGATCAGATTGACTGTGCTGCGAGGAGATATATTCTTTATCTGCTAGGTTGCACAATCCTTGTCGATAAATCAAGTAGTATGGTGCCGGCTCGGTACATAAAGGTATTGGTCGAACTGAAGACTATTGGAGACTATATGTGGGGAGCAGCTGCACTCGCTTATCTTTATAGGTAGCTCGACATCGCATCAGGAAAGAAGGTTGCACAAATTCTTGGGTTGCTTATATTGGTTGAGGTATACTAAATAAATTCGTATAGTAATATCTTACTAAATTACGTTTCTAATATTTAATAAATAGTTGGTGTGTGTGTTGCTTTTAATCTATATATTTTGTATTTTCAAGCATGGAGCTACGAGCACGTTGCTCTTGAACATCCAGCTCTTATACAAAAGTCTTTTGATAAGCTGCCTTTGACCTTTAGATGGCAGTAACCTTTAAGTCAACCCGCGCATCCCGAATTAAAGTTGGTTCTTTTACATGAAACATTGGATGACTTACAATGGATCAAGTATTATCATAATTAGTTATTTTATGTGAACCTATATAATTATAATAACTCTCTCTCTCTCTCTCGTACAGGTAATTTGGGATCCATATTGTAAGATTAGATCGAAATTTCCGTTTACTCCTACGGCGTTTTACACCGGATGTCTGTTTTGTTTCGACATCGTTGAGTCGTATTACCCATAGCGGGTGTTGAGACAGTTGGGACACGTGCAATCAATCCCCTGACACTCATAGCACCTGCAGAAGGGAGAATTAGATGGAGAATTGTGAAGACATATATTGTATTCTACTGAGGTCCTCCGGAGAACTTTGATCGTCATTGCAGTCACTAATTATCTGTAGAGGATCGCGGTGATTTAACGTTTAGTGGAGCCACTACGGAGGGTTATATGGAGTGGTACAAGAAGTCCTCTCATTTGTACCTTGTGGAATCCAACCACCGCAAGAGCTTGAGGCCATCCCAAAGTAGAGATGATGTCCAAAATAGATACGATGTCGACGATGTCTCGGAGGGATAGGTACTTATTTGTGTTATTATGATGTCTCTCATTTAAAACTGCTACCATATACGAAAATTTATATAATGTTTAATGCTTATTTTGAATACAGCGACATCACAGAGATAGGGCGTTGATATTATTAGGGGATTCGATAGTTGTTGGTACAAATTAAGACCCTAGGTACCTGATCGAGGTCATGAAGAGGATACGCGATGAGCTCCGATTCAATTGTTTGCCCTTTTCAGAGACTGCTACTCAAAGTCTGAGAGTCACACATCGAAATCCTCCACTGAAAAGTAGTCTACCGAAGTGAAACTTGGAGTGTTATGGGATGTAGAGTCTTTTTTGTATATGTATATATAGATTTTGAAAGTTGGAGTGTTAGGGCTTCAAGATATCAATTTTTTATATATTACTTGAAGGTATCATTTTTTATGTAAATGAAGACATTGTTTATATTATATGCATATACATGATTGTTTGATCATCAAAAATCAAATGTCCATAACTTTTTAATTTTAGTATCTGTTGAAGTGAAATTGGTGCCCATCAATTTGTAGTTCATCAAAGATTTATATAGACACTGTTGGATGATGAAAAATTCTCATGTGTGTACAAATAGACCCTTATTAAATGGGTGAAAATCACTTTGTAGCTCGAGTTCCTTCTCTAGCTCTTTCACTTGCCCATACAGTGTACTGATGGGTGACTGAAGGAGCTGGAGAAGGAACTTGACATCCTTCTATGATTTTAAGTCCATGATTTAAAGATCCTTGTGTAAAAAAATAACACAATTCAGGTTCATAACCAAATTAACCAAGTGAGTGTGTGATTGATAAAAGAAATTGTTCATAACAAAAAAAGTGTTAGTGGTGTAAGGACCAAACAAATTCTACTGTGGTCCTGAGGGTTTGATTGGAATCCATAAAAAAAAAAAACTACAATTCAAAGGTCTTTGTGCAAAAAAACCACAGGATTGAATTGAACAAAGAATGACATCCACATGATTAAACCAAAAAAGAAAAAAACGATTTAATCAAATAAACCCTTAACAATGTGGGCAGTGATTGAATATAATCACAATAAAATAAAATAAAATTTGTTTTGGTGTTTGCCTCACGGTGGGCACCCACTGTCAGATACCCTTAATTGACGGTGGGTACCCACTGTCAGAGAACAAAAAACTCAAAAAATTTTGCTCTGACGGTGGGCACCCACTGTCATTATAGCATGGATGACAGTAGGTACCTACCGCCAGGCTCAAAATTTTGGCCTGACGGCACCATTTATTGTAGGCGTTAGTGAGCCTGTTCAGGCATCAGAGTTTGAATCCCAGTGAGGAGCCTCACTGGAATTCAAACTCTGATGCCTTGACGGCGAGGGCTTGCTGTCAGCGCCTACAAGTTGACAATGGGTACTCATTGGGTTTCAAACTCTGATGTCTTGATGGCGAAGGCCTGCTGTCAGCGCCTACAAGTTGACAGTGGGTGCCCACTGTCATCCTTGCTATAATGACAGTGGGTGCCCACCGTCAAATTGCTATTTTTAAAAATAAAAATAAATTCTGACGGTGGGAACCCACTGTCACTATATACAATTTGATGGAGGGGGCCTGCTGTCAGCCTATACAACTTGACAGTGGGCACCCACCGTCAAACAATTTTTTTTTTTGAAAAGAATAGCAATGTGACGATGGGCACCCACTGTCATTTTAGTAGACAGTGGGTACCCACCGTCAGGTTCAAAATTTTGGCCTGACGGTGGGCACCCACTATCAACTTGTAGGCGCTGATAACAGGCCCTCGCCGTCAAGGCATCAGATTTTGAATTCTAGTGAGTCACTGTCAAGCCAAAATTTTGAACCTGACGGTGGGTACCCACTATCATCCATGTTATAATGACAGTGGGTGGCCACCGTTAGAGCAAAATTTTTTTGAGCTTTTTTGTTCTCTGACAGTGGGTACCCACCGTCAATTAAGGGTATCTGACAGTGGGTGCCCATTGTTAGGCGAATAACAAAGCAATTTTTTTTTGTGATTATATTCAATCACTGCCCACATTGTTAAGGGTTTATTTAATTAAATCCTTAACAATATTAATGTCATTCAATCTTGCTGATGCTATTCATTTTGATTCCATTAAATTATATCAACTGTTGGACTGTGCTATTTTTTGCTCAAGGTTCTTTTAATTGCGCAATTTTTTTTTTTTTTTGTCGAATCCAATCAAACCCTTAGGACCACAACACAAACAATCACTAACACTTTTTCTGTCTGAGTTCTTTACTTTTTGAGATGGTGTGAAAATAAAGAGTACTATTGTCTCATCTTATTTTCACCCACATATTCAATTCAAACAAGGTAGATACATATTGAAGGGACAAGTCTCTCATTGCCAAATCTTTCTTTCAAACTATGTGCTAAGGCCAACTTCTACCTTATAATTCGAAACCGTTCAAATGATAGTTAAAATCTCTTCCGAGGATGATTCAATTAATTTAACAAGAGTATATTCCTATTTGCTTATTCTCCAATTTGAGTTGCTTGTGGTTGAGACCTACAGAATTTGATCAATAGACATCACTTTATTGACTTTGAAAGCTGCTCACAAGCAAGTTAGATCAATTTACTCCATCAGTCTACAATTACAAATTCTAAGATTGAGTTCACAGCTACAAATTCTAGGGCCAAAGTTATTCAATGCATCTCTATAAGTTCGAAGTTGATCTATATTACAAGTGTCATTCATCCACATGCCTACATTCTTCTCTATTACACCATTTGCAAACTTTAAAATAAAAAATAAAATAAACACTTTAACAAAAGATAAAATAAACACTTTAACAAAAAATTTATTTCTATTCATTTCTGTATCATTTCATAGTATCTATATTCATACCAGTTATAAAAAAATATGTTAGCATGATCATAATATTTTCACCAATTACATGAATATACACCACCTCCAAATAAAAAATTATCAATTGAGGTCAACCACCAAATGATCTTCGGTCACAACTTTTTCACTATCATTGCCAGAGTTTGAAGTTCTTCAATCGTTTCGCGAACTAAGACGCCCATCCCGCTGTACAATCATCTCGGTAGCGCCTCCATACAGTCGTCGATGATGGAATGGGACTATCTTTAATCAAGATCGCTGACACGAAGTGACAATCGTTCACGTGAGCGATGTAAATCACTTTATTCGTTGTGTCTACTACTATCCACAATGGAAAAAATATCATACAAAGTCGGGTGCTAAGAAGGACTAAAGGGGTACGATAGCATAATGCTATTAGGTATCCCATGTCCGGCACAATCATCCAGTAGGCACTCCGAGCATTGCCAATGAAGCAATTAAGGATCGTATGTATCTGATTCATTCGTTCTTCGCTGTCGAAAATCAATAAATAATTCATCACACGGGTGGTCAACTCAGCTAACAAGCAGCTCACACTATCTTCCACCCATCGTAACTTATCCGTAACCAGTGTGCAACAGCTCTAAACCCGCAATGCCCATCTACCGTTACTTTCGTGATATTAGCTACAAAATGATGCACAAACTCAGGGAGTGTCTTCAGATATAATTTCATTCCAAAGCTCTCTTGAAGTTCTCCTTTGCCTTCTCCTTCATATTAACTTCTTTTATTATATACTCAAACCTATATTTCTCTCTTTTCGATGACGTATCATATTTTCTTTTATTCCCCTTCCCCTTAGGCCTGTCGCGTTTACTTTGCGATAACTTTGGCTTGACCATGTGAGTCGTAGTGGGGTCTGCCATCTCATGCAACTGTCTATAAATTTGGTCCTGGATAGCACTGTCGGACCTCTTATATCTTTCGTAAATACAATACAAGCATTCTAGTAGCTCAACATCTCTTAATGATGCACCAACTTTAAGGTGGTAAAGTTTTTCCACCGTGGATGAATGGATTCAAGAGGAATTCTGTCACTGACCAATAGCCACGAAGAGAGTTCATGCAAGCATGGAAGCCCATGTGTCTTGCGCGGTACATGCGTGCACTGAGATGCAATAACAGGCTGCGTCTTAACTGCAACTCTGTTTACTTCAATAATTTCCAGCGCGGCTCTTGACATGTGATCAACTATGAGCTCGTAGAAATTGGAGGAATAATAATGCCCCCTCTTTAATTTACTTTCCTCAAATGACGCTCGTATGTGTATAAGTTGCAGCTCAACGACGCCATCAATCTTCTCACACAATTGCAGAAGGTCAACGATCGAAGATCTCTACTCGCGCTTGTTCTGAGCATGCGCGCTCTCTGCTCGGTTTGAAGCCGTGCTATCGAAATGCATATATTCATTCGTCCATGCTGACACGAACTTTTCTTTGTACGGTTCTATCCAAGTGGTATGTAAATAATGGAGGATACTTTAATGATCCGCGTACCTATGGACCAAAGTACTTATCGCGGCTTCGTATTCTTCTATCGATGAATTGTACATCATACGATTCCACGCCTGGTAGAAGGCATCCCATTCTTTCGTAATATCAAACACTTTTCTATAGTTCTTTAGCACACCTATATTTATGTGTCATACACATAAAATATGTTTGGCTTCTGAAAAAATTACTTTGATTGCATTCATGAGTGCTAGCTCTCGATCGGTGACGAATAGAGACGGAAGCTTGCCTCCCTTAAAAAGTGATTTTAATAATTGCAATGCCCGCACAGAAGCATTCTCTTTCTCGGATGACATGGACATTAAGCTAACGTAAAAGTTTTGTTGTGTGGAGGTCACTCCGATAATGCTCAATACCGGGAGTTTGTATTTATTCGTCTTATATGTGCAGTCTAAAACAAACACCTGAGGGAAGATATTCGTTAGCTCTATCGAATCAGGATGAGCGAAGAAGATGTCAATCAATTCATCTGTTTTAGGATCTTTACAATAAAAACATACGTATTTGATTTCTTGAAACTTGAATATCAATTGTTGGAGGTGAGTCCTCCCTTCTCTCTCAGTCAGCCGCATCACATGCCTCGCATTGTAGATGACTTGAATGGTCATATAATTTTTTGGATCCTTCTTTCTAGTGCTTTGTAGTACGTGATTAGGCTTCATCCTAATAACTGACATCTCTTTCAAAACCTCTCTCTCGTTTTCTTTCAACCATCCCGTATACGAATGACCTTTTCCAAATTGCAAAGTACCTCCATCTTCCATACAGACTTTCCTTCTTGTTTAATCTTCATTCCTCGTAATGAGATCGAACAACATAACTTTTTCATAGATATTTATCTCGTTGCTGGAGTCTTGGATTATCCCTTCTTACGATTACGAAAGTTGTCTGCTCTCTCGCAAGCCAACTTCACCCTGGCACTGCGGCCTTGAAATCTCTTATCGGATCTCTGTATTGTTAGCACAGTTCCCGCTTTATTAGTGACATTGCGTGCCCACTCTATCATTTCATTGCGGGTGCTAAAGAGCTCATTTGTGGTCAAAAAGAGAGTAAGGTCTGTATTCTATGCTTGGGTATTGTCCACCTGAATATAATAACATAACGTTTAAAATATAATTACTATTGAAATAAATTAATGAACTTATGCACATAATCTTAGAGACAATGCTATTTTTATACGAGTCCCTCTCATAACTTACTTCACAATCCTTTTAACCAAAGTCAATCCATAAAAAATCACGAGAGGGACTCATAACAAAATATATTGAAATGGAATGAAATTCAATATAAAAATGATTTGAAATTCGATATAAAAATGGAATTCGATATAGAAATGGAATGAAATTCGATATAAAAATGATTTGCTAGGTTTCATTCAATTTCTATGGGTAGAAATAAATGTACTCAAATGTATATTACTCTTTCATAAATAAATTTGATATAGAAACCCTAAATTTACTTAGATTGAAACCCTAGTAAATCATTTTTCATTAATGCATAGAAACCCTAAATTTACATAGATTAACAAATTATATAATGAAAGTTAATACAAATAGAATAAATGAAAACTAATGCAAATGATTGAAAAATAACCCTTTACAAAACCCTAAAGTTAGAATGTGAAATTATATAATGAAAACTAATACAAATAGAATAAAAATGAATACAAAACGAATGAAAAATAATATAACGAAAAATAATTTAAAATAAATCCACCCCCACTACCAAACTCTAACTTTACTTCGAATAAAAAATAATATAATGAAAATTATATTATTATAGAATGAATAATAATATAATGAAAACGATTACTAATTGCATGAAAAATTATATAATGAAAAATAATATATAATGGAAAATGAATACAAATAGAATGAAAAAAACTCATTTACCTATACAGGCGGTTGTGAATCTGTCAGAGGGAGGTGGGTGAACTCCAAATCATCATCGTATAATAGCAGCTCTTCGGAGTTATCATCCGTGTCCTTCAAACCCATATCGAATGAAACGAAGCGAAGAAGATGGTCGTCGGTGTTGAATGAAGCGAAGAAGAACGAACGTAAGAGCGTGGGGAATGCTCACTGTTCAAAAGGTCGTAGCGCGGGACCGAGAGGAAGAGGAAGAAAGAAGATTTCGGGAGTTGCATGCGTGAATAAGTGAGTGGAAATAAATAAAACCGTGGGTGTATTAGGCTCACGACTTTCAGGTGATTTTTTTTTTAAAAAAACTTGCGCGTGGGAGCGTGGGTGGATTGCAAGAATCCGTGGGTGAAAATAAAGGTAATCATATATTTTAGGGGGCTACAATTTGCACGAGATTTGTACCATGGCACATGGGTTAAAAAGAAAGATGGTATTTTGGGACCTGTGTCACGTAGAACCCCATGTAAGTCATCTAATTTGAACGCCATGATGTAAAGATGTTTGATGCCAAAGATTGGCCCGAAACACAATCTCTATCATCTAATTCAACACAGTCCAAGCCTATCATTTGATGTGATTTTTGACTGTGTTAAATCATATGATAAAGATCGTGTTTTATGCCAATCTTTGGCATCAAACATCTTTACTTCCTTCAAATTAGACAGCTTAGATGGTGTTCCACATTGCACAGGTCTCAAAAGTTTCTAATCTTATGATCATCGAGCCCATCATTTACGTGACAACCGATCATGTAATTGGATGTTACATAGACAATAAACTACTGTATAACTAGGTAAGTTACCATGTCCTTAGTACGAGGCTTCTTTATCATACATTAAAAGTTCGGACGTCACACAATCACACCCATAATGGGTGGACACCCATGATAGACTAACTCTTTATTAAGGCTGCATTTGGGTTAGCTCTTTTGCTCTTTGGCTTCAATAGAGAACTGCTTTTATGTTTGGTAACATAACTCCTCGCCCCATTTGCTTTGGTGGGGAGCTGTTTTAAGTAATAAAACTGTTCCTTTTCTACTCGCTGTCGGAGCATATTTAATCTGCTCTGACAGAGAGCAAAAAGAGAGTTGCTTATACTCTTATAAGAACTTACCCAAACACAGCCTAAAAGAAATGGGAGGCTAGGGATGGGCCGGCCCGGCCATATTTACAACCCTACTCAACTATTGGGGTTGGTACATGACGCGCACTCAAAAGTAATGAGGCTTTTAACTTTTGCTCTATTAACACCTATGTATTTATTTATGTATCCGTTAGGCCCTTAAAAATTGATATTAGAGTTCAAATTATGGGAGGGAGATGGCTACTTAGGTGCCCCAAAATGGAAGTGAGAAAGGCTTTCTTGAGGTCCCAAACAAGGGTGTCGGATTTAGAGGCGGCTGCCATCAATTAGGCCACACGTGGAGTTATAAACGGAGCCAACGATGGAAAGGCCAACTTGGGGTCCAAAGGGTTTTGGGTGAGAGCTGCAATGAAGTGGGACCTTAAAGTACAAAGGGCATTCGGCTAGAAAAAAATTTCATCAAATTCCAAAACGAATGGGTTAAAATTTTGAAAAATAAAAAAATAAAAAATATAAAAATATATTAATTAAAAATGATAAAAGTTAAAAAAAAAAAAGGGGAAAATTTTTAAAAATCAAGAAATTTGTAAATATTTTTTAAAATTTACACATTGTTGAAAATGTCACAAAGACTTACAATTTTATTTATTTTAAAAAAGACGAAATATCCACAACTTTTTTCAAATAGTCAGAGAAATTGGTCACCCTAATTTTTCTACTCTGCTAGTGCCTGGGCATGCACCAGCTGTGAGGTAGCTGTGACCAGATCATATTATTATCTCCTGCTACTCTTCAAGAGTTAGAGGTGAGGAGACTTTTGAAACCACAAAGACCATGCCTATTTTTAGCCATTTTAAGACTTAAATATGGTTGCAATGATCCTTGGTACCGATTGGCCAAGCGATTCTGTTCCCTCCTACTTATTGGATTTAGGGAGTCAGGCGCCCAAGAAGAGCGTTCCAATATTTGGATATGGAAAATTATGTGCCGAGGATAGATTTATTAAGGACAAAGTATTGGTGGCTATGTTGTGCGATGTGATTGATTGCACTGGCCTACATTGTCCATTGCCCATTGCATCGCATCACATCACATCAATTGTCTGCACTTTGTCTATATAAAATATATCCTCCATATAACAATATAATTTAGATATTAAGATCGAAAACCCACAAACCATGCTCGTGAATCTTTTCCTTTTATGTTGGCCCATCATTTTAGATGGCTTGTAGCCAAAGGTGGCAAACCTAGAGCCTCCTCCCACTCTCCCTCCCATGACTTGGTCAGTGGTCCATCCATCCAAGGTACATAAAGGAGTTATTTATCTTTTATTCACCTATTAAATCTTCCTTATCAAAGTTTGGCAATCAGCTGCTCCCCAAAATCCCTTTCCCATACTAGAATCCTTATCCCTGCATTGTGGTCCATGCTGTCTCCTCTTATCATTTCCAAAGAAGTACCTTTAAATCGGTCCTCCCAATCTTTGAATTCACTCACGCTGAAATATATTGACTACATTGAATCAGATAATGGACATAGTTTATCTCTCCAATCTTTCACATGATAGATCTTGAGATCATGGGCATGCCATCAAACGGGTAGTATTTTATTTCATGCGACACACATCACAAAAAAGTGACCTTAACATCAGTGCAAGTTCAAAATTGATTGTAAGGCTACTTTTTTGAGTGTGTACCACATGAAAAAATCAACCGTCTGATGGTACGCCCATGATCTCAAGATCCATCGTGTGAAAGATTGAGATAATAAACGATCTCCATCATATGATTCAACGCAGTCAATGTGTAAGGTGCTCTTTCAAAAAAACAAGCTATTCCTCAGGTCAATCTGAAACCGTAGATAATTGGCTCAAGTGACCAGATAGGTTCATAAGCTTTAATTAAGTTAATTGGTTTTTTGAATGTCTATAACGTGGTACAACTATCATCAGTTGTCCAACCTCGTGATGCAGATGGACTTTTGCATCACGAGGTTGGGGTTTAATTCGGCTCTAATCTACCTTAACCGAGTTCCCAAATTTTTTAACCCGACCCTAATTCGAGCTACGATGTACTCAGCCCAAGCCCGGCCTCTATCCGGCAGGGCTGGGCTTGGGTGTTTTTTCAGTCTTTTTCCGACTATTTTTTTTGTTAATAAAATTTGGTTGGACTATTTTTTGGGGCTGCTTTTTTTAATAAAATTAGGTTGGGTTGTTTGTTTCTAATAAAAGTTTGAAGAAGGTTAAAATTTTAATTAAATAATTATATTACCATTATAGAGGCTCAGGTATATGATTTTATTCAAATATTTTATTTTAATTTGTTGCACAATAGTTGTAAAAGACAACGGTTGCTTGAAAATCTATTAACAAGCCATCTAAGTTGTGTAGTTAAAAATCTATGCAACAATTGTTTGAAAATAAATTAAGTCATCCAATTTGTCAAACCAAAAAATATATGCACATGATTATTGCGCTTTTGATTTAAATGCCTCAAGTTTAAACCCGGTTTAATCTCAGGGCATTTAAGTAAATCATATTTAACCATATAAAAAAATTAAAAATTTAAAAAGATAAGTATTATATATATATATATATATATATATAAAATATCCGGGCCGGGTGTAGGCCCCATGTTGCAACACTCAACCCAAACCCGGCTTGAATTTATCCGGGTTGCAACATGCTTAGCCCGATAAGGATATTGGGCCAATTTTGCTTAATAAAAAATATTACTTTTTTCGAGCCGGGTGCGGGCCAATATTCGAACTGGCCCGACCCATTGAGAGCCCTACGCATAAGTTACAAAGTCGTGTGAACGTGCATTCTATCTTTTTCACCCGGCACGGATGTTGCAACACTCAACCCAAGCCCGACCTTAATTTATTCGGGTTGAAACATGCTTAACCCGCATAGGATACCGAGCCAAGTTTGCTTAATAAAAAATATCACTTTTTTCGGGCCGGGTGCAGGCCAAAATCCGGGCTGGTCCGGCCCATTGAGAGCCCTATGCAAAAGTCACAAGGTCGTGTGAACGTGCATTCCACCTTTGTCACTCATGATGGTTGACCACTCATTACTATAAGGGATAATGACTTGTGGCTGCCATTAAAACACTAAATAATGTTCAAATGATTTTACACCATTAAAATTAGACTTCTTATGTCACACAGGCTTTTCCTTTGTTTAAGTGAGGTGGCTGGAACATAAGTAGTGTGGTAGTAAGAGCAGCCAAAAAAAAAAAAATAGAGTAGAGGGTCACAATCCAATGAGTGGTAATTACAATCACTAACATTAAAATAAATTGAATGACATTCAAGATCCATTTAACAACGACACGGAATTTAGGGACCTTCAGAGTAAGGTAAAAATTTGATACTTCACCACCATCTAAAACATCCGCCCCGTAACCGACACCGAAGATCCACCAGAAGAGACGCTACAACCATTGGCTCTAGTAAGGAGTGAGTAGAGAGCAAGGGATAACTGTTAGAGCAAGTAAATCCTGCTCTGCAAAGAGTTAGCGAGGAGATGGGGGACTTGCTAAAACAGGTAACAAAGATATAGCAAAAAGAAGGAAACCTGCTAAAGCAGGTTAACCATGCTCTGACAGGGGGCTAGGAGAAAGGTTAACCATGCTCCGACAGGGAGCTAGGAGAAAGTTATGCCAAACACGGCCATAACTACCCTCAGGGAGTCGGAGGATAATAATGAAATAGTCGACAATGTGCACCAAAAAGGCATGTAAGAGCTTACTTTCAAAATCTCACTCCTCAAACTAACCTCCCATGTCAAGTGTATATATACATTAAGGACCGTACAGTCTTCGTATAAAAAAGATGGGAGAGAATATTATTGATGCATTGGAGACATGGAGAAACTTCATTTAAACAAGCTCTTAAATCCTACAAACGAAGCTAGAGAAGAAATACTCTAAAAACGAATTCAATTTGAGAATAATGAAAAGGAAGGCAAGAAGAAATACTCTAAAAACGATTTCAATTGATAATAATGAAAAGGAAAAGGGTTGGTACCTGCGTGTGGGTAGCACTAGGGCTTAGATCATATGCCATGTGATGGGCAAAAGGCACCCCAGCTTGGATACTTAGTCATAGAGGCTGAGACTTTAAAAATAATAATAATAGTTTTTAAGACTATTTATCCTTCAAAACATAAGGTGATGGCTCACCTACCAAGATGCATTGATTTGTTCCCAACTTTGCCACATTTTTAACGGTCTATGAACATTGAATCTTGTTAAAAACATTTGTACCTAATCGATCTTGTCCAAATTGCCCTGTCCAAATTGCCCTGGCATCCGAACTTCAACCATGCTGTAACATGGCACCCAATTAGCTCCTGAGTAGCGCCAAAAAACACCATTCCCATGGATATCCATATGTTCGAATTTAAGATCACGAGCCACATGACATGTGCTCTAAAAAAAAAGGTTTTGCAGACTTTTTGGCTCTTCAAAACCCTAGTCAGAGTTTGCCTACAGCCCACCTAACCTAGTTCATTGAAATTTCGTACCTCTGGCCACATTTTGGATGGTAGATAAACACCCTTGTCCAAATTTTTTTTGGACGGCCTTAGCCAAGTTACCGTGGCAACCATATCCCTGGATGGGTGCCATGTGAACCCCACCTGGAGCAAACCCATGGGTCATCAACGCATTTGAACCCACACCTTCAGCCCATATATATATATATATATATATATCTTAGACAGGCAGTATGGACATACCCCTTTGTACTGCAGAGGTTTCATCTGAAAGTAGAATGTATCAGCTGGAAAAATTGGATACCAACCAAAAATTTCAAACCCAAAGGAGAAAATGGGCTGAAGATGATGGATTTCAGGCTAATAAGTCAGGGCCAGGCTTGAAATCTAGGATCGATTAACAATTGGAAACGGTTGGTCCGACATTATGAAGCATATGGACTCATATGCTTCTAAGTACAGATCATACAATTCATGATTCAGTTATACTGTTTCAAATAAAAAAATTTACAATTCGATTTCCATCTCGTGAATTGTACTAGGAGACATTAGCATACACATTGAAGCAAAACATTCCACTATTTATATAAAAAATCATGCAACCCATCTATTAGGACGTACTGGAGCATGACAAATGTGATCGATACGATTCTTCATCTGCAATCACAGCAGGTATATTCCATGTTCCGAAAATGTGTCCGGACACCTTTCCCCCTACAGAAAATTAATGATCAACTTAGAAAGACCAACTCAAAGAAGTAAATGGTGTAAACGAAGTGACTTGTGTAAGACTATGAAAAGAGGATAAAGGAAACAAAGTTTGCCTTCTTTTGTGGCTTCTTCACATCTTTTCTGGTAATTTAAGTAGAGAACAGGATCCAAAGTCTTCGCCACACATTCGTATTTTACTTCTGCCTCGGATATGCATTTTGCCTGACAAAAAGAAAGTAAAATGTCAAAGCATCACTAAATGAAGAGCCTCTTAGCCACCAAATCCAATCAAAAGTTGACTTCCACATTCATAGCCCCATATTAGATGGAAGCAAGAACCTCAATTCCAATGAAGGAAACTTCAAGTCTTCAACCTTCAATAATAGCCTAAGGGAAACCCTGATTTGCTAGAAGAGATCTCCCACATTACATGAAACTAAAATTTCATTCTAACTTTAAATGTTTGAACAAATTCAACAATTGAGGAACGATTACATAAAAAAAAGTTTACTGTAAACTTTGAAGGAGAGAAACGAATAGTGTATCATTATATGCTCGGTGTGATTCTACACCAACAAATTTTTTAAAAAGAAGAGATTTAAATGGAAACCCTGGAAGAAAATTTTTTTTTCTTTAAAAATAAAAAAAAAATAAAAAAAATCCAAAAATACTTCTCACTCGAACACTTACAAACCAAAAATAAGTGTAAATGTTTTATCTGTAATGAAGAAGGTCATTACACTCCCCAATGCCCAAATAAGGGCAAAAATCCTAAAAAAATGATAAAATTTTTAAACAAGCAAAATTTAGAAGTTTCTTTTGGAGAAGAATTATCAGATGATACAACTATCATTTATGAATTAGAATCTGAAACAAACACATATTCAAATGAAGAAGATGTAGTCTTCATGATGAATATCTTCGAAACATCGAAGGAAGAACATCAAACAATTACATTAAAAGATGTAATTGGAAAAGAAATATCTTTCTCCGAACAACAACTTGCCGAGTTAGAAAAAAGAAAAAGTAAAACTACTAAAGATGATATGTATAAACTTTCTTCCATTGACAAAATATATTCTAAAACCACTTTTGAAGCATTCATTGGTAATTCAACTACCAAAAGTACTTCAGATTTAACAGCAGAAATAACCAGTTTGATAAAAAGAAAATTTTACGATGGAAAAAAGAAAATCCTACAATAAAAGTTTATCCATATAGCATTAATCCAACATATTTGTATCATTGGATTATTATGACAAGGCAAAGATACTCCTATTGTTGTAGTCGTCTTAGATAAAAGACTAATGAATTCCTTACAATCACTAATAGGAGGAATTTAATCAACCCTAGTCCATGGAATCATCTGGTTTAATATCAAACCAAATTACTTCATTTCTCTAGATGATCCTAATATTGAGAACACCATAAAAATTAAAATCCAAACCAAAGGGTTAGAAATGAAATATGATTCTCATAATCAAGTCATTCAATGGCATACAAAACATGAACTAACCTCTAAACCAAATACAAGAATTCATGATAATTTAGAGGAAAATCTCGTAGAAAATTTTGAACCTAGACTATACGATTCGGAAATCCAAAACAATGGTTATTTGAAGAATTATTAGATTCAAAACTAAAGTCTCTAAGCTGAGATTATGGAAACCCAAGCCTCTGCGAATAATTTATATATCAACGATAAAAGATCAACATGTTTTATTTCTCATAACTTTGATCACAATGAATGAGATATGGTACGAAAAATTATCAGTAAACCCTCTACCATTCTCAAAACAAGAGAATCAAACATTAGTCCACAACATATTGCTTTAAAAACAGTACAAAACAACATAACAAAGAGACTACCAAAGAAATAAATACTGCTCAACTCTATCATTTTCAAACAGGAAATTCAGAAATTCTTTTCTCATCAAGTTATGGAAAAAGAATTTATACATATGTATTAGGTAACTTTACCTTTTTAAAGAATAAACCATATAGTTTGTGTTATTATGGACACAGGCGCAACTATCAGCACATGTAGGTTAAATGCACCCCCTTTTGAAAAATGGATTAAAATGAAGCATCATATTTTTTGTCAAATGAATTGAAGGCAGACAAACAGCAATAGAGCTTAAAGTGAAAAATATTGCTATTTGGCTCCACGATAAAAAATTCACCATGCCTAAAATACTTTGTTTACCTAATATGCATGGTGAATTTTTATTAGGCAACAATTTTTTAGCCGTCTATTTACCCATAAACTTAAATATAGGTTCCATAGGTTTAACTCTCAAAGATGAAATGGTCAACATTCCTTTACTCCAAGTTCACAAAATCAAATGTGATAAAGGATTTGAGCCCATCCCATGTGGTGATCAACAGTACAAACTAATTGAACCTAATCATTGGGTTTATCCAATACTTAAAAGAAAATTTTAGTGATAATCCCTTAAAACTTTGGGAAAGAAAACCAAGATACTGTAGTCTTAAACTAAAAGACCCAAATATCATCATATGAGTAAAACCCATGGTCTATACAAAAGTAGACATTGATGAATTTGATATTTAAATTAATGAATTATTAGAAAAGAAACTCATAGAAAATACTACAAGCCCTCATTCTAGCCCTGCCTTTATGGTAAGGAAATATGCGAAAATAAAACAAGGAAAAGAACGGATGGAATTAAATTATAAAAGAATGAATGACCATCTTTAGTTTGACGGATATTTTATTTCAAGAAAAGATGTTTTGATTAACCAAATCAAAGGATCTAAGATATTTAGTGAGTTCGATTGTAAGTCGGGATCAATTAAAGGTTACTAATGAGTCAAAAGAATTAACAACTTTTAGTACCCCATGTGGACATTATCAATGGACGGTAATGCCATTTGGGTTAAACACAACCCCACAAATATATCAAAGATGGATGAATTCAATTTTCCGCTAATATAAAGATTTCTGTGTGTTATATATTGATGACATACTAGTTTTCTCAACATAAAGAGATGAACATAGAAAACATTTGAAAGTAAAGTGTGAAATATTCCAGAAGAATGGAATTATTCTCCCACCAATAAAAATTGAAATTGAAAAAGAATCAATCGAATTTTTAGGACTAATTTTAAATCAAGACGATTTAAAATTACAAGACCATATAATAATAAAAATAAAAGATTTCCCTGAAGAATCAACTGAAAGAAAACAATTACAAAGTCTTTTAAGAATATTAAACTATGGTCGCAATTATATAAAAAATTTATCACAAAAAGAAATCCCTTTAATAAATAAATTAAAAAAAAGATACAGGCTATATTTGGACGGAACAAGATAAAACAAATCAAACAAGAAATACAAAAATGTCCTACAGCGTATTTCCCACAAAATGGAGATAAAACTAATTTTAGAAACAGATGCTCCTAATTTATGTTGGGGATGCGTATTAAAAGCAATCCTATTACAAGATGGGAAGAAAAAGATTCTCCATATACTTATGGCATAAGACCAAGGAAAATGCCTATCCCTAACACAGTTCAAACTAAAGAACTTTTATGTGGATATAATTCTGAAAAATTTAAACCTAATGGCAAAAATTAATCATTTTTGAAAAAAAAAATTATTAGCAATAAAATGAGCTATAAAACGGTTTCATATATATTTAGTACCTGAAACTTTTATTGTCCGAACTGATAATCAGGCAATAAAAGAAATATTATAGACGGAAGAAGATTAAAATGGTATAACCAAATTGTCAAAGGAACTAACAATTTTCTAGCAGACTTCTTAAGCAGGAATCCAGAGAATAAAAGCCACTAAATCAAGTGGATTAACCAAAATTTCATTCGTTTCTTGCAGGAAATGGAAAAAATTTGGATTGAATATCTGTTGCTAAACAAGCAAAGCTCAAGGCAGAAGAAAAACCTTCTCCTCAAAGAAAAGTCTATGTAGTATTAAGAGGATTCCGACTGGATTATACCCTGGTTGGAATCCTCTTAATACTAATAGACTTTACTTTGAGGAGAAGGTTTTTCTTCTGCCTTGAACTTTGATTTTTTAACAACAGATATCCAATCTGAATTTTTTCCATTTCCTGCAAGAAACGAACAAAATTTTGGTTAATCCACTTGGTTTAGTGGCTTTTATTCTCTAGATTCATGCTTAAGAAGTTTGCTAAAAAAATGTTAGTTCTTTGGGCGTGTTCTACTTCAAAGAAAAACATGAAAATTTGGTTGTATCATTTTAATCTTCTTCCATCTATAATATTTCTCTTATTTATGAGAAAGTCTTTTACTATCTGATTATCAGTTCAGACAATAAAAGTTTCAAGTGCTAAATATATATAAAAATGTCTTATAGCTAGTTTTATTGCTAATATTTTTTTTCAAAAATGATATAATTTTTTTCATTAGGTTTAAAATTTTCAGAATTATATCCCCATAAAAGTCCTTTAGTTTGAATTGTTTTAAGGATATGCATTTTCCTTGTCCTCATGCCATCAGTATATGGAGAATCTTTTCCTTCCCAATCTTGTGATGGGATTGTTTTTAATAAAATAAATGCCTAGTAAAAGTTGTTAAACAGCATGGACTCTAAAGTCGGTCAAAGAAGTTGGTCCAAGCATTGTATGGAAACATTACTGAGTTAGAAGTTTGTGGAGTCACTCTCATATATAATTATTTCAAATCATAACATGTTAGGTTGGTTAGCTATTAAGTTTGTTTAAGTCTTTAGAAGCATGGGTCAAAATATCGTCCGATACCGATATGTATCGGACGATACGTATCGGTATTGGACTAGGACGATACGATACATTCAATGTATTGTATCGTCCTGTTTGTATGGGAAGCCCCGGACGATACATTGAATTTCCGATACGTATCGTCCGATACGTATCGTTTTGGAGCTCGGACGATACGTATCGGTAGAGCGAAATTTTAACCCATGTTTAGAAGACTTGTTAAAGTCGGTTTAGAAAGGCAGTTTAAATGAGCGGTCATTATGTTGTTTAAAATGTTTAAATGTGGATTAAGACAATCTCTAATATTGTGCCTGTAATTTATTTTGACCGAAGAGCTCTCTCTCGTCCAGAGTCCAATAAGGATGGTATTGAAAAGTGAAAACTATTGCCCTTGTTTTGTTTGAAACTGTTGTTGGAATTCCATTGAAATTCCATGTTACACAATTGAGGCAAGCTTTTCCGTACCGTTGCACTAATCAACAAGTAGATGTAGAGCATAGGTTCAAGCCAATTCGAGTGTCGCAGCACTGTAGTAATACTTTAGACTTCAGAGAGCGAGGAATGAACATAAGCTCTTTCCTACGCAAAAATCCGATTGAAAGTAAGTAGTACTCTCTACATATAACATGGAATGAGGGGTGTGGAAGCAAGTCCACACAACCCTAATTTCTCCCATCTCATCTCTTCTTATTCTCCCCCTCCCCTCAATCCCCCCCACCCCACCTTTCTCGCAACAGAACCCACATCAATCCCTTACTCTATTTGCAAGCGTTTTTACTTTATTTTGTAGACACTTTCAATCAAACTAATAGGATGAAAATCCCATGTAATCTGCATTGCCGACTTTGGGAATTGAGGCCGTATAGGTGGAGTTGAAAGCCTTGGTTAATGTATAGCAAAAAACGACCCCCCTCCATCACTTTTTAGGAGATTTGAGTTTATGAGGGCCCAGGACTCCTCGAAAAAAGTCACGACAAACCCATTTGATCCAAGGGAAGGAAAAGAGATGCAAGGGCATTTTCCAAGCTCTGCCAATCCAAGCAATATAAAGTTTCAAAATAGCTCAACTATCCATATCCTGCCTGCAAATCATTCCACCTCACTCACTTGAATACTAAGTTTTTGCGACCTTCCAGCAGCAACCGATTTGGGAAAAAAAGTTTTCTTGTTCCTGCATTTTAGCTAATCTTCTCTCTTCCTAGAAAATCTCATTTCTTCAAGGGCGAGGAGTCATTCCTCATGAGTAGCGTCGAGAGAGCTTCTTTCCAGTCGAACTTTGCAAAATGTATCCTGTTATCAATGGTTCTAAAAACTTCATCTTTCACTCCTTAGGTCGACTTAAATAAGTTTTAATTTCATAAAAAATCTATGCTCCTGAGACCCCGGGGGGGAATAGGCCAGTGATCTACTGTCAATGAAGGTCCTAAAATCCAGGTGAGATAACAAAGCCAGATTAAAATGGAAATGAGATGGTTTCTTAAGGTCATTGTCAATAGAACTTAAAGAAGGGATCTACTGAGCCTATACAAAATTGGAGACTTTTTCGCCCAATCTACCTACAGAAGAGATCTAATGAGCCTATACAAAATTGGAGACTCTTGGTAATTTGACCGGGTGAATCTATACCCTGTTAGAGGCAGATCAACTAAATCTAAGTCTGGTATGGTATAATTATTACTATAAAAAACATAGAACTTAAAGAAGGATAAAAAATAGAGAAAACATAATGGTCTATAGCATACTAGTCTAGAATCTAGATCACTACCAAAAATAACATTTGAATACAAAAATATGACATATATACATATTTATCTTTAAGAAAACACATGACTAATACATGATGCACGCTCTTGTTGAATAACACATAAAAAATAAAAAGACAAATCGAAAAAATCGTTTGAAATAGGTATATTGCACAAATCGGTTTGATCCAACCCAAATACGCAAAAGGATGCATTTTTACATATTTTCATCACCAAAATCAGATCTGGAATGGCCCAAAAGCTCAAAATTACCTACTTTCTCTCAAATGGACATAGAATACACTAGAGTTAAAAAAATGGGCTTGTAGACTGAATACAATCATAATTCACTACTGATATGTATCATCCCAAACCATGTGTATTCGCCGTATCGACTGGTATAGACAAATTCCTACCAAAACTACTAGGTATTGCCGGCTAGGCCGGAAACTACTAATATGCATCAAATTTAGGAAAGGGCTCAAGAGAAGAGCCATCGCTTCCCCACTCTGGGTATTGTTTTTTTCCTTGCTGCATGAATTTTCCCTTGGGTCAACTCTTTAGCAAACCCTAGCCCCAACTTAAATAAAAGAAAACTACAAGCATTCTATCAAAGTAAATAATTACATTGATGAATTTAAGAAGCTACTACAACATTATTGCATCACAAAATGCCATGGGTACAAGAACAAGCAACTATCATGGATGCATATGAAGCATCAAAGGTGTAGCAACTCAATAATTACCTTGCTTATACTTTCTAAGTAATGAACAATTGTTACTTGGCTGTTGCAGAAGTGTTTAGTTAACTCACCAACATGCTTGGTGCCACCGAAGCTCCATATATACCAACAAACATGCGAAAAATATTGAAACTATTCTCTACCACGTCATCCTAAAACAGAGGCCAATATCGCATAAGAAAAGATTGTTCCAAATTGCATATATTCTATTAAAAGTTACACATATTACTTCAACAGATTCTTCAGATAAGATGGTATGAACTAGAAAGTTAGGAGCAAGTAATTAGATGAACACACCTCATAATCGAACCTATAGCTTCCCCAGATCTTGTCAGCAATCATTAACAATGTCATGCATGGAAAAAACACAGGGAAAAAGAGTTGTTGAACATGAGCTAAATTTTTTACAAAATGGTAAAGGTAGATTCCAACAAAAAAACGAACAGATCACATGCACAAGTACATATGTAGGCACACACATACATCCACAATAATTCAGACGTATCCATAAGTACATGAGCCCATGATTGAACAATCATGCATGGGTGCAAAATACAAATGCGAATGATTCATTAGCACTCCAATTCATTCTGTTTTGATTTTTTTTTTTTGTTTTTCATTTTGATACAGACACTTGATATTTTTCCATATATTGCTAATTAAGCGAATGATAGACAATGCCTATACATTTTGTATCTATATCTATTTATAAAAGGAATACCCCAAGTGCATACGTGTCAAACGTTAGAAATTTTTTAAAATAAAGAAAAAATGAGAAAAATTAGGGGTGACATATCAAAAGGAGAGTTTTTAGGAAATAAGAGAAAAAAGGAGAAACATCTTACTTTTTTTTTCTCATCACGTGGTATCCTCTCTCCTCTCTCTCTCTCTCTCTGTTTCTAGAGGGTTCCTCTTTCTCTCTCTGGACGGTTTCTCTCCCAGCACTCCCTCCTCTTTCTCTCTCTGGACGGTTTCTCTCCCAACACTCCCTGTCTCTCTCTCTGGACAGTTTCTCTCCCAGCACTCCCTCTCTCTCTCTCTCTTTCTCTCTCTGGATGGTTTCTCTCCCAACACTCCTCTCTCTCTCTCTCTCTCTCTAGACGGTTCCTCTTTCTCTCTCTGGACGGTTTCTCTCCCAACACTCCCTTCTCTCTCTCTCTCTCTCTCTCTCTCTCTCTCTTAAAGGGCTGTTAACAGGTCAGGTCAATCCAATATCCGATCCGACCAGATATTTTACTGGGTCTTATACATAAACTTGACCTGTCAGGTTGGGCATGAGACATCCGACCCAACCTTCGGCTCGAATCGATCAAAAGGTCATATCAGGTCAGGTCGACCAGACTTGACCCAATGTTTATACATTTTGTGTATATATATATATATATATATATATTAGGGGCATCTCAGTTTTATATCGACTTTCCACTAATTATCCTTTTTATTTATTGTTCACGGCATCTTAGTTTATGTTATATTTATACGCACACTTATGCCAAGGAGGAAATAGATTATTCCGCAAATTCAAGCTTGAGTTGAAATATACATCTTAAACGACAAAAAAAAGAAGGAATCAAGGCTAGAATTCTTAAAATTTGCCATTGTTAATGTTTTTGAAGATGGTGAAACCTGCAATAAATCATTTCACATCAAGAGATGTTTAGGCAAATACTTGGAAGAGTTCTGTAGGTATACACGTTCCCAATAATTTTATGACTGTTTGCTAGTCCCTTTTATCTACTAATCTTTCAGATCACTAAATATCTCTTGTCAATTCATCATGGGTTTCAATTTTAGCTTGGAATTTTTTCTTTTATGGGTGAATTTGTATTATTAGAAAAAAATATATCCGGATCGTGCTAAGCAAGAAGCCTCAAAAGTGTATTTGTCGAATTCTTTGTCCTTCAAAATTTTCAGATTATTTGTAGCGGTGTTGGAAGGGGGTTTTGAACTTTTTTTGTTAGAACCTTTGCATCTTTATACTAGTTGAAAATTATTTTAACCTTTGCATCTTTAACATAGCTGTAACATTTTTTTACATTAGATCAATTAGTGAATAGATCGACAATTTTGGGACTGGAGAAATAAATGGATTGGTCCTCCGGAACTTGGTTGTTCTAGAAAGAAAGGTAGATCTAGAACGACTCATCTTAGTTTGTCTCATTTAGGATTCAAGGGCTGTGGGACCCTATTTTAATTTATGCTTTATAAAATTTTAAAGAAACGTCGGTGAGATTGAAGGATTCTCTTCAAACCCTAGATTATTAAGCAAATCGCTTGGATTTTGGTGAATTAAAAGTACATTCTTACAATTATTCTCTCTTATAGTTTTGGATTCTCTTCCTCTAATAGTAAACCAAAGTGACATCAGAGGGAGATCTTGATCTTAGGGCATGCATATTATGGGTTTCATTTGTGTGAATTTGAGATGCCGCCATGTGGATTGCACAGTAGAGAAGCAAGAGGATGCAGAAGTTGGCAATAAGCTGTCTAAAACTCTGATCACACTTTGATCAGTTAGATCAGCAACTATACCCCTCTTCAAGGGACAATTCATTATCATTCATGTTTTTGGAACAAGAGCATGAAAAACAATTGATAGATGATCATACTTTGAAGACTATAATTGAAATTCATTGGGACAAAATATGGCCTTTTTAAAAAAAATACGTGTATAATACAGGTTTTCTTGCCACATCGTACTAAACACATATATTATTCGTATTTTTTAATAAAACATGAATTTTCGGATAATATGTGTATTTCGCATATTAAACGTGTTTTTTGGGTATTAAACATTTATTTCCCATACTTTACCGTATTTTTAAAAAACTGTTTAAAATTTTTTTTAAAAAATTTAATATTATCTCCTTTCATCCCAACTTTTTCCCTTTTCCCTCTTATTTTGCCCCTTTTTTTCCGACTTTCTCACTCACCGAATTAAACTCTTACCTGTATGTTGTCACTTTGATTGAAAGTACATACTCGAAAATACACCATAAACAATTGGAAGATTGATTAATTCAAGGTTTGGAACACAACAATAACAATCATGGCATCTAGAATGATATTGCATCACCTTTAGGATGGATTGCAATCCTATGACTTCTTGGATTGGTGCGGGTAGTGAAAATATCTCCAAGTGGAAGGAGATGGCCGATGAGCACAAAATCAAGTTCGTAACTCTTAAATTGAAGGGGGCACACTACATTATAGAAGAAGCAATTGAAAGAGTAAGCAAAAGTGAGACACTAAGAAACCCATTTAAAAATGGAATAAGATGAAGTGTAAACTACACCAAGGATTTTTTATCATCTGATTATAATTGGTGTCTTATTCCAATGCCTCCATCATTACCAACAAGGAAATAAATCCGTATGAGTATATGAAACCATTTAGACAACTACAAATCCATAAAAATTTCAACGAACACAAGCAACAAATCGTGGCTCACTATCCGAGTTGGTTGCGGCGATTGATTCAAGACGTAGTCAATTTAAACCCAATTTGGAGAGTCAACGATACCTTTTATTGACATTAAAAGTGAAAAAGAAACAAAAGAAGACCTTCAATCAATGTGGAAACGAAGATCAAGGTGGTTCTAGTTCATTTGGGAATCCCCAAGGAGGAGGGCAAATAAACCCTAATTAAAGCCGCACCAACATAGGGTTTAGTTCAACGTCTACGTTCGAACAATTGCATGTCGACTATGGATAATCCTCAGGTGAATGCGTGGGTCTTTGATCAATTTTACTGAATCTTTTATTTTATTATTATTATTTTTTGAAACGATAACAAAAGCGATATATTTAGAAAATGAAAAAGACGTACATACCTGAGCGGATAGCAAGAGACTACTCGAAAAGAGACCCACCCAAAAAACTCACCCGGGAACTCGAGCCAGGCGGATAGAAGGCGAAACCCCCCGCGACACCGCAAGGCATCCCTATCCGGAGATAATCATTAGGCTCCGCCATCCCATAGCAGCAGGAACTGTTGCAACCCTTCCTCAAAATCAGACATTTGAATAGCCTTCCAACTAACAACCAGATCCCGAATATGCCGAATGACCATCCCTCGCGGCTTAGCCTTTCTAGTAAACACTCTACTATTCCTCTCGATCCATATCGCCCAGAAAGCCGCATACATCGTCACCTGCCACAGCTCCTTCCGGAACCCCTCCACCTCCACATCCCTCCACATTTCCATAAGCTGAGCAGGCCCGGCCGGCATGGCCCAAGAGACCTCGAAGAAGCCAAAAATGATAGACCAAATGCTTCTCGTAAAAGAGCAATGAAGTAGGATATGCGCCGCCGATTCCCTCTCTCTCAAACAGAGAAGACACTTATTCGTTACCGGTATATTTCTCCTCACCAGCTAGTCCCGAGTAAGAATCCTTCCCCGCACTATAGTCCAGCAAAAGAATTTAATTTTAGGTGGGATCTTGATCTTCCAATACCCAGCCCACCACCTTCCTCCACTACTTCTCTCCGACTTTAACATCTGATTATACAGCAATTTAGTGGAGAAGATCCCTTTATCGGAATGTATCCAGAGCCTCCAATCCCTATTGCTGTCGTTAGGGGTCAGCCCCCTCAAAACGTCCATCAGATTTCTGAGTTCGTCGACTTCCCACTGTCTAAGACCTCGACGCATCGGGATATTCCAAACCCACACTCCTTACTCCTATTGCGAGAAGTGGCTAATGACCACATCCTTATCCTCGGAGAGCATATAAAGAATGGGGAATCTGAGTTGGAGCTGCTGTTCTCCCACCCAAATGTCCTTCTAGAACCGGATCCGCTGGCCATCACCCCAGCAATACCTAGTTCCGTCGTGAATAAAATTCTTACAACACTTCACCTCTTTCCACCATGACGACTCAAAATTCTCCCGGAAGCTGTATCGCCATGCTTCCTCCAACATCCCGTACTTGTTGGTGACCAGCTGCCACCACAACTTGTCCCTTTCTCTACCTTCCCCAATTCTCCAAAGCCATTTCCCTAGAAGGGCCGAGTTCACGAGTCAAAGTCTTCGGATTCCTAAACCCCCTTTCTATTTGTGTTTACAACACTCCTCCCATTTGACAAGGTGAAACTTCCTTTGCTCCCCATTACTATTCCACAGGAAGTCCCACATGATTTTCTCAATCTTCTTCGTGATGTTGACCGGAGCCCTAAAGATGGACAACATGAATGCCTGCATGGAAGCAAGCGTGGAATTAATGAGCGTTAACCGCCGCCTGTTACTAAGCAACTTGCTCTTCCAGGATGCCAACCGTTTCTGGAATCTATGCACTAGACCGTCCCAGTTTCTCACTCTACAGGAGTCGATGCCCAAAGGTACTCCTAGGTAGGAGATGGGCAGGGTGCCCTTCGCACAACCCACCAGAGCAGCCACACGTTCAGTTTCTTCATCGTCGATGTTAATGCCTACCAAGCTGAACTTGTGAATATTAATCTTCTGTCCGGACACGCCTTCAAAGATAACCAGTATATCTTTAACCCAGCTGACTTCCGAATCTCCCCTACTACCGTTACAAAAAGCCATAGTATCATCGGCGTATTGCAGATGAGATATCTTCATCCCGTTGTCCGCCACCGTAAAACCCGAGATAAGAGAGCTCTTCCGCCCTGACGAATAACCGATGCAACGCTTCCCCGACACAATTAAATAACATCAGGGACAACGGACAACCTTGTCTCAGCTCTCTCTTACTTCTGAAATACCCATGAGGCGCCCCGTTTATCACGACAGAGAACCTAGCCGAAGCGTAACATCCCTTCATCCACTTTCCCCATACCGCTCCGAAGCCCGTTCAGAACAACATATAATCAAGGAAATCCCATTATACTCTGTCATACACCTTTTCCATATCGATCTTGAGTACCCACCCCTTATCCTTCCGCTTTTTAACGGAATCGATCGTTTCCATAGCTGTAACTGCAATGTCTAACAGCTGCTTGCCTGGTATGAAGGCCCCTTGAACGTTAGAAATCACCAAACTTAAAACCCCCTGAGGCGCGCAGCCAACACTTTCGCCACAATCTTGTAGGCACATCCCGTTAGACTAATCGGGCAAAAATCGGCTATGCTTGTAGCCCCAACACACTTTGGAACGAGGCAATAAAGGAGGAGTTGATGCTTTTGGCTAAAATCCCGCAAGAGTGGAACTCCCCAAGGAATGCCATAAAGTCTGTGCCAATGATATGCCAAGCGACTTTGAAAAACTCTATCGTAAAGCCGTCCGGCCCGGGAGACTTATTACTTCCCAGCTTCAATAAAGCGTCCTTCACTTCTTCCTCGGAAAACAGCCTTTCAAGGTGCGCTGCCTTGTTCACATCCATGCGATTAAAGTCGATACCTTCCATAATCGCCCCCCCCCTCAGATTCGTAGAGCGCCCTTATAAAACTCTACACTTTTTGCTTGCACTGTACTCTCATCTGTGTACGTAACCCCATTGATATCAATGCTCGATATTTGGTTGTTAATCCTCCTTCCATTCGCGATAGCGTGGAAGAACTTAGTATTGTCGTCGCCCTCACGCAGCCAATTAACCTTCGCTTTTTGCCGTCAAATCAGTTCTTCCTCTAAAACTTTGGAGTTATAAGCTTCTTTCAGTGCCAACCTGACCTCTCTATCCTCCTCCAACAGCGGGCCACTTTCTTCCAAGCCATCGAGCACCGCTATCTCCCCCAAAAGGGCCTCCTTCAGCCGGTCAGCCTCCCCGACCCTATCCCTTTTCCATAACTTTATATGGATCTTCAACTGTTTCAGCCTCGAAATAAATTATAGGTAGGTGTACCGACAATATTATCTTGCTTCCATCACCCTTCCACTCTGTCCAAAAAGTCCTCATCCCTCAACCAAGTGTTGACGAACCTGAACGGCCCCTGCCCCAAACCCCGAGAAGCACTATCAAGCCCGGAGAGCACAATTGGCTGATGATCCGAGATCGTAGTGTGCCTAATTTGAACCGCAGCGTTACCCACCAAATCCAGGAAATCCATCCCGCATAGAAATCTGTCCAATCTGCATAGGATCGGTGCTTCCTGACCATTGGACCAAGTAATCTACCATCAGCCATGCCCATATCATAGAGCTCCCTGTGAAATGTAGTCAAGGAAGAGATCCTTTGCCATCAGATTAATGCTACCAGTATTTTTTTCCTCCGCGGAGCAGAGGGCATTGAAATCCCCCCCCCCCCTCCCCCCCAACACAAATTGGACAATCCCATCTCCTGATGATGGCACTTAGCTCAAGGAAGAACCCCCACCTAAGGCAATTCACAGTGGGACCATACGCTGTAATGGCCACCCATTGATTGCCATTCCTAGAATCTTTTAGCAGAGCCGCAATCGCATAACTTCCCACCTCAGAGTCCTCCATACTTAAGGCGTTGGCATCCCAAGCAAGTAAAACCCCTCCCCTGCTCCCTCTCACCCCAATGGCCAGCCATTCCCATGACGGGTCCCCGATGACCAATTTTACCAAAGGCTCTGTCACTAAGTCCCATTTAGTTTCCTGCAATCCAATGACTGCAACTTTCTACGTCCGAATGAAAGACTTTACCAAGGACCTTTTATCCCTGTGGCCTAATCCCCTCACATTCAAACTCAGAAATGACATTATAACCAACAATCGATGCACAGCCCGAGAGTTCGACCCACCTAACACCTCTCTTGCTTGATCCCATATGGGGAGCCACAGTTCGAGGCCGTCCTTTTTTTCCCATTAGATCTTCTTCGACCCCTCTTATTTCGAACATAGACCAGACCCCATTTCGATCCCCCTCGACCCTTGCTTCGGCTTTGTTTGTCAGCCTTGGATGGCTTTCTGCCCTTCTCTATAATTCCCTGATAAATATTGACCAGCTCATGTCGTGGGCCATTGAAGGAGACCCCTAACCTTTCTCCAAGAGTTGCCAGCCTTTCCCCTTCTTCCCCCTTGAGGATGGACCCTGGAAGCCAACACCGACTCCCTTCAGATGAAGACATTTCGATCGAGTCCGAGCCGGAGGGGTTACCGTGCACACTGCCAACATTTCCCTTCTCCAGGGATGTCTGGTTCAAAGGGTGGTTTCGCTTTGTATCGGGCCCACTCAAAGTTCCACTAAAGCTGCACACACAACCCACAGAAGCATTATAAAAACAAGACAATACATCGAGTCCACTGAGCCCGGGCTTAGGGACAAACTTATCATTTACCAAAGGCCCACTGAAGGATCCAGGCCATGATGGAGTGTCGATACCGGTCCACGACCCAGTTATCGACTCTGTGGTCCCTTGCTTTAATTGATCGGGTCCTAGCCCCTGAGCATCATTGTCGTCGATAGAGTCGCAAACCCGCAAGCAGGACTCCACGTCAGCAGCAAGCCCTTTCCCACACAAAGTATCAACACCAATAAATGGACTCAACTTAGTCTTGACAGGTGTCTTGTTTATATCCCTCAAAAGAAAAGATGTCATGGACCTAGTGTCAAAAAATCCATTAGAGAGGATTTGCAAGTCAGCCTTCGCCACTTGCCCCAGAGGTGCCTTGCCTCTCCCATCACTATCCGACTTCAGAACCTCCCCACGTGTCAAAGTATCCACCGCTTTGCCATTAAATACACTCGGAGAAGGGGCACATGGACCATCGCGAGTCTCGAGGTGCCCTCCACCTGTCGGTACGCGAAGGGCTTCCTTAGAGGCTCCGTTGTCTGTGTAAGCTGGGTGGATGAGATGTCCCTTCGTCCCATACCTCTGAGTCGAAGCCTCTTCTAGCGTTGTCGACTGCTGCTCTTGAGGCCTCAGAACCGTCGATTCCTCCACGTGGTGTCTATAAAGCTTGCCCTGCGATCCTCTGTGTAAATGCTCCTCAGAAAATGCCTTCGTCCAGTGGTCTAAGATCCTCCGGTCTGATACCCCCATTTGGTGATGCCACGTGTTTTCGAGTGTGCCTTCGGCCTCCCTGACTACACCGTCAGGTGCTGGAGCCAGAGGCCTCGCGGGAAAGAGCCCGACCTACAAGCTATTGAGTTCTTGGAGCTCCGGAGGATCCCTTCTTCTCCCTTTCCCAATAACCCGATCGTTCTCATGGAGAACTTCACGCCGTCGGACCGCCAGGTCTTGTACGTCTTCGACCCAAATCCGATCGGGTCCTATATCGCCGTAGTTAGCCGTTAGTGTCCCTTTTCCCCACTCTAGTTCGAACCAACGCCTGTGGCAGTGCCCATTGATGCCGACGTCTCCCCTCCGCGATATCCGGGAAGCGTCCTCCGAGCGAACCGATATCTTCGCGAAGTGGATATCCTCCCCCGCTACTCTGGAAGGATCAGACCCAATGAACGTCCCGCACCTACGTCTGATACCGCTGAGGACCTCGTTGATCCAAGCATAAGGCGGTAGACCGTGAATACGTATCCAGATATCGCTATCCCTATTTTGCCGCGATGTTCTGTAGAAGTCTTCATCCCAATGCACAAACCTCGCATCCGAGTCTCCCCAACGCGTTGTCCCAACCTGGTGAAGATACTCAGCAACCTGCTCAACATATTTGGCGAAGGATAACAAAAAGCACCCCACATAAATCTTAGCTATTTGGATCCCTGTTTTGTCAAGGTTGCTGACCAACCAGCTTAATGGCTCTTTAATGTAAACCACAGTTGTCGTTGTAGCTAGCACTAGGCCTATTAAAATATAACAAAACCTTCCTCTTAATATTGAGAACTATGTTTTCCTCATCAATCTTGCCATTAATAACCAACGGAAAAGCAACCGATGTCCGATAGGGCCCACTTTCCTCAGGACACCTTCGCGATACAGGAGGCCTTTCAAGCACCTTTCGCATCTCCCGCCGTCCTCCGATAGTGTTCAGTTCCGTCCGTGACCCCAGAATCCTATTGGGGTTGTGGAAAGATTGGATCGCCTTCTTGAATTTCTTCCTTGCGATATTCCAAACATTCTGGAGGTCCCTTTGCTAATGCTCAGAGATAATCGTCTGCCTGTCACCCCGCAACCTCCCTCTGGCACCAGTGTTGAAATTCAAACAGTTCGTGACAGTAACACCCGTGCTCCAATGAGCGTCGCATCTAGCGTGGCACTGGATTCGCCTTCGAAAGTTGAGATTACTAGAACCGTTGCATAACCAATCCCCCCGCTGGAAGACAACCAACCCCCCTCTCCGCATAGCGTATCTCGTATTGGTTGAGTTTTCTAGTTTTAAATTTTTTTTAATTAGTATATCTTTTTTTTTCACTTTTATTTTTAAAATGTTACCATTTTTTCCCGAATTTGATGAATTTTTAAAAACTGTTTTCAAGCAAATTTAAATTTCGTAAAAAGTTTAAATTTCAAAGTCGTGATTTAGAAATCTTAGATGCAAAACATTAACCCAAAGTACATTTTGTACCATATGATTCAATGCAGTCAAAGGCCGGTTCAATACAAAAATCAAACCGATTTATTTCCACCCACCGAATTTTTAAGGGCAGCATATCTGAAAACTATGACTGCTTTGAATTAGGCGAGAGAGATTGTTTCCCTACTGAATCTTTTATTGAATGTAAGATGTTCACAATTTCATTCGTTCATATATAACTCTACACTTAAATAGATTATTTTTTATTAAGGCGAAGAAAGTGGGCAAACTGTAAGGTCATCCTAAGATTGAGCCTTTGGACGCAACATAGATTGATAGTTTTGGACGTTTTATCAAGAGTCGGGTGACTAAAACGATTATGGAGGATTTACGAAAAAAAAAGGTGGGACTTAAAATGAGACAATAATAAACTTTGAAGGAAAAATGAGTGACCACGAAGTATAGAAGTGTGAAGTAGATCCAAATGAGATGTGAGAACAAATGGAGCAACGCCTTAACGAGTTGCTAATGAAGTACACGAGGAATCTTCATAAAGAAGGGTTATACAAAAGGAAACGTAGTGGTTGAATATAGAGATTCAAAAGTCAATTGTTGAGAAGTGTTTTAAGGAATGATAAAGCATAAAAAATACAAAAGGTCTAGAAAGATATAAGCTCGGCAAAAAAGAATCTAAGAAAGTTCTAAGGTTAAGTATGAAGTGTATGACAATCCGTACATGGTTGGGAACAAAAGAAGGAAAGAAAGAACACTACAAACTTGCTAAAATTAGACAGAGAAAAACTAGAGTCCTCAACCATGTAAGGTGCATTAGAGATGGAGACCAAAGGGTCTTATTAAAAGAGGATGAGATGAATAGATGACAAAAACATTTTTAAGGTCTACTAATTAAACATGGAATATGAAAGGGAAGTAGATAAAGAACAAGAACCAAATCAAGGGATGATAAATAAAATATCGAAAGCTGCAGTACAAACAAACATATAAAAGATGAAAAAAATAAAAGCATTAGGACAAGATGGAATAACTATAAAGGTGACGCGGGACAAACACTAAAACCCTAGTTATGCAAGTTTGGGATTAACCTCAGATTAAATTAAATAATGAAATTATTCGAAATCACCCAACACAAAAGATAATTTAATGAATTCAATAAAACAACTAGGTTAATTCAATTTTAGCACTCACATGCATCGATATTCCTGATCTACAAAAACGGATCTAATGAAGGATTCGAGTTTCGAATCTAGTTTAGGGCATCAAACGACAATTATGGTGTCGTCTCTTAACTCCTCAAAGGTTTGGAAAAACGAAGGCTCAAGTGATTAAATTAATCAAAAGGGATAGATCAAAAGATGTAAATTTTTAAGTTTGGGGTTTAGGAATTTATCAAAACAAGGAAAAATATTACCAGATAATAAATAGAAAAAAGATAAAAGAGAGGGATAAGATTCAAGGCTTCACACCAAAGTTGTGCGTCGGCTTTACACCAAGTCGCACGAGAAATGAAGATTCACTCCTCAGGTTTCGAAAGATTCGCTCCTTCGATCGAAAACTCTTCACAAGTTTTCTAGGGTCAAGCTCTCAATTTTCATTCAATAATCAACTCTCTATTACAAAGTTATAAAGACCTTATATAGTAGGCCATAAAAAAAAAACCCCTAAAACAAATAAATAATAAAAAAAGACAAGTTTGCCCCTAAAACTAATTTTAGTCTTTTGGCAGAGCTAGTTCACGTGAAAAATCGATCGATCAAGTATATATATATATATACAAATCTCGAATTACAATAGATCGATCGAAATTGTACTCAATCGATTGATCAACTTTACCTTCGATCGATCGACTAAGAAACGTAACTCAGCCAAAATTAAATTCCCCACTGGCCACAATTGAGCGATCGACACCTGGGATCGATCGATCAAAAGTGCATGTCGTCAGTCCTTCGAATTTGATCTCTTAACCACTTCTCTGTTCTTTTTCTTTTTGGCTCTTTCGTTTCGGCTCCTTTTCCGCTTCTTCTGCTGCTAGACAATTTATTGGCTCAAATCCAATGCCCTTGATCTTGATGTCCCCATCAAAAAGTTTGGATTACGATGAGAGAGAAAGGACTGAATTGGTTGACTAAATCGATCAATAAGATTTTGAAAACGAAGAAATTCCTGAAGAAGAGAGAAAAAGCATTGTGGTCCTTTTTTAAAGAACAAAGGAGACATCTCAAATTGTTCCAACTATTGAGGCATCGAACTTATGAGCCAGACTATGAAACTCTCAAAAGAATAATACAACAATGACTAAGACAGAAACCAAGTGTCGAAGAATCAGTTTCAATTTATGCCAGAAAAATCAATAGCTGAAGCCATTTTCCTATTGAGTGAATTCATGGAGAAGTTCAGTGAGAGAAGGAAAAATTTACATATGGATTTTATTGATTTGGAAAGACTTATGATCTACCACCAAGATATATATTGTAGACGCTAAGAATGAAATGCATCATGTACTTATATATTGAGATTATGAAAGACATACATGAAAGGGTGATAACTACTGTAAGAACTAGGTGTAGAGAGATGAGTGAATTCTCTGTTGGAGTTAGGCTTGAGCCCTTATTTGTTTGCCTTGATCATGAATGCGTTAACTATAGAAATACAAGAAGAGATTCCATCAAGGGATTACCTTGAGACCTTATTTGTTTGCTTTGATCATGGATGCATTAGCTATAAACATGCAGAAAGAGATTCCATGACACATGTTATTTGCCGATGATATGTATGAATTTCCCAAACAAGGAAACAAATAAATGAGAAATTGAAAATATGGAGAAAATCCTTTGAGTTAAAGAGGTTTGAAAATTAGTAGAACAAAGATGAAATATATATGAAGTGCAAATTTAGAGAACATGATAGCCTAGAGGAGGATTTGGTAAAAATAGAAAACCATCTAGTACCATCTGGAGACAAGTGAGTAAGGCATTGTGCGACCCAAGAGTTCCAATTTGAATGAAGGGATGTTTTAATAAGAAAATGGTAAGACCTGGAATGCTATATAGTTGGGAATTTTGGGCTACAAGAAAGCAACAAGAAGATAGTGCATGGGGCTGAGATCTGTATGTTACGATGTATGACTTGAACAACAAGAATGGATAAAATTAGGAACGAGTGGATAAGATGAAATTTGAGAGTGGCACAAAGGGAAAAATTATATTATGTTGCTTGTGGTGGTTTGAACATGCCGACCGGGGGTCAGAAGCATACCCTGTACAAAGGATTCAGATGTTACAAGCACAAGTAGGAGAAGAGGAAGACAAGTGAAGACCTCGAGGGAAGCAGTGAGAAGGGACATGAAGGACTGCAGAGTCACAAAGAGCTTAACGCTGATAAAAATGAGTGAAGAAATAGGACTCGCAAAATTGAGTCCATATAGATGGGATAAAGGTATGATGATGATGATATATGCTATTTTCTAGGTATGGTTATAATTTTAAGAATGTTTTGTATGGGTTTCAGGTATTTTTAGGATGAATTAAATGACTATTCAATTTCCCGTAATTGCCTTGCAAAAACGCAACATAATACGCAGACACAACAAGTTTGCATGCACACATGAGTGGAACATAACACTAGTATGTAGCGTCACAGGAGTTAGCTTGATTTCCAGATAAATGTGTTTCATATATTTCATTAACTAGAAGAATTTTATATCAATGATCAAACTAAATATGTTGACAGTTTACACAATAAAATGGAGCAATTTCCGGAAACACCAAGAACAGTACTTACAAATCATCTGATATCTCGACTAGGAACTCTGAGATTGATAGGAACTCCATATGCAAGTCATTGACCTTCACAGCAACCAAGAAAAAAGTATTATAATTGATAAAAGCATAACCCAGCATAATATGTTTGCCTAACAAAACATAGGAATAACATTAGTGTTTATCAATGGACCATAAAATTAAGAGGTCTAGAAATTGCTGCATTTTAGTATAAAATAAAAATACAAGAAGCATATTATAGTTACTATTTAGAAATAAGATGAAGGATAATGCTTGAGAACAATTATATATGAAAGAAACAAGGAGAAGAAAAGTGAATATCCAAACTCGTATATTAGCTCTGGTTTGTTGTGATTTTGTGTACGAAGTTATAGCTATAATGATAGTTTAAGTAGTCGGTTTGACGGATATTGAGGACGTTCTAGTGATTACCTTGCTTAATTAATTATAAATTTATTGTTGGCATTTAGAGTTGCAACAGAAACTTGAGCAATAGACAGCTGCATATTGAAAATTTCCGAGGTTTTTGTAATTTGTATAGAAGAATCAAAATTTGGGGCTCTACATCTTTGTTTATGGTGTTTTGCTTTGTATTGTGTGGTTTTGGATCCACAGATCATATACTGATTATTTCTTTTCCCCAAGTGTTCCAGTGCAGCTACTGCAAAATCTGAGTTTAAGAGCTCGCTTCTGTGTTTGTTGGTCCTAAAAGTGCCATCAACGAGAGAAGAAATAACATGTTTGCGAACCTCACTATAACATGTTGTTCTTGTGAAATTTCTGAAAAGAATCTGGGATTTTCCCTCTTGTGGGTTTATGGTTGCTTTCACCACACACGCATATGCCCATGCATGCCCAAGCGCATGCACACATGTGCACGTGTGGGTGAGCATGCACACACACATGCCAATGCACGCCCATGCATGCACACATTTGCACGTGTGGGGGCGCACACACAGGGGTGGTAGCCTGGTTCAAAGGTGCAGGGAGAAGCCTGGATCATGCCACATTCTGTCCACGTGGCACCATAAACTTTGGTACGGTTGCACATGGAGCAAGGGTTCATCGTATTTATCATATTCTTAAAATTCAAAATAGTACAATGATTCCTACTGTGTGATTAAAGCATCAGAAAATTGATGGCTAAAACAGGTTTGGTTTCACCTTTAATTTATTTATTTTTTATCTAAAATTCCATGGTAGAGATCTTTTTATTATTTCTCTATATGATCTGTACGATGGTCTTTGGCTCCATGTCTCATAGTTTGTTTACACACGCACGCACGCACACACACACACACACGCACACAGGCCAAGACTATACACTCGAGGTAGAAAAAAGCTACCACCAGACCATTTGGGCACCACGTTGCATCAATCAAGAGGATTGGGTGCGACAGCAACTTGGATAATTACAATCAGCTAGCACATTAAAAATTTGGGCTCTTTCCAATACATATCCACCATTAAACATGTAGTTAAAGATGCCTAAAATCAATGCGCTAACTAGGTTGGGCGTTACCTTATCTTTGACCCATCAAATGGAGGGCAACAAAGTAATATATATATATATATATATATATATATATATATTTTTTAACTCACATGTCCCATGGCTGCTCAACCCAAAACAGGTGTTGTTTTGGGTTGATCATACCACGTGGCATGTGATCTGGCACCCTGGTCGTAGCATTTTTTGCTACAATAGGTTGTAAAGTCCCAATCCTCATCTATATATATAGCAAATGATATCCCGACTCGGGCCATGAGATGGGGCATCACCATATGTTTGACCAATCAAATGGAGGCCAAAAAGTCATATACATATATATATATATATATATATAAATGATAAATGATCATACAACTCGAATCAAGCGTGACTCGAATCTTGAGGCCGTTCACGTCATGCATGGTAAACATTTGATTGCAAAGTGGACAGCTCAGCTACATTCTATGAGCTAGTTAGATTTAAAATGGGTACAATGTTAATAAATTGCTCAGACAGTTCATAGATTGGGATAACATGAATTCAAGGAACATGGGACTGACCATCAGGGTTATAAGAATAAACACAGTGTTAACACCAAATACAAACCTTATCTATAATTATATTGGCCCTCAAAACACTTCTAAAATGACAAGAAAGGTCTTTTCAATAGAAGAACCATATTTGAATTGCGTTACATAAGAATGAAGGTTCATGTATAACAAAAATTCCCCATTGTAGTTAAAATATCAGATTAAAGAAAGAGCACATTAAAAAGAAATTACCTGTTTCCCTCTCATCTGATACAACAGAAGATTCATGACACGGAAGTCGAAGGATTTTAGATGAATTGCTCTCATCACATCTTCAATCAAAATCTGAATAATAAAACCTTAGCAGGTATATCACATGCTGACAGTAATATTGCTTTATATGAAAAAAGAAATGAGTAGAATTAACTGAGATTTCTATCTTAACATGATCCTGAATTCTGGTGTCACATATCATACTCTCAATTGCTTAAATCAAGAAGTAGACAGCATTAGACTAAAAGCATGAAAAAAAGAACCCAAAGATAATGAGATAAGATGAATATGAAGTGAAATTTTACAAGCACCTGAAGGTTCAGAAACCCAAAAGGAGATAAAATAATTACCTCAAAATTATACCATGAACAACATTTTGCTATCCTCTGGGAACCTTTAAAATGATAAACTAATCTGTGGCCCGAAATGGTCCTCAAACTCCTAAAGATTTATAAAGCTACAACTGCATGCATTTTATGTTGTGTGGGATACAATGAGCATAGATGCTGATATTTGCATATTACTCTTTTATATTGCTTACAACCAACCTTCATACACTGCATTGCAATTAAAAATGAACTCAAATAAGCTCCCTACCATTCATAGGTTTTGTTCCTATTACTAATGTTCCTGTTAAACTTTAAAAACTTTAAAGGAGCTGATATATATATATATATTTGAAAGGTGAGTGAATTTTCGTTAAATAAAAAAAGAACAAGAAGATTACATCAAAAGAAGCTTTGAATGAAGAGCTTCGGCATTGCCATCACCCTAACATTCAAGAACTAAAAAAATCATCTAAATCTGAAATTTGGCAGTTGAAGTTGATCACCATTGTAGCATTTCCGGCAATGAGAAGACAGCTCCACAACTGATTAAATTTTTTTAAACTTTCATCTTCTAGATCAATGTTTGCAACACCATCCGAGGTTGAATATCCTTCCCGGAAGATAAAGTATACTTCAATGAAATTTTCTCCAACCTATGCTTAATTTTGTGCACCCATCTATTTAGATTCCATGGATGACCCTTATCCAATATGGCATTGAAAAGCAACATTGAGTCCACCTCTATCATAACCCGAGACCCTTGAGGTAGCAGTCCTAACCCAGTTTCCAAAGCCCGGAACTCAGTCATTGAGTTTGTGCCGAATTCGAACTTTATCGCAAAAGCAAGAATGATGGATCCATCATGTTTCTTTATAATTTCACCTCCTGAAAAGATTCCAGGATTTCCCCGACAAGAGCCATCTACGTTAAGCTTCATCCATCTTTGATCCGGTTGTACCTATCTAACCAATTGAATCTTAGGAGAAGGGATATTCAATACATTGCAGCCCATCAGTCCGATAGCATCAGCCTTATAATCGCAAACCTTTGATTCCGGCTTCAACATTGGATTTAACTCTCGTAAATTTTTTGTGACAAAGTGGATTATCTCCTCAGCACTAGTACAACAGCTATCATGTCTAGCTCGGTTTTGCCCATTCCATATTCCCCACATAACCAGCCATGGGATATTGCATTTTAACATACTGTGTTGATCCTTAGCAGAAGAGCTACACCAATTTGCAATGGACCTATTTAAACAATTGAAATCCATTGAAACTTGAAACAGAGATGAAAGGGCTTGCCAGACTTTGTAGGCAATAGGGCACTGGAGAAGTAAATGAGTTTGTGTCTCCTCATTTTCTTTGCATAGATAGCACCTAGAAGGCAAAGGAATTTTGCGCCTCTTTATATTTGAGTCAACTGGGATTCCTATATGTAAAACTCTCCAAGAAAAATTTGACTTTCATGGGCACTGAGTTAAACCAGATCCAATTCCACTTTGGGTTCTCAGGAAACTTTACTCTGATTTCATTCCAAGCTGATGTAATAGAAAATTTTGCAGAGCTAGAAAGCTTCCAATAAACCCTATCAATACCATCATATGGAGTAGGAATATCATGCAACAAGTTTACCACCTCTTGGCCTAGTTTACTTAATATTTCTCTGAATTTCCAACCACCATTATGAACAGCCTATGAAACTAACATATCTGCACGTGGATTTGATGACAAATGCCCTATGATTGGACCATTACCCGACCAATTATTGTTCAATAAAAAAGTAGTGTCTCCTTCCTTTACATCCCACTTTCATTGAGCAATAGTAAAAGAGTTTAGCAGTAATTGCCTTCCAAATTTTAGACTGATTTGGTTTTTGTTTCACATCCCATAATTGGTCTCCATTGATGTATCTGTCGTGAACTAACTGAACCCACTGAGAGTCTTCAGTAATAACTTTCCAACCAAGTTTTACCATAGCCGCATTGTGAATATCCTGGAGGGATCAAATTCTAAATCCAGCTTCCTTTTTGGTTCTTGTTATCTGCTTATCTTATCCCAGGCAACCCAATGAGCTTTATTCTTGCCTTCAGTCTCGCCCCCAAAAAAGTTAGACATGCATCTTTCCACTTCCCTAAGAACATACTATGGAATTGGCAGGATTGATAGAAAGTAGATGGGGATACTAGAGATCACGTGCTTAATTAGAGCAAGCCGGCCCCCTTCAGAAAAAGATTTAGATTTCCATCCCGCAACTTTTTTTATTGACTTTCAAGATTCCAACAAGAGGCTTTAGTTAGTTGACTTGAAAAGAGTGGAACACCAAGATACTTAAAGGGAAGAGACCCTTTTCTCATGCCTAGGGCCCTTTCAACCAAGGAGACTTGATATGGAGTAGCTCTTTTGGAGATAAAAAAAGACTACTTTTTGAAAAATAACAATTGACCCGAGAATAGAGAATAATATTCAAGAAGCTCTTTAAATTTACCATAGATTTTTGGTACCTATCATGAAAATTAATATGTCATCAGCAAAAAGGTGACATGTGCTGATAGCATTATGAGAAGAGGCAAACCTATCAAGAAAGACTCGGGGATAATGGATCTCCTTCAGTGTTGTCAAGGCGACGCCATGGTGGTATGGCGCTGTGGCTCGCCATATATGCCCTAATGGCGGCGTCGCCATGGTGGTATGGCGCCATGACGCCGTCATATTAAAAATATATTATTATAAATTTTTTTTTTTTTTTAGAGATAACTTTTAATTATAACTTTATAAGTTATAATACTTTTAATTATATAATACTTGAGGGGCATACCTATAAAATGGGTTATTTTACCCCTTTATATACTACAAACCCCCTCGACATTTTATTTCTGGAGGACGAGATAGATGAAGGAAGAAAGAAGAAAAAAGAAGAAAGAAGAACAAAGACCGGTAAGCCCTAAAGCCCTAAAATCTGTTTTCTTTTTTTTTTTGCCCTAAAATTTGCCCTGAAATTTGTGTTTTTTTTCTTACTTTATTACCCACAAATGCCCTAAAAACCAGATTTTAAGCCACAGGTGCCTTAAAATCTAATTTTTATATTTTTTTTCCACTTTATATTAGCCACAGGTGCCGTGTACATATATATATATATCTTTTTTTTTTTTTTGCCACAGCTGCCTTATAAAATCAGATTTTAAGCATGGGTGCCTTAAACTCTGTTTTTTTTTTCCACTTTATATTAGCAGCAAGTGTCGTGTGTATATATATATATCTGTTTTTTTTTTTGCCACATCTGCCTTATAATATAAATATTTGCTCTCTATTTATTGATATTTGTCTATGACTGATTAATTAGTTGATTTTTTTTCTTCCTCTAGAAAAAATATATGTATTAAAAAATAGTAAAAAACTAAAAAAATAATAATGCTAATGAATAAATAAAAATAAAATTATTAATATTTTAAAAAATAAAATTATAACTGGCCTTGCCATGGCATGGCGAACCTCTTCGCCATGACCTCGCCACAACGCCTTAACTTCCTTGATCTTGTTGACGCAATCCTTTAGAATTTTTAACGTACCCAAAGGGAGACCCATTAATCAAAACAGAGAACCACCAATTAGACAAACACCCTTTTACAAGCTTTATGAATAACGGAGAAAAGCCAAACAATTGGAGGATCTAAAAAAGGAATGTCCACTTGACCCGATCATATGCTTTTGACATATCGATCTTAGAAGCAATATTTCCTCCATGGGTGTTCCTATCAAGATCACGAGAGCAATATATATATATATATATATATATATATATATATATATATATATATATATATATATATATATTACTGATGTTCCCGTTCTTTTATCTTATTACTGCTATATTACTACTGATGTTCCTAAGTCAGCCAGTCCCTTATAAAGTCGTAAAAAATAACCCCTTAGACATGACTTACCACCTTAGTTTCATAAATGAGGGGACATTATTGGTAAAAAGGAACATGTACGGCAATATAAATACAGCAGCCCCTAGGAAGAAATCACAAAAAAGATATGCCAATTGGCCTAAAATTGGGGCGTGACATGCCCCATTTACTCAAAATTATATATTAATGGTGTTTATATGCTTAGGATTAAAAACACAAATCTGTATTTGTTTTCACGTGACACATGCCTCAATTTATGTAGTGCTCCTCGAGGCATGAGGCGAGCACCTCACTCAAAAAGATGTACGACTCAAGCACTGTATGCCTCTTTGGAACACCTTGAGGCATTTCTCTCATACGAGCATCCTCATTTCCCCTATTCAAATCAGCAATCTTCGATATATTCACTTGCTCACCAATTCTCACTTCACAAGGTGCAATTTGTAGCCCTTGCCCATCCTTTTAGAGAAAATCTCTTTAATTGTGTTATAGCTTGCTTACAGCATGAAGAATTTGAAATAAAGACAATAATGAGAGTACTAGACAAGCTAGCAGGAATGAGTATAACGTGCCCATCCAAATAACAAAACCAACTTTTATGATTAGTTCATTTTTCAAAAAATTTCCATCAGTGGGTCCCACAATGTTTCTTGGTTTCTAGATACAAACAGAGTACTCAAATAAGAAATGAGAAAAATGCCCTCTTTGAAAATTGCAACCCAATCATTTCAAAACAAGAGAACAAGATTGGATTTTAAGAAAGGAGTGGACAATTATTAGTCATATGATTAAAGTATGAAAAAGCCTATTGATTAATGACCAGATATGTTTCTTGACAAAGATCTAACCCAGCAAGATTGAAGGATTATTGACGTTATGGCATCTGGTTTGGGGAAAATGGCAAATAACAAAATAATTTTACTTTAGGCTAGTGTCTAAATAGCAGCACTCAATGGAGCGAGTCGGAAGGTCCAAATGGTATTCTGTGGATAGAAGGACGATAGAGCGGAGTGGAAGATGTAGTAGACAACCGGTGGTGAATTGTGGGGGTGTGAGTGGTGGAAGATCCATATCTGTGATTAGAAGGGCCAATCAGCACTTGGAAAGATGCAATTGGCAACCTGGCAGAAGGTTTGGGAATGACCTTCGTGGAAGTTACAACAACCAAGTTGTAGATCTTACCAGATGTCGGCAATCAACGGAGACTAAGATTTTGACTACAGTGCGGGAAGGGGACTGAGTTTGCAAACGGTGTCATAATCAAAATTTAAAGAGAAGGATGGTAGTGCTCATTCCGAAGAAAGAGGGAGCGGAGGATTTCCGTCCCATTTGCCTGCTAAACTGTCTGTACAAGATTTTAGCTAAGGTTTTAGCAAATCGTCTCAAACCGCTGATGGGTAACATCATTTCTACTAGCCAAGGAGCTTTTGTGCAAGGTAGACAACTAGTCGATATGGTAGTCGTCGCTCAAGAAGTGGTTCATTCGGTCCACAGAAGCGGTCGACCCGCCGTCCTATGAAAGGTGGATATGGAGAAAGCCTACGACATGGTGAATTGGGGTTGTTCAGACTACATGTTAAGCAGGTTGGGTTTTGGGGTCAAATGGAGGAAATGGATGAAGGCCTGCTACTCCTTTGCGTGGTTTTCGGTCATGGTTCATGGGACCTCGATCGGCTACTTCCTAAGTTCTAGAGGTATTCATTAGGGGGATCCCCTATCCCCATTCTTCCTCTTTAATATGGTCGGGGAAGCTCTTGATGGCCTAACCTCCCATGCGCTGCTCTGTAACTTCTTCTCGGGGGTTCAGGTGGGAACGACAGGTGGGCTCGACAGGTCGCCGGATCTCTCACCTTCGGTATGCGGACAATGCGTTATTCTTTTGCAAGGCAGGGTGACGGGGACGCCGACATTGTAGATATCGGATACGGACCGTTTCGCGTGTACCGGCTTCGGAAGAAGCGGAACGGAAACGGAAACTAGAACCAGACTTAAAATCAGCATGCTAGAGCAATGCACAGTCGATCGATCAACATCTGGAATCGATCGATCGATTGCGGCCAATAAGGGATTTAATTTTGGCGACATATATATATATATATATATATATATATATATATATATATATATATATATATATAAGTCGATCGATCAAGTACCTCTTTCGATCGATTGATTGATTTTCGCAAGAATGAGATCCATCAGAATTAGAATTTGAGTTTTAGGGGCAAACTTGTCTTTCTTTTTTGTTTATTTTTGTTTTAGGGTTTTATTTTAAGACCTATATAAGATCATAATGAAAACAATGTAATTAGTTTTGATTATTGAATGAAAGAACTTTTGCTTTTGGAACTTGAGATGAGTTTCTTTGAAGAGTGAATCTTCGCTTCTCGAGAAGGGTTTGGTGTGAAGCCTAAAATCTATCTTCTTTCTTTGATTTTATCTTTTGCTTGCATATCAATCATCAAACATCCTAGATTCAACCAGAAAACCATAAACCCTAGCATTCATCAGAGCCATTAAATCAAACCTATCTCATAAATTCCAAATCCAGCCACCCAACCTTCAAATACCCCGAAGTTCATAAACCCTAGGTCCCATCTGAGTCCCTGAATCAACCCGATTCAAGCCCATATTTCATCCAAGCCGTTAAACCAACCCGAATCAGAACCCTTAGAACACTCGTGATTCCATCATTAAATCACAAGCGGCACCCTAATCTGGAAAAGCTAGAGTTCTACCTCTAGGATTGATTTACACCGCAAATCTAACGAAATCTAGCGCACAGACTGGATCCTTCCTAAACCTGACCGATCATCCGAATGAAAAACTACGAAGCCCTAAGGTATTCGCTTTATTTTCAGGTTTATTGTTTAATTAATTTAGTTTAATTTCAGCAAATCGTCATCTCATAAGCATTCACGTAGTTTAAGGTCTTTGTCCCGCATCAGTTTTGGTATCAAAGCTTAGGTTCTAGGTTAGGGTATATTTGTGTGACATTTAATTCCATTGCATTTTAATTTTCATTGCATCTTATTTCAGTTCTTGTCAAGGTGTGCACATCTAGCACTCGATAAAATTTCTCTTTCATTGTGGTTCATATTTGCATGCCCATTTAGAACCCGTATTAATAGCTGTGATCACCATGAACATGAATGGGATTACCGATGTTCTTAACGGCATGAAATCCGAATTGAAAGCAATCAATGATCAAATGGATGCCATGGAACAAGCCTAAAGAAACCTTGAGGTTTCCAATGGGAGATTGCCAGATCGAGTCAATAAGTTAGATGGGGATAACGAATACATTGAGCAGCATCGTGAACGTGATGGTCCACGTTTCGAATGCAATGGCTACCAACATGATCAGAACCGGAATCATAGGATGGATCATCGTGGAGATGATCACGCCAGATGGGAAACTCCTTAAAAACGTCCGAGTTGAGTTCCCAACCTTCGATGGAAGCTTATACCCTAAACTTTTTCTCGATTGGTTATCCGACATGGACTAGTACTTTGAGTGGTTTGGCATGAGTGATGAGCGGTGCGTCAGGCTAGCCAAGATGAAACTCATTGGGCCAAGCCTGACTCTTTTAGGTCAACGTTGAGTGCATCAAGATGAATGCGGGATGTGCTCCGATTACCCGTTGAGAGGACATGAAGGAGCAACTTACAGATAAGTTCATTCCTTCCTCATACTACCATCGTCTGTCTCCTTGATCAATGGCAAAATCTACGTCAAGGTAGTATGCCCTAGCGGATTACATTGACAAATTTGAAGAATTCATGATAAGAGCCAAAGTGTCCGAAGACCCTCAAGTCACTCTATCCAGATTTCGCATCGGATTGAGGTTTGACTTGCAAAAAGAGTTAATCTCTCACGCCGTTGAGACTTTTCCCGAATGTTATGCCGTCGTTCAAGACCTTGAACGATATTTGAAAATGACGGTGGTGAGGCGATCTGAGTCTCATATCAGTCAACCTCGTACTGGCGAGGTGAAGAGTAGAGCTGGAAACCCACCCACCAAACCCACACAATCCAAATCTGATGTGCGGTTTGACAAAGGAAAGGGTGTGGTAGGAGAATCCTTGAAGGGGGGTTCTCACATCAAGTGTTACAACTGTCAAGGGTTGGGACACTGCCGCTCAATGCCCTAAGAGGAACCCGCAAAGGAAACTCTTCGTTGAGGGAGAGGGCAACGAGGATGACGAAATTTTGGAAGAAGATATCTTTGATCCGGATGCCACACTTAGTGATGAAGAGGGTGATGTCAGTGGTCGTGCTCTTGTTTTGAGGTGTGCCCTCATACAGCCTCAACGAGATGAAAAGGAGGATTGGCGTAGGAAGAATATCTTCCACACCTTCGCCAAATGCGGAGAGAAGAGTTGTAAGATCATCGTGGATAGTGGAAGTTGCACCAATGTGGTGTCAACACATACTATAACCGACTTAGGGCTTACACCCAAAGCCCACCCGAGACTATACAAAGTTGTGTGGGTTGACTCTTCCTCCATTCCCGTGTCTCAGAGGTGTCGCATACCTATTCAGCTAGGTTCGTATTCGGACACTTTGTGGTGCAATGTAGTGCCCATGGATGTGGGCCACATCATCTTAAGGAGGCCATCGCTTTATGACTTGAACATGACTATTTTTGGTCGGTTAACATTTGTACGTTCATGTATAAAGGCAAGAAGATAACTATTAACCCTTTAGCCCCCAAAGCATCGTCGACCAACAAAGTCGAGAAGAAAGGACAGTCAGTCTAAGACCATTAACGTTGTGAGTCCTTCGGAGTTTGAAAAGGCGTCGCTAGACGAGAGCGTAGTGTATGTTGTCGTCACCATTGAGAGTGCCACCGACTCTGTAAGTGAGTACCCCAAGGAGGTTGAGTCGATAGTGAAAGAATTTACAGATGTCTTCCCCAAAGACTTACCCTATGAGCTTCCTCCCATGCGTGACATTCAACACGCGATCTATTTGGTTCCCGGATCTACCCTCCCAAACCTGCCCCATTACAGGTTAAATCCGATTGAGCACGCCAAATTGACTTGACAAGTCAATGAACTCCTTCAGAAAGGGTTCATTCAAGAGAGTTTGAGCCCATGTGCCGTACCCGCCCTACGCACTCTTAAGCAAGATGGTACATGATACATGTGTGGATAGCCATGCGATCAACAAAATTACGATTAAATATCGATTTCCATACCAAGGCTCAACGATATGCTTGATATGATGGTTGGTGCCATTATCTTTTTCAAGATAGACCTTAAAAGTGGCTACCATCAAGCTCGCATTCGCCCTGACGATGAGTGGAAAACCGCCTTCAAGACCAAGGATGGTCTTTATGAGTGAATGATCATGCCTTTTGGGCTATCAAATACCCCGAGCATATTCATGAGGCTCATGACCCAAGTGTTGAGGCTGTTTCTCGGCAAATTCCTTGTCGTATACTTTGACGACATCTTGATTTACATCTATGACAAAGAACAACATATTATCCACCTACGGTTGGTTTGTGAAACCTTGAGGGGAGAAAGGTTATATGCGAATCTCAAAAAATGCACATTCATGCAACAATCCGTTGTATTCTTGGGATTTATTGTTTCGGCTGATGGGATGGTTGCGGACCCAGAGAAGGATAAGGCCATTGTGGAATGGCCTGAGCTTAGGAATATTCATAATGTCCGTAGCTTCCATGGATTGGCTACATTTTATTGTCGCTTCATCCGAAACTTTAACACCATTATGGCTCCTATTACAAATTGTATGCGAAAAGGGGAGTTTCAATGGGGCCGAGTTGCGACGAATGCCTTTGCTGAGATAAAGGATAAGATGTCCAGTGCACCCGTCATGCGCCTACCGAACTTTTCTAAAGTCTTTGAAGTAGCCTGTGACGTGTTGGGTGTGAGAATAGGCGGAGTGCTTAGCCAAGAGGGCCACCCAGTGGCCTATTTTAGCGAGAAGCTTAATGAGGCGAAACAAAAATACTCAACCTATAACAAAGAGTTCTATGCGGTCGTCCGATCTCTTTGGTATTGGAAGCACTACCTTAGATCCCAGGAATTTGTGTTATTTTCTGACCATAAAGCCTCACGCTTCCTTGCTTCACAGAAAAAGTTGAACCCGAGGCATGCAAAGTGGGTCGAGTACCTTCAAGGGTTCACATTCGTGTTAAGGCATTAGGTCGGTGTCGAGAACAAGGCAACCGATGCACTTAGTCGTCGAGTAGTGACTTTACAATCCATGAGCATCGAGGTCATCGGATTTGAGCAGCTGAAACAAGATTATCCTAAGAGCCAAGATTTTGGGGCGAAATACACTGCTCTCCTAGAAAATCTGAGCAACATTAATTCCAATTATGCCCTGCAAGACGGGTATTTGTTCAAAGGAAATCGTCTGTGCATCTCATTGCGTGATTTTCTCATTTGAGAATTACATGTCGGAGGGATTGTCAGGCATTTCGGGCGCAACAAGACCATTGTGCTCATTGAGGATAGGTTTTATTGGCCTAGCCTTATGAGAGATATTTCACGGGTCGTGAAACAATGTCGTATATGCCAAGTGACAAAAAATAAACAAAATACTGGTTTGTACACCCCGTTACCCGTGCCACACACCCCGTGGCAAGACATCTCTATGAATTTCGTGCTCGGACTTCCTAAGACCCAACGAAAGCACGATTCCATTTTTGTGGTGGTGGACCGCTTCTCTAAGATGGCCCACTTCATCCCTTGCTCTAAAACCTCCGATGCGGCTCACATAGCCAAATTATTTTCGGGGAGGTTTGCGTCTCCCCAAAACCATTGTGTCGGATCGGGATACGAAGTTCACCGGTTACTTCTGAAAAAATTTATGGCACATGATGGGTACCATGCTCCAGTTTTCTTCGGCCTATCATCCTCAAACCGATAGCCAAACGGAAGTCACTAATAAGAGCTTAGGTAATCTCCTTCGTTGTATAGTCGGTGATCATATTAGGACCAGGGATTCTACGTTATCAATAGCCGAGTTTGCATACAACTCTGTCAATAGGTTCCTAGGCATGAGTCCATTTGAGGTCGTACATGGGTATAGGCCAAGGACACCATTAGATTTAATCCTTATGTCGGCATCATATCGAGTGTCTGAGTCTGCGAACGCATTTGCACAACACATTCATAACTTGCACGCTAGAATTAGACAAAAGATTAATTCAAGCAATGAACATTACAAGATAACTGCGGATGCGCATAGGCGCTTCAAAGAATTCCAAGTGGGGGATTATGTGATGGTTCGGGTTAGGCCTGAACGATTTCCATCGGGAGTTGCAAAGAAGCTCCAAGCCCGCAGTGCTGGGCCTTTCTACGTTCAATGTGGAGGACCTAGTCCATTCTTTGGGCTCAACCCCATCCCCAACCACCCTTTCCAAGCAGCCCTGAGCCCAAATCCCAGCCCCACTTTGCAACCTCTACCATTCCCTTCCCCACACAGGCAGAGGAGAGATGAAATCGAAGGGAAACTTGATGATTCTGCAGTATCCACCCACGGTGGAGGGTTTTAGAAATACTTGGTCAAGTGGATGGGAAAGCTGGACTCCGAGAACACATGGTTAACTGAAGACGAGGTGCGACGCCTGGACCCTGACGTGCTCGATCGCTATCACCACACCGCTTTGTCGATGATGAAGCCTTTTCGGCCCGAGAGAATTGACGAGGACGCCGACATTGTAGATATCGGATACTGACTGTTTCGCGTGGACCGACCTCAGAAGAAGCGAAATGGAAACCAGAACCAGACTTAAAATCAGCATGCTGGAGCAATGCACAGTCGATCGATTGACATCAGGAATCGATCGATCGACTGCGGCTAGTAAGGGATTTAATTCTAGCGATATACGATCGATCTAGGCCTTTCGTAGATTGATCGATTTTCGCGAGAATGGGATCCGTCAGAATTAAAATTTGAGTTTTAAGGACAAACTTGTCTTTCTTTTTTGTTTATTTTTGTTTTACGGTTTTATTTTAAGACCTCATATATAAGGTCATGATGAAAACAATGTAATTAGTTTTGATTATTGAATGCAAGAGCTTTTACATTTGGAACTTGAGATGAGTTTCTTCGAAGAGTGAATCTTCGCTTCCCGAGAAGGGTTTGGTGTGAAGCCCAAAATCCATCTTCTTTCTATCCCATTTTTAGATTTTATCTTTTGCTTGCATATCAATCATCAAACATCCTAGATTCAGCCAGAAAATCATAAACCCTAGCATTCATCAAAGCCATTAAATAAAGCTTATCTCATAAATTCCAAATCCAGCCATCCAACCTTCAAATATCCCGAAGTTCATAAACCCTAGGTCCCATCTGAGTCCCTAAATCGACCCGATTCAAGCCCAGATTTCATCTGAGCCGTTAAACCAACCCGAATTAGAACCCTTAGAACCCTCGCGATTCCATCATTGAATCATGAGCGGCGCCCAAATCTGGAAAAGCTAGAGTTCTACCTCTAGGATCTATCTACACCGCGAATCTAACGGATCTAGCACACAGACTGGAGCTTTCCTAAACCCGACCGATTATCCGAATGGAAAACTACGAAGCCCTAAGGTATTCGCTTTATTTTCAGCTTTATTGTATAATTAATTTAATTTAATTTCGGCAAATCTTCATCTTATAAGCATTCACGTAGTTTAGAGTCTTGTCCTGCATCACATGGGAAGGGGAGACTCAGTGTTTGGCAGAGGTTCTCATGATGAACGTACAAAAGTTTACGGTTTCAGGCATTGGTGTGACGAACAGTGTGCTGAACCAGCTGGTTAAGGCAGTGGACGGCCAAATAGCCAACCTCCCTATCCCATACTTGGGCCTTCCTCTCGGCACTTGTCAGCCCAATGCTAGGGCATGGGATCCCATCATTCGGAGGTTCGAGATGCGCTTAGCCTCTTGGAAAGGCAAGCTCCTTAGCAGTGGAGGAAGGCACCTCCTGGTGAAATTGATCCTCTCTAGCCTCCCCGTTTTCTTCATGTCGCTCTTCAAATGCCCTATGGCGGTCATCCGTAGGCTCGAACAAATCCAAAGATTTTTTTTGTGGGAAGGATCAGGTTTTGATAAAAGGTTCCATCTCGTCAGCTGGGAAATTTGTCAGCTTCCTCTTCATTGCGGAGGTTAGGCATCCAGAGTTTGCACTTGGTCAATATAACCTTGTTAGGTAAGTGGTTTTAGCGCGCAGGTTTGGTCAGCGAGAAAGATTGTGGTTGTCAGTCTTAGCGGAAAAATACCGCTGGTTGGACTGGTATTGGGGGGTTAATGTCAGCACCAACAGCTCCATCACAGCTTGGTGGAAGTGATTTGCGGGACTTGGTCGACGTACTCCCGCTAGGTGAGTTTTTGCTGGGGGGATGGACTCCATATCAGGTTCTGGGACGACTCTTGGGCGGACTTCAGGCCGCTTAAGGAGACTTTCTCGATGATTCACAGCATCACGGCTCAACCGAGTGGCGCGGTGTCTGCGTTTTTCTCGGAGGGAGAGGAAGGAGCTGCATGTAACTTACTCACCCATAGACTGATTAGGGAGGAGGAGGCCCCTTTCTTTGCCTTGCTGGCTTTGCTCTATGGAACAAAGCGGAATTTGAACTGCTGCGATAGGTGGATTTGGTTGCCAATGCTCAAGGGTAATTTTAGTGTCAAATTGTACTATCGGGTCTTGTCAGGTAGGCCATTAATCAGGAGGGGATGGGTGGATGTGTGGAAGGCCCCGATCCCCCAAAAATCAAATTCTTCACGTGGACCATGATCCGGGGAAGGATCCTCACTATCGACCAGTTAATCCACAAGGGAAAAAATCTGCTAAATGTCTGCGCTATATGCCTACAAGCGGAAGAATCGGCTTCACACTTGTTTCTGCACTGCTGGGTAGCCACCAAAATTTGGGGGGTCATCCTTAGGTCCATTGATATGAGTTGGGTGGCCCCGTGCAACTTTTCCCAGCTTGTTTTGGCCTGGTCTGGCGTTAGCTTGGAAGGCCAACTGAAGGCGTTTTGAAGGGTGGGTATATATGCGGTGATCTAGTCCTTATGGCTCAAAAGGAATGCCCGGATTTTCACTTGGAAGCGGCGCCCTACGGGTTTGATCTTGAAGGATGTCAAAGATCTCATGTACCATGGGGTGGCCCTGGCTAAAAATTGGAATGGGGCTGATTCAATGTCCTGGGACCCAGGCTAGGCACCTCTTTTCCCCTTCATCTGTCGGATTCTTTCGGCCCCTTTGGGTCTTGTGCCCTTGTGTCTTGTTTTTTTATTTCCTTTGTTTTTAGTTTTCGCTTTTTGCCGTTTTGGTGCCTTTTTGTGTCGGTTGCTTGCAACTTGTATTTTTTTCAGGTTCTAGCTGGTCATTAATATAAGCTTATAACCTTTACCGATAAAAAAAAATAAGAAAGATGGTGTGTCATCCTAGGAGTTGTGGGGCACATTGGAGTGGCGGGACTACCATTAGAAACTGTGTCAACATCCCCTCTTCATCCTACCTTTCTGAACTTTTGTTGACCAAGCAGCAGACGAAAGATTTAAATAATGGGTGGTCCATAGCTGATAAGAAATACGCTCAGGCTGAGCGTCTTTGGAGAAAGCGGCATAGTGAGAAGGTTCTACCTAGGAGCCGTCCCAACAGAGGTCATAATCCTTTGAGGGCTCCACTTCTGAAAGAAATGGTGGCCCCACAGATAGGAGGGCCCCAGACCCAATGGTAAGGAGGACCATAGATACACAACCAGATGGCAAAGCCAAAAGTCTGCTCAAACTTCTCTTTCCCCAGTTTAACATCAATATTATGCCTGCTGCCAACACCGTGTTGGATTCACATTTATGGGTGGTTGCGGAAGTTATTAATGGAAATCCTTCTTTCATTAATATTAGAAAAGATCTGCTGGCTATTACAAAAGGGGCCCTGAACGGCCATAACAAAATACATATCTCCAAGCTCTCAAAAAAACACCTCCTCCTCCGACTCGAGGACGGTGATGAAGGCAGAGTGGAGGAAATGGTGAAGTTGGGCCTCTGCAGCTGGGGAGGCTACACTCTTACGCTTTTTTAGGTGGGAGAAGGCCGACATCCATTCGTCGCTGTTGCAAAATGAGTCTGGCTCAAGGTTTACGGCCTTCCCCCCGACTTATGGTCCTCACTGATCCTCCAAAGGATCGGGAGCTGCTACGGAAGCCTGCTCCAAATCGATCGAAGGATCGCTACCCTCTCAGATGCTAGATGCACTGGCATCAGGGTAGTCGGGGGAATGGGGGTGTATACCAGGGGGGAATATCTCGGTTTGCGGGAGAATGTGCAGATGCAGCGTGAAAATAGAGAGGTCAGAAAGGGTAGTCTGCAGTGACAACAGCTAAGTAGGTGCCGCGGTAATAGGGCCCGGCAATGTACAATACCCGTCGAGTAGTGGGGTAGTATTGCTCGGCAAGAAGCGGGATGTTCACCGGACACCTGGGACGGACGAGGCGGCGCATCTCCCAGTACTCCACCATCGACGGAACCAACTCATGGGCATAGAGCACACAACCGGGCTCTCAGATGGCGTGCCTCCGGTAAGGGTGGGGGGCTCAATCCATGATGAGGTCAGCAAAAGACAGAAGCCTACTGTTAAAGGAAAGGAGGTTTTGGAGGGACCTAACGGGAGGAACTTTGAATTCGAATGCAAGACGACGCAGGGATTATATAACGGAAGTTTTAGGGAATTGACGGTCAGGTTCTTGCATGGGGTAAATCGATGGTTGGATTCTGAGAATGGAGTACTTTCAGATTTTAAAGACGGCGTATTGGTTTCCCACGTGCAGAATACTGCTGGGTTTTCTTCCTCTAGCGGTAAACGGGAAGTGGATTCTAAGGAGGAGCTGCCACGTGGCTCTTGCAACGATGACTTTGCTGTTTTAAAATTTCTCCTTCGGCGAAAGGTACTCTCAACTCTGCTGAGCAATGCGACGGTGCGGCTGGACATGACTGCTCGACGAAACTAGGTTTTTCAAATTCCAAGGCTAAGCACGTCAGAGTCTGTTCCTATCATTTCAACGATGACAACGTCAACGCTACGGGTCTCGTCCACGTGCACAGCGATGACGACTCAGCTAAAAGTGAGAGCGCTGCCTTTCATCGTGCCAGCTCGGATGACAACCCTTGCTTATGAGTTCACCCGTTTAATGAGCCGACACTGATGGTACCCTCTGAAGTACACGGCCTTTGCCCGTTCCCTCTCTCGTATACCACTTTACCAGTTGCTGCCACGTATGAATCCCACATGCAAACAGGTGGAGATACCTATGACTCCACGTCTGCGGATTTGTGTGGACACTAAGCTTTCCCTAATAGCTCTTGAACGACGGGTTGTCTGGATTTGGGCCAGCGTTTAGGTCAGGGCTACTCTCTCCTAACCCAGCGTCTGTGGGTTCCTCTCTCTTGCCCACGGAAATGTCGGGGGGACCAAACCTTGTCAACGACGACAGTTTTGCTGCGCCAGTAACCTGTAATCCCCCCCTCCTCTCTCAGGCATCTACTCCATTTACCCATCCCAAAATCTTGAAGGACTGCACCTTCCAGCGAGCTCAAAAGGACATGGAAGTTGGGAAAGCTTTGGGCCTGACTTTCTTTGGATCGGAGGAGAAATTAGTGGAGGTTTTCAACCAAATTCACTTGCAAAGGAGAAAACTCGGAGCGGGACTTAAGGCCAGCAGTAACAAAGAAAAGAATACACTCAAGTGGGGTCTTTTTTTTTTTTTATCGGTAAAGAAAGTATATATTGATAAGAAGCAAGGTGCTGACAAAACCCAATACAACAGGATACAACCAAAAGAAAAAACAGCTGAAGACAACAATGACCACACAAACACAGCCGGAGCTTAACCCGGATCCCACAGAAAAGCATCCCCCCCCCAACCCCACAGTCCCCCTAGCAACCCAGAGCCACATCAGATCCCTGACCTGCTTCATGATCAGCCCCACGGGACGCCGCTTATCTTCAAAGATCTGACGGTTTCTTTCAGCCCATATGGTCCAAAAGACCGCAAAAGGGGCCACCCTCCAGTACCCAGACATCGGTCCATGAACAAGGGCCTTATCTCACATCAAAAAAAGAGAGAGGGGCGATGCCGGCATCACCCAACACATGCCGAAGGAATTAACAACGATACACCACAACTGATGAGCCACCTTACAGTGAAGCAGAAGATGGGCCGCAGTCTCCTCCTCAACATTACACATAACGCAGCAATTGAGTAAATCTTTCCCCCGACGGATGAGCTGGTCCAACGTTAAAATCCTCTCTTTGAGCGTGACCCACATAAAGAACTTAAACTTGGCCGGAACGGCCTCCTTCCACAAACCAGCCGCCACAAACTTGATCAAAGGCCGAGAAGAGAGCACCGCGTAGTAAGACTTAACGAAAAACAGACCCTCTGTACCAGCCCTCCATCTGCGCTGATCCCTACCTTCCCGATTAGGCTGGGTACCATAGAGCAGCTCCATGAAGTTGACAAACGAGATCACTTCCTCATCTCTCAATAGCCTCCTAGTATTGACGGTCCAAAGTCTCCCTCCATCGGACTTGGAGACGAAATTGTGGATCGTACCATGAGGATTCACAAAAATAGAAAAGATATCCGGGTAGGCAAGTTTAACGGGCTGACAGTCCAGCCATATATCCTCCCAAAACCGGATGCGAGTACCGCACCCCCAGCTAAAGCATAAGCCATTGGAAAACTGCTCCCACGTGCTGCAAATACCCTTCCACCAAGCCGAACAGCGCCGGTGACCGACCATGGAGATACCCCAGTTCCCAACGGAGATGTCGTACTTGTCGCTCAACACCACACGCCATAAACTGTTCAGCTCCTCCTCCCTCCCAGCCCGCCAGAGCCACTTACCGAGCAAGGCAATGTTAGTTGACCTTAAGTTTCGGATACCCAGACCCCCATATCGGAGAGGAAGACCAACGGTATCCCAATTAACCAGGTGAAAACGACGTGCGATCCCAGATCCCTCCCATAAGAAGAACCTTTGCACTTGTTCAAGGCGCTTGATGATTTTGGCCGGACATTTAAATAGGGACATGTAGAAAATAGGTAGTGAGGATAGCACTGACTTAATCAGCACGAGACGACCGCCACTGCTAAGCAGCTTGCCTTTCCAAGATGACAGTCTTTGCTCAAACCTCTGCACGACCGGGTCCCAATCCCTAGCATTGGGAGTCCTCAACCCCAAGAGCATCCCCAAATACCGGATTGGCAGCTGCCCCACCCCACAATTCACAGCAATAGCCAGGTCAACTAAGAGATCCTCATCGGTACCAATACCCGAAATGGTGGACTTAGCGAAATTGATCCTTTGACCCAAGGCCGCTTCGTATATAGAAAGAACATCAGCCAAAGCCTTAAATTCCTGAACATCGGCCTTACCGAATAATAAAGTATCATCAGCAAACTGGAGATGCTTCATATGGCGATTGCCCACCTTAATACCAGTTATAATATTGGAAGACCTGGCCCGGTTAAGCAGCCCCGATAACGCTTCTCGCACGATGTTGAAGAGAAAAGGGGAAAGAGGATCCCCTTGACGAAGACCGCGAGAGCTTTTGAAATAACCAGTAGGGGACCCGTTGACAAGGATGGAGAACCAAGCCAAAGTGTAACAGCCCCTCATCCACTTCCTCCAAGTCTCCCCAAACCCCATCCTGCGGAGCATATGCTCAAGGCAATCCCAGCTAACCCGATCGTAGGCCTTCTCCATGTCCACCTTCCAGAGGGCAGCCGACTTACGTTGGAGCTGAGCCGAATGTATGGTTTCCTGTGCAACGACCACCTGGTCAAGAAGGTGACGCCCAGCCACAAAGGCCCCTTGATTTGCTGATATAATGGCATCCATCACCGGCTTAAGGCGATTGGCCAGGACCTTGGCGATAATTTTATAAAGGCTGTTAGTGAGGCTAATGGGCCGAAAATCAGCAATGTCCTCAGCCCCATCTCGCTTGGGCACTAGAGTGATAAACATTGAATTAAAACTACGCCCAATGAACCCAGAGGAATGGAATTCCCTCATCACCTCCATCAATTCACCCTTAAGCAACGCCCAAAAACACCTAAAAAATTCCAAAGTGAATCCGTCCGGCCCCGGGGCTTTGTTTTTAGCCTCATATTTAATAACCCGCCATACCTCCTCTTCCATGAAAGGCTGCTCTAACGCCACCTGGTCCTCCACCGCAATAGTCCGAAACGGGAGCCCATTCAAACCAGGCCTCAAGAAACCCTCATCCGAATACAACCCCCGATAGTAGTCGACAATACTTGATCTCAGCCCCTCCTCCGTATAAGCAACCCCATCGACCACAATTCGGCCCAAGAAATTAGCCTTGTTCCGCGCATTAGCGATCGCATGAAAAAACTTAGTGTTGGAGTCTCCCTCCCGAAGCCATTTCACCTTGGACTTCTGCTTCCAGCACACCTCTTCCACCAAGCAGACGTTGCTGAACTCCACTTTTTTAAGATACCTCTCTTGGCGCTCATCCTTCGTAAGACATCTTGACTCCTCCATATTGTCTAGTTCTTTGAGCCTTGTCAAAAGTGTGTCCTTTTTCATATGTACCATCCCGTACTCCTCCTTGTTCCAGGTTCTAATCCTATCTTTAACCCGCCGCAATTTGGTGATGAAGCGAAAAGCAGCCGCCCCAGAAACCGACACCTCAGCCCACCACTCCCCCACCCTAGTCCGAAAACCATCATCTAATAGCCACATATTCTCAAACCGAAACGGGGCCGGCCCTTTACTCCTTGATTCACACGTGAGCAAAAGGGAACGATGATCAGAGACAGCCCTAGCCAAACACTCAAGCCGCGCACTCGAGTAAAGATCCATCCATTCCCCGCTACACACAAATCGATCAAGCCTACTCATAGATGGAGACTCCTGGAGATTCGACCACGTGAACCGCAAGCCAGTTAGCCGGACATCCATCAGACCCAATCAGCAAAAAAAGTATTGAAGTTCCGCATCACTGCCCCATCTGGTGGCCCTCCCAACTTCTCCCACCCCCACCTTATAGCGTTAAAGTCACCCCCAAGCAAAACGGAAGATCCCATCTGCCCGCCAAAGCAGCCAACTCCATCCAGAAATTCAGGCGTTCCCGATCACGAGACGGACCATAAATACCCGCAAACATCCACTCAAGTGGGGTCTTAAGTACCGTTGATCTGCCAATCGCAAAAAACCGAGGAAAGAGATGGTGGGGGGCATTGGGGACATTGAGACCTGGATTCCGTCAGGAGTTCTGCAAATGAAGCCTGACATGGTTTCGCTTCGGGAAACGAAATGGAACGAGGTTTCTGAGCAGAAAGTCAAATTTGTTCTAGGGAGGGGTGACTAGAAGTTGAACTGTGTCCAAGTCGAGGGTACTGCGGGGGGGATTCTGCTTGCTTGGAAGAATTCAAACTTCCAGAAATTGGATGGTGAGATTGCTACTTACTAAGTTTCAGTGATTCTCAAGAATAGAACCAGCGGTTCTATAGGGACTTTCTCAGGGGAATATGGTCCTAATGATAGCAAAGACCAAGAGGACTTCTTGTTTGAGCTCAATGCTCTTTCAAAGATGGGATCATGGGTCGTGCGTCGAAGGGACTTCAATGTCCTACTATCTTCGCATGAAAAGAATGACGGCACGATTGACAGTCAAGAGACGGTCAAGTTCCAAAATTTTGTTTTGGACTGTGGCATGTGCGATGCAGGATTGAGGGGAGCTCGGTTCACGTGGACTAATGGCCAGGATTTCCCTACTTTATGGCGTCTTGACAGATTCCTATGTGCCTCAATTTGGATGGCAAACTTCCTAGAAACTGTGTTGGACACTTGGCCTACTACCTTTTCGAAGCACAAGCCAATTCTTCTCTCCTCTCGATCATAGAATGTCACGGGTCCTAGCCCGTTTCACTTTGAAAATATTTGGTTATCCATTGAAGACTTCATAAACAAAATCCCCGTTTGGTGGAATGAGGTCTCTACTCAAGGAACTGCTTCTAGAGTGCTCATGACGAAACTCAAGAAGGTCAAAGAGAAAATCAAATTATGGAATAAGGTGTTTGGAAACATCTTTGAGGTCAAAGATCAGCTTCTCAAATAAATCAAAACTTTCGACACTTTTAAAGAGGAGAGACACCTATCTGTCGAGGAGAAAGAGGTTAGGTTGGCTCTTAAAATGGCTTTTAACCAAAAGTGTACCGAGGAAGAAAATATGTGGCGACGAAAATGTAAAATTCATTGACTGAAGGGGATGGAAATACCAAATTCTTCCACTAGGTGGCTAACAGTAGAAGGGGCAGAAATGCTATTAATCAGTTGAAGGTCGATGATGTTCACTTCTCCAAGTACAACGCAATTGCTGATTAGATCCATGGATACTACCAGAGTATGTACTCCAACGAGAACACCTACAAACCCACAATCCAAGGGGCTGGGCTTCAGCAAGATATCCCCTGCGCAAAGGATAGGCCTAGAGACACCTTTCAGCGAAGAGGAGATTAAGAAGGCTGTGCTTTCCGGTGGCCAGAACAAGTCCCATGGACCTGATGGGTTTACTATGGAATTCTTCCAATTTTGTTGGGACATGAATAAAGAGGACACCATACACTTCTTCAATGAATTTTTCCTACGTCTTGAGCTACCCGGTGGATTAAATGCTACCTTCATTACCTTATACCAAAAGTGGAAGGCGCAGTCAACATTCGAAACTACAGATTGATTAGCCTCCTAAATAGTGTTTATAAAATTCTGACCAAAGTGTTGACCAATCGCCTCAAACTGGTTATGGGACAAATCATTTCAAATACTCGGGGTGCTTTTACTCTAGGGAGGCAGCTCTTAGATATCGCCCTTACGGCTCAAGAGGCCATTGATAGTGTCAAAAAGAGCTCCGACAGCAGCCTCATCTTTAAGATTGACATGGAGAAAAAGTATGATCGCGTCGATTGGAATTTCTTGCACTACCTCCTTAGAAGAATGGGCTTCGGAATCAGATGGATTAGTTGGGTCAAAAGTTGTGTCAAGTCCCCGTTTTTCTCAGTGTTGGTCAATGGCTGCCCCAAAGGATTTTTTAAAGGAACAAGAGGTTTGAGACAAGGAGATCCGCTGTCCCCCCTTGCTGTTCAATATCATAGGTGAAGCCCTCCACAAGATCCTTGAAAGGGCTGCTCAGTTGAGCCTTTTACAAGGATTCCGAATCTCCGATGACTTTACCATCACTCATCTTCAGTATGCGAACGACAGAGTCTTTTTTTGCAAACCTTGTCAACCACATTTTGAATGTTCTTGCGGTGTATGAGGTAATATCGGGGCAAAAGGTTAATCTTCATAAATCTAAGGACATCGGAGTTCACACTTATGCTAGTTTAATGACGGAGCTAGCTGACCTTATTGGTTGCTGTGAGGAAAGGTTGTCATTCAAGTACCTTGGGCTGCCTCTTGGACTGGGTAAACTCAAAGCTTGCTACTGGGAACCGGTCTTGAAAAGATTTCACAACAGGCTGGCCATTTGGAAGAGCAAATTGTTCAGCAAAGGGGAAAGGCTGACACTCACCAAATCCACTTTGGCCTCCCTCCCGACTTTCTTCCTCTCCATATTCTCGGCTCCGAACTCGGTCGTTTCTTCTCTTGAAAAATGTATGAGAGATTTCTTGTGGGAAGGGGAAGGGACAACTACGAAATTGCACCTTGTAAACTGGAAAGACCTGCACTACCAAATCGGAGGGGGGTTTGGGTATAAGAAGAATTAAGCAAGTGAATAATTTACTCGGGAAATGGCTGTGGAGAGTTGGGGTTGACACAGAAAGGGACAAGATTTGGTGGAAAACGATTTCGACTAAATACAGTAATTCTCCCAACGTGTGGGCTTTGAATGCTACAACTTACAATGGCTCCAGGTGGTACAGAGGCGTACAATCGGTCATTGAGGACTACGAGCAGTGCCTAAAGTTCTCCTGGGGGAATGGATCTAAAATCAGTTTTTGGTATGATCTTTGGCTGGGGGACAAACCTCTTTCCATAGCTTTCTCTTTTTCAGAATGATGGTATCAATCATTAGGCGGAGCTGTTGCAAGGGAATTGGGTTTGGAATGCTAACGCACGGAGAATGCTCAAGGACGAGGAGATTGACGAGTTTGTCTCTCTTTTTAGGCTGATCCACTCTGCTATCCCTAATGCTACCAACGGGGACAAAATAGTTTGGTCCAAAACTCTGAAAGGAAAATTTACTATGGCTTTCCTATACTGATACCACCTTAAACACAAAGTCACACTCTTGAAGGCCAAAGTGGCTCAATTTTTGGAAAGTTATGATTCCGCCAAAAATTAACTTTTTGCTTGGTCCGCTGCCCTGGGGCAGGATCCTTACTATAGACCAGCTGCGGAAGAGAGGTTACGGCCTTCAAAACAACTGCCCCTTTGTATGCTTGCCAGAGAGTCTATCTCCCACACTCTAATTCACTGCAATTTTTCCTCTAGAATGTGGAGCAAAATCCTAAAAACTTTGGGTGTTTCATGAGTTTTCCCAAATTCGGCTGCGTTACTGTTTCGACAATGGGAAGAGTGTCCTCAGTCGGATGACTTCTCTTAGATGTGGAGTTTTGTACCCTATGAGGTTTGCTGGGCTCTTTGGTTGGAAAGGAATCTCAGGGTTTTCCGAAAGAAGGTTCAACCAAGACTATCGGTGCTACGTTTTGTTATTGACTTTATCTCCAACTGGATTGTAGCTAGTGGAGATTTTGGATTAGACCTCCAGCCCCTAATTGCCACCCTTCTAACCCAGGCACAGCCCCACCCTCAGCCAGAGAATCCTATGCCTTCTGCCCTCACCTCTTCCTAACCCCTGGGATTGGTAACCTTTTTTCGGTGTTCTTGTGGCTGACCGGAGACTTTTGTTTCATTTTCTTTCAGAGTTCTTTCTCCTTTTGTTTTTCTTTTTCTTTTTCCCTATTTTTTTGGCTTAGTGGTGTCTTATTACCACCATGGTTTGTACTTTCTCCTTCTTTAATACAATTTTATCTTTATTGATAAAAAAATTTTGCAACCCAATCTATTACAAATGCCCTTTAAGAGCCAGCCTCAAGCCCCACTTCCAAAACCAAGATTTTAACAATAATAGGCAGACTGAATACCACTCAAAGACTAAAAACGATCTTAAGGTCTATTAACTGCAATATGGATGAAATGCTTCAGTAAAAAATATAAGAATATCATCAACTAGGCGAAGACGAGAAATCTAAAGGCCTACACATGAGAAAATTGGAGAAGGGTAGTCTCTTATTAGGTCATTAGGCTCATCAAATAGATCGATCTTACATCAAACAAACATAGATCGATCTACATCAAACTAGTCTAACATCTCAAGTATGCTTGTATGCTCTTTCTAGAAATATCTTAACATTATCCTCGTTCTTCTGATCTAAGCCTCAAATGTAAAAACCATGTACTATAAAAGATCCATTCAAAATTTGCATACCACACTCACTAAGCACCTTGAGAATGTCAGGATAATGCTGCCTATAACCTTGCAAAAGTTCATCAACATGACTTTGGTTATCTGATAATCCAATATGAGAAAATGCTCCTGAACTCCCTAATTCATCTTTAGGCATCAACATGACAAATATAGTATATGTTTCTTTACCAAAGCAAGCCTTACCAGGAACAAATACCCATAGTTGCCAGGAGTTGGAATGGGGTACTGGTACGGGTTTGGTACATTTAGGTGAAAACGTTTCTGGTACGTTTTTATTAATACATTTTTTTTGTTATAGATACGTTATAGGTACGAAATAGAGGTATTATAGGTACAAAAAGGTACGTTATTGGTACGACATAGATACAAGATGGAATTGTCATAGAAACACTAGTATTGGGACATAGATGCACAATGGATGTTACATATATATATATATATATATGATAATGGTATAACATTGGCACTTCTTTTGTGTAACTGTATATGAGAATTATATTTGTATGTATTAATACTTAAAGTATTAATTTTTTATTGTATTGAAGGACGAAACTAGGTTCATAATTAAGAGAAAGAAGTATAAATTACATACGAAGCAAGTTTCTTCTAAAGATAGAAACCAGTTTATGTCTAAAATCAAACAAGTTTCAATTATATGTTAAAATGCATTTCTAAAAAGGTTTCTAAAATGTTTCGAAAAAGTTTCGTGCCAGTCTTCGGTACTGTACGCATGGGTACTGGTACAATGGAGTAAAAAGGGTTTTTGGGTAACTATGCAAATACCTCCATTATCTCATTACTAATTGGTATACTTCCAAATCAGAGGAAAAAAAATTGAATTGTTTCAAAATTAGAGAAGATTCATCGGTCCAGAATCCCTATCTCTTCCTAAATTAAAGATGAGCTTCTTGATCTATTTGTCTTTGAAAGCTTTTCCGAACCTTTAATGCTTTGGGGATGAAATGAGCAGAGAAGGGAAAAATCTTGAGAGAGAAAGACAGAGAGATTGCAAATATAAAATACATAGAAAATGGTTATAATCGTATTGGTAATATTATAATGCTCAAGATTTCTACAACACCACAAAAAGTAACAATATAAGTTATATGGATACAAAACTCCTGCGGTTATGGTTTAGTAAAGGAAAGTGAGTGCATGGTTTACAGCTTGTGAAAGATTTCAGCCAATAAAATCTTGGAGCCAAAACGAAGTCAATTCCTCTGAAAAGGACTCCAAGATCTTTACTTATAGGGCGTTTGCACATGCCAAGGAGTTTCTCAAACAACAACCACCGAATCTTCCCAACCAATAAGAGATGAACACTCCTAAATATGAATAAAGTATGCTCTTCGATCTTCCAATCATGGTTTGAAATTTTGGATTTCCAAGACTTTCCCGATTAGGACTGAAATGGAGAGGACTCACATCTCTGCGACGGCAAGAAAAAATATTAAAATGTTTTAAAAAAAATTAAAATAAGAAGAAAGGGAGATAACTAAAGAAAAGTAGGATAATTAGAACAAAATCATAGGAAAATACAAAACTAAAATAGTGAATAAAATTTATATAATTAAAGCGACTAGCATTTTTTAAATGCTAAATAATATAAAACAAACAGTCAAAAATTAAATTAGAAATTAAATATTAATAAACCCACACTAAGAAATACAGCAGAAACTCATTTAAAGTCTTGAAATAATTGTTGATCTAACAGTTTAATTAATGATTGCATGAAAACAACAAAGCCCAATGAAAAAAAAATATTGACCTTAAAAATAACTTTTGCAAAAATCATTTTTAATCAGTAAAAGGCAAAACAAATAATAATAATAATAATAATAATCTCGTGGTTGTGGATTTTTCAAAAGTCAGTTTTAAGGTAAAAAAGCATGCAAAAAATCCCAATATGTCGAACCAAAGTAAAGATTTGCTAAATCAAGCAATACCCAACAATAAGAAGTATTTTACTAATTTTCCTTTGGTTTCTTGGGTTTTGCAGAAACACTTGATATTAGTTGTGACTTACGGTACACATCCATGCAATTCTGGTCAATTGACCCCAAGAGAAGTGGATCGAGCGCTAACCACAAAAAATCACAATAATTCAACGAGATAATGATTTTTTATATTTTTTCAATTTCTGTTTTTTTAGCTTATATTTCATTGATTTTGAACCCTGGCAAAGACACCGAGTATATTCTCCCTAGCCAATTCCAAAACTTAAACCATCTTGCCTAAGACGCCTCATCTGGGCCGAAAATTAAAACCAGCCTAAATTTGGATTATTTTCCCTATTACATTTCTTCAGAAGCATGCTAACCAGTTCGAAACTGATTTTGCACATCATGGCCTATACACCTATACGCCCGAAACTGATTTTGCACATCATGGCCTATACACCTATACGCCCTATACACCTTAATAGTTTTCGCTATTTGACACTAGGATTTTGAGGATTCTTCTATGAATGTCACGTGGCTATTTCAATGCCTTTGTTTCAAACATCAAAAAGAAAGAAGAAACCATATCAAGTTATGTAGGAGGACATGGAAATGTATTTAGTGTTCTAGAAAGAAGCACAATGTGTTAAACTAACAACCCTTAACAACCGAATGAGGGTATCTGCCAATACATCTGTGTAGATATCAATATTTAAAAGTATTTTATTTAAGATTATATTTGGAGGTACTAAAAAAACAAAAATGTGTATCAACCCTAGAATGATGGGATTTTTTTTTTTTTTGAAACGATAACAAAGCAAAACTATTAATCAAAGAAAAAATGAGAAACATACCTTGGTAGGTAGTAAGAAACTACCCATGCAACCCCCCCCCCCCCCAAAAGACACTCTCCGAAGGACCCGAGCAGATCCACAAAACAAATGAACCCCCATCACAGAGAAGAGTCCCAGAAGTAGTTATGGGCTACAACAGTCCCATAGCATCATGAAATGTTTAAAACCCTCATTGAACTCGGACGTCTTGACATCGTTCCAACTAACCACCAAATCTCTTATATCGCGGATGACCACCATAAAAGGTTTTGCCTTTCGTCTGAAAATTCTGTTGTTCATCTCCAGCCAAATCACTTAAAAAACCGCATACACTATCATAGGCCATAACTCCCTCCTATGATCAGCTACACTGCTCTCCTTCCACATCTCCATCATTTAGGCCGGCCAGAAGGGAAGAACCCATTTGACATTGAAAATATGAAAGATCTTGTACCAGATGGTTCGCACAAAAGAGCAGTGCAGAAGGCTATGCGCGACCGATTCCCTTCCCCTCATACAGAGAAGGCATTTATTCCGGACCGGAATGTTTCTTCTAATCAATTGATAGCGAGTAAGAATTCTCCCCCGAACCACTATCCACGCGAAGAATTTAATCTTGGGTGGCATTTTGACCTTTCAGAAACCAGACCACCACCTACTATTGCTAGGAATCCTTTCTTGATTCACCAGGAAAATTATAGAAAGAATTCACTGAAAAATCTCCTTTAACTGAAAACTTCCATACTCTCCAATCCCTGTTAATCGAATTAGGAGCCATACCCCTAATTATCATCATAAGATTCCGAAACTCCTCCATTTCCCAATCTCTAAGCCTTCTCCGAGTCGTCATATTTCAGGCCCAATTCCCCTCTTTCGATTGCACGAAGCTGCTGATAGTGGCGTCTTTCATATAAGAGAGCATAAACATCGAAGGAAACGCCATTTGTAAGGGTTGCTCCCCTACCCATCTGTCCTTCCAAAAACGGATCCGCTGACCGTCACTCCAACTATAAGTAATTCCACTCTAGAATTCATGCCGACATGTATTCACGGCCTTCCACCATGCCGATTCGTGAGTAGTTGTGGGATTGGAGATCCAAAAGTCCTCCAACATCCCATATTTGTAACCACCTGCCAAAAGAGTTTGTCCCTTTCTCTCTCTTCTCCGATCCTCCACAGCCATTTTCCAAGCAACGCTTTGTTCACAAGCCGCAAACTCCTAATTCCCACACCCCTGTCTTCCTTACTAGCACAACAGTCTCCCCACTTAACCAGATGTAGCTTCTTACGATCCCCACTTGACCAGATGGACGCAAAAGTTGATTTTATAAGGGTTAGCCTCGCCCATTGTTGAGTAACATACTTTTTCACATAGCCAACCTTTTTGTATACCTCTGAACAACCATATCCCAACTTGTGACTCTACACTTCCCGAATCCCACAGAAATTCCTAGGTATGTCATTGGCATCTTGTCTTTCATACCTCCAATTTCCCTGACCGCCCGATCTGTAACCTCATCTGGTATATTAATTCCCACCAAGCTAGAATTATGCAAATTAATTCTCCGATCTGACACCCCTTCAAAGATAACCAGCAGATCCGTAATAGCTTTAACCTCCGAGACACCACAACTTCCATTACAAAACACCATCGTGTCATCAACATATTGTAGGTGGGTAATTGTCGGCCCATGATCAGCCACTTTAAACCCCGAAATCAGGTTTAAATTTGTCTCCCTCTTAAATAGTCTGTGAAAGGCTTTTCGTACACAATTAAACAACATCGGCGACATCGGGCCCCCCTGTCTCAGTCCCCTCTTACTCCTAAAATAACCGTGCGGAGTCCCATTAATTAGAACCGAGAAACGAGTCAAAGTGTAGCATCCTTTCATTCATTTCCTCCAAACCACACCAAACCCCATTCTGTACATAACATAATCCAGAAATCCCCACTGGATCCTATCATAGGCCTTTTCCATATCAATATTTTATAAATTCATCCCTTCCCCTTCCGCCTTTTGACGGAATCAATAGTTTCTACAACCGTAACCGCATTGTTCAACAATTGTCTACCCAGGATAAACGCCCCATGAACATTAGAAATAAGAGTGCCAATAACAGTCTTGAGGCGTTTAGCTAGCACTTTCGCCACAATTTTGTAGGCGCACCCAGTAAGGCTAATCGGTTTGAAATCGGAGATATTTGTAGCCCCAACACACTTCGGAATAAGAGCTATAAAAGTAGAATTTAGGCTCTTGGCCAAGGTACCCGAGTCATGGAACTCCCCCAGAAAAACCATAAAGTCCACACCGATAACCTCCCAACATGATTAGTAGAATTCCATGGTGAATCCACCCGAGCCCGGGGATTTATTATTCCCCAAATTTTCCATTATTGCCTTCACTTCCTCCTCAGTGACCCGCCTTTCAAGCTCGTTGGCTTTATCCATCCCAATACAGCTGAAAGGAATCCCATCCAGTAGAGGTCTGCGAACCTCCTCCAATGAGTAAAGCTCCTTATAGAACTCAACTACCTTATTATGCACAATACTTGGCTCCACATACGTAATCCCATTGATATTGATAGAGGAAATCTGATTATGTTTCCTTCTCCCATTAGCAACCGAATGGAAGAATTTTGTATTCCCATCCCCTTCCCAAAAACCAGTGCACTTTAGACTTTTGATGCCATAATTGTTCTACCTCTAGCGCTTTCCTGTTATAAGTCATCTTAAGAGCCAACCTGGATTTTCTATCTGCCTCCGAAAGCGGCAAGCTTTCTTCCATACACAGTAATTTCGGCTAAAATATCGTCCTTTACCCGAGTCGTGTTCCAAAAGTTGTCTTTGTTCCACGCCTTAATCTTAATTTTCAAATTCTTTAACCTTGCCAAAAACACATGCCACCGTACCGGTGATGCTATTGTTGTTCTACCACCCCTGAATGTTCTCTCTAAAGTCCTCATTCTGTAGCCACGCATTATCGTATCTGAAAGGAGCAGGATCAGAGCCACCTCTATTGACTTCATTCCACAAAAGCATGATCGGTTTATAGCCGGAGATGGTAGTAGCCTAGACATGACCTGTCGGATCGTTCATCATATCTAAGAAGTCAACCCCACAAAGAAATCTATCAAACCAACACATAATTGGGCTGTCATGTCCATTCGCCCAAGTGAACCTTCCCCCGGCCATTCCCATATCATAGGGAGAGCCTTGTGATATACACTCCATGAATAAATCTCTAGTCGTGAGATCTATGGGTCCTCTGTTCTTTTCTTCAGCACTGCACAAAGCATTAAAATCACACCCGATGCAAACTGGGTGATCCCACTTATAAGTAATGGCACTTAGTTCAAAGAACTCCCTTCTGAGTCTATTATTCGTCTAGCCATAAACCGTGGCAGCCACCCACTAATGCCCATTCCTACTACCGTGAATCAAAGCCGCCACAGAGAAATTACCTATCTCGGAGTTCACCATTTGAAAGAAATTCGTATCCCAAGCCAAGACAATACCACCCCTAGATCCTTGAGCATCCAAGTCCAACCACTCCCACCTACTCGCCCCAATGACCGATCAAACCTTAGCATCATTCACCTCCCCCCACTTGATTTCTTGAAGACCAATCACTTCCGATTTTTGTCCTCTGATAAAAGCTTTGACCAACGCTCTTTTGTCCGGTTCCCCAAACCTCACACATTCCAATTCAGAAACTTCATAACCAACAAGAAAAAGATAGAAAGCCAGCAAAACCAAACCGCAATCATCCTTGAAGTTAACACCCCTCAGGGCACCCCTCATGGCAGTTCACCACCTGTGCATCTCCACCCGTCATCATGTCCCTCCTCTATCCCTTCCTCAACCGTGAGTAATATAAACCCCCAAATGGATCTGGCCCGAGCCTTTTTCCCCTTTAATCATTTCGACTTTGACAATTGCTTCCCTCTTTCAAGAATATCACAACAGATTTTCAGTAGGCCTCTGCGATTATTATTGAAAGACACTCCTAAAGCATCCCCCAACCGAATCAGTCTTTCCCCGTCAAGAGCCATCTGTTCGTTATTCGCGAACTTCCTTGACATAGCGTCGAAGGAATCCTGCTCAATAGAGTCTGAATTGTCCGATACATGTCTGGTATCAACATTCCTACAAGTCTGTATAGGATCATGGTGTGATGGGGTGTGTCATTTACAGTTGGACCTGCACAAAGTTCCGCTACATATGCACTCATTACCCAAAGAATACTTAGAAAACCAATTATTGGGCACTAGCTCTATAGGCCAAGGCAGTACTATAGTATGAACAAAAGATAAAGGCCCTAGCCCAGGCTATAATACTGTATCAACAAAAGATAAATGCCCTGAGCCCGGCCCATTACAAATCTTTGTCGCATCATCCCTGTGCCACAGTCCATTGGGCAACGCGTTGGTATTGAGGTCCGCTAGATCTGCAAGTCCTTCCACCTCAACTGCTTCATCGTTGTCGGTTTGACTAATGTGTGTACCCAACCCGTGTACGTTGCTCACATGTGTACGCGACCCGTCGATGCTACGCCTCTAAATCTGTCCCGACATTCCTCCACGTGTGTCCTCTGTCATTTGAGAGTCAACCGTTCGTTGGAGAGGATTCTTCGAGATCCGTTCCTTGCGTCACACACATAAATCCAATCGTTGTTCATCGAATGACACGTTGGGGCTCACCCTCTCTGTCAAAACTGCAGTCCACCATCCCTCTCATTAATTTGTAGCCCCCCTACAATAACTCCTACCGAATTAAACCCCTTCTCGTACTCCCATTTCGTACCAGCAACCTGTGCCCTGGCTCTCCTGCCTCCACGCTTGGCTTTATCAGAAGTGGAAATGATGTCATCTTCCTCGATATACTTATCAGCCCCCCGATGTCTATTCCCGCAATAACTACCCTTCAACCTTTCACGTCTCGATGTGGATGGTTCTTCTGGTTGAATCTGAGTCGTTCGATCCCTAACCACCTCCTTATAAGACTTTCTCTTGTTCATTAACCATTCGGGCGGTTGCTGGCCCTCTAAGAAAGCCAAGTTCTAGGGGTCAATAACCTTCTTCAACTTCCGGTCCATATCAAGATGTAACGACGATCCTTCAAGAAGTGGGGCCCCCCGATGGTGTTATTCATTATTGCAGTCGCGTATCTGCCCGGATGGAGCCCGACCCGCGCATGTTGGAGTTCTGGGAGTTGCGTCGTTTTCCCGCCTTCCCATTTCCCGTCAATCCCCCACCTTGCGAGTAACTTCATTTCCTCTGACCGTCGAATCGTGTATATCACCGGACCTTATCCCATTAGTTCGTATTTCGCGGTGATCAGCAACCTGTGACGGGGCCAATACTCGAGCTTGCAGCATGGTGCGCGTGGCACGGCATGTGGTGCCAGGAGGGCACGCGACATGGGGCCATGTTGGCCTTGCGACGTGGTCGCGCTGCGAGGACGCGACACGGTCGCATGAGGGTACGACGCGGAGCGTCATGGTCGCGACACGGACGCGACATAGCCAAGGTGGGCTAGCGATGTATGAGGCGTTGCGGTATGTCAAACCAATAGGTTTGAGGTTATCCTGCCATTCTGGCTGAATGACTGTTTTACCCTTATATAGGGGAAGGGAGCTTGAGAGCTATTCCCCCACACACGGGGCCTTGCGTTGCCAGAGGGGGCGCAAGTGTCTCCTAGCCCTGAAAGGGTGGGCCTAGGACGTCGACGCAGCGATGCCGTGTGGAACCCGAGGGAGGTTGATGTATGGCTCCGGACTACGCGTCGCGGTGCATGCGGCTGGGCAACCTCACGAGACAACACCAAGGCGCTGCGTGGGACTCAGTTGAGCACGACAGCATGTGGGCTAAGGATGTACGTGTGCTAGTAATTCGGAGCACTAAGGCAAGGCTGCGTGGGACTCGGTTGACACGCGGGCGCGAGCACAAGGTAGGCTTGGTTCGGCAGGCGAGGTACTAGTGTAGTGCACAGGGTGAAGCTTGAGCAGGCCAAGTTAGCGCAGCGGTGCAGATTGGCGTGTCGTAAGGGACACGATGAGCCGAGTGGTAGGCCGTGAAACAGAGGCAACCATGTTGGGAGGAGTTCCCGTCCTCTAGGCGGGTGGTATCGGTGATGTGCGGAAGGTTGGTTGCCGCGGTAGCGGCGTAGCACCAGCTGGTTAAGCGTCGAAGGGCGCCCTCGCGACAATTGTTATCGAAGTAGGTCGACCTAGCGAAGCGACATTTTGGTATCAGAGCCAAGTTCGATCCAGAAGCGATGATGCTATGAACAAACTGGTGCGGAGGCACGTGATGTGGTGTCAAGAGGGCACGCGACATCCTTGAACAAGTGGTGCGGAGGCACGCGATGTGTGTCAAGTTGACACGCGACATCCCTGAGCTAGTTAACAGGTGAGGGCCTTGTGGCGGAGAGAATTAAGTTGACCCAACCGGGGTGACAGTGGGGAGCTTGTGGGAAGGTGCGGGCCTAAGAACTAGAATAGTGTTGCTAACAAGCTGGGAGGAGTTGGCGGGGTCAGTTCACTATGTTCATGCGTCAACGAGGACGTTGACATTTTATGGAGTGGTGGAGGATGTGACGGGGCCAATACTCGAGCTTGCAGCATGGTGCGCGTGGCACGGCATGTGGTGCCAGGAGGGCACGCGACATGGGGCCATGTTGGCCTTGCGACGTGGTCAGCCGCTGCGAGCAGCGACACGGTACGCGTGAAAGTCTGACAGCGGGCGTCATGGTTGTTCTGAATGGCGACATAGCCAGAAATGGGCTAGCGATGTATGAGGCGTTGCGGTATGTCAAACCAATAGGTTTGAGGTTATCCTGCCATTACAGGTGAATATTTATTTTACCCTTATATAGGGAAAGGGCTTGAGAGCTATTCCCCACACGGGGCCTTGCGTTGCGGAGGCGTATGAGTGTCTCTAACCACGAAAGGTGGGCCTAGGGGCGTCGGCGGCGATCGCGTGTGGAACGGGGAGTTGATGTATGGCTCGGGACACGCGTCGCGGTGCATGCGGTGGGCAACCTCACGAGACAACACCAAGGCGCATGGGACTCTTGAGCACGACAAAGATGTGGGCTAAGGATGTCGTGTGCTAGTAATTCGAACGCACACGAAGGCTAGGCTGCGTGGGACTCAGGTTAGACGCAGGCAAGGTCAGGCCTGGTGGGCTTGGTTGAGCGGTACTAGTGTAGTGCAGTGGTGAAGCTTGGCGAGCCAAGTTAGCGCAGCGGTGCAGATTGGCGTGTCGTAAGGGACACGATGAGCCGAGTGGTAGGCCGTGAAACAGAGGCAACCATGTTGGGAGGAGTTCCCGCCTCTAAGGGTGGTGTCGAGGCGATGTGCGTAAGGGTTGGCACGATGGCGGCTAATCACATGGGTTGAAAGCGCGTCGAAGGACGCCCTCGCGACAATTGTTATCAGAAGTAGGCTGACCTAGCGAAGCGTGCGTTAGGTGCCGCACGGGACTGAGGTTGCGGAACTGCGACCCCGTGACAAACCGCTACCCGTTTACTCTAGTCTAGTTCAATCCAGCACCTACCGGCAGTCGTTGATCAAGACATCTCCCCGCCTCGGTATGTGGTTGGCATCGTTGGTGCACACGGTAATCCTATCATACCAGATGTCCCCCTTAGCAGTACAGGTATCAGTCCCGAGGAAAGTCCCGCATCCTCGTTCGATGCCACTTAGGACCTCATTAGTCCAGGTATGAGGGGGCATGGATCAAAATCTCGGTTTCGGTTTCGTTCATGACCCGAACCATAAATTGGTCAAATTTTTGATATATTTAACTAAATTTCAGATTTATTTGAAAATATGCTCCGAACTTTACCGGACTTTATTTTATTAGTTTTTTTTAAGCTCTTTAACATTATTAGAACACATATATACACCAGTGAGGCTAATTTTCGTCCGTTTAAAGTACTTATATGTCTATTATCATAAAATATAGAACATAAAGTAGACAAAAAAGGATTTCATTACCTGAACTCGAGCAGCCACATACTCAAAGCCGCATAGAGTTCCTGGGTGGTTTTTCATCAGCATCATTTTGTTATCGTGGCCTATAATATTGTCTGTATTGATAGTCATATGCCCCGTGTTGAGATGCTTATGGTGGTTGATCATGTTGGGGGTAGTAGTATGAAGAATGAAATCCGCCAAATATTTGATAAATGAAACTCTCATGTCCCGGGTTGCTTGGCTGAGGATATTGTGGGTTGTAAGATTGGTCAGTAGGTTGAAACCCAAACCCACAAAAGCTACTACTTATAGAGTTAATGGCGTCAAGAGAATCTTGTGGAGTTTGGTAGGACTTTGATGATCCTCTTCCTTCCAACCCTCCATCAAAGTCCTACCAAACTCCCCACTGTGTGCCCTCTCCACCACACCTAGTACCATCACCATCATAATCACCACCACCCCCATCGTCATGACCACTACCACCTCCCCCACCATCATCACTACTACCACCTCCCTCATCGTCATCACTAGGAGGGGTTCCTTGGCGACGAAGCCTTCGCTTTCTACGAGATTGTGAGGGTTGGTCTTCGGCAGCTCTTTCAACTTGATCTGACTATTTTGTGCCCTCACTATCTAAAACTGGAGCTTCTCTCTCCTCAATCCACTCTATCAAAGGATCATCTTACGAAAAAATATAATCTAATTCGATTGGATTAAAATATTCCTCATCTACATAAGAACACAAAATTAATCAATATATTTTATTAAACATTGTAATTGAAATTCATGGATCACTTTGAAAGTAAACTTGATTTTATTATATATTCTTACCACGGCTCGCTATTTTGATGTTTCTGACCCTCAACTTCATATTGTAATGGACATAGACCAAATGTTCCAATCTCTCTATGGTTAGTCTATTCCTTGTTTTGGTATGGATAAGAGAGAAGGTGCTCCAATTTCACTTGTAATTTGAAGAGGATGTAGTTTGACTTAGCACTCTAATTGCTATCCTCCTTAAATTAGGAGCCTTCTTCGCATCACCAAAATTTATCCACCATTCGGCTGCATTGAATAATATAGATACATCAAATTTAATGGACTATAAACTGTCATAAATAAAATAAAATCTAATTTACCTGGCTTCTAATTATAAATCTCAGATGCTAGGGACGTTCCAAAAGAGCCAATTTTATTTTGAAAGAATTCAATCTGCACAATATTGTCAAACAGGGAAGACCAATGTTACAAATAGCAGTAACAGTAATCTTAACAATTATACGAGAAAATTAATTAATTGTTACCTCTCTCATTGCCTTCCCTTGAACGTTGATGTCTGGCTCCATCTTTTGGATAACACTTAGCAAGCTACTATAGACCTCATCATCTACACTGATATTGACTGTATTGGTAGACAGGGTTCAAGAAATGCCCTGTTGAAACGTCTCAATTAATTAAAACCACAAAGATAAATATAGCGAAAGTATGATTCTCAATTAATTAAAGTAATGAATTACTTGTTGCATGTAGATTTTGGTGGAACTGCTCGTTCCACCTTTTATCGATCACTTTCCAGAATCTCTTGTAACTTTTTGGGATACTTTTCTCTAATGGCCAACTTTGCTTTGCTCATGGCCTTATAGACATACCCTATAGTGAGTTTGTCATCCTGATCTACCAATCTGAATACGTACACTAGCGGCTCAATGACATTCACAACGTACTTAACGTTGTCCCAAGATGCAGAGCTGAAGATAGTATCAACCACTTTGTTGGCCAAAGATCGTTTCGCCTTTGGAATGGAGGTTTCATAACTTACCCATTGTGAAGATCCAACCAAACTCTTCAAGTCTGCCCCGCACTTATATAAGCTTTGAAGGGCAACGAAGTGGGTGTCAAACCGAGTGATTGCATGCCTCATAATGTCCCTTTTGTTTATAAATGTTCTCATCAAATTGACTAGGTTTGCACTTTGATAGATGAAACTGGTTATCATCTTACAGTTCTGTATAACAGTATGCACAGTTTCCATCTTCCCGAGGTCAGTGAATCAATGCAATGGGCTGCACAAGGGGTCCAGTAGATGTGGCTATATGTGGCTGAAAGTTTGTTTCCAGCTGCTTTGTAGTTTGCTGCGTTATCAGTGATGATTTGTACAACTCGTTGTTGCCCAACCGATCTTACAACTTCATCTATCAATCCAAACAGATAGTTGACATCCTTTGTCATTTTTGAAGCATCAACAGACTTCATGAAGATTATCCCATGATCACTGATACTAAGAAGTTGATTAAGGTTTTCTTAATAACACCCGTCCAGCCATCGCACATAATTGTGCAACCTCTCTCGTCTCAAACTTTCTCGAAGCTCTATACATAATCCCTTATCTCGGCCACTTCATAGTCTAAACATGGGCCAGCTATCTCATAAGCAATTGGGATTTTGACCCCAGGTCCTGCCTAGGCACTAGCCTCCAACATAGTCTTAAAGTACGGCGATTCGACCACTTGAGTTGGAATATGGTTGTACACAACGAATTTGGTGATTGTTTTACCTAGTCTTTTACTGAAGGTCTTCAAGAACGTTGTGCTCAGCTTGGATTGTTTGGAGTTCTTTGTTTTATATAAGGGATCCATAGGTCCCACTAGACGTCTAACACTACCAGAACCAGAGGTCCAAAGCCACCCTCCCCCAGCTGCTGTTGTAGATTTTCCATGCAAACCAGACCGGAATCTATGAGAAGTGTACTCTTCATCCTCCCGTCTTCTCCTTTCATTCAAATCGTCCCTCATTACCCTCCTAAATTGACTCTCTTCATCATCTTCATCATCATCATCATCATCATCATCATCATCCAAATTCACTGGAATTAAAGCACGGTGAGACTGCGATATGGTTTCCATAAACTCTCTTCTCTCGGTCTCTGCTCTCTTTTCTTTAGCAATTTGCATTTGTTGTTTTATTTTCTGTTTGGGCACGCTAGTGCACGGCTGCACGTCACCTTGCTTGCCAGCTAAGTGTTCCTTACCGCCACCCTTTAACTCTTTATGACAGAAGTGGCATTTTGAATTGAGCCTCTTAGGTCCCTAAAGAGTGTCATATTCCCATGCAGGATCGCGAACCATTTTTATATCTCAAATAATAGAATCTATAGAAGAAAACATCATTCCAATTAGAAAATCATTAAATTCAAATTGAGCTCAAAGATAAAGTGGAGACAAAAGTTTTAAGTTAGGGATCATTTAGCTATTTAAAAAACAATATACTAATATTTTAGTGATGAAAGTTAGTTATAGGGATATTCAAGCAATTATCCCTAAAACACAATATACCAAATTGTTCATACATATATATATATATATATATATATATATATATATATATATATATATATATATATATATATATATATATCGTTCAAATCTGAGGCTGCAATGATTGTTGCAGTGGCAAAATGTTTGATTGCATTTGGTTAACAAATAATGCAATCAAGCAAAAGGAGCCTGTTACAGATTCATAAAAAAAAATTAAAAGTAAATGAAACGAAACGTACCCACAAAGCGTGGCTGTTGAATTGGCATCACCATTTCACTTGGTTGAACAAATTCCTGGTTTTGCATGGTAGTAACTGCATGATTAACAAGTAAATCTGCCACTTTATTCCCTTCTATTAATGTATTGTTTGATTTACTACATGAGACCAGCAAGCAAGACTTCAATTTTCAAGAAACCAAGAATCCACTTTCCAAGTCTAATTTCCTCCATGTAGTACTAGCCAACATCTTTGAATCTGAATCAGTTTCTACAGGCATCCCCAAACTAGCAGCTAAAACTAAACCATGTTTTTTTTAAAAACTAAACCATGTTGAAAAGCACAAAATTTAGCAATTGCATTGGATACCTTGCCTTAAAAGAAATTTGATCATGCATTGGATTGCCAATATCTCTACTTATTTAAATGGATAGGATCATAGAGTTGAAGCTAGGACTGAAATTTCAAGTAAACAACTTATATATGGTAAACAATTTTTACATATTGTGGAAACAAGTTTAAGTTAACAATTTAGTTATTTAAAAAATATTCAAGCAATTATCGCTAAACATAAAAAGATAATAATAAAATAAAATAACTCAAAAGTGATTATCTTATAACTTCCGGCGAGATCCGACGAGATTTGGGCAAAATCCGGTGATATTTTCCCAGAACCGATTAGACACGGCAAATCGGGCCAAGATTTGGCAATTCCCATAATTTTTTGGAGGAATTCTGGTAAGATCCGACGAGATTTGGGCGAAATCCGGTGAAGAACCGACTAGATCTAGCGAAATCCAGCAAGATTTTGTGAAAACGGAGTTCACATGGCGAACCACACGTAGATTTAGCAACTTACGATGTTTTTTGGCGTGAAATCCGGCGAGCAAAAAGCTAGATCTAGAGAACTCCAGCGAGATTTGGTGAAAACCGACTTCACATGGTGAACCACGCGACGATTCGGCACCTAAATTAGTTTTTTGAAGCAAATATAACAAGATCCGGTGAAATTCGGCGCTGTTTCGGCAATTTCCAGCGAGAAGATGGGTCGTTTTCGGAAGAGGAAGAGAAGGTGGGGGCTTTTGCAAAAAAATGGCTTTATACCCCCTAAAAATGGGTTGCCCTTAAAAAAACCCCTTAAAGAAAGCTTAAAAGACGAAAACCCCAGCATTTGGCCGATAATTTCAAAATTCGGCCGATAATCGCGTATTTTACAATTTTTCGTCTTGGTTCAGATTGAAACCGAGACGTCTCAGCCGAAAATTTCAAATTTCGGCCGAGATTTTGATCCCTGTGAGGGGGTAGACCGTAGATCCGAAGCCATATGCCATCTTCATCTTTTTGAACGGAGGTACTGTAAGATCCTCCTCCCACCTAGAGAAGCAGGCCTTAGACACCCCCCCCCCCAATCGAACGGTGCCAACCTGTTCTAGAATGTCAACAGCCTTCGCCTGCTCTTGGGAGAAAGTGACAAGAAAGGACTTTTTTTAATTGAGACTTGAAATCCCTTTTTGTATTGCATACCGAGCATCCTCAGTAAATGCTCATAGATATCAATGGAATTAAAGTTGTAGTTATCCACCGAAACGAGGCCCCACCTCTCACAATAATTCTTTTTGTTTATCTCGTATATATCGCCTGAAACCGAGACAAAAAAGGTATTCAAAATTGAGCTCCTTGCTCCATCATCGCTTGGATTGGCGAAGGCAGGAGCTGGAAAGTCGCCAGCCCCTGACTCCACTCATGTGACTTCGCCGAATTCCTACGCTAACCATCGAAAGCCAAATCCCGGCTCTAAACACCGATAGCGTATGGCCTTGGTTTAAAGAACTAATTTGCCTCTCTGAATTTTTTCCCTGCGATATTCTAGTTGTTTTTAAGATCTCTCTCTTGACGCTTGGAGATAACCGTTTGGCCCGCCTTGCCACCATTAAAGTTGTTAACATTGAGACAATTAGAAATACTTACTCCAGTGCTCCAATGGGCATCGCATCCCCGAGCATGACAACGGATTCTTCTTTTGAAGTTCATATTGCCACACCCATTACACATCCAATCACCTTTCTAGATAACCATTGGAGCAAAGAAACCTTTAGCATGGTGGCCATCACACAGACCCCCCGGCAACCTCCGTGGTCCAAGTGACTCGCTCGAGATTCGAGGCTGGACAGGAGCACAATACCTACTGGTGAACCGCCATTCGACACTACCCTCCCCCTTCCACACCTCTTTCCTCAGTCTTCACCCGTATCGCTCCCGTCATCACCCATCTCACTCCCGTCGAGACATACCCCCTTCACAGCTTGAGGGGGATGTTGGTGATGAGTATTTTGTACTTCTGTGTGTGGTGTGTAATAGTCAGTTGTCAAGATAACCCAAAGCAAGAGTGGTGGCAAATAATCAAAAAGATCAAGGATCAAAATTTCGGTTCAAAATTTTGATTTCTGTCCCCATCGAAACCGAAACGAAATCCCAAAATTTTGGGATTTTTGTATTAGGGGGAAAATTTCAGTTTTGGTCCCCACCGAAACCGAAACAAACCCCGAAATTTTGATCCTTGATAAAGATAGGCCCAAAAAACAGCAATCTGCAATTGCAGCCCGTGGCTGCAAATAGCCTGCACAGTTGTGAATGCAACCCACAACAGACTATGAAGAAGATGAAGTGAGTGAGCCCATTAAGTGGTTGCAAATAATCATGAAAGATAGGCAAACAACCAGGAATCTGTAACTGTAACCCGTGGCTGCAACTAGCCTGCACAGTTGTGGATGCAACCCACAACAGACGATGAAGAAGATGAAGTAAGCCCATTACATGCGCTGCAAGAGCTCGATAAGACCACAGAAACACCTTGTAAATCATGCTGATCCTAACCCTAGTCCCTAGGTAAGATCGGCAGCAAGAAACACCACAGAAACAGAAGTTAGGGTTTCGGGTTGGAGGTTGAAGACAACCCAAAAACTCTCTCAGAACTTCACCTTACAGCCTTCAAACAGAATCAGCCCAAGAGGGAAAAATGATCCCCACAAAAAACCGACCAGAATGGACTGATTTCCGGTCAGCTCCGGTGCCGGACAATCTTGTTGCTGCTTGTACACAAGCTTTTAAAATCGTATTGATATAGAAGTCCTATTATGAGACCAGTAATTCTTATCTCCAACCACTTCTACAGATTTCGAAGCAACCAACTGAATGATGGGATATTTGGAAATGGAAACAGTGATGACCTAATTAAAAATATATCTAAATATTAAAAAATAAGAATACGCTCAAATAGTTGGATTATAAAGGACCAACCATAAAGAAAGAACAAAGGACATGGTTTCTCCCCAAATGTTATGTATTGTTAGGCATCAACACATACTTAACAAGAAAAACAAAACATATGAAACAGTGAACAAAATTCCAAAAGTTCGCGTGAACTACTCAACCAACTTCAGAACTTAAATGAAAAAAAAGAGCCCAAAACAATATGTACCTCTTTTTTTCTCATTAGTGCATGACAAAGCTTCCTTTCTAGAGCCCAATATTCTACCCCACATCTGAGCTCTGTTGTTATCCTAAATAAGGGCAGTTAAAGCAATAAGAAATTAAGATCGAATCCTTTTAACTAAGTTATAAGAGAACTTCCTTTTATAATAAAGGGATGATAATGAAGCACGATGTCAGACCGCTCTGTCAAAAGTCCAAGGTGCTCTAGTAGAAGAACAAAAGGCCCAAATGGATCACTTCTGAAAGCATCCAGGACTTCATCTTTCACCCTTGGATTCCCCTTCTGTATTCCAGTTGGAATCAAACTTATCAATTTAGGTTTTAATTAACTAGTGGAAGAAGTGTGTAATAAGTGCAACCAATGGACAGCTTACCACCTTATACATATCACACGAAATTTGGGGGCCTCTTCCTGGGGAAGTAACATCCTCCAACGACAAATTTGAAATATCCTCGTTCCAAGTGTCTAGCTGTATCAAGGAAAAACAACAGTAGCAACAAAAGAAGTTCTAATGAAAAGAAGAGGCACATATAACAACAGTGTCAAACCTATTACCTGATAAATGTAGCTTTCTGTGAAAGAAAGCACAGGGAGAAATTGAAAAACAGATTGTGGGTTGTTCACATCCATTCCATGAAACAAAAAATAAGACCTGCACTGTTAGGTGAAAAAGAGTTGTTACGCCATAATTGAAATGATTAGTGTATATAATTTCTCCAACTGCATGCTGCAAAAGTAAAAATAAAAAAAGAAAACCATATTATTGGTATCTCAATATCGATTAAATCCGAGATCTCTTAGGGTGCATTTGGGAACAAAGGTTTGGATTTCGGGTAAGTAATTGAAATTCAACTATTTGAAATCCAGGATTTCAAATATTAGGATTTACAAATCCACTGTTTGGAGGCATATGCAGTGTATTTAGATTCTTTCGGCGCAACTGATGATTCCACCATTGACACCGCTAACTGCCTTCAATCAGATGATGAGGATCATATTTCGTCCCAATCTTTCACACAATAGATCTTGAGATCATGGCCACCTATCAGACGGTCAAATATCGATTCCACATGGTACACATATGTGATTATGGTGTACAGTGAGAAGGGTTCTTCATTAATCTTTAGGAATGTGTTTCACGTGGAACCAATATCTGACCGTCTGATAGGTGGGTTGTGATCTCAAAATCTATTTTTTTAAAGATTGGGGTGAAAAACGATCGTCATCATCTAATTCAAGGCAGTCAACTGTGTTAAATAAGTTGCGCCAAGAGAATCTTAAGCTGCAAATACTGCTAGACAGAGAGAGAGAGAGAATCCTAGAGAAAGAGAGCGAGAGAAACTCCTAGAGAGACGGAGAAAGCTAGAGAGAGAACGAGAAAGAAAATCCTAGACAAAGCGAGAGAAAGACAGCAAGAGAGAGAAAGCTAGAGAGTTAAAGAAAAGAGAGAAGGAGAAAGAGAATCCCAGAGAGGGATAGCTAGAGAGAGAGAAGAGAGATGGAGAGAGCGAGAGAAGAGAGGGAATAAGAGAGGGACGGAGAAAGAGAGAGAGAGAGAGAGAGAGAGAGAATCCTAGAGAGAGAAAGCTAGAGAAAGAGAAAAGAGACAGAGTGAGAACGAGAGAGCGAGAAAAAAGAGAAAATCCTATAGAGAGACGGAGAGAATCCTCGAGAGAGAAGGATCCCTTCTAAACCGAGGAAAATCTGCATTGTTTTGTTCTTTTGATCTTCACAAAGATGTGCTGCGACTCAAATCAAAGAACTAGAATTGAAATAACGCCTGGGAGAGGTTATTTAAAATCCCTATTTTTCAGCTCTTGGTTTGGATCTGTAAAATGATTGAGATTTGGCAAATCCAAATCCAAGGCTCAAAAATAGCAACCAAACAGTGAATTTGGATTTGCCCACCCAAATCCAAATCCAGACAATCCAATGATTGTTCCCGAACATAGCCTTATAGAATCGCCCATTCATTGAGAATTCCCAATATTATTCCTTGATCTAATCTACAAAGAGTTGGATCCTCCTGAAGACTGGACCAAGTGTATTGCCGCCTACTAACTCGAAGTCATACATTTCACAGGTACAGATAAAATCCTCTTACATGCCTCATCTATCAACCAGTCCTTTTTTTCCTTCTCCCATTAAGCACATTAAAGTCTCCTCTCACTTCCCCCCACCCCAATCCCCCATCTGTGAGCCAAGCTAGGTATCTCAAACCATAAATTCCCACGTCTACCGTCATCCATCAGACCATAAACTCTTGTATATCCCCAACATTTTCCTTTCTCAATATATTTTAGCACGACAAAAACAGAAAAACACACTTCCGAGTCCACTTTCTCAAATCTGTTACTATTCCATGCCACTAACATGCCCCCTGACCCCCATTTGATTCCAAGCAATCCCACTCCCATTGTCTTCCGACAAGCCGAAGTTAGTAACCACAACAGGATTGACCACCTTCACCATATTTTTCATAATGGCACATCTATCTGGGTCTCCCAGGCCCAGATAATGTTAGAGATGTAATATATGGTTATATTGTGTTAGTGAACAACATCAGATATACTAGTATGAGGGGTGTGCGCAGTGGATTTTAGTCCCACATTGAGAAAAAATACAATCGATCTTCATGTAGTCCTCTACATAAAGGGCCTTTATGATGGGGACATCACAATCAAGAGCATTGGATTCGAGCCGAGAGATTGTCTAGCAGCAAAAGAAACGGCAAGGGAGCCGGAACGAAAGAGCCGGAAAGAAAAAGAAGAACGTGAAAGCAGTTAAGAGCTCAAATTCGAAGGACTGAAGAGTTTTCGCATCACTTTCTGCGCAACCATCAGAAAAGTGGTCATAAGTCTCTCAATATGTGCCAGAATTATGTGATTCTTGTCTTGTTGGAAAGTTACTTCGATAAGCTTTCAAATAAGACCAATAACACGTTAATCGGACATCGTTTGACCCTTCAAAAGTGGCTGCGTAATAAAGACAGGATTTAGTTTTTCAGAGCAAACTTAACTTTTAGTATTTATTTGTTTTAGAGTTTTCTTTTTCTTTTTGTGCCTTACTATATAAGGTCTTTATAACTTTGAAATAGGTAGTTGATTATTGAATGAAAATTGAGAGCTTGCTTTTGTGCAAACCCTAGAAGACTTGTGAAGAGTTTTCGATCAAATGAGTGAATCTTTCGAAACCTGAGTGAACCTTCATTTCTCTCGACTTAGTGCAAAGCCGACGTACAGCCTTGGTGTGAAGCCTCGGAACCCTTGGTGCGAAGCCTTGGATCTACCCTTCTATTTTATCTTTTCACTATTTATTATCTTGTAATATCTTCCCTTGCTTCAATAAATTCCAAAACCCAAAAATATTGTCAGTTAAATCTTTTGATCTATCCCTTTTGATTACTTCAATCTCTTGAGCCTTCGTTTTCCCCAAACCTTTGAGGAGTTGAGAGACGACACCATAATTGTCGCTTGATATCCTAAACTAGATAAAAACTTGAATCCTTCATCGGATCTGTTTTTCTAGATAGGAAATATCGATGCATGTAAGCGCTAAAATTGAATTAACCCAGTTGTTTTATTGAATTCATTAAATTAATTTATGCATTGGGTGATTTCAAATATTTTTGTCATTTAATTTAACCTGTGATTAATCTCAAACTTGCATAATTAGGGTTTTAGCGTTAGTCCCGCGTCACTTTATCTTGTAACTGAAAGTATCTTCGAATAGCAAAAATGTAGGCTTCTATGGTCATTGTGCTCTCTCTTCTCTCTCCCTCTTTCTCTTCTCTCTCTCTCTCCGATACACCCTAAACGGGTATTTCTTCTTTTGAGTTTGTTTGTCATTATTAGTTTAATTACTTCAAAAGATAAAGCAATTATCACCTCATCCAGGTAAATGATGATGAATTCAGACAATAATACACATGAAAGATTTGGTAACAAGAACTATTATTTTCATTTGAAATGTAAACCCTATTTATCAATGAGCATCATAGTTGAAAAACAAGGACTAACTCACAAAATCCTCAAGGGTAGAGTTCGCCCTTTGCATTGCATCCAGCCCAATCATAGCCATGTCTTTCACAGTTTTTGATGAACAAAGATCCCTTTTGTAGTCAAGACATTGTTGGGTAGATAGCTCTGAACAGCTTTGTTGACAATCTGCAATACAACCATAGTTTCTGCCATATGAATTGTGAACCACTGGACCCCATTTATATTTTTTAAGACAGTAATGCAAGAAACAAGGATTGTAAGAAAAAATACAGTAAAATATATACCAGACAAACAATTCTTCCATAAAATTAAAAAGTGACTGATGCAATTCTAAATTCTAAATAAAGTTTTAGTAAAAAGGGGAACTGATTGATGCAATTTTTTAGTTCAGTTCTAGACAATATGGCATAAATTTAATTCTTTATTTTCAGATTTTCTTTCTGATAGGCAAGTTGGGCTTGAACCTGTCACCTTGAGGTTGCAATATTGTCAACCTTCCATTGTGCTACAGGCCCAAGCCCCTTTATTTTCAGATTTTTAGTACCAGTAATTAAATAAAAAAACTACAGTGAACTGAAATGATGCAGTACAAATAAATTAAGATGATTCAATCACTGTAACACATTGGTAATAATGTCAATGCTGTAAATAATATATATAGCAGTTTCTCCATTTACAATATTCTTAAAATATCAACCCAGCAATACATCCAACATAAAATGCTTCTGCAACGTTTTGGTAAACTCAACCAAAAATCAGTCATGTCTTCTTTTAACCCAATTTGTCATGAGAAGTAAGAATGGACAAATAGGTTAGAACCCCAATTTGTCACCCCCCTCACTATTCTCTTAATTTAACTTAGTAATACTTTACAAAATGAGTAAGTTGCCAATTAATCATCATATTTAATATCCTCTGTTTCATTTTCTATCTTACAAAGAATGTGGTCAACCTCTATATGCGTCGTTCTTTAAAAAAAAAACTTGGTTGGAAGAGATGTGGATGCCAACTTGGTTACCGCAGAGTATGTCAATTGGAAATTCAGATCCCTATTCCCAACTTTATCAAAAAGGATTTCATCCAAGTTGTCTCCCATGTTGCAAGTGTCATAGGTCCCTACTTGGCTTCAGCACTATTTGGTCACCATAGCTTACTTCTTAATCTTCCATAACAAAATTACACCCCCCCCCCACAACATGTGTGCAATAATCTGAGGTCGACAGTATGTATGTCTATCAGCTTGCCTAGTCAACAAAAGTATATAATGTTGAGAACTTGAGATATCAAGAACCTTTTCCTACGATGCCTTCAAATATCTAAGAATTCTTTTATGTGGAATTCGAAGTGAATGTACAAATTAATTCGCCACTCCCATAGAATATCCTAATCAGATCGAGGTGTGTGTATATATATATATATATATATATATATATATATATATATATATATATATATATATATATATATATATATATCTCAATGTTGTTATAATTGACTCGTATCGGAGAATCAATTTCGTCATTGTGGATCGGATCATTGAATCAGAAGATTCAACAAGATTTAAAAGAATAAAAAAATCATATATATATATATATATATTTGATTGCTGAAGGCAAATATATTAAAAAGGACAAAAGCAAACTATGCTAAATGTTTGGGAGCTCATCCTAAAAATCAACAGAAGGCGCTCCTCTTCCCTCATGATATCTTTATCCAACCGAACCCAATTCAGAACCAAATCTCTGGTGTTACAAACTTACGAATAACAAAAACGAAGAGTTTTCGCACTCTATGGAACATTATATATCATTCCTTTCAAGCCAAACCACCCACGGGTCGCCCTCCAAAACACCCTTTTAACCTCACTAAAAGCAACACAATCCCAATCTGCAATGAGATCCCCATAGGACCCAAGCACCACCCAATTGATCCCAAAGATTTTGGGAACCGTCCCCTAGGCCTCCCTAGCAAATCAACAATGGATAAATAGGTGAGCAAGTGATTTCTTATCTTGAAGACACATAACACATTGTCCCTAACAAGTCAACAATGGGTAAATAGGCCAGCAAGTGATTCCTTATCTTGAAGACACATAACACCTTGATTACGCATAACCTTCCCTATCTTGAGAAATTGATCGAGTGTGAGAATCCGACCTAAGAAGGATCCACCTGAAGAAGTGAATACTACGGGAGTACTGCCCTTCCAAACTGACACCCAACTATGCAACATCAATAGTTTTCTAATCAAGAAACAATAAAAAGAGGGAACAAAAAAAAATACTCATCTTCAAGCGTCCACACTCATCTTGGAGCCTCCTGTTCGCTCTACATTTGCCAATAAGATCCAGAATTTTGACCAGTATATCCAACTCATCATCCTGCAGATTCCAATGGATACAAATGTCCCCAAACAATCTCATTTCCCTAGATACTATAGGTATCCTAACCCATATGCTTTGGTTCTTAGCAATACCATAAATATCAGAGAGCCGATCATGCAAAGTCGTCTCTCCAATCCATACACTTCCCAAAAATAGATTCTATCACCCCGTCCCCCAATTGAATCTAATGCAGTGATTAAACTCTCTTTTAATCGAACACACACCTCTGCACCAGGCATAAGCTCTACTACTACTACTACTACTTATACCCTAAGCATTGCTAATCAAACCATACTTCACGACCAAAAACTACACCCATAAGGCCTTCCCTCCCCACTGATCCGCTACGAACACTTTCCCATAAGGGCCTTATTCATTTCACAGTCTACAGATCTCCAAACCTCCCGCCACCTTTAAGAAATGGCATAGCTACCAATGTATCAAATGATATCTCCTCTCACCATCTCTTCCATCCCAATGAAAATTTCTCCCAATCTGTTTCAGACGATCTATGATAGCCATCGAACATCTAAATATAGACATGAAATATATATATATATATATAGGGTTAAATCCTGCATTACCTCCTTCATTGTGCCTCTTGATCATCTCCAAGCGCTAAATCCTGTATCACCTCTTTGACAGTGCTCCTTGACCACCTCCAAGGCTAAAGTCCCGGATTACCTCTTTGACAGTACACCTTGACCAGTTCCAAGGCCTAAATCCTGTATCACCTATTTCATAGTGCTCCTTGGCCATTTTAATGGGCCAAGTTCCGCATCATGTCTTTGACTGTGCCCATTTGCTATCTCCAAGGGCCAGGAGTTGCATCACCTTCTTGACCGTACCCCTTAGCCACCTCCAAGGTCCAAGTGTCGCATCACCTCCTTGACTGTATCTAGAGTTAGGGTGTTAAGCAGCTACACTTTAATTAGGTGTATCAACTCATGTCAAATAATCATTTTGTCCTCATCTTCCTGAGATGACTTTTTTGTCCCTTAATTAAAATTGTTGTTTTATCCCTATTTTTTTCGAAATGACCATGTGTTTTAGATCCAAAATTACTATTTTACCCCTATCTTTCTCTAGAATGACCATCACTCTCTAAACCAAAATTACCCTTTTATCCTTGTCTTTCTCTAAAATAATCATCACGTCTGAGAACCAAAATTTATCATTTTACTCTTCACTTTCCATAGAATGACTCTTACATCTTCTAATCCCCAATAATTTGGTTATTACAGCAGGACAGGCGGATGATGCACAAGCACATAGTGCCACAATAGAAGGGGCAATCTGAAAGTTAACAATCTCCCGACATTCAGCAATCTCAGCGCACAAAGAACAATAATCCTCCATCAAACTGGTATCTATCTTTTCTTTTCCTTTTTTTTAGATAGATAAGCTGGACTCGAACCTGCGACCTAAACTGGTATCCATCTTTGAATTCATAGTAGAGACAAGCCCGGCCAAACAACAGTATAAGCAATAATAAAGGAAAAAACATCCACAAACAAAAATGAATCCAAGCTCAAATATGGCAGCACGCACAGGAAAATACTGTCCAACCACAGCCTTAAAACCATCTCCACTATGGGAGACAAAAATACTACCAATCTCAGCCCAAATAGTCGATTAACAAAAATAGTGGAAATACCTCCACTACACAAACAAGAGAGGGAAAAAAAGAGCCAAAGAGCTTCAACTCAGACCAACATGGGCCAAAACAGAGTGGATACACAACTAAAAGCATGTTATAAAGATCTGATTAGCAGAAAACCAGAGATGAGGGAAGTCGGCACAACACAAACACCAAAAAACCACCAAAAGGCACCTTAAAAATGGATACAATAGATAAAAAAACACCTCTAGGATGTTTAGCAGCAGAATGGAAGCTTTTTCTCAAAAACTGGTTTTACTTGAACTCATATCAAATTGTCGTGAAAATGGGGAACCAGAAAAAATGAAAGTACTCACTGATGGCTGCTCCAATCACCAAACCACTTTAGGAGTGACTGTATATCCAAAACCGTCCAAACCAATATGATTGTACCTTGGTTACAGCACTACCTGATCATGTAGCCTTAGAAAACCATGAACATTAAAAACATGATAGAACCCTTCGAATCTTCAAAATGACACCTCAAATGCCAAGATTTCATTAAAGATGCTTGGAATGGAAAAAATGACCAGGCTGGTATGATTCTTTTGACATCCGAGGTCAAGAGGTTGGCATGGCTGACATCAGCAGACTAGGGGTGATTTCAATAGGGTCTTAGGTTCAGGTGGATGGCTCTGATACCAACTTCACTTTGGTCAATGAGATTTAGAGATGGAAAGTTAAGGTTAGGGTTCGGTTGCAGGAAGGGGGAAAGAGAGAGAGAGAGAGAGAGAGAGAGAGAGAGAGAGAGAGAGAGAGGGAAATGACCTAGTTAGGGTTGGGAATTCTACTGGCCTTCATATTAAACCTAAATGACAAGTATGCCCTCACAACACACACCCCCAATATCAAGACTAACACACCACTACAATACACACATACATATATCCCAATAAAAACTAGAAGAGGGTAAGAGAAGAAAGAGTACAAGGATGAGGGTTCCCTATTCATAAAGAAAAGGATGAGGCTTTTCTCTTAGAGCTACTGTTTGACTTTGAATCTTTGATACTCCATAATTAACGTAGAGAGAGAAAGAAGAATGGATAAACAGTTTACGGACTCAAATTGGTCGTGGCCAATAAATATTTGAAATGACTAAATTCCCTTTATCAGACTCTAACGTGACAAAACTACCGCATACAGCATAAACATGAGAAACTACACATGACCTGTTGCAATATCTCAAACTTTAAATATGCCACAGACAGAATTCGGATGGAAGATAATTTGTATTCATGCTGAAAGGGAAGCCATTCCTCACACCAAAAAAATCTTTCTATCAGTTTGGTCAACAATTCAAGTTGTGAAATAGACAAAAGCAGTTCTCGTCTAACCACGACATTAGATAGCTAACAATTTGACAACAGTCATTATTATATAGGAAAGAATCATATTCCGTTAATTATAGTACTAAGATACATGTCCACTATTTTGATCATATATAATTATATTTTCTCCTAAGTTGGCATACCTCCCCCAGTAACCCAGAGCAACGCTTGCTCAAGAAATGCAGCTGAAATCTGCCAAGAAGAATGACAGCACTAGAATATATATAAAATAATCTTATAACCGTGCAAAGAGAACCAGAAGCAGGAACCAGTAACTAAAGTCCACCTTTGGTAGATGTTCAGAAATCAGTTGGCACCTCTTCTCTATGTAGCCATATTAAGAAACATCATATGGTCATCCATTCTTCATAGAGAACATGCTTAATTTTTTAAAGCAAATATATATAAATCAAAACACGGCGTAGGCATTGTTGCAAATAGAGTCAAGACTCAAGAGAATCGAGTTGCATGAACATATCGAGAAGGCTGATATTACAAAGAACCATGAGCTCATGGGCACTAGAATAACCCAATACCATAAAAATACTTCAAGTATATACAGGAGTGGCATCCCTAGCTTAAGAATCAATATAAGTGTTTAGAAAATAAATGAAGTAAACAACTTATGAGAAAAATGAAGATGTTGACGAATTGAACTACGTAAAACAAAAAGGAATGCTCTACAAAGTACAAAATAAATATATGCATATACTTTTCGACAAATCGTTGTCACCAGAAAGTAACCTGAAGCATAGCCATTCAAATTGACGGTGGTGATTTGAATATCCGATTGTTAAGAACCTCCTTGTAATTGAATATACAATCTAAGATGTTTTGAAGATGACCAAAGAATTTTGAGATATCAACGTTGATATCCATACCCCAATACTAATCGAAGGACCAAAAGATCTTGGGTCACTCATCTCTCCAACCGCAACCCTGACTAACGAAAAAAGGTAGTTTCTAGGAAGGTCATATTTTTCCTTGAATTATTGATATTTTTTGGGTGTTGTTTAGTGGGGTTTCACCCGGAAACCCTTGCTTCACAGTTTTTGAGATCTATGGTCAATCAGGTGACCTGAGAGCCATAAAATTGAAAAAGTTCATATTCCGGTGTAGTTTGATGGAGTTTTTGTGTGACCACCATATTTTGTGATTGCTTGATGCTGGATTGTGCAACCATGACATGTTCTTTGGTCTGTGGTATTTTTTATCTTTGGAATAGTGATAGTGATATTTGGCCTGCAATACTGGTTTATTGATGCTATTTACATGACTTTTTGTGGTGAAATACTATGATGCAAACCGTCATTGAAAGCATTTGATGGTGTTATTAGAAAATTTAAGAGATTTATGGTAATTTTGCCTTGTGAACCCCTGATTGCTACACAGTAACCCCGAAAAAAAATGAACCAGCAAAGTTGCACCTGGCGTAAATCCAAATTGTCAATAAAATATAAAATATGACTGAGATGATGCATGCAGAGTTTACTATTGTGAAACTGCCCTATTCACATCTTTTCGCTTGGTAATTGATTTAGAGGGTATGACTATATGATGGGTGCTGAATGTTTCTCTTTCTGTTCTATTCCTAAATCGACTTGGGTCCACTTAGCCAATGGCTCTACTACTATTATTGGGGTGGGAAACATACTGATATCTTCTTCCCTTTCTTGTATGGTGCATGTTCCTCATCTCTCCTCCAATCGTACTTCCATTAGTAGACAGTACTTTTACCAAAAAAAAATTAACTATTCTCTTTCTTTTTAACCTTCTCATTGTATTTTTCATAAGCTTAGGAGAATTGTTGGTAGGAGGTGTCGAGAGAGGAGGGCTTGTACTATGTTAACGTGAACCTAAGCCCTTCTTTTGCTGCTGTCACTAGTTCTGATACTTCAAGTTTTCATTTTACCTAATGTCGCTAACCGTGATATTTTTTCTTTAAGGCATCCCAGGCTAACACATATTGGATTTCAGTCCTTATGTATATGGGATTCCTGCGTTTAGGACTCTTTGTAAATCAATTTAATTTCAATGAGAAGTTTGTGAGTTCTCTAAACAGGTTAGGAATATGTATCCTTCTCATATGCGCGGATGTATTTCTTCTTTTGAATCAGTTCATTCCAATGTCATGGGCCCTTCTCTAGATACATTTGTTGATGGCTTTAAATACTATGTTATATTTACTGATGATTAAACTTGTGCTGCTTGGGTTTATCTGATGAAATCCAATGATGAATTCTTTTCCAAGATACAAATTTCATTCTATGGTAGGTACTCAGTATGGTGTCATTCTTAAGGCTCTTAGTTCGGGTAAAGGTGGTGAGTACAATTCCAGCTCTTTTGTATAGTTTTCCCAAAAGCATAGTATTGCTTATCGGTTTTCATGTCCTTACATTCCTCAACAAAATGGCACTGTGGAGTGTAAGATTACACGTTCGGATGGAGTTGCTCGGTCCTTATTGCATGGTATGCATGTGCCTAAACCCTAATGAAGAATGGCTTTGCTTACTGTTTGCTTTATAATTAATCAGACTCCCTCTCGTATATTAGATGGCCATACTCTTCATATGACATTGCATCCATAGAACCTATTGAGCCTCGTGTTTTTGTTGTACTTGTTTTGTTCAGGACCTTGATCCTTGCCAACAAAAATTAGATGATAAGGCCAAGAAGTGTATTTTCATTAGCTGCTCGAGTGCTTTCAAAGGATATCATTTTTATGATTGTAAGTCTCATCACTTCTTTACTTCCATGGATCTTAATTTTTTGAGGTCCCTTATTTTCATTAGCTACATTTCTTCTGATGGCTCCCTGGCCTATCAAGTACGATGAATCCTCTTCCCTCTCAACGACAGTAGGACTGCATCACATATTTGCGCTAAATTTGATATGGTTCTTCCACTCTCGCACAGCAGCCTCAGTCATTCACATAGGGAACTCCAGGGGGCTCTGAAGTGTGCTTCTCGGTATCCAAGTATGTTTCCAATCAAGTTGTACCTCCATCTTATAGGGCTTTCTCACTGTTGTTGGCATTATCCCTATTCATTTCAACACTCTGGTTGCTCTGCTCCACCATATCTGAAAAGTTGTTATAATTGATGAGATGGGTGATCCTCAGCCCAATCACACAAGGGTATGGTTGATCTTCCTCTAAGGAAGAAAACCGTTGGATGTAGGTGGGTCCTGTTATTAAGCATAACTCACATAGCAGTGCAGTGCAGTATAAGGCCCACTTGGGTGCTTATGGTTTTATCCAAACATATGGCCCTAATTATGATGTCAGTTTTGTTATTGTGGCTAAGCTGAGCTTAGTTTGAGTATGAAGAATGGCTTCTTGCATGGTTGAGCTTATTGCCTCTTTATCAGCTGAATATGAAGAATGGCTTCTTGCATGGGCATCTCACTGAGGAGGTCTATATGGAACCCCCATCATGCTTTCTGCTTCAAGGGGAGACAGACAAGATTTGTTGACTTCGTAAGCCCATTTATGATTTGAAAAAATTCACCTAATACTTGATTCCATAGCTTTAATGGACGGATTACAAGTATGGGTTTTCAGATATACCACTCCGATCACACCCTTTTTGTTCACACAATATTGGTTTAAAGACAACGATATTTCTCGTGTCTCGAACCGGTTCCATGTATTCTTGTGAAGGATTTGGCGAATCCGATCACGCTATCCGAACACCAAATATTGCAAGAACGCTCTGATCAAAACCTTTAAAGACATAACAAGAAAGAAGAAGAAAACTCTTTTTGTGGTATCTGAAACAATAATTTTAGATTCCTTAAATAGAAATCAAGTGGTGCGTTAATGCACCCTTTTCCTATGAAAAGGTGCAACACGCATCCCCTGGGAAAAGACACACCCCTTTAAAATGACCATTCATTTTGAAAAGACACACCACTTTGGAAAGATCCTTCATTTTGAAAAGACACCTCAATTGAAAAGACACACCTCTTGGGAAAATACAAGATTAATAAACTTTTAAATATCTAACAATCCCCCACAATTTAAAAGTTTAAATATCCAACAATCCCCCACTATTTAAAATTTTGAAATTAGAGCAAAGCCTAAAATATATGCATAAATGAAAATGTCTTACAGACTTGAATTTTCACTTTAGTGGAAATAACTCAAAGTTTGCCAAGATTTTTAGTGAAACTAAGTCTTGAACTAACAATCTTATATGACAAATCGGAACCATTCCACACATATATTTCATATATTTAGTGTTCAATAAATTGGTTAGCACATTTAGGCCATATGCTAGTACCCTGGTTTTCATAAGTGTTTATGAGATAAAGTCATGTCTCATTGGAAGCGGCTCCACCCTCACACTTATATAGGTAGACCTATAAGAGATGCCCCTGTAACTTTAACATCTCAACACATTGTGTTATAGTGTCTATTAAGAACAATGCTCAACCTCCCCTTATCCATTATAGGTAAAACACTACTCTTCCTGGGATGTTTATGAGAATTTAATTCTCATCAATGTAGTGCCCTTTTGTCCGCCATAGATTTACTACTTGTTCTTCCCTTTAAACCTAAACATTGACCAAACAAATATTAGGTAGGGTTCCTATCGTAAGTGACTATTTGGGTAAATGACTTTAAACCCATCCCGATTCTTCTTTTAGACTAATATTTTCCATAATTGCTTATAATTGCAATTATCAACACATAAAGTGTTTCTTCAAACATTTTTGCCTGAAATCATTTATCATTTGTTTTCTTGTTCATTGACAAGAAAACAAGTTCCATAGAGAACTTAAAAGTTTTGACTCAATCTTTGTTGGTACCTCTACCAATGGACCTTTAAGTCACTTCATTTATCTACCTATTTGATATAAGCAACAAACTCAATGAGATTTATAGTTGCTCCTTATGATTCTATCAATCTTCTAATGATAACTCGATTTTGCCAAAAGATTATGAACATAAGGTCATTGCTAAAGATTCCACCCATTTGATCATGCCAATTCGATCAAATTCAATCAATGGTCATGAAATGGTCTTAAAATTTAAGCCACTTGATCATGGTTACTTATTGACCTCATAATTGCATCCAATAAATCATGATAAGCCTAATATCAATACCCTAATAATTTGGTTTACTCAAACACAACCGTTTAGTCATGCCTAAGCAATCACCAACAGATGGCAGGATCGCTAATCATAGTTGCACGATCTTGAACGCGCGTGATCTAATGGGTATCAAAGTCTTTCTCAAAAATAACATTAGGTCTGTATAGATCCAAACTCAAACGGTAATTACCTATAAACACATTATTTTATTTTGTTGGGAGAGCACCGTAATTGGTACTTTGCCACATTTAAACAAAACCCAACATTTAAGTCAGTTATAATGTGGAATCGACACCCATGTGTTGTCCAATTCAAAAGTTAGATAGTATAAAACTTTTCACTGTGAATGATTATAGAGATTATAGAGGTAAAGCAATGATTATAGAAGATATTACCAATAAGGGAAACGCATGTAAAGTTTAACACTTTCCCATTCCTATGGAGGAGTAAGAAAGATGCTCCAATCACTATATAATGTTTTTTTATTCAAGTTCCCTCAAAAAAAAAATATCATCTACGATCTAATTCTTTTCTATACATTGGCAATAGAAATCCTAAGAGTGATATACTCGCCTCAATTTGAATTGATCCCCTGTGAATCAAGTCTCTGAGCCAATATAACTTGGATTTGCGGAAGAGATGCTTTAATCTTGATTGCAGACATTGATGTTTTAGTTTGATTTGGCTCGGATTATGATTATGCTAAATCAGTATACAATTCTAAAGCAAAATTGAAAAAATAAAATAAAAATTCAAATGATCCCACTTGCTAACTTCGATAGCGAGAGAGGAACGATTTATAAGTATACGTTGCGTTTGATGGAGGTGTGAGAAAACGTATACTTGGTGGATATTTATAACAAAGAACAAATTGATATCTGGGTCGTAGAGGATTCCCCGAAGAAGAATTATTTATTGATCAAGCAATACACTATCGATTTGGTGAAGTATACGCCAATTAGCCTATTGCAACCGGTGATGATTTAGCCGGCTTTTCCAATGGACATGTCGTTATACAGCGACTGTAATGTAGCCGTGCAATAAAATTTGACTCAAATCCGAAAATTTCAAAAATATAAAAAATAAACATACCTTTTTTAATCTATGGAATTCTTTATATCCCCAATCCAATAATCATCTTCAAAATTGTCTCTCCCCGATTCTTCAATAACAAAAGATCTCATTGACTAATTAAATCCGGTCCATTGATTGAACTTCATGATAAACGCCGAGCCTCTCGAATCATCGACACACTTGCTAAAGCAAATATTGGTTTAAAATTGTTGGAAAAATTAAAATGTTGATCCGAAATAATACATGCAACCGGTTCGAGACACAAGAAATATCGTTGTCTTTAAACCAATATTTGCCCCAACCACTTCGACAAAGTGGTCACCAACAGGTTACCGGCAAATTGATTCCAGGATACAGCGAACCGGCTGTGTATTCTTGTGAAGGATTTGGCGAATCCGATCACGCTATCCGAACACCAAATATTGCAAGAACGCTCTTATCAAAACCTTTAAAGACATAACAAGAAAGAAGAAGAAGACTCTTTTTGTGGTATCTGAAACAACGATTTTAGATTCCTTAAATAGAAATCAAGTGGTGCATTAATGGACCCTTTTCCTATGAAAACGTGCAACACGCATCCCCTGAGAAAAGACACACCCCTTTGGAATGACCATTCATTTTGAAAAGACACACCACTTTGGAAAGATCCTTCATTTTGAAAAGACACCTCAATTGAAAAGACACACCTCTTGGGAAAATACAAGATTAATAAACTTTTAAATATCTAACACTATTGTCTATTATCCTAGTAAAAGTTGATCTTATTCTCATTACAAATGATTCTTCTTTAGATCTTCATGTGAAGAGAGAGCTTGGTCGCATTTTCGAGATGAAGGATTTGGACAGGTTGAAGTATTTGTGACTTGAGATTGCTTGTTCTAAAAAAGTGATCATTCGTTCTCAAAGAACACAACACCTTAATCTTCTACATGAATTCTAATATGCTTAGATACAAACAGATGTTCTTCTCCTAGCACTCTCTTCATTTGAGTGATGGTGATCTTCTGTCGATCCTCGAGAGTACCAACGCATTGTGTCGTCTGATTTATCTCACACTTACACGATCAGCTATCACTTCGTGGTCAGCTTGGTCAGTCAGTTTACGCACGCTCACTGTGTTCCACATCTTGTATGTTCATTGCATTCCTCGATACATTAAAATCTAGCCCAGTCGCGGACTTCTGTATCAATGTCATGATCACATTGACATCTCTAGCAACATGGATGCCGATTGGTTTAGATCTGCTACTAATCGTCGCTTAATACTATGCCTTCCATGGGAAGAACATTTTTATCTCTCACTCTAGTGTTGAATTCAAGTATCAAACCATTCCACATGTTGCATGCGAGCTTCTAGGGCTCTGTTCTCTTATTTCCGAGTTGGGTTTCATGCCAATGCTCCTCTACTGATTCACTGGGATAATGAAGTTGCTAAAAGCATTACTTCAGATTCTATATTGCCTGAGTAGAATAAACATATTCAGGTCAATGTGCACTTAATTAGAGAAGGTCGTGACCATTTATTGGAGCTCATTAATGTATCATCTTCACAGCAGCCTACAAATGTATTTACTAAGATTATTGGGTCTGCACTTTTTCAGGACATTTCTAGCAAGTTGGACATGCATAATACTTATGCTCCAGCTTGAGGGGAGTTTTGTTTGTGCTCCATTGTTATTAATGTAGTTAGGTGTATGCGCATTATATAGTATATTGTTGCTAGTGGTCTACCTGTGACATTTATAACACTTACTCTGACCACCGCTCTTGGGGCCTTCGATCATTGCACTCTTACCCTTCTCAACATTAGTCACCTGTGGGGTAACTGAATTGAACTTAGCCGATTGGGTATTGACACCTCACTTCAACTCAAAGTAGTTAGATTTGTAACCAGACTTTCCTCCTCTATGAACAAGTTCCGGGAAGGATCACGGGTGAGGTAATGTGCTACAAAATACCCATAGTCATGACATTTATAACACTTACTAGTGGGGATGCCAACACTATTGACATAGGGTTTGGGCCGCATCGCATGTATCGCCGGAAGAAGCTTAGAAGGGCATTAACATCTACCGGGGGAAGAACCTACGAGCAAAGGAGGGCTCACTGCCCAACGTCACTTGAGCGACAATAGATCTCGCTCAAGCGAGATTGCATTGAAGAGAGAGGCCAAACTTCAGCCTTTTGTCGCTCAAGCGAGTTTGGTTCTCGCTCGAGCAACCCAAACCAGAAACTTTGCGTGGAGGGCCCAGATTCGCTCGAGGTCCTTTTCTTTATTCCTTTCTCTTGTTTTTGTGTCAAATGTCATTGTCTACTTTGGGTACTTTAGTATTTCGTCATTTTAGGGTTGTTTCTTTTAGTAGCTACTATATAATGTCCTTATGTAAGCCAAATTTGGCATTGCTTATGAATGAATGAAAATGTTTTACATTGAGACCTTGGGATGAGCTTGTGAAGAGTGATTCTTCTTTCCCCTTGTGGGTTTGGTGTGAGACCAAGGGTGAGATGCCCATGTTTCATCATTGATCTTCTTCTTTACCTCTTCTTCTATTTGCTTGCTATTGTGCTTCTATATGTCCGCTTTTTATTTGATTGTTTAAAACCCCCAAAACCCTTGATCTAGAGTCCTCTTGATGCCCATCCTTATGGATTGATTTTATTCTACTACCCATCAATCCACAACCGTTGTTGGGCTAAAGATCGCTCTTATTGTGCAGATTGATCGTTCCCTTCGAAAGCCCTAGCGAGAAGTTATGAGAATCCACGTTGAACCACGAGCAAACGCCCAACCTAGAAGACGCTAGAGTTCTATCTCTCAGATCGCACCTTCCGCAATTCTAACGGACTCGTGCACCGGATTGAACCCTAAGGGGACCTAGTATGGTTACCTAAGAGGATTTCCACGAAACCCTAAGGTATCGCTCTAATTTGAGTTTAATTGCTTAATTAATTATTTTAATTTCGACAATCCACATCTCATTTTCATTCTAGGGTCGTTGTCCGCGTTAGTTTTGGCATCATGGCTTTAGGTGCTAGGTTAGGGCATTTGTGTGTTCATCGTGCTTGCTTGATTTTACTTCAATTGTTGTGTGGTTCATAGTTCCTTATTCATTCTAGAACCCGTGTTAGTGTGTCGTGATCACCATGGACACTAGTGAAATTGTCGATGCTCTTAAGAGCATCCAAGCTATATTGGTCGCGATGAATGAGAGAATGAACGTCATGGAGCAAACCCAAAAGACCTTAGGTGCTTTCAATGGGAGATTAAACGACCGATTAAATCAGTTAAAAGGGGTCGATGAGCACCATGACCGACGTCGTGAGCATGATGATCCGCACTTTGAGCGCAATGGTCGAGGTGAGGTTCAGAATTGAAACCGTAGGGAAGTAGTTGATCACGAAGATGACTACAATCCGGATGAGAAATTCCTCAAATGTTAGAGTTGAGTTTCCGACCTTCGATGGAAGAATGGACACTAAAGTCTTTCTCGATTGGGTCTCCAATATGGATTACCACTTTGAATGGTATAGCATGAGCGATGAGCGATGTGTTAGACTCGCCAAGATGAAACTCATCGGTCAAGCTAGACTATTTTGGACTAGTGTTGAGCGCATGAGAGAGAATGCGATCGTGCTCCCATTACCCATTAGGACATGAAAGAGCGGCTGACGAAGAAGTACGTCCCTTCGAAAGCCCTAGCGAGAAGTTATGAGAATCTACGTTAAACCACGAACAAATGTCTGACCTAGAAGACGCTAGAGTTCTATCTATAGGATCGCACCTTCCGCAATTCTAACGAACTCGTGCGCCGGATTGAACCCTAAGTGAACCTAATATGGTTACCTAAGAGGATTTCCACGAAACCCTAAGGTATCGCTCTAATTTGAGTTTAATTGTTTAATTAATTAGTTTAATTTCGACAATCAACATCTCATTTTCATTCTAGGGTCGTTGTCTCGCGTTAGTTTTGGCATCATGGCTTTAGGTGCTAGGTTAGGGCGTTTGTGTGTTCATCGTGCTTGCTTAATTTTACTTCAATTGTTGTGTGGTTCATAGTTCCTTATTCATTCTAGAACCCGTGTTAGTGTGTTGTGATCACCATGGACACTAGTGAGATTGTCGATGCTCTTAGGAGCATCCAAGCTATGTTGGTCGCGATGAATGAGAGAATGAATGTCATGGAGCAAACCCAAAAGACCTTAGGTGCCTTCAATGGGAGATTAAACGACCGATTAGATCAGTTAAAAGGGGTCAATGAGCACCACGACCGACGTCGTGAGCATGATGATCCGCACTTTGAGCGCAATGGTCGAGGTGAGGATCGGAATCGAAACCGTAGGGAAGTAGTTGATCACAAAGATGACTACAATCCGGATGAGAAATTCCTCAAATGTTAGAGTTGAGTTTCCGACCTTCGATGGAAGAATGGACACTAAAGTCTTCCTCGATTGGGTCTCCAATATGGATCACCACTTTGAATGGTATAGCATGAGCGATGAGCGGTGTGTTAGACTCGCCAAGATGAAACTCATCGGTCAAGCTAGACTATTTTGGACTAGTGTTGAGCGCATGAGAGAGAATGGGATCGTGCTCCCATTACCCATTAGGATGACATGAAAGAGTGGCTGACGAAGAAGTACGTCCCTTCGAAAGCCCTAGCTAGAAGTTATGAGAATCCACGTTAAAGCACGACCAAATGTCCGACCTAGAAGACGCTAGAGTTCTATCTCTAGGATCGCACCTTCCGCAATTCTAATGGACTCGTGCGCCGGATTGAGCCCTAAGTGAACCTAGTATGGTTACCTAAGAGGATTTCCACGAAACCCTAAGGTATCACTCTAATTTGAGTTTAATTGCTTAATTAATTAGTTTAATTTCGACAATCAACATCTCATTTTCATTCTAGGGTCGTTGTCTCGCTTTAGTTTTGGCATCATGGCTTTAGGTGCTAGGTTAGGGCGTTTGTGTGTTCATCGTGCTTGCTTGATTTTACTTCAATTGTTGTGTGGTTCATAGTTCCCTATTCATTCTAGAACCCGTGTTAGTGTGTCGTGATCACCATGGACACTAGTGAGATTGTCGATGCTCTTAGGAGCATCCAAGCTATGTTGGTCGCGATGAATGAGAGAATGAACGTCATGGAGCAAACCCAAAAGACCTTAGGTGCCTTCAATGGGAGATTAAACGATCGATTAGATCAGTTAGAAGGGGTCGATGAGCATCATGACCGATATCATGAGCATGATGATCCGCACTTTGAGCGCAATGGTCGAGGTGAGGATCGGAATCGAAACCGTAGGGAAGTAGTTGATCACGAAGATGACTACGATCCGAATGAGAAATTCCTCAAATGTTAGAGTTGAGTTTCCGACCTTCAATGGAAGAATGGACACTAAAGACTTCCTCGATTAGGTCTCTAATATGGATCACCACTTTGAATGGTATAGCATGAGCGATGAGCGATGTGTTAGACTCGCCAAGATGAAACTCATCGGTCAAGCTAGACTATTTTGGACTAGTGTTGAGCGGATGAGAGAGAATGCGATCGTGCTCCCATTACCCATTAGGAGGACATGAAAGAGTGGCTGACGAAGAAGTACGTCCCTTCGAAAGCCCTAGCGAGAAGCTATGAGAATCCACGTTAAACCACGAGCAAATGCTCGACCTAGAAGACGCTAGAGTTCTATCTCTAGGATCGCACCTTCCGCAATTCTAACGGACTCGTGCGCCGGATTGAACCCTAAGCGAGCCTAGTATGGTTACCTAAGAGGATTTCCACGAAACACCCTAAGGTATCGCTCTAATTTGAGTTTAATTGCTTAATTAATTAGTTTAATTTCGACAATCAACATCTCATTTTCATTCTAGGGTCGTTGTCCGGTATTAGTTTTGGCATCATAGCTTTAGGTGCTAGGTTAGGGTGTTTGTGTGTTCATCGTGCTTGCTTGATTTTACTTCAATTGTTGTGTGGTTCATAGTTCCTTATTCATTCTAGAACCCGTGTTAGTGTGTCGTGATCACCATGGACACTAGTGAGATTGTCAATGCTCTTAGGAGCATCCAAGCTATGTTGGTCGCGATGAATGTGAGAATGAACGTCATGGAGCAAATCCAAAAGACATTAGGTGCCTTCAATGGGAGATTTAAATGACCGATTAGATCAGTTGGAAGGGGTCGATGAGCACCATGACCAACGTCGTGAGCATGATGGTCAGCACTTTGAGGGAAATGGTCGAGGTGAGGATCGAAATCGAAACCGTAGGGAAGTGACCTTAGGTGCCATCAATGGGGGATTAAACGACCAATTAGATCAGTTGGAAGGGGGTCGATGAGCACCATGACCAACGTTGTGAGCATGATGGTCAGCACTTTGAGCGCATTGGTCGAGGTGAGGATCGGAATCGAAACCGTAGGGAAGTAGCTGATCACGAAGATGACTACGATCTGGATGAGAAACTCCTCAAATGTTAGAGTTGAGTTTCCGACCTTCGATGGAAGAATGGACACTAAAGTCTTCCTCGATTGGGTCTCTGATATGGATCACTACTTTGAATGGTATAGCATGAGCGATGTGTTAGACTCGCCAAGATGAAACTCATCGGTCAAGCTAGACTATTTTGGACTAGCGTTGAGTGCATGAGAGAGAATGCGGTCGTGCTCCCATTACCCATTGGGAGGACATGAAGGAGCGACTTATGAAGAAGTACATTCCTTTATCATAAAACCACCGACTTCTTTATTAATGGCAAAATTTATGCTAACGTAGTATGTCCGTGACCGAATACGTTGACAAATTTGAATAGTTCATGATGAGAGCCAACGTATCAGAGGATCCTCAAGTCACTCTCTAAAGATTTTACACCGAATTGCACTTGGAATTGCGAAAGGAGTTGATCTCTCACCCCATTCACACTCTTGAAGAGTGTTACCGTCGTTGTGCAAGACCTTGAACGGTAATTGAAAATGATGATGGTGAGGCAAGTTGAACCATATGCTAGTAGCCATAGAGCCGGAGAGATGAGGCCTAGTGTCGGGACCCAACCTCCCAAACCTCCACAACCCACTCCTACGAATGTGAGGTTTGATAAAGGGAAGGGTGTGGTTGGTGAGTCTTCAAAGGATGGTTCTCAAACCAAGTGTTACAAGTGTCATGGGTTTGGTTACTATACTGCCCAATGCCCTACGAGAGACCCCTAAAGAAATCTCTTGGTTGATGGAGAGATTGAGGATGGAGAAGGAGATGTTGAGAAAGAAGTGTACAAGCATGACATCACGCCTAGTGATGAAGAGGGTGATGATGGTGGTCGTGCTTTGATGTGCACCAAGGAGAATTTGGTGGTTAGGTGTGCCCTCGCACAACCTCAACGTGATGAGAACGATGATTGGTGTAGAGATAATATTTTCTACACTTACACCAAATGCGATGAAAAGAGTTGTAAGGTCATTTTGGGTAGTGGGAGTTGCACCAATGTGGTGTCGACACACACCAGCACCCGTTTAGGTCTGACGCCCGAAGCCCACCCCAGGCCGTACAAAGTCTCATGAGTCGACTAATCGTCTATACCCTTGTCCCAAAGGTGTCGTGTGCTAATACAATTAGCCTCGTATTCAGACACCTTACGGTGCGATGTCCGATGGATGTGGGCCACATCATTTTGGATAGGCCTTGGCTCTATGATATGGGCGTGACCCTCCTTGGATAGTCTAATGTGTGCACGTTCATGCAGGAAGGCAACAAGATCATATTAAACCCCTTGCCTCCCAAAGTACCATCAAACAAGAGAGTTGCGCATAAGGTTGGTCAATCCAAGACCATCAATATTGTGAGCCTTACGGAGTTTGAAAGCTTCTTTAGATGAGAACGTTGTGTACGTTGTCATCACCGTCAAGCGTGCTCTCAAGTCTATGGGTGACCAACCTAAGGAGGTTGAGCCAATTTTGAAATAGTTTGCAGATGTCTTCCTGGAAGACTTATCCTATGAACTCCCTCTGATGCATGATATACAACACGCAATAGACTTAGTTCCCAGATCTACTCTACCAAACCTACCTCATTATTGAATGAATCTGGTTGAACATGTCGAGTTAAAACAGCACTACTCACACCCAAGAAAGATGGTACTTGGCAATTGTGTGTGGATAGTAGAACCATTAACAAGATTACGGTCAAGTATCGGTTTCCAGGCTCGACGATATATCGGATATGATTATTGGTGCCACTATCTTCTCCTCTAGAGTGGCTACAATCAAATCTGAATCTACCCCGGAGATAAATGGAAAACCACCTTTCAGACCAAAGATGGTCTTTATCAGTGGATGGTCATGCCTTTTGGGCTTTCTAATACCCCAAGCACATTCATGAGGCTCATGACCCAGGTGTTGTGGCCATTTTTAGGAAAGTTTCTTGTTGTGTATTTTGATGGCATCTTGATCTATAGCCACAACAAGGAGCAATACTTGACCCACCTAAGGTTGGTTTGTGAGCCCTTAAGGGGGTGAGAAGTTATATGTGAACTTCAAGAAGTGCACATCTATGCAACGATCCATTTTCTTCTTGGGGTTCATTATCTCGACTGATGGGATGGTTGCAAACCCAGAAAAGGTGAAGGCCATTGTGGAATGGTCCGAACCTAAGAATATTCACGATGTCTGCAGCTTCCATGGATTGGCTACATTTTATCGTCGCTTCATTCGAAGCTTTGGCACTATTATGGCTCTCATCACCGAATGTATGAGAAAAAGGCAGTTGCAATGGAACAAAGCCGCGACGAAGGCCTTTGCCGAAATCAATGAGAAAACGAATAGTGCAGCGGTCATGCGCCCACCAGACTTCTCTAAAGTCTTTGAGGTTCCATGTGATGCATCAAGTGTAGGAATAGGAGTATTTAACCAAGAAGGCCACCCAGTGGCTTACTTTAGTGAAAAGCTCAATGAGGCGAAGCAAAAATACTCTACCTATTATAAGGAGTACTGCACGGTAGTCTGATCCCTTTGGTATTGGAAACAATACCTTCGACCGCAAGAATTTGTCCTCTTTTTCGACCATGAAGCTTTGCGCTTCCTAGCTTCCCAAAAGAAATTGAACCTGAGGCATGCAACATGGGTCAAGTACCTCCAAGGGTTCACATTTGTATCGAAGCACAAGGCAGCTGTTGAGAATAAGGTCGCGGATGCGCTTAGTTGTCGGGTGGCGACTTTGCAATCCATGAGCGTCGAGGTCATCAGATTTGAGCAGTTGAAGGAAGAATATCCCGAATGCCCAAATTTTGGGAAGGATTACGTCGCTCCCCTTAGTGACCCGACTAGTACTAGTCCCACTTATACCCTATAGGGCGGGTATTTGTTCAAGGGCAATCGCCTATAAATCCCTCGCACTTCGTTGTGTGACTTCCTCATTTGGGAGTTTCATGCCGGAGGGATTGCCGGTCATTTCGGGCGCAACAAGACCAATGCGCTCGTCGAAGATAGATTCATTTGGCCTAACATCATGAGAGATGTTGCCCGGATCGTGAGGCAATGTCGGACACACCAAGTGTCCAAGCAAAATAAACAAAAGGCGGGCATATACACACCTTTACCAGTGCCACATACACCGCGGCAAGACATTTTGATGGATTTCGTGCTTGGGCTTCCCAAGACTTTGAGAAAGCACGACTCCATCTTCATGGTACTGGACCGTTGCTCTAAGATAACCCACTTCATACCGTGCTCTAAATCATCTGAGGCAACCCATGTTGCAAAGTTATTTTTCGGAGAAGTGGTGCGACTCCACGGGTTACCCAAGACCATTGTGTCAGATAGGGATGTCAAATTTACGAGTTATTTTTGGAAGACCACCCTATGGCACATGATGTGTACCATGCTCCAGTTTTCATCAGCTTATCATCCTCAAACCGATGGCCAAACCGAGGTGACTAATAGGAGCTTAGGTAATCTCCTTCAATGTCTTATCGGCGATCACATTAGGACTTGGGATTCCATCTTACCCATGGTTGAGTTTGCATATAATAATTCTATCAATAGGTCTATAGGTATGAGTCCATTTAAGGTTGCGCATGGTCACAAGCCAAGAATGCCCCTAGATTTGATCCCTATGTCAGCATCTCACTGCACATCTAAGTCCGTTGATGCATTTGCACATCACATTCATAATTTGCAGGCCGAAATTAGATGAAAAATTAATTTGAGCATTGAAAATTACAAGTTATCAAAGGATTCTCATAAGCGTTTCAAAGAGTTTCAGATAGGTGATCATGTGATGGTTCAGCTTAGGCCTGAACAAATTCCATCGGGAATCGCGTAGAAGCTCCAAGCCCGCAGTGTCGGATCTTTTTGGATTGTGGCAAGGAGTGGTCCTAACGCATATGTTCTTGAACTTAGCTCAATGTTCAACGTAGAAAACCTAGTTCCTTATCTAGGCTCAACCCCACCTCGTTGCAATCATTTTCAAACGTCTTCTAGTGACGATCCCACCCAATTCCGCAACCTATACCGCTTCCTCATCCAAGCAAGCCGAAAGAAGAGGTAATCAAGAATATCTTAGATGATCATATGGTTTCCACCCATGGCCGAGGGTTTCAAAAATATTCAGTGAAGGGGGTGGGTAGACCAAAATCTGAGAACACAGGGTCAATGAAGACGACGTCTGCCGCTTAGACCCTAATATGCTCGATAGATATCACGACCACCCTTCATCAATGATGAAGCCCTTTTGGTCTGGGGTAATTGGCGGGGGTGCCGAAACTGATGACATAGGGTTTGGGTCACATCGCGTATATCGCCAGAAGAAGCGTAAGAGGGCATTAATATCTACCGGGGGAAGAACCTAGGAGCAACAAAGGAGGGCTCACTGCCCAGAGTCGCTTGAGCGACAATAGATCTCGCTCAAGCAAGATTGCATTGAAGAGAGAGGCCAAACTTTCGGCCTTTGTCACTAGAGCGAGTTTAGTTCTCGCTCGAGCGACCGAAACCAGAGACTTTGCGTGGAGAGCCCAGGTTCTCGCTTGAGCAAGAACCAAACTACCTCGGCAAGTTTAGTGATGAGTTATATGTCCTTTTCTTTATTCCTTTCTCTTGTTTCTGTGTCAAATGTAATTTTCTACTTTGGGTATTTAGTACTCTGTCATTTTAGGGTTGTTTCTTTTAGTAGCTACTATATAATGTCCTTATGTAAGCAAAATTTGGCATTACTTATGAATGAATGAAAATGCTTTGCATTGAGAGCTTGGGATGAGCTTGTGAAGAGTGATTCTTCTTTCCCCTTGTCGGTTTGGTGTGATACCAAGGGTAAGATGCTCATGTTTCATCGTTGATCTTCTTCATTACCTCTTCTTCTATTTGTTTGCTATTGTGCATCTATTTTCCCCCTTTTTATTTGATTGTTTTAAACCCTCAAAACCCTAGATCTAGAGCCCTCTTGATGCCCATCCTTATGGATTGATTCTATTCTATTCTACCACCCATCGATCCATAACCATTGTTGGGCTAAAGATCACTCTTATTGTGCCAATTGATCGTTCCCTTCGAAAGCCTTAGTGAGGAGCTAAGAGAATCCACGTTAAACCACGAGCGAACGCCCGACCTAGAGGATGCTAAAGTTCTATCTCTAGGATCGTACCTTCCTCAATTATAACAGACTCGCGCGCCCGGATTGGACCCTAGCGAACCTAGTATGGTTACCTAAGAGGAAGTCCACGAAATCTTAACCTATTGCTCTAATTTGAGTTTAATTGTTTAATTAATTAGTTTAATTTTGGCAATTAACATCTCATTTCCATTCTAGGGTCATTGTCTCGTGTCACTTACTCTGACCACCGCTCTTGGGGCATTCGATCATCGCACTCTTACCCTTGTCAACCTTAGTCGCATGTGGGGTAATTGAATTGAATTTAGCCGATTGGATATTGACACTTGGCTTCGACTCAGAGTAGTTAGATTTGTAACCAGACCCACTAGCATCAAAACGATTAGTTTGGGGGGTCTCAAGGTATTGCTCTAACTCTTCAATTCTAGAATAACACTCCTCCAAGTCGGTAATGGAATAAGTTCCCTTCGCAATTATGGGCAGAGGCCTCTGAAATCGTGATAAGGTAACCTTCTCCTATTCCACCATCAGCTTGCAACATGTAATTCTCAAACTTATCAACGTACTCTTCAACCGACATACTTCCCTGCCAAAGTGTTTGCCACTGATCAAGAATACGTTCATCCTAGGAAAGGGGAACGTACTTCTCATTCAGTTGAACCTTCACGTCCTCCCATGTGGAGATGGGGATGAGACCTTGGGATTGTCTACGACGCTTCACACTAGTCCAATAAAGCTTAGCTTGACCGGTAAGTCTAATTTTGGTAAACCGGACTTTGCGCTCCTTGATATGGCGTACCAATCAAAATAGGTTTTCATGTTAGTCACCCACTCTAAATAGACTTTAGGTTGTCTCTTTCCATCGAGAGTAGAAGCTTCAATCCTGATGGACTTCATGATTTTGTCGTCTTGATTGGGTTCGGCATCGCATCGGTTAGGACCCTCTCTTCTACGGCCATTGACATGGACTCGAAAATGATCATTGGTGATAACCCTCTTCATGTCCTCGACGTTGTTCACTAAAGCCTCATGCTAAGTGATGGGGACATTCGATTCAAGCAGTCGCCCGTAACTTATCGAAGGTGAAAGAAGAATGTGAAAGTGGTCCGAAAGAAGAAATGCGCAGATTCATAGAGCTTAGGAGCGTTTGAATCAATCGATCGATTGAGAACAGGGTCTTTTGGAGATCTTACTCTTCTCAGTCGATCGATCGATTCCAAGCATTCGATCTACCGATTGTGGATAGAGCCTTCGGGCGAATTACTATTTTTCAATCAATCGACCCCGCGAGTCAAGTCCGCCAAAAGATAGGATCTCGATTTCTTTTGGCAAAACTTTGCCATTTTAGTTTTTTAAGTTTTCTGGAATCTTTTATTTCGAGTTAGGGTTTGCTTTGCATATTTGAAGGCTTGTAAAAACACTTTTATTCAATTGATGGTTAATGAAAGATTTGTCAGTTTAGGGTTATTGGTGTTCAGATAGGTTCTCGGGTTCATTTTGTTGTCTTGCAGAGTCATGGATTCCATTAAGATAGAAGCCCTCATTAAGGAACTTGCGTTTAAGTTGACTACGAGTCAAGCCCAAATGGCTGATCACCACAATCAATTGCAAAACTAGTTGCGTGATCAACAAGCCCGACGTGAGGCTTTGGTGGCCCGTGTAGAAGAGATGAATGAGGTCATTATTGAGAATCATTATCGAGTCCACATTAATAACCGAAGGAGAGATGGTCCTCACCAGCGTGATATCCAGACCAATCAGGACGACAAAATCATGAAGTTCGTTAAAATGTACGCTCCTACTTTTGATAGGAAAAGACAAGCTAAAGTCTATCTCGAATGTGTGGCTAGCATGGAAAACTACTTCGATTGGTATGTCATGTCTGAGGAGCGTAAAGTCCGATTTGCCAAGGTCAAACTAGGCTTTACTGGATGGGATTACAGAGTCGTAGGCAATCCCATGGTCTTCTTCCCATTTCCACCTGGGATGATATGAACATCCAACCGAACGAGAAATATGTTCCTCCTTCCTATGATGAACGTCTTCTTGATCAGTAGCAATCATTGCGCCAAGGGAATTCACCGGTCACAGAAAACATTGATAAGTTTGAAGACCTAATGTCCCAAGCTAATGTAGATGAACCTGAAAGAGTTACCTTATCCTAATTTTGGATGGGCCTTCGCCCAAAACTACAAAGGGAACTCATTCCATACTCCGTTACCAATCTCAATGAGTGTTTCTCTAGAGTCGAAGAGTTAGAATGATACCTCAAGACCCTTCAAACCAAACATTTTGATAATAGTGGGTCCGGTTATAGGTCTAACTATTCTAAGCCCAAACCCAACATCAATGCCCCGTCAACTAGGTCCAACTCAGTTGCTACACCAGTAACCAAAGTTGATAAGGGTAAAGGTCCAATGCTTGAAAGCCCTAAGAGTGGTGGTCAAAACAAGTGTTACAAGTGTCATGGCATCGGACATTTTGCAGCACAATGTCCCTCCCGAAACTTGTTCATAACCGAACACATTGAGAATGAGCAAAATGAGGGGGAAGAGGAAGTCTATGAGCCTGAATCGTTCCCTAGTGATGAGGAAGATTTTGCAGAGGAACGGACGGTGGCTTGTCTTAGGGAAATCTCCTGCCCCGTTGGGGGTAATAGCTCGCGGGCTCTTGTGGTTAGATGTGCTCTAGCCCAATCTAAGGACAATGATGATTGGCGGCAGGATAACATCTTTTATATCGTAGCCAAAAGTAGTGAGAAAGCTTGTCGAATCATAGTCGATAGTGGAAGTTGTACCAATGTTGTTTCAGAAAGTACAATCTTTCACTTAGGACTTTCACCCGTGGCTCACCCGCGACCCTATAAAATTGCTTGGGTCAATTCTTCATCAATTTTCGTTTCACGAAGGTGTCAAGTTCTTATACAACTCGGTTCATATAAGGACACCTTATGGTGGATGTTGTGCCTACGGATGTGGGGCATATCATCCTTGGGAGGCCGTGGTTGTATGACATGGACGGCACATTGTTCGAGCGATCGAACGTGTGATCTTTCACGCACAACGGAAATAAGATAAAGATCAATCCTTTACCTCTTACAGCACCTACTGTGAAAACGAACAAGTCAAATGATAAAGGCCTAATTGAGAGAGAAGGCATCTAAGGCCATTCACATTATTACCCCTTTAGAGTTTGAACAAGGTGCTTAGACAAAGGGGATTCATTAAGGAAAGTATTAGTCCATGTGTCGTCTCAACGCTACTCAACCCAAGAAAGATGGATCTTGGAGGATGTGTATTGATAGCCACGCCATTAATAAAATCACAATCATGTATCCGTTCCCTATACCGAGACTGGACGACATGTTGGACATGATAGTCGGTGCCACCATATTTTCGAAGATCGATCTGAAAAGTGGATGCCATCAAATCCGAGTTGGTCCCGGGGATGACTGAAAAACTACCTTTAAAATCAAAGATGGTTTATATGAGTGGTTTGTCATGTCTTTCGGGCTCTCAAATGCCCCGAGCACATTTATGTGAATCATGACACAGATGTTAAAGCCTTTCATAGGCAAGGTCCTTGTGATTTATTTTGATGCCATCCTCATTTATAGCCACAACAAGGAACAACACTAAAACCACTTATGGTAAGTTTGTATGACTCTCATAGGAGAAAAGCTATACGCGAACCTAACGAAGTGCACTTTCATGTCACATAGTATTGTCTTCTTAGGGTTTGTCATAAGCTCTGAAGGAATGACTGCGGACCCGGAAAAGGCGAAGGCTATTGTGGAATGGCCTGAACCTCAGAACATTCACGAAGTCCGTAGCTTCCCTGGGTTACCCACTTTTTACAGGCGGTTCATCCGTAACTTCAGTACGGTAACATCCCCTATCACCAATTGCATCAAAAAGGGAGAGTTTAAATTGACACCTGCTACAACAAAAGCCTTTAAAGAGATTAAGTCTTGAATGACTGAAGCTCCTATCATGCGCCTTCCTGACTTTTCTAAGGTCTTTGAGGTAGCGTGTTGTGACGGGGCCAATACTCGAGCTTGCAGCATGGTGCTTGGGGCACATGTGGTGTCAGGGGAGGCAAGCGACATGAGGCCAAGAGGGCCTGGCGACATGGTCGCGGTGCGAGGACGCGACACGGTCGCATGTGGGTAAGACGCAGGAATGACACGGTCGCGACACGAACGCGACAGGGCCAAGCTGGGCTAGCAATGCGAAGGCGTTGCAATATGTCAAACCAAGGGGTTTGAGGTTCTCCTGCCATTTTGGCTGAATGACTGTTTTACCCTTATATAAGGGAAGGGAGCTAGAGAGCTATTCCCCCGCACACGGGGCCTTGCGTTGCCAGAGGAGGCGCAAGAGTCTCCTAGGCCTGAAAGGGTGGGCTTAGGACGTCGATGCAGCGATGCTGTGTGGCACCCAATGCGAGGTTGAAGTTTGGCCCCAGACTACATGTCGCGGTGCATACGGCTGGGCAACCTCATGAGAACACGAGCGCTGCGTGGGACTCAGTAGAGCACGCTAGCACGAGGACTGCATGGGACTCCGTTGAGCACGACAGCACGAGTAGGCACAAGGCTGTGGGCTTGGTTTGGTATGTGAGCAAGACATGATGGCATGGGGAGCCGCATGCCAAGACTGTTGTGAAATGAGGTACTAGTACAGTGCACAAGGTGAAGCTTGAGCAGACCAAGTTTAGCACAGTGGTGCAAATGAGCGTGTCATAAGGGGCACGATACACTGGGTGGTAGGCCGCAAAACAGAGGTAGCCATGTTGGGGGAGTTCCCGTCCTCTAGGCGGGTGGTATCAGAGCTGATGAGAAGATGGGTTGGCTTCGTTGCATGCGGTAGCGAGGCACCGCGCGGGTTGGTAGCGCGTTGAAGGACGCCCCACGATTGTTGGTATCAGAAGTAGGCTGACTTAGCACAGCGGGCGTTAGGTGTTGCACAGGACTGAGGTTACTGAAGATTGACCCTGTGACATTTGGTATCAGAGCCAAGTTTGATCCAGAAGTGATGATGCTATTAAACAATTGGTGTCAGCTAAGGCACGCGATGTGGTGCCAAGAGGGCACGCGACATCCCTGAGCTAGTTAACAGGTGAGGGCCTTGTGACAACAGAACTAAGTTGACTCGGCAGGGGTGACATTGGGGAGCTAGTGGGAAGGTGTGGACCTAAGAACTAGATATGAGATGCTAACAGGCTGGGAGGAGTTGGCGAGGTCAGGTCACTGTGATAATGCGTCAACGAGGACGTTGACATTATGGAGTGGTGGAGGATGTGACGAGGCCAATACTCGAGCTTGCAGCATGGTGCTTGGGGCACGACATGTGGTGCCAGGAGAGGCACGCGCCATGGGGCTAAGAGGGCCTGGCGACGTGGCTGCGAGGACGCGACACGGTCGCATGTGGGTAAGACACGGGAGTGACACAGTCGCGACACGGACGCGACAGGGCCAAGCTGGGCTAGCGATGCAAAGGCGTTGCGGTATGTCAAACCAAGGGGTTTAAGGTTCTCCTGCCATTTTGGCTGAATGACTGTTTTACTCGTATATAGGGGAAGGGAGCTAGAGAGCTATTCCCCCGCACACAGGGCCTTGCGTTGCCAGAGGGGGCGCAAGAGTCTCCTAGGCCTGAAAGAGTGGGCCTAGGACGTCAGCGCAGCGATGCCGTGTGGCACCCAATGCGAGGTTGAAGTTTGGTCCCGGACTACACGTAACGGTGCATACGGCTGGGCAACCTCGTGAGAACACGAGCGCTGCGTGAGACTCAGTAGAGCACGCTAGCACGAGGGCTGCGTGGGACTTCATTGAGCACGGCAGCACGAGTAGGCACAAGGCTGTGGGCTTGGTTTGGTATGTGAGCAAGACATGATGGCATGGGGAGCTGCATGCCAAGACTGTTGCGAAACGAGGTACTAGTGCAGTGCACAGGGTAAAGCTTGAGCAGGCCAAGTTTAGCACAGTGGTGCAAATGAGCGTGTCGTAAGGGGCACGATACACTGGGTGGTAGGCCGCGAAACAGAGGTAACCACGTTGGGGGAGTTCCCGTCCTCTAGGAGGGTGGTATCAGAGCTAATGAGCAGATGGGTTGGCTTCGTTGCATGCGATAGCGAGGCACAGCGCTGGTTGGTAGCGCGTCGAAGGACGCCCCGCAACTGTTGGTATCAGAAGTAGGCTGACTTAACGCAGCGGGCGTTAGGTGCCGCAAGGGACTGAGGTTGCTGAAGAGTGACCCCGTGACAGTGTGGTGGGTCAAGCGTAGGTATTGGGAGAGTATTAAGCCAAGAGGGTCATCTGATAGCTTATTCAGTGAGAAGTTAAATGAGGCCAGGCAGAAGTACTCTACCTACAACAAAGAATTCTAGGTAGTAGTGTAATCTCTCAAATATTAGAAACATTATTTACTATCACAGGAATTCGTCTTATTCTCTGATCATGAAGCCTTTAGATTTTTTAGTTCTCAAAAGAAGGGTTCACCTTTGTACTGAAACATAGGGCTGAAGGAGAGAATCAAGTTGTTGACGCACTTAGCCATTGAGTGGAAACTCATTGAGTGTTGAGGTGACCGGATTTGATCATCTCATAGATGACTATTCTACATGTCCGGATTTTGGTGAACAGTACACCTCACTTCTGAGTGGGCAGTCTATGAAAGAGAGTAAGTATACCCTATAAGATGGGTATTTGTTCCTGAAACACCGCTTGTGTATTCCTTGTACTACTCTATGAGATGTTTTTGTTTGGGAATTACACGCTAGAAGGATTGTCGGCCATTTTGATCACAACAAGACTATTGCATTGGTTGAAGAACAATTTCATTGGCCCAATCTCACCCGAAATGTTCTCAAAATCATCAACCAGTGTCGTGTTTGCCAACTGGCAAAACAAAGGAGGCAGAACACTGAGTTATATACACCTTTACTTGTGCCACACACCCCGTGGCAAGATCTTTCTATAGACTTTGCGTTAAGCCTTCCTAAAACCCTCCGCAAGCACAATTCGGTGTTCATCGTCGTGGATAGTTTTTCGAAAATGACTCATTTTATTGCGTGTTCGAAGACCTCAGATGCAAGTAACATTGCTACACTCTTCTTTAATGAGGTTGTTCATCTACATGGTTTGCCTAAAACCATAGTGTCTGATTGTGATGTCAAGTTTGTCAGTTACTTTTGGAAGACACTGTGGCATAAAATGGGGACTAGACTTCAGTTTTCGTCAGCATAACACCCCCAAACAGATGGGCAAACCGAGGTTGTGAATTGGAGTTTAGGCAATCTTTTAAGGTGTCTTGTAGGTGAGTATGTTAGGAGTTGGGATTCTATCTTATCTGTTGCAGAGTTTGCATATAATAACTCGGTCAATAGAACTACATGCATGAGTCTGTTTCATATTGTAACCTAGGACACCCATAGATCTAATCCCGATGTCAGTTCATCAAAGGTCATAAGAGTCTGCATTTGTACATCGCATTCATGAACTTCATGCTGAGATTAAAAGACGAATTAATGTGAACAATGAAAAATACAAAACTTCTACAGATTCTCATAGAAGGTTCAAAGAATTTCAAGAGAATGATTTTGTGATGGTTCGGAATAGGCCTGAGCGCTTCCCTCAGGGGTTGCTCAGAAGTTACAAGCTCGTAGTGCTAGACCCTATAAGATTTTGAAGCGTACCGATCCTAACGCTTATGTCCTAGATTTACTGCCAGATTTGAGTATTAGAACAACTTTCAACGTGGAGGATCTCGTTCCGTTCCATGGCCATTTCCATATACCTCCCAGCCTGTTTGAACCTTTCACATCCGATATTACTCCTATTTCCCTCCCCATCCCATTTCCTCCACCCACACAACCATCTGGTGAGATCATTGAAGATATTTTGGAGGATCAAATTGTGTCCACCAGCCAAGGGAGACTTCAGAGGTACCTTATCAAGTGGAAGAATAAAAAGTTGATTCAGAGAATACGTGGATCACAAGGGAAGAATTCCAACAGATCGATCTGGATCTCCTCGAACCATCACAACCAATATTCATCGGGGATGAATCCTTCTAACCTGGGGAGAATTGATGGGGATATCCGATTCAAGTAGCCACCTGTAATTTATCGAAGGCGAAAGAAGAATGTGAAAGTGGTCCAAAAGAACTGCGCAAATTCACGAAGTTTAGGAGCATTTTAGTCGATCGATCGTTTAGTCGATCTATTGATCTCAGACTTTCGATCGATCGATTGAGGACAGGGTCTTTTAGCGATCATACTCTTCTGAGTCGATCAATCGATTCCAAACATTCGATCGATCGATTGTAGATAGAGCCTTCGGGCAAATTTACTATTTTTCAATCAATTGATTGATTGAAGACAGGATCTTTTGGCGATCTTACTCTTCTCAGTCGATCGATTCTAAACATTCGATTGATCGATTGTGGACAAAGCCTTCAGGTGAATTTACTATTTTCCCATCGATCGATCGATCGACCCTGCAAGTCAAGTCCGCCAAAAGACAGGATTTTGATTTTCTTTGGCAAAACTTGTTATTTTAGTGTTTTAAGTTTTTATGACTCTTTTATTTCGAGTTAAGGATTGTTTTGCCTTTAAAGGCTTGTAAAAACACTTTTATTCAATTGATGATTAATGAAATTTTGCTTTTGTAACTTTGAGAACTTTGCTTGAATTTTCTGTGAGGGTGTAATTCTCTCAACCGAAGAGCGATTCTTCGTCTCGTGTGCAGTTTGGTGCGAGGCCAACTTTTCTTCCTCTATCTTCTCTGATCTACTAACAACGTAAGTATCTAACCCTAACCTACCCATTTCACCATTAAATTTAATCTTAGCCTTTCTTTTCGCACAGTATCGAAAGAACCCACTTGTAAGTTCGTTCGAAACCCTAAAACTGTCAGAGATCCAGTCGTTCGCTAAGAACCCTAATCTTCTAGATCCGATAGAGAACATACGCGAAAGTGGCATTGTTTCGAGCTAGACTTAAAATCATCTAGTAGAATATCTTAGTATTTTCTGAGACAAACTGTTAAGGAATTTGGTATTTTAAATATTCTACATTAAATTTTCTATTAATCTCAGCCCTTGCATAGCATTGTGTTAGTTTCCACATCACTGAGTTTGTTGATCACACAACTAATCTTACAGATGGGTATGGTAATCTTGTATCTAGGCTTGTAGTTCGGCCTGAACCGTGGACAACTTCGTTGCAAATTCCTTAATAAGAGCTTATATTCTAGTGGGATCCATGTTAACGTAAGATTCAATCTAACAATACTAACTAGCATGCGGCCAATGAATATGACACCTAGAACCTAATATGGATACTAACAACCCTAAACTGACTATTCTCTTATATCAAATATGACGTAGGACAAAACACTACTCTAATATGATGTGGCGAAGATTAATTCCAATGAACATGAATAATAACCAATACTTGAATTCTAACAGATTAACAATGAAAATTAAAGGAATTTAATAGTTATGAAATTATAATAAACCAAATTAGTGTTTTAAATCTGTAGCACGTTCATCTCAGATTTAAAAGACCAGGGTTCAAACGAACGGCTAGATCTCCATTGGTTAAGGCATCGAACAAATCCAAAGTGAATTCTTTCGATTCCATTCTAAACCAAAGAACGGTATTAATTGGCTCAAGTCGAATAAGCCTCATAATTAGGACTTTAATACGATCTTAGGGTAAGATCAGGAAGATCATACAAGCAGAATCGTGACGCAAATTCGGGAATAAGAAATTGGAAAAATTATAAATTAACTTACTAGAATAAGAGAGCAAAAAAGATAGATTGAAGATTTCAATTGGCCTCACAACCATTGTAGTCAAATGGCATATGCAACCCTATACGATGGCATAGGGCCATCGCATATGCGGTTCGCATATGCCATTATGCCATGGCATATTTTTATTTTATTTTTTTTCAAAAAATTCTCAAAGTTCCCCATATTGATCAATAATATGTTTTGTGTTAATTTTGGGCTCTATTAATTTTATAGTGTCTAGAATGCGAAATAAAAGTATGTAATTTAAATATATAACCCATAAGTTAGAAGGAAAAATAGAAATTTCATTAATGTTAAACAAAACAGTACAAAAATGAACATAGGAGCATACAAAAAAAAAGGAAAAGAGTAAATTCTAAGTTCTAACCCACAATGGTACATCTCCATTGTCGTCACGTCATAACGGTATTATTGTGTATCAGGCAAAATTTCTATACATTGGTTTCTAATCCACAATGGTACATCTCCACCTCCACCTCCACCTCCACCATCGTTGTCACTTGCATTGTCGTCATCATCCGATCTCACTAAGACGATATCTATATCGTCTATGGGTGCTTCTTCATGTATCTTGTTTTCTTCTTCTTCTTGACGCAAGAGAGAGCGTGATCTACCTTCTCCCGCTGTCGATCTCCTCTGCCCACTTTTGGAAGCTCATCTCCAAAAGCTGCCTCTTCCACTTGCTTCCATGTAAGATTCTCATCCGCAAATACTCGCTTATCAGAGGTATCTGCCATTCAAGGAGAATCGAATGGCAAGTCTTCGAGAGAGATGGGATCATAATGTCTCGGATATTCTCGGTTTTTAAGAAAGCGATTCCGTAGCTTTTGGTTGTATTGCACAAAAACTAAATCATTGAGCGTTTTCTGCTCAAGCTTGTTCTGCTTCTTCGTATATATTTATTTGAGAGAAACATTTAATAAATATTAATATCTATTAAAATTTAAACAACAATTAAATTAAAATTATGAGACTAAAAATGAAATAAAAATAAATTAGTTACCATCTCAAATGTGCTCCAATTCCGTTCACATGTCGAGGCGACACATGTAAGGCCAAGAACTTTAATGGTCATCTTCTTCAATAATCCACATTTTGTTACCGAAACCACTTAATAGGACAACCACCAATAGGCTACAACCATTAGTATTAATTAGATATATTTATAATATTAAACTCTTAATTTAGAATAAATGAAATGTAATAAAAAATATACCATGTAAGCTCCTCAGCAGCGCCCGACGTCTCGTCCTAATTAATATTGTCCTTGCAACGTTGCCCACCTTCTACATGTCCATGTTCAAGTGCTCGATGGTTGTCATCAACCGTCTTGAACAAATCCAACGGAATTTTCTGTGGGAGGTGTCGAGCCAAGACAAGTGATACCACCCTGTTAATTGGGATACGTGTCAATTGCCGATCAGCTGTGGCGGCCTTGGCATCCGTAGCTTGAGATAGACCAATATTGCCCTACCGGGGAAATGGTTTTAGCGAGCAGGGAGAATGGAGGAAAGTGATAACATTTGGCTCAAGGTGTTGATTGAGAAGTACGATCACTCCACGGGGAATTAGGGTATATGCACAACGCTGCAGAGAGGTACATCAGCATGGTGGAAAAGCATTTGCAATACCTGGCCCCTTTTTGCGAGAGGGTTGCACTTCCGGTGGGGATGTGGCACTCGTATACGGTTCTAGGATGACCCATGGGTGGATGGCGGTCCCCTCAAATTATCCTTTCCGGATATCTTCACCAATGTTGTAAATCCTAGAGGAAGGATTGTGGACTATGTATCCGAAAACCAGGGTGGTCGGTTGTGGGAAGTGACCACCAAACGACTGCTAAGAGGAGATGAGATGGCCTCATTCTCGAACCTCTTACACGTACTTTACGAGATGCAACGACACCCTCATGGGCAAGTCCGGCGAATATGGATATCGAGCAGAGACGGTAATTTCAACGTCAAATCATATTTCAAGATGCTCTCGCGCCGCCCTCTCATCAAATTTCAAGGCGCAACACTGTGGAAGACTACGATCCCTCCGAAAGTTAAATTCTTCGCGTGGACATTACTCAGAGCACGTATCCTCAAGGTGGACCAGCTCATTCGGAAAGGGAAGGAGATCCCTAATTGCTGTGTAATGTGCACAAATAGAGAGGAGACCGCTGCACATCTACTTCTACACTGCGATGTGGCTCATGAAGTTTGGAATGTGGTCGTTAAATCCTTTGGAATGAGTTGGGTTACGCCGGCAATGCCTTACATTCAATTCTTGATGTGGGAGTCTGTTAATCTGGAGGGGCAGCTGGGCGAATATTAGAAGGCAGCCCTGTTTGCCGTCTATTGGAACATATGGTGCGAGCGGATCTCCGGATTTTCGAGAACAAAAGTCGCCCCGTGGGGATGATCATGAAGTCGATTAGAGACCTAGTGTGGTTTTGGGTTGCTAGAGACGAGAATGTGCTGAGAAGCGACCCTTATACTTGGGATTCAGGCTAATTTTGGCAGGCCAAAGAGTTGTTTCGGGCCTCGTATTTTCTTTTGCTTTTTGTAGGTCGTGTCGTTGTATTGGCTTTTTTCAGCATCTTGCTGGTTTTCAATATAACTCCCATTACCGATCAATATATATATATATATATATATATATATATATATATATATATATATATATATATATATATATATATATATATCATAAACATGTTTACTAGGTATTTTAGATTCTCTTTGTCGAACCACAATTTCTCTTCCAAACATCCCTTGCATTCTTGTATCGGTCAAAAGAGTTGTTAATCTGATCTTACTCGTCTTTGTCCGGAACCATCTTCTCTAAAACGTCCAAGAAACCACTAATATGTATTGCTTCTGCCGCCTCCCGATTCGAATAAGATAAATAAATCGTGAGATTATGAGGAATACAAGGGGCTAGACATTTAGACACCCCATCTCTTCTCAACTACGTCAATAATGGGTTGAAAGAGACGAGATTTGTACATATTATTAGATTTAATTTTTTCTATAGCTTTCTCCATAAAACTATAGATACAACCCATAACAGGCTTCTCATCACTATCAACCAATCATAGTACTTCTACGATTAGTTGCGAGTCTCTAAGTAATTGAACAACATTAGTCCAAAAAGAGTTGGTTAAGATGGTTTGTGTCACCCACTTCCCTTCGTCCTTCTTTGATCAAGCTCCATTCCTCCAATTGGTGAAAGTTACGAAGCTTCTAAGCTCTTCCCTTTTAGCATACATGCTTTGTAATGTAAAGAAGGCTGTAACAAAATGGGTGATAGCGGGACGTTTTACGCATGTGGAGTAGAAGTGTATGCTTATACATATACACTACTACCTTCCTATCCTTAGCTACAGTTTTAATATGTCCTTTTCCTATGCCTTCTAAGAATAAGTCTAAGCAATGGGCAGCACATGGGGTCCAATATATGTGTGGTCTCCGTTCCATTATTAGTCTATTCGCGGCCACCAAGTTTGTCGCGCTGCCCGTGATAACTTAGACAATATATTGTGCACCAATATCCTTTTCTATCACCTCATCTATAAGAGAAAATAGATATTCGGCCGTGTGAGAATGGGCCGAAACATCTACGGATTTAATGAACATAATTTTGGTAGGACAATTTGCCAAAAAGTTGAAAATTAACCTACCGGCCTACGGTCCAACCGTCGGTCATTAATGAGCACCCATATGTCTTCCAGTCCTCTCGATACTCCTCGAGAAAGGCTTTTGTAAAGTCTACCTCATTTTTAAGACATGTTTGTCTTATCTCATGATATGATGGAGGTTTTAGGTCAGGTCCAAATTATCCAAGAGCTTCAACCATTACTTGGAAGCTCTTTAATTTTACGGTATTGAATGCAATACCGGCTTGGTACATCCACTTAGCCACGTATTGAATAGCGATGGATCGGTCCTTAGCTTTAAACTTATTTTCTATAGTGGTTTGGGTCGGACCCTTACCCCTAGCGTCTACCACATTCTCGGGATGTCGTCTACAAGAGAAGAATTTGTCTGTTCCCTTCCCCTTTTTGCCACGTGCTCTTTTAGGGGTGGTGATCTTCCAGTACGAGCCGTGGAGGGAGTAGATCTATCATGTTCTTCCTCATCTTCAGCAACATCATAGTACTGTTAAAAAATCACTTCGTCATTATGTTTCGTCCTTGAAGTCATATCCATCCATTTTAAGATCTCTTTTCGAATCTCCGGCATGACATTTAGACATGCCTTCGCATTCGATGCGGGTTGTCAAGCAAGATGTTGCTTGTGTCTCCTTATTCCCCCCCCCATGCTTACATGATAGGGTACATTGGACCTTATTTTTTTTCGGTAACTCTTGTAACGTCCATATTTCCAACCCGGATCGACGGAATTTGCCGGCCTAAGAGTGTCGTTCGAGGACATAGACATAATGATAATGTAATTTAAAGAAGTGAGTGGGTAAATATTAACAACCACACCAAAAAAAATGAAAGAAATGAGGTGTAATAAGGAATAAAAACAATCAAACAAAATTTAATAGGAATTAGAAATTAATTCCAACTCTTGTTTCTTGATTCTTCAAGTGATTCCTCCATCTTTTCTTGAAGAATGAAGATTGAAGCTTGAACCACTTAACTCTTTACTTAGCTAACTACAAAATAAAGCAAAAAAAATTATGATCAAAGATTTAAGAAAGAGAAAGAGAGAGAATGAGAGCACTAAAAACTTAAAAAATAGACCAAAGAGACACAAATCATACATGGATGGATGTGGTATGGATTTCCCCCAATTTATAGGCTTGGGGAAGACCTAAAAAGCAAAAAATAAAAGTAAAAAAAATCTCCCAACAGCCAAAAATATGACTGTTGGGGAAGTACGCCATCGCATACACATATGCGATGGCATACACATTTCTGTCACATATGCCACCATGGCATATGCGTCAGAGCCATATAAAATGGCATATGCAATGATATACTCTCATATGCGATCGTATATGACATCAATGCTCACAACAAACTGCAAGCGGGAAGAAGAATCGCTCCTCTTAAAGAAAGAATCGCTCTCTCAAAGTAGTACCAAGTTCAAAGCATTCAACAATTCATAATTACTTTCTCATTGTCTTTACATAGCTCTATTTATAGCTTCGGAAACCCTAAGACGGAAACTAAACCTAGAAAACTCAAGGAAAACATAAAAATGGCACTCCAAAAGAAAATCCGTCTGCGAAAGTCGCTCGGGCGACTTCGAAGTCCGCTCGGGCGAGTCTTGGAACCCGTTCTAGTCGCTCGGGCGAAGGTGAGATTCACTCAAGCGAATTTTTACTGATGAATTTCTCCTCACTAAAGAGAAGGTGAAACTCGCTCGGGTGAGGATAGTGTTCTATGCCTCTATCCATAAAGACTGGGCTGCTTTTAATGCCTTCGGTTTCTTCTTACGCTTCTGATACACGATGAGCCCTTTAGCTTGGAAGTCCCCATCACCATCCCTCCCAAATTTCTAGCCACCTTCCTTAGAATTGTCAGAGCACACCCCCCCCCCCCTCTTTCGTTTTTTGATAGCTTAGGGCATCCCAAGCTTTACGGTTGGACTAATCCCTAAGGGATGCCCTCACCCCCACCATGCCATGAGTATTTCACGGATTACACACCTTACTTGGCATCCTATCCTATTATTGCAGAATTTGTAGAGATCCCTAGGAAACTAGCTAAACCTTCTTCTTTTAACCTTCCCCTGGCTCAAGCATTTGAAGCAAATCATACTCAAGAACAAGGGAAGTACTAATCCTTGTCTTTTTCCCTTTCCTTTTTAGCATAATATTTTAATATTATCTTTACTTTTTATCTTCTTGTTGAATCCTCTCCTTGTCCCTAGGGACTCTAGCTTTTCCATTTATTGGTGAAAATAAGGTCATCTAAAGGCCCATCTTGTCTGTGGAATAAGAGAGGATTTGCCCAATTTTGGATATGTAATATGTTAGCATAATATTTTAATATTATCTTTAGAATACCTATGTTTCTGCCTACAGGATCATTCAATGCACCTACGTCTGAAACCCATTGACTGCATCGATGGGTTGAGATATTAAAGATCGTTTCCAATCTTCCACACAACGGATCTTGAGGGTTGAAACCGTGCGAGTACCATCAGACGGTCAGTTTTTATTCCATGTCGCACAAATCCCAAACAAGTGGCCCTAAAATCATATGGCAAACATCACGCTCAAATGTGATTTAGGGTCAAGTTTTGGGCATCTATGCCACGTGGAATAGAAAGTTGACCATGGTAAGCTCATGGTCTCAAGATCCATCATGTGGATGATTGGGGGGAAAACGATCTTTATCGTCTGATTCCAAGCAGTCAATGAGTTTCAATAGCTTTCAGAAGGAGGGGGCTTCAGCAATCTTGTAGGTGCGAACAAAGGGACCCTTATCTTCTTTCCGATGATGAGGGGACCCTTATCTTTATTGAGTGCTTGGTTAATTTTTTAATTTTAATATTTTCTTAGCAAAACAATTAACAATTTACAAACATTTGCATTCTATGTCAATTAGGGATGCAAGTTTAAAACCAAAACTGACCGAAGAACCGGCCAAACCGAACCAGACCGATTCAAAACCCCAAAAAAAAGGAACCGATTCTAAGCCGGTTCGGTTTCAGTTTTGGGTGATAGAAACTGAAAACCGTATACGATTAGAAAACTGAAAAAAAAAAAAAAAAGAAAGAAACCGGAAAAAACGGAAAGATGAATAAATAAAAATAAAAAAGCAAAAAAAACGAAACCGAACCGATCCGATCTTTTCCTGCTTCGGTTCGATTTCAGTTTCAGGATTTGAAAAAAAAAATGAACCGAATCGGTATCGGTTTCGGTTCAGGCAGAACCGAACCGAAAACCGAAATTTCCCGTTTCGGTTCCGTTAACAGAATGTGCATCCCTAATGCCAATCCATTTCGCAATTATTATTATTTTGGAGTTTCTGTGATTGCACATCCAAACGAAGCCTTAAATTTATGAACTCAAACGACATCGGAAGCAATAGCAGTTGATGAGAAATCTTGGTCGAATAGATCTTTTTCTTTCCACGTTGTTGTATCGATCAATTAACATACGTGGATTCATGAAATGACCAAAAAAAGACTGTAGAGAGAGGAGAGAAGATGGAATATACCATGAAGAGAAGAAAATCAGCAAGAAAACGATGGGACTCATTGTCGATTGAAGAGATGCCAAATGAATCCATGAAAGAGAGCATTTTCTGCACCTCTTCTAACTTACGAAGACCTTCCATGGCCTCTCTCTCTCACTCTTCACTCTTTGGAATTGGGATCAGTGTATTGAGCAGTGAGCAGCCACGTGCTTTTTTTTTCCTTTTACGCTGGCCGGGAGATGTGCGAAATGGACCGAGCCGGAACTGCCGACCGCTGGAACCCTTAACGGGTCGGGTCGACCCGATACCTGACTTGCCAGATCCAAGTTCTTAACCTGCTTGGGCACAAATATAAGATGACCATAGTTTCAGTCCGTCGGGTTGGGTCGGGTCGACCTATGAAAAATTTTGGGTTGGGTTCGAGTTTAGATGCATGACCCAACCTGCCCAGACCTGAAACCCAACCAGATGATCTGACCCTAAAATCTGCCCATAAAATGCAATCGGATGTCCTGACCCGGCCTTATGACCCAACCAACCTAATGACCTCCTAATTAGCATTATTTACATAAGCATGTCTAGAAAAAGACATTTATTTACATGCAATCACATTTTAATTAATAATCAATATTATTAATAAATGTAATATAGTTAATTTGACTTGTTAAATGCCTGCCCGTCGACTTAGACCCACTAAGCCAACTCATCGGCCCGACTCGTTGACCTACGATTTTGAACTACCAGGCTAAAGACTCGAAGAAGATCTGTCCAACCCAAAGAGCTAACCTGAAACATGGGCTAGGTTGCATGTTGGCCAGGGTTGATCAGGCACAAAATGCTCGATCGGACCAGGGCCTGAAACAGTTTGGGCAAAGAGATTTTGACCTGAGCCATCTTGACCCATTGACAACTCTACTGACCTTCGGTTTAGTCGAGCCTCTCTTTGAAGCCGGTATATAAATAAATAAATAAATAAATAGTTAAATACCCACCAGGGTCCCAACTATCTCCCTATTTACCCATCGGGGTCCCCAAACAGAATGAACACGTGCGTAATAAAAGGAGAATTGCTAATAATTGAAAAGAGGAAATGCCAAAAATGTCATTACTTATAGACAGTGGAAATAACGAAAATGCCCTTCGTTTAAAAAGAAAAAAGATGAAGCGGCAGGCTTCATTTTTTTCCTCTTCATTTCAAACCCACCGGCTTGCTAAGCTAAGGCATTCGCAAACCCCACCGGTTCTCGTCGCCGTTGAAGAGAAAAGATTGTCGTCGGCCATTGCAAAGGTGGACTCTCAGTCTCCCTTTCACTCTTCATCTTCTCCATTTTGCAAGTGGAGTTTTTTTTTTTTTTTTTTCCTTTTCGTTAAACTCTAATCTTTAGGGTTTGAAGTTATGATTTGTGTAAGTTGGAATAGAAGTAAAGTTTTACCTTAAATCGGTACAAATACGGACATTATTTTTATCATTTTTTTAAGTTTATCACTCTTTGTCTTCTCCATTTTACAGGTAGAGTTGATTTTTTTTTCCTTTTTGTTAAACTCTAATTTTTAAGATTTGAAGTTATGATTTTTGTTAGTTGGAATAGAAGTAGAGTTTTACCCTAAAAATCAGTACAAGTGCGGTCATTATTTTTATCATATTTTTCAGTTTAAATGAGAAGAATGTTGTTTTAATTAGGTAAAATAGATGTTTATAAATGACAAGAATATTTTTTTGTGTTTCCATCAATTTTCTTTCTTTTTGATCATTGGAAAAACAATTAAAAGATTTATTTATTATTTTATGACTGAGTATCTTATGAGTCATTTACTGACTCTTATAAGTCCAATAGGATCCAAATCTAAAAGTTAATGCGATCAATCATGTTATAGACTAATAACAATAGCATATTAATATGCATTTTACATGATTGGGTCTGATATGAGTCATTTAATAACTCTTATAAGTTAAAGGAAGACTCATGTAAGTCCTGTAGGCTCTAAAACTAATAGTCAGTCGCGGTAAAGTCATGTTATACTCACCAAAGGAATAACAAATGAGGATTTTTCATTACTGAGTCTTATATGAGTCATTTAATGACACTTATAAGTCCAAGAATGACTCATGTGAGTCATGTAGGATTCAAATCTAATAGTCAATGAGATTAGTCATATTATACACTGATAATAGTGATGTATTAATGTAGATCTCACATGACTGGGTCAGATAAGAGTCATTTACTGACACTTATAAGTCAAATAATGACTCATCTGAGTCATGTAGGCTCTAAATCTGATAGTCAATAACATTAGTTAAGTTATAATCAGATAACAGTGATGTACCAATAAACATTTTTGATGACTGAGTCTCTTATAAGTCATTTACTAACTCTTATAAGTCCAATGTTAACTCATGTGAGTCCGATAGGATCCAAATCTGATAGTCAATAAGATCAGACATGTTATAGTCTGATAACAGTAACGCACTAATATGCATTTTTAATGATTGAATCTCATAAGTGACTCTTATAAGTCCAAGAAAGGCTCATGATAGTTAATAAGATCAGTTATATTATACACTGATGACAGTGATTACCAATCAGTATCTTCTTTAAGACATTAGAATTTAAGAATTTATTTATTTTCTTATTTGGGTTTTATATAAGACGCATCGTAGAAGTATAAAACAAAATATAAGGATCACCAATTGATTGTTTGTGGTTGTATTCTCTGTACTAATCTAAGTTGGATAATCCTTATCCATGTAAGGTTTACATGTAGTTATGTTATGAGTATTGACACAATTATACTAGTGTGTCACTATAATGAGCTATTTAATCTTTATAGAGTTGGATAATACTTTATAGAACAATATATATAGGCTTTGCATACAGGTGTATTATGAGTACTGACACAGTTATACTAGTATATCACTATAATGGGCTATTGAAAGTCCAAGAAAATAATATGATGTATAGTGGCGGAAAATGTAAATAGAAACCGATAAGCTGGGATGCAACATATAACGAATTTATGGGAAATATGTATGACTTGTGTAATTTAATATTGGAGCAGATGGAGCTAAGGTTTAGATATAGATACTCGACTACCGAAGGAAATTTTATTTTTGACATAGACAATGAGAGTGACTTTCATGACATGATGACCCTATACCCTATTGACTATCCTCACATTGTCCTATATATTTCTTAAAAGGTCGTGGAGTCAAAAAAGCTCAACGAACATAAAAGAAAGGAAAGGCTGGAGATAGGAATGCTAGGGAGGTATATGCTAGTAGATTAAAAGTAAATGTAATTAAATTTATTTAGTAGTCAAACATTTCATGCTATATATTGCTTATTTGGTAGTGAGAAACCCGATGGCTCGCGGAGTAAAGGTGTTGGATGTAATGAACGATACAACCTCTACTTAGAGACTGAAGAAATAGGAGGAAATAGAGACATTTAGGTAATTCGATGAAGTTATATGTTTGAACTTTTATTTAATATTAATTGAGAAATTGTCAATAAGTTGACTGATATATACTGGTATGCTTTCGATCGTAGAATTGCTCATGACCGTATGTTTCCTAATTCAATAGCCCATCAAACTCACCGATCGTACTATCAATCCAGCCCACGACAGTGAGTATTTTACATAGTTTTTTATATGGTTTATAATTATTTTTTTGTACATATAATACTCAACCTCTTGCAATGCTTGTGGTTTAGTTTTTCGCCCTCTGTTACAGAAGAAAAATATGAACGGAGTACCAATTTTAGGTGGGTTGGTCTTCCATTTCTTTTAAAAAAGGACGAGTTTTATTAATGAGAACTCACATCCTTTGGTTTATACTTATGAGTAATTTTACAGTTCCAAGCATTCACGTTTATTTTCACATCCCCTCCCCGATACTTGTGTATAGGAGAAAGTAATTGAAAAGGGGAAAATATATGAAGACTCAAATTTGGTGAAAAATTCTCTGTCAATTCAGAGGTGACTATGAATTGAGTTTGTGCATAATCATGTATAATATTATAGTCATATCTCACGTATGAGTGACACCTTGTATATCTGTTTTACTTGAAAGAACAAGAGCGCTCCGCCATCGAAGACATGGATTTTCAGTTCAGTTAGTATCCAGAATTACAATATCGAGGAACTATCAGGAGACGATGAGATTATTGAATGTACGGGCTCAGATAACGACTCGAGTTATTCAGTTTGAGTGGAATTCCAGGGACGAATTATTGGAAATAAATCAAACGATGTAGACTTCAAAATTGAAGATAATAACTTAGAAGGAGAGAGTTTCGCAAAGAAGCCGAGATTTGATAGGAATGAAAATACATCTTTGACTGTCGGAAAAACTTTTTCTTTTAAAAAAAAGTTATCACTGCTTTGAAGAATAATGCTGTGTTGGAAAACTTTTAATTAAAACCAATAAAGACAACTAAGAGGATTATTGCTGCTAGATGTGCGGATAATATTTGTCCATGGCATATTCACGCGAGTAGGGGCAACGTCGGTGGTAATTCTTTCGTAATTACAATAATGAATCCCGAGTACAAGCACGGTCTACTTAGTGTAGCTATGTAAAAAAATGAAGGTCATCGACAAGCCTTAAGTGATTGGATAGCTTCTAAAATAATGAATATGTTAAAGGATGCTACCGATTATGCGCTTGCTAAAATTATCTCTGAAATTCAAATAAATTAGAGAGTTATAATAAATTATCGTAAAGCGTGGAAGGCGAAAGAGATAGCGTTGGCTAATATTATGGGCGGTTGGGAGTCGTCTTATGCTAATCTCTCTTCATATATTACAGAATTATGTAGATCTGATCCCGACGCCTTCATGAAACTATAATATTTGTATGATGACTAATTCCTTAGATTTTTTTGGGTGTTCAGTCCCCCTATCGATGCATATAGAAGAATATTGAGGCCCATAATTTTAATTGACGGAACACACTCAAAAGGTAAATTTTCCTGCCCAATGCTAATTGCGACTGCTGTCGATGACAACAGCGGTTTGTTCTCCACTGCTTTTGTTGTAGTTGATGGTAAAACAAAAGATGCTTGGGAATGATTTCTTTGATCTCTTTGAGAAGCGATCATGGATGATGATAGAGAAATTGTCATAATTTCAGACCGTGCGGATGCAATTAGATCGAAGATTGCAAAAGTATTTCCCAATGCCACTTATAGCTTTTGCTTTTTTCACATTGCCAAAAACTTCAGAGAGAAGTTTAGGAATCCAGCTTTGTGGAGTCAACTCTGGCCTATTGCTCGGGCATATACCATAAAAGAATATGATGAGCTAATGATGAAACTTGAGGGTGTAAGCTCTGCTGGTGCAAAATATCTTCGATAGAGTGAATCATAGAGGTGGTCTAGAGCGCTCTTCCCTAGTCGTAAATACGATCTTCTGACTACAAATATGTCTGAGTGCTTGAACAAAATCCTAGTTCATATTAGAGGTCTACTAATAATAATCTTTATTGAAGCAACGAGGAAGAAAGTTGCCCAACTTTTTTATGACAGAGCTATAAAAGGTCAGAAGATGTCAAAGGGTTTAACCCCATACGCATCCGATATCTTGGAAGAGGCTAACGAAGTAGCTAGGTTTTGTTAAGTTCTACCATCATCACCTAATGTTTTTGAGGTATCAACGTCAACATTTAAGTACAATGTATATTTAGATAAGAGGTCATATTCTTGTCGTTGTTTTGATGTTCTGGGCCTCCCTTGTATCCATGTCATGATTGCCATTCATTAGAGTAATGCAGATTCGTCGATATATTATGAGGAATGGTATACATCTGCACGGTATTGTGAGATATATAGTAAGGTAATCGAATCATCTCTAGAGAATCTCAATGGCACGTCAAGCATATTCGTCATATTGTTCACTTGCTTCACTGCAAGACCCCCCAGGTCGACCACGGAAAAGAAGGTTAAAATCCGCACTTAAAAAGAAACGAAGAATGTATTATATAACTTATAAGCAGGAGGGACACAATCGGTCAACTTGTGAAGGACCACAGTAAAAAAAATACAAAACAAAATAATTAATTTTTCCAAGGGAGATACTTCTTCTAATAGGTAGAGTGTTCAATCTTAAAAATGGTGAGGAATGTATAAAATATTGTAATAAGTATATCGGAATGCAATGTACAGCTTCTATGAGTCTTGTATCAGTCATTGGACGGTAGCTAATATATCTTGTTATTTGTATGGATAATCCACTATTTTTTCTTTATCTCCGATGTCTAATAAATGTGTCATTCATTGAAATATTTACAGCTTATATCAGTCCAATCAGCTTTAAAAGCGGTTCTCTTATGTCTTATTTAAATTACTTAATATGCTTCACATCGGTCCTTTAATATATATTTAATTCTTGAAGTTTACTCATACAGTGGATAAATGAAGTTTAATTTTAATTTTAAATTTGATATATGTCCTTTATTGTCTGACAGAAGCACTCTATTCTCTCATACCAATTTTTATAATCTCATTAGCTCTTCTTGTTCTTACTCACTCATATGGCTTAAGGTGGATTTGGTTTTAGATATCCAGGTCTCTTTTAAAGTAAATTCATAATGGCTGAAAAGTTGATGAGGGACACAATCGTTGGTATTGAAGAGGACTAAGGGCAAAAAATGCAGAGAGAAATTATGAATTTCGATAAGTGACAAATTTGTTATAATAAGTAGGGTATTAAATGAGAAATGTGATGAGGAATGTTAAAAATATTATAATAAGTATATCATTGGACAATGTACAGCTTCTCACTGTACGACTATCGTACTTTGTTATGTTATTGGATAATCCACTATTCCTCTTCTCTGATGTGTAATATAAGTGGATCTATGATGCGTAATATATGTGAATCGGATAATTTTACTTATGCAGTTCAGAATGTAGTTTAAAGCTTAAAATGAGTTTGATAGCAGTCATGTACTATCTCACATAACGACTTTATTATCTGATATCAGTCTCTTAATGTCCTCATATCAGAACTTTGCATATTAAGATTACCCATGCAGGTCTGAACGTAGTTCAATGCTGACAATGAGTTTGATATGAGTCACGTACTGTCTCACATGAGTACCTTATTGTCTAATTTTAGTCCTCTAATGTGCTCACATCAATACTTTATAGTATTTTGTGACTGCACAGAATGTAGTTCAATGCTGACAATAAGTCTGATATCAGTCATATACTCGATCAGAGGAGTATATTATTGTCTGATATCAGTCCTGTAATGTGCTCATCTCAGTACTTTATAATATGTTGTAATTGCTTATAATATAGTTCAATACTGACAATGACTCTGATATCAGTCATGTACTGTCTGACATCAGTATATTATTGTCTGATATCAGTCCTCTTTTGTGCTCATATCAGTACCTTATAGTATTTTATAATTACTCATAATGTAATTCAATGCTGACAATGAGTTTGATATCAGTCATGTACTGTCTAAGATCAGTACATTATTGTCTGATATCAGTCATGTACTGTCTAACATCAGTACATTATTGTCTGATATCAGTCCTCTATTGTGCTCACATCAGTACTTTATATTATTTTGTAATAGCTTATAGTATAGTTCAATACTGACAATGAGTCTGATATCAGTCATGTACTGTCTAACATCAGTACATTATTGTCTGATATCAATCCTCTATTGTGCTCACATCAGTACTTTATATTATTTTGTAATTGCTCATAGTATAGTTCAATACTGACAATGAGTTTGATATTAGTCATGTACTGTCTGACATCAGTAAATTATTGTCTGATATCAGTCCTCTATTGTGCTCACATAAGTACTTTATAGTATTTTGTAATTGCTCATAATATAGTTCAATGCTGACAATGAGTCTGATATCAGTCATGTATTATCTGACATGAGTAAATTATTGTCTGATACCAGTCCTCTATTGTGCTCACATCAGTACTTTATAGTATTTTGTAATTGCTCAAAATATAATTCAATGCTGACAATGAGTCTGATATCAGTCATGTACTGTCTGACATCAGTACATTATTGTCTGATATCAGTCCTCTAATGTGCTCATACTTTATAGTATTTTATAATTGCTCATAATGTAGTTCAATGCTGACAATGAGTTTGATATCAGTCATGTACTGTCTGACATCAGTACATTATTGTCTGATATCAGTCCTCTTTTGTGCTCACATTAGTACTTAGTTCAATGCTGACAATGAGTATGATATCAGTCTTGTACTGTCTTACATGAGTGCATTATTGTCTGATATCAATCCTCTAATGTGAGTACTTAGTTCAATACTGACAATAAGTCTAATATCAGTCATATACTGTCTCACATGAGTACATTATTGTCTGATATCAATCCTCTATTGTACTCACATAAGTAATTTATAGTATTTTATAATTGCTCGTAATGTAGTTCAATACTAACAATGAGTCTGATATCAGTCATATACTGTCTGACAGCAGTATATTATTGTATGATATCAGTCATTTAATATTCTCACATAAGTTCTTTAATATATTATAATGACTTATATCGATCTTGTATTGATCATCTAACATCTGAAAATCTTCTTATTTCTGTTTTTCAGTCCGGATTTAAAGCAGAAAAGAAAATGGCAAAAAGATTGAGGAAAGGAAATAAAAAGTCGACGAGGATGACAAGCAATCCATTAAAGGTGCAATAAACTGTCAGAAACTGGCCCGATGGCGCCGTCAATTAAGCAGTGCCAAGAAATAGCTCATACTCTTGTCAAGTTATTTCCGGCATTTGTGGTTGATTGGCGAATCCGCCATGCAATTCAGGCAGCTTGTACACGCTATTTTCCGAGGATTCGATTCGGAGAATGAGACCTTCATGATAGGAGAGCATGTTGTTCTTCTCGTTCGGAACGACATGAGAAAGATTTTAGGATTGAAAGTTGGGTCCCCTTCTGCATTGGCCAGTCCTTCAATGTCGACAGCTCTTAAAGGTGCACCCACTTTTAGAGAGTGCTTATTTGGCGGAGTGGAAGTCGGGCAGTTAGTCACGAGGGCTCTGATTGAGTCAGCCCTCGCTTCACCTCTCCTATCCGATGACGACTTCATCCGATTCGGGAACTTGTATATGTTAGCAAACTTCCTCCTCCCTGACATTCGCCACACGATCGATTGGGAGTACATCGACCTCGCGAATGATCTTTGCACTTTCGATGGCCACAATTGGAGGGATGTGATTTACGCCTACTTGCTTGATTCTGTACATGTAGCCACGCATTCTGTTGGTGGGGCAAGGTCTTGTACTGCACAATTCTCTTACATGTATGGGCATTTGAGAACGTTCCTCAAATTTCATTGGAATTCATAAAGAACGTCAATAACAAGTGGCCGTTGCTATTAAAATATATGCCTTTAAAGATTTCGCGTTCGGATGCGAACTTCTACTGGTGGAAGTTTCAGAAGTTTGAGGTACTATTCTACATTTCTTAATCAATTAATAGATACAAAATATGTGATTTTATAATAGACATACTATGTATGTCTATCATGCCTTGTTTGACTGATATACATATATATAATATCGTAGGTTGTGGCAGAAAATCTAGAGCCACCTAAAGGACTTAGAGTTCCTACATCGAGCAACCCAAAAGGGATGGAAAGGAAAAAAAAAATAAGTAGAAGAAAGAGATGACGTGCCTAGAGAGGAAGAATGAAATGAGAAAGGTGAAGAAGGAGAAGATGACACTAATATTGATGTGTTTATAGTGAGGCCGAGATTGGCAGCGGTCGACATCGGTGTTGGATAATCTGTTGTTATTACCGAGCTTCTTACAAGAGTTGATGCATTAGAAGCTGTGGCGAGGTCGATTGGGCCCCTTCGTGCGGCTACTGAGAAGCAAGGGAACTTGATCAGAGTTTTAAAACAACATAAGAGATTATTATATGAACGTGTGAGTAGACTTGAGGCCACATTACAATCAAAGGGAGAGAGCCAAGAAGATAGAGTTGAAGAGGGTGTTGAGAATGTGACAGCCGTAGAAGGAGAGAGAAGAAACAACTACGATACAAGTTGAAGGGGAGTAGGTATTTATTTAGAATTAAATATAGTTGCTCATTTAGTCCTCTAATTTACTTAATATTCTGATGTATTAATTTCACCTATTGTCCTTTGAATAACTTGGGATTTGTATAAATATAGATTGTAATGAAAAGGACACGCCCAGCTGAGGTTGGCCTTGCTAAGCAGCATTCAGTACGACATAAAAAGCCTAAAAGACAAATTGACTTGACTACTTAGTCAATCGAGAAAAGGCTAAAGAGTAAGTTGAAAGGAAATGAGGAGTGTAGGAGACAGTAGGCAAAGAGTCTGTAGTTGTCGAGAAAATGATGGGAGGATTATCAGAAGATTATGCCTCGGTGGATGAGGCCCATCTGGCTGCCCATATGTGGCCTAAAATTAATGATGCAAAGAAAAATGAGGTTATGACGGTGGAGGATATAAATGAGTTTGCCTCTTTTTTTGGGGCTAGTCAGACTCATGTGATATATAATTATTGAATACTTAATCAAGTTGAAATTTATTTTGGCAATTACATATTGATGAACCACTCACAAATCTTATACTTGGTGTCATTTATAGATTGATGGTGTCTAAGGTCGAAAAGTTCTAGATTATTGTCAAGCTCATTAAGAGTCTTAGGCCGAAAACTCAGGTAGAGGACGACGTGCTAAACGTAATGTTGATGGGCACTTACCGCAAATGTGGTTTACATACCGTGTACATTCTGCCAATTGTGTTTACGGTGAGCACTCCTCTCGCACACTCATTTCCCTGGGTCCTACAAGATGTGACTGATAATCATTAATTGAGTGCATCTTCATGTAGGAACTACTGAAGGAAGAGGTGGTGAAATTTGAGGAGGCCCAAAAAATTGATGAGGTATACTATGCAATTAAGGACGAGGGGCAAAAAATAGCGGTCTGGGAGGGCGATGAAAGATTTCATCATTCTTGCCTTTCATTTATCAGCAAATCCTACTTTAGGTTTTAATCCCGTTGTATAGTGATTCCGGCTCCCACTATGCGCTAGCCAACGTCTACCTCAAAGAGAAGGCAGTTTTTCTACTAGACCCATCGGCCAGAATTCGACATGTGAAAATAGCATCCGCATGCCTTGATAAGAAAGTAAGTGGGTCATTTAATCTATTAATTTATTTTTCATCTATAGGTCATGCACTTAGTGTTTATGTACTCGATTTATTTCAGGCTACCCATCTCTCGTGACTTTTATACTTGAATGGAATGGATAATGCGCTCGATAAAGCTCTTTCGTAGCCCCTATTATTCACTAAGGGCCTCCCAAAACAGTCTCGACGGTTGGTGAACTATGCATTTTTCGTCCTAAAATACGCCAAAAATATAATGGCAGGGAGAGAAGGTAAGTTCAAATTTTGAGTAGAAGAGATAGTTGCTTTTCGAAAGCATGTCTGATATTCTGATGTATAAGCCTAATATCAGTTAGTAATGTTATGCTATTGTCAACAAATTGATATGCTAAAGTTGTGAATTTGTGGATGTCAGTGGTTTGTGAAGTTGTGAATTTGTGAATGTGTGAAAGAGTGTGTTGAAGTTGTGAAGTTGTGAATTTGAGATATTATTATGAGTAGTCTTGCCATAAATAGATATGTTTATTTCATTAATGTAGATATTTGTGAATGGATATTAAATGTCTTAGATGTTTCACTGCCTACATATTACAGATACTTGTGATATTGATGCTGCCTACATCAGTCAAGTTAAACACTGAAAATGGTGACTTGGATAATGATTTTTACATGACTGAGTCTCATAAGAGTCATTTAATGTCTCCTACATGTCCAAGCATGACTCATGTCAGTTATGTACGCTCCAAATATGATAGACAATGAGATATGAGTAATTTACTGACTCTTATAAGTCAAGTTATAGTATGATAGACAATGCTAATAGTCATGTTGAACACTGCGAGCATTGAAGTATCAATAGGGATATTGCATCACTTGGACTGGTATGAGTCATTTACTAACTCATATAAGTCTAAGTAAATCTCATGTTAGACCTGTATGCTTCAAATCTGATAGTCAACTTTGAGGTACCGACTTATGATTTTGCATGACTTGGTCACATAGGAATCATTTACTCACTTATATAAGTCTATGAGAGTCTCATGTGCGACATGCCCGATCCCACTCTGATAGCCAATGACATCAATAGTTATAGACTGATAGTGGAAATGCACCAATAACCATTTTTCATTAGTGGGATTGGTGTGAGTTATTTACTGACTCATATAAGTCCAAGTGAGTCTCATGTTAGACCTGTAGGCTTAAAATCTGATTGTCAATGACATCATTCAAGTTTTAGTATAATAACGGTGATGTACGAATATGGATTTGCCATGACTGGGTCAGACTTAGTATCATTTACTGACTCTTATAAGTTCAGGTTAGACTGACGTGACCCAAATATGATAGACGATGATAATAGTCATGTTAAATACTGCAAACATTGAAGTACTAATAGGGATATTACATGACCTGGTCTGGTATGAGTCATTTACTGACTCATATAAGTCTAAGTGACTCTCATGTTAAACCTGTAGACTTGAAATCGGATTGTCAATGACATCATTCAAGTTTTAGTATGATAACGGTGATGTACCAATGGAGATTTGCCATGATTGGGTTAGACTTGGTGTCATTTACTGACTCTTATAAGTCTAGGTTAGACTGACGTTATCCAAATATGATAGATGATGATAATAGTCATGTTGAACACTACGAGCATTGAAGCACCAATAGGTATATTGCATGACCTGGTCTGATATGAGTCATTTACTGACTCATAAGTCTAAGTCTCATGTTAGACCCGTAGGCTTAAAATCTGGTTGTCAATGACATTATTCAAGTTTTAGTATGATAACGGTGATGTACCAATGGGGATTTGTCATGACTGGGTCAGACTTGGTGTCATTTACTGACTCTTATAAGTCCAGGTTAGACTGACATGATCCAAATGTGATAGACGATGATAATAGTCATGTTGAACACTGTGAGCATTAAAGTACTAATAGAGATATTGCATGACTTGGCCTGGTATGAGTCATTTACTGACTCATATAAGTTCAAGTGATTCTCATATTAGACATGTAGGCTTCAAATATAATTGTCAATGACATCATTCAAGTTTTAGTATGATAACGGTGATGTACCAATGGAGATTTTCCATGACTGGGTCAGACTTGGTGTGATTTACGGACTCTTATACGTCCATGTTAGACTGACGTGATCCAAATATAATAGAGGATGATAATAGTCATATTGAACACTGTGAGCATTGAAGTACCAATAGAGATATTGCATGACTTGCTCTGGTATGAGTCATTTACTGACTCATATAAGTCCAAGTGAGTCTCATGTTAGACCTGTAGGCTTCAAATTTGATTGTCAACTTTGAGGTACCAGTTTATGATTTTACATGACTTGGTCACATATGAGTCATTTAGTGACTCATATAAGTCCAAGAGAGTCTCATGTGCGACATGTCCGCTCCCAATCTGATAGTCAATGACATCAATAGTTATAGTTTGATAGCGGTAATGTACTAATAACCATTTTTCGTGAGTGGGTATGGTATGAGTCATTTACTGAGACCTGTAGTCTAAGTTAATCTAATGTGAGACCTTTAATCCAAATATGATATGAATTTCGATCAATAAAGTTAGTTGCCTATCAGTGATATACAAATGGAGATTTGGCATTATTAGGTTACATATGAGTAATTTATTGACTCTTATAAGTCCAAGCGGGACTCATGTGAGAAATGTAGGCTCCCAATCGAATAGTCAATGACATCAGATTAGGTATAGTCTGATACCAGTAACGTACCAATTACCATTTTTCATGAGTGGGTCTGTTATGAGTCATTTACTGACTCTTATAAGTCCATGTTAGACTAATGTGAGACATGTAGGATCCAAATATGATGACAATAAGATCAGTCATGTTATAGTCTGATAACAGTGACGTACCAATAGTTATATTATAGTATGATGTAGTGACGTACCAATAAGCAATTTACCTATGTTGGGTCTCACATGAGTCTTTAACGAACTCTTATAAGTCCTACAGAGACTCATGTGAGTCCACTAGACTGTTGAGGAATTGATTGAATATCACCAAATTGAAAGAAGATATAATATACCTCTACTTTTATTAGAGACCTGAAATATGCTTCACTTTTTTCTTAAAACTATTAAGACCCACCAATAATTTTAGATAATTTTAGTCATCTCACTTGTCACATTAGTTGCATGTATATCCAAAGCAATCAAACAGAATCTGAAAAAGTTTTTAGTAGTACGCACCTTTATAACAATATGGTATTAGACTACATGTACTTCTACAAATGACTTTCAAGAAATTATATACGCATTCGGTGATTCGCATGTAATATCGCAAAATTATTAAAAATCATAAATAAAGCTAGCCAAAATATATAGATAACCCTAAATCAAGGAAGACTTTCTTTTCCTTTACTGCTTATTGACGTAGTCACCTCAAATTTTTTGGCGAGCTCTTCAATCTCCATTGTTACTTTTACTTTTAAATCATCCCTTTCAATGTTCTCTAACCTCGACGCCGGCACCGAGGTTTGGGAACTTTCGTCCAACCAGCTAAAGTACCCACATTGATAGCATGTAAAGTACTTACGCCCGGGATTCTTGAGAGAGTTTGAAACTCGCAGCGTTGATTACTTCTGGCAGTAGCAAAGAGGACGGACATCGTCCAAGTGAACCGTTTCATCGTACTCGATGGTCCGATTTATAAATCCCGAACATTCGTCCTCCCATTTGAAGAACCCACAATGGTAACACTTATAATATTTACGGTTGGAATTCCCGTTAGAGTTTGAAACCAGAAACACTGCTAATTTTTTAGAGTAACACAGGGGTGCACCCTTTTCATCAATGATCTTCTTTTGCGAACAATCTTTTATCCAATGTCCACGCATTCTACAACCACAATACACGTCCATTTCAACTTCTCTATATAAATATTTGAGATACAATTGCAACTAAATTGTCCATACAATAGAGAATAAATGCAATAATGATAGTTGACAGCACAAGTGTAATTTAATTGAAGAATACTTTATAGAAAAGAATAAACTTAAAATTACTATATGATAGTGTAAGTCAAATAAAGTCTTAAGAACTTATAGTTCGGTTCCAAAAAATATATTTCATTATTGATAAACATATTGATAAACTAGTACGTGTTTGATGTGGTAAGAGAAAAGTAGCATACGATACAAAATCGAAATTTGGACGATGACGACTAGCATAATCCTATCTCTAAAGTAAGGCATATGACATTGATCAAAATCGAAACTAAGCCCCCAGAAATGTGTAGTTAATGTACTTTATCATAAAGACTCCGTAATTAAAGTAATTTATTTGATGCAGGATAACAATCGGTTTAATAAATGGCTAATCTCTGACATCGATATTGTCGTCGCCTTGTTGAGCTAAGATCTTAAAAAGAATGTTTTTTCTGTATTTAAGAATACTCAAATTTTATTAATTTGACATATAACAATAAAGATCTAGAGTTGAAACATATACGTACTAATATATTTATAATCTCCGGACAATAGACACTGTCACTTTGTCCACTAGACGAGTCTAAATACTCAACTTTTCTCTCCTTCATATATAATATGAACAAAGACTAGTGATAATCTCTATTGACGAAAAGATAAACCTGTTAAGTGGAGCTATATTTTAGTTAAGACGAGTGACAGACACTAGCAATAGTACAAGTATGAAGGAAGCCTATAAGATTTATCCAATTACCTTCTCACATTCACTTATTTTATATCCTAGTGCCTAGGGTGAAGTCCAAGCAATAAGTTTTTTATTTGTATCAGTTTCGTCTTTGGTCAACGATTTTTTCAATTTCGTCTAAATAAAATATGAAATGAGTTTAGGAGATAATTACAAATTATAGGAAGTGAAAATGAAAAATTAGACTCTTACGATAAAATATATTGAGAAGAAATGACTCTTTATAAATTTTTTATTATGACCGTTCTCTCATTTCTTCATTAAGATAAAATGTGTCAATTGCCTATAAAACAAAGTCACATATCACCCTAATGGATACCAATAAAAATATATATATTTTAAAAAAATAGGATCATTGGACTGATTAATATTAGACGACCTATATATATATCAGACGAACGACTCTATGAATATAAGTATGTGTGCCTTTTAGAATATTGGCCTTGACTCACTTCAAGCCAATTAGTACCGTAAACTGATAACAAGTTCTTCGCCGTGATGGACGACAATCTATCAGTCACGTGAATCTCACGTCTGCAAAGCTACATAGATTGTTAAGAGAAGAATTGAATTACATTAACTATAATTTAATAACTTTCAAAGGAGGAAAACCCTACTCCACGGGGCCATCATTGAGAGCATTATCTATCTCACATTTATCATTATGTGTTAGTGGTTTCATAGGTCAGTGAAAACCGTCGTAGTCCTTATGTGGATAGATCACACATACAAATTAATAAATGTTCAATTAAATTTAACATATATGTTTGAATATTTACATTAGCTAATTGACCATTCACCTTTAGTGCACCGTTTGGAGGTGGTCTCTTGGTTGTAGATTTAGTATCAGACCTTTTTCTCTTCGACCTTTCCTGCATGTATACCCTACAATTAAATACGTTGGAAACTTATACTCTTAAAAGCATAAAATTTTTTAATTTCAGCATTTGCAGATATCACCTTTTCATCTTCTCCAAAGTTACTTTTGAGAGTTCGTTTATTACCCATTATAGAGGTACGTGTGTTTGGGAGTGGACATTTGAAATATTGACCTTGTGGGATTGATCGGCATAATGAAGTATTTGGTGGTAATGGGGTTTGCGAAGATCCCTCGAAATTATTTATCGATGTCGTTTGTGGAGTAACTCGGCCTCTTCAACTAGCCCACACTCGCTTGTAAGTATCTATTACGCCCGCTGACTTGGTTTTACTAATGCCAAGTAGTTCCTTTTTATTTTTATCGAGTGTTGATGTAACTCTGGTTTCCTCTATAGATTCTTCTCTCATCTCTCCGACAAATTCTCTATCATTGTCTTCTTTCATGGACGTTTGATTGGCTAACATCTCTGAAATTCACATCATTTCATCAGTAAGAACAACGAAAGGCATATGCTCTTTATTATCTACATTAGCAATTCCCCCCTCATCTTCTTTCGAGGACGCATGTATCAGATGATCATCCTTATTACCTTCGAATGATACACGAGGCAATTCACACTCATCTTTTATAAATATTTCTTTATAATTTCTCCTCATCTGCTATTATCTTACAAGTACGACCCGTTCCATCAGTATGAGGGTCAATAGTGATCGATTCTAATTTCATGGGCATGCATATATTTTAACTAGCCTTTTTTCGGTTACAAGTCTCTCGAGAGACTTGTACTTTTTCCTTGCCTTTCACGTCACTATCCCTTGGGTCTTGCTCATTTTTTTTTGCCCTTGATGTCACTATCTCGAGGGACTTGCACTTTTACCTTGACCTTGACGTCGCTCTCCCGAGGGACTTGCACTTTTTCTTTGCCTTTCACTTCTCTATCTCTTGGTGGGTTGGTGGGAGGACTTATATTTTGGGCGTCATTCTTTTCAGTAAAACTACTCTTTCCCATATCTTTATTACGATTGGGAGAGAATTTAAAATCGTACTCTTTACGTTGGCCATATTTTGTAATATTAATCTATCAGTTAGATTTTAAAGATATTGTAACAAATAATAATAATTTGTAGTAAGTAGCTTACCTTTAAAATTGTAATCTCCAACTCTAATAATTTTAGGCCCTTCGTTAGATCACTGTTTAACTTCTGTCTTCGAACTTATTGAATAAGTTTGTTATTGGACTTATCCAATGCTGTGATGTGACTATCTTGTTCTTTGGAAAACATTTCCAGGAGTTGAAGACGATTGAATTCGCAACCAACATAATCATTATTCCCATCCTGGATCACCTCTTCTAGTAATTCACGATCAATGAATTCAAATTTTGGAATTATCTGTGGATATGTTAGCAGGAGGGTAAGACCAGGTTATCAGAAGAAGCGACTTCTTCATTTATTCAAAGCTATAAAATAGAATTGGTTGAGGTTGACACCAATAATACCTTAGGATTATTAAGCTACGTAATGTAATACTTCCGATGGTGACTTTTTACTGAGGTATACTTCGTATATCTTAGAAAATCATCGATAATTGAAATCGGTGCTATGGTCGGGAAGTGCTCGTATGCCCAAATCTAAAATAAATCACAAACTAAAGATTTGTTAGGAAATATATCTATATGTGGTAAACGGTGGGCAAATGGATAATATTCACAAAGACAATGACTAACCTGTAATGGAAAGGTACATCCATCAAGATTGGTATGCACACCGTTCCTCTTAAAATTTAAAGCGACAGATCAAAAAGACTTTAACAAACATGTATAAGTAATCCGTCCTCATGCAATTCTGTTAAAGTACTCGATATTATAGACTAATCTCATGTACGTTTCTTCAATTGTCTTAAAACTACTCGGTATCATGAATGTCGCAAGAATATGCAATAAGGTGAGACGAGTAAAATCGACCCTCTCTTTTTCTATACTAACAACAGTCACTACCTTTTCTATTTTACTGACACTAATACTACCTACTCGACCAAAATATTTCATATAAAAGAAATTAATGTCTTCATTTTCAATATTCGGACCTTCCCACAGAGTTTTAAGGATAATTCCAACATGCTTAAGACTAAGTAAAGGGGATATTTTTAGCAAGGAAAAATCAACAGTATGGCTGCCAATGGAGAACCTCTCAGACTAATAATCAAAATTTTCTATTAATATATATATATATATCAGCTCGTTGATTGTAGGAATATCTATTAGATGAAGAAGAGACTTTACTACAGTTAAACTAAGAGCTTCAAGCTCCACAGGCGATAAAACAGCTATTAGAGTAGAGACCCTAAGGGTAGAACATAAAATTTTATCCTCCTGTGTATAATTTATAATATTACATTATAATTCATTTATGAGCATGTGCCAGAAAGTTTTCAAAAAAATAAATATATTTATAGTTTACTATGAGCGAATTCAGCTACAAGACCGATCTTAGACAAATATGGCCTCTTTGAAGACTGACATTCTCATAACTGACCTAACATAATCATACAAAAATTAATAAATATACTTACAATAATAAACAGATTTCCCTAATATTAACTGTCATTTTTTTGAAAATTAATGACATTAACAGTTTGTCGTGGGTGACTCATATGAGACCAAGTCTTTCAATACTGTCAAGTACTGATGTGAGAATATTAAGGGACTGATATCAGATAATAATGTATTGATGTGAGATAGTGTAAGACTGATATTAGACTCATTGTCAGTATTAAATAACATTCTGACCTGCATGGTTACAAAATACTGTCAAGTACTGATGTGAGAATATTAAGGAACTGATATCAGACAATAATGTATTGATGTGAGACAATGCAGGACTAGTATTAGACTCATTGTCAGCATTAAACAATATTCTGACCTGCATGGATTACAAAATACTGTCAAGTACTAATGTGAGAATATTAAGGGACTGATATCATACAATAATGTATTAATGTGAGACAATACATGATTGATATTAGACTTATTGTCAGTATTAAACAATATTCTGACCTGCATGGGTTACAAAATACTGATGTGAGAACATTAAGGGACTGATATCAGACAATAATGTATTGATGTAAGACAGTGTAGGACTAATATTAGACTCATTGTCAGCATTAAATAACATTCAGACCTGTATGGGTAGCAAAATACTGTCAAGTATTGATGTGAGAATATTAAGGGACTGATATCAGATAATAATATATTAATGTGAGACAGTGTAGGACTGATATTAGACTCATTGTCAGCATCAAATAATATTCTAACTTGTATGGGTTACAAAATACTGTCAAGTATTAATGTAAGAATATTATGGGACTGATGTCAGACAATAATGTACTGATGCGAAGATATTAAGGGATTGATATAAGACAATAATGTATTGATGTGAGACAGTGCAAGACTGATATCAAACTCATTCTTAGAATTAAACTATACTAACCGACATGAGTTACAAAATGCTGTCAAGTACTGATGTGAGAGCATCAAAGGACTAATATCAGACAATAATGTACTGCTGTGAGGACATTAACGAACTGATATCAGACAATAATATACTGATGTGAGACATTGCAAGGTTGATATCAAGCTCATTTTCAGAATTAAACTACATTTTGACCTGCATGAGTTATAAAATACTGTCAAGTACTGATATCAGAACATCAAAGAACTGATATCAGATAATAATGTACTGATGTGAGATAATTATCCCGATCAGTATTTTCTCTAAAAATAAGCATTTATGAGTTTAGGGTAGCGTTACTACATTTCTATCTACCTAAAACAAGCATTTAATACAAAGGTTAAGCAGTTAGTTCAATATTATTACATTTCTATCTACATAAAATAAATCATTCATTAAAATAAAGATTCAACATTTATCACAATATTACTATATTTGTATATAGCTCAAACAAGTCATTCATTAAAAGAAAGATTAGACATTTAGGGCAGGATTACTACCACATTATTTTATGAGTTGCTCTTATGAGTTTACTGGACGGCTGGAGATGTGCATGCAGAAAATCTTAAATGTATGTGATCGGAAGAAGATGCAACATTGGCCAATGTTGAAGCTTTGCAGAGACGGTAGCAGTACACTTCTCCCTGTTGCTTTGTCAGCAGAGAAGAAGATGAAGGGAAGAGGGGGTTGGGGCTATATGGGATCCTAATGCTTTCAATGTTCATGAAAATCAGTGGCAAGAGAGGAGAGTTTGCAGATCTCTACTCATTGCTTTAAAAAAGATTCATATCTTCAAAATAAGAGCTACCCAGACATACCTAATTCAAATAATGGAGTAGCAAACAACGCCAAGTTTTTTCGTATTGCAAAATGAAGAGAATATGCTATCTTTACAAGAAGAAAATGAAGAGAAGAGGAAATCCAAAATCATCAGCAGGAAGAAGATGAATAGCAGAGAAAATACCAACATTGTAGTTATGGAAGGATGAGTGTTTTAGTAAATTCATGTTAGGGTATTTTGGTCCTCTGTAGTTTAACTTAAACTAAAAAAAATACATGTGCAGATTTTTCAGACCCTTGCAGGTAAATAATAAAAGAAAGTTTAGGGTCAAGACCCTGCTGGGTCATTTCATGAAGTTAGGACACCGGTGGATAGATTACAAAGAGTTCGGACCCGACTGGGTAATCCACCCTTAAATAAATGCATAATACCCCTTTTATCTATCAGTAGTCAATGATTTAAACAATATCCAAATGTACATACATTGTAGATTACTCTTTTTTTCTACAACCCCATAGGGAAGGTTGAACCATAGGGCCTAGGGGATGTGTGCCATATGGGCATTCAGTTCCATGTGACACTGAAAAATGGATAGTGTTATACGCCAAGCAAGTTTTGTACATGCAAAATGTAAGTGGCTGATGTGGCGCGATGAAATTGGTTGCAAGTGCAGCGGTGCCCAAGCAATGCAAGTCGTGGCAGCCAATCCCGTCGTGTCACATTAGTCGCTTGCACTTTGCTTGAACAAAACCTGCCTCCCTACCGTTTGCAATTTTTCCTAAAAAATTTTGGGCAATTGGGCAAGCGTATTGGTAATCCTCTTATTTATCTATAACTAAATGAAGTATAAAGGAATGCCCAAAGAGAACCTAGCATCCCACTGCGCTAGTTATCCACAATTCCACATACCCCTAGGGATCACCCCTCATTGGAAATATTTAAAATAAAAAATAAAAAATTTACATATATTTATTGTCAATCAATCTTACTGTGTGGAAATAAATAGTGAATTGATTAAATGTTTTCCTGTTCAAATTTTAAGCTATCGACAACCATTAAATTGCTTGTGGACAATGTTTTAAAAAATAAAAAATAAATAAAAAAAATAATTTAATTAATAGATATTAGATCAATGTATATGGACCCAAACTTGTATTGGTATACCATATGATGGACATGTCTTGGGATGCTATATTAATCCTAGCATCATTTAATATGTTCACGGTCTCTCTGTGAATGGGTCAAATCTCAAATCTCTTTATGGTGAAATGGTTAAAAGTGTTTTTTCACTTAATTTTGTGTCAGTAGTTAGTCATGCACTTCCCAAAGTTTGGCCACTAAGACATGAAAATTAACCTGTTTACTGTTAAAATCTTTTCTTGTATATCTCTTCTGGTTCACATACAAAGAATATAAATAATAGGAAAAACTATTTTTGGCTATACAAATATTATGGCTAGTATCATGGGAGACCCTTAATAGAAGGGATTCTATATTTACAACTAAATCAAATCTAACAGCTCACGCCAGCACTCCCCCTCAAGTTTATGCATACAGATCTCTGATGTTCAACTTGTCAAGTGAGTTGTGAAAATCTTTGCTTGATACTGCCTTTGTGAGTATGTCTGCAAGCTGGTCTTCAAACTTTACAAATGGGAACCGAATTATTTTTGCTTCTAAATTTTCTTTGATGAAATGTCTATCCACCTCTACATGTTTGGTGCAATCGTGTTGTATTGGGTCATGAGAAATAGCAATTGCAACTTTGTTATCGCAAAAGAGATCAGTCTCAGAGGTAGGAACAAAACCAACTTCGGCAAGTAGTCTTTTGATCCAGAGAAGTTCACAAAGTCTTTTTGCCATTCCCCGGAATTCGGCCTCTGCGCTTGAAAGTGCCACTACTTTCTGTTTCTAGCTTTCTTCTCCATGTAACAAGGTTCCCTCCAACAAACATGAAGTAGTCAGAAGTGGATTTTCTGTTTGAAATACTCCCGACCCAATCTACATCTGTATAACCATCTACTTTTAGATGGTTGTTCTTGGAGAACATAAGTCCTTTTCCATGTGATAACTTCAAATGTCGAAGTATTTTGATCGTTGCGTCCATATGATCCTCACTAGGATTGTGCATGAATTGACTAACAACACTCACCACATATGCAATATCCAGACGGGTATGAGAGAGATAGCTAGGTTTTCCAACTAACCTTTGGTACCTTCCTTTGTCTGTTGGCACTTGGTCTGGATACTCTCCAAGTTTGTGGTTTTGAATAATTGGTGTGTCCGTTGGTTTACACTACAACATTTGCACTTTAGTCAATAAGTCCAACACATATTTTCTCTGAGAGAGAAAAATACCTTGGCTTGATCTAGCCACTTCAATCCTCAGAAAGTATTTGAGACCTCCTAAATTTTTTCATCTCAAATTCAGTTGCTAGCTATTTATGAAGCCTGGATATTTCTTCTTCATCGTCTCATGTGATGATCATGCCATCTACATAAACTATCAAGGCAGTTACCTTGCCCAGTCAGTGCTTCATAAATAGGGTATGATCTAAGTTGCTTTGCCGAAAGCCATACCTCTTCATTGCCAAGCTAAATCGCCCAAACCGCGTTCTCGGTGATTGTTTCAAGCCATATAAAGTTCGCTACAACTTGCATACAACCTCCATGTTTGAGGATGTCATGTAGCCTAGAGGAATGTCCATGTAGACTTCCTCTTCAAGCTTTCCGTGGAGGAAAGCATTTTTGACATCAAATTGATGTAGTGGCCATTCAAGATTAGCTGCAAGAGATAGCAATATTCTAACAGTGTTTAGTTTAGCAACAGGCAAAAAAGTTTTTTGATAGTCCACCCCATGTCTAGGTATATCCTTTTTCTACCAGTCTTGCTTTGTACCGCTCAATCTATCCATCTGCTTTATGTTTGATGGAGAACACCCACTTACACGCTACTAGCTTTTTTCCATTAGGTAAAGTGACAAGGGCCCACGTGTCGTTCTTTAGTAATGCCTCCATTTCTTCTTTCATCGCCTGAGTCCATTTTGAATCAGATAGAGCTTCCTGAACACTCGTTGGAACATGATTTGAGGAGAGTACATGTATAAAAGCTTTTAGAGGTTCGGATAGCCCTTTAGTAGACATGTAGTTGGCAATTGGATATTTCGACCTCCGTTCCTCAATATTTGGAGAATACCTGTTTGGTGGCTTGCCATGATTTTTCCTGAAAGGTAATGTGTATCCAGCAGGAGTATTCATATTTGAAGGTGTGTCAGGAGTGCTTACTTTAGGAGTATTCTCAGGAGATGCGTCTATAGATACTGAAGTAAGGGGGAACCTTCTGGAGGTGTATCGGTCTCAGGAGACACATCCGACCCTGGAGGCCCATCTTGCTCTGGAGATCCTGTATGTGACCCTTCACTAGCCACTATTTCGGTTGGCCAGTCAAGGTATGACCAATTTTACTCTTCACCCTGTATCTCCCCCTGAAGTACAGAATTGGTAGCTATGGAAAAATAGGTTTCAGACTCCACAAAAGGGACATCCATAGTCACATAGATACGTCTAGCAGAGTGGTCATAACACTGGTAGCCTTTTTGGTGTACAACATAACCCAAGAAGAAACATCTGAGGGCTCATGGATCGAGCTTTGTGCATTGGTTCTTATGGAGGTGCACATAAACTACATAGCCATATACTCGAGGAGGAAGCATGGGTATTATGGGTAGAGATACATGTGATGTTAGGGCCTGTAGTGGGGTCTTAAAATTGAGAGCCTTGGTGGGCATTCGGTTAAGTAGATGTACTGCGGTAGCAATCACGTCAAGCCAATACCGAGATGGGATGTGGGTGCCATGAAGTAAAGCACGTACAATTTCAAGGATGTGACAGTTCTTTCCCTCAACCACACCATTTTGGTGAGGTGTCTGTGGGCATGTGGCCTCATGAAGAAGATCATGTTGCTCACAATAAGCACGAAAGCGGTGATTAACATATTCTCCACCATTATCAGAGCGGAGAACCAGTAGTTTGGTTGAAAATTGAGTTTGTATCATGGTATGGAACGATTGAAACACTTCAAATACCTCATCTTTATTTTTAGGTGGTAAAGCCAAGTCATGTGAGTACAATCATTAACAAAGATTACAAACCAATGAACACTAGAGCTAGTAGACGCAGGAGACGGACAACATACATCGGAATGAACTAAAGCAAATGGAATATTACTTTTATTCATGTGCAATGGACAAGAAGCATGGTGACTCTTGGCTAAAATACATGTTTCACATTGAAAGTCAGAAGTCACCACATGTGAAAAAAGAGCAGGAAATAAATGTTTCATATAACCAAATGAAGGATGTCCCAAACGGCGATGCCACAACCAAATCTGTCGTTCTCTGCCATTTCCCTGTATATGATGAGCACAACCTATATTGAAATCTTCAATGTAGTATAGCCCCCCCCTCTTAGTACCACGCCCAACTATCTCCTTGGTGAGAATATCCTGAAGTAGACAGAAAGAAGGATAAATAATGACTACACAATTTAATTTTATAGTAACTTGACTAACTAAAAGTAATTTGTGCGTAAGTGACGAAACAAATAAAGTATGAGATAAAGGGAGACATGGAGAGAGAGGCACAGAGCCGGCCCCTGTGACTGGAGAAAGAACCCCATTAGCATTTGCAACATTTGTTCGCCGTGGAGGAGATGGATAAAATCGTTTTCATCAAATGTCATGTGGTCAGTGGCCCCGGAGTCGAGTAGCCAGGCACCATGATCATTGTCCAGAGAAGCGGTAACAAGTGCGGAACCAAAGTTACCTAAATCAGAGTCCTTGTCTTGGGAATACTCGATTGGTGGTATCAAAGAGAGGTGAGGCTCAACGACCACTAAAGCTGCCTGACCCGTGCTTCCAACAATGCTGGTAGAGTCCTGTTTTTTCTGATCCTCAAGCTCATGCCACCAATCTAGGTACCCTTTCAATTTAAAGCAATTTTCTTGTGTATGCTTTATAGACATACAGTGAGAACACTGCATCGTATTTATAGTCGCTCAAGATTTAGAGGCAGCATTGGTTTTTCGAGACCCAGGAGAAGACGAATTAGCCGAATCTATTGTGAGACTCTTGCTTGCCAAGACAACGCAGGAGACAGGATCTGGGTCGTCGGTGGTCATTACTACTTGACGAAGCACCTCTCGACGAACATGAGCATGGGCCTGTTCAACAGACGAAAAGCGTTGCATCTGGAGCACGTTGCTGTGGATATTTTCAAGGCGATCATCAAATATGTCCAAGAAGCTATATACTCGATCCTCTTGGACTAGTTGATTGTATTGTTGAATATCATAACTACACTACATTGGGTTGGGTTGGTGGAAGTCTATTTCATGCCAGATACCTTGTAATTTGGTGTAAAATTTCTCAAGAGGACTGCCGGCTTGTCGCAAGCAAGTAACACGTCACCGGAGTTTGTAGACTTGGGAAGTATCGTTGCCGTTGAAATATGTAGTAGCAATGGCATCCCAAACCAATTTGCAGTAGGAAATTGGATGAAATTTCCAATTAGAGTTGGGTCCATCGAATTAATTAACCACCCTTTAACAATTGCATTTTCGGTGCGCCATTTTCAAAAAGATGATTCGGTTGGAGATGATGGGGAAAGATCACCATTGATGTATCCCAGTTTGTCTTTGCCGGAGAAATACATCTCGACATCTTGAGACCAAAGGGCATAGTTGGAGCCATCCAACTTGATACCAATCGGGGTTGTAGTATTTTCAGTGGTAGGGGTCGAGACCTGGGCTTTGGATAAAGCGTCGTTCATGGTTTTGGTGAATGTAGTGAGGATGGAGTCGATGGTGTGTGGGTTTCACTAGAGCTGGTATTACCGCTGGTATCTGTCATTGTTGAAGGGGCAAATCACAAACTAGAGAAGGCTAGAGGTATAACAGGGAAGACCCAGAATCGATTCTTGCTTTGATATCATGTTAAAATCTTTTCTCGTATATCTCTTCTAGTTCATATACAAAGAATATAAATAATAGGAAAAACTATTTTTGGCTATACAAATATTATAGCTTGTATCATGGGCGACCCTTAATAGAAGGGATTCTATATTTACAACTAAATCAAATCTAATAGCTCATGCCAACATTTACTCTCTCAGAGAGTGAATGGGACAGTAAATCCTATACCCACCCCCCGGTCATGGGTTGTGAATGTTTTGATAAAATGGGTATTTTCATGAGTTTGCTTTGGTATGATGTTCATATTGATGTATTCATGGTATCAAACTTGGTATCAGATAATCTTAGAGCGGTACGTACCATCCATATGTATCGGTCTCGCCGATACACTATCTGTGATCATATATATACGTTTGAAAAAAAGTGAAAAACATAGAATTTTTTTTTGATATTGATCAATATCGGTCGATATAGACCCGTATCGGTCCAATGTTGGGGGTAGTATCAGTTTACCGAAAAACCGATATGTCTCAGTATCAGCCAATACTTAATATATGCTTGTATTGAATGATTGATACATGGTTGTATTGAATGATCTTGATTGATTGCCTTTTGTCTATATAATGATTTCAACTCTAATTAATGAATGCACCATTTTAAGGGACGACCCACCTTTGCTTCAGCTAGGGGTGTAAGTTTTGAATTGAAAATCGATCAAAAAATTCCCCCCCCCCCCCACCCCCCCAAAAAAAAAAAAAAAAAAAAAACCAAATCGATCCAAGCGGCCCAGTTTCAGTTTTTGGTGACCAAAACCGAAAACTAGCTAGGTAGGTTTAGAAAACTGACCCAAAATGAAAAATAATAATTAAATAAATAAATAAAAAATCGAAAACCAATCGGCCTAGTTTCAGTTTTAGGTGTCCAAAACAGAAAACCAGCTAGGTAGGTTTAGAAAACCGATCCAAAATGATGAATAATAATTAAATAAATAAAAATAAATAAAAAATTAAAAAAATCAAGAAAATCGAAAACAAACCAAACCGACCTTTTTCCTAGTTTCGGCTCAATTTCGGATCCGATTTTTTATGAAAATGGTTAATCGAAACTGAATCATTTCGATTTAGGCCGAAAATTGAAAACTTTGGTATCATTTCGGTTAACCGAATTTGCACCCCTAACTCCAACGTATCAACTTATATTCCTAGGGTTATATATTGTCAATTTTTTGGAGATTTTAAATTATAGCTAATATAAACTTATGTTGAATATACTTTAATCGATGTAGTAGACCTTTGTCTCTACTGTCAAAACTATTAGTATTCAGGAAGACCGGTGGATGCCGCGAATGACCACATTCCAAGTTATCACACAAAATGGATCGTTGATGTGGAATGGGTAGCAAAACTTTTCCAAGATGGGCTGAAGCAATGGGATGAGAATCTGCATCTGATCCGTATTATTGCTGAAGATGTTGATATTATTCTTAATATTTCAATATCGCGACACTGCAATGTTGAAAAGTTAGCCTGGGCCTATGACTCAAAAGGCAATTTTTCTGTGATAAGCGCTTATTATCTTGCCCTAACCAACAAAGGAAGTCGAGGATCCACGAGTGCCAACTCTGAGGGACTGCTGTGGAGGAAAACCTGGAATTGCAAGGCCCCAAATAAAGTTAAACATTTTGCTTAGAGGGCTTGCAAAGATATTCTTTTGGTTTGATCTAATTTGCAGCCCAAAATCTCTCTCATTGACCCTCACTGTGAAATCTGTGGCAAGGAGGTAGAAGATGGTAGTCATGCTTTTATGTCTTGTGAATGGGTAACCAACTTCTGGTTTGTCAGTTCATTCGGTCTCCACACTCGGGTGAACTACATGTTGGAAGTAACAAATCAAAATCGGTGCACGTGTTGAAGAAGAAGTCCTCTAGTAACAATAAAGGTTGGTCTTAAGGTTGACCTATTCCTCTGCCACCTTTCTAGGCTTAGGCCTGATTTCTAGGTGAAATTTGTTTTTTTGTTTCTCTATTTTTTTACAGCTATTTGTAAGCTTTGCATTTTCTATAAATGGAGATCATGAGACTCAAATAAACATGTAGCTTTTGCCAGAGTAATAAATTCAGTAGTGTTACCTTTTGGTACAATTCTTTCTCTGTCTTTCTTGTTTCTACTTTAAATACCAACATAGTGGTATCAGAGCCAGTTTTTGCCTCAGCTCTTTCTCTCCTTTTGCCTGTCCACGACCATGTCATCAAACTTGGTCCAGCCTCAAGTTCCTAAGTTAACAAAAGAAAATTTTGAGAAATGGTGCATCCAGTTTAAAGCACAGTTTGGTTCACAAGAGTTGTGGGAGATAGTTAGTAATGGCTATATTGAACCAAGTTCAGAGGAAGAAGCACTCTACACTGCTAAACAGAAGACCATTCTCAAAGATCACCGGAAAAAGGACAAGAAGGCTCTCTTTCTACTGTATCAAGGATTAGAGGATGATACGTTTGAACAAATCTCAGAAGCATCAACAAGCAAGGAGGTCTGGGAAAAATTGAGCACAATATTTAAAGGAGTTGACAGAGTAAAGAAGGTACGATTACAAGCTTTAAGAGGTGAACTTGAAGTAGCTCGCATGACAGAAGGAGAGACAATCTCGGATTATTACTCACTGCTGATTGCGATTGTCAATCAAATGAAGAGGAATGGTGAAAAACTTGATGGTGTTCGTGTGATGGAGAAGATTTTGAGATCTCTCACACACAACTTTGAGCATGTGGTAGCAGCAATAGAGGAGTCCAAGAACTTGGAAACTATCAGTACAGAAGAACTTTTAGGTTCTTTGCGAGTTCATGAGCAGCGTATTCTGAAGAATACTCAGAGCACTATCACTACAACAGAGCAAGCACTGGAATCAAAGCTCACACTGGAGAATTCAGGTGGTGAACGTGAATAAGGCCGGGGTCCTTCACAACGTGGTGGCACATCCTATCGCAGATGAAGTAGAGGTCGCTATAATTATTCTCAAACAGGATATGGAAGAGGTAGATCAAATGTTCAATGCTTTCAATGTAGAAAATTTGGACACTATTCATCTGAATGTTCAAATAAACTTGAAAACTATGCCAACCTAGCTGAAGCTTCTAATGATATTACTGAGGAACCTACTCTCCTTTTTGTCCACAATGACTCTGTTGGACAGAATAATGTCTGGTGCCTTGACTCTGGTGCTTCCAATCATATGTGTGGGAGGAAGGAATATTTTGTGAATTTAAAAGAAGAAACTGGTGGATCAGTCAGTCTTGGTGATGGCTCTAAATTACAAGTCGCAGGGAGGGGACAAATCCAAATTTATCAGAAGGATGGACAAGCCAGGTACATTTCTGATGTCTATTATATTCCTGGTATGAAAAATAATATTCTCAATCTTGGCCAGCTGCTTGAAAAAGGAGATATTATTCACATGAAAGATAATCAGCTCTATCTAAGAAATACAAATGGACAACTCATTGCTCGAGTCCAAATGCCGAAGAATCGCATGTTCCCTCTGCAGTTGCATACCACAAATGAATCATGTCTTCTCGGACTGATTGAAAGTGAGTCAGGAAAATGGCATTTCCGATTTGGGCATCTTCATTTTATTGGGCTATGGTTGTTATCTTCGATAGGCATGGTGCATGGCTTACCAAATATTGAACTATTCGACCAGGTATGTGAAGGATGTGTGATTGGTAAGCAATCTCATCTTCCTTTTCCTAGTATTTCTTCTTGGAGAGCAAATTCACCCTTACAATTAGTACATACAGATATTTGTGGACCAATAGAACCTTACTCTTTCGGGGGGAATAAATACTACATAACCTTTATTGACGATTTTAGTAGAAAGGTGTGGGTATTTTTTCTTAAAGAGTGATGCATTGACTGTCTTCAAACAGTTTAAAGCTCGTGTAGATATTGAAAGCAATTGTAAGCTTTGCACATTAAGGTCTGGTAGAGGTGGGGAGTACACCTCCAATGCTTTTCAAATGTTTTGCAGGGATAATGGTATATGACATCAGCTGACAACTGCATACACTCCACAGCAAAACGGGATTGCTGAAAGGAAGAACCGCACCATACTTGACATGACAAGAACACTGCTTAGAGAGAAGAACTTGCCAAAACGACTTTGGGCTGAAGCTGTTGCATGTTCGGCATATCTTCTCAATCGATGTCCAACGAAAAGTGTCAAATACATGACACCACAAGAAGCATGGAGTGGAAACAAGCCTAGTGTGGGTCATTTGAAAATTTTTGGGTGTCTTGCATATGCCCAAATACCTGAAAGCAGATGGAAGAAACTGGATGATCGTAGTCAAAAATGCATTTTTGTGGGTTATAGTGAAGAATCAAAAGCTTACAAACTCTACAATCCACTCACCAAGAAATTGATGGTAAGTAGGGATGTAGTTTTTGATGAAGCAGCAACTTGGGATTGGAGCAATGACAAAGACATGAATGAAAGCAACATTTTGCATGAGGAAGTAGCAGCTCAATCTCATACTACTGCAGTTATAACAAATCAAACATCTCCAGTTGCGATAACTACCACAAAGTTATCATCTACAACACAGTCTTCTCCACAATCAGTCCCACCTTCTCATAATGCAAACAACAACAATTCATCATCAAGTTCTGGAAGCAACAACAGTTCACCTCCACCCAAGATGAGAAGTCTTCAAGATATCTACAACGCTACTGAAGAAGGAGAAGAGGAGGCAACAAACTTATTTTGTTTGTATGCAGATCATGGGCCCATCAATTTTGAACAAGCTGTCACAGAAGATTGTTGGAAGAATGCTATGAAGGAAGAAATGATGGCTATCAACAAGAATGACACATGGGAATTATCCAAACTTCCACCAAACCAGCAAGCAATTGGAGTGAAATGGGTATACAAAATCAAGCGCAATGCAAATGGTAGTATTGCCCGCTACAAAGCAAGACTTGTAGCCAAAGGTTACAAGTAAAAATACGGGATTGATTATGAAGATGTATTTGCTCCAGTGGTCCGATTCGATACAGTAAGATTACTCATCTCTCTTGCCGCATCTCATAACTGGAAAATCTACCAACTTGATGTCAAGTCCGCCTTTCTTAATGGAATTCTTGAGGAAGAAGTATATGCCCACCAACCAGAAGGTTTTGAAGTAGAAGGAGAAGAATACAAGGTTTACAGGTTGAAAAAGGCTTTGTATGGCCTCAAACAAGCCCCACGAGCATGGAATGCACGCATAGATAGTCATTTTCATCAAACTGGTTTTGTTCAATGCCCATATGAATCATGTGTGTACACTAAAAGTAACACTCATGGTGAATTTTTAGTATTCTGTTTATATGTGGATGACCTTTTGTTTACAGGCAACAGTGAAAGGCTATTCATGGAATTCAAGCAAACCATGTTTGATGAATTTGAAATGACAGATAATGGACTTATGTCTTTCTTTCTTGGCATAGAGATTCGACAAGATCAGAATGGGATTTTTGTATGTCAACAAAATTTCATAGAAGAGCTTCTGGAGAAATTCAAAATGAATGAGTGCAACATTGTCACAACTCCTGTTGCTGCAAATCTTCATTTAACAAAGGAAGGTGATGGTAAACTTGTTGAATCAACACTATACAAAAGTCTGATTGGGAGCCTTAGATATCTAACGATGACAAGGCTAGACATATTCTATGGAGTTGGTCTTCTTAGCCGTTATATGGAAATGCCAAGAGAATCCCATTGGCAAGCAGCTAAAAGGGTTTTGAGGTATGTTAAAGGCACACTTAATTTTGGTCTTTTTTATGCTTATGGAGAAAACTCAAAGCTCATGGGATATTCGGATAGTGACTGGGGACGAGATCCAGAAGAAAGAAGAAGCACAACAGGTTATGTGTTTCATTTTGGGTTTACAACTTTTACTTGGGCATCGAAAAAACAATCAATTGTGGCTCTATCTTTGTGTGAAGTTGAATATGTGGCTGTTTCTTTTACTGTATGTGAAGCTATTTGGCTAAGGAATCTACTTGCAGGACTGAATCACACACTAGAAGGTCCTACGGCGATATATGTAGATAACAAATCAACAATTAAACTGTCCAAGAATCCTATCCAACACGGAAGAAGCAAGCACATTGACACACGATTTCATTTTCTCAGGGATCATGTGAAGCAAAAGACAATTGAACTACTTTACTGCCATACAACAGATCAAGTAGCAGATATTTTTACTAAACCAATGTCATTTGAAGTCTTTAACAAATTAAGAGCTAAGCTTGGAATGAAGCCATTTTGATTTGAAGGGGGATGTTGGAAGTAACAAATCAAAATCGGTGCACGTGTTGAAGAAGAAGTCCTCTAGTAACAATAAAGGCTGGTCTTCAGGTTGACCTATTCCTCTGCCACCTTTCTAGGCTTAGGCCTGATTTCTAGGTGAAATCTATTTTTTTGTTTCTCTGTTTTTTTACAGCTGTTTGTAAGCTCTGCATTTCCTATAAATGGAGATCATGAGACTCAAATAAACATGTAGCTTTTGCCAGAGTAATAAATTCAGTAGTGTTACCTTTTGGTACAATTCTTTCTCTGTCTTTCTTATTTCTTCTTTAAATACCAACACTACAAGCTCACTTTCCTGGATTGGGTAAAGGATTATATAAAGGAAAATGGCGAGGAAAAGGTCAATTTTTTCCTGACATATGCGTGGATGGTGTGGAACCATAGAAATGTCATTTGCCATGGAGAAAGGGGGGAGAGCCTTGAATCTGCCATCTTTTTTGCAAATTCTTATCTTGACAACTTCCTTACTATCAATGGTTACATGGATATCCCTACTCAGTTACCCCCTCCTCCCCCTCACAAATGGAAACCACCAGAAGCAGGGACTTTAAAAATCAATGTAGAAGGAGCGTGGATCAAGGGTGCTTCTCGAGGAGGTACGGGAGCGGTTATCAGGGATCATAATAGATTATAGCCTCTCAAGCTAGCCATGAAAGTTTATTAATGGACCTTTATTATGTGAGGTGTCAGCACGGGCGCCCTTCGACGCAACATGTGAGTTTCGCTACCGCTGCGGCAACGGGTTAACCCATCTCGCACATCGCCTCTAATACCACCCGCCTAGAGGACGAACTCCTCCCAACATGGTTGCCTCATGTTTCACTGCCTACCATTCGCTCATCGTGTCACGACACGCAGTCTGCACTGCCAAGCTAACTTAGCTCGCTCAAGCTTCACCGTGAATCGCACTAGTACCGCCACACGAACCAAGCCCACAACCTTGTGCCTCGCGCTCGTGTGCCCAACTGAGTCTCACGCAGCTTGCCTCCGTGTGCGTTCCGAATTACTAGCACACGTTCATCATTAGCCCACATGCTGTCGTGCTCAACTGAGTCCCACGCAGCGCCTTCGTGTTCTCACGCGAGGTTGCCCAGCCGTATGCACCGCAACGCGTAGTCCGGAGCCATACTTCAACCTCCCTCGGGTTCCACACGACATCGCTGCGTCGACGTCCTAGGCCCACCCTTTCTGGCCTAGGAGACACTTGCGCCCCCTCTGGCAACGCAAGGCCCGTGCAAAGGGGAATAGCTCAGCTCCTTCCCTATATAAGGGTAAAACAGTCATTCAGCCAGAATGGCAGGAGAACCTCAAACCTATTGGTTTGACATACCGCAACGCCTCATGCATCGCTAGCCCACCTTGGCTATGTCGCGTCCGTGTCGCGACCATGACGCTCCGCATCATACCCTCATGCGACCGTGTCGCGTCCTCGCAGCGCGACCATGTCGCCAGGCCCACTTGGCCCCATGTCGCGTGCCCTCCTGGCACCACATGTCGTGCCACACGCACCACGCCGCAAGCTCGAGTATTGGCCCCGTCACATCCTCCACCACTCCATAAATTGTCAACGTCCTCGTTGGCGCGACGCAATCGATGAACCACCGCCAACTCCTCCCAGCTTGTTAGCAACACTTTTCTAGTTCTTAGGCCCGCACCTTCCCACAAGCTCCCCACTGTCACCCCGGTCGGGTCAACTTGGTTCTGCTGTCACAAGGCCCTCACCTGTTAACTAGCTCAGGGATGTCGCGTGTCAACTTGACACCACATCGCGTGCCTCCGCACCACTTATTTATGGATGTCGTGTGCCCTCTTGACACCACATCGCGTGCCACCGCACCAATTGTTCAAGGATGTCGCGTGCCCTCTTGACACCACATCGCGTGCCACCGCACCAATTTGCTCATAGCATCATCGCTTCTGGATCGAACTTGGCTCTGATACCAAAATGTCACGGGGGCGTCCTTCGACGCGCTTTTAACCCGCGCGGTGCTTCGCTCCCGCGTGCAACGAAGCCAACCCATCTGCACATCAGCTCTGATACCACCCGCCTAGAGGACGGGAACTCCTCCCAACATGGTTGCCTCTGTTTCACGGCCTACCATTCGGCTCATCGTGTCCCTTACGACACGCCAGTCTGCACCGCTACGCTAACTTAGCCTGCTCAAGCTTCACCCTGTGCACTGCACTAGTACCTCGCTCGCCTGCCGAACCAAGCCCACAACCTTGTGCCTCGCGCTCGCGTGCCCAATTGAGTCCCACGCAGCTTGCCTCCGTGTGCGTTCCGAATTACTAGCACACGTTCATCATTAGCCCACATGCTGTCGTGCTCAACTGAGTCCCACGCAGCGCCTTCGTGTTCTCACACGAGGTTGCCCAGTCGTATGCACCGCGATGCGTAGTCCGGAGCCATACTTCAACCTCCCTCGAGTTCAACACGACATCACTGCGTCGACGTCCTAGGCCCACCCTTTCAGGCCTAGGAGACACTTGCGCCCCGTCTGGCAACGCAAGGCCCCGTGTGCGGGGGAATAGCTCTCTAGCTCCCTTCCCCTATATAGGGGTAAAACAGTCATTCAGCCAGAATGGCAGGAGAACCTCAAACCTATTAGTTTGACATACCGCAATGCCTCATGTATCGCTAGCCCACCTTGGCTATGTCGCGTCCGTGATGCTCCGCGTCATACCCTCATGCGACCGTGTCGCGTCCTCGCAGCGCGACCACGTCGCCAGGCCCACTTGGCCCCATGTCGCGTGCCCTCATGGCACCACATGTCGTGCCACACACACCACGCCACAAGCTCGAGTATTGGCCCCGTCACAGCTGGCATGTTATGATGGACTAAGTTTTGCTGCTGCTCTTGGCTTTCAAAACGTCCTCCAGGAAAGTGACTCGCTTCATGTCATTTCTACCATCAATGAAGATGAACTCTCGGAGGAAGGTGGTGTTATTTTAACATAAAACAAAAGGTCCAGACTTTCTTGTTTGTTATATGTAGTTTCTCTAAACATGAGGCAAACACTGTTGCTCACGGGCTTGCAAAGATTGGCTATTCTCTACCTCGAGAAGTTACTTGGGATGATGTAGTTCCCCCTGTGTAACGACTTGGATTTTTTGGACTTTCATTTATTGGTATTAGATGGTATTTTGTACCTCGCTTGGTGTTAACACGTTACATCAGAACCAACACTATTTTAGAAAATCTATTTAAACTCTTTTTCTCATTCTAATCTTAAAAGAAAACTTAGTCGTCCCTTATTCTTTCTTTCAAGAAACCCTAGTCGTCACAACTTCTTTTTTTCCGCCCACCATTTTCTAAAAAACTCCTTTATCTCGTCCTAAACACCTTTTGTTTGTTATTCCACAAAGAACATTGTGGTTTATTTTCTCCATCAAGATCGAGAGGGAAGAAGACGGAGAAATCGTGGACGGGTCATCGCGTGGGATGTCGATCTTATCACCCCAATCATTGTAGATCTACCGTTCACGCTTCAAGAGGTGTGCACCCATCAATCCATCTTGTTCTTCTCAGATCCCGTCGCCTAGAATACGTTCGATCGCGTATCGACGGGCTAAATAAGTAAACCCTAGATTTGTCTTTATATAAATTGCTTTTAAGATTGAAATATTGATTAATCATAGTTTTAATGTTATTTTAATTATTTTCTGTTATATTTTAGATTTATTTCGGAACTCTAATATATTAATTATTCTTCTATTATATTTTGGGTTTATTTTGGAACCTAGATCTGTTCAGAAATACCAACAGTTGATCGATCGAGTTACACCTTCGATCAATCAATTCTAGACAGGTTGCTTTACCTTATAATAATTGCTTATGACAATCTGTTTCTACCTTTTAATGGATTGAAGGGGTATCTCAATCAATCGATTATGGCCGTGTACCTATAATAGTAGGCTTCTAAATATATTATATTCTTAATGGTAATGATGGGTATGAATTTATAGTATAAAATTAATAAATTATATTATATTATATATAACATGTAATCATTATATGCCATATAAGTTAACAACACTCAAGTGTTACACTATAATATTAATATAACTTATATATATACTGGTTTAGTATTACTAAATCGAATAATTTTGAGGGAGGTTTTTTTTCTTCTTATTATCGATCGATTCGGACCTTGACCCATCTGAGGTTGGAGCGTGACCCATCTGATGTCAGACCGTGACCCATCTGATGTTCGAACGTGACCCATCTGATGTTGGACCTTGACCCATAGGATGTTGGATCGTGACCCATACGATGTTGGACATGTTGGACCTTGATCTATCTGATGCTGAACCGAGCCCCATCTAATGTCGGACCTTGACCCATCTAATGTTGGACCGTAACCCATCCGATGTTGGACTGTGACCCATCTGATGTTGAACCGAGCCCCATTTGATTCGGTATTGTGAAAGAAATTTCCTGTTATTCGATTAATGTAACTTACTTGACGATATAATGATTGCCTTATATTTCAATACTATTATAATAATGATTACCTGATATTCTAATGCTATTATAAAATCTAAGGTACACCTGATTATATTATATTATATTTGAGGTACTAGTTTCTTTTAACCTAAACTAAGAAACCTTTTAAATAATATATTATATAAGTATTATATTATTATATAAAACAAGGTACTCAAGCATCCTATTATTTAATAAAATAAATTATTTGCTAAGGTTGGGTATATAAACACTGTCCCAAATTCTTTTGTCCTTTTTAATATCAATCGATCGATTCTGTACAGAACTGAATCACTATGTATTTTAAACTAATTTAAATTTGATCGACTGACTTTTAAATCGATCGATCGATCCTGGACCCGAATTGAATATTTATATACCCATCGATCGATTATGTATTTTAAAATGCTTTAAATTTGATTATGTACAGAACCGAATCACTATGTATTTTAAACTGCTTTAAATTTGATCGACCAATTTTAAAACTGATCGATCGATTCTTGGACCCGAATTGAATATTTATATACCAATCGATTGATTCCAAAATCGATCAATCGATTCTCGTCCGAACAAACGACCTTATTTATACTGTAATTTCACTTTTACACGACCAAAACTTAATGCATACTAAACTAAACACTTGAACATTTCGATCGATGGTCGTGATCCACCTAATTTAGAATCGTTGCACTTTTTTAATTTGAACATTTAATTATAATATACTATAAATGTATCATTTTATCGCTTCAATGTGACCACTTCAATAACACGAAGTGTTAAAAATTCGATGCCTCATGAAAATCGAATTCTAAACTTCACATTATTGGAAACACACTATTACCTACCTTATTCTATATTTATTTAGTGTGTTGTGTAAATATTTATACACATATAATTATAATGTAATCTCAAATATAAATTTCTCCATTGAGTATGATAATTCTATGCTTCCATCATTGTTATGATCATGAGTTATAGGTATGTTAGGTCATATGAACGCGAGTGTATGAGATCATGCCTACGCTTGGGTGTAGTGATTTGCTGAAATAGTATCGAAGCGTAGACTATATCATATTCACATGTCTTACAACTCATGATAGTATGAGACATCATGACGAGTAGGGTGAGTGCGAATTCAATGTAGCCTTATAATAGGGTGGCATATACGGTGACTCTATCACCCCCGAGTTCTAATATAATAAGATAAGATATGAGTTAAAATATGAGGTTTTGACCTTTAGGCCATAGTCATTGTGGAGTTTCCTTTTACGGTCATGTGAAACTTGGAATATAGGCATTCATGTAGGAATGCAACACCTCTGTGATAGTATGGGCTGCCACACAAAGTACATTCAGGTTACTACGAAACTCGTCCCTTGGAAAACATGGTTTGTGAAGCTTACCGCACCATTATTCGCTGTGGATTCAGGTCATAGAGTATGTTATGATATGAGCATGTAAGATGAATTATGAGTACAATAATAAGACACCGTTGTGTAGGCCAACAAATGATTAAAAACTTAAGTCTCTGTACGTGTCATTCCTTGTGTAGCCATAGTAAGGACAACAACGTCTTCAGTTAAGACGGGTCTCTGGGAGACAGTATGAGTCACCGACCGTCCCAGTGATCGGATGGGGTGTATGATATGAATAGAATAGAGGGCATTATGATATGATGGTATGATACTATGGTGACCCTCATATGGTAGCTCGAACAGCGACTCTGGCGTAGGTCATTTAAGATTTATGAGTATGTTAATTACACTCATGCAATGTATAGACATATATGCGAGAATAATAAGATATGATATGTTATAAGATATGGTGAGGTGCGTTAGGATATGAGTGTGTCTAGATCATGATCTTGTATTTATTATTATGATATAAGCTCTTCATTATGCACTTGATTTTATCATTCTTTTTTTAGATTTTATTGCTATACTATGTTTATCACTCACGTGATGCACCCACAATACGCGTAAGTAGTATGGGATGGATTGGTGGTATATCCCACTGAGTTTATGTGACTGAGTAAACTCATCTCACGAAATCTAATAGCTACAGGTGCTTATATCGACGGAGTAGACGTGGGCTATTCTGACTCGATTGATGCTAATTTCATTGACCCGATGGACACTGAGTATCAGGAATCTTGGGAGGGTGACGTAGATGATTACCAGGAGGACTTCGGTGCTGACTTTGACCCGAGTGTCGGTTATTGACCGTTGTAGACTTGGTACTACATTTCATTTGATATTAGTATTATGGATTTTATAGTTTATTGTATCAAATTTGTTTCCGACTTTTATTACCATTTATTTGTGAATTTTTTGGATTTATCGCTATTATTCATATTTATAGTTGCTATATTATTTCATCTTTATTTATTGGCTTTCATGGATTTTATAGACCCTAGCCTATTTGGGATGTGTGCGGGTCATAACTTAAAATTCTAGGCTCTCGAGATGGGGTAGAATTTCTGGTCGTAACACCCATAATATATTGTATTCACATATCTTACAACTCATGGTGGTATGAGACATCATGACGAGTAGGGTGACTGCGAATTCAGTGTAGCCTCGTAATAGGGTGGCATATACGGTGACTCTATCACCCCTGAATTCTAATATAATAGGATAAGATATGAGTTAAGATACAAGGTTTAGACCTTTAGGCCATAGTTATGGTGGAGTTTCCTTTCACGGTCATGTAAAACTCGAAATATAGGCATTCATGTACGAATGCAACACTTCTGTGATAGTATGGGCTGCTACACAAAGTACATCCAGGTTACTACGAAACTTATCTCTTAGAAAATATGGTTTGTGAAGCTTACCGCACCATGATTCGCTGTGGATTCAGGTCATAGAGTATGTTATGATATGAGCATATAAGATGAATTATGAGTACGATAATAAGACATCGCTGTCTAGGCCAACAAAAGGTAAAAAACTTAAGTCTCTGTATGTGTCGTTTCTTGCGTAGCCATAGTAAGGACAATATATAATATCTTCAGTCAAGATGGGTCTCTAGAAGATAGTATGAGTCACCAACCGCCCCTGTGATCGGATGGGGTGTATAATATGAGTAGGATAGGGAGAGCATTATGATATGGTGGTATGATACTATGGTAACCCTCACATGGTAGCTTTAAATAACGACTCTGGCGTAGGTCGTTTAGGATTTATAAGTATGTTAGTTACGCTCATATGATGTACAAACGTATGTGTGAGAATAATAAGATATGGTATGTTATGATATATGGTGAGGTATGTTAGAATATGTGTGGTGATCATGATCCTGCATTTATGATTATGATATAAGCTCTTCATTATACACTTGATTTTGTCATTCTTCTTTTAGATGTTATTGCTATACTATGTTTATCACTCACGTGATGTACCCACAATACACCCGAGTAGTATGGGATGGATTGGTGGTGTATCGCATTGAGTTTACGTGACTGAATAAACTCATCCCACAAAAATCTAATAGCTGCAGGTGATTATATCGACGGAGTAAACGTCGGCTATTTTGACTCGATTGATGTTGATTTCATTAACCCCGTGGACGCTGAGTATCAGGAGCCTTGGGAGGGCGACGTAGATGGTTACCAGGACTTCGGTGCTGACTTTGACCCAAGTGTCGGTTATTGACCGTTGTAGATTTGGTACTACGTTTTATTTGATATTTAGTATTATGGATTTTATAGTTTATTGATGTGCAGTAAAATATGATGATAGTTCACCCCTAAAAGTCTACATTTAGCAATCCGATGAAAGCTATCTAACATGATTTGTCAAGTTTTTTTTAGTTTCAGAAAAAATTGGTCATTAAATGCATTAAGGAGCACAAAAGGATGCAAAGCGAAAAGAGATTGGATCATTGAAGCAAAGCACACATGAGACCTGAACCATTTGACTAGGTCGATTGATCAACCCTCTTAGGTCGATGGATCGACATAGTCTGAAAAGATTTAAAATTCAAAATTCGAACTTTAATCTGGTTGATCGATCGACCACTTCAGTCGATCAATCGACCTAATTCAAATTTGAATTTGAATTCCTGGTTTGGATGATATTTAAAGGAAAATCTGAGGATTCGGAAGGATCTGCTTTCGCTTGTATTTTTCTCTATTTTTTTGTTTTCGAGTTTGCAAGAGCACTTGGTCCCAATTTATTTATCAGTTTTTAGTATTCATCTTCTAGACATAAGATAGATATTAGTTTCTCATTTATGCACTTTCGAGACAGAGTTGTACGAAACTTGGATTAAAGCTTTTCGTGGATATTGTTAAAGCCCTTTACGGTATTTTAATGTTAATGTTGATTTATTTTTCAATCACGCTATTTACTTTTATCATGTGTGGCTAATTTCATTTAAAGATAGGGATCTAATGAATCCCATCTGAGGTATTCGTTTATTATAATATGAATGTGTGATGAAAATATCATATTTGTGAGTGAACTCTGATTTGATTTTGTAATGGATAATATTTTCTTGCCATCTGAGATATGGGAGCTAATCATGCCCCGTGATCTTAGATTTGCAATAGAGATGCTATCCTAATCTTTGTTATCTCAGAATAAATTCTATCACTTTCTGAGGTGTGAGTGTTAATCATACACTCATGGGATGTTAATCACACATCTCCTTGATCTCGGATCTGTAGTATAGAATCTACACTGAGATCAGATTCTAAGTGTCTTCTGAGGTGTGAGTGTTCATCATACACTCATGGGATGTTAATTACACATCTCCTTGATCTCAGATCTGTACTTTAGAATTCACAGGTGTTCAGATCCCAGACATCTTTTATAAATCTCATATCTTTATCATAAATTTATATTTCATAAATGATAAACCTACGATGGAAGGATTTAGCATCCCAATCCTTACCTTTCATTTATTGTTTAAATCTTTAATTTCATTAGTATTTATCTCATTCATCGAAAGCTCTCAAAATATTAGATTAGTAGTTACTGTGGTAAATCTGTGCTTGTTCTTTTAATTAGTTGTTATCTCTCTTCTAAATTTTCTAACCAATCCTCGTGGGAATGATCTTGTACTCTGCACCCATTATCTACAAACTGATTCATGCGCTTGCGAGTACAATTTAATTTTTACAATAAGTTTTTGGCGCCACTGTCGGGGATCTGGGCGTAGAAAAATAAAATAAAATTGAGAAATAGAAAATTATTTTAAAGAAATTCTGTAGGTTTAAAATCAGTAACTTTGCTAATTCAAAAAAATTAAAAATAAAAGATTTTTAAAAAAATATTGAAAACTTTTGAGTTGCGATCGATCGACCTGAACAGTCGATCAATCGAAAACAAAAAGAAAAGAAAAAAAATATAGAAAAAAAAGTAAGCTTTTGAGTATCGATCGATCGACCTAAACAGTCGATCAATCGACACCAAAAAATCCACAAAAATCTCCTTTGTAATCTTTGGATTTTGGATTTTTGGAATTAAGAAAAAAATTCAAAAATTCAAAATTTGAATTCTCGATCGATCGACCTAAACCCTCGATCAATCGAAGACTGTCTCTTGAGCGATCGATCGACCTAAACAGTCGATCAATCGAATTAAAAAAAAAAAAAAAAACTTCAAATTTCAAATTTTAATTTTCTTGATCGATCGACCTAAATAGTCGATCAATCGAACAAAAAATTCACGAAAGCAAAACCTAGGTAGCCTGTGTATGCACACGAGGTCCTCTAAAGATAAGTCTTTAGAACCTTTTAATTCTGAGATTGAGCGAACTTATCATTCGAATCGGAAAGAAATTAGAATAGGGCGAGAAGCTAGAATCGAAATATTAATTCAATTCGAAATGAATGAAAACGGTTGTAAAAATCACCCAAATGAAAATGAGGAGGAACTAACTCTGAGAGAGTTATGTACTCCTATAACCACAAATACCCCGTCTTGTATCATATATCCTATCACACCCAGTGGCAGATTTGAAATTCGTACAAATGTGATTCAAATCCTTCCAATCTTTCACGACATGGATAGAGAAGATCCATACCAACACATTAAAGACTTCGTTGAAGTCTGTTCATTAGTGTATCAGAACTTCAGTGAGGAATCTGTGAGATTACGTTTATTTCCTTTCTCCATAAAGGATAAGGCTAAAGCCTAGTTAAATTCCTTGCCAGTTGGATCCATCACCACCTGGGATTAGATGGTTAAGAAATTTTTGTCAAAGTTCTTTCCCATGGCTAAGACAAATGCCTTAAGACGTGAAATCACTGATTTTGCACAAGAAGAGGATAAGAGATTCTATGAAACTTGGGATAGATTCATGGATATTCTATTGAAGTGTCCGCACCATGGATTCTCAAAATAGAGATTGGTTCAATGTTTTTACAACGGACTTGATCAGGCCAATCGACATTTAATTGAAGCAATGAACAGTGGAGGACTCCTGGGACTGAGGGAATATGAATCCTATCAATTCTTGAAAAAGTTAGCTGAAGATTCACAACAACGGGACTTCTTGAAGACTCGAGACCAACCAAACAAGAATCAAAATCAAGCAAGAAGCTCAGCAAAGAAAGGAGGATTGTATATGGTGAAAAAAATACTAGATCTAATGGCAAAAATAGATTTTCTCACTCAATAAGTTGAGAAATTAAAATTAAAGAAAAACATGAGTGTTGTAAACGTGCAACTAGATCCGTGCTCATATTATGCAAGTCCAATGCACACATCCGACGGTTGCCCGTTAATGCAGAATTATTCAGAAGATCCTAGTGAGCAATTGAACGCATTGAACACTTATGGACGAAATTAGAGAAATATTTTCAATGAAAACAATCTGAACAGTTGGAAATATCATCAGAATTTCTCATGGAAATAGGAGAATCAAAGACCTCAAGGCAGAGGTCAAGGGATGAATTTCTACCCAAATCAAAATTTTAATCAGGGACTACAACAACAGTTTGGTCAAGGGCAATTCCAACAACAACACTATGGAGATGGAAACCAATTTCACCAGAATTAAAATCAAAGTGCGCAACCTAGGCAATCAAATCAGAATTACCAATTCTCACAACCAATGTCGGGATATCATAATCAACCCGCACAACAACTCATGAATCAACTTGGTTTCGCACAAAATTTCCCACCATCGGGATTCAATAGTCAATAAGGAAATGTTGCACCACGTCAGTCTTAGAATTAATATTCTTAGAGTTAGGATATGTGGAAGTTCATCCAGTCTAATACCTCTTCAATCTCAAGGATAGAGATGCAAATTGGGCAATTGACAACTCTCCTCTGCGAGAGAGAGAAGGGATCATTCTCGAGCCAACCAATTCTGAATCCGAGAGGGCAGATGGCTATTGAGCATGCCTCAACCTCATCTCAGGAAGAAAGTCAACAACAGATCAAGGCAATCATTACATTGAGATCTGGAAAGCAGATCGATAACAAAGTGAAAATGTCAGAAGAAGATGAGAAGCTTGAACCTGAAGACGAAATTGAGATGACTGAGAAAGTCGGAGAAGAGAAGAAACAAGAGAAAAAGATTGAAGAAAAAAATGAGAAAGAAAATTTTTTCGTATCCAAAGCCCCATATCCTCAAAGGCTAATGGAACCAAAGAAAAATCATGATCAGGAAGGGATCATTGAAATGTTCAAGCAACTGAAGATAAATATTTAATTCCTAGATGCCATTCAGCAAGTACGGCATATGCGAAATTTCTAAAGGATTTGGTCATGATCAAGAGGAAGACTAATGTCCCAAAGAAATCCTTCTTAGCAGAGCAGGTAAGCTTAGTATTGCAAGCGAGACTTCTGATTAAAGACAAGGACCCTGAATGTCCTACAATTTCAATCATCACAGGAGAGAATCGCATTGATCAAACACTTCTAGATCTTGGAGCAAGTGTCAATCTGCTGTTATACTCTGTGTACGAGGAACTTGAGTTGAGGGAACTTAAACCCACAACCATGACCCTTCAACTTACAGATAGGTCAATTAAGATTCCTAGGTAATAGTCGAGGATGTCCTTATCAAAGTAGATACTTTCTACTTTTCAGTTGATTTTGTTGTCTTGGACACAGAACTCATTCCTAAACATAGAAATAATGTTCCGATAATTTTAGGAAAATCATTCCTAGCAACATCGAATGCGCTAATTAATTGTCGAAATGGGATAATGAATCTGTTGTTCGGGAATATGACTATGGAATTGAATATCTTTCACATTGCAAGACAACCCGTTGAAGATGAGGAACATGCACAAGTTTGCATGATTGATAATATTGTGAAAGATAAATTTTTATTTCAGAATATGAGGACCCTTTAGAGGCCTGTTTAGCACATTTTGGTAAAGACTTCGATGTGGATCAGGTGATATACAAAGTTAATCAAATGTTAGACTCAACGCCACTCTTGAGAGAAAATGAATGTCAACTGAAAGACGAGGAAAAGGAGGAAGAAAGACAAGAAGAATCAAAAGAAGAAGAGAAATCAAAGCTGGAACTAAAACCTCTCCCTATAGATTTGAAATATGCATACTTGGGTACAGATGAAACTGATCCATTGATTATTTCTGTGAATTTGAATAAGGATCAAGAAGAACAGCTCATTGAAGTACTCCAAGACCACAAAAGTGCAATCGGGTGGTCTATCAAAGACATTAAGGGAATTAGCCCAACGATGTGTATGCATCGAATTCATTTGGAAGAAAGCGCTAAACCCTTTAGAGAAAACTACAACGCAGATTGAATCCAATAATGCAAGACGTTGTGAGAAAAGAGGTTATTAAACTGCTTGATGCTGGGATTATATATCTAATTTCTGATAGCAAATGGGTGAGCCCGACACAAGTGGTGCCCAAAAAGTCTGGAGTGACTGTGGTAACAAATAAGGAAAATGAGCTGGTACCAACTAAGGTTCAAACTAGTTGGAGAGTATGTATCGACTACAGAAAGTTGAACTCAATGACCAGAAAGGATCACTTTTCCCTCCCATTTATTGATCAGATGCTTGAGAGATTGGCTAGGCATCAATACTATTATTTCCTTGATGGCTATTCTGGATATAATCAGATAGTTATTGCACCGAAAGATCAGGAAAAGACGACATTTACATGTCCCTTTGGAATATTTTCTTACCGAAGGATGCCATTCGGACTTTGCAACGCTCCAGCTACATTCCAAAGATGTACGCTGAGTATATTCTCAGATATGGTGGAAAGGTTCATAGAAGTCTTCATGGATGATTTCTTTATTTACGGAGACAATTTTAGTGATTGTTTGTACCATTTATCTCTTATTCTTGCAAGATGTCAGGAGAAAAACCTTGTTTTGAATTGGGAAAAGTGTCATTTCATGGTACAAAATGATATTATTTTGGGACATATCATATCATCGCGAGGCATTGAGGTAGACAAAGCAAAGGTAGATCTAATTTCAAACCTTCCACCACCTAGAACAGTCAGAGAAGTAAGGTCTTTCCTTGGACACCCCAGTTTTTATCGACGTTTCATAAAGGATTTCAGCAAAATCATGAGACCATTGTGTAATCTGCTGGCTAAAGATGCCTCATTCATTTTTGATGAAAAGTGTCAAAATGCCTTTGAAATTATCAAGGCAGAATTAGTCAAAGCACCTATAATCCAAGCCCTAGATTGGATGCTCCCATTTTTGATCATGTGTGACGCATCGGATTATGCAATTGGAGCTGTTATAGGGCAAAGGGTAGAGAAAGTATCGCATGTTTACTATGCGAGTCTCACTCTCAATAATGCCCAATTAAATTATTCCACTATAGAAAAAGAACTCTTAGCTGTAGTCTTTGCGTTGGATAAATTTCGATCTTATTTATTGGGACCAAAAGTTGTAGTGTTTACTGATCATGTGGCCCTTCGCTACCTCTTTGCAAAGAAGGATGCAAAAGCCCGTTGTCATGAGTTGTCCTGTGGAGGACATTTTAGCTCAAGGAAGACTGCGACTAAGATTCTCCAGTGTGAATTTTGTTGGCCAACAATTTTTAAAGACTGTCACCAGCATTGCATTTCATGTAGTAACTGTCAAATGTTAGACAGAATTTCAAAGAGAAATATGATGCCCTTAAATCCAATTCTAGAGGTTGAAGTGTTCGATGTATGGGGAATAGACTTCATGGGCCAATTCCTGAATTCTTTTGAAAATTTATACATCCTGATTACAGTGGATTATGTTTCAAAATGGGTTGAAGCATTGACCTGCAAAATCAACGATCACAGAGTGGTGTTAAATTTCTTAAAAATGAGATATTTTTAAGATTCGGTACTCCACGCGCTATTATTAGAGATGGCGGAAAGCACTTTTGCAACAAAATTTTTGCTCAGCTAATGAAAAGGTATGGGATCACGCACAAAGTGCCTACACCATACCATCCGCAAACTAGTGGACAAGTCGAGGTTTCGAATCGGGAAATCAAATGCATTTTAGATAAAATAGTAAAGCCTAGTCGGAAAGATTGGTCATTGAAATTGAATGACACACTATGGGCATATCGGACAGTGTTCAAGGCTCCCATCGGGATGTCCCCCTATAGGATGGTCTTTGGTAAAGGTTGTCATTTACCTATTGAATTGGAACACTGGGCCTATTGGGCTATCAAGTCTTTGAATTTTGACTTGCGAAAAGCTGGTGAGAAGTGACACCTAGAAATTGCAGAGTTGGAGGAAGTAAGAGCCGATGCATATGATTGTGCAAAATCTTACAAGGATCATATGAAGTGTGACAGCCCGGATTTCGGCACCCCGAAAACCATGCCATCAGCACGATCATCTTGACCGTGCCCCTTGACTAATCACGGAATACTGGTATATCAAGCAACAATAATGAACTGAAAATAGTAATTAAAATTGCAGAATAAATATCATTTTAAAACCTTTCAAAAGACAGTTCTACCCTCATGCCTCTGCATGAATGGAGAACCGATCCGAACCATCGATGATAGTTAATCATCAGAGATGGTTCGCCCAAAAGAATAATCCCAAACTTTAATTATATTGTTTAACCAAAAATCAGGCTTGACATACCAAGCCGCCCCAATAATCTCACAAAACTCTCAAAGCTGCGCAACAGAGTCCTCTAGAAGAAGTCCTCTGGAGGAGGCTCTAACTCGTCACCAGGCACCGGTCTGACTCGCCAGGGTCAACGTCCCCTGAAGTGTCAATAGCTGCTAACAATGGATCTGCGACATATAGTCAAAAGGGTGAGCTACATCCTAGCTCAATAGGGAACATAACACAATTGAACATATAAATTACAACTCACATATATTCCATGATATGCCATGCATGATGTGTCTATGCAGTTACTGATGAAAACAATTGAAAAGAATCATATTTTACTGGTAGTTTACTCAGGTCTTTTAATTATTCATGAATGACACTGAAAAGGCCTAAAGTAAAACTTAACCTTTCAACTTAAGTAATCCCCGAGTAATATAGCATCGAGCCCCGATGAGATACCCTTCATCGTCATCTATATAGACAGTTTTAAGCGTATTCCCTGGGAATACAAATAGTACCCAAGCCCCTTTCCCCTAGGGATTGGTGGCGGGGTTTCACTTTTCTCAATTCAACACCCCTGGGGTGTACTTACTATGTACGGATAAGCCTCCGCACTGGCTTACGGTTTCGCCAGTATCGATCCACGAATATCCCGCCACGTCGATTGTGGGTATCCGGTATCTTATCAAACCTCAAATAACAAAATATCAGGTGCTTTACATATAGTTATTCACCGTCTAAGTGTGCTATCTTATATCAGTTAGGCCTTATCAGACATAATTCAATCTTGGATACATCCCTGGAATGTATCCATTCACTTGCATCACACCTGGTGCTCTTATTTCTTTACTTCCTCATCCCCTGGGGATGGCTCATTATGATTACTCTTTCAGATGTCACACACGCACACTTTTCACAAACTCTTAAGAAACAAAAACAGTTTGAATTGAATTCTATATCACTACATACATGCTGTTGCAAAATAAAGTACATGTTCAAGGTGTTCCCTACCTCAAGTCTCTGTTTGATCATGCATCAAGGTCCCTCGTGGCTCCTTGTGCCCAAGCTCACACGTACCACCTATGGTACAATATAGTACATGCAATACATCACTAAAGATGTAATAAGGAAGGTCCAAGACCCCCCGAGAATTTTGAAGTCAAACTAAAAATTTTAACAAAACTGGCACAGTCGATTAATAGAACTCCAAAGTCGATTAATCGAATCATATTCGATTAATCGATTAATCGAATCATATTCGATTAATCGATTAATCGAAATTCAAAGTTGATTAATCGATTCTCAAAATCGATTAATCGAAATTCCCATTCGATTAATCGAATCTCAATTCGATTAATCGAAATTCTCTACTCTAACCATTCGATTCTCAATTCGAGTAATCGAATTCCCAAAATCGATTAATCGAACCGAACTCGATTAATCGAAATTCAAACTTGACTAATCGAAATCCCAATTTGATTAGATGATTTCCCCAGACTACATTTCTCCATCCCCTGGGGATTGGTGGCGGGGTTTCACTTTTCTCAATTCAACACCCCTGGGGTGTACTTACTATGTACGGAAAAGCCTCCGCACTGGCTTACGGTTTCGCACAGACGTCACGGATATCCCGCCACGACGTGGGTATCTTATCAAACCTCAAATAACAAAAATATCAGGTGCTTTACATATAATTATTCACCGTGTAAGTGTGCTATCTTATATCAGTTAGGCCTTATCAGACATAATTCAATCTTGGATACATCCCTGGGATGTATCCATTCACTTGCATCACACCTGGTGCTCTTATTTCTTTACTTCCTCATCCCCTGGGGATGGCTCATTATGATTACTCTTTCAGATGTCACACATGCACACTTTTCACAAACTCTTAAGAAACAAAAACAGTTTGAATTGAATTCTATATCACTACATACATGCTCTTGCAAAATAAAGTACATGTTCAAGGTGTTCCCTACCTCAAGTCTCTGTTTGATCATGCATCATGGTCCCTCGTGGCTCCTTGTGCCCAAGCTCACACGTACCACCTATGGTACAATATAGCACATGCAATACATCACTAAAGATGCAATAAGGAAGGTCCAAGACCCCCCGAGAATTTTGAAGTCAAACTAAAAATTTCAACAAAACTGGCACAGTTGATTAATCGAACACCAAAGTCGATTAATCGAATATGATTCGATTAATCGATTCCCAAAATCAATTAATCGAAATTCCCATTCGATTAATCGAATCTCAATTCAATTAATCGAAATTCTCTACTCTATCCATTCGATTCTCAATTCGAGTAATCGAATTCCCAAAATCGATTAATCGAACCGAACTCGATTAATCGAAATTCAAACTCGACTAATCGAAATCCCAATTTGATTAGACGATTTCCCCTGACTACATTTCTCCATCCCCTGGGGATTGGTGGCGGGGTTTCACTTTTCTCAATTCAACACCCTGGGGTGTACTTACTATGTACGGATAAGCCTCCGCACTGGCTTACGGTTTCGCCGCCGTATCGGTCACGGATATCCTGCCACGTCAGTCGTGGGTATCCCGCCACGTCGGTGGGGTATCTTATCAAACCTCAAATAACAAAAATATCAGGTGCTTTACATATAGTTATTCACCGTGTAAGTGTGCTATCTTATATCAGTTAGGCCTTATCAGACATAATTCAATCTTGGATACATCCCTGGGATGTATCCATTCACTTGCATCACACCTGGTGCTCTTATTTCTTTACTTCCTCATCCCCTGGGGATGGCTCATTATGATTACTCTTTCAGATGTCACACACGCACACTTTTCACAAACTCTTAAGAAACAAAAACAGTTTGAATTGAATTCTATATCACTACATACATGCTCTTGCAAAATAAAGTACATGTTCAAGGTGTTCCCTACCTCAAGTCTCTGTTTGATCATGCATCAAGGTCCCTCGTGGCTCCTTGTGCCCAAGCTCACACGTACCACCTATGGTACAATATAGCACATGCAATACATCACTAAAGATGCAATAAGGAAGGTCCAAGACCCCCCAAAAATTTTGAAGTCAAACTAAAAATTTCAACAAAACTGGCACAGTCGATTAATCGAACTCCAAAGTCGATTAATCGAATATGATTCGATTAATCGATTAATCGAAATTCAAAGTTGATTAATCGATTCCCAAAATCGATAAATCGAAATTCCCATTCGATTAATCGAATCTCAATTCGATTAATCAAAATTCTCTACTCTATCCATTCGATTCTCAATTCGAGTAATCAAATTCCCAAAATCGATTAATCGAACCGAACTCGATCAATCGAAATTCAAACTCGACTAATCGAAATCCCAATTTGATTAGACGATTTCCCCAGACTACATTTCTCCATCCACTGGAGGTTCCCAGTCGATTAATTGACTCTAAAATCGATTAATCGAAATCCAAAGTCGATTAATCGAAACTCAGTTCGATTAATCGAAATCATGTCTTTTGACTTTTCAACTTCTTGGCAAAAATCGATTAATCGAATCTCACTTTCGATTAATCGAAATGGCCAGATTCAGCCCCCTTTTGGGCTGTTCTTCCCTATCTTCTTCCAACTGATTTCTCTTTCTTTTCTAAGCCATTATCCTATGATTTTAGCTATTTCTAATTACAATTTTAACCCTTCAATCTATGCATTTAATTTACAAGAATTTTACCTTCAATCAATCTTCAATTGATTTGGTCAAAGGGGTTGGAAAGGCTAGGGTTCCAACTTTGCTTCTAGCGGATCCTTCGCGTCGAATCCGGTGTTAAGTGCTTGAAGCCCCCTTTCAAACTGTTGCAATAACTCCTTAATCACCCACCTTCTTTACTCCTCTCTCTCTCTCTCTCTTCTTTACTCTCTCTCGACAACCAACATTGATTTTAGGGTTATTAAACCCTTTTATCTCCCCTCAAACTTGTGTATTTAGCACATGCACCGTAATAGGTGTATGTGACTTCGAATTTACATCAATCTCTACACATTCACTCGAATTCTCACATCTCATCCGTTCATCGCACCCTATACCAACTATTGAACTCCTATTTGGTCAAACCTATGACCGATCGGGCACGGATCTTGAGGTCACTATTTAACGTGATTTTTTTTCGGGATATTACATCCTCCCCACCTTGGGAATTTTCGTCCTCGAAAATAACCCAAGGGTGCGTTGGTCTGGCCCCCCCCCCCCACACTCTCAGGTGAGGTGGCCCAGTCGATTCCAGATATAGCAAGGCAAGTACAAAAAATACAAGTATAGAATAGAAAATACAGTGATACTAGAAAATTTACACCAAAATTTGTGATTTCTATTAAGTGTCTGAAAATTTTTACAAATTGTCAGATAGGTTGGCATACAAACACTCATACATACAAGGAAACCACTCAAAAAGAAGATGAGAGCACGAGGCTCATGTCGCCCCTCGTCGAGTGGGTGGTGGTGGGGTGCTCCATCCGAGTGGCGAAGCTATGGGGGCGGGTTCTTTGGAGCTAGCTGGGTGGTTGGAGGTAGCGGCGGCTGCTGTGATTGTGGCGTCTCGATCGATGGAACTGGTGCAGAAGTGGAAGTACCAGTGTCGGTAGCCACGGTGGCCGGACGAAAGGCGGGACCCCTATGGAAGGCGGTCCGTCCCGCGGTCCACTCCTCCTCCTGAGCTAAGTACCGCTGATAGTCGGACGGGTAGATGTAGCGGAGCATATGGAACATAAGGAAGTTCATCCTCTGGTTCATCCGCTCGTTGTTGGCCTCCATACGTGCCAACACCTCCTTGACGGTAGGGTCGGATTAAGCTGCGCGCCGACGGTAGGATGATGTGGGTGTAGCTGGTGCAGAATGGGCTGGCGGTGTCGGTGAAGCGGTGGTATGAGAGGGTGCCCCCTCCGCTGAAGGCTCAGTCGGGTGTGCCCCACCCACGGGTGGGTCCTGATGTGGTGGTGGGGGTGGTGGTGGTGCTACTGCCGCTGCTAGAACTGGACCCGGAGCCGGTAGGGTCCTCTTCAACAAGTTATAACTATGGCTCCATGAAGACTTCGAAAATGTCTTCACTCGGTCCGTCGCCCGCACCTCGTGGGGCGATACAGCATACTCGGGAGCGTTGGAGTAACACTCCAACATGCTCGAGATCAACCGAGCATACAATATTTTCTCCTTGGGCCTCAAGTTGCCCTTCATTAGTTTTCCTTTTATATACTTCATCCCCTCTAGGATGAGCATGGTCGCGTCAAACCACCGGCCACAAAAGGCTGCATATAGTGCCTGTTGCACTACCTCAATCCGCTCGGTGTCGTGCCGCAATAGGTAGAGGTTACACTTGATTATGGAATCAAGCATCCACATGTAGTGGGGAAGGTTGACCCTCTTGATGGAGGATCCCGACCCCTTTTTCCCGTTAGTCATGCGGGTCAAAATCTCTTCAAATTTAACTTCCTCTTCAAAGGGTGGGAAGAGGGTGGTCTCTGGGGTGAAATCGAGGTAACACTCGAGTACCTCGTGTATGTGGCGACGGGTAATGGTGTAGTCTCGACCCTCTATCTTGGTCAAAACCATGTCGTCGGTAGGGCCGTCTACGATCCCTTGGTAAAACAATCTAACTAATCTAGGGTAGTAGGAACCCCAGATTAGTTTGAGAAGGTTGCCGAGACCAGCATTTTGGAGGTAGTTGCGAGCCCATTGGGTCTCGCTCGGTACATCGGGATTCGTAAAGAGGGTTGAGTCGATGATGTATTCGACCTCAAAGGTCTTCGCCTCCCACCACTCATTGGGTTGTAGTACGTTAGTGGGGGGTGGCGGCATGGGTGTCGATTCATGTGAAGACTCATGCGAGGATGCGCTCGTCGAACCGGAGGTGGTCTCCGATGCCGACGGTGATGGAGTCCTCACCGGCTATGGGGTAGGTGGTGGTGGTGCAGCGTTCTTACGCCGAACCGAGAGTTTAGAGGTCGCTTTCTTCGAAGACAACCGGGTTTTCGGCGGTATTATGGTGAAAATTCAAGAAATTAGGGTTTTTATGGCTCGAATTTGAAGAAATAGAGTTGAACTAGGGTTTACCGTAGGTTTCGTGGTAAAAGTTAGCGTCCTTTGTCCGAAATCGACGAAGGAGATCCAAAACCCTAGCTCGGATGGTTGAAGGAAGAAGGAGAAGCAATGGCGCCCAAATGCAAAAATCCCAAATGATTTCGGATGAAATGAAAAAATTTCATCGATTCATATATATAGGCTCCGGCTCGATTAATTGATTTCTGAAGTCGATTAATCAAAATTTAAAATTAGGTTAAGCCGCGCGAAATCGATTAATCGATTTTCAAAATCGATTAGTCAAAACTCAAAATCGATTAGTCGAAACCATTTCGATTAATCGAAATCGTATCCGTTTAAAATTTCAAGTTTTAGAGCTCACTGGCGCGAGCCAGTCGATTAATCGAATCCATTTCGATTAGTCAAAATTCCAAAATCGATTAATCGAAATTCACTTCGATTAATCAAAATCGTGCAGTCCCTTCCAAAGTTTTCAGGATTCTTTAAGTTACTCGATTAGTCGAACTATTATTCGATTAATCGAAATCTCAAATCGATTAATCGAATTTCACATCGATTAATCAAAATCGTTTCTCATACTTAAAATTTGCTAATTTCCTTAAGTTAATCGATTAATCGAACTTCTAGTTCGATTAATCAAATTTCTCCTCGATTAATCGAAATTTCACTCTGCCATTTTTCTAATCCTTATTCAAGTTCCTAGTCACTGGCGCATGCTAGTCGACTAATCGAACAAAATCGATTAATCGAATTTCCAAATCGATTAATCGATTTGAAAATCGATTAATCGGTTTTGATCAAATTCTGTTGGTTTTTAAATTTCTCTGTCTATTTGATTTGTCTTGGTAATTTATGATATCAAGTGATCCTGGGTTCTACAAAACACATCATCATGGTCATGTGTGTATATAAAAAAATTTTCTTCGTCATACTTTGATAAAAAATTTCATTGGATTACAAGTTTTGTCAAAATCCACAAATACCCTTGCGGGGGTACAATTGATTCTCAAGTGGTTGGAAACAAGGCTGGATATTGTTCCTTCACATCGGCCTCTCTTTCCCATGTAGCTTCCTCGGCCGTATGATGGTTCCATCTGACAAGTACGAGTGGAATCACTTTCGTTCGCAGTACTTGTTTCTTTCGATCCAAAATCTCCACCGGCTCTTCGATCATGGTCATGTCCTCATGCATCTCTAACTCTTGACCGCTCAACACGTGGTCAGGGTCGTTAATGTACTTCCTAAGCATTGATACGTGGAAGACATTGTGTACTGAATCAAACAACGGTGGCAATCCAATGCGGTAAGCAACTTCCCCTACTCGTCCCAAAACCTCAAATGATCCAAGGTAGCGGGGACTTAGCTTCCCTCTCTTTCCAAATCTCATCACCCCTTTCATAGGTGATACTTTCACAAACACGTGTTCACCCACCTTGTAGTCTACGCTCGTCCGCTTGATATCGGCGTAGCTTTTCTGTCTGCTTTGTGCCGTTTTAAGTTTTGCCCTTATCATACGAACATAGGCTGCATTATCTTCAAGTAATTCGGGTCCCAAAATAAACTTCTCACCCGTTTCTTCCCAATTAATGGGCGATCTACATCGCCGTCCGTAGAGTGCTTCATATGGTGCCATCCCAATGCTCGTATGAAAACTGTTGTTATATGCGAACTCAATCAAAGGTAGGTGCTGATCCCATGATCCTTGTAGCTCTAACATACATGCCCTAAGCATGTCCTCGATAATTTGGTTGACCCTCTCAGTCTATCCGTCAGTTTGCGGATGGAATGCCGTACTGAAATCTAGTCGTGTTCCCATTCCTTCTTGAAATTTCTTTCAGAACTTTGATGTATACAATGGGTCACGGTCTGAAACAATGCTACTCGGAATCCCATGCAAATGGACAATCTCCTTCATATATAGCTGTGCCAGTCTTCCCGCCGTGTACATTGTGTTGTAAGGCAAGAAGTGTGCTGACTTGGTCAATCGATCGACCACTACCCAAATGGCTTTGTATTTCTTGGTAGTACGTGGTAATCCAACAATGAAATCCATCGAGATCGATTCCCACTTCCGTTATGGTATTGGTAAAGGCTGCAATAGTCCAGCAGGATGCCTATGGTCAATATTTACCTACTGACAGGTCAAACACCGTGACACGTATTCGGCCACGTCTTGTTTCAAACCTCTCCACCAATAGTTCTTTTTCAAGTCTTGGTACATTTTGGTGCTACCAGGGTGGATAGCATAATTTGACTTGTGGGCTTCATCAAGAATCGTTCGTCTTAGTTCGGCATTGTCCGGAATGCAAAGACGACCCTTAAACAATAAAGAACCATCTTCTTTCACTGAGAAGTCCGACCTGATGCCTTCAATCACATCTTGATGAATCTTTGTTAACATTAGATCCTTCATCTGTAAATCGTGGATATGCTCAAATATTATTGGTTTCACTGATATGTTAGCCAAAAAGGATCCTGTATCTTTCAACTCAATGTTTGCATCATAGAGTGCCAGGTCTTCCCATAATTTCCACCGGTGCATACCCAAAATCAAACAAGCTAACTGAGATGAACTCTTCTGACTCAAAGCGTCGGCTACCACGTTAGCCTTGCCTGGATGGTACTGTATAGAACAATCATAATCCTTGAGGAACTCCATTCATCTGTGCTGTCTCATGTTGAGATCTTTCTGTGTAAATAGGTATCGGAGGCTCTTATGATCAGTGAAAATTTCAAACGTCTCCCCATACAAGTAGTGTCTCCAAATCTTCAGCGCGAAAATGACTGCTGCTAGCTCCAAGTCATGAGTCGGGTAATTTTCTCATGTTCTTTCAACTATCTTGATCCGTAAGCTATCACCTTCTTGTGTTGGTTGAGCATGCAACCCAAACCATTGTATGACGCATCGCTGTACACCGCATATCCTCCACTGCCTGAAGGAATCGCTAGCACTGGAGCTGAAGTGAGTCTCGTCTTGAGTTCTTGAAAACTCTTCTCGCATGCCTCACTCCACTCAAATCTTGAATCTTTTCATGTCAGCTTCGTGAGAGGTTCTGAAATCCTTGAAAACCCCTCGACGAAACATCGATAATAGCCTGCTAACTCAAGAAAACTTCGGACATCGGTCACTTTCTTTGGTTGCTCCCATTTAACAATTGCTTCTATCTTTGCTGGATCTACCGTGACACCGTGCTTTGAGACAACATGTCCCAAAAAGCTAACCTCTTCCAACCAAAACTCATATTTGCTGAGTTTGGCGTACAATTGGTGTTCACGTAGCGTCTGTAGAGCAATCCTCAAATGTTCTTCGTGTTCCGTCTTGGATTTGGAGTATATCAAAATATCATCAACGAATACTACTACGCAAGAGTCCAAGTGTGGTTTAAACACTCGATTTATCAGATCTATAAACGACGCTGGAGCATTCGTCAACCCGAACGACATTACAAGGAATTCATAGTGTCCATACTGTGTCCTGAAAGCTGTCTTCTGGATGTCCTCTGCCTTGACTCTCAACTGATGGTATCTAGATCTCAGGTTGATCTTGGAAAAGTACTTTGCTCCTTCCAGTTGATCAAACAGATCGTCGATTCTAGGCAAAGGGTAACGGTTCTTGACAGTGAGTTTGTTCAGTTGTCGATAGTCAATGCACAGACGCATTGACCCATCTTTCTTCTTAACAAATAAGACCGGTGCTCCCCACGGAGACACGCTCGGTCTCACAAACCCCTTATCAGGAGCCATTCCATATGGTGCTTTTGAAACAGGCTCCGTTCCCGGTGCTAAGTCAATGGCAAATTCTACTTCTCTCTCTGGAGGTAATCCAGGCAACTCTTCTGGAAAGACGTCGGCGAAGTCTCGCATAACTGCTATCTCAGAGATGACATTCTTTTCTTCCTTGTCCTCCTTTAAGAAAGCCAAGTACCCACTGCAACCCTTCCTGATCATTCGCTCGGCCCTTACTGCTGAGATCAGTGGCATAGGTGATGACCTCACTCCTTGAAACCAAAATGATCTTCTTGTGTTGGGTTTGAAAATGACTACCTTGTTCTTACAATCGACTGTTGCACAATGCTGCGCCAACCAATCCATGCCAAGGATCACATCAAACCCTTGCATGTCCAGCAGTATCAACTTTGCCTCCAATTCATACACATCCCGATCTCGAATTGCTACGATGACGGATTTGCAAGCTAACCCTGTGTCCACTAACTCTCCAGTCGGAATAGACACAGACAGGACAAAGTCCAACACCTCTGGAACAATCTTCATCCTCTTGGCAAAACGTGGAGTGACGAATGAGTGGGTAGACCCTGAGTCTATCAACACTCTAGCGTCATATCCTACGAAGCATCCCTTCTCATATACAGTTAAAGTACCTATAGTATACATACATACATACAATAATTTACACATCAATTTACACCCCTAATTCACATATAATTTTTGTGTCTAGACTAAGAATCTACACAACTCCTAATAAATGCACCTTCTCTATCTAAAATTTTAATGAAATTTGAATTGCTTTATTTAAAAGAATCTCACCTTGGATGACGTCGTGCACGTTCCCTGCTTCCTGAGCAGTGACTGCATAGGCTCTCCCATGAACGACCGGCTTCCGTGCTTGAATGGGTCGTGGCGCTGCAACTGAAGCCATCTTTCCTTTATCAACCACGGGGTAGTCTTTGATCAAGTGGCCCACCTTGCCACATCGGAAACAACCCCTGGTTTCCACTCTACAATCCACGGTCCTGTGAGGCTTGTCACACTTGGCACAAGTCTCTCGAGGCGCGGAAGAAACTGTACGAGAACCCTGTGTGACGGTCGCGCTAGTAGACAAGGCAGGGCTCTCATAGCGTAAAGGTCTCCCCGACGCAAGTAGTGGAAATATCTGTTGGTGGTGGTGCTGCGACGGTCTTCCGAAACCCCCTTAGAACTGTGGTCTCTGATTTTGGGCCACGAACCTCGGCTTTTTATTCACCGGTTCGTAGTTCCCCGTTCTTCCTTGATCATTGCTTCCTCTTTGTTGCTCTCTCTATCTATATCTATTTGTATTCTCCTCTTCAACCACAAGTGCTTTACTCATGACCTCGTCATAGGTCCTTAGCTGAAATGGAGCTACTCCTCCCCTAACTTCAGGCTTCAAGCCTTGCTGAAACCTCTTCGACTTCATCACGTCGGTAGCGACGTAGTCCGGAGCAAAACGGGCAAGTCGTAGAAACTCAACCCCATACTCTCTCACGGTCATCCTCCCTTGCACTAGTTGCAAAAATTGAATTTCCAATTGATTTCTTACCACCTCTGGAAAATATTATTTGTTGAACTCCTCAACAAACTCCTCCCAAGTCCACGACAACTCTAGGGTCTCCTGGGCCCTATTCTGTATCACAGACTTCCACTAAGGCCCAGCTTCCCCGTCTAGCATGTAGGCTGCCCATCTTACACTCTCGTCCTCCGTGCATGTCAGCACACTAAAAAATTTCTCCATTTCCATCAACCAATTTTCTGCTGCCATCGTGTCTGCCTGCCCAGAAAACGAAGGAGGTCTCATCCTCCTAAACTCCGTGAAGGATGAAGGCACAGGCAGTGCGGGTCCTACGGGTGGTGTAGGTGGCTGCTGTTCTCTCGCTGCATGAGCTGCAAAGGATGCGGCTTGTTGTGCCATGGCAGCTGCCATGGTCTCCATGGTATGCATCATCCTTTATCGCTCCACTCTATCCTCTTATCTTTCTCTAACTCTCTCCTGTTCTCTTTGATCTCGATCCTGACGATCTCGATCCTCATCCTCCTGTTGTCTACTACTGCTGCCCCCTGGGGCCTCACTACCTCCTAAAGGTACTCGATTGGTAGGAGAGATGTAATCATCTCCACTACGCAAACTTCTCTGTTGGCCTCCCCTCGGTCGACCCCTTCCTCTAGATGACATTGACGGCTGCATTTGAAACTAAAGTTTCGTTAGCAGAAGTCCCTATGTTATGACAAAAAGAATGATTGTCAGAATTGCTAAAAGAAATGCTTTGATACCAACTGTGACAACCTGAATTTCGGCACCCCGAAACCCGTGCCATCAGCACGATCATCTTGACCGTGCCCCTTGACTAAGCACGGAACACTGGTATATCAAGCAATAATAATGAACTGAAAATAGTAATTAGAATTGCAGAATAAATATCATTTTAAAACCTTTCAAAAGACAGTTCTACCCTCATGCCTCTGCATGAATGGAGAACCGATCCGAACCATCGATGATAGTTAATCATCACAGATGGTTCGCCCAAAAGAATAATCCCAAACTTTAATTACATTGTTTAACCAAAAATCAGGCTTGACATACCAAGCCGCCCCAATAATCTCACAAAACTCTCAAAGCTGCGCAACAGAGTCCTCTAGAAGAAGTCCTCTGGAGGTGGCTCTAACTCGTCACCAGGCACCGGGTCTGACTCACCAGGGTCAACGTCCCCTGAAGCGTCAACAGCTGCTAACAATGGACCTGCGACGTATAGTCAAAAGGGTGAGCTACATCCTAGCTCAATAGGGAACAGAACACAATTGAACATATAAATTACAACTCACATATATTCCATGATATGCCATGCATGATGTGTCTATGCAGTTACTGATGAAAACAGTTGAAAATAATCATATTTTACTGGTAGTTTACTCAGGTCTTTTAATTATTCATGAATGACACTGAAAAGGCCTAAAGCAAAACTTAACCTTTCAACTTAAGTAATCCCCGAGTAATATAGCATCGAACCCCGATGAGATACCCTTCATCGTCATCTATATAGACAGTTTTAAGCGTATTCCCTGGGAATACAAATAGTACCCAAGCCCCTTTCCCCTTGGGATTGGTGGCGGGGTTTCACTTTTCTCAATTCAACACCCCTGAGGTGTACTTACTATGTACGGATAAGCCTCCACACTGGCTTACGGTTTCGTCGCCGTATTGGTCACGGATATCCTGCCGCATCAGTCGTGGGTATCCCTCCACGTCGGTGGGGTATCCTGTCAAACCTCAAATAACAAAAATATCAGGTGCTTTACATATAATTATTCACCGTGTAAGTGTGCTATCTTATATCAGTTAGGCCTTATCAGACATAATTCAATCTTGGATACATCCCTGGGATGTATCCATTCACTTGCATCACACCTGGTGCTCTTGTTTCTTTACTTCCTCATCCCCTGGGGATGGCTCATTATGATTACTCTTTCAGATGTCACACACGCACACTTTTCACAAACTCTTAAGAAACAAAAATAGTTTGAATTGAATTCTATATCACTACATACATGCTGTTGCAAAATAAAGTACATGTTCAAGGTGTTCCCTACCTCAAGTCTCTGTTTGATCATGCATCAAGGTCCCTCGTGGCTCCTTGTGTCCAAGCTCACACGTACCACCTATGGTACAATATAGCACATGCAATACATCACTAAAGATGCAATAAGGAAGGTCCAAGACCCCCCGAGAATCTTGAAGTCAAACTAGAAATTTCAACAAAACTGGCACAGTCGATTAATCGAACTCCAAAGTCGATTAATCGAATATGATTCGATTAATCGATTCCCAAAATCGATTAATCGAAATTCAAAGTCGATTAATCGATTAATCAAAATTCCCATTCGATTAATCGAATCTCAATTCGATTAATCGAAATTCTCTACTCTATCCATTCGATTCTCAATTCGAGTAATCGAATTCCCAAAATCGATTAATCGAACCGAACTCGATTAATCGAAATTCAAACTCGACTAATCGAAATCCCAATTCGATTAGTCGATATTCCCAGACTACATTTCTCCATCCACTGGAGGTTCCCAGTCGATTAATCGACTCTAAAATCGATTAATCGAAATCCAAAGTCGATTAATCGAAACTCAGTTCAATTAATCGAAATTGTGTCTTTTGACTTTTCAACTTCTTGGCAAAAATCGATTAATCGAATCTCACTTTCGATTAATCGAAATGGCCGGATTCAGCCCCCTTTTGGGCTGTTCTTCCCAATCTTCTTCCAACTGATTTCTCTTTCTTTTCTAAGCCATTATCCTATGATTTTAGCTATTTCTAACTATAATTTAAACCCTTCAATCTATGCATTTAATTTACAAGAATTTTACCTTCAATCAATCTCCAATTGATTTGGTCAAAGGGGTTGGAAAGGCTAGGGTTCCAGCTTTGCTTCTAGCGAATCCTTCGCATCGAATCCGGTGTTAAGTGCTTGAATCCCCCTTCCAAACCGTTGCAATAACTCCTTAATCACCCACCTTCTTTACTCCTCTCTCTCTCTCTTCTTTACTCTCTCTCAACAACCAACATTGATTTTAGGGTTATTAAACCCTTTTATCTCCCCTCAAACTTGTGTATTTAGCACATGCACCGTAATAGGTGTATGTGACTTCGGATTTACATCAATCTCCACACATTCACTCGAATTCTCACATCTCATCCGTTCATCGCACCCTATGACAACTATTGAACTCTTATTTGGTCAAACCTATGACCGATCGGGCACGGATCCTGAGGTCATTGTTTAACGTGATTTTTTTCGGGATATTACATGAAGCGTGTTCATGACCAGTTTATTTTAAGAAAAAAATTCACTGTGGGACAGAAGGTACTGTTATATAACTCAAGACTCCATTTGTTTTCAGGAAAGCTCAAAACCCAATGGAGCGGTCCATTCCGGGTAAATCAGATATTTTCAAATGGAGCAATTGAATTATGCAACCTTCGAAATGAAAGTAAGTTTGGAGTTAATGGGCAACGGGTAAAACCATTTTTGGAAAATTTCATTGAAAATTTTAATGAAATTGTGTTAAGGAATCCCGATCAATCGGGATAAAAATTGATAGATCTTGAATGTCGGGCTAGCGATATTAAATTTAACGCTTCTTGGGAGACAACCCAAGTGTACAAAACATCTAAAAAAAAAAATAAAAAATTTAGGAGATCGATCGATTGACATGCACGGATTGATTGATCGACAAGGACACGATGGTCAATTGATCGACTAAGTTTTATCGATCAACCAACATTAATTGTGGGCATTTATGCACTATGACATTTTTCTGGCTGTGTCTGTATTGTCGATCAATTGACATGTATATGTCGATCGATCGACCTTAAACATCACGTATTTTCGAGGCGAATTAACTGCAACATCGTTTCATACCTGCATGCGCCGTTTGCGATCAATCGACAAGTAAGGTCGATCGATCAACTTAATCAAAAGTCAATGCATGCTTGTGAACGCACTGTTCCAACGCATGGGGAAACGTTGCATGTCAGTGTTGATCGATCGACCAAATAGGGTCGATTGATCGACAACGCTTAAAAAGGTGCATCTTAATATCGCGTCTTTCAGATCTCTGGGTCGATCGATCAATGTATACACCTTGATCGATCGACTTATACATTGCGCCCGAGAGTGGAGAGGTGGCCCTGTGTTTATTTAAAGGACAAACCGTCCTTTCTCTTCCTCATTCTCTCGAACATTCCTAGTCTTCTCCAAACTTCACTAATTTTCTCCAACATTCTCTGAAATGGTGTCATCCTCCTCTGCAAGGCTTCCTTAGCATCCAGAAGGAGTTTTTCGAGAACGACCAAAAGGTCGTTTTGCCACAAAAGAGATTTCATCTGAGTATGTGTATAATCTGCCAGCATTCTAAGCGATGCCCGAATGTGCGATTTCACTCGCGTACATTGCTGCTCTTAATCTTCAATTTCTGATACGCACCGAAAATCAACGTCTCGGAGTGGGTAGTCCGCCTGTTTTATCATAATATGCAGTGGGAGAATGCATCGGACGAGACAAATGAAGATGCCCATTTCACTGTCTCCATTGACGGCTGGAAGAGAAGCATTTACCCGGATACAATCGTAGCTATTTTTAATATTCTTACTGAGTGACCTTTGAACCACCAACTTGGCGAAGAACTTGATGTTGAGCAAGGATCAATGATATATGCAATAGCGTATATGCATCAATAGGACTTGCGACTAAATGATCGGCTCTCCCCCGTGACATTTTGTTATGGGACATTATCGTTTCTTGTAGTCTTTGCCCACGAGAACATGCATTTGTAAGAACTGGACCTCGGGTGAAGGCGTTGTATGGTGGCTACAAACGATCATGTCTCAATATTCCGTGGTTTTTGCATGATTCGATGTGGCGATGTCATGATGAGATTGTAAACCCCCCTGCTGGCGATGCCGCACTCATCTATTTTCCCCACCTGGTGATGCAACTCTTGCATTATCTTGGTTTCCCTTTTTATCTTGATGATAATATTGGGAACCTATAGTTTTATCGCTATAGGCCAACGCAGTGGAATTGAAGTATGCGTATGATGAAAAATATTGATGCACAACCTGCTCCTCCTGCCTGTCAGCGCTGACGAGTGCGTCAAGAAGACCCCGCCCCAGAGCCAGAACCAGCCCGCAATGAGGGAGTTTCCCTCAAAATCATGCAAGCTCAAATCAAATCCTTGATCGATGAATAACAGCGGCAGTATAATCAAACTCTCCGTCGTAGCCGATATGATCGGGCATTTATGCATCAGTTGGGCCAACATTTGTGGCCCGATGGCTATGACGATAAGAGGACTCGTGCAAGGCAGGCGGAAGAAGAAGAAGAAGATGATTAGGATTAGAATTTCTTTTTGCATCTGTTCTGTTAGTTTTTAGTTTTAGATTTTTTTTTAGGATTTCTGTTTTTCAGTCTGTGTAGGATTAGGTTTTGTAAAAAAAAAAAAAAATTCCATTTTCGTGTTATTTTTGCACAAAATTTTTATCAGTCGATCGATCGACCCTCTTTGGTCGATCAATCGACTTTGTAAAATTTCTTTAGATTAGTGTCTCTGTTTAGATTAACCAATCGATTAATCGACTCACATGGTTGATCAATCACAGTTATATAAAGTCAACTCATGTTGACTGTCAAATTCGATCCATCGACCATTGAAGTCGATCAATCGACTGATCAAGTTCCGAAAATAATATTAAAAAAAATAAAAAAATAAAATACGTGGATTGATCGCATGATCGATCACTTTAGTTGATCAATTGACTGATATGTTTTTCGAAAAAAAAAAATCCGTCCAAAATCTTTTGATTTTAGCAGTCTAATATTTTAAGACTCTTTTCTTTCCTTCGTAGGACTCTTTTAGAAAATCTCAAACTCTCTCTCTATTTATTTCAAACACCCTGAAAATTTTGTCTACAAATCATAAATTCATCCCCTCAAATTCATAAAATATCAATGGCCGGAAGAACCTATTATACAAGGGAAACTTTGAGGAAGATGAAAGAAACAGCAAGAAAAAGGGAAAGGTCTAGCGGATCACAAACTCCATTGGATCTCACCAACATCAATGTGACAGATCTTGATCCCATGCCTCTTCAGATTTGTGATGAGCCAGCAAGAAAGAGAACCAATAGATCAATCAAGCCCACACCAAGCCTACCATGTGATGTAGAAATGATTGATCTGGATTCGATTCCATCCCCATCTCCAATACCAAATCACCATCATCCATCCCTTCCTCTTCCTCATTACCACCACCAACTCCATTAGCGACATTCATTCCAAAATCAATCCCGAAAGAGATTGTTGATCTCATACCTATTGAAACGTGGGCAAAGTTATATCCGGCTCCTACACTTCAGGATCTGGCCACGAGTAGCATGACTAACCCATCAACCCCGCTGCCCCCTGATGTGACTCCTGATTCCTCGAATCCGGGGAGTCTCATCGAAGAGATGTGAAATTTCGCTTTTCCACAACCAAAGCTAGGGTCGGGAACTGAAACGGATGTTTGAAAGAAAAAAAAAATTGAAAGTTTTTAAAATGTTTGAGTAAATTTAGGATGTCTTAGGAATTTTAGGGTTTATTTTTAATTCTGCATATTTTCTGATTTTAGGCAGATTTAGGATTTCATATTTTATGTTTTCAATAAGTGTAATTTACAGTATTTCCTTAATAAATTTCCTTTTAGTTTCACTAATGCTTGTCACTTCCTTTGCCTTTTTGGTCTATGAGTACTCTGATTGCAAGTTTGGGGGTACTCCTTAATTTTGGTCCAAGTAGGACATTGTACTAATTAGGTTTGGGGGTGGTAATGCATTATTCGTTTAGTTTATGATTTGTGTAAAAAAAAAAAAAAAAAAGAGAAAAAATAATATTTCGGAATTAGTTGATCAATCGACTGATCTTGTCGATCGATCGACTGATTCACTTTGAAGATCCTTCCGATAAAATTTTATATGGTTGAAATGTGGAATTTAAAATTGATAAATTATAAAATCTCACCGAAAGAATATTAAATGCCATTTTATTTTTATTGCTATTAGGAGAGAAAAGTTAAGGTGAAAATTGACATAAAAATTTAAACCCACTCTTAGAAGTTATGGTGTTTGACTCAGTTCAAAAAACTACAATCATAAAAACTTATCTAAAATTATGAACTGTAGGATCTTAGTGGAGATTAAAATCCGGTGAGCTTTAGAGCTAATTTCACGTCTTTGATAAGAGTTTACATAAATTCGGAGTTATCTTTAAATACGAATTATTTTTGTATAATCTCATACATGCTGTTTTGACTTGTGACTTTGCATGATATTAAATCATTGTGCTAGAACGTGCTATATGTTTGTTCAAGACAAATAGGCAGAGTTACTATCTTTTGAGGACGTGATTGGAGGCCATCTTTGACTTGATTGTGCCTAAAATGTCCCACCTCATATAAATTTGTCCTGCTAGTAACCCTTTGAGCCAATTTGTAAAATTTACCTTTAAAAATTTCTTGATAAGCCACATTAACTTCTGATCCTTCACCATTTCTAAAAATTCAACTTTACCCTGCTCATTTATGAGAAATTAGGAATGAGGAATAAGAGAAAAGAAAGTAAGTAGAGAGGTCTTAAGTTGTGGTGATTACTGAGAATGTATGTCGAAGAAAAGAAAGGGGGAAGAAAAAAGAATGGAAAATATGAGGTGAAAAAAGTCAAAAGAAGTAAAATGAGAGAGAAAAGAAAAGAGAGTTGAGAAATATAGAAAAATAGTGAGAAAGTAGAAAAGAAAAGGAAGAGTAATAGAAAAATCAAAAGTTGATTCTTTTTTCAATTGCTCAGAAACTTTGAATCCCAACTTCCCTTTCTTTCTTGTCCTTACCTGAGTCCTATTACAACCTTATAAAAGACCTTCATGATCCGATCTTATATTAGTAACCGCCTGGTGGAGAATAAATATATGATACTTATGACATTTGATATGACATGCTTAGAATATACAAATATCTGTTCTTATGAGATTTATTTTTGTTCATTGACTTACAACGTGTTTCTTCTGTCATGTGAGACCTCTTTATTTTGTTTTGAATTGATCCCTCACATGTGTGAAATTATACCCATCATCATAGAATCTCTATTTTGAGAGTACGCCTATTGTGAGATTTGAATCAAAACATAAATCTACTCAGTTCACAAATAAGATAAATTTTCAGATAAATAAAATTCAATCTGATGATCACACGTGACACCTCGAAAGATGGGTGAGAAATTTATCTATAAATTGAAGTATTAGCTTACCTAATTATCAATGAGGATGACATGGCATGCGTATTATTTATGGAGAAAATATATAATGAGATCAAATAACAAATTCCACATAAATCAATTATATAAAATGTCTTGAAGTTTATGGGTAACTTCGCTGAAAACCCTCAGGAGACAAAGCTCCTTCACTAGGGATCACCTAGCGGTTTAAAGGCTTGTTGCATATGCTAAATGCAATCGTGCTCCCTACGAAAGTGACATTCTTTACTTTTCTTAGGTTGTTAGTTTGTTCTTCAGTTTTGTTTATCTTTTCCTTTGCTCGAGGACTAACAAAGTGTAGGTTTGGGGGTGTGATGTGCAGTGAAATATGATAATATTTCACCCCTAAAAGTTTACATTTAGCCATCCGATGAAAGCTATCTAACATGATTTGTCAAGTTTTTTTTAGTTTCAGGACAAATTGGTCATTAAATGCATTAAGGAGCACAAAAGGATGTAAAGCGAGAAGAGATTGGATCATTGAAGCAAAGCACACATGAGACCCGAACCATTTAACTAGGTCGATCGATCGACCCTTTTAGGTCGATGGATAGACATAGTCTGAAAAGATTTAAAATTTAAAATTCGAACTTTAATCTGGTCGATCGATCGACCACTTCAGTCGATCAATCGAACTCATTCAATTTAAATTTGAATTCCTGATTTGGATGATATTTAAAGGAAAATCTGAGGTTTCGGAAGGATCTGCTTCCGCTTGCATTTTTCTATTTTTTCTGTTTTTGAGTTTGCAAGGGCACTTGGTCCCAATTTCTTTGTCAGTTTTTAGTATTCATCTTTTAGACATAAGATAGATATTAATTTCTCATTTATGCACTTTCGAGGTGGAGTTGTACGAAACTTGGATTAAAGCTTTTCGTGAATATTATTAAAGCCCTTTACGGTATTTTAATGTTAATGTTGATTTATTTTTCAATAATGCTATTTACTTTTATCATGTGTGACTAGTTTTATTTAAGGATAGGGATCTAATGAATCCCATCCGAGGTATTCGCTTATTATAATATGAATGTGATGAAGATATCATATCTGTGAGTGGACTCTAATTTTATTTTGTCATGAATAACATTTCCTTGCCATCTGAGATATGGGAGCTAATCATGCCCCGTGATCTCAGATTTATAATGGAGATGTTATCCTAATCTTTGTTATCTCAGGATAAATTCTATCACTTTCTGAGGTGTGAGTGTTAATCATACACTCATGAAATATTAATCACACATCTCCTTGATCTCGGATCTGTAGTGTGAAATCTACACTGAGATCAGATTCTAAGTGCCTTCTGAGGTGTGAGTGTTAATCATACACTCATGAGATGTTAATCACACATCTCCTTGATCTCAGATCTGCACTTTAGAATTTATAGGCGTTCAGATCCCAGACATCTTTTATAAATCTCATATCTTCATCATAAATTTATATTTCATAAATGATAAACCTACGATGGAAGGATTTAGCATCCCAATCCTTACCTTTCATTTATTGTTTGAATCTTTAATTTTATTAGCATTTATCTCATTCATTGAAAGCTCTCAAAATATTAGATTAGTAGTTACTGTGGTAAATCTGTGCTTGTTCTTTTAATTAGTTGCTATCTCTCTTCTAAATTTTCTAACCAATCCTCGTGGGAACGATCTCGTACTCTGCACCCATTATCTACAAACTGATTCGTGTACTTGCGAGTACAACTTAATTTTCACACCATTTATTGTATTGAATTTATCTCCGACTTTTATTACCGTTTATTTGTGAATTTCTTGGATTTATCGCTATTATTCATATTTATGGTTACTATATTATTTCATCTTTATTTGTTAGCTTTCACGGATTTCGTAGACTCTAGCCTATCTGAAATGTGTGCGGGTCTCAAAATCCTAGGCTCTCAAGATGGGATAGAATTTTTAGGTCGTAACACTCTGTTATTCTTAATGTTGTAATTTCTAATATATCTTAATGAAATCCATTGCGTTGTTCTAAAATAAAATAAAATAAAATAAAAAATTCAAGAGCTTGCAAATATGTTGACTATCCTAATGGGCATGACTTATAAAGTTATAAGTTTAGTGATATGGCACTTTATTCAAGTGTCCCGTCCAGGTTGATGTTTCTTTACACAACCTGACCTGCCTTATATCTGCACCGAGTTCACCCAACCTAACCTGAAATGACCCGAGTTTTTTCTTAACTAGTTTAGGTCAGATTGACCTCACACAAATCAAACTCATCTCCACCCCTACGCATTTAATATATTAGGGACGTAATAAATCTCCTTAGTTTAACACGACCCAAAATCCTATATGTATACTTCTATTCTGATCCACACTAATATGAGTAGGGAGCCATACCTCCTGCAGAGAGAGAAAGTGAAAAAAGATAGGCAATTTTGATAGTCGGTGTGGGGAAAAAATGATTTGTGGGAGGTGGTGGGAAGGGGGGATTTAATATCTTTCCATCTACTTTTCTTTATACTTTCAATAAATCGATCCTTTGGGGGTCGTCTTTTGCTTGGAGGCTTCGACGTTCCATTATTCTCTTCTTATTTTTCCTTATTTTAGGGTTAGAATATGAGAGTTTTATCCTCTTCTTGGTGAGAGTCTATATTTGTTTCTGAAACGGTTTTGGTCACGAGTTTTACCAACGTATATTAGTGGCTTCGTTGTTGCACAAACACATGCACTATATCTACGCCATGAGGCATTGTTTAAAAGCTTCGGTTGAAGCAATGTGTGCAGCTTTTGGTCGGTTGGTGCCCCCGTTTCCAATGTGGTGGAAGTTTTGTGGATTGTGAGTTTGCCGATGGTCGTGGCATCTCTTCGGGTGGATCTTCGGTGTTGGTTACCAGCGGATGTTCAGGATGGTGATAGATTATCAAATTTTTACCTTACTCTGAAGGTCCCTGAATTCTATGTCATTGTTAAATGGATCTTGGATGTCATTCAATTTATTTTAATGTTAGTGATTGTAACTACCACTCATGCGATTGTGGCCCTCTACTTTGTAACCGTCCATTTGAGGATACTTATTTTTCAGTTTGTAACCGTTCTCCATTTTTAATGAAAATGATAGAAGTTTCATCTAAAAAAAAAAAAAAAAAAAACGAGTAGGGAACCATTTCTTGCACTCGGAAAGTCGTCCTTGCACCAAATTAAAAAAAAAACTTGCAAGTTTGGTGACCTCTACTATGTGAAAACACCATCTAAACCTTTTGAGTTGAAGGCCATGATTTAAAGCTATTAAGTGAAAAAGATTAGCATTGAATATAATCTTCATCATGTGGTTAAATATAGTCAAAGGCTATTATTTGATTCAAGTGTTGACTACAATGAATCATGTGATAAATATTTTGTTTTGCTCCAATCTTATACATTAAAGATCATAGATCATAAATTTCAAATCAGACTGCCCATATTACAATTTTATATGTCACATGTCCCTAAAATACTTATTCTTTAATTCGGTATAAGGGCCAACTTTCCCAGTGCAAGTGATGGGCTAATGGCTCCCATGCCATTAATAAATGAGGATTTTAGTCGGGTACAACGGTTGAACTCTAAATGGGTTCAAGCAATGATACATAATAGCATTAGGTAATTAAATTAGGGTAAGGATATTCTCACCCGTTTTCGGAATGAGTAAGACAACTTTTCACGGACAAAAGCAATTGACCTATTTGTCGGTGGAAATATATTTTTTTCATTCTTTCCCATGATAAATCTTAAAATCATGGAGCGCCTATTATACGACCACATGTTGACTCCATATAACACATATCTTCTAAAGTGATTTATATCATGGGCAAAAGAGTTGTCCTTCACTCCGAAAATGAGTGAAAAATATACCGCTTTATGTCAAATAAAAAACTCGGGTGACCAAGGAGAATAAAATCTTTACAAAGAGCAAAAGTTTTTGGAAAGAAAGAAGAGAAACGTCTTAAGCATCTCTCTAAGCGCAATCTCTGATTTTATATTAAAATCAGAGATTGCAACTGGCATGTACTTGTAGAGAGAATTTTTTTAATATAAAAGAAAAGGTAGCAATTTTTACAACCAAAGATTTTTACGACATAATTGTGATTCCACCGCTAACATTGTTGACTGCCTTGAATTAGATAATAAAGGTTGTTTTTTATTCCAATCTTTTACACACGGTAAGATGTTGATTACATATGGCAAACTTCCTCAAAGTGACTGTGATCATGGTGAACTATGGTACATTTTTATCACGGATGTGTGCCACACATAATCCACATTTGACTGTATGATATGTAGTTCATGACCTCAAGAATGTGTGCATGATTAGGATGAAAAATTACATCTAGCATTTGATTCAAAATAGTCAACGGTATGAATGGTGAAACTGTCAATTATACTGCATGAATCTTTGATTGCAAAGATTGCTATACAAAAGATAAAAGTCCACGTAGCTAAGAAATAAGCGTGTAACTATGAAAGAGACATAATTGAAGTTTGGCAATTTGTTTTAAATAATGAAAAATATTATTTGCAATTTAGATTCTAACTTCCTAATTATGGTTGCAAATAAAAATATCATTTAATTACATTATACGATTTTCAAAACAATAATCCGACTTTATAAAAAAGAAAACATATTTTTAGAGGCCCCTTCTAATTAGGAGGCTATAGGCAATCGCCTAACTTTCCTAGGGGTGAAGCTCTGGCTGAATATCATGAATGGGTAATGTTATCTGCAACTACAGATTCTTTTGTTGCAACTATATATTACATGAGTGAAAATTGTTGACTGCTTTCATCATTGGATATGAGTGATAAAGTATAACTCAAAATTATTATATAATATAATTCTATGTAAATTATATATATTACATGAGTGAAAATTGTTGACTGCTTTCATCATTTGATATGAGTGATAAAGTATAACTCTAAATTATTATATAATATAATTCTATGTAAATTATCAAATATTAAAAAAAAAAAAAAACTAATCCTAGCGAATCGAGTTCAAGTTATAGTAAGGAATTGCGAATTAGGAATCTGCATTCAAATAGAGTGAATTAGCAAACTAAGTTATAGGGTTCAACTGATTTTAAAATCCTTAGAGATCCAAAAGTGGATGTCAAATTATAAAAGTTAAAGATTCTCTTGGATCCAACGGTTTCAAAACCATTTGAACCCTATTTATAGTTCAATGGTTGGGCCTCACCAAAACCCTAATACATGGATTAGGCACAAATTCTAGACCCTAAGTATTAGACTCGTGCGATCCAGATCTATTCTACCTGAACCCATCCTACTTGCCTCCATAATTGTGCTGAGCTGGTTTAAACAGATCAACCCGATCACTGGCACACCGCATGCAAGCCATGCATCAAATTAATTAGTGAGGTGCACAGATCTCAGAGCTCTTTAATTCTGCACCAATCTCCAGGTCTATGTCCTCATGTCCTCACATGCCGTGCATTAGTGATGGATCAGTACCTCTATGCGTAAAAAAATTATAAATGCATGGAGGACAGATTTATTGACAACAAAGTGCAGGCAGGTGATGTGGCGCGACTTGACTGGCTGCACTGACCTATATTAATTAAGCCCCACCACAATTGTGCTGCACCACAGCAGCCGCCTGCACTTTGTCTGCATAAAATGTGCCGTCCATATAACACTGTCCCTATTCTTCAATTGTGTCGAGTTCCTAATTTATGGGTTGGAGGTAACAACATAACTGTAATAACCGTTCACTTTTTGGCGACTTGGCGTGCATGATATATATTTTGATCAGTTAAAGTTGTCCAATTAAAATTTCATTATTCAACCCTAAGAAACTAGCAATCCATTATTAACACCTCTAAAAAACAAAAAAAATAAATTAAATTGTCTTAATTTTTTTAAAGAAATTGATAAGCTTTAATTTCGATGATTTTTAGCATATACCCCTTCTGAGATATGCCGATATTGCATCAAACCCCTATTTTTATTCTTTAAAATGGGTATCATATTTTCTCCCACGCCCCATTTTTAGGTTTGAAAGGAGGCACACTTACCTTGGTCGGCCCACTCATGAGCCATTAATATGCGGCCCCAAAATCTCCTATTCCTGCTTATAAATAAGCCCATCCAGCTCCTCTTGCTCCTACACTTGCTATTTGCTTCCCGCCGCCGATCTTTAAAATGATGATCATCAAGACGTTTGCCAAGGCTGCTCTCTTTTTTAATAATATTTGACTTCAACATAGACCTGGATTCTTAATTCTTCATTAAGAAGTTCAACGTCGTAAGTGATTTCGCGATCTAATAACAGTCACAAGTGGGTGAATGATGATCCGTAAGACTTTGTCTTCAACAAGGACCAACTTTTGAATGGCTTCAAGCTCAATGTAGATAGCCTTGAAAGATTTATGCAAGCCGCCATATGTAGCCTTTGGTGAAGGAGTTGATGACGTTTGATTCGTCAAGCGCAGCCCACCCAGACATCTTCCACAGAGGATAGTCCATGTATTTTATAGAGGACTTCCGAATCCAAGAAAGCAACAGTTGATCAATTTGTTGCAATTGATAACACTGGTGGAGGATGAGGCTGCTGTAAATGGTGATGGTTCGAGGATCTGATCATCAAGATAGACTCATTAATTGACAGTGAAGGTTACAGTAAGTATCGGCCAATACGGAGAAAAAAATTGTATCGGTAAGTATCAGTCAATACCAATCGGTCTTTCATTTGATGGGTCTTGAATATAGCAAATTGGAGGGTTGGACATTTTGAGTGGAACATGTAGATTGAAGGTTTTCTTTATAAGAATAATTGCATCGTTTGCCACAAATCCTCCATTGGCATGCTTTAATGAGTGAATGAAAGGCCTTTTAGAAGAGTACCTTTAAATCCACCCACAGAATCTGAGTTCACCCACGCTGAAACGCGTTAATTGAATTGAATCGAGCAATGAAGATTATTTATCCTCCCAATATTTCACACGATGGATCTTGAGATTATCGGTGTACCATCAGACGATTAGTATTTTATTTCGCGTGACACACATCTCAAAAAAATGACCTTAACATCACGTGCATGCTTAAATTTGATTTTAAGGTCACTTTTATGGGTGTGCACCACATGAAATTAAAAAATCAATCATCTAATGGTACACTTGTGATCTAAAGATCGATCTCATGAAAGGTTGGGACGATAAACAATCTCTATCTATCATCTGATTCAATGCAATCATGTGTTTCAGCGTGGATGAACTCAAAGATTTTGTGGGTGGATTTAAATGTACTCCTTTCAAATGTTAGTAAATTATAATGACATGATTTGTAAATAAAGGTGAATGAAAGGCCTTTTAGAATGGTGGTAAACTTTAATGGCATTACTTGTAAATATGGATGAATGAAGGGCCATTTAAAATGATAATATTTTTAGAATGTTTGTTTCATTAAGGACAAAATAGTCCTTCCGTTCATAAACTCATGGCTAGTTAACGGCAAGGCCTATATGAAACAGAAATACAAAAATAAGGGTTACAGAATAAATACCCATAATTCAGGGAGTTTGATGCAACATCGACATATCTTAGAAGAGTATATGCATAAAACCCTTTATAAAAAGAAAAATAGGCTTTTTGAGCCCACTTAGTCCCATATTTGGACTCCCGGCTTGACGACTTGGATTGCAAAAAATGTGCGACACACACCCTATGGGCGGTAATCCCTCTAAGATGTTATAGTGGTACTATCGGGATTACATGTCATGGACGAGCAAAGAAGACGAGAGATAGATATATTGAGAGAAAGGACATTTATAAGAGACTTTTTGGGTCGACTAATCTTGCCGGTTCTCTCTCCGTGCATTTTGTGTTATTGGATAAAGAAAAGAAAACACTCCATACAATGCTCCCGTGTACTTAAAGCAGCAGAGTTTGTATTACCATAGGAGTGTAGGTTCCTTTCTCTCTCTCCTCTCTCTTTCTCTCACTCTCTCTTTCTTGCTCTTTTCAATTCAAGTTAAACAACAACTATAGTCTCTAACTCTATACTGCTAGTTTGATGTCTTCTGATTTTTAGTTTACCCGATGTATTTGTAAATGTTTCACATAACCCATTACTTCTTTTATATTATTGAGTTAGAGCTAATTACTAATTTAACTTTCAAAGTAATGAGTTGTGTGCAATCGTGGGAATGGAGACGATCCCGTCGCGACGATGCGCTCACTAACGAAATATTTAGAGTTGCCACCCGGAGCTTTTAGTGTCACGGGAAACTTAGATCATTTTTATAAGCACCGAAGTGCTACAAATATGACTTTGAATCCGGTCTACGCCAAAGGCTCTTGGGTAGGGGCTTCAGTTATCGATTGGGACTGTATTAGGCACCCAATCAACCCACTTAATGCGGTCTCTACTTATAGTTAAAGAAAAAATAGTATAAAAGAAAAGAAAAATACTTCCTCTTGCTCAAATGGGTCTTAAAATCCTATTTGTGCCTCTCCGTTCCTACCGAAAATTCGGCGGCGTAACGACACAAATGGGAGGATAGAAGAGAAACCGAGAAGGTAGAGGAATAGAGGGGAGAGCTAGAGCTCTCGAGCCCTTGTTGCATCGTTGTGGAGCCTTGCGTTGGCTTGCTTCAGTGAGCTTTTGAAGGCTTGTATGATGAGAAACGGGGTTCTAACAATTATGGCTTGATAGCTAAGAGGTAGAGAGGGAAGGCTAAGGGGTAACACACCTCTAACGTAGAGCTTTCTGGTAAAATGTTAAGGTCTAAAGGAGTTTTTGAAGTTCTGAAATTTGTATGGGAATGATGCACTAAAGGAGAGAAAGAGAAGGGATTCCTTAATCTCTTAATTATAAATTTTTTCAAGCCATTTGTAAGGGAGGGTGTCTCTCTATTTATAGGAAAAAGAGAGGTTAGGAGGGTGCTTAGAGGCAAATTGGGTTTAGCAATTAGGTAATGGGCAATCTAAGGTTTCCTAAGATTTTTGGAGCCTTAAAAAATGTGAAGAGTTGCTCTAATGGTGGATGATAGGGTGAGGCTTTAAACTGCTTAAGAAGTTGCACATAGATAATAAATGAGTGCAACAGAGCTAGCAAAATACTCCCCAAAGGTCGAGGTGGTCAACAAGTTAATCCCCAATCACGAAATTTGGCCAAAAACCACGATTCTTTTGTTCATATTTAGCGCCTTCATAGTATTAGTTCGCTAAACATATATGTAGTAAAATAATTAGTGGGCTACACGCCCATGGGGGGACCCACCTATAACTGGCGCAACTATTAGTTACACCAAATCCCTAGGGGGTTTTGCTGAATTTACCAATTTACCCTTCGGGTTCTGAATGCGATATCTTTGCATACACATCTCCGATTGGGATGATTCTTGGCCCGTTGGAAAGTTGATGACTTCTATTTTTTAATAGTATAAGATTTGATCACAGTAGAAGGTAATAGCTAGTCTCGGTGCACCACTCTTCATCCATTACTCGGGAAAGCTAGGTTTAGGTCCGGAATTGGTTCTAAGGGTCGGGATTGGTTTCTAAGGGTTCGGGAAGGTTCCTAAGGGATCTAGGGTGATTCCTAAGGGTTTGGAATAACTTCTAAGATTTCGAAAAGGTTTTTAAGAATTTTATATATGTCATCAAAAGCTCGGAGATTTGCCTCTCTCGAAATGTGTCTTGATCGGGCCTTAGGTCAAATTTGGGTGTCTACAGATGCCCCTCTTTAGTATCCGATCACTAATAATCGAATGTCGAAGAAAAGAGACATTCGAAGATGCCCAAGGCATTATTGACGGGTCTGTTGCATTCAGAATGAACTTCAAACATCAGATGAGTAACATGGTGAGAAAACGAAAGCCTTGTATGTCGGGAAAGACGATCGTTTCTCAAGGTAATCGATTCCCAAGCACTTAGCGACATTACTGGGTATAACCGAGTTAGAAAACGAGTTGTGAAAGCCCAATAGCTGGTAAAAATGGTCACTTCTTGAGATGATTTGAAAGAGTTTGATGTTCAAGATTTATTCTGAATACAACAACTCCGTAAGGAGGGTGATCAACCCACATTCAAAGATAGGCACAATGCAAGTACGTAAGGCTCCACAGTTTGTGTCCAATCATACGAGGCACTGACCGCCTCATCTGACTGGTCACGGGTGCCCCTGCTTGAAGAGGGGTTTGAGGTCTCTGGGCAAACCCATTGATCCCGAAGTTTATTTAGCACGATTACTCGAGCGGTGCGAATAAATGTCGCAACGCTTTTTGGGAGTATGTGCTGCTTTTTCAACGTGCCCTGGATCATCATGACCCAGAGTATCCAACCGTAAATGATACAGAACAGATCCGACCAAAATCGGGTGCCCACCGAAGGGGACATCTAATCCTGGTCTCTGCCGACAATGATCTTACAAGTCTTTTAACTATGCATGAACATGAACCCATTAGGAGCGATAAGCAATAAAGGTGATAGAAGTTTCGATACAGATCTCGTCCGAGTATAATTTATGAGAACAAACGACCATCCAACGTATACCCAGATGCAAGGCGTACACTTTATAGGGATACCATGCCAATACAGATTTTAAACCTACGGAAATAAGGAAAATGAACCCTTCTGCATGTATGTTTACACATAGTTTGATTGACATGTAGTTTCATTTTTAACAGGTTGGTCTCAACCAACGATTGACCTCTTTCATAATGGAGTTATCCAGACCTCAAATCTCGTAGGGCGCATGCTCGAACAGTGCAGAAGAGTCCACACCTCCAAAATAGCTCGTGATGAATTTGAAGTTAGACACTCACGTTCCTATGAATTCATAAATAGAGCGCTCATTGCAAAGATTTAGCAATGGAGTCGACTCGGTCGAAATATTGACCGTTTGACCAGGATTGACATCGTTGCTCCTACTTTGAAGTAGGATCCCAAAAATCTAAGGTGTACCCTAGAATTAGGGCGTTACTATAGCACAATTGTGTTGCTGATAAAGTATTAACATTTTATCGCATCGGAATACACATGTGTGTCCAATCATATGAGGCATAGACCGCCTCATTCAACTGGTCACAGGTGTCCTAGCTTGAAGCAAGGTTCGAGGTCTTTGGGTGAACCCATTGATCCCGAAGTTTATTTAGCACGACTACCTGAGCGGAGTGAATGGATATCACAACGCTTTTTGGGAGTGTGCGCTATTTTTTCAAAACATATATCTTTGTTATTTTATGTGGGAAATTTTTGACATTTTTAGTTTTTTATCATTTTATGTGATTTTTAGATTTTTTTGAGTTATCATTTTACGTGATTTTATTTATTTATTTTTACTTTAAAGTTATCATTTCATGTGATTTTATTACTTTATTACTTCTATTATTTGATGCGAATTATTTTTGGGATTTTCTTTCATCTTTTTTTGTTGATTTTGAGATTGTTAAGTTGTCATTTTATGTGGTCATTTTAGAGGATTTTTTTTGGTTTTTTAGAACTATTTTTTTATGTGAATTATTCTATCATTTTGTGTGAGTCATTTTATCATTTTATGTGAATTATTTTCGACTTTTTCTGTGAGGATTTTTTCATCATTTTTCTATGTAGGATCGGGGCGCCTATTGCTCTCAGTCCATTTTATTCTTAGCATGGCTTCTTGGGTAAGTCGAATGAGGAACGACATACTGTTTGGGGGCGCGTGCATCTGCCGGGGGAAACAAAACAGAGAGATGGGGTACCGGGTTATACATCTGACCCGCACTAGGCCCGACGGCCCGCTTATAAGTGGCTAGCGCAACTATTAGTTGCGCCAAGCCAAAAGCAAGCTTAAAATGGCCTGGCGTAACTAATAGTTGCACCAGGTATGATAGGGTTTTGGATTTAAGCAGCCCAAGTTCGGGCTGCCAGTGTGTTTTTTTGAAATTGCCCTCTTCCCCCTCTCTAAACTGAAAATCAGATCTTCCCTAGGGTTCCTTTACATCGCCTCTACGGGTGCCCCATTGCCGGCATTCGCTTGCGCCATTTAATCGTTCGAATCACGCTAGATCAAAGACCCCTTTCTTCTTCACTAGGTAATCATTAAAAACCTCTCTTTCTTGATTTTTCTTATTTTTTTCTTCTAAATATGGCTATGATCTTGCATTCCTTGATGAGTAATGGTTTATTTTTATTATATGCTTGTTTATTGATGATGTGTTGGCAATTTTTTCATGAATGGTGCCCTATTTTTGTTATTTTATGAATTTTATTGGTGCCTATATATATATATACTCTTTTTATTTTATTTTTATATAAGGACATTTTATTCTTGTTTTTGGTTTTTTATTTTGAATCATAAAACAAGGATTTTGGGTTTTTGTGTTTGTTTTTTTCGACAATTAATTAGAAAAAAAAAAGATTTTTGGTTTCTTTTTTTGAATTTTAATTAGGAAAAATGATTTTTGACTTCTCTTAATTTTAAGAAAATAAGGGATTTTATATATTTTTTATTGTTTCAAAAATTAACTAAGGCACTAATTTATTTATTATTTTTGTGTTGGTTTTTTATTTTATTTTATGGGCACGAACTAAGGGTTTTTTTTTTGAAGTTTTGTTTTTTCTTAAAAGAAAAGCATTTCTTTTTCGGTTTTTGATTTTTATGAGCATAAAAGAAAGAAATTTTTTTTGTTTTAGGTTTTGATTTTAGAAGCATAAGGAAGTGATTCTTTCTTCTATTTTTTTTTTCTTGTTTTTCTAAGCCTAAAAGAAGGACCTAAAAAAAATAAGACTTCTCTCTTTTTTTCCTTTGGTTTTGGGTTTTTTTTTTTTTTTTTTTAAGAACATAAAGAAATGACTTGATTTTTTTTTGTTTTTGCTTTTCTAAACATAAAAGAAGGGCTTTCTCTTTGGTTTTGATTTTTTGAAGTATAAAGAAATGGTGATGGTTTTTTTTTTTTGTTTTAACTTGCTTTATTTTTAAACATAGTAAAAGGGACATTTGTTTTATTTTTATTTACTTTTGAAGATAAAAAAGGCAGATTTTTTTTTGCATTTTCAATCTAAAAGGGATATTTTTTTTGTTTATGTATGTATCTTTATTTTCTGAAAATGAACAGAAAGAGGGTTAGTATACTTACCTTTCCTTGGTGTGTAGCATAAAAATAGTTCTTTATCACTGATTTGTTCTTATGCGATTGTTTACTGTTGCCCCAGAATGTCCGGCGACGAAGAATATGTGCCTGAGGAGGGCCATGAGGAGGGGCCTGAGGTAGTCTATGGCCCGCGGGGGGAGTAGTTCTTTACGATAGATTGTAAGGCAGGTCCCTGGCTTGAGATGCAGGGTGAGGCCGCTCGAGTTGGCTTCCTCCACCAACAGTACATTCACATCTCAAATTTCGGCATAGCGGGCAAGGTAAAAGATAGGTTCAGTTCTTTCTTTCTTTGTGCAACTTTTCTTTATTCTCAAGATCTGATGCAATTTTCTCTTTTGACGCAGGACATGCCCTCTATTGTATTTCGCGGGGGGTGGTTGGATTTTCATGATTTCTACCGCTATGTTCCCCCTGTAGTGGAGTTTTTGCTGGGGCAGATGGGCTTTGGGGAGTTTCTGTCTTGCCCCCCTATGAGGGTCAATGCCGTGTACCTGAAGGCACTGATAGAGCGATTCCGTCTCGAGACCATGACCTTCGACATGCCCCATGCAGAGATGGCACTGACGCCCATAGATTGGGCAATGATTACTGGCATTAGGGTAGGGGGCATACCGATAGCCAGTCTTACTGTGCTGAACAAAGAAGACATCATCCGATTGATAGGGGCTTATCCGCCTCGTGGGCAGATGCATGGCACTGAATTTAAGATGGGGTGGCTATTCGGGCTCTATGCGGCTGATGAGTTGGTGGGCCTAGGCCAGCCAGATAGGGCGCTTTACATTACGCCCGAGCGGGCGATCATCTTGGCTCACATCACTCTCTTGCTCCTACCGGGTAAGACCCTCTTTACCAATGCGAGCAGGGTTGAGTTAGCTTGGCGTTGCTGAGCATTATGGACAACTGGCTTGACATCCATAGGTACGGCTGGGGCGGTCGGGTACACGTGGTTGATGTATGTCGTAGCCTGGGTGACTACCGGGAATGCCAAATTTGTTGTCGGCTTTTGGGTGACATTTGAGGTAATTCCTAACTCTTTTGCTTTTGTCAGTTTTACTAGAATGGTTCTTTATGCTACTGACTTGTTCTTTTGTGCATTGCTCTTCTCAGGTATGGGGGTACCATCACTTTCATCCTGGATGCCCGCTTCTCCACTTATATGCATATACCTACCCTCTTCTCAGCAACTAGAGCTAAGCCCGACGCCGCGACGTGGGCATGAAGCACCTGGAGATGGGCTTGAGGTCCTAACTTGACCTGATGGTCCCTGAGCGGGTAAAGCACTTTTCAACTCTGTTTATTCCAGTTCAAAAATTTTCCCTGATTTATTATGATGCATGTCTGATTGATTGGCCACCTCTTGACTTGGATAGATCCTTCACGAACTGTACCTCACCTCCATTTTCTGGGATCTAGCAGCAGTAGGTCCCTCACGCCTATTCAACAACCGCCATGTTATTTTCTTCTATTGGGCGTGGGCTAGGGCTTACTACCTAGGGGAGCGGGTGATGCATCAGTACCAGGGCTATCATGCCATACCCATGGACCCTCCCGCGGATGTTTTGAATCCTGTTGGCAGCATTGAGGAGCTCACTGTAGCCTTCCTCCATAATGGGTTTCCTACCAATGCCCTTCTTATGCCCGAGGATTTTCATAAATGGTACGAGTGCCTATTGTATCGGTTCATCCTGCCGCACTTCGTCCCTAGCGCCAACTTCCTTGCTTTCGATGGCTCGTGCGCTCAGGTAATTCTCCTTTCCTTTTTTTAGATTAGTCCCCTTTCTGTTTTAATTCAGCTTTTGGTTCTACTGAGCAAATTTCTATTTTGTTCATAGTTTGCTGATACTTCTAGGGCAGGTCCTTCAGGTGCGGGTCCCTCGGGTGAGGGTTCTTCAGGAGCTGGCCCGTCGGGTACCTCTCATGTGGGGGCCCTTGGTGGTGGTCCGCCTATGGTCTATGGGACTTTCCGACGCCTTGACGATAGCTTTCTCTCGGACCTATGTGCCGATATGGATAAGCAGGCGTGCATCTCCGCTAAAGCGACCCGGGTCCCTCCTCTTGAGGTGATTCCAAGGGTAAGCCCTCTTACAACCATTCTTCCTTTGCCTTGGCTTCTTTTGTAAAGGCATGTGTCTTGTAATTGCCCTGGTAACTGACATCCTATCCCTCTGAATGCAAAATTTTGACTTGGCTATGGAGTATGCAGCGTATCACCATAACATCGCAGAGCTCTGGGAGGTGGAGGCGGTGAGTATTCTGCTGCTTCGCTTTTTCTCTATTTCACTATCCTTGGTTCCTCAATTGATCTTGATCTTTGATTTTGATTTTGACTTATAGCGTGCGCGTGCCAAGGGGTCGTGCTCTTTGCTCAGCCGGATTTCGCAGGCGTGGTCCCGTGTAGGAGACATGTGGACCTTCCAAAGCTCCTCATGTCGGCGAAGAAGTCGAAGGGCACCAACAAGGATTAGGCCCTAGTTTTTGCATTTTGAACAATTCAAACATTTAGCACATTTTTTTTGGGGGATAATTTTGGGATGTTTAAACAGATTATGATGGATGATTGTATATTTGCTTGGATGATTTTTTTTGCTTGGAAACATTTGGTGCTATACCTTTGATTGCATGTTAACCCTTCCTTGCATATATCCATCTGGCTGCCTGCAGGATAGTCTTAACAATTGCTCATGAAAGTGACCCTCGAGGTCGCATGCCTTGGTGCCTTTTTATGTTTGTGAATGTTTCTTTAAAGCAGAAAATAGGTGAACAGGTTAACTGGCAAAGGGGCCAGCAAAGGCCTACAAAAAACCCCAAAAAACTCAGAAAAATGGTGTGGAGGGGGGATTTGTGTTGGCACAACTATTAGTTGCACCAGACTTAAATTGGGGACTTTTGTACTGGCGTAACTAATAGTTGCGCCAGTTTTGGCCTGGGGAGCTGTGGGGCCTTATTTGCCCGAGACAGTCCAAATTCCCCCTCTTTTCTTTTTGACTCGGCCTTTTTGACTGATTTTTCTTCTCCTTACTTTCCTAAGGGTGGGTCCATCAACATACATTGAATTTTATATTCTTGAAAGATCTTTGTACGTCTGTGGACCCGCTTTCCAATCCTCCCTTACATGGAGGGCTTGGGACCAATTTATCCCTTTATTTGGGTTGGGGCCCAATTTTCTCAAAAGTTGGCATGAGAGCTTGAATGAGAGTGAGCTCGCCGAACTTGAGCAGCTTGGACTATCACGTCTTTCCCTCTTTCTTGAGGTTCCTCCACGGTGGGGCCTACTTCATGCAGCAGCTTCTTTTTGGGATACAAATGCTCATGTGTTCTGTTTTGGGAAGCTGAAGCTAACTCCCACCCTTGAGGAGCTATCCAATTTATCCGGCTTGAAGCTTCACAAAGGCCTGGCAAGAGTCACGCCGAAGTCGGGCTACTCCAAATCTATTCACCTTACCCTCGGTTTGAAGAAATTTGAGTACGAGAAAAGTTTCGTTGGAGGGCCCATAAGGTGTTCGATTAAATTCCTCAAAGAACTTTTTGGTGACGAAAGTCTTTGAAAATTGTCGATTAGGAATATCTTTAACAAGAAATCCTTTTCTCTCAGTCTCATTTCAGAAGTCCTTTTCTTTACTGGGGGAGAGAGCTCCTCTCTAGCTCTTTGTGATATTTTGATCGAGTTGGTAGAGGGCCGATCGGTGATGCACTTGGTCCTTGTCGAACTATACCATTGCCTTGATGCATATGCTCTGGGCAATGTGGAGAGCCTCAGGGGATGTCCCTTGGTAATCCAGGTCGGTTTGGGTGAGCATCTCACTATCTTGGGACCCGTTCCATGCTTTTACATCGCCCGAGGTGAGGCTGCTCAATGCTTTTTAGGTAGGTGTCACTTGCTTCCGCAAGGCGATTCGTTAGCTTTGAAGCTTTGGTTGACTGACGCCGAGCTGATATGGAGGCTTCCTTGGTTGGACCGAACCTTTCCCATAGTTCGTTCTAGGGACCATGAGGGTACTACCCTCCTAGGATTGACTGGCAGTATCTTCTACTTCCCATTCTGGGTGTTGCGTCAGTTCGGCTGCTCTCAACAGGTGCCTTGTGAGACAAAGCCCCCTCTATGTGACTTGATCTTTTCTAGGGGGTCCTCTGGGGACATAGATCGAATTGATGCTCTTTAGGAGACGCGTCAGTCGACACTGATGTGTGATATAGAGCAGGGAGATTTAGTTCAGTCTTCCCCTGAGTACGAGACTTGGCTATTGGTTGAGCAGCCTGCTGCTGATCATCTGAATCAGCCGGAGAGTGTTGATGTGGGAGGCCCCTGGCCGAAGAAGGAGACGGTGCTCCGAGCCCGCATTGAGTTGTTGACTGATGAGAAGAGGGTTCTGTATGAGCTTTTAACACAAGAGAAAGTTAGAGTAGGGATAGCAGAGAGCGAGGTTCTTCGTCTGAAAGGATCTTTGAGTGTTGCCCTTAGAGCCACTGATGCTTCTCGGAAGAGGTACAGGAGTTTGCATGGTTGTTGGTTGACCGAGCGGAATGTCCGGGAGGATGGTTTTCGCGCTGAGATTAGTGCCTTGAAGCCCGAGCTGGGCCATTGATTCCTTCCTGCACATATAACTTTTTACACAGATCAGATACACAGAAAAGGGGCATAAGAAACCCCTTTACATATTTTCTGGTATACATATTTGGTATACATATTTTTTTTTTTTTTTGCTTCCGTAAAAAAGAAAGAAAGAAAGAAAGAAAGCTAGACATCACACTGGCTATTTTTTGGGATGTGTGCAACTGTGCAGTTGTAAATGGAAAAGAGAGATCTATTATATTTACAAAGACCCTTTTTTTTGTTTTTCTTTTTTATTAATGGGTCTCTTTAACAAAGAGGGCTTTCTGCCCTGTTCTTTATTCTCTCTTTTGTTTGTTTTGATGCCTCAATCACAGGGTGAGATATCGGGTTCCCTTTTGAGCATGGTCGAACCCTTTTTTAAATGGTCGGGTCTGAGGGAGTTTCAGCAGCTTTATCAAGACTGGAGCGTCAATCCCTTTGGGCTGAGTCAAACCTTTCTCCTTACCTTGAGTCATACGTTTAACGAAGTAGTTTTCCAAAGACAATTTTGGTCGGGGTCTGATTTGAACTAACATGAATGGCCCAGTCAGAAAAAGGGGATCAAAAAGAGTAACCAAAAGGGGCCTCTCAAACATCAATTTTATCAATCAATTCAAACCTTTCCTTTTAATTTTTTCTTTTAAAACTTTTTTTTGCTCATAACGCCCAAGGTGGGTTCGTCGTGCCTGTTTTGCCCTTTTTTTACCCGTGGCGCCCTTTCGGGTTTTCACCACATCCATGGGTTTAGCTCTCTTACCCCAAGCGCCATTTCGAATTTTCACCTGGTCTGCACAAACTCGTTGTTTTTACTCGTAGTGCCCTCTCGGGTTTTTACCATGCCCGGCTTGCTTTGAGCTTGTATTTTTATTTTATTTTCCTTTTTATTTCTTTCATCATTTTTTTTAAAAGCCACGATGTGCAATCATGGGATTTTTGACGATCCCGTCACGACGATGCGCTCGCCAACAAAAAACTTAGAGTCGCCACTCGGAGCTTTTGGTGTCCTGGGAAACCTCGATCATTTTTATAAGCACTAAAGTGCCACAAATATGATTCTGAATCCGGTTCACACTAAAGGTTCTTGGGTAGAGACTTCGGTTATCGATTGGGAAGGTGCTAGGCACCCAATCGACCTGCTTAATACGGTCCCTACTAATGGGAAAAACAAAAATAATATAAAAGGAAAAAAAATTGCTTCCTCTTGCCCAAAGGGGCTTAGAATCCTATTTGCGTCCCTTCGTTCCTACAGAAAATTCGGCGGCGTAACGGCACAAATGGGAGGATGGAGGAATGACCAAGAAGGTAGAGGAATAGAGGGGAGAGCTGGAGCTCTCGGGCCCTTGTTGCACCGTTGAGAAGCCTTGCGTTGGCTTGTTTTAATGAGCTTTTGAAGGCTTGACTGGTATGGAATGGAGTTCTAACCTCTAAGGCTTGCTAGTTAATAGGTAGAGAGGGAAGGTAAATAGGTAGCATACACCTAACCTAGGGGATTTAAGGTGGAAAATATCACTCAAAGGAGGTTTTGGAATTCTGATTTTTGTGTGGGAATTATGCACCAAAGGGAGAAAGATCTTCTCACTTTAAGCTCTTTCTCTCTTAGGTAATTTTCTCAACCTTTAACCCAAGGGGAGGGGGGCTCTATTTATAGGAAAAGGATAGGTTGGGAGGCTACTTAGGTGCTAATTGGGATTAGCAATTAGGTAATCTCTAATTTAAGGTTTCCTAGGATTTTAAGAACTTGGAAAGGTGTGAAGGTGGTTTTAATGGTAGATGATTGATTGGTGTTTCAAATTACTTAAAGGTTCTAAATAGGCACTAAAAGGGTGATACAGGACTATCAAAACACACTCCAAGGATCAAGGTGGTCAACAAGTCAAATCCCAATCTCAATTTTTGAGGCAAAAACCAGAGGTCACTGTTAGTGCCAAGCCATTTTTGGGCACAAAATTGCTTGGCGCAACTATTAGTTGCGCCAAGCCAATAGTTGCGCCAAGCCAAAATCCTGCAAAACTGCTCGGTTTCAATCACCATAACATTTGCTATATAACTCCGATTGAGGCGATTCTTTGCTCGTTCGAAAGCTGGGGAAGTCTTCTTTCCAATGGTATATTACTTGATAGTAGTAGAAGATTTCAGATAGTCCTGGTGCACCACTCTTCATCCATTGCCCGGAAAGGTTAGGTTTAGGGTTTAGAAGGGGTTCTAAGGGTCGGGATTGGTTTCTAAAGGTTCGGGGTAAATTCTAAGGGATTTCGGATGATTCCTAAGGGTTTGGGAAGGTATATAAGGATACCATACTTTCCATCAAAAGCTCAGAGACGCGCCTCTCTGAAAATATTTTTCAATCGGGCCTTGGGCCAAATTTGGGTGTCTACAGATGCCCCTCTTTGGTATCCCATCACTAATGATCGAATGCCCAAAACAAAGACATCCGAAGAGGCCCAAGGCATTACTGACAGGGCCGCTATATTCAGAACGAACTTCAAATATCAGACGGGTAACATGGTGAGAAAACGAAAGCCCTGTATGCCAGGCTAAACATCCGTTTCTCAAGGTAATCGGTCCCCAAGCGCTTAGTGACATTACTAGGCATAACCGAGGTAGAGAGAGTTGCGAAAGCCTTGTATGCCAGGCCAAATATTCGCTTCTTAAAATATTTTAAAGGTATTTAATGTTTAAGATTTATTCTGAATACAACAACTTTGCAAGTAAGAGGGGTGATCGACCCACATTCAAAGATAGGTGCGAAGTAAACATACGCAAGGCTCCACAGTTTGCGTCTAATCCTACGAGGCATTTGATTGCCCATCTGACTATTAGCGGGTGCCCCTGCCTGAGGCAGGGTTCGAAATCTTTGGGCGAACCCATAGATCCTGAAGTTTATTTAGCATGACTACCTGAGCAGAGCGAATAGAGGTCGTAATATTTTTTGGGGAGTACGTGCCATTTTTGAAAACGTGCCCTGGATCAACATGACCTAGAGCATCCAGCTTCAACTACCTTGATCAGGTCCAACCAGACATTAGGTATCTCCCAAAAGGGACATCCAAGCCTAGTCTTTGCCAATAATGATCATAAACATTATTTAACTATGCATAAGCATGCACTCATTAGGGGCGATAAGTAATAAAGGTGATGGAAGCCCAGACCCGGACCTGCCTGAGTACAATTTACGAGAACAAACAACCATCATACGAGTACCTAGATGCATGGCGTATACTTTATAGGGATATCGCTACCAATATAGGTTTTAAGCCTGTAGAAAATAAAGGAGAAACGAACCCTTCTGGATGCATGGTTGCACATAGTTTGATTGATACGTAATCTTGTTCTTAACAAGTTGGTTTCAACCAACAATTGACCTTTTTTAACGGAGTTATCTAGACCTCAAACCCCGTAGGGCGCGCACTCAGACCGTGCGGACCAAGAGCCCACACCTCCGAAAAGTTCGTGAAAAATCTAAAGCTTAGACTCTCACATTCATATGAATCAAAGACAGAGCGCTTAGCTCAACAATTTGGCAGTGGAATCGTCCTGACCGAAATATTGACTGTCTGATCATGATTGACACTGTTGCTCATACTTTGAAGTAGGATCCATGGATCCAAGGTGAACCTTAGACCTAGGACATTAGTTTTGCACAGCTGCGTTGCCGATAAAATATTGATATTTTACCACATTGAAAACACGCATGTGCATAGCCGTGTGTTACAAAAAGTTCAAATGAAAAAAAATACAGATTTCTTTCTTTCTTTTTCAAAATGATTTTCTCTTTTTTTTTTTAATAGACTTGACGTTAGTGGTGAGATGCTTCATTTGATTTGTCCATCGCTGAGAAGTTGCCTGCTTCGAGGCTTTGGACCGTGTGATATTCCTGCATATTCTCGAGAAAACTTCAGTCCCTTTTCTGCTTATCTAAGTAACAAATGTATCCTAATTAATAGAAGGAGAAACAAACTTTTACCTATATTTTTTCATTCTCAAGATTTATATATATTTTTTAGATTTTTATTTTTAGAGACTTTTTTTATTCTTTTTCTTTAATTTTGAGATGGAAGTACAATGCTGTAACTATGTACATGAGAAAGAGTAGAAATATATACACACATTTTTTTTGTATTTGAATTTTTCTTAATTTTTTTGTTTTTTTATTTTTTTTGGCTTTTCTTCTTCTATTTTTTTTTATGACGCCTTATCAGTGAGGTAAAGTCACGGGTCCCATTTTGAGCATAGCTAAACCCTTTCATATGGTCGGGCCTGAGTGAGTTTCAGCAGTTTCACCAAAGGCAGAATGTTAATCCCTTTGGATTGAGTCAAACCTTTCTCCTTACCTTGAGTCATACATTTGATAAAGTAGTTTCACAAAGACAATTCTGGTCAGGACCCGTCTTGAACTAACATGAGCAGCCCAGTCGAAAAATGGGCAATAGGGAGAGTAACAAAAGGGGGGGTTCCTCAAACATCAATCAATCATTTCAAACCTTTTTTTTTTCTTTTTAATCTCCTTTTTTACCCATGGCGTACTTTTGGATTTTCACCACATCCATAGGCTTAGCTCTCTTACCCCAAGCGTCCTTTCGAGTTTTTACCTGGTCCGTACAAACTCGTTTTTTCCCGTAGCATCCTTTCGAGTTTTCACTACGTCCATCTTGCTTTAAGCTCGCATTTTAATTTTATTTTTTTCCTTTTACATTATTTTTTTAAAAGTCACGACATAGACGTCGATTTTATCATAGCCGGCTGGATGGGGCTCTGGTGTCGTCTCACAATTCGGCTTGTGTTGACTTAACAGATGGTATGATTGCTTGTGAACTTGAAAAGAGGGCTTTCTTCAGGGTGTAGCTTGGCCATGGGTTAGGTTAGGATTTGAAGGTATGTTGGGCTAAATAGTATCTTGATATGGCTTTAGTTTTTCTCAACATTATACTTCGATGGGGGATTTTACTGTACACACACCACGATTCTATTTTTTTTTTCTTTATCTTATTTCAGGCAATCTCTTTTTGAGGTTTTGCTTTTTTGATTTTTTTGGATTTTGATGGTAACTTTACTTCCTCTCATTTTTTATATATGTACACACATTTTCTTTTCTAGGGAAGTGGTTCATTGAAAAAAAGGCCTAAGCTCAAAATAGGATAGCAAAGGATATCATCTTTTTTAGGGATGCTTTTTGGCTACTGTGCTTGGAATGATGGCCTCTTTTGGGTGGTTCTTAAGCAGTTACATATCTATTTCACCAATACTTACCTTATCGTGATAGACTAAGCGTAGAATCGTCGAACGTATCCAGCGTTGATGGGCTCAGGAAGATGATCTCCGTCCATGGTGGCAAGGCAGATGGCGTATTCTAGTAGCACCTCTCGAACGACATAAGGTCCTTCCCAGTTCGGCTTGAACTTCCCTCTCGGATCGGCGTGGAAGAACGGGAAGATCTTCTTCAATACAGTGTTTCCTTCCTTCAGATCTCAATCACGGACACATTTATTGTAAGAGCGTGCGATTCACCCCTGGTAAACTTGAGTGTGATACAAGGCTAGGAGTCTCTTCTTGTCCAATAAGTTCAATTGTTCGAAGCGGGATCTCTCTCTCTCTCTCTGTACTTCGAGTAAGCCTAATTTCATAAGGATTCAGAACGAGGGTACTTCAACCTCAACCGATAGGACTGCCTCGGTTCCATACATAAGGGAGAATAGTATTGCCCCTGTAGCGGTACGAATCGATGTTCTATAGGCTGACAAAGCAAACGGCAATATTTCTCTCTAATCTCGGTAAGTGACGACCATCTTCTCAAGGATGAGGATGATCATCTTGTTCGCAGCTTCCACGACTCCATTAGTTTGAGGCCGATAAGGTGACAAGCGATGGTGCTTGATTTTGTATTGTTCACAGAAGGCTCGGATGTGCTTATTCGCAAAGTTTGTGCTATTGTCCGTGATAATATCCTTGGGTACTCCAAATCGGCACACAATATTACTCTTGAGAAATTTATCGATGTGACTGGCTGTGATGTTGGCATATGACGCTGATTCTACCCACTTGGTAAAGTATTTAATGGTGACGAGGATGAACCGATGTCCGTTTAATGCTTTCAGATTAATCATTCCGATGACATCAAGGCCCCAAGTAGTAAATGGCCAAGGAGTGGTCATGTAGTGTAGATCGATGGCAGGAGCGTGTATCAGACTGGAGTGTTCCTGACACTTGTAGTATTTCTGAACATGTTTGTAGCAATTTGATTCCATAGTGGTCCAAAGGTATCTCTGTCGTAGAATTTTCTTAGCAAACATGTGACCGCTGACATGGGCTTGGCATACTCCCTCATGGATCTCCTTCATGATATTGATAGCTTCACTTTCTGTAAGGCACGTGAGTAAGATATTATTGTAGGATCACTTATAAAGGCATTCTCCAGAAATGACGTAGCCTGTCGCTAGACGTTGAATGGTTCGTCGGTTCGTCTTGGACGTACCCTCAGGGAAAGTTAATGTCTTGAGAAAATTCTTGATATCTGAGAACCAAGGTGCTCATCATCAAGCTTTGTAGGTTCCTCAATCTGGAGGCAGAAGGTCGGCTCATTCCTTTGCTAGATCATGATTGGGTTCATCTCAGCACCATACGGGATTTCTATCATTGATGCTAACATCGCTAATACATCGGCAAAGTGATTTCTTATCCGGGGGACATATGAGAATGTCACGTCTCGAAAGCAAGTTATCAGATCCTCGAGATGCTCATGGTAAGGGATCAATTTCTCGTCTTTCGTCTTCCAGTCACCATTTGTCTAGCATATGATTAACTGTGAATCGCCAAACACTCAGAGGTGAGTTATATTTAGATCGAGAGCCGCCTGCAGACTAGCGGCACAAGCTTCATATTCGGCCATGTTGTTAGTGCAAGAGAAGTTAAGTTTGATAGAGACTGGTACGTGGGATCCTTTCGGTGAAATCAGAATGGCACCAACTCCTTGACCCTCGGCATTTGCTGCCCCGTCAAAGTGAATTACCCATGATTCTTCTGCTTCTTCAGTATTGTCTTCCGTCATGAAAAGGATGTACTCATCGGGGAACTCAGTACTCAAAGGCTCATAATCTGGCAAAAGATTGTCAGCAAGATGATCGGTGAGTGCCTGCCCCTTGATCGACTTCTGAGTGACATATGTGATGTCAAACTCAGACAATAAAAACTGCCATTGTGCAGTTCGTCCAATGAGAGCCGGCTTCTCGAACAGGTATTTTAACGGATCCATGCGGGCTAGGAGTAGCACGGCTTGGGATAGCAGGTAGTGGCGAAGCCTCTGAGTAGCCCTTACAAGAGCCAGGCATGCTTTCTCTAGATGAGAATAGTGCGTTACATAATCAATAATCTTCTTGCTCAGATAGTAGATGGCCTGCTCTCTTCTTCCTGTCTCATCATGCTGTCCTAAGACACATCCCATCAAAACTTCTTTCGTGGAGAGATACATCAAGAGTGGTCTTCTCAGCTCGGGTGGTACCAAAAGAGGTGGGTTAGGGAGGTAGCTTTTGATTTTATCGAACACTGCCTGAAAATCGTCGTTTCATTCAAGGGGTGAATTGTTCCTTAGTAGCTTGAAGATCGGCATACAGATTGGAGTTAGTTGTGCAATGAATCGACTGATATATTGTATTCTGCCCAAGAACCCTCTAACCTCTTTCTCAGTAGACGGTGGCGACATTTCAGTGATGGCTTTAACTTTGACTAGGTCAACCTTGATCCCTCTCCTGCTGACGATGAATCCTAATAGTTTCCCTGACATGGCGCCAAATACACTTTTGTGGATTCAAACATAATCTGTACTTTCTCAGCCTCTGAAATACCTTCTGGAGGTTTACCAAGTGATTGCTTCGCTCTAGTGACTTGGCTATCATATCATTGACATATACTTCAATTTCTCGGTGCATCATGTCATGAAATAGTGCGGTCATAGCTCTTTGATATGTTGTACTGATATTCTTTAGCCCAAATGGCATGACTCGGTAGCAAAAGGTTCCCCACGGAGTGATAAACACCGTCTTCTCTAGATCTATCTCTGCCATCTTAATCTGATTGTATCCTGAGAATCTGTCCAAGAAAGAAAGCTTCCCGTGCTTAGCAGTATTATCGACCAAGATGTCAATGTGCGGTAACGAAAAATCATCCTTCGGGCTCGTCCTGTTCAAATTGTGGAAATCGATACACATGCAGACCTTTCCATCCTTCTTCGGCACAGGTACAATGTTGGCTAGCCACTGCGGGTATTTAGATACCATGAGAAACCCCGTGTCATACTGCTTGATGACCTCATCCTTGACTTTCAACATCCACTCGGGTCGGAGACGTCTCAGCTTCTGCTTAACCGACTTTATATCAGGATAGAGAGGCAACTCATGCTCGACCAAATCGGTGTCCAGACCAGGCATGTCCTCGTATGACCAGGCAAAAAGTTCTTGGTATGATCGAAGAAAGTCGATCATGCTTTTTCTTTCTTCGGGAGATAGCGACATTCCGATCTTGGTAATGCGGGGAATCTCCTCAGTCCCTAGATTAACGTCCTCAGTTTCCTCGACAATGGGAGTAGGGCCATGCTCAAATTCGATAAATCGGTCGAAGAGCTCATTGGGGAGCTCCTCTAAAGGGATATCCTCATCCAGACTCGTAACCCCTACCTCTCCTTGTATTTCTACAGGGAAGGGGTCGATTTTACGTGGGACGGGTATTTCAATTAAGGCATTTTTTGCGGGATTTTATCTGAAATTTTAAATGACAATATTTTTGAACTTTATCTTTTTTTAATGTTTTTAGAATTTTATATTTTTCTAATATTTTTGTGGTTTTGTATTTCTTTATAGACAGACCCTTGGTAGTGCAAGTCTGTGTATATACAAGGTATTGCCTGCCAAGGGCTTATCTCACTTTTTATAGGTTATTTTTTTTAGGAAGCATGTGCCATATGTTAGGCCACTCCCTGCTTCCAGGGTTTGGGACAAAGATGCCCAGTTGCATACTTGAGAGGCCACTTCTTTACCTATTTGGATGGAGGGTGCTGACTGATATGGCTCTTTGGAGTCAGCCTCCATCATGTTGATCTCCATTTCGTCTGAGATGATGCCCTCAAATTATAATACGCTTTTATGGTGATTCACCACAAGGGGAGTTTGTTCGGGTACCGGCCGTAGTTCCTCAAAGAGGGATAACGCGGCCAAGTCCATCTCTAGGCTTGGAAGGGTGATGTAGGGTTTGGTGGGGTGAACTGGTGGGGTGAACTGGTGCTGTAGCCTTGTGTGGGGTTAATCGAGTTTCCCCATTTCGGTTAATTTTTACAACCCCGACGCTTATGAATGAATTTTTGATGTGATGCCTGGGACGGGGTTTCTCTTCTATGTGGATCCCCTTGGCTTTTGCAGCCGCCGTCACACGAACTTTCTCCTTAGCCTCTTTTACTTCTTCTTCTGTGGACTTGTAACCAAGCCCAAATCTGTCCTTCTGACCCCCCTTGGCTGTGACGGGTTCCTTTCTGCCTTGGAGTCTGAGCCCAAGTCCCCTTCCTTTTGATAGCCCCATTTTTAGAGCATGGTTGTTGCTGCTACCATTCCGCCCCCGATTCTTGGTGTGATGCCCTCAATGGGCTTCAGAAGTATTACTGATACCTTGTATTCGAAACTGTGGAGGTCGACGTCCTCCGCGGTGTGTGGTATATCCAGCACATTGGGCTTTTCAATGCTATTGGTAGCCTTCTCTTTCTCACTGTGCCCTTCCCCAATGATTGTGATGATCTTGTACCTAGATGCAAATTTGAGTTTCTGGTGCAACGTGGAGGTTATGACTCAACCTCATGTAGCCACGGGCGCCCAAGTAACAGATTAAATAAGGATTTGATATCCATCACTTGAAATAATATGGAGAAGGTCGTTGGCCCAATTAATAGCTCAAGATCAACTTCTCCCATTATCTCTCTTCTGGAATTATCAAAACCTCGGGCGCTGGTTCTTGTGGGTCTCAACATGCATGGGTCTACCCTGATTTTTGTGGCAGCTCTGAACGGGCATATATTCAATGCAGACCCATTATCAATTAGAACCAAAGGGATTACCATGTTTCCGGACTCAACTGTTATTTTCAAAGACTTTGAGTGGCTCCCTCCTTCATCTGGTAAGTCAGCGTCAGAAATGAAATGACATTTGGAGCCATCACTTGACCAATTATCTGCCCGACTTCATCTGGGCTAACTTGAAGTGAGACATGTGCATTTTTTAATGCCCCTATTAAAGCTTATAAATGGGGCGGGGACGTCATCAACAGATCCCATACAGTTATATGGGCAGACATTCTTCTCAGCTGAGTCTCTAGTATACGCTCTCGACTCATTTTCTTGAATGGGTTCATCGCGCTATCTTTCTTCCCCTCTGGTTGGGCTTGTGCTGTTGCTGGAGCTTCTGATTGCTTGGATATCTTTCCAGATCACGTGAAAAAGTTCACTGCCCCTTCTCTATGGCTGCCAGTGTTGACATCTGTTTGTTCATAACTCAGCAGGACGTGATGAGGATCATAGATCAACCCCGAGATCTGAAATGGTATAGCTGTTGGTATCGGAGGCACTTGTACTGTGGGCTCAGGAGGTGTGGGCAACACTCGATTTACCTTGATAATAGCTGGTTGAGTGGCAAAATTGGGCCAAATGGGGGTGATGAAGCTTGAGGGTGGTGGTACTGGGGGAAAAGGAGTAAAAGTAGGCCATTGGTAGCTGATAGGTGTTGGTGGGGGATCGGGGGTTTGATGGGCCATTAGGTAATTGATGGGGGTGGTGGAGTTTGCAGGTGGTTGAATCGACGGTAATGGGGTGGGCATAGGTCATTGGTAGTTTATTAGCGGTGGAGGATTGGGGGATCTGTTAGTTTATTGGGTAATTAATGGGGGTGGTGGAATATGATTGATACGCATTTATTTGTATGTAGTTAATGGGGGTGGGTGGTGGAAAATAGGCCCTAAGATCTAGGGGTTCGATCTGCGGTGTAAGGGTGGGGAAGTAATCTGCTAGGTTTAGGGGTTCAATCACCCCAATAGTTCCTTCTCTTAGATTTCTTTGCCTTGATGCTATAAACATTTCTTGATTACAAATGAAGTCTGACGGATCAAACTATAATTCTTCTTCAAATTCCTCTACCATCCCTATGGTGGGTCTGAGACCTGCTATTCCAGTAGGGTGTGGTGGCAAAGGTACCTGATGAATATTCGCATGTTGGTTTGCTTGGGTGGGTGCAAGGGGAATGATCTTTCCCGCATCGATTAAATCTTGGATCGCGTGCTTCAATGGGAAGTAGTGATCAATTGGGTGACCCAGAACCTGATGGAAATTACAATGTGTATTAGTGTCAAAATTATATGGAATTGGAATGGGAGGAGGTCGTGGTTGGAGCGCAGTTACTAATCCCTTTTCAATTAATAAAGGTAAAAGTACACTCAAAGATTGCCCCAAGGGCGTAAACACTCGATCATAATGGGCCCTCCTTTCTGGGGTCATTTGCATCCCCTGCCCATTCCCTGCTCTCTGTATCGGCCCGGTCCTGACGGGAGCTGGCTGTGCTACTTTAAATTGAAAGGGGACTACATTGTTATTAGGCTGGGTATTTGTTACATTTTACTCCTCTACCCCTGTCCTCCTATCATTCTTATATTCGGTAAACCTCCTAACCCCGCTCGGTCCCCCGGATGCATTCATGTTCAACCGCCCTTCTTTGATGGCATACTCACAGCGGTTGGCGTTCCATACCAAGTCAGCAAAATTGAACTGCTGTTGGTATACAAGAAAATCTGAGATCACTGGCAGGGTATTCTTTGAGATCATTTCAATCTGCTTGTCGTCAGGTATCCTATTTTTGACTTGAGCTACCAGTGCTCTCCAACGCCCTAAGTAATCGCTGAAGGTTTCGTTGGAGTTCTGCTTTAATCGGGCTAGATCTGACTTGCGGGGCTCAATATCTATGTTATAGACATATTGCTCTTGGAATACATGGGTCAGATCTTTCCACGTCTTCATCATGGATGGTTCCAAGGACGTGAACCACCTCAGGGCCGGACTTGTCAAGCTCTTCTAAAAGACTTTTATTAGTAGTCTCTCATCCCCCCGTATTGGCACATGTCCCCACAATAGGACTTGAGGTGTGCGATTGGGTTGCCTGTGCCATTGTACTTGTCGAACGCCGACATTTTAAATTTTGAGGGTAGGGGGACCTCAACATATAGGCATAAATCTGTGAAGTCTATGGCGTAGATTTCAGCAAGACCCATCTTCTGGATTTGCTTCTGCATTTTATCCACCTGTTCTTTCAGCTATTCTGACTCCTTGGACATGGGGGCCGTCTTCTCAATTATTAGCCTAGACTCACTTTGGGCTGCCAGGAGTGGGGTAATTACAGGTGGAGGATTGGCATTAGTCACTGCCCTAACATAGGCCCCACTATTTCTGATCTCGTCCTCCTCATACTGTTGGTCTATATAGGGTGCAGTGAGGACGAGATTTTCATGTTGATGTATGGACTGGATGTGGGTTGGGTGAGCCCCTTGAATGTAAGGGAAGTGTTGTGGGGTGATGGGGTGAGTGGTAGTTTGATTTAGGGGTGGGGGCTTGATGAGGCCATTAGAAATGGGGGAAGGTTTGGAGATGGTCTTGGGGTATGGCATGGGCTTGACCCGGGTGTGAAGGTTGGGGTTGGGTGAAATGTTGGGGGTATTGTGGAAGGTATGAGTGTGGGGCTTGGGCTTGGGCCATGAAGCCCTGAGAGGTTTGGGCCATAAGGCCTTGGTCAAGTTGGGCTTGGGTAAAGGGCAAGGGATTTGGCTGGTCTTGGCCCATTAGGCCTTGACGGGTATAGCCCATTGGGCTTTGGAGGGTTTGGGCCATGGGCCATTGGTGGATTTGGGCCTGATGGGTCTGGGCATGGGCCCTTGGTGGATTTGGGTTAGGCCCATTGGGTTTTAAGGGGTATGGGCCATGGTGCTTTGGTGGGCTTGGGCCATGGGCCATTGGTGGATCTGGGCCCAATGGGCTGACCCGTTGGGTTTTGGAGGGTATGGGTCATGGGCCATTGGTGAGTTTGGGCCATGGGCCCTTGGTGGGTTTGGGCAATGGGCCCTTGGTATGTGTGGGTGGTTGGGTTTTGGGCCAATGGGCCTTGGGGCATGTGGAAAGTGGGGATTTGGGCTAATGGGCCTTGGGTCATGTGGGAAATGGGGGCTTGGGCCAATGAGCCTTGGGGCATGTGGGAAATGGGGGTTTGGATGGTGTGGATGATGGGAGGTTGATGGGGGTCATGGGGGAGTGAGGCATGGAAATTGGCTAGGGTATGAGATGGGTTCATGGATATGGGGTGTGGAGGAGAGGCGGCATTTTGGGAAGCCTTCCACATGGAATAGGCTTGGAACATCTCCCCCATCATAGTCATAGAAGGAGGGTCGATGAGATCTAGATGGGGTGGATGTGGTGGGTAAATTGAGCACGGTTCAGGTAAAATCGGGCATGACTTGGGTAACGGATGGGATATGGGGTGGATTGGAGGGATGAAGTGGGGCATTGGCAAAGGGGGATGGGTTGGGAATGTTTAGGGATGATGAAGGGTAAAGTGTGAGTGTTTGGGAAAAATCGGGCATGGTCTCGGTAAAAATGGGCATGACCTGGGTAGATGGGAGGATTTGTTGGGGGGTTGGATAAGGTGGAGGTGACATAGGTGAATGAGGGTGGATCTGGCCTATATGGGGAAGATGAAAAATGGGGCATGGATGTGGATGGGGAAAATTAGGTTGGGTTTTGTATGGATGTGGATGGGAACTGTATTGAATTTGGCATGGATATGGGAGGGAAAATGGGCATGATTTGGGTAAAAGATGGGGAATGGGGGGTTGATTTTGAATATTTTGGGAAGTGGTGGTTGGAAAAATGGGGGTACCAAAGGACCCGGTAATTGTAAAAGGTGATTGGGTGAGGGTTGGAGAATGTGGCCGGGATGAGTTGGGATTGGCGTAAGCTGGGTCCACTACCCACGATATTGTTTGTTAGCGAGTTGGGTATGGGTGCCTTGGATAAGGCCCGAAAATTTTTCTCCTTCTTCCTCTACGGGATGATAGAGGATAAGATGATGCCGTTATGACGGCACCACAAAGACTCTAGTTTTTAGATTTTTAATTTTTTTTTGGAAAGAATTTTTTTATAAAAACAAAGGTTCTGAGGCCTTGGAATTCCCTTCTCGGGTGACTTTCGTAGCCTAATTTAGGACCCGCGACGACGATTTCGAAGCACTTCGAAAGAATTAAAGGAAGACCTTTGATTTATTGAAGGCACGGAAATCGAGGTGAATAATCTGATCCCCCTAAATGAGTAAAAAAAAAGTTACCTTCTTTTGACCGGTGGGGGCGTATTGAGTGTCGGAGATGGCGGGGCCCAAATAGAGGCACTAAGACACTAATCGGGGGACTCGAGATGTGGAAAAGGCCACAGAATCGGGCTGGATTGCTCAGAACAATACTGGCACAATTAATACATGCGCTAGAGCAAAAATTCCCTAAATAAAGCTTGCGCAACTATTAGTTGCGCCAGTGTATTTTTGCATTGGCGCAATTAATACTTGCGCTAGACAAAAGTGGGTTTCTAGAACTCTTGACAGCAGCTACTTCAGCCTGAATTGAGCCTCTTTTTGACTTTTTTGTGGAAGCTAGGCTTTCGAGAACTGACTGATTTTTTAGTGAATCGTTCTCTCCTCACTGAACCTAGGGGTTTGAGTTCGGTATAACTTGCTAGCATGCTCCCCAATGGGTTGTAAGCTTGTAGAAATAGGTGACCCACCCGATATACCTCCGGCGCAAGCACCTTCTCAGATACTAGGTGGGCTGGGACTTTTTTGGATCATCACCACTAGGGGTTGCCGCCATACTAAGACTCGGGTGATTGTATGTGTGCCTAAACCCAACCCTTTGAAAAACTATCCCGTAAAAATAAATTGATTAAGTTCCCTATCTTGGCTCAATTTTAATATTTTTCAAAGCTTTTTTTTTATGAAAGTTTTCTTTAGTTCAAAGATCGAGGGTGATGATCCCGTGCCGCCACTATGGGCCGGCGTCCACTGTTAGGATATGTTTGCATAAGTAGGCCCGCTAATTGGCTAAGGCATTTTAAATGACGGGAATTTAAAGAAAATAAAAAGATAATGCGCAAGTAGGCCCGCCAATCGGCTAAGGCACTAAAATGATGAAAAAGTAAAGAAAATTAAAAGACAATACACATGTAGGCCTGCCGATCGGTGAAGGCACATAAATGACGGGAAAGTAGGGGTGAGTAAAAAAAAAAGAAAAAAAGAAAAAATGTTAGTAAAATAAAAAATAAATGGCCAAATTTTAAGGAGAAGCTCTACAAGCTATCCCTAGTAGAGTCGGCACCCGGAGCTTTTGATGTCCCGAGAAACCTAGATCATTTTTATAAGCACTAAAGTGCTACAAATATGACTCTGAATCCAGTCTACACCAAAGGTTCTTGGGTAGGGGCTTCGGTTATCGATTGGGAAGGTATTAGGTACCCATTCGACTCGCTTAATGCGGTCTCTACTAATGGACAAAACAAAAATAATATAAAAGAAAAGAAAATGGCTTCCTCTTGCCCAAAGGGGCTTATAATCCTATTTGTGCCCCTCTGTTCCTATAAAAAATTCGACGGCGTAACGGCACAAATGGGAGGATGGAGGAATGACCGAGAAGGTAGATGAATAGAGGGGAGAGTCGGAGCTCTCGGGCCCTTGTTGCACCCTTGAGGAGCCTTGCGTGACTTGTTTTGATGAGCTTTTGAAGGCTTGAATGGTATGGAATGAAGTTCTAATCTCTAAGGCTTTCTAGCTAAGAGGTAGAGAGGGAAGGTAAATGGATAACATACACCTAAACTAGGGGATCTAAGGTAGAAAATATCACTCAAATGAGATTTTGAAATTCTGATTTTTGTGTGGGAATGGTGCACCAAAGGGAGAAAGATCTTCTCACTTTAAGCTCTTTCTCTCTTAGGTAATTTTCTCAACCTTTAACCCAAGGGGAGGGGGGATCTATTTATAGGAAAAGGATAGGTTAGGAGGCTACTTAAGTGCTAATTGGGGTTAGCAATTAGGTAATCTCTAATCTAAGGTTTCCTAGGATTTTGAGAGCTTGGAAAGGTATGAAGGTGGTTTTAATGATAGATGATTGGTTGGTGTTTCAAATCATTTAAGGGTTGCAAATAGACACTAAAAGGGTGCCACAAGACTATCAAAACACACCCCAAGGATCAAGGTGGTCAACAAGTCAAATCTCAATCTCGATTTTTGAGGCAAAAACCAAAGGTCACTGTTCATATGCCTGGCGTAACTACTAGTTGCGCCAAGCATATGTACAATAAAATAGTGCAGCTGAGAGGATTTTCGAGAAATTGCAAGCCCGCGGGGGGACCCACTTAAGTGTGGCGCAACTATTAGTTGCGCCAAGCCAAAATCCTGCAAAGCTGCTCAATTTTCAAATCACCATAACTTTTGCTATATAACTCCGATTGAGGTGATTCTTGGCTCGTTGAAAAGCTGGGGAAGTATTATCTCTAATGGTATATGACTTGATAGTAGTAGAATACCTTAGCTAGTCTTAGTGCACCACTCTTCATCCATTGCCTGAGAAGGTTAGGTTTAGGGTTTGGAAGGGGTTCTAAGGGTTGGGATTGGTTTATAAAGGTTCGGGGTAAATTCTAAGGGATTTGGGATGATTCCTAAGGGTTTGGGAAGGTATCTAAAAATACCATACATGCCATCAAAAGCTCAGATACGCGCCTCTCTCGAAATGTGTTTCGATCGGGCCTTGGGCCAAATTTGGGTGTCTACACACGACATAGATGTCGACTCTGTCATAGCCGGCTGGATGGGGTTCTGGTGTCATCTCACAACTCGGCTCGCATTGACTTAACAGATATTATGACTGCTTGTGAACTTGAAAAGTGGGCTTTCTTTAAGGTGTAGCTTGGCTATGGGCCATGCCAGGATTTGAAGGTATGCTGGGCTAAAAAGGGTTTCCTTGATACGACTTCAGTTTTTTACAATACACTTCTTCCTTGGGGGATTTTTACTATACAAGCCCTTATGATTCTTTTATTTTTTTTCCTTTATTTATATTTCTGGCAATCTCTTTTTGAGGTTTTACTTTTTCAATTTTTTTTAGATTTTGATGGTAACTTTACCTCTCCCCTTTTTTGTATATGTACACACTTTTTCTCTATTTTTTTTCTTTTCGGGGAAGGGGTTTATTGAAAGAAAGGCCTAGGCTTAAATGGGATAGCAAAGGATATCATCATTTTAGGGGTACTTTGTGGCTACTGTGCTTAGAATGATGGTCTCTTTTGAGTGGTTCTTAAGCAGTCACTTATCTATTTCACCAATACTTACCTTATCGCGATAGACTATTAGTAGAACGGTCGGACGTATCCAACATTGATGGGCTCGGGAAGATGATCTCCGTCCATGGTGGCGAGGCGGATGGCGTATCCCGGTAGCACTTCTCGGACGACATAAGGTCCTTCTCAGTTCAGCTTGAACTTTCCTCTCCAATCGGTGTAGAGGGATGGAAAACTCTTCTTCAGTATAGTGTCTCCTACCTTTAGATATCAGTCGTGAATACGTTTATTATAAGCGCGTGTGATTTGCTCCTGGTAAACTTGAGTATGACACAAGGCTAGGAGTCTCTTCTCGTCCAATAAGTTTAATTGTTCAAAGCGAGATCTCTCCCTCTCTATCTCGGGTAAGCCTGATTCTATGAGGGTTCAGAGTGAGGGTACTTCAACCTCTACCGATAGGACGACCTTGATTCCATACATAAGGGAGAATGGTATTGCTCCTGTAGCGGTGCGGATCGACGTTCTGTAGGCCAATAAAACAAATGGCAACATTTCACTCCAATCTTGGTAGGTGATGAGCATCTTCTCTAGGATGAGAACGACTGTCTTATTCGCACCTTCTACAGCTCCATTAGTCTAAGGCCGATAAGGTGACGAGCGATGATGCTTGATCTTATTTTGCTCGTAGAAGGCTCGGATGCGTTTATTCGCAAAGTTTGTACCATTGTTTGTGATGGTATGTTTGGGTACTCTAAATCGACACACAATATTATTCTTGAGAAACTTCTCGACGTGACTGGCTGTGATGTTGGCATATGACGCTGCTTCTACCCACTTGGTGAAGTATTCAATGGTGATGAGGGTGAATCGATATCCATTTGATGCTTTTAAATTAATTATTTCGACGACGTCAAGGCCTCAGGTAGTAAATAGTCAAGGAGTGGTCATGCAGTGAAGATCGATGGCAGGAGCATGTATCAGACTGGAGTGTTCCTAACACTTGTCGCATTTTTGAACATGTTTGTAGCAATCTGATTCCATAGTGGTCCAAAAGTATCCCTGTCGTAAAACTTTTTGGCGAGCATGTGACCACTGACGTGGGCACCGCATACTCCCTCGTGGATCTCCTTCATGATGTTGATTGCGTCACTCTCAGTAAGGCACTTGAGCAAAATGTTATTGTAGGAACATTTGTAAAGGCATTTCCCACAAATGACGTAGCCTGTTGCTAAACATTGAATGGTTCATCGGTTCGTCTTGGACGTACCCTTAGAGAAAGTTAGTGTCTCGAGAAAATTCTTGATATCTGAGAACCAAGGTGGCTCATCATAGGCTTTAGGGTTCCTCCATCTGGAGGCAGAAGGTCGGCTCATTCTTTTGCTCGATCATGATCGGCTTCATCTCAGCACCATAAGAGATTTCTATCATTGATGCCAACATTGCTAGTGCGTCGACGAAGCGGTTCCTTATTCGGGGGACATATGAGAATGTTATGTCTTCAAAACAAACTATCAGATCCTCAAGGTGCTCGTGGTATGGGATCAATTTCTCGTCTTTCATCTTTCAATCACCATTCGTCTAACATATGATTAATTGTGAATCGCCAAACACTCGAAGGTGAGTTATATTCAGATTGAGGGTCGCTTGTAAATCAACGGCACAAGCTTCGTACTCGGCCATGTTGTTAGTGCAAGGGAAGTTGAGCTTGATAGAGACCGGTACATGTGATCCTTTTGGCAAAATCAAAATGGTGCCAACTCCTTGACCTTTGGCATTTGCTGTCCCATCAAAGTGCATTACCCAAGATTCTTTTGCTTCTTCTGTATCATCTTCTGTCACGAACAGGATGTCCTCATCGGGGAACTCAGTTCTCAAGGGTTCATAGTCTGGTAAAGGATTATCGGCAAGATGATCGGCGATCGCTTGCCCCTTAATCGATTTCTGAGTGACGTACGTAATGTCAAACTCAGACAATAAAAGCTGCCATCATGCAGTCCACCCGGTGAGAGCTGGCTTCTCAAACAGGTATTTTAACGGGTCCATTCAGGCCAAAAGTAGAATGGCTTGAGATAGCAAGTAATGGCGGAGCCTCTAAGTAGCCCAAACAAGAGTCAGGCATGCTTTCTCCAGATGAGAATAACGCGTCTCATAATCAGTAAACTTTTTGCTCAGATACTAAATGGCCTGCTCTCTTCTTCCCGTCTCATCATGTTGCCCTAAGACACATCCCATCGAGACTTTCGTCGTAGAGAGATATATTAAGAGTGGTCTCCCCGGCTCGGGTGGTGCCAAAACAGGTAGGTTAAGGAGGTAGCTTTTGATTTTATCGAATGCTACTTGACAATCGTCGTTCCTTTCAACGGGCGAGTCCTTTCTTAGTAGCTTGATGATCGGTGTGCAGATTGGAGTTAGTTGTGCAATGAACCAACTGATATATTATATTCTGCCCAAAAACCCTCTAACCACTTTCTCAGTAGATGGTGGAGGCATTTTTATGATAGCTTTGACTTTGACTGGGTCGACCTCGATCCCTCTCCTGCTGATGATGAATCCCAACAGTTTTTCGGACATGGCATCAAACACACACTTCTGTGGATTTAGACATAATTTATACTTTTTCAACCTCTCGAACAGTTTCTGGAGGTTCACCAAGTGATTGCTTCGCTCCGGTGACTTGGCTATCATATCATCGACATACACTTTAATTTCTCGATGCATCATGTCGTGAAATAGCACAGTCATAGCCCTCTGGTATGTTGCACCGACATTTTTCAGCCTAAATGGCATGATTCTGTAGCAAAAGGTTCCCCAAGGAGTGATGAACGCAGTCTTCTCTCGATCTACCTCTGCCATCTTAATCTGATTGTATCATGAGAATCCATCCATGAACGAAAGCATCCCGTGCTTAGCGGTGTTATTGACCAAGGTGTCGATGTGCGGTAACGGGAAATCGTCCTTCGGGCTCGCCCTGTTCAAATTGCGAAAATCAATACACATGCAAACCTTTCCATCCTTCTTCGGTGCAGGCACAATATTGGCTAGCCACTGCGGGTACTTGGATACCATGAGGAATCCCGTGTCATACTGCTTAATGACCTCATCTTTGACTTTCAGCATCCACTCGGGTCGGAGACGTCTCAGCTTCTGCTTAACCGGCTTCATATATGGGTAGAGAGGCAACTCATGCTCGACCAAATCGGTGTCCAGACCGAGCATGTCCTTGTATGACAAGGCAAAAACATTTTAGCATGATCGAAGGAAGTCGATCATGCTTTTTCTTTCTTCGGGAGATAGCAACGTTCCGATTTTGGTAGTTCGGGGAATCTCCTCAATCCCTAGATTAACGTCCTCAATTTCTTCAACAATGGGGGTAGGGCCATGCTCAAATTCGACAAACCGGTAAAGGAGCTCATCGGGGAGCTCCTCCAAAGGGATATCCTCGTTCAGACTCGTAACACCTACCTCCTCTTGTATTTCTATAGGAAAGGGGTCGATTTTACGTGGGACGGGTATTTCAATTAAGGCGTCTTTTGTGGGATTTTATTTAAAATTTTAAATGACAATATTTTTAGACTTTGTATTTTTTCAATATTTTTGAAATTTTTATTTTCTTCAGAGATGGGCCCTTGGCAGCACAAGTCTGTGTATATACAAGGTATTGTCTGCCAAGGGATTATCTCATTTTTTATAGGTTAGTTTTTTTGAGAAATGAGTGCCAAATGTTAGGCCACTCCCCGCTTATAGGGTTTGGGGCGAAGATGCTCAGTTGCATACCTAAGAGGCCGCTCCTTTACCTGTTTGGATGGAGGGTGCTGACTGATATGGCTCTTTGGAGTCAACCTTCATCATGTTGATCCCCATTTCGTCTGAGATGATATCCTCAAATGTTAACACAGTTTTGTGATGATTCACCACAGGAGGAGTTTATTCAGGTACGAGCTATCATTCCTCAAAGAGGGATAATGCAGCCAAGTCTATCTCCAGGCTGGGAAGGGTGATGTAGGGATTGGTGGGGTGAACTGGTGTTATAGGTTTGTGTGGGGTTAATCGGGTTTCTCCATTCCGGTCAATCTTCACAACCTCGACACTTACGAATGAACTTCTGATATGAGGCATGGGCGAGGTTTTTCCTCTATGTGGATCCCCCTGGCTTTTGCAGCTACCGGCGCACGAACGTTTTCTTTAGCCTCTCTTACTTCTTCCGTGGGCTTGTAACCTAGCCCAAATTGGAGTTTTTGGCTCCCCTTAGTTGTGACGGGCTCTTTTCTACCTTGCAATCTGGGCCCCAGCCCTCTTCCTTTTTTATAGCCTCACTTTTAGAGCATGGCAACTGCTACTACCATTCCACCTCCGGTTCTTAGAATGATGCCCTCGATGGGCTCTGGGAGTATCGTCGACACCTTGTACTCAAAACTGTGGAGGTCGACGTCCTCAATAGTGTGCGGCACATCTAGAAAATTGGTCTTTTCAACGCTATTGGTGGCCTTTTCTTTCTCATTGTGCCCTTCACCAATGATGGTGATAATCTTATGTCCAGATGTAAACTTGAGTTTTTGGTGCAGCGTTGGCGATATTGCTTCGACCTCATGCAACCAGGGGCGTCCTAATAATAGATTAAAAGAGGATTTAATGTCCATTACCTAAAACAATATGGAGAAGTTCATTGCCCCAATCAACAGCTCAAGGTCAACTTCTCCCATTATCTCTCCTGGTATTGTCAAAATCTCGGGCACTGATTCTCGTGGGTCTCAACATGCATGGATCTATCTCGATCTTTATGGCGGCTATCAGTGGGCATATATATTCAATGCAGACCTATTATTGATTAAAACTAAGGGGATTACCATATTTTCGGACTCAACAGTTATATTTAAGGACTTTGAGTGACTTCCTCCTTCCTCTGGTAAATCAGCATCCGAAAATGAAATAGCATTCGGGGACATCACTTGACCGAATATCTGCCAGACTTCATCTGGGCTAACTTGAAGTGACACATGCGCGTTCTTTAACGTCCCCATTAATGTTTGAAAATAGAGTGGGGATGTCATTAACAGGTCCCATATAGTGATGTGAGTTGGCATCCTTCTTAGTTGAGTCTCTAGTATGTGTTCTCGGCTCATTTTCTCAAAAGGATTCACGACGTTATCTTTCTTTCCTTCGGGTTGGGCTTGTGCTGCTGTCGGTTTTTCCGATTGCTTCGAGATCTTCTCGGATCGGGTCACAAAGTCCACTGCTCCTTCTCTGTGGCTTCCAGCATTGATATCTGTTTGTTCATAACTCAACGGGACCTGATGAGGATCATAGGTTGGTCCCGAGATATGAATTGGTATAGCCACTGGTATCGAAGGCACTTGCACTGTGGACTCAAGAGGTGTGGGCAATACTTGATTTACCTCGGTGATAGCTGGTTGGGTGGTAAAATTGGGCCAAATGCGTGTGGTGAAGCTTGAGGGTGGTGGAACTGGGGGAAAAGGGGTAAGATTAGGCCATTGGTAGCTGATAGGTGCTGGCGGGGGATTGGGGCTATGATGGGCTATTGGGTAATTGATGAGGGTGGTGGTGTATGGTTGGTATGCATTTATATGCACATAATTGAAAAGAGTGGGTGATGGAAAATAAACTCTAAGATTTAAGGGTTCAGCTTGTGGTGTTGGGCTGGGAAAGTAGTTTAATAAATTTAGGGATTCCATCACCCCAATATTTCTTTCTTCACAATTTCTCGGCAATGGTGCCACATAGCTTTCCCGACCACTGATGTAATTGGACGGATCAAATTCAAATTCCTTCTCATATCCCTCTACCATTCTGATGGTGGCTTTGGGACCTGCTCCTCTGGTAGGATGTGGGGGCAATGGCACTTGATAAATATTTGCGTGCTAGTTCGCTTGAGAAGGTGTTGGTGGAATGATTTTTCTGGCATCGATCAAATCTTGGATCACATGCTTTAATGGGAAGCAACAATCAGTCAGGTGACCAGGACCCTGATAAAAATTATAGTAGGTATTATGGTCATAATTATTTGGGATCGAGTGAGGAGGAGGTTGCGATTGATGAATAGTAACTAATCCCTTTTCTATCAGTAAAGGCAAAAGTACACTTAGAGATTGCCCTAGGGGTGTGAACACTCGGTCATAGCGGGCTCTCCTCTGCTCCAGAGTCATCTGCATTCCTTACCCATTCCCTGCTCTCTGCATTTGCTCAATTCTGACTAGAACAGGGATATGTTATTATTGGGCTTGGTATTGGAAATGTTCTAGACGTTGGCCCCGATTCTCTTATCGTTCCTCTGTTATGAAAACCTCTTAACTCCATTGGCTCCACTTGGTACATTTTTATTCCGGCGGCCTTCCCTGATAGCGTCCTCACATCGATTAGTGTTCCTCACTAGATCAGTAAAGTTGGACTGCTGCTGGTACACTAAAAAGTGTGAGATTACTGACAGAGTATTCTTAGAAATCATTTTGATCTGTTAATCGTTAGATATCCTGTTTCTGACCTGAGCTGCTAGTGCTCTCCAACGCCCCAGATAATCGCTGAAGGTCTCATTTGGGTTCTGCTTTAATCGGGCTAAGTCAGACTTACGCAATTTGATGTTAATATTATAGACATATTGTTCCTGAAACAAGTGCGTTAAGTCCTTCCACGTTTTCATCATAGATAGTTCCAAAAACGTGAACCACCTTAAGCTGGACTGGTCAAACTCTTTTGAAAGACCTTTATCAACAGTCTTTCATCCCCTCGATATTGGCACATGTCCCCACAGTAGGACTTGAGGTACGCAATAGGATTGCCGGTGCCATTGTACTTGTCAAAAGTCGACATTTTAAATTTGAGAGACAAGGGGACCTTAGCGAAAAGACATAAATCTGTGAAGTCCATGGCGTGGATTTTAGCACACCCATTTTCATCAACTGCTTATGTATTTTGTCTTACTGTTCTTTTAGCTACTTTGACTCCTTGGATATAGGGGCGACTTTCTCGATAGTTGGTTGGACTTCACTTTGGGCTACCAGGGGGTGAGAAATGATAGGAGGGTTAAGGCTGGTCAATGCCCCAGCATAGGCTCCACTATTCCTAATCTCGTCCTCTTCATACTGCTGGTCGACATAGTGTGCAGTGAGGGTGGGATTCTCTTGCTGGTGTTGCATGGACTGGATGACAATGGCATGAGTGGGGGTCAGGTGAGTCCATTGGGGGTGGGGGAAAGTTTATTGGATGATGGGATGAGTGAAAGTTAGATTTTGGAGTGGGGCCTGATGAGGCCATTGAGCATGGGGGAAGGTTTGAAGCTAACTTTGGGATGTAGGGATATGGGTAAATTGGGGTTGATGTAAGGCATGGGTTTGAGCTGGGTATGAGGGTTGTGAATGGGTGAAACTTTGGAGGAATTGTAAAGGGTATGAGTGTGAGGCTCCAAGGTTTTGCTGGGCTTGGGTTTGGGCCATGAAGCCTTGGGAGGGTTGGGCCACAAAGCCTTGGTCATTATAGGTATGGGCCATGGGCCATTGATGGGTTTGGGCCATGGGCCCTTGATGGGTCTAGCCCAATGGGCTATTGATGGGTTTAGGCCATGGGCCTTGATGGGTTTGGGTCATGGGCCATTGATGGACATGGCCCATTAGGTAGTGGTGGGCCTAGGCCATTGGGCCTTGATGGGTCTGAGCCATTGGCCCTTAGGACATGTGGGGAATGGAGTTTTGGGCCATTGGGCCTTGGGATATATGGGTAGTGTGGATGATGGAGGGTTGATGAGGGTTATGGGGGAATGAGGCATGGGGGTTTGCTAGGGTATGGGATGGATCCATGGGTGTGTGGTGTGGATGAGAGGGGACGTGTTGGGAGGCATTCCATTTATTATATATTTGGAACATCTCCTCCATCATGGCTATGATAGAGGGGTCGGATGGAGATGGGCTATTTGATGGTTAGAAGGTGTAGATGGGGTGTGTGAAGAGGAAAAATTGGGCATGGCCCCGGTTAAATTGGGCATGGCCTGGGTGAGGGGTGGGATATAGGGTGGATTGGAGAAATGAGGTGGGGTATTGGTGGATGGATTAGGTATGTATGGGGCGGATGTATGGAGCATGGAAGTGAAAAATGAGAGAGGAAAATTGGTCGTGGCTTAGGGAAAGATGGGCATGGCTTGGGTAAATGGAGGGATGTGTGGGGGATTGGATGTGGTATAGATGGATGTGGGTGGATCGGGTTGGGAGGATGAGAAATGGGGCATGCTGGTCAAGGTAGAAGTTGGGTTTTGAATGGGTATAGAAGGAAGGTGGGATGAGTTGGAGATGGCCATGGATGAAGGCATGGTTTGGGAAAATGATGGGAAATTTAGACTTTGGGTATTTTGAGAAATGGTGGAAGGGAAAATGGGGGACACCGAACAAGCAGATTATGGTGAGGTTTGATTGGGTAAGGGAGATGGAAGTAAAGGCCTCTTCAGTGTGGGAATGGGTTGGAGAACGAGGTGGGGATGAGTCAAGATTGGCATAAGTAGGCCCACCAATCGGCTAAGGCTCGTAAATGACGTAAAGTAGGGATAAGTAAATGACATAATAGGAGGGGTGAGTAAAAAAATAGTAAAAATAAAATAAAAAATAGTAATAAAAGGTTACTAAAATAAAAAATAAATAGGCCAAGTTCAAGGGGAAGCTCTACTAGCTACTCCCCAGCAGAGTCGCCATCTGTGCAACCGTGGGAATCGAGACAATCCTGTCGCGACGATGCGCTCACTAACGAAATATTTAGAGTTGCCACCCGGAGCTTTTGGTGTCCCAGGGAACTTAGATCATTTTTATAAGCGCCGAAGTGCCACAAATATGACTCTGGATCCGGTCTATGCCAAAGGCACTTGGGTAGGGGCTTTGGTTATCGCTTGGGAATGTGTTAGGCACCCAATCAACCCACTTAATGCGGTCTCTACTTATGGCCTAAGTAAAAATAATATAAAAGAAAAGAAAAAGGCTTCCTCTTGCCCAAATGAGTCTTAAAATCCTATTTGTGTCCCTCCGTTCCTATAAAAAATTCTACGATATAACGGCACAAATGGGAAGATTGAGGAAAAACCGAGAAGGTAGAGGAATAGAGGGGAGAGTCGGAGCTCTTGGGCCCTTGTTGCACCGTTGTGGAGCCTTGTATTGGCTTGCTTTGGTGAGCTTTTGAAGGCTTGTATGATGAGAAATGGGGTTCTAACAACTATGGCTTGATAGCTAAGAGGTAGAGAGGGAAGGCTAGGGGGTAACACACCTCTAACCTAGAGCTTTTTGGTTAAATGCTAAGGTTTAAAGGAGTTTTTGAAGTTCTGGAATTAGTATGAGAATGGTGCACTAGAGGAGAGAGAGAGAAGGGATTCCTTAATCTCTTAATTATAAATTTTTTCAAGCCATTTGCAAGGGGGGGTGCCTCTCTATTTGTAGGAAAAAGAGAGGTTAGAAGGGTAATTAGAGGCTAATTGGGTTTAGCAATTAGGTAATGGGCAATCTAAGGTTTCCTACGGTTTTTGGAGCCTTGAAAAATGTGAAGAGTTGTTCCAATGGTGGATGATAGGGTGAGACTTTAAACCACTTAAGGAGTTGCACACAGATAGTAAATGGGTGCAACAGAGCTAGAAAAATACACTCCAAAGGTCGAGGTGGTCAACAAGTCAAACCCTAATCACGAAATTCGAGGTAAAAATCCTGAGCTATTGTTCATATGTCTGGTGCAACTATTAGTTGCGCCAAGCATATGTACAGTAAAATAGTGAAGCACAGTAGTTTTGGAAAGTCGACTGCCCGTGGGGGGACCCACCAATAACTGGCGCAACTATTAGTTGCACTACATCCTTAGGGGGGTTTTACTGAATTTACCAATTTGCCATTCGAGTTCGGAATATAATATCTTTACATACATAGCTCCGATTGGGGTGATTCTTGGCTCGTTGGAAAACTGAGGACTTCTACTTTTTAATGGTATAAGATTTTATCACAGTAGAAGGTCACAGCTAGTCCCGGTGCACCACTCTTCGTCCACTGCTCGGGAAAGCTAGGTTTAGGTTCGGAATGAGTTCTAAGGGTCGGGATTGGTTTCTAAGGGTTCGAGAAGGTTCCTAAGGGATCAGGGTGATTCATAAGGGTTCGAGAAGGTTCCTAAGGGATCAGGGTGATTCCTAAGGGTTTGGAACAACTTCTAAGGTTTCGAAAAGGTTCCTAAAGGTCCATACATGCCATCAAAAGCTTGAAGATGCACCTCTCTCGAAATGTGTCTTGATCGGGCCTTAGGCCAAATTTGGGTGTCTACAGGTTGCAAATCAATTAAAACAATATTTGGGTCGGAAATTTGGAAATGTGGCCATTGCACCGAAGTTAAAGAAAGACTTTGTATTTTAGGGATATGTAGCATGTGAAAACGTAACCTGGGCCGTCTGATTTGAAGTTCATGATCTATAGATCCTATGTGGATAAGATTGGAGCAAAACATGATATTTATCATATGATCTATTGTTGTCCACCGTTGAATCAAATAATAGCTTTTAACTATATAGTCACATGATAAAGATTATATTTCCTGCTAATCTTTTGCACTTAATATCTTTAAATGATGGGCTCCGAATCAAATGGTTTAGATTGAATTTTCATATAGCAACGGTCGCAAAACTTGTAGATCTTTGTTCTAAACTCGGTGCAAGGGCCAAGTTTCCGAGTGTATGTAATTCCTCCTGCAGGATAATCATTCAAGAGGTCCATATCAAGGTTCAAAATCTCGGATTTCGTTTCGGTGGGGACTGAAACCGAAATTTTGAACCAAAATTTTGGTGGAAATTTTGAATTTCGGCCAAAATCTTCTAAAGGCACCAAAAATACTGAAATTTTAAATTATCGTTTCGGTTTCGGTGGGGACCAAAACCGAAATATTTCGGCCGAAATTTTGAACCATGGTCCATATAATATCATTAGTGGGGTGAAAAATAATCTCCATCATCATCGGTTTAAACTTGTGAAATTGCATCAACATCAATATCATTTAAAACCCATCCCACCATGCTCCTTAAATTTACACATTTGACCCCAATTTTTCCAGTGTATCCCTTTACCAAACCTAGCTCATTTCAATTTCCATAATTCCTCTTATCTCTTTATATTTTCATACAAAAAATTTGTCAACCTAACCTTCAAATGATTCATGTTCGAACTTGATCCAAGGGGTCAAGTTCAAGTGCTCGACCTGATTACAAAATTGAGTCAACCAATGAAATCAAATCAGCTTGATAATGTTTTGATTGGTGTTACCGGCACACCACTTTATGTTACAACCACTGCATTCAATGAATAAAAATTATTGAAAATGAGTGGACATCCATGGTCCAAAATGTGGTCAAACGATAAAAAATTCAATACGCTATGATGTGTGAGGCAATATCCAAACTCTTGTTGATGTTTAGACTATAAAAAAAAAGTTATTTTTTTTAATACAAGAAATGTGACATTGCACACGATCCCAAAAAAGGCACTATCTTGGAATTAGGTGTCACGTGACATATGATCTGAGATTTGAATGCATAGTTTCATCCATACATTAGAATCCATAGACCTTTTCCATTTTATAAATTTATTATTATTTTTATGATTTTATAGAGCAACACGTGCAAAGCACGTGCATGTTTACTAGTTTAATGAAAAATTAATATATTCGTCCCTTTGCTCTCAATTCTCACCTTCTCGCTTTATAATAATAAATAAACATATAGCATATGTATATATGAGCTGTGTTTGGCATTGCTCTTTGGGAGTGTAGAAAAGAGAAGTTTCTTTGTTGTTGCAAATGAATATAGCGAGAAAGAGAAGGATTGGAGGAAGAAAAAAGGGGAGGCTGCTCTTTGAAACATGAAAAACATGCCTCTTTAAAAGAGCATTAAAAATCATGTTTTTTTGAAGAAGACTATTTTTTCTATTTTAAAGAGCAACCTCGTTTTTATCTTTTTTCAATCTTTCTCTCTCCAAACATTTCTTTTCAATAACAAAGAACAGTTGTTGTTCTTTTCTACTCTCCCAAAGAACAATGCTAAACACAGTCATGATGTGCCAAATTGTCCATATAAGTCTGCTGCCTGAAATTTTCATAAAAAAACAATGGACTGACTCTCTCGACCATCATTTAAATACCAAAATGGTGATTAGATGTGGGTGATCCATACCATCAAAATGATAGATCATAGACTGACATGCAAACAAACCCAAAAATAGTGTTGTAGGGAGATTTAAACCATCCAATTTGTGGACTTTAATATCAACTCTTTTTTTTTTAAAATTTTAATGGCTAACATTAAAGTTTATCAATCAGATGGTTCACATCCACTTATACGCATGTTTCTTTGGATTGAGATATGTTCCAATGATTGATTGACACTTGGACAATATAGACTGACCAAATGTACGCCACATGATATAATGATAAATCACTTTTCAATGGTATGAGATAAGAAGTCTAAATTTAATAGTATAAGATCATTCAAACACCATTCTGGTGTTTAATTGTCGGTTAGGAGCCATTATCCCGAAAAACAATCTTAGACGCATGATGCCAAATTGCCAACCGATATGTGTATCGGGCCGGGTTCTAGGTGTTAGGCCATCTTTTGAAAATATGGTAAAAAGAAAGTCCACAATTTCAAAATAATAATTTTATATTTAGCTTTTTCAACTATTTTGTTTGAGTAGCTAGTAGGCATATTCACCAAGTTGAGACATATTCACCAAGTTGAGGTTCCGCAATAATTCAGTGAGGTTAAAATTTCGAAAAATCCGGCTAGTTTGGGCAAATTTTCAGAGGAAATTGGAGAGGAAAATAAAAAATAGAAGAAATAAGATTTAAAACTTAAAAAAATGAAAAATCACAATTTTTCAAAAAATTTGGGAATAATTCACGAATTATTATAATTTTTGAATTTATGTGATCGCACTATTTTTTGAAAATTCGTGAATAATTCAAGATTAATTCGCAGAACCTTAAATTCGCGAATTATTAAATAATTCGGCCTTTTGTGAATATGTAAATTCACAAATTCACATAAATTTGTGAGTTTATGTGATCGCACGAATTTCTGAAAATTCGTGAATAATGCAAGATTAATTCGCAGAACCTTAAATTTGCGAATTATTAAAAAATTCGGCGATTTTTGTGAATGTGGTAGTAGGTGCACGGCTTAGACACCGATCTTGTCAATCTCATCCTACCAAAATCGTCAAAAATATAATTTCACATATTAGAAACTTGAAAATATTAATGTATCTCAATCTCATCCTACCAAAAATGGTCAAAAATATATTTTCATATACAGAAACAATAATAGTTGTGTTTAACATAGCTCTCTACTAGCCCCTTGGCAGAGCAAGTTCTCTTTCTCTTTGCTAAATTCCTCCTACATGCATTAGCGGGTCCCCCTTCTGATTGCTAACTCCCTGTCGAGTAGGATTTACCTGCTCCAGCAGTTCTCTCCCTTGCTCTCTGCTTACTCCTTGCCAAAGTAGATTTTATTTGCTATGGCAGAGAGTTAGCAGAGAATAGGGAGGTAGCTGTTAGAGCAGATAAATCCTGCTATACAGGGAGTTAACAAGGAGAAGGGGGTATGCTAAAGAAAGTATATTCAGTTTTGTCAGGTAGCTGAGAAAGAGCTATGCCAAACACGCAACTCCTAAGCTTCGAGTTTGGTCAGATGGACTGCACTCCCCAAATGACAGCCAAGTCAAAATTTTCATAACAAATTTTCACCCATTTAGCTACTTAATTTTCTTGCACAACTTACAATTTGGATAAGCATGACTGATTTACCACAATTATATAGATGTGAGTAGGGCTCTCAATGGGTCGAATTAGGGCCGGACTGGGGTTCAGCCCAACCCTAACCTACCCGGGCTGGGTTCCCAATTTTTTAGCCTGGCCCTAACTCGAGCTGCAATGTACTCAGCCCAAGCCTGGCCCCTATTGGGATGGACCAGACTTGGGCATTTTTTCGGGCTTTTTTTCAACTATTTTTTTCTAATAAAATTTGGTTGGACAATTTTTTTGGGGCTTTTTTCTGGACTATTTTTTCTAATAAAATTTGGTTGGGTTTCGACTATTTTTTTTATAATAAAAGTTTGAAGAAGGTTAAAAATTTAATTAACACTACAAAAAATAAGACTATTAGCGGCAGTTTTTGGTTGAAAACTGCCGCTAATAACAAAAGAACTTGTTGTTTCATAAGCGATAGGACCAGTAGCGGCAACTTTTTTGTTAATAGCAATAGTTTCTCGCTGCCACTGAAAAACCTTAATTTTTTAGTGTACATAATTATATTAACATTATAGAGTCTCAAATACATGCCTTTATTCAACTATTTCATTAACGGACAACGGTTAATCTCAGGGCATTTAAGTAAATTATATTTAATTAAAAGGATTTTTTTTTATAACTTTAAAAGGATAAGTATATATATATATATATATATATATATATATATATATATATATATATATGGGAAAAGGAAAAATGCGCTCAGGGGTAGAGATTTCTCTACGCTCCCCCAATGGGGAGCGGACACGTGGAAAGTGCTTTTGCACCCGCCCGGGTTACCCACAACAGGGGCTTCCTAGTATCAGTGGTAGGTAAAGTAGGTAGTAGGGGAGTACTGGAGGCTATACCTGACAGAGGAAGGAAGCGTTGTCCCCAAGGGGGAGGTCTTGCCATGATATGACTGTAAAACAATTCAAAAAATAGTATAGGTTCCTTCTGTTTTCCTCCCTCTCCAGGTTCTTTCTCTCCCTCATTTTTTTTCCTCTCTGTCGCTTGCACTTCTCTACACAATCTCTCTCTCCCTGGATTACGGTTTGAATAGAAGCGCACAACTTTCTCTCTCTCTCTCTCACTGGAGTGCTAACGCTATAGAAGTGCGCAACTTTCTTTCTCTCTCTCTCTCTCTGATTGAAGATTTTACTAGATAGAAGCACATAAGAGACAACTTTCTATCTTTTCTAGAGCTCGTATTTTATAGAAGCATAGAAGAGATTACTTCTGTGCTTTTTCTGGAGCTTGTACTGGATAGAAGTGCAGAAGAGACAACTTTCTCTTTTTTTCTTGAGCTTGTACTGGATAGAAGTGCAAAAGAGACAACTTTATCTTTTTTCCTGGAGCTTGTACTGGATAGAAGGGCAGAAGAAACAACTTTCTCTTTTTCTGGAGCATATACTAAATAGCAGGCTAGAAGAGTGACATTTGAGCTAAGTATTAATTCTTTTTCCTATGTATTATTTTCAGCTTGCAGAACATTCAAATATATATGGCATTAGATGCGCTCACGCGATGGCGCCTTTATGTGAATCGATTTTCTCATCTGCTTGTAGTTGATGGATCTCTTCACTTATTTACAGGGTGGAGATAAAAAAATTATAAGTATTTGAAAATATATAAATTATAAGCATACGCTTCTTATTTGAAGCAATAGGAAGCGAAGGCGCTACGAGTTACAAGCGCCATCACTTCCATATGGAAGCGATGACGCTTGATATGGCCGCATCATCGCTTCTAACTCGAATATGTTTCCTTATTAGCCTGTTGTTGATTTATTTTTTGTCTAATGCAGGGCTGGTAATGGACTCGATTGGAGGAATCAATGTAGGTAGTATTAATTTATATGGTTTCTTTAGAAGGAGTTCCACTTGGTTGTCATAGGGATATTGAAATACTGGATTCTTATGGAGGTGCCGAGAATACGAGTGAAGAATGGAAGCCACGTATGGGCTTGAAATTCTAATATGAAGATGAGACTTATAACTTCTATAATTTATATGCGAAGAAAGTTAGTTTCAGCGTTAGGAAAAATAACACTTACAAATTCACAAAGAGGGAGATTATAAAGAGAAAATATGTTCGTTCAAAAGGTTCAAGCCGCCTGACAAGCGCAAACTACACACCAATTTAAAGTGTTCAAGAGATAACGGATGCAGATGTGGGGCAAGGTTAAAGATTAGGATCGACAACCAAAAGTTGTGAGAGGTTATGGAATTTAGAGAGTCACATAATTATCAGTTGTATACACTATGAAGGTGAAGGAACTACAATCACATAATAAGATGAACAAGATAAGTAAATCGTTGATAGGAGCATTTGATGGTATAATTCCTCCTTCAAAGATTTTTTCTATTTTATCGAGTTTGGATAGAGAGGCTAGCGTGACGATAAACCTCAACAAACTCAGGATTACCTAAAAAAGATAAGAAAGGAGAATAACATCGATCTGATGTGCACAACCATGATCAAGACCTTCATTGATAGGTGTTGCGGTTTATTCTATGTATAAAATTATGTTAACTTCAAGCCTTAACCTATTACAAGCGTACAATGGAAATTATAGCTTAGCGATAGGAACGTTCCTACGAGAAAGTGAATTATCTAGTAATATTCTATTTATATCTTTATATCTAAATTCTTATTTCAAAAACTTCTAATTATCCTTAAGATCTAATCTACTGGAGAAATATGAATAAAAGAATGGTGTCAAACTAAAGTGTAGAAAAATAAATCCTAATCTTTAAACATTAGATTATGGTCGTCAATCACAATCTTCTGCTATAAGATATTTATAAAATCCATATATCAAGTTTCCTAGCATTTGTCAATCAATACTAAAATCCTATCAATACAGATTTAATCTAATCAATAATTTTCTAAAATCTGGGCGTCAATCAAACTCTAGAAAATTGAAGATGGAAAAGTAAAATCGTTAAACTAATATGCAAATTCCAACCTGAGTTGTCAATTCAAATTAAAATATGAAGATATTTATAAAGCAGTAAATAAAAGAAAATAAAATCTAAACTAGAAAGCAATAAAATTATATCTTTCACCCCTCAACTGCAGTCGTCAATTGCTTCTAAGAAACTACGGATATCTACACTAATCTTTAGCACCCAATCGCAGTCGTTAATTACTCTTGAGAAACCTTGGATATCTAATATATTCTAACTATTTTACACTACTGATTGGAAGAACATCCAACCTCAGTCGTCAATTGATGCTGAATTTCTTTTATACTTATTCCTATACCGGGCTCTCTTATTTATATATCATAAGGAGTCGGTTTATAAAGATCTAATTCTAATAAAAGAAACTAAAAGATTCCTAATATAACTCTAATTTCTAATTTTATTCTTCCATGATAACATCGGTTGATGTGTTCTAGATTTCTTTCTTTTTGTAACAGTAGTAGAGATCCTCGGATTCTATCTTCATCAATCTTCTCCGATCTGTAATTCACCAAACTTCTAATTCTGTTCATAACGGTGATAGTCTGTTCTTACGTGATCAGCAGCAGCAGAAAGCTTCTATTATGAAAAAATCGTAAATCCCAATTTCTTATTTTTAGCTTCTCTTTCTTACTTAGAAGATTTCCTATTTTGAACGATCATTTTCTCTTCTTTTGTCGTTTTCTCAAGAATCGTTTTTTGAAGAATCGTAAAATTACTATTTCTCATTTTACTCTTCTTTGGTTTCAGTAATAGCGCTCAATCATAAAATGCGATTTCTTTGCTTTCAGTAGATGGCGAATCGTCTTCTTTCACTCAATCATCTTTTTACTGCTTTTTAAGTTTATTTTGATGAATGTTAACACTTTGACTCTCTTTTACTATTTTTTCTTAATATTTATACATCAGTAACTTATTAGTAACAAACTAAGTCCTAACTTCACTAAGTTAAGGGTGATAAAATAGTAAATTATGTGAATGATCACACCCCCAAACTTACGTTTTGTTAGTCCCTAGCAAACAAGAAAAAATAAACTATCTTAAACTAAGAATTTAAATGTGACTTTCGTAGGGAGCACGATTATATTTAGGAGATGCAACAAGCCTTTAAACCCCTAGGTGATCCCTAGTGGAGGAGTTATAGTCTCCTGAAGGTTTTTAATGAAGTTACCTACAAACTTTAAATATTTTTTTAGATTTTTCAAAATATTTTTAAAAAGAAAACAAAAATTCAAAATATCTAAACTAAGTTTGTACACTACTTAATCAGTTAGTCATTATATGGTGGTTACGATTTTCAGAATTACAAATCTTTCATCCTTTACTATCCATCACCATAATTATCCTTTATCAGAACTCAACAATTTCAATTCTGTAAAGTGTGGAGTGTGTGCCCAGTGAAAAGTTTATTCATCATAGATTTTTCTAAACTGGAGATTTAGTCCAGTTTAGAAAATATTTTCATCCAAATTCTCACTAATTGGCATACTCTAAAAAAGATATAAAAAATTTATGGTTTCTCACCATATGATATGTATGATAAATTTCAAAGGACAATTAATTAAGAAGATAAATCTCATGGAATGGATAATAAATTTTGTTCATATGACTTGTTTGTTTATTCATAGTATCTATTTCATAAACCTCTACTAGACTCATACTTTTGTAAATCGTAAATCACAAAGGTCTTTTCTTCAGCTTGTAATGGGGCTTTTGGTTAAAAGGTTTTCAAAGATAGGATAGAAGGATTCAAAGTTTTATAAAAAATCAACTCTTCTTTTCCTATTCTTCTTTCTTTCTTTTCTTTTCTACTTCAGTAAGCATCCAAAAATTAGATAACTTCTTCCCATGTATTTTTACAAATCCTAATTTTTCTTCAGTCAGAAGCTTTTTGCTTCTTTTGAAATCGTCTTTTATGATTTTTTTCATTTTTTTTTTTGTCTTTTTCCTATATTTTCATACGATTGTATTTCTTCTTAGTTATATCCTTTTCCGCAGATCCCTTATCTATTAAGCGTATACTCCTTTTACTCCCTCTTCTTCCTTTATTTTCCATTCTAAATTCTCAGAAATTGTACGGGTCAAAGGTTAAAAGTTTTGGGCAGTACTTATGGTTAAGGGTTTAAAAAATTCTGGTATAAAGAAATTTGATTTTAGGTTTCTAATATGGGTTCAAAGGATAATTTCTTTTCTTGGGATTTTGGCTTTTTATCTTTGACTAATTAAAAGATGGCCTTTGATCATTTTTATGATTTACTAGTATGGATGTCTTATTGCTTTGATATATTCAACAGATAGTTTTAAAGAAACAAAACATCATAATCACAAAAGATCTTGATTCTAAGTTACAACAATATGAGATTTTTCAGTAGTAAAGAAGTTTAAGGAAATTTATGCTTGAATAAAAACAGTCTCTCTCGAAATGAAAAGAGGAATAAAGGCTCTAAAGCTCACTGGTTCATAATTTTGAAACTAGAATAAAAATATTCCAGTTTAAATCAATCATATAGTTTCAAACATTCATTTCTAATACAGTGTTCAAAAAGAGCTAAACATGAATCACAACTGTTTTATTTTGAATTATTGAACTACTGTGATGGATTGTAAAGTTTTATAGATTTTCAATTTTTCTATCATAATGCTCATATAATGATTTAACTATCTAAGATATACATATCTAAAAAAAATTATATATATATATATATATTTATTTGTAGAAAGTTAGTAAACTTTCTAAAAATTAAACTAAAAATTAACTAATATACACAAAAAGTGGTGTATCCCCCCAAATTTAAATAGGATAATGTCCTCATTGTGCAAAATAGGAGACTCAAAGGAATTATTGTGACAGCTCGAATATTTCCAACCAAAAATTTTGAGACATATTTTTTTTTCTTTAACTTTACACCAAACCCAAATGGGAAAATTTGGACCGCCAGATCGTAGATCACAATCTGATACAGAATATACTTGATACATCCACATACATGTAAAAATCAAAGCAGATAATACATATGACATGAATAGAATCTCTAGTTCTAATATCTAACATGAGCAGTAAACTAAAACAAACCGCCAATGATGACTAACCATCACCTAACAGTGGCATACAAAGCATGTATAATAGCACGAATGTACCAAGCCCGAACTGCACTAAATCTATAATCTCAGAATTCTTAAAAATCCTCAAGTTCTCAATCTATAAGTCCGGTGTCCTGATAGCATTATACCTGTAATGTATAGTCAGGGTGAGCTACATCTAAGCTCAGTAGAGGAAACTCAATACAAATCCACATCTTATCATAATGAAGCATAGATTAAATGAAAAAATTCAAAACATGTTTATATCGGAATGGAAAATATTTTCATATCAAACACAAGCTGATTTCAAAGGCATTTTCTTGTCCTTGGTTATTAAGTAATGTGTCTGATCTTTGATTTACTGAATTCGATTCTCATTTACGTACATGTTTTATCTTGGTTTTTATAAATTCGATTCCGCCCTAACGGCCCACAAGGTACTTATAGTCCGCCCATAGCGGTCCACCAACGCACATAATCTGCCCATAGCGGTCCATAGATACCCATAATCCACCCATAGCGGTCTACCAATACCCATAATCCGCCCATAGCGGTTCACTTAAATTTTCTTGACTTATAGTTTGATTCATGGAGATTGCAGTCGAAGGCGTACCTAGATGTCCAAGGGTATACGTAAATCCTGCCAAAGTGGTGTAAGGGAGTACATAGATATGAAGATATTCAAAGAAGTACGTAAATCCCGCCAAAGTGGTCCAAGGGCGTACATAGATACGAAGATGTCTAAAGGAGTATGTAAATCTCGCCAAAGCGGTCCAAGGGCGTACATAGATACGAAGATGTCCAAAGGATTACGTAAATCCCGCCAAAACGGTTTAAGGGCGTATATAGATACGAAGATGTCCAAAGGAGTACGTAAATCCCGCCAAAGCAGTCCAAGGGCGTACATTCACACAAGGCCAAAAGATCAAAGGGTTCAGAATTCAAATTTAAGTTCAGATTGATAAATCAAAGTCCGAAGTTCTTATTCTTTGTTCAAAGGATTCAAAATTTCAAGTGTAAAGATCATATTCAAGTTCAATATCAAATTTTAGCGTCGAAGTTCAAAAATTTATATTTATGGTTCAATTTCATATTCAAGGTCAAAATTCAAATTTCATGTTCAAAGATCATATGCCAGATTTTAATTCATTTTTAGATTCAAAAGATTTTAAATTCTAGTTCAAAAACGGTCAAAGCATTCGATCATATCAAAGAACTATGAATCAAAGTCAAACATGTAAGTTTGTGTTGAAGTTTCCCTACTTTAACCCTTGAAGTTACGCGGAGCCAAGCAAAGTCCTATTGATGAATTCCCGCCTTTAATCTATATCACAAACATATGATGATGTATCAAAGGTCAACACCAAACACTAATAACTTAGATATATATAAGTATTTTCTCAAACCGAGGTTGAAACGGGCAAATTCGTGCTGAATTAGAAATTGATATAACTTCCTCCTAAATTTGAATCTTTAAAACTTTGGATTCACGAAATGGTTAAGACACAAAAGTTGTAGGCCGTGTTGTCCTCTTTCCAACTCCACAAGAATCGTCTCAATCGGAGTTCAGAGTAAAATGTTATCACCACAATACCGAAGCTACGTCGATACTTCAGTCAAAACATGCTAACTCGAAACTTGACCCAACTTTTCACTCAATTTTGATTCTCAAAAAGTTTGATTCAGGAGTTGGTTAATTCATAAAAGTTGTATAGCTCATTGTCCTCTTTCCAACTCCTTAAGAATCATATGATTCCGAGTTAAGGATAGAAAGTTACGGCTAAGTTCTTGTCAATTTCGATCGATAAAAAATTGACAGATTTCACCCTTCTTAAGGGTTTATGTTTCAAAACCCAATTTTCTTAAATCTTAACTTCTTTTTCTCCTAATTTTTCACCCATAAACATATATCAAACTAGCTCAACTATAAATTATGATTTAGCCCAATTTTCATACCTCAAATTGATCGAATTCTCGATCTACAAGCTCACGTCCACACTAGGGTTTCAGAGTGAAATTTGTCGATTCTTCGTGCAATTGAGTCGAAACGGAGCCCACGGAAACTCCACTCTTGGTCACATGTTACTCTTCACTCTTCCTATCGCGTATATTGCGATCACAACGATTGGCTCTCTCTACCTTCCACCCACATACGCAAAATCTTTAAAAATCCCATAGATATTGGAATCCAATGGCTCTCATGGTACACAAATCACTACAGAGCCGATACCTCGAAGCATAACAGAGCCGATCCGAGAACCGGACGTCCACGCGAGCGATCTCCTCAAGCTCCTTCTCTCTTTCTCTCTCTAGAAACCCAAAAACCCTCAAAAATTGCAAACGGTTTAAGGCTTCTCAAAGGAGCTTTATTTTTATTACTTAAAGGGCTTGCTCCCTTGTTAAACACATATACCCATTTGGGTGTTAGCCCTATCCAATTAACCTAGTCTCCATACGAAACGGATAGGCCTAAGTAAGGTGTTACCTATTTTATAAACAACCCTCTGGTTCAGTGTGGGGCATGCACACCCAAACCACCTATCAATTGGACCCGGTGTTAAGCCAATACATACCACCACGGTGTATGAACTTGGTTCAAAAATCTCACAGGAGCTCAAACGGACCTAAAACGATCCTGTTTGAAAAATCCAAACGGTGACGTATATCTTAACAGACATGCACCCAATCAGGACCTATAGTCGGCTCGAATAGCCGGCCCAACTAGTCAGCCAAATACAGTTGGCCCAATTAGTCAAATAAGTTATTTAACCATTAATAAACTTTCATTCCCTCTCTAGAACCCAAATATCATAAGATAAATAAATTCTCTTGCCTTTACTTTCATTTATAACCAACCTAAACATAGGTGTTAAGTCAATACGCCGTAGCTAGGTGTATACAATTCATCTAAAGGTCAATACGCAAATTTAAACCAATCTTTTTCACTTAAGACTTAACTCAACTAACCTAATTATTTTCACCATGTCGGGTACGTGATCAGTCGGGTACGCACATCAAGGCATACTGTTCAAGGTCGAAATTTTTCAAGAGGTTACAATTATTTACCTTAATGGTGCTATTTAGTTATCGGGTCTAGGATCTGTAAAAATATTCAAGAATCCTCCCCCAAACATGAGAGAAAATAGTTCTGATTTTATGGAAACGAAAATTTGCACCATTAGAAAAAGAGAAAAAATAAATGATTAGAAACATAAATTATAAATAAAAAACTTTTCATATACAAACAAAATATATATAGAAACTGGGAAAGAAAACTAATTACATTAAAAGATAATCCTAGGAAAAATCTAATACACACTAAACTAAGACACGGGCAACAACGTCCGAGGAAGAATTTGTCTTCGATAAAGCTTGGTCCTTGGCTTTTGACTCAAAATTTTGTTGCTTCAAAAAGATGGACTACCCTTTAGGAGTGGTGCATTCATCACTCTAGCAACTATTGGTTTTGTTATTAAAATTGGGAATCCATCAATGGTTGTAGACAAAATCGATGATGAACTCTTACTGTTATTAACCATATTAGTATAAAACAGTTTTACAAGCCTTGGGTAGACTTGTGTCCACTCTCTCTCTTTGCCACTTGCGAGGCTAGCTGGCCAATCTGGCCTTCCAACTTCGTAATGGACTGTGTATGTGAATTGAGTGTTTGAGAGAATTGAGCAAGCTGATGCAAATCCTTGGAATGCTGATGTGACTATTGTGTAAATCCTGAAGGATTTGAACCTTGGCATCAGGTGCACTACTCTGTGGAACAAATTAGGGTTGCGCAGCTAGCAATTGAGGTTTTTGGTAGAAGACTTGAGTCTGGGGAAATCGGGGTTGCGCAACTGTTGGTGCTGGTTGTGCTCTAGCGGTGGAACCATAGTTAAATCCATGATGATTCGTCCATGCTGGGTTGTATGTGTTCCCATAATCTCCCCTCTGAAAGGCCATTAATTGTTCGGTCTCCACCACCTCTTGGTATGATGGAACAGCTGGGGTCTCGATATAAGGCAAAATATGGCAATTGGAACAGTTCGCCAACGATCTATCCATAGTGCTCATTTTGGCAGACGTTAAAATTGTGATTTGTTGTTCAAGAGCCTCAACCCTTGCACTCATGTCATCCTCCTTTTTTACTTTATCCTTGCTGATATCGTAAAGTTCACCCCTCACGAGTGGGGTGTGGCGGATAACATCTGGATAAGAACTCAACAGAGCTTATTTTTGCTTTGAGTTGTTGGCCAATTTCTCAAATAAGTTCCAAGACTGCTGGCCATTTTGACCTATAAAGGCTCCTCCACTTACGGTGTCGACTGTAGCTTGATTAGTCTCAGTCAACCCTTGATAGAAACTTTGTGCAATGGACTAGTTCGGTACCTCATGATGAGGGCATATTCTTAACAAGTCCTTCATCCGTTCCCAACTCTCATGGAATAATTCTCCTGGCTTTTAGCTGAAGTCTTGAATTGCTTGGCGAATTTGATTTGTTCTACTAATTGGGAAATATTCATTTAAAAACTTGGACTGGAGTCATTCCCAAGTGGTAACACTTCTGGCAGGTAATGAAATTAGCCATGCCTTCACTCGATCTTTGAGAGAGAAAGGGAACATTAGTAACATTAAGGCCTCATTATTGGTGTTTGGTGTTTGGAACATAAAGTCCTTCATCCATTCCTAAGATGTTGATAGGGATCTTTCCGATCAAGCCCATGAAAGGTCGGTAACGATTGGAGTATGTGGGACTTGATTTTGGCATTTTGACCTGCTGCTACCTCTGATATCACTATACAAGAGGGCTCAGTCAACGCAATCGGGCTGAAATGTGCTTGAATTGAGCGGTTGTTAGCTATGGTAGGGAACTCTCTTCCAGAAGTTCGATTTCGTGAGAGACTACGTAGGAGAGTTTGTTCAATTTCTGGGTCACACTCAAAGAAGTCTAAGCTTTGAGATCGAGTATGATGCATGCACCAGAAACGAAAATATTTTGTAATTTTAAATTACTTTTATTTTTATTTTAGAAAGCAGGGAGAGAAATAAATCTGGGCCTCTGGCTTCTCTGATCAGGGAAGGTTGAAACCTTAATTTGTTAGCTCCGAATAAACCTGCAACAGCTTTAAGAAGTGATCAAAGACAAATGAAAATATAAAGAAACATAAAAGAGAAAGATAAATATCGGTTTCTAAAAAGAATAAAAATATAAAAATACAACTAAAATAAAAGATAAATCTACTTCCCCAGCAGCGGTGCCAAAAACTTGTTGCAGCTTATTCTATGTATAAAATTATGTTAACTTCAAACCTTAACCTATATCAAGCGCACAATGAAAATTATAGCTTAGCGATAGGATCGTTCCCACGAGGAAGTGAAATACCTAGTAATATTCTATTTATATCTTTATATCTAAATTCTTATTTCAAAAACTTCTAATTATCCTTAAGATCTAATCTACTCGAGAAATATGAATAAATGAATGGTGTCAAACTAAAGTGTAGAAAAATAAATTGTCTTCTTACGCTTTGTCAATCCCAATCACAGTCGTCTTCTAAATTCTTATTTGCACTTTAGTTTGAACTAAAGTGCAAATCGTCTTCTTACGCTCAAAAATAAATTGTCTAAAGTGAAAATCGTCTTCTTGCACTCAATCGTCTTTTTACTATTTTTTGAGTTTATTTTGATGAATATTAACACTTTGGCTCTCTTTTACTATTTTTTCTTAATATCTGAACATCAGTAGCTTATTAGTAACAAACTAAATCCTAGCATCAATAAGTTAAGGGTGATAAAATGATAAATTATGTGAATGATCAATAGGCAGAATAAAGGAGATGGTTTCTTCTTTGAAGCCGAATTAGACAAAGAATGTCATATGCATAGTATATTTTAGGCTAATCACAGGTCATGAATAGCGTATCAATAGTTCAGTGATGTGATGGTAATGGACACCACTTAAAAAAATAAACAAATTGCTGCTACTGTTCACCCCGTTCATAGGGTCAACCATCATTGGCAGACGATGTTTTTTGGATGTGTGTTACTCGCAGATGAGATGGAGGAGACATTTGTTTGGTTGTTTAAAACGTGCTGAAGTGCATGAGTGATAAGAAATCTAATGCAATCATCACCGATCAATACAACAAGATGAGCAAGGCCATCTCTGAAGTTCTTCTAGGGACCACACATCACCTCTGCTTATGACACATAGGGAGGAATGAATTGAACCATCTCTCTCAGCTGAAGGTAAAGTTTGAGAATTTCAGGAGAAAATATAATCAGTGCACATTCAGTCAAACAGTTGATGATTTCGAAAGGAGATGGACAGAACTCGTTGAGGAGTTTCAATTGCAAGACAACGCGTGGTTGAAATAAATATACGCTCTTAGAAGGAAATGAATTCCATGTTACTTGGGCTGGGATGACCACTACGCAACGCTGAGAAAGTATAAATTCTTTCTTCGATACTTATGTCAATGCCCAGATGAGTTTGACGAAATTTATCAAACAATATGATCTTGCCTTCCAATCTCATCGCGATAATGAAAATAGGGAGGATCTCGTCTCAATGTCTACGACATTGAACTTCTTATTCAGAAATTCAATCGAGAAGCCTGCCGCTGCTGTATATACGAGAACTATGTTCGAGAGATTTCACTCTGAGTTTTGAAAGTTTACCTCTTTTAAGTCCCAAAAAGTGGTCGAAGAGGAAGCCAAGGCGGATATTATATACCAAGTGTGAAGTGTTGGGGACGGTACGGAGGATAGTGGTCGAACATGCAAAGTTTTTTTCAAGTGTGGAGATGCCACTACCACTTGTGATTACAAGCACTTTGAGACAGAGGGTTTGTGTGCTCTCACATCTTCAAAATTTACTTCAAGGAAGAGGTAGACCAAATTTCTTCCAAGTATATTATATGTCGATAGACAAAATATGCTAGATACAGTAATGAAATTTGGGGGTGAGTGACAAAGAGGATTCCAATTTTATATCTACGATGAAAATATGAAAGGTGAGAGAAGCTGAACTAAAGTTAATTTGGTTGGGAAAAAAATCAAATCTCTTGGTGGATTAAACGTTGGAAGGGATGATAAAACTATTATAAGGCGTAGAGGCCATTAGAACAGAAGAGGATAATGAAAGAGTGACTAGCATCGCATCCTGTTCGGGCAGCTCCTCCCAGCCTAGCGAAAGAATTTTATTGTAAGACCATGCCAACATTACAGTGCGAGGTTCAGTACGATGTGCCACCAAAGAGAGGCCAAGCAAAAATGACAGAATGAAGTCTAAAATGGAGGTTGGTTTTGAATTGTCACAAAAGAAGAGACACCATTGTAAGGGTTGTGGTTAGTTGAGTCATAAAATTACAATTTACGCACTTCTGAAGGTCAGGATGATGGCTGATAGCACTGGACAGAGCCAAACAGAACAAGTGTAGACACCCAAATTTGGCCTAAGGCCCAATCGAAACACATTTCGAGAGAGGCGCGTCACCGAGCTTTTGATGGCATGTATAAAACTCTTAGGAACCCTTTCGAAACCTTAGGAACCCCTTCCAAACTCTTAGGAATCACTCTAGATCCCTTAGGAACCTTCCCGAACCCTTAGAAACTAATCCCGGCCCTTGGAACCCATTCCAGATCTAAACCTAGTTTTCCCGAGCCATGGATGAAGAATGGTGCACTGGGACTAGCTGCGATCGAGTCTGATACTATTGAAAAGTAGAAGTCCTCATCTTTCCAATGGTCTGAGAATCACCCCAATCGGAGCTGTATATGCAAAGATATGACGGTCTGAACCCGAGGGGCAGGATGATAATTTCATGAAATCCCCCTTAGGGATTTGGCGCAACTAATAGTTGCGGTAGTTATAAGTAAGCTTGGCGTAACTATTAGTTGAGTCAAGCCATCTCTCCCAAGAAATGGCCAGGCACAACTAATAGTTGCGCCAGCATTAAGGTGGACGCCACCTCGGGGAGCCAACTTTCAGGCACTGTGTATGCACTGTTTTACTGTGCATATGCCTGGCGCAACTAATAGTTGCGCCAAGCATATAAACAGTGACCTTTGGTTTTTACCTCAAAAATCGAGATTAGGATTTGACTTGTTGACCACCTTGATCATTGGGGTGTGTTTTGATAGTCCTGTGGCACCCTTTTAGTGCCTATTTGCAACCCTTAAGTAATTTAAAACACCAACCAATCATCCACCATTAAAACCACCTTCACACTTTTTCAAGCTCTTAAAATCCTAGGAAATCTTAGATTAGAGATTACCTAATTGCTACCCTAATTAGTACCTAAGTAGCCTCCTAACCTAGCCTTTTCCTATAAATAGAGCCCCCTCCCCTTGGGTTAAAGGTTGAGAAAATTACCTAGGAGAGAAAAAGCTTAAAGTGAGAATATCTTTCTCCCTTTGGTACACCATTACTCATACAAATTTCAGAATTGATAAACCTCCTTCCAAGCTTTACCTTTCATAAAAAACCTCTAGGTTAGGTGTGTGCTATCCATTTGCCTTCCCTCTCTACCTCTTAGCTAGCAAACCTTAGAGGTTAGAACCCCTTTTTTAACCATACAAGCTTTTAAAAACTCATCAAAGCAAGCCAACGCAAAACTCCTTAATGATGCAACAAGGGCTTGAGAGCTCTAGCTCTCTCCTCTATTCCTCTACCTTCTCCGTCATTCCTCCATCCTCCCATTTGTGCTGTTACGCCGTCGAATTTTCGGTAGGAATGGATGGGCACAAATAGGATTTTAAGACCCATTTGGGCAAGAGGAAGTCTTTTTCTTTTCTTTTATACAATTTTTATTTTGGCCATAAGTAGAGACCGTATTTAGCGGGTTGATTGGGTGCCTAACACCTTCCAAATCGATAACCGAAGCTCCTACCCAAGAACCTTTGGTATGGACCGGATTCATAGTCATATTTGTGACACTTTGATGCTTATAAAAATGATCTTGGTTTCTTGAGACACCAAAAGCTCCGGGTGGCGACCCTGTATTTTTCTTTAGCAAGCGCATTGCAGCGATGGGATCATCAAAAATCCCACGGCTACACAGATGGCGACTCTGATGGGGATTAGCTTGTAGAGCTTCCCCTTGAACTTAACCTCTTTATTTTTTATTTTACTAACCTTTTATTACTATTTTTTATTTTATTTTTACTCACCCCTCCGATTAAGTCATTTTACTTATCCCTACTTTTACGTTATTTGCAAGCCTTAGCCGATTAGCGGGCCTACATGCACATTGTCTTTTAATTTTTTTTACTTTTCCATCATTTTAGTACCTTAAACGATTGGCGAGCCTACTTGCGCATTGTCTTTTAATTTTCTTTAAATTTTCGTCATTTAAAGTGCCTTAGCCGATTGGTGGGCCCACTTGTGCAAACATATTCTAACAGTAGACGCCGACCCGTAGTGACGGCACAGGATCATCACCCCCGATTTTTAAACTAAAGAAAACTTCCATAAAAAAAAAGGGCTTTGAAAATAATTAATTAAAATTGAACCAAGAAAAGGGGACTTAATCAATTTACTTTTTTTACGGGATAGATTTTAAAGGGTTGGGTTATTAGGCACACATACAATCACCCGAGTCTTAGTATGGCGGCAGCCTCTAGTGATGATGATCCAGAAAAGTCCCAGCCCACCTAGTATCTGAGAAGACACTTGCACCAGAGGTATATCGGGTGGGTCACCTATTCCTACAAGCTTAAAACCCTTTGGGGAGAACGCTAGCGAGTTATATCGGACTCAAACTTTTAGGTTCGGCGAGGAGAGAACGATTCACTAAAAAATCAGTTAGTTCCCGGAAGCCAAACTTCCACAAAAACCAAAAAAAGAGACTCATTCCGGGTGTTGTTTGTTGCTATCATAAACATCTGGAGCCCCATTTTAGCCTGGTGCAAGTATTAGTTGCGCCAGTGTAAAAATCCTGGAATTATACCTGGCGCAACTATTAGTTGCGCCAGCTTTAAATCTGGCCAATTTTACCTTGGCGCAACTAATAGTTGCGCCAGTGTAAAATAGAGGCATTTTTCGTTTGGCGCATCTATTAGTTGCGCCAAGCCTATTCTGGACAGCAACAACCTGAATCTGTGGCCTTTTCCACATCCCGAGTCCCCCAATTAGTGTCTTAATGCCTCTGTTTGGGCCCCGTCATCTCCAACACCCAATATGCCCCCGCCAGTCAAAAGAAGGCAGCTTCTTTTTTACTCATTTCGGGGAATCGGGTAATTTGCCTCGGTTTCTGCGCCTTCAATAGATTAAAGGTCTTCCTTTGATTCTTTCGAAGTACTTCGGAATCATCGTCGCGTGTCCTAAATTAGGGTACGAAAGCCACACGAGAAGGGAATTCTAAGGCCTTGAAACCTTATTTTTACAAAAAAAATCTTTCTAAAAATATTACAAATAAAAAAACCTAAAAAATATATAGTCCTTGTGGTGCCGACACAACGGCATCACCCTACCCTCCATCATCCCGTAGGGGAAGGACAAAAGTTTTCGGGCTTTATCCAAGGCACCCATACCCAATCCGATACCGAGACATGTCGTGGGTAGTGGACCCAACTTATGCCGATCCCGATTCATTCCCGTCACATTCTCCAATCCATTCCCATTCGGGGGAAATTTTAACCCTTTGCCATTTTCGGCCCCTTTGGCGCCCCTATTTTTCCATCTACCACTTCCCAAGTTATCCAAAATCCACCCCCCAATTCCCCATCTTTTGAGCAAAACCATGCCCATTTTCCGTCCCATCTCCATGCCAAACCCATCCCACTTTTCACCCACATCCATGCCAAATCCAACACACTTCCCATCTACATCCATACAAAACCCAACCCAATTTTCCCCATCCACATCCATGCCCCATTTTTCATCTTCCCCATATAGGCCTGATCCACCCTCATTCACCTATGTCACCTCCACCTTATCCAACCCCCCAAAAATCCTCTCATCTACCCAGGTCATGCCCGATTTTATCGGGACTATGCCCAATTTACCCACCTCATTTACATCTCATCACTCCTTAAATCCACCATCTCCATCCAACCCTCCTTCCATGACCATGATGGAGGAGATGTTCCAAGCCTACTCCATGTGGAAGGCTTTCCAAAATGCCTCCTCTCCTCCACACCCCATAGCTATGAACCCATCCCATACCCAAGCCAATCTCCATGCCTCACTCCCCCATGACCCCCATTAACCCCCCATCATCCACACCATCAAAACCCCCATTTCCCATATGCCCCAAGGCCCATTGACCCAAGTCCCCATTTCCCACATGACCCAAGGCCCATTGGCTCAAATCTCCATTTTTCACATGCCCCAAGGCCCATTGGCCCAAAACCCAACCACCCACACATACCAAGGACCCATTGCCCAAACCCATCAAGGGCTCATGGCCCAAACCCGTCAAGTCCCAATGGGTCAGACCCATCAAGGACTCATGGCCCAAACCCACAAAGGCCCAATGGGCCAGACCCACTAAGGGCCAATGGGTCAGACCCATCAAGGCCCAATGAGCTAGACCCACCAAGGGCCCGTGGCCCAAACCCACCAAGGGCCCATGGTCAAAACCCATCAAGGGCCCATGGCCCAAACTTGTCAATGGCCCATGGCCCAAACCTATAATGACCAAGGCTTCATGGCCCAACCCTCCTAAGGCTTCATGGCCCAAACCCAAGCCCAAAACCTTAGAACCCTGCACCAACACCCCCCACAATACCCCCAAAATTTCACCCACCCCCAACCTTCACACCTAGGTCAAACCTGAACCATACCCCAAATCCAATTTTCCCATTGCCCCACACCCCAAGGCCATCTCCAAACCTTCCCCCATGCTCAATGGCCTCATCAGGACTCGCTCCAAAATCTAACTTTTACTCATCCCATCACCCAATAAACTTTCCCGCATCCCCAATGGGCTCACCCAACCCCTACTCATGTCATTCCTACTCAGTCCATGCAACACCAGCATGAGAATCCCACCCTCACTGCGCACTATGTCGACCAACAGTATGAAGAGGATGAGATTAGGAACAATGGAGCCTATATTGGGGCATTGACTAGCCTTAACCTTCACCCAATCATTTCCCCTTTGATAGCACAAAGTGAAATCCAACTAGCTGCCGAGAAAGCGGCCCCCATATCTAAGGAGTCAGAGCAGCTGAAAGAACAATTGGACAAGATACAAAAGTAGTTGATGAAAATGGGTGATGCTGAAATCCACGCTACGGACTTCACAGATTTATGCTTATTCGCTGAGCTCCCCTTGCCTCCCAAATTTAAAATGCCAGCTTTTGACAAATACAACGACACCGACAATCCTATTGCACACCTCAAGTCCTACTGTAGGGACATGTGCCAATATGGAGGGGATGAAAGACTGTTGATAAAGGTCTTTCAAAAGAGTTTGACTGGTTTGGCCCTGAGGTGGTTCACATATTTGGAACCATCTATGATGAAAACGTGGAAGGACTTAACGCACTTGGTCCAGGAACAATATGTCTATAATATTGACATCAAACCGCGTAAGTCTGACTTAGCCTAATTAAAGCAGAACCCGAATGAGACCTTCAGTGACTACTTGGGGCAGTGGAGAGCACTAGCAGCTCAGGTTAGAAACATGATACCTGATGATGAGTAAATCGAAATGATTTCCAAGAATTCTCTATCAGTAATCTCAGACTTTTTGGTGTACCAGTAGCAGTCCAGTTTTACTGATCTGGTGAGGAACGCCAACTACTGTGAAGATGCCATCCGGGAGGGGTTCCTGAACAAAAATATATCAAGTGGAGCCAGTGGGGTTAGAAGGTTTTTGGAATAAAAGAATGATAAGAGAACCGGGGCTGATGTCCAAAACATTGCCAATGCCAGGCCCAACAATAATATAGCCCCGTTCCAATTCCAAGCGGCCCAGCCAGCACCTGTCAGAATTGGGCCAGTACAAAGAGCAAGGAATGGGCAGGGGACGCAAATGACCCCAGAGAGGAGAGCCCGTTATGATCGAGTCTTTACGCCCTTGGAGAAATCTCTAAGTGTACTTTTACCTCTATTAATTGAAAAGGGATTAATAACTGCTCTCCAACTGCGACCTCCTCCCAATCCGATCCCATATAATTTTGTCCCCAATACTCATTGCAATTTCCATCAGGACCCAGGCCACCCAACTAATTGTTGCTTCCCATTGAAGCACGCGATCCAGGATTTAATCGATGCTGGGAAGATCATTCCCCCTGCACCCACCCAAATGAATCTGCACGCAAATATTCACCAGGTGCCTTTGCCCCCACACCCTACCGGAATAGCAGGTCCCAGACCCACCATAGGGATGGTAGAGGAATCTAAAGAAGAATTGGAGTTTGATCTGTCAGACTTCATTTGTAACCAGGAAACTTTCATGGCCCCAAGGTGGAGAGACCAAGAAAAAAACACTATTGGGATAATTGAACCCCTAAATCTGACAAATTATTTCCCCACTCCTACATCACAAGCTGAACTGTTGGATCTTAGGGCTTACTTTCTATCACCCACACCCATCAATTATGTGCACATAAATGCATATAAACCATACACCACCATCCTCGTCAATTACCCGATGGCCCATCAAACCCCCAATCCTCCACCGCCCATCAACTACTAATGGCCTACTTTCACTCCGTTTCCCCTAGAACCACCACCCTCAAGCTTCACCACCCCCATTTGACCCAATTTTACCAGCTATCAACGAAATAAATTAAGTGTTGCCCACACCTTCGAAGCCCGCAGTACAGGAGCTTCTGATACTAGTAGCCATGCCATTTCAGATTCCGGGACCAACCTACAATCTTCATCAGGTCTCGCTGAGTTATGAGCAAACAGATATCAACGCTGTTAGCAGCAGAGAAGGGGCAGTGGACTTCGTCACGAAATCCAAAAAGATCTCGCAGCAACCAGAAGCACCAGCAGTAGCACAAGCCCAACCGGAGGGACAGAAAAATAGCGTCGTGAATCCCTTTGAGAAAATGAGTCGAGAACATATACTGGAAACTCTGCTGAGAAGAATGCCTGCCTATATTAATGTATGGGATCTGTTAATGATGTCCCTGCATAATTTTCAAGCTTTAATGGGGGCATTAAAAAATGCACATGTCTCACTTCAAGTTAGCCCGAATGAAGTCGGGCAAATAATTGGTCAAGTGATGGTTCCAAATGCCATTTCATTTTCTAATGTCGATTTACCTAAGGAAGGGGGTAGTCACTCAAAATCTTTGAATATAACCATTGAGTCTGAAAATATAATTATCCCCCTAGTTTTGATCGGTAATGGGTCTGTGTTGAACATATGCCCGCTAAGAACCTCCACCAAGATTGGGGTAGATCCTTACATGCTGAGACCCACGAGAACCAGTGCCCGAGGTTTTGACAATACTAGGAGAGAGATAATGGGAGAAGTTGATATTGAGCTAGGCCAATGACCTTCTCCATATTGTTTCAAGTAATGGACATCAAATCCTCGTTTAATCTGCTACTAGGGCGCCTATGGCTGTATGAAGTTGGAGCGATCCCCTCCACATTACACCAAAAACTCAAATTTACATCGGGGCATAAGATCATTACAATCATCGGAGAGGGCACAATGAGAAAAAAAGGCCATCAATAGCGTTGAAAAACCCAATATATTAGATGTACTGCACACTGCTGAGGACGTCAACCTCTACAGTTTTGAATACGAGGTGTCGACGATACTCTCGGAGCCTATCGAGAGCATCATTCCGAGAATCGGAGGAGGAATGATAGCGACAGTGGCTATGCTCCAAAAGTGGGGCTATCAGAAAGGAAGGGGGCTTGGGCCCTGAGTACAAGGCAGAAGGGAGCCCGTCACACCCAAAGGGGGCAGAAAGTCAGATTCGGACTTGGTTATAAGCCCACGGAAGAAGTAAGAGAGGCTAAGGATAAAGCCCGTGTCACGGCAGCTGTAAAAGCCAGGGGGATCCACATAAAGGAGAAACCTCGGCCCAGGCCTCATATAAGAAATTCATTCATAAGTGTCGGGGTCGTGAAGATTGACCGGAATGGGGAGACCTGATTAACCCCACACAAGCCTACAACACCAGTTCACCCCACCAATCCCCACATTACCCTTCCCAGCCTGGAGATAGATTTGGCTGTGTCATCCCTCTTTGAGGAATGACGGCCAGTACCTGAACAAACTCCTCCTGTAGTAAATCACCACAAAACGATGTTAACATTTGAGGATATCATCTTAGACGAAATGGGGATCAATATGATGGAAGTTGACTCCAATGAGCCATATTAGTCAGCCCCCTCCATCCAATCAGGTAAAAGAGCGGCCCCTCAGGTACGCAATTGGGTATCTTTGCCCCAAACCCTAGAAGCGGGGAGTGGCCTAACATTTGGCACCCATTTTCTAAAAATAATAATCCATAAAAAGTGAGATAAGCCCTTGGCAGGCAATGCCTTGTATATACACAGACTCATGCTGCCAAAGGTCCGTCTCCGAAGAAAATAAAAATCCCAAAAATATTGAAAAAGTATAAAGTCCAAAAATATTCTCATTTAAAATTTCAGATAAAATCTCACAAAAAGATGCCTCAATCAAAATACCCGTCCCACGTAAAATCAATCCCTTTCCTGTAGAAATACAAAAAGAGGTAAGAGTTACAAGTCTGGATGAGGATATCCTTTTAGAGGAGCTCCCCAATGAGCTTCTCAACCGGTTTGTCGAATTTGAGCATGACCCTACCCCCATTGTCGAAGAAATCGAGGACATTAACATAGGGACTGAGGAGATTCCCCGAATTACCAAAATCAGAACGTCACTGTCTCCCGAAGAAAGAAAAAGTATGATCTATTTCCTTCGGTCATACCAAGACGTTTTTACCTGATCATACAAGGACATGCCTGGTCTGGACACCGATTCGGTCAAGCATGAGTTGCCTCTCTATCCTGATATGAAGCCGGTTAAGCAGAAGCTGAGACGTCTCTGACCCGAGTGGATGTTGAAAGTCAAGGATGAGGTCATCAAGCAGTATGATGCGAGATTTCTCATGGTATCTAAGTACTCGCAATGGCTAGCCAATATTATGCCTGTACCGAAGAAGGATGGGAAGGTCTGCATGTGTATCAATTTCTATAATTTGAACAAGGCAAGCCCAAAGGACGATTTCTCACTACCACATATCTACATCTTGGTCGATAACACCTCTAAGCACAGGATGCTTTCTTTTATGGACGAATTCTTAGGATATAATCAGATTAAGATGGCAGAGGCGGATCGAGAGAAGATTGCGTTCATCATTCCTTGGGGAACCTTTTACTACAGAGTCATGCCATTTGGGCTGAAGAATGCCAGTGCAACATACCAAAGAGCTACGACCGTACTATTTCACGATATGATATATCGAGAAATTAAAGTGTACGTCAATGATATGATAGCTAAGTCACCGGAGCGAAGCGATCATCTGGTAACCTTCAGAAGCTGTTTGAGAGGTTGAGAAAGTACAGGTTACGTCTGAATCCACAGAAGTGCGCATTTGCTGAAATGTCAGGGAAATTGTTAGAATTCATCATCAGCAGGAGAGGGATCGAGGTCGACCCAATCAAAGTTAAAGCGATCACCGAAATGCTGCCACCATCTACTAAAAAAGAGGTTAGAGGGTTCTTGGGCAGCATACAATATATCAGTCGGTTTATTACACAACTAACTCCAATCTACACACCGATCTTCAAGCTACTAAGGAAGAATTCGCTCGTTGAATGGAATAATAATTGTTAGACAGCATTCGATAAAATCAAAAGCTACCTTCTTAACCCACTTGTGTTGGTACTACCTGAGCCAGGGAAACCACTCTTGATGTATCTCATCACGACGCAAGTCTCGATGGGATGTGTCTTAGGGCAGAAGAGAGCAGGCCATCTACTATCTGAGTAAAAAATTTACTGATTATGAGATGCACTATTCTCATATGGAAAAAATATGTCTGGCTCTTGTATGAGCTACTCAGAGGCTCCGCCATTACTTGCTATCCCAAGCCGTTCTACTATTGGCCCGAATGGACCCGTTGAAGTACTTTTTCGAGAAGTCGGCTCTTACTGGACGAATCGCACAATGACAACTTTTATTGTCTGAGTTCGACATCATGTACATCACTCAGAAGTCGATTAAGGGGCAGACACTCACTGATCATCTTACAGATAATCTTTTGCCAGATTATGAGCCTTTGAGAACTGAGTTCCTCGATGAGGACATCCTTTTTATGACGAAAGACGATACTAAAGAAACAGAAGATTCTTGGGTAATGCACTTTGACGGGGCAGCTAATGTCGAGGGTCAGGGAGTTGGTGCCATTCTGATTTTGCCGAAAGGATCCCACGTAACCGTCACTATCAAGCTCAACTTCCCTTGCACTAACAACATGGCTGAGTACGAAGCTTGTGTTGTTGGTCTGCAGGCGGCTCTTGATCTAAATGTAACTCACCTTCGAGTGTTTGGCGATTCGCAGTTAATCATATGCCAGACGAATGGTGACTAGAAGACGAAAGATGAAAATGGATCCCTTACCATGAACACCTCGAGGATCTGATAGCTTGCTTCAAAGACGTGACATTCTCATATGTCCCCTGAATAAGGAATCGCTTTGCTGACGCACTAGCGACGTTGGCATCAATGATAGAAATCCCGTTTGGTGCTGAGATGGAGCCAATCATGATCGAGCAAAGAAATGAGCCAACTTTCTGCCTCCAGATTGAGGAACCTATAAAGCCTGATGATGAGCCACCTTGGTTCTCAAATATCAAAAATTTCCTTGAAACACTAACTTTCCTTGAGGGTACGACCAAGACGAATCAATGAACCATTCAACATCTAGCAGCAGGCTACGTCATTTGTGGGAAATGCCTTTACAAGTGATCGTACAATAACATCTTACTCAGGTGCCTTACAGAAAGTGAAGCAATCAATATCATGAAGGAGATCCACGAGAGAGTATGAGGAGCCCACATCAGCGGTCACATGATCGCTAAGAAAATTCTACGGCATGGGTACTTTTGGACTATTATAGAATCAGATTGCTGCAAACATGTTCAAAAATGCTATAAGTGTCAGGAACACTCCAGTCTGATACACACTCCTTCCATCGATCTATACTGCATGACCACTCCTTGGCCATTTGCTACCTGGGGCCTTGACGTCGCCGGAATGATTAATCTAAAAGCATCAAATGGACATCGGTTCATCCTCGTCGCCATTGAATACTTCACCAAGTGGGTAAAAGCAGCATCATATGCTAACATCACGGCCAGTCATGTTGAGAAGTTTCTCAAGAGTAATATTGTGTGCCGATTTGGAGTACCCATAAATATCATCACAGACAATAATATAAACTTTGCGAATAAGCGCATCCGAGCCTTTTGCGAGCAATACAAAATCAAGCACCATCACTCGTCACCTTATCGACCTCAAACTAATAGAGTCGTGGAAGCTGCGAACAAGACGGTCGTCCGCATCCTTGAGAAGATGGTCGTCATTTATCGAGATTGGAGTGAAATGTTGCTGTTTGTTTTGTGGGCCTACAGAATGTCGATCCGTACAGCTACAGGGGCAACACCATTCTCCCTTGTGTATGGAACCGAGGTTGTCCTACCGATAGAGATTGAAGTACCCCTCACTCCGAATCCTCATAGAATCAAGCTTACATGAAGCAGAGAGAAAAAGATCCCGCTTTGAACAATTGAATCTATTGGGTGAGAAAATACTCTTAGCCTTATTTCACACTCAAGTTTACCAGGGGCGAATCGCACGCGCTTACTCTCCCTGATCCCCTTTTCTGGGCCGCTTATGCTAGTTCAAATTGGGCCCCGACCAGAATTGTCTTTGTGAAACGGCTTCGTCAAACATATGACCCAAGGTAAGGAGAAAGGTTTGACTCGACCCAAAGGGTTGATGTTCCAGTCTTGGTAAGGCTGCTGAAACTCCCTCAGACCTGACCATTTAAAAGGGGGGTTCGACTATGCCCATATTGGAACCTGTGACATCACCTCACTGATAAGGCATCATCAAAAAAAGAAGAGAAAAGCTTAAAAAAGAATTTTAAAAAAAATCAAGAAAAATCTAAATACAAAAAAAATGTGTGTATATATTTCTAATCTTTCTCATGTACATAGTTAGAGCATCGTACTTTCATCTAAAAAATATAGAAAAAGAACAAAAAATCTATGAAAATAAAAATCTAAAAATATATATATAAATCTTGAAAATGAAAAAATATAGGTAAAAGTTTGTTTCTTCTTATGTTAATTAGGATGCTTATTGTTACCTATATAAATAAAAAATGGACTGACGTTTTCTCAAGGATGTGCAGAAACATCAAACGGTCCAAAGCCTCGAAGCAAGCAACTTCTCAGCGATAGACAAATCAGATGAAGCATCCAGCCACCGATGTTTAGATCTATTAAAAAAAAAGGGGGGAATGAAAATCATTTTGAAAAAGAAAAAAAAGAAATCTGTGAACTTTTCATGCACAGCGACACACATGCGTGTTTTCAATGCGATAGAATGTCAATATTTTATCGATAACATAGATGTGCAAAACTAATGTCCTAAGTTTAAGGTTCGCCTTGGATCAATGGATCCTACTTCAAAGTAGGAGCAACGGTGTCAATCTCGGTCAAACAGTCAATGTTTCGATCAGGATGATTCCACTACTAAATCTTTGAGCTAAGCATTCTGTCTTTGATTCATATGAACGTGAGTATCTAACTCGAGATTCATCATGAGCTATTTCGGAGGTGTGGACTCTTGGTCTGTGCAGCCTGGGCGTGCGCCCTACGAGGTTTGAGGTCTGGGTAACTCCGTTATCAAAAAAGTCAATCATTGGTTGAAACCAACCTATTGAAAATGGAACTACATATCAACCAAACTGTGTAAGTATGCATGTAGAAGGGTTAATTCCCCTTTATTTTCGTAGGCTTAAAACCTGTATTGGCACAGTATTCCTGTAAAGTGTACACCTTGCGTCTGGGTATCCGTAAGATGGTCGTTTGTTCTCATAAATTATACCTAGATAGGATTTGGGTCAAGACTTCCATCGCCTTTGTTGCTTATCGCCCCTAAAGGGTTAATTGAGTTGTAAGATTATTGTTGGCAGAGACCGAGATTGGATGCCCCCTTCGGGGGGCACCCGATTTTTGGTCGAATCTGTTCTGTTTATTTAAGGTTAGATACTCTGGGTCATGATGATCCGAGGCACATTAGAGAAAATGGTACGTGCTCCCAGAAAGCGTTGCGACCTCCGTTCGCTCCGCTCGGTAGTCATGCTAAATAAATTTCAGAATCAATGGGTTCACCCAAAGACCTTGAACCCTGCTTCACGCAGGAGCACCCATGGCCAGTCAGATGAGGCGGTCAATGCCTCATACAATTGGACACAAACTATGGAGCCTTGCGTACTTGCGTTGCACCTATCTTTAAGTGTGGGTCGATCACCCCTCTTACTTGCGAAGCTGTTGTATTTAGAACAAATCTCGAACATTAAATACCTTTAAAATCATTCCGAGAAGCGAATGTTTTTCCTGAATATAGGGCATTCGCAACTCATCCCACCTCGAATATGTCCAGTAATGTCGTTAAGCGCTTGGGGACCGATTATCTTGAGAAACGAATGTTTAGCCTGACATTCAGGGCTTTCGTTTTCTCACTATATTACTCACCTGATGTTTGAAGTTCGTTCTTAATGTAACGGACCTATCAGTAATGCCTTGGGCCTCTTCGAATGTTTCTTTTTTTTTTACATTCGATTATTAGTGATCGGATACCAAAGAGGGGCATTTGTAGACACCTAAATTTGGCCGAAGGCTCGATCGAAACATATTTCGGGAGAGGCGCATCACCGATCTTTTGATGGCATGTATGGAACCCTTTCGAAACCTTAGGAGCCCTTCCAAACCCTTAGAAATCACCCTAGATCCCTTAGGAACCTTCTCGAACCTTTAGAAACCAATCTCGATCCTTAGAACCCGTTCCGAACTTAAACCTAGTTTTCCCGAGCCATGGATAAAGAGTGGTGCACCGAGACTAGTTGTAACCTTCTACTATGATCGAGTCTTATACCATTGAAAAGTAGAAGTCCTTAGCTTTCTAACAGTCTAAAAATCACCCCAATCGGAGCTATGTACGTAAAGATATGGAGGTCCGAACCTGAGGGGCAGGATGGTAATTTCATGAAAACCCCCTTAGGGATTTGGCGCAACTAATAATTGCGCCAGACTATTTTTCCCCAGAAATAGCTTGGCGCAACTAATAGTTGTGCTAGTTATAAGTAAGTTTGGTGCAACTATTAGTTGCGCCAAGCCATCTTTCCTCAAAAATGGCCTAACGCAACTAATAGTTGCGCCAGCATTAAGGTGGGCCCCACCTCGAGGAGCCAACTTCCAGGCACTATGCATGCACTGTTTTACTGTGCATATGCCTGGCGTAACTATTTCAGGCATATGAATAGTGACCTCTGGTTTTTACCTCAAAAATTGAGATTGGGGTTTGACTTGTTGACCACCTTGATCTTTGGAGTGTGTTTTGATAGTCCTATGGACCCTTTTAGTGCCTATTTGCAATCCTTAAGTGATTTGAAACACCAACCAATCATCCACCATTAAAACCACCTTCACACCTTTCCAAGCTCTCAAAATCCTAGGAAACCTTAGATTAGAGATTACCTAATTGCTAATCTCAATTAGTACCTAAGTAGCCTCCTAACCTACCATTTTCCTATAAATAGAGGCCCCCTCCCCTTGGGTTAAAGATTAAGAAAATTACCTAAGAGATAAAGAGCTTAAAGTGAGAAGATCTTTCACCCTTTAGTGCATCATTGCTCATACAAATTTCATAATTGATAAACCTCCTTCCAAGCCTTACCTTTCATAAAAAACCTCTAGGTTAGGTGTGTGTTATCTATTTGCCTTCCCTCTCTACCTCTTAGCTAGCAAGCCTTAGAGGTTAGAACCCATTTTTCCACCATACAAGCCTTCAAAAACTCATCAAAGTAAGCCAACGCAAGGCTCCTCAACGGTGCAACAAGGGTCCGAGAGCTCCGGCTCTCCCCTCTATTCCTCTACCTTCTTGGTCCTTCCTCCATCCTCCCATTTGTGCCGTTACGCCACCGAATTTTTGGTAGGAACAGAAGGGCACAAATAGGATTTTAAGGCCCATTTGGACAAGAGAAAGTCTTTTTTTTCTTTTATACTATTTTTATTTTGGCCATAAGTAGAGACCGCATTTAGCGGTTTGATTGGGTGCCTAACACATTTCCAATTGATAATCGAAGCCCCTACCCAAGAACCTTTGGTGTGGACCTGATTCAGAGTCATATTTATAGCACTTTGGTGCTTATAAAAATGATCTAGGTTTCCCGGGACACCAAAAGTTCTGAGTGGCGACTCTATATTTTTCGTTAGCGAGTGCATTGCCGCGACGGGATCGTCAAAAATCCCACGAGTGCACAAGGGACAAGAGAACGTGTGGTCTCACCGAGTCTCATTGATTCAATTTATTGAAAAGCGCAATCGCTTGGCCTAGGAAGCGCAGGCGCTTCACATCTGAAGCATCATCAATTCGTATCTAAAGTGTGGGCGCATCTCTTCGATTAGTTGACGCTTTGATACATTGCATTGTGCCTATCTTACTAGAGTTGTATTTGTTATCATGTGGCTAGCCTATGATAATCTGTTTATATATTGAATTTATTTTTCTATGCGTTCATTCTCGATGATTTAAGAATTATTTTCTATGTTTCATGACCATCATTCAGAGGCGACGACGCTTCTTATGAGAAGCGACGACGCATCGTGAAGGAAGCGACGATGCTCAATTTTTAAAGCGTAGGAGCTTCGTCATTGATGCGTTGGCGCTTCTTTTTAATCCCGTGCGCCTATTGGATCCCAAGTGAGTGAAGAGCCTGCGACTCAACCTGAAACCATTGACAATGTTAACTTTTCGTGAACGCACTCCTGTAGATTGACATTTTCATATACTCATGAAGCTTCATTTTTATTACTCAGAGCTATTTATGAAAAAAAAAGATTTACTAATCAAGATACAAAAGATTTCATTCATAAATCAAAACAATTTCTCTACATCGTCTTTCTTTACACTGTCTTTGTACATCGTGTTTCTTACACCGTCATCGCTTCTAAGTAGAAGCGTCATCGCGTCCTAGTTGAAGTGTCATCGCGTCTTGGTTGAAGCGTCATCACGTCTTAGTTGAGGCGCCATCTCTTCTTATTTGATGCGACGTCACTTACCATTGCTGTGACGACACTTATTATTAGTTATGACATTTTTCTTTACACTGTCTTTCTTTATCGTAAATGGGTCTGATGAAATTAAACATGATTATGATGTATTGGTCGATCTAGCGGACCCTCATTTAGCCCTTGATGAGGTTATCGCAAGGATCCGTAAGAGCAAGGATTACACTGTCGAGAAAATACCATAAAATATACGCCTCGAAAGTGGGAAAGCTCCTCCCTTCATTCTCTTTCCTTCTTCCGTCTCGAAAGAAGGGAGGAGGAGATTTCCTTGGGGATATGATGACAGCGGTAGTTGGTTGGGGAGAATGCCCTATTTTATGGAAATGATGGAGGTGGTGGAAGGGGATGGGTCGCAGGTCGACGAGATCGTGGCAGTGAGGAAGGCAGTGGTGGAGGAGGCGGATGTGGAGGAGGTAGAGGTGGAAATGGTGGCGAAAATAGAGGTAGAGTTGTAGGCGGATGTGGGGAGTTTGTTATGCTGGCGGTGGTAGATGAGGAAGTTGAGTTGGAGATGGTGGTGGTGGTTGTTGCTGGGGTGGAGGTGGAAGAAGAACAACTGGCTGCGGAGCCGGGAGAAGGGGCTTTGGGTCTCCCACCACTGGCAGCATAACGTGAAGGTCGTCACCGTCCGGAATGATGATAATTTCTTCAAGGGGATCCACATGCTCATTGTCGGAGACGACAATTAGCTCGTTGTCGTCGGGAATGTCGATAACCGAACCATCGTAAGAACTAATAAAACATTTGCGCGCTAGCCGATGACTCTTTCTCAAATTGTAACGACGCATTTCGGTCTGGACTGAGGAAGATAAAACTTTTAATCGAAGGAGCAATATAAGATGAAAAATTTTGGGCGCTATGATGCCCTTTAAATAGCAATTTTTCATACAATTTCATTAAATAAACTATTTTAGTCATTATGGTGCACTGCCGCCACAGAGGGATTTCGTAAATCCTTGCGCTTTTATTTATTGTATTGACCGTCGTATTCCATGAACTCCTCTTGAATTACGATAAGAAGCGTGCTGATGTTTGATGTTACTCATGGGACTTATTACGTCAACGCTTCTAAATTGAAGCATTGACGCTTCCGAATAGAAGCGTCAATGCTAATGAATCGAAGCATTATCGCTTCTAAATTGAAGCGTCAGCTATTAAATTTAAGCGATGTTTCTTTTATTACGAATTTCGAGGAATTTGAAATTGTGGAGACTGTTGTCTTTTCCAACATTATTTATTATCGCAGCTTTTTGGGGCCCAATAAAAATACCTTTTAGCCTTCAGTCAGTTTAATCTTCACTTTATATCCTGTCTTTTACCTTCCGTCCCCAAACCAAACTCCCTTCACCATAGCAGAAGAACCCAACTTGTCGTCCGAGATTAGCGAAACGTTTCTTTTTCCTGATCGAGCCCTTGAAAGGGAGAAGGCCGAGGATATTGAGCTACATCTCGCGCTTCTGGCCGATATGAAGAGGCGGTTGCAAAGGTCAATGGACGGTATTGAAGCGGGGCTGGTTGCGATTGAAGCTTTGTCTCCCATATTGGAGCAGCGGCTGCTCAAATTACAACACAGTCCGAATGGGGAGTCGTCTACCTCTCCACCCTCTTGATGTCTGAGGCGGCTGTACTCTACTGGTGTCTATGTGCCTCTCCAGATTTTTCTTAGGTTTTCTTTTTTCTTCTACGGTATAATTTTGTAAGTAGTACTTTATAAGAATAAAATATCTTTCGTTTATATGAATTCAATCTCATAACTTTTCGTTTAAATGTAATTGTGGATTGTGTTGTTTTTTTGCGAATTTCGCTAATAGTTAGGAGCGGCAGCACCTCAGACAGCCATAGTCATCATGGTGCATGCACTGCCGCCAAAGGCATTTTATAAATCGATGACGCTTCATATTTATTGCATCGGGCCTAGCTATTCCATGAACTCCTCTCGAATTATGATAAGAAGCGCCTCGATATTTGATTTTACCCATGGGGCTTATTATTACAAGCGTCAGCGCTCGAATAAGACGTTTATTTAAGTATCAACGCTTTTAAATTGAAGCGTTAACACTACTGAGTAGAACCGTCATCGCTTTTAAATTGACATGTCATCGGTGCCAATATTCAGGGTGCTATCGCTTCATTGGCTATGGAGCTACGTTTATATAACTCAGAACAAAAATAAACCACGAGATACCCCAAAATTTATCATAGTGTCGAGTGCATCAGGAATAAGAAAATAATATAAAAAAGAAGATAATACACATAAAAAGAAATTTTCTATTAATATTGAAAGAAATATTTATAGAGATTAACCAACAAACTGATTACATTAAAGATAAATCCGTTGGACCACTAAAAGAAAGTTGAGATTAGAGACTTTAGACGCTCTGAAGACGAGCTCAAGCTTTTAAAGTTTTTGCTGCAGAGAGCAAAGATTTTGGAAATAATTATCTTCACTTCTAAACCCGGGCGGAGTGATTCACAGAAGCAAACGTTCGTTAGAAATTTAATAGTATTCTCAAGAGCTTCTTCATGTATTACAATATCCCTCAAGTGGTAAAGTTTGTGATGAAGATCTATGTCGGAGCCTTTTCCATTTTTTGCTCGATAAAGAGAGATGACTCTCTCATTCAGTCATTGATGAGGTGATCACAAGGATATGTAGGAGCAAGGATTACACTGTCGACAAAATACCACAAAAGATATGCTGAGACAATGGAGACGAGGAGGTTGAGGCCGAGGCAAAAGAAAGGAGAAGTGAATGAAGGGAGAGGCTGTCATGAAGGAGAAGGGAGCGCAGGGAGAGGCAGAAGAAGGAGAAGTGAATGAGGGAATCAGGAGTGAATGAAGGGAGGAGGTGCGAGGAAGGGGAGTTTGCGATGGAGATCGGTCTCAAGGTCTTCACATTTTTTGCTTCGTCAAGGGAGATGGCTCGCTCTTGGATCCAATTCCCAATCCACCATTCTCGTAGAGGAACTCGTACTAAGGTGGGAATTTGATGGTGAGATTGTGAATAAGTAGGGAAGGTGAGAAGTTGAAAAAAGGGTCCTTTTGGGACGAGGTTTATGGTAACGGGGGGTCTCGGTAGACAATTCAGTGTCTAGAATGGGTCGCTGGAGTTTCAGCCTTTCTAATCTCTTTATTGCAGCCAGAACTTTGACCCTTTGCATTTCAAGGATTCGATTAAGCCTTCTGCTGAGCTTGTCATGGTCTAGTTCTTCCGCCATGGGGTTAGGGTTAGGATTAGGAGTCGGAGAAAGACAATGAGTTTGAAATGAGAAGGGTTTATGACGGGACATGGCTTTATAGGGAAATAACTTCGAAATAAATATCGAGGGTCAGTGCCAGGTTGTGTATTCTATGAAGTTCTCTCGAATTACGATAAGAAGCGCGCCTCTATTTGAAGTTACCTATGGCGCTAGTTCTTCAAAGCGTCAGTGCTTCAGTAAGCCAATTGTAGAAGCGTCATCGCTTCTAATTTGAAGTGTCATCACCTCTAATTTGAAGCGTCATCGCTTCAATTACGAGCGAGGACGCTCATTGACGTAAGCGACATTCCTTTATTACGATTTGACAGGACTTTAATATTGTGGAATGTGTTTCTTTTCGCGCAGTCTTTTCCAACATAGTTTATTGCAGCGGCTGTTCGTATCCTAATAGAAACAATTCCTGAGGAGCTTCAAATTATGGATTGTATTGTATTTTTGTCCGGTCTTATCTAATATTAATTATTCTAGTGGTTGTTCGTATCCCAATAAAAATACCTTATTTCTCAGAAAATATAAAAAACCCTAATCATGCCGCTTCATATGCACATATCCTAATAATCATGCTGCTAAGGAGCGCCGAGCGTGATGTTGCTTATGTAAAGCGTCCACACTTTGTTTATCTTATTGTAACAACAAATCATATGTTAAAAACGGTCCCTCGATAGTATTATTGAATGTTTGAAGGCGGATGTTTTGGAATAACAGCTAGCATTTTTAAAGGGTGAAGGATGAGATTGAAGGGGATATAGCCGCGATTAAAGGCATTTCTACTAAGTTTGAGGGGCGGCTGCACAAAGTACGACGCAGTTCGAAGGGGGAGTCGTCTACCCCTAAATGATGGCTTCTTAGGCGGCTTTGCAGATGTCTCTCTTCCCTCTTCCTATGTTTTCTTTGTCATGTACAATTTGTTGTACTTTTTTTAAAATCTATGAATATATTAATATAAACTCTGCTTTTATCGTTTAAATTAATACAATCTCTACTTTCCGATATGCTGGTAGCCTTAATAATCATGCCGGTAATAATAATTCCTTTAGATCATAATGCTAGCTCTAATTAGAAGCGTCACTGCTTCTAATTTTAAGCATTATCGCTTCTATTTTAAAGCGTCATCGCTTGTAATTGAAGCGTCGGCGCTTCGGTTGATGGCAAGGAGTCTTGATGTAAGCGGGGATTCGTTTATTACGAATCCCGAGAAGTTTGAAAGAGGGAGCCATCTCTGTTAACCGTAGCCGCCTGCAAAACCCCCTTCCTCTAAACCTTAAACCAGTTAATAAAGATTCATTGCCTCTTAATTGAAGCGTGGAAGTCCTGAAGATATACATTATTAATTGCAGCTAGCCTCCGTCACTGACAGTTTGAAGCGACAGTGCCTCAGCTAGCCTTAATTTTCAGCTCGCTTCAATAAGACGCATTAGCGCTTCTAACTCGAGGTGTCATTGCTTCAAATACGATTCGTCATCACTTCTAACTTAAAGCATCATCGCTCTATAATTCAAGCGTCCACGCTTTTTAGTTAGATCATGATCACTTTTCAATTGAAGAGTCATCGTTTTTTAACCATGCAAGTGGTGGTAAGTCCAATCTATTTACAATTCATATTTATTGTAGCAACTGCTTTAAATCTATATCTTTTGGTATAACTTTGTACTCAGTGCATATGAAGAGATTGGCAAGAATAACAAATAATATGTCTCCAAATGAGCTAACGAAATATAGACATTGCATAGTTAAAAAATGATGACGCTCCAATTGAAAAGCGACAATGATTTAATTAAAAAGTATTGACGCTTTTTAATTAGCTAAATAAAAATATACAGCCAAGGAAAATCCTAGGAAAATCGTCACCGCTTCTTAAACGTACAAGTGTAAGTTGACACTTACACCTTTTTGTGCGAAGCAATGACCGACCTTACTTTATTTACTAGCATCGTCAGAGTAATAACACGTAGCACCTTTTTTGTGCGATATGACATGTACCACCTTTCGTAGCGAAGTGACGATCGACCTTACTTCATTTATTACCATTGTCAGAGTATTAACACGTAGCACATTTCTGTGCAAAGTAGTTGTTCGTATCCCAATAAAAATGCCTTTTAGCCTTACGTCAGTTTAATCTTTTGAGCATATCCTGTCTTGTGCCTTCCATCCCCAAACTTTTCCCCCCTTCACCATGGCGGAACAACCCAACTCCGACATTAGCAAAGCCTTCAGATTAGTCGATCGTATCTTAGAAATGGAGAAGGCGAAGGTTATGGAGCAAGAACTCGTGCTTCTGGCATAGACGAAGGCTCGGTTTCAAAGGGAGATGCACGAGATTGAAGCGGATGTGACAGCGATTGAAGATATTTCTGCCAAGTTTGAGGGGCGGCTCCACGAAATATGACGCCATCCGAAGGGGAGTCGTCTACCCCAAAATGACAGCTTCTTGGGCTTTTATCTGTAATTTTTCTTAGGGTTTTTTTCTGGGTCTTGTACAATGTCTTGCTTTTGTAATATATGAAATACTATATCTTTCTTTTATTTGATTTCCCAACTAATAATCATGCTACTGTCGCTTCATGATGCGACACATTTCGCTTATTGTTAGGAGTGGCAGAGCCTCAGATAGCCATAACAGATTTGGTAGAAGTGTCAGCGCTTCTAAAGCGAAGCGTCGTCGCTTCGAACTCGAAGTGTCGTTAGAAGCGGCAACGCCTCATCTAGCCCTAATATTCATGCCGCTTGGTCGAAGCGTTGACCCTAATATTCAGGGCTCTATTGCTTCATCGAATATGGAGCTATACTTGTATTACTCAGAACAAAAACAAACCAGGGGATACCCCAAAATTTATCATAGTGTCGAGTGCACCGGGCATAAGAAAATAATATATACAAAATTATTTTTTTTATTAATATTGAGAAAAATATTTACAGAGATTAACCAATAAACTGATTAAATTAAAGATAAACCTAGGAAAAATCTAGACACAAACATCGGTAGCGACCACAGAGATGCTAAAGTTTGTGATGGAGATTAGTCTCGGGGTCTTCAATTTGTTTGCTCCATCAAGAGAGAGAGATGGCTCCCTCTTGCTAGGATCACACCGCTTGTCTTCCAAATATTCCTAACTAGCCAGTGAAGAGAATAAAATCCAGTTAGGAAGAAATTTAGCAATAGAGAGGGTGGCGTAGAAATTTTCAACCCACTGTCCTCGTAGAGGAACTCGCACTAAGGTTGAAATATAATGGTGAGATTGTTAAAAAGTGGGGGAAGGTGAGAAGTCGGAAACAAGGGTTAGTTTGGGACGAGGTCTATGGCAACGGGGGGTCTCGGTAGACGATTCAACGTCTGGAATGGTTCGCTGCCGCTTCAACTTTTCTAATCTTTTTTTTGCAAACAGAAGCTTGACCCTTTGCTTTTCAAGGATTTGATCAAGCCTTCTGCGTAGCTCGTCATGCTCTGATTCTTCCGCCATTGGGTTAGGGTTAGGGTTACGAGACGGAGAAAGACGATGAGTTTCAAATAGGAAGGGTTTGTAACAGGACGTGGCTTTATAGGGAAAAAGACTAGGGTTTGAAACGTCACTTCCAAATAAATATCGAGGGTCGATGACAGGTAGCGTATTCTATGAAGTTCTCTCGAATTATGATAAAAAGCACCCCGCTGTATGATGTAACCCACGGCTCATATTTTTTGAAGCGTCAGTACTTTACCGACCTTACTTCATTTACTAGCTTCATCAGAGTAATAACACGTAGCACCTTTCTGTGCGAAGCAGCTGTTCATATCACAACCTAAACCCCTTTTTTACTCAAATAAATAAGGGAGCATGTGAAAATGCAATCTAAGCCGTCTGATTTAAAGTTTATGATCTATAGATTCTTAGTGGATGAGATTGACACAAAATATAATCTTCATTATGTGAATAAATATAGTCAAATGTTACTATTTCCAAACTTAAATAGGACAATATTGTGCACAAAACAGAGGATACCTAAAAATTTATCATAGTGCCAAGTGCAAAGAAAATCAAAAAGAAAAATCAACACAAAAGAATGTGTTATACACAAAAAGAAATTTTCAATTAATATGGAAAGAAATATTTACATGGATTAAGTTTTGTTTAAACCTAGAAAAAATAAACCAAGAAGCTAATTACATAAAAGATAACCCTAGGAAAAATCTAGACTAGGACTGACATGGTAAAGTTTACAATGGAGATCTGTCTTGGGGTCTTCAAATTTTTGGCTCCGTCAAGAGAGATGGCTCCCTCTTGTTATAAATTTTCAACCCACCATCCTCGTAGTTTGCTGTAAATTTTTGGCTCCATCAAGAGAGATGACTCTCTGATTCATCGATTGATGAGGTGATCGTAAGGATCCGTAAGAGCAAAGATTACAATGTTAACAAAATACAATAAAAGATACGCCGAGACAGTAGAGACGAGGAGGCTGAGGTCGAGGTAGGAGAAGGAAAGAGAATTAAGGGAGGAGGAGGGAGGAAGGGGTCTTCACATGTTTAGCTCTATCAAGAGAGATGGCTCCCTCTTGCTGTAAATTTTCAACCTACCATCCTCGTAGAGAAACTCGCATTGAGGATGCAACCTTTGATGGTGATGTTGGTGAGATTGTGAAGAAGTGGGGGAAGGTGAGAAGTTGGAAAAAAATGGTCGATTTTGGACGAGGTTTATGGAAACAATGGATCTCGATAGAGGATTTAGCATCTGGAATGAGTCGCTAGCACTTCAACTTTTCTAATCTCTTTATTGTAGTCAGAAGTTCGGCTCTTTACTTTTCAAGGATTCGATCAAGCCTTTTACTTAGCTCGTCATGGTCTGGTTCATCCGCCATGGGGTTAAGGCTAGGAGATGGAGAAAGCCGATGAGTTTGGAATGAGAAGGGTTTGTAACGGGACGCTGCTTTATAGGGAAAATGGATAGGGTTTGAAATGTCACTTCGAAATAAATTTCGAGAGTCGGTGGAGGAACTTCTCGAATATCGGGCAGCTATTTGATGTTACCCATGGCGCTTGTTTATAGCAACGTCAGCGCTTCAGTCAGACGATTGTCAAAGCATTATTGCTTCAATCACGTGCAGTAACGCCTCTTAACCTAAGCAGGGTTTCGTTTATTAGGAATTTCGAGGACTTTGAAATTATAGACTGTGTGGTCTTTTCGCGCATTCTTTTCCAACATTATTTATTATAGTGGTTGTTCGTATTCCAGTAAATACGCTTCTTTTTCGCGTAATCTTTTCGAACATTATAGAAGAAGCAACTTTTCGTATTCCAATCAAATAAAAAAGTGATTTTGTAGTATAATCATTTATTCATATTGATCATATCCTTTCTTTTGCCTTCCGTCTCCGAAAACCCTTTCTCTAAGCCCTAAATATGGCGAAACAACCCAACTGGTTCAAGATAAATGAAACCCTAGATCATTTTATTGAAAGGGAAAAGTACGAGATATACATGCTGTAAGGACCCAATTTGAAATCAGGTCAGATATTTCATTTTTTTGTTATTTATTTAATGCTTTTAGAAGTTTGGTTCTTTGGTATTATGGGGTCTTTTCGTAAATCAATACATAGACATGTAATTTGGGTCATTTAAGTGAGGGCATACTATCTTAGATGGGTATTTGGGCCATGTAAGTGGTTAAAAAGGGGTATCTGGGAATTTATAAAAAAAAAAGGCCATACTAGAAATTTATTTTTGGCTAATAGCACATATAATACTATATGTATGTGGTTAATATACAATATAATCTATAGTATATAGTATAATATAATATAAGAGCTCTATACACCAAGAAGTGATATATGGGTGATATATCCTATACTAGCTAATAGTTGGTTGTGGGAGGTTCTGGATCGTCTAGAAGGGGCGAGAGCTGTCGGGTGGTGGATTTGTATTAGCTAATAGTTAAGAAAGACAAAAACAAGATAAAATAATAAAGAAATAGGAGAGAAAGAGAGAGAGAGAGCCTGATATGACAAAAGAGAAAGAGAGAGGGTTCTGGAGAGCTTTGGGCGTGGGTGTTAAAGAGGAGAGAGGGGTAGCTTGAGAATAGAAAAATAAAAGAAAGAGGGAGAACGAGAGAGAGAGAGGAAGAGAGAAGTTATCTAGAGAGAGAAAGAGGTAAGAGAAGAAGAAAAAGAAGAAAAATAGAAGGGGTTTTGTTAGGGATTGGCACCCTAAATCTGAAAATTTGAGGCAAATATCTTTATCTAGTACCTGTGATTAATCCGAATCTGGTATTTTTAATTTGTGGAATCGATCATCGCCTATCCCTGAAATTAGTTTCTATGTTGAAATCTAAACCCTTATATTGTTTTGCATAAAGCTGAAGTTTAGATTTTTTGTACGGGTAAATTTATAATCTGTACTATGTTAATCTGTTTGGATTTTTATATGGGAAAATTAAAAATTTATTTGCTTATCTATTTATTTGTTTAGCACCTCTTAAATTTAGATTTGTTTTTATAGGCACGTGTAAACGTGTAATTTGTGTATCTATTTGGAACCTCTGAAATGTGAATTTTTGCATGGGCTAAACTTAAAATTTGTACTCTGTGTATCCGGTTGGAACCTCTGAAATTTGAATTTTTGTATGGACACTTTTACTTTGTAACCGGTTTACCAGATTTTAACACTTGACCCTGAATTATATCAGGATCAAAGTTTTGACATAAATGGGTAATTTGTATTAGACAAATGTGATTTTTGAATAATTGTTCTGTTTGTTTTCGATATTTATGGCTTTTATTAGAATGATAACTGATATGGAAAAGCATGGAAGGAATGCTTATGAGCTTGTATAGCGCAAAACTGACACCCTGGCCAGTGATAATTCTGATATTTGATCTGGAACTGCTATCTATTCTCGACTCAATAAGTGGTTGAGAAAAGCACTCAATAGTGGTGCTGTTAGCTATGAATTAACCTCACAGATATATATCTGTTTAGGTATTTCAAATAATGAATTCGTATCGCTACGTTAATTTATTTGTGTAAAAGATTTGTTTTCAACCTCATACAGTCATGATTGCAAATGACATATTTGATTTGAATAAAACCAACAAAGAAACGTTAAACTGGCATGTGGATAAATTGGAAACTATCAGCCTGATTGTGGTTTAGCCAGTAGTTATTAGATTTGGATACTTGCGGAACATGTGGATTAGCTCTTACGGTGATTTTAACCACCTTGCAGGTAAAGGGAAGAGAAAAGAGGAAGAACTATAAACAGAGTTCTTGACAGTGTTAGCTGGTGAAGACTTTTGTAAGACTTCTGTGTTTTGTAAGATTATCTGTGTATAGGGTATGTTCATAGTGTGTGACATGTAGTAGTGTCAAACTTTTTGTATATAGTCGGTTGGGCCCTGTTGTAAGAAGAGAAGTGGTGATGTTAGATATAGTGAATTGTTTTGATCAGTTCTTGAGAATGAAAGGAAAATTTTCTGCTGTGTTTCTGAAATCTGGTATGATGGATAGTTGTATTATATCCCTTGTTAGAAAAAGTTTTATTTCAGGTTTCTTCTGATCTGTCTAGGTCACAGCTCGAGATCCAGGCACGTAAATTTTAGGTCGTGGCAGTGTGGTAACAGAGCTAGAGTTGAGTTGTGACAACGTTGTTGTGCATATGACACGACCGTTGTGGTTCTAGGAGTATAGTTAAGAAGTTGGAGGGTTGTTTGAGGATTTTTTTTTAGGATTGTAATGATTACTCTTTGTGCATTACCCATGTAGGGTGATATGTCGAAACGAAGAGACAAAGGAAAAGGCAAAGCTCATTGTATAGTTCACAACGAAACTCTACAGTTGTTTGCTAGTGGAGGGCAGAAGAGAAAACTATCAAATGGTAAGGAAAGTGAGATGAAGCCATCCTTTAAAGAGTTCAATGAATATATACGACGCCAAGTACATAGTAGTTTGGCAGTTCTTGGTGCACGATCGAAACCTTTAGTCTGGAGAGGTTTCGAAAGCTTGGGGCACCGACTTTTTGGGGTGGTCCGAGTCCTATTGAAGTGAAGGACTGGCTGATGGAAGTGGAGAAAATATTGGATGGCATGGACTGTCTTAGAGAACAGAAGGCCGGGTTAACTGCATTTATGTTACAAGGTGAAGTTGACATTTGGTGGAAAATGATAAAACGGACATGCTTGCAACCTGGAGAGAAGGTTTTCTGGGAAAGGTTTGTTGAATTATTTTACAAGTATTTTCCTGAGCATATACGTGACCAGAAGCAGGTCGAGTTTGCTGAACTATATCAGGGCACTAAGTCAGTGGCCCAGTATGAAGCAAAGTTTTTAGAATTGGAAAGATTCATCACGCAACCTATGGAGGAGGCTGCTAGAGTGAAGAAATTTGCTCAAGGATTAAAGCCATCAATACGAGAGAAGTTATCAACATTAAAACTGAGGACATTTGCGGATGTTGTTGAGGGGGCTTTGCTCGTTGAAGACGACGACACAGATATACAATGAATCCGAGAGCAAAAAGGGAAGTCTAAATTAGTATTTATGGACTGGCAGAAGAGTAAACAACAATGGAGAGAAGAAAAGAAGCCGCGTTTTGAGGCTCATCGCCAAATAGTACCTCCTACGCAATCAATATCAGTTTGTGACAAGTGTGGGAAATCTCATGGTAATCAACCCTGTCGACGTGAAACTGGGGCATGTTTTCGGTGTGGTCAGTTTGGACATTAGATTCGGGAATGTCCATTACCTCCCAGGTTGCAGTAACTGCCACAACAACGGCCGCAACAACGTAGAGAAGGGGACAAAGATCAAAAACCTAACGTATCGAGACGGGTGTTTGCCATCACGAAGCAGGATGCAAGGGCTTCAAATTCCGTGGTAGAAGGTAATTTAACTATTTATCAACATGTGGCAAAAAATTTAATTGATCCTAGATCCACTCATTCATTTGTATCTGCAAGCTTTGCATGTCACCTAGAAATTGAACCCATGGAATTAGAATATGTCTTGCATGTTGTCACATCTCTGGGTAAATCATTACTCACCTGTACAGTCTATAAGTCGTGCGTAATTTGCATTAGTGGTCACAAGTTATTAGTTGATTTGGTCTTATTAGAAATGACAGATTTTGATGTGTTGTTGGGCATGAATTGGCTCTCTGCTTATCATGCTACTGCTGACTGTTTTGAGAAGCTTGTCACTTTTCATATTCCTAGTCTGTGTGAATTTCAGTATAGAGGAATAGAAAATTCTTCTAGACCTAGTTTGATTTCGTTTATTAAAGCGGATCATCTACCACGAAAAGGGTGTCAAGGCTATTTAGCCTACATTGTTGATGAGCAGAAGAATAAATTAAGGGTTGAGGATATTCCGATAAGGAATTTGCTGAGGTGTTTCCGGGTGAGTTGCTTGGTTTACCTCCACAGCGAGAAATTGATTTTACTATAGATCTGACTCTGGGGAGTGCGCCAATTTCGAAGGCACCGTATAGAATGGCATCTGCTAAGCTCAGGGAGCTTAAGGTGCAATTAGAAGAATTGTTGGAAAAAGGTTTCATTAGGCCGAGTGTATCCCCATGGGGTGCTCCAGTTTTATTTGTGAAAAAGAAAGATGGGTCACTAAGGCTGTGCATAGATTATAGGCAGTTAAATCAGGCTATAGTTAAGAATAAGTATCCTCTCCCTATAATTGACGATTTGTTTGACCAACTACAAAATGCGTCTGTATTTTCAAAATTTGATCTGCAATTCAGGTATCATCAGTTGAGAATTCGGAATGAAGATATTCCTATTACTGCTTTTCGTACTTGTTACGGTCACTACAAGTTCGTAGTAATGCCGTTTAGGTTGACCAATGCACCTGCCGTGTTCATGGACCTTATGAATCAAATTTTTAAGCCATTTCTGGACCAATTTATTATTATTTTCATAAATGAGATCCTTGTCTACTCTCCATCCCATGCCGATCATGAACAACATCTGAGATTAGCTTTACAAGTGTTGCGAAAAAATAAATTATTTAGTAAATTGAGTAAATATGAGTTCTGGCTTGAGAAAGTTACTTTCTTAGGTCATGTGATATCGAAAGAGGGTGTAGCTGTTGATCCCTCTAAAGTCGAAGCTGTCAGGAATTGGGACAGACCAAGTTCAGTAACAGAGATCATGAGTTTTCTGAGATTGGCATGATACTATAGAAGATTTGTTGAGGAGTTTTCTAGTATTGCAGCTCCTTTAACTCAATTGACTCGAAAAAATGTAAAATTTGTTTGGAGCGATCGATGTGAAGCAAGTTTTCAGGACTTGAAGAATAGATTGACTTCCGCTCCAGTGTTAACCGTTCCTTTGGGGAGCGAGAGATTTATTATCTGTAGTGATGCATCTCGAATTGGGTTAGGGTGTGAGTTGATGCAGTTTCGTAATGTTGTCGCTTATGCGTCCAGAAAACTCAAAGTTCATGAGCAAAACTATCCGACACATGATCTAGAATTGGCTGCAATAGTGTTTGCCTTAAAAGTTTGGAGGCATTATTTATATGGGGTCCAGTTTGAAGTTTATACTGATCATCAAAGTCTGAAATATTTGTTTGACTAAAAAGAGTTGAATATGCGACAATGAAGATGGATTGAATTTATGAAAGATTATGATTTTTCAATCCAATATCATCCTGGGAAAGCCAATGTTGTAGCAGATGCATTAAGTCGAAAATCTTCCAAAGTGATTGCTCGACTAATGATTTTTGAATGACGAATGTTAAAGAAATTGGCAGATTAGGACGCTAGAATTCAAATGGATAAGTCTATAATTCTTTTTGCAAATCTGATTGTTTGTCCTACCATTTTTCACGAAATTAAAGAGGCTCAACAAAAAGATCCTCGACTGAAGGCTATAAGGAAATATGTGATTGTAGGACTTAAGCCGGATTTTAAAATTCATGAGGATGGTAGTTTGAAAATCAATGGTAGATTGTGTATACCTGACATTCCTGAATTGAAGAAACAAATCTTGGTCGAAGCCCATCGATCTAAACATACAGTTCATTCGGGGATAATTAAAATGTATCAAAATTTGAGGAAAATTTTCCGGTGGCATAATATGAGAAGAGAATTTGCTCAGTAAATTTCTAAATGAGAAGATAAATTGCTCAGTATATTTCTAAATGTTTGGTATGTTAGCAGATTAAGACAGGGCACCCAAAACCTGCAGGTAAACTATAGTCCCTAGATATTCCGGAATGGAAGTGGGACGATATTACTATGGATTTTATTATGGGACTTCCGCGAACAAAGAATAACCATGATACTATTTGGGTTGTAGTCGATCGATTAACGAAGTCTGCTCATTTCTTAGCCATCTGAAAGAATGACCCATTGACCAAATTGGCCCAATTGTTTGTCAATGAGATTGTAAGGTTACATGGGACCCCTAAATCAATTATATCTAATAGAGACTCATGTTTCACATCAGAGTACTGGAATAGTCTAATGAAAGCTTTGGGATCGATTTTAAAGTTTAGTACAACTTATCACCCAGAAACTGATGGACAATCGGAAAGAGTAATTCAAATCTTAGAATATATGCTACGGGCTTGTGTGATGGAGTTTAAAGGAAGTTAGGATCAATTCTTGCCTTTGATTGAATTTGCATATAATAATACATATCAGGCTAGTATTCAAATTGCACTGTATGAAGCTCTGTATGGGAGACCTTGTCGTTCACCTCTTTGTTGGGACGAGGATGGTGAAAGAAAGCTATTAGGACCGAAATTAGTCCAAGAAACGACAGAAAAGATTAAACTCATTAGAAATCAACTTCAGACAGCTCAAAATAGACAGAAAAGTTACTTAAATGTTAGGAGGAGAGATTTGAAATTTGAGAAGGGTGATCATGTATTTTTGAAGGTATCCCCAGCTAAAGGTGTGATACGATTTGGGAAGAAAGGTAAATTAAGCCCAAGGTTTATTGGCCCTTTTGAGATTCTGAATCGAATTGGTGAAGTGGCTTATAGATAAGCTTTGCCACCGCATATGTCAGCCATCCACAACATATTCCATGTTTCGATATTATGAAAATATGTTTGAGATCCTGCTTATATATTGGATTATGAACCGATACCAATTCGCAAGGACTTATCTTATATTGAACAACCTACCTTAATTGTGGATAAGAGAAAGTGCTTCGCACTAAGAAGATTTCACTGGTCAAGATTCACTAGCAAAATCATTCTAACAGAGAAGCAACGTGAGAGCGAGAAGAAGAAGTTAGAGAAAAGTATCCTCAGTTGTTTGATGATCTCATAAATTTTGGGGACGAAATTCCATAAGAAGGGGAGGATGTAAGGACCCGATTTGAAACCAGGTCAGATATTTCATTTTTTTTTATTTTTTTATTTAATGCCTTTAGAAGTTTGGTGCTTTGGTATTATAGGGTCTTTTGGTAAATCAATACATAGACAGGTAATTTGGGCCATTTAAGTGAGGGCATACTATCTTAGATGGGTATTTGGAAAATGTAAGTGGTTAAAAAGGGGTATCTGGGAATTTATTAAAAAAATGGCATACTAGGAATTTATTTTTGGCTAATAAAATATATTTTTAGCTAATAGCATATATAATACTATATATATGTGGTTAATATACAATATAATCTATAATATATAATAGAATATAATATAAGAGCTCTATACACAAAGAAGTGATATTTAGGTGATATATCCTATGCTAGCTAATGGTTGGTTGTGGGAGGTTCTGGATCGTCTAGAAGGGGCGAGAGTTGTGGGTGGTGGATTTGTATTAGCTAGTAGCTAAGAAAGACAAAAACAAAATAAAATAATAAAGAGAGAAAAATAGAGAGAGAGAGAGAGAGCCTAATAAGACAAAGAGAGAGGGTTCTAGAGAGCTTTGGGCGTGGGTGTTAAAGAGGAGAGAGAGGTAGCCTCAGAAAAGAAAAACAAAAGAAAGAGAGGGAGAATGAGAGAGATGTTTGGAGAGAGAGAGAGGAAGAGTTATCTAGAGAGAGAAAGAGGTAAGAGAAGAAGAAAAAAAATAGAAGGGGCTTTGTTACGGATTGACACCCTAAATCTGAAATTTTGAGGCAAGCATCTTTATCTAGTACCTGTGATTAATTTGAATATAAATCTAATATTTTTAATTTGCGGAATCGATCATCGCCTATCCCTAAAATCAGTTTCTATGTTGAAATCTAAGTCCTTTTATTGTTTTGCATAAAGCTGAAGTTTAGATTTTTTGCACTGGTAAATTTATAATTTGTACTTTCTTAATCCATTTGAATTTTTATATGGGCAAATTTAAAATTTATTTGTTTATTTGTTTATTTGTTTGGCACCTCTAAAATTTAGATTTGTTTTTATGGGCACGTGTAAACGTGTACTCTGTGTATCTATTTGGAACCTCTGAAATGTGAATTTTTGTATGGGCTAAATTTAAAATTTGTACTCTATGTATCCGGTTGGAACCTCTGAAATTTAAATTTTTGTATGGACACTTTTACTTTGTAATCGGTGTACCAGATTTTAACACTTGACCCTGAATTATATAAGGACCAAAGTTTTGACATAAATGGGTAATTTGTATTAGACAAATCTGATTTTTGAATAATTGTTCTGTTTGTTTTTTATATTTATGACTTTTATTAGAATGACAACTAATCTGGAAAAGCATGGAAGGAATGCTTATGAGCTTGTATAACGCAAAACTGACACCCTGGTCAATGGTAATTCTGATATCTGATCTGGAACTGTTATCTGTTCTCGACTCAATAAGTGGTTGAGAAAAGCACTCAGTAGTGGTGTTGTTTGCTATGAATTAACCTCACAAATATATATCTGTTCAGGTACTTCAAATAATGAATTTGTATCGGTACGTTAATTTATTTGTGTAAAAGATTTGTTTTCAACCTCATACAGTCATGATTGAAGTGGCATAGTTGATTTGTATAAAACCAATAAATAAACGTTAAACTGGCATGTAGATAAATTGGAAACTATCAGCCTGATTGTGGTTTAGTCAGTAGTTATTAGATTTGGATACTTGCGAAGCATGTGGATTAGCTCTTACGGTGGTTTTAACCACCATGCAGGTAAAGGGAAGAGAAAGGAGGAAGAACTCTAGACAGAGTTCTTAGCAGTGTTAGCTGGTGAAGACTTTTGTAAGACTTCTATGTTTTGTAAGATTATCTGTATATAGGGTATGTTCATAGTGTGTGGCATGTAGTAGTGTCAAAATTTTTGTATATAGTCGGTTGGGCCTTGTTGTAAAAAGAAGAGCAATGATGTTAAATACAGTGAATTGTTTTGACCAGTTCTTGAGAATGAAAGGAAAATTTTCTGTTGTATTTCTGAAATCTGGTTTGATGGATAGCTATATTATATCCCTTATTAGAAAAAGTTTTATTTCAGGTTTTTTTCTTGGTTTCTTCTAATCTGTCTGCGTCACGACTCGAGATCTAGGTACTTAGATTTTGGGTCGTGGCACATGCTTTTGGTGAAGGAGAGGCTGATTGAAAGGCAGAAGGCCGCACTTGAAGCGATTTTGACTAAAAAGGAGAGGCAGTTTCACCAACAACGACGCGTTCTGGACGACGCTGAGTCGTCTACCACATCCCCCCCTCGTCCTACACCCGATCCTAACTCTCCACCCTTGTCCCCATCTTCACCTACCCCTACTCTCCCGAAGACTACAAGTAGATGACATCCCGGCGTCGGGAGGAGTCGCTCTTTTTGGCGGGATAAATTTTAAAGACGACGCACAACTTTTCTTATTTGTCTGACTAGTTTTATCCTACGTTTTCTTTTCCTTCTTGTATAATTTATTTTTGTAATCAGTCATAGTTTATATGAATACAAACTCTTTCGTTTAATTTCACCAAGAGGATAATACGTCTATTGAAATAAAATATAAGTTGCAAATGCATTAAGAAAATGGAGGCGTTGACGCTCCATTTGTGGAGCGCTGACGCCCCACTGTGAAAGCATTGACACCTCAATGTCAAGCCGCTGTGAATAAATCCCGTATATTAACTCGTGTAAAAAGAATCACTGTACATTTATAGATAACAAAAAGTTTATACAAGCAATTCCACATCGCTAATGGCATCCAAATTCTCTTCCTTGTGTGTACCGATGGCATGCCCAATCTACACCCTGAAAGTTTCGATGTCTTCTTATTTGAAATCTAGCTAGAGCTTCCTGCTTAAATAATCCACGTATTTTATCACGAAAATCCCCTCGCAGTCAGTATCATTTTTTTGGGTCAGCACATCGTATTCAACGTTACTGTCCCAAGGCCATTTGACAAAAATAAAAGTCGGGCCGCCGTTCATATGAAGCAGGGCTGGGAGGTATTACATTTGTCAATAAATAAAAAGTAAAATATCAGTTACACATGAATTTAGAAAATAGAAGGGAGGGCTGACGCACTAATGTCAAAGCGTTGGTGCCCCATTTTTGAGGCCCTGACGCACCAATGTTAAAGAGCTAACGCCCCATTTTGGAAGCGCTGATGCACCAATGTCAAAGCGCTGACTCCCCATTGTCAAAGCGCTGACGTACCATTTTGGAAGTGCTAACGTACCGATATCAAAGCTCTAACGCCCCATTGTCAAAGCGCTTCTGCTAAGAGCGATAAACGATTCTGACGTTACTTTTGAGGGTATTCTAGCGTAGCTTAGCAGTGTCCTTATCGCCTCGCCAAATTTGATTTCCGTAGGAAGATCTAAGAGGGGGTCAAAGACATCGATTTTATGGGCCGAGGGGGTCGCCACAGCAAGGGTCCAGTGTGGTGGCTTCGGGATGTGAATTGGAATAAAAAAAAATTCACACTCAATCTCATTCAAGCCACGATTTTTATTTATGAAGAAATGCTGCAATGACATCATGTTTTGAGCACGAAAAAAAAATCGGCGTACTCTCTGCCCCATCCCAAAATGTCGGGGGGCACGTGTTTACCACTGTTTCTAAAGTAATTCTCAAAATCTCTAAAATCCGTGGTCATGCAGTTTAGTCCAACAACGGCTATCCAACACCATTGTTTCTAAAGTAATTCTCAAAATCTCTAAAATATGTGGTCATGCAGTCTTCCTCTTCTTCTCAATGTCTTTCCGCTTGTCCATGACCCTAAAGCACGCGATCATTATCTACATACCAAAGTATAAATATCAATATGAAATCAGGGAAGAGACAATTTTGAATAGAGACTAATACCTATTGGGTCTTTTATTTTTTGTTTGAATCCTAGGCAACGCATCAACTCGACGATAATACACCGGGACCCAAAAGTCGAGATGATAGTCCTACGTTCAAATTAAAATATAATTGGATCAGTCTCTAGTGCTTCGAAGTAGACGCGTTAGCACTTACTGACAAAGCGATGACGCTCTGACCTAAAGGCGACGACGCGTCGACAACGACGCATTGACGCTTCGAAAGGCATGTTAAAAGTTGTATGGGCGGAATATACTTATTCTCTCTGTTAGGCATTGCCCAAATAGCATTCATATAGTCGCTAGGTGGTATATCAGCGGGTGGTAAACAAACTGCTTTGGCCTTCTTTTTGCGTGTTTGGGAGACCAGCTCTCCTTTTCTTTTAGAGTGAGTTTGGGAGGGAGGAATCGTGAGGCCATTAGCCTGAGTCCTCTCACTTCTCCTGAAAGAGATGGGGATCTCGTCCTCCGCTTCTTCTTCATCATGAGACGTAGTAGAAGGTGGTAGTGGTGTTTGTGGTTGGGGATGGGGTTTCTCCTTTGTAGGAGATTGGGTTTTAGAATTTGGTTGGGTAAGGGCTTTGGGTTTGGTTGGGGCTGGGGCATGGTCTGTAGTTGTGGATGCTGTTGGGGCTTGGGCTAGGGCTTGGGCTTGGGCTGGGGCTTGAGCTTGGGCTGGGCTTGGGATTGGGCTTGGGTTGGGGCTAGGGATTGGGCTTGGGCTGGGGCTTGGGCTTGTCCTTGGGCTTGGGCTTGGGTTTGATTTGTGGTTGTGGTTGTGGCTGTGGGTGAGGTTGGGGTTGTGGGTGGGGTTGGGGATGGGGATGGGGTTGTGATTGTGGTTGTTGGAGGGGTTGGGGTTCAGGCGAAGGCAGACCTTTGGCGTTGGGGAATACATGTCTGATAATCCCCAGCGAAACCCAGCGGACTTCCTGCCATACTGCGGGCCTGCAATATGATAAGAATATCAGTTCTTGTTTAAAAAATAGTTAATATGTAGAAACGTTCTCGCTTTACATACGAAACGTTGACGGCATAGAGAAGCGTCGTCGCCTCCTGTAGAAGTGTCAGCGCTAGATATGGAGGCGTAGGCGCTTCATAGTCAAAGCGTTGACACATCATAGAGAAGCGTCTGCGCTTCGTCATTGAATTTCCTCAAGCTCAGTTTAGAAGCATACCTCGGATAGAGGGCGAACTGATTCTTAATATCCGTATGTTCCTTCCAGATAAGGGCATTCTGACCCTTCAGTTTCTCGTTCTCCTGTTCCAACTGAAGAACTTTTACCTTCAGTTGCTGGTTATCCTTTTCCAGCTGAAGAACTTTTACACGGAGGTCATCGAAGTCTTTGCTCTGCTCTATCATTAACCTCTCACAATCTGTAATTCTTGAATCGGCAGACTGCTTTCATTGTTCATCAATCCGTTGTTTCGCGGACTGACGGGATTTGGGTTCTTCATTTTCTTCTTCCTCTTTTTTTTTCCTATTCTTCTTCTTGTTCCTCCTCTGCCTCTTCCTCGTCTGAGACGTTAATAACGTCAATATTCATTTTCTTCCTCCGCACAATAATGGAAGGGATTGGTTGTCCTTCACCCGATTTCGCAGGTCTGCCTTATTCTCAATACAGCTTTTATCACAGGCAGAAACCTCTCGTAGAGTGTCGCCTTCAGTTGCCGAACGCAGGTGGCCTAAAAGATGATATATATTTCACATTATTTTCGACTGATTAAGATTTTGGGAATACGCGACCACTTCTTTAAAAAGCAATTGCGCTCGTTATAGAGGTACCATCGCTTCATTTCGTAGCGATTGCGCTCGTGTTAGAGGCGTCATCGCCTCATTTAGAAACGAATCTTGTCTTTTAGAGGTGCCATCGCTTCATTTTGAAGCGTTGACGCTTCTACATTGTAGCGATATCGCTTGTATTTGGATGCGATATCGCCTCGTGTCGAATTTACCTTGTGCTGGAAGTCTATGATGTACAGTTTTTTCATTTGTTTCCTATTTCAGCAGCCTTGGGAAGCGGACAATGCGGACAACCTTAGTTGGGGCTGAGGCACACCTATCGTTAATCTTGTATGCCTAGATCTGAGATAAATAAAATAAATATTTGATGACTTTCGTAATGATCACCACTTCGTAGGAAATAAAGCATGACATTCTGGAAGTTGACATTACCTACAAGGCAATAGTGCAGCTGTAAATATTGTAACCACGCTTTTTGTGATCTTTCTCAGCTATATCCCTCATCCACTTCGCTTTGTTCATGCACACTAGAAGTTGTTTGTACATGTGATGGCCCCATGGATATATGTTGAAATTGGAGAGATCATCAATGAAGTCGAGGTAGGGGTTCTCAAGGGTGTATTTTGTGTTTGAAAAGAGGACGGTGGCGAGGACGAACAATAGACAGTTTCAAAAAGTCTCCGTCAGCATCCTGCTTGAGACTGTCAATCGCTTGTTCGATGTGTGCCTTATTTACATCTTTGAGACCCCTGAAAAACCTATATCTAATGATCCGTTCTTCAAGAATCTCCACCTTCTGAAGGTAACCGGCGAGGTAGGTCATTCCAAGACCAGTTATAAAGGAAAAATTAAGGGACCGAAATCTAATACTGCCAGACTTGCCAATCCTAAAATTCCAAACGTTGTCATAATCCTAGAACTTGATCATTGCGTCCAGGAGGGTGTTGACGCTTTTCACGCCCTTTGGAGCCACAAAGAATACACCGAATACCGAATCTTTAAGGAGATCTTTCCTCCCCTCAGATGTCGTGTCATAAATGACCCGACACTTTCCGATGGTGCACTTAGCTGTTGGGGTCTTCAGAACCATCTTCAAAATATGTGACACAGAAAAAAGAGAAGTTTAAATAAGAATGTACTAATAATAGGAGAGGCGTTGCTTTCATGTAAAGGCGCAAGCGCTAACGCTCCAAGCGGTGAGGCACCCCCACCCATATAGGAGGCGCAAACACCTCAAATGTTGGAGCGCCGACGCTCCAAGCAGTGAGGCGCTCCCGCCCATATATGAGGCGCAAACACTTCATCTATGAAAAGAAATACGCTTCTATTTGTCATTTTTAAAACGGGACGGAAATAAAATGATGCTCACCTTGTTACTAGATGTAGAAATAGGGTTTCGCCGCTTTGATGTTTCTTACTGTGCTATGAGAAGATGAAGATTGAGAAGGCGAAGGTGAAAAGTAATTTATGAATTTGTAATTCATAAAATTCCCGCCTTAAATATTTTTCTGAAATGGGAATAATGGCCATTGCACAACTCGAAGTCAAGTGCCGTAATCCCATCTGCCTCGCCCCGCTCCTCATTTATTGTTCTGACAATGTTAATAAATGAAATACGTTTGGGTGTTGTTTCGCACAAAATGGTGCCACGTATCAAAATTTGGGACACTTCGTATCATGCTACGGAGCGCTAACGCTTCCTTCTCGTTGCGGTAGCATTAACAGAAGATAACGCCCACGCTTCTTACCTAAGCGCTAGCGCCTCTTAGGGGGAGCGAAGCCTCCTCTGACAAAAGCGCCATTAATGTTCAACATTTGAGCAATAAATATTAAACATTCCGTCAATTAATAGACTCCCCGAAGGGGTCTCTCAAACAGTCAATTCCAATGGTAATGATTACCCTTGACAACCCTGAAGTCATGCGCCGCTTTAATTAATGATATTACATCAAGCATCGCAATAGCGCATCGTATAGGAAGCGCAATCGCCTCCTTCATAGAAGCATAAACGCTCCGAATCAGGTGGTCTTCTCGTGTGTCTTTTTGAATATAATCATGAGAAAATCACAATGTCTGGCATGAACTCCTAGCGCCTCTCCATGCTTTGCCTTTCTGATTTTGTCAGTGGTAACCATGATTAAAACGTGCTGGAATTAGGAAAAAGAGGGATTGTCATATCAGCGACAGAGGCTCTACGTGTCGAACTCCTATCAATATGCGCAGAGATATCTCTACGCTTGAGCACATATCCTCAGGACCTTATATATATATATATATATATATATATATATATATATATAGAGAGAGAGAGAGAGAGAGAGAGAGAGAGACGGGCCGGGTGTTGGAAATCAACCCAAGTCTGGCCCGAATTAATTCGGGTTGCAACATGTTTAGCCTAATTCGGATATCGAGCCAGGTTTCCTTGATAAAAAATATCACTTTTTTCGGGCTGGGTGTAGGCCAAAATCCGAGCCAGCCCGGCCCACTGAGAGTCCTAAATGTGAAATTGAAAGTTTAATGAGCAATGATCCTTGACCTCTAGTTCAAAATATCCTCTGATACGTATCGATTTTTTAGGCTAAAAGGTCGATACACATTTGAACGCATTAACCCACATATATTAGTATGTATTGACTAATACTACTTACCAATATCATTCAATATCGATATGTGTCATCGGACACATTGGCTTTAGAGCTGACCGATACATACCACAAAACTGTGGTTTTGAGCCTTGCTCCAATGTAGTAGAAATTGATAAAATGGTAAGATACCTACAATCAGAACGATTTTGGGGCTGTTCAAATTGAGGACCACATGTGCCACCTTCCAGCAACTAAAACCCTTTCTGGACCATTGAATCTTTTCAAAAATCTTACTGTCGCATACTTTTAGGGACCTGCCATATGTGATTGTCAGCTTCTCACAAGATTGATGGTATAAAAGACCGCATAAGCTTCATAATCTTGCCAAAAGAGCCTCTGTTGCTGAAGGGAAACACCAACTCAATTTGCCAAGGTTAAAAACTGAAAAAAATCCGGCAAGCTCAAGAAATATTTGGAGAGAAAAAGAATATAAAAAATGAGATTAAAAAGTAAAAAATATTTTAAAATTAAAGTCACTATTAAATGGCAAAATTCAGGAATTATTCGTGAATATTCGCAAATTAATTCGGTGATATTTTAAAATTCGCGAATAATTCACAGTTAATTAGCAGAGCCCCAAATTCGCGATTTTTAAAAAATACGGCGACTTTGGTGACTATGATGAAAAGAGGGCGACTCCTATAACTGCCTTTAAATAAATTGTGCCATGGCCGTGTACAAGCTTGATCAACCTAAGCAGTTCTACTGACAGCCCATTATTGACAAATTTCAGCCAAAAACCATGCTGATTAGAGGTTTCTAACCATTTGATTAGTTCACTTTAGTTTCGACCATTGAAAAATATAACAATCGATCGTTTTAGAATGCACGGAATGGCTGAATCAAATCATCCAATGAGTGATTTTTGAGGACACTTAGTTCAGTATATAAACTATAATCTTGATGAATTGTATAATGTATAATGTATAGTTTAAAGTGACATGCCACTTGGACAAATAAGTGGGCGATTATGCATAATCTGTATATGAGTGGTCACCTGCCATGATTTTCTTTTGAAAAATATATTACGACCTGCTCGTTCGCCAGTCAAGGGGTCATTAATTATGGCACCACATAATGTCATGGCCCATGGGGTGATCATCTACATCGGATTCATCCCAAAACTGCATCGAAAAAACTATCTGCATCATGTGATTAAAAGTAAAAAATGTGCCACCAAAATTAATGGCTGCCTTGCAATTGTCAAAATCTGTTTTTGCCCTTCAGTTTCTAGCACCTGTAGCATGTTAAGCAGTGCCACATAAGGATGACAACGAGCTGAGGTTCAGGCCTTTGGCTGGAACTATTGAAGAATCAAAGAACTGCCCGAGCTCAGCCCATTGCCACCCATTACTGCCAAGTGTTTCACAAATAGGAAGTCACAGGTTACGGATGCAACTCGGATAGGAGAAGGATCACCATATATAACACAAAATGGATCCTCCAATCCCCCTTCTAGTCGAGCCTCAATCAACAACCTGTTCTCTCCCACGAATGAATACAAGACGGCTTCTAGTCGCATCATGAAAACTGAACTTTTCATGCTTCTGAGGCTGAATGAAGAGAATACCCTTCGACAACACCCTCTCTTCAGCACCGAGACGACTGCCCAACAACAAAAATAACCCCTATCTAGCAATCTTCTTTGATTGATTCTCGTTGGAGAAGACAACTAATCAAGAACATGTGGGAAACACATACAGAAACGCCCCATTCACGAAGTATTTCCCATGCTCCATGAGAATTCAGAATTGTAGGGTTGATAATGCCAATGCAGAGTAAAAACTCAAATTGAAGAATCGAAGTTCTTACAGATTCCATTTGCAGGAATTCAAGGTAAGAAAAGTATAATTCTTGTCCATGGAGTTGTGATTGATAAGAATGTGAATGATGAAAATGATGAGTTATGGGTGGGGTTTCCTTTAATGGATGGATTGAAAAGACGAGCTTCCAAAGACTTCTTGATCCACATTCCATGTACTCAATAATCTGTCTGAAGAAGAAATTTCTCTCCTGGATTAGAGACTGACATTGAAAGCCTCAGTGAAGGATTGGTGCATCGTAGAAAGAGACACCGATTTGGCTAGTGGCAGAGACAGCGGAAGAGTAACACAATCAAAGAAGAGAACTAGGAAAATACCTATTTAAATTAGTCTACCTCAATAGTGAGCATAATAGAGGATTTTTTTTCTGAATTTTCTCTAATTTATTAAGTCTTATTTTTTCTATTTGTGTAGTTAATACAAAATTAAGAGGCGCACAGTGGCCCATAGCACATGAAGTGCCTTGCCATGCACCTGTCTTTTAAGACACTGCTCCATAGGCCATAGTTGCATAAAACACGAGCGGCCGCAAGCATATGAAAAGGGGGGCATGACATTTTCGAAATTTTGCAAAAATGGAAGGGCTTAGACAAAGTTGGCATTTTATAATGGCACTTGTAACATTGAAGAATATCTAGATGGTAAAACTAACAAAACTACTAGTAGTAGAGAATTGATGAGCTCAAGTTGATATCGGCAGCTGCCGCTGGAAGTTTAAACAAGAGAGGTTAGGAAGGAGCAAGAGTGGGATTCCAGAGCAATAGTGATACCTAAGGTAAATGATTTCTGCTAATAGGGTTCTCAATGGGAAGAAACAATATAATAGGCATGCCTAAGTGCTATTATAATGCAGAAGTATATGCTAGCTCTAAATGGCCTAGCCAAGTTTGCAAAAGGACTCATCTACTTATCCAGTGAAAAGTGAATGAGAAGTAGGCTTTGATCGAATTTACAATTGCAGCATTCAAATGACCTGTCAAAGCTAAATAGTCAACATGATCAAGCTTATGAGAGTCAGCCAACATGTATTTCTATTGACTATTGAATCAGCAAGCATAGGTATTAATGAATACTACATTTATCAGCAAAAATGATTCTCATTGAAAGAAATGCAAACCTCAGCAGAGTTTGAGTATCCGGTTTTCTTAGGGAGATAATAGATCTAGTATATATATATATATATATATATATATATATATCTATTAGTGCTGATGATTTCCAGCAGCAACATGGAAACTTGGAATTCATCAAATTTGAAGGGAAAAAACCTAATTTAAAAAAGTACCAAAAGGTAATGATAGTTGATGTGCTCTAAATTGAATAATTTGTCTCTTGATTGGTAAAAGATCAAACTGTGGCATGTACAATGCGACTTGGAACTATTGGCTTGCCCACTCTTACCATATTTAGGCCAGGCACATTCAGTTATTAGGCCATAAGAGGTGAACCACTCATACTAAGGGGTGTAGTTTAAGAAACACAAGATGAACGAAACCCACCGGCCCCAACTCATCATTGCACATGTTTCCGAGCTTCATGGTCAAATGGCTGGTATTTGTGCACATAGCAAACTGGTCATTCTGTAATCCCCACTGAATCTAACTGTTTTCACAGCCATGCTCATCTGTTATACCTACATTATCTTACAAACCTATTTTCTCCCCTATACATAAAGGAATGCCAAATTGCCAATATGGGAAAAACCAAGGATTAAAATCCCAGTATCGGTCTCGCTATCGGCCTACGCCAATATACAAAGACAAATTTTATATCGGCAATACCAATAAATAAAGTACTCGAGCAAGGAAACCGTTCAGATCTCTGTGGTCAACCTTCACTGTGGAGATGATGGTCTCTTGGCTCGAGTCATAGCGTGACTTGAGCTCCTATTAGCTACAAGAAGTGCCTTTGACCTTTTAAAGGCAGTTGAAATGACATGCAGCCAATAGGAGCTCAAGTCATGGATTTATGTCCCATGACTCAGTTAGAAGATCATTTCCCTATATATCTCAAGTGTCTCCGATGCCAAGACCTATCACCGATGTCTCAGTACAATTTTGAACTACGGGAAAATTTGAATAATCAGAAATCAATATATAGCACTTCCCATATTGCATTGCATTCTTCAATATAAACAGTAGGCATTAGATTGCATTCTCCAAAGGGCCACAACATTCAAAAATCGATTATGAGAATTCTTCAGCTAACTAACTATACATATTGAATCATGCCATAAAACTAAACAAATCTACTGTAAACTCTCTACCTGGATGTAAGAAACTTTAGTAGCAGAAAAGCTCAGCGTCGAAAAAGACCCACATTCGAGATTTATTTGGTCTACAAGAGTGACGAATAATTCTTCTTATGGTGTCGAAGATCATCATCAGATCTCTGGAGACTTCTTCGCCTTCTTCTGCGAACAAAATGCCTTCGCAATAACATCCGCAATCCGCCGCTGTGATTCTAGAATCATCTCCGTCCTCTTCGTCTCCATCTCCATCCAATTCCTCTCCATTTCCTTCATCATCTCCATCTTCATATTCTCAATCCTCACAAACCCTTCTCCCAAAGACCTAACCACAGAAGCCAATCCCGAAATCGGATCCTCCGCTCCTCTCCCCTCCTCTCTCTCCTCAAAAAATTTTCTCTTCCTAAACCTAGGGGTCCTCGAAAACTTCGAAAACCCTAGAATCTCCCTCTCAAGCGGCGACGACCGATCGACGAAAACCGGTGGAGGCTTAACACTACCAACCCCCGCCCCCGCCGCCGCTGGTCTTCGTAGAATGTAATTAATGCTACGAGTGTTACTAATCTCTCCATCGCCATCGCGGCCATGGCCATTACCATCACCATCGTCGTCGTCGTCGGAGGTCTCGGATCGCTGATTATCAATCGGACGGAGGGCGGAGATGGGTAAGGGGCCTTTTTCCAAGAGATCCATGGGATGGAAGTAAGGCCAAGCGGAAGCCAAGGAGGGTGGGCGTTGTTTTTCGGCCCGGTACCGTTTACGAAGCTTTTCGATCTTGTGGCGGCACTGGGTGGCGGTCTTCGACGGCTCGTCGAAGCCACAGCGGGCGGCGACGGTCACCGAGACTTCTTCCCATTGGCTGGCTTTGAGTTGGCCGCGCTTCAGGGAGTACCATTTTTCTTGGTAGGATTGGATCAGGTGGACCGTTTCTAGGTGGGACCAGGGGCCGGGAGGGGGCTTTTTGGGGTCGGGAGGGAGGAGAGAGAGAGGAGGAAGGGCGGTGGAGGCCATGGGGTTTTGGGGGAGTTTGATCTGCCAGGGGGTTTTTAGGGTTAGGGTTTTGTGGTGGAGGAAGTTTTGATGGGGTTGGTGGTGGAGTTGGTGACATATGGTGGGGTGGTGGCGGTGGTGGTGGTGGTGGTTAAAGATCGGACTTTTGGTGGTAGTGGGATTTGACCGGGTGTGGATAGGTGGCGTACGGGTTGGGTTTAACATGCGCCGGGTAGGCGTATGTAGTTAACGTGAAACTTACTACTTACTAACTAGGTTGGAGACAAGTTCGGTCAGCTGTTGGCAAAAACATATTTTAAGGTCCTGAAAACCATGAAGTTCTAGATTCGATGTGTAAGTGGTGGTTCACAGGTGATGTTGCCTTTTGACTCTGCCCATTAGTAAGAGCTAGAATATGCTATACGACCCGTGCCCAAATTTAAATTAGGACGGGGTAACTCATCCTCCTAGGCATTATTTTTCTTAGATTACTCTTCCTTTTTTATTGGAAAACATTACATTTTACAATGACCAAATAGCCCTTCATTTGTCAATTCAATGACTTAATGGATTATACTAGATATACGTGAAACTTCACATAGCATTCAAAAAATATTTTAGAGGTCATATGAGTGTCTTATTTAGATTAATTTTTAAAAAAAAAATTAAATTTTATGTTTTTACAGTATAAGTCAAACTTAAATTAATTTCAGCTGTCCAAATTTTGTTGTTAAAACAATATATGACTAATAAAAAGAAAAAATTCTTACAAGTTCTTTCTCTCTCTTTCTCTCTCTCGCTTGCGCTTCTCTGCGAGATTCTTTATGAAAAAGTTGAATCCCTGAGACAACTCTCTCGATCTCTCTCTTTAGAGCTCTGACTAAATAGAAGCATAGAACTGTGACATTTGAGGTAAATTTGGCGCTTCGCAGCTCATTTCGGTGTATTATTCATAGGTTATAAATCATAAAATTATAAACATTCAAAATATATATGCTATAATCGACGCAAATGCTTCCTCTGTGAAGAGTTGGGGCTCATAATAGATGCATCATCGTTTTTGCACCTTAGTGACGGTGCCTCGGATGGTCTCCGCCATCGCTTCGTATATAAAGCGGTTTCCTCATCTACTCGTAGTTGATGAATCTTTTCATTTATTTATAGGATAGAGATCATAAAATTATAAGCATTCGAAAATAGTTAAATTAAAATCGACGTAGACGTTTCTTCAGTAAGAAGTTTAGGGTCAGCATACCCGCGCCATTGCTTTTTATGTGAAGCGATACGAAGCAACGGCACAACGAGTTAGAAGCACCATCGCTTCTTTAATGAAGCGATGGCGCTTCATATGACCCCGCCAGTGCTTCGTTGTGAATCGGTTTCCTTATTTGTCAAACATCATCGCTTCGTTGTGATTCAGTTTCCTTATTTTCCCGTTGTTAATTTAATTTTCGTCTAATGCAGGGACTGTAATGGACTCGATTGAAAATTTCAATTTAGGTGGTGTTGATTTAAATCTCACTTCATACATTATTTCTTTATAAATATATTCACTTGGTTGTGCATGGGATATCAAAATGTTGGATTATTGTGGAGGGTCCGAAAATACCCACGAGGAATGGAAGCTATATATCGGCTTGAAATTTCAATTTGAAGACGATGTATATAACTTCTATAATTTATACGTGAAGAAAGTTGATTTCAACGTTAGGAAAAATAACACTTATAGATTTGTAAAATGGGAGATTATAAAGAGAAAATATATATGTTTGTTCAAAGGATTCAAGCAACCAGACAAGCGCAAATTACACACCGATATAAAGTGTTTAAGAGAAAACAGATGCGGGTGTGAGATAAGGTTGAAGATTAAGATCGATAAACAAAAGTTGTGGGAGGTAATGAAATTTAGAGAGCCGCATAATCATCAGTTATATACACATACGAAGGTGAAGGAACTACAATCACATAATAAGATGAGCGGAGCAAGTTAATTGTTGATAGAAGCATTTGATAGCATAATTCTTCCTTTAAAGAATTTCTATTGTTTTGTCAAGTTTCGACGGAGAGGCAGGCGTGACGGTAAGTCCTCAACAAACTCCGAATTACCTAAAAAAGATAAGAAAGGAGAGTAACATTCATTCGAGGTGCATGACTAGGATCAAGACCTTCATTAATAGGCAGAATAAAAAAGATGATTTCTTCTTTGAAGCCGAACTAGATTGTAGACACCCAAATTTGGCCCAAGGCCCGATCGAAACACATTTCGAGAGAGGCACATTTTTGAGCTTTTGATGGCATGTATGGAACCCTTAGGAATCACCCAAAACCCTTAGGAATCACCCTAGACCCCTTAGAAACTAGTCCCAACCCTTGGAACCCATTCTAAATCCTAAACCTAACCTTCCCAGGCAATGGATAAAGAGTGGTACACCAGGACTAGCTGAGATTTTCTACTGATTTCAAATCATATACCATTAGAAAGAGGACTTCTCTAGCTTTCCAACGAGCCAAAAATTGCCTCAATCGGAGTTGTATATCAAATATTACGGTGATTCGAAAATCGGGCAGAATTTCAAATTTTTTGCTTGGCGCAACTATTAGTTGCGCCAATTTTAAAGTGGACCCCACCCCTCGCGAAGCCAACTTTCCAACCACTGTTCTGCACTATCTTACTGTGTCAACTTTCCAACAATAGTAACTGTCGGATTTTGCCCCGAAAATTGTGATTGGGGTTTGACTTATTGACTACCTTGACCTTTGGTGTGTATTTTGCTAGCTCTGTTGTACCCTTTTAATGCCTACTTACAGCCCTTAAGTGATTTGAAATACCAACTTATCATCCACCATTAAAACCACCTTCACACCTTTCCAAGCTCTTAAAATCCTAGGAAACCTTAGATGGCCCATTACCTAATTCCTAATCTTACTTAGCCTCTAAACACCCTTCTTAATCCACCCATCTCCTATAAATAGAGCCCCCCATCCCTTGATTCAAGGGTTGAGAATTTCTACCTAAGAGAGAAAGAGCTTAAAGTGAGATCTTTCTCCCTTTGGTGCACACCCCCCATACAAATTCTAGAATTCACAAAACTCCTTTAGACCTTAGCATTTCATAGAAAACCCTTAGGTTAGGTGTGTGTGATCTCCTAGCCTCCCTTCTCTACCTCTTAGCTTCAAGCCTTAAGTGTTAGAACCCCACTTAACACCATACAAAGCCTTCAAGAGCTTATCAAAGCAAGCCAACGCAAGGCTCTCTTACGGTGCTAAAAGGGCCCGAGGGATCCGGCTCTCCCCTTTCTTCTCCTATCTCTTTCTAGCTCCTTCCATCCTCCCATTTGTGTCGTTACGCCGCCGACTTTTCGGTAGGAACGGAGGGACACAAATAGGATTCTAAGCCCCTTTGGGTAAGAGAAAACTATTTTCTTTTCTTTTACTTCATTTTATTTTTGGTCATTAGTAGAGACCGCGCTAAGCGGGTTGATCAGGTGCCTAGCACCTTCCCGATCGATAATCGAAGCCCCTACCCAAGAGCCTTTGGTGTGGACCGGATTCAGAGTCATATTTTTAGCACTTCAGTACTCATAAAAATGAACTAGGTTTCCCAGGACACTGAAAGCTCTAGGTGACGACTTTATATTGTTCGTTAGAGAGCGCATCGTCGCGACGGGATCGTCTCGATTTCCACGGTTGCACAAATGACGACACTGCTAGGGACTAGCTAGTAGAGTTTCCCCTTGAACTAGGCCTTTTTTTTTCTAACATTTTATTGATGCTTTTTTTTTTTTTTTGCTATTTTTTTCACTCACCCCTCCGATTAAGTCACTTTACTTACTCCTACTTTTATGTAATTTACGAGCCTTAGTCTATTGGCGGGCCTACTTGCGCATAGTCTTTAAATTTCTTTACTTTTCCGTCATTTTAAGTGCCTTAGCCGATCGGCGGGCCTACTTGAGCATTGTCTTTTAATTTATTTAATTTTTCATCATTTAAAGTGCTTTAGCTTATTGGCGGGCCTACTTGTGCAAACATATTCCGACAGTGGACGCCGGCCCGTAGTGGCGACATTGGATCATCACCCCCGTTCTTTGAACTTCAGAAAACTTCCATTAAAAAAGCTTTTAAAAAAAATTAAAATTGAACAAAGTTAGGGAGCTTAATTAATTTGCTTTTACGGGATAGATATTAAAGGGGTTGGGATTAGGCAAACACACAACCACCCGGGTCTTAGTATGGCGGCAACCCCTAGTGGTGATAATCTAGAAAAGTCCCAGCCCACCTAGTATCTGAGAAAGCGCTCGCGCCGGAGGTATATCGGGTGGGTTCCCATTCCAAAACTTAAAACCCTTGGGGAGCGCGCTAGCGAGTTATACCGGACTCAAACCCTTTAGGTGCGGTGAGGAGAGAATCGATCACAAAAAAATAGCTCAGTTCCCGAAAGCCTAGCTTCCACAAAAAAACCAAAAAAAAGATACTCATTTCGGGTGTTGGTGGTTGCTGTCATCAGTTCTGGAGCATCAGTTTTTACCTGGCGCAAGTATTAGTTGCGCCAGTCCAAAAAACTGGAATTTATAACTGGTTAGTTGCGCTAGCTTTAAAATCCACATTTTTACCTTGGCGCAACTAATAGTTGCGCTAGTGTAAAAATAGTGCCCTGCAACATGGACGCATGTATTAGTTACGCCAGGTCTGTTTAACAGCACCCCAGCCCGAATCTGTGGCCTTCTTCACCTCTCGAGTCCCCCGATCAGTGTTCTTAGTGTCTTGTTTAGGCCCCGCCATCTCCGACACCCAATACGCCCCCATCGGTCAAAAGAGGGCAACTTCTTTTTGGCTCATTCCGAGGGATGGAATTATTTACCTCGATTTTCGTGCCTTCAAAAGATCGAAGGTTCTCCTTCGATTCTTTCGAAGTGCATCGGAATCGTCGCCGCGGGTCTTGAATTAAGGAACGAGAGTCACCCGAAAGGGAATTCCAAGGCCTCAGAACCTTTGTTTTTCAAAACTTTTTCAAAAAAAATTCAAAAAAATATATATAATCAAAACTCAAAAAATAATATATATATAGTTTGTGGTGTCGGCACAGCAGCATCATCTTGCTCTTCGCCGTCCCGTAGGGAAAGGAGGAGGATTTTTGGGCCTTATCCAAGGCACCCTTACCCAACTCATTCCCGTAGAATGTCGTGGGTAGTGGACCCGGATTACGCCGATCCCGACTCATCCCCGCCACATTCTCCAACCCACTCCCATTCGGGAGAAGTTTTTTCCACCATTCCCATCACCCAACCCCCCTTTACAATTACCGGCCCATTTGGCGCCCCCATATTCCCAACCATTACCCCCCAAAATATCTAAAGTCCTACCCACCATTCTCCATCTTTTGCCCAAATCCATTTTCCCAATCCACATCCATGCCCCAATTCCCATCATCCCCCTATAGACCTGATCCACCCACATTCATATACACCACTTCCGCCCTATCCTCCCCCCCCGCAAAATCTCCCATCCATCCGGGTCATGCCCATTTTTACCGGGGCCATGCCCAACTTTCCTCATCCCTCCTCATCATGCCCCCCACCTACCATGGTCATGCCCAATTATACTAGGGCCATGCCCAATTTTTCTACCACCTCCATCCCATTTATACTCCATCATCCCTTAAATCCCTCATCTCCATCCAACCCTCCCCCCATGACCATGATGGAGGAGATGTTCTAAGGCTATTCTATGTGAACGGCTTCTCAAAACCCCCCCCTCCTTCACACCCCATGTCCCTAAACCGTCTCACACCCTAATCAATCTCCATGCCTCACTCCCCCATGACCCCCATCAACCCCCCATAATCCACACCACCCAAACCCCCATTACCCACTTACCCCAAGGCCCATTGGCCCAAACCCCCTTTTCTCACATATCCTAGGGGCCCATGGCCCAATACCCCACCACCCAAACCTACCCAAGGCCTATGGTCCAAACCCACCAAGGGCCCATGGCCCAGACCCATCAAGGGTCCATGGCCCAAACCCATCAAGGCCTGTTGGGCTAGACCCACCAAGGGCCCATTGCCCAGACCCATCAAGGCCCATTGGGCCAAACCCCTCAAGGGCCCTTGGCCCATACCTACCCAGGCCCACACCCACCAAGGGCCCGTGAACCTACCCCATGGCCCAAACCTATCAATGGCATGTGGCCCAAAGTGGCCAAGGGTTCATGGCTCAAACCCAAACCCCACACTCATACCTTCCACAATACCCCCAACATTTAACCCAACCTTCATAGCCGGGTCAAACCCATGCCATACCTCAAACCCAATTCTCCCATGGCCCCACACCCCAAGGCCATCTCCAAACCTTCCCCCATACCCAATGGCCCTATCAGGCCCCACCTCAAAACTAAACTCCCATCACCCAACGAATCTTTCCTCACCCCCAATGGGCTCATCCAACCCCCACTCATGTCATTCCCATCCAACCCATGCAACAACAACAGGAGAATCCCGCCCTCGCAACACACTATGCCGACCAGCAGTCTAAAGAGGATGAGATTAGGAATAGTGGGGCCTATGCTGGGGCTTTGACCCTCCCATAATTGCCCACCCCCTGGTGGCCTAGAGTGAAGTCCAACTGACGGCCGAGAAAGCGATCCCTGTATCAAAATAGTCGAAACAGCTGAAAGAACAGTTAGACAAAATACAAAAGCAACTGATGAAAATGGGTGGTGCTGAAATCCATGCCATGGACTTCACAGACTTATGTTTGTTCGCTGAGGCCCCCCTGCCCCCCAAATTTAAAATGTCAGCATTCGACAAATATAATGGCACTAGCAATCCTATTGCGCACCTGAAGTCCTATTGTGGGGACATGTGCCAATACGGGGAGGACGAAAGACTGCTAATAAAAGTCTTTCAAAAGAGTCTGACCGGGCCAGCTCTAAGATGGTTCATATCTTTAGAACCATCTATGATGAAAATGTGGAGGGACTTGATGCATCTCCTTCAAGAACAATATGTCTACAATATAGACATCGAGCCACGTAAGTCCGACTTGGCTCGTTTAAAGCAGAACCAGAACGAGACCTTCAGCGACTACTTGGGGCGATGGAGAGAATTGGTAGCTCAAGTCAGGAACAGAATACCTAATGATGAACAGATAGAGATGATTTCGGACTTTTTGGTATATCAGCAGCAGACTAGCTTTGCTGATCTGGTGAGAAATGCTAACCGATGCGAGGACGCCATCAGGGAGGAGTGTCTGAATAAAAATATGCCGAGTGGACCCAGTGGGGTTAGAAGATTTTTAGAGCAAAGGAACGAGAAGAGAACAGGGGGCGATGTCCAGAACATAATCAATACCCGGCCCAATAACAATACAACCCCATTTCAATTTCAGGCTGCCCCACCAACACTTGTTAGGCATGAGCAGATGCAAAGAATGGGGAATGGGCAAAGAATACAAATGACCTCGGAACAGAGGAAAGCTCGCTACGACCGAGTCTTCACACCTCTAGGGTAATCATTGAGTGTACTTTTTCCCCTGTTAGTAGAAAAGAGATTAGTGGCTATCCGCCAACCACAACCTCCTCCTCACCTGATCCCAAGGAACTATGACCCAAATACCCACTGCAATTTTCATCAGGGTTTGGGTCACCCTACTGATCACTGCTTCCCATTGAAGTACGCCATCCAGGATTTAATCGATGCCGGGAAAATCATTCCCCCTGCACTCTCTCAGCATGCTAATATTCACCAAGTGCCACTACCCCCACATCCCACCGGAGGAGCAGGTCCCAGACCCACCGTCAGAATGATAGAAGATAAGGAGGAGTTTGAATTTGACCCATCCGATTATATCAGTGATCGGGAGAGTTATGTAGCACCTTTGTCAAGAAACATAGAAGAGGGGAACGTAGGGGTAATTGAACCCCTAAATTTGTCAGAATATTTCTCCAACCCAACCCCGCAATTTGAACCCTTGGATCTTCGGGCATACTTTCCGTCCACCACACCCGTCAATTATGTAAATATCAATGCATACCAATCATACACCACAACTCTCATCAATTACCCTTTAAGCCACCAGGCCCCCAATCCCACACCCGCACCCAGCAATTACCAATGGCCTACGCCCATCCCATCACCCTAAGTTCCGCCTACAAAATCTACCCCCCCCCACCGTCAATCACCCAACGGCCCATCAGACCCCCCATATGTCGCCAGCACCCACCAACAATCAATGGCCTACTTTTACCTCCTCTCCAATGCCACCACCCTCAAGCTTCATCACCCCTATTTGGCCTAATATTTCCACCCAACCTGCTACCACTGAGGTGAATCAAGTATTGCCCACACCTCCTGAGCCGATAATACAAGTACCTCAAAAACCGGTAGCCATACCTTTCCAGCTCTTGGGACTAACCTATGATCCTCATCAGGTCCGGTTAAGCTACGAACAAACAAATGTCAACACCGACAACAGCAACGGAGAAGGGACAGTGGACTTTGTCACTAGGTCAGGAAGGATATCGAAGCAGCCAAAGGCGCCGGCACCACCACAAGCCCAACCAAAGGGGAAGAATGACAGTGCTGTGAATCCTTTCGAAAAAATGAGTCAGGAACATATATTAGAGACTCAACTAAGAAGAATGCCCGCCCATATCACCGTTTGGGATCTGTTGATGAAGTCCCCACTCTATTTTCAAGAATTAATGGGGACATTAAAAAATGCGCATGTATCACTCTAAGTTAGCTCAGATGAAGTCGGACAGATAATTGGGCAAGTGATGGCTCCGAATGTCATTTTATTTTCTAATGTTGACTTGTTGGAAGAAGGGGGTAGCCACTCGAAGTCTTTAAATATAACAGTCGAGTCTAGAAACATGATAATCCCCTTGATACTAATTGATAATGGGTCTGTATTGAATATATGCCCGTTAAGAACCGCCACCAAGATCGGGGTTGATCTGTGCATGTTAAGGCCCACCAGAACCAACGCTAGAGGGTTTGACAATACCAGGAGAGAAATAATGGGAGAAGTTGATCTTGAGCTGTTGATAGGGCCAATGACCTTTTCCATCTTATTTCAAGTCATGGATATCAAATCCTCATTTAATCTATTATTGGGGCGCCCATGGCTGCACGAGGTCGGAGCTATACCTTCCACCTTGCACCAGAAACTCAAGTTTGTGTCTAGGCACAAGATCGTTACAATCATCGGAGAGGAGCATAGTGAGAAAGAAAAGGCCACCAATAGCATCGAAAGACCCAATATGTTAGATATACCGCACACCGCTGAGGATGTCGACCTTCACAGTTTCAAATATGAGGTATCAGCGATACTCCCAGAACCCATTGAGGGCATCATGCCTAAAATAGGAGGCGGTATGGTAGCGATAGTGGCAATGCTCCTAAAGTGGGGTTATCAGAAAGAAAGGGGTCTGGAACCCAGATTACAAGAAAGAAAAGAGCCAGTTATTGCCAAGGGGCAGAAGGTTCAATTCGAGTTAGGATACAAGCCCACAGAAGAAGAGGTCCGAGAAGCCAAAGAGAAAGTCAGGGTCGCCACGGCTGTAAGAGCTCGAGGAATCAACATAGAAGAGAAACCTAGCCCTAGGCCGCACATCAGGGATTCCTTTGTCAGCGCAGTGGTCATAAAGATCGATCGAAATAGGGTAACCCATTTGACCCCACACAAACCCATAGCCCCAATCCATCCCACCAATCCCCAGATCTCCCTTCCCAGCTTGGAGATAGATTTGGCCGCGTTGTCCCTTTTCGAGGAACGACGGTCGGTACCTGAACAAACCTCCCCTGTGGTGAATCATCACAAAATCGAGTTATCACTTGAAGACATGATCTCAGACGAAATGGGGATCAATATGATGGAGGCTGACTCCAATGAGCCATATCAGTCAACACCCTCCACCCTAACAGGTAAAGAAGCGGCCCCTCAGGTACGCAACTGGGCATCTTTGCCCCAAACCCTGGAAGTGGGGAGTGGCCTATCATTTGGCACCCATTTCTATAAAAAAAACAACCTATAAAACGTGAGATAAGCCCTTGGCAGGCAATACCTTATATATACAGCAACCCGCTTTCCCAAGGGTCCATCTCCGAAGAAATACAAAATCCCAAAAATATGGAAGAAATATAAAATCCCAAAAACATGAAAAAAATATAAAATTCTAAAAACATAAAAAAAATACAAAACCCAAAAATATTGTCATTTAAAATTCTAGAAAATATCTCACAAAAGGATGCCTTAGTCAAAATGCCCGTCCCATGTGAAATCGATCCCTTCCCTGTAGAAATACAAGAAGAGGTAGGGATCACGAGTCTGGACGAGGATGTCCCCTTCGAGGAGCTCCCCAATGAGCTCCTTGACCGATTTGCCGACTTTGAGTATGGCCCTACCCTCATTGTCGAAGAGACTAAAGACGTCAATCTAGGAACTGAGGAGGTTCCCATGATAACTAAAATCGGAACGTCATTGTCCCCTGAGGAAAGAAAAAATATGATCGACTTCCTTCGGTCATACCAAGACGTTTTTGCCTGGTCATACGAGGACATGCCTGGTCTAGATACTGATTTGGTCGAGCATGAGTTGCCCCTCTACCCTGATATAAGCCAGTCAAGCAAAAGCTGAGACGTCTCCGACCCGAGTGGATGTTGAAAGTCAAAGACGAGGTCATCAAGCAATACAATGCGGGATTTCTCATGGTATCCAAGTACCCACAATGGCTAGCCAATATCGTGCCCGTACCAAAGAAGGATGGAAAGGTCCGCATGTGCATCGATTTCCGCAATTTAAACAGATCAAGCCCAAAGGACGATTTCCCATTACCACACATCGACATCTTGGTGGATAATACTGCCAAACACGGGATGCTTTCTTTTATGGAAGGATTTTTGGAATGCAATCAGATAAAGATGGCAGAGGTTGATCGCGAGAAGACAACATTCATTACCCCCTGGGGAACCTTTTGCTATCGAGTCATGCCATTCGGGCTGAAGAATGCTGGTGCAATGTCTCGGAGAGCTATGACTGCACTATTTCATGACATGATGTACCGAGAGATTGAAGTGTATGTCGACAACATGATAGCCAAATCACCTGAGTGAAGCGACCATCTGGTAAACCTTCAGAAGTTGTTTGAAAGGCTAAGGAAGTATCAACTACGACTGAATCTACAGAAGTGCACATTTGGTGCTATGTCAGGGAAACTTCTAGGGTTCATCATCAGCAGGAGGTGGATCGAGGTCGACCCAATCAAAGTCAAAGCCATCACTGAAATGCCATCGTCGTCTATTGAGAAAGAGGTTAGAGGGTTTCTGGGCAGAATACAGTATATCAGTCGGTTCATTGCACAGCTAACTCCAATTTGCACGCCGATCTTCAAGTTACTAAGGAAGAATTTACCCGTTGAATAGAACGACGATTTTCAGGCAACGTTCGAAAAAATTAAAAGCTACCTCCTTAATTCACCTATTTTGGTACCACCTGAGCCAGGGAGACCACTCTTGATGTATCTCTCCACGATGGAAGTTTCGATGGTATGTGTCTTGGGGCAGCACGATGAAACGGGAAGAAGAGAGCAGGCCATTTACTATCTGAGTAAGAAGTTTACTGATTACGAAGCGCGCTACTCTCATATGAAGAAAGCATGTCTGGCTCTTGTATGGGCTACTCAAAGGCTCCGCCACTACTTGCTATCTCAGGCGGTTCTGCTCTTGGCCCGAATGGACCCATTGAAATACCTATTTGAAAAGCCAGCTCTCACTGGACAAATCGCACAATGGCAACTTTTATTATCTAAATTCGACATCACGTACGTCACTCAGAAGTCGATCAAGGGACAGGCGCTTGCTGATCATCTTGCCGACAATCCTTTACTTGATTATGAGCCTTTGAGAACTGAGTTTCTCGATGAGAACATCGATTCATGACAGAAGACGATACAGAAGAAACAGAAGAATCATGGGTAATGCATTTTGATAGGGCAGCAAATATCGAGGGCCAAGGAGTTGGCGCCATCCTGATTTCACCGAAAGGATCCCATGTACTGGTCTCTATCAAGCTCAACTTCCCTTGCACTAATAATATGGCTGAGTACGAAGCTTGCATCGCTGGTCTACAGGCGGCTCTCGATCTGAATGTAACTCAGTTTCGAGTATTTGACGATTCACAGTTAATCATATGTCAGACGAATGGTGACTGGAAGCCAAAAGACAAGAAATTGATCCCCTATCATGAACACCTCGAGGATCTAATAGCTTGCTTCCAAGATGTGCCTTTCTCATACATCCCCCGGATAAGGAATTGCTTTGCCGACGCATTAGCAAATTTTGGCGTCAATGATTGAATCCCCTATGGTGTTGAGATGAAGCGGATCATGATCGAACAGAGGAATGAGCCAGCCTTCTGCCTCCAGATTGAGGAACCTACAAAGCCTGATGATGAGCCACCTTGGTTCTTAGATATCAAGAATTTCCTCGAGACCCTAAATTTCCCAGAGGGCACATCCAAGACAGACCGACGAACCATTCAACGTTTAGCGACAGGTTACGTCATTTGCGGGGAATGCCTCTACAAGCGATCATACAATAACATCTTACTTAGGTGTCTCACTGAAAGTGAAGTGGTCAATATTATGAAAGAAATCCATGAGGGAGTATGCGGAGCCCACATCAGTGGTCACATGCTCGCTAAGAAAATCCTACGGCAGGGATACTTTTGGACCACCATGAAATCAGATTATTGCAAACATGTTCAAAAATGCTATAAGTGTCAAGAACACTCCAGTCTGATACACGCTCCTGCCATTAATCTTCACTGCATGACCACCCCTTGGCCATTTGCTACCTGGGGCCTTGACGTTGTCGGAATGATTAATCCGAAAGCATCAAACAGACATCGGTTCATCCTTGTCGCCATTGAATACTTCACCAAGTGAGTAGAAGCGGCGTCATATACCAACATCACGGCTCGTCACGTTGAGAAGTTTCTCAAGAACAATATTGTGTGCTGATTTGGAGTACCCAAAGATATCATCATGGACAACGGCACAAACTTTGCGAATAAGCGCATCCGAGACTTCTGCGAGCAATACAAGATCAAGCACCATCTCTCATCCCCTTATCGACCTCAAACTAATGGAGCCGTGGAAGCCGCGAACAAGACAATCGTCCGCATCCTTAAGAAAATGGTCGTCACTTATCGAGATTGGAGCAAAATGCTGCCATTTGCTTTGTGGGCCTATCGAACGTCAATCCGTACTGCTACAGGGGCAACACCATTCTCCCTTGTGTATGGAACCGAGGTCGTCCTCCCGGTAGAGGTTGAAGTACCCTCGCTCCGAATCCTCATAGAATCAAGCTTACCCAAATCAGAAAGAGAGAGATCCCGCTTTGAACGATTAAACTTATTAGACGAGATGAGACTCCTAGTCTTGTGTCACACTCGAGTTTACTAGGGGCGAATCGCACGCGCTTACAATAAACATGTCCGCGGTCGAGATCTAAAGGTAGGAGACATTGTGCTGAAGATCTTTCCATCCCTCCATGCCGATCTGAGAGGAAAGTTCAAGCCAAACTGGAAAGGACCTTATGTCATCCGAGAAGTGCTGCCGGGATACGCCATCCGCCTCGCCACTATGGACGGAGATCATCTTCTTGAGCCCATCAACGCTAGATACGTCTGACGGTTCTACTCTTAGTCTATCGCGATAAGGTAAGTATTGATGAAACAGATACGTGACTGCTTAAGAACCACCCAAAAGAGGTTATCATTCCAAGCACAGTAGCCAAAAAAAAAAAAAAAGCATCCCCTAAAAAATGATGATATCCTTTGCTACCCCATTTCAGCCTGAGCCTTTTTTCTTTCAATAACTCATTTCCCAAAAAAATGTGTATATGTACATTCAAAAAAGAGAAGTGAAATTACCATCAAAATTTAAAAAGCAAAACCCCAAAAAAAAAAAAACAAAAAAAAAAGGATTGCCTGAAATAAAGTAAAAATAACAAAAATCATGGGGCATGTACAGTAAGATCCCCAAGGAAGAAAGTATGTTGAGAAAACTAAAACTGTATCAAAGAAACACTTTTTAGCCTAGCATACCTTCAAATCCTACCCTGACCCACGGCCAAGCTACACCCTGAAGAAAGCCCTCTTTTTAGGTTCACAAGCAGCCATAATATTTGTTAAGTCAACACGAGCCTAGTTGAGAGACGACACCAGAACCCCATCTAGCCGCCTATGACGGAATCGACGTCTATGTCGTGGCTTTTGAAAAAATGAAATATATATATATATATAATAAAGAAAATGCAAGCTCAAAGCAAGATGGACGTGGTGAAAACCCGAAAGGGCATTACGGGTAAAAATAGCGAGCTTGTGCGGTTCAGGTGAGAACTTGAAAGGGCGCTTGGGGTAAGAGAGCTAAACCCATGGACGTGGTGAAAACTCGAAAGGGCGCCACGGGTAAAAAAGGAGGAAATAAAAAAAAAAAAAAAAAGGAGAAAGGATTGAAATGATCGATTAATGTTTGAGGAACCCTTTTGTCACTCTCCCTATTGCTCATTGTCCGACTGGGCCACTCATGCTAGTTCGAATCGGGTCCCGACCAGAATTGTCTTTGTGAAACCGCACCGTCAAACGTATGACCTGAGGCAAAGAGAAAGGTTTGACTCAATCTAAAGGGATCAATGTTCCGACCATGGTAAAATCCGGAAACTCACTCAGGTTCGACTGCATGAAAGAGTTCAACTATGCTCAAAATGGGACCCGTTACTCCGTCTCACTGTCAAGGCATAAAAAAAAAAAAAATCCAAACACCAAAAAATGTGCATATATTTCTACTCATTTCCTGTATATATTTCCAGAATCAAATTTCAATCTCAAAAATGAAGAAAAATAACAAAAAATCTCTAAAAACAAAAATCCAAAAAATATCTTGAAAATGAAAAAGTGTAGGTAGAGATCTACTTTTTTTTATTTATGATGTATTTTCTTTATATATATAAATAAAAAAGGGACTGACGTTTTCTCGAGAATGTACAGGAACATCACACGGTCCAAAGCCTCGAAGCAGGCAACTTCTCAGCGATGGACAAATAAGATAAAACATCTCACCACCGACGTCAGGTCTAACACAAAAAAAATGATGAATGAAAATCATTTTGAAAAGGAAAAAATCTATGTTTTCATGTCTACGCATAGCTACGCACTCGCGTATTTTCGATGCGGTAAAATGTCAATATTTTATCGACAACGCAGCCGTGTAAAATTAATGTCCTAGGTCAAAGGTTCGCCTTGGATCCATAGATCCTACTTCAAAGTAGGAGCGATAGTGTCAATTTCGGTCAAATAGTCAATGCTTGAATAGAATTGATTCCACCGCTAAATCTTTTGAGCCAAGCGCTCTGTCTTTGGATTCATATGAGCGTGGGTGTCTTAAGTTTCAGATTCTCCATTGGAAAAGGTCAATCGTTGGTTGAGACCAACCTGTTGAGGATGAGATTACATATCAATCAAACTATGTGCAGCCATGCATTCAGAAGGGTTCATTTCCCTTTTATTTTCTGCAGGCTTAAAACTTGTATGGGCAACGGTATCCCTATAAAGTGTACACCATGTGTTTGGGTGTCCGTATGATGGTCGTTTGTCCCTGTAAATTATACCCGGGTGGGTTCGGGTCGGGGCTTCCGTCGCCTTTGTTTTTACTTATTGCCCCTGATGGGTGCATGATTATGTATAGTTAAATGATGATTATGATCATTGTCAACAGAGACCAGGATTGGATGCCCCCTTTTGGGAGGTGCCCAATGTTTGGCTGGATCTGTTTAAGGAAGTCGAAATTGGATACTCTAGGTCATGCTGAGTTGAGGCATGCTTTCAAAAAAAATGACACGTACTCCCAAAAAGCGTTGTGACATCTATTCACTTCGCTCGGGTGGTCATGCTAAATAAACTTTGGGATCGATAGGTTCGCCCAAAGATCTCGAACCCTGCTTTCAGCAGGGGCACCTACGAATAATCCAATGAGGTCATCAAATGCCTTATAGGATTGGATGCAAACTGTGGAGCCTTGCATATATTTACCTCGCGCCTATCTTTGAATGTGGGTCAATCACCCCTCTTACTTAAGAAACTGTTATATTCAGAATAAATCTTGAACATCAATCACCTTCAAATCATCTAGAGAAGCAGACATTTTTCCCGATTAACGGGCTTTCGCAACTCGAGAGGAGAACGTTTTTCCCAGCTATTATGCTTTCGCAACTCATTCCACCTCGGTTATGCCCAGTAATGTCGCTAAGCGCTTGGGAACCGATTACCTCGAGAAACGAATGATTAGCCTGACACCCTAGGGCTTTCATTTTCTTACCGTGTTATTCACTCGATGTTTGAAGTTCGTTCTAAAAATAGCAGACCCGTCAGTAATGCCTTGGGCCTTTTCGGATGTCTCTTTTCTTTGGCATACGATTACTAGTAATTGGATACCAAAGAGGGGCATCTGTAGACACCCAAATTTGGCCCAAGGCCCGATCAAAATACATTTCGAGAGAGGTGCATTTTTGAGCTTTTGATGGCATGTATAGAACCCTTAGGAATCACCCCAAACCCTTAGGAATCACCCTAGATCCCTTAGAAACCAGTCCTGACCCTTAGAACTCATTCTAAACCCTAAACCTAACCTTCCCGGGCAATGGATAAAGAGTGGTGCACCAGGACTAGCTGAGGTCTTCTACTAATATCAAATCATATACCATTAGAAAGAGGACTTCTCCAACTTTCCAACGAGCCAAGAATCGCTTCAATCGAAGTTGTATAGCAAAAGTTACGACGATTCGAAAATTGGGCAGAATTTCAAATTTTTTGTTTGGCGCAACTAATAGTTGCGCCAATTTTAAAGTGGACCCCACCCCTCGCGAAGCCAACTTCCCAACCACTGTTTTACACTATTTTACTGTGCATTTGCCTGTGTAACTAATAGTTGCGCCAGGCATATGAACAGTAACTGTCGGATTTTGCCTCGAAAATCATGATTGGAGTTTGACTTATTGACCACCTTGACCTTTGGAGTGTGTTTTGCTAGTTCTGTTGCATCCTTTTAATGCCTATTTGCAACCCTTAAGTGATTTGAAATACCAACCTATCATCCACCATTAAAACCACCTTCACACCTTTTCAAGCTCTTAAAATCCTAGGAAACCTTAGATGACCCATTACCTAATTCCTAATCTTACTTAGCCTCTAAACACCCTTCCTAATCCACCCATCTCCTATAAATAGAGCCCCCCACCCCTTGGTTTAAGGGTTGAAAATTTCTACCTAAGAGAGAAAGAGCTTAAAGTGAGAAGATCTTTCTCCCTTTGGTGCACACCCCCCATACAAATTTCAGAATTCACAAAACTCCTTTAGACCTTAGCACTTCATAGAAAATCTTTAGGTTAGGTGTGTGTGATCCCTTAGCCTCCCTTCTCTACCTCTTAGCTTCAAGCCTTAAGAGTTAGAACCCCACTTACCACCATACAAAGCCTTCAAGAGCTCATCAAAGCAAGCCAATGCAAGGCTCTCCTACGGTGCTAAAAGGGCTCGAGGGCTCCGGCTCTCCCCTTTCTTCTCCTATCTTTTTCTAGCTCCCTCCATCCTCCCATTTGTGCCGTTACGCCACCGACTTCACTGTAGGAACAGAGGAACACAAATAGGATTCTAAGCCCCTTTGGGCAAGAGAAAGCTATTTTCTTTTCTTTTACTTCATTTTATTTTTGGCCATTAGTAGAGACCGCGCTAAGCAGGTTGATCGGGTGCCTAACACCTTTCTGATTGATAACCGAAGCCCCTACCCAAGAGCCTTTGGTGTGGACCGGATTCAAAGTCATATTTTTAGCACTTCAGTGCTCATAAAAATGAACTAGATTTTCCGGGACACCGAAAGCTCCGGGTGGCGACTCTATATTTTTCGTTAGAGAGCGCATCGTTGCGACGGGATCGTCTCGATTCCCACGGTTGCATATAGATGAAGAATATCATATGCATAGTATATTTTGGATTGATCATAGGTCACAGATTGTATATCAACATTTCGATGATGTGGTGACATTCGACCCTACTTATAAAATAAATAAATTGTTGCTACCTTTTGTCCCATTTACGGGGGTCAACCATTATTGGCAGACAACGCTTTTTGGATATGCGTTGCCTACGGATGAGACGGAAGAGACATTCATTTCGTTGTTTAACACGTGACTAAAGTGCATAGGTGATAATAACTTAATGCAATCATTATCAATCAATGTAATGAGATAAACAAGGCCATCTCCGAAGTCCTTTCGGGAACCACGCATCGCCTCTGCATATGGCACACGGGAGGAATGAATTGAACCATCACTGTTAGCTGAAGCTAAGGTTTGAAAATTTTGAGAAAAAGTAGAATCAGTGCAAGTTTAGTCGTACAGTTAATTTCGAAAGAAGATGAGTAAACTCATCGAGGAGTTTCAATTGTAAGACAACTCGTGGTTCAAATGAATGTACGCTCTTAGAAGGAAATAAATTTCATGCTACTTGAGCGATACCTTTTGGGTCGGTATGACCACTGGGGTCAGGGATGGGTTAGGGATGGGGATGGGGTTGGGATCGGGACTGGGGTTGGGGTGCCGGGTGCCTCAGGTGTGATAGCAATCGTTGGTAGGCAATGCATATTCTCGGAGGTTGGGGCTGAGGTAGACCTTTTCCGTTAGAGGACAGTTGTCTGATATTCCCCAACGAGTCCCAGCAGATTTCTCGCCATACTGCGAGCCTGTAATATGATAAGAATAGCAGTTACTGTTTAGTCAATAATTATCATGTAGAAGTGTTCATGCTTCATATTCGAAGCTTCGACACATCATAGTCGGTGCGTCGTAGCTTCATAGTCGACACAATCGCACTTCATATTGCGATAAATAAAGAAGCATCGGCGCCTCATATTCGAAGCATTGGCGCATCATAGTCGATGCACCGACACTTCATAGTCGATGAGTCGAAGCTTCATAGGTGCAACGTCGGCGCTCCCTCGATTAATTTCATCAAGTTTTCAAGCATACTTTGGTTAATTTTATCAAATTCTCCTTCAGAGACACTTGATCATTTTGGAAGAGGGTCAACTGATGTATAATATAACCGTGATCATTCAAGATCTTAGCATTATGATCCTTCAATTTCTAGCTCTCCTGTTCCAGCTGGAGAACCTTTAGACTGAGGTTGTTGAAGCCTTTGCTCTACTCTTTGTTTGACCTCTCATAGTCTGTAATTCTTGAATTGACAGACTGCTTCCATTTCTCAATAAACAGCGAATTTACTAGCTTTGGGAGGAGTCTCTTCTCCTTCTTCTTCTTCTTCCTCTTCCTACAGTTCAATAACGTCAATGTTGGACCTCTTCCTCCGCACAATAATGGGAGGGACTGTAAGTCCTTCAACTGCTTCCTCAGATATCTTCCTTGGTTGCAGTAATTATGCTATCAGAGGCTGCATCTGCTCATAGAGAGTGCACTCTAGTTCTCGGAAGGCCTACAAGAAGATAGATTTTTCATATTATTTTCGAGTGATAAAGATTTTAAGCAAAGTCTACACTGCTTCTCATATTAGTGATTGCGCATCTTAGAAGAGGTGTCAACGCCTCATATAAAATGCGACAATTCATCCTTTGAACGATCTTGCCTCGTAAAGAATTAACCTTGTTCTCGAAGTCTGTGATGTAGAACTTTCTCGTACTCTCATTCGCTATCCATTTCAACAACCTTGGGAACCGAATAGGACTAGGAACCCTCGTTGGGGCTCTCCTTGGGTTGATCTCATACGCCCAAATTTGATAAAATAAAATATTGATGATTTTTTAAATGGGCAGCCTTCGTAGGGAATAAAATACGAAATTTTTAGAGACGACATTACCTACAGGGCAATAGTGCAACGATAAATATTGTAATCATGCACAACCTTCGCCCTCTCAGCTACTCCCTGGTTCCTCTTCACTTTGTTCAAGCACTGCAGCGGCATCTTCCTATGGATATTGGTTGAAATTGGAGAGATTATCAACGAGCTCGAGGTAAGACTCACCGAGGGTGTATTTTATTTTTGGAAAGAGGACGGTAGTGAGGACGAACAACAAACAGAGTTTCAAAAAGTTCTCGTCAGCAGCACCCTGCTCGACTCTGTTAATAGCAGCAAGGATGTCTCCCTTTTTTATAGGTTTAAGGCCCTTGAAAAACCTATCTCTAATGGTCTGTTCTTTTGGGAAAGGGCTTGGAGGGAGGGTAACAAGGGGAGAGGTCATTCGAAGACCAATTATCAAGGCAAAATTAAGGAGCCAAAATCTAATAAAGGCCTTCCTAAAATTTCAAATATTTTTCTTGGTCCAGAACTTGATGATTGCGTTAAGGTCATTGATATTTTTCACATCCTTCGGTGCCAAAAAGAATGCTGTGAAGACACACAGCGAAAGCTGATTTTTCCTTTGTTCAGATGTCTTATCATAGACCGTCCAACACTTCCCAATGGTGCACTTGGTGGCTGGAGTCTTAATAACCATCTTGAAAATCTGTGAATCATAAAAAAAAAAAAAGAAGTTTAGAGAAGATGATAGTAAGAATAGGAGCAGCGTCACTTCCATGCCAAGTCGCAAGCGCATCAGCAAAAAGCGTCGACACTTCACATAGCTTGCTGAGGCGTCGGCGCCCCCTAAAAGGAGGCGCAGAGGCATTAACGCATCTTCCAAGGAAGGGATGGTGTCTCTATTTAGCATATTTGAAGCAAAATGAAAGTAAAAGGACACCCACCTTGTTAATAGATACATGAAAAGGATTTCACCGCTTTGATGTTTCTTACAACGCTCTGAGAAGATGAAAATTAGGAGGACAATTAATTCACAAATTTACCGCTTTAAATAGTTTTTTTGAATGAAAATGATGGTCATTACACACCACGATGTCACGTGCTGTAATCACATCTGTCTCGCCCCGCTCTTCATTTAATATTCTGAAAATTATAATAAATTATATAAAGTCAGATGTCGCTTCACACAAAATGATATTACGTGTCAACGTCAAAGGCGCTTTGTGTCATTTAGAGGGTGCTTTCCTTCCTTGACGAAGCATTAACTCTTCATGATAGTCGTGCTAGCACGTTGTCAAGAAAGGGCTAGCGCTTCTTACGGACGAAGCAAGCTCTTCTAATAGAAGCGCCTTTAATGTTAAACATTCGAGCAATAAATGTTCTTCCCGAAGGGGCGCCTCAAATAATCATTTCGAATGGTAATGATGGTCATACAAACCACGATGTCACGCGTGGCTTCACATTTAATATTCAAACGTTGTTTCGCATGAAATTGTGCTACGTGCCATTTAAAACATGGAAAGCGCCTTCCATTGCTTGACAGAGCACTAACGCTTCATGATAGTCACGCTAGCGCATCGTCAAGAACGTGATTACGTGTCTTGCGCTAACCCTTCTTACGCAAACTTCATTAATGCTAAACATTCGGATAATAAATAGTCTCCTCAAAGGGGCGCCTCAAACAATCTTTTCGAATGGTAATGATGGCCAATGTAAATCATGATATTTTGCGTCGCTTCTCATTTAATGTTCTGATAATGATAATAAATGATATAAGATCAGACGTCGCTTCACACAAAAAAGGTGTTATGTGTCATTTTGTAGGCGTTATCCATTCCTTGAGGGAGCGCAACCACTTCGACTAAGAGACTGTAGAGCCCCATATAGGAAGCGCATGCGCTTCCTTTATAGACATGTAAGCACTTTGAAGACAAAGCGGAATATAAAATGATTTGAATTGGGATAATAATGGAATATAAAATTATTTGAATTGAGATAATAATGGTCTTTTCGAATGAAATGATGGTTATATCAACCGCGATGTCAGGAACGTATCATTTGCACTTTGCACCGTTTTACCTTTTTGATTCTGTGAGTGGTAATTATGGTTAAAGCGGAGTTATATGAGGAAAATGTTGGAATGTCGCATAAGCGAAAAAGGTACTACGTGTCGAGCTCCTATCAATAGGCATAGAGACTTCTCTACGCCCGAGTGCATATCCCCGACCCTCATTAAATAATTAGGTGTTTTTTTATTTACAATAAATAACTTTCATAATCACTATTTGTGACGTCATTTATTAACCATTTCAACTAACACATAAAATTAGTTTTTATTTTACGAGTTACATCTTTCAACTAATACATAAAAGAAAAAGTCTCTTTCCTCTTGCCCAGTATTGTCCACGGTTCAAAATTTCGGCCAATAACTCAAGTTATCGACCAAATCATTTCGGTAAAACGATAACTTGAACCGAAATTCTGGTCCAAATATATATGGAGGGGAAATTATTTGTATAAATTCAAATTTTTAGCCAAAATTTCGATTCAAATTTTTGGTTTTGGTCATGTCTGAAATCGAAAACGAAATCGCTATTTTGATCCTTGGTACTACCTACTTGACATCCTATTCTTCTATTACAATTATTTTATTTTTTAACCTGTTTTAACTTCCTAGTTCCAACTTTAAACTGGTATGGGCATTATTGTATATTTGAGAAGCTAACATGTACAAATCTCAGGAGCTTTTATAGTAGCACAAGTTTTTAAAATAGCAGCGACATTTACAAATGCCAAGAGCCTTTATAGTTGCACAGGTTTTCAAAAGGACAACGATATTTACAAATGGTCAAAAGCTTTTATAGTTGCATGTGTTTTTAAAATGGCAGCTATACTTATTCGTATCAGTATTGGCCGATAGGTATCGATCCCCTATGGATGGATACCCACTTTGACACCTTCAGTAGAGGTATGAATGGGGTGGGCTTAGCCTTAAACAGGGAGATTGCCAACTAGGCCTAAAATTCAAGCGCGAGTTTTCCCTTTTTAGAATCTTACGTAAGAAAAAAGCAAGTGTAGAACTATTAAGCGTGATTTGTTTTATAATATAACTTCATCATAAGTAAAGGCAGAGATGGCATTGTTTAGGCCATCCAACCATACCACGCATAGATTGATTCACAAATCCTATTGGAAATTGCCTAATAAGATTTCCAGGGCGAAGGGGTGAATATATATATATATATATATATATATATATATATATAGAGAGAGAGAGAGAGAGAGAGAGAGAGAGTCGGTTTGGTCCTCTAATGAAGGACGGTGATAGTCTTTTAAGATCCACGTGGAGTACAGGTGGACAATTTAGATCAATATTAAAAATTAAAAATTTTTTAAAAAAAATTTAACCCACAAGTCAAAGTTTGACGATTTTCATTGGTCCATATGTCACGATTCAAAATATACTCGGTGGAGATGAATTTTTTTTTAATTTTTTTTTAAAGATGATCTAAGCAATACACCCAAGGTCCACGTGGCACCCAAAAAATGTTTTAAGTGCCACGTGAAAGATTGGAGGACGGAAACCTTTTCCATATATATATATATACTTTTGACAAAGAGGGTTTTCTCACTCCATTAAGACACGTCCTAACCAATAATTTCATATATCTTCTATCCACCGTGCCCATTCCTAAAATTGTTACAATGAAATAAAAAGAAAAAAATTATTGTGGTTGGTAATAGGGTAGAAACAAAGCTTTTCCGTCAGTTTAGGATAATATTTCCAAAACCAGTCTTTAGTTGGATTGTTTAGAATGATCTTGTTGCTTTGGTTGTTGCCTTCTTACGTAGACATGAAGGCTTATATATAATAAATAATATTACTCAAGTTGATAGAATACACTGATGTGTTGCAAAACGCCCAAAGGCAATTGTCATTTAGGTAGCATTTACAATAGGTGCTGCCAAACGTACTTTTTTCTCATATAGTAAATGTTCATACTTCCACTATCAATGGAAGCACTAAAAAAAAACAAGCCTAGTAGCGTCGCTAATACTCTTTCCGCTAATAGTCTTAATAATTTTTTTATTAATAATGGCTCTAAAAAATTTTCTTAATAGTCTTATTTTTTGTAGTGAAGCCTCGTTTCGATGTTTCCTGGCTTTTCTTAGAAAAATGATACTTTTGATTCCTGTTGATTCCTGACAGTTTCAAATTCATGGCCTTTTCTCAAATGCATTCCTAAGTTATTCTGATTCCTAATTTTTCCTAGAAAAGCACATAATCATATCTTTCTTAAGTTCATCTCAGAAATTTTCAGAATTAGTTGAAATGTTGGTTGTACTACGGCCATAGACATCTTATTTAATCATCGGTATATGAGTCGAACTCGGATATGATCTAAATTTTACTTTGAACTCGGATATGATCCAAATTTTACAAGCTGTTAATCTATGTGAGGCAGAACATATTGGACGCTATTTTTTTTACGGCTGGTAGAAGGACAATACTAAAAACCTTATATACATATAGTAAATAAATATTATAAACTCATGAAATTGCACGGGCCGAGAGCATTAATGCCAAAATAAAATACCTTTAAAAAAAATCGCTAACTTTTCCTCTAAATTCGGTGCAAGGGTTAACTTTCCGAGTGCAATTAATAGCTCCTACTACAAAAAACAAGACTATTAGCGGCAACCAAAAACTGCCTCCATTAATAAAAAACTATCGCTAATACCCTTGCTGCTAATAGTCTTAACAATTTTTTTATTAATAGCGGCAGTTTTTTGGAGCAAAAAACTGCCGCTAATAGTCTTATATATTTTTTGTAGTGTCCCTTTCGATTATCAATATATATATATATATATATATATATATATATATATATATATATACTCTTGGCCATCATTTAAGCACCAAAATGGTGCTTAAATGATCGTATGCCGTTGATGGGCTAAATGTGTGGGTAATCCACACCATCAAAGTGATAGATCGTAACTTCAAAATTTGTGGGCCCAAAAATAAATTTTTTTGAGAGGTTTTAACCATTTGATCTGTGCACTCTAATATCAATAGTTGTGTGCATTTTAATGGCTGATATTCAAACTCGCCTATTAGATGGTTGACATCCACTTATGGACATGATTCCTTGGCTATAACATTTTTCAATGATGGATTGCCACCTGAACCATTTACATTGATCATAAATTGGTGCTACATGGCATATTAAGAAATCACGCTTCAATAATGTGAGATAACAAATTCTAATTTAGTGGTAGTAGATCATTTAACACCATTTGGTGTTTAAACATCGGTGAAGAGCCATTATATTATATTAATCTTTTTAGAAAAAAAAAATCACAACTTAATATAACGTTATAGTGGTTGAGTGATTGGTTAGTGACACCTAGGTTCTAAGTTCAAATCTCTTTCGGCATAATATATTAGTTAATTTTATTTTTATTAAATATATTAGAGTATATACACCTTAATATTTGTGTATAGCTCCATACAATAGTACAACCCATGTTGAGAGATTTTTCTCTGAAGGAAAGTGCTATGTTTTCTGGGGACCCCCACAAACTCTCGAACAAGTGCAACGCTCGGAATAACCCAGAAACCAGTCACTTTTTGAGCACCAACTAAGATTCTTGGTCTTTCCCAGCTCTCCACCGAGCCGTAAATGTGTAAGGTATATACCCACTCACAAACACGCCATTAGTGTGAAGTGAACAAACCTGTGGTTGTGACAAAACATAATTGAACCTTACTCCTAATGAAAATCCCATTCAAGTATTGCATTCATGTTTGTTTGTTTTTAATTTATTATTATTATTATTGCAATTAATTAATTAATTAATTAATTAATTAATAATAATAATAATAATAATAAATATTGGGCCTTGTGAAAGCAACAATAAAATATGACATATGTGACTTAGACAAGGATGTTAAGTAAATAAGTGGAGTAACTAGAAAAGATAAAATTCGAAACCAGTATATATGAGGAAATTTGAGACTGGCACCTATAAAGAAAAAAAATTATTAGGATGCTGGTTGAGGAGATTTGAACATGTCTATCATAGACTAAAAACGGATATACGAAGGGTTGAGATGCTAGAAGCACAAGGAAATAAGAAAATATGAAGGCCAATGAAGACTTGAAGGAAAACGGCAAAAATGGACATAAAGGATAGTGAAGTTTACAGAAAGCTTAACGCTGATTTGAAACAAGTGGAGGGATAGGATTCACAATGCCGATAGATGGTTATAAGGCTATAATGATGATGATGATACTGATATGAGACATGACACACTACAAAAAAAAATAGATTATTAGCGGCAATTTTTTGGAGCAAAAAACTGCCGCTATTAACAAAAACTATTAAAGACTATTAGCGGCAGTTTTTTGTTAATAGCAGCAAATTTTGGCTGCCACAAATAGTCTTGCTTTTGGTAGTGGCATATGCATATCACCCAGTGTCACGACCCAGAATCCTTACTCAATCTCGAGGGCCTAGAATTTTGTGTTATGACCCCGCACGCTTGTTAAGGCGATAAGCGGACATGTACTTAACTCATCATTCGACTTAGCATATGGAACAAGACATTAAAGATAACATTAAAAGATAAATGACTCATAATTACTAGCGAAAAACGTAGACAATAATAATGAACTACTTAATCTTAATCATGCATCTAGGATAAAAAAATCAAACCAGTTTCACGTAGGGTAAAATGATCCCAAACGTAAACTCACAAAAATATATCAAGGCTAAAATATATCCCTCAAGAAATAAAGGAAAAACTAGAGTAAAAGGTTCTCAATTTTGGTAAAAATCTACTGGGTCTACAATCTCATCTAAGTAGTAGCCGACGTCCTCATTTATGTGAGCCATCTCCGGATCAACAGCTTCTGTATCATCAAGGACAGGATAAGCAGAATCTTCACCTGAAACTGTTAGATTTTGGGAGCAGGGTGAGTTTACTCAGTCGCGTAAACTTAGTGGGTTGCACAATCGATCCACCATAACTTATCCAGGTGATCATATGTGCAATTGTTGGAGTTGCAATGTATTTTGAAACTAAAATTAGCATTTAAATAAAATGACTAAATTATCTATAACTCATAACATATCATAATCAAACTGAAAAGTATATTATAACATGAAGAGTACATGATGCTTCTAATTTTCTCATCTCTTTTCCTATTTGTCTCATCAACTTAGCATACGTGACATATCGTAAGTCTTATTAATTACTCCATATGCCTACACAACGTATTTCGCATCTTAGTTTATTTAAATGATTTATGTCAGGATCGCTGCTCGAGCCTATCATCCGAGGTCCACGTGTAGATAACTACCTAACCTCCATATCATAACATAAACCACCATCCAACTAGATGAGGTTGCCGGCATAGTAACTATGATGTCTCCTTAGTTCGAGACAAGGCTAAAATGTCTTTAAGACCTGTCTCGACTGCAGACGTTAGACCCTTACGGTGGCTCGTAAGGTATGACACGTGTAGAACTTAATTCGTATTTAGCTGACCTTCACAGCGTATCTTAATATATCATAACATTATTCGGTTCTTGACTTAAGTCCCCACTTTCTTAATATACATGTGTCTTAACATATTCTTTTCTCATTTTTTCTTAAAACTTAGTTAGAATCTTCGTCGATTTTTTTATCTTATCAGAGAATATAAAAAGTTATGCCCATTTGAAGAGTAAAGCAGGTTAAAGGGCATAACTGTAATTTCGGGAAAGAATCACCATTTGCTTTGATGCTTACACAAAGCGCTAGAACGAAAAGATCAAGTGTTAAGGCAATATCCACAACATCAATTAGGTCCATCCAACCCCCCTCCCCCCCTCCAGAAAAAAAAAAAAAATCAACGTCCAAAATATGGTCGAAGTTGAAAAAAATTCAATGCATCAGGTTAATGAGCTAGAGGTCAAACTTTGACTATATTTTAGAGTGACAAAAAAATTGTAAAAATGAATATATATTTTTAGATTGCATGCCACGTAGCTAATGATCCCAAAACAAGTATTTGTTTTGGGATCACATGCCACGTGGCACTGGATCTCAACACTAGTGTGGTTAGGGTGGGCCGGATTAGGGTCGGATTGGGATCCAATCCGGCCCTAACCTACCCGGGTCGGGTTCCCAATTTTTTCAGCCCGATCCTGACCTGGGCTACGATGTACTCTGCCGAAGTCCGACCCCTACCAGGCAGGGCCGGGCTTGGGTGTTTTTCTGACTATTTCTTTTTTAATAACATTTGATTGGGCTATTTTTTGGGGATGATAAAATTGAGTTGGGTTGTTTTTTTTTCTAATAAAATTTTGAAGAAGGTTAAAAATTTAATCAAATAATTATATTACCATTATAAAGGCTCAGGTACATGATTTTATTCAAATATTTTATTTTAATTTGTTGCATAATGGTTATAACGGACAACGGTTGCTTGAAAATCTATTAACAAGTCATCCAAGTTGTATAGCTAAAAAACTATGCAACAATTGCTTGAAAATAAATTAAGCCATCCAATTTGTCCAACCAAAAAATATATGCACAAGGTTATTGCGCCTTTGACTTAAAATGCCCCAAGTTTAAACCGTTCAACGGTTTAATCTTAGGGCATTTAAGTAAATCATATTTAACTATATAAAAAAAATTATAATTTTAAAAAGATACATATATATATATATATATATATATATATATATATATATATATATATATATATATATATATATATAATATCCAGGTTGGATGCGGGCTGGATGTTGCAACACTCAACCCAAGCTCGACCCGAATTTATCCGGGTTGCAACATGCTTAGCCTGGTCTGAATACCGAGCCGGGTTTTCTTAATAAAAAATATCACTTTTTCCGGGCCAGGTGAGAGCCAAAATCCGGCAGGCCCGACCCATTGAGAGCCGTAAGTGTAGCGTTCAAATGCTATATTTAAGTGTAGGGATTCGTTAACCATATACATGAGATAGTGGGAGACTGCATTAGCCAATATATATATAAAAGGCTCGGAATTATGTGTCCGGATCTAGCCCTAAAGACTGTGTTTAGACCAGCTGGGCATCATTTGGCACACATCACAAGGATCAGGTGCCATGACAACTTGGATAAGATCGATCAAGTGCCACATAAAAATTTGGGCATAATCTAATATATATATCCACCATTGAAAACGTAGTCAAAGGTGGCCACGTTCAATGCACCAAGTTTGTGATGGCGTTATCCTATCTTTGACCCATGAAATCAAGATTGAAAAAGTTAAAAAATTAGTTTATTTTAAAGTTTAAACCACATGCCACATGGTTGAACAACAGAAACAGATGTTGTTTTGGTTGATCACTGTCATGTGGCATGTGATCTAGTTTCCGGGTGGAGACCAAGGCTTCATCTAGATGCATATCCCATGCACTATATATATATATATATATATATATATATATATATATATATATATATATATATATCCTAGAAAAATACCCATTTTGAGATCATGTGGCACATGATTTAAGAAAAAAAAATATTTCGCCTTCAAATCGGACCAAATATTGGGTGATGCCCAACATACATGGTGCATTTGAATTTTTCTCACCTTTGACAACCATTTGAATGGTGGATAAGATATTCTTTTAGGGGTGAACCTCAGCAATCTTGTGCATGCATGTTGCCTTTGTACCATCTTATTTCCGACAAAGGTACTATTTGTTGGGTTTTTGTGACCCACACACTAACCTCTCTTCCTTTACTTGCTAAAACTTGAATTGGTCAGGCTTTCTATACTTGGCACAATAGGAATCACTATGTAATCTTGGTGAAATTTCTTAATTATTTTATAGGGTTGTTGTGATTCATTTTATGGAAGTGACACATCCTCTAGATTTAGTTTTCTTGATGGGTTAGGAAGCAAATCAATGTCTATATAAGGAGGACAACATCCCCTCTTTGTCTATTCTCAATGTTATTCCCATCAATAGAGATAGAAAGGAAGAGAGGTGCTTTGTCCTAGGAGTTTGGTCTTATACAAAAGAATTACCGATCAAGCTCATCTTCACGATCATCTAGTCAAGTAAGATTTGTCTTACTAGATAATTATCGTATTCTATATATTAATCAAATGACTCAAGCCTAGATCATGGTTATTTCATTAAGATTTCTAACAATTGGTATCAGAGCCTGGTTGGCCTGATTTCGTTTGATCCATATTTTTTTTAAAAAATTAAAAAAATTTCCTCCGTTGAGCCATCCGGCGCCATCTGGCCGCTTCCGGCCACCGGGTCTTGTGTGAGGCCACCGCACGGTCTTGTGCGCGGCCACCAGATGATCGAGTTTGGCGCTGCAACCTTAACAAAGAAGAATTTAAAAAAAAAATAAAAAAATTGGGCCCATGGTCTGACAACATCCGACAAATTCCGATCACCCGGCTAGCACTGGTCGATGGCCGACGCCGGGGCTGACCGGATGACACACCGGACCATCGACGCTGGTGACCTGAGAGGGGAGGGGATTTGGCCCCATCGGGCTGTTTTGTTGCAACACCGCTGGAGCTACAACCTGTTAATAATAAAAAATAAATTTTAAATTTTAAAAAAAATGAAGAAGAGAAGAAGGTGAAGGCATCTCGGACCGGGTCAGCCCGGTCCCGACCGGCCTTGGACTTGATTAAGGGATCCGACCCGCCTGACCTGGTCCACTTAGGACCTTTACCCAGACCGGGGCCCGACCCGCCTGACCCGGTCCACTTTGACCCATTACCCAACTGAGTACCGGTCCAAGACCCGACCCAACTCTTATTTAGATTTTATCTGCAATCACCTTACTGAACTGCTTCCGCAGGCTACAGATAAAACGTTTAAACTCAGAACTCGTTTATATAGTCAGACTGAACCCTATTCGGGCTCAAACTTTAAAACGTGATATCTGGAGATATACAACTCTGATTCGCGCATGTGACCTATCATTTTTAGTCTACTTGACGAGATCTACACATTGGACTACTTTATGGGACTGTTTGACATTGTTTTAGACATAAAAATCTCAGTCAAAGGTCAATGAATTTAATTTTATATTATAAATAAATTGATGAACCTTTGAATATTCTGTAATGATACTCTTACACTATCATGTCATTATTCATAGTTACCTCATGTGCACCTCTTTATGACTAATGTATTTCTCAACGAACTTCTTACATATTAAATTAACACATCCCATATTGTTCTCTTCTAATATTAAATCAGTTGATTTAATTCATAGAACTTAATTTTCTTAAAAATTGGTATGTGAATGCCTTTAGGATATGCAACCTTGAACTAATGACATGATAGAATGCCTAGTTATAGGTCTTTCCTATAAAGGGGTTTAGGAAGACCAGGAAAGCAGTCGTTCAGGGAGACGTTGCCAAAGTAGGTGTGTAGTCTGCCCAAAGGTGACCGGTCTATGGAGGTTACGTTATCCTTGAATTTTGAGATAATTGTCTCATTAAGATCGTGAGAGCATTCACTCATGTGAACTACTACTTCTGGCCAAAGCTGACTTAAAAAACTCATGAAAGGGGAATGAATAGAATAGTTATGTGTGTTTGGGTGAGAGAAGAGCGACACTTCTGGCTTAAGCTGATAACTAGCTTGGATCAAACCAAAACACAAATGACTAGGTATATGTATAATATCTCGAAAATTTGAGTGTTAAGTAATGACCTCGGGATCCGTGCCCGACTGGTCATATGTTTGACCAAGTGATGATCAAACAGTGAACTCATGAAGTGATGAATTGACGTGATGTAAATGTGACCTAAGTGTAGTGAATGGTATTAGTTTAGAGCCACATACACCTATCTCTAGTGTATGCGCTTAACACCGAAATCGGAGAGGGGATATAAGGGTTTAATAACCCTAGAATCCTTTTGTTTTGGTTGGTGAAGGATTTAAGAAGAGAGAGAGAGGGAGAAAATAAGAGGAGTTATTAAGGTAGGAGTTAGTGCAAATCAAGGGCTGATTAGAGCATTTAATGCCGGATTTCAACGCATGAGGAGCCGTTGAAGCAAAAGCTGGAACCCTAGCCATCAAACTCAGTAAATCAATCATTTAAGGGATTTATTGAGGTAAGTTTTATTAGATTTCAATATATAAAGATGTGATGAGTTTAATTCAGTCAATATAGTTAAAAAGGTAGATTAAAGACTTAGAAAAAAAAGAAAAATTGATAAAGAAAAGATTTGGAAGAACAGCCCGAAAGGGGGCTGAATTTAGCCAAATCGATTAATCGATTTTGAAAATTGATTAATCGATTTTGGCTTAGAAGTTGAAAAGTCAAGAATGCCCGATTTCGATTAATCGATTAATCGATTTTGAAGTTCGATTAATCGATTTGAAAATCGACTAATCGACTGGGTACCTCCAGTGGCTGGAGAGAAAGGACTTGGGGAAATCGACTAATCGACTTGGGAAATCGATTAATCGATTTTGAATTTCGATTAATCAATTTGGGATCAACTAATCGATTTCGGACTCTCGACTACTCGATTTGAGAATCGACTTTACCATTTTGGGAATTTCGATTAGTCGATTTGGGATCGATTAATCGATTTTGGATTTCGATTAATTGATTTAGGGTTCGATTAATCGATTAATAGATTTTGGCAGTTTCACTTGACTTTCTAATTTGACCTTGAGGTTCATGGAGGGTCTAGGACCTTCTCTATTGCATCTTTAGTGATGTGTTGTGATGTATCATAGGTGGTACGTGTGAAAGCAAGAACAAGGAGCCGCGTGGGACCTTGAAGCTTGGACCTTCAGAGACCTGAGGTAGGGAACACCTTGAACATGTACTTTAATTGTAAGAACATGTATGTAGTGATATAGAAATCAATTGAAAAATGTTTTTAACCATATAAATCTTTGTAAAAATGGGTGTGTGTGTGACACCAAGAAAGTGATAAAGGCATTAGTGTGATGCGAATAACTGAGACCAAGTAAGTTAATAAAAATGAGGCATCCCCAGAGGATGAGAAAGTGATAATGGTATCAAGATAATGCGAGTAATTTAGACATCCCAAGGATGTAAATAAGATTGAATAACTACTATTAAGGCCTAACTGATATAAGATAGCACACTTACACGGTGAACAACTATATATAAAGTACATGTTATTTTTGTTATTTGAGGTTTGATTAGGATACCCCACTGACGTGGCGGGATACCCACGACTGACTCGGCAGGATATCCGTGATCGGTACGGCGGCCAATCCGTATACCAGTACGGAGATCTATCTGTACACAGTAAGCACATACCAGGGATGTTGAGATGAGATTTAACCCCGCTGCCTATTGAGAAAGGGGCTTGGGTCGTATTCCCAAGGAATACATTATAACAACTGTCTATTTAGACGATGATGGAGGGTATCCCATTGGGGCTCGATGCTATATTGCTCGGGGATTACTTAAGTTGAAGATTTAAGTTTTGCTTTAGGCCTGTTCAATGTCATTCATGATAAATTAACAGTAAAGTGAGACATGCAAACTACCAGTAAATTTGAATGCAATTTATCACCTTTTAAACTATTTTTCCAGCAAATGCATAGACACATCATGCTTAGAATATCATGGAATATATGTGAGATTTTGACTTATATGTTCATTGTATTGTTCCCTATTGAGCTAGGATGTAGCTCACTGTTTAGACTATACGTCGCAGGTCCATTATTAGTAGCGGTCGAGGCTTCAAGAGACATAGATCCGGGTGATTCGGATTACGTGCCTGGGGACGAGTTGGAGCCTCCTCCTGAGGACTTGTTCTAGGAGACTCTGCTGTGTACTTTGATAGAGGGGTCAATTTTGAGAGCAGATTGTACGGCTTGGTATGTCAAGCCTTTATTTTGATAAACAATGTAATTATACTTCGATATTCTTTTTGGCGAACCATCTGGGGTGAACTGGTTTTATCACCGATGGTTCGGGCCTATTCTTGTGTCCATACATTAGCATGGAAATGAGAACTGCTTTTGAGCTTTTTCATTTAGAAAATAATATATTATTAATGCATGTTTCTTTCAGTTCATACACTTTACTTGATTGGTTTTGCTTGTTATACTAATGTTCCATACATAGCCTTGGGGCACGGTTTGGAGGATGGCACGGGTTTCGGGGCACTGAAATTCGGGCTGTCACAATATGAGTGTCTACGGACACGAACTAGGGAGACATGCAATAGGTCAAAGCTTCTGCCCTAAGGTGATGCTAAGATAATGAGTCATGTCTGTCCCTCAAAGTGGATGGTTATACACATGGATAACACACTCTGATTGATTCGACCTTGACCCAAGGTACGAACTCCAATTATGTAAAGTTTTGTATGAACGTGTGCTGACAATGATCTATGTCGTTGCAGCTATGGACAGATCAATGTTGCACCAACAGATGTCGAGCATTGCAAATCTCACTAGCACCAATTATTCTTCTTGGTGAATGGGTCTGGATTTGACCCTTGGTTACCTAAATTATGATTTTATTCTCTCAAAGAACAGACCGGCAACCCCTTCCGATAACTCTTCAGAGTTTGAAAAAGCTTTGCATGTCAAGTGAGAGAAGGCAATTCGTATGTCTATCATGATTATTCATGCTTCTATGAGTGAGGTCATCCATTGTGGTATTAAGACCACTGACACAGCAAGTGAGTTGTTGAAAAACATCGAGGATCAGTTTGTTGGGTCTACTAAATCTCTGCAATATGGTTATCTTGTTGAGTTTGTTAACATTCGCTATGATGAAAACGGTTCTGTTAGGGAGTTCATTCTTAATATGTCTATGTTGGCCATGAAGCTCAAGGAACAAGGTGTTCTCATTGAGGAAGCTGTCATAATTTATTTGGATGTTGCATTCCTTCCCAATCAGTTTGATACTTTTAAGGTGAATTATAATGCCCAGAAGGAAAAATGAGACTTGAACCAATTGATCTGAATGTGTGTAACGGAAGAAGAGCAGTTGCGGGAAAACAAGATCGAGTCTACTCATTTTGCCTATAACCCTGCTCATAAGAAAAAATTTAAGAGAAAGGGTTAAAGAAAGGATCACGTCACAAATAAAGGGAATAAGAAGTACTTCAACAAGATAGTCGTTGTGAGTGATAACGACAATTGTTGCCATTTCTGTAAAAAGAAAGGGCACTTTAAGAAAGATTGTTATTTATGAAAAAGTATCATAAAGAAGAAACACAAAGGTACTCACTTCGTTTATATTTGTTCTGAATCAAATCTGGTCAAAGTTTTCAAAAATTCTTAGTGGGTTGATTTCGGTGCCACCGTACATGTTGCTCATTCCATGTAGGGGCTAGTAAGCAGGCAAAACCCAAAACCGGATGAAAGGCTTTTCCTTGGAAATGAGCAAGCAATCAAAGTCGAGGTTGTTGGAACTTACTGGCTTGTTTCAGACTCTGGACACATTTTCATACTTGAAAATATTTATTTCAGTCTGTCCTTCAGACGAAATCTCATCTTCGTCTCCAGATTAATTATTTTCGGATATCACTTTACTTTTGCTAGAGACTCCTTGATTATTTCTAAGGACACTGTTACTGTTGGACATGATTTATTAGTAGATGGATTATTTCGGTTATCTCTTGATGATATTTTTGTTGTATCATTTGCATGTGTCTCTATCACCTCATCTGAAACAAAGCACTCTCTTTTGGCAGAGAACTCCTCTATGTTTTGGCATAAACGTTTGGGTCACATCTCGAGGAAAAGATTAGAGGCTATGGTCAGAGGTGATATTTTTAATCCTTTTAATTTTAACAACTTTACCACATGTCTTGAATATATAAAGGGGAAGTCCACGAAACAATGAAAGTTTGAGGTCATTAGATCCTCTTATTTGTTACCGCTGATCCACACAAACATATGTGGACATTTTCCCACACCTTCACGAGGTGGACAATATTACTTCATCAGTTTTATAAATGATTTTTCTCGTTATGCCTATGTATACCTGATTCATCAGAAGTCAAAGGCAATCAATACGTTCAAGATCTTTAAAACAGAAGTTCAGAAACAGACTGATAAGAAAGTTAAAGTCATTAGATTAGATCATAGAGGAGAATACTATGGGAAGATGGATTCTAATGGTGTTATCATGAAAACTTCGCTCAGTACTTAAGGGAACATGGGATTGTTCCTTAGTATACTTCGCCTGGTACCCCGTAACAGAATGGTGTCTCCGAGAGGAGAAATTATACTTATCAGGAGGTCATTCGCAGCATGATGAGAAACTCGAACCTCCCTGAAAAATTTTAGGGAGAAGCTCTCAAAATCGCAGTTTATATCTTTAACCGAGTGCCATGCAAAGCTCCTCCGAAAACACCTTACAAACTTTGGATTGGTCGTAGACCAAGTCTAAAACATCTGCATGTGTGGGGGTGCTTAGCAAAACTGAAACTTTATGATCTAAACCTAAAAAAGCTTGATTCAAGCACCGTCACATGTTACTTCATCGGTTATCCCGAGCGCACCCGATCATATAGGTTCTATTGCCCATCTCGACCATTGGAGATCGTAGAGACCTCCAATGCCAATTTTCTTGAAGATAGTTTCATCAGTGGGAGTCAAAAACAAAGAAAAATTATTTTTGAAAAAGATACTCATGTTACGCCTCTCGTTCCTATTGGAACAATTATACATGTTCCTATTCATATGCCTAATCTTTTCACTCGCCCTGAGGAATCTGCGATACACAATGATTCTCTCAATGCCGGAACTTCCAGTGCTCCACATCCCCCTCCTCTTGAAGGGCCATCGATTGCTTTAAGGAGATCCAATCGAGATCGTAGATCTGCGATACCCAATGATTATGAAGTCTATCTGTAAGAAAATGATGGTGTTGACCTGGACACCGATGATCCATCCTCTTTCTCTCAAGCCATGGAAAGCGACAAATCTCAATACTGGCAGAAGGCCATGAGAGAAGAGTTGTAGTCTATGAAAACAAATGATGTCTGGGACCTTGTGATCCTTCCAGAAGGTTGCAAGGCGATCAAAGGCAAATGGGTTTACAAAGTTAAAAGGGACTCTAAAGGCAATGTTAAAAAATTCAAAGTCAGATTAGTAGCCAAAGGGTTCACTTAGAGATCGGGAATTGATTTCAATGAGACATACTCTCCTGTCTCATCCAAGGACTCTCTTCGAATAATTCTAGCGATTGTAACACACTATGACTTAAAATTACATCAGATGGATGTAAGGACATCTTTCCTCAACGGTAATTTGGAAGAAGATATCTATATGTCTCAACCTAAGGGTTTTGAGATACAGGGTCAAGAGGATCATGTGTGCAAGATGAAGAAGTCCATTTGTGGACTAAAGCAAGCTTTGAGACAGTGGTACTTGAAGTTTGATCAAGTTGTTACAGAATATGGCTTTCAAGAAAATGCCATGGATAGGTGCATCTACATAAAGAAGTCAAAAGGTCGTTTCATCATCCTAGTGCTATATGTTTATGGCATACTCCTGGCAAGTAATGACATTCATCTTCTACACGATACAAAATATTTCCTATCCAACCGTTTCAACATGAATGATATGAGGAATGCGCAATACATTCTGAGAATTAAGATCCACAGGCAACAGGGAGCTAGGCTCTTAGGATTATCTAAGAGAGCCTACATCGATAAGGTCCTCAAACAATTCAAAATAGAGAACTGTAATCCTTTCAGTGCTCCAATTGTTAAGGGTGATCTTTTACGCGAAGATCAATGCCTTAAAAATGATATGGAGAGAAAGTGAGTGGATCCAACTATGTATGCCTTTGCAGTAAGAAGCCTTATGTATACTATGACCTATATGCGATCAGGCATCAGTTTTATCGTTAGGATGCTCGGGAGGTTTAAGCAAAATCCTAGTTTTGCTCATTGGATAGTTGTCAAGAAGGTATTATGATATTGCAAGGAACCAAGGACCACATGCTTATATAGAAAAGATCAAATGAACTTGAAGTCATTAGCTATAGTGATTCTATCTAGGCAAGGTGTGATCGATCTTGCAAATCAACTTCGAGTTTCATTTTCTAGCTCGCCAATGGAGCTATTACTTGGAGAAGCTCCAAACAGACTATAACGTCGGATTCCACTATGTTCGCAGAGTTCATTGGATGATATGAGGCCACCAAACATGCAGTTTAGTTGAAGAGCTTCATTAGTGAGTTGGGTGTTGTGGATTCTGTTCATAAGCCCTTGATCATTTATTGCGATAACAAAGCTATCACTGATTTTATCGAGAACGGAAGACGAGCCAAAAGCAATAGGTACATCAAGGTCAAGTATATGATGGTGCTAGAAAAGGTTCGTGAAGGAGTCATTAAGATCCCTCATCTGCCTTCTGAGGAAATGAGTGTTGACCCACTCACAAAGGGACTTCAATCAAAAGATTTTAGAGCACACGTGATCCGGATGGGAGTGTTAGAACCACTCAAGTACATTGATTGAGTGGGAGTTCTTCTTATAATGATTATTCTATTCTATTTTATTGTCGACATTCCTTATATCTTTGATTATCATTTGATGTATATTTTTCATTTGACTCCATGGTTATCACTATTATCATTATTATTATATACAAAGTTAGCATGGGAGCATAAGTGCTCAAATAAGGAAGCTTGGGCTATTGTGACTAGGCACCACAGTCGTATAGTCTTTATCCTGATAGTTGGGTGATGATTTTCACATGGCGTATGCTGTAAGATATCAGGATGACATACTTTAGGGTATGAAGCTGGACGAATGCAGGTATGCACACAAGTGATTGCATTAAAGTATGCATATACTGGTGTCACAAAACCGCAAGTAATACTCTTTGGTTTATTAACGACAATAATATATGTGACCATGGAACTGCCTTATTATCAATTATTAAATATGGTACATTATAGGCATCCATGATACATTATTAAAGTTATTTTTTGAACTTAAGAGGGTGTTGTATTGTACAAAATTTTTTTGAAAGTCAATGATTTTATAAAATTATAAGGATGGCCATCCGGTTTTCAAAAGGGACCAATTCATGAAATTATTTAAAACAATATTTTGATAGTGTGTGGATCAAGTGGAAGATTGCTGAGTTATTGTGACCCACACATTAACCTCTCTTCCTTTACTTGCTAAAACTTGAATTGGTCAGACTTTTTATACTTGGCACAATAAGAATCACCATGCAATCTTGGTGGAATTTCTTAATTATTTTATAGGGTTATGGTGATCCATTTTATGGAAGTGACACATCCTTTAGATTTAGTTTCCTTGATGGGTTAGGAAACAAATTAATGTCTATATAAGGAGGACAGTTATTCCCATCAATAGAGATAGAAAGGAAGAGAGGTGGTTTGTCTTAGGAGTTTGGTCATATACAGGGGAATTATCGATCAAGCTCGTCTTCATGATCATCTAGTCAAGTAAGTAAGATTTGTCTTATTAGATAACTATCGTATTCTATATGTTGATCAAATGACTCAAGCCTAGATCATGGTTATTTCATTAAGATTTCTAACACTATTGCCCACGAGGGTTGTACGGGAGTTAGAGACCAAACAGCCTTGTCACGGTATCCTTGGATTAGGTGTCACTTGGTACCCAAATGACACTTTCAACCCTAGGTTAAAAATATATCTCTACATGGCACCAACACAAGATTTTTGGGGTGCCACTTGAAGGTTAGCGGGATATTGGATATATATATATATATATATATATATATATATAGTTTTAATTGCATGATGGATCCATGCATTCAAATTAGGTGGGGTACACGTGGCACCCATCCAGGAGATTGGATGCGACGAAAACTTGGCATAGACCGATCAAGTCTATTTAGGATAAAAATAATTAAAAAGAATGGATATTCACCCCCCAAATTATGGTTAATGGTGAAAAATGATCAATGTACTAAGATGTGTGGGGCATTACCCAAACTTCAACTGATCACCAAAAAATCTTTCTATTTTTTTATTTTTTTATAAATCACATGCCACATTGCACATGATCCCAAAATGGGTATTGTTTTGGGATAAAGAACCATATGGCACATGATCTGGGGTTTGAATGCATGGTTTTCATCCCTGCAGTCGAATCCATATGCCCTTTTCCCTATATATAAATTATATGTATAATTAACTTTGTAGAATAAAGTATACATCATATACACGAATCCTATTGGTTAGGCACCATACACAAACTCCTTGGTAAAGCAAGATTTTCCATGTGTTACTAAAATCCTATTGGTGGCTGCTTATCCCCCCCATTCATGATTCAAGTTGGCCATTTGTGTTGGATTCAATGTGGAAGCTACATGTCACAATGTCACTCTTCCAGCAGTGTCAGCCCGTGCGGCACCTAACGCCCGATGCGCTAAGGCAACCTATCTCTGATACCAACTATTACGGGGGCGTCCTTCGACGCACCATCAACCCGCACGATGCCTTGCTACCATATGCAACGAAGCCAACCAATCTCTTCATCAGCTCTGATACCACCCGCCTAGAGGATGAGAACTTCCCCTCATAGTTACCTCATTTTATGGCCTACCATCCGATGTATCGTGCCCCTTACGACACACTCGATTGCACCAATGTGTCTCGTGCTACCGTGCTTTATTGAGTCTCACGTAGCGCTCGTGAAGTTGTCCAGCTGTATACACCGCGATGTGTAGTCCGGGGTCATACTTCAACCTCACCTTGGGTGCCACACGGCATCGCTGCATCGACGTCCTAGGCCTACCCTTTCAAGCCTAGGAGATACTTGCGCCCCCTCTGGCAACACAAGGCCTCGTATGGGTGGAAGGCATTCTCCAACACCTCTCCCACATAGATGGTCCAAACACCATCTATGAGTAAACAACTAAAGGACCTCAAACATGTTGGTTTGACATACCCCCATGACACACATCTTCTGCTTGTGGCATACAGTGTCAAGTCTCAACCATCACGCCCGTGACTCCCCGCATCATCCTCCCATGCGACTGTGTTGCGTCTTCGCAGCGCGACCATGTCGGGAGGCCCTCCTGACCCCATGTCACATGCCCTCCTAGCACCACATGTCGTGTCGTCCCGACACCAAGATGTTATGTGTCCTCATGGCACAACATCGTGTGCCCCAGGCACCAAGTCGCCACTGCCTCTGTAAGGAATACAAGCAGCCCGAGTGGCACTACGGATTGCTCGGGTAGCCATGCTGCATACCTCCGTCACATACAGCTTTAAGAATCATGATCCATCCATTCAACCATCAATGTTGTATATATAACATCATCAATGCCTCATAAAACTTGTAGGCGTTCTTGAACTAGATGAATGGAAATTTTGTCTACGAGCATGGAATATGACCCTACAATGCTTCATGTTCACAAAGGGAGCCATAAATTCACGGTTTTGGAATGAACTATTGAGTACACCTACTAATCACCGAATCTGAAAACTCTGAATTTAATGAAAAAAGACCCACTGTTTTGGAGATTAAATAAGTAGAAAACAATTTTTGAAAAATCTGTAAAAATTTGATTAAGTGCATTGAAGGGTATCCTATGACCTAAAAAAATTTCAAGATCAAACTCCCTTTAGTTTGACCAGCATGAAATTCAGGGCTGTAAAAAAATAGAGATATAAAAAAGAAAATAAAAAGAGCGACAAAAAAAATAAGAGAGAATGAACAAATAAGATAATAAAGGTATCTACTGCTCCAGGAAATGAGGGTCGACAGGAGCCCCGGCCTAAGCAAGGAGTTGGTTTGCGCTCACTATTTCCCGCCTTTTGAAGCTCATAGTGTTATGACCCAGACCTTAGGGGGGTCATTCGATGGCATGAGATGCAGTGGAGCACCAAACCCCGTGTGAGTACTCCACACTCTAACTCAACCTACACACAATTTGAAGCTTTACAATTTTAATAGGATTCAGACACCATAGCTGGCATCCAAATCCCAAGACATCTGATGTCTTTAGGAAACAAAAATTATTCATATAATAGGAAATAGAAACTAGCCATATAATGGCCCACGACCCACAGGATCGAATTGCCTTTGTGGCAATAAAAATCCAACCTACCTTATTTGGTTTAGTAGCTATGCTCTTGGGTTGGGAAGAAAATCCTTCATTGGACTCTTGCCTTTTGTGTAAGGTCACTACCTAATCAGGCCTCCCTCTTTCAACTTCCCCTATTAAACTCCTTGAGCAAGGTAAAAAGAGGAATATTGTCTATTAGAAACTCTCATCTTCAACCTCTCTCATTTTCTTCTCTCTTCAAGAATGCAGCCCGACACCACTATTATTGCCATATTTTTCGTCTTCTTCTCACATTTAACCAAGCACCCACCGACCCACCTTCGAAATCTCATCGTCGAATTGAAGCGTAGGATGCTGCGTCGCTGAATTGACGCGTAGTCTGCCGCATCGCCGAATAGATCATAATCATCCCGAAAACTCACATGCACGCTCCAACAGGTGGGTGCCCCTTAATCGATCTTAAAATATTCAGTTATTCTTAAAAATTATATAAACATATTTTTAAACTCGATTAATGGAGTTCTGTGTAGTTGAAGAAGATGTAATAATGAAAAGATTAAATAAATACCTATTGACTATATATAGGTACTCTAAAAATCTAATAATATATAATCTCTATATATATACACACACATGTATAGGCGTGTATAATGAATACACAAACTCAAATCCCAACTTCTTCTTCTTTCCCCAATGTTCTGCACATTCCGAGTAACAGAAACTTGCCAATATATATATATATATGGGAGTATGATATGTACATGTACTATTTTATAATGTACATATATTTATATTTATATAATCTGACAAGCGTGCGTTTGGCACACAAGGGAACTTCCACCTGTGGCTCATTTTTTTTCTCCATTTGAAGTTCCTGTTACAGAAAATCTAGAGAAATGAGTGTTTAGAGAGAGAGAGAGAGAGAGAGAGCAGAGAACAGAGAACAGAGACCCAACCTACCAACCTTTCCTTCTCCTCTAGGTTCATTTGCAAACTAAAAATTATAAGTATATATATATATATAGCTTGTTTGCAGTGAGAGGAGTGTTTAGAGAGAGTGAGCAGAAACAGAGAGTGGGACAGACCCAACCTCCCAACCTTCTTATCTACAGATTCACTGCAAAACAAAAATATGTAAATATATATACATATGTATTGGTTGATGAAAAGAGTTCACTGAACTGGTTGAGGTATAAAACTTTAATTTGTCGGTTCAGTGTTTTGAAATTTCTGATTGTTCGGTAATTATCACCGTGGACGATCGGTTGGATTTGGTGAGTCTGAATGGTTAAAAATTATGTTGTTTGGTGGTGAAAAGTTATGGTGAGTCTGAATGGAGTAGTTTGAAGATTTTGCCTCTTGATATGAAAATCGGCAGTTTGATTCCAAAACTAGCCGTAGATCCAATTTCTAAGATCGTGAATGAGCTAATATAATTTATAATTTAGAGAGAGAGAGAAAGAAAGAAAGAAAGAAATTCAGGAAAGACCCAACCTCTATTACAGTTTTAGAGAAATTTAGAGAGAGAAAATGAGACAGGCCCAACCTCTAATAGAAAAGTTTAGAGAGAGAAAATGAGACAGGTTTAATCTCTAACAGAGAAGTTTAGAGAGAGAAAATGAGGCAGGTCCACCCTCTAATAGAGAAGTTTAGAGAGAGAAAGAGAGACCAACCTCTAATCAGAGATATTGATACAAAAAATCATGAAATGGCGACACCATCTAGATGTTATAGACCATGAAAGGATTGACCCTTAGATCTGAGGCCTTAGACGTCGAAAAAAATTAGGCCTACGAACCTAACACATCAAAATTATCCTTCTTAAGTATTTGATAGTTTAGGTTCGTTCAATCTGATCGCCATATAGTAGGTACTCTAAGTGTGTACGTGACTCCTAGATCTCCTAAAAATGTTGACTGGAGGATCTAGTGTGCTAGAGGTCGGATTAGGATCAGGACAAGAGACCCCACATTAGGTAAAAGTATATTGTCCAACCATCTAACGGTCCAGATCAGATGATAGATGGTTCAAAATTCAATTGTTATTGCAACCCTGTGTGCCACATGAAATAACGTCATGGGTTACCTTTGACCCCCTAGACTTTTGAGAGCCAGAGCCAACTAGCGCATAGGACTAACCTCAAAACGATCTCGATAATGACACAATATAATATAACGGATCAGAAGAGTGTCACTAAAATTTCGAGGATGTGTTTTGAGGGCCGCTAGTTTGGAAGGTTTGGCAAGGGATATGAACCCTTGTATAACTAAGGGGATTGTTTGACCCACCATGTTGACCCACTCTTGGGTCAAACTAGAAAAAGGTCTTTATACAAAGACCACAGATTTTAGAAAACTTTAAGAACAACAAGCTTGATGGCTCCATAAGCAATCTAACAGCCCACAAAATTTTTCCAAAGTTATGTAGGAAATGTTTGTTCATGCCATATTTTTAATCATTACATTATGATCACAAATATGTACGGTGTATGATATAGTTTTGATTAGTTAGATAAGTCCTTTCATCATATGACATGCATCATTTAGAAAATTACGATAGAGCATACTCATGATTAAAAAAGAATAAACTATGTCACACGACTTTTAAGCCTTCGTCATGGTGGGGTTTCCTTCACGGTCACGTGAAACCTAGAATGTAGGCATTCATGTACGGATGCGATACCTCTAAGGGAGTATGAGCTGTCACACGAATATATCCAAATTACTACAAAACTTATCCCTCGGAAAGCGTGATTTTCTTAATCTTATCGCATCATGGCTCACTCCAAATTAAGTTATAAGTCAATAATAAGGAATAATATATAAGATAAGGTAAGATACGAATACGGATAAGTTACACTGTGAAGACCAGCAAAATACGAATTAAGTTTCTACACTTGCCATGTCTTGGGTGTCACAGCAAGATCCACCGTCTGCAGCCAAGACGGGTCTTAAGGACAATACGATACGACAGTGTCCCGGACATTAGGGGACACTGATTTAAATACATGCAACCTCATCAGGTTGGATGGTGGTATACGTTATGATACAAAGATTAGCTGATTATCTACACGTGGAACTCGCGTGATACGCTCGAGTAGCGGCCCTGGCAGAGGTCGTATACGTAAATTAAGTAAGATGAGAAGTACATTGTATAGGCGTACGGAGCAATGTTAAGTTTTAAGATATGCCACGTAGGATTAGTCAACAAAGTAGATACGAAAAGACATTAGAAATTGATGCATCATATTCATTTCATTTAATGCCACATCCTTTCATTTTATGCTATGTCTTGTTATTTTATGCTAGGTCTTTCAGTTTCGATATGATAAGTTAGGAGATCTTAGATATTATTGTAATCATTTATAACTGCTTGGTTTATTTCAAAATATACCGTAACTCAAGCGATTGAACACACGATCACCTGGGTATGTTATGGTTGATCGATTATGTAACCCACTGAGTTTACGTAACTGAGTAAACTCACCTCCCTCCTTCTAAAATTAATAGTTGCAGGTGAGAACACGGACTATTCCATCATTGAGGACGTGGATACTGCTGTACCTAATGCAGCTTACGTGGACGAGGATGGTGGCTACCACCTGGATGAAGGAGTAGATCCGACGAACTTTTATGAGCCTTGAGAGTGTCTCTACCTTTAAGCATGATTAGTTTCATTGATAGACTTATTATTTATTGAGTTTACATTTTTGTATGGGACGATTTTACCTTACGTAAAACCTCAATTTATTTCCTATCTTAAATGCATAGTTAGGATTAATCACTTTATTAATGTCATCTATGTTTTTCGTGATTAATTTATAAGTTATTCATCTTTAAATGTCATCTTAAATGCCTCAATCCATATACTAAATCAAATTCAGAATTATGTGTACGTTTGCTTATCGCCTTAACAAGCGTACAGTGTCATAACATGAAATTCTAGGCCCTCGAGATCGGGTAAGGTTTTTGGGCTGTGACAGAGTTGGTATCAAATCTTAGGCTTTACTTCCTTTAGGGACTATGTCATACGAATTCACTAACATATGACATTTTGTGAAATCAGGACTTGATGGCTTCACGACGCAAAGAAATGAATGGCTCTCAGGTAAACGAGGCCTCATCATAAGAAGGTCCTCAAGAATCTAAAGTGATGCGCTTATTGCGCGAGATGGCGACTACTTTCAGTCAATAAATGACTTAGCTGACGCAGTCACACCAACAGGAAAGGACTCAATTACTGCACGAGATGGAGGTACAAAGAGAGCAACAAAGATAAGTCATCCAAGAGCCTGTCAATCAACATCAGCCCCCTCCTTCACAGGAGAATTCACCCTACGCACCTATTGGATTCCAAGTATTCGGTAGAACTCGACCTCCCTATTTCCATGGACAGCTCGTTCCAGTCGCTCCTAAAGATTGGATAAGCACAATCGAGAAGTTCTTCGGAATCTCTTCACCTGCAGAACATGAAAAGGTGAAGTGGGCAGCATTTTACTTAGACTTAGAAGTAGAGAACTGGTGGAAAGCAGCAAAGAGAGCTACAGATCGAAGCAATAAAGAAGAATGGACTTGGCAGCAGTTCAGGAAAGCTTACTTCACAAAGTATATCTCTGCAGCTACCAGGGCTCAGAAGAAGAAGTAATTCATGGACCTACGACAAGGGAACATGATCGTGGCCAAGTATGAGGCCAAGTTTGACCAGCTATCCAGATTCGTTGGGAATTTGATTACAAATGAAGGCGATAAGCTCTTCGCATTTCAAAACAGCTTGTGACCATTCTTTCACGAGAAGTTAGCCACATTGAAGATTGAAACGTATGGAGAGCTCGTGGAACGCACCCAGATCCGAGAGAGAGTCAGGAGAAATGATGAACCGAGAAGTTGCTAGAATTGAGGCTCAGAAAAATAAAGTTATCCAACGAGTCCCTTTTGTTTCTCAGAGGCCGACACCAACATCCTATCAGAAGATTCAGCCCTACACTAACCCTCCAGTGAACAAAAAGCCTCGAATCATACTTCAAGAGACTCGACCAACCCCTGCCTTCCAATCGAGAAATATCATTCGACCTTAACAGTAACCACAAGGGGGTTATGAACCGTTTGAGCCGTGCCCTAAGTTCAACAAGCGATATCGACCAGGTGTGTGCATGCAAGGCACTGGGAAATGTTATAACTGTGGAAAAGAAGGAAATATTGCTAAGGAATGTCAAGAGAAACCTCAAGGCCTATAGGCGAGGCCTTCAAACCAAGGACGGGTATTCGCATTGTCGCAGCAGGACACATTGGCTAGCGATGAAATGATCCAAGGTATATGACCATCTTGTAAAAGTTACCTTTTCAATTATTAACATAGCTTGTGAAGTTCAAAGTCTGCATAATCACCATAAGATCAATAATATTCTTAATCTCATATTATACAAACAGGTAATTTATTAGTCATCCACCCAGAGAATACTAATAAACACCTAGCTCTTGCACTCATAGATTAGGGTTCCACACACTCTTTTATTACCCCAGAAATCATGTCAGAAATACAAACTACACCTACACTCTTGGAGGATAAACTGGTAAATTCAATACCGTCAAGAAGCAAGATGATGCCTACCCTTGTATGTCAAAATACTATCATAAACATCAAGGGTCATGATCTTCCGATAGATCTCATCGTGTTGGACTTTTAGGATTTTGATATCTTATTGGGCATGGATTGGCTAGCCACATACCATATCACAATTGACTGTTTCTCTAAAGTGGTCACCTCCCAACCACTCGGAGAGCCTCCATTAAGATTTCAAAGAATTAAAAAAAGGGAGCACCTTTATTAGCAGTATTAGACGAGGAGTAAAACAAGACAGTCGATCCTACAAAAATTTTAGTCGTCAGAGACTTCGTCGACATATTTCCTGAGGACTTACCCAATGTACCACCCGACCGAGAAATCGAGTTCAAAATCGATTTGATCCTAGGGACCACATCAATTGCCAAGGCACCATACCGGATGGCCCCTGCAGAATTAAAGGAGTTGGAAATATAACTCAAGGAATTATCAGATAAGAAATTTATCAGATGCGGTCAGTCGCCATGGAGAGTCCCAGTTCTCTTCGTAAAGAAGAAAGATGGTTTGATGAGGTTATGTATCGATTACTGTCAGTTGAATAGTGTAATCATCCGAAATCGCTACCCCCTCCCACATATCGATGATTTGTTCAATCAGCTCTAAGGTTCCAAGTGCTTTTCTAAGATTGATCTTAGATCGGGTCATCAGCTGAAAGTGAGAGAAGAGGATATTTCGAAGGCAGCTTTCGCTTCAAAGAATGGGTTGTACAAATTCTTAGTTATTCCCTTCAGACTAACAAATGCACCAGCTGTATTCATGGACCTGATGAATCGGTTGTTTAGACGATATCTTGATGAATTCATCATTGTGTTCGTAGATGACATCCTCATCTACTCACGATCGGAGAAAAAATATGAGGAACGCCTTCGTCTCGCACTTCAAACACTCCGAGATCACCAGTTGTATGATAAACTTAGCAAGTGTGATTTCTGGCTCAAACAAGTGACCTTTCTAGGGCATGTGATATTTGTAGAAGGTGTTACTATTGACCCTGCTAAGATTGAGGCGGTGATCAATTGGCAGGCACCAAAGAGTGTCACCGAAATAAGGAGTTTCCTCAAACTCGCGGGTTATTATCGACGCTTCATGGAAGGATTCTCTCGGATTGCTCTACCACTTACAAGCCTCACAAAGAAGAATACAAAATTTATATAGCCTGATGAGTCTGAAAGAAGCTTTCAAGAATTGAAAAAGAAGCTTACTATAGCACCAGTTCTAACCTTCCCCTCTAACACAGACAAGGGTAAATTTAAAATATTCACCAACGCATCTCGCCAAGGACTTGGATGTGTACTGCAACAAGATGGGAAGGTCGTTGCATATGGGTCAACATAATTGAAGCCACATAAGAAAAACTATCCAGTTCGCGACTTAGAATTGGCAGCAGTCATCTTCGCTTTCAAATTGTGGCGACTTTATCTCTACGGTGAAATGTTCAAAAGTATATACAGACCATAAGAGCCTCAAGTACGTCTTCTCACAAAAATATTTGAATATCAGACAACACAGATGGGTCGAGTATATGAAGGATTACGATTGTTCGATTAATTATCATCCTGGTAAAGCGAGCGTCATCGCAGATGCACTCAGTAGAAAAACTTCAGGATTTTTGGCCCGATTAAAAACTTTGAGGCCCCTCGATGAACTAGCAGAAGAAGACTTCTATCTCCAAGAAATCGAAGAAGGTGTATATCTGGTAAGAATTCTGATAAATTTATTCGTCGCAGATAAAATCAGGGACTTACAGCGAACAGATCTGAAAGTTCTACGAATCATTAAGGCCATGGATAAAGAATCAAAACTTAATTTTAGTCTCAGAATGGATGGAACATTATTCTTTAGGCGAAGATTATATGTACCCAATGATCTTAATGTTAAAAATGAATACTCAATGAAGGTCATAAATCAAGGTACTCAGTGCACCTAGGCAGCACTAAGGTGTATCAAAATTTAAAAAACTAGTACTAGTGGCTGAACATGAAGCGAAAGTTAGCCCAATATGTGTCAAGATGCTTAGTGTATCAACAAGTCAAAGCAGAACACCAAAAATAGACCGGTATCATTCAACCGCTACCCATTCCTAAGCGGAAGTGGGAAAACATATCAATAGACTTCATCGTTGGTCTGCCAAAAACATTGAAGAAGAACGATGCCATCTGAGTAATAGTTGACAGATTGACGAATCCTGCACATTTTTTGTCATTTAAAACTACTACAGACGGAGAAAAACTTATTGAGACTTACTTCAAAGAAATCGTGAAATTGTACGGCGTGCTGGTAAGCATCATGTCCGATAGAGACTCGAAATTCACCTCAAAATATTGGACTACCTTCCAAGCAGCTTTGGGAACTTGCCTGGACTTCAATACTAACTTCGATTCGCAAATTGACAGGCAAACAGAAAGGTTTAACCAAGTAGTCGAAGATATATTGAGAGCATGTATGCTCACCTTTCGAGGGAATTGGGATGATCACCTCCCTTTGATCGAATTTTCTTATAACAATAGCTATCAGGCGAGCATCAGAATATCTCCTTTCAAGGCATTATATGATAGAAGTTGTAGAACACCTTTGTGTTGGGATGAAGTCGGAGTAAGGAAGATGCTTGAACTCGAAATAGTCCAAACCACGACTGAGAAAGTCAAACTAATACGCGAACGGCTTAGAATAGCCCAGGATCATCAAAGGAAGTATATCAACTCCTACCGTCGTAACTTAGAGTTCGAGGTACCACATTTCGACTTGAAAGTTAAATTTTATTAAAATTATTCTCGTATTTTGAATAGTAAAATATTTTTGTTAGGTTGGCGAACATGTGTTCATTCGCGTCTCCCCGACCAAAGGAGTTATGCGCTTCGGAAAGCTTGAGAAGCTGAGCCCCAGATACGTGGGGGCTTTCGAAGTCACCAAACGTGTGGGCGAGGTTACTTATAAAGTCGCTCTACCACCACAATACTCGGGGATCTAAGATGTATTCTACGTGTCTATTTTGAGGCGAAGCGTATATGACCCCTCACACAGAGTGGAGATCGAACTCATCAACATTAAGGAAGATCTCACTATCATTGCAAGGCCCATCAGAATTCTAGAATGAAAGGTACAAGTCTTCAAAAATAAGACGATAACATTAGTGTTGGTTCAATGGCAACATCACACGCCAAAAGAGGCAACCTGGGAGGACGAAGCCGACATCAAAGCAAAATATTCAGAACTTCTTAAATAACAGGTACATAATTTTTGGGGAATAAAATTTTTTTAAGGGGGGAAGAATGTTATGACCCAGACCTTAGGGGGGGTCATTCGATGGCGTGAGATGCAGTGGAGCACCAAACCCGTGTAAGTGCTCCACACACACAATTTGAAGCTTCACAATTTTAATAGGATTCGGACACCATAGCTGGCATCCAAATCTCAAGCCATGTGATTCCTTTAGAAAGCAAAAATTAGTCATATAGTAGGAAATAGAAACTAGCCATATAATGGCCCACGACCCACAGGATCGAATTGCCTTTGTGGCAATAAAAATCCAACCTTCCTTATTTGGTTTAGTAGCTTTGCTCTTGGGTTGGAAAGAAAATCCTTCCTTGGACTCTTGCCTTTTGTGCAAGGTCACTGCCTAATCAGGCCTCCTTCTTTTGACTTCCCCTATTAAACCCCTTGAGCAAGGTAAAAAGAGGAATATCGTCTATCACAAACTCTCATTTTCAACCTCTCTCATTTTCTTCTCTCTTCATGAACGCAACCCGACACCACCATTATTGTCATATTTTCCCTCTTCTTCTCGCATTTAATTAAGCACCCGCCGACCCACCTCTAAAATCTCATCGTCGCTGCCGCATTACCCGCATCGCCGAATCGATGCGTAGGTTGCCGCATCGCCCGCATTGCTGAATCGATCGGAATCATCCCGAAAACTCACGTGCATGCTCCAATAGGTGGATGCCCCTCGATCGATCTTAAAATATTCAGCTATTTTAGAAAATTATATAAACATATTTTTAAAACTCCATTAATGGAGTTCTGTGTAGTTTAAGAAGATGAAATAATGAAAAGATTAAATAAATACCTATTATTTATATATAGGTACTCTAAAAATCTAATAATATATAATCTATAGATATATACACATGTATAGGCGTGTATTATGAATACACCAAATCAAATCTCACCTTCTTCTTCTTTCCCCAATATTGTGCACACTCTCAGTAACAGAAACCTGCCAAAACAAATATATATATATATAGGAGTATGATATGTACATGTACTATTTTATAATGTACATATATTTATATTTATATAGTATGACAAGCGTGCGTTTGGCACACAAAGTATATCCAAGTTACTACGGAACTCGTCCCTCGGAAAGTGTAATTTTGTGAATCTTATCGCACCGTGGCTCACTCCAAATTAAATTATAAGTAAATAATAAGCAATGATATATAAGATAAGGTAATATACGAATACGAATAAGTTATATTGTGAAAGCCAGTAAAATACGAATTAAGTTTCTACACGTGTCATGTCTTGCGTGCCATCACAAGATCTAACATCTACAGTCAAAGCAAGTTTTAAGGACAATATGATACGACAGTGTCTCGAACGTAAGGAGACAATGATTTAAATGCATGCTGTAATAACCCGAAAAATTATGTTAAACGGTGACCTCGGGATCCGTGCCCGACTGGTCATAGGTTTGACTAAATAGGAGTCCAGTAGTCGACTTGAGGAGTGATGAACAGATGTGATGAGAAATTTATGCAAGTATGTGGAGTCTAGGGAAGATCTAGAGTCACATACACTTACCAAGGTGTATGTGCTTAACACGTAGAAAACAAGTATAAAAGGGTTAAAGAACCCTAACTTACTTTTATTTGGTTGATTGAGAGAGAGTAAAGAAGAGAGAGAGAAGGAGAGCATAGTTAATGCAAGGAGTAAATGCTAGTTGAGGAAGGGGGATTCGAGCAATAAACGCCGGATTCGACGCGAGGGATCCGCTAGAAGCAAAGCTGGAAACCCTAGCCTTTCCAACCACTTAACCTAATCAATTGAAGATTGATTGAAGGTAAAATTCTTGTAAATTGAATACATAGATCGAAGGGTTTAATTATAGTTAGGAATAGCTAAAATCATAGGATAATGGCTTAGAAAAGAGAGAGAAATCAGTTGGAAAAAGATTGGAAGGAACAAATTTCGTATAAGGATCGCCATTTCGATTAATCGAAAGTGAGATTCGATTAATCGATTTGTGCCAAGAAGTTGAAAAGTCAGAGGACCCCGAGTTCGATTAATCGAATTGAGTTTCGATTAATCGACCTTGAATTTCGATTAATCGATTATGGTATCGATTAATCGACTGGGAACCTCCAGTAAACTCCAGGGGAGGGAAAGAAAGGACTTGGAGAAATCGATTAATCGAAATGAGAGTTCGATTAATCGATTTAGAATTTTGATTAATCAATTTGGGATCGATTAATCGATTTTGAGAATTCGATTACTCGAATTGAGAATCGACTGGATAGAATGGAGAATTTCGATTAATCGAATTGGGATTCGATTAATCGAATGAGAATTTTGATTAATCGATTTGAGAATCGATTAATCGATTTTGAATTTCGATCAATCGATTTTGGAAATCGATTAATCGAATCAGATTCAATTAATCGATTTTAGAGTTCGATTAATCGACTGTGCCAGTTTTTGTTGACTTTTGAGCTTGACTTTAAGATTCTTGGAAGGTCTTAGACCTTCTTTGTTACATCTTTAGTGATGTATTTCATATGTTATGTGGTACCATAGGTGGTACGTATGAGCTTGGGCACAAGGAGCCGCGTGGGACCTTGATGCATGATCAAACAGATACTTGAGGTAGGGAACACCTTGAACATGTACTTTATTTTATAAGAGCATGTATGTAGTGATATAGAATTCAATTCAAACTGTTTGTATTGATTAAGAGTTTGTGAAAAGTGTGTGTGTGACATCTATAAGAGTAATTATAATGAGCCATCCCCAGGGGATGAGGAAGTAAAGAAATAAGAGCATCAGGTGTGATGCAAGTGAATGGATACATCCCAGGGATGTATCCAAAATTGAATTATGTCTGATAGGGCCTAACTGATATAAGATAGCACACGTACACGGTGAATAACTATATGTAAAGTACCTGATATTTTTGTTATTTGAGGTTTGATAGGGTACCCCACCGACGTGGCGGGATATCTACGACTGACGCGACAGGATATCCGTGACCGATACGGCAGTGAAATCGTAGGCCAGTGCGGAGGCTTATCCGTACACAGTAAACATACCCCAGGGGTGTTGAGTTGAGATAAGTGAAACCCCGCCACCGATCCCCAAGGGAAAGGGGCTTGGGTACTAATTGTATTCCCAGGGAATACTTCTAAAACTGTCTATATAGATGACGATAATGGGTATCTCATTGGGGCTCGATGCTATATTGCTCGGGGATTACTTAAGTTGAAAGGTTAAGTTTTGCTTTAGGCCTTTTCAGTATCATTCATGAATAATTAAAAGACATGAGTAAACTATCAGTAAAACATGATTCTTTTCAACTATTTTTCATCAGTAACTGCATAGACACATCATGCATGACATATCATGGAATATATGTGAGTTACAATTTATATGTTTAATTGTGTTATGTTCCCTATTGAGCTAGGATGTAGCTCACTCTTTAGACTATACGTCGCAGGTCCACTATTAGCAGCTGTCGAGACTTCAGGGGACGTTGACCCTGGTGGGTCGGACCTTGCGGCCGGAGACGAGTTGGAGCCACCTCCTGAGGACTTCTTCTAGGGGACTCCGTTGTGCAGCATTGAGGGTTTTTGTGAGAGCATTGGTACGGCTTGGTATGTCAAGCCTGGTTTTTGTTAAACAATGTAATTAAAGTTTAGGATTATTCTTTTGAGCGAACCATCTGTGATGATTAGCTATCATCAATGGTTCGGATCGGTTCTCCATTCATGCAGAGGCATAAAGGTAGAGCTGTCTTTTGAGAAATAGTTAAATGATAATTAAACTCCGCAGCTTTATTTATTATTTTAATTCAGTTCATTGCTTGATATACTAATGTTTCGTGCATAGCTAAGGGGCACGGTCAAGATGATCGTGCTGATGGCACGGGTTTCGGGGAGTCAAAATCCGGGCTGTCACAGTTGGTATCAGAGCGATTTCTTTTAGAAATTCCGACAATCATTCTTTTGTCAGAACATAGGGACTTCTGCTAACGAAACTTTAGTTTCAAACGCAGCCGTCAATGTCGTATAGAGGAAGAGGCTGACCAAGGGGAGGCCAACAGAGGAGTTTGCGTAGTGGAGATGATTACATCTCTCCTACAAATCGAGTACCTTTAGGAGGCAGTGTGGCCCCAGGGCAGTGAGTAGACAAAGAAGATGATGAGGATCGAGATCGTCAGGATCGAGATCAACGGGAACAGGAGAGACTTAGAGAAAGACAAGAGGATAGAGAGGAGCGACAAAGGATGATGCATACCATGGAGACCATGGCAGCTGCCATGGCACAACAAGTCGCATCCTTTGCAGCTCATGCAGCGAGAGAACAGCAGCCACCTACACCACCTGTAGGACCTGCACTGCATGTGCCTTCGTCATTCACGGAGTTTAGGAGGATGAGACCTCCTTCGTTTTCTGGGCAGGCAGACACGATGGCAGCAGAAAATTGGTTGATGGAAATGGAGAAGGTTTTTAGTGTGCTGACATGCACAGAGGATGAAAGCGTTAGATGGGCAGCCTACATGCTAGATGGGGAGGCTGGGCCTTGGTGGAAGTCCGTGATACGGACTAGGGATCAGGAGACCCCGGAGTTGCCCTGGACTTGGGAGGAGTTTGTTGAGGAGTTCAACAAACAATATTTTCTAGAAGTGGTAAGAAATCAGCTTGAGATCCAATTTCTACAACTGGTGCAAGGGAGAATGACCGTGAGGGAATATGGAGTGGAGTTTCTACGACTACCATTTTTCTGATTACTGCTTCACGACGTGATGAAGTCCAAGAGGTTTCAGCAAGGTTTGAAGCCTGAGGTTAGGGGAGGAGTAGCTCCATTTCAGTTAAGGACCTATGAGGAGGTCATGAGCAAGGCATTAGTTGTGGAAGAGGAAAATATAAATAGATACCGACAGAGAGAGCAACAAAGAGGAGGCAATGATCAAGGAAGATCAGGGAACTATGAACCGGTGAATAAAAAGCCAAGGTTCGTGGCCCAACATCAGAGACCATAGTTCTAAGGGGGTTTTGGAAGACCGGCACAACAGCATAACCAACAGAGATTTCCACTACTTGCGTCAGGGTGACCTTTACGCTATGAGAGCCCTGCCATGTCTACTGGCGCTACAATCACACAAGGTTCTCGTACAGTTTCTTCCGTGCCCCGTGAGACTTGTGCCAAGTGTGGCAAGCCTCATAGGACAGTGGATTGCAGAGCAGGGACTAGGGGTTGTTTCCGATGTGGCAAGGTGGGCCACTTGATCAAGGATTGCCCCGAGACTGATAAAGGAAAGACGGCTTCGGTTGTAGCACCACGACCCATTCAAGCACGGATGCCAGTCGTTCATGGGAAAGGCTATGCAGTCACTACTCAGGAAGCAGGGAACGTGCATGACGTCATCCAAGGTGAGACTCTTTTAAAGTAAAGAATTTTCAATTTCATTCAAAATTTTAGATAGAGAAGGTGCATTCATTAGGAATTAGTGTAGATTCTCTTTCTCAACACTAAAATTATATGTGAATTAGGGGTGTAAATTAGTATATGTATGTATGTATACTATAGGTACTTTAACTGTATATGAGAAGGGATGCTTTGTTGGATATGACGCTAGAGTGTTGATAGACCCAGGGTCTACCCACTCATTCGTCACTCCACGTTTTGCCAAGAGGATGAAGATTGTCCCAGATGCGTTGGACTTCGTCCTATCTGTGTCTATTTCGACTGGAGAGTTAGTGGACACGGAGTTAGCTTGCAAATCTGCCATCGTAGCAATTCGAGACCTGGATGTGCATGAATTAGAAGCAAAGTTGATACTGCTGGGCATGCAAGGGTTTGATGTGATCCTTGGCATGGACTGGTTGGTTGGCAAAGACCTTGATGTGCAACAAATAAGAACAAGGTTGTCATTTTTAGACCCAACACAAGAAGATCATTTCGGTTTCAAGGAGTGAGGTCATCACCTATGCCACTGATCTCAGCAGTAAGGGCCGAGAGAATGATCAGAAAGGATTGCAGTGGATACTTGGCTTTCTTAAAAGAGGACAAGGAAGGAAAGAACATCATCTCTGAGATAGCAGTTGTGCGAGACTTCGCCGACGTGTTTCCAGAAGAATTGCCCGGATTACCTCGAGAGAGAGAAGTAGAATTCGCCATTGACTTAGCACCGGGAATGGAGCCTATTTCGAAAGCGCCATATAGGATGGCTCCGACTGAATTGAAGGAGTTTAAAGAACAACTACAAGAGCTCATGGACAAGGGGTTTGTCAGACCGAGTGTGTCTCCATGGGGAGCACCGGTCTTATTTGTCAAGAAGAAAGATGGGTCAATGCGTCTATACATTGACTATCGACAATTGAACAAACTCACTGTGAAGAACCGCTACCCTTTGCCTAGAATTGACAATCTGTTCGATCAACTGCAAGGAGCAAAGTATTTTTCCAAGATCGATCTGAGATCTGGATACCATCAGTTGCGAGTCAAGGCAGAGGACATTCAGAAGACAGCTTTCAGGATACGGTATGGACACTATGAATTCCTTGTGATGCCGTTTAGGTTGACGAATGCTCCGACGTCTTTTATGGATCTGATGAATCGAGTGTTTAAACCACACTTGGACTCCTGCGTCGTAGTGTTCGTTGATGATATCTTGATATACTCTAAATCCAAGACGGAACACGAAGAACATTTGAGGATGGCTCTACAGACGCTACATGAACACCAATTGTACGCTAAACTCAGCAAATGTGAGTTTTGGTTGGAAGAGGTTAGCTTTTTGGGACACATTGTCTCAAAGCACGGTGTCACTGTAGATCCAGTAAAGATAGAAGCAGTGGTTAAAGGGGAGCAACCAAAGACAGTGACCGATGTTCGAAGTTTTCTTAGGTTAGCAGGCTACTATCGACGTTTCGTCGAGGGGTTTTCAAAGATATCGGGACCTCTCACGAAGCTGACACGAAAAGATTCAAGATTCGAGTGGAGTGAGGCATGCGAGAAGAGTTTTCAAGAACTCAAGACGAGACTCACTTCAGCTCCAGTACTAGCAATTCCTTCAGGCAGTGGAGGATACGCAGTGTACAGCGATGCGTCATACAATGGTTTGGGTTGTGTGCTCAACCAACACAAGAAGGTGATAGCTTACGGATCAAGACAGCTGAAAGAACACGAGAAAAATTACCCGACTCATGACTTGGAGCTAGCAGCAGTCATTTTTGCGCTGAAAATTTGGAGACACTACTTGTATGGTGAGACGTTTGAAATTTTCACCGATCATAAGAGCCTCCGATACCTGTTTACACAGAAAGAGCTCAACATGAGACAGCGCAGATGGATGGAGTTCCTCAAGGACTACGATTGTTCTATACAGTACCATCCAGGCAAGGCGAACATAGTAGTCGATGCCTTGAGTCGGAAGAATTCAGCTCAGTTAGCTTGCTTGATTTTGGGTATACACCGGTGGAAATTATTGGAAGACCTGGCACTTTATGATGCGAATATTGAGTCAAAAGCTACAGGATCCTTTTTGGCTAACATATCAGTGAAACCAGTAATATTTGAGCATATCCACGATCTACAGATGAAAGATCCGACATTAACAAAGATTCATCAAGACGTGATTGAGGGCATCAGGTCGGACTTCTCAGTCAAAGAAGATGGTTCCTTATTGTTCAAGGGCCGTCTCTGCATTCCGGACAATGCCGACCTAAGACGAACAATTCTTGATGAAGCCCACAAGTCAAACTACGCTATCCACCCTGGCAGCACCAAAATGTACCAAGACTTGAGAAAGAACTATTGGTGGAGAGGTTTGAAGCAAGACGTGGCCAAACACGTGTCACGGTGTTTGACCTGTCAGTAGGTGAAGATTGATCATAGGCATCCTGCTGGACTATTGCAACCTTTACCAATACCAAAATGGAAGTTGGAATCGATCTCGATGGATTTCATTATCGGATTACGGCGTACAGCCAAGAGACCAATGCCATTTGGGTAATCATAGACCGATTGACCAAATCAGCGCACTTTTTGCCGTACAATATGATGTATATGGCAGGAAGATTGACAGACTTATACATGAAGGAGATCGTAAGGTTACACGGGATTCCGAGCAGTATAGTTTCAGATCATGATCCATTATATACGTCCAAGTTTTGGAAGAAATTTCAAGAAGGAATGGGAACACGACTAGATTTTAGTTCAGCTTTCCATCCTCAAACTGATGGGCAGACAGAGCGAGTGAACCAAGTGATAGAAGACATGCTCAGAGCGTGCATGCTGGATATGCAAGGATACTGGGATGAGTATCTACCGTTGATCGAATTCGCATACAACAACAGTTTCCAAACGAGCATTGGCATGGCACCGTATGAAGCTCTGTACGGACGACGATGTCGATCACCCATCAATTGGGAAGAAACAGGTGAGAATTTTATTTTAGGGCCAGAATTACTTGAAGACAATGCCACCGTCGTGCGAATAATCAGAGAAAGGCTGAAGTCAGCACAGAGCAGACAGAAAAGTTACACCGACATCAAGCAGACTAGTGTCGACTATAAAGTGGGTGAACACATGTTTGTGAAAGTGTCGCCTATGAAAGGCGTAATGAGGTTTGGCAAGAGAGGGAAGTTAAGTCCCTGTTATGTTGGACCAGTTGAAATTTTGGGACGCGTAGGTGAAGTTGCGTATCGCATTGGATTACCACCGCTATTTGATCGGGTACATAACGTTTTCCACATATTGATGCTCAGAAAGTATGTGAACGATCCATCTTATGTGTTAGGAAGTCAACCTTTGGAGATGTGTGAGGACATGAGCATGATAGAGGAACCAGTGGAAATCTTGGATCGAAAGGAACAAGTACTGCGCACTCAAGTGATTCCCTTAGTGCTTGTTCGATGGAAAAATCATCCGAACGAAGAGGCTACATGGGAACGAGAGGCCGATGTGAAAGAATAATATCCAGCCTTGTTTCAGACCACTTGAGAGTCAAATGTAACTCGCAAGCATGTTGGTGGATTTTAACGACACTTGTAATTCAATGGAAGATTTGATCAAAGTATGATAAAGAAACAAAATTTTTATGCACACATGGTCTTGAGGATGTGTTTCGTAGAAGAAAGGATCAGTGGTATCATACACTACCAAGAGAAATCAAATAAACAGAGAAACTTGGAAATCTACAGAATTTGAGCAAAACCGATTAATCGATTAATCGATTTGGAAATTCGATTAATCGATTTTGTTCGATTAGTCGACTGGCATGTGCCAGTGACTGGAAACTTGATGAGGATTCAGAAAAATGACAAAGTGAAAATTCGATTAATCGATTTGGGGTTTCGATTAATCGATTCATGATTTCGATTAATCGATCTAAGGATTTCGATTAATCGAGTAACTCCAGGAAATTACAAAATTTTGAAATATGATATACGATTTCGATTAATCGAAGTGAAATTCGATTAATCGATTTGGAATTTCCATTAATCGAACTGGAAGTTCGACTAATCGAGTCACTTAATGAATTTGGAAAAAAATTTGAAGGACCTCACGATTTTGACTAATCGAATTAAAATTTGACTAATCGAATTAAAATTTGACTAATCGAATTAAAATTTGATTAATCGATTTTGGGATTTCAATTAATCGAAATGAATTTCGATTAATCGACTGGCTCACGCCAGTGAGCTCCAAACTTAAAATTTTTAACGGATACGATTTCGATTAATCGAAATGGTCTCGATTAATCGATTTTGAGTTTCGACTAATCGATTTTAAAAATCGATTTCACGCGGCTTAACCTAATTTTGAAACTCGATTAATCGAATTTGAATTTTGATTAATCGAAGCGAGTCTATATATATGTAAATTGGGGTTTTTGGTGCCCATTCGAAAATTTAAAGCTTGGGCGCCATTTCTCCTTCTTCTCCGACCATCCATTCGGGCTAGGGTTTTGGGCATCCTTCGTCGATTTCCGACCGAGATCGCCTATTTTTGCATCGAAATCTAAGGTAAACCCTAGATTTCTACTTCCTTTTCAAATTTAACCTAGTAAGCCCAAGATTTTTGGGCATTTTGAGTCGAAATGCCACCTCAAACTCGCATGACCACCAAGAAAGCAAGTCACCCCATCACCCATGAGGACTCGTCATCGACATCGACGCCGGACATCACGTGCGTAAGCACGCGCATCTTCACGCGAGTCTTCACGCGAGTCCACACCCATGCCGCCACCACCCACCAATGTCCTTCAACCTAATGAGTGGTGGGAGGCTAAGACATTCGAGGTCGAGTACATCATCGACCCAACCCTATTTACAAATCCCGATGTGTCGGGCGAGACCCAATGGGCTCATAACTACCTTACCAATGCCGGTCTCGGCAATATCTTAAAGCCAATTCGGGGTTCCTACTACCCTAGATTAGTTCGATTGTTTTACCAAGGGCTTGTGGACGGCCCGACTGACGACGTCATCAAGACCACCATAGAGGGTCTGGAGTATATAATCACCCGTCGCCACATACACGAGGTACTCGAGTGTTACCTCGATTTCACCCCAGAGACCACCCTCTTTCCACCCTTCGAGGAAGAGGTTAAATTTGAGGAGATCATGACCCGCATGACCAACGGGAAGAAGGGGTTGGGATCCTCCATCAAGAGGGTCGACCTTCCCCACTACATGTGGATGCTTGATTCCATAATCAAGTGTAACCTCTACCCGTTGCGGCACGACACCGAGCGGATAGATATGGTGCAGCAGGCACTGTATGCGGCCTTTTGTGGCTGTTGGTTTGACGCGAACATGCTCATCCTAGAAGGGATGAGGTACATTAAGGGAAAGTTAATGAAAGGCAACTTGAGGCCCAAGGAGAAAATGCCGTATGCTCGGTTGATCTCGAGCATGTTGGAGTGTTAATCCAACGCTCCCGAGTATGCGGTATCGCCCCATGAGGTGCGGGCGACCGACCGAGTGAAGATGTTTTCAAAGTCTTCATGGAGCCGTAGTTATAATTTATTGAAGCGGACCCTACCGGCTCCGGGTCACGCACCAGCAGCAGCAGTAGCACCGCCACCACCCCCACCACCACAGCAGGACCCACCTGAGGGTGGGGCACACCACCCGGTTGAGCCACTAGTGGAGGGGGCACCCTCCCATCCCACCGCTTCACCTACACAGCCAGCACAGTCTGCCGCGACTACACCTACTTCTTCCTACCGCCGGCGAGCAGCTTGCCAGGCTCCGACGATCGAGGACATGTTGGCTCGCATGGAGGTCAACAACGAGAGGATGAACCAGAGGATAGACTTTCTGATGTTCCATACCCTCCGCTACATCTACCCGTCCGACTACCAGCGGTACCTTGCTCAGGAGGAGGAGTGAACCGCGGGACGGACCGCCTTCCATAGGGGTCCCGTCCTCCGTCCGACCATCGCGACTACAGACGCCGGTACTTCCACTTCTACATAAGTTTGTCGAGACACCCAGCCACAGGCGGCCGCGCTACCTCACCAACCGGACCAGCTCAGCGATCCCACATGATCCATATTGTATACCTATTTTTGGAACTTTTGATGTCATCAAACAATGTAATTCAAAGTTGTAAATTTTTGCCTATTAATGAAATATCAAAATATTTTTGTATCTGCGTAAATTAACTGTCTCCGATTACTTTGGTATGTGGGTACGCGTCACCCAGTGTGCGGGGTACGCAAGCGCACACCTTTGGGTTATTTTCGAGGACGAAAATTCCCAAGGTGGGGAGGATGTAATAACCTAAAAAATTGCGTTAAACGGTGACCTCGGGATCCGTGCCCGACTGGTCATAGGTTTGACAAAATAGGAGTCCAGCAGTCGACTCGAGGAGTGATGAACGGATGTGATGAGAAATTTTTCAAGTATGTGGAGTGTAGGGAAGATCTAGAGTCACATACACCTACCTAGGTGTATGTGCTTAACACGTAAAAAACAAGTATAAAAGGGTTAAAGAACCCTAACTTACTTTCATTTGGTTGATTGAGAGAGAGTAAAGAAGAGAGAGAGAGAAGGAGAGCATAGTTAATGCAAGGAGTAAATGCTAGTTGAGGAAGGGGGATTCGAGCAATAAATGTCAGATTCGATGCGAGGGATCCGCTAGAAGCAAAGCTGGAAACCCTAGCCTTTCCAACCACTTAACCTAATCAATTGAAGATTGATTGAAGGTAAAATTCTTGTAAATTGAATGCATAGATCGAAGGGTTTAATTATAGTTAGGAATAGCTAAAATCATAGGATAATAGCTGAGAAAAGAGAGAGAAATCAGTTGGAAAAAGATTGGAAGGAATAAATGAAGAATTCAGCCATTTCGATTAATCGAAATTGAGATTCGATTAATCGATTTGTGCCAAGAAGTTGAAAAGTCAGAGGACCCCGAGTTCGATTAATCGAATTGAGTTTCGATTAATCGACCTTGAATTTCGATTAATCAATTATGGTATCGATTAATCAACTGGGAACCTCCAGTAAACTCCAGGGGAGGGAAAGAAAGGACTTGGAGAAATCGATTAATCGAAATGAGAGTTCGATTAATCGATTTAGAATTTTGATTAATCGATTTGGGATCGATTAATCAATTTTGAGAATTCAATTACTCGAATTGAGAATCGACTGGATAGAATGGAGAATTTTGATTAATCGAATGAGAATTTTGATTAATCGATTTGAGAATCGATTAATCGATTTTGAATTTCGATCAATCGATTTTGGAAATTGATTAATCGAATCAGATTCGATTAATCGATTTTAGAGTTCGATTAATCGACTGTGCCAGTTTTTGTTGACTTTTGAGCTTGACTTTTGAGCTTGACTTTAAGATTCTTGGAAGGTCTTGGACCTTCTTTGTTACATCTTTAGTGATGTATTTCATATGTTATGTGGTACCATAGGTGGTACGTATGAGCTTGGGCACAAGGAGCCACGTGGGACCTTGATGCATGATCAAACAGAGACTTGAGGTAGGGAACACCTTGAACATGTACTTTATTTTGCAAGAGCATGTATGTAGTGATATAGAATTCAATTCAAACTGTTTGTATTGCTTAAGAGTTTGTGAAAAGTGTGTGTGTGTGACATCTATAAGAGTAATTATAATGAGCCATCCCAGGGGATGAGGAAGTAAAGAAATAAGAGTATCAGGTGTGATGTAAGTGAATGGATACATCCCAGGGATGTATCCAAAATTGAATTATGTCTGATAGGGTCTAACTGATATAAGATAGCACACTTACACGGTGAATAACTATATGTAAAGCACCTGATTATTTTGTTATTTGAGGTTTGATAGGGTACCCCACCGACGTGGCGGGATATCCACGACTGACGCGGCAGGATATCCATGACCGATATAGCGACAAAACCGTAGGCTAGTGCAGAGGCTTATCCGTACACAGTAAGCACACCCCGGGGGTGTTGAGTTGAGATAAGTGAAACTCCGCCACCGATCCCCAGGGGAAAGGGGCTTGGGTACTAATTGTATTCCCAGGGAATACTTCTAAAACTGTCTATATAGATGACAATGATAGGTATCTCATCGGGGCTCGATGCTATATTGCTCGGGGATTACTTAAGTTGAAAGGTTAAGTTTTGCTTTAGGCCTTTTCAGTATCATTCATGAATAATTAAAAGACATGAGTAAACTATCAGTAAAACATGATTCTTTTCAACTGTTTTTCATCAGTAACTGCATAGACACATCATGCATGGCATATCATGGAATATATGTGAGTTGTAATTTATATGTTCAATTGTGTTCTGTTCCCTATTGAGCTAGGATGTAGCACACTCTTTAGACTATACATCGCAGGTCCACTATTAGCAGCTGCCGAGACTTCAGGGGACGTTGACCCTGGTGGGTCAGACCTTGCGGCCGGAGACGAGTTGGAGCCACCTCCTGAGGACTTCTTCTAGGGGACTCCGTTGTGCAGCTTTGAGGGTTTTTGTGAGAGCATTGGTACGGCTTGGTATGTCAAGCCTGGTTTTTGTTAAACAATGTAATTAAAGTTTGGGATTATTCTTTTGAGCGAACCATCTGTGATGATTAGCTATCATCAATGGTTCGGATCGGTTCTCCATTCATGCAGAGGCATAAAGGTAGAACTGTCTTTTGAGAAATAGTTAAATGATAATTAAACTTCACAGCTTTATTTATTATTTTAATTCAGTTCATTGCTTGATATACCAATGTTCCTTGCACAGCTAAGGGGCACGGTCAAGATAATCGTGCTGATGGCACGGGTTTCGGGGTGCCAAAATCTGGCTGTCACACATGCAATCTCATTAAGTTTGATGGTGGTATATATTATGATACAGAGGTTAAGTGGTTATCTACACGTGAACCTCACATGGTAGGCTTGAGCAGCAGTCCTGATACAGGTCGTATATATAAATTAAATAAGATGTGAAGTACATTGTGTAGGCTTACGGAGCAATGTTAAGTTTTAAGATATGTCACATAGGATAAGTCGATAAGGTAGATACGAAAAGACATCAGGAATTGATGCATCATATTTATTTCATTTAATGTCATATCTTATTCATTTCATTTAATGTCATATCTTTTCATTTTATGCTATGTCTTGTCATTTTATGCTAGGTCTTTTTGTTTCGATATGATAGGTTATGAGATGTTAGATATTATTTTAATCATTTATAGTTGTTTGGTTTATTTTGAAATGCACCGCAACTGAAGCGATTGAACACACGTTCACCTGGGTATGTTATGATTGATCGATTGTGCAACCCACTGAGTTTACGTGATTAGGTAAATTCACCCCCCCTCCTAAAACTAACAGTAGCAAGTGAGAACACGGACTATTCCATCATTGAGGATGTGGATGTTGCTGTACTTGAAGCGGTACATGGATGAGGACGTTGGCTACCACTAGGATGAAGGAGTAGATCTAGTGGACTTTTATGAGCCTTGAGAGTGTCTCTAGCTTTAAGCATGATTAGTTTCATTGAGAGACTTATTATCTGTTGAGTTTATATTTTAGCACATCTTATGGTTTATGTATGGGACGATTTTACCCTATGTAAAACCTCATCTTATTTTCTATCTTAGATGTCATCTATGTTTTTCGTGATTAATTTATGAGTCGTTTATCATTAAATGCTATCTTAAATGCCTCGATCCATATACTAAATTGAATTAAGAATTATATATATGTCCACTTATCGCCTTAACAAGCGTACGGTGTTATAACACAAAATTCTAGGCCCTCGAGATCGGGTAAGGATTTTAGGTTGTGACACATAGTGTGCAAAAAGAGAGAGTTCGTAGGTTACTCGAGACTGAAAGTCTGAAAGGGAAATAATCATTAGTATCAAATCTAAAATATCAAAATCCCACATCATATTCACCACTCCAGTTATTCCCCAATCAAGTGATCATAAAGGAATAATAAATTGTATATACAATATCAATAAAAGGACAGACAAGTGACGATAAGTCACAAGACATAGGGGAAGGACTTAACCTCTCCAACCTTTAAATTAAGATGTAGCAAGGCCAAAGGTTTGCATCTCGAAATAAATAAAAAACCTCTCAAAATAAGGCCACCACAAAAAATAAGACTATTACTTGCACCAAAATCTATCACTATTAACAAAAATTATTTGTTGTTTTAATAGCGACAGAACTAGTAGCGACAGTTTTTTTGTTAATAGCGGCAGTTTTTGGTGCTGCTAATATTCTTATTTTTTTTGTATATCCAAAATATATATGTCTATAAATCTCAAAATGTCTTAGGCCCTTAGAAAAGCTAAGAAGTATACATACTTTGAAGTTTAACAGTGGGACATTTTTATTATTTTAAAAAGAATCTTGCCATTTGAAGATGTATGATAAAAGCCTAGTCATCTCGAACTCCCAAATTGCTAAATCATTTTCAAGTAAGGTTTGCTTACAGAGAGAAGAGTAGTACATTGACACCGTCCATGGGCACATTTGATTGCAATACCAAACGCGTTTTCTTGGTTATAACGGATAGGTTGACCGTAAGTGGTCGTTTGATTGGCATAGAGAAAACACGTTTTAGTGCTTTTTTGGCTTACAGATATGAAAATTGGATACTAGGGGGCACCCTCGTATGCGATTGTCACGTCGTATAACAACGCGTGTAGAAAACATGTCTTCAATCAACCATGCCCCATATGAAAGCAGTCTATGAACAAAAACTCATCTCCGTCACCACCCAGTATTATCGCCAAAAGGATCTATAGCCAAAAGAAATCTCGAGTATCAATTGTTGAAGGCATCCTCAACTCAGTCGTCACCAGGAGCTAACAACAAACAACTTAACCATTAAACTGGGGCATTTTCTATTTAATTTTTCTTGTCCATTCTCTATAAAAAATAATAATCTAATTTTTCTTTACCTCTGATTTGAGAACAACACCCTTGACAATTGGCAAGGGGGATAAAAAAATTATTACTAATAGTTTGTTCTCTCTGATTTCAAGATAGGAATATGCTCGAAGCATGGAGAAGAATATGGAAGCTCTCAAAGCTCTCAAGAAAAAAATGGAATTTCAATCGTCAATGGGCCAGTAAAAGAGCATAAAAGTCCTAGAAATAGCAGATTGCCACGGAATTCTGAACCCTCAAGTTTTTGAAACGAATAAGAGAAACCAGCTACCTATATAAAATAGGTGGTCTTCAACAATGAGATTCTCAAAACATATATCAATTCTCTCAGATCCTCAAGAAATATAAAGCTGGCATATCCACTAAAACATATATAAAGCTGGCATATCCACTAAAACATATATCAATGAGAAACCAGCTACCTATATAAAATAGGTGGTCTTCAACAATGAGATTCTCAAAACATATATCAATTCTCTAATTCTCAAAACATATATCAATAGTCGAGATCCTCAAGAAATATAAAGCTGGCATATCCTTCAATTCATTTTCTGGGCAGATCCTTAGACTATATTTCTTTATAACTTAAGCCCACAAATGTTGAACTCAAAGTAAGTTAGGTAAGTATATCCACTTCTCTCGTAATTTGTTTTTTTATTTTATCTTTTTATTTATCTATTTTTCTTTTCAATAATGTTTCAAATATATCTTAAGTCTTTAACTATTTTCAAACCGGACCTTTTGTCTCATGTCATTTCCATGCATCCTCCCATAAGCAGCAATCATCGGTATCCATGAGTGGTCGGTGTATCGGGTACACTAAATGTTGTTTGATGTCCTGGATGAAGATCGGGTCTGCAAATACCACCCTGAGAGGTTCACCAGTCAATATTTCAAGAGCTCTATTTTATGGTTTCACTAAATTGATTTGTTAAACCGAATATTTCAAAATTACATGCATTCTCTCTCTTCTTCTTCTTCTTCTTCTCTCTTCTCTCTCTCTCTCTCTCTCTCTTCCCCTTATGGCATGATCAGTGTCATGGTTCTGATTTGGTCACTGTTATGTGTTATTGGTGTGAACAGTGACGCACTTGATGTTGATGATACATGAATATTTCTTATACCTTTTACCCATTTCATCTTTAGATACCTTGAAAACTTAAGCCGGGATCACTTCTCACCCTTTTCTTGCACCACCTATACTTTGATTGCAATAAAATTCCTCCATCTGGTCTCAATAAGCGCCCATAATAGCGAAAAACCCCTCGATCGCTACAACCACTCTCCAAACGTGTGACAATAATCACCTCGACTTAAGAACATCACAATCCCATGTACTTCATGATAGGAAAACCTAAGGTCGGCATCAACGCCTACAAAGATCATTTATAACTATATTATCTAAGTCGAAAGGTCGCCTATGCTAGATCCCTCAAGCATATGACAAATGGTCGGGTATCTACTTTCTTCAACGTGTCTTTACTCCATAAACACGCACCGAAGAAGGGCATCTGTAGACACCCCATTTTTGACCCTTCAAGATCATACGTGATGTCCTAATTATTATATTTTAGACCCCAAGTCCTGCTTACCGAGAGTTAAAGGTCGAACCAGAATCCTGATAATATATTCTACATTTGGGAGCCCAGATGTAAACTTTTTTACCAGTCTTCGGTATTTTAGAAATGCTTTGATATGATAGAATATATGGGCTTTAAAGTTCCATAAAAAGGTTTGCCAATTAAAAGTTAGAAATTTGACGAAATTACATAAAACTGAATTTTATTCTTGAACTGGAAAGTTGACTTTTTATTCTTTGAGAATTTCGATCCCGGACTATTTTTATTGGATTCAAATGAGGGTATTTTGTTATTTATATGTAATATCTTAAGTAAATAAAAAAGAAAGAGTAATGACATTTACATATAAATATGTTTGTCTGTCTGTCTGTCTTTTTATCTGTCTGTCCGTGTGTCTGTTTGTGGTCAGTCCAAGCTCAGTTAATTATACGGATAGAATTATGTGTATAATTAATTATACACATAGGATTATGCGTATAATTTAAATATACGCATATCTTTATGCTTAAAATTATTTGATTGTACATATAGTTTGATGTGTATAATCCAATTACACGCATAACTCTATGCGTATAATTGGAGCCAACTTTACGTTGCGAATCAGACTTGGCCGAGAATTATTTGCATGAGATCATGCATATAATTGAATTATACGCATGACTCCATGCGTATAATTCGCTCTGACATCAAGATACGGACTAGCGATTTCTTAGCCATGTTTTCAATTATGTGTTTAAATTTTAACATAAAATTTGAATTATACGCATAATTATAATTATATGTTAAATTTGTAACGTATGATTCACCCTATACCCTATATAAAGGCTCTGCTCCCTTAGATTTTTAAAACATTCATTCACTTATTCCCTAGAGTTTTCAAGGTTGGCTCTAAAATTTCAAATTCGAAAAAGTTGAACTCTAAACGTTCCGATTTATAACTTCAACTTATTCTAGAAATTTTGCTAAGTAAGCGTTCCAATTGTGGTTGGTCCTTCTACTTCACTTCTCGCACCTTTTGAAGAGAATAAGACTAACCCTGTAACTCTTCCCTTAGGATACCCCTTCTAAATTCTTAACCCTTGATCCAATTAGGTCCATATTCTCTCACATAATTTCAAAACATTATAGCCTTTAAACCGAGACCCAAGGCAGCCAACGGAGGGTACTTGGGAATGGGTTTGATCCTTTCAAGCATAATAGGCCAACACATCCTTTATAGTTTAGAACTTTTAGGTTAAATTTTTAAATTAGCTAAAAATAAGCAACACTAGCTACTAAAATCGGCGGGCCGGTGTTTAGTAAGGACTCTAATCTACAATCTCCCACCTAAACCTCACGATCAGTGACATTCTATAGCGTCGATAAATATCAGTGAGTGGCGACCACATATTTGTTAGTAGGTTTATTTGCTACTAACACTCTTTTTTGCAGGATAACTTATTTGTTAGTGAGTCTGTTTGTCATTAACACTTTGTTTTACAGGTTTTGCTTGCTCCTTAACACTCTTTTTTGAATTATTAGTAAGTTTGTGTGTTACTAATAATCGTTTTTACAGGTTCGTGTGTTGTGTAACCCCTATTTTGGTTGCTAATAAGTTTGTGTTTAGCGATTGGTTTGGCAAGTCTATTTGTTGCATGACCTCTAAACTAAGCAAGTCTATTTGTTGTTAGTTTATTTTCACCCTCTTATAAACTGACTCTCAGGAGATCAATTTGGAGCATTTTCCCAAATCTGAGAGGGGTCCCGAAAATTGAGTTCCATTAATACCGACATAGAATATTGATCTTGACCTTTGAATAGACTATAGTCAAATGGTATTGAAATAAGAAACAAATTATTGATTTTCCAAAACTTGAATATAGAACTATTAAACTTGAAAACAGAATACTGATTACTAATTATCGAAACTGAAATTGAATATAGAAAGAATTGAATACCAAAAATATTGAGTAATTTACAGAACTATTAATACTGAAAAAGATCGAAGCACCAAATATTGAACATTGAGTACCCGATACTGGATATTGAACATTAAATATTGATCATCGAATGTCGAATATTGAATATTGAACATTGAATATTGATCATTAAATACCTAATATTCAATCATTCATATCGAATACTGAAATTGAAAGTGGAAAGAAGATACTGATATTGATATATGAACCTTGTATGCTAACCATTGTTCTTACGAACAGGCTCGCAAGGGCAACTCATGTTCAGAATAGTTTGAAATGTTAGTAGAGGATTGAGTCTTATTAGACCAACAGGGTCATTGATCCTTGTCTTGATTGACAAAATGACGAGGAGTGTTAGCCTTTGTTTGGGCTACATTGGCAAGTGAATATTGATATCGAAATCATGGTTGATGTTAGTATCACATTGTAATTAATAAAATTCTTAATAAAAATTTTGTAATAAAATTATCGCATTCTAAGAATTTGTTTAATCCTACAATAATTGCTATGTGAATCATATTGACAAAATTCTTTAGGTAAAGCTTCTTGTTAAATAATTAATAACAATGTTAATTAATTAAAGACTCTCACTTAATTATTGAATTTAAGCTTTTGAAAGAACTTACAGTTGCTTTGTGATATGTCACTTCTAGATTTCAATGTGTTAGTTGTAATTTGGCTATCTTTCTTGTGCTTTTATCTATAGAGCTACCAGCACACATACATGTGGTCAGATCACGTGTTCCCTTTTTGTTGGATCTTCTTTTGTTTAATGTTTTGTCTTAAGCCAGTTTTTTATTAAAGGTTTAAATTTAGTAAATGGACCTCTTTCTAATGTAAATAGTATTTTGAAGTTTCTTTAAAAGTAATATCTCTTGATTTACTTACTTTTCTGCGGTAAGCAAAGTTTTAAAAATTACCCAAAATCCTTAAATAAGGGATAACATGCCGATAACTGTTTTGGTTAACGAGAATGTGATTATTCCACAATTATATACATTAGATAAATAGATTGATGATTCTGATTTGGTAAAGCTGTGTCGCCCTGCTTGTGGGTCGGAACGGACGGGCACGAGAGTCGCTCGGCATACGAAACCAGGGACTGGGAGCATGTCGACACACCTCCATTTAGACTCAAAGCCCCTCTTGAAAAGAATTCATTCAACATACCCCCAGTGGACACCATCATATGCTTTTTCCATGCATGTCCAATTTTAATATAATGTCTGGTTAATCCTCCATGTCTTGAATGAATTCTTTTCAATGATATATGTTTGTCCGTGATAAAAGCTACTTGGTTTGGGTTAATTAGCTTATCAATGATCACCTGTAGGTCATTAACCAGCAATCTAGAAATGTCCTTATATAAACACAATAAATATAGATTTAGTATAAATTTAAGGCTCTCAGATCCCGGACATTTCGAAAGTAAACACAATAAATATAGATTTAGTACCTTTTGATGGCATGCATGCAGTTTGCCGAAACCATGAAATTTATTATAAATTTGAATGAAATCCATTGTGTCTCAGAGCCCTTTCGCCATCACCCTGAAACAGAAGAAACGGTTCCTCGATCGAGCTTTATCCTTATCCACTCAAGTTTAAGCCCTATGGGAAAGGTCTGATATTAACTTAATTTCTCCATAAACCAATTACAAAAGTGAGCGATGATGGAAGTTTGACATCACCTTTCTCCTCCAATCTCATCCCATTAATCGTATGGTTCACATCCACTTATAGACTTGTTTATTTGGGCTGAAGCATGTTCCTGTGATAGGTTGCCATTTGGATAATTTAGATTGATAACATATAGCCACCGCTTGGCATAATGATAAATCACACTTCAACGGTGTGAGATAAAAACTGTAATTTTTGTTGTGTAAGATCATATAAACACCATTTGGGGGTTTAAATGAAGGTCACAAGCTAGCCATTATCCTTTTTTGAGAGACCCGCTTCCCCCTGCCCGTCATTTATACACTGAAAAGGATGTTTAAATGAACTTACTCTAACAATGGTTTAAAATGTAGCAGATCTGGACTGTCAAAGTGATGGATTATAAATCAAGGTGCAACAGGTCCAAAAATAATATTTTACTATACGAAGATATAAACCATCTGATCTGTGGACTATAATAACAACGGCTGTTTTAGTTTAAATGGCTTATACAAAACTTTAAGCGAATTGAAATACAACAAAACTTTGTCCAAAATCGATCGATCAAATTTTGGAATTGATCGATTGAGTTTAGTGTTTTAGGGTTTCGAACTAAGACCCTATATAAGTTAGAATTAGAATTAGGGTTGGCAGTTCTCCTTTTTTATAGTCGTCTTCATTTTTCTAGCTTTCTTTTATCAATTTTCAAGTTTTTAGAAGGTAGAATAGCAATTCTTTTTTAAAGAAGATCATAGCGGGTAGATCAAAGTTTTCATGTGGATTTGTTTCGAGACTAAATTCTGGTATTTTAATGAAGTATTTTCAGTTTATTTCAATTGTTTACATTTTTCTTATGGAAATGTGGGGCTAATTTCATAGAGATTTGGGATCTAATGAATCCCATCGGAGTGATTCATCTATTGAATTTAGATTTGTAGTTGAAATGTTAGTAGACACCTATGTGATTTTTCTGCCTTTATGCTTTTGCCGTTTTCGGGATATAATCATCAATCTGAGATATAGGAACTAGTCAAGCATTTTCTTTGCTATGATTAGGTACCCTAATCTTATTTTTAATGCTAAAATTTGAATCATTAATTCACTATGATTAGATATATTTAATTCAGTGAATGTTTTGATTCTTTTCATTCATAGATTTGGAAAAGTATTATCTTAGATTTTTATACTTATTTAATTATTTTAACCTTCCATAAAGTTTTAATTGATTTTAATTTTTATGTTGTTTTTCGCCTATAATATTCCTCCCTTTAGGTCTAAACTCATGGATAATAACCAAGGATGTGATGATTTAGTATCTTAAACCCCGCCTACTTTTTCTTTGAGTCATATTATATTGTTTAGTTTATTCTTCTTTTATATTCATCAAATTTGATAGGGTAGATTAATATTGTGATAATTGTAGGAAATTCTGTGATTGGTAGTTTATTTCTTCTGAAAATCTATTTAAAATCCTTATGGGAATGACCTCGTATTCTGCACTCATTTACTACAATGCGACGTGTGCACTTGCGAGCAAAGATCAAAATTTCGGCCGAAATGACCGAAATTTCAGTCCAAATTATCGGTTTCGGTCCTCACCGAAAGGATAACTTGAACCGAATTTTTGGTCATATTTTGTATGGGATTCAAATTATTGGCCGAAATTTTGGCCAAATTATCGGTTTTCGGCCAATATTTTGGCCGATATTTGGATCCTTGCTTGCGAGTATTATACTTATAAAATCACAAGTTTTTGACACCATTTCCAGGGATTGCTAATAGAAAATATTAGGATTTAAATATCAGTATTAAAAAAAATATAGATTTAAATCAATATTTCTACTAGTCTTTAAAAAAATAATTCAAAATTTCAATATATATATATATATATATATATATATATATATATATAATATTAGTAAAATTTTAAAAAATATATTTAAAAATCTTTGTGAGGGTTTATTGCTGCAGAAATTGAAGTAGAATTGTTGGAACTCTTTGTGTCTAGGCCCCTTGTATGCAAACTAGATCATCCATAGACAAAATCTAAGAGCCTTTAGATTTTGAGATTGAGCGTACTTGTTATCTGCATCATAAAGAAACTAGATTGACACGCGAAGGAGAAATTGAGGATTTCAATCTGGATACAATGGCTACAAATGGAGACATCCCGCATGAGCAAGACGAGGAATCAACCCTTAGGCCGTTATTTGCACCCATAACCACCAATACCCCCTCATGCATAACCCATCCTACAAAAATCAATTCATTTTGAATTACGTACAAATTTAATTCAGATTCTTCCAATTTTTCACTCCTCCACTAGGGATCACCTAGGGGTTTAAAAGGCTTGATGCATATGTTAAATGCATCTATGTTCCCTACAAAAGTGGCATGTTTTATCTTCAATAATTATTTTTACTTTCTCCTTTGCTTAGGGACTAGCAAAGCTTAGGTTTGGGGGTGTGTTAAGCAGTGAAAAATATCATTTTTCACCTCCTAACCTAACATTTGGTAGACCCTTGAGCTGACTAATAATATGTTTTAGGATTATTTTACAGATAAGCAATGAATTGCAAGCTTAGTGCAGATATTCACTTAAAAGAGCCAAAGAAGCAATTTGTTGCTCAATAGGTGACCTTATAGCCCAAAGGCCAGCCAATCAAGTAGTCCACAAGAGCCTTAGATATTCATGAAAAGGTCATGGACCCAACTGGAACTGCCTAGGACCAAGTCCAGCTGCAAGGAATAAAGATTGAACCTACTAAGAGGCTGTTGAGTGTTGAACAAATGAAGACCAGCACACCCAAGATGTGTGCCAGCTGTGGAAGCACAAGGCAGAACCTATCGAAGGGTTAAGTCTAGCTGTCGAGAGGTTCTGATGCTCGAAAGCTAAGTATCGAGAGGTGCCATTAAGCTGTCGTGAGGATTCAGAAGTCTAGCTCAACCTGTCGAGAGGTAATGAGTTGGAATTGTGAACATCGCATGAGGATCCAGTTACCTATCGAGAGGTTAGAGATGCAGTTGTGGATCCTGTTGAGAGGATACCTAGAGATGTAGGGGAAGTCGAGAGGTTCTAAGTTACATCTCGAGAGGTTCAACTGAACCTATCGAGCAACCCAAGACAACCTGTTGACAACTCACCTGAAGCTAAATGACGCTCATCCTCGCGAGGTTCAGGCAACCTGTCAAAAGCTCAAACAGGAACTTCACAAAGATGTCGACAGGATTTTCTATAACTTGTTGAGAGGATGAATGCGGAACTGGACAGAGGGTGAGAATACTCTCCAATCCTGTCGACTAGTCAAGCAGAACATATCTAGAGCTATTTTAATCCTATCGACGAGTGCCACTCATCCTGTCGAGAAGACTCCAAACCTCTCGAGACTCTACAAAGCTGTCGACAGCCACTACAACCTGTCAATGTGAACACAATACAAATTCAGAACCTATCGAGAGGATCCCTGAACCTCTCGACACTTGAACTGGCAACTTCTCAGCACGTTTCTTCAGCAACTGCCAATGCCAGAATTTTATGCACGAGTTTCAAAGCACGTCAGCCACCCCTGGGGGTATTTTTGGTATTTAACTATGTACGATTAGAAATCCTAACTGCTTCACGTGTATTTTCCAATTGTTGAAAAATGGGAGAAGACCTTTTAGAAGAGAAATCAGCCACATCAGTAGTCCAGAATAACAGAATTATTCTCTTGAGCTCTGATTGGCTGAAACGGGTCTCAGATAGAGGGAGAAGGTATAAATAGGAGAGAGCTTTTACAAAAGAACTATCCAGAATTTGAGAGAATCAGAGCTTAGTGCGAGATTTATTTTTTCCTCCAAATTCTCCCTCCTTCTTCCTTCTTCTCTCATTCTCCCTTTAGCCAATCATGAGTGACTAAACTCTTTTCAGTAGTTAGGATGAGGTCTTGAGCTATAAATTGAGAGATTTAAAGGCTTGTCAGAGATTATTTATTGCACAGATTGCAGATCTAGGCACAATAGTATTATAAGCTTGTAATATAATTATAGTTTTTAAAGGTGATTCTAATCTATATTTTACTTCTTCATATTTGATTTCCCTAGATTGGATACTCCTGTGGATGTCAGTCAAAAATGGGGAGCTGGTAGCCTGGCATCTGCAGCATCTGCAATAGTTTACCTGTTCCAATCAAGATCAATAGATTGGAGCGATCTCGGGGATGAACTGTATCCAGTAGAAAGGCAGATCATAACCTTAGGACTGTATCCAGTAGAAGGAAAAATCCTAACCTCAGGATTGCTTTGATCCATTGGTGGAGGTTGGATTCTTATACCTCACCTATGCCGGGGGAACCTGGGTAGCTTAGAGCCAGAAAAGAGAATTGTTGCAAATCAATCATCTACACTGCTTTTGATTCCTTTGATTTTCAGTAAGAGACCATGACCCCTAGATGTTGTTTTCCACCTTTTGAATTTTCATCTTTTCTATATCTCCCCTTATCTCTGTGTTTGATTAGATCTGGATCAATTGTATTTAACTTTTATAGTTTGTAATAAAAGTGACAAAAACCTAGAACCTCTCCTCTTTCCTGCTTTAGTCTAGTTTAAATTAAGATAGAGTGTCAGATCTACCATAGATCTAAAGATGTACTATAGTTGAACCACATCTCCCTGTGGACATACCCTTACTTACCTCTTAAAATTTACTACAACAGCCCTGATTCTTGCAGGACTGGTTGCCCACCTTGATCCCATACATTTGTAATTTGTGCCTTTTAATTGGCTATTTTAATCATATAATAATTGCAAGGTGGCAGCAACAACAAGTTTTTGGCACCGCTGCCAGGGATCTATGTTTTTAACTTGGTAGATCTAAGTTGTTTTTATTTTTAGAATTAGATTTTTAATTGCCTGATTAGTATTTGACTAATTGTTGCTGTAGTTTTTTGTAGTTTAACTGTCTGTTTCAGATATGGATCTGTGGTGTTGAAAAAAGCATTGTTCCAATCGGAGTAGCAAGCTTTGCTTAAGTTTGTGTTTCCTAACTCTGTTTACATTTCTAGATTTGTAGCTTTGTAGATTTGCAACTTTAGTTGTGTATCTTGTGATTGTTTTGATTGAATTTTGTGTTGTAATTTTCTGCTTTGAATTTAGTTTCTACTGTGTATATGCTTGGGCAGAGATCTTTTAATCCTGAGATTGCTCCCTTAGATCCTGAAGTTGAAAGACTTCTTAGACATAAGCAAACCATACACACCTGTAGTTGATTCTGAAATTGCTACAATGGGTGAGCAACCTAGGACTTTAAAGGAATTCTATGCACCAGGGGTTTACAATTCTCCCTTTTGCATTCAATTCCTTGTTTTCCAAGGGAACTATGAGATTAAGTCTTCTATCATACAGATGTTACCCTCATACCATGGCCTAAGTAAAGAAGACTCATACAAGCATATTGATAAATTTTTAGGACTGTGTACTACCTTCAATATTATAGGTTTCGGGGAGGAAGCAACCAGATTGAGACTCTTTCCTTTTTTACTAAAAGATAGAGTCAGAACTTGGTTGCCAATGCTCCCAACCAACAGTATTCAGTCCTGGAATGATCTTCAATGTCAGTTTTTGGCCAAATTTTTTCCCATATCCAAAACAAGTCAGTTGAGGAAGAGCATTATTTCATTTGCTCAAGCCCCAACTGAAGACTTTCACCAAGCCTGTGAGAGATTTAAAGAACTCTTGAAGCAATGTCCTCATCACCAAATTCCTGAATGGCAACTTGTCCAAAGTTTATATCAAGGAATTGATCCCAAAAGTAGGGATATGGTTGATGCCTCTTGTGGTGGTACATACCTCCACAAGATAGCTAATAAGATTTGGAAGTTATTTGATATCATCAATGAAAACTCCATGCAAAGAGAGACCTGGGCAAGAGATGTTGAGACCCCTAGATTGGTGAGAGAAAATACTACCAAAGGGAAAATATATGAAGTGAGTGGACAATGATTTAGAGAAGAAAGTAGACAGTCTGACCCAAAAGTTTGATAAGCTCATAGGAGCAATGCAGTCTCCAATGGCTGCTAAAGTAGAGGAGACATGTGTCATATGCCAGTCCCCCACTCACTCCATTGAGGAATGTCCCTCAGCTGCCCAATTTTTAGACTTTGTGATTGAACATGTAAATATTGCTCAGTCCTATGGACAACAGCCTACTTCTGGCTATCATTAGAAAAACCACCCCAACTTGAGGTGGAGACAAGATAACTTTCAAAACCAGCAGCCACAACAATTCATGCCTTATAGGAATGCCCAGCCATACCAACAAAATTATTTTCCAAGGCCCCAATACCAACAACCTATGGCCCAACCAATGGTTCAACCTGTGCATCAAAGTGCACCAGCCCCAGCACCCTCTAGGTCCCTCACATTTGAAGAGCAAGTTTTGGCTTCACTGTAGAATTTGGGCCCTTTATCTCAAACTGTTAACTCCCACAATCAAAGCATCAAGAAGATAGAGGACCACCTTGATCAGCTATCCAATTCTTTAGCTAGGAGAAAGGAGGGGAGACTGCCCAATCAGCCCATGAACAATCCAAAGGGGCAATACATGATTGGTGAGACTCTTTCACATGAAGAAGTAAAATATGTCACCACCTTGAGGAGTGGGAGGCTTGTGGATAACCAAGTTAGTATTGAGCCTGATGAGTCAAGTGAAGAAAATGAAGAAACAACCCATGAAAATATACAACAGGAGCAGCATATAAAAAATAAGGGGAGTGATGATGTGCCCCAACAGAAAATTGAACACAAAAATATAAAAAAATCTAATGAACTTGCTAAGGTTGCAAATGGGAGGACAGTTCCCCATTTGTCATTTCCTAATACATTGAAAGCAGCTTCTCCTTTTAACAAGAGAATGCTAAGATTGAGGAGATGATAAAAACTTTCAAACAAGTAAAGATCAACTTGCCTTGATGCCTTCAAGCAAGTTTCAGCTTATGCGAAATTTTTGAAAGAATTGTGCACCCACAAAAGATAGTGTAGGATTCACTTATCCAAGAAAGTCTGTTGTGCTGAGAAGGTGAATCAAGTGTTGTCTATTGCAACTCCAACTATGCTTCAAGACCCTGGAGTTCCCACAATCCCCTGCATCATTGGGGATCATACTATTGAGAAGGCCTTATTGGATCTGGGAGCTAGTGTCAACCTACTTTCATATTCTGTTTATGACAAGTTAGGCTTGGGAGAATTGAAGCCCACACATGTGGTGCTACAACTAGCAGACAGATCTGAAAGGAGTCTTGTGGGAATGATAGAGGATGTTTTAGTTGGAGTTGATAAATTTTTCTATTCAGCAGACTTTCTGGTTTTTGACATGGAGCCAAGCAAGTGCACCACCTCTATTCCTGTGATTTTGGACAGACCTTTCTTGGCCACTGCCAATGCTTGTATTCAGTGTAGATTAGGAGTAATGAAGGTGTCTTTTGGCAACATGAAGGTTAAATTGAATGTTTACAATGCAGCAAATCAGCCCCACTTGAATGGTGAGGATTGTTTTTCAATTGATGTATTGGATGAGCTTGTAGAAGAGACTTTGCCCAGGCTGCTATATTGTAATGATTTTTTTTGATGATTCTTGTGATGATTTTGGTGATATTTTTGAGAATGTGTGGAGTGAGATTGTAGAAGAGAAGGCCCCCACACCCATGGTTCAATAGGTGAAAGCCTTAACTTCTGATGTGTGGCTAGCAACAAGGTGTCTTCCTTGGAAATCTGCTGTGATACCTCTTCCACCACCATCAAAGGCACCTTTGTTGCTTTCACTGGTATGTCCACCAGAGGTAGAGTTGAAACAGTTGTCTAAGACCCTGAAGTATGCTTTTTTGGGGGCAAATCAGAAATTGTCAGTGATTATTTCTTCCTCTCTCACTGATGAGCAAGAGGAAGAGTTGTATGTTTTATAGAAGCATAAGAGAGCAATTGGCTGAACCATTGCTGACCTTGGGGGCATCAGCCATATTATGTGCATGCATAAAATTCACCTAGAAGAGGGTTCCAAATCCTCTAGAAAAATATAGAGAAAATTGAATCCCCACATGTAAGAAGTTGTCAAATTGCTAGATGCTGGAGTCATCTACCCAATTTCAAATTCTGAATGGGTGGCACCTACTCAGGTGGTACCTAAGAAATCTAGAATTACTGTGATTAAAATTGATGCTGGTGAGCTTGTTCCAACTAGGGAAACCACAGGTTGGAGGGTGTGTATAGATTATCAAAAGCTCAATCTGAAAACCAGAAAAGACCTCCCTTTGCCCTTCATTGACCAAATCTTGGACAAGTTAGCAGGAAAGTATTTTATTATTTTTTTGATGGATATTCGGGGTATAACCAAATCTCTGTTTATCCACAAGACCAAAAAAAGATAACTTTCACATGCCCATTTGGTACCTTTGCCTATCGAAGGATGCCATTTGGATTGTGTAATGCACCTGCAACTTTTCAAAGGTGTATGTATGCTATATTTTCTGACATAATTGAGCAGTTTCTAGATATTTTTATGGATGATTTCTCTATTTTTGGGGATAGTTTTAGCCAATGTCTACACCATCTCAACCTTGTGCTACAGAGATGTGAGAAAACCAACTTGGTTTTAAGTTGGAAAAAGAGTCATTTTATGGTCACTCAAGGCATTGTCCTTGGCCATGTGGTTTCTCACATAAGCATTGAGGTAGACAAGGCTAAAATAGATTTGATTGCACATTTACCCTCACCAAAAACTGTGAAACAAGTCAGATCATTCTTGGGGCATGCTAGCTTCTATAGGCGATTTATCAAAGATTTCAGCAAAATCTCAAAACCTCTTTGCCACCTGTTGTGCCAAGAGGTTCCCTTTGATTTCAATGATGAATACCTTAAGGCCTTCAAGCTGTTGAAAAGTTACCTAACCTCTGTACCTATCCTTCAAGCACCTGATTTTTCAATACCTTTTGAGCTGATGTGTGATGCATTAGACTTTGCAATTGATGCAGTCTTGGGACAAAGGAAGGATAAGGCCCCTTGTGTGATTACATATGCCAACAAAATCATGATTGATGCTCAGTTAAATTATACCACAACTAAGAAGGAACTGTTGGTAATTGTTTTTACTTTAGATAAGTTCAGGTCTTATGTGCTGGGATCCAAGATAGTGGTTTTCACATACCACTCAGCCCTAAAATACCTTTTATCAAAAAAGGATGCAAAGCCTAGATTGATCAGATGGATCCTCCTATTACAGGAGTTTGATCTTGAGATCAAAGACAAAAGAGGGGTTGAAAATGTGGTTGCAGACCACTTGTCTAGAATCCTAGCAGAGGAATTTGATGGGCTACCTGTTAATGACTCATTTTAGAGGTGTTGATAACAACTGTTTGTTATCAACACCTCTACACCTTGGTTTGCAAATATTGTGAATTACTTGGCAGTAGGGAAGATCCCCCGACATTGGAACAAAATGGACAAGGATCTATTCTTTTCACAGATCAAACATTATATGTGGGAAGATCCATATCTATTTAAGCATTATGCAGACCAAGTGGTGAGGAGATGTGTCCCTGATGAGGAATTCTACAATATGCTAACTATGTGTCATGGACAGGCTTGTGGATGCCACTTCAGTGGGAACAAAACTGCTGCCAAGGTGCTCCAAAGTGGATTCTACTGGCCCACTCTCTTCAAGGATGCATTGTTTCATTGTAAAACTTGTGAAAGATGCCAAAAGATGGGAAGTATCTCCCAAAGAAACTCTATGCCTTTACAGTCAATACTTGTGATTGAAATTTTTGATATTTGGGGGATAGACTTCATGGGTCCATTCCCTCCTTCCTTTGGATACAATTATATCCTTGTAGCTGTGGACTATTTGTCCAAATGGGTTGAGGCCATAGATATAAGAACAAATGATCACAAGGTTGTCCTCAACATCTTGAAGGACAATATTTTTTTCATGTTTGGCACCCCCAGAGCTATCATTAGTAATAGGGGGAGCCACTTTTATAATAGACAGTTTGAGAACCTACTTAGAAAGAACTTTGTGACACACAGAGTTGCCACCCCATACCACTCACAAACCAGTGGGCAGGTGAAAATTTCTAATAGGAAAATCAAACACATTTTGGAGACAATAGTGAGAGTGGATAAGAAGGACTAGTTCTTGAAGTTACCTAATGCTCTGTGGGCTTATAGGACTGCCTATAAGACCCCAATAGGCATGTCTCCCTTCAAGCTGGTATATGGCAAGGCATGTCATTTACCAGTAGAACTTGAGCACAAAGCTTATTGGGCTGTTAAAACATTAAATACTGACTTAAAATCTGCTGGCATGCACAGGAAACTCCAGTTGTCAGAGCTGGAAGAACTGAGATTGGAGGCATATTCAAATGCTAGGATCTACAAGGAGAAAACTAAGGCTTTCTATGACAAGCATCTGCTGAGGAAAGAATTCACAGCTGAAAACAAGGTATGGCTGTTCAACTCTAAATTGAAATTTTTCTCAGGTAAGTTGAGATCCAGATGAGAGGGACCTTATATAGTTGAGCATGTATCCCCATCTGGAGCTGTGGAAATCAAGGATCCAAAAGATAGAAGGACCATGAAAGTGAATGGGCAAAGGCTAAAGCTTGTTGCTGAAAATGTGGTGGAGCCTGTACTGACCATCCACTATCATGAACCTCCATAACATGGCTGAGTTTCCACAATATATACTATGTATAATAACTCATGTGTTTGGTTATTTCTATTTTTTTTGTTTCATTTTTATTTGACATTGTACATGATTTTTTTTGTCATGTATGCATGTACCTTAGGTAGGATAATGAGTCAAATTGGTGAAGTGACCTCAGTTGGACTGTCAAATCTGTTGGGAAATGAACTGGAAATTGATTGCAAGCCTTTTTAAACTGCAGTATAACCTGTCGATAGGTTCTATGAATATCTCGACAGGTTCTGAGAGTTCTCAGTCTACTTTTTGACAAGATGTAAAAGCTGTTGAGAGGTGTGAACTAATTCTCGACAGGTTTTGAAGGTATAAAAATGGTTGTCGATTGGATCCAGGAGCATTTCGATAGGTTCTGAAGATTTTTGGTTGAATTCTCGACAGGTTCAGGGTACCTATCGAGAGGTTCTGTGAACCGCTCGAAGTAACTTTTTTGGAGCCTAGAACCTGTCGAGAGGATTGCATATTGATTTCAAAGAACTTGGAGAGGTTCTGTGAACCTCTCGGAATGATTATTTTCGTCTTCTTGAACTCTTCAACAGGATTGCATGCACCTCTCGCGAGGATCAATGACCTTTTACTCTTCAAGATGTTGCATCAACCTGTCGACACCTTGCCCTAATCCTGTCGAAAGTCCTTTCCCACTGCTTTAAACCTAACGACAACTCTATTTTTTCCATTCGACAGCTTCTCTTTGCACTTTAAGTTTGCTCTGGCGATTTTTCTATTTTGCTTTTTCTTTCTCTATCTCACTGGCTGTTATAACAACTTCCTGGCTATTTTCCTCATTGCTTCAATTCATCAAAAGCTACACTTTGCACTTGGTCTGAGCTGGTTTGGTGTTGTGCATTTTAAGATCTGAGAAACCCTAGGTTTCTGTTGGTAAGCCTCTCTTTTGCTCCACTTTGTGCTTTTAGCATTGCATTTGCAAATTGGTGTGGTTAATTTGATTGATAGCAAAGGTATGTGTAGTGATTGGAAGTGAATTGCAATTGTTTAAGTATACAATGTCTGATCAAGAAGACACATTGGCCACCCTTTTCAAAGCACCTTCCAAATCCACCACTAAAGCCACTAGAAAATCCACTAGGCAACCCACAAAGCCTAAGGAGACCCCACCTGCAAAAAGGAAGCTGGTCATGAATCAAGTTGAGAAAACTGTGAAATCTAAGAAGGCCAAGAAATCTAAGAAGGCCCAAATCAGTGAAGACATTGTTGAGGAGGCCCCTAAGACACAACCTAACTTTGTGCCTGAAATTTCTGAGGCTGAGCCTAATCCTGAATTGGAGCTTGAAGTCCCTTCGCTCAGATTCACACCCAATGAATTTGTGGATGCATTAGGTCTGATCCCAGAGACTATTATTGACACCCTCTATTTCTCTAAGGTAGAGGAGTGTCAGGATACTTTGAATTATTTGGTGAAGGGAGGCCTGACACCCATGTTGAGCCCACTGAATGAAAAATCTTACCCAAGGCTGATTAAGTTGTGGTATCAGAATCTTAGGAAATAAATCAAGCCAGATTCACTTGAACCCTGCCTTGTAATTTTGATTGATCATGTAGAGATGGTGGTGGACTATAGAGATATTGGGATAGCATTGGGGGTCCCTTCTATTTTTGATTCAGTCTAAGGCATGGCTGGACCAGAGAATGTCTCTTTCAAAGCAATGGCCAGGCACCTCACTCAAGGCATTGTGGGGTCTGGGGTCTGGGGACTCAATCATGAGAAGAGATTTGCACCCCAGCATGCTCTTCTTTGACTCTATTTTGAGGAAGAATATCTATGTGAGTGGGCACCAACACGAGAGGAGAGTGCCAATAGTGGATGCCTTATATTTCTTCTCCAAGGGTCAGTTTATGAATGCTGCAAAATTAATTTTTGATGCAATGGTGGATGTACATGATAAAATCAGGAGAGTGCAAGCCCTACCTGGGCTCCCTTACAGCAGGCCCATCACTGCCTTACTAAAGAGAAAGGATTTTGTGATCAAAGTAGATGAGCTAGTGGTAAAGGTGACCCCTAAAATTTTTGGAAAGAGGGTTTGGTCTGCAAGTAGGACCCTCATTGGCAAGAGTGAAAATAAGTCCAGTGAAGATACTAAGGTTGAAGCTCCACATGTAGCCCCATTTGCCTCTGTGAGCTCAGTGCCTCACCCTACAACTATCACTACCTCCATACCTCCACCTGAAACTTCTGCAGTAATCCCCTTTGAGACTTTGCTCACATTTGTTACTCCTCCATTTGTGCCCCTATTTGTCCCAGTTATATCCTTTGTCAGCTCTGAGATGGACAGCCCCACCACCATCCCTTCTATCACACCATCCATATCAGTTTCCCTACCTTCCATTCCTACCTCCATACCTCCCAGCACCTCAGCCTCTTTTTCCACCATCACCACATCAACACCCCTATCCATTCCTTTTACCATTCCAGCCCCTACCTTACCTTCACCCACCATTCCAGCCAATCCATCCATATTAGCCACTCCACCTTTGAGCCCTGCACCAGCTTCATCAGCTGGCCCAACCACTTCTTCCCCTCCATCAATTTCCTTTGACTTTGACCCCTTTTTCCCATCTCACCTCCACATACCTAAGATCAAATCGCTAATGAGGGTTATTCATCCCTAATAAAGTCCATTGTGGACAATATTGGGCATGAGTACACCCTACTACCAGATTCTCCACAGCCTACTCATTTACACACCTCACCCACGCCACCTTTTACCCATACCCACACTCCCCCTTTCCAACCTATTCCACCTATCCAACTCACAGCCCCTGTCACACCTGACCATTTACCTCATATCCTCAACCTTTTACTTTCCCTTTAATCCCAAGTGATGGTCAACAACCAAACCCAATCATCAATTGAAGCCACACTCCAAGCCATGCAGCCCACACTCCAAAGTCAATCCTCCCTTCCAACTAGCCTCCAAGCCATCCACTCTACCTTAACACTTTTAACCCAACCTTCCCAACAACCAACCATCCCTTCTCCTACCTATAAGGATGCATCTACCCAAACTGACCCTGAACCAGAACCCCAGCTTGCCCCTACGCTACCTCCCATTATTCCCCTATCTCTGCCAACCACCCTCACACAATCCCAACCTAATCTCCTACCTGTTGTAGTTGCCTCTGATGCTGCCACAAATGTGGAGGGCCTGATCCCTACCTCCTCAAACCCAACCCAAATTGACCCTGATCCTGACCTTGAACCCTCTCAGTCTATACTCCCTGCCTCTTCTTTCCCCTTACCTCCTCTATACTCTACCCTCCTCCATGTCATGAAACAGAACCCCTACCTCAAGAAGGATATTGTGCGAGGAATGGCTACCCTCCGTAGATCAATTGAGATGTCCTATGAAGCAAAGATTGAGCAAATGATTGTGGATTACAACTATGAGATGATACAGATATCCAGGGGCTGGCAAAGCATTTTACTCCACTATGAAGCTGAAAAGCTCATTGCAACCACTGAGAAACTGAGAGCAGATGGACTTGAGAAAAGGCTATCTGCTGCCAAAGAGACCACAAAGGCCACAAGGAACCTCAATGAAAGTAGAGTTCTCTATGCTGAAACAAAAGCAGAAATCCTCGAAAGAAGAGTGGCTGAACTGACTAGCACAATACCTGCACAAGCCCCTGCCCCTCCTGCAAGTCCACCCTCTCAGCAAGCCAGGAAAGGGAAAGAGACAGCTACCCAGTCTGAGGAGGTAGTTACTACCAAAGAGCAGACCAAGGCTGAGAGGAGAGCTGAGTAAAAGCCTATGCTGCTCAACAAGGATTCGACCTTGCTGACATCTTCACCTTTGACTCTAAGTAGTTTTAGCTTTATTTTTTTTAGGCTCTTTACCTAGTTTTGTAAGATTGCTACAGTTGCTTAGGTTGCTTTTTTATTTTTGTCCATCTTTTTGTATTATCAATGGAATTTCTCTTTAGTCTATTTACTGTATTTTTCTTGCTTTCTTTCTGTTTTATTGTCTGCTTTCTTGTCATTAGTTTGTGTTTTGTTTCCTACTGGTTCTTATTTTGTTTGTGTATTGATGTTCTTTGTTTAGCTGCAGTTTATTTGTTTATTCTTCTTTCCTTGCTTCTATGTGTATGTTTTCTCTCAGGCTGCACATTTCCTTATCTTTGAATCAGTGAGGAAACTGTTCCTCATAGGTTTGGGGGTGTGGCAGTTTGCCAATAGAATAGTTATGTTGACAAAGCTTTTGAAAATAAAATAATTTCCCACCTGATTTTTTTAAAAAAAGAGGAAATTAAAAACTTTTTAAAACTAAAACATGTTGTAGTTCTAACATTTTCATGAAGCAAATGCTAAGAATTTTCAAAAAAAATAGTGCTTAGTCAACCTGCAATGAGAGAAAATTGTGAGGATACACCCCAGAAATTTGATGAAAGACCATACCCAGTGAGATTTGGGCCTGAAAAGTTTTCTTTGAAGAGTGTTTGGCAATTTCTTTTGCTCTAAGGACTGGTTGAACCTACCTTTGCTCACTAGAAGTTAGGTAAATCCAAGTTGAGACAGCTTGACAGCACTCATGATATGAAGGACATGAAGTAAGGTCATCCCTTGGATAGTTTGAACTTAAAACTTCCCACCAGTTTGAGCTTAAAACTTCCCACATTTGAACTGTCCTTGATACACACCTTTTGAGTCTTTCAAAATCCTAATTTTCTTTGATGAAAACCAGAAATTTTGAACCCAAAACCTCTTGACTTGTTTCAGTTCACCCTCAATCTGAGAAATCAGAAAATAGGAGGAGAAGTGAGACTAAAGGAGTTGGTTTGATATTTGGTTGAAAAATGAAGAAAATACATTTGAAGGCAAGTGTGATGTATAGTTGTGGCACTCCAGACCATAAAAAGAAAAAAATAGAGAAAAATATAAAGGAAAACGCATACAAAATATATATATATATATATATAGAAAAGCAAAAAAAAAAGAGTGAGAAAGAGAGGTCAATTCATTAAAAGATTGAAATGAGGATTGGAAACTGATCACTTCAAATCTGAAAGTTCAAAAAGTAGATGAACTTATGCTGAATTGAAGAAGGTGTGCATGTCACCTCCTTATCTTACTGATTTCTCAATCTTAAATCATATTCCACCCTTTTAGTCTTGGTAAACTTCACTCATAAGCCACATTACAACCCAATAAAAAGTTCTTACTGATCTGAATTGGATTGAGTTGTCATGTGGAGATAAGGATTTGTTTGATCTATGGTGAAAAGAGTTAGAGAATTCAGAAATTAGAGCAAAGCCTATGCTCATGCTTACAGTCCTATTTGAGGGCGGTAACTGCTCTTGAGCTGTGAGAATTGATACACCCTTCTATTTTTGGTGAGAGTGACAACCCTTGTGAGCTTTGGGTCTGAAATTAGGATTGTTGGAGGGCATTACCTGAACATGATTCTCAATTTGATGGTAAGGTCTGCATTAATTTTCCTACAAAATACCTTGACATGAGCTAATTGATTGTGAAGGAATTACAGTAGAATTTTAGTTTTTAAACTATCATGTTTTTGTTGAGAATCCTCTAAAACTGAATGGATAAGGTATGGAATGAATTTTTATATTGCTTGAATTTTCTTTTAACATGCTGCACTAATATTAACTAATTTTATTGAAGAAGTTTATGGATAACTTTACTGTAAACCCTCAGGAGACTTCATTCCTCCACTAGGGATCACCTAGGGGTTTAAAGGCTTGATGCATATGCTAAATATATCTGTGTTCCCTACAAAAGTGGCATGTTTTATTTTTAATAATTATTTTTACTTTCTCCTTTGATCAGGGACTAGCAAAGCTTCGGTTTGGGGGTGTGCTAAGCAATGAAAATTGCTATTTTTCACCTCCTAACCTGACCTTTGGTGGACCATTGAGCTGACTAATAATGTGTTTTAAGTGTATTTTATAAATAAGCAATGAATTGCAAGCTTAGTGCAAATATTCACTTAAAAGAGCCAAAGAAGTAATTTGTTGCTCAATAGGTGACCTTACAGCCCAAAGGCCATCCAATCAAGTAGTCCACAAGAGCCTTAGAGATTCATGATAAGGTCATGGACCCAACTGGAAATGTTTTGGACCAAGTCCAACTGCAAGGAATAAAGATTGAACCTACTAAGAGGTTGTTGAGTGTTGAACAAATGAAGACCAGTACACCCAAGATGTGTGCCAGCTGTGGAAGCACAAGGCAGAACCTATCGAGAAGTTAAGTCTAGCTTTCAAGAGGTTTTGATGCTCGAAAGCTAAGTATCGAGAGGTACCATTAAGCTATCGTGAGGATCCAGAAGTCTAGCTCAACTTGTCGAGAGGTAATGAGTTGGAATTGTGAACATCTCGTGAGGATCCAATTACCTATCGAGAAGTTGGAGATGCAGTTGTGGATCCTGTCGAGAGGATACCTAGAAATGCAAGGGAAGTCGAGAGGTTCTAAGTTACATCTCGAAAGGTTCAGTTGAATCTATCGAGCAGTACAAGACAACCTATCGACAACTCACCTGAAGCTAAACGACGCTCATCCTCGCGAGGTTCAAGCAACCTGTCGAAAGCTCAAACAGGAACTTCACAAAGATATCGACAGGATTTTCTATAACCTGTCCAGAGGATGAATGCGGAACTGGACAGAGGGTGAGAATACTCTCCAATCCTGTCGACTAGTCAAGCTGAACATATCGAGAACTATTCTAATCCTATCGATGAGTGCCACTCATCCTGTCGAGAAGACTTTAAACCTCTCAAGAAGTCTACAAGGCTGTCGACAACGACTACAACCTGTCGATGTGAACACAATGCAAATTCAGAACCTGTCAAGAGGATCCCTGAACCTCTCGACACTCGAACTGGCAACTTCTCAGCATGTTTCTTCAGCAACTGCCAATGCCAGAATTTTATGCACGAGTTCCAAAGCACGTCAGCCACCCCTGGGGGTATTTTTGGCATTCAACTATGCACGATTGGAAACCCTAATTGTTTCACATGTATTGGCTAATTGTGGACCAATGGGAGAAGAGCTTCTAGAAGAGAAATCAGCCACATCAACAGCCTAGAATAACAAAATTATTCTCTTGGGATCTGATTGACTGAAACGGATCTGAGACAGAGGGAGAAGGTATAAATAGGAGAGAGCTTTTACAGAAGAACCATCCAAAATTTGAGAGAACCAGAGCTTAGTGTGAGATCCATTTTTCCCTCCAAATTCTCCCTCCTTCCTTCTTCTCCCATTCCCTCTTTAGTCAATCATGAGTGGCTAAACTCTTTTCAATAGTTAGGGTGAGGTCTTGAGCTGTAAATTAAGAGATTCAGAGGCTTGTAAGAGATTATTTATTGCACAGATTACAGATCTGGGCACAATAGTATTATAAGCATGTAATATAATTGTGGTTTTTAAAGGTGATTCTAATCTACATTTCACTTCTTCATATTTGATTTCCTTGGAATGGATACTACTGTGGATGCCAGCCAGAAATGGAGAGTTAGTAGTCTGACATTCGCAGCATCCATAATAGTTTACCTGTTCCAATCAAGATCAATAGATTGGAGCGATCTCAGGGATGAACTGTATCTAGTAGAAGGGTAGATCATAACCTTAGGACTGTATCCAGTAGAAGGAAAGATCTTAACCTCAGGATTGCTTTGATCCATTGGTGGAGGTTGGATTCTTATACCTCACCTCTGTCGGGGGAACCTGGGTAGCTTGGAGCCAGAAAAGAGGATTGTTGCAAATTAGTCCTCTACACTGCTTTTGATTCCTTTGATTTTCAGTAAGAGACCAAAACCCCTAGCTGTTGTTCTCCACCTTTTGAATTTTCATCTTTTTTATATCTCCCCTTATCTCTGTGTTTGATTAGATCTGGATCAATTGCATTTAACTTTTATAGTTTGTAGTAAAAGTGACAAAAACCTATAACTTCTTCTCTTTCTTTCTTTAGTCTAGTTTAAATTAGGATAGAGCGCCAAATCTACCATAGATATGGAGATGTACTATAGTTGAACCACATCTCCCTATGGACATACCCTTACTTACCTCTTAAAACTTGTTACAACAGCCCTGGTTCTTGTAGAACTAGTTGCCCACCTTGATCCCATATATTTATAATTTGTACCTTTTAATTGACTATTTTAATCATATAATAATTGCAAGGTGGCAGCAACAACAAAGACCCTTACATGCACATTAAGGATTTTCTAGAGGTTTGCTCTACTATAAAATACCAATATTTCAATGAAGAATCTATGAGGTTGCATTTGTTTCCTTTTTCTATAAAGGATAAATCGAAAGTTTGGTTGAAATCCTTCCCAATTGGATTAGTTGGTTAAGAAGTTCCTATTAACGTTATTTCCTATGGCCAAAACTAACACTTTGAGGCGCAAAATTTGTGATTTTATCCAAGGAGAATGAAAATTTTTACGAAGCTTGGGAAAGATTCGTTGATCTGCTGTTAAAATGCCCACATCATATGTTTGTCAAATGGAGATTAGTCCAATATTTCTATAATGGAATCAGACTAATCGAAATCTCGTCGAGTCTATGAACAGTAGCAGATTTTTAGGACTCACAGAAAGTTAATCCTATGACTTCTTAGAACAGCTGGCTGAAAATTGACAATAATGGGATTTTACCAAAAGTCGGGATCAACCAAATGTGTCAAACAAAAAGGGAGGCTTGTTTGTTGTTAAGGAGTCTCAAGATCTTTGGGCCAAAGTAGAATTCCTAACTCGACAAGTGGAGAGCATGCAAATGAAAAAGCATGTCAATGTTGTGAATAATCAAACTGAATCTTGTTCATTCTGTGCAAGCCCGATGCACACTAGTGATGCATGCCCATCAATGCAAAATCAATCAGAATATTCAATTTAACAACTGAATGAATTGAATAACTATGGTCGTAATGTCGAAAATACTTTTTCCAACCATCAGAATTTCTCAGGGAGACAAGGCTCTCAACAATTCAATAATCGAGGTCAGGGGATGAATTCTTTCCCTCAGCAAAATTTTGGTCCAAACCAATATAATCAGAATCAGTGTGGTTCAAATCAATATCATCAAAATCAGATGAGTCAGCAAAGGCAATTTCCACAAAATAATCAGTCCTTGCAACCACCACCACCCTAACAGGAAGGACTCCTCTGTGAAATTGAATGATGCGTTATGGGCCTACCACACTGCTTCCAAGACCCCCCTCAGGATGTCTCCGTACAGGATGGTTTATGGTAAAGCATGTCATCTTCCAGTGGAATTAGAGCATTGTGCATACTGGGCAATAAAGAAATTGAACTTCGATTTGAATGAAGCTAGTGATCATAGGAAGCTGCAACTTGATGAACTTGAAGAAATTCGGGTTGATGCTTATGACTGTGCAAAATCATATAAGAATAGATGAAGCAAGTTCATGATCAGAAGATTCTCAGGAAATCATTCACACCAGGTCAAAAGGTACTTCTGTACAACTCTAAGCTGCATCTATTCCCCGGAAAGCTAAAGACTAGATGGGCGGAACCGTTTCTGGTAAAACAAGTATTCCTCAATGGCGTAGTTGATGTTGTAAATCCATGTAATGGGAATGCGTTTAGAATCAACGGGCAAAGACAAACCATTCTTGGAAGATATTGTTCCACTGAGAAATGAAGAATTACTGCTGGTTGATCTTGTTCAATTAAGATAAATTGGAAAACCTGAATTGTCGGCCTAACGACATAAAATTTAGCGTTTCTTGGGAGGCAACCCAAACTCTTATAAGTTTAGTTTATTTAAAAAATAAATAATAAAATAAATAAATAAATATTTTTTTTATGAATGTGTGATCTCTATTTGAAATCAATCGATCCATTTAATAAATCGATCAATCGATTTACATTTCGGTAGTTCTTGGTATTCTGCATGATGGATCGATTGAATTGTTTGAGTGATCGATCAGTTTCCTTGCATGAACCGGCTCTGTTATCTCATTCGACCATTTAAATCGATCGATCGACTTTATCAAAATCGATCGATCCACTTTAATGGGAATTTACACGTCGATTCGCTTCCCAGAATGATCAGCGTCGCGTCTTTTCAATTCCTCGAGAAATGATGTGTTAATAAAATCGATCGATCGATTTTTCAAACCAATCGAGTGACTTAATTGCACCGCTCAACCAACAACCATTGTTTTCAAATAGATCGATCGATTGTGAAAACCGATCAATCAATTTAAATATTGATTAGTGTTAAAATATGATCATATTTCACACTCTAAAATGTGTACTTAGCCGTCCAATGAGTGTGATCTAATGGTTTCTCTGGAGTTTTAATAATTTCAGGAGATTCTGACCTTGAATCAATTCAATAGCACAAAGGAATATAAAAGACTACATACGCCAAAATGTAGAACCAAGAGAGCATCGAGCACAGAAAATCATGAAAAAGTAATCGATCGAATTTGGAATCGATCGATCGAGACTTAAGGAAGAAATTGTGTTGGTCATTCTGTCCAAAATTGATTGATCGAATTTTGGAATCGATCAATCAAATTTAAGCGAATTGAAATACGATAGAACTCTGTCCAAAATCGATCGATCGAATTTTGGAATCGATTGATTTTAAGCGAATTGAAATACGACAGAATTATGTCCAAAATCGATCAATTGAATTTTGGAATCGATCGATTGAGTATAGTGTTTTAGGATTTCGAACTAAGACAGAATTAGGGTTGGCAGTTCTTCTTTTTTATAGCCGTCTTTATTTTCCTAGTTTTCTTTTATCAATTTTCAAGCTTTTAGAAGGTAGAATAGCAATTCTTTTTTAAAGAAGAACATAGCAGGTAGATCAAAGCTTTCGTGTGGATTTGTTCCGAGACTAAATTCTAGTATTTTAATGAAGTATTTTCAGTTTATGTCAATTGTTTATATTTTTCTTATAGAAATGTGGGGCTAATTTCATAGAGATTTGAGATCTAATGAATCTCATCGGAGGGATTCATCCATTGAATTTATATTTGTGGTTGAAATATTAGTAGACACCTATGTGATTTTTCTATTATATGCTTTTACCATTTTCGAGATCGAATCATCAATCCGAGATATGGAAGCTAGTCATACATTTCTCATGATCTTAAAACTATGATTAGGTACCCTAATCTTTTTTTTAGTACAAAAATTTGAATCATTAATTCACTGTGATTAGATATATTTTAATACAGTGATGTTTTGGTTCTTTTCATTCGTGAATTTGGAAAAGTATTACGTTAGATTTTTATACTTATGTAATTATTTTAATCTTCCATAAAGTTTTAATTGATTTTGATCTTTATGTCATTTTCTATTTCTAATATTCCACCCTTTATATCTAAACTCATGGATGATAACCAAGGATAAGATAATTTACTATCCTAAACCTCGCATGTTTTTTCTTTGAGTAATATTATATTGTTTAGTGTATTCTTCTTTTACATTCATCAAATTGATAGGCTAGATTAATATTGTGATAATTATAAGGAATTCTGTAATTGATAGTTTATTTCTTCTGAAAATCTATTTAAAATCTTTGTAGGAAAGACCTCGTACTCTGCACCAGTTTGCTACGATACAATTCGTGCACTTACGAGTGTTAATTACACTTTTAAAATCACAACAAAGATATCTGAATTATGGAAGTATTTTGCCTTGAGTATTTAAGCCACTAGCAAGTTTGGGGAAGAGATCATTTGCCAACATTGTTTGGCTAGCATTGCACTATTGAAAGCATGCAACTCCTTGAAGCCTAGCCCTCCCCAATCTTTAAGATAACATAATTTTTTCCAGCTTATCCAATGGACACCATTAGTTTGATGATTATTTTCCCATCATAACCGAGTAATGAGCATAGAAATCTAATAGATTAGATTACCCGAAAGACGGAAGCAACTCATTGTGTACGTCGGGATTGCCTACGTCGCAACCTTGATAAGAGTTTCTTTTCCCACCTTAGATAGGAGCTCTTCGTTTCAACCCTAGTGGTTACGCCACACCCTATCCTTAATCATAATGAATCGGCCTTGCATAGGGTTTGTGGCGCCAAAAGTTGCCACGTGGTGCTCATCTTGCTCTACCATATCCAATTGGTACAAACTTCCTAATTGTTGGATCTTGAGATCATTAGTGTATGAGATGGTCAGATGTTGATTACACATTGCACACATCACATCTCAAAAAAGTGAGCGTGATCATAGCATATCATCAAGCATGGTTCACGATCACTTTTTGGGAGGTTTGTCATGTGAAACCAACATCTGACGGTTGATGGGAGGTCCACGATCTCAAAATCTATTGTGTGGAAGATTGGAACAAAAAATGATCGCCACCATCTTATTCAAAGGAGTCAGCGAAAATTTTAAGTTTCTTAAGTGAGATGGCTATAACACAAAGTGGTGTGGCAATAATACCAGCATTTCCCCAAATCGATACGGGTATTTGCAATTGAAGATTCAGTCTCCACAATTGATGGTTCCAACTGTAACATCGTTGACTGCCTTGCATCAGACAATCGAGATCAATTTTAGTCCCAATGTTTCATATAATACATATTGGGGCAATGGTCAGGTCCAACTAAGTTGAATCGGATTTCGTGTTCAACCACATTTGCAGCCTAGGATATGGGAGAATCTTAGCTTTCATAGTTTTCACTTTTTATAGGATCACGTGCAATCAAGATTCTTCTATTTCCAAGGGATGCAGATGTGGTTGAACTTGAAATCCAATTTAACGTGATTGGGCCTGACCATTGCTCATGAGCCTACTCATTTTACACGTGACACACTTCTCCAAAAGTGAAAGTGATCATAGCATATCATCACTACAAAAAATATGACTATTAGCGGTAGCCAAAAATTGCCGCTATTAACAAAAAATTGCTGCTAATATCCTTGCCGCTAATAGTCTTAATAGTTTTTTTTGTTAATAGCGGCAGTTTTTTGTTGTAAAAAATTGTCGCTGATAGCCTTATTTTTTGTAGTGCATGGCCAACTTATCCTCGTAGAATGAACATTTGATCGTCTCATAGGTAAGACAACATCTCAAGATCTATTGAATGGAAGAATGAGACGAAAAACAATCTCCATCGTTTGATTCAAATGATTATTAGTGTTATAATGGAACCATAAGTTGCGGAGACCGAAGCTTCGATTACAAATATCGTGCCCTTTAAAAATTGGCTAATTAAGCAAAATTAGCAAAATTAAACCACCAGGCTGTAAGCTCAGCCAAGCCGAAATAAGCATAGCTGAGCCGAGTCGAGCCGACCTGAGCACCACGAAAAGACAAACTAGTCCAATTTTCCAATTGAATTGAAAATAATTGATGTGCCACGTCGGCAAGTCCGCATTGCCACCTACCCGTTGCGACTTTAAGCGGTTGACTGATTACATTATTGAAAGCCACCCACCACCAATGAAGCACGTGCCACTAACAATATTCGCACATTCCATAAGTGATTTAATAGAATTCGCAGCCATAGCACACGTGTCCCGAATCTCTGTGGCATCTACACGTGCTGCACAAACTGCACATGGAACTCAAATCTTGTTGAATTCAGTTAACGGATTTGAAGGAAGGACGTCGGATTGGGTCGTGTCAAGGAGTCTTTTGGATGACCGATAATCAACGGGGCCAACTTCAAACGATAAATTGATCGATAATTACACTATTTTTAAAAGGGAGAGAAATAACCCATAAATCATATCGTCTAGGTCCAAAATCGATAGTGTCGAATGATATGTATCGATATCGAACAATATTTTGATCCATGACAAGGTTTAAAATTTCGGCCGAAATTATTGAAATTTTGAGTTTGGTCCCCACTGAAACCGAAACGATAACACTAAATTTCAATCTTTTTATATTGATTTGAAAATTTCGGGCCAAAATTTTGATTTCAGCCCCCACCAAAATGAAATCAGGAAATTTTATCCTTGATCCATGGTTTCAATAGGAGCCCTACTTCCTTCCAACACCTTTGGTACTTCATGAGCGAGCAGTTTGATAGCCACTTCTTTTTTAAGCGAACCAAGGCTATGCCCTAACGCAATCCTAATTTAGGCAGACTTTGATATAATCAACCCTAATCCTATCATAATTGGATTGGGGTGGGCGTCGGTCGGGCATCAAGTTTGTTGTTTATCTTCATTTTTCTTAAATTCTTGTAACAAATTTTTTTTCCAATATAAAAATATACAATTCAGATGAGCAAAAAGAAGATCCGAAGGCTTCTTTTTGTAGATGTTTAAATTATAAAAATATCCTTACATATTTATGAATCCAACGGCAATATTGAGTGTTATTGAAAAGTTTATTTATAAACAAATATATACTATATATTATATATTTATATTAATATACTCTATATACGTATGGATGGGCAGACTGAGGTTACATGCATTAACTTGTTAAACCGAACCTGACCCAATGCACAATGCTTTTGATTTTAAGGCCATATCTCCACCTTGTGAATTAAAGGGAACAGACTAACAGCCTATCAAAGAGAGAAAAAAAAACACAAAAACGTTGAGTGATACTCAGCAATGTATAGAGTCTACCTGACTAGACACAGAAAAAAATTGGATCCTCAAAAGCTTTTCTAGTAATAATAATAACATTATTATTATTATTATTATTATTATTATTATTATTATTATTATTATTATATATAGTGTGTGTGAGAAAAGGGTTTTACCTTCCATTAGAAGACGCTCAAGTATAATCTACAATTGGAGAAAACCTTTCAATTATATAATTGGTAGCAAGATACCAAATTGATGACACATATAGCACGGGTATATTACTTAAATCATATTTAAAATATTAAAAAAAAGAGTTGAAAACTCATATGCAACGTGTAATTTTCATTTCTGAAAATCTGAATCGTTAAAATCATTCAAACTTTGACGGAGAAAAAAGATTAACGGCATGGGACGAAAAACAAAGACTAACAGCCCTATCCAAGAGAAGAAAAACACAAAAAGTTGAGCAATACCTGAAATATATGGAGTCTACCTGAGTAGTCGCTAAAAAAACCTGGATCCTCAAAGCCTTTTATAATAATAATAATATTATTATTATTACTATTATTATTATTATTATTATTATTATTATTTTATTTATTATTTTTTTTTATTACTATGATATATATTTAAGGTTCATGGGCTACGATTTTTTCAGTGACCAATCGGTTCACGAATGAGACTATTTTCGGATATCACGTAACTCTTTTGTGCTTGCTCTCTCTTGGATAGGCGGCGTCTTTGGTTTTTTGCCGCAATCTGAGTGCAAAGCTAAGGTTTAAAATTTTGTTCTTACCTTAAATATTTTATTTAACTTAAAATTTTGTATTTTGCCTCCATCTTATTAGATCCAATATTTTACTTATCTATGATGTAAAGGCTGTTTTCAGGGGGTTTATAGACATTTTGAACAAGGTCGGCCCTTCCCATCCCTTCCCATCCAACACACAATCCTAGGTAGGGATGCAAGTTCGGTTTTGATTCAGTTCAGTTCGTTTCAGTTTGGTTCTGTTCAGCTGGAACGAATTGAAATGAATTGGTTCGGTCTTTGTTCAACGTTTTGTTATTGTTTGAAACCGGAACCAAACTGAAGCCAGAAACTTTCAATTTTGTTGGTTCGGTTTTGATTCATTTCCGGATTTTTTTTTATAGCTTTATATGAATCCACTGAATCTTGTTGGGCACCTACACTAAAAACTATGGATTGCTTTATATTAGACAATGGAGATCATTTACCGCTCCAATCTTCCCACAAGGGATCTTCAAATTATGGTACACCTATCAAACGATCAATTTTCGATTCTACATGACACAAATCCCAAATATGGGGTCCTAGAATCACATGACTTACATCACGCTCAAGCATGACAATAAGGCTATGTACGTATTTGGGATATGTGTCATGAGAAATAAAAAATTGGTCATTTGATAGGTGCACCATTATCTAAAGATCCCTTGTGTGAATATTGGAGTTAAAAACAATCTCCATCGTATGAGTTAAAGAAATCAATGGCTGTTAGCATAGGTGCCCAACAAGATTCAGTGGGTGTGTTTGAAGCTATCCTTTTTTTTCCTATTTTTAAGAGATTTTTTGTGGTTTTCAATTTTTTCAGTTTTTCAATTTTCTCTTCCTACCTAAACGATATTTTATTTTCGGCTTTCAGGAGCCAAAATCGAAGCGGAACTGAACCGAATGGGAATCGATTCACTTGGTGCCGGCTGAAATTTTATCCGCGTTGCTTGGGTCAATCTGTTTTCTTTGGTCAAGCTCGGATGCCGCGACCATAAAAATCAATGGAAGCTACTTTTGGACGTTCCAGGCTAAACAAATGTCACCTCATTATCTACGAAGGCTTCCTTTTCTAAAAAAGCTGCAAAAAATGGCTTCCAATGGGCACTGTACCTTTTTCTTGGCGAACTTCACCTCTAATCGTACACCAACTTTTGCAATCTGCACAGTAATTAATGAAAAACTAGTAAAAGTTTATTCATAGCAGCTTTAAAGTGCATGTAAATGTTTCGTAATTTTTTTTTAAGCCCACACCAACTTTTATTATCTACATACTATTAAATTTATTTTGAATTTTTTTTGCATACTTTCCCTGAGAGATCTCTAATTTACACTCCACCCCCTTGTTTTACTTGTTTAATATGCAGCCCTTGGTTTTTTATTCCCTGTACTTAATATCCCCTGTAGTAAAGGACTAGTCCTTTAGTGGTAGAGAACAAAACTTTGACTGCTTTGAATCATATTATGGAGATAATTTTCAATATAATCTTTCACCCATTGAATCTTGAGATTGGGAGCTTATCATCAAACAATCAGATCAAACAAGCTAAAAAGTTACCATCATCATGCTTGTACATAAAATGAGGTCTTTGGATCACTTTTCAAGATGTGTGACATGTGAATAAAAATCTAACTGTATGATTGTAGGTCCATGTTCTCAAGTTCCCCTAGGTCAAAGATTGGGACGAAGAACAATCTCCATCGTTTGATTTAAAGTAGTCAATTTATCTTGGTGGAGAGTTTGTCATTGTAGGAGTAATCTGGGTCGCACACCCGCAGAGGCTAAATAGGTGAAACACGGGTGTGAGTGTAAATAGGCCTTTCCTACGAGGTAAATGCAAAAGGTACCTCTATTCGCACCTACAGAATTACTGAGGGTGCTTACCTTTGAAACCCATTGACTACTTGAAATCAGACGATAGTACATTTTGATACATTGATTTTAAGATCATAGCGCACCTATCAGACGACTAAAGTTTTGATTACACATAGTCCAGGGTCCCAAAAAGTAGCTCTAAATTCACATGAGATATATCTTAGGACCACATTTTGGAATATGTGCCACATGGAATCAAAATCTTTACTGTCTGATAGGTGCCACGATCTCAAGATCCATTGTGTCGAAGATAGGGATGTAAATGTTCTCCGTCATCTGATTTCAAACAGCCAATAGGTTTTAAGGTTGGTGCCCTTAGTAAATATGTAGGCGTGAATAGAGGTATCCAAACCGATTTACTTTCGTGAGTGCAGCATAAGAAGAAGTAAAAGATTAGCGGCCTGAGTTGAACACCTAAAGCCAACGCAAAGAGTAAGTGGCTAAGAACAGAATAACTGAGCCATTAGATTAGATATTTAGATTTTGTCCTCTTTTCCCTGCTTTTTATTTAGTTTTTCCAGGTAGTTTAACCGTACTTGACGTGACTCCATTGGTCTATAATGTTGCTGCACATGGGCACGTGACCCAAGTCCGTCCGTTATAGCTACCTCAATGTCGTCAACAATAATTTAAGGGGTGCCCTCTGTTTGCAACACTTGAACTCTATGTGCATAGCAAGCCAAAAATCATGGATTGCTGTAAACCACAAGATGCAGAATTTTTTTCATCTCAATCTTCCTCACGATAGATATGAGATAATGATTACATCATAAACGATTATTCTTTTATTCCATGTGGCACATATCTAAAAGAGTCCGAAAAATCAATTCATACGTTCAAAGTGGGAAACTGAAAATGTAGACTTTTTGGGGTATATATGTCATATGAAACCAACAATGTGATCGTATGATTGACTAAGTGTAGTCTCATGATGTCTGATCTAAGATTATAAATTTTGGAGAAATTTACGTGATCGGCCCTGTCAGATACGCGTCTTACATCATAGGCCCTGTATTTTCACCTTTACCCAAACAGACCAACTTTTAGCCAAATCATTTTCAGTTAACACAAAAAGTTTGAAATACCTTTTCTTACGCTTTTTTTTGTTCTACATGATTTAAAATTTTAAATATTTATATTTTTCTATATTTACGCAATGTTAAATCGAATTTATGCCGTCTGATTTGAAGGCCACATAATAAAATAGATGACGTCAAAGATAGACACGAAAAGAAGGCAATATCGCCTCTTTAAATAAAAAAAAAAAAAATTTAACAATCGATGGCGACTCTATAAATAGTCGTTGACGACTCTTAAAATGGTCGGTACCGACTGCGTACAAAGTCGATATCGCCTTTTATTCATATCTATTTTTGGCACTATCGATTTTATATTGTGGCCTTCAAATCAGACGGCATAGATCTCGTTTCATATCGCGTAAATATAGAAAAATGCAAATATTGAAAATTTTAAATTATATAGGTATATCTTCTTCTTCTTCCTCATTCTAATCTCCTACAGTCTCTGACGAAAAAGGAGTATCTGGGTCGATCCAAATAGCAAATCGGTATAGTTTAGATCGGAATAGATCTCGTTTCACATCGCGTAAATATAGAAAAATGCAAATATTTAAAATTTTAAATTATATAGGTGCATTCTCTTCTTCCTCATTCTAATCTGCTACAGTCTCTGACGAAAAAGGTGTATTTTGGTCGATCCAAATAGCATATCGGAATAGTTTGGATTGAGGAGAAGACACCGTCACCTTTGCCACCTCTGACTTTTAAAAACTGTACTAAATTAAAATGATGAAGAAGATGATGTTTTTGTGCGTTAAAGAAAGGGGGTAATTTGGACTTTTTGCTATCCTTAGGGTTGGCTAGGCTCCCAGCTGGTCGATTTGGGTAAAGGTGAAAATATAGGGCCTCTGACGTAAAAGGTGTATCTGACAAGGCCGATCAGGTAAATTTTCCTGATATGATATCATTAAATGATGATTTTGTATGTTAAAGAAATATGGTAATTTGAACTTTTTGCTATCCTTAGGGTCGGCTAGGCTCCCAGCTGATCGATTTGGGTAAAAGTGAAAATATAGGGCCTCTGACATAAAAAGCGTATCTGATAAGGCCAATCAGGTAAATTTTCCTAAATTTTGGTATAATCTTCATCCACAGTTAGTATGCTAAGCTACCCACCCTGACCCTAATTCCGTATAAACAGTATAGATTTTGACCATATTGGTCTAGTACCATAATAGTCTCCCACATCTAAAGTATTGATCAAAATGCATGCCACGTGTATAAAATTGAGAGCAGATGATGCATGAAGCCACCACCTGATATTAACTCACTCTGATTTTGAAAGTATAAATTCTCACATCGGATGTGAGTCAGATTAATACGAGATTCGTCGCGAGCCTGAAAATCACCGATAACATGAATGTCTTGCTTATGAACAGACGTACACCTTGCTACCTTTATAATACGTTTGAAATATTTTTTACATGCGGCGGTAAGCCTCTTTTAATATTCGGATTACTCGACGTTATGAAAAAACTATTTCTCTCATTAATCTAGTGCACATCATATGTGTCTGACAACATAGCCAATGGTGCCACCAAATTTTTAATCATCAATCAACGTCACTCATACCTACCAAATTCAATAATGATTGATGATGGATAGAGATAACTTTTAGATATGTAACATATGAAACCAACATCTTATCGTCTTTCTCACCGATAATAATCTCATGATGTCTAAATCCAAGGTTATAAATTTTCGTATACCATCATTCACAGTTAGTATGCTAATCTATCCTCCCTAACCCTAATTCCGTATAAACAGTATAGGTTTTCAAAATGCATGCCACGGTCGTACCTACCAAATTTAATAATGATTGATGTGTATATATATATTGGATGGGTCCCGGACTGATGCTCGTATCGGATATATCAGATAAGCATTGATTGATATTCAAGCACTTTTTTTATTTTTAAAATATAAAAAATATATAAAATATTACAAAAAAGGCATTTGTAACTTTATTTGAGTCATATCCGACACATAAAGGCCGATATAACCTAATATGGGCCTATATGTATCAGATATGATTGATGTATATATATATATATATATATATATATATATATATATATATATTGGATAGGTCCCGGACTGATACTTGTATCGGATATATCAGACATGCATCGATTGATATTCAAGGACTTTTTTATATTTTTAAAATATTAAAAATATATAAAATATTACAAAAAAGACATTTGTAATTTTATTCGAGTCATATCCGACACATATCGACCGTTATAACTTTTATGGGCCTATATGTATCAGATATGATTGATGTATATATATATATTGGATGGGTCCCGAACTAATACTCGTATATGATATATCAGATAGGCATCAACTGATATTCAAGCACATTTTTTTATTTTTAAAATATTAAAAATATATAAAATATTACAAAAAAGGCATTTGTAATTCCATTCGAGTCATATCCGACACATATCGGCCGATATAACCTGATATGAGCTTGTATGTATTAGATATAATTGATATTTAAAACTATTACTATAGGCGAAATAAGGGCATTACCTCTACTTAGAAATACAATCTCAATGCCGTACTTTTAAAAAAAATAAAATTGAGGGATTGAATGCCTTATTTTAGGGCTACATGGACCCTGTTATCAGGCAATCTAAATTATCAAAATGGTAGCTCATGTTTTGAATTAAAGTGTCTTGAAAATTAAATTCTTTAAGGGATTTGAACTCTTTGATATGTGCACGCACATCTCAACGGCTTCATATAATTATTTAATAATCAATATTTTATACTGATCTAATGGCTCTAATTACCCTATATAGTGTGAATCTTTGATATAGACATGCACCCTATACTTACTTTGATCAAATATGTGACTCATGTGGCGCAAATCTGGCCAGCCATGGCTCTAACCTGTGTAGGAGTTAGGTGAGTTCCTATCATTAATATTATAATCATTTTTAACGTTCACCATATGCTTTATTAAAATTATTAAGCAAGTTTACTGCAACAACTTATTTACTCAATGTTATTTATTTATGGTGGGTACCGGTCTTTGCAACCGAATTTTATACATCGGCAATCAGAATTTTCACTTGTTAAAATTGTAAACTGGCTTGAATCATATGATCGAGATTAACTTTTTGGCACAATCTTTCGTCTTTAGGTATTTTGGACGACCCATCACATAAGTTGATGTTGATTACAAGTGGCACCCATCCTAAAAGTGGCTTGAAAACCTTTTAATGTAATTACAATTATCGATCTTCGGTTGCAAATACCGGTACCTTTTATTAAAGTGCCCTAAAATCACAGTAGAAGTGCAGAGTCATCTCCGTCGAATTCTTTCTTGGCGGCTGTTTTTTCTTATAGGAATTTTTTTTAATTAAGGTCAAAAATCAGAAATAATAGCGTCATAAATTTGTAGTCATCTTCATTGCGGGCTGGTTTTTGTTTGAATAAAGATTTTGTAGATATTATTATTATATATAGATCTGTGCCACCTGGAACTGAAAAACAGACCGTCTGATAGTAAATCTATGGCCTCAAGATCCTTTATGCTGAAGATTGGAATGAAAAACGAATATCATGTCCCGATCAACAGAGTCAATGTGAGGCGCTCACCAATAATCTGAGAAGTGTGAATAGGGTGCTCTTTATTTATTTTTATTGACCAAAATTTGCCCTTTATTTATTTTGACCAAAACTTCCATTTTTATATACAATATAGAGTCGTAGTTTCATCTACCACCCCTACCAAACCCCTCTCTCACCCCTATAAATGCCCGCCTCTTCTCTTCAACTCATTAGTTCCTCTCTCTCTCTCTCTCTCTCTCTCTCTCTCTCTCTCTCTCTCTCTCAAGTAAGTTTTAGAGAAACACCGAAAAATGGCCCTAGCAAGCAACTCGTCCTCCTCCCTCTCAACCCACTCCCTCCTCCAAACCCACCACCAAAACCAAACCCTTTTCCTCTCAAAACCGCACCAAATCAAAACCCAACAAAAACCCAAACCCCGCACCCAAATCTCCGCCGTCCACGCCGCAGAACCTTTGAAAAACCCAGTCGTCACCGAGAAAAAACCCCAAACCCCCGCCCCCACCACCACTCCAACACCAATCTCCACCAAATGGGTCATTGATAGCTGGAGATCCAAAAAAGCCCTTCAACTCCCCGAGTACCCCGATAAAACCGACCTCGAATCCGTCCTCCATACCCTCGAAACCTTCCCGCCGATCGTCTTCGCTGGCGAGGCGCGGAAACTCGAGGATCGCCTCGCCGAGGCTGCGGTGGGCAAGGCGTTCCTCTTGCAGGGCGGAGATTGCGCCGAAAGCTTCAAAGAATTCAACGCCAACAACATCAGAGACACCTTCAGGATCCTGCTCCAGATGGGTGTGGTTCTTATGTTCGGCGGCCAAATGCCTGTGATTAAGGTAGTTTTTTGGGATTTATTTCTCTGTTTTTATTTCTTTTTGTTATTCGCCAAGTCGGGGTTCCGGAATAAGTTGGGAAGAAGAAATTTCAGAAAAGTTCGGGAACTAGTTGGGGAAAATCGATAAAAGAAAAGATTAAATCTTATGAAATAGTATTGAAAAGGTTGCGAGGTTTAATTGCGTAATTCGTGAACTTTTCTTTTAAAAAATGCAATTTTTTGAGCTTTGATTTATTCATTTTGTGAATAAGTTTGACTTTGATTCATGACTTTTTCAAAAAGTGCCCCGATGAGCTGGTACTCATGTTCGGAGGCCAAATGCTTGCGATTAAGGTGCTTTTAATCTCCTAATTCGTGACTTCGTTTAATAAAAATGCCATTTTATTTTAAATGCGGCGATGGCCTTTTATCCACGACTTATTAAAAAATCTCTGACTTGGCTGACTATGATTTTAGAAGCGAAATTGAGTGAGATCTGAGGAATTTGGTGATTTTTGTGATGGATAGGTTGGACGCATGGCGGGGCAATTTGCGAAGCCGAGATCGGACAACTTCGAGGAGAAGAATGGGGTCAAGCTGCCGAGTTACAGAGGAGACAATGTGAATGGAGATGCCTTCGATGAGAAATCAAGGGTCCCTGATCCTCAGAGGATGATTAGGGCTTATTGTCAGGCTGCCGCGACTCTTAATCTTTTGAGGGCATTCGCTACCGGAGGGTACGCCGCTATGCAGAGGGTTACACAGTGGAATCTCGATTTCACAGAGCAGAGCGAACAGGGAGACAGGTATATGTTACTTGTTGTTGTTGTTGTTACTGCTTTTGTTGTTGTTCTTGTCAAGGTTCAAAACTGGTACCTATTCGGCCAGCTCCAAGTTCGGTACTTTTCGGACAATACATATCAGTTTTGGATGATTCATTGGTATGTATTGGCCGGCACATTCCACTATATATAGGTCGATACATCCAATGTATCTCGATCCCATGACCTCTGATACGTATCCGATGTTACCTAATCCGTTTCGTCCGATATTTTGAACCATGGTCTTGTTGTTGGTTTTAACTCGGCAGACGAGGTTGATTTGACTCTGTGATAAGTGACTAAAATGTCTATGATGAACTTGACCCTTTTCATACATAAATTTGATATCCCTATCCCAGAGTATCGGGAGAGATCCTTGGTCTAAAGATTTTAAATAGGGATAGGATCCTTGTGATGATTCCTATATTCTGTTGATGAATCTAGCAGAAAATAGTAGCTCGGTTCATTAGGGGTGTTTCGGTCATTTTATCTTGTTTGTGAAAGATTCACATTTCTAGCTTAATTGTTAACTACCAAAGAAACCCATTGAGTTGGGCGACTCAGTGACCCAGGCCAAGGGAGTGATGTTTCTTCGATGTTGTGGATTAACCTAGCCATAGAAGTGATTAGGTTCATTAGGGGTGTTTTGGTGATTTTACCATGTTGGTGGAAGATTCACATTTCTTGCTTAATTATGGTAATTACCCAAAATACCGGCCGCCTCAGCTGAGTCAGTGACTTGTTCAAGGGGAGTGATGATTCTGAGAGGATGTGGAGTAAAGTAGCCATCAAAGTGGGTAGGTTTATTAAGGGTTTTTGGGTCCTTTGATTATGTTGGTGAAAGATACATTTTTCTAGCTTTATTATGGTAATTGTGGGAATTACTGTGCATGAACCTAGCCATAAAAACTGACTAGGTTCACTTACAGGTGAAGGATTTACATTTATTGGAGTATAATTTTTAAAAAACTAGATAGATTGGGTGAATTAGTCAGTCATGATATAACTTTGTTATTGGGTTTTGTGTTGAACAGGTATAGAGAGCTGGCTAACAGAGTTGATGAGGCTCTAGGTTTCATGGCTGCAGCTGGTCTCACTGTGGACCATCCGATCATGACGACAACTGAGTTTTGGACATCCCATGAATGCTTGCTTTTACCGTACGAGCAAGCCCTTACGAGGGAAGATTCGACTTCAGGGCGCTACTATGACTGTTCTGCCCACATGGTCTGGGTAGGTGAGCGCACTCGTCAGCTCGATGGCGCCCATGTTGAGTTCCTTAGAGGTGTTGCAAATCCACTTGGCATCAAGGTATATACTCAACACACAATTTTCCCTCTATGAATTACTACCGTTGTCATAAAATTCTATGAATAGGTGGTCTGTCAAACTTTTTACTGACTAATTGGCCAATTCAGCTTTTTTTTTTAAATTTTTTTATAGATTTTTAGATTCTTATACATGCTTTAATCATGTTCTATAATATTTTTTTATGAGTTCGAATTTGTGAGGCATGTAAATGATGTAATGCAACTATTGCATTGCTTAAAAACATTATTTTTTAACTGCAAATGGGTTATAAGATATGTTTTTATATTTTTCAATAATGTTTTATTATTTTTATAATCCCGAAATTTTGAATCTTCAATTATTGTGTTTTATTGGCTCGGAGTTTTGATTTGAACAGTATATTTACCTATTTTAACATGTACTTAATTCATGAATTAAGTCGCTAAAAGAACGCTATTGGGGGATATGGATGCAGGTTAGCGATAAGATGGATCCGAATGAACTAATCAAGCTCATCGAGATCTTGAATCCGCAGAACAAGGCAGGGAGGATAACGGTGATCACTAGAATGGGAGCGGAGAACATGAGAGTGAAGCTTCCTCATCTGATAAGGGCGGTTCGCAGAGCGGGACAAATTGTCACATGGGTCAGTGACCCCATGCACGGAAACACCATCAAAGCTCCCTGTGGTCTTAAAACACGCCCCTTTGATGCCATTCGGGTATATTCTCTCTCAATCTCACTCAACCCAACACCTTAAATTTCTCGGTTTTATATATATATAAACACAAAAAGAGAAATCTGATTTCGTCTTTAAGTCTAAAATTGTGGCTCTAACTTTTTATTGCCTATAAAAACAATTTAACTTCGTTGAAATGAAAGCTCTTAAAGTCTCTATTCCACAGCATTGAAAAATATTTGGTATAATCCTAAACGTTTGAAAAGTAGTTGGTGTGTAGTCGTTGTCTCTTTTTTTCTGTCTGGGTTCTTTTTTTCCACTCATGATTCTTCCTTCTCAACCCGGGTCTCACTTGCTTAAAACTGTTGACTGCTTTGAAACAGACAATGGAGATTGTTTTTCGTCCCCCATCTTCTACAGAGAAGGTCGGTCTGGACTTGAGATCATGGTCCTACCATCTGAGGGCCAGATTTTGATTCCATGTGGCAAGCATCCCGATAAGTGATCTGAGAAACACGTTTGATGTATGATCATATTCATTTCTTTAGAATGTGTACGATGTGGAATCAAAATTTGACCATTTGATGGTAGGCCCATAATCTCAAGATCTATTATGTCGAATAATGGCACATTGGGACAAAAAACTCAAATCAGTCAATTGTTTAAGCACTTGAAACTCGAGTTGAGAAGGAAGAATGTTGAGTTGTAAATAAAGGTACCCTTTTCTTGACAATTAATTGGTGCCCTAGTAGGTGTCCTGTTTATTTTATTTGTGAAGTAGGTGGTGGCAACCAATATTTTTGTCTCCATGTGGGGTCAGGATTCCATAAAATTTGGATCTCAAGAAAAATTGTATGATCCATCTTTCTATATATTACCTTTGAATTAGATCTTGTCTGATTAGATTCTCTAATATTGGACTTAAAATTATGGATTAGTGGTACATTTTACGGAGCACCTTTGGACAAGGTCCCTGCTAATTCCTTGCTAGAGTAGGTTTTATCCACTTGGCGGGGAGCTGGTTTATCAAAGGCACCTTAAATCCGTCAAAATCTGATTTTTACATAGCCATAAAATTTTCATGACAGCTGAGATTTCAGAAAAGGCTTAATTCTTGGTTTTTCATGTTTGAAGCATTGCCAAAAAAATGAACTTAATTTTTTTTACTTTTTTTTTTTTTTTTTTTTTTGTGATTAGTCGGAAGTGAAAGCATTCTTTGACGTCCATGACCAAGAAGGAAGTCATCCGGGCGGCGTCCATTTGGAGATGACAGGGCAGAATGTGACGGAGTGTATCGGAGGGTCACGGACTGTCACGTTCGATGATCTCGGCTCTCGCTACCACACTCACTGTGACCCAAGGCTCAACGCCTCCCAATCTCTCGAGCTCGCTTTCATTATCGCAGAGCGACTTCGAAGGAGGAGAATCGGATCGCAACTCCCTCAGCCGGGCCCTTTATCCTCCTTAGGGCTCTAGGTCGGCGAAGAAGTGCAATGGGTGCCCTTGGTGTTCCATTATCTTGATTAGTTTAGGGGGCACCTCATTTTCATATGTGATATTATTATGGTTGTTGGGTTTCTAATTTACATATGTATACTTTGGAGAAATGCGTTTGAACCTTTTGAGAGAAATAATAAAGCGAAGGCTACTTCGGTACCAGATTCAATTTGTTTGTTGGTTCTTAGGTTTTGTTTGTTCTTGAGATTTTAGGTACAACAGTCCATACGCGGGAGTGATTGCATGGTGTGCACGGATTTCTAATATATGAAAGTTTGTGTATGTCATACAGTCACTAAGATGTATGAATTGTATTATTGTGCATAATCGGTGGGCACTCATTATAGACTAACATTTTGGATATATTACTGTGCATAATGAGCGGGGAGCACAGACAATGCGCAGATGACTTGTCAATGTGTCGGGTCAGGCCCACGCTTTTCTCTGACCCAGCTTGAACCAGTTGAAAACCCTCTATTTTCTTTGATTTTAGATAAAAAGTATCGGGCCGAAGTGGACCTAATCCAATTTTTGCTCGACCTAAAAGGTAAAGCTTATGTGGCTGACCCAGTAAAAAAAACTCGGGTATAAGGTCACAGCCCTAATTGTCAACCGTGTAGTGCTTAGTCCCTAGACAGGCAAATCAATTCTTTCTTACATGCAACTGTGAATGATTGAACGCACAAATTTAGTATTAACTGTTAACTCTACTTAAAATAAAATGACTGATGGATGAAGTATAACTATACTCTTATCATTTCCATTGAATCGAATATAACTATATTCCGTTAATTAACCATTTCAGATGCCATTAATGGTGTAAGCTTTATGTCAACATCAGCATCTTACTTTTTAGGGTAAATGGGGATAGAGCCATGAGCACTCCACCCACATTCCACATGATTTGGAGCAATTTAAGCCATCAAATTTTTAGCTCATATATATTTGAATTAGAGTTGATCAAAATTGGTGGTCATGAATTGCTCGTATATTGAGTTGGAGTTGATCAAAATTGGCAGTTATGAATTATTTGGTCAATGCACTCTTATATAGATCGATGTGCATGTTCTTTTACTGATCGATTGAAAGTGATCGAATTACGATTTTGTTATTTAGGCTCTAATATTTTTTTAACCGGTAGGTTTGAGGGGGATATCTCAAAATCGATTATTTCATGTTACATAAAATAAGGACAAACAAACGGAGCATCGTGCGACCAAGCGTTTACTTTGATTAAATCAACATTTTTATAACATAGCAGAAAATCTATTATACTATATGGCAAGGAATGTTGGGCTACTAAATATTAATATAAAAAAAAATGCATAGGACTGAAAAGTATATGTTAATACTGATGTATTTAGTAGCAAATGGTTAAAATTAAGACCATATATATATTATGAAATTTAAGAGTGACATCTAATAAGGCAATAATCCGGTCGAAATTGATTGACTGATTTTGTATTCAACTCGATTTGTAATGAAAATGATGTACATCAAAGATTCTCTACTATCTAATGGCCCAAACTATGGTTGAACATGAAATCAGGTTCAACTGATTGGACCTTACCATTGCCTCACCTAATAAAGGAAAATTGATGGAATACTATTTGAGGTGATTTGGACATACCTATTAAATACTAGAAACAGACCTTCCATGAAAATTGAGCCGCTATAAATACAAAAATATAATAGAAAATAAATGGGTGAAATCTTGAATGAAAGCCGTGATAAATGACGTATAGATGGATTGCATAATTATAAAGAACTTAATTTTGAACTTAAACATGTGGACGAAAAAGATTTGCAAAGCTATTGCAAATAAATGCCATGAGGCTCTAACGATAATGATTATAAGAATGTGAATAGCTGGTTTTAGGCAATATTATACTTATGGTGATACATTATCTCAAAATATATATGTATATATATATATATATATATGAAAAGGAGAAAATTAGTTCGGGCGTAAAATTATCTTTACGTCAGTTGATAAGGGTGCGACACATAACATCTTTTTGTGAATTGATTGGTGAAATTAAAATTATTTTACTAACTAAGGTTATATTTTTAAAATATTTTAAAAGTTAAATATATTTTTAGTCATCATTCTTGACTTTTTTAGAAATTTTTTTAAAGCTTCTTTCTTTTTTTCTCTTCTCTTTATTTTTCTAACAAAGTATCATATTTACTTTTTAAGGAATTTACTTTTTCAGGTATATTTTACTCAAAAAAAATATGAGTGATCAATAGCACCGGCACTAACATCTCGGCAAAGAAGCACCGACGCTTTGATTTAAAAAAAATAAAATATTTATTATTTATTTTTTTATGAGGCGCTACCACTTCGAAAAATTATTTTTTTATTTTTATTTTATTTTATTATATATATATATATATATATATATATATATATATATATATATATGGTGATACATGGTTGGTTGGTAATTGAACTCGTTAATAGATTAATCAAATATGCGGACCACGTGGGGTAAATCTAAGCTGCCATGAGATATGCATGTGCAAGCACTCATGTAGCTGCGTTCTACGTTTTAACATAAATTCTTAAAAAGAAAATATTTTGTAGTTTGTCCTATTGCTGCTTTTATCGTAAAATATATTTTTTAATCTTTAAGAGGATATTATATGTCAAAATCTGATATTTTATGACCCTACTTTATTTTATTTTTCAGTAAATGAGTGTTCAGGCCTCTTAGACCACTTAACTAATATTAAGGGCACCCGCGCATTCAAGTTAGCATGTGCCGGATCTAACAGCAGATATAAATCGTTAGGTTGGCTTAAGGAGGATTCAAGCTTTAAGTCTTTTGCTTCCTGAGGCTGGTACTATTGCGAGAAAGCTATAAAATTAATCAACGATTTTATGATGAATGATCAAATAAGAATATAAAATAAAAAGAAATCAAATATAATTATATAAAGGATAATATTTACGTGATTCAGCAATTTGCTTACGTCCCAGGTAACGATGATTTATTATATTAATTATTTCACAAAAATACAAGAACACTCAAGCCTTATCAAAGCTCTCAAAACTCTATATAGGTTTACCAAAGCTTTACAACTCTCTTATTCTTCTAAGAGTTTCCTCCTTATATAAAAGATACTAAATCCTACTTTTAATCAAAGAAAAACTAGTCAAATACGGAGTGTAAACGCAATTGGATCGTCGCGGGTTACTCGAGCGACCAGAACTTGAAAGTTTGCCTATAGGTTTAGTGCCCAACTCACTCAAGTAAGTTCAACCCGAGAAAACGCCCTCATGGGCGAAGCACCTCACTCGAGCGACCTACCTTAAGTTAGAGCCTAAACAACAATTCTCCACTTGACTCTAAGCTTCATCATGTACTATTTTCTCCGATCATCGCTAAACTCGTATCACCGTTGCCACCAGCACCCTAAGGGTGCTCAAACCTACTGAACGTTGATCAAATTCAAACAATGTTTAGACTTGACCACCAGTACCACTTTTGTCATCATATTCACAGGATTGTCCTTCGTACTCACCTTCTTCAAAGATATTTCGTCATCTTCGATTACTTTCCGTACGAAATGATACCCTATATCAATGTGTTTGGTACGAGCATGATATACGTAATTCTTTACTAAGTAAATAGCACTCTGGCTATCGCGGATCGAACACATCAACACTTTTCTGTGTGAACCCCAAATCACCAACTAGGCCCTCAAGTCATAATGTTTCTTTCACTACCTCTGTTACTATCATATACTTTACCTCCGTAGTAGGAAAAATCACTGTATCCTGTAAATAGCACTTTGGCTATCGCAGAACACATCAGCACTCTGGCTAAGTAAATAGCACTCCGACTATTGCAGAACACATCAACACTTTCCTGTGTGATCCTCAAATCACCAACTAGGCTTTAAAGTCATAATGTTTCTTTCACTTACTCTGGTACTGTCATATACTTTACCTCTATAGTAGATAAAATCATTGAATTCTGTAATATCGACGTCCAGCTAATAGAACTACCTAATAGCGTAAACATATCACGTTGTAGATCGATGTTTATCCAAACCACCCGCGTAATCTGAATCTACATAACTGCATAACTAATGATCTGTACTACTGCAAAAAACTAACCCGACATCCATGGTACCGTGTATGTACCTACCCATAATCCATTTCACAGTTTGATCTGTGTCGAAATATGACTATATTTCGCACCCTAATACCAACATTTGGCCTTTCGATGAAGGCATTCTGATGATTGTTGTGCAGTTTTAGTGATTTCAGGTGTTCATGACCGTTGGATCTTGCAAATACATAAAAGAGCATAATTAAGGACAATATGGGAGCATTGGACCAAAGGGCCAACAGAAACACAAAAATCCGTGAAAAGAATTGATTGGTCCAGCCACAAACAAGAGAATAGATATGTCACATGTCAAACTTAATTGATCGAAATTTATAAATCAATCGATAAATATGTCACAACTGTTTCCCTCATAAATTCAAATTTGAACTCAAGCGATTGAGATTTAGATTTCAATCGATTGAGATTTAAATTCAAATAAGTCCGTCAAAATACAAATTTTGAATTCAATCGATTGACCTATATATGGAAAATCTTCCATCCGAGCCCTATATAAATAGAGCAGTGTTTAGGGTTTGGACATGCTTTTTTTAGGGGCCTTCTTGGTCAACTTTCTTAATCTTTTTCTTAGATTTTTTTTTTTATTTTTAGTATTTAGTTTTAATTTATGATAATTAGTTTGTAATTAGGAACCAAAGCTTTGTAAGGTTTCAGATCTTTTCCTAAAAGATCCGAATATTTGATAAATTAAAGAACATGTTTGATGATTTTGGATTTGTGTCTTGCGTGTGAATCAGAGATAAACGACTAAAACCGTTTATTCAAGGAGGAAGCGACCCCGAGATAAGTAGTTAATTTATTTTCATTCAATAATTTCTTTTTATAAATATTGAATCATACGACTTTCAGGCCGTACGATTGGATCTTAATGTTGTGATTTTGAATTTTGAGATACGTTATGCTTTTTACATGATTCATATCGCATTAATAGGCTGAGTCATAGTTTTTAGATAGGGTATGCTGGATTAATGATCACATTCTTTTTTAATCATTTTGCTTGTAATAAAATGAGGGTTAATATTTGTATTCATTGTCATAATTATTGAATCGTACGGGTTTTAGGCCGTACGATTAAATCTTAATGTTGTGATTTCAAATTTTGAGATACCCTATGCTTTTTACATTATTTATACCACATTAATAAACTGAGTCATAGTTTTTAGATAGGGTATGCTGGATCAACAATCACACTCTTTACAATTCATTTTTCTTATAGATAAATGATAGTATTTAATTTGACATGGAAATGTATGATTGATTGTTCGCAGAAAAAATACAAATCTAAGGTTAGCGGACTCCTTGATTATCTTTTTATCGTTGTTTGATTTTTTTATTGTTTTTCTTGCTTAAGCTTTGTTTAGATCTTTTTATTTTTATGTTTGTATAGTTGTTAATTTTTATCGTGACAAGGATCTCGCCTTTGGTACTTCCTTAGGTTTGTTTGACGCTTTTAGAAATTAATTAAATTTTACGCTTTCCTGTCGGTTTGACACCCTTGATTTTTTCGTGTTATGATAGATCTTGTACACTTGCAATGATATAATTTAAAATCGATCAAGTTTTTGGCACCGCTGCCGAGGAAGCATTAGAATTTAATTAATTTTTATGAGTGTTTAGTTTTGTTTTTTTTTTTAAAAAATCTTCTAGGATTTTTTTAGATTTGTAGGAGTTTTTTTCAGATTTTGAAATTTGAATTTTGAATTTTGATTTTGAAATTTGAGATTTGAATTTTGAAATTTAAATTTTGATTTTGGTTTTGAATTAGTAGGATTTTATTTTCTTTCATTCTTTTCTTGTGTAGAATTTGTAGGATTTTCTTTTCTTTATTTCTTTTGCTATTTTTAGGATTTCTAAGATCTTTTAGAATTTTTAGAATTTTTAGGATCTATAGGATTTTCTTTTAATTTATTGCCTTTTAGGAGTTATAGGATTGGTAAGATTTTATTTCTTTCATTTCTTTTTTTTTATAAGATTTTTGTTAAGATTTGGGGGATTTGTAGGTTTTCTTTTAGATTTTAAAATTTCTATTTTAAATTTGAAATTTGAATTTGAATTTTGAATTTTGAATTTTGAATTTTAAATACGAATTTGAAATTTTAAAATTTGAATTTGAATTTTGAATTTTAAATTTTAAATTTGAATTTTAAATTTGAATTTTGAATTTGAATTTGAAGTTAAAATTTGATTTTTAAATTTGAATTTTGAATTTGAAATTTGAAATTTGAATTTGAATTTGAAATTCGAATTTTGAATTTTGAATTTGAATTTTAAATGTGAATTTGAAATTTGAAAAATAAAAATAAAAATAATTAATTTAAATTAAATTAAATTTGAAATTTAAAAAAAAAAAATGAATTGTGAATTTGAATTTTGAATTTCAAATCTTGATTTTGATTTTTAACTTTTGATTTTGATTTTGAATTTGAATTTTGAATTTGAATTTTGAATTTTGATTTCTATTTTGAAAATTAAATTTGAAATTTGAAATTGTAAAATTGAAATTTGATTTTGATTTTGATTTTGAATTTTTGAAAATTTTAATTTTTAGGATTTTTAGGATTTGTAGGTTTCTTAAAGATTATTTCCTTTTAGTTTAGTTGTGTTAGTAATTTTCTAATTCTAGTTTATTACCTTTTGTAGGATTTCTAGTTTAGGATTTTATATTTTTTTAAGATTTGGTTTATTGTCTTTTAGATTATTTGTATTAGTAGTTTTCTAATTATAGTTTACTTGTCAGATTTGGAGATCGAGGTCCGAGTCTACCAAAGCTTCGAAAGGGACACCCGCAAGAGGCCAAGGTACGCACATTTGTTTCTAGATTTAGTTAGCTTTTTGTAGTTGTATTTTCATTTATTAGTTTATGCGATATGGAGTTTCCTACAAATTTGATGTCCCCATCTATTGATGAATTTAATTATGGGACTCTATATCAAAATTGGAAAGAATGTGAGGGGAATGATCATAATTGGTGGAAATCAAATCAGGGTCGCGAATTAAATCAGTCTTATATGTAAAAAATTTCAGACCATCCCTGATTTGACCCACAATATTCAAAATTCCCATGGGATGAATATGGGGAGAATGATCCTAATTGGTGGGAACTAAATTAGGGTTGTGATTTAAATCAGGCTTATATGCAAAAAATTTAGACTAACCTCAGTTTGGCCCACAATACTCACAATCCCAATTGAGTCCCGATTTTGAAGACCGAATCTTAACTATGTGGTCTGATTTTCATGACCAGATGTTAACTATGATGAAAGAAACACTCCAATCCCAAATGGACCAGTGGTTCGTTGTCATGGCTAGGAAAGCAGATACCTTGCCTAGCCAACCTATAAGTGTCCTGCAAGACCAGGAGTTGGAAGGAGAAACTACCCCCGCCTATGAGCCTGATGTTGAAATTGTGACCCTTGAGAGCGGGCATAAGGTAGATTACAAGGAAGATGTTGTTGGCCCACATAATATTGAAACATTGGAAGATAGCCAACCAATTTGTGTTACTCCTCATATACCAAAAGAACAATTGCATAAGGAGGACACAAGTCTTTTTCTCGACTGAGGAGTCGAGCATTACTTATGAGGCACCTTATGTGCCCAGCGATCCATTTCTACAATGCTTCAACGAACCCTCAAGTCGATTGATTTTAAACAATGATTTATTCGGTGCGTTTAAATTACCAATACACACTAAAACCGAATGTTTCATGATTTATAGGGTGGATAGGTTTGTTGAAAGCCCACCCCTAAAAAGTATCACAACCTTAGGTGATGAAAAGGGCAACCAAAACATGCCAGATGAATGACCCTCTCTTGTTTCTCTCATCGCTTGAGGGTGGTCCGGCTGAAGACCACAAAATAAAAACTTAGCGCTTCTTGGGAGGCAACCCAAGTCCCTTGTAAATTATTGATTTAGGAATTTTATTTTCTTTTTATTAGATTTAATTAGTATGATTTTTATAAAAAAAACAAAATAACAAAATAATTAAAAATAAAAATTCGGTTATGTTTTTCTTCTTGAACTCTAAAAATCGCACACTGTTTGTCAGTCAATCGATTGATTTCACAGAATCAATCGATTGACTCTGAATTTTGTCTCGAATTATTAAACTTTGCCTTTTACTCTATTTCAATCGATTGATTGTTTAAATTCAATCGATTGACTAAGGAACAGAAAGTTGAGTTAAATTTTTCTCATTAGTTTACTTCAATTGATCGATTTATTTCAATCGATTGATAGAGTCCGACTTTTTTTCAATCGATTGATTTACTAACCTCTATCTATCGATTGAGGAGGTAAATTATCTAAATTTTTATTTCATGTTTTATAAAATAAAAATAAATAAAATAATTAAAAAAAAAAAAGGGGAAAGGAGGAGTGACCTTAGCTCTTCCCCCTGCCTCCTCCGCCCTTCCTCATTCGAAAGAAATGTTTTGATTATCCTATTGCTATTTTAATGTTTATGATTTTGTACAATGAGGACATAGCGCCACTTAGGTTTGGGGGTGGTGTGCTAAAATGTATGGTTTAAAATTTTACAGTAACCACATTTTATATGCACCTTCAATATCATTTTTTGAAAAAAAAAAAATTATCGTTGTTTTTTTTTGGCGTAATTTTCAAACTTTAGTCACTGATGCATGTAAAATTTTAATTTTTAAATATTCATGTTATGATAAAATTGTTGTTGTTTAGAATAATTAACTGCATTGTAAACATTTAAAGATTGGTTTGAAATTTATGCTTAGAAAAAAAAATTTATACTTTCACCATGCTTAGGTACGAAAATCAAAAGATTAGTTCAAATTTGAAATTTTAGGATTTTAAGAAAGACTAAACCCCGTGAGCTTTAGAACTTTTTCCTCGTTCTTGATGAGTGCTAAAATAAATTCGGAGTATCTTTGAAATTCGTGCTTAATTGTTGAAATCTCATACACTTTATCTCTGTTTGTTTATTTTGCATGCTTTATATCATTGCGCTAAAACTCATTGTGTTTAAACTGAAGACAAATAGACATTATTATCATCGTGAAAAGAAATGATCAAAGGCTATATTTGGCTCGTTTATGCCCAAAAATGCCTCACCTTATATTAATTTATCTTTTTGCACCCCCTTTGAGCCTTGATTGAAATTTTTTGTCCTAAATACTCCTTGTTGAACTATATTAACCATACCCCACACCAGTTTGAAAAAAAAAAAAAAAACTTCACCCTTCAATCTCTGATAAATTAGGAAAGAGGGATGAGAACAAGAGAGAAAGTGGAGAGTTATGACAATAATACTTACAAGGAGCATATGACTGAAAAATATGTGAATAAAAAGAGAGAGAAAAAGAAAAAAATATCTTTGTCCAATAGGTAGAGAAATGAGAAATATGTGAAAAAATTAGAAGGTGGTGTTAAAAAGGAAAAAAAAAAGAATGAATGAAAAGAAGGAGAAAAGTTGATAAAAAGAAAAAAAAATTCTGAAAAATCTGAGAAAGAAAGAGTGCAAAGTTAAAAAATCAAATTGTATTTCTTTTTTCGGTTTCTCAGAGAAATTTGATCCCCGATTTTCCTTTCTTTCATAACCTTCACCCGAACCCTATTACAACCATAGAAAAGACTTTCGTGATTCGATCTCGGTTAGTAAATGCCTTGTAGAGAGTGATGATGCAATGACTATGGTGGTTGGTGTAACGTACTTATGATACAAATATCTTTCCTTATGAGATTGCTTTTAAAATTCTTTGATGCACCGTCTTTCTTATATCATGTGAGATTTTTCTAATTCGTGTTATAACTCCATCTCACATATGGATGAAAATATAAACCATTCATCAGAGCGATTTTGTTTTGAGTGTATACCTAAGGTGATGATAGAGTCAAGACTTGGGATCCAATAATTCCTCGTTTGGATTATTCCGGCGAATAGAACGATTTAAACATTGGCATATGCACACACGACACTTTAGGCATGAATAAAAATTGGTCTAAAGATTGGAGCATTGGGTTAATTGGAATAAGCAACAGTGAAATTATCATAGCATCAGTATTTGAGAATGAATATTTGCATGCTAAAATGATTATTGGTTTTTGATTTTAAAGGTATATATATTATATAAACCGATTTTTGAAAATTCTTTTATCAATGGTTTTGAAAATTATTTTTGAAAGTTTGTGGGTGTCTTCACTGAAAACTCTCAAGAGACACAACTCCTCCACTAGGGATCACCTAAGGGTTTAAAGGCTTATTGCATATGCTAAATGCAATCGTGCTCTCTACGAAAGTGGCATTTAATTTTTTTTTTAGAATATTAGTTTTATTTTCTTTGACTTATTATCATTCTCTTTGCTCGAGGACTAGCAAAGTGTATGTTTGGGAGTGTGATCTGTGTCGAAATATGACCATATTTCACACCCTAATACTAACATTTGGCCTTCCGATGAAGGAATTCTAATGGCTGTTATGCAGTTTTAGTGGTTTCAAGTGTTCGTGATCGTTGGATCTTGCAAATGCATAAAAGAGCATAATTAAAGACAATATGGGAGCATTAGACCAAAGGGCCAACATAAATACCAAAATCCGTAAAAAAAATTGATTGGTTCAGCCACAAATAAGAGAATGGATATGTCACATGTCAGACTGAATTGATTGAAATTTATAAATCAATCGATTAAGTTGGATGACAACTATTTCCCTCATAAATTTAAATTTGAACTCAATCGATTGAGATTTAGATTTCAATCGATTGAGATTTAAATTCAAATAAGTCCGCCAAAATACAAATTTTTAATTCAATCGATTGAATCTTGAAATTCAATCAATTGACCTATATATGGAAACTCTTTCATCCGAACCCTATATAAACAGAGCAATGTTTAGGGTTTGGGCTTGCTTCTTTGAGGGGCCTTTTTGACCAATTTTCTTAATCTTTTTCTTAGATTTTTTTTTTTTTTTTTTTAGTACTTAGTTTTAATTTATGATAATTAGTTTATAATTAGGAACCAAAGCTTTGTAAGGTTTTGGATATTTTTCTAAAAGATCCGAACATTTGATAAATTAAAGAACGTATTTGATAGTTTTGGATCTGTGCCTTGCGTGTGGATCGGAAATGAACGGCTAAAATCGTTCATTCAAGGAGGAAGCGACCCCTAGATAAATAGTTAATTTATTTTTATTCAATCATTTCTTTTTATAAATATTGATTCGTACGACTTTCAGATCGTATGATTGGATCTTAATATTGTGATTTCGAATTTTGATATACGCTATGCTTTTTACATGATTCATACCGCATTAATAGGCTGAATCATAGTTTTTAGATAGGGTATGCCGAATCAATAATCACATTCTTTTCGAATCATTTTGCTTGTAGTAAAATGAGGGTTAATATTTATATTTATTATCATAATTATTGAATCGTACGGCTTTCAGGTCGTACGATTGGATCTTAATATTGTGATTTTGAATTTTGAGATACGCTATACTTTTTATATGATTCATACCGCATTAATAGGCTGAATGATAGTGTTTAGATAGGATATACCGGATCAATAATCACACTCTTTATAATTTATTTTTCTTGTAGATAAATGATGGTATATAATTTGACATGGAAATGTGTGATTGATTGTTGGTTGAAAAATTACAAATTCAGGGTTAGCGAACTCCTTGATCATCTTTTCATTATTGTTTAATTTTTTATTATTTTTCTTGCTTAAGCTTTGTTTAAATCTTTTTATTTTTATGTTTGTGTAGTTGTTAATTTTTATCGTGACAAAGATAGCCTTTGGTACTTTCTTAGGTTTGTTTGACGCTTTTAGAAATTAATTAAATTTTATGCTTCCTTGTGGGTTCGACACCCTTGATTTCACCGTGTTATGATAAATCTTATGCACTTGCAAGGGTACAATTTAAAATCAATCACCGCCTACCATTACTTTTTGCTCGGATTAGCCATATTCATACTAACCACGCTAACGACATATGAAATATGCGACCGAGTGCACATCATAGCGTACATCAAGCTACCAACCGCACTCGCATAGAGAATACGAGTCATATACTAACGCTCATCATCCGTAGTAAGAGACATGTTAACCGAAAGATGAAAGTGAGTTGCCAATGGAGTACTCACCGCCTTTGAATTCTCTATCTCATACCGTGAGAGTACCTTCTCCAAATAATTCTTCTGTGTCCAACACAACTATCATTTCTTTTTGTCTCTTTGAATATTTATCTCAAGAATCTTTCTTGCTATGTCAAGATCTTTTAATTCAAACTTCATACAAAGTTAAAATTTTAACTTGTTGATCTTCACCATGCTCTTTGCAGCTATGAGCATGTCATCAATAAATAAGAGAAGATAAATATACGAGCCATCTGCTAGACTTTTGAAGTAAACACAGTTGTCGTATTTACTTTGAATATAATTTTAACCCACCATGGATGTGTACCTCTTGTACCACTGTCTCGGCAACTGCTTCAACCCATACAAGGAATTCTTCAATTTGTACACTAGCCTCTCCCTTCTCCAGGAGAGTTGAACACTTCAAGTTGGTTCATAAAGATCTTCCCCTCCAAGTCACCATATAGAAATATCATTTCACATCGAGTTACTCTAACTCTAACTACAATTGTGCTACAATTGACAATAAAATCCTGATTGAGGTGTGTTTCACAACCGTAAAAAAATACTTTATTGTAATTAATGTCTTCTTTTTGCACATAGTTTTTTGCTATCAATCGTGTCTTATACCACTACTTTCTGGATAATCATTTTTCTTCTTATAAACCCACTTACACTCAATCGCTCTCTCATCCTTAGGTAACTCTATTAGTTTCCAAGTTTAATTCTTATAAAGAGAATTCATCTTTTCACCTAATGCAACCTTTCATTCTAATGCACATCTTCCACTGATTGCATCCTTGAATGAAGACGATTCACTGTCATCCAACATCAATGTATAAGATACTATATCCTCATAATCGTAGCGAATTGGTGCTCTAACATTCCTTTTGAATTTTCCACCCGCTAATAATTGCTTCGGCTCTCTCTCAACTGTTTCTATACTTGAAATTTCTATACCCTTTTCTGATGTAGTAACTGTAGGAGTTTATAACTCCACCTCAAATTGATCTTTTACACCTCTCCAATTTTCATACTCTGTTTATTAGAAGTTCGCATAACAGATTCATCAAAAGTCATAGTTCTGTTGATCGTTACCTTATTCTGTTCGGGACACCATAACTAGTATCCTTTCACGCCATCTACATACCCTAAGAAAGTCGACTTCTTAGCTCTTGGGTCAATTTTACTATCTCTAACATGTTAGTAAGCTGCGTAACCAAAGACCTCAATATACTATAATCTGCAGGCTTCCCTGACCACATCTCAATCCGAGTCTTGCACTTTATTGCTCTCTTTACTAAATAGCACATCGTACTGATTGCCTCAGTCCAGAACTATCAACCCAATCTCGAATTGGATAACATACATCTTGCATTTTCAAGTAGAATTCTATTCATGTGTTCTGCTATCTCATTATATTGCAATGCATTCTCCATTGTGAAGTGCTTAGCAATACCGTTCTCTTCACAGAACTCCTGAAACTGTCCACTGGTGTACTCACCACCATTATCGCTTGACCTCTCTTCCAGTCTGATTCTCAAATAATATTTTTCACCTCTAAAAAGATTTTTAACACCTTATCCTTACTCTTCATAATATAGATCTATATGTACCGGGAGTAATCGTCGATGAAAGAGATGAAGTTCCTGACACCACCTCTAGAAGGAACATTTGAAGGTCCCATTACATATGGATGTATATAATATAGTGTCTTTTATAGTGTGAACTGATGTGTTAAACTTAACCCTACACTATTTTTTAATGCTCACAAAAGTTAACCTTCTCAGCCTTTATACCTTTCAACAAGCCATGCTTGCTCAACTCTGTCATCTCTCTTTCTGACATGTGCCCTAGGGGCATGTACCATAGCTGTGTAGAGGATAAGCTACTATCTTCTGACGTAGATACCGTCGCTCCACCTGTCACTGTATTCCCTGATAGAAAGTAAAGATTCTCAACCTTTTTTCGCTTTCATCACAACCAGGGATCCATTTATCACCTCAAAACTCTACCTTGAGCTGTAAACTTGAGCTCATTGGAGTCTAGTGTATCAAGCGATACAAGGTTCTTCTTCAGTTCTAGAACATGATGTACATCGATCAATGTTATCACAACCCCATCGTACATCTTTATTCTAATACTCCCCTTTCAAACTATTTTACAGGCCATATTATTACCCATCAAAACCGTTCCATCACCCATCTCTTTATAAGACGTGAACCAGTCCCTATTTGGACACATGTAGTAGGAGAACCCTGAATCAAGTATCCACACATTCTGTTAGTATTTATCATAAATCACTAACAATGCGTTTTCATCATCATCCAAAGCTTGTTCGGCTATACTAGCCTCATCAACAACTACCCCTTCATATTTCTTATATTGAACATCATTCATCTTAGCTTGTAACTTAGGACAATGCCTTCTGATGTGACCATTCTTGTTACACTTGAAGCATTTTACATTCTTTTTATTTATGAATTTATATCTGAACTTTGATCTACCCCTTTTAGACTTACGGTCTTCTGAACTCCCCTAAACAAACAAGTCATGTACTTATATATCACTATCTGAGTCTTTCTTCCTCATATCATTACAAAGCAGTGTTGTTGCAACCGCCTCCAGTTCAATCGTCTCCTTCCCATAGAGTAGTGTAATAATTACGTGCTCATAGGAATCAAGGAGGAAAGACAAAAGCAATAGTAATTTGTCTTCATTATTAACCTCTTTTCGAATATTTAATAATTCATATATTATTCTATTGAATTCATTAAGATGTTCTTTGCGAGGGGTAACTTGCTTCATGTGTAATTTATACAGTTGCTTCTTGAGATATAAACAACTCGTCAGAGATTTCGTCATGTAGAGACTTTCCAATTTAGCCCATAGTGCGACTGCCAATTTCTCCCGCATCACGTTATACGTAATCTCTTTCGCTAGACATAGTCAGCTCGTACTATACGCTTGAAATTCAATTTCTTCTCAATCACCATCGGATATATCCGTCGGCTTACCCGCAAGGCTTCTTAATGCCTTGTACAGCCCTTATTGAATCAAGATATCTCTGACTTATAATTGCCACAAGCCAAAATTAATCTTTCGGTCGAATTTCTCAACCTTCAACTTCGCGTTTGAAACTATTACGGACTTCGATGTTATCTCCGATCTTAGAACATAAACCTAATAACTTTGATACCAATTTGTTGCGCATAAACTCTCAAATTAACCAACGATCTCACGATGAACAATCAAATAAGAATGCAAAATAAAAGAAAATCAAACACAATCATACAAGAGACAATATTTATGTGATTTAGAAATTTGCCTACATCCACGGACAACGATGATTCACTATATTGATGACTCTAAAAGAATACGAGAACACTCAAGCCTCACCAAAAGCCCTCTACAAACCCTAGATAGGTTTACCAAAGCTTTATAATAATATCTCAACTCTTTTATTCATATAAGAGTTTTCTCCTTATATAGAATACATTAAATTCTAATTCTAATCGAAGAGAAACTAGCAGGCAAATACGGAGTCTAAAGGCAATTGGGTTGTCGTGGGTTGCTCGAGTGAGAACCAAAGTCGCTCAGGTGACTAGAACCCGAAAGTTTGCCCATAGGTTTAGTGCCAAACTTGCTCAACTGAGTTTCAACCTGAGAAAACCCCCTCATGGGCGAAGCACCTCGCTCGAGCGACCTACCTTAAGTTAGAGCCTAAACAACAGGTACCTGGCTACCACACCAAATCCCTTGATTTTTGCATGTGACACCTTTTAATTATGACTTTGATTATGTAAAATTGACTAGAATGCTGATAAATTCAAGAAGGATTCAAGAAAAACCTAAATAATTTAGGGAATTATAAAAAATATTTAAAGAAAATAAAAATATATCTTTACCTCTTTAAAGTTAAAAATTAAAATAAATATATTACATGAATCACATGCATTACATCTTCACAATCATTTAAAAAAAAAAAAAAAAATTAAAGCATATTTCACAATTGTAAAAATCTGGAAAAAATTTAAAAATTGTCAATTCGACTGATTTGTCTGTAAAAATTTTCGTAGACTGCCTATTTAAAGAATTTTCTTAACATCTTCTATAAGAAGAATCTCTTATATATTTTCAGGAGTTAAATGAGGGCTTGAGTGCCAACACTAGACGTACCGGAACACCAGCCATGGTGCTTGGGCTAGTGCACTAGCTTCATATGGGGGTAGTGGGTAGGCAGAAGTTAGGTTGGTAGAGGTTTGGACATATGCCTACTACCCACTTCAAACCGTTTGGTTGTTGGCTTACTTGGAAGATGTACGATGATACCACTTTGAGGTTACAGGTTTAGGGCTATATACAAGTCCAACCGATTGACCAAAAGTAAGAGACCTGAGTTTGAATCCCCTCCCCCACTTAAGGCCACCCTAGGGATTTATATCTTATGCTGACCCAACATGTGCTGAATTTGGGGTGCGCATGTGCCCCTGGGATTAGGCGGGTGCTCTAAAAGGCCCGGATACCCAAATTATCAAAAAAAACAAAAAAAATTTCATAGCCATTGGATGTAAGGAAATTTTAACTTTAACCTAATAAGTGGACATTCAAAAGAGGATCCCTTGAATTATAAAATCAGTTGAACACCCCTTAAGATTCAGCCAGCGGGACTTGACCAGAACACTTGAATTTAGAAGCCTTGAACATAAGGGATTTTCACATGAAATTACTTTTACATCAGAACTACGAAATGGGAGGGTGCCATGTTGAACCATAGTCACAAAAATTGCTAAATTTTTTTAAAATTCGTGAATTAATGAATTTTTAAGGTTCTTCAAATTATTCGCGAATTTTTAAAAACTTGTGTGATTTTAAAAATCTGAGAATAATTCAAGAATAATTCTCAAATTTTAAAAAAATAAAATTATTTTTAATATTTTTCAAAAAAATTTGTACTTTAAATTTTTAATTTTTTTCTCTCTAATTTTCCTTCGAATATTTCCCCGAACTTGCCGGATTTTGACCTCACCGATTTTTCCTCGGGATTTCCCCAAACTATGTGCTGAACCCAGTTAGTTTTCCACTTAACCATTCCCCCTACAATTTGAATCTCAAATGATCCAAGAGAGAGAGAGAGGATATAACACAACCTTGATATGACTATCGTACTTAATTCACTCACTCACCTAATGAATTGTGAATTGAATGCATCGAATCGAATTCAGCATAACAAGTGAATTGTCGAATTAATCCCTGCGAATTGGATTCATTTAAAGTTTTAAAAGCATATAGAGATTATTTGAACTTACTATTTTATGTAATTAATAAATAATTTTAAAACTCATCCTACCTCAACGAATTGGATTCATTTAAAACTAACGAATTGGAAACTTGGGAACCCGAATTCAAATAAAGCGAATCAACGAACTAAGTAACTATGAATATGACAAGTTTAATACCAGCCCAACTAACACATTGTTTGCGTGTGATGCGCCGGCCCAGCTCTCAAGGTCAGCTAGCCGGGTTCGAGCCCAATATTTTTTTAACCTAAACGATAAAGAAATAGGCACCTCTAATTACCCCCATTAAAATAGTGTAAAAAACTATTTACTGCTTTGAATCAGGCGATAGAGATTGTTTTTATTTCAATCTTCCACACAATGGATCTCGAAATCATAGGTATATTATCAAACGGTCCGATTGTTTTTGGATGTGTGCCATATGGAATCAAAATCTGGCCATTTGATGGTTGTGTAGAAAATTGGGATAAAAAATGATCTTTATCTCTTGTAAATGGTTTCCGGTGTTAGTCGGTGCAAATAGACATACCAAAATAAAGTGTGATCCAATTTTATTTTGAGTACCTTTAAGTTCACCCACATTGAAACTCATTGACTGCTCTGAATCAGAAGATGGAGATTTATTTTCATCCCCATCTTTCATGCAATGGATGATGGATCTTGGGATCATGGGCATACCATCAAACAATTAGTTTTTTATTTCACATGGCACACATTCCAAAAAAATGACCTTGAAATTATGTATGAGTGTGATGAGTTTCACGTGATGTTAAGGTTCTTGTTTTGGATGTGTGCTACATGAAATAAAAATAAACCGCCAGATGGTTCGCCCATGATCTCAAGATCCATCGTGTGAAAGATTGGGACAAAAAATAAGCTCCATAGTCTGATTCAAAGTAGACAGTGAGTTTTCAACGTGGGTGAACTCGAAGATTCAGCAGGTGAATTTAAAGGTGCCCATTGTTTTTAGGACCTCCGCCCAGCCAACTTGAGCATCTTTTTGTTTAGAATTTATATGTGTTCAGTACTGTAGAATAAGGTTTATTCCCCAACAATTATAGTTTGACTCTAACTTGGAGAGTTTGAATTATAGTTTGACTCTAACATGGAGAGCTTGAATTATAGTTGTACTCTAACTTAGAGGTTGACTCTAACTATGTGGTGAAGCTTAGAGCCAGGTACTGAATTATAGTTTGACTCTAACTGGCGATGGCCCAGTTACGTTCTAACTCTATATATGGTTAGATTAGAAGTAGGATTTGTAACTTTTATATAAAGGGCCTTTGAGAGATAGTTTAGAATAGAGCTTAGAGAGCTTTTAAGAGAGAGTTTTCAAGAGAGAAATTGTGGTGAATACTTTGAGAGGTAAGGTATTGAAGAATTGCTTGGGGATTGAAGATCCGATTGAAGCTATTCTTATGTCGAAATCGTTACTATATTTCGAAAGATCTCTTCTCTGTTCTTTGAAGGACAATGTCCTTGGTTTAATAGTGGTTTTACTGTTGAAGATCGTGTTTGATCTTGTTTGAGAGTACACTAGAGAGAAGAGAGTGTGCATTGTAAACATTCATAAATAGTGCATATACTCCCATGGATGTAGCCTTCGATTGAGTGAACCACGTAAATCTTTTGTGTTGTGTGTGATTGTTCTATACGCCTTCTTATCTTTCCGTATTTATCACGATCGGGAGTTCAATAGAGTGGATAGAATTCCTAACAAGTGTTGTCAAAGCCAGGTTTACGCTACAATGGCGATGAAGGTCTCGAATGCACGATTTGAGGTAGAGAAGTTTTCAAGGAAGAATAACTTCCCTTTGTGGCAAGTCAAGGTCACAGATCTCCTTGTCTAACAAGGTCTTGATGATGCTCTACTTGGAAAGGAGATAGGAAAGAAGGTAGAGATGTCCGATGAAGAGTAAAACTTTATTGATAAGAGATCCGAGCACTATCCGATTGTGCTTGTTCGATGAAGTTTTGTATAATATTCTTCACGAGAAGACAACCGTGGACCTGTGAAAGAAGATGAAATCTTTCTACATGACAAAGCCGTTGTCAAAGAGACTCTTCATGAAGAAGTAACTTTACACCCTTCGTATGAAGGATGGTACGCGTATTCATGACCATTTTAATTCGTTTAATAAAATAGTTAGTGAACTATTGAGCATTGAGGTGAAACTTAAAAAAGATCTTACACTTCTCTTGCTCACCTCATTGCCACCATCTTATGAGCACCTTATTACTATATTAGTTTATGATAAAGATACTATTATCGTCAAAGAGGTGACTGCTGCACTTCTTTCTTACAAATTGAGAAAATAGCTCAAATCTAACTTCAAAGGGATTGGTCTCTTGAGCTAAAGGGGTTAGAACCATGATCGTAAAAGAGACAAATCTAGAGGAGATAATAAATCAACGAGAGGAAATACTAGGTCCAAATCTAAAGATCACAAAAATGATATTATTTGTTACTTCTGTAAGCAATCTGAACATATTCACAAATATTGCAAGCAGAGATTGAATAAAGATAAGGGTGATGAAGGGATTTCGCAACAGGCCAGTGTTGCTAAGTCAGATACCGGTAAAGACCTATTGTGTGCAATGTTATGCTCCAGTCAATTTGATGGTAGATGGATCCTAGATTTAGTGGCATTGTATCACATGTGTCCGTACAAGGATTGGTTTGACCAGTATAAGGAAGTCAATGGTGAGACGATTTTGGTGAGGAATGATAGTGTATGTGAAGCAGTGGGTATTGATTCTTTCAGAACCAGATGTTTGATGGTTGTGTTCGCACTCTTAATGAGGTTAAGCATGTGCATAATCTAAAGAAAAATCTGATCTCATTGGGGGCATTGGATGAGACAAGATATCGAGTCATCTTAGAATTCGGTAAACTAAAGGTCGTACGTGGTGTTATGACCTTGATGAAAGGTGAAAAGACGGAGAATCTGTATACTCTCGTAGGTAATACAATCAGTGGCAATGGTATTACAGCTACGAAAGATTCCAAGAATCTCTCATATTCATGGAACAAGAGGCTTCGTCACATGAGTGAACATGAGTTGTCAGAGCTCATAAATAATAAGGTAATTTCTGACATCTAAACTTATAAGCTGAATTTTTTTGAAGATTACATGTTCAGAAAGCAGAAGAAAGTCAATTTCTCCATAAGAAAGCATACTTCGAAGGGGTTGATTAATTACATATATTCAGATGTATGGGGACCGACTAAAGTCACTTTGGGAGGTGGAGCTAATTACTTTGTGTCATTCACAGATGACGCTCCAGAAAAGTTTGGGTGTATCCGATTAAAATAAGTTGGATGAGTTTCATAAATTCAAGCAGTGGCAGAGTAAGGTTGAAAATCAGACAGACAAGAAAGTGAAGATTCTCAAATTAGATAATGGTTGGGAATACTTGTTATTAGAGTTTAAGGCTTACTGTAAAAATCAAGAGATTGTTACACTTAATAGTTCCTGAAAATTCTCAACAAAACGGCATGACAAAGAGGATGAATAGAATACTACTAGAAAAAATACGATGTATATTGAATCATTCCGACTTGAGTCATGGGTTCTGGGCAAAGGCAGTGAACACATCATATTACTTGATTAATCGATCGCCTTCAGCGGTATTGATTTATAAAACTATAGATGAGGTTTGGTATGGAAGACACGGGAATTATTCTCATTTGATGGTGTTTGGATGTGCGGCTTATGCATTACTTCAGGGAAGTGAACGATCCAAATTGGATCCAAAATCTAAAAAGTGTATCTTGATTGACTATGACGAAGGAGTCAAGGGTTATCGATTATAGGATACACAATCTCATAAAGTGATAGTTGAAAGAGATATTACTTTCAACGAAGATGAGTTTTCGATGAAAAAGATGAAAGACAAACCTCAGTCATCTGGTGAACCTCAGGTACAAGTTGATATTAAAAGATATGGACAGGATGAGAAAGATAATGAATCCTCTGAGATAGAGCATGATGGCACAATTTCTCAAGACTTGGAATCCTAGGTATCGGTTCTGGTTCAGGTTATATTGAGAAGGTCATAAAGGACGAAGGAACGCCCTAAAAAGTTTAAGGACATGGTTCCTTTAACACTTGCACTTATCACGGGGAATGGGAAACTAAGCACAGTTCCAGAATTGTAGAGCTTGAATTGTAGTTGGACTCAAACTTGGAGATTGACTCTAACTACATGGTGAAGCATAGAGTCAGGTGTTGAATTATAATTTGACTCTAACTGGCGATGGCTCAATTCCTTTCTAACTCTATATAAGGTTATATTAGAAGTAGGATTTGTGACTTCTATATAAAGGGCCTTTGAGAGAGAGTTTAGAATAGAGCTTAGAGATCTTTTAAGAGAAAGTTTTCAAGAGAGAAAACTATGGTGAATGCTTTGAGAGGCAAGGTATTGAAGATCCGATTGAAACTGTTCTTGTGTCAGAATCGTTACTATATTCCAGAAGATCTCTTCTATGTTCTTTGAAGGACAACGTCCTTAGTTTAACAGGGTTCTACTGTTAAAGATCGTGTTTGATCTTGTTTGAGAGTGCACTAGAGAAAAGAGAGTATATGCATTATAAACGTTCATAAATAGTGCATATACTCCCGTGGACGTAGCCCTCGTTTGAGTGAACCACATAAATCTTTTGTGTTGTGTGTAATTATTCTTTGCGCCTTCTTATCTTTCCGCATTCATCGCGATCGGGAGTTCGATAGAGTTGGTAGAATTCCTAACAGGTACACCGTACACGGGCTGTGTACTTGGTGCATTTTTTCACATGGAGCGAACCATTTCCGACGGCCATAGGAGGTGTGCGACTTAAGAGAAGATGTCTTCATATGAAACCTCTGCTTTTGTTACTTTTCTTCATTGTTATGGTTTAATTTGTCAGTGAAACGACGTGTGTTTATGAGGGATTCTACCAATCCAATCTTCGTAGGAGTAGAAAACGTGCACTAGGTCAACGGTGATTTTTTCTTTTTTTTTAAGGTTGTTTTATTATTATTAAAGAGTATAAAAGCTAACCTAATGCCTCAGAGAGTCCAAATAATACACTAAGTAGCACCCAAGCATTGCTATCTGGAAAATCAGACTTCCCGGAGAAAATCAGAATAGGTACTTGGGTGGCGTAGGAAACCCAAAAGAAAAGGAAAAAACCTACACCCGGAGGAAACCGGAATGTCTGAGAAAAGAGTCTCCAACAAATAAGAAATGGAAAATAAAAAACCCCAACAAAAAAATAACCACCTACAAAGAGTGAAAAAAAGATAATAGTTGTTTCACTTTGAAGCTTCTAATGTTGAAGAGAGAAGAGTTGCTTTTGTCATCCGCTATCGCCCAATTGCAAACAGTGATGATACTGTCATGAATGAGCCTCTTAGCATTAAAGGAAGAGTTGTTCCATTTGATGTTATTGCAAGATATCCAAATGTTCCAAAGGGGGGAAATATGGAGATGGTCCCATATCCATTTCTTGATACTCGTAGCATTGAATCGATCCCAGCCAGAAAGAAAACTAACTACGTTTTTATGTATGCAAGATGAGATACCGAGAGCTTTAAAGAAAATTCCCTAAATGGGAGATATTTTCTCACATGTAGGGAAGAGGTGCTCGATGTCTTCTTTAGCATAGCCACAAAAGAAACACTTCTGATCAATTTGCATGCCTCTTTTGATGAGATTGGAGATAGAAGGGATTTTGTTCCAGTAGACCGTCCACAGGAAGAAACTTATCTTAGTCGGGATACGGTAATCCCAGATGAAAGCCCAGTCCACAATACGGAGATTTGGATGCAATGATTTGAAAGAAGATTTAATGGAGAAGCTTCTATGATTACCATAGTTCCAAAACTCTGAGATCGTCACCATCCAGGCTAATTTAACATTATCCATGATATCAGAAAACAAGGAGTATTCGGCTATTTCAACATTGGTAAGTCTTCGTCTGAAACTGATAAGCCATTGGGTGGGATTTTTCAAACTAAAGGTATTACTTATTTTGATATTGGGAACAACGGCGATGTTGAATAAGTTTGGAAACATAGAAAGCAGCTTCGGTTCTCCTTCTAGCCATCTATCGGACCGTAAGTGAATATTATCCCCCTTACCGCAAATAAAAAAGATATTTTTTAGAAAATCTTCTCTCATGGATAGAATGCTTCTCCACGACCAAGAAGAGGCTATAAAATTTTTGTCATTGATTTTCCAATCATTTTGGCACATACGGTATTTATTGATGACAATTTCTTTCCACCAATTATCAGAATTGTCCCCCGGACTCTACTACCATTTCATAAGAAGTGTTTTATTCATATCCTCAATTGAATGAATACCGAGGCCGCCAGAGCATTTGGGCTTAGAGACCCTATCCCAAATTATAAGATGTATTTTTTTTTTCTCCGAGGTCATCCCAAAGAAAATTTCTCTCAAGCCTCTCAATTTCATTACAAATCTTGATGGGGCACTTGTAAAGCGAGAGAAAATATTTTGGAATAGCACTAAGAATAGATTGAATCAGAGTAAGTCTACCTCCTTTGGAGATTAACCACTCAATCTATTCTTAACCTTAGAAATAATCGAGTCCCATTCGGAGCTCTGTAGTTTACCAGTACCAATAGGAATGCCCAAGTATTTAAAAGGGAGATTGGCCTTATAAAAATTCGCGTCAGTAGCCTAAGATCTTAAGGTGATTTCATCAACATTTAGCCTATATATGTTAGATTTATCAAAGTTCACACATTAGTCGGAAACATCCTCGTAGATCTTAAGGTTGCAAACCTGAGATATCTGACTAGGATCGCCATTACACATGATAAGAGAGTCATTCGCATATTGAAGAAGGTTTACTCTGAAATCACTCCTCATATTTGAGAACCCCATAACCAATCCTTCAAAGTCTGCTTGTTGGAATAGGAGAGAAAGTCTTTCGCTCACGATATCAAAGAGGTATAGAGACAGAGGACATCCTTGTCTAAGACCCCTTGAAGCTTCAAAAAATTCGCATGCCTGAATCCCATTTGCTTCATCATCTAAAGGAGATAATCTCAGTTGTTGTCGTACACCTTTTCCATGTCTACTTTAATCAGAACACCTTTATGTTTGGATATATGCTTAGAGTGGACACACTCTTGACCAATAACAGCAAGATCAAGAATCTGTTTCCCTTTGATAAAAGCACCTTGTGTCTTAGAAATGACGAAGCCAATCACCTTTTTAATTTTGTTGGCTAGGATTTTAGCAATGATTTAATAGAGGTTGGTCACTAGAGAGATGGGTTTAAACCTCTTCATTTTCGCAGCTCCTTTCTCCTTCGAGATAAGAGTAATAAAAGTAAAATTTATAGATTTGTGGATAAATCCATCCCCCCAAAACTTATTAACCATAGTAATAACTGCAGCTTTAACAATATGCCAGAATTTGTAGTAGAAACCAAAAGTGAAACTGTCAGGACCAGGAGCACGATCAGCCTTGCAACCCTTTATAGCACTACGAATTTTTGCTTTAGAAAATGGGACTTATAGATGGTCGGCTTCAAAGCTATTGAGCTTTTTCGGTTGGATATTACGGAGTCTGGGATGATTAATATTGGTCTCTTTGAACATATTTGAATAGAACTCAATGACGATCTGAGCAATTTCCTCATTTTTAGAGAAGAGAACACCATCTTTGCGGATCGAAGAAATAGTATTTATCCTTCTTCTGTTATTTGCAAAAGCGTTAAAATAACAAGTATTGCGATCACCTTCTTTGAGCCACCGCACACTTGTTTTTTGTCTTCATTCATTCTCTTGGGTGGGGATGATATTTTCCAAATTAGCTTTAGATCTACCCTTTTTTATGATCTCATTAGTGGTTAAAGCCCTCGTTTCTTCAATCTTATCAATAGCTTCTATTTCAACAAAAAAGTTTGATTTGATAGCCTTAACTTTGGTGATTCTCATTTTATTCTAAATGGAGATTACTGTTTTTAACTTGCAGAAAATGGCTGAAGTGGAGTAGCTAGTGGTAGATACTTCGAACCACCAATTGGGTACTAGATTGACGAAATCAAGGTCTTCTAACCAATGATTGAAGAAGCAGAATAGAGCAAGACCCCAGGCGATGCCTTTTAAATTGAATAGTATGGGGTTGTGGTCGGAGGTGACACGAGTGATAGCTTTGCAATTCACTGTGGGATAGAGGGCATCAAACTCGACATTAATTAAAAAATGATCCAACCAGTAAAGTGTCGGAAGGCTTCTTCCATTCATCCATGTAAATTGAGCCCTCGCCATTGGGATATCGATTAGCTCCGATGTATTAATGAATTCTGAAAAGTTTCTCATAGACGGAGAAGATTTAATGTTGCTAGATCTCTCACTAGGATGAGCTATGACATTGAAATTGCAACAGACAAGCTACTATCCATTGTTTAAGACTTTCCACCGGTATAAATCCTCCCAAAACTTAAAATCTGCACCTCGAACGCAAGGATCATAAATAGCCGTGAGAAGAAATATTCACCATTTCAAAATATTCACCGGGGTATTCGATCAAGAAGAAGACATAAGAGGCAAATACATCGCTTTGATAACAAATCTCCACTGCTCTAATATAATAAATCTCCACCAATCTAAAAAAATCACCATCATTCTGATAATAAATCTCCACCGTTCAGATAACCAATCCTCACCGCTCACATAGCTCAATGAATTGTAATTTAACATTATAAATTTATTTTATAGTGTGCATTCTAGTTGAGTTGGTTAGTATACTATGTTAATTTAAAAGAATCACATGATATAGAGGATGTTTCGTGCCGATCTGAAACACCAAAACAAATGTGATCGAAAAGCTCGATCACCGTCCATACCAAACTCCTGTCATCGCCGAACTGATTTAACCCTCATAACAAACTCCGGCACCAGTGTCGGAGACACGAGAAAACTGTACGAAAATTCACAAATAAGGGTAAGTCACTTTTTTTTTTTCGATAATTAAGGATAAATCACTTTAAATGCTTTTGGTGTCACTGGATGGTGCACGAGTTAATACGGGGTGCGCATGCCCTACATTAGTAATTTTTTATTATTTTTTTTATAGCTGAAAAAATGATAAAAAAGAGGAACTAAATTAGTGCATTTTCGTGAAGTGTAAAATCGTTACACTTATTGTGACGAAAATACATTTGGGTCCTCATTTGATACTTTTTTTCTTCTATATTTTAGAGTGCACCCTGATGATGCCGCGTGAGAGCATGATACACGGCTGGCATGGCTAATGCAAAACTCTATTATTAGCATATTGATTATGAGGGGAGCAATTGCGACCCAAAGAGCCATCACCACCACCCTCAAATCTCAATTATAAATTGTTGGGGAGGGCCTATCACCAAGGATCAAAAAGTTGGATTTTGTTTCAATATCTGTGAGGATCAAAATCAATATTTTAAACCGAAAGTTTCAATTTTCGTTTCGGTTTTGGTGGGGACTAAAACCTTTCAACCATGCCCATCACCATTACTCGACAACCCCTACATAAGGAAAAAAAAATCTTCATTAAATAAAAATAAAGTAGTGTGCAAATAACAAAAGTTATACAAATAAAGAAAATTGATGAGCACACAAAATACAGTGCAGGAAGAAAAAAAATTAAGGATAGTGTGCAAGATAATTTTGCAGGCAGCTTATATGACGAGATTTGACTGGCTACAGTGCTCGGGCCCTTTATGTGTTCGGCCAGTCACGTCATCGCGTCACATAACCTGCCTATAAAATTATCTATAAAAAACTGTCCATCATTTATAATTTTTTAAAATTTAACATCGCTAAACAGCCCTCTTAACTAAGAAAAATTATAATGAACAGAACATTGTCACTTAATTAATGGTGCAACACTTTAAAAGTCGTTTTTTTTTTTTCAGTTTTTTTTTCTCTTTATAGGTGAGGAAGGGATTTCTCTTTATTGGTAAGGAATGGATTTGCATTTTTTAATTTCCTTCTCTCTCCTATGGTGGTAGGAGGGGGGTTGTTGGAAGATATCGACAACCATAGTTACAAAATTTACTGACTTTTTGAAGAGGTAACCAATAATTCACAAATATTTGAAAAATAAATGCAATTCAAATTTTTTTGAAAAAAAAAAAATTGTATAATACTTTTATAAAGCACAAACTATACCCAAATAGCTCCTAGTGTTTACCGATTTTGGCAAATGTTGTATAGTTTTAATTCTCTTTTCTTTTTTCAAAATTTGATCATTTTTTCTGAAATTTGACAAATTTTGCCATACATTTTTTTATTGTTTCCAAGCCTATTTATTTCCTAACCCTAACTCGGTCATTATGACAACAATTAGAGATGAAATAGTGCCTTATATGATTTCCAATTTTATAAGGAGTATATATATATATATATATATATATATATATATATACGATTGAAGATTCTATATTCACAAGTATCGTTTTCCGTTAAAATAATTGATTGCCTTGAATTAAAGGATGCAAATTAATTGTTTTTCGTCCCAATAAACAGATTTTGAGATCGTGGCCGCCTATCAAACTGTCGGACGTTGATTTTATGTGGCACACATCAAACTTTTGTACCTAAAACAAACCAAGAATGCACCCATGGATTTGGAGCACACTGAAACTTCAAATCACATTGCACAAGCCAGAGTAATTGATGCTACAAAGCCCGTTTAACTAATACAAATTCTAAATACCATGATTTGAAAACCCGAAAACTCGCCTTACTCAAAAGTTAGCTAAGGTTGAGCATACTCGAAGTCTCGAAGATTTGAAACAACTCGACTCAATCGATTTGATAATATTTAATATCTTTTTATATAAAAAATTGAAATTGTAAAAAGTAGTTAATAATTCTTTTTAGGGAAATTTGCACTTTCGGCCCTATACGCTTGCGTATTTGCAGAAACGGCCCTATAGTTTCAAACCTTGCATAAATGGCCAGCTCCAAGCCTAGCCAGCTCCACGCCAGATATATATATGCTTCTCTATGCAATGATTGAAACTAGAGTTTCTCTATCATTTTTTAACACTTTCTTTCTCTCTTGGAAAGCGATTTCGAGATTCCACTATAATTCGTATAACATAGAGAATACAACAGGCTAGGTAAGATATCGAGTACATTATCTTTTTAAGTTATTGATTTCCCAAATTTTCAAAATATTGTAGGTAGTCCAAGGTTTGTAAGATATCGGCCGATATCATAAGCTATCGGCCGATAGCATAATGTACGATATCGGGCGATATCTTATGCTATCGGTCGATATCTTATGCTATCGATCAATATCCTATGATATCGGCCGATATCTTATGCTATCGGCCGATATCTTAGGATAGGATTTATTTTTAGTTTTCGTTTATGGTTTATGTTAAAAGTCCATCGGCCAGATATATTGGAGCGCTAAGTCAAGTATAACTCTATAAATAACCAATTTTAATTTTGTATATATTGTAGGTTGAAATGGATGTTCCCCTTCTTTGTCACTTTGATTTCGTCCGTGTGGGAGATAATACTTACAACGGAGGACATCGGAGGACTGTCACTGTCACGGAGAATATATCATTTGATGAGTTTATAGAGGAAATGTACAAAGTCAGTCGGACACGACCGGAAGAACATTCTATTACACTTACTGTTTCATTACGCATAGGGAATGAGCTTGTATTTGCCGAATTGTCTGACTCTGATGACCTTACAAACTTATTTAGAGCATATCATATCGGTGATGGTGTGATAAATATTTATATAAAAAAATCATTAGTCACTATCGTAGCAGAAATTTTACCGTCTTTAGAAACATTTCAACCGTTCAAGGAAATAAACGAAGATGATCATGGTGTGAAAACAGAACATTTGGTTGAAAATCAAGAAATACGGTATGAAGAGGAGAACATTGTTGCACCGATGATAGTCGACGATGATAAAAATATGCATGATACATCTCAGTTCAACTTCGATTCGGTAAATCAGTGGAAAACGTTTTTAGTCGGCCTTAGTCCATATCAATGGCCTTTCGAACAAATAGCTTCGGAGCCAACGATAATCGAGCTTTCAACAGAACAGCCTCTCATACATCAAACATTCCCGCATCGGCCAACATCAATCCAAACAACTGTACATCAACCAAGCGTACATCGATGGGCTCAATCCCAATCACGTAATAACCATCCAGTCGATGACGGTGATAGTGATCCTGAAAATAATGAAGCATCACCGTCTCCCACTTCGCGTGTTGATACTAATAGGGGAATTGATCAACCTCTGGTGGATGAAGACTATCAGCTTAATGACACGGAAGGAGAGTATATGGATTCAAACGATGAGGAACTATATGAAGGGGGAACAATTACCATTGGTCAGACGTTTAGAAATAAGAAATCATTTCAAAAAGTTCTTAAAGAATTTGCAATGATAAATAATTTTCAGATTAAACCAATAAAAATCAGTCCTCTTCGAGTTACGGCGAGGTGTGTTAAAGTAGGATGTGCTTGGCGAATACATGCATCGAAATTAGTAGGCGTAGACACGTTTGCTGTGAAAACTTTCCACCCGAAATATACGTGCGGAATGCCAGCTTTTGGAAGCGGACATCGCCAATGTACGACATCGTGGATAGCTTCATTCGTGAGAGATAAGCTATTAAAGGATTTTGACGAGACTCCTGCTTCAATAATTTTTTATATTGAAAAAAAATACGGTATAACAGTAGGTTACTAGAAAGCATGGAGAGAAAAAAAAATGACGTTGAATGACATCCGAGGTAGCTGGAATGAGTAATTTAAGATGTTACCGTCATATGTTGCCGAATTACAGCGGGTTCATCCAGACGTACAGACCGAATTGTGTCTCGAGCCTGATAATGCATTTCAGAGTTCTTCGTGGCATTCAGACCTTGCATTCGAAGCTTTCGTAATACTTTACGAAGAATAATTGAGGTAGATGGAACGCATTTGCGTGGACGATACAAGGGAGTGTTGTTAATAGCTACAGGGATAGACGAGAATAGACATTTATTCCCTATATCGTTCGGCGTTGTACCAAAAGAAAATGAAGACCATTGGACATGGTTTCTTGATCTATTAGGGAGACGTATAATCGGTGACTTTGAAGAACAGTTGTATTGATATCAGACAGACAGAAAGGTTTGATGGAAACAGTGAAAGAAGTTTTTCCTAACGCCTTTCACAGCTACTGTATGGACACCTAGCTCTAAATCTGTTTGATAAATATAAGGATACAATCTCTAGACCGCTTTTCTGGGTTGCTGCCCGTGCATTTTTAGAAGCAAAATTTAAAAGAATTATGCGAAAAATAGAAAACGACACCCCCCCGGAATGTACAAAATGGATTAAAGAAATTGGTGATCATTTCTGGGTGCGCGCTTATTTCCATGGGAGGCGTTATGATATGTTGACAACTAATATAGCTGAAAGCATAAATAGTGTGTTGAAAATAGCCAGGGAAGAACCGATTGTGAGCATGCTAGAAACTATTCGCACAAAGGTAGCCGAATTTTATCGTCCTCGTCAGGAAGAAGGAAATAAAATGACACATGTGGTAACACCGATGGCCGAAAAACACATAACAAGAAATTCAGGATGGGCCCGTCGAAAAAATGTTATACCATATGGTCGTGATATATTTCAAGTTAAACGTGGTGATTACACTCACAGTGTCGATCTAGAATCGCGAACATGTACATGTAGACGTTGGGCTATTCTTAGATTACCATGTTCACATGCGATCGCCGCATTATCGCGCCGAAACAGAGAAAGAGAGATCCCCTAATTTTGTGAACACTGGTTTACCAGTAATTTATTTAGGGAAACTTATAAAGAACACTTTGTCCCGACCGTTGACAAACGCCAATGGACTTCGCAAAGAGACGACCTTCAAGTTTTGTCTCCCCACAAAATACGTCAAGTCGGTCGTCCGAAGAAAAGGAGAATAAGATCTAAAGGCGAAGTTCGACCACTACGATGTAAAAATTGTAACAAGTACGGTCATAACCGTCGCTCGTGTAAATTTGTTAATATTTGAAATTAACTTATATTACTTCAAAGTTTGAGATTGAGAACAGATTGAGATCATATTGGACCTAGTGGCGATCGAGCTTCCAAATGATCCCATGATCGAAGAGTATGTTTTTTTTTTCTCTTTTTCTTTCCTTCAACATCAACAGATTGGGCCTCAATAAAAGAGCGATCAACATCCTTGCCAATATCATCTTTAAATTCAGATTCTTCGTTTTCTATTCCACTCTGTAAGGGTGATAATTTATTAATTGAGTTCGCCGCCAATTAATTAATATTTTTTTTTTATTAATAATTTCGTTTTGGAATTGTGATTGAGATATATTACTGTGCTTAATAAATCATTAACTCAAAAAGGATTTAAAGTTGCCAAATTCGCCTCTAATCTATTAGTAAATCAATGGAGCCTTCCTCTCTCGAAGCAATCATATTTGACTCTTATTGAGGGCTTTGAGATTGTGAAGTTCGACCCTTTTTTAAGGAAGGATTGGCATAGAGCCCTACCAAAGATATCTAGCTTCACAATTCCAATCGGTCGATGACTTAAGTCATCGGCCGATATCTTAAAAAATCGGCCGGTATCTTAAGATATCGTCCGATTACTTAAGTCATCGGCCGATGACTTAAGATATCGTCCGATGACTTAAGTCATCGGCCGATATCTTCAAAAATCGGCCGGTATCATAAGATATCGTCCGATCACTTAAGTCATCGGCCGATGACTTAAGATATCGTCCGATGACTTAAGTCATCGGCCGATATCTTAAAAAATCGGCCGATATCTTAAGATATCGTCCGATTACTTAAGTCATCGGCCGATGACTTAAGATATCGGCCGATGACTTAAGTTATCGGACGATTGGAATTGTGAAACTAGATATCTTTGGTAGGTCTCAATAAGAGTCAAATATGATTGCTTCGAGGGAGGAAGGCCCGTTGATTTATCGGGAAATGTGAAATCTAAACATTAGATAAAGAATTGTTTATAAGTAATTGTTAGACAATTACGATAAATTGATAACAACGAAAATTATACAAGTTGATAAAAATTATTTATAATTTCATCAAAAAAAATATTTACAAAAGTCTATAAAATTTTACAAACATATGAAAGTTTAACTCCTCTTCCCAAACGTGCACATTAAATGTCTGATTTCGGCTCTAAATTGTTGCATATGTTTTTCTTCGAAATCAATAGGCCGCCGTTGGGAGAAGTATTCGATATACTTCAAAACGTATACATCGCAATCCCAACCGTTTCTTTGGATCGGGAAAACGACACTGTTGAATGCCGATACCTTCCACTGTTGATCGAAAGCTGATTTCAAACCGACAGTGTAAAGAAGGCGCGGAAGGTGATTCAATAGACATCCTTTATGCGCTTCAAACCTTCTTGAGCACTCTCGGTCTGCTGGATCTATTAACTTAATTTCTCGATCAACTAATGAAATTATAGCCAACGCCCAATGGCTATATTTTTTGCTATGCATCGGAAGATAAATCTGCACATAAACGGAACCGAAATTTTAAATAATAAATTTTATTTAAAAGTCGTTAACGTTAAATAAAGAAAAGTTTAGTAGTAAAATTAAAAAACGTACCGTTCCACAATCGACCGCGTGAATTCCGTGGTTATTATTTGTCAGTAGTAGTTCCAGCGGCTTTGAATTGTGACGAACCTTCCATTCGTCACAATAGGCCTGCCACTTATCGAAATCGCTGAGCGCAGTTATATCTTCATTGTCGATAAACTTTTCAAATTTTTTCTCGTCTGCCATAAACAAGGTCTGAAACAGGATAATGTAGTAAGTAAATAAATTAGAAGAAGTGAATTAAGAGTCGTGATTGAAAAGACAAATAAAAGAAACAAACGAAACAATAAATAGTTAAAACCTTACCAGGGCAGACGCAGAAGCGAACCAGCTTTTTTCGGCATTGGCCGTAAACATTGAATCGTTTATAACTTCAAGGACTCTCGAGTACGCGTCGATGACTTCATTGTCGAGCCACGAGCGTCCTTTAAGAACCTTCAAAAGAGCAATTGTGATGTCAACACCCATGATAGTACTGACGATCACATTGTCCACGTTCTCCGGCCGGTTCCAAAAACTAAGCATATATTTTTGCTCCATTGAGTTTGGCTTATCCTCCTCGTCCTCCTCCTCCTCCACAACCAATCTTGGTTTTTTTATTATTGCTTTACTGGTCGGAGACTTTCTCTTCTTACGAGCACGCAAGTCATATCCTTCGACTTCATTTTTTGCAGTTGATAGTTTCACTATAATTGATTTTAGTGATGCTGGCTGTGACTCACGAGAAGGCTGCATAAGAGGAGCACCATCATCACCCACATCCACCAAGGGTTGTTTAGTAGGCTTAGGAGCAGTGGGTTTTGGGGCAGTAGGTTTAGAGGCAGTAGATCGATGGGTAGGTTGAGGAGCAGTGGGTTTTGGGGCAGTGGACTAATGGCTTGGTTGATTAGTAGTGGGTTTTGGGGCAGTAGACTGATCGCTTGGTTGAGGAGCAGTGGGTTGAGGGACAGTGGATTGAGGATAAGTGGCGGAAGGAACGAACATGTCAAATAGCACAGAGGTTAGAATATTATCCTACATAATTGCAAAAAAAATACATCTTTCATGAACTTTCAATATTTTACAAAAAAATAAAAAAATTAACAACCGCATTATCGATCGATAATGTAAATTATCGATCGATAAGTTACATCGTCGGACAATAAGTTACATCGTCGGACGATAAGTTACATCGTCGGACGACAAGCTAATTTTGTATTAATTTGTAAAGAATTAATTTTTTTTTAAATTTGAAAAGGCTTGGTTTAGTACCTTTCTCAAATGAGAGATGACCGCATCAAGATCCTTCCGTATTGCTTCATTTTTTTCTTGTAGGGTCTTCTTATCTCTCCCGAGTTGTTCAATGGTGCGTGTTTGCCCTTTGAGCAGCGTAAATGCACGCCGGAATTCTTTTTTCATCTCTTTTACAGTCATGCGGAGCGTCTTGCATTCTTTTCTAAGCTCCATTACTTCTTTGATTATGTGCGGTTGCCTAACCGGCTATTCTCTTGTAAGCTGGGCCCTAATATCTGGTTTGCCCTTTGGTTCAATATGTTGACGTACAACGACCTCAAAATCGTCGTTTTCGTCGCTGTCATCATCGTAATCCTCATTGTCGTCATCTCGGCTATTCGACTCTTCGGCTCTTTCTTCCGGACGTGTCGCATAACTTGGGATATCATCATATTCATATATATTTTCTTGGGAGTAAGGCTCCTCTCTTTCCTCAGTCTGTTCCTTCTTCCTTTCCATCTCTCTTTCCATCTCTCTTCGCATCAAAAAGTATCGAACCGATTTATACTGTAATTCGTGTTTTTCAGCTTCAAGCTCTAAAATAACTTTAGACTTAAGAAAATTTTCTCGATATAAATTAGGATTACGGCTGAATTTCGGGCCTTTCCATTTCATTAGCCTGGGAAATGATTCTTTAAGCCCAGTAGGAGCGGTGGCGACTACAGGAAAGTACTCAAACGCCCAAATCTGTAAGGCGATAGTGCATCCGTAAATGTTGTATTCCCCCTTTTCTGACCTTTTCATCATTTCCCTTCTACCGCTCGATTTTGATATGCTATCTAATAAATTATTGTAAACTATCAGGCTCCACGGTAACTTGTTAAACTCTTTAATGTTATCTACTAATTCTAAGTACCGTGTATCCACTTCCTGATATGTGTCCGAAAGTAAAAAAGAACATACGAAAAACAATAATGATAGTTTCAAAAAATCATCGTTGGATAAATCAGCACTGTCAATAATTTCTTCAATACGAGATCTTTTCACCGGCTTCCCCCGAAAGAATTTGTATCGAATAGTTGTTTCCTCTGGCACGACCACCTTCTCAGACTCAAGTTCCGTCAACATGTTGAGGCCTAAAATCAAGGCTATATCGATCTCTTGCAGAAGCACATTGGTGTTCTTGACCTTGAAAACATTATCTTTAACCAAAAAACTTAAAATAGCGTCAACCAAGTCTCCAACAAATCCTAATTTCTCATTAATCCTAAATAGATGACCGAATATTGAATCATCTAGTATCTTATAAAGGTGCATGTAAAATTTTTTAACACCAACTCCAGAACATTTCCCGATGGGCTTTAGAGTCATGGTCATTTTCAATCACTTAGTAGGAACTGCAATATAAATAAAACCCAATTAATTAACAAAATAAGTGATTTTGAAAAAACTACCGATAACTTAAATTGTCGATCAATAATTTAAGTTATCGGGCGATAACTTAAGTTGTCGATCGACAACTTAAATCATCGGACAATAATTTAAGTTATCAATCGACAACTTAAGTTATCGCTCAATAATTTAAGTTATCGCCCGATAACTTAAATTATCGATCGACAATTTAAGTTATCGATCGATAACTTAAGTTGTCGATCAACAACTTAAGTTATCGCCCGATAATTTAACTTAAATTATCGTCCGATGACTTAAGTTATCGATCGATAACTTAAGTTATCGGTAAGTTAGCGGATTAGGTGGGAAACATTGGGGATGACTAAATATGTTTAAATGTGAAAAAATAAATTACCTGAAAATTTAATGTGACTTTTGTGACCTTTTTCCGCATTGTTGCCGCTAAGCCGCCGCTCTTTTGGTTTTTTCAGAAAAGTTAAAGGTAAAAGTAAAAGTAAAAATTACTTTTATATTATATTTTAAAGGGCGGTGCAAATTTTCAAATATTCCATAAAATAGGCTCTTGCTGACGTGGAGCCGGCGGAGCCGGCTAGGCTTAGAGCTGGCCATTTATGCAAGATTTAAAATTATAAGGCTATTTCTACAAATACGCAAACATATAGAGCCGAAAGTACAAATTTCCCTTCTTTTTATAAGAACTTAATAACTCGATGGAGTTACTCAAAACTTGACAAAGTAACTTGAAAAACTTAGTACAAATAAAAAAAAGAAAACTTGAGAAACTAAATAACTGAGTTTTTCATCAAGTCTATCTGAAAGTGAATTTTCCAATTTTTCTTTCATGTTATATATATATATATATGTTATATATATTATTAACCTATTGATTTTTTTTTGGTGACTCGACCCTAAGTTATTAAAAAAAAACAAAAATTGTTATATATATTAGTAACCTATTGATTATGGGATAAGGGTACCTTACCGACATTTAAACATCCGCACGGTGTTTAAACGATCTAGCATCATTAAATTTATAACTTTTATCTCAAAAAGGTTGATTTTTGGACTCCTTGCCCTTTGATGTACGATCTATCACTTTGACGATATGGTTTATGCACATACTCAATCATTAATCGTGTGAGATCATTTAAATACCAAATTGGTATTGAAATGTCAGTGCAGTGAGTCGGTTTTAAGCTCCCTTTGACTATATTGTCATTTAAACACCATTTACTTTTAATCTCTCTATGACTAGATAGACCAACTGTCCTGTCCGTCATTTAAACACTAAATGGTGTTTAAACCATCTTACACTAATTGTCGGCTTATGATTTTGAAAATTCATACTATCAAAGTAATATATTATTAATTGAATGGCTATGGTCTATGAGTCTAAAAATCATATTTTTGGAGAGATTCGAACCATTAGATCTGCACACTCTAATGTCAACAGCGATTCTTAATTTTGATGATTGATTTTAAAAGTTCACCGATCAAATGAGATATGTTTTAACATTATGTGCCACATGGCACAATAATAAATCCCACTTTAATGGTGTAAGATGAAAAGTAATGTTTTAATGGTGTAAGATCATTTAAAAAATTTTGGTCTTTTCATGTGAGTGAGGAGCCATTTATCCCTTGATAATGAGAGGTGCAACTATCAACCCACGGGAGACCCTTATTATTATTCAACAGCCCCTACCAAGGAAATTATTTTTTAATGTGCAAGTGCAGCGAATCGGGCTCTTTTTCTCTCTCTCTCTCTCTCTCTCTCTCTCTCTCTCTCTCTCTCCCTCCTCTTTTTTTGTTGTTTTTGTGCAGGTGGGGTGGGGCAACACGTTTTGCCTGTTTGTATCAGAAAGTGGGTTTGACTTCTGATGTCTGCCACCTACTAACTATTATTATTGTGATTAGTGGGATGCACACGTAGGAGATGTGCGAAAGGGAGAGGAGATGGTATATAGCTGTCAACGGCCGGGCCGGGCCGAGCCGGGTTCTAATCAGGCTTTTGGTTGGTCCAATTATATTCGACCGCAAAATAATTACTCCCGAACTTGGCATGGATAGAGATTTGGGCCAGGCTTGACGGGAGTCTTTTCAGGCTTGGGCTTTTTAGTTAAACTCAAACCCGGATATAAAATCAGGTCGGGCTCAGCCTGGGTCCATGTAGGCTTGAGCTTTTATTTGAGCTAAAATCTGACCCGAATCGACCCAGGCTGTGTAGGGCCAAGCTTGGGCGGGTCCCTGCCTATTGACAGCCTTAAGTGGTTGAAGATTTCTATTATATTCACTACTAATAAAAACAAAAAAATTAAGAAAATGTCCCTCACATTTTTTAACTCACCTTTCTCGCATTATAACATGTAGGAATAAGAAAATGAGATCCACTACTTGCACCCGAAAATGAGTGTTACATCTAATTCAAAAGAAAGCAAGGATCAACGTTTCGGTCATATCTTGTATGAGACTCAAAATTTCGGACGAAATTTCAGCCAAATTATCAATTTTCGGCCAAAATTTCAGTCCAAATTTTTTATTTCGGTCATGCCCGAATTCAAAATTTTACCCGATATTTTAATCCTTGAAAGAAAGACAATTTATTTTTAGGACTTGTGCTAAGCGAAATCACTGCCTTTGCCCTTTGTTTTGAGGACCATACTTAAAAATGTTTGGTGCCAAATTAAAGATTGGTATAAAGATGTGCTCTATCAAATTATTCAACATAATCAAAGCCCATCATCTTATAAAATGGTTGGCTGTATTGAATCAAATGGCTGAGATTAACACTTCGTACCATTTGACACTACCGATCTATACACTATGACTTTTAAATCAAACAACTTAGATGATGTTTTTCATCTCTTTAAGTGTCAAAAATTTCTTTTAAATTAGGTGCAATAGCACAATTTTCTAACGTAGTCTCTCGCAAATCGAATATAGAAAGTATTTATAGACGTTTCTCGTGAATAAAAGCACTAAAATCAAGCATGTATAACCATCTGATAATAGCGCTCTATATATATATATATATATATATATATATATATATATATATATATATATATATATATATATATATTTGAAACGATAATAAAATGCAAAGTCACAAAAAAACATTTTCGACCATGATGGTCAAATTAGAGTAGACATTGAGACAGGATGGTAATTTAGATAAAAACATTTAAAATGATCAAAGATGTATGACATGTGGCCTAAATAACTTTTTTAATGATAATATCCATGTAAAGTTATAATAGGAGTCAGTATATTATATTCACATTTTAAAAGTTAAATAATATATTAGTAAAACTTACTAGTAAGGAATTTAAAATCGGATCGAACCGGTAGATCTGCCCAGAGTCGGTGCCTCATAGTATCGGTCTAATACAAAACCAAAAAAATCTTTTTTTTTGTTCGACCAGTGAACTGCCCAAGGTTTTTTATGAATCGGCCGATTTAGTTGGTCATAGAAAACCACCTAAGTAAAACTTTAAAGTAATTAAAAATAATTAAATTAGTATTCTATATTTCTACTTAATAAGTAAGTAACTAATTAAAGACTCACTTATCAAAGAGGCATTAGCCCAGTTGATAACTTCCCTCTATTGTAAGGGAGGAGGTTGTGGGTTCGATACTCGTCTTTCACGCTCTTTCACACCACCCTTGTCTTTACAAGGTGTGGGTTGGGTTTTGTTAGTTAACCCTCACTAGTGTAGTTAGTGTTCCCTACTGCCCAATTGTCATGTGTATATGTGTCTGCTCCTCGGTTCTCGAGGCTTTCTTGGCCTAAAATAGCTGTATCAAAAAAGAAAAAAAAACTAATTAAAGACTCAATCTAATTAAGAATCTTTTAATTTTGTACTTTTATAATTGCTTATTTTGAGAATCTTAAAAAGAAAAGTTAAAATAAATACCAGTAAATTAATGGACCCGATTTTCCTGACCGCCATTTAAACACCAAAATATCTAATTGATCTTACACCACCAATCATTTAAGATGTGGGTAATCTGTACCGTCAAAGTGATAGATTATAGATTACAACATGCAACATGCCCAAAAATAGTGTTTTAGAGAGATTTGAACCATCCGAACTGTAGACTATAATATCAATGATTATTTTTTTGTTTTAATGGATGATATTAAAGTTCATCATTGCGATGGCTCACATCATGGTTCAAAATTTTGATCGAAATTTAAACTTTTGGCCGATATGAACTGGTTTCGATGGAGACTGAAACAACGAAGTCAATTTATCGGCCCAATTTATAGGACCTCCAAATTATCGGCCAATAATTTAAATTATCGCCCGATAATATACACATCCTGGCTAAGCAAGAGTTGAACAGGCTGTTTGGGTAATGGTATATGTACATTTTAAACTTGTGGAGAACACCATCATAAGCAATGGTTGACTGCCTTCAATCCGACGATGGAGACGATTTTTCGTCCCAATCTTCAACATAATAGATCTAGAGATCATGACACACGTATTAGATGGCCACATATTGATTTCAGATGGCACACATCCCCAAAAGGGACCGTCTTATAGGGACACAAGTTTAGAGATGTGTGCCAGTTGGACCGTCTATGACCACGATCAATTTTGGAGATGTGTGCTAGTTGGAATCAAGATCTTACTAGGGTTGTGCAGAAACCGACCTGAACCGACCAAACCGACCCGAATTTTGGTTCGGTTTCGGTTTTGGGACATATCGGTTCGGTTTCGAAAAATATAAACCGATAGTCATCGGTTCGGTTTCGATTTTAACGTTAAAAATTCGAAACCGAAGAGATAAGAAACCGATAGTGGTGCATGCCTGAGATTGGGATTCTGTGAAGTTATTGAGATCTCGATATGATTTTTCTATTATCTGCGTGCATGTATTTAGATGGATCTTGTTAATGCATTACCTTCTGAATTGGTATATGAAAAATATACTTCATTCATTGAAATTTTCTGTTTTTGATTTCTGTTTTCTCTCTTTATGCAAAAAATCTGAATATATATATATACATTGTAATGTAATGAAAATATGAAATAGCTATAAAGGGTCACGCGTCATGAATCTGGTCGATCTGGACAATACATGTTGACAACCCATATCATACATTTGAAAAATGTTTGACATTTCACAGATCAGAGGATTGCTAAATGGATGGTTGAAATTTTATGATCAACTATCTAAAATTTGATATGTAATTAGATGGCTAGGGTTGGTTTACATTCTCCTTTCGGGTTGTCTTCTATAGAATGGCGGCCTACCTGTGGGTAATTGGACTGTGATACTATATGGATTCATGCTATCGAGACCTACCAGTGTGTACTAATAATCGGTGTATCTGCCCATCGATCTGGACTGCCCGATAGGTGCATTAATTTTTCAAAAATGTTCTTAGCCATTTGATCAATCATCTACTTTTGAATGGTTAATAGCGAATTAGCGATATAGGCAATAACCTACAGAGTCTTCATGTGACAGCCCGGATTTCAATGCAATCGGCACGATCCTCCAGATCGTGCCCCATAGATACGTACGAAACATTGGCATAGCAAGCAATAATAAAGAGAAAGAAACGCATAAGAACTGATACTGAAATAAATTTAAGTTCTATATATATATACTCCAAAATCTATTATCCAAAATATGGTTCTAAACTCATGCATCTGTATGAGTCAAAGAACCCACCCGAACCATCAGTGACATCACTTAGTCACCCAATATGGTTCACCAAAAGAATATATCTATTTAATTACATTATTTCTAAAAAATAAAGGCTTGACATACTAAGCCGCACAATATGCTCTCAAAACTCATTCTATCAAAGTACAGAGCGGAGTCTCCTAGAAGAAGTCCTCGGGAGGAGGCTCTATCTTGTCTCCGGGCACGTAGTTTGAATCCCCCGGATCAACGTCTCCCGAAGCCTCTACGACTGTAAGCAAAGGACCTGTGACGTATAGTCTAAAAGGTGAGCTACATCCTAGCTCAATAGGGAACAACACAATGAACATATAAGTCAAATCATCACATATATTCCATAATATTCTTAGCATGATGTATTTATGAACTTTCTGGGAAATAATTTAAATGATTACAATATACATTGAAGTTTACTGGTGGATTACATGTTATATTTATTATCAACTGTTCATGAACCTCACTGAATAGGCCTAAAAAAACTTAAATCTTTAACTTAAGTAATCCCCTAGTAATATAGCATCGAGCCCCGATGGAATACCCTCCATCGTCATCTAAATAAACAGTTGTTATAAATATATCACTTTGAGTACTACTCAGGTCCCTTTCTCATTGGCGACGGAGTTTAATTTCATCTCAATATCCCTGGGATGTGCTACTGTGTACTGATAGATCGCCGCGCCGGTGTACGGATTGGTCGTTGTACTGATCACGAATATCATGTCGAGTCAGTCGTGGGTATCCCGCCACGTCGATGGGGTATTCTGTTCAAACCTTAAATAACAAAAATATCAGGTGCTTTACATATAGTTATTCATCTTGTAAATGTGTTACTTTATATCAATTAAGCCTTATCAGTATTTGTTCAATCTTACTTTACAATCTCAACTTACAGCCCTGAGATATCTAAATTACTCGCATCACACTGATGCTTTTATCACTTTTTCTTCTCCTGAGGATGTCTAATTTTCATATGCTTACTTGGTGTCTCACACATACACACACATACTGAGAGGATTATATGATTAAAGCATTTTCATTTCATTGGTGTATCACACACACACACATGGAGATTATATGATTCATTTCATTTTTATATCACTACACACATACTCTTATAATTAAAGTACATGTTCAAGGTGTTCCCTATCTCAAGTGTCTGACTATCCAAGCATCAAGGTCCCACACGGCTCCTCATATTTGTCTTAGCTCGTACCACTTATGGTACATTATAATATATGCACAGCATCAATAAGGATGCAATAGAGAAGGTCCAAGACCCTCCATGAACCTCAATGTTCAACTAAGAATTGAACTAAAACAGTTAAAATCGATTAATCGAAACCCTAAATCAATTAATCAATTCTCAAATCAATTAATCGAAATCTAAAATCGATTAATCGATCCCAAGTCGATTAATTGAAAGTCCACAATCGATTAATCGATTTCCAAATCGATTAATCAATTCTCAAATCGATTAATCAGTTTTCCCAAGCCTTATCCCTCCATCCACTGGAGGTACCCAGTCGATTAGTCGATCTCTAAATTGATTAATCGAATTTCAAAATCGATTAATCGATTTCAAGATCGATTAATCGATTTCAAGATCGATTAATCGAGCATGGGCATTTTTACTTTTTCAACTTTCAGACCAAAATCGATTAATCGATTTGGTCAGAACTCAGTCCTTTCTCAGGCTGTTCTTTCAAAAAAAAAATTTCTATTTTTCTATCATTTTAATTCATCATTTACCCAATCTATTGACTGGATTAAATTATCAAAACTCATGCATTTAAATCTAACAAAACTTACCTCAAATCAATCTCTTAAGAATGGATTGGTTGGATTACTGACTAGAGTTTTAACTCCTGCTCCAATGATTCCAATCACGTTGAATCCGGCATTTATTGCTCAATCCCGTCTTAAACTTGCAACGTGCCTCAACCTCCTTAGCATTCACCCTTCTCTACTCTCTCTCTCTCTCTCTCTCTCTCTCTCTCTCTCTCTCTCCTCTTAACTTCTCTCATCAACCAACAAGAGAAATAACTTCTCTTAGGTATTAAAACTCTTATAACCCTCTTGCTTTGGTGTTGAGCACATACACCAGAGATAGGTGTACGTGACCCCTAACTAACTTCTAACTTCATGCTTAGGTTACATATACATAACAAAATACTTTCCTTCTCAAGTCTACTGTTTGACCATCACTTGGTCAACCTACAACCAATCGGACACGGATCTCAAGGTCACTGTTAATCGTTCAATTTTCTGGGATATTACACTTCAGTGATGTGACTTATGAATTAGCAATGACTTTCTAATAAAAAAAATTAAAAAATTGAGGTTTAGAAACCGAAAACCGACCGAACCGATCAAACCGATAACTATCGGTTCGGTTTCAGTTTCGATTTCATAAAATAGAAACCGATAGTTATCGGTTCGGTTTCGATTTTGCCCCAAAACTGACTCGAACCGACCCGATAACACCACTAAATCTGACCGTCTGAGAGGCGCACAGCGTGACTTCAAGATCTATTATGTGAAAGATTAGAAAGAAAAACAATCTCTATTGTTTGACTCAAACGGTCAACTATATATTTTTTTATGGTGGATATGAGTGTGTTCTTCATAGATTTAATGGGTGCATATAACACTACCCTTTAGATAAATAACGGCTTTTATCAGGAGTCGCTACTCCTGTTTTGGCAGGAAAGAGGGCGCAAGGGTGACTGAAACACTAGCCATTATGTACCCTAATATTAGCAAGGAAAAGAAATTATACAATGGTCCAAAGCATCACATGATTCTACCACTTTCGCTATGTAAAAACATTGACCCACCACTTTGGACCAAAATTTCTGCCAGCAATGGAAATTTTGGCCGAAATTTCAGTCAAATTTTCGGTTTCGGTCAGCCCTGAAACCGATACCGACTTTTTTTATCCTTGGTTCAAATCAAGGTATCAAAATCGGTATCGGTCTCGGGTTTTGGTTTCTTGAGGTCCGAACCAATACACATTGGCTTATTTAAAAAAAAAAAGAAAAAAGGCTACGTCTCTGCCGAAACCGAGGCATCTGATTCGGTATCCAATACCCGAGTTGGGATACCGATACGTTTCGGTTTTCCAAGAGAATGATGCATATCGCCGATAAGTATCGGTATCACCGATTATTTTTTACCTTGGTTTAGATACACTTATTGGAGTGTTTCTTTGGACCGATCTATGTTCCAATGATAGTTGTCACTTGGACAATTTAGATTGATCACAGATTTACTGTCACATGGAATAATGATAAATCATACTTTAATGGTGTGAGATAAAACATTTAATTTAATGGTGTAAGATCATTTAAATACTATTTTGGTGTTTAAATGGCCGTCAGGAGCCATTATCCCTAACCTAATATCGTTATGTAGCTTAGATTAAACCTTCGATAAAAAGATTTAAGAAAATCTTTCAAAAAATTGGCCCAATTTATCTTTATAGGTTTCTTAGCAAATCTATTAACTAAATTAAAAATATAATGTCATTAAAACTCTTTTTTCTATTTTACATTCATTTTCTTTTTCTAATTTTAAAACTAGAAAACCTTTTCAACCATAACCAAAACCTAATAAAATCAATAAACAGTTTTTTGTTTTAATAGAAGATAAAATTATCATCCATTTAAAAACTTATATTACTTTAGCTTGATATTAAGAGAGTCAACAATCCTAATTAAATTAGAACTTTTCATTTAAACTAATATTAATTTTAAATTAATATTATTTTTTTGGAACTGATCCGGTCGAACCTAGTCCGACCCGATTCGATTGAGCCCGTCTCTCACCGGTTTGGTGCCCAATCTGGTTTTCAAAACATTGCCCACAAGTAACCGTGATATTTAAAATACTAAATGAGCCAAAAAAATATATACTAATTTTATTTTAAAATGGAGTCGACTCTATAACTACCATAATGGGTATATGATTACATGTAGGGATGTCAGTGGGCGGGGCACGGTCGGGCCAAAAATTTGGCTGCCCGACCTGACTTGATGATGCACTCCGTCCTAGCCCGACCCAACGGGTCATGGTATATGCCCGAACCAACCCAAAAAACTGACCCAACGCTAGACAAGAAATCCATCTTTGGCTGTTATATTCTATGATTCATATAAATTGGATTTATGCCTTTGATCTCTCTATCTTCTTTTCTTATTTTCTTGTGATCTACCATAGCAAACGATCACACACAAATAGTTGGTCTAGATGTTGTTACTATGTTATATAAGCGGTATCTCTACTGTCAGGATGCAAGAAGGGAGAGTTGCGTAGGATGAGACGAAGAGACGAAAAGATCCATTATTTTAGAATGATACGAATGCCGATAGTCCATTCTACTTTGGCTCTCCCGGACCCCAAGTGGAATTCTTTAATCCTGACAGGAAGCAGTTTCAAGCTAAGCACATTTGGAGGGCATGAGGATAGTCTGCTAAAAGGGTGCAGACCCAAACACATCCTAAAATTTTCAGTCACGTGCATCACACATACATTCAGCTAGTACATAACTATATATAATCATGGTGTAAAAAATCATCTGATACCGATATGTATTTTCAGTCACGTGCATCACACATACATTCAGCTAGTACATAACTATATATAATCATGGTGTAAAAAATCATCTGATACCGATACATATCGGTATCCTAACTCGGTATTGGTATTCACTGATACAGGCCCATATCGACCAATACGTATCAGTTTCGGCCGACACCTATAATTTCTTTTATAAATAAATAAATAAATAAGGCCAATACATATCAATATCACCCGAGTTGTGTCAATTCTCCAAGGACCGATACCCGATAATGAGTCCGATTTTGTTTCCTTGCATATAACAGCAATGGGCACTCCAACCAGGTTGAACCAGATTTCGAGTTCAACCACATCTTCTACCCTTTGAAATAGGAAAATCTTCACTGCACGAAAGTTAAGATAAAAACCATGAAAGTTAAGATTGTCCTATATCCAAAGGCTACAGATGTGGTTAAACTCAAAATACGGTTCAACCTGACCATTCCCCCGTACATATAACGAAGATAATGTGGTCATCATTAGTAAAAGAAGATTGTCTTATGACATTAAAAGTTGGTTGAATCCCAAACATATCATAACATGGGCACATTTTCAAAGGCTATTGATATCTTTAAGAAATAAGAAGTGCACTCCATAGAGATTCTAAGCTCCGAATCCAACTACGCTCTTAGAATAGACTTAAAAGTAGCTATAGATTTAATTTTTTGAAGCAAAAATGCTCTTTAATCCCTGAAAAATGACCTCTACAAACTTACAAATCAACTAAAGCAAAAAAACAATAAAATACAAAGAAAGGACTTTCAAAAATATAACTTTCAATCAAATTACAACAGGCTTTTTCCACCGAGGAAGAGCCTTCATCGATACCCCAAATGAACCCAATAGATTCAGCTATTCCCCAAATGACAATCTAAATCCACCGTAGATTGACTGACCCCAAGGGGTTTGGCGTGCTGGCCAAACCTCTTAGGACACCACCCTAGGGATTTATATCCTGGGCTGACCCGGCATGTGCTAACTTGGGACGCGCACATGCCCCTGGGATTAGTCCGGTGCTCTATGAGGCCTGGACACTTAATAAATAAAATAAAAATTAGCATATGTTTACATACACTTTTTTTACTGATTACTCATATAATTTATAATAAAAAGACGATCTGGTTGATTTTAAACAAACTAATCTCAGGGTATCATCAAATCCATTAATCAGAGTGGACTTTATGAAGAGGGTCTCTCCCTATGACAGATTATGAAGAAAGTGCAATATCTGCTCCAAATTATTGATAATGAGAGCAGTAGTAGCAGGGATAGGGAGAAGAAATGTAAGTCAACTTGGTGCAAACAGATAGAAGAGTCTGAAGAGTCTGAAAAAAACTGCAGTACACCAACTTCAAATTCAATATGTAACTTTAAATGCACTGGCTCTTTAGTAATACTAGGGCATACTTCTCTCTAGAAGTAGGGCCGGTAACGCATTGGCCTTCTGAACCTGGGAACTTTCCTGCATATGTCAGCAAAACTTTCTACAGTTAAACACTTGAAAATAATTATTATTTTTATTTTTAAAATAAAAATAAAAGCTGGGTGGGTTGCAACAATCTAAGATATAAAACATACTTGAAGTCATATTGATAATGATATATCACAATCTCATTTCAAGTATGTGCCCCATCACGGTTTATACATCTTGGAGTGGGGCAAACCGAGACAAATGTATCCTCTCAGGTATTACCCGATACATATACTTAGTAGTATATTGTATGGCTGATAACACGGATGATACCCGATACTGAGATCGATACAAAGATATTAATACTGGACCAATCCAGATTTTGACGCAGGGATTTATCCCTAGTTAACTGGTATGTGTGATGTGCGGGTGTTGCATGTGCCCGGGGACTTAGTTGGGTGCTCTATGAGGCCCGGATACCCCATCATTGAAAAAATGAGACCTAGATGAGTCAGATAAAGGGGCATGATACTAATATCATTATATCAAAGTGTTATCAGCATCCTGCCACTATTTCTCGTTAAAGAAACACAGAAGGTCAAGACACTCACCCATATCCATAGGGAGAGTAGAAATATGGTGGTACGTATGGCCTCCTATATGGATAACCCATGTATGGATTGTAACGCCCCCGGCCACGGTGCACCTTCAATCCGGGAACATTAGTTCGTTTAGGCGACACCTGCACACAGAAAAAATTCAATTAAGCGGCGAATTTTGGAGCTAAAAAAAAGGGGAGTAATTTGTACCGATAACCCACTTTCAATTGGCGACCATGTAACTCTGAATCATTTAGAACGAGTGCCTCCTGAACAGCCTCTACTTCAAGAAATTCCACATAGGCGAAACCCTTGGGCTGGCCAAACTTGTCCGTCAGAATGGTAACTCTGTTCACTGTTCCACAGGATTGGAAATGCTGCTGCACTTCCTCGGGGGTACATGAATAATCCACCTGCTCTAATCCATAATTTCAAAATTACAACTGGCACTATAGATGCTGTCACTAACCGCCATAAAATATTAGGAAATCTGTAATAAATTTCAGAATAACTTCACGAATATCCAGCATAGAGGATATCTGTCTGGATGATAAAGGTCTTCGAATTTCGAAGCCCCATAGTAATGTTTATAATAGAAGTTTTGGAAGCTCAGACTCTGATAGAGGCATTAAAACATATTGCCATAACCCTCTTTGAACCACCTGATTCTGGATTTCCTAATCCGGATGGATTCTTTGAGTAAATTATGATACTTGGATTTAAGCTTTAAACTGTTCTTATATATATCTTGTGACCAACCTTCAGACAGTTATTCTTCCGCCCAGGGAATTTTTTTATTTGATTAGGGAGACTTGGTTAAAAATGTTGCCACAACTTGAATTTCAGTTTTTATCACTGTTTAATCTCTTCAACTTGGCAAAGACTCCAAATAGTAGAAAAGTCGTAGCTCGAGGAGCCCAGGAAGAACAAATAATGTCCCAAAAAAAACAAAAAAAACTGCACTATCTGTCCACGAGTTTTAAAATCGGAAAGGTGTTGAAAAAGAAGTCAACTGCTTTAATAGTAATACGAAGTGGTCAGTGATCTAAAGATACAGGAGGGAAGTGGGTAACTGTTAGGGACCCTAATAAGGGGTGTGTTTCAGAACAAGTATCAGTCCAACCTACTCCAAATCTGATAATTACCCGTCAACTCTTGCACCATGTAAATTTAATACAAAGCATCCAAGGTCAACGAGCCCAGGAGTATGAATGACATCTCTAAACTAGATCATGGAAGATGTGGCTGAGGAAAATCACACCACTCTTCTCATCAGGGTAATGACTGCGTTAAAATCACCAGTAACCAAGTAGGAACAGTTAGGAGAGATGGAATTTCGAATTTCTTAGTGGAGAGCTATATAAGAATCAACCAAGCAGTCCCCTATCATGCTAAAGATTTTTATAAAAAACTGATCAGGGCGTTTAAGGAGTTAGATGTTATTACTATCTTTGAACCAAATTGAACCCATCGCGTTAATGGGAGTTAGTGCTACGTGTGCTAGCAAACCCTGTTGTGTTGACTGCATGAGTATGCAAAGACAGAAGCAGGAAAAGAAGAATTATCAAGGGTAAATCCTGAATATGAACATGGTATAACTAGTATTCTCCAGAGCTAGTATCCTTGGGGGAAAGTAGCTGCCACCTTTGGGGATTGTTTTCTCTCTTCTTTGGTATGAAGAGATTGCAATCAAATTTATGGACATATCCCGTCAGACCCCCAAGTCTGCTGCACTACCTTCTTTTTCTAAGTTTATGTGTGGAGGTGGTAGATCTTGTGGTTGTGGATGTGGCCGGAGAACTTTGACCTGTGAAGAAAAATGAGAAGTTTAAGTGCTCTCACTGTGGAAGAAATGGGCACTTGAAGGAAACTTGTTGTGACCAATCCGACGCCCCAAGTTTCAGAATAATTTTGCATACAATTCAGTTGTTGATGATGCCACTCCTACTCCATCCGTATTAATGCGGAATCGAAGCCTACATGTTGGAATCGTGAACTGATCAAGAGGAGGAAGCTAGCGAAAAAGTGGACCCACAAATGGATTTTTAAAGACCCTGTCTAAGACTGGTTGAAGACCCAATTGCATGTGTACTCCATGCAAGAAGACCCCACTTTAGGGAGATGCACACATGGGAGAAGAGAAACAAAAGAACTCTGCATTGTCCAGTCGCGTGCGCGAATTCCAATTTTGCCCACGCGAGACCGGGCAGTTCGAAGTTTCAAAGCCACCACAATTCAATCATTGGATTACCAGTTTCCGCTGTTGGATCTTCATCAATATTTATTTCAACCGTTGGATCTTGACTGCTCTTGATTCACAAGGTTTGATTATTGATCGTGTGAAGGATCATTGCTAAACGCATGTTGATTTGATAGTGTGTTAGACTTTGATTTTGGTCTATTAGTATTCAAGGGTTGCATTTATTTTATTTTAGTGTTTTATGTTAGGTCTTAGGGGTCTGACACATGTGACATGTGACCATCAATTTCGTCACTTTCAACACAGCCCTTAAAAAAGTGGTCATAACTCTTACAATTCTTATCGGAATTGATTGATTGCTGGCTTGTTGGAAAGCTACTTTGATAAGCTTTCAAATAATACCAATTTTGCATCAATCGGATATTGTTAGCTTTCATAGTTAATTTAGATTTTCTAATTTTAATAGTATCCTTAGGGTCTCTATATTTATTATAAATACTAGTAAAGACTCATATTTTAGAGCAGGTTATGATGAATGAAAATTACGTCAAATTTGCTCTTGAGAAAGAGATTCTTTCAACTTGAAAAGTGATTCTTCAATTCCCTCAGTTTAGGGTTTGGTGCAAGGCCAATAATTTCTTTGGTGAAATTCCAAAGATTTCCTTGTTCTTCTTCTTTATACTTTGTTTTATTTTTATTTTTTCCCGAGAATCGAAACCCTAATCCTGTCGTGTAGGATTTACGCTTTTTTAAGGTTTTAACGTGTCTGTCCTGCATCACGTACCTACAACTTTTTCCACAACTATTGCCCGTATTATTCTTATACAAAAAGAGTATCACGATCTTCTGCAGCGTGCTACAAAAACCCATGCTTCTTTCTCGTGTGGTTGAGTCGGGTAGATCTTTCCATGAATCCACATGCTCCAAGTCTCATTGGATTATCGATTCAGGGGCAACTGACCATATGTCTAGTTGGCGATATTTTCATTCTATGTCCCATGTCACATCTGTTGCTGATGGATCTCTAGTCCATGTACAGGGTAAAGGGACTATCAAAATTGGTAGTCAATCTTTAGGTTCCACGCTACATGTTCCTAAAATGCCTACGAATTTTTTGTTTATTAGTCCAATATTCAAGTTACTAAATCTCTCAATTATTGTGCAATGTCTTATCCCTCTCATTATGTTTTTATGGATGATGAAGAGGAGGATATTTGGTGGTGGAATTGAGGAGAGAGGTCTCCACTTTTTTATGATGAGAGAATTCCAAGGCCATTGTTGTTGCTAGTATGTCCTTGAACGATGCCCACATATTCAATCACGTTTGCGCATTTTGTTTCCTAAACAGTTTAATTGCTTTGATAATTCTCAGTTTAGGCGTGAAGAGTATCAAGTTTAGAAACTCTGATCCTAGTATTGAAAGTAAAACTGCTTTTCACTTTCAGCTTATTCATTCTGATGTGTGGGGTCCCTCCTTAATGTTTCTTTGTGTGATTATCGTTACTTTGTAACTTTTATGGATGATTGCACCAGTTATGCTATTGTTGTTCTTAATGAAATCTAAGGATGGTTGCTAGGAATTTTCCTATCTTCCACAAACTGTTTCAAACTAAATTCCACGCAAGTGCTAAAATGTTAAGGTCTGATAATGGTGAGGAACATTATTCCCATCATCTTTAGTCTTATCTTCACACCTATGGAATTGAGTAGCAAACCACCTGTCCCTATACCCCACAGCAAAATAGTTAGCTGAAAGGACAAAAAAAAACATCACCTCCTTGATGTTGCACATGCCTTATTGGAACGGAAACTACCAAATTTTTGTGGAGGGAAGTTGTGCTTTTTTAGTTGGCTTCTTAACAACTCAAATGCCTACTCATGTTCTTGATGGTAAATCTTCATTTCAACTGATATGTCCAAATGTCAATTTGTGTCTCATGCCTGTTTTTGGCTCTTCTTTCTCTTGCTCATATTCTGGTTGTCCATCGAGATATATTGAATCTTAATGCATGGCACAATTGGGACAGCTTCCAGGTTGTTATAGGGTGTCAAATGGGAGACAATGGATGCTGGTATTACTTCAGAATTTACAAGATTCAAGGGGCTGTAGAGAAGACAAAATGGTTTTCTTTTAAGATCCAATGGGCCTCAAATTAAGGGGAAGTGGGCCCTTAAAACAGGCCTGAGATAAAACCCATGTGACCCATTTAATTTAGAAAACAGATTACTCTCGGAAATATTAAATAAGGGGACTCCAGAGTGTTTGTGCTATTAAGAGTCCCAAAAAGGTAATCCTTTGGAGTCCTAAAAAGGAAAGAGTCCTGGGGAATTAATTTTGGTGCTCAAGGTTTACATTCTCGAGAGTCTTCGTCATATTTTTTTTATTTATTTTCATCAACTTTTGAGAGTCTTAAAGAGTCCTAGTTTAATTAGAAATCTAGTTATAGAAAGGAGAGTTCAATTTTGTCTTCTCCATAGATAATGTGAAAGAATGGAAACTGAACAGATTAATGTCGTGAATGATATACTGAGAATTGTTCTTCTTGCGTTTTCTTTTGAGGAACAGATCTGAAATTTTTGAGGGTCCTCACCCTGGTTTCCTGTGAAACTTCTGAGTCTCAAATGTGAGATATTTGCGGGTTTTAATCCTTTGAATCTCTGCTGGATAATAGTCTTCTTAGACTTTTAATGTTGTGGATGCAATATCAGATATTTGGCTGCTTTTTTTATAAAGTAACATCAGTTTTAAAGTAAGTTTTCATCTACTTAACCTGATTTTACACAGTCGTGGGCTGCAGTCTACATTAGATCCCAAGCCTATTAAGAGCATCTTCATGGCTCTCCACTAACATAAAAGGAAGTTCAGTGCTATGATTCAGCGTCTAGGCAAGTTTTTGTTACAATGGATGTCACATTTTACGAGTCTACTGCATACTCTCCTTCCCAATGTCGTGCCCTCTTCTAGGTTAGAGTTCAAAAGAAGAGAGCAATATTGTGTTGCCCTATCAAGGAAATGATAATGATGTTAGTTTTGAAATGGGAGAGGAAGTAGAACAAAGAGAATTGACCACTGAAGAATGAATGCTTTTGCAAGATTGGAAAATGGGAAAATGTTTAAAAGAATGAAGATACAGGAGCCTCTTCAAGAGACTCTCCCGCAAACCACGAATCAAGATCCTTCTCCTTAGACAGTTTCACAAAGTTCTGACCTAAATATTCTTATTTCTTTGTGCAAAGCTCTCAGGTCTTGTACTCGTCACCCCGTCAGTAATTATATGTAATATCCAAGGTAGTTAAGGCGGTGTGGCTAGGTCATGGCAAAGAGGCTCGCCATGCCATGGCGAGGCCATTTACTTTTTTTTTTTTTTTTTTTAATAATTTTTATTTTATATATTAATCATTAATATATATTTTTTTACTATATTTTCTTTTATATTTTTTATAGAGGACAAAAAAATTCAACTAATTAAGCAGGCATATATAAATAGCAATAAATAGAGAGAAAAATTAATTATGAAATATGAAACATCAATAAAATCGCACCATGAGCAAATATAAATAAAATATAAATATGAAAATAAAAATAGCCACTAAGAGAGAGAGAGAGAGAGAATTGAGGCTAAGAGAGGTTTTGCGTTGAGAAAGAGATGAGAGAGAAAGCGGTTGTGAAAGAAAGAGGCTGCGAGAGAGAAAGGGGCTTTGAAAGAGAGAAAGGGGGGCAAGAGAGAACGGGGTTGTGAGTAAGAGAGGTTGAGAGATGGAATAAAATAGCATACCCGTATTTTTGTTGTTGGGAATTGCGTGAGACAGACACACGAGAGAAAGAGAGACACGGAAGAGGAGTTACATAAGAGTGTGAGTAGACAAGAAAGATGAGATTTGGTCTCCAAACCCTAAATAACTCTTATATGTATAAGTAATAACTTATAAAATATAAGTTATAAGTATTATAACTTATGAGCTAATATATAAGTACTATAACTTATAGATTCATAGTTTTTACAATTATAACTTATTATAATATAAGTTATTCTATTAATTTTTATAAATGAGATTTGATCTCCAAACCCTAAATAACTCTTATATATATAAGTAATAACTTATAAAATATAAGTTATAAGTATTATAACTTATGAGATAATTTATAAGATAATTTATAATTATTATAACTTATAGACTTATAATTTTTACAATTATAACTTATTATAATATAAGTTATTCTATTAATTTTTATAAATAGCGCTCATGGCGACGCCATTCCGTAGTCATGGCGTCGTCATTTCACCATTGCCGCAATTTCTGTTCATATAGCGAATCCTATCGCCATTTGCCATGGCATCGCCTTGACTACTATGATAATATTTATCTCTCTCAGCATCATATTTATATTTTCTTTCTTCATTCGACTTTGTTTCTATCCCTACTAATGTATTTTATGCCATGTTTCGGCCTCAGGGGAAGGAAACAATAATGTGGGAAATGCACGCTTTGGAACAGAATAATACTTTGGATGTTGTAGACCAGATGGCTTTCTTAAAATGTATAAGGAGAGATCGGTAGCCAAGGGGTTAACAACAGACATATGGCATTGACTATCAGGATACATTTGAACCTGTAGCTAAGTCAAATACAATTTGGATGCTTCTCTCTAACCGCATAAGATAAGCCATTATACTAGTTGGATGAGAAAAAAGTGCTTCCTAACCTGGCAATTTGAAAGAAGTTCTCATAGCGCTTCCACTTGGTTTCTACAAACTAAAAACTTGCCCAACATCTTCAACAAAGTAGCAATTTTAGGTATACTCGATGATCGTTTGAGCACTGACTTATTATTTAACTTCTTAAATTGTTTGAAAATTTAAACTAATAATAGTATTTTCACAACCTCAATCACTATATATAATGCTCTGATTTCTTCACAAGCAAATTTTAGGAATCCAAAAGCATGTTAACCACATACTTTAAATAAGTACAAACCCCACCTAAAGATCGAAATTGAGCAAGCATAGTCCACCATCCCACTACCATATAATTTCATAGTAGTGCTACTTGGAGTGTAGCTCCCACTCACATCCCACAATTGAGACCCCCGAGTTCCACAAATATCTTTCTACTTTTTCTACCAACCTTGCTTCCCACCATTCTAGTGACTAAGCATTATCCCGAGAATATGCAAGTCGGTGCCAAGGCAACCATTCTTCTTATAAAAGATAATAAGAAATGATATAACTCTCCAACAACGAAGCATCAAAATTCAGATGCCCATTATGAGGAATTCTAAGTCAACCTCCAACCAAATAAAACATGATCATCTATAGAAGATAGAATGAAGTCCTAAAATATGATGGAAAAGGTTATCTTGCTACGCACATTCAATGGAATGAGCTCGAAAGCTACGAAGACTGACTAAAGAGTAAGAGGCTTCGACTCAAAGTAAAAACCCTGATAACTTGAAACCATTATTAGATATTATCAATGATAACAATAACTCCAAGTCATCACATTTCTGCATAGATGAAAATTCATGTCATTTTTCAAGCATCAAATAAACTAGAACAGAATTTAGAATTTAATTCCAAGTAATTTCACTTTCAGAAGAAAAACAAAGGGTCATGCGAGGGTTAATGATGTCAACATGATCTAGAGGTGAGATTTCTCTCTTGAGAACTCATGTTTTGAAATAAGTAGGTTCTTTAAGTAATTTAAAGATGGCTTAGAAATTTCACTTTCAATCAATATTTAGCGTCGTGGCGGTAAGTGTAATATCCTTTATTTCTTAGGATTAATAAACCTGCTAAACATGTATAACCAACACCTTAGATGTACCTAAAAATTTGCAGTATACTAGTATGTATACTAGTATGACAAGCATAATTGATATTTTCAGAATTACCAAGGGTAGAAATATATTTCTACCATAAGAACAGATTGGATATTTTTAAAATTGATAAGGGTAAAATTGTGCTAGTTTAACTTGTAAAATATTTTATTAATGAAATGAAAGTTAATCTTAGCTTTTAAAATTTGTGTTATTTATTTTGCTTACTATTATCCTTTATTCCTTCTCCAACCCTGTTGTCATGTCATGTCCTTATAATATTACAGAAGTTGCACCCCGAAATATGCATAGGTGGATTTTGGGGCATTATAGCTTGGTATCATAACATGTTTTTGGCAACCGTTAGTATAACACATGACGATTGGGTTAGGATTGCAACTGGAATCGTTAGGATCTTAAAACCCTAAAGAGACTACTTGAGGTATGAATGTATGATGAAATGACTTGAAATTTTTGAGACTAAAGGAAATAAAAATGCTGAAAGGCTTTTTGAGACTCAAGGGAATCAAAATGCCGACAGGTGGTACATCTTTGACAACTTCCAACAGAATTAAAAGGTTCTTCAAAGCATTTAAAGAATACATAAAGAAACAAATGTGAAGTATCACTGACTGTATGTTCATTTTTACTTTCATATTTGTTTTACTTTAAAAACTATATGCTATAAAAATATATATTTTCTTCAAATTTTCTTTTGCTCAGTCTTCCAATTCTAAGGGAAATGAATGAGGTTGTTTAGGACATTAAAATAATAATAATTAATTAATATAAAAAAAAATTAAAAATAGTAAAAAAAAATTAGAAAAAAGAAAAAATAATGATTAATAAATATAAAAAAAAATAATAATAATAACAAATAGCCTCGCTATGGCCTGGCAAGCCTCTTCGTTGTGTACTCGCCACACCACCTTATTTATGATCTTTCAAGTATCAAACGACGTCAGATTATGAGAAATTGGTCTTGTTTGAAAGCTTGTTGAAGTAGCTTACCAACGAGCTAAGGAATGTGTCATTATGAAGCATATCGAAGAAGTTATCTCCATTTTTAGGAAGTTGCACTGAAAGTTACGAATTTAAAGGTTCATGTACACATGTATGTACAGGACTCTTATGACCAAAATAAAACACAAACAAAATAAAATAAATGCATCCTATGTAAGCCAATAAACCAAAATATAAGTCCACGCGATCAACAATCCACATGCATCTACCAACGGTCCATCGCGCGATCAACGATCCAACAGTGTAAACATAGTAAAATGACGATCCAACGGTGGGAATGATGAATGAAGAAGATCCAATGGCTGAATGAAGAGTGATGAAGATCCAACAGTGAAAAGTAGCAATTCAACAATTTGAATCATCCCATGTGCGCATCTTACCAATGTAGGGTCTTCTATGATGTTGCTAATGTGCACATGGACTCTTCAACAATCCATCCAAAGTGTCGCGTGAAGCTTACATTATCTCGATCTCCTCTTGTGCCTCCACTACACTTTGTATAGTTTGTGGTCCGCACACTTCTCCGAAGAGCCATCATTGAAGTTGAGCTTTATGAAATATATCTACAAGGACTTCCAAGCTTCAATGACTATTTCAACCCTGCCTTTGCAAAAGGCTACCTCCTAACAATGTTGAATACCATCAATTTCACATGTGCACATCGACTCTTCAACAATCCATCCAAAAGTGTCGCGTGAGGCTCACATGCTCTCGATCTCTTCCTGCACCTCCGCTACACTTTGTACTGTTTGTGGTCCGCATCACTTCTCCAAAGAGTTGATTTGAAGTTAAGCTTTGTGAAATGCATCTACAAGGACTTCCAAGCTTCAATGACTATTTCAACCCTGCATTTGCCAAAGGCTACCTCCTAATAATGTTGAATACCATCAATTTCACATGTGCACATATACTCTTCAACAACCCATCCAAAGTGCCGCGTGAGGCTGACATGAGAAATCCTAGTTAATTAATTTCATGGGCTTGAAAACTTACAATAGAGTCTGTCTTCCGAAAAAAAAAAAAAAAAAAAACTTTTTTCTTTCCACAAAACCCAAGAATTCACCAATGAACAAAGATACACATTAAAACCAACATCTCAACCATAAAACCGCTTTAATAAGCCATTAAAACCATCAACTCAGCCCTAAAACTCACTTTAATCTGCCATTAAAACCCCCATCTCGGTCACGAAACCCACCTTAATCTACAATTAAAACCACCATTTTTGCCATGAAACCCACTTTAATCTGTCATTCAAGCCAACCTAAACATGAAACACACTAAAATCTGCCATTAAAACCACCATTTAGCCATGAAACCCATTTTAATATCCCATTAAAACCAATATGTTCTTTGTTATTAATTGGTGGGCACATAGCAATATTCGGTATGCAATGACCAATTTTATTAATTCGGGTGAGAGGAAAATGTTGATATGGAAGTAGTACAGCTATCTACATTTTTCTTTCAGAATTCCATATTAGTGGAGGAATTAGAATTCTATGATTCATTATCTTAAGAACTAAGGTTTGTTATTAATTCAGGTGATAAGAAAATGTTGATGTGTACAATTGAGATCGACTCTAGGGCTTAAATTTATGTGAATTTTGAGTAACCTCCCATCTACTCGAGTTGTTGTAAACTCTCTTCTAGTTCATTTATGTTCTTCTTGTGGCATGCAAGCGGTGGTTTTCATAAATTTTTGTATCAAATTTCTAAAACTAATTTGAAACAGCTTACATTTATGGCCATGCTTTAATCCAAGAAGCTTTTATCACATCCCTATAATACAAAAATGGCTTAAAGTTATATACAGAAGTTAGAACATTGGCTCTGTGAATTGTTGGCAAAAGGAATCACAAAACTTGTAACCTGATGCACCTTTTAGTCATTTTGAATCCCATTGCAAGCTGACTGTCACCAATTTTCGGGGGCCCTGACATACGCAGAAGTCAATTTTGAACATGATTCTGTAAGATAAAAGCTCACTTAAGCTCGAATATTATATTTTTTAATCTGTAAAAACATATTTTTTATTCAGTTAATTAATCTTTAAATTGTAGAAAATAAAATTTATTTGTAAAAAAATGTAAATATTATATATGGTTTTTAAATATTAATTAAATCATCGATTTTGTTTGAGTTGACTTTTTTAGTTGACACAACCTGGAAAACTATCAGGTAAAACCAAGTTTTGGGTCTTTTGAACCATGAATTAGTTTTATTCTATTTAATATTTGATTGCAATAGACCAGTAGTTCAAGCTCATGGTGCTGAGGGTGAGGGAACTGACATAGCACGGAAATAAAAGGTATGCCAGGTGCAAGTGTAACCTGAGAGGGAACAGGGGGTTTTACTAGATTGAAATAGCATTCAGTAAGGAAAACTGGTAAATGCTCAAGAAAAAAATGGGTTCCTGCATATACCAGACACTTTCAGAGAGAGCATTTGCAAGCTAGCTGAGAGAAGGGTGTACTTGCCAGGCAGTGGACACTCAGATAAAATGTGGGTCCCATGGATTCGTTTGTGTTTGGAGAAGAAAGTGCCAACAGAAAAGGTGAATAATTCATTTCAAAAGAATGCATCAGCTAAGTTGAAGACATCAATAGCACAACTCTTTCATTAAAACCATATTCTAGCACATACGACTGCTTCTCTATATTTTCAACCCACGATAAATACTATAGGTCAAGATGATCCTGGAGTGAAGGGCCTACCCTGTTTGAAATTGTCAAGCCATTCGTTGATGATGAGGTTACTAATAATATGCCCCTCCTAGTATGTTGCCCACTAGACAGTGTTTTATATATCTGTAGAGAAGTATTTCCCGTTTTTTGTTTTCACAATAATATCAATAAAACTGCGCCTAGGGTTTTCACAAGGCACCATACATTTTTTATCTTATGGGCGTGGTTGTTAAGGACATGATTAAAACTACAGGTATATCAATAGGACAATTCATATCGTGCATAGGTTTCTAAATGTAAAGAGTGAAGGGGTAAAAAGTTATGTTTTGTAATAACAAATCCTTTCAAACTTTACTCCGCAACATCTTCAGCGTACATTCAATCGATGTTAATTGTTTAAAGAACATGGAATTTTACTAAAATTTTAATAATGAAAAAACATCTTTTACCTACTCACTTCACGTATGCGATCTGACTTCTAAAACCAATTACTTCCTACAAAATTTATCTCATATGCTCTAGAATCACTCACCCAGTATATTTAAAGAAGTGCAAGGGAAGGTTTTCGCTTTCATATGGGCGCCAATCAACCCAATAAAGTAATGATAAATATTTTTTCTCCAAAATCAGAATAAAGATGTGTGATAACAAGACAAATGTTGATTAAATCTTGGACATGAAATTGAAAGTGTACTAGAAATTGCATAATCAGATTACCAGCAGACTCGCAATATGCTTAAGATTAATAAAAAAAAAATGGCATAGACGCGCAGTATACTGTGGCTGAAGTTTTGAGAAGATCCTAAATCTTCGGAAATTATTTTAAGGACACTTATGTTCAACTTGACACATCATGATTGACATTTATCAATTACTTTATACACCTCACAGACTCTTTCTGTGCCTTAGCTCTCCAAAGTACCATGAGGGAAAACTGATGTCATGTCCAGGATGTACAACCATTTCAAGTAGCTGGTCTAAATTAGCCCTTGCAACTCCAAACGTCCACATAGATTACTCTCACCCAAGTATAACAATAAATCCACCATGCATAAGTGCAACTTATAAAGCACAATGGTCATGCTTCAGTCAGTATCATCCCCAAATCTCTAATTGTGTGACTTCCCTCAGGACTGGTAACAAATTGATTCACCACCTTATGGGTATTTACTTTTTAGGGGATGAAAAGACGCTGGATTTTATATAAAACCAATACATGGGCTTATTGAAATCCTGGGAGCAATAAGATAAGCCTACACATGGTTGTATAGTTTGAATGTCAATGAAAAGTAGCACAACGGACTCCTAATGGTAGGAAATTGTATATTCAATGTAAGATGAGACCCTCAAAAGTCCGGATTACTTCACTAGGATCTGGGTAATAAACATCACAAGTAAGAGATAAAGGTCACAAGAAAGAGATCAAGGACCTCTCACCACTTTCCGCGAAATAAAGATATCAACCCGAACTCAAATCCATCACCAGGAGTAATATGGATTTTGAATCTACAACTGCAGAAACCATGGCTCATTTCTGCCATACAAAAAACACCAATAAATTTAGCATCATCACCTGATCCATTTTATATTCTGAGTAGCTGTTTCACGTCCATCCTGCCATTCCTTTCATCTTTCATTTCAGATATTCTTTCACCATCACATGAACTCTTTCTCGCATTTCTTTCTTTCTACTAGGATGTGGTCGATATTCTTCTTTCTACGGTTTTCCTCATTCTTCTTTCACATAGATATATTCATTCTCTTTTTTGGGCCTTACCAGTATTATTTTTGGCCATCTTTTAATTTTCTTTTTTTTCTTTTTTTTTCTTTTTTTCTTTCTTTTTCCTTTTTTTCTCAAAATATTATACTTTTTTTTTCTTTTTTCTATTCCAAACTCCGATCATACTTTATGCCAGCTCTAAATAAGCAGAGGTGTTGAACAATGAAGAATGACCCTGCGATCATTATCACACACAATAGTCAAAGAATGACTTGAAACTTGAGAAAGGGAACATGCACAGAAAAATAATTCCAAGATAAAGAGCATGTACATTCATTCTTCAATACATACAATGATGATAGACAAATATCCACCATTGCCAGCATAAATGTTGCTAATAAGAAATTTTAAGTAGTGATACAGATACAGAGAAGTAAAACAACCACTTATGACATATACAATGCAAAAGCCAGACTGAAAAGGTCAGGAACTGAAACAAAAAAACTAGTCCATGTTGTGACAAACTAGTTTAATTACATCAATAAATATATCATTATCATTAAAGTCAGTGACAACCTTAAAGTGCAAGAGCTAGTCCATGTCGTGACAAACTAGGAGGAACTCGCCAATTACTCCCATGAAAAAGAAACACCTAATCCACTATTAGTACTTTAAACATTTTCACCCATTGAACTCCAAATACCTAATAATATGTTGTTCTAAAAACAACATTCTCAACCTAAACTGGAAGCCCTTGTAAAACAGGACAGCTGGTGGGATAATTGGAACAGACACTCAGGGAGATTCTCAGAGGAAAAGAAGAGCAAGTATTGGCTGATACTGCACAGCATCACCAACACAACAATTTTGAAGCATAACAATCTATCCTTTTTAAAAATTATCTCTGTAAGGGCCTTTTCAGCTTGGTATTTTTAAAAAAATTATCGCTATAAGAGCATTACTGTACATCACCCTTACTGTACATCTATGCTACATCACTGTTACTGTACATCACCCTTACCATAAAGATGATGTACCATAAGAGCGATGTTGTGAAGTACTACAGGCTCTATTTTTCCATCTACCAAGATGTTTAGTGCAGTGACTAACTATTAATAATGAAACTTTGAAAGATCAAAAAATCGTGGTAGACTGAATTTATTTGTAATTACTCCATTGACTGAACTGTTATAGTATTTTTATTGTGTTACGAAATATAAATACTCCATTGACTGAATTTATTTGTAATTAACAATTTAGATATTAATTAAACCCATTGGCAAGCAATATTTATGTAATAAAAGTATATAACAATTTGCATTTATTCGTTACATATTATCTTTACATTTAGAAATATTCTTTCACACATGCAAATTTTCATTTATCAGCAAAAATAAAGGAGAATACAAAAATGCATATAATACATCAGATACAGTCAGATAGGATGGTAAGGGCACCCACAAGGATCAGGCCAAAACAAACAATGACTTGTCCTAGCCAGGACAAACTAACATAATCCCCAATCTATCGCACCTTTAATGACCCATGCAGCCCTATGTTAACGAGCCCATCTGCACTATAGTTTCCCTCTCTACGGATATGAATCATCCTCACCTCAGTCAATCAGCCAAGCATTGAATCCATTTTCCTATATTTAGTTGCATTTTCACGAACCGGTGATTCAATTGTTAGCCAACAGTGTGTTGAAGGACTACCCCTATACGGAGATCAAAGGGAGATCGGATATCCCCATCCATAGGACTTCAATCTCCACATGGGATGCAGTCACCAAGTCACCAGTGACTTCCGAGAACATCACTTCATTACCCAACCCACTACTAAGTCTACTGATAAGCCAGATCGTTTACGGTGCTTTTTTTCCATCAAATTAAACATCATCCAGCCAACAGCAGGACATGACACTCCATACTCCAGGCCAAGGAAGCACGGATACTCCATTTTTGGTAACGTACCCGTATCGTATCCGTATCGGATACCGATACTTGAAGGATACGGCTGCATGCGTATCCGAGGTTTTTTCCGACAAAAAAAATTAAAAGAAATCAGACTACGAGTTTGGGATTTAGGATTTTTCATAAAAGGGGAAGAAATCAAAGGAACCTACCAACGTACAACTTACCTATTTGAAATCAGTCTCTATAAGCTTTTGTAGTTTTTTTTTCGTTTTCTTCTTTTTTCCTTACGTTTATTAACCTAAAATATAACTAGAATTATATAGAATAATAAATTTTAAATACACGTATCCTCCCCGTATCGTATCCTGATTTTTTGATAATTGTCGTATCACCGTACCGTATCGTACCCATATCCCGTACTTGTATCCGTACTTCTTAGCTCTAGGCACAACGAAAAGGCAGAATTGAGTTATTGATGAATGAAAAGTAAACGGCTATAGGAAATGGTTTTAAATTGTCCACCATCGGATTTGTCTGAAATTCTTTACATTCAAAATGAAAATCTAAATCAAACGTCAGGGCACCAAACACTTTTCGACGCCAAACCTGAGATAAGCCAAAACATGGGTCAGGTTCCATGTTGGACCAAACCCGAGATTGGTCCACCTACATAATCCAGCCACAAAGGAATCAAGTGAGGCTGTTTATTATTTTTGTAATTTTTTTATATTTTTTATTTAGTAATGATTAATATTATTTTTTATTTTTTTATCTTTATATCTTTATATCTTTCATAGAGGACGAAAAAAATTCAACTACTTAGACATAAGGCATAAACAAATATCAATAATACAAATCAAATATTAATTATCAAATATGGAACATCATTTCAAACTAGGGGTGTTATCGGGTCGGTTGGGGTCGTTTTTCATGCAAAACCGAAACCGAACCGATAACTATCAGTTTCTATTTTATGAAACCGAACCGATAGTAATCGGTTTGGTCGGTTTTCGGTTTCTAAACCTCATTTTTCAAACTTTTTTTTATTTGTAGCATTTAACCGAATCGAATTGATTTTTTTGGTTTCGGCTTAGAGTTTTCAAAATTTATACAAACCGAACCGATTTATAGAAACTGTTTTTGCAAACTCCTATGATTCAACTGATTTTAAGACTTTTGGTGATTAACAAACTAAAGCAGCAACAGTTGGCTTTTTACAATAAGCCTCACACACCATCAAACTCAAATATAGACATACTATAATCCATATATACACCACTATCTGTTTCTTATCGGTTCGGTTTCGGTTTTTTAACGTTAAAATAGAAACCGAACCGATACGTCTCAAAACCCAATCCGAACCAAAATTTCGGTCGGTTTGGTCGGTTCGGTTGATTTTTCAAATATTTTTCGTATCTATGCCATCGGAAACACCATCAAAGCCGTCTGAATTGGGGGCCACCATGACGTAAAGAACTTTTTTTGCCAAAGTTTGGCACTAAATATGATCTCTATCAGCTGATTTAATATAGTCAAAGAAACTCATCTGATTCAATGGTTGATTGGGACAAATCAGATGATAGAAATCATGTTTCATGCCAATCTTTGGCAGCAAAAACCTTTATATGATTGCCTTCAAATCAAACGAAATTTATATATAAGTAAACAGTGTTATAAGTTTTAACCAATTACAGTACAAGATTCCCACCTCCTTTAAAAAAACTAATTGCCAAATTGCACTTGAGGCAGCGCCATGAAGCTATACCGCCATGGCTACGCCATAGCGTCGCTATTTGGAGAGTTAGCCATTTACCTCTATATAGCAATTTCCCTCGCCATTCGCTATGGCAATGCTATGACGATGCCATCACGTCACCTTGACAACCATGATCAACAGATGTCCTTAAAATTCAGAGACTCAAAATTATTATGTTTTCAAGATGAATGATGTCCTTATTGTTTTCTGTCTATTTAATTTGTTGTTTGCTAGTTGCTACTTTACTCTTGTAACCTATAAATTACATGACGGTTAATCCTTAACTGAGTATATAATTACATTTACTTCTTTTATGTTTCGCATGTATATCGTTTATTATAGATCTTTTATACACTTTTTTATTTTGATTGACAAATCCTCAACAAACTATTATAATAAGTTCTGAAAAGTGACAACATTGTTGGTCCTCACTAACAAGGCGCCGCCTAAGCCCCGCCCGCCTAGTCACTGCTTAGCTCCTAGGGGAGTCCACCACCCGGGCCCTGCCTAATGCCTTTAAGAATCTTGGCCCTAACCAAGACATCATAACAAGAAATAACTAAAGGATTGAAATAAAGAAAATATATTTAATCAATTTTCTCAGGATTGAACGTGGCCTGGCCCGAGCCAGGGGAGGGCTAGAGCTTCGCCAATTCAAGCCCGGTAGGGCTTAGGGTAGAGCTTGGACTAGGACAGACCTCGGGCAGGTTAGTCGACAACTTCAGTGTTGGGCCTGTTGGCCCATGGTAAATAAAAAATTGTGACCTTACCTACAATAATTAGCAAGCCCAAGATGAGGGTATGAATCATCATCTACTTGGCTAATATGAGGGTATGCACGCCCAATATAGCTGGCCTATTTCTTTAAATGGTGTGCCTCACTTTTTGGAATAGGATCTAGATAAGAGCACCTGAAAACTAATGACTAAAGACTAGCAAATGACTAAATTTCCCACAAATACTTTAGAGAATCATTGTAAGGTAGATAAACCCAGGTGGCTCTGTTGTCAAAACTTGTGCCAAGGCCCCACTTAGCCACTTAGGGCATGCCTAAGCACCGACATCCTTAGGCGCTAATTTAAAAAGCACTTGCTTCTTGCTTCAAAGTGGGTGTTTCGCGATTAAAAGCGGTCAAAGAGGCGCTTTTGGGAGACTCATAAATATAATTTTTTTTAAACAAATAAGAGCTTCTATGCCTTACAAAATTATTAAATTATTTAAGCTATACATACTATATAACTTATAACTTTAGAAGTGTACATGCTTTTTATAAGAAATTTAACATTTAAAATGAGTATTAAGTTTATTTCCTAAAAACCATAACAATTAGTTAGATCTATTTTTGTATCTTCTCTCGCTTTTTCCTCTCTACCAGAGTCCCTAAATCTCGTCTACATTGCTGCTCATCCATTGAAAGAAAAAGAAGAAGACATTGGGTCTCTCTTTCTCATAATGTTGCTCAAAGGTTACGCCAAAAGAAAAGGCAAGTGATCTGTGAATTAAGGGACACTGTTTAGCAAAAGGTCTTGCAAGTATAGTCTTTCAACCATGGGTCAAAATCTCGGGTTACCGATACGTATCGTCCGAGCTCCAAAACGATACGTATCGGTATCGTCCGATACCGAACGATACATTGAATGTATCGTTCAGTATCCACCATACAATTGGACGATACGGTACATTGAATGTACCGTATCGTTCAGCTCTGATACCGAAATGTATCGTCCGATACGTATCGATATCGGACGAAATTTTGATCCATGCTTTCAACTTAGAAATATAATAGAAAATATTTTGGGCAAGTAGCATACATTTTTATCAACTCAGAGGACTCTAGTCACTTTAACTAACCATTGAACGGTGGACTTTTGTTCACTTAGAATGCTCAAGTGCTACGCGTTGAAATCGGTTGTTTGTAAATTGTACAATATTGGTCAAAATTGAGTATCATTATGGCTGTGTGGACACTGTTTAGAAGGAAGGTGTGTCCCCCACTGGAGTAGTCAACGACTCTTCAGATTTTGTAGACTCCGGACGTTGACGATAAGGTGCATAAGCATTTGACCAATTGTGGTACATGTGTTATCAAATTATGAACAAGCATTTACTTGGCATGCCAACATATAAATGAGACTCAGCCCAAAGTTCATTTCTCTATCCATTTGATCTTTTGATCAGACAATAAAAATTGTTTGAATCGTCTAACATATATCATTTCATTACATTAGCTTATTGACATTATATGTTATTTTCTTTTTCCATACTTCATGTTAACCTTTTGTATGGTAGTTGGTATGGTACAATAAATCATGTGCTACACAATTTTTAATAACACCAGGCATTAGTTTTTCTTGAAGCCTAGGCCCCCCACTAGGCTCCGCTTAGGACCCAGCCTAACACCATGTGGTGCAAGGGTTATCAATATACATACAACAAGAGACACATCTTGAACAAGACATCATGTACATTAGAGGACTCAAACCATCCTATCAAGCATATTCTTCACCGTGTTATTTGTAGCCTATAGTCTAGACATGCTATGAACATAATTTGAAAGCACTTGCAGACTCTCGATCAAGTGAGAGAACATGCAATGGAGTGAATATTTTGTCGAACTCATAAAGAAAAATGAACAAATTTGAGATGAAAGTCAGGATAAATTTGTATCTTCAACAATATCATCAATTTCTGGCCTTTTACAAAGCCTTGTATAGTGTTCAAAAATATCTTACTGAGATACAAACTCACATAACAAAATGTCAAATTTGATCAACTCCTACTCAAATTTGGTTATCCATATTGTTCATGTATTCAATATCTATAGCAAATTCTGTGGCAGTACTCTCATATCTCAAACTTCAAAACAAATTTATAGAAACTGAATGTTAAAACATGTTAAACTAATGGTAAGTCCTTCACCAAAAAACAAAAGCACCACTTTCTGGTAAAGTAGGAAAAATGTGCCTTGAAAATAAATCCACAAAGAATGTATAGCTAAAATAACCACATGTAACTATGGTGGACTACAATCAACATGTCATTTATATGACACGCGTAGAGGATTTTACATTTTCAGAACAAGATGAAGTAAACATGAAAAAGAATTTTGAAACTTACATTATTAACAAACACAGATCGAGAATCTGCCTCCTCCTTACTTGCCTGCGTTGCAGCTGCACTACCAGGATCTGTTTACACGAGAAAATTATTGTCTGGAATCTATAACTAAAAGATGAGCTTGGAACATACATACTGCTTAAAAAGCCCAAAAGAAACAATATACATCCAAAAGTGATATCAGGATCCCTGCAATGCTACAACAATAACTAAAGGACTAGAGATAAAGTAAAGACCATAATTGGTTGAGAATCATAAAAATGTCAATTTTGTAAATGAAGGAAACATTGACTATTTCCAGAAGTCAAAATAATATGAATTAAGTAAAAAATTTTATTAAAATGTCTCTTGCAAATCTTCTGAAAAAAGGCCAGTTGGCAATCCACAAGTAGATAATGGTTCAAACCACAGCTCACATATAGTTTACCTAGAAGAAAGCATAAAAAAACTCAAACATAAATGAGATTCCCTTTCCTTTTCTATAAAAGATAAAGCACATTCCCAGTTAATATAATAAATAAATAATCTACTTCACGATGTCCTAAAGATACTTCTACCATAGAGCCTAAACTCCACTCTCAATGTCAAACTTGCACTCTAACCCTAACATCCATTAAAAAAAAGAACTAACCTGATCCTATTAAAATAATTAAAAGCCCCAAATACTTGATTCGCCACAAATTTGCGGTGTGTTTTAACTTGGTCAGAACTCCATTTACATCAAAACCACACCATCTAGGATTTGTTGAAAGGCTAACTCGATAAGATTTTCTAGCCAATTCCATTACTTTTCAACACTATTTTCTGCTAGAAAAGGAGTTACAATGGGGAAAAAAGGCCCAATGGCTCGGCAATTCATGCAGGCGGCTCTTGCTCAGGAAAAAATCAAAAATAAAATAAATAAATAAATCTCAATGGCTCAGACTTCCTTAGATAAAAGGAAAAGAAAAACAATGATATAAGAGGAAGAAGAGAGATTGAGATTGAGATTGCTGCGACGCAGCAAGTGAGGTACGTATCTTATTTTTATCCTTTTCCTTCCCTTCTTTAATTTCTATCTTTTCTTTTTCTGAGCTGAGATGAGCCATATGGTTGTCGTGCGAGGAAGATTTGAGGAGATCAAAAGGCAAGGGTTTGGGTTGAAAAACCCTAACCCCAAACGCCCTCGAGTAATATAACCCAAGGGCATTATCGTAAAAAATGATAAATAAAAGGATTTTTTAAAATTTTGTAAGTAGAGATGTAGTGTATACTACAACATAATAGTGTGGTATATATGCATAGTGTATGCTTAGCATACACTACAAGTGCACCTGCGCTACGCAGGTGCGCTTTGTAAATCGTAATGTTTCGGTAGCACCACACTACGAGGAGCGGTTCGTAGAGTACATTACTGACGCTACATACAACATTGGTCCATACAACCACATGACTACACATCAGCATCCATTTAGCAAAATAATAATTGACCCTAATCTATTCAAAATAAATGATAGCCCCAAATTCTTGGAATCACCTAAAATTTGCACCGTGTTCATAACTTGGTGAAAGCTCAATTTACATCAAAATCACGCGATTTTGGATTTGTCGAAAGGCAAACTCAATAGACTTTCTAAACAATTCCATTACTTTTCATCACCATTTGTTCCTAGAAAAGGATTTACAATCATGTGGACAGAATAGGTTAGTACCTTGTATAATCTGCCAACTACATCGATTAAAAATTAATTTGTCAATGATTGTTCGTAGCATGCATACTCCCCATCGCGCAGGTAGGTCCATAAACCCACATGACCACACATCAAACATGCATCTCCCACTAAAGAAGCTTCTCTTTCATCTTCCTCTCCATTTCTTTCTCCTACTATTTCTCTTTTTTTTCTTGGGCCTCTTTTTACTAATATTTTCTACAACATTTTGACTTGGAATTTTCATGTAGCTTTGGTGTTGAATGACCAACATCTCATATTGACCATGGGTTACCAAAATTTACTTTTTTCTGTATAGCTTTTTCACATTTGTATGGGCTCTATAGAGAGGCTCCTTCTAAGGCCTGAAACTAAAAAACAGCTTAAAAGTTATTAGTCTCCCTCCATGTCCTTTTCAACTCTTGAACTAGACTGAGTGGCTTGTGTGGCCCTCGGAAGCTGACTCCTAGCATTGGGTTAACTTCTGAAGAAGTGGACCTATAGCCAAAATTACCATAGTCAAAATGCTTAATTGATGGCGTCATCAAATACTAAGCTCTTTTCGAAGCTCTAGACAAAGGCCTGTTCTAAATCTATAAAGGGTGGCTTGGGGGGTGGGTCCTCACAATGGATCTCATAAGGTATTCTTCACACTTTCCAATGTAATCCGTAACAGTCATGCCTCCTCAGCAAAGATTTCGCCATTGATCCAGCAGATGGTGATAGTAGGCCAAAGGGACATACTTCTTTGTAACTTGTAAGTATCTCTTTCATGTCCTCCCAATGTGTAATGGGCGGCCACCCTGCAGAGTCTCTAAGGCGCTCCACATTGGTCTAGAATAACCAGTCTTGGCCTACTAATTTCATCTTAGCCAATCTAACTCGACACTTTTCTGACTTATTATACCAATCAAAGTATTGGTCCATGTCAGATAACTAATCAAGGAAAAATTTTGAATCCATCCTCTCATCAAAACTTGGAGCTTCGACCCAAACTGATTTTAGAAATTTTTCATTAGGGGTCATCATCATGGGTCAAAATATCGGGTTACCGATACGTATCGTCCGAGCTCCAAAACGATACGTATCGGACGATACGTATCGGTACCGGTTGGTATCGGACGATACATTGAATGTATCGTTCGATACATTCAACTATATTGAATGTATCGAACGATACATTCAATGTATCGTTCGATACCAATACCGATACGTATCGTCCGATACGTATCGGTATCGGCCGAAATTTTGATCCATGGTCATCATACTCTTGCTCACGACAATGAGGGGGTCTGCTCCTATCTTTATCCTCATCTCCATCTCGACCTTCAGGGGTCCTAGGACAGTCTCTAATGACACAGGTGTCTAAGCTATAACCTATTTCTCTGACACTAAAGTTGATACAAGACCAAACACTAAAACCCTAATTATACAATTTATTGAAATTAACTTTAGATTAATGAGCAATAAGAAATAGAAATTAAACTATTGATCAACCCAGGATTATTGCGGAATGCAATTTAGGTAACCACAGAGTTTGATTAGGTGTTAGATTTGGCGCGATAGTCCTTTATCCAAAAACACAGGTTCTCAAGATAGAACTTGACTTCCCTCTAGCCTAGGGCATCAAACGACAATCAAAGGAAATCAAATTCCAGCAACTTAGAAAACAAACGAAGATCAAAGGAAATAGATAAATCAACTACCTTGCACCAACAGAGGATTAAGAAGAAGAAGATAAAAATCCTTAGAATTTCATCAAAAAAATTATTGGCCTTGCACCAAACCCATCTCGAGGAGAAGAATCACTCTTCTAAAGAAAACTCCACACAAGTACTAAAAGTTTTCTCAAGCAATTAAAATTCATTCATTCACCATTAAAATTGTCTTTACGATTGTATGTATAGGACTTAAGAAACTCTAAACTAAGTCTAACACACTTAAGACTAAACTACCCTTAAGTTAATTAACAAAAATAAGCTAAAAAAGAAAGTTTACAACTTAATTGCAGACGAGAACGTAATTAATGGTCGAGCGTGAGTTAGTTCACGATCGTTCATGAGCACAATCGACCGTAAAACATAGACGTTATGTCCTTTAATAGAACAAAATTCAGATTATTCACGGTCTAGTGGTCTACCGTAGGTATTAATGGTTTTATGTGTCCTTTCGAGGCGTGTTTCTGGTAAGCTTTTGTATTCTCCTTGCCTTCTTCCTTTGCTCTCCATTGGCGAGTCCTTCCAAAGTGGGGACTTCACGTGTTGCGTGTGCGTGCACAGGGGTCTTCAACTGCCTATCCAAAGTGTGCAAGGTGTTTTGGATCTTTTCTCGCGCCTCCTATACACCATGTAAGCTTTGTTGGGTGTGATGTCCCGTTCAGTGAGATTATAATAATAGAGTAGGCTCATGTTGTAATCAAGATATGTCATGTCGAGGTCGCTATGCTATAGCCTCGCCATGGGAAGGCTATTTTTTAAATTTACATATTATTATTCTTTTTTTTCTCATTTCTTAATTTTTTGAAAAAATTATCATTTTTAATAACATTAGTCAAAAATTTAAAAACAAATATCATTAAAAATATGAAATATCAAACAAGGTTCTAATATTTTATGATTAAGTAGTGATAGTATTCTATTGAACTCTCATATGTGCAAATCTAGTATTTTATGATGCTATTTAAATTGTACTAAGAGTATAAAGCCCCAATTTTTTTGTCAAAAATTGCATGATTGCATCAAGCTTTAGTAAAGCTTAAACAACCTCACTTGTTTATTAAATTTTTTGACAAAAAGGTTAAGTGACTTAGATATTTCACCGTGATATCAAGGGATTCGCAGTGATATCAAGGTGAAATCAATCATCTCACAAAGAAAACGAGATTTATTAAACAACAAATCAACATATTGAAAAGAATAAAGAGATTCAAAATTCAATTATTTTAAAAAAAAAAAAAAAATTTAAAATAAAAACTTACCAAGTATCAAACTATTGATGTTGCCGATCCACTAATTGTTTGTTGTGTATCAAAATGTTGATCAATTGATCTTTGTTTCTTGTAACCAAGAGAGAGATCGAGAGAATGGGAGAGGGACGAAAGGATCTAGTGATGAGGAAGAGGGAGACATGAGATATGAAAGAGAAAAGAGGAAGATAGAAAAGAGAACGAGAAGACGAAAGGAAGGGAAACAAAACTCGAGCCCCGAGAGAGTTGAGAGAGATGCCTAAAATCGTTTTAGGGATTCATCTCTTTTTTACTTTATAAAGACTTAATAATTTTTTAAGACAAGCCCTTGAAATATTAATATAAGGGCTTAAAAAAAATTTACATATTTATAGTTACAAGCATTTTAAAATGCATAAAAAGCCTTCTAAAAAATATCATTTGTAGTGACACCATGACACTACAAATTTGAGACTTTCCAATAAGAGACAATTTAATTAAATTAAAAAACAAAAAGAAACAAAGTCAAAACTCTACATTGAAAATTAAAAAAAAATCAATAAAAAAATGATGGTGGAATAATTCACAAAAAAAAAGTAACTAAGTCCCAGCTTATTCAACAAATAACCAATTGTCAAAAAGTGCCTTTAGGAAAAACAATTATTAAAGACATGAATACAATCACCACAAAGTGGACTGTGAGATTATTATAATAGAGTCGAATCACGTTGTAATCAAGGTACAATGTAACTCGAGGTTCCTATGCAATAGCCTCGCCTTGGCGAGGCTATTTTTTATTTTTATACATATACATTATTCTTTTTAATTTTTCTCATTATGAATTATTGTGGAAAAAAATACTATGTTTAATTATATTATTCACTGTTTTAAACATACATCATTAAAAATGTGAAATATCAAGGAAGATCAAGCAAGGTTCTAATATTTGATGATTTTAAAAAATCAAATGTGTAAATCTAGTAATTTATGATGTCATTGAGATTGTGCTATAAAGTACAAAAGCACCAATTTTTTTGTCAAAATTTCATGATCGCATCATTTTTTAGTAAAACCTAAAAAGCCCTAATTTTTAAATTAAATTTTGCAAGAATAAATTAAGTTACATACATATTTCACCATGAAATCAAGAGATTCAAAGTGATTGCATGGTTAAATCAATCATTTCACAAAGAAAACAAGAGATTTATTAAATAAAAAATCAGGAAATTGAAAAGAATAAAGATATATTAAAATACAATTAAACAAGAAAAAAATATCTTATCGAATTCTTTAAATAAAAACCTACCGAATATCAAACTATCAATGTCGTCGACTCACCAATTATTTGTTGTTTGACAAACTGTTGATCAATTGATCTTTGTCCCTTTCTAGCCAAGAGAGAGATAGGAGAGAGTGGGAGAGGACGAGAGACGAAAAAGAGGATCTAGGGATGAGAAAGGGGGAGATGAGAGATGAAAGAGACAAGAGGTAGATAGAAAAGAAAGAACGAGGAAGACGAGAGGAAGAGAAATGACACTCGAACCCCGAGAGAGCTAAGAAAGAGAGATGAGAGAGGGAGAAAACCTAAATCTTTTAGGGTTTCATCTCCTTTTTACTTATAAAGAGTTAACTTTTTAAGACAAGCCCTTAAAATACTAATATAAAGGCTTCAAAAATTTCTACATATTATAGTTACAAACCATTTAAAATGCATAAAAAGCTTTCTTAAAAATATCATTTGTAATGACGCCATGATGCTAAAAGCTCATATGACAATGCCATAACATTGCTGCTTGATTCTCCAAGCTATGTGAGTTTTATGTTGAGATCGGTTTCCATATGCTATAGCATCGCCATAGCTACGTTTTAACTATTCAAGTTATAGTCCCCAAAAGGGGTCCAAAAACTTTGATAGGAATCGTTGGTAAAAAAAGAGGTTCTATAAAAAATTCTATAAGACTAATATGAGCTACAACTAGAACAAGCCACCACTCCGATTGTAACGACCCAGATTTTTTCATTGCCGCTTTGACTTTTGGAGGCCTCAAGAGCCCAAATTTTAGTGATACTCAAACATAGGATTATTTAATAACATAATTCACACTATGCCCGTGAATGGTAAAAGATGAAGTTAGACCAAACTTGATGTTGATGCGTAACACTTAATTAACTCCTTTATTTCAATTAAAAAAGTAAAATTTAAAATAGTAACCGATTACAAATGTGTAGCTTTATTGACACCTTTAATTTTAGAAAGATTCAAATCAATACTTAAATTTCATTCAGCAACTTTTAAAAAGAAAATTAATATATAGACTTTTCACATTCTTAATTAAGTAGTTTTAAATAAACTAATAATAATTATATGGACTTTTCATATTTTTTTTAAGTAATTTAAAAATAAATAAATAAATACTATTAATTGATCCTTCAATTACAAAAGATGATTTTCTTGATACAGTTAATTCTAGAAAACGGTTTGAATCCATACTTAAATTCCATTAAATGGTTTTAAATAACAAATTAATTTATGGAGACTCTTCATATTCTTCTTTCTTTATATAAACTAGGAATAGAGAGCTATTCTTCATCTCTACGCCTTCTCTCTCTCTCATCTACTTTCCGGATGAATGCCTACCATCAGAGCACAAACTAAAGGAGAATGAGAAGAATGCTGATTGGGAGCCCAAAAGATTCAACATCTCCAAACCATTGGATTCAACGAAGGCAAATGATATTACCATATCATTTTAATCTAGATGATAAGTATTATTGTTTTTATATGAATATCTTATAACTCTCATATGCATATTTTCATATCTTTTCACATTGCATAGGAATTTCATGGATGTTGCCTATCTTTGCAAAATTCTTACGATTTTATTCCATAGTTAAGAGTTTCAATGTAAATTCAATGAGCATGCATACGAATTTTCAAATGAAATTTCAAAGAAAATGAATACTTGAATATTAAGGGTTGCCGAAATGGCAACTTAGAAAAAATGTTGGAATATTTATGTATATGACATTCGATTAAGATCCCCACGGGGTAGCGTGGTAATTTTGAACGAATAGGTCCACTTGTGTTCTTTTGTAACAGGAAGTAAACTCCGTCAAACCGGATTGGCACGGCTAACATTGGGATTGTTAAAAGATATGGAACCCTCCATTGTGATTGGTGTCCAAGATGAATAATTATATGAATGCAAATGTACTTGGATCGGTGTTATTTTGTAACAATTGTACAATACATGTAGTACAACTGTTAAGATATTTTTCCTTTCTTCTTTTCCATATTAATTCATTTTAACAATTGCATACATGTATAAATATAGACCGTCGTATTTCCCATATGCCCAATGTCATCTCATGATTGTCAGTTTGAAACGATTGCATACATGTATAAATATATATTGTCGTATTTCCCATATGCCCAATGTCATCTCATGATTGTCAATTTGAAATGATTGCATACATGTATAAATATAGACTATCGTATTTCCCATATGCCCAATGTCATCACATGATTGTCATTTTGAAATGATAAAAATGTACCCATTATTATTGTAAAATTTGTAGGTAAATGATAGTTATATTTGGGGGTCATTTGTTGAGTTGCATCTCACTCCATTTAAAAAATTTCAGACTACGAACTTTGTGACACGGGCGCTGCTGACCAGGAAGACACCCTAGAAGACTTGTTGAGTTAGCGTTAGATTGGAAACTTGTAGTTGGTTTGGAATCTAATAAATGTACTTTTAAGTTTCATTAATTAGAAGGGATCGTTATGTTCCCTTTATTTGAGCTTTTTTTTAATTATATGCGTTCACGCACCGATATGGGTCATCGGGGTGTGACACCTATTGTCAAAGGAACAAAGAAATAAACTAGAAAACCATGATTCTTATTAGGCACGACTATGATTCCACACGATCCCAAGCTTTCACCAAAGAAAACATCAAAATTAAGGCACCTCCTGCTACTCATGGATCAAAATATCGTCTGATACCAATACGTATCGATTTTGGACCTGGATGATACGGTAAAATGGGTTTTTCTCAGTGCCCCTAAAAAGCAGTCAAATGATCGTTTGTATCATCTGTATCATCCAATATATCGTCCAAATTATTGGTCAATTTACCATCCGTCCCATAATTTTAGGGTTTTTCTCTGGCCCCTTAGAAACAGTCAAATTATTGATCAAATTATCATTTGTATCGTCCGTATCGTCCAAATTATCAGTCAATTTATCGTTCATCCCAGAATTTGAACGTATTTTTTGGGATTTAAAAAAAAAATGTACTAGGACGATACATTCAATGTATCACCAACATGGATCAAAATATCGTCCGATACCGATACGTATCGGTTTTGGACCTCACTGATACGATACAATGGGTTTTTATCGCCCCCCCTGAAAAAACAGTCAAACTATCGTTCAATGTATCGTTCGTATCGGACGATAATTTGAAATTATTGTCCGATAGTTTCAAATTATCGGTTTTGATGTTTTTTTTGTGTTTTTTTTTTTTGGGAAAAAATCGGAGAGCATCGTCCGATACGTATCGGTTTTGGGGCTGGACGATACGTATCGAAAAAACTAGATTTTGATCCTTGATTTCCAATACATTGAATGTATCGTCCTGAAGGTTTGGATGATACATATCGAAAATCCAATTTTTTTATCCATGCTGCTACTTCCTTCTAAATCGCTGTCACAATGTGTTTTGAAACATTTTCACGTCAAAGCAAATTCAATGAAATAAATTTTTATGCGACCCTAAAAGTGATTTTTCGTATCATCCTCTACTTAGAAAAAATTAATACTAAATTCAACCCATATTTCCCATCCTAAGTTAATGACCTTCCTTCTTGAAAGGCCCCAAAACTCCAACTAGCTAGTAGACTAAAACCATCTACACCACACAATAATAAACCTGCTCATAGATACAAAAGCATCCATGTTGTATAATATGATGTAGATGGTAACCAAAAATCCTAACAATGCACCATATTTATTAAGAAGCGGGTATATTTATTAAGTTTAAGAATGCACTTTTGCACGCAAATGCAGAACTGCTTCGCAGATGTATTCCCGATAAATAAGTGACACACGGAAGAGAAAAAAATTCCAAAATCTGAAACCCTAGATCTATTATGTATGCAACAAGAATAATTAAAAAACTAACGAATAAAATGCAAAGATTCAGATCCACCGACACAGTAGCCTGCCAAATGGAAGATTCAGATCCATGCAACGTGTGTATTACAGAAAAAAAAAGACCTTCTATGATCATTCCAGATAACTAAGCTATACAAGGAACATAAACAAATTCCAAAATCTGAAACCCTAGATTTACAATATATGCAACGAGAATAATAAGAATTGAAAAAAAAAAAAAAAAAAAAAAAAAAAAAATTGAAAAAATTTGAAACCGCAATGCAGTAAAGAGTTGAACGAACCTTGAACGGCACCCATTTCCTTCTCGACTTTGGCCTGCATTTCGCGGAGAGCAGCTGCTTCGTCTTCCATCTCTTTCAATCGCTTCTTCATCTCATCCAGCTCCTGCAACTACGAAAAAGGGATTAGGGTTAGGGTTAGGGTTAGGGTTAGGGTTAAAGTTAGGGTTAGTGTTGTAAGATATGGAATAAAAAAATAAAAGCAAGAGAACCTTGACAGCATCTTCGTCAGCCCTAGCCATGTCAACGTCGTGGTGATGAACCTCCATGTCTCCCTCCATGTCTGGGATATCGCCTCCGTAAACCTCGTGCTCTTCTTCGTCCATCCCTCTCTCTCTCTCTCTCTCTCTCTCTCTCTTCCTAAACGGCTTGCCCAATTAATAGTAACTTTAACCGCATCGATCACGCTTTTATATAAGGAGCCAGCTAATTGCAATCCCAAATTATAAGGGTGCATAAAACCGAAAACCTAGCTTGCACACGTTTTCCAAGTAATTGAACCGCATTTAAACAAAGACTTATATTTAGGTACATGTGATATGTGACAGGGAGCCCTTACTTGCACATGTATTTTAAGTGATTGCATCCAATTTAAAAAGAGACTTTAAGTATTTTAGAGACATATGATATGTGAAAATGAAATATAGGCCGTCTGATTTGAATTTCATGATCAATAGATCCCTGGTACATAAAATTAGAGCAAAACATAATACTTGTCATATGATCTATCATCATCAACTGTTGAATTATATAATAGTCTTTGACTCTATTTAATCAAATAATAAAATTAAATTTTGTTCTAATCTTTTACAATTGATATTTTAAAATCATGGTCTTCAAATCAAAAGGCTTAGATGGTATTTTCATATGATAGAAGTCACCAAACTTGCATGTCTTTCTTTTACATTCGGTACAATCCGGTGCAATCACTTGAAAAGTGTATGCAAGTAATGGTTCCCAACCGAAAATTTCAATATCAGTGCAATTCAGCCTAAACCCAAACAGAACCGAAATGATTCGCTCTCAATTTTGGTTAGCACTTTTCTCAAAAGATCGGAACCGAAATTGAATCGAAATCAAAAAAATAAAATAAAATAGATCGTTTGGGTTCAATTTCAGTTTCATTTGCTTTCACTTGCTCTCAATTTTGTTATTATTACTTTTTTTTCGATTTTCCCTAATCGGCTTCTTTTAGTTTTGGATCGGACTCGACTTAGTGGGCTGATAGTTTTGTCAATTTCAATTTTAGGTTCAAAACTCGTACTCCTTATCCCACAATATCACCCACTCACATTATCAATGGCACCTTTGTGAGGGTTGAGGTCGTGGGTTCAATACTACACATTTGATTATTCCTTTATCTTTAAGGTTGTGAGGGTTAATGTATCATTGTGTGTGATTTATTCTCTAAATATCGCATGTCAACTGTAGTCAGGGAGTTAGAAAAGAAAATAAGAACTAACTAAAGCATGTGGAGTTTGTTGTGGCAGGAGTTAGCAGAGAGCTATACCATACAAAGCCATAGTTTCTATGATATGTAAGCACATCCAAGTTGTCTATGCATCATGTGGTCGACAGAGTCAATAGACGATAAAATCATATTTGGTAGTGTATCTTTTATTTTCATATATTTATTTGTCATACTATTAATATTATTGAGTTTATATCTTAATATATTTATTATTATATCATGATCATACACTATAAGTTATGATTTCATGTGAGTGGGTGTCACATTACAACTTACCATTAATTGTGGGACCCAAGGTATTAAAAATTAGCGACACCGACACGTATCGGGTTTTAGCTAATACGTCTCAGTTTCAGCCGAGACTTTTACTTCTTCTTTTTTTTTTTCTAAAAAAAATGGTAGACACGTATCGATCTTGGGCAAACCGATACCCGAGACTAATACCGATTTTATTACCTTGGTGGACCAAGTAATTTACATAGGCCATGCTACCTTTATCCTTAAAACAAAGACCTCAAATGTTTTAGACGTGCACAATTTTAACACCATTGATGCTACATGATTATTAGACAAAAGTTTGGCACAAAACACAATCCCAAGGCAATCTATCATTTGTTTTTGCTAATGCTTTTGATTGTGTTGAATGACATGATAAAATTTGTTTTTTATTTCAATCTTTTCCAACACTATCAATGTAAAAGTGATCACTAATTACTATCAATCTAAAGGTGGTCAATAGTGTGAACCTCTCTCTCTCTCTCTGTCTCTCTCTCCAGCCTACTCAATCGAATGTGAAATTTAACTATATATCACATTTATTTAGGGTACCTCTATTCTCACCTGTAAGATTACTGCAAGCACCCCATTGACTGCTTTGGAATCAAACAATGGAGATCCTTTGTCACCCAATCTTCCTGGGAATGGATCTTTAGACCATATACATGTCATCAAACGATCAATGTTTGATTCCATGTGTCATAGATCCCAAATAAGGCCCTAACATCATGTTTGAGAGTGATTTTAGGGCCACTTTTTGGGATATGTGACACCTGGAATAAACATTTCATCGTCGATGGTATGTTGATAGTCCCAAGATCCATTGTGAGGAAGAGTGGGGTGAAAAATGATCTCCATCATCTAATTCCAAACAATCAATAGGTTTTAGATGTAGGCGCCCTCAAATCCTTTAGGTACAAATAGAGGTAGCGATTTTATAAGACCAACTAATTAAAATCAAAATATTTGATTGCATCGTAAAAATTGTTAAATAAATATAAAAATGTTGCAAAGACAAAATAAGATACAGTTTACACTTTGTTATTACTTCATGTTTTTCATATGTACAATCATGCCATATTTATAATATAATAAAGAGGGTAGATTTGGTAGTTTATAGAAGGTGGGACTGTTAGTAGAAAGTGGGTCATAGCAATTTTCTAATACTCTCCCTCAAGTTAGAGCGTGGAGATTCAAAACGCCCAACTTGCTAAGTAAAAATTGAACTTGATCATGGTCTAGTGCTTTGGTAAAGATGTCTGCTAGTTGATTGCGCGTGTGCATGTAGGAGGTGACTAGGGTGCCCAAAGTAATCCTTTCGCGAATTGAATGACAATCAATCTCGATATGTTTGTTTGTGAAAAACTGGATTTGCGGCAATGTGAAGTGTTGCTTGATTGTCACCAAATAATTGCATAGGTTTTGAATGATAAACTCGGAGATCTTGAAGAAACGCCATTAACCAGACAAGTTCACAAGTAGCATTGGCTATAGCTCTTCAGTCTCAGCGGAAGAGCAAGAAACAATAGATTGTTTCTTGAATTTCCATGAAATTAGACTACAGCCGAGCTTGATGAAATATCTTGTAGTAGAGCATTGTGTCATGGCCCAATCAGAATCAGTGTATGCGGAGAGATTGAAGGAACTATCGGATGGTAACATGATGCCTTTGCCTGAAGAAGATTTGAGATAGCAGACTACTCTAATAGTTGAAGCATAATGTGGTTGACGAGGCTGATGCATGAATTGACTAAAAATATTCACAGAGTAAACTATGTCAGACCTTATAATAGTAAGGTAAATGAGTCGCCCAACTAGGCGACGATAGAAATAAATTATGTGTCATTATCGGTCCTTCTTTGATGAATCGGGTGTTGAAATTTATTTTTAATCATTTTACAAAACTTTGTGATAAATGAATATGTTTCAGATTTAAAATGCATAAGATAAAGTCATGTACAACAAAAAAAACCATCTACAATAATAAGAAAGTAGTATGCACCAGTGAGGGATGTAGTAGGATATCTACCCTAAATTTTATAATATATTAGATTAAAAGAACGACTACTACGACTATCACTTAAAGAAAAAGGACTGCACGTTTATTTAGAAATTTGACAAACATCACAATGAAAGTTCAAGTGAAAAATATCTTTAGAAAGAGAAGACAAATTAGATAGACGAGCAGTAGAAGGGTGCCCAAATTGCATGTGCCAAAGGTTGGAGTTTGGTCTTATAACAGACATGGCTGATGGTGTTGATGTTAGTAGTTGAATGAAATGATGAAGATCATTCCTTACTTCACCCGCTCCAATCAACTTCCTCGATGACAGGTCCGAAAAAATACAAAATGTTGGAAAAAATATAACAGCACAAATAAATTGTTGCATTAGTTTGTGGATAGATAGTAGGTTGAATTAAAATTGAGATACACAAAGAATATCATATAAAATAATATTATTAAAAAGATTGACTGAACCAACATATGTGATGATTGTCATATCACCAGTAGGTAGTTTAAATCAGACTCGTGAAAAAAGATGTATAAGAGGTCATGTGATCAGACGCACCACTATCAATAATGTGGTGGAAGGAAATGAAATAATATAATTGCAAGAAAATAATGACATGTTACCAATAAGATTGACAGATTTTTCATTGGCATTGAGTAATGATAGGAGTTGTTGGTATTATTTTGTCGAGAGATTGGTGAGAGCATGATCGGCGGTTGGATTCATCCCATCTTGAGGGTTATTAGGTGTTCAAAGTAGTGAAGCGTTATGATCAGTAATAGCGTTTGATGAAGTTCGATTATTGTATGGTTGGTTGTATTTTCCTTTTCTAAAATTTGGTGGACAACCAACTATCTTGTAATATTTTGCCTTCATGTGACCCATCATACCACAATGATCACAATAAAGATGTCCTCGACCTTGTCCACTAATTCGATTGAGTTGGCTATCTCCACCAACATTAAGATGTCGAGTATTGGCAAGGAGTGCCGCCGAATCATTGGTGTGTGGAGTAGACAAGTGGAGGAGTCTTTGCTTCTCTTCTTAGTTGATAATAGCATATGCTTTACTAACCGTGGGGAGAAGATCCATGACTAGGATTTAGCTACGAATGAAAAAATATGTCTCATTGAGTCCCATTAAGAATTGGTAGACTCGTTCCGTTTCTTGAAACTGTTGAAGTTCTTTGAATGCTCCACAAATGTATTCGGATGTCAATACATGAGTTCATAATTAATCCCAATAGGATTTCATGGTTTATAATAGGTTATCAATGATTGTTGATCTTGTTGTAGCATGCATATTACACGTTTAAGTTGAAAGATTCGAGGATTATTGCTTTGTGAGAATCGTTCTTCGAAATTCAACAATACGTCACGTGGTGTATCACCATAGATGATGCTATTGGTGAGACTTTTGTCGATGACGTTAAGTATCCATGACAAAACCATGTCCTTACAACGATCCCACGCTTAAAACTCTGTCGAGTTCGTAGTTGGTTTCTTGAGGGTGCCATCAACAAATCCAAGTTTACGTGAAAAAGCTAAAAAAATCACTGCCTTAAATAGTGGTTTTTTCAAAAAATCACTATCTTTGACAGTGATTTTTTTTCACTGCCCTAAACAGTTGTAAAAAAAGTAGTGATTTTTTTTTACTACTATACAAAACAGTGATTTATGAACTTCAACAACCATTGCTCTTAACAGTCATAGAAAAAATCACTTCTTTTGGCAGTGGGTTTCTTATGCAAATTTTTTTTAAAAAAATACTATTTTTTTATAAAAAATAAAAATAATTTTTTATGCAGTTTTTTTTTAATATATATATTTTTAATACAATTCTTTTATTGCATTTTTTTAATGCTTTTTTTAATAATTATTTTAATGCAATTCTTTTAATGCTTTTTTTAATACAAATTTTTTTACCTAGTTGCACACAGAAAGGCATCTATAATTTGTAGAAATCACATCCTCATTTATTCTCGAAACTATAAGAGCCAAAGCCACAAACAATAAGCATAGTAGCAAGCCATTGAAACACATAAATCGGATATCTAAGGAGTGCATTTTATATCCCATATGCACATATAGATTGCAGTAAATCTCTACTAAACATATTTTGCTTGGCGCATGCAGTCCGGAGCAGGATATATATATATATATATATATATATATATAGAGAGAGAGAGAGAGAGAGAGAGAGAGAGAGAGAGAGAGAGAGAGAGATTGCTTCTCCTTCCTCGACCGGATCTGCCCTTGTTGATTCTTGTGCCCCGCCCGAACCGCCTCTTGAAACTTGGACCACCACAAGCTCTTATTCAGGAAGAGCTGACCCAATGTACTAAGAACAACGATCCACTTAGTATATTCGGAACCTTTAGATGTGTTGAGGAGCTTCCTGTACAGCTTGTAGAGAACACTTCCATCTTCCACTAGAACTTCATAGGCCTCTCTTTCTTCTACAATAAAACCCAAAAACTTCCATAATCTGAATGTTATATCCAAACAAAAAAGAAAATTTATTTGAAAGAAAAAGACCCACATTTACTAGTTTTGTTAGTGGAGAATGGAAATATTACCGGCCCGACGTATGAAGTCTTGGATGTGCTGAGAACAAAGATCCACGTAGTATATTTGGAACCTTCAGATGTGTTGAGGAGCTTCCAGTTCAACTTGAGGAGCTTCCTGTTCAGCTTGTAGAGAACCTTTCCATCTTCCACTATGACTTCATAGGCCTCTCTTTCTTTCGCAATAAAGCCCAAAAACTTCCATAATCTGAATGTTAAATCCAACAAAAAAATTTCTTTATTTGAAAGAAAAAGACCCACTAGTACAAGATATTTGATCTTGTCTTGTTGAAGTTTTGATCGGGAGGCACTCATTCAATTAATCCAGATATTGTATGTCATTTCAACTATCATAATGAAAAGGAAAGGTTTCAGTGGTCTGCTAACAGTTGACAAAAGAAATCAACGCTCGGAACGGTAGTTGATACCGGTTTACTAGTTGAGTCAGGTCAATATTATTGATAGCAACATCACCAACCCCACACTCTTTCAGAACCTGCAATCAGAAATGAAACCATCAGCCAGAAAGTAATAAAGCAAAGCTTGAAGTACAAAACAGAACAAAACCAAGAAACAACAATTATAGGGAGAATAATTTATGTATGGCATGATAATTTGACCAAACCGCCTCCAGTGCAAGCACCGTCACTTCAAATTTCATCCAACATGAAACATCTTAGACAACACATCTCGAGTTTTGGGCATGGACAAAACAAATAAATTTATGATATTTACCTATATGACACTATGCATGCTACACAAAATAACTTATTGATCCACTATTGGAGGTTAAAGTCTTAAACCTTACGATTAGAAAGTCATTAATCAGAAATTGCATTAATAAACACAGTAATAACAGCTTATTAGATTGAAAAATCTAAAAGCCAATCATACCGACTAAAATAGCATTAATAAACACAGTAATAACATCATTAAGGATCTAATGTGCCATTGAAGTTTGCACCAATTGTATCTATAGACACAAAAGCATAACCCCTACTGGATTGATGAGCTACAAATTTCAGATATTTTATTTTTTGTAATTGTGTGCCCCTTGTGAGGTAAATACCCCTACTGCTAATAGCTAATACACATGGTCTTTGAGCTCCCTTCTTCAAGAACTGATCAGATTTATGCGAGTTTTGGCTATGGCCAATGGCCTTGATGAATGTACTAATTTATAATGAGAATCTATCCTCCATTTATTAGGTACCATGGCCTCATAATTCGTACCCAATAGCCATGATGAACTTCAACATGACTTTGAGCAGGTGATGGAGTGAAAATGATGGATATTGGGCCCAATAAGGTAGGGGTGCACTGGGCCTGGATGGTTGAATTTGAACTTGGACCAATTTAAAAATTAATATTCAAATTGTTTAATGCATCCTCACATGAGGCATGTCTCAACCACTTTCCTACAGCTAACCAACATCAAAGAATTGATACCAACTGCATAAACTGAACACTGACAAAACATGCCAATTTGATCTAGACCATCCAATCTTTTGGACATCCCTCGATTAATCATATACAAAAATGGTACACTGATCAAATATATCTAATTGTTTGATCAATAGACTTGTTTGTGGACTTCGCCTAAAATTGAATTGATCATCAAAATGTAGGACAACCGTTCTAATGGGTAGGGACTACTGCCGAGGAGATTTTTAGGCATATGCCCCAATTGCCAAATGTCATATGCCATCTTACAATGGATCGCGAGATGCACAAGAGATTCCTCAAAATAAAGGGGCATAACATAACTATTTGGCAATAAGAAGCCACAACTTTGGAGATGGTTTTTGTAAGGATTCTATCCCATTGCATAGTTGAGCCAATGTAATGATTCTATCTTATAGAATCTTTACTCATATATATATACATATGTAGAAATGCAATCTTGTACATTTATAACATAACATAAATATAAACTGGATAGGCATTTCCGACATAACAGGACACAAATGTGGATACCCATATCCATATTGTGTCCTGGATTTTGGGAAATAGTGAACTGTGTCCTACTCTGCCCATGTCACAACCATGTCCGTCTCTTTATAATGGCATCATAGATCAGCAGTATCAACATAATAACAACTTTAGACATAGAATTCATCTGATTCTATAATAAGCAGTGCAAGCACAAGCCAAGATATGATGATTATGAACCGATTAATCACAATAGGAACTCTAGATACAAAGAATAAAATGGGCAGTACAAGAAGTTGCACACTAGAGACAGTTAATTAAAAGGAAAAGAAAAGAATTAGACTTAGATTTTTTCCACATAATGATTCTACCTGAGACCAAATACTGCCTATCTGGAGTAAAAGATCCCTCAATTGTCACATTTGGAGACAATTCCAAACTAAACCCACAACACTGCATAGGGGACAAAAAAATGCATTATGTTAAATATAATGAAATTGACCTGGTAGTGCTTCATAAGGCTTAGTGTGATCTAAAAACCTGTGCACATTTATATTTGAAAAAAGTAAAATAGAAATTAGTACTTCATAGGCAGAAAAAAGAGGCTTCCATGTTGCTCTTCATTAAAGATTTTTTAAAATGAAGACTAACATATCATATAGACACCTCATGTAATCTGACCATCAGTCTAGTTCAGGATCATATATATTAAAAAAACTACCAAAAGTGTGTCCATAAAAGCATACAACACACACATAATGTGTTAAAGGATAAGCTGTACATATCCTTCTTCCATGAACATATCTTTCTTCCATATACTACTAAAATCAAATGTAATTTAGATTTTCTCCCTTATTTCTCCATGCTAGAAGGGATATATAGATGTAAATCCAAATGACTGCACATTGGCCTACAAAGTGACAAGGACCGAGCATTTGCTTAAAATTTACCAACATAAATTAGAAGAGGGCTAGGACTAAACACCCGGATGTAGCTTTGAGGGCTACATCCAGATCATTTCGGCATCACGTGGCACCAATCACGAGGATCAAGTGAGACTGCAACCTGAATAACAATAATCAAGAATCACTTAAAAAATCAGGTACCTCCACTATTTTAAGACAAAATTGCAAATAACCTTCCCAACTATGGGCATGTGAACTCTAGGTATCAAATTTTCAAGTCATTAAACAAATAATTTTAGTAGAATAGGCATAATAGATTTTTGCTGATTGACAGGATCACCATCAGAAAAGAAAAATGCGACCCTTACAGGTGTTAAAAAGTAACAGTAGAAAGAAGAAATAGGCAACTAATGTATGAAAGAAAGAAAAATAGCTACATGGGGACTTTGCGTCCATGGATCAGAATATGAACCTTTAACATCAAGCTCCCTGTCATCCATAGAGGCCTTAGTTCCATGTCAGAACTTGATCGCACTATACTGCGGGGTAAATAATCCACCTTCATATAATTTTCATGATATCCTTGAACCGCAGCAAACAGAGACTCTTAGGAGTTTTCCAACATATAATTAGTCAACATGAGTTAGTAAATTTTTAACTCCAATAGCAAAAAAACTCTCAATTTTAGATTATAAGCTTTTTAAGGTTGAACCAGGTTGACTCAGCTGGCATAGTCCGAGTCAGATTTTGAGATAATGAAGATTGTTCATACTCCCAGACTTCTAATGAAATATTATTTTTATAGGTAAGCTCGACCCGAACATTGTGTCTACTAGCCTTATATTATATAAGAAGAAGAAAAATATGGATACCAGATAGGAGCCCATCTATCTTTTACAGTAAATGTAGTTGAGGTAAATTACCAAATTTCATAAAAAATTGAGAACTATGAAAACAATAATAAAATATTACATATTAACCTATTTAAAGTGGAAAATAATGTTTTTAAATAATAAAATAAGTATATGGCATAGTCTACATGTATTGATAATTTATAATCATAAAAAATAATATGAAGTATGATTAAAGCATATGAAGTAGCGTTTTTTACCGAAACATAACGACCTGTATTTTAATCACCAAAAAAGTAGGGTTAGTTTTTTATGACGAACTTAAGTAAGTGCATGTAATAATAATATAAAAAAACTTATACTCAGTTGTAGTAGATGAAGAGGGCTAACCAATAATAGCACAATGAGAAAATTGGAAAAATGTATCTTGCAAGAGTAACTCTAATTTGCTACTTATGTCTTTTTCTTTTGTTGGTTCTAGGCAAGCTCTCCAATTGCACAAGGGTGATCCCACACCTATCATCTTAGAGATCATTAATACAATGGAAGGAGGTCCTCCAGTTGATGTTGCAGCTGTCCGTTCCATGTAAGTAAGCTTTCTATTTGCTAGTAACAAATTAATGAATACATTTTCATAATGAAACTTGATCTGGAAATTTCTTCTTGAACTTGTAATATTGAAATAAAGCACTGACTACAAATGTGGATGTGTGGCTCAAGGTATGATACTTAAAGACGGGTATTCTAAAATATCTAAATACCATATGCGACCAGAATTAATATGTTTTACAAAGAATGAAAAAAGATAAGTAATTCAATAACCACATAAAATTAGTTGAAGAGGTCCAAGTGATTCTTAATTTTGATATTAAATATGCATATAACTCTTGTCCTTTGAATCTTTAATTCTAAACTTCCTCTGTTTTTATGAGGGATTGGTGGCATAAGTGTTCCAAATTCTTTAGAAATGTGAGTCTGAGCATAGTTGGATGACTAATCTAAGAGCTAGCATATGTCAAGTTCAAGGTGGAGAAGGACTAATGAGCAAATAACGGGTGGAGAAGGACTCTTGCCCTCTGATGGTTTATCTTTGCTATATGGGAGGGTTACAGATTTTGATGGTCTTATCAACTTATATCCCTTGCCAAAGGTATGGTTGTAATGGATTCTCACGGATTCTGATGGTCTTATCATCTTATATCCCTTGCCAACCCATTGGGTTGCAAAGGGGTTGGGCTGATCCAATGGGTTGAGCTAATTGATCCAAGCTGTTATTAACAAGTTGGGGTTGAGGACTTGATTCTTGACCCAAATCCAACTCCCTGCTTCCTATCCGCAACTCAAACCTAGCCTAATCCACAACCCAACCCAACCAATGATAACCTATGATTTTGCTATTTGGGTCAGCTCGGGTTCAGGTTAAGGCTAGTAACTGGGTGGGTTCAGGTTTGGGTTGAGGTAAACTATAAATGGCTTGACCCGACCTGACCCGACCCATTTGCAACCCTAGCCAAAATGGATATTTGGGGAGTTCCCAGACTGATTGGCACTGATTTTGATGGGCATGGATTTGTGGAAGCCAGCTGTTGATGGTTTTCCTACCTAGGTGGTTCAAATGTACAAACATTATACCACCAATATATATATATATGTATATATATATATATATTAACACCCACAAAATTGGTACTCTGACCTCACAGATTTATAGGCCTTCAAATCTAAGAACGTCAGCTTTGGACTGTTTAGCACAATCAATCAAACTTTCGGTTCTCTTATTTTAATTTTAAAATATGTAGAAGTTTCTGCAAGGAGAAAATATAGGTGCTCATAAGATTTAATGAGGAGAAAATATAGGTGTTCAAGAGTTACTGAGTCCGCTTCTTAAGCGAATCATTTCGATTATTTTAGTACAAACTAATACTAGTTTAGTTCAGTTTTTGAACCAAAACTGAAACACTGATTCAATTCATCTTTTCAACTGAAACTAAAACACTGAACCTTGATCATCGCTCACTTCATTGCTAGGCCAAAAGGCTTAACATGTTCTCTCAACTTTATATACGTTAGCTGCCAGGATAGCTAGAGCAGAGGTGAATTACTAAAGTTTATAGTCCAATCTCCAATGTCCCTATCCTAGCTTCGGAATTATGTCAAAGAGTGATAAATTGAGATTCTAGTATCCCACAATCTTTCATAGCTAGAGCAGATGTGAATCTACTGAAGTTTACAAGATTGTGCTTCTTTTTTCTCTTAAATTTGCATTATCTAATTTAAAAATATATTTTTGCAAAGTAGTTTAATTTTTTCCTCTATTAAATAAGTAGTGCCATTGATCACCCCTTTCTGTGAGCTTATTTTGAGGGTGTACATGCAACATTCCTTTGAAAAGGCTAGAGGCCAACCTTCTAGAGAAGAAGACATTGAATCAGGGATTAAAAATTTCTTCAAAAAGGTTACTTCATCAATCTTGGTTTTCATTTACCTTGAAGTCCGTTCTTATAAGTTAATTTGGCAAAACAAAGTTTTAGTGCGAGTTTTGACTTTCACCATCACTACAAAAAATAAGACTATTAGCGGCAGTTTTTTGCAAAAAAAAACTGCCGCTATTAACAAAAAAACTATTAAGACTATTAGCGACAGTTTTTTGGTTAATAGTGGCAGTTTTTGGCTGCCGCTAATGCTCTTATTTTTTGTAGTGCATTAAGCCTCATCCAATGAGTAGGTGAAGTTACACATGAATAGTTACTTCTAAAATGTAATCTCAATGACAATTTCGAAAGAGATGGGAATTCATTGGAAAAGAACCACCATTTTTGCACAAAAGTTTACAATCTCTACAAACAAATGTTTATTCTAATTATCCTGATCAATAAAGTTGCTCTACGACTTTATTTTTCACTTCAAATACTATTGGATAATTAAAGAATGATTTGGGCCAGCGAATGATTAGAACTACTAAGCTCCATTTTTAACAGTGGAATGGCTAATATATATAGGAAAAGGGTTATGTATCATGTCGTTATGCGCTCAAGGTGTCCTCTGCAGCTGTTGCCACTTGTACGTGATTCATTAGGGTTTAACATAACCACGGTACATTAAAAATTATTTAAAATTTGTGATTTTTCCATCAAAAGGAAAACAAGTCTAACCTAATTTCTGCCACTTCCCGACAAAATTGGGTTGAGTGAAAATTGATTATGTGTGACGACCCAAAACCCAAACCCTAACTAGAACCGACCCAACTCAACCCGACCCGATTCGACCCAAAACACATACACACACACTCTAACTTATACAAGCTTTATACCTAAACTTTTCCCTTACAACTTAAATCCCAAATCAAAACCTATCCGTAAAAGAGGAGCGGTTTCTTCTTCTTCTTCTTCTTCAATTTTGTAATGCAGTAACGCCTCGCTCCATTACTCGCGGAGTTAATTCAAATCCGAACGGTCACCTCAACCAAGCCTATAAGTAGAGCTCTTTCTCCTCTCTTTTCCACACCAAACATCTTCTTCAAGCTCTTGCCTTCAAAATTTTATTCTCCTCTTCATTCTTTAAGGTATGTTTTATTTTTAAAGTTGTATTTTATTTTTACTTTCTAGTTCTTTAAACCTAGATTTATAGTTTCTAATCTTAAACATTTTAATCCTATATTCCTTGAAAATTATAGTTCTATATTCTGTTGTAATAAATCTGTTTTTTTTAATCCTGATTTATATTTTAAAGGATTGGTTTATAAATCCTGATTTATATGGTGAATTTATACTCTGGTTTTAGTTTTTAAAACCTAGTTGTATGAACTGATTAGATCCTGGTTTGATTCTATTTTTGTAAGCTGAAATTATATTTCAAAATTCTGTTTTATATTGGTTTATAAAATTATAAATCCTGATTTTATATTTTAAATTTGGGTTTTATATGCTGATGATGTATTTTAAAAATCCAATTATAATCTAATGTAAATTATATTCTTGTTTTATAAACTAATAACTTTATATGCTGATTTTCCAACTTTATATGTATTAGAAAATTGGCGTTATATTCTGATTTTAAAAATTGGATATTCTGATTTGTATATTCTAACTTTATATTATGAAGACCTGATTTTATATATGAATATTTTATTTTTCGGTATTTTATTGATATGTTAAATCTGTGTTTTTAAACTGATATTCTGGTTTATAATTGGAAAATACGAATTTCTAGTTTTATTCCGATTTTTATTTTAAAACTCTGATTGTACACATTTATATCTCTGAAAATATATTTCAATAATTTGAAATTATATTCTGTTTAATCTGATTTATATTCTGTGTTTTTACATGTAAATCTGGAATTATATTCTGCATTTAATCAGATTTATTAATCTGTTTCACAAATCCGAAATTTTAAATCTGTTTTACAAACCTGATTTTTTATACAATTATAATCTGTTTTTATAACTTGTATAAATATGATTTTATTTTACTATATAATCTGATTTTATATTCTGTTCGGTTCCTATTTTAAATTATACTCTGACTTTATATTCTATTTTTATAATCTAACTCTATATGCTAGTTTAGATATTAAAAAGGATTTAAGAAATTGTTTAAGGTTATGGGTTTTAAAACTGATTATTAAAGTTGTTTAAATTAAGAATTTTAGATATTAAATATTTTTCAAAATAAGGATTGAGATATCTAGTTAGAATCCAACTTTACATCGATAACCTACCCTAGTTCGTTTTTATTCTTGATCGAGTTTCCCTTGTGCCCAGATAACTACTTGAAACCGTGAAACTTCACACCACCTCCACAAGACCTGTGAATCTGACATCTGAGGCAAGTAGCCTATCCCATAGCATGTTTTAATACATACCTCATTAGTAATGATGCAATTGTTTTACATAGTATATACAATAAAAATGATAAGTAGATAGTTAAATGGTTATTGATAGTATGTATAATCTTAGACTTGTCTTATTCAGTCATGATTATTTCATTTTGATTAATGTTAGAAAAATATAAATGTCGTAAGCATTGTATATTCAGTTTATTCTTCATATGATCTAACTAGCTTGAAATATCATACTGTGAGAATTTTTAAAGCACGCTGGAAATTTCTCAAAAGAAACTGATATGAATGACTATAGAAATGATGAATATTGTAAAGATAATTATGATATGATTTTGATTAAGATCCCCATGGGGCCGCATGGTAGTATTGGATGAACGGATCCATTTGTGTACTTCCGTAATACGAAGTAAACCCGTCAAACCGGATCGACGGTTGACAATGGGATTAATGAAAGAATGGAGCCCTCCTTGTGACTGGTATCCATGATGAATGGTTAATGGTGAATGATGAATGATAATGTAATTGCAAATGCACTTGGATCGGTGCTATTGATTAACAATCGTACAATATATGAAGTACAATTGTAAATTAAGTTATTTTTCTTTATATTGAATCATTAGATGGTGTAGCTGATGTTAATTCTATTGATATGAAATTCTCAATTTGAAACTGATAAAAGTAACAAAAGAAGTTATATTATTATTGGGGTTACTTGTTGAGTTTATCTCACCCTGTTGCTATTTAATTTCGTAAATCGGACCTCGTGGTTCTAAGTCGCACCTCGTGAGAAGACCCTAGAAGACTTGTTGGTTTAGCCTTGGTTAGGAAGTGTTTTAAACGTTGTAATTATAAATAACTGTAATTTGAATTTTGTATGAGAATAGACCGTTATGTTTCCTTTATTTGAATTTTGACTATTGAATTCGTTCATGTGCCGAAATGGATCATGTATCGGGTTTCGGGGAGTGACAATTTGGTATCAAAGCTCAAGTTTAGCGAAACCTTAGGTGACCTTAGGTTGTGGACCCATAGGTTAGAAATAAATAGGTTATTACTCATAGAAATTGAATTGGGCATTTCCCTGGTTATCAGGAAATGGTGAGAATGCGCTGCTAATCGCTAGGAAAAGTTGCGATAGACGTCCGCGCGCACCATTTCAAGAATGGAATGATGTTAGTTACCCATCTTCGTCTGAGTCTTCTAACGAGCCTTACTATACACCTGGACCCGTAGAAGTAATAGACATCTCTGACGATGAAGATATTGAGATTGACACCCCGTCTGAATATATCATACTCTCTGATGATGATGATGTAGAGGACGGCCTAGAACCAATGGACACTGAAGAATCATCTGAGTACAGCCCGACTTCTGAGAACGAAGAGCAAAATGAAGTCGAACCTAAGGAAATAGAAAATCATGACCCAATCGAGCCTGAGATAATAGATATCTCAGATGATGAATAGACTAGTAATACCTAGAATAAATTAAGTTAAAGTTGTTATTTGCTTTTTATAATCCATGTAATTGCTTTTCGATAAATAAATTGGATAAGAGATTTGTAAAGTATTCTTACAACCTTTTTGCAATTAGTAATTACTATGTCATTTTATTATTAGATGGCTGACGAGAACGTTACTCCACGTATTACTACATCTGCCACTGACTCGACTAATGTCGAGAAAGTATTGGAGGGAATGCAAGCAGTTCTGGCAGCTATGGCCCAGAAAGGAACAAATTCCGCCTCCTCTGATCACGATGCTGGAGCAGGACTCGAGAGATTAAAGAAAATGAACCCTCCGATATTTCGGGGATCAACTAATCCCTTAGAAGCCGAGCAATGGATCGAAGATATTGAAAATATCTTTTTAGCAATGAAATGTACTGAAGAAATGAAGGCTACTTACGCTGTTTTCTTAATGGCTGGGGAAGCCAAGCGCTGGTGGAAGATGATGCTGAGATCCCAGGTGGAGAAGGACGAAGTGATTGTATGGGAGAAGTTTATTAAGCTGTTCTTCGAGAAATACTTTCCAAAGCATATTCAACAAAATAAGGAAAGTGAATTTCTTACTTTGAAGCAGGAGAATCTGAGTGTTGCCGATTACGAAGCTAAGTTTGTGGACTTAGAAAGATTTTATCGGCACACTTTATCCAATGCAGAAAGAGCCGAAAAATTTGACAGGGCCCGATATTCGTTCTCGTATTTCTACATACTTTTCGGAGGATTACGCATTGTCTGTTCGACGAGCCCTAAAGGCAGAGGAAGATTGTCAAGATCTCCGCGAATTCCACATGAAGAAGAGGGAGTCGTCAAGCATTAATGGAAGGTACACATTACGTCAAACCACAATTTCAAACGACCATGATTCAAGGTTCGCAGCCGTTGCTCTTCCTAGGCCCTCATGCACAATCTGTGGAAGGCAACATGGTACCACGCCTGCGTAATGATGAATGCAACTTGCTTCGACTGTGGAGAATCTGGACATGTGACTCGAACATGTTCAAAACCAAAGAAGACCTGCAATGGGTGCGGAAAGGTGGGGCATATACAGAAATATTGCGGAGTGATGAGGAACGCTCTACCTATTCGGCAACAATACCCACAACAGCAGCCATATTCTCAGCAGCGACAGTACCCGCAACAACAACAACAGCAACAACAAAGGCAACAACAATTGATGCAAGACCATCAACCGCAACAACGAAATCAAGAAGTCACTCGTGACTCACTCCACAAAGAACGTCCCAAACGCTCGAGGACAAGTGTTCGCCTTAACTCAGAAGGAGGCAGAAACCTCGGAGAACTTTATTCAAGGTACCTTAATTATTTCCGAGAACCCTGCTAAAGTCTTGATTGATTCTGGTTCAAGTCATTCATTTACTTCACCTGCATTTGCTAAACTCTTGAAATCCGTGCCACAACAATTAGATTTTTCACTCTCCGTTTACACACCACTTGGGGATTCACTAGTTACCAACACGATATATAGGGAGTGTACAGTTAACTTAGACGGTAAAAACCTACCCGTAAACTTAATTCTACTTGGTATGTCCGACTTCGATGTTATCTTGGGTATGGATTGGCTCTCTGCTTACCATGCTACTATCGATTGCTTTAGAAAACGAGTTAGTTTTCGTATTAAGGGTCAACCCAGATTCTCTTTTCAAGGAACAATTATGAATTCCAAATTTCCTGCAATTTCCGCCATCAAGGCAAGAAGATTTCTTAATAAAGGTTGTCAGGGTTTTCTAGCTTATGTTGTGAGTGAAGAAACGAAGAAAGAGTCCAAAATTTTGAGTATTCCTATTGTTTCCGAATTTTCCGACGTCTTTCCTGATGATCTACCGGGATTACCTCCCTTTCGCGAGATTGATTTCACCATCGATTTACCACCGGAAACAGCTCCAATCTCGAAGGCTCCATATCGCATGGCACCAGCAGAATTACAAGAATTGAAGAAACAGTTAGAAGAACTATTAGAGAAGGGTTTTATTCGACCAAGTGTTTCACCTTGGGGCGCTCCTGTTCTGTTCGTGAAGAAGAAAGATGGCACTATGCGGATGTGCATTGACTATCGTCAATTGAACCAAGTAACTATCAAGAACAAGTATCCTCTACCTCGCGTGTCGACGACCTTTTCGATCAATTACAAGGTGCTTCAGTCTTTTCGAAGATTGACCTGAGATCGGGTTATCACCAGTTGAGAATTAACGACAAAGATATCGCAAAATCTGCTTTTCGAACGCGCTATGGCCATTACGAGTTTTTAGTAATGCCTTTTGGTCTAACAAACGCCCCAGCTGCATTCATGGATTTGATGAATAGGATTTTCAAACCTTTCTTAGATAAATTCGTCATTGTATTTATCGACGATATTTTGGTCTACTCAAAGAATCGTGAGGAGCACAAGGAGCATTTGAAGAAAGTTCTGATCACATTGCCAGAGCATAACCTTGTCGGAAAGCTGACTTAATGCGACTTCTGGTTGGATAAGGTCTCATTCTTAGGTCACGTCGTTTCTGGAGAAGGAGTTGCTGTCGACCCAACCAAGATTGAAGCCGTCGTGAATTGGGAGAAGCCGCAGAATGTAACAGACATCAGAAGTTTCTTAGGCCTGGCTGGTTACTACCGACGATTTGTGAAGGATTTCTCAAGGATCGCACTTCCAATGACTAAACTCACTAGAAAAGGCGCCAAGATCATTTGGACGGACGAATCGAACAAAGTTTTCAAGAATTAAAGAAACGGTTGACATCGACCAATTTTGGCAATTCCATCGAAGCGGTGGTTTCACGCTTGCGACGCATCGGGAAGAGGTCTTGGCGTGTACTTATGCAAAGACAAGAAGGTCATCGCCACGCATCAAGACAAAGCCCTCATGAACAAAACTACCCACCACGATCCGAACTAGCAGTTATTTTTGCCTTAAAGATTTGGAGGCATTACTTGTACGGAGAGAAGTTCAAATCTTACCGATCACAAAAGTTTAAAATACCTCTTTACTCAAAAGGAATTGAACATGCCAACGACGATGGATGGAGCTTTTAAAAGATTCTGTTGCACTATTCGATCATCCGGCAAGGTGAGCGTCGTGGCAGACGCTTTGAGTCGAAATCCTCGGGGACACTCGCCACCCTCATGGTCAACAAGTGGAGACTACACCAAGATTTTGGGAATTTGGGGCAACCATCCGTGAGGAAGGATCAAGTTCTTCAGGCTAATCTAAGCATCCAATCAACCATCGAGAAGATAAAAGAAAATCAAACAATTGACCCTCGGATGATAGAGGCGATGAACAGCGTAAAAGCGGAGAAAAGATGAATTGAGAAAATGTGCGGATGGTTACGTGCGATATCGAGATCGGTTATGTGTACCAAGCAACCCGAGCTAAAGAAGGAACTGGATGAAGCCCACAAGTCTCGATATACCATACATCCGGAAGTACGAAGATGTACCAAGACTTAAAGCGACACTTTTGGTGGAACAACATGAAGAGAGAAATTGTCAATACGTACCAAGATGTTTATCCTGTCAGCAAATTAAAGCCGAAAATAAGAAGCCAGCGGGATTACTACAACCTTTGCCAATACCGGAGTGGAAATGGGAGCGGATCAACATGGACTACGTCACTGGACTACCAAGAACACAGAGCGGTCACGATTCGATTTGGGTAATCGTGGATGGCCTTACCAAAAGCGCGCACTTCTTACTAGTTAAAATAACTCAAACGGTGGGCGGCCTCGAAGGTATATATTCAGGAGATTGTCCGATTGCACAGGGTACCAGTGAAGATCGTGTCAGACCGGGACTCAAAGCTTACGTCAGGACTTTGGAGGAAGTTACAGGAAAAGTTGGGCACCAAGCTACAATACAGCACTGCTTTTCATCCGGAAACCGACGGACAAGCTGAGAGGACAATTCGCACGTTAGAAGATATGTTACGAGCTTGCACGCTGGACTTCAAAGGAAATTGGGACGATCATTTGCCATTGATCGAGTTCGCCTACAACAACAGCTATCAAGCAAGTATCCAGATGGCACCCTTCGAGGCACTCTATGGAAGACCTTGTCGGTCGCCTGTATGTTGGGAAGAAGTCGGAGATCGAAGTCTGCTTGGACCTGAACTGGTGAAAGAAACCACGGAAAAGATTCAAATCATTCGAGAACGTCTCATTGCTGCTCAGAATCGCCAAAAGAGTTATGCGGACCGGGATCGCCGAGAACGTCAACACGAAGTTGGAGATCACGTATTTCTGAAGGTATCACCAACAAAAGGAGTTCTACGATTCGGAAAGAAAGGAAAGCTCAGTCCCAGATTCATAGGACCATTCGAAGTTCTCAAGAAGATTGGCAAAGTTGCTTATGAACTGGCTTTACCTCCTGCACTAGCCAACGTACATAACGTCTTCCACGTATCGATGTTGCGAGATTATAAATTTGATCCCACACATGTGTTAGACCCTGCATCTTTAGAAGTACAAGAAGATCTGTCTTTCGTGGAAGCGCCAACGCAAATCATCGATTGGAAAACTCACGGTCATAGAAGCAAAAGAATTCCTCAAGTAAAAGTTCTATGGCAACATCACTCCGGAGATGATGCAACATGGGAACGTGAAGAAGATATGCGCAAAATATACCCACACCTGTTCAACACTGCTTAAGGTAAATTTCGGGGACGAAATTCTTTTTGGGGGGGAAAATGTTTCGAAAATGCTTAAGGTAAATTTCGAGGAAGAGATTTTTTTTTATTTCGAAAATGCTTAAGGTAAATTTCGAGGACGAAATTTTTTTTTTTTTTGGGGGGAAGAATGTGACGACCCAAAACCCAAACCCTAACTAGAACCGACCCAACTCAACCCGACCCGATTCGACCCAAAACACATACACACACACTCTAACTTATACAAGCTTTATACCTAAACTTTTCCCTTACAACTTAAATCCCAAATCAAAACCTATCCGTAAAAGAGGAGCGGTTTCTTCTTCTTCTTCTTCTTCAATTTTGTAATGCAGTAACGCCTCGCTCCATTACTCGCGGAGTTAATTCAAATCCGAACGGTCACCTCAACCAAGCCTATAAGTAGAGCTCTTTCTCCTCTCTTTTCCACACCAAACATCTTCTTCAAGCTCTTGCCTTCAAAATTTTATTCTCCTCTTCATTCTTTAAGGTATGTTTTATTTTTAAAGTTGTATTTTATTTTTACTTTCTAGTTCTTTAAACCTAGATTTATAGTTTCTAATCTTAAACATTTTAATCCTATATTCCTTGAAAATTATAGTTCTATATTCTGTTGTAATAAATCTGTTTTTTTTAATCCTGATTTATATTTTAAAGGATTGGTTTATAAATCCTGATTTATATGGTGAATTTATACTCTGGTTTTAGTTTTTAAAACCTAGTTGTATGAACTGATTAGATCCTGGTTTGATTCTATTTTTGTAAGCTGAAATTATATTTCAAAATTACATTTTATATTGGTTTATAAAATTATAAATCCTGATTTTATATTTTAAATTTGGGTTTTATATCTTTGATGATGTATTTTAAAATCCAATTATAATCTAATGTAAATTATATTCTTGTTTTATAAACTAATAACTTTATATGATTTTCCAACTTTATATGTATTAGAAAATTGGCGTTATATTCGATTTTAAAATTGGATATTCGATTTGTATATTCTAACTTTATATTATGAAGACCGATTTTATATATGAATATTTTATTTTTAATTATTTTATTGATATGTTAAATCTGTGTTTTTAAACTGATATTCTGGTTTATAATTGGAAAATACGAATTTCTAGTTTTATTCCGATTTTTATTTTAAAACTCTGATTGTACACATTTATATCTCTGAAAATATATTTCAATAATTTGAAATTATATTCTGTTTAATCTGATTTATATTCTGTGTTTTTACATGTAAATCTGGAATTATATTCTGCATTTAATCAGATTTATTAATCTGTTTCACAAATCCGAAATTTTAAATCTGTTTTACAAACCTGATTTTTTATACAATTATAATCTGTTTTTATAACTTGTATAAATATGATTTTATTTTACTATATAATCTGATTTTATATTCTGTTCGGTTCCTATTTTAAATTATACTCTGACTTTATATTCTATTTTTATAATCTAACTCTATATGCTAGTTTAGATATTAAAAAGGATTTAAGAAATTGTTTAAGGTTATGGGTTTTAAAACTGATTATTAAAGTTGTTTAAATTAAGAATTTTAGATATTAAATATTTTTCAAAATAAGGATTGAGATATCTAGTTAGAATCCAACTTTACATCGATAACCTACCCTAGTTCGTTTTTATTCTTGATCGAGTTTCCCTTGTGCCCAGATAACTACTTGAAACCGTGAAACTTCACACCACCTCCACAAGACCTGTGAATCTGACATCTGAGGCAAGTAGCCTATCCCATAGCATGTTTTAATACATACCTCATTAGTAATGATGCAATTGTTTTACATAGTATATACAATAAAAATGATAAGTAGATAGTTAAATGGTTATTGATAGTATGTATAATCTTAGACTTGTCTTATTCAGTCATGATTATTTCATTTTGATTAATGTTAGAAAAATATAAATGTCGTAAGCATTGTATATTTAGTTTATTCTTCATATGATCTAACTAGCTTGAAATATCATACTGTGAGAATTTTTAAAGCACGCTGGAAATTTCTCAAAAGAAACTGATATGAATGACTATAGAAATGATGAATATTGTAAAGATAATTATGATATGATTTTGATTAAGATCCCCATGGGGCCGCATGGTAGTATTGGATGAACGGATCCATTTGTGTACTTCCGTAATACGAAGTAAACCCGTCAAACCGGATCGGCACGGTTGACAATGGGATTAATGAAAGAATGGAGCCCTCCTTGTGACTGGTATCCATGATGAATGGTTAATGGTGAATGATGAATGATAATGTAATTGCAAATGCACTTGGATCGGTGCTATTGATTAACAATCGTACAATATATGAAGTACAATTGTAAATTAAGTTATTTTTCTTTATATTGAATCATTAGATGGTGTAGCTGATGTTAATTCTATTGATATGAAATTCTCAATTTGAAACTGATAAAAGTAACAAAAGAAGTTATATTATTATTGGGGGTTACTTGTTGAGTTTATCTCACCCCGTTGCTATTTAATTTCAGAAATCAGACCTCGTGGTTCTAAGTCGCACCTCGTGAGAAGACCCTAGAAGACTTGTTGGTTTAGCCTTGGTTAGGAAGTGTTTTAAACGTTGTAATTATAAATAACTGTAATTTGAATTTTGTATGAGAATAGACCGTTATGTTTCCTTTATTTGAATTTTGACTATTGAATTCGTTCATGTGCCGAAATGGATCATGTATCGGGTTTCGGGGAGTGACAATTTGGTATCAAAGCTCAAGTTTAGCGAAACCTTAGGTGACCTTAGGTTGTGGACCCATAGGTTAGAAATAAATAGGTTATTACTCATAGAAATTGAATTGGGCATTTCCCTGGTTATCAGGAAATGGTGAGAATGCGTCACACTGCTAGGAAAAGTTGCGATAGAGCGTCATGGCACCATTTCAAGAATGGAATGATGTTAGTTACCCATCTTCGTCTGAGTCTTCTAACGAGCCTTACTATACACCTGGACCCGTAGAAGTAATAGACATCTCTGTCGATGAAGATATTGAGATATATAATATATCATACTCTCGATGATGATGATGTAGAGATGACCTAGAACCAATGGACGAAGAATCATCGATGCGGCCCACTTCTGAGAACGAAGAGCAAAATGAAGTCGAACCTAAGGAAATAGAAAATCATGACCCAATCGAGCCTGAGATAATAGATATCTCAGATGATGAATAGACTAGTAATACCTAGAATAAATTAAGTTAAAGTTTAAGTTGTTATTTGCTTTTTATAATCCATGTAATTGCTTTTCGATAAATAAATTGGATAAGAGATTTGTAAAGTATTCTTACAACCTTTTTGCAATTAGTAATTACTATGTCATTTTATTATTAGATGGCTGACGAGAACGTTACTCCAATGACATTACATTCATAATCGACTCGACTAATGTCGAGAAAGTATTGGAGGAATGTGCGCCCGGCGCACTATGGCCCGAAAGGAACAAATTCCGCCTCCGATCATTTGGCGTCGAGCAGACTCGAGAGATTAAAGAAAATGAACCCTCCGATATTTCGGGGATCAACTAATCCCTTAGAAGCCGAGCAATGGATCGAAGATATTGAAAATATCTTTTTAGCAATGAAATGTACTGAAGAAATGAAGGCTACTTACGCTGTTTTCTTAATGGTCAGGGAAGCTACTGTGGAAGATGATGCTGAGATCCCAGGTGGAGAAGGACGAAGTGATTGTATGGGAGAAGTTTATTAAGCTGGTCTTCGAGAAATACTTTCCAAAGCATATTCAACAAAATAAGGAAAGTGAATTTCTTACTTTGAAGCAGGAGAATCTGAGTGTTGCCGATTACGAAGCTAAGTTTGTGGACTTAGAAAGATTTTATCGGCACACTTTATCCAATGCAGAAAGAGCCGAAAAATTTGACAGGGCCCGATATTCGTTCTCGTATTTCTACATACTTTTCGGAGGATTACGCATTGTCTGTTCGACGAGCCCTAAAGGCAGAGGAAGATTGTCAAGATCTCCGCGAATTCCACATGAAGAAGAGGGAGTCGTCAAGCATTAATGGGAAGGTACCTGTTACGTCAAACCACAATTTCAAACGACCGCGATTCGAAGGTTCGCAGGCCGTTGCTCTTCCTAGGCCCTCATGCACAATCTGTGGAAGGCAACATGGTACCACGCCTTGCAGAATGATGAATGCAACTTGCTTCAACTGTGGAGAATCTGGACATGTGACTCGAACATGTTCAAAACCAAAGAAGACCTGCAATGGGTGCGGAAAGGTGGGGCATATACAGAAATATTGCGGAGTGATGAGGAACGCTCTACCTATTCGGCAACAATACCCACAACAGCAGCCATATTCTCAGCAGCGACAGTACCCGCAACAACAACAACAGCAACAACAAAGGCAACAACAATTGATGCAGTACCAACCGCAACAACGAAATCAGCAAGTCACTCAGCAGCGACTCACTCCACAGCAACGTCCAAACGTTCGAGGACAAGTGTTCGCCTTAACTCAGAAGGAGGCAGAAACCTCGGAGAACTTTATTCAAGGTACCTTAATTATTTCCGAGAACCCTGCTAAAGTCTTGATTGATTCTGGTTCAAGTCATTCATTTACTTCACCTGCATTTGCTAAACTCTTGAAATCCGTGCCACAACAATTAGATTTTTCACTCTCCGTTTACACACCACTTGGGGATTCACTAGTTACCAACACGATATATAGGGAGTGTACAGTTAACTTAGACGGTAAAAACCTACCCGTAAACTTAATTCTACTTGGTATGTCCGACTTCGATGTTATCTTGGGTATGGATTGGCTCTCTGCTTACCATGCTACTATCGATTGCTTTAGAAAACGAGTTAGTTTTCGTATTAAGGGTCAACCCAGATTCTCTTTTCAAGGAACAGTTATGAATTCCAAATTTCCTGCAATTTCCGCCATCAAGGCAAGAAGATTTCTTAATAAAGGTTGTCAGGGTTTTCTAGCTTATGTTGTGAGTGAAGAAACGAAGAAAGAGTCCAAAATTTTGAGTATTCCTATTGTTTAGAATTTTCCGACGTCTTTCACGATGATCTACGGGATTACCTCCCTTTCATGAGATTGATTTCACCATCACTCCAATCTCGAAGGCTCCATATCGCATGGCACCAGCAGAATTACAAGAATTGAAGAAACAGTTAGAAGAACTATTAGAGAAGGGTTTTATTCGACCAAGTGTTTCACCTTGGGGCGCTCCTGTTCTGTTCGTGAAGAAGAAAGATGGCACTATGCGGATGTGCATTGACTATCGTCAATTGAACCAAGTAACTATCAAGAACAAGTATCCTCTACCTCGTGTCGACGACCTTTTCGATCAATTACAAGGTGCTTCAGTCTTTTCGAAGATTGACCTGAGATCGGGTTATCACCAGTTGAGAATTAACGACAAAGATATCGCAAAATCTGCTTTTCGAACGCGCTATGGCCATTACGAGTTTTTAGTAATGCCTTTTGGTCTAACAAACGCCCCAGCTGCATTCATGGATTTGATGAATAGGATTTTCAAACCTTTCTTAGATAAATTCGTCATTGTATTTATCGACGATATTTTGGTCTACTCAAAGAATCGTGAGGAGCACAAGGAGCATTTGAAGAAAGTTCTGAAGACATTGCGAGAGCATAACCTTTACGGGAAGCTGAGTAAATGCGACTTCTGGTTGGATAAGGTCTCATTCTTAGGTCACGTCGTTTCTGGAGAAGGAGTTGTTGTCGACCCAACCAAGATTGAAGCCGTCGTGAATTGGGAGAAGCCGCAGAATGTAACAGACATCAGAAGTTTCTTAGGCCTGGCTGGTTACTACCGACGATTTGTGAAGGATTTCTCAAGGATCGCACTTCCAATGACTAAACTCACTAGAAAAGGCGCCAAGATCATTTGGACGGACGAATGCGAACAAAGTTTTCAAGAATTAAAGAAACGGTTGACATCAGCACCAATTTTGGCAATTCCATCAGGAAGCGGTGGTTTTCACGTTTGCAGCGACGCATCAGGAAGAGGTCTTGGCTGTGTACTTATGCAGCACAAGAAGGTCATCGCCTACGCATCAAGACAGCTGAAGCCTCATGAACAAAACTACCCAGTCCACGATCTGGAACTAGCAGCGGTTATTTTTGCCTTAAAGATTTGGAGGCATTACTTGTACGGAGAGAAGTTCGAAATCTTTACCGATCACAAAAGTTTAAAATACCTCTTTACTCAAAAGGAATTGAACATGCGCCAACGACGATGGATGGAGCTTTTAAAAGATTACGACTGCACTATTCAGTATCATCCCGGCAAGGTGAACGTCGTAGCGGACGCTTTGAGTCGGAAATCCTCGGGGACACTCGCCACCCTCATGGTCAACAAGTGGAGACTACACCAAGATTTTGGGAATTTGGGGGCAACCATCCGTGAGGAAGGATCGAAGTTCTTCTGTGCTAATCTAAGCATCCAATCAACCATCGTCGAGAAGATAAAAGAAAATCAAACAATTGACCCTCAGATGATAGAGCTGATGAACGACGTAAAAAACGGAGAAAAGACAGAATTCAGAAAATGTGCGGATGGTTCGTTGCGATATCGAGATCGGTTATGTGTACCAAGCAACCCAGAGCTAAAGAAGGAACTGCTGGATGAAGCCCACAAGTCTCGATATACCATACATCCGGGAAGTACGAAGATGTACCAAGACTTAAAGCGACACTTTTGGTGGAACAACATGAAGAGAGAAATTGCTGAATACGTATCAAGATGTTTATCCTGTCAGCAAATTAAAGCCGAAAATAAGAAGCCAGCGGGATTACTACAACCTTTGCCAATACCGGAGTGGAAATGGGAGCGGATCAACATGGATTACGTCACTGGACTACCAAGAACACAGAGCGGTCACGATTCGATTTGGGTAATCGTGGATGGCCTTACCAAAAGCGCGCACTTCTTACCAGTTAAAATAACTCAAACGGTGGACAGTCTCGCGAAGGTATATATTAAGGAGATTGTCCGATTGCACGGTGTACCAGTGAAAATCGTGTCAGATCGAGACTCAAATCTTACGTCAGGACTTTGGAGGAAGTTACAGGAAAAGTTGGGCACCAAGCTACAATACAACACTGCTTTTCATCCGGAAACCGGCGGACAAGCTGAGAGGACAATTCGCACGTTAGAAGATATGTTACGAGCTTGCACGCTGGACTTCAAAGGAAATTGGGACGATCATTTGCCATTGATCGAGTTCGCCTACAACAACAGCTATCAAGCAAGTATCCAGATGGCACCCTTCGAGGCACTCTATGGAAGACCTTGTCGGTCGCCTGTATGTTGGGAAGAAGTCGGAGATCGAAGTCTGCTTGGACCTGAACTGGTGAAAGAAACCACGGAAAAGATTCAAATCATTCGAGAACGTCTCATTGCTGCTCAGAATCGCCAAAAGAGTTATGCGGACCGGGATCGCCGAGAACGTCAGCACGAAGTTGGAGATCACGTATTTCTGAAGGTATCACCAACAAAAGGAGTTCTACGATTCGGAAAGAAAGGAAAGCTCAGTCCCAGATTCATAGGACCATTCGAAGTTCTCAAGAAGATTAAAGTTGCTTATGAAGCGGCTTTACCTCTGCACTAGCCAGCGTACATAACGTCTTCCACGTGTCGATGTTGCGAGATTATAAATTTGATCCCACATGTGTTAGACCTCGCATCTTTAGAAGTACAAGAAGATCATCTTTCGTGGAAGCGTAACGCAAATCATCGATTGGAAAACTCACGGTCATAGAAGCAAAAGAATTCCTCAAGTAAAGTTCTATGGCATCACTCCGGAGATGATGCAACATGGGAACGTGAAGAAGATATGCGCAAAATATACCCACACCTGTTCAACACTGCTTAAGGTAAATTTCGGGGACGAAATTCTTTTTGGGGGGGAAAATGTTTCGAAATTGCTTAAGGTAAATTTCGAGGAAGAGATTTTTTATTTGAAAATGCTTAAGGTAAATTTTGAGGACGAAATTTTTTTTTAGGGGGGAAGAATGTGACGACCCAAAACCCAAACCCTAACTAGAACCGACCCAACTCAACCCGACCCGATTCGACCCAAAACACATACACACACACTCTAACTTATACAAGCTTTATACCTAAACTTTTCCCTTACAACTTAAATCCCAAATCAAAACCTATCCGTAAAAGAGGAGCGGTTTCTTCTTCTTCTTCTTCAATTTTGTAATGCAAGAGCATACCGCTCCATTACTCGCGGAGTTAATTCAAATCCGAACGGTCACCTCAACCAAGCCTATAAGTAGAGCTCTTTCTCCTCTCTTTTCCACACCAAACATCTTCTTCAAGCTCTTGCCTTCAAAATTTTATTCTCCTCTTCATTCTTTAAGGTATGTTTTATTTTTAAAGTTGTATTTTATTTTTACTTTCTAGTTCTTTAAACCTAGATTTATAGTTTCTAATCTTAAACATTTTAATCCTATATTCCTTGAAAATTATAGTTCTATATTCTGTTGTAATAAATCTGTTTTTTTTAATCCTGATTTATATTTTAAAGGATTGGTTTATAAATCCTGATTTATATGGTGAATTTATACTCTGGTTTTAGTTTTTAAAACCTAGTTGTATGAACTGATTAGATCCTGGTTTGATTCTATTTTTGTAGCTGAAATTATATTTCAAAATTACATTTTTATATTGGTTTATAAAATTATAAATCGATTTTATATTTTAAATTTGGGTTTTATATGCTGATGATGTATTTTAAAAATCCAATTATAATCTAATGTAAATTATATTCTTGTTTTATAAACTAATAACTTTATATGCTGATTTTCCAACTTTATATGTATTAGAAAATTGGCGTTATATTCTGATTTTAAAAATTGGATATTCTGATTTGTATATTCTAACTTTATATTATGAAGACCTGATTTTATATATGAATATTTTATTTTTCGGTATTTTATTGATATGTTAAATCTGTGTTTAAACCGATATTCGGTTTATAATTGGAAAATACGAATTTCTAGTTTTATTCGATTTTATTTTAAAACTCGATTGTACACATTTATATCTACGAAAATATATTTCAATAATTTGAAATTATATTCGCTTTAATGATTTATATTCGTGTTTTTACATGTAAATCGAATTATATTACGCATTTAATCGATTTATTAACTGTTTACAAATCCAAATTTTAAACTGCTTTTATAAACCCGATTTTTATACAATTATAATCTTTTTATAACTTGTATAAATATGATTTTATTTTACTATATAATCGATTTTATATTACATTAGGTTCCTATTTTAAATTATACTCTGACTTTATATTCTATTTTTATAATCTAACTCTATATGCTAGTTTAGATATTAAAAAGGATTTAAGAAATTGTTTAAGGTTATGGGTTTTAAAACTGATTATTAAAGTTGTTTAAATTAAGAATTTTAGATATTAAATATTTTTCAAAATAAGGATTGAGATATCTAGTTAGAATCCAACTTTACATCGATAACCTACCCTAGTTCGTTTTTATTCTTGATCGAGTTTCCCTTGTGCCCAGATAACTACTTGAAACCGTGAAACTTCACACCACCTCCACAAGACCTGTGAATCTGACACATCTGAGGCAAGTAGCCTATCCCATAGCATGTTTTAATACATACCTCATTAGTAATGATGCAATTGTTTTACATAGTATATACAATAAAAATGATAAGTAGATAGTTAAATGGTTATTGATAGTATGTATAATCTTAGACTTGTCTTATTCAGTCATGATTATTTCATTTTGATTAATGTTAGAAAAATATAAATGTCGTAAGCATTGTATATTTAGTTTATTCTTCATATGATCTAACTAGCTTGAAATATCATACTGTGAGAATTTTTAAAGCACGCTGGAAATTTCTCAAAAGAAACTGATATGAATGACTATAGAAATGATGAATATTGTAAAGATAATTATGATATGATTTTGATTAAGATCCCCATGGGGCCGCATGGTAGTATTGGATGAACGGATCCATTTGTGTACTTCCGTAATACGAAGTAAACCCGTCAAACCGGATCGGCACGGTTGACAATGGGATTAATGAAAGAATGGAGCCCTCCTTGTGACTGGTATCCATGATGAATGGTTAATGGTGAATGATGAATGATAATGTAATTGCAAATGCACTTGGATCGGTGCTATTGATTAACAATCGTACAATATATGAAGTACAATTGTAAATTAAGTTATTTTTCTTTATATTGAATCATTAGATGGTGTAGCTGATGTTAATTCTATTGATATGAAATTCTCAATTTGAAACTGATAAAAGTAACAAAAGAAGTTATATTATTATTGGGGGTTACTTGTTGAGTTTATCTCACCCCGTTGCTATTTAATTTCAGAAATCAGACCTCGTGGTTCGGAAGCTGCACCTCAGGAGAAGACCCTAGAAGACTTGTTGGTTTAGCCTTGGTTAGGAAGTGTTTTAAACGTTGTAATTATAAATAACTGTAATTTGAATTTTGTATGAGAATGGACTGTTATGTTTCCTTTATTTGAATTTTGACTATTGAATTCGTTCATGTGCCGAAATGGATCATGTATCGGGTTTCGGGGCGTGACATTATGAGATGTCAAATATGGGTAAACACAATCAAATTACGAGATTGCAACCAAGTGGGAGACCCAAAGGTATCCTAAGAGCGATATTTAATTCCTTTGTTTACATAATTTCCATTCATATCTTCACTGTAGCTTTGCACCTCTAGGTGAAGGGAAATAGAGACGCAAATGGACAAGATCACAACACAAATATACAAGCTTCAGGTATCAATTCCTTGGAATCTTTAACAAAATGTGTAAATTTTCAAAGCCTTCTAACTCGTTATTGTATCTCAGGCAACAAATGAGGAGCCCAACTCTGTAACAAAAGCCTCAGCTATGAAAGGTGATTTCAAAGAATTAGTCTTCATATTTGTGCTCGTAGTCTCATTGGAAACTGATGAAGATACTATCACTTTTTTCAGCATTCAAAGAACAAATGGAGATCAACATTGATGAAGTTGGAAAATTTTCTCTGAAGGTCAAATTGGCCATCGAAGAAATTGACGAGGAAGTAAGTCCTTAACCTCATTGAGATAGTAAGAGTTGATGCTTCTCTAGTTAATTTATAATACATGAGCTCAAACCAGCCTCTAGTATTTAAATTAAACTCTGCAATTTATGCTTGGAGAAAATAACACATGATTTTCTGGCATATTTATTGTAAAATCAATCATAAAAATAATAACACAAAAATCTAAATTGAACCAATTGGAATCTGGATCAGTTTTAAATATTCAAAAAATAAAGCAAAATTGAAGAACGGATCTCAAACATATAAATTACTCTAAAATATATTGACAAAATTCTCCAAAAAAGTTAGAAAATTTCAGATCTTAAATCTATGAATATATTAAATACTAAAAATTAGAAATCACGAATCAGAATGTGAGATAAACACAAGATCTAACCTTTCGTGATGATTTAATTATGGAGCCTTATCTAATGAACCTTCAATGGACGCAGCCTTTCAGCAGTTGTGATTTGATAGATCTAAAATATATCAACAAAAATCTCCAAAAAGTCAGAAAAATTCAGATCTCAAATCTATAAACATATTAAAATCTGAAATCACGAATATCGAAACACGAGATCTAACCTTTTGTGAGGAGATCCGAATATGGACGGTGGAGATTTCGAAGCCGAAATCGAATCAAAGAGGTTAGGGTTTTGTGATTGGAATTGGGGGAAAAAATTGAATCGAAGAGGCTAGGCCGAAATCGAATCGAAACAATGAGTTAGGGGTTGGGGAGGAGGGAGATGACCAAATTCAAACAATTCGAAACCAAGTCCCTGATCCCTATGTGCGTAAACAACCTCGATCTCAAGAGATCAACGGACACCAAATTGAATCTGCAAAGTAAAGAGATCGCAGCTAGGGTTTCGTCGGTGATCCTAGGGCACAGTGTGAGATCGATTCGGGTGATTGAATCGAAGAGCTTAGGGTTTTGTGATTGGAATTGAGGAAAAAAATTTGAATCGAAGAGGTTAGGCTAAAATCAAATTGAAATAATGAGTTAGTGTTTGGGGAGGAGGGAGATGACCCGAATATGATTGGAGAGTTAGGGTTTAATCTTGAGATAATCAGAAGATGATCGATTGAGAAGATGCTAGCTCGAGGAGAGGGAGGCGAAGAGGTGAGAGGCTTGGGTTTTAGAGAACGAAGAAATCAGACGAAGAGGAGCGTTTTGTTAGAGAGATATATAAAGAGAGGCTTGGGTTTTCAATTTAGGCATAGTCTAGGTCTGCCCGATACATTTGGTCGAGATTTGCATGTGACGTATTTTAAACTTAAAAAATTACTATTTTAGGGAATAAAATCACTGTTTTAGTGAGTGGAATATTATACCACTATTTTAAATAGTAATTTTTTTTTTAAAAGCTACAGTAATTTTTTACGGATTTTGATGTAGTGTTTATTTTTAGCATTTAATGTAATTTTTATCGATTTTTTTTAAGTGGAATAGTTTTCACCGATAAGAGAGGTTGAAACGAGAGTAACACTCAGATGATTGGATGGATGGAGATAATAGGGAGACGCAACATCATTAATCAAATTTGAGATAAAAAATGGACGATCATCCGCCATTTGACGAACCAAATATTCAACGAGAGAAAAAAAAAATATTTTAGGAGCTGAGTGGCTTTGATATCATGTTAAATAAACATAAAAATGTTACAAAGACAAAATAATACAAAATTTATACTTTGTTATTATTTTATGTTTTTCATATATACAATCATACCAAATTTATAATATAATAAATATGGTAGTTTATATAAAGTGGGGCAGTTTGAGTAGTTTGTAAAAAGTGGGGCATAACGGTTTTCTAATAAAAACAAGGGTAGAAATGATCTGGTGCTATGGAAAAGGAGGACCAAATAAGTGGGACCAATTATTTGATTGTCACTGCTATCAATTTAAATTTGCCACTGGTTAAAAAATGATCAATGAAACATTTCATCAATTCATTATCCATTTTAGATAGACTGTTGACAAACAACAAAATCAATTAATTATCCATTTCATCAATTCATTATTGTTTTAGTTTTTTTTTTTTTAATAAAATCTAGGAAAGAGCAAACCCTAGAGGAGATAAGTGTCACGTGCGAATTGGTGGGATGTGGCATATGAAAATATGAGAATACAGTGATTGGTCCAGCGTTGGGATGCGGTTGCAAATGCGTCAAGTGACTTGACCTTCAACGAGTTCAACTTGAGTCCAAAACAGTGGCGGAGCCCGGATTTTTCTGATGGGGGATCCCTTATAGTCATAAGATAGTAATAATAGTAAAGAACACTTCAATGATGTGAGATCAAAATTTCTAATATAATGGTAGAAGATTGTTTAAACACTATTTGGTGTATGAATGAGCTTGCGAAAGGAAGAGAGAATTTTGGGATATGATTTGGGGAGAGGGAGAGGGAGAGAGAGAGAGAATTTTGGGAGTCTATTTCTGTTAAAAAATTTGTAGATAAAAAAGTAAGTTTTTAAAATATCTTAAAAATTTGTAGATAAAATATTAAGTTTTTAAAATGTCTTAAGAAGTTTTTAGATATGGGGATCCTTATTAAAAGATGGGACAATTAGAAAAACAACCTTGAAAAACAAACGTTTTAGCAAAACAACCCCGAACTCAAACGTTGTAAAAAAACGGTGCTTTCACGGTTTTCAGAACTTTAAAAATCCGTGAAAACACCATTTTTTATTTTTATTTAAAAAAAAACGGTGCTTTCACAGGTTTTTGAAGTTCTGAAAACCGTGAAAGCACTACTTTTTTAAAACGTTTAAGTTTGGGGTTATCTTGCTAAAACATTTGTTTTTCAAGGTTGTTTTTCTAAAGTGCCCTTGCCCCTAAAAAGATGGAACTTAAAAGATTTTAAAGAAGAAAAATTTGCGATGGGAGATCCTGAAACTCCCCATTGAACAACGTGGCTTCGCCACTAGTCCAAAATCTCAACTCCACGGACGAATCAAGTTAGAAATATCGACTTGTTTAATAAAGGGTTGGGTTCTCCAATGCTATCAAGTGCTTGTAAAATGAAAGACAAACTGATTTTAGAGATTTATAGGATAACCATTTATTTTTATAGTATGCTGGACCGCTTTGAATATTTTTCAATGTAATCTTCACCCTGTACACAATATTTTTCTATAACGGAGATAATCCGATAAATTAGACCTCAGCTGATCATGTACATTTTATGGGGTCAAACACTGTTGATGGTGAAGCCCTAGCTATTCAATGCCCAAGAGACTCTCCACAACTTTTAGCTTAACACCTTTTTAAGCAAAAAATTGTGATTCCATAACAAAATTTAGGCCATAAGCATTGCTTCCATCCAAGAATTGATCCACATGATAAATTTCTGCATTGTATGTCATGATAACGATCACTTTTGAGGGTGTGTGCTACGTAGAATCAACATATGACCGTCTCATTGGTAGGTGTTAATCTCAAGATCTATTGTTTGATAGATTGGGATAAAAAATGATCTCTATCATTTGAATATAGGTAATCAACGATGTTAATGGTAGGGGTACTTTTGAAAACAATGCCTCAAAAACTTAAAATGTGGTGCTGTCACAGTTTTTTGAAGTTCTAAAATCCGTGAAAGCAATGTTTTTCTAAAATGTTTGAAGTCGGGTCTTTTTCGCTAAAAAATTTATTTTTGTGACATGTTTCTCTAATTATCCCTAATGGTGGAGCTATAAGCTGCGGAGATTGAATCTTCGATAGCAAATACCCTTACCCTTTTAATATTTTTTGTCTCTAACTACATTTTAGCTTGGGCGTGAAAGAACTTAGTGTCATTGGGATTGGCCTTGACCTAATTGAAGGTTTTATTGCAACCTCAAGGTCGCAAGGTCAATCCCGGTTATAGGGCTATCCACATATGGGATTGGGCCCGTCTAAAACTTTGGCTGCCCGACGAGAAATTGACATATGTTCACCCTGACTTGGCAGGTTAGGGGTTTCGTCAATTCGGGGTATTTCGTCAATTCCTTGATTTTGTACCAAATATCGGATCTGATCCACCTGACTGACCCAAGTTTTTTAGACTCAATCTTTTAGTCGACCCAACCTGACTAGACCCGAAGATCGGGTAGGATGCCTCATGCCCTAATGGGTCATGTTTACGTGCCTGATTCGATAGAAACCCAACTTGGGCATCGAGTAGACTGGCCCGACCCTTGGACAACCTAATCCTAACTCACTTATATTTATGTATAAAATAAATAAATAAATAATGCATCAATGCCATTTTCACTCACCTCTAGCCATTTAAGCATCAAGGTTAATATTCAATTAACCCTTGTGACCGAGGACTATGCCTCCGGGTGTAGAGAAATCTATACATCCGCTGTTAGTTGGCTATCATGCGGCATCCATTATGAGGATCGGGTGCCAAGGCAACTAAGGCAAGATCGATCAGGATTTAAGTCCCATTCAAAAAAATAAAATTATTTTTATGACTTTTCCATAGTAAAAAATGTGGTCAAAGGGGGAAAAATCAATGCACCAAATTTTTAGGTCGTTACCTTATCATTGATTGACTCACCAAAAAATTCAATGGTGATTGGGTGGATGCATGTTATCCTATTTTTGACCCATCAAATGAAGGGCAAAAAGGTCATAATTTTTTTAATTTTTTTGTCAAAATCAAATTCCATGTGTATGATCAACGATTTGCTTTGTTAACTACCTGAATTGATCCAAAAGAGTGACCAATGTCATAGAAGATGGTGCCCACACATAGGAGAGTGCAATGTAAATTGCATAGCGTAGCCAAAAGTAGCCTAAATCCCTGTACATGTTGACATATGATCTTCTTGTAGGAACACAGGATTGCGTAAGGAAGCTAGCTTGACCCACTCCTTCCTGAAATAAATAAATAAATAAATAATAATAATAATATTAATAAACGAAGAAGATACTCTGATGTTACATTAGGATAACGTGAAATGTTGAGCATAATTATACCAATATTTATACTAATACATGCATATCATTACAGTTGTTAATGAACAATTCCCCCATGTTAAATACACTTTTTTGTAGAAGTAGGCTGGGGTCGAACTTGTGAACTTGAGGTTGCAATATTGTCAATCTTTCATTGTGCTACAGGCAAGGTATCAAACTCGATATCGGTGGCGAGTATGGTCCATAAAGGAGCGATACATATTGGATGATACCAGGGCCAGCCCTGAGATTTTGGGGGCCCAAGGCGAGTTTCTAAAATGGGGCCCTCTTTCATATTAATCTTGAAAAAAAAAATAAATTATTATAATATTTTTTTTTAGCAAATAAAACAATACTCATTACTTTTAGATTACAAATATTTCATATTTCATCTATTGTTTATAATTTAAAAATGCAACTAACAAATTAACGAAAGTCTATATTAAAAAAAAATGCAACACAAAAAGAAAAAAGTTAAATAATAGAACGTACTTGACGGATCTAGTATAACTCAACCAATAACATTTTAACATTTTTTATTAATTTAATTGCCATCGAATCTTTCACTGTCATTTTTTAGTACTTTAACAGTCTTAAAAAATTCTAAAACTAGCTTCATTGGATAAGTCTCGTTGAATGGATCAAAATTGACGAGTCATTTGCAAAAAATGAAATTGTAACGAGCCTGAAATCATTATTTTAAGTTAGGGTCATTTAATAAGAACTATATATATATATATATATATATATATATATATATATATATATATATATATATAAGGGTACCTCTAAACGTGCCTACATCCCCGACCCCTTGAAAACCATTGAATTCTTCGAATCATATGATGGAGATCGTTTTTCACTCATATCTTTCGCTTAATAGATCTTGAGATCATGGTGCACGTATCAAACACTCGGCTTGTGATTCAATGTGTCATAAATTCCAAAAAAATGGTCACAAAATCACATTTGAGCGTGATGTGTGCCATATGATTCAAGGCCATTTTTTGGGGATTTGTAATTCATGGAATAAAAATTGACCGTCTGATAGGTACGCCATGACCTGAAGATTTATTTTGTGAAAGATAAGTCTGAAAAGTGATCTCCATCATCTCATTCGAAGGAATCAATGGTTATCAAGGGATTTAGGACATGGGTGCTTTCGGAGAACGCGTAGGCGCGTTTAGAGGTACCCTATATCTAAAGGATTTGGTCAAACACATCTGGACCGGTCAAAAATTGGGCTAGAGAATCTACTAGGTCAATATATATGGCCGGCCTAGCCCAGTGACCCAACCAATGACCTGCCCCGACCCGGCCAAGACCCGATCTATGGCCCATTAAAAAAAATATATAAATATGAAACCTAAGAAGAGTTGAACCCCACAACGTGTTAGATAAAATGTAAAACAATACTAGTCACTTAACCAACTAACCAATGAGTTCATTTCAATATATTGATACGCTTAAAAATTATATTAAGTAACAAGATTGTAAAGAGTAAATACTTCCAAGATATGGGGCCCCTAAATATTTGGGGGCCCGAGGCAGCCGCTTCTTGGTACCAAGTTGTATCGGTACCTTTAATATATATATATATATATATATAAGAAAATAGAAGTATCGGCTAATACCGATACTCGAGTTGATATCTGATATGTATCGACGCTGATACATATCGGTTTGCTAAAAATTCAATATTTCTTTGTATTGGTCGAATGGCTACAGGTCCAAACCCTTTTTATTTCTTTTTTCTTTTAAAAGCAGTTTTCACTTGTAGTATCTATGCATGAGTAATGTTAATTAGTTATTATTTTAAGTCCCATGACACTCGTATCAAAAAAAAAAAAGGAAAAAAGTCTCATGACACTAATTATATTAAAAAATACGCAAAGTCTCAGAGGATTTGCACCCTTAAACGTTTCACTCCTTGAAAAGGTAGGTGCACTGAATGGTAGGAGTTGCACCCTGCACTGAATGGTAGGAGTTGCACCCTACTCTGTAAAGTGTGTCAACGTTTCACTAATTTTTTTTAACCCTATTTTGTAAAGTGTGTTGATGGCTAGTCTCACAATTCTGAATTTAGACAGTGGCACTCCGTCAACACAATTTATTAGGAACCCAAACTTGATTGGTGATTGGATATTATATTGAAACTCTAATAGCACTGCCTTGCACTTCAAACATGTGGACCCCTAAAGGTGCAAGGTGGGTGCTCTTTGAGTTTTTGCGGTGTACAAAAAAACCTGGGTATCCAGGCCTCTTAGAGCGCCCGCCTAATCCCAGGGCACATGTGCACCCCAAATTCAGTACATGCCAGGTCAGCACAAGATATAAATCCTTAGAGTGGCCTCAATGCTGTTAAAAGTTGACTTGTGCAGACTTTGAAGGTAGTTCATAATCTTGATTACCTTTTTACATATTTCGGAGACCCGTTTCGCCACTTGATGACACGTATCAAATGACTCATGATTTTACGAGAGTGTTGATCGCTTCAATGGTTGTTTTCGACGTAGCCCTGGGTCCTTCTTCAATATCTTGATCATAAAAATAGTCGAGGTTTATCAAGTTTTTGTAAGCTTTTCTAAGCAAGGGATTTCGATTGATATGAGGATACTCTAAAGAATAAAGCCATAGAGGGAAATATAGAAGCAAATTTTTTCTAGTGCTGGCCTGGCAAGTGCTACTTTGGGTCAGGCATGAACCTGTGAAATTAGTTACGTGCTCAGAAGAGGCCCATACACCCAGGATAAAAAGAAATATGGAAGATAATTTTACTAACCTTATCAAAGTCTTTGTTGATGGCTCTCAAGGAAGTGATCAGAAGGATTCCTCAAAGTTGGGCAAAGGGAAACCGTTCAATGCAAAAAACTGAAACAAAAATAAGGTACAATTTTAAAATTTGACATACAATTGCTGAAAAGACATAAATATGTAAATTATTACTCGTCTCAAACAAGGGGGCTAGATTGACTTATATATATATATATATGAAAAATATGACTATGTAGGAAAATTTATAAAACATTATATCATTTAAAAAAAATTTAGAAAAATAAAATTTTCGTGATTTGCGAACGAAATTTTTCGTTCCGCTTGTGATAAATCCCGTATATATGGGATTATCAAAATACCCTCTAAGAACTCATAAAAATTTGGAAATCGTGAAAACTTGATTTTTTCTTTGGCAAACCCTAAGAATCTAAAAAATCAAGAAATTCATGAAAGTCATGAAAATCTGTGTTCACAATATTCTTTCTGTCAAACCCCAAGAAAAAATTGTGAATTTTTTTTGTGAAATGAATTAAAATTGGGTTTTTAATTTATGGAGTTACATGAATAGTTCCTTCTAAAGATATTTTCAAGAAAAGTAATTTTTTTCAAAGTTTTATTCAACCATTACCAATAGTCCTAGGGGTATCAAATGGACCGGGCCTATGCCTTTACTTTCGGCTGAACCCAATCCATTTAAATGAGGAATCTCCGGCCCAAGCCTGGCCCGTTGACACCGGCCCCTGCTAGATGAAAAGATGTTACTCATCATCAAATGAATGGGCTTTTATGCCTCTTCTCAGGAACTTTTGATTAGTGACTTTCATAATCGATCTGGGCCATCCATGATGGATAGATCAACCAATCAATGGCTCTGTGAGAGAATAGTCCTCCCGTTGTGACCAGCGAGCCCTACGATTCGGCTCATGACATGGTACGATGCTGCACTGTCGAGCCCGCTCGTTGGCTCGTCGAGAAAGAGAAGTTTCGGGCGTGTTAAGATCTCTATGCAATGCTCACTCTTCGCTTTTGCCCGCCGCTTAGGCCTTTGTGTCCCCACGCGCCAATTCTATTGTTTATGGCTTCTTGTAGTTCCATCTCTCTTATGGTTCTCCTTCTTCTCTGATCTCGGCGTCGAGTCGGGAAGTTGGAGCTGGGCTGAGTAGTACACAACTTCCCTGACTGTTAGCGTCGTCATGAGAGTATCATCTTGGGGTACATATGCCTAATTCAATAAAAAAAAATGGTTGCATCAGACAGTTTTTAATAGAACTTGACTAAGTAGGCAAAGGTTGGCTAGAGCATCCTCGTAAGTAACACACATCATCGGCAAGCCAGCCCAAATAGTAAGAACAAGGCATTGGTGATGATGATGATAATGATGGAGATTACCTATATATTGTTTTGTTTCTTAATTTTGATGGATACATGAGTGTATTCAAGTTCATTCAGAATCTAAAATAGTTACTGTAAGGTACCCGAATGATTCAAAGACTCATTCTGAAGAAGGGATATATAGATTAAAAATTGCATTGAAAGAATATCTCTATCTTGTGATTTAAAGAGGTAAAATAGCCTTAAAATGAACAGCTAAAACAAGTTTGAAGATTTTTGTAACCGTTCATTTTAAAGGTGTTTACCTCTTTAAATAACTCGATGGATCCATATTTTTTTATGGAATCTTGTAACCGTTCATTTTAGAGGTTGGACTTTGGTGTGATGGCACGTTGTTTCTGCCCAAAGCGAGAGGTTGTGGGTTCGATGGACTCTTCAAATTAGCCTCTCCAAAATGGAGGTAAGGCTGCCTACCATCTACCTCTCCCACACCCTGTTGAAAGCGAGAGTGGGTTCGACCTTGTTTTACAAAAATCTTGGACCCACTAGATCTTTACATTAGATCTAATCTATGGATATTTCACTTGTGGATGTGGTTTCTTGGTACACCAAATGCACCCTTAGACTTTCAAATTGTTCACAATTTAAATATGGGAACCATTGCTAACAGCGCACACAAAGTTGGCCTAAACATACAATTGAGAAAAGAAAAAAAATGGACTTTGTATTTTGGAGCCTATGCCATGTTTAAATACCATCTACGCAGTCTGGTTTAAAGGCAATGATCCCAAAATATTTAACAGGATTTCATACGCTCAACTCTTAAATCAGATGATAGCCTTTGACTGCATTGAATCATATGATAGAGATCTTGTTTCGTGTCAATCTTTTGTACCGAAGATTTTTAGATTGTAGCCTCTGAATCAGACAGCTTAAATGGTCAGGTCCCTTAAATACCAAGTCTTTATTTCAAATAGTATGCAAGGGGGCAACTTTGTGTGTGCAAGTAATGGCTCCGAATAGATATTAAGGGAAGGATTTCATTTACCGAGGTCTCAAAAGAAATACTTGCTTTCGCCCGTTGACCAAGATTTGTCTGGTGTTTGAGCCTAATCTCCCTGCAAATAGTCATCAAATTTCATGTTTTATAAGTAAATATCTAACAATTCATTTATTTTTTAATGGTAAGCTGGATTCAAACCAACGACATTGACATTTGAGTATTGTTAACCTTCCATTGTGCTACAGGCCCAAGCCTTTAAAAGAGGAAATAAATAAAATTAAGCTTTTCTCTGGTGGATAATTCGGTGGTAATTTGATAATGCTATTCACTACAAAAAATAAGACAATTAGCGACAACAAAAAACTGCTGCTATTAACAAAAAGGCTGTCCACTAATACCCTTACTGCTAATAGTCTTAATAGTCTTTAATAGTTTTTTTTGTTAATAGCGATAGTTTTTTATTGTAAAAAATTGCCGCTAGTAGTCATATTTTTTGTAGTGATTGGGAAATGATCATATGAATCGAGTCACGCGTGACTTGAGTAGTGAGGCAGTTCAGATTCGCTATCAACATTGATCATGATGATGTATGGTCTCACAGCCCGAGTCGCATCGTGAGAGAGGATCACTACCCAACAATATAACTTTTTTATTGTCCTAGATTCATTTTCTTGATTTCTTCCATTAATAAGCCCCTTTTTATAACACTATTGGGAAGTGATCATATGAATCGAGTCATGCATGACTCGAGCAATGAGACTTTTCAGATCGTCGTGGTCAACATTGATCATGATGATGTATGGTCTCACAGCCTGAGTTACATTGTAACAGAGGATCACTACCCAACAATATATATATATGGAAAATGCGTCCGTCCTCCATAAGAAGATGGTCACTGTCCTCCAAGGTTCAATGTGGAGGTTAACGTGACATCCAAAACATTGTTTCAATGTCACATGAACCTCCGACATGGACCTCGAGTGCATTGCTTAGATAATATTTTTTTTAAATAATTTTGAAAACTCATCTCCACCATACGTTTTTTAAATTGTGAAATGTAGATCATTGAAACTAGTCAAACATTGACTTACGCTTTTAAAGAATTTTTTTAGAATTTTTTTTTAATAAATTGATCTTATCCATCCACTCGTGCTCTACGTGGCAACCAAAGAATGTTTTGAGTGTCATGTGTACCTCCACGTGAACCTTAGAGGACGGTGACCATCCTCCATGGGAGGACGAAACCGACTCCCTATATATATATATATATATATATATATATATATATATATGTATATATATATATATATATATAAGAAAAGCTTTTTATTGTCCTAGAATCATTTTTTTGATATCTTCCATCAATAAGCCCCTTTTTATACCCCAAATGTCACAAATCCAAGGTTAATAAGTTCTTAGACTTCTTTTCACCAAGTTCTTGCTTCTATTTATTTACAAAAGGAAATAACAAAATGACGAAGCTACATATGATATACAAATTTCTTCTTTGTAATATATTTTATGGAGGCCCAAGACAATGGTTGGGCACTATGTGACACCCAACTCAAAGATTAGGTGTTATGACAAGTTCCGCGATATTAAACAGCTACCATACACAAAAAGGTACTTACCACCTTTGAAAATCTAGCGAAAAGAGGCAAAATTCAATGCATCAGATTTGTTAACGGATGAAAAGTTTGACATGTGATTTGAAGGGCAAAACATTTGAAAAATAGTTTAGTTAATGTATTTTTTCTTTCTAAAATCGTATAAATCATGTAAACTCTTAGAGGATGGATGTAACTAGCAGAGATTATGTGTCACGTGGCATGTGATCTAACATTCAGACATAACACTAATGCCTTGTTTTAAAATTTATATCATATGTGCCATGTGGCATGTGATCTAATTTTCAGACGTAACACTTATGCCCTATTTTCAAATTTATATCCCCATCGTTTAATAGCGGTTGCTCTTTCTTTGAAACATGCATTGATTTCTATGCTCTTTAAAGTTTTTACATGTTTGAAGGAGGCCTAATCAATGCACAACTAACAAGACAAATCATGCACAACTGACAAGACATAAATCATTGTATGCAGTGAATGGATAATTCATAATTTGTATTAGGTACCCGATCCGAGAGCCAAGTGCTTTAGTTTAGGGAAATTTACCTGACCAACCCTGTCAGATACACCTTTTACGCCAGAGGCCCTGTAGTTTCACCTTTACCCAAACCGACCAGCTCCAAGCCTAGCCGACCCTAAGGAGAGTAAAAAGTCCAAATTACCCTCTTCTATGACTTTCTTTAACCCACAAAGCATCCTCTTCTTCCTCATTTTAATCTGCTAAAAAGTTAGAAGTGGGTTAGGTCACACAGGTGACGACGTCTTCTTCCTTAATCTGATCTGCTCCGATTTGCTATTTCGAAGAAGAAAATAGAGGCTTGGGAGAAGAAGTCGTGCATTTCTCCATTGTGACAAGAAGATCCTACAGTTTTCCCTTGCGACGCGAGGTATCTTACATAAACCTCAATTTTAATTTATTAGGGTCTCTTAATGGGGCAATATAAGAAATAATTTAAGTTTATTGGTCCACATTTTCAGTTTGTTAGGATCTCCTATTCGTGCAGTATAAGAAAGTCTTTGTATCATTGGATCCTTTTTTGAAAAGTATATATCGATTGCAAATATAATCGTCATCGACTTTATATACAGTCGATATCGATTGCAAATATAATCATTATCGACTCCATATTTAATCGATAACGATTGTCTATAAAGTTGATGACGATTATATATACAATCGATATCAATTTTATATAGAGTCGATAACGATTAGAGTTGCAATCGATATCGACTCACAATCATCTTTTCTTTTTCGTTTCATTAGTCTTATGACTTCTTTCTTCTCATTCTTAAACAGACGATGACGGACGTGAGGATTTCTCTTCTTTGTCACTATGATGGCTTTCTTATAAACGATGATGACTTGTATGAAGGTGGCCGGAGGAGGGCTATTAACATTTCAACTAGTATTTCTTATGAATAATTCATAAGGCGAATGTCTGCTGTCAGTTTTGCGAGGGCGGATGAAACAGTTTTCACAAAGTTTCATATGAAGATAGTGAATACCCCTGTGGTTGCCGACATTTTGGACGTTGATGATTTGGCCACCCTATTTACGTTTTATAGATCCAGGGTGAAAATAATAAAGGTATTCATCATTAATGAACCGTCATCCTTCTGAGTCGAAGCTGAACGAGTAGGTCTTGGCGGGACTGAATTTCAGCCATGTAAGTTTGAGGATGAAACTGTATATGATACCGTCCCATTAGGCGATGACAGCGATACCGTCCCGTTAGGGTTTAATAAATGCGGTAAAACATATCTTCCCTAACACATATCACAACTATTGCATACGACATATGACACAAGTATCCCAAGAACAATGTGAAGGGTCTATGGCGGAAAGCTGCGCGTGCATATTCAGTAGAGAGATTTGATTATTTTATGAATAAAATGAAGAAAGATCCTGCTGATCCTCGGGCCGTACAGTATATTTCAAAAATAGACCCGAAGTATTGGGCACGCGCATATATGGAAGAAAGACAGTACGATTCTCTGACTACGAATAATGTCGAAAGCTTAAACAACGTACTAAAGATAGCTCAAGAGAGATCAATTATCGACTTAGTTAGAACTACTAGAGAGAAAGTCACCGATCATTTTTAAAAGCGCAGACAGATATCTGAGAAACGAATCACCCTTCTCTGTCCGAAAGCAGACGAGCATATGAAGAAGGTGTTGCAATAGGCCGGTAGAAAGAGAGCTCAACCATAAGGGTGCGATTAATTCCAAGTCAACTCCGAAAATTTCATTCATCACGTCGACTTGAAACACAAGACATGTAGTTGCCGCCGTTGGCACATTCATGACTTGCCTTGCTCCCATGCCGTGGCGGCCATCAATTGGAGAAGTTATGACTACCATAACTTCTGTGAGAAATAGTTTTTCACCACTTGTTTTAGACAAACATACGACGAGCAATGGCTTCCCACCCTCGATAAAAGCCAATGGGAGTTCCAAGCAGAGCAACTCCTTGAAAATATGAAAGTGAGACCACCCTATAATTGCCGAAAGCAAGCCGGCCGTCCAAGGAAGAGAAGGATAAGGTTTAAGGGTGAGGTTAGGGCCCTACAGTATAGCAGGTGCAGTGAATATGATCACAATCGCAGGAGTTGCACGGCAGTGGGACCGATGGGTTGATAATGTATATTTTTAATAAAGATAGATGGAATGTAAACGAGAATATATATTTGCTCAAAAATTCAGAATCTAGATTTTTTTTATTCTTAATAGTTATAATTTTACTGTATAGTTACACAGAAACATGCAACCTAAAATATACAAATGAGCCATCAACGACTGTATATATAGTCGTTGACGACTGTATATATAGTCGTTGCCGATTATTTATAGAGTCGTCATCGACTATATAAATAATCAATAGCGACTCTACACAGAGTCGCCATCAATTTTCTATAAAGTCGATATCGATTCATTGTAGAATCGCTATCGACTATTAATATAGTCGATGACAACTCGAAATAAAGTCGATAGCGACTCTATATAAAGTCGATAATGACTGCTATTTCTACATTATAACCACTGCTACTTAAAAACATTTCAATTATATTAAAAATATTTCATTTATAAAAAATGTGTCATTTATATTTACAAAATATTTCATTTATATTATAACCACACTACTGTTGCGCCTCCTCCTTTTTGTCGTCCTGCTCCAGTTCTCTTCCCCCATTGTCGGTGTATATAGCCAGTGTATGGCCAATTTCTGCCATGATCCTATCCATATCTGATTATGCGAAGTCAAATTTCTTTTCCAACATGAAGTACTCCACATACTTTACTACAAATACCCCACAATCACTCGAATTGGTCTATCGGGGAAGGGCTTTGACCCAGTAGTCAGTAGATGACCAAGGATAGGTCTTCGTGTTCAGTGCAGTGGAGTCACCGTACGAATATAAAATCGCGGTAAGGTATTGAGTATGTTTCAAAATAGAGGAATGTCAGATATGCTAAGCTAACAATGATGAAAGATATGCTAAGCAAAATATCTTATCAACATTTTTAATTTGGTCAGATATCTTTCCTTAGAGGACCTATTAAATATAGGGTCGACGGCCAGTATCGATCGTTCGACTACCTTCACGATCGCAAGCACCTAGTATAATGGTTGTTGTGAATGAATTGGCATAAATATCTATAAAAAAGTAATATAATCTCAAATGGTATGATAGAAAAATTATAAAGAGGTTAGAAGCATACTATGCTGCACTCGTGAGCCCACAAATTTTGAAATTGATTGAAGAAGAAAATTTTCATCAGCTTCTTGCCTTGGCTCTGTTCTTGTTTATAGGCAGCCCACCGTTTAACTTGACTCTCGAACGATTCTTCATATAATTTTTCAGCGAGAAGGAACTTGTTGAAATCGTTCAGTTCAAAGCCCATGTACGTCAGAGTGGTAGGGCTCACAAGGAAGCTTTTGTCCTTTACATCAGGATGAATATCGTCATCAATTACTTCCAAGTGTCTCAGGTAGGCGCCCATAATTTGAAACCAAAGCAGTTAGAGTTAAATATGCAGTTAGAGTTAAATAATCGATATATATTCTTCATACAGTCGTTGACGACAATAAAAATAATCGTTATCGACTTTACAATGAATCGACATCGATTCGTTGTAGAGTCGATAACGATTATATATATAATCGTCATCGACTATATAATGAATCGATACCAATTCATTGTAAAGTCGATAACGATTATATAAGTCATCGTCATCGATTATAAAATGAATCGATATCGATTTATTATAGAGTCGATAACGACTCTATTTCGAGTCGTCGAGAGCTTTAAATTGTCTATTTATGCCTACAATAGCTTTATTTTACTTACAAAATTATCCATGTATTGCGTGCCCACCAAACATCTGAAAGATTACACCACCAGCATATAGTCACCGACAATGCTTACGTAGTCGCTGCATAAATAAAAGTCAACGTAACTAATCTTCGTAATAAATTTATAAATTTATAATAATAAAGTGAATGATTCAGGCTTGTTCCTGGGAAGAATAACTTACTCATCCTCCGACTCAGGCTTGCTCCATATGTCTAGCATGTATTTCTGCTCCGCTGTCAGCATAGCAGTAGCATCATTAGCCGTAGACCCAGGCTCATCGGTAGCATCAGTCACCGGTCCAGGCTCAACAATTTTTCTTTCAATGGCCTTCTCGGTTATAGGCTTTTTTACCGTCGCTACCCTTCGCTGTGTCCTAGGTTTGACGGCAGCTGTTTTGATGAGTTTCCCTTGCCTAGGTCTTAAGCGAGGATAAATTTATTAGTGAGGCAATTGGGAAAAGGTTTGCTTTTCACCAGCTGGACCCTTATCGATTTGAGTCTCAGGCTGCTCGTCAGTAGCTGCCGCCACCTCATCCGTGGGAGGATCCTGATGCAGGGAGCTGATGGTTCCTCATCGACCGTTGTGTCGCACACCTTCGATATCAGTTCCTCAATACCGCCATCCTAAACATTGAAATAATGGTGAAAAATAAGAAATAATTTTTAGTCCCCATTTTAAAAAGTCAAAGTTGATTTTATATTTAATCGTTATCGATTGTATATATAGTCGATAATGATTAAATATACAGTCGTTATCGATTGTACATATAATCGATATCGACTATATATAAAGTCGATAGCGATTGTAAATATAATTGTTATCGACTATATACAATCGATATCGATTTATGTTAACAAACCTGAACACATAAATACCACGTTTCAACACATACCATAGGTCTCGCCTCTAATAAATTTTCAAGAAGTTCTTTTATATTCCCTGACCCTTTCTGGCCAACGAGTTGTAGTGATTCAACTTCTGCAACTCCGCATCTCTTGATTTCAACCGTTCATTCAAAGAGTTACATAGTTTCTCTATGGAAGCACAATGTTTCACCAGGACCTTATTCTCTCCCTCCAAATCGCTCACTCTTTGGGTGAGTTCAAGTTCTCCAGTCCCAAACCGTCGACCCTCCTCAACAACGACTCATTGGAGGTGGACGGTTCAGCTGGGCTCCCTTTCGCAGTTAGACTCTCCTTCGTGGCCCCCTAGTTCTCGGCCCCTCTACACCTGCATGGACGGGCCCTTTTTCGAGGACGGTTCTTCGTCCGACGTCGATTGGTCATCCCATTATTCCTCGTCAATATTTTCGACAAGAATGTAATTTCTCTTCTTCTTTGGCCGCATCTCTTCCATAGCTTTCTTGGCCGTTTCATGAGGCTCTTTCCTCTTCCCCCCAACGACATTTTTAACCCGTAGATATTCTTTTAAGACGGGTATCTCTAATTCAAAGCCAACAGGCACAAGGGGAGCGCGAACCTTTTGAAAGAAAAGAAAATACGATAAATAACAAACTAAATTGATCATATATTTTAAATGCAAAGTATCGACTATTTAATAAATCATTATCGATTCTGTAATGAATCAATACCGACTATTTAATAAATAGTTATCGATTCTGCACTGCATCACGATTAATTACTTAATGAACCGGTATCGACTACTTAGTAAGAGGTTATCAATTTTGTAATAAATCATTATCAACTTATTAAATAGTCGTTATCGATTTTGTACTGCATCGCTATCCATTACTTAATGAATCGGTATCAACTACTTTGTAAGTCGTTATCGATTCTGTAATGAATCGTTATCGACTTATTAAATAGTCGTTATCAATTTGTTACTGAATCGCTATGGACTATTTTAATAAGTCGTTATCGCTTCTATAATGACTCGTTATCAATTCTAGGATGAATCGGCAAGTTGTTTTTTGAATCGGCATTGGGTCTCTCTACTCCTTAACTTTATTTATTTGAATTATTTAATATATCTCATACCTTGCTGTTTAACATCTGTCCGCGAGTGTAACCTCTGATCCTTAACTGCGCCATGTCTGACCATTTCAGCAGTCGTGGGAAAGGGTCCTCGAGGCCTATCTGGGAAGGCGAGATATCTGGCAGCATCTCGTAAGCCCACCATTGAAGTACATATATGCATCCATATGTGTTGTACGTCTTAAGGGCTTTATCCGTCTCGACAGTCTTTCTATTCGCCGCGTCCTTTATTATATACTCTATCAAGTCATGGTACACGTGGAGACCCCACGAAGTTCGGTTAAAGTTCTCGACGTCATCGATGAGGTCGATGTGGTTTTCCGCCAGTTGATGGTAGGACCTGAGAAAAAGAAATATACACAACACATATAGAAGAGATAACTTTACGAAGTCGTCATCACTTTCCGCTCTCCAAATTGCAGCATCTATATGAGAACGGAGAATTTTTCTAGGAGGCGTTCCACAAAAGTATTTGTATCGAATGATTTGTTCTTCCGGTGGTTTAACGGACGGGGTATACTTTTCTGGGCCAACTACGGCAAGGCCCAGTATCAATGCAACCTCTAGCTTTCGAAGATAGATAGCAGTCTTCCTGATTCGGAAGTGATTTTTTTCAACCCAAAACGTCAACATCGTATCGACCACATCGAAAAGAAATTTTACATCATTAGGCATTTAAAATATTACACCAAAAATTGAATCTCTCAGCAACTTCTTTCGAGTTGGGGTAGCATTATCGTAGAGATTCGAAATTGCACTGGAGGAACACTCGGCAATAGGTCGGTGTACAACCAACCATCTTGACAACTTATTGAAATGAACTGTAATAAAAAAGAAAAGACTGAGTCTCATACTAACAAGGATAGTTTAAATGTCAACTTAACTGTAATATATAAAACCGATATCGATTACATTAGAGTCGATATTGATTGTATATGTAATCGATAATGACTATAAATGTAATCGATATCGACTCTAAATGTAATCATTATCGACTCTATATGTAATCGATATCAACTCTATGACAACCATCATCAATTTTATTTATAATCGTTATCGATTACATATAGAGTCGATATCGATTACATTTAGAGTCGATATCGACTCAATATAAAGTCGCTATGGGCTTAAAATATTTTATTTACATTGAAAATATTTAATTTACAGACTCAAAATATTTCATGAAGTCGCCATCGACTCAAAATGTTTCATTTACATTCAAAATATTTTATTTACAGTTAAAAATGAAATCTGGACACACACTAAACTAAGACTCTGGCAGCAACGTCCGAGAGAAGATTCTTCGATAAAGATCGGTCCTCGGCTTCTAACCAAAATTTAGAAAGATGGATGATGAGTAGGTGGTGGATGGAGTTAATAGAAAGATGGATGATGAGTAGGTGGTGGATGGAGTTAAGAGGTGGATGGTTTCGTCTTAATTTTTTTTTTCTTTCTTTTCTTCTTTTTTTCTTTTTCTTTTCTTTCTTCGCCAAATTTTTTTGCACTTCCTCGTATTCGTCCCATAGGAACTGCAGAGGATCTGGTTCTGGTGCACTACGTGAAAAAGTAAAAAAAATTACTGCCTTAAATAATGATTTTTTCAAAAAATCACTGTCTTTGATAGTGGTTTTTTTTCAAAAAACCACTGTCCTAAACAATTGTAAAAAAAGGAGTAGTTTTTTTTTACCACTATACAAGATAGTGGTTTATGAACTTCAACAACTACTCTTAACAGTCATAGAAAAAATCACTGCTTTTTTTACAACTGTTTAGGGCAGTGGTTTTTTTATGCAATTTAAAATATATATATATATATATATATATATATATATATATATATATTTAAAAAAAAAAAATTACGCCGACAATTTTTTATGCAAATTTTTTTAAAATAATATTTTTTTTAAAGCAATTTTTTTTAATGTAATTTTTTTTATGCTTTTTTAATGCAATTTTTTTAACGTTTTTTAATGCTTTAAAAAAAATTATATAAAGAAAAAAAGCTATTAATCCCATATTTAAATACATCTATTCAACTCAAATGCAAATCATTCAATGTCATTAATAAATAAAATAGATGCCCAATTCTTTATTCAAATAAAAGATTGCATCTCAACCTATGATCCAACCTTTCAAATCAACCAAATATTTTAAATTTTACATGCTCAATCCTTTTATTCAAAAAAAAAAAAAAAGAGTTAACAATCTAAGGACCCCATGACCTATTTTCATAATTAATATATATATATATATATATATATATATATATATATATATATATATGCTTCGCCTCTCCTGCCAAGTATCCTCGTCCCCTAGTGATCCGTTTGAGGTGAGCTTCAAATCGAAAAGCTTCGCCTGAAATCAAAAGGAGAACGTAATTAAATATTTATGATATTAAGCAATTAAATTGAGATATTGATGACTTCTATCTAAGGAGTCCCCATCTAATAGGTCGGGTTGAAAATATTGACATGTTATATAAATAGGTTGTATTAAAGTTAGCCCAACGAACCCAACCTGGTACCTGTTTGCTACACAATATATAGGTATATCGTTCTTTTAACAGATTCAGGTATTTTGATTATTTTTCCTCTACAAGAGCATTTCAAATTTGTATGAATTTTGCAAAACTCCTGTGATACTTTAAAAATTAAGGCATCTTACCTAAAAAATATATATGAATTTTGTAAAACTCCTGTGAGACTAGGAGGGAAAATAAACACCTGGTTAAATGGCCTTGTTTCTGTGCATAAGGCCATTTCTAGAAATCCTTCATCATGAAGTGCGCGGATGACACCAAGTGCAATTCCATATCCAGCTGTTGCAAGACTGGAGATAAGATACAAGAAGTTAGATCCTGAACCTATTGAATTTAAACTCTATGAGATCCAACGAGTTGGTAGAAAAAAACAAGAATAAGAAAATCAAGGGACCTGCCAGTGTTGCAATGTGTTAAAAGCATACTTTATAAGATTTTCAACTGGGACCGAAGTAAGTTTGCTCCATGAGATCCAATTGCTTTATTTGCATTAACATCATCTATAAGCATAGTTTCAGTAGCTTCAATATAACCTTGCAAAGATTAATAACATAGTTTATAACATGGTAAAGTGTGAACTTCCGCATTACCACAAAGATGGAAGTGGTGTCATGATTTGGAGGCATGCCTAAGCTTCCAGAAGGTTAAAATTTCTGTAATGCAAACTAATTAAGTCTAAATTAAAATAGAGTCCACAATGAATCAGACTTTTCCACTTATAATCTAATACTCAATTGGAGTAACCAGATAAAGAATACTAAATATAACATCCAACAGTAAAAGAATGTAAATCCAAAACAATGGTTGATCACCACCACTGATGAATCACACCATTTTCGTATAATAGTGATCAGGTAATTATATAATAGTGATCAGGTAATGTTTTGCTACCAAACAGAGCCTAACTAATTATATAATAGTGATCAGGCAATGTTTGGCTCATCAGATTTTAATAAGCTTGATATGTGAGTTAAGCATGTCTAAGCAATGGGCGTCCAAGTAAAAGCTTCAACTCTATGGTCATGCTTACTACATGTATCATAATAAGAAGAGCACCAACTGCCAACACTTATTTTATGAAAGATGGACTTTGACAAATAAAAAGTTTCAATATGCAATTTCGCATATTGACCTCAATATATATATATATAGAGAGAGAGAGAGAGAGGATTTTGGCTCTGACCAACTGACATTTAAATGCTTGTTTTAATGATCTTATACCATTAAACTTAAACTTTCGATCTCAGCCCATTGAAATGTGATTATCATTATACTATGTGGTGAATATCTGTGATCAATCTAAATTGTTCAAGTGGCGATCTATCATTGCAACATGTCTCAGCCCAAAGAAACATGCTTATAATTGGATGTGAACCATCCAATTGATGAACTTTAATATCACTCATTAAAACTGAAAATAGTGATTGATATTAAAGTCCAGCGATCGGATGGTTTAAATCTCCCTAAACCACCATTTTTGGAACTGTTGCAAGTCAATCCATCATCTATTATATCGACGATACAACTTATTTAACTACTTGAGAAATTGATTGAGGCAACTCAAATTTGATCAAGATAGATTGAGTTAGAGGGGTGTCTCCACTTATTTAAAACCCCAAAACTCAATCCAATACTCTAAAAATTCAAACAAGCATCTAAAATTTTCAAAAAGCCAATCTAAATGGAGTACTTGAACAACACAAAAAAAATAAAGAGAGAATCAGGTTTATAGCTATTTTTAAATCCCAGTAACATAAGTTATTTTTACTCAAAAAAAATAACTAATTTCAAGTCAATCTGATCTCAGACCTCATTGAGACAGAGTCAGGTTTAGATCTCAGTTTCCAATTTTGCTTATTTTCCATAGTTTACTGATAAATGAAGCAAATTGTCTAACATCAAATGCATTTAAAAATCACAATGTTAAAGCATAGATTTGGAAGATCACATATCCCATGACAACATAAGTATTGGATATGAATATTTAATATCCAAGTGAAGTAGGATGACAGAACTAATTTTGTGGGAATCACAAATCCACCACTTTATACTTTTAGCTATAAACAGTTAAAGGAGGATGACAGAACTAAAGCAGGAAGCCTCACCTTTTTTGCATAGTGCCTTTTGTATGTATCTACATGCCTGTGAATATTGCACAATCAAAATACTTACTTCAATAAGTGTAACTGGGGGCTGCTCTGGCGACAACATGTTGCAATGTTGAATCTCTAACTTTTTCAAATTCCAGATTACAAGTAATTCTATAACAGTGGGCGTAGTGTAAGCAGCTCACCAGTAACAAGCCTGAACACAAGCAATTTAACATATGTAACATGTAAGGCGGAATGGGATTAGGTAAAAAAACAAAATTATTGTGCAAAACAGTGTGAGCCTTGCGATTAACAATGAAATACTCTATTTTCAGTTTGTGAATTTCTTCTTGAAACACACTGCTTTTTAGAGTTTTCAAATGGTTACAAAACACATATAAGAAGTAATAAGTGATTATAACACAAACCACCTGACCAACAGTGTTGGGATGTGGGGACAACTTGTCAATTTTCCACTCATGTTACTCAGGTCATGGGGCATGCTGCCAAAGTGTTCCCCAAATCCCATCATTCAATCATGGAATGGATGATAGTAGATTTACGTGTACTAAGCTTAGATATTAGGGTTCTATGACAATGTTATTCTTTCATATGTCATTATATTCAACTGCAAAAGCTCAAGTATAATAATACAACACATTATCCTTCCATAAGTTAACAAAGAAAGAAGCCAAATACATCACTATATATCCAGCTGAGGCCAGGGTCACACATTTATTAATGACATTGTTGACACCAAAAATTCAATTGCCACTATCATTGCTTGAAATATGAATACAATCAAAATTAAAGAGACGTCAAACATATAACTTTTCTTAGCCATGTGCTACACCATCTTTTGGCAGAATTGCTAGATAAAATCCCACCTCGGTCAGCTGCAGATAAATAAGGAGATATACCAATGAGAGAATCTACTAATAATTCTTAATCAAAGCTCGGTCAGCAAGTTCTTCAAAACCTTTAATCTAGGTAAGCTATCCCACAAAAAAAATCAAAGCTCTAAATTATGATAATAGCAGAATATGGTACCATACAATTACTGTTGAAAAGATGATGAGCACGTTTATTACTGGACCATTAGGGAAAAACCCTCAATCACCTCACTTTTTAACACAAAGGCATGAATTTACTATCATACAACTGACCAAGTTTATTACCTTCTCCTGTAGAATCTACACCAATATATGTTTAAAACTCAATTAAAGTGGAATCAACCTGAGTAAGATGACGTGTACTCCACGAGGGTGCGGTCCAAGATCTGTGCACTGCATGTTCAGCCTTTGTTGTAAACTAAATCATGTGACAACTTAGTGGGGCTTATCCATGACTTGACCTAAATAGTTAGATGGTTTGAAATGTCTGTGTGGTGTGTTTTTAAGCTATAACCTACCCAAGAGGTGGAAAACTTGGAATGGTTAGCCTGTGTGCTATTTATTGAAGAACTGATATTGGGTTACCCGACCTGAGCACCTGCAGCAACACTCGGGTCAATCTCTTGTCCAACTGCACAAGCCTTGGAAGCCGCACATGTATTTATGAGCATACAAATTAGTGAAAGTTCACTTTTGATCTTTCTGAGTTCAACCTCAAAAATATCAATGCATCTTCCAAGGTTGGTGTTGTGACATTCACCTAAGCACTGCCTCTGGCTCTCGGGTTTGTTGCCTTATGATATATTGAATGGCTCCCTGCAGATGGGGTCGGACTATTTCTCAAGAGCCTCATGCCCATACTATTTTGATTGAAGTGACTGTAAGTGTTGCATGTAGGGGGCTCACTGGTAGGGGTGTCAATGGGAAGTTTGAGCTTGATTACGGATTGGGACCAAACCTGGTCTACCTGGGTCAGGCTAGCCCTGCTGTTTAATGTCAATTGGCCGGCCTGATTTTAATCATGCCGACCACTTGGACCCAAACCCTGCCATAACTAATCGGACCAAGATGGGTCTAGCTTTGATTACTAATTGGGTTTATGGTTACTCTCCAAACCCAGTCCAAAGTCCGAACTAGGTTGGGCAGGCAGCCTGGCCCATTGACACCCCTACTCACTGGCTAAGGGTAGAAGACAGAATTGCACAAAGTATATAACACAAATGATATTAGAATTTAGGAATGCATTATGAATAGAAAGGTAAAAAACTACAAGATTTATGTACTTTCCTTTTATCTTTTATCCTCCAGTTGCACATCAACCAAAAATAATAAGAAATTTATACATCAACATACATGTAGTAGTCATTAACATAAAACTCAACGACAATATATAACATTACATGAATTACGCAGGCGTCTCAATGGGCTGGGCCAGGCGGTGTTCAAGATGGGCCTTAAACGGGCCATTTATAATCAGGCCTCTTGGATCTAGCCCACACTTGGCCCGAGTATTAATCAGGCCGGGTCAGTCCAGCCCATTTATGTATCAGGCCTATTTACCTTAGGCCATACCGAGCCCATGGCATGTTGGGTCGCTGGCCAGCTCAAACATTTCTATACAAAATAACTCATTTGATCGACTAAGGTTGGGTTCGGGTGGGTCTTCAACTCTTGGAATGCATATAACAAATATAGGCTGTCGTGTGGCAGAAAAATATATCGCGGTGGCACTATTAGATAAAATATTAAATGATACATTGTTAGACTTCTACCATGTATATGTTATCACAATACATACATATAATTCTCCTTCTCTAACCCTGATTTTGAATGTGAATGCAGTTTACTGGGCACTTTTATTAATATAGTAGGGTTGTATGCCTTTCTATGGGGCAAAGGAAGGGAGCCTTCTCTAGCTATTTCTGCTGCTGTCAACAATTCCACTGTTGCTACAGAAACCTGAGGTAGGAGACTAGGCAAGCAATTAGTTCATTGCCAGTCTTTAAAAGACTACATGGGGTTTAGGCTCATTATATTGAAGTTGAGATTTGTAATATTCATATAAGAGCTGTTGGGTCATCTATATTTTACATGTTGCATTATGGTTACAATCTCTGATTTCTAGGTGGCATATCATCATGTAGATGGGACTTAGGGCTGCAGATTGGCTGAGTTTACCCGATGGATTGAGTAACCCAACCCGCCTTGTCGGGTTTGGGTCCAAAATGCTTCTCAGCCTGTTTATTAAACAGATGGGGTTTGGGTCAAATTTTTTTTACCCGAACCCTACCTGACTGGATCTGATGTGACCCAATTCCTTACCTGATATTTTGAACTAAGCTGGCTAAATGCAACCCGCTTGACCCGGCCTGACTTTTTGCTAATTGGGCCGATTTAGGTGTGAGTTAAGGGTTTAAGTAAATGGTCGGGTCAGATTTTGGCAGAGGTTAACTGGGTTGACCCTGACCTGACCCGATTTGACCCATTTGCAACCCTAATGGGATTCAACCTAATAGTCATGCTGATTGGAGTATCCAACCATCCAACCAAAGCACATTTCATTCATTAAATTTTGAACCACGATCCATTTACACTTTTAACTATCCATGTCCTAAAAGCTCTTGACCAAACAGTCATTTTTTGGGTGTCTCTCATCTACATGATGCCAATTAAGTGGACATCAGATTGGTAACCATGTGTAGACACCAATGTTTAAAAGGGAGTCTTCAATTTATCAAACCTAAAACATCCCATCATGATCACACTACTCAATCCTTCTTCAAAAGGGCCAACTTATATTAGAAAATGACCATATATCATATGTAACATATATGTGTGTAACACAAGGTGCATCTAATGCAGATTTTGTAGGAAGAATTGTGGATGTTGACTCTGTTTGACTTTTCAATCCATGTTTGACTGCAAACTTTTCTAATATATCCCAATAATAATACCAATTTTTTTTTTCCTCCTAAGATAGTCTTAGTAAAAACTATCATTTTGATAAGAGGATTGAATGCTCAACACCTTCCCTTTCTATCACCAAAGTCATTTCCTATATCTTAAGTACGGTCTAGTTTTGTTGGAGTTATTTCATATTTTTATAGGTTTCTTCGCTCACTACGTGAAAATGCAAAAAAAAACGACGGTTCAAAACAGTTGTTTTCCACAAAACGATAGTTTTTGACCGTCGAGTGAGCCGTCCTAGAAAAAACAGTAGTATTTTTCAACGACATATTAAGACCGTCGTTTATGTCATCAAAATAACGATTGTCTTTGGCTGTCGACCACAAACGACAGTTTTGAACTGTTGTTTTTTATGTCATTTTATTGAAAAAGACATGACGTATTCTCCCCATAATCGACATATTATGACTGTCGTTTCTCTTTAGAATAATCATGTTCATAAAACAACTACGGTTTTGAGCAGTCGTATTTTTTTTATTTATATATATATTTTAAAATATTTAAAATTTTAAAAACGATGATTTTTTAACGTCATTTTAAAAATAATTTTCGTCTAAAATTTAATGAAATCTATAATCATCAAAATACATAAATTTCTAAATTCACCATAAGAAAATTCACATCTTAAAATAAATAAATTGATAATCATCATCCTTAATTACAACTTCAACTTTCAATTTTGAAATAATCATAAAAAACATAAAACTTAAAATTCCCAAAAAAATCTACTAAGCATCCAAATCCATTAAATGTCTATAACCAAATAAATCCAATTTATATTATGTCTAACAAAAATTATATAAATTGGATAAGTCCCTTTGGCCAGATAATTGTATCCCCAATTGTAATATCTGCTAATGTCCCTTCACTTGCATACAAATATCATCTACTATGATGCTAAATGAATCTGTTGATGTTGTCGTCTCTCTATTAATACGTTCCAGTGCAACAAGTTTTTTCCTGAAGTTCTTCAATAAGCAGCGCGTAGATGATTGATCCACTGGTGAATCAGGAAGAATCAATGAATGTCGTTGTGCCTACGAAAATTATGATAACTGATTAGTATTAAAAAAATTATATCGAAAAATTATAATTTTGAAAAGGAATTTGGGCCTTCATGAGATTGAAATTTGTACCTAAAAAGAACCTGAATCTGACATATGTGTTCCTTGAGAGAGAACTTGACTCGATAATGCATTGACTTTTTCCTCATCCCAAACCAAACCATAGCATCGACACATAAAAGTACCAGCACTTTGAAGAAGAGCTCTTATTTGCTACAAAAGTAAAAATTATTGAAATACCATAATTAGATTCATGAAACTTCTTAAATTTAGAAGCATTAAAAAAAAAAATACGTTGAAGCAAAAGTAGGCAATCATACCTGCTTTTCATCTAATCTATTGGTAGTAACTACTTCCCGCAAGCTTGGTCCCATATCATAACCAACTGAAATTCACAAATTATTAGGTGCACTGGCATAAATAAAAAAAAACAGAGGATAATTTCAGGTGTTATTTTTCTTTTTTGATATGCATACTTTCAGGTTTTTTTATCATGATTTTGTAATTGAGAGATTGACTCATTGTAAATCCAATTTACTCACTTGAATCAGGTTGAAGAAGTAAATAAATGAGTTCCACTTCATCAGCAAAGCCCATTAAGAATGTGAATGGATTGTCTTAAGGAATTCACAATCTGGAAAGTCGTGGAGCTATCAATCCCAAACAAATCTGCCATGTGTAATACGGTCTAATCCTCGCGTACCCATCTCTTCCTTATTTGAATTAGGCATTCTATCCTCTGTTTCACAAAAGGGTCATCTCTTCTAACCAAACAGGTACATGTGGGGGGTGTCAATGATGATATTATAACATTACTGTGGTGATTCAATGACTAAGTTGCAAAAGAGAGGACATCAGGAAACAAGTTACGTTTTCCTAACCATCAAAGCGACTTTAAAAAACAAAATCAAAGCTCCTTAATATAGTATTTATCCGGTAGTTATATTTCCTGAATTAGTTTATTTTCTTAATTAAGTACCATTAAACTTGTATCACTTTTTTTGATTGGCCATTAGATTACTCAGATACCCTAATTTGATCCTTGCATTCAACTCAAAAAGAAATAGAGCTGATCTAATCAATTACCTCCTTCTTAACAAATTTGCTTCTTTTTTGAGGACAAATCAACTCAATGTGGCAAGGTGATGACATGTACGCTGTCAAAATGAGTAACAGATAACCATTAAGAAACACGAACATTCACACAATGAACATGAAAGGAGTTACGACAAATCATAAAGTATATTACAATATAGACTTACGGTTGATCTCAATTTCTAAGCTTGGTTTACCTAGATGTGAGAAACAAACAGAGAATCCACATCCAACCCTTTCACCTGCAAAATTATTTGGTAAACAAAAACAATAAAAAATAAATAAATAGACAGAATCATAAAGCCAGGAATAACAGGGGAAAGATAAGTCACAGTGCAGCCTACATCTACGTTGCTCTCTGCAGTTTTCAACAAGTCGAGAATGAAATTGGCGGTTTAACGAGTAGCAACGCCCTTGTCCATTTGAATGGCAGGATTTTGCCTTGAGCCGTACGACCAACACCCCCCTACAAAATCGTCGGAAAGGAATAGCTTGTTTATGAGCAATAACATCTCCGAGATACCTTTTAGCTTTTGCCAAAGGCAACTTCCTAATTGAATGTTCTTCGGTATTCTAACAACAAGACAAATATTTGTGGGTTAAAACACAACTCTTCTAGCATCGTTTAAGATATCAAACAAAGAAAGCATGTTACCGACAAATAACAAGATATTTTGGTATTTCTAAATGAATGTCTACCATGAACCAATGGCTCATTGGCTGCAATGAGTCTTGTCATATGCATTGAATGGACCTTGAGACACGCACAAACTTTAAATAGCAAGGAAATTCAAGCACATCTCAAGGTCTGAATGACCGCACTGACGTTAGCACATTGTTTACAGATTCTTTCCAAATGAACATGATAAAAAAGTAAATAAGAAAGCTTATGAAATTGCAATATACCAGTCACTTAAAATTGTGTTCACTCGCAGGGTATATTGCAAAAAACACAGGACGGTTGATTGCACCAAGGATCAAAATTGCGGCCAAAAACTCGGTCCAAATTATCGGTTTCGGTCATTGCTCGAAACCAAAATTTTACCCGAAATTTTGATCTGGATTACCTTTGTAATCAGAAGAACGGACAACTTACAAGGTAAAAAAAGACAGAAGGAAAAGAAAAAATTGAATATAGAAAGTAATCCAAGAGGCAAAAGTTTAAAACAAAGAGGACACATTTTAGAATTTCCTTTAGTGTACTAATTGCGCGCCCACTAAAATTGTAGAGCAGCCCACATAAGTGCCGACACACTTGGATCTGGGGTCACTTTTTGAGATGTGTACAACGTGGAATCAACATGTGTTGGTATGTCCATGGCTTAAAATCTATCGTGTAAGATAAGGATGAATATGGGTGGCCACTTTTTGGGATGTGTGCAACGCGAATCAACATGTGATGGTACACCCATGACAAAATCTATTGTGCGGAAGATAAGGATGAATATGATTCCCATTGACGATTTAATGCGGTCAAAGGTGATAAAAAAATTAATGGCTACAATCGGAAAAACCAACAGAATGTCAACTTATTATGGCCTTTGAGATATGAAGGAGAAAATGGAGATCATTTTTTCATCCAATTCTTCCACACAAGACGCAAGAAATCTTGAGATCACAAGTGTACCATCGGAGGACTCATATGTTAATTCCATGTGTCACCCATTCCAAACAAAGGACTGAGAGAACCAAGTGCATCCGGCACTCAAGTTGGGTGATCTAAAAGTGTTAGTGGGTACCCCAAAATTTTACCTTTTATTACTTTCTATATTCAAAAATTTTCCATTTGCCATTATTGTTCTCCTTTTAAATTTATTTATAGAAAATTCAAATTAACATTAACTTTTTGCTATGTTGCATCTTCAATTTTATCACTCATCCCCAGATAATATATAGGTTCACCCTTGGTTACGCTGTAAATTTCACGAGATTTACATGTAACGTGTTCATAAAGATGTAAAGTCTGCTTTCACCGTAAAAAGAATTCACAACTCTCTTAACTGCTTAGAAATAAAACTATCTGACAACACCACATATCCAACAAGTCTCGCCTATAAATACTACAAGAATACAAAGCTCGATTCAAGTTATTCTCAAAATAAATGGAAGGACATTTATAAACTATCAACATCCTTATGCCATGCGTATATGTGTAATTTGTATCATTGGTCCGACACAAACAATAAGTTCATAAAAGAATAAATCACTAGAGCTTGCTAAGTTTGTACAGGCCCTCTATCACATAGTAAAAACAAAGAAATTGTTTCATATACCAAGATTCTACATACCAGCATCAATGCCGAACAATTCATGCTCCAATACCAATATCAATACTTGATCTATATGACATAAGTTGCACTAGCATGATTACCATCTATATATGAGGTTACTTAGTAATGTTCCATCATTTACTGAACCTCAGGTCGCTAGAAGACAGTTCATGCTCCAATACCAATATTAATACTTGATCTATATGACATAAGTTGCACTAGCATGATTACCATCTATATATGAGGTTACTTAGTAATGTTCCATCGTTTACTGAACCTCAGATCACTAGAAGACTAACGAGGTTCACCCAAAAACAATGTGAGCAATCACCTTGATGCTTACGAGAGAGGTGTCCATAGAGACAAAAGGTCAGCTCTTCTAACCAAACCATCGTCCTTACTCTCATGTTAACTTATTTGCTCTCTTGGTATTCCATTTTCTTCTGATTTTGAAACCCTTCAGAGTTTGTATTAAGTACCCTACCGAAGCCCCAAACGAAGAGGCCTAGGAAAGGAAGGAGGGATCTCACCAATGAGAAGAGATCTAAGCTATAGAAGTTCACATGTGCCATGAGCCTTAGCTCTATATTACGATTTAGCGCTAGATCGCGGGAAATAGCAACTTCTTTTGTACTTTCCACACTACAAGATTACCTCTAAGAAATACCTTTGGATCCAGAGGTAGATCGATGATTAGTAGATTTGTGCTCAAACATAATCAATATTATCATAGCAACGATAGAAGAATTGTGTATCCGAGGGACGAGAATCGATCATATATTCTCCTATAATTTCTCCGAAATTGTTACAAAAGGGATAAGGGGGAGTTGAATCGTTTGGGCGATCTTGAAGATCGAGAGAAGGGGGTGTCTGGCGAAAGTGAATAAGAACTTTTTTGGTGAATCTTACGGCAAAGGGCCTTTACCCAAGAAGGATAGTCATCGAGGTCCCATATTTGCAGAGGTCATTAATGGTGTATCTAAGGGATGAGGAATCTAATCATATATTCTCCTATAATTTCTCCGGAAATTCGTGAAGACAAATAAAGCTTGAAAAGCTTGGATTAATAGTGGATTTTAAAAACGGTTACCCTTCTATGCATTATATACACAATTATTTACAAAAATCTTGGGGTGATAGGAAACCCCAAGTATCAATATTCACAAAACAAAAAATTCTTCTAACTTCTAAGGAGGAAGAACATCTCCTTATACGATGCTTGCAAAAGAAGAATTCTTTTATGGGGAGAGCAAGAAGCGATGTCATCGTTGGAATGTCGAGGAGGAGGGCGTTGTTTTCAAAAAAGAGGGCCACGGTGCAGCAAAGGTCCGGCTTAGTATCATGTATAGTGATGGAACACCCTTGTTGCGGACAAAGCAATAGAAATTTTGTCCAGATTTCTTTGAGATCAACCTGCTATTCTGGGGGATGCCATAGCTAGCACCTCTGGGTGCATTTCTTCGATAGCAAAATAGGTAATTAGTTCAAAACACATGAATCTAACACTGCCATATTGCTGCTCACTTTAAATTAACTGAATTTACAATCTCGACTTGACTAGATGCGAGCAGTGCTATGTTTTGTTGGCCCACGGTGTTGGAAAGACTTCTTTGGCATCATCCATCGCCGCCGTAGAAAGTTTGTTCGGATATCTCTTGGTGGTGTCAGAATGATCACTATACACAACTCCCAACTAGTAAGCTATCTCAATGTGGTATTATAGTCTATATGCTAAACCTTTAAAGCCTTGCAATAATTTTGGTGACCCCAAAAAATGAGTTTCGGATTCCATTGGGTTCTCCACAAAATGGAGCTCTTATTCAGGGAGTCATAGAATCTGGAAGAGTATTTAATAGTTTCTTAAGATACTAAATCATGATTTTATTAGGTTTGAGAGTTACTTGCACTTCAACGTGACATATAACAAGGGCCAAAATTATACAAATACATTTGAAATGACAACAACAATAATAATGCAAAGATTAACAAATTGTTTCTGCATGACCAAAGCATCTTTGAATATACACATACATGAAAAAATATGTATTGCATTTGAACGGTGTTAGATATTCAGATGTAACAGCTTATAATAAAAACAAACTTGCTTATCAGGTGCTCTGCATACAATTTATAACAAAAACATTTAAGAGCCCAAACTAAACATGAGCAAAAAAGTTACTGAAATCATAAGACTAGGTTTACCTCCATGAAATTGTGAATTTGGGTGAACATTCTGAACATGAACTTTGTCAAAGATATATTTCCCCTAGAAAAAATGACACATCAAATAGATTGAAGATTTTAAAATACAGTGTGAGATTATTATTAAAAGAAGAACTTCTCCCTGTAACATAAAAACTATACCTTTCCTGTAAGTTATACACCAAGCATTATAGCTATTGAAAAATGATCAAAGAAATTGAGGGAAACCCCATTTCTTCAACCAAAGCATATTCACAACAAACAAGTATCTTTGCAACAAGGAAGATGAAAATGGTGGAGGTGGGCGTTGCTGCTTGGGAAACCCAAATAAATCCAATGATCAATAAATCCTATATATAGCATGAAACCCTAATCCCAACCTAATAAATCTAACAAAAACCTCTATTATATCAGGAAAACTTAAACCAAATAATCCTGTTCGTTGCTAAACCATAAAAAAGTTGATTAAAAAAAAAGAATTCATGAAAAACCTTTAACCCAAAATGATAAATCGAAAAAAGGATTCCATGAAAAAGAAAAAAAAAACCTTGGTTAGGATGATGAAATTGGGAATCTAGTGCTGCTCGTCGGTTAGGAAGATGACATTTGAGAGCTTAAGAAACTCTGCGAGCGACAATGATGAGGACGTGAGCTACTCGTTAATTAGAGAGTGATTCATTTTCGTTGCCCAGATCCATCAAACGAATTGAACGAGTAGCGAACGGTTTCAAACCGTTGTGAGAAAATCCCATGTCTCCCGTCGTCTTCTTCTTTTTTACTTCTCCATATAGCAAGGATCAGGATGGGAAGAGCTAGGGATTGGCATTAGAGGAAGAAAAAATAGGAAAACGTTTTAGCATTTATATCACAGGATTTGTTGAAAGGACAAGTTTGCCCTTCTAATAATTATATAATTACCCGCTTATCCACTTCTTAAAAATTGACGGTCATAACACACAAAACGACAATTTTTGATAGTCGGTATTTTTACCACTGCTTTGGGATGTAATACATTTTATAGTGGTACTGTTGTTTTATTCTCATTTTCACGTAGTGGCTTCCTTTTTAAGTTATTTGGAAAAACTCTTAGAAGTTGGTATGCACAGCAACCCACCTTAACTTGATTCACGAGTTTAGGGTGACCAATGGTCTTGAGTCCATCTCTCATCTTTAGTATGTCGATGATACTTTATTATTCTGTGATGCCAACTATGGTGATCTTTTGTGTGCAAAATTTGTCCTATGGTTGTTCAAGATGGTTTTCTTTCAAAAAGTCAACATAGCCAAATCTTACTGAATGGGTTGTTCAAGTGGAGAATGATGTAGCTGTTACTTTAGCTAAGTATTTTGGATGCAGATGGGAGAAGTTGCCTTCCAAAATCTCCTCATTTATTGTTTATTCATGCACTATTGCCTGGATGGGTTTGTTAACAGGTTGGAAAGTACCATGAGGAGTGGAGTTTTCTATGGATTGGCGGATCCGAGTAGAAGATAATTCACTGAAAAAACTGGGATGTGGCCTGTTTTCCAAACGACTAGGCCCTTCTGGGAAAAGCAAAATGGTTCTTTCATCAAAATATGTGGTGTCCTTGAGGTGTGGTTTCCAGAAAAGCAACAATTAGAGTTGTGGCTTTCCAGAGACTAGATCATTTTTTGGTGTCACATCTAGTTGGGGGGAATCATTGATTTTTTTTTTTTTCTCAATCCAAGATTGTGTCGATACCTCCTCGATGATTCCACTATGGAACATTCCTCTTCGGAGAAATCTTCGCGATAGCGAAGTGCGTGATCTTATGGCTCTACTTCAAGTGCTTGTTCTACAGAGGGTTGACAAGCGCAGATGGTCCTTATAGGACAAAGGCACTATTACTGTTAGATCGTTCTATAACTTTTGGGGAGGAGTGCTCTAATATCTCATTATTGGAGGAGCATTGGGAATCCAACTAATATCCTAGTGTTTGGTATTAGGCTGTGTTGTCCGCCCAAAAATGATTGATCGCGGGTTCGAGTCCTAGAATCAGCTACTCCAAAATGGGGGTATGGCTGCCTACAATCTACCTCTCGCAGATCCTGCTGAAAGCGGGAGCCTTGTGCATTGGGTTCGATCTTTTTTGTCTCAGTGTGTGGTTGGTGTGTTCTTGGAGTAGAATTCCAACAATCAACAACCTGAGTAGAAGGGGCATGAAAATTTCGAAAAATGTCGTGTAATGGGAGTCACTACGTGAAAAAGCCCAAAAAACCACTGCCTTAAATAGTGGTTTTTTCAAAAAACTACTGTCTTTGACAGTGGTTTTTTTTCAAAAAACCACTGCCCTAAACAATTGTAAAAAAAGGAGTGGTTTTTTTTTACCACTATACAAGACAGTGGTTTATGAAGTTCGTAAACCACTGTCTTGTATAGTGGTAAAATAAAACCACTCCTTTTTTTACAACTGTTTAGGGCAGTGGCTTTTTTATACAAATTTTTTTTTTAAAAAAAATTACGTCGACAATTTTTTATGCAAATTTTTTTAAAATAATATTTTTTTTATGCTTTTTTTTAATGCAATATTTTTTATGCTTTTTGTAATACTTTTTTTTAATGTAATTTTTAATGCTTTAAAAAAAATTATATAAAGAAAAAAAGCTATTAATCTCATATTCAAGCACATCCATAAATAAAATAGATGCCAAATTCTTTTATTCAAACAAAATATTGCATTTCAACCTATGATCCAACCTTTCAGATCAATCAAATATTTTAAACTTTACATGCTCAATCCTTTTATTCCAAAAAAAAAAAAGAGTTAACAATCTAAAGACCCCATGACCTAGTTTTATAATTAAAAAAATATATATATGCTTCGCCTCTCCTGCCAAATATCCCCGTCCCCTAGTGATCCGTTTGAGGTGGGCTTCAAATCGAAAAGTTTTGCCTGAAATCAAAAGGAGAACGTAATTAAATATTTATGATATTAAGCAATTAAATTGAGATATTGATGACTTCTCACTACAAAATGGTATCAAAGACTTGCGTGTTTGTGGAGAAGAGGAAGAAACTATAGAACACCTTTTCCTTTCATGCCCGTGAGACAAGTATGAGCCTCATTTCTCACTGGTTTTGGGATAAACATATGCCAAAGGCTCAAGCGGAAGGATCAGAATTTTCTTTCATTGAAAACGTAGCCATACAGAATACGAAATTTTTTATAGGAAGTTTGGTACTTGCAGTCCATTGATAAATTTGGTCACTGATGCCCTCTCTTGGTGGTACCTAGCTTCGCCCAATTACTATGCCTCATTGGTTGAAGAGATCATACAGAAAAGGGAGCAGCTCAGTCTTCCAAAGGACTCCACATTGTAGTTGGATGTATTAGGCAAGTTGTCATGTTCCCCATTCTGGGCTGTATGGAGTTTTCCTTATCCGAGGTAGATCATGGACCTGGCCTACAACATCTGTTTTATATGCTTTGGGCTTTTGCTTTGATGTATTTTATTCTTTCCATTTTCTCTTCTTGCTGAGCACCTCGCTTCTCTTATATATGCTATAATTCATTTTCTCACAAAAAAAAAAAAAAAAAAATAAAAAAAAAAAAAAATATATATATATTATAGCGTTTTACCGATTAAAAAAAAAAATCCCCGATATGTTATCGGCAATTTCCACTGGCACCTATTAGCACATTTCACAATCTCAAATAAAACACTGAGTCCAATGAATCCACCAGAATCAGCTTGCAGATGTGTCGGAGGATCATTACTAGAATTGTTTGAACTGGTGTGTTAAGTTATGAAATCAATGTACTTAATGACCTAAATCTGTATATAAAATACCTCTGTTATAAAGAACAGACCTCAGTGTTGTCCACGGCTCTTGCTTACAGAATGGCGCGCCAACAGTTTCTGGCCAGGAGTCGAGTGATCATCCTGCAAAAAGCTCATGTCAGTATGATAAATTAAGCATGCAAGCATCTTAGAACACCAGAATCAACAAATTGATGCAACTTAGATACCGATGTTTCAGTGTCACAGACAATGACACAAGAACCACATGCTCACAGATTTGCATCTTTTTTTTTTTCTGACCGACTTTCAATTGTAGCCTCTGTTCTTTGCGATCATTTTTTATTCACCTCTCTTCAATAACCAATTAAAGAAAAATAAAGAGATGCATATAAGGCAAAAAAAATTGTTCATAAATCTCACATATGACAATTTTCACATTGAGTACATAAAAATATGCTGGCCTACACATATCCAAGTCACCAACGGATTTTTAAGCTATGCAAAGGCCCCTCATCTCGCTTTAAAAGAAAGAAACAAAATTGATAACGAGATGCATAAAGCAACAAAGTCAAATTGACCTTTTATGCCCCATACAATGGGCAAACATAAATAAAATATATTATCAATCCTATTTCAGATTTTTAAACGAAAAAATCATTAAAACAAAGATATACCAATTCAAACAAGATTTAGACCATGTGATATATAAAGATGCCCATCGAAAAGGTAAAGTGACGTTATATAGCATTTATATTTGAGCTAGATACGAACGAATCAAACACCATCCAATCTGATATCAGAAAGCATTCTGAAGTAAAGACAGTAAGTGCCATCAGCTTTCAAAATGTGATTAGACATAAGCCCCAACGGCCCAAAATACTCTCAATACCAACAGAATGATGTTGAATCCATCCATATATATGGTAGATGTAAATATACAGTAACAAAATTTTCTCATACTACAAATGAGAAGTTCTAGGAGGAAGGAAAATGGATAAAAGTCAAATAGACCTTGTATAGCGAAGCTGCAGACTCAGACTCTACTGTTTGAATGGGAATATGCCCTAGTGATTGGAAGTTATCCAAGGCATCCAGCGTAATCTGCCACCCACACAAAGCTAAAGTACTAGCACTGGAACTAGAACCACTACTACTACAGCCAGCGGCTGCAACATTTCTATTTACCCAAGGACAGAAATGGATGTGATGTTTAATTGGATCAAACTCTTCAGCTTCTGCTAGCCCTGCACAATAAATATGACTATTACAAGGTGTGATGGCAAACGAAGTTTAAAGAAAAAGCCATGTAATTCCACACAACTATATATAGAAAGGTGGCCTGCTCTCTAGGCCACACAACTATATATGACTATTACTTGGCTGAGGACGATCGGAGGCCACCCAAAAAATTTGGGCATGATCTGATGCATATTCATCGTCCAAAATGTGGTCAAAAGGAGGGAAAATTCAATGCACCAGGATATGTGGGCGGTACACACACTTTGACCACAGTTTTGACCACCAAGTAAGTTTAAAAAAAAAAATAAAATTTTAATAGATCTCATGACACATGGAACATGATCCCAAACAGGGGTGTTGTTTTGAAATCACGTGTCATGTGATCTAGGGTTCGAACCCACTGCCCCCAGTATGGGTTCAACTCTACGCTCGAATCATTTGGGTCCCATGTGACACCCAGCCCAAGGATCATCAGGTGCCACACGCACAAGGTTGATCAACAACCGTCAAAAAAGGGGAAAAAACTGTTTTTGCACCATTAATTTTGTGGTCAAAGGTGAAATTATAACTAAGAAAATGTTGGTAAGCTAAAAAGGGAGATAACAAAATCTCCATACCTAAATGAAATTACATGTTCTACGACAACCAAGACAGAAACGAAACAAAAGAAAGACAATATTTTTAGCAATTAAGTTTGGGAACGACAACTTGCACAGTAAATTTGTGTCGTTGCACATAGTTTAAAAGGAAAGACTTCATATTTTTGGGACCAGTGCCACATGCAACACCATCTAAGCCGTCTGATTTGAAGGTCATGATGTATAGATCTTTGGTGCCAAAGATTGGCACAAGACATGATCTCGATCATTTGATTCAACACAATCAACCATTAAATCAGAAGATGGGATTTGACTATGTTGAATCAGATGATAGTGATCATGCTTCGTGCCAATCTTGGGCACCAAAGTTATTTACATCATGGCCTTTAAATCAGACAGCATAGATGGTATTCCACATGGCACAGGTCGCAAAAATACAGTCTTTCTTTTTAATCATGTGCAAGCAGTCGCTCCCATTAATTTTACACATCAGTCAGCAGTGTAAGCAAAGTGAAAAAAACAACAATGTAGACAGTAATTACCTGTACCATTTGCAGCGACATATTGCGACTCCACAAACACGCCATCATCAGTAAGAGATGCCTTGCCAACTTGAATCACCTCGTCCTTGGATGGTTCACAACCAGAATATATTACAGCATTGTATGAAAGAGAGGGGTGGGCACTGTTCTCATGTCCTAATGTGTGGAACAAACTCATCCATCAGCCCAGGGTCAGGAGCAGATTCACCAGTTTGCCCCTGATTTTCGGTGAAAAAGTATAGACACTTCAAAAGTATAGACATAAATCCCAACAGTATAGACACTGCAAGAAAATGAGAGAAAAAATTCCTACATTTTGAAGTGAAAAAGTAAACAAAATAAATATGACAAACTGATTTGCAAAGGGACAAAACATAAAACGTGGGAGAAAAAATCAGAAATGTTCAGAAGACTTAGATTTTTTTTCTTTAAACGAACATCATCTTTGAGTGCTTAGACTTCTTAATGTGCTGATTTCACAAAATAAACCCAGGTTCCAAAGGTATTTAATTTTTTTTCAACATAACTAAATCCAAGGAAATTGAGATATATTCTTTGAGGTGAATTTTTTCAACATAACTAAATCCAAGGAAGTTGATACTTAATAGCTAACGATCGGTGAATCCTAATTAGCTCTGCTAGGCCAATTCAAGTATATCGATGCATCTCGAACAAACTTCCAAACCTTCACCCAGCCTTGATGTGAGCTGCTCTAGAGGCCCCTTGGGCATGATATGAAGCTTGCAGACATTTTTCTTGATGCAACTGTTTGTGGAATCAATTCCTACAAATAAATAAATAAATAAATAAACAAAAATAAACAAGAGTTAGTGTATATATAATATAGAGGAAGCTTGGAATCTGATAAGCAAGCAGCGACAAAGAAGTTGAAACACCTGCGAGGTAGGCTCACTATCTACAGACCCATTGTGTGAAAGATTGGGGTGAAAAATCATCTCTAACATCTGATTTAAAATATTTAACAGTTTAAGCACATGACACATGACATACTATCCAATACATTAGATGTAGTGCATTTTCAAAATTTTACTACAGTTGCTTCATAAAGAAAAATAATGCTAATGGTACAAGAGTGTAAGATAGATCATATATCAATCATTGAACACCATCACTCAATTGGCACATCAAAAACCATCGATTCATTAAGTAGTTTGATGCCATAGTCTAATAAATCAACTAGGCCTATGAGACTCGGAGTGAGTAATATTCTAAGATCACCAAGCTCAATACAGTGAGCAGTCACACCAAAAAAAGATAAAAAACTAGTCAACGGATCATTAAAAACCTGCACCTTTCAACTCATAATCTCTTCAAACACAGCAGCCACTGTGATTGAACGAATTTACAGTGAGCCAAGGATATGAAAAGAAGGCAGTTCACTACTCTAAGCAGTCCAAACAAGTTCATCAACAAACGAAAATTTTACCTCTAAAAAAATTTACCCCTAAACAAGATCAAATAAAATCTACAAGTCCCTTGGGCCAAGTAATAATATCACCAATTGTAACATCGCCAAATGTTCCTTCGCTCGCATATAATTCCGTATTGATCTCGAAAATATTATCAATTATGATGGCGTATGAATCTCTTGACGTTGTCGCCTCTCTATGCATTCGCCCTAGTCCAATGGCTTTATTCTTTAAGTTTTTCAATAGACAGCGCATGGATGGTTGGTTCACAAGTATCTCAGGCTGAACCGATGACGGTCGAGTTCCCTAAAAAAATTATAGCCTTTAAACTGTAGAGTTTAAGAGAGACTAAAACAACAATGCAAAAGTACTTTCAATAAGATATGACAATGACAACTCCAATGATTATCATTTCATAACATTGAATTTATACCTGATAAGAATCGAATTGGTCAACCGATGTGGATATAGATGTCCCTTTAGAAGGAGCTAGAGGTGATAGTAAATTCACTTTTTCCTCAAGGATCTTGCGTGCTCTACGCTCCTCATCAAGCTCATGTCTAAGCATATCAACCTGTGATTGAATGCTCTCACGTGCTATCTTTTCCTGGTGAGCAATCTCCCTAGCCTGAGCGGACGCTTGAATGGAGGTCTTAGATACACCCGTACCCATACCCCGTATGTTGCCCCTTCCCTCGCCCTGGCAAACAGTATTATCTAAATCTTTTTCTCCGAGGAATGGATCAGATAAGGCAAGCCTCCTAATTTCATCCTGAATAAAATAAATAATTATTAAATATAGTGATACTAAAGATCAATATTAATTATTTATCAATGACAAATGAATAATTAAAATAATCTTACTATTTGCGTGCCCAAGGACGTTCCATCCTTCTTAGTATGAGAGGCTAAAAATATTTGTGTCCTCGCCAGTCGAACTCTGCTTTTTCTGTACAATAAGGTCATAAGCAATTGTGAATATTCTAATAAATTTATTTATAAAATTTATGTGGTAGATTTTACCATCTCTTCTGCCATCTTAGCTGATCCTCGTCTACCAGTGGTGTGTGGGTTCATCATCATTTTCCTACAAGTCTTCCCCTTTTCTCGGCGTGCTTTATCTTCCTCTGTCGAGCACATTTTAATAAACGCTTTCCAATCATCTCCCTTCACATTCTTTGGTCGATACTTCATCCGCTCTGCGTCCATTTCATATTTATCATAAACGGTGCGAAGGTCATGTTTCCATTGCTTCCAAGTCAAATTCGCTTTCGTTAAGACCATCTTTTTTTGACTAATTGGAACATTATATTTATCCTATAATGAAAATAAAATGATATCAAAATTATTTGTAGAATAACTAAATGAAAATGGCATGAACAACATGCACTCACTGAGACAAAGCGCCATATTTTCTCCTTTATAGAAACAGGTACAATTTTCCAAGACTCATATGCAGGTGGACAATGAGTCCTCGTCATCCGACCAACAAATGTGGCAAATTGAGTTGAAGCATCTCCAATAGGCTGCCCATATTCATTCATATGAATTTTCAAACGCGTACCTGGATAAATAAAATATTATTAATAATTTGTAAATAACATTTACCAAACAATAGAAAATAATAGACTAACCACTCTCTTGAGTTCCAACTGATTCAGATCCACTCGGTTCTGATCCAAACTGTGCCATTATCTTTTGCTGAAAACATTGGCAAACTCTAGTTGTTGATCAAACTATCATTTAAGGATATAAAATGCATTAATAAGATAATTGAAAATTGTAGCTAACTTATAACAACATTAAAATGGGAAAATCAACAATAAGAAATGAAAGTTATTCTTTTGTTACAATTATTGGATAGAAGAAATAAGGTTCAAGTGAACAATATGAAAGAACTAGATTAATCTTCGTCCTCGTCTTCATCCACAACATCAGTTGCTAATGCCAATGCTAAAGCATCTGCTTTTGGTCTTCCTTCAAATTCTAAGGGATCTTCATAGGCATCCATATCCCGAGTCAATCTCTTTGGAGCATCCAATACGACATACCAATCATCCCTAGTTTGATCTTTACAATAGAAGACTTGAGTGGCTTGAGAGGCAAGAATAAACGGCTCATCATCTTCATGTGAAATCCTCATAAATCTCCTAAGATTAACAAACACTAACCCAGTTTCTGGGTCAACCACACAACCATTTTTTTTATCTTCTATACGAGCCCAGTCGCGATGAAGGCATTTTTTAAAGTAACCATAATCCAACTCAAGTATTTGTTTGATAATACCATAATAAGTAACTTCTTCTTCCACATGGTTCTTATCTTGCACTTGACCTGAAGCTAGTTAAAGCCTTCATGGATACTCCACTATTTTGTGTGCTTTTATTCATTTCTGATTGTGCGGTACAAAACTGATAACCATTGATCATGTAAGCATTATATGATATGGCATTGAAGTCTGGACCATCAGCAAGGCTCTTCATGATAGAATTTTCTTCATTTTCTAATTCTTTTCTTAACCAAGGAATGTAGTTGTCCCTCTGATGCTTATTGCTTGACTTGTGATCTTGAAGGTAAGCCTGGTACTTCTCAGAATATTAACTCTTAATTATATTATATCATTTTAAAAATAAAATATATCATTTAAAAATATAAAATAAATTACTTACTTCTCCCACTCAATATTTTCTGGATAATGCTTTAGAACCCATCTACGTATTTGTTCATACTGCACGTGTTGAAGAAGATAAGTTTTTCCACTTCCATCAATAGGGTACCCAAAAGTAACATCTTATTCCACGAACACATTTTCTCCTTTCTTATGGCTTCCTCTGCTAGAATTTGGCATATATTCCATGCAATACCTCGTACATTCTTCCATGAGATATTGCTCCATAATACACCCCTCTGGATATGTCTGATTTTTCACATAATGCTTATATGTCTTCATCATCCTGCACATTTTTTTCAATTAGATATCAATGTTAACGTTATTAACTAAAAGAAGTTATTAATTTTACTGCGATAGTTTACCTCTCGAAAGGATACATCCATCGATATCGGACAGGTCCGCAAACAAGCGCTTCCTCTGCTAAGTGAACAACAAGGTGTATCATAGAAACAGAAAATGACGGCGGGAAGTACTTTTCAAATACACATAGTGTTTCGACTATATTTCTTCTCATGTTCAAAAGGTCAACACGGGAGATAACCTTAGAACATAAGACATTAAAAAATATTGACAATTGTCGAATAGCAGCTCTCAATGGTTTTTCTTTCTTGAATGCATGCATCAGCAAGACTGGCAGTAACTGTTGTATGAGGATATGATAATCATGTGACTTCAAGCCTTTGAGTTGGAATTCCTTCAAACATACCTTGTCCTTCCAATTTCCACTGTATCCAATAGGAACCTTCAAATTGTGCAAGGTTTTATAAATTATTTCTTTTTCTACTCGTGACAAACAAAATGGAGCTTTGGGACAATACAACTTATCATTTTCTTCCACAGCCACAAATTTTTCCTTATATTCATATCTTTGAGATCATAACGTGCTTCAACACCATCTTTGGTTTTACCCTTTGTGTCCATAATTGTAGCAATTAGGTTCTCTGTGACATTTTTTTCCACATGCATTACATCCAAATTATGACGAATAAGAATATCCTACAAACATAAAGGACATGTATTAATATTTGAGTGAAGTGAAGTACAAATTTCATATTAGAAAAATAAAATATATTAATTATCCACCTTCCAATATGGTAAATCATATAGGATTGATCTCTTTGACCATACCTTTGCTCTTTTCATAGGTCTAGGATCTCTTCCTCTTCTTGCTTGCTACCTTTCCAAATTCTGTTTGATACATCTCATTTTGCATAGTACTTGAACCACTCAACCGGTGGGGATGCTTTCTATGTTCTTCCTTCCCATTAAACTGTGACTTTTGAGTTACGAAGGATGACTCATATCGATGAAATTTTCTGTAGCCCATGTACGCATATTTCTTTCCATGTGATAACCATGTCGAATCAACCTCTTCACTACAAACAGGACAACCATACTTTCTCGCTGTCCTACATCCCGAAAGATGGCCATATCGAAAATCATGTATAGCCCATAATAGAATTGCTTTCATGTTGAACATAGATTTTTATAAGAGTCATATGTTGTAACACCAGCGGACCATAATTCATTTAACTCTGCAATCTGTAAGTAGACATCAATGTTGTGCCCTGGACCTTTTGGGCATGGAATTAATAGAGTTAACATTGTAAACTCTTTTTACATACACATAGATGGAGGAAGATTAAATGGAACAATCATAACAGGCCAACAACTATAAGAATTACTCTTGTTTCCGAAAGGATTAAATCCGTCTGTTACAAGTCCTAAACGAACATTACGTGTCTCAAGAGAAAAGTCACTCCAACGAGCATTGATTGATTTCCAACTTGAAGAATCCACTGGATGACCCATGTAACTTTCATTTTCAATTGCATTTGCATGCCATGTCATCGTCTCTGCAATCCATGGTACACTATATAATCTTTGAAGTCTTTGGGTTAGTGGAAAGTATCTTAACTTCTTCCACGGTAATTGTTTAAAATTTGGCTTTGAAGCTTCCACGGGTCTCCATCTGCTCTCACCACATGTAGGACACTCATTTTTATCAGCATGATCTCTCCAATATAATATACAATCATTGCGACAAGCATGAATAATCTCATGTTTCATGCGCAAAGACTTAACTAACTTCTTTGCATCGTAGGTGCTATCAGGTAAAGTATTTGACACGGGCAAAATTTCTTTTAGCATTTTTAATAACTCCGTGAAACTTTTATTAGACCACTGATGTCTAGCCTTCATACTCAACAACTCAACTGGAGTTGTTAATTTCGTATGCTCACCCTTACATAGCGGATATAGTGGTTCTAATGCATGTTTCTTCAAATTCATGCATCTCCATATCCTCAGGTAAATCATGTGGATCCTGATCATCACCTTCATCCTGATCATCATCTTCATCCTCAGGTAAGTCTTCAAGATGAACATGTCCAAATGTGTTGTTCAACATTTCTTCCATTCTTGGAAACATATCATTATTTTGGTTACTAGTTGAACTACTAGAAACCCCAACATCGACACGATTTGTAGAAGACGACTCCCCATGATACGTCCATGTCGTGTACGAACTATTCATGCCATCACAAATTAAATGCTCCATAATGGTTTCAAGGTTATGCTTTTGAAAATTTCGACATTTAACACACGGACAACAACACCAATTAACATCCTCAACATTTTGTTTTACAAAAAAAATAAATGATGCAACGCCATTGAGATATTCAGAAGATAGACGTTCTACTATTGTCATCCATTTTTTGTATGGGATTGCTGGAGGCATCTTCTACAAAAAAAAAAAAAAAAAAAAACTCAAGTAGGAGAATTGAGGGAAAAGACAAGTATCAACAATATTAGCCATTAAAAATATTTGTGTGGTCTAAATGGAGCCACATGGATGCATGCATGTGTGGGTGTGAGTGAAGGGGAAGGGGTGGGCCCCACCTAGGAGGTGTCACCTCTTATAGATTTCCCACCTCTTGGGAAATCTATAAATAGGGAGAGGAGGATGCAGTTCCATCCATCTCCAATCACCCCTTCAAGAGAGAGAGAGAATAAAAGCAAGCAGCATAATTAGTTAAAGATTCAGTTCTTAAACTCATTGTTGAGTTGACTCAAACCTCAGCTCAGTCGACTCAATTTGACTGTATTTTGGGTCGACTCGACATAGAACTTGTTCCAAATAATAATACTCGATTTGACTCGATCAACTCAACAAATCAGCTTGAAATATTAGGAACCTCCAAATTTACATGCAATAAGTAAATATTTTGTCATAAATGAACAGTGTTCTATGTAAATTTTGAGAAGGTGCATACAGTCCAAGTAAGAAAGTTACAAAGCGTATGTAAGAAAAGTACGTTGTCATAGTAGTTTCCGAAGATATTACCCTTTTTTGGCATCTCATTGTTTTTTAATTCATGGATATTTTATGAATATATGGGGTTGGAAAAAGGACTGATGCAATATATTCAATATAGCAACACCTCTCTCGAACTGGAAAATTTGTATTGGGTGATATGAACGATGTGTAATTTGTAATACCGGACCGGAAAATTGATACATTTTGGGTGATATGTATCAGATTGGATACTATTTTAATCCTTTCTATGAAGATAATACAATAACAGAGGATTTAAGGTTGTTGAAGATATCCTGTTTGTTGATATAGATTGCAAAATGATTTTGATATTGGCTTCATATCGCTTGAGACATTGCCTACTTCTCGATTCCCATTTATGGAATCAAATCACCGTATCTATCTCTTGGATACTTTTCGTAAAGGCAAGAGTTCTTTTTCCAAGGTTCACCCATGTGTCCAGGATAGTGCAACTCATCCCGATCTAAGAGATTGGAGAAGTGAATCATTTTGTATGGAGGGCAGGCATAACATCTATGCACCAGAAAAAAATGATGTCAACTCTTTGACATTGGAAAATGCCAAAAACCCCGTAATCTCAGGGCAGCAAAAAGAGCTTCATTTACAGCTTGTGGAGCCTAATTCAACCGGAGTGGTCAAAATGGACTTGCCTATCAATCGCACCGAGGGCTATTTGGGTCCAGAAGACCTTGAGTTGACCTTCAGCCATCATCATAAACAGGATGAAATACATGAGGATGGTGAAGTTTTTCCTATTAAACAGACATCTACGGAGAACCTCCCATCTCCCATATCCAGTCTTTCTGATAAAATAGATTTGGCATGGACAGGTACTGGTCAATCTACAACCGCAGCTCGGTTCCTTGACATAACTCCATTAGATGAACAGGAAGAAGGTTTGATAAGGGCAACACATCGGATGGATAAGACTCATTATCGAAAAGTCATGTCCCCAGTGAGGGTTTATTCTTTCGATTCCGCTTCAAGATTGCAAGACAGAATTCACAGAAAATTTTCTCCTGCCTCTTTGCGTATGTCTTCGGTTAAGTCTTTCCATGCCTCTGGGGATTTCGGGAACTTGGTTAGGGATCCGATGTCAAACATGCAAAGACCCCACTCTGAGACCTCGACAAGGGTCAGCCAGATATTAAATATCATTTTCAGTAATACACCACCATCCATCTCCTCGACATCTCGCATGGTGAGTGAAGGGGTTCGATTGCTACTGCCTCAAGCAGATCATAATGATATAGTTATTGCTGTTTATGATGACGATCCTACCAGCATAATATCATATGCCCTTAGTTCCAAAGAATATCAAGATTTCATTGCAGATAAATCAGATGAGCATGAAGGGTGAAATGAAAAGGACAACGTAAAAGCTGATGACCCAAGCAAGATATTGGGTTATCGTGTGGCAAATCCCAAATTTTCGGTTTGGCAGTCCTTTAACTTAGTGGACATTGATGATATACATTCTAAAAGTTATGGTTCGGATGATGTTTTGTCGTTGAGAGGGAATCATTTTTCTCGTAAGCAGTAGTGTAAAAAGTAATGGCAAACCACAAGCTCGTGCTCAATTTCTTGTAAGCAGTATTACTTTTCACAGTGAGATTCAAACCCAGAACCTCCGTTTCTTGAGGCGTGGCCTGGCCACTGCGGCAAAAAGGGGTGGAGTTCCCCATCAGCCCAAAAAATGATAGGATGGATGTAAGACCATGATGTCGATAGTGTGTCTATTGTTAGCTTGTGGAAAATTTCGGTATTTTTTCATAAAATAACAGTTTTTCCATCCTAGTCTACTACAATAATATGCTCAAGAAGTTCACTACATAAAGAGTTTTTCAATATAGTTTATGAGAACGAGGGTTGTGATGTCATATCCCTACCGACACATGCACATGCAACATCTAAAACAGTCATAAAAATATATAACCTTTTATTCTTCTAGATTTAATATTATTATAAATAGAATGATTTATATTGCTATAATAATGACCACAAAAAAATAAGACATACATGTTATAACAAAACTGATGTATGGAAAAGGCTTCGGTCATCCATTGGAGGGCACTCAAGTGTCCTCCAAGATTGGGGAAAACCTCTAATTGGCAGCGGGACACCAAATTGATGACACACAAAGCACAGCTGCATTGCTTAGCTCATATTTTAGAAAAAAAAGTAATTGGAAAACTCATCTCCATTATATATTTTTTGAGCCGTGAAATTTGAGCCATTGAAATCAGTCAAACTTTGAAGGAAGCCTTAAAAAGATATATATATATATATATATATATATATATATATATATATATATATATATATATATATATATATTAAATTGATCTAACTCATTCCCCCGTGACACTCAAACAGTGTTTTGGGTGCCACATGGAGCTCCATATCGTCTTGGAGGGCACTTGAGCATCCTCCCATGGAGGACGGAATCGGCTCCCTGATATATATATATATATATATATATAAAATATTTAAACACATGTATACACCTTATGCGTGCAGTAATAATATGGATTGATGGGGTGTCACTGGCATCATGATTCATAAAGTTTTAGGCTTATGAATTACCTTTTACCCCATCTATCCTATCAAGAGCTAACTTCTAAAGATGTCAGGGCCCCTGACCACTTGTGAAACTCCCATTTTGGTAGGATTGTGTGGCTAAAAGCTATATTTATATGCTTGATAATCTTATGACGCCAGTGACAAGAGTAGATCCCTACTATTATTTGCTAATTTATATGCATATCAGACTACGTATATGTTATAACTATATTTTATTTCTCAAATAAGTATATACACATGTATATGTTAATTATAGCTTCTAAAAAAGGTTTTTTTTTTAATGAATAAAAAAAGAAAAAAGAAAATGTATCGGTCAACGAGAATAGATGCCGCTGCCAATCCGGTATCGACTGGTATCGATATTGGTTCTCAGTCTGGACCAATATGTATCGGTAGCAGCAGACACTTGACACCTTGCTTGAGGTTACAGTTTGACCCAGCTTACCCATCAGAAAATAAATAAAAGAAACGAAGAACTGCATCAGAAATGAAAAAAAACTGCAGTACACAAAAAGGGGAAGAGAACAGGAAACCAATAAAAAGCACTTGTAACTAAACGAGCAAGATTAAAATGCCCACACCTAAGTGACAAAGGCATGGCGGTGTCCACACCTACTCTTCCTATAATTGATGTGGCTGTCAACCTCCAGATCTCTCTTCTTCCATATGGGTGAAAAGGAGTGACTAAATCAAAACACCATAAGTATAAACTACTCTTGCCTCATATTAAAAGTGGCTACTACTGATCAGATTAACCACTGCCAAAAAATTACATAGATCAGATGACATCAGTCAGTCACCAAATTTTGAAAAATTAGCAAATAATTAATGAATCTGAGGTTTGAATTAATTACTAGCTGTTCACGAATTTTAGAAAAAAAAAATGCATTTTTTGTGAATAATTCACAAGAAATTCACAACTTTTTCAATAAATTGTGATTTATTAATATTTTTCAATTTAATTTTTTTTTTCAATCTTATCTATTTATTTTTATTTGACTCCGAATTTTAACCTTCTCGAATTATTGCGAATCCGCTACTTGGTGACTATGGATGACACTGACTATGCAATTTAAAAAACCTTCAAGGGAAAGGGCAAACAGATTATACATCAGCTCACAATTTAACTATCAAAAGTGCATTATTCTGGATGGAAAGTATTTTCTTTGGCAGTCTTTCATTGCCAATTAACATTGTTGATACTGAGGCTTATCTGGGCAGGATAGGATTTGTGAACACCATGAACTTAAATTGATAGGTGGCATGATCTCAGACCAATCAAATGGATTAACCCCTTCTTCAAGTGAAATCCTAGGATCTGCTTGGACCGGGGCCAAAAGTGGCAGAAGAAATGCCTCCGACCAGTGGCAAAGTACCCCAAATAAGTAACAAAAATGCCCCAAATAAGTCAGAAAAATTCAAATATGAAATATATATGGCCAAAAATTTCCGTTTCTGTTCTAAAATTGACAGATCTAAAATATATTAACAAGAATCCCCAAAAAAGTCAGAAAAATTCGAATCTGAAACCTATAAACTGAATGCCCCCTTTTCTGTTCCAAAACTGACCGATCTGAAATACAGAGATATAAAATCCCAAAAAAAATATCAGAACATTCAATTCTTACATTTTGGTGTCAATCCATAGCTCTCTATCGTTTCTCTCCACTCTCCGACACAATGAAATCGGAGCTGAAACCCTTCGTCGCCGTTCGATGCTCAACTAGATCATATTCAATGCCGGTACTTGATCCTGCTCAACTGGATCTGCATCAGCTTCAAAATTATAACAAAGAAGAAAATCAAATCCAAAATCATAATCTCAAAACCAATACATATATCATAGATCAAAATACCTAGATCAGGTTTCTCCACTTGTAACGATTCTTCTTCAGGAGACTGAATATTGCTAGTCTTCGACTATAATCGGTTGAGAAGATGATCGGTTGAGAAGATGAAGGCGAAGAGGAGAGGAGAGGAAGGCGAAGAGGTGAGAGAGAGAATGAAGAAGCCAGACGAAGAGGCTGGGTTTTTTAGAGCGTATAAAGAGAGGCTTTCGATTTAGAGCGTATAAAAATAGAAATAGAAAACCCTAAGTGACTCTAAGTGACGTGCTTAAACATATAACGTGTTTTAAACTTACTAAGTGACGTCTTTTGTACTTAAAAAACTACTGATTTAAGGTGGAAAACTACTGTTTTAATGAGTGGAATAGTATACCACTTTTTAAACAGTAGTTTATTTTATAAAGCTATAGTAGTTTTTTCCTTCTTTTGACGTAGTGAGTGCCAAAGTTTTTGATAATTAGTTTCTCTATTGCCTTCTTCCCCAGCTCTCTGGGAGTATTTTGTGTCGTTCTTTTTGTACGGTGGTTGCATCCTAGCCACTTGTAAACAATTTTGAGTGGAAGACGGGATCCTGTTGTTTTCTGGGTGGTTTGGGCTGAAAAAAATGGAAGAAGTTTTGAAGGAAAAAGGAAGACTCTTGGGGTTATTCCAATGGATGTTATGGACAGTGTTGGAGTGAGCTGGGCACTCCAAATTCATTGCTGGGTGGACCTGTCTTGACATCTAAGATAAATGGAAGTCAAGTTCTGGGAGAGGAAGGGACTGCTATGTAGTCGACGCTTTCTTAGCTGCTGTTAATTCTGTTTATTTCTTGCTAAGTACTCGCGCAGTCTTGTTTAATTTTGTTATCTTTAATTAGATTACACTTCTTACAAATAATAATAGAATAATAATAATAATGAAGAAAGGAATATGAGTGCAGCCTTTTGTCACTGTGTTTCAATGCAAGATCACGTAGTACGTGATTGTGTGTTACACCACATCCTCTAGGGATTCACCGAGTCCCCTAAGGTTTTAGGGGAAAAAAATATTCTTGATCTTTTTGGCCCTTCAAATCACAAGTAAGCTAGATGGTTTGCTATCCAAACTTGGTGTATTGAATTCTTTTTTAACTTTGACTCAAAATCCTATAATAGAACATTTTCTTTTTTTTTTCCCTCAAAATATGGAAGCTGATCGACATTAGGCATGTTGCCTTCGCCGACTGAGACATGTGCAGCGCTGTGGTGCTATACATGCACGCACAACCCTAGGCCTCTAATAATAATAATAATAATAATAATAATAAAACTCATAAGAGCCTGAAGGAGAGGTACTTACTTCCCAGTATGGCGGCTGTTAACGGGCCTGATAAGGGGGGATTTGGGCCGGGCTTTTGCTCGTTCCAATTATTTTCAACCCCAAAAATTAGGCCTCAACCGGGCTAGATATAAAATCGGGTCAGGCTCAGACCGACTCCTTTGAGCCCAAACTTGACTTAAACCTGGTCGGCCCGGCCCGGCCTTTTACCTCAATTTAATCGAGCTTTTACTTGTGTCGGGCTGTGTTTTGGTTGGCCTAATTATTTTTACCCAAAAAATTAGGCCAAACGCCCAGCCTGGATATAAAATCAGGCTGGGCGTTGCATGAGTCCTTTCGAGCTTGGGCTTTTTATGTGAGCCCAAATCTGACCCATATCATGCTGGGCCAGGCTCAGGCTGAAGCCCAACTTGTTGAATACTGCTTTTTAAAAACAATACGTGTTTTTTGCCCACGTGACTGCTAAACACGTATAATACCCATCAACACTTAGGACACTTAGGACATCAACACTTCAGAAGTTTTTAAACTAAAATGAAGGTATACGGAACATGCCTGGAGCAAATGCAACACAAGTACTTGAAGAGAATTGAAGAATGTATGTTAAGAGTGCAGCCGTGCCACCGCCCAGTGAATGCCCCACAATCTACAAAAAGGAAAACATTAGTTACTTATTTCCTTGCATTATAAAGATCTACAGCCATACTATGTCAAAGCCATACAAAAAAGAAACATAAGAAAAAATCCAGTTTCCACATTGATTCCTGAATCTATATTCTATCATGTTTTGTTAGATCAAAAACTGAGTAGCTGTAGCCTCCAAGGTAAACAGATCTCATCTTTGATGTCATATAGAATGGTGAAGGCGCATAAGTTGTACTCCAATCACCCCCAGATCTGCAAGAAAAAGTGAAAGATTTGGATTGATAAAGAAAGATTTTAATTAAAGAACTAATATAACTTGAAATTAAGCTATTAAAATAAGTCATTAATCTACCTAAATCTAACCAAATTCATAGTAAATGGATTGATTATATATCAGAATAGTGACTAATCTATCTGTAACTAACCAAATAATAATTGAAAATATTACTTAATGATACCATCCAGATGTGTTTTATGTTGGTCTGAGATGAAGGAAAATGACATTTTTTTTTACTGTTCTTATACTAGATGAGTTTAGACCAAATGACCAATAATTAATTCAGCATTCAAATAATTACTTCTTCCTGCGAATTCATCAAGATCAATACATGCGAAATGGCCAATGGGTACAAGTTTAATTGCTAATTAAATATGCTGACGGATGTAGTTTTTGTGTTGTCTCAAGACCTTGTTAAGAAGATAGAGATTGATCAGGTTCAATTAATAGCTATCAAGAAAGCTTTATTACTAGATGATGAACTTGATTTTCACAGACTGATTGTGGAATTTGATTCCTTAATTAGCATAAATCAGATCAATAATCTGATTGATGGCTCATAAAAAACTATTTTCATACTTAGGGACATTGAAGCCATGTATGATAAATTTCAGGAAATCACCTTCCTTCATTGAAGTCAATAATGTTGTCATCTTCCTCTCCAAGATAGGTGGACTGCTGGAAGACAATAAGTATTGGAAGGATACCTCCCATATGCCTGGCGAGCTTAGCTCAATACTCCGTGATGATAGCAATCGTTGAGCATTTTTCGTTTCTAAAGTTGTTGATGCCCGACATACGGAACCTCTTTCCTGAAGATATCTAGTTCCTTATTGAGGTATTTTTATTTGGTATTATTTAATTTTATATTTCTTTTGATAGGTCTATTCAATGCCACTATAAAAAATAAGACAATTTGCGGCAGTTTTTTCAACAAAAAACTGTTGTTATTAGTCATGTCGCTATTAAAAACTGTCGTTGATTGTCTTGCCGCTACAAAAAAATGCCTTGATAGCAAGTGCCGCTGAAACCCTTTATTTTTGTAATGATGATGTTGAAGCTCTCTAAAATCTGGATTGGTTAGATATAGTCCAGGGCCGGCGTTGGGCCAAGGCCCAAGAGATGGCCGCCTCAGGCCTCCAAAATTTTGGGGCCCTCAAATCTTTGAAGTCTTTACAATCTAATTGCTTAATATAATTTTTAATGTAGAAAAGTATTAAATAAATTTAATTGTTTAGTTAGTTAAGTAACTAGTGTTGCTTTACTTTTTAGCCAAGAGTTTGTGGGTTCAACTCTTCCTAGGTCTCATATTTGCATATTTTTTTTAATAGACCGGGCCTTGGTCTGGTCGGTGCAGGTCATTGGCCGGGTCACTGACCTAACTGGGCTAGGCCGGGCATATGTATTCACCTACATACTGCCTACAACCCGCAAGGGGAGAGATTGACATTGATGATTTACTCACAACTGTGGTCAATCAACATCTTCTAAAATAGGACTCGCAAAGCTGACCCCAAATTGATGGGATAAGGCTATGATGATGATGATGATGATGATGATGATAATGATGATGTTGTGGTCTATCAACACCCTCACCTCTTCTACTAAGTGGTATGCTAAAGTGTTCGCATCAGGGATTTAAAGACCGATACATATCGGCATATCAGTTCGGCTGGGTCCCAAGCCAATATGTATCGGATAACCAGCCGATATTAAATTGACTTCCTTTTTATTTTTAAAGTATTAAATATATAAAAACTAATAAATAAATTTGCCCAAAGCACCAGTTTTCTGTATCACATCCGATTTATATTCGATATTTATCCGGCACATATTCGATTCCTATCCAATATGGGCTGGTATGGACTAGATATTTGATCTTGTTGACCCCTTCATAGAATCGGGGGTGATATTGCATTGGCCGATATTTAAAAAAAGGATTTAAAAGAGTGGAAAGATTATTATGCAAGGATTTCAAAAAAAAAAAACAGTGATTGATGGGACAGCTTGAGGAGGTTTTGATGGACCTTAATATGTAGAACATTATTTTTTCTGTAGTGACTGAACCTCAATATGCAGAAACTTCTAGATAACAAGTTCTCAAAAAAATAAAAAAACTTCTACGTGTCAGTAGCCCTGTGACGACCCGACTTTTCCAATCCCTAAGGTATAGGAAAGGCCGGTTCATCAACTTATTGATTTCTCAATAAGCCGTAACAAATAGAAGCCGGCAACATAAACAAAGGTCTAAAGACAGAGGCAATATTGTTAATCCAAAAACAAAAGCTTCATATAACAAAATTAGACATATCACTGTGAGGAACCAAAAGGAACCACCGGTGATGGCCAATTCGATCACCTAAAATAGAGGTTCACAATAATGGTTCCTCGAGTGATATCAAAAGATCAAAAATAATAGCCTAAGGCTCATCATCCAAAATAATATCCAGACAAATACCAAAAATAGAAAATCTAGGATCACGGGAAGAACTCCTCAGCTGGTATATCCAAATCCTCCTCGGGAATATAATCGGAGTCCTCCAGATCCTCTGACCCAAGGTCAGTCTCAGCACCTGTGACGTATAGTCGAGGGTGAGCTAACAGCCAAGCTCAATAAGGGAAGACAGATCTATTTGCATTTCTTATAAGTAAAAGTTTTCAAAAGACGGAATCGGATCAAATATGGTTTTTCAATGATGCTTTTCAAATTAAATCTCCAGTTCTAATCCTGAGTCAAAAACTGATCATAAAATCTAAAGTGTTCAAAATGTTCTGATTTAGCATGCTTCTTGTCTTAAATTTATAACTTAATTTTATCTCCCAAATTTCCTATAGCATGAGAGCAGACTACGTGACCGATGGGAAGACCCTACTGACCATCGTCGTTCATGAACCCATTTCGAAAATGCAACAAGCCCCTACGCATGAGGGAAACTTTGCAAAGTTTTACCGTCAACAGGCATCGTACGTATGAACCCAAAATCAAATGCAAATGCTAACACATATCCAAGCTTATTATTCATATCATATACTGATTTTTCAAAGTTCTGATTCAAAAGTTAACTGAGGTTCTGATTCAAAAGTTAACTGAGGTTCTGATTCAAATTTAGCTGAGGTTCTGATTTCCAATGATTCTTATTTATGACAAGGTTTGCAAATTTTCGGATTGTATCATATGTTCAAAGTTTTAATTTTACTGTGTGTAATGAATTTTCTATATTTCATGCTTCTAAAAATAACCTGATTTATGACAGTTTATGCTTATAATTTATGCAAATAATAATTAGGATTCCCCTACCTTAACCAAGCAAAATCAAAAGCATGAACAAGCAGTCCTCTCCAAGGACTCCCATTTGACCAAACCTACATATATTAACACCCTTAGTGTTAATATACAACTCAAAAATTAATCCAAAGGCTCACAAAACAAAAAAAATCCAATCAATATTTAAAAGCCAGAAACTGGACAGAATTCGACCATCAATTTCTAATTCGATGGTCGAATTTGAAATTCGATGGTCGATTCTAAAATCGACCATCAATTCGTAACTCTGATAAGCTTAAAATTCATTTTTCGTCGATTTCCAATTCGACAATGATTTAATTTCGACGACAATGATTTTGAAATCGACGTAATTCTTAAACTCGTGGCTGTAAATTTTAACATGCTCGAATTCTTTTTCATATTTTCTACACAGTCATTCCATCGTTTCTATTGAATCCAAAACTTACTTTCTTAACAAAAAAAATCAAACAAATTTGCATAAGGAGGTTTCAAGGCATACCTCTTGTAGCTAACTCTGTTGATCCCTTGTACCGATTCACATACCGGAACAAGCTTCTATGATTGAAGGTTTTAAAAGCTTCAAAGTCGACCATTACAACCCTTCTTCCATTGCACAGATCCTATCAACATAGTGATGTCCTCTCCTCTAACCTTCTCTTCCAATATCTCAAATTGATCCAATTCCAAATATCACATAAACCGATGGTTGAGATGGGAAGAGGAGCTCTCTCTATCTCAAGATCTAAAGATCACAAGCAGTCCAAAAAGGTTTGCAATTTGTTTTCAACCGAAAGAGAGAATTGTAAATTCTCTCAAATCTCTCTCTCTTTATAATATAAAAGTTGTAAATAAAAATCTAGATATTTTTATTTACAACTTATCCATTATTCTTGCAAAACATCCGGTGTTAAACACAAATACCAACGTTAATGTGTACGTTGTTGATTTCCTGACTTGTACACACCTCATAACTAAATCCTTTGGTCATGTCCCTCATCATAACCAAAACTAACTAAAAAGCTCATAAAATATCATAATTATTTTTGGGCACGCTTATCGAGGTAAACAAAAATAGGTTTAAAATATCGTGATATTACATTCACCTCCTTAGGAATTTTTCGCGAAAATTGAACATAACACACACCGGACAATAAAGAAGAAAACATGGTGCACCGTGTTTCGATCCCAAACACATAAGCCAAGGATGTGATTCATAGTAACATGGATGTACTGCATGTGGCATGAAAAGCCAGAGTGGATTGCATCCGTACATGGATGCCCACACCCCAAGTGTCACGTGCCGGGAAACCGATACACAGTGACGCATGAAAGCCATAAATAGAATGAAAAGCTATCAAAGAAACATGAAGTACAAAAGTGACATAGAGCTAATCCACACAAGCATCTAACTGAAGCAGATACCAAAATACCAACAAAAGCAATGTACATCGAGATCCAACATGCATAGCAAAAGATGAAACAAGTAGCTAACCGAACTATATACAACCAAAGATAGGCAAAATATCCAGAGCAAAGTAACAGACAGAAAAATAAAAGATAACAAAAGAAGGACCACCAGGTCCTAAATAATCCAAGCTGTAATAAATACAGACCCATAGCAACCATAAATAAAGCAGTACCCCTCCCCCAAGTATACTAACAATCCCCGGCAGAAGATGGACCCGCCCGATCCGAAGTACCATCACCCGCAGCAGCATCATCATCACCCGTAACCTCTCTGGCCGTAGAAGGCATGCTAGTACCAGCGCCCGATGTCGAAGGGCGATATATTGAAGCACGGATATCGGCCATATACGTCGTGTAATCCTCTGGAAACGCGTGCTGCATCAAATAAGAGAGGGCGCCGCCATGGACATCCAACTCCTGACGCATAGAGCTGGTGTGGTGGGTGAGCTCTTGAATCTGATGGCTCATGGCGGTCATCTGTCGGGTGAACTCGGAGAGTGTAAGAACGTCACTCTGTGGGGGCTGAGGAGGTGCAGCGGTAGTAGTGTCAGGGATAGAATGAGTAGGGTCCTCATCATCATCACTAGCTGTATCAGGTGCCTCTGCATCCTTTGGAGTCTTTACCAACCTACTGTAGGTTTGACCCCAATTGACCAAATTATACATTTTTGAACCCGCTGTGGATTTGGGTTCAGTAGGAGGGATATCATAAGCAGGGCCAGCTCGGTAGTTCTCAATCATCGCCGAAATTATGCGAGCATAGGGCATTGTCTTCAATGGTTTCTTCACATGTTTGCCCATTTTCTCTCGGGCTTTGATAATCCCTTTAAAAAGGATTTCAGGAGCACTAAACCATCGCTCCTTATAGGCCGCAAAAAGAATTTGTTGAAGGGGACCGGTGCGCTCAGATTGATGACCAAAAGGGTAAAGGGTGGTCTTAAAATTTTTATCCAAGATCCACATGGTCTCCGGCATATGGACCGTGACGATGGATTTACCGGACCCATGACGGCCTTGCGTCATCTGCGTGATTACATCTTCAAAACGAACCGGTTTGGGGAATGGAGGACCTAGACCCATGGTTTGTGAGTGATTTAAAGGGCATCGCAATGCCACAGCCATGTCCTCTAGATCAAAGGTATAATCGCGGCCATCAATCTCGGTATAGATTCTTTTCCCGTCTTCGCGGCTCATGTGCTGATAAAATAGACGCACGAGTCGGGGATAGAAATGGTCGCTAAAGGATGTGCACAGGGAGGTCAATTTGGCCTTTTCAAGGTATTCACCCGCCCATTGTGTGGTTGTTTGCTGGTCAAACAACTCCGGGTGAAATAAATATTCTGTCGTGAAGCCTTTAATGCTCCAAAAGGGGAGACAGTGGTTGGTGGAGCCGACTGTGGTGCTGTGGGCTGTTTTGTGCGGCTTGTAGACGCAGCTTTAGAAGCTGGTCTTTTTGATGTGGGATTTCGTATGGGTGTTTGCTTTTTAGGCCCCATTAAATCAAAAATTAAGAGAATGACCCACAAAATGCAAGAACACAGGGAGGTACTGAGAAATATAGCAAGGGTTACCTTGTGAAAAAGCCCCAAATCGGTTTTGCAAGGAATGAAAGATGCTCCCTTTGTGAAATGCAGTGAAATCCCCTTTGGAATGCAGCCAAAAATGAAGAGGAAGCTCTAAAATCCCCAAATCGCCCGAAACCCCTCAAAACCCTCAAAACTAAAAACCGAAATGCCAAAAATTTTAAACCCCAAAACTTAAATCGATAAATTCGTCCATCGATTTCAAATTCGATGGTCGATTTTGAAAATCGATGGTCGATTATAAAATCGATGGTCGATTTGCTCAGAACTTCTCAGGTTCTGTTTTTGGCCGAAAACAGGCTTGAAAACTCATATAAATTCGATGGTCGATTTGGCAAATCGACAGTCGAATTTTTTTATACTGTTATGTTGAAAAATTTTCAAAATTTTTGAAATTCCAAGCATGCCCTTGGGTCTAATTGCACCTTCTTTGATTCCATTTCATGCCCATCACCTTATTGGGCTATAATTGTATTATCACAGCCGGAATTGGCGTAGAAAAATTTAAGAATAGGCCAAGTAATCTTCTGGCCAATTTAGTTCACATCACCATGTGGAAAATAACAAGTCCGGGTTAGGTCGGGCTCAGAAAATTTATTTCTACAACATAACGCAAGTAGAAGTTATAAATATTGACAAAATATAGGTATATATAGAGCCATGACCTTAGTATCAAGGCCAAATTTACGTGGTAATTTAAAGAAGTAGTTAACTATAGGCTAAATTTTTTTTTTTTTGTCACATGGCCAGTATTGTGTAAGATACCAAGAGTAGGCTCAATAGAATTGAATTTTCCATAATGTAGAGGCTTCTAAACATGCACCATATTGGACCGACAAAATTTTATCGCCAAATCATCTGTATAAAATCAGTAATTTCATAAAATTCAAGAAATTATACATTAAACACTTAATGTCTCAAAATTCAATCAAAAAGGTTCGGAAATTGGTCTCGGAGCTCAGCTTCACGCTCCCAAGTGGCTTCCTCCGGTGTATGATTCCGCCATTGCACGAGAACCAACGGAATACTTTTAGTGCGTAGGATATGCTCCTTGCGATCCAAAATGCGAATAGGGTCTTCAACCACCTTCAAACCATCCTGAAGCTCGATGGGTTGGTAATCAAGTACGTGAGTCGGGTCACGGATGTATCGACGCAGCATCGACACATGAAAAACGTTGTGCATGCTAGATAATTGCGGCGGTAACGCCACACAATATGCAACCTCTCCGACTCGGCCTAATATCTCAAAATGCCCAACGTACCGAGGACTCAGTTTCCCTCGTTTTCTGAACCGCATAACACCCTTGGTAGGCGAAATCCGAACAAAGACATTCTCGCCGACCTGAAAAATCAAGTATTAGTGCCAATTTCACATGGAATTGATACCCAGTGAATAAATACCCATTGACATATCAAAAACTACCTGAAAATCCACGTGTCTCCGTTTGAGATCGGCGTAGCTCTTCTGACGACTCTGAGCTACTCGTAGTCGCTCGCGTATCAACCGAACCGTCTCGGTAGTGCGCTCAACTATCTTAGGTCCAATAATGAGCTTCTCACCCACTTCTTCCTAGTTCAACGGTGATCGACACCGCCGTCCATATAAAGCCTCGAACGGAGCCATACCAATGCTAGCCTGAAAGCTATTATTGTAGGCAAACTCTATCAGAGGCAAGTGTTGGTCCCATGACCCGTGAAAATCCAACATACATGCTCTCAACATGTCCTCAATGATCTGGTTCACGCGCTCGGTCTGGCCATCCGTTTGTGGGTGAAATGCTGAGCTAAAATCAAGACGAGAACCCATGCCCTCCTGAAATCTCTGCCAAAAATGTGAAGTAAACAACGGGTCTCGATCGGACACAATACTAGCCGGTATCCCATGCAGTCTAACAATCTCCTTCAGGTATAACTCTGCAAGTCTACTGGCTGTATAGGTGGTATTATATGGCAAGAAATGAGCAGACTTGGTTAGTCGATCTACAATGACCCAGATGGCATTGTTCTTCTCGATGTCTTCGCAATCCGAGTATAAAATCCATCGAAATGGCTTCCCATTTCCACTCGAGCCTGAGTAAAGGCCTGCAATAGGCTGCAGGATTTTGATGATCAACCTTAACTGTTGACAAACCAAGCACCGCGATCGTACTTTCACGACGTCGCTTCAAACCTCGCCACGAAACTCTTCATCAAGTCCGATACATCTTGGTGCTACACGAGGTATGGCATACATGGATTTGTGAGCCTCTTCGAATGGTGTCCCGGCTTCGGTACTCGGACGATGCGCATACAAGGTCCCATCTGCCGAATGGAGAAATCCTTCTTCGCCATTCTCGACATCTCGTCGATTGCCATCACTCATCATCGGTCATCTGAAGCTTCCGAATGTTCTCAAGAGCGTGGGGCGTAATACAAGCGTAGCCATCAATGCTCCCGAGCCTTTACATCGAACCTTGAGCCGCTCAAAGCCATATCCTCCAAAAGCTTCCATCTCGAATCCGGCTAACAAGATGTGACAAGCGTCAAGACCTCCTACTAAGTGCATCGTAGCGACATTTGCCTTTCCTGGATGGTACTGAATCGAGCAATCATAGTCCTTCAAGAACTCCATCCATCGTCGCTGTCGCATATTCAAGTCCTTTTGAGTGAAGAGGTACTTGAGACTCTTGTGATCGGTGAATATATCAAAGATTTTACCGTAGAGGTAATGTCGCCAGATCTTCAAGGCAAATATAACTGCTGCTAGCTCTAAGTCATGCGTCGGATAGTTTCTTTCATGGTCCTTCAACTGTCTAGAACCATACGCGATGACCCGCTCGTGTTGATTAAGCACACAGCCTAATCCGCCATAGGAAGCATCACTATATACTGTAAAACCTCCACTACCGGAAGGTATAGCAAGCACTGGTGCTGTAGTTAAGCGACGCTTTAGCTCCTGAAAACTCTGCTCACACTGTTCTGTCCAGTCGAACTTAGCATTCTTTCTTGTGAGTTGTGTAAGTGGACCTGATATCTTCGAGAAACCCTCGACAAATCGCCGATAGTACCCTGCCAAACCAAGGAAACTTCGGACCTCTGTAACTGTCGTAGGTTGTTCCCATGTCACCACAGAATCTATCTTTGTAGGATCCACTGAGATACCCGCTTCAGAGACTACGTGGCCTAAGAAACTGACCTGCTCAAGCCAAAACTCACACTTACTGAGTTTGGCATACAACTGATGGTCCCTGAGTGTTTGAAGAGCCATCTTCAGATCATGCTCCTCTCTGGTTTTCAAATAGATGAGGATGTCATCTCGAAAACTACCTATTTATCAAGATGTGGTTTGAACACCCTGTTCATCAGGTCCATGAAAGATGCAGGCGCATTCGTCAATCCAAATGGCATCACTAGAAACTCATAGTGGCCATAACGCGTTCGAAACGCAGTCTTGGATATATCTTCCGCCTTGATCTTGAGCTGGTGATAGCCTGACCTCAGATCAATCTTCGAAAAGAACCTTGCACCCTGCAATTGATCAAACAAGTCGTCTATCCGCGGAAGAGGATAACGATTCTTAATCGTCATCTTGTTAAGCTGCCTATAATCGATACACAGACGCATCGATCCATCCTTCTTTTTCACAAATAGAACCGGTACACCCCAAGGAGAGACACTTGGTCGTATAAAGCCTTTGTCTAACAGCTCCTGAAGCTGTTCCTTGAGCTCTTTCAACTCAGCAGGCGCCATCCGATATGGAGCTTTAGATAACGCTCCTGCACCTGGCGCTAGCTCAATCGCGAACTCAATCTCTCGGTCAGGTGGTAATCCAGGTAAGTCCTCTGGAAAGACATCAGGATAATCGCAGACCACCTTGATAAGAGCCAAGTCGTTCTTCTTCTCGGTAGAATCTTGCAAATAGGCCAGATACCCACTACAACCATTCTTCATCATACGCTCAGCTTTAATGGCTGAAACCAACGGCGCAACCTTGGATTTGACTCCACAGAATCGGAAGGATTTTCGCTTTGGCGGTCGGAAGGTCACTATCTTAGAAGGCGATCCACGCTCGCGTGATAAGCTGCCAACCAATCCATTCCGAGAATGACGTCGAACCCTTCCATGCTCAACGTAATCATGTCGGTCAATGTCTCGTGCTCATCAATCATCATGATGACTGACTGACATGCTGTATCAGTACATACCGAACTCCCCGTAGGAATCTTGACATCTAAAATGAAAGCAAGGGGTTCGGGAGTAATACCCATCTTCTCTGAGAAGGTAGGAGTAATAAACGAGTGTGTAGACCCAGGGTCTATAAGTACTCGTGCCTCAATTTTATCCACGTCGTCTCGACTACTCATCATAAGTGTACCTTTAGTTAAAAAGTTCGTTAATTATATGCAATGATTCCTATGTGTTTTAACATAATTGACTTGTATGTAGATTTAAACAATAATAATTGAATCAATGCATAATTGACGTCTCAACTTTAATGATACCTTGAATGACGTCATTCGATGTTTGGGCATCACAATGCGGTCCACCGCATAAGCCCACTTGAATCAGTAGGGTCGTGGTTCTCAATAGTAGGACAATCCTTGATCATGTGACCAACTGTCCACACAGAAGCATCCTCCGGTGTTCCGCAATCCTCATCCGCCCTATGTGGTTTCCACATCTTGCACACACGGGTAAAAGCAGAGTAACTGATCCTCTCGTTTAACCACGAGCCTGAAGCTCCACTTGCAGTAGTGCTCCGGCTCTGAAGGTAGTCTGGTGACGTACTCGAGGTCTCTACGATAGGAAGGCGTCCAGTCTGAAAACATGGTCTAGAATATGATGGTGACTAGGGTAGGAGGAGGTTTAGAGAACCTCGGCTTTTGTTCACCGCTCAAGCACTCACGTCCCACGCCAAACCTATTTTTATTACCCTGCTCTCGCCTCAAGTACTGTTTTTGAATATCTTCCTCTGCAATGAGGGCCTTGGACATCACGCCAGCATACGTCTCCATTTCCCACATAGACACCCTCTCCTGTATGTTCGGCCTCAAACCTCTCTGAAATTTCTGAGCTCTCATCAGCTCAGTGGCCACATGTAGGGGTGCAAATCGGGAAAGTCTATCAAATTCTGCGCCATACTCGCGCACCGACATCTCATTCTATTTCAATTCAATAAATTGGACCTCCCATTGATTACGTACGATCTTTGGAAAGTACTGATCGTTGAACGTCTCCACAAACTCTGCCCAAGTCCATGGAGTATTGGGGTAGTCCTGCTCTCTCATCCTGGAAACAGACTTCCACCACGAGCTGGCCTCGCCCAAAAGTTTGAAAGATGCCCAGCGTACTTTCTCGATATCGGTACACTGCAACACTTCAAATATTTTCTCTATCTCATCCAGCCATGCCTCGGCTTCCATAGGATCCGTCTGCCCTGAGAATGTAGGAGGTCTCATCCGCCTAAACTCTGCGAATCCTCCTGGCTGATGTCTAGCTGGCAGCCTTGGCTACTAATAGTCCCTTGGACTGATATATAATCTTTTGAGAAAAACCTTAAAAAATGTTTCATATTGACGAATATGTAATAGTCCCTTGGACTGATACCCAATGTGCAAGATCGATACTAAGTTTGGTATGTGTACAGTGTATTGACGGCTATGCACATCCATCCGTCTACCTTATATGAGAATTCCTCAGTGGTGGAACCACTAAGGGGCTAGTGCGGGTGTCCGCCCGCACTGGGTTTCTAAAAGGTTCAAAAAATAAATAAATTTTACAAGCGAAAAAGGTGCATTTAAAAAAATAATAATAAAAATAGTAAAGGAATTATTATCTACACCTATTTATAAAGAGTACATTTATAGCTGCAAATAATAAAGCACATCGTTACTCAACTAAAAATGTCGTTCGCACCTATTTTTGCTTCCTAATTCTCTCATGGGTGCCACTATTTGCACCGACACATTCTCTAAAAGCTCCCACGTCTCAGATCCCTCGAAAGCCATTGACTGCTTCATATCAGATTATGGAGATCATTTTTCACGCCAATCTTCTACAAAATAGATCTCGAGTCTCACCTATCAGATGGTCCGTTTTCATTCAATGTGTCACAGATGACATTTTTTTGGCATCATACGACACACATCACACTCAAATGTGAATTATTGTCTTTTTTTGGAGATATGTAACACATGGAATGAAAACGGGCCATCTGATAGGTGAGACATGATCTCAAGATCTATTATGTGGAAGATCAGGGTGAAAATGATCTCCACACTACAAAAAAATAGATTATTAGCGGCAATTTTTTAGAGCAAAAAACTGTCACTATTAACAAAAAACTATTAAAGACTATTAGCGACAATTTTTTATTAATAGCGACAGCTTTTGGCTGCTGCTAATAGTCTTGTTTTTTGTAGTGCCATCATCTAATTTAAAAAATGCATGGGCACAAATAAAGGTACCCATCTCTCATCCTGATTTTTGACACCGCAGATCTAGAGATCGTTGTTCCAAATTAAAAAATTTCATTAATTTTGGCTAAATCTTGTTAAATTCGTGGAAATTAGTGAAATTTTTGCAATTTCGGAGAAATCACCAAAATTTCGTCCGACTCCTATTTCAAGGAATTTCGGAGAATTTTGTTGAAATTTGTCTCTATCAGTTGCGCTCCGGCTAGATGCTTGCACCCGTCTTAGAGATGGTGTTAGCTAGGTACCATCCCGTCCATAGCACAGAGCACGGACAAGTGATGCAGACTTGAGACCACAATGATGTTGTGGTCGGGCACCTACTACGCGTAAATTGTACACTTGCTTAAACCTCGAGATCTGTACTAGTCGCTCAATCAAAAAGATATCGTGGTGGCTGAAAATTATTCTCATTTTTTTGAAAGCTTTCTAGATCATGTAATTTATGTATGCAGCTGGCGTGGTGTGACGTGACTGGATATATCCACCTGTCTTAAATGAACCCACTACCCATGCAGCCAATTGCGTCATGCGGGATGCACCTGTGTCTCCAAAAAATTTGTCCTCCCTTAAGCACTGTCCTTTAACCTTTACCTGCCCATGCATCAAGAAGAGTTGACTTGCCACAATCAGAAGGACCCATGATGGCTAAAACCTAGCCGGCCTGGCCATAGCCGGTGAACCCTTGAAGGATTGAATTGACGCTCCCACGACCGTTGGATGCATTCACCCACAGATTGTCCCAGGTCAAGAAGATGCCGTTATCGTCCGATCCGACGACCGGGCAGGCAACATTTTTCACCTCCTCCTGTTTGGGGAAACTCTGTGGTTCGAACTCGACTGAGTTGTCCATCTCCTAGTTGACTCGTGGAGAAGGTGCTATATCGAAAACTTTGATTGGAGGTGAAGACTGAGAGAACTGAGGAGTTGAAGGGGGGGGGGAGCTGTAACTGGGAAGAACTTCTCCATGCTCTATATATGATTCATCTACATCTTCTTAGACAAAGCTATCCATTTTAATGGAGAGTATTGTGCCCCATTTTTTGGGGTTCATGGCAAGGTGACCTTTTTGGGCTTGGGTTTGGTGTCCATCTTGGGATTTGTGAGAGAGAGAGAGAGAGATTTGTGTGTGCAGAAATGCTTGCAGAGAGCACGTATTTAAAGAAAGGCAAGGACGTAAGGTGGGTAGTTTGTTACAAAAAATCAAAAACTTATTAGACGTGTGTGCGAAACGAAGAAGGTAACGATTTTTTTCATCCTCGGCGATTTCTTGGGAGGCAATAGATTTTTGTGTCCACCTCGTGTCAAAACCGTTGGATTTAGTGAGATGGTTTGTGTTCAGATCAAACCGTGTGGACCACATGATCTTTGCTTTTGACGTTTGAACTCATTGATTCTGAGGGGATTTTATAAAGAGCATACTACTTTGATCAGTGTTATGTTAAAGTCAGATTTTATGCAGAAAAAGTATCAATTGGCTGCAAGTGTGTTAGGGCTTAATTGATAAATGCCGGTGCAGCCAGTCAAGTCACACCACGTCAGTCCACGCTTGTATATATATATATATATATATATATATATATATATATATATATATATATATATATTTATTTTGAGATAAAAACTTTTATTCTTTTCATTTGAAATAGAGAACAATTATACAATTCAAAGAGTAATAGTTACAATAATTAGCATTAAAATACATTGAATGATATTCAAAACCCATCTAATAACGACACAGAAGTCAGGAACCTTCAAAGTAAGATAAAAATTTGAGAATCCACTACCATCTTAAAGATCAGTCGGTAATCGACACCAAAGATTCATCCGAAGAGACACTACTACCATCGACAAACTCACAATCCATAAAAACTCTCACCATGTTAGAAACAGAAGCAACAATCGACCAAAAGCTTCACACATCGCTTCAACCGAAACTTTTAAATAATGTCTTATGACGTAGATATAATATATGTGTTCGCGTAATAACGAAGCCATCAATACGTCGTAAAACTTGTGACCAAAATCGTTTCAGAAACAAATATGAATTGCAAAATTCTTTGGTTGCAAAACCAGGTATCTATAGTACAAATCAGACCAAACCAAGTTACAAACTTGGTTGGCTAACAGAGACTAATAAAGGCAACTATGAATTGGTTCACTGGTTACCAATTCGTACCTAACATCAATTTTAGCACGTGACAAGCTTGGTTTTTTTTCCTATTAATTTTTATTTTTTATCAGCCAACCTTGGTTAATTTTCAACCCGGTACCTAAGGCTATCAACGGTACGGGTCAACCCAATACCTGACCTGCCTGACCCAAATTTTTTATATCGGACTCATAAATTTGACTCGTTGGGCTGTAATGGCAAAAAATTGGGACATACAAGATTTGTATTGTGGCACGTGATTAAAAAGAAAGACGTTGCTATTTGTGCCTACGCAATCTCTAAGGCACCTACACTCAGGAGCCCCTTAAAACCCATTGGTTCCTCTGAATCAGACGATGGAGGTATTTTTTCACTCCAATCTTTTACATAATGAATTTTGAGACTATGAATGTACCATCAGATAGTTTGTTTATTATTTCATTTCCAGTGGTACAGATCCTCAAACATAGAGAGCGACTACTTGCACATGAGATGAGATTCCTCATGGCACACAACACACTAAAACATGAATTTTTTGGAGATCTATACTATGTGGAGTAAAAAACAGACCGTTTGATGACACGTTCATGGTCTCAAGATCCATCGTGTGGAGGGTTGGGGTGAAAAACAATCTAGATGGTCTAATTCGACGAGTCAACGGGTTTCAAACGTAGGCACCTATTGTGTGGACGCGAACAAAGCTACCATTGTTATTTTTGGAATTTGTACTACGCGGAACACCATCTAAGCCATCTGATTTGAAGATCATGATGTAAAGATCTTTGAGGTCAAAGATTAGCACGAAACCCAATCTCTATTATCTGATTTTTCGACATCGAAACCATGCCAACGAAATCATCCGTATCGGTATTGGTCGAGTTTTGATACCATGCCGACGAGTGTCCCTGTTTTCAAGGTTAGTAGTTGTCCGACGAACACCCAAAATCTGACTTTCAAAGTTAAGTAGGCATATGCTTCATTATTCCTACATCAAATTTTTTTCTAATTTTTGCGAGACCTAAACCATTGGATTTATAATTTCAACGGTAAAAATTTTCTTGAATAACCAACGGAAGATATCAAAGGAAGATATCAAAATCGGTATTGGTCTCAAGTATTAATTTGCCCAAAACTGAGCCGACTCGGTTGAAACATATTGGCCTATTTAAATAAAGAAAAAAATAAAAAGAAGAAAAAGTCCATGTCTCGGCGCTCGAGTTGGGATACCAATACGTATTAGGCCGATGCGTATCGATTTGCCTAGAACCCGATATGGATCGGTTTCGGCCCCAATTCAAAGCCATTGGAGTCCCCCCAATGGGGAATACGAAGCAGCGGCCTGCCCTATAAAATCTTTGAGGAAATTGAGTCAACTTAAAATATTAGTCATATCCAATTAATACATATCCATATCCGCCAATATCTATCGGATTATGCCCTCTATGATACCGATATAGACTCCATTTCTGTATAGGGTCAAATATCGGGTTAAACAAGTCTATGGACCATATTGGGTCAAATCATATCATATCGGCCCAGGGTCAAATATCGGGTTAAACAAGTCTATGGACCATATTGGGTCAAATCATATCATATCGGCCAAAATGTATTGAATATGAATCGCAGAAAAAAAAAATAAAATAAAATAATTATATATATATATATATATATATAGATAATAATTATTTTAATATAAAAAAGGGTGCTTAAATATAAATTGGTTTGGCCAATACATGTCCGATATATCGAATATGTATTAGCCAAACACCTAGCTGATATGCCAATATAAATTGGACTTTAAATCCCTGCCGCCACTTGGGATGCACAGGTAGGGATGCAAGCTTTGAACCAAACAACGAAACTGAATCGGAAACCGAGGGTCTCGAATCGGACTGAACCACACCGAAAATTGACTGAAAAACAACCAAACTAAACCCCTATTCAGCTCGGTTTTAGTTTAGGGTGGCAAAAACCAAAAATCGTGAGGGTTGGATGAGTAAACCGAAAAAATATATTAAAAAAATAAAAAAAGTAGGTAAAATACCTACACCGAATTGAATCGGTTTCCTTGTCGGTTTCGGAAAAAAAAAAAAGCGAGCAGAACCGAATGATTCAATTTGGTTTCGATTTGTGCTGTACGAACCGAAAACTGAAAAAATGGGGTTCAGTTCGGTTCAGTATGTTGGAATTTTTTAATAGAAACTAAAATTCTTATTTTGTGTGGCCCACACACACTAGGATTTTATAAAATCCTAGATTGCAGTTACTTGAAATAATAAAGGGCATTATTGAGAATTGAAGGAAACTTCAAGGTTTCTTGATTTACATGTGATTCTTATTCCTATTATGATACCTTGATGAACGGTATTCTAGGCAGGGCATGACTCTTCATGCTATATATATTGGTGGGCGTCCCTCGCTCACTACACACAAGCCTTTTGGCATCTTCCCATAAAGAGAGTGTAGCAAGAGAGGCGGGTAGAGCCACCTTCTTCTTCTTTGTAGGAAAGGCCTCGGGATTAATATCTCGGATTAAAACTTAAGTGATGGCCACGATCTTTGCAATAATGTACGCACATAAATATTTTAATATGTGATTATTGATTTATTGTTTTGATTGATTATGCACATAGATCCTAGGGCAATTATATTTTGAGTGGTCGGATCGATAGATTCAACAAGTGGTATCAGAGCAAGGTTGGCTTATAATTGATCGAAACAATGAGTAGTAGGAAGACAAGTTCGACTTTATCGATTGAAATATTGAAATATACTTGGGCTTTATACACTTTGTAACCCTCGAGAGAAGACAGTCGTTTTCTTGTTTTTTTATATTTGTTATATCTTCATTCTTCATTGTCACAAAGGCATATACCATTTAAGTGGTATGGATGGGTTTGTGCGTGTTTGAACATATAGAGGGTGGATAAGGACGCGGATTTTTGGATCCCGTGTTAAACGAATACACGTAGGATATATGTGTGCAATCTTTTCTCTCTTCCTATTTATTCTTTTATTTTATGGGGAAGAAAACAACTCTATTGGTTTATGCTATTTTGGAAAAGGACAAAGGTATTTATTTTTTATTTGTTTAAATATATAAATATAAGTATTTTGTCTCATATGACTTTTGTCTTATAAGTTTGATGTAAAAGGGTATCTTTTATTATTAAAGTCTCCGATTTCTCTCCATATATAAATAATAAGTATTTTGGATAGAAAATATTTAGTGTTTTGAAGAGCACTATGTATAGTACTTGTTAAGATAAAACAGTTAATTTTGATGTCCATGTCTTTGAGACATGTGCAACTTAGATTTTATCCTGGAGAAAGAATTGTTGTAATCAGTGAATTATTGCACACTGCACTTTATAATTTTGGTGGGACAAGGCTATGGCATTACTTGAAACTCATATGGTTGAGTTATCTTATGTATCAAATTATTTTACTAATTCTCATAAGCGTACTTCAAACTTTAATTTAGATTTGTGTAAATTTTATAGACTTTTGTATCTAGCTTATGCTTGTAAATATATAAATGGTTTTGAAAATTCTTAGTATTTGGGCCTGACCCAAATTTTATTTGGCTATAATTTTACTGATCTCAAAGCATTTAATCAAGGATTCTTGGGGCACTTTCGAAATTTTGAAACCTTACTCCAATAAAGACATGTTGTTGTCTTAAAGGGATTGGTGATCTTAAATTTTTGAACCTTTTGCTTGGAGGCTTATAATGGTATGAATTTTTTAGTGTTTTGGCCCCATCTCTAGGCTCAAATTGGACTTGAGTTTGAGCTTATTATATAGGACTCAATTTAGCCCCATTAAAAAGGTTTTCTTGGTTTTGGTGTATTGGCTCTTTTCCAAGTTCGATTTTGACTCATTAGTAGTCAAGTTCGACCTAGTCGTTGAGGTTTATGCTTTGAACTTATTATTGACAATAATTAATGGTCATTGAGTTGTTATGGCCTAAATCTGCTTATGGGTTATGGGCCTTATAATGGTGTATGCTTTCTTAGTGGATCAAGTTTTGTTTTGGGCTTGATTATTGGAAAGAATATGTTTGTGGGCTTGTAATAATTTGAACCTTATGATTGTGGGCTTATAATGATTTGTTTTTCTTGAGTCTTGTTTAGGTCCATTAGAAAACTTATTTATTTTTTAAGCATATTGGTCTATTTTAAGTTTGATTTTAACTTTTGAGTAGTTGATTTCTATTTATTCGTCGAGCCTAATTCATTGGACTTAGTATCAAAAATAATTAATGTATTATACGGTGACCCTAATGATGTGTCTGGTGTATTTTTATTGCATGTGCTTTTGGATCATGGGATTAATCCTATGGCCTAAGTATATGTGTGTTCAAGCTTATAGGTCTATGACCTAAATTTTATCATTATAAATTTATTTAAAATATTATTTTTGTGGCACTTTTGACTATCTGTAAGTTACATACATACACGTTACGGTGAGTTGGTTAAACTCTTGAGACTAGGCATATCGAGTCTAGGTCTTTCCAATGAGGTTCAGGAATACCGCTAAAGTGGTCGTTCGAGAGACTATAATTGAAGTAGGGTTTGATCTGTCCAAAGGTGATCATTCTATGGAGGTTGTTGTTTCTTGAATCTTGAGGTTTTATCTCATTAAGATCACCTTGTGCACTAATTTGCATGAAATTATTGATTCTGCTCAAAGGTGATTCATTAATTTCGCTAAATTGGGTGAGTAGAATAGTCGTAAGTGTAAAGGAGAGAGAATAATAATTCTCTTTTCCAAAAGTAGTGAATCATCAGGATCAAATCAGAAACATAAGCGATTAGGTCTACGCGCATTTTTTCTGCGCCCTGGGGAAGAGAATAGGATGTATACTCAGTCTCTACTCAAAGGTGATGTTGGATGTTGCACATTATCTATACCCAAAGAATAAAATATTTGCACATGATAAAACACTCTAATCAATTCGTACATACCTCTAATACGAATTGTTTTGTCCTTGGTGGATATTAATGACTTATAGTAATTTTGGAGTCCTTTGTGGACATTAGTCTTTTAGACTTTTTGGTGACATGTTATCATGTCTATATCCTTTGTAGATATTAATGACTTAATTATTTTGGAGTCCTTTATGGACATTAGTCTTTTAGACTTTTTTGGTGACATATTATCATGTCTATATCCTTGGTGGATTCTATGGTTGGTGACATAATTTTGTGATGTAACTTTTAATATTAAATAGTAGATATATCGATAGGGCTATTTGTTAAAAGAATATATTTGTAAATCATTATAGACTGGGAATCTCCGTTTATATTTTATCATAATTTATTATGAAAATTTTCCTTTAAAATTGACAATATATTTTAAACATGAGTTATTATTTAATAATTATATCGTTCTATTATTACATCACGATTCTTATCGTAAGGGATTGGTAAAGTATTAAACTTTGCATTTTGAGTGGGAGTTCTCTCACTTCTAAACTGCAGTTATTATTAATGCATCTTAAAATCTGTCTTATATATAAATGTATATTTTGGGTGGAGTTTTCAACAAAATCAGGTCAAATTTTTTTATGATTATATTTTATGTGGAGTATTCCACAAATTGAGGGTGAAATTTTTCACAATTTGAGTGGCACACTTTGGTGAGTGAGCCAATAAAAAAATCCTATTTTGGATGGAGTATTTCACAAATTGATGGTGAAGTTTTTTCACAATTTGGGTGGCACACCTTGGTGAGTGAGCCAATAGAAAAATTATATTTTTTAGGTGGAGTTTTTCATAAATTGAAGATGAAGTATTTTACAATTTTGAGTGACACACCTTGGTGAGTGAGCCAATAAGGTTTTACCTTAATTTTGTCTGAGTATTGGTACTCTTTTGAATTTGCTCAGAGTTAAACGTGATTAGACACCACGTTAATAACTTCTTGTTCCGAGGATCAGGTGAAGTATTTCACAAGCAAGAGTTTCCTGGATGTCAGAACAACATATCACGAGTATGGAGTGAGACATCATGGATTTGCACATTTTGGTTGTACATTTAGTTTACATGTTAAATTAGTTATCATCTTTCAAATTTATTGTTAATTATAGTTTTGTAACCATAGAACTGTCGTAGTATCGATTTCAGAAAATAGTATATTATGTGCATTCATGATCTATTTCTATATTTTCATTAAATTTGGGTGATTTTGGGAATGCCTAAATTATTTCAAACAACGTTTTGTTTTTAGAGTGCACTCGTTTTAGTTGTCTAATCCAGTGGGAGTCGTTTTAAAAATCATAACCCGTGTGTGGACCAAGTGGGAGATTGTTAGAATTTTTTAATGAAAACTAAAATTCTTATTTTGTATGGCCCACACACACTAGGATTTTATAAAATCCTAGATTGCAGAGGTTTCCTGATTTACATGTGATTCTTATTCCTATTAGAATACTTTGATGGACGGTATTTTAGGCAAGACATGACTCTTCATACTATATATATTAGTGGACGTCGTCCGCTTACTACACACAAATCTTTTGACATCTTCCCATAAAAAAAGTGTAGCAAAAGAGGCGAGTAGAGCCACCTTCTTCTTCTTTGTAGGAAAGGCTTCAGGATTAATATGTCGAATTAAAGCTAAAGCGATAGTCATGATCTTTGCAATAAAGTACGCACATAAATATTTTAATATGTAATTATTGATTTATTGTTTTGATTGATTATGCGTCTAGATCTTAGAGCAATTATATTTTAGATGGTCCGATCGATAAATCCAACAAGGTACACCGAACTTGCACCGTTGTACACTTTTCTTCAATTGAGTTGTCCAAAGGGCATATTTTGCAGATGTAATTAACTTAGCCCAAACATTATGTGGTCGATACATATACGCTGTCTAGTTGAACAGTACCTAACAAATAAAATTTTTAATAGTATTTTGTCTATTATATACAATGGTGTGTCGGATATTTGAGATAGAGATAGAGATAGAGTAACAGAATGTAAGTGGGATGCATTAAGAAAAAGGTAAAAAAAAATGTGAATCAACCCATATAGATTGTGTATACAATCGGCATCGATATCGATTGTGTATACAATCGGCATCGATATCGATTGTGTATACAATCAGCATCGACTCCATATAGAGTCGATATCGGCTCCATACACAATCGATATCGATTGCAAATACAATTGGCATCGACTCCATACACAATCGATATCGATTGTATACACAATCGTCATCGACTCTATATGGAGTCGATGCCGATTGTATTTGCAATTGATATGGATTGTGTATGGAGCCGATGACGAAATGCAGAGCCTTCTTCTTCTAAGAGATACTACATCACTAAATAACACTAATAAACTAAAAATGGGGTTAAGTAGGATACCTCTCGTCGCAAGGACAAAGTTCAGGGTCTTTTTGTCACAATGAAGAAATGCAGGGCCTTCTTCTTCCAAGCCTCTGTTTTCTTCTTCGAAATAGCAGATCGGAGCAGATCAGACTAAGTAAGGACACTCCGTCTAGGGTTTTACACCTCTCACTTTTTTGCAGGATAAAATGAGGAAGAAGACGATGCTTTGTTGGTTAAAGAAGGTCATAGAAGGGGGTAATTTGGATCTTTTACTCTCCTTAGGGTCGGCTAGGCTTGGAGCTGATTTGTCTGGGTAAAAGTGAAACTATAGGGCTTCTGACGTAAAAGGCGTACCTGACAGGGCCGGTCAGGTAAATTTCCCTTGAGGAAATTGAGTCAACTTAAAATATTAGTCATTTCCAATTAATACATATCCATATCCGCCAATATCTATTGGATTATGCCCTCTATGATACCGATATAGACTCCAATTCTGTATAGGGTCAAATATTGGGTTAAACAAGTCTATGGACCATATTGGGTCAAATCATATCATATCAGCCAAAATGTATTGAATATGAATCGCAGAAAAAAAAATAAAAATAAAATAATTATATATATATATATATATATATATATATATATATATATATATATAGATATAGATAATAATTATTTTAATGTAAAAAAGGGTGCTTAAATATAAATTGGTTTGGCCAATACATGTCCGATATATCGAATATGTATTAGCCAAACACCTAGCTGATATGCCAATATAAATTGGACTTTAAATCCCTGCCGCCACTTGGGATGCACAGGTAGGGATGCAAGCTTTGAACCAAACAACGAAACTGAATCGGAAACCGAGGGTCTCGAATCGGACTGAACCACACCGAAAATTGACTGAAAAACAACCAAACTAAACCCCTATTCAGCTCGGTTTTAGTTTAGGGTGGCAAAAACCAAAAATCGTGAGGGTTGGATGAGTAAACCGAAAAAATATATTAAAAAAATAATAAAAGTAGGTAAAATACCTACACCGAATTGAATCTGTTTCCTTGTCGGTTTTGGAAAAAAAAAAAAGCGAGCAGAATCGAATGATTCAATTCGGTTTCGATTTGTGCTGTACGAACCGAAAACTGAAAAAATGGGGTTCAGTTCGGTTCAGTATGTTGGAATTTTTTAATGGAAACTAAAATTCTTATTTTGTGTGGCCCACACACACTAGGATTTTATAAAATCCTAGATTGCAGTTACTTGAAATAATAAAGGGCATTATTGAGAATTGAAGGAAACTTCAAGGTTTCTTGATTTACATGTGATTCTTATTCCTATTATGATACCTTGATGAACGGTATTCTAGGCAGGGCATGACTCTTCATGCTATATATATTGGTGGGCGTCCCTCGCTCACTACACACAAGCCTTTTGGCATCTTCCCATAAAGAGAGTGTAGCAAGAGAGGCGGGTAGAGCCACCTTCTTCTTCTTTGTAGGAAAGGCCTCGGGATTAATATATCGGATTAAAGCTTAAGTGATGGCCACGATATTTGCAAAAATATACGCACATAAATATTTTAATATGTGATTATTGATTTATTGTTTTGATTGATTATGCACATAGATCCTAGGGCAATTATATTTTGAGTGGTCGGATCGATAGATCCAACAAGTGGTATCAGAGCAAGGTTGGCTCATAATTGATCGAAACAATGAGTAGTAGGAAGACAAGTTCGACTTTATCGATTGAAATATTGAAATATACTTGGGCTTTATACACTTTGTAACCCTCGAGAGAAGACAGTCGTTTTCTTGTTTTTTTATATTTGTTATATCTTCATTCTTCATTGTCACAAAGGCATATACCATTTAAGTGGTATGGATGGGTTTGTGCGTGTTTGAACATATAGAGGGTGGATAAGGACGTGGATTTTTGGATCCCATGTTAAACGAATACACGTAGGATATATGTGTGCAATCTTTTCTCTCTTTCTATTTATTCTGTTATTTTATGGGGAAGAAAACAACTCTATTGGTTTATGCTATTTTGGAAAAGGACAAAGGTATTTATTTTTTATTTGTTTAAATATATAAATATAAGTATTTTGTCTCATATGACTTTTTTCTTATAAGTTTGATGTAAAAGGGTATCTTTTATTATTAAAGTCTCCGATTTCTCTCCATATATAAATAATAAGTATTTTGGAAAGAAAATATTTAGTGTTTTGAAGAGCACTATGTATAGTACTTGTTAAGATAAAACAGTTAATTTTGATGTCCATGTCCTTGAGACTTGTGTAACTTAGATTTTATCCTGGAGAAAGAATTGTTGTAATAAGTGAATTATTGCACACTGCACTTTATAATTTTGGTGGGACAAGGCTATGGCATTACTTGAAACTCATATGGTTGAGTTACCTTATGTATCAAATTATTTTACTAATTCTCATAAGCGTGCTTCAAACTTTAATTTAGATTTGTGTAAATTTTATAGACTTTTGTATCTAGCTTATGCTTGTAAATATATAAATGGTTTTGAAAATTCTTAGTATTTGGGCCTGACCCAAATTTTATTTGGCTATAATTTTACGGATCTCAAAGCATTTAATCAAGGATTCTTGGGGCACTTTCGAAATTTTGAAACCTTACTCCAATAAAGACATGTTGTTGTCTTAAAGGGATTGGTGATCTTAAATTTTTGAACCTTTTGCTTGGAGGCTTATAATGGTATGAATTTTTTAGTGTTTTGGCCCCATCTCTAGGCTCAAATTGGACTTGAGTTTGAGCTTATTATATAGGACTCAATTTAGCCCCATTAAAAAGGTTTTCTTGGTTTTGGTGTATTGGCTCTTTTTCAAGTTTGATTTTGACTCATTAGTAGTCAAGTTCGACCTAGTCGTTGAGGTTTATGCTTTGAACTTATTATTGACAATAATTAATGGTCATTGAGTTGTTATGGCCTAAATCTTCTTATGGGTTATGGGCCTTATAATGGTGTATGCTTTCTTAGTGGATCAAGTTTTGTTTTGGGCTTGATTATTGGAAAGAATATGTTTGTGGGCTTGTAATAATTTGGACCTTATGATTGTGGGCTTATAATGGTTTGTTTTTCTTGAGTCTTGTTTAGGCCCATTAGAAAACTTATTTATTTTTTAAGCATATTGGTCTATTTTAAGTTTGATTTTAACTTTTGAGTAGTTGATTTCTATTTATTCGTCGAGCCTAATTCATTGGACTTAGTATCGAAAATAATTAATGTATTATACGGTGACCCTAATGATGTGTCCTGTGTATTTTTATTGCATGTGCTTTTGGATCATGGGATTAATCCTATGGCCTAAGTATATGTGTGTTCAAGCTTATAGGTCTATGACCTAAATTTTATCATTATAAATTTATTTAAAATATTATTTTTGTGGCACTTTTGACTATCTGTAAGTTACATACATACACGTTACGGTGAGTTGGTTAAACTCTTGAGACTAGGCATATCGAGTCTAGGTCTTTCCAATGAGGTTCAGGAATACCGCTAAAGTAGTCGTTCGAGAAACTATAATTGAAGTAGGATTTGATCTGTCCAAAGGTGATCATTCTATGGAGGTTGTTGTTTCTTGAATCTTGAGGTTTTATCTCATTAAGATCACCTTGTGTACTAATTTGCATGAAATTATTGATTCTGCCTAAAGGTGATTCATTAATTTCGCTAAATTGGGTGAGTAGAATAGTCGTAAATGTAAAGGAGAGAGAATAATAATTCTCTTTTCCAAAGGTAGTGAATCATCAGGATCAAACCAGAAACATAAGCGATTAGGTCTACGCGCATTTTTTCTGCGCCCTGGGGAAGAGAATAGGATGTATACTCAGTCTCTACTCAAAGGTGATATTGGATGTTGCACATTATCTATACCCAAAGAATGAAATATTTGCACATGATAAAACACTCTAATCAATTTGTACATACCTCTAATACGAATTGTTTTGTCCTTGGTGGATATTAATGACTTATAGTCATTTTGGAGTCCTTTGTGGACATTAGTCTTTTAGACTTTTTGGTGACATGTTATCATGTTTATATCCTTTGTAGATATTAATGACTTAATTATTTTGGAGTCCTTTATGGACATTAGTCTTTTAGACTTTTTTGGTGACATATTATCATGTCTATATCCTTGGTGGATTCTATGGCTAGTGACATAATTTTGTGATGTAACTTTTAATATTAAATAGTAGATATATCGATAGGGCTATTTGTTAAAAGAATATATTTGTAAATCATTATGGACTGGGAATCTCCGTTTATATTTTATCATAATTTATTATGAAAATTTTCCTTTAAAATTGACAATATATTTTAAACATGAGTTATTATTTAATAATTATATCGTTCTATTATTACACCACGATTCTTATCGTAAGGGATTGGTAAAGTATTAAACTTTGCATTTTGAGTGGGAGTTCTCTCACTTCTAAACTACAGTTATTATTAATGCATCTTAAAATCTGTCTTATATATAAATGTATATTTTGGGTGGAGTTTTCAACAAAATCAGATAGAATTTTTCTATGATTATATTTTATGTGGAGTATTCCACAAATTGAGGGTGAAATTTTTCACAATTTGAGTGGCACACCTTGGTGAGTGAGCCAATAAAAAAAATCCTATTTTGGATGGAGTATTTCATAAATTGATGGTGAAGTTTTTTCACAATTTGGGTGGCACACCTTGGTGAGTGAGCCAATAGAAAAATTATATTTTTTAGGTGGAGTTTTTCACAAATTGAAGATGAAGTATTTTACAATTTTGAGTGACACACCTTGGTGAGTGAGCCAATAAGGTTTTACCTTAATTTTGTCTGAGTATTGGTACTCTTTTGAATTTGCTCAGAGTTAAACGTGATTAGACACCACGTTAATAACTTCTTGTTCCGAGGATCAGGTGAAGTATTTCACAAGCAAGAGTTTTCTGGATGTCATAACAACATATCACGAGTATGGAGTGAGACATCATGAATTTGCACATTTTGGTTGTACATTTAGTTTACATGTTAAATTAGTTATCATCTTTCAAATTTATTGTTAATTATAGTTTTGTAACCATAGAACCAGTATTTTAAAAATAGTATATTATGTGCATTCATGATCTATTTTTATATTTTCATTAAATTTGGGTGATTTTGGGAATGCCTAAATTATTTCAAACGTTTTGTTTTTAGAGTGCACTCGTTTTAGTTGTCTAATCTAGTGGGAGTCGTTTTAAAAATCATAACCTGTGTGCGGACCAAGTGGGAGATTGTTAGAATTTTTTAATGAAAACTAAAATTCTTATTTTGTGTGGCCCACACACACTAGGATTTTATAAAATCCTAGATTGCAGAGGTTTCCTGATTTACATGTGATTCTTATTCCTATTAGAATACTTTGATGGACGGTATTCTAAGCAAGACATGACTCTTCATACTATATATATTAGTGAACGTCGTCCGCTTACTACACACAAACCTTTTGACATCTTCCCATAAAAAAAGTGTAGTAAAAGAGGCGAGTAGAGCCACCTTCTTCTTCTTTGTAGGAAAGGCTTCGGGATTAATATATCGAATTAAAGCTAAAGCGATAGTCATGATCTTTGCAATAAGGTACGCACATAAATATTTTAATATGTAATTATTGATTTATTGTTTTGATTGATTATGCGTCTAGATCTTAGAGCAATTATATTTTAGATGGTCCGATCGATAAATCCAACAAGGTACACCGAACTTGCACCGTTGTACACTTTTCTTCAATTGAGTTGTCCAAAGGGCATGTTTTGCAGATGTAATTAACTTAGCCCAAACATTATGTGGTCGATACATATACGCTGTCTAGTTGAACAATACCTAACAAATAAAATTTTTAATAGTATTTTGTCTATTATATACAATGGTGTGTCGGATATCTAGGATTATAACTAACTCATATATATATATATATATATATATATATATATATATAGAGAGAGAGAGAGATAGAGATAGAGATAGAGATAGAGTAACGGAATGTAAGTGGGATGCATTAAGAAAAAGGTAAAAAAAAAAGTGAATCAACCCCACTATCCCCGCTAAAGAATCATGAATCTCGCAGTATCGTAAGATTGAAGCGACTAAGGCTTGAGCTTGTGGCACAATAAAAGGTTGACAATATATTTATTTATTTGACAAAATTGCAACCTTAAAGTCACATACCTATTAGAAAAAGAGAGATTATAGACTGAAGCTATTAATATATTTTCTCACATTATTATTATCTCATCTGTGATTGGTCTAATTTGTTCAAGTAACGGTCCATCATTAAAATATAGCCCAAACAAATATCCGTATAAGTGGATATGAATCATCAGATTGATGAACTCTAATATCAATTATTGAAATTAAGAACACGGTTTGATATTATAGTCAATAGATCGGATGATTTAAATCTCCTTAAAAGGCCATTTTTCATTCTATTATATTCAATCTATATTTTATATATATATATATATATATATATATATATATATATATATATATATATATATATATATATAACACTAATGGAACGCACGTCCGATGCATGTGAACAGAACCCCCACCCCAACCTCCACCTTCCCCTCCCAAAGCACAAATGTATCACACAGTAGGGTAAGATTGAAGCGATTCGAGTCCAATTTACCTTTGAACAAGAAAAAAGATAAAAGGTATTAATCTACAATACCATGAATGATTAAATACTCATTTAACCCTAGACATTCATGGACAGCGGGATTTGGGTGCCAAGTCGCACCTAATTATTCGAAGATTAAGTGCTAAGGCAACATGCTAACAAGGTAGATCAGGTTCATTCCGTATAAAAATTAATTTTAAAATGCATTGCAAAATGTGGTAAAAGTTAGAAAAATATAATCCATTGGTTAAGGCACGAGGTCAAAATTTGATTACATTTTTAAGGGGGAAAAAGTCATAAAAATGAATTTCTTTTTTAGGTCACGTGCCTATAGTGATCGGCACTAGTTTAGTGTTCAAATGCTACACCTTTAAAGCAGCTACTCTTATTAGACATTGATAAAGAAAGTAGTGATCAAAATCTCATTTTTTACCAAAAAAATGCATTTTTTTTTTTAAATGAAAAAAAAAAAATTGTGAAAAATGTCATTTACAAAAAACACATTTTAAACCCATTTTTCCATAAAAATAGATTTTTTTTTTCCGTTTAATTCACATTCAAAATCTGCTAATGGTCACAACATATATATATATATATATATATATATATATATATATATATATATATATATATATATATATATATATATATATATTAATAATAATTAAAATTTTAATTTATGAAATTTTCCTTCCTTTTTTTTTTTTCAAAATTACCAAAATTTACCAATTTTTCTGTATATTTCGGAAGCCGTTTTATTTCTGTACCTAAACTATCACTAGGATAATGAGTATGCCTGCAACGTCAACTTGGCATTATCATGCAGTTTCCATCATGGTTCAAAATTTCGGCTCAAACGCATCAGTTTCAGTGGCTCCCGAAACAAAAACAACAAATTTTCGGTATCGGTTTGATTTCAGTATATTATCGGTCAGGTGATATTTGGCTTCTTTGGTAATATGAATTTAAAAAGAAAAAAAAAGTGCACCAAATTTTTAAAATTTCGGTCAAAATTTTAGTTTCAAGCTGCACGAAACGAGTACAAAAATTTTGATCCTTGGCTTCCGTTCTATCTACTTCTCCAAACACTAAAACCGTCAACCTTGATTGCCCTCATATGAACGTCATTAGACTAAATTCTTAGGCCCTTCGCACTTCATTTGCCTGCAACCTCACCTTTTCAAATAAACATGAATAAAAAAAGGGACTTATACCAACTCAAAATATTAGTCACCTATAAATCTGACGATGAAGATCGTTTTTCGTCCCAATATTTCACACAATTTATGTAATAGTCCTACATTGGATAGAGAAAAATCTTGACCTTAGGCTATATGTGATTGCGGACGTTACATGTCATGACGTGTTTTGGGTAGGGATTGAAGCCCATGCCAGAAACAAAATTGGGGTAGGGATCTAAGCCCAGAACCGGATAATATTGTGGCATGTGGGTCTGGGCCTTTACAGAATGGTATCAGAGCCAAGGACGACTCTTCTATAAGGTGAGGGATTGTAATAGTCTCATATCGGATAGGGAAAAGTCATGACCTTTGGCTATATGTGATTGCGGACGCTACATGTCATGACATGTTTTGAGTGGGGATTGAAGCCCATGCCAGAAGCAAAATCGGGACAGGGACCTAAGCCCATAACCGAACAATATTGTGGTATGTGGGTCTGGGCCTTCACAGAATGTAACATCCCAAAAAATTTGGCCTTTGAACAGTATGCCTCGATGTACGTGCCCGACTTGTCACATACCCGATATTATGAAATTACTTAAATAAATTATTTAGGCTAGGTATTAAGTGAAAAAAAATGTTGATTTAGATTATGTGTAGGTCATTAGATGGTTTTGTGTACACCAAGCTTCGGTGTATTAGCTCTACATCGAACCCGATTGATAAGTGGTTTGAGGTGGACAAACCTTATACCGAATTAATAGGTCATTTTATTGTAGATAACACCCTAAATAAGTATATCCGTTTCACTTAGAATATAGTTATTTGAATAAGAACTAATACCCAAGGATAAGTGTATATGCTTTACATAAGAATCATCGCCCTTTTTATATAAAGTCAAAAGCTTCCTTTGGAAGCTACAATCGGTTGTAAAATTTGGAGGGTTTGGGGTTTTTTTAGAGAGCTTAGAGAGAGAAAGAGAAGAGGAAGGAGCAAACCCTTGGGTTTCAATCGATTTTTCCTTGTTTTCTTCTTCTTCTTCTTTGATCAATTACCACAAGGGAATCCCAATTGGGCACGGCTGCGATCAAATGGCTTGAGAAAGCCTTCTTTTGACTCGGAAACCCTAGCTTGAGCGTGAGCATTATCGAGGAATCGATCATTTTAAGGTGAGAAAATTTTATGTTAAGTTGTGATTTGTATGTAGATTAGTCTTTGGCTAGCATGTGGGTGAAACATTAGAAGAATATGGGTTAGATTTGAAGAAAAAATGAGTTGGGGAAGTTAAAACCCGAGTTTGGGTGAAATCTGATGAAACCGTTCGATCGAAATTAGTAACCGATTGAACGATTTCGTCAAGAGTGAAATCTGAAGGTTTTTGGTCAGTTTGAAAACCGTTCGAACGAAATTAGTAATCGTTTGATCGGTTTGAAATTGTTCAATCGATTTTGACTGTGCTTGCTAATACTCTCTTGGTATTTTCACCATAACTTTTTACTACAAACTCCGATTAATGTAATTCTTATGACGTTGGAAAGAGGACATCGGGATCTACAACTTTTATGTTTTGAACGATACATAAATCTAAAGTTTTAAAGGTCAAAATTTGAGAGGAAAGTTGCGTCAAGCTCTAAGTTAGCACAAACTTGTCCATTTTCGCTTCATTTTGATAAAACACTTATATATGTCTAAGTTATTAGTAATAAGAGTTGATCCTTGATACATATCATCACATGTTTGTGATATAGATTAAGGGTGAGAATCTATTGATAGGGTTTAGCTTGGCTTAGCGTAACTTCAAGGTTAAGGTGGGGAAATTCCAATATACGATTGCATTTTTATTTGATTTCATAGATGCTTGATATAATCGAATGAAATGTGATTTGAATTTTAAAATCCGAATCCTGTTAGTTTTGAATATGATTTTTGAGCTTTGACTTTTGAACTCCGAATGTCATGAAGAACTTCGAATATGTGCTTTTAGAAGTGGAAATTTGATGTTTGCTGAATTTATTTCCATTTATATATTTGAAATGCTTTCGATCATGAAGAATTTATTTTCATCTGAGTTTTTGAATACATTGGACAGTTGAATATATATACAAACCTGGGAGTCATGTAAGAAAAACTGGATATGTAAAGTATGCAAGTAAATAGAACGTGTAAGCCTTAACATAATGTGGATCGCTATGGGCGGATTATAAGTGTGCTGTGGACCGCTACGGGCGGATTATATGACATCGTGGACCACTATGGACAGATTATATGTGCTTGTGTGGACCACTATGGGCGGATTATATAGTACCTTGTGGGCCGCTAGAGCGGAATCGAATTGGCACGGCGGCTATCCGTGAATCGAACAGGCATGACGATTAAACCTATGAATCGAACCAGCACAGCGGGATATCCGTGAATCGAACTAGCACGACGGCTAACCGTGAATCGAACTGGTACGGCAGTCTCCGTGAATTGAATTGGCACGACAGTCTTCGTGAATCGAACCGACACGACGGGATATCCGTGAATGAACTGTGTAAACTGTGGGACAATATGTAAGTAAGACAAATAAATGTGTGTGAATCGAACTGGCACGGCAGTCTCCGTGAATCGAACCGACACGACGAAATATCCGTGAATCGAATTGTGTAAGCTAAGTAAGAATATGTAAGACTTGTAAGTAAGTTAAGTAAGGATTGTGTAAGACATGTATGTAAGAAAAGTGAATGTGTAAATACGTAAGATATGTAAAAAATATATAAAGTGTGAGAGAATATGATTCGAACTCTGTAAACCAAAGATAAGAAATATGCTTTTGATAAGAGATTAGTTTCGATTTTTATAAGAAAATGTCTTTGAAATCAAATTTGATATTTATAAGGAAATGTCCTTAAATCAGTTAGCCTTTGAAATTAGTTTTGAATTTTGATAAGAAAATGCCTTTGAACTCAGTTTCAGTTTTGATAAGAGAATGCCTTTGAACTCAGTTTCAGTTTTGATAAGAAATGCCTTTGAAATCAATTTTAGTTTTGATAAGAAAATGTTTTGATATTGTCTTTGAATCTATGCATGTGATGAGATGTATATTAGTATTAGTTTTCTCCACTGAGCTTAGATGTTAGCTCACCCCGACTATACGTCACAGGTGCAGGTTTGAGGAAGGCCCAAACTATATACTTGAAGAAAAGGAGCTTCCGCATAAGGATTTGTACTCTGTTCTGGATCGTAGATTTAATGCATCGTGGACTTTGATAAGTTCGGGCTTAGTACGTTCGTGCTATTATACATGCATAGTACACTATTGTTGGTGATGGTTGGTCATCACTGATGTTTATTTTGTTCTATATATATTAGGTATTAGAACTGGAGATTTTTATTCATGACATATATAACTTTGTTTTAATTTTTATATGCATATTGATGTGTCAAATATTCTGTATCAGATTGTGATATATAATTTGGCGGTCCGGATTTTTCCTTTTAGTATTTGGTATAAGTTGAGAAAAAAAAAATATGTTTCAAAACTTTAGGTTAGAAAAATTCAGGTTGTCATAATTTATCTTGAGATCATGCGCCTACTTCAGAAGTGTAGAAGTTGATTCCTGAAGCATATATCCCAAAAAGTGAAGGTTCACTTCTTGGGATGTATGCCTCCTGAAATCTAACATTTGACTTTCTGATAATAAGCCTATGATCTCAAGATCTATTGTGAGGCAGATTGGAATGGAAAATGATCTCCATCGTCTTATTTACATCTATCAATGGATTTTTCCTTCATTTAAGTGAGGTGGCTCTAACATAAAGAGGTGTGTTAGTAACGCTAGTCTAAAAAAAGGGTGCCTTTATTTACAATCCAAGATTCTTCCTTCTCAATAAGGGTTTCATGTTTAAACCATTGATTGCTTTGAATCAGATGGTAGAGACTATTTTTATTCTCAATCTTCGACACACTAGATCTTGATATCATGATCCTATCATCAAATAGTTAAAATTTGATTATACGTGCACACATCCCAAAAAGTGCTATGGGAACCACATTTGATGTACACCACGATTATGTTCATTTCTTGGGATGTGTGTCATGTGGATTAAAAATCTAACCGTTTGATGGTAGTACCAAGATCTATTGCATCAAAGGGTAAGACTAAAAATGATCTCTATCGTCCAATTCAAAGCAATCAACAGTTTACGCACATGAAATCTAGGTTGAGAAGGAAGAATTTTGGGTTGTAAATGAAGATGCCCTAAAGAAAAACTTTAGACTGCGTTTGGGAACAAGCATTTGCATTTGAGAATTTCAAATCCAAGCATTTCAAATTCAGAATTTGAAATATTTGGATTAGCAAATCTCTTGTTTGGATGTTTTAGCATTGCATTAGGATTTGGCCCAAGGATTTATATATACTTTATTTGGCTATTTTTTTTTATAAAAATAATTTATATTTCATTGGTTTCCTTCATTCTATGTAAGGGTGGAAGTTCGGTGAGCCGAATCAAAATCGAAACTGAAAATTTCGGTTTCGGTGTCGGTTCACCGAAAATCAAACTAGAACTGAAATGTTTTGAGTTCGATTAACTGAACTCCCCACCCCTTGAACCGAAACAGAATTAATCTATTTTTAAGTTTTTTCGATTTTTTTTTTTTTTTTTTTTTTTTTTTTTCAGTTTTTCAACTTAAGGTCAATTTTCTTTTTATTGGAAATTGATTTCTCTTGTTTGATAACATGAAAGTGTAATTACATAGGTGGAATAAAAATTGTGTTATAAAGTCAAAGTTTTACCAAATATCAAACTTTGATCACAAATAAAAATTTACAATACCAAAATACAAATAACACAGTAATACGCATTATCTACTGTCAAGATACACTTCTCAAATTTTGACTAAAGTCAAAATTTGAATAAAAGTCAATTTTTGACTAAAAGTCAAACTTTGACCAATAAAAATTAGACAATGTATTTTAAAGTTACAAATTAAATAATGATAGATATTTTTAATCATAGTATTCCACTAATTACAATTTATAGCTTTTTATAGAAAATAGAACTTTGATGAAAGTCAAACTTTGACCAAGGAAAAATTGCATTGATACGATATAAATTTATGTAGTAGTAGACTCTATCTATAAGCATATTTTGAGTTTGACTACAAATAAATTTTGTACAAAAGTCAAAGTTTGACCACTAAAAATGGGGCAATGTATTTTAAAGTTACAAATTAAACAATGATAGATATTTTTAATTATAGTAATCCACTAATTAAAATTTATAATTTTTTATAAAAAAATCAAACTTTGACCAAGGAAAAATTGCACTAATACGGTATAAATTTATGTAGTAGACTCTTTTTATAAGCATGTTTTAAGTTTGATTAAAAATAAATTATGTAAAAGTCAAAGTTTGACTAAAAATTAAAGTTTAACTAAAGGTCAAACTATTGACTAATAAAATTGAGGGAATATATTTTAAAGTTACAAGTTAAACAATGAAAGATATTTTTAATTATAATAATCCACTAATTAAAATTTATAACTTTTTATAAAAAATCGAACTTTGACAAGAAGTCAAACTTTGACTAAGGAAAGATTGCACTTATACGGTATAAATTTATGTAGTAGACTCTTTTTATAAGCATGTTTTGAGTTTGTCAAAAAATAAAGTTTGTGTAAAAGTCAATGTTTGACTAAAGGTCAAACTATTGACTAATAAAATTGAGATTCTAATATCACATTATAGATCAACATGAACGTATCATTTTTTCGCTATCAAATTATAAAAGTCAGTTTAATAAAAAGTAAAATTTTAATTAAAAATTAAATTTTGACCTTAAAGTCAACCTTTGACCCTTGGTTGGGATGCCTCATGCTCAATCCAACTAGATCGGTCAAAGTTAAAAATACTCGGCTCAGGCGGGTCGAGTATTATGTCGAACCATACCTATGATATACTGGATAACAACTTTTTATTCACAAATCATAGCCAATTATATGATCATGTAAGATTTGGATTTTCAAATGACTCCTAGGAGGTGTTATTTACAAATCCACTTTTGTACATACAGACGACATGAATTTCTAAATTCCAGTGGATTTACCAAATCCAAATCCAAATCCAAAAATGTGGAACCAAACGGTGGATTTGGATTTAGGATATCCAAATCCCGAAATTCAAATTCACGTTCCCAAACGCAGCCTAATTGTGATTTGTGTACCTTATCTTTAATTTTGTACCTATACTATTGCTCGGCGAGGAAAGAACGAGGTAACTCACTATAAAGTGTTCCCGGGAGGACCATATGCTTTCCTTCACACGTACAGAGACTTAAGTTTTTAATCTTTTACTGGTCTACACAGCGGTATCATATTATCGTACTTATAATATATCTTATCTCGTACTTATACTCGTAACATACTCTTACAACTTAATTCTAAGACGAGCTATAGTGGGATAACCTCACCACAGTTAAGGCCCAAGGCCCGAGGCTCGAATCTCATATAATAATTTATATCTTATCCTCTCATATTAAAAAACAGAGTGATAGGGTCACCGTATATACCACCGTATACGAGATTACACTGAATTCGTACTTATCAGACTCGTCATGATGTCCTACACCACCATGAATTATAAGGAATGTGAATACGATGTACTCATCGCTTTGATACCATCTCGACGAATCACCACGCCCAAACGTAGGCATGATCTCAAACACTCGCATACATATGACCTAACATGTTCATAACTTATATATCAAAATCAAGATGGAAACACAAAACTATAATACACAAATATAGATTTACATTTAGATTTAGTTATGTTTGTACATATATTTATTTACATTCACATCAAGAATAAGGTAGTTATTAATGTAATTTCAATAATGTGAAGGTCAGAGTTCGATTTTTATGAGGCCATCAAATTTCTAATACTTCTTGTTATCGAAGTAGTCGCGTTGAAGCGATAAATTGATATATATATATATATATATATATATATTACTATAATTGAATAATTAAATTAAAAGGTATTTATAATTACTAAATTGTGATTTATCATGACCATCAATCGAAAGACATTATTTATGATATTATATATACATGAATTTTGATCATGAAAATTATAAAATAACATTAAATTTGTGCTGCCTTCGGTCATTCAAAATTGAACCTGACTTGATGCTCTATTTTGACCTCTAAAATATCAGATTCGTAAAATTACTATTTGAAATAAAGTTGTAAAGCTCGCTGTCTTCTTTCTAATATCGTAAGAATCGCGTCAATCTGATATTAGAGTAAAACGTTATGACCAAATTATTGAGACCAGTATATCGATGGTCACGAGCTCGAGTTTAGTTATGTTTGTACATATATTATTTACATCCGCATCAATACAAATATATGTACAAACATAACTAGCACTGATTATTGACAGTTGTAAATTCGGTACTGAGTTCTGTCATGACTCGAAATTCTATCCCATCTCGAGGGCCTAAAATATTGAGTTATGACCCGCACGCATCTTAGATACGCCAAGCGGATATACACATAATCAGAGTTCTCACAAATTTTATTCTACGAAATCCGTGAAAGGCAATGCATAAAGGTTGAATATAAAATAGTTATAAATACTGAATAAATGTGATAAAATCTAAATAAACCACCAATAAAAGAAAAATAAAAATCGAAAACAAATATAATAAAAAAAAGCTAAAGTCAACACCAAAGTATCAAATGAAATGCGATACCAAGTCTAAAATTATTAATAATCAGTGCTTGGATTAAAATTAGCACCAAGGTCCTCCTGGTACACAGCGGCGTCGCCCTCCCAAGGCTCCTGATACTCGATGTCCACGGGGTCAACGAAGTCAATGTCAATAGATTCTGAATAGCCGACGTCTACTCTACCAACATAATCACCTACAACTGTTAAGATTTTTGTGGGATGAGTTTACTCAGTCACGTAAACTCAGTGAATACACTATCAATCTTTCCCATTCTACTCAGGTGCATTGTGGGTACGTCAAGTGAGTGATAAGCATAATATAACAATAAAATTAGAAAGAGCATGATAAAATCAAGTGCATAACATAGAACGTATATCATAACATAAATGCAGGATCATGATCTAAACACTTATATCCTAACGCACATCACCATAACTCGTAATATACTATATTTTATTATTCTTGCACATACATCTGTACATCGCATGAGCATAACTAGCATACTCATAAATTCTAAATGACTTGTGTCAGAGTCGCGACTCGAGCTACCATATGAGAGTCACTATAGTATTATACCACCTAATCATAACCCTCCCGTATCATACTCATACTCCTCCATCCAGCCCAATGGGGAGACATAAATGGCCACACATACTCACAGCCTACCCATATTCTCGATCATACTCATTCTGTCTCCCAGAGACCCGTTTTAGTTGTAAGATGTTGTTGCTCTTACGGTGGCTATGCAAGGAACGACACATACAGAGACTTAAGTTTTTAATCTGTTACTGGCCTACACAGCGATGTCTTATTATCATACTCATAGTATATTTTATCTTATACTTATATCTTATCATATATCTATGTCCTGAATGTTTCAACCTCATACCTTAACTCATATCTTATCATATCATATTAGAACTTGGGGTGATAGAGTCACTGTATATGCCATCGTATATGAGGTTCAATTGTTTCGCACTCACCCAACTCGTTATGATATCCCATACCACCATGAGTTGTGAGACATATGAATACGATATATTCCTCATTTTAATATCATCTCAGTGAATTACCACGCTCAAGCGTAGGCATGATCTCATATAATCGCGTACATATGACCTAACATATCCATAACTCGTATAACATGATCAAGATGAAAATATAAAATTATCATACCATAATATATATTTACATTTAGATTTAATTATGTTTATACATATATTTATTTATATTCATATCAATACAAATATAGAATAAGATAGTTATTAGTGTGATTTCAAAAATATAAAGGTCAGAGTTTGATTTTCATAATGTATGAAATTTCGAACACTTCAGGATACTAAGTGGTCGCATTGAAGCGATAAAAGTGATATATATATATATAGATTACTATAATTAGATTAAAGTGTATTTATAATTACTAAGTTGTGAGTTATCATAATCATCGATCGAAAGACCTTAAGATATAATATATACAGAAACTTTGGTCATGAAAATCAAAGAATTCGTGCGGCCTTGGGTCATTTAAAAGTGAACCCGACTTGTCACCCTATCTTAACCTCTAAAATATTAGATTCGTGAAATGACCATTTCAAACAAAGTTGTAAATCTCAATACCTTCTTTCTAATACCGTAAGAATCGCATCAATCCGAGATCTGAGTATAAAGTTATAGTTAAAATACGGAGACCAGTACATCGATGGTCGCGAGCTCGAGTTCGTGGCCGCGAATTGGATTTGTGGTCGCGAGTTCGGACTCGAAACTTCAAGATGGTGCAATATATTATTCTTTTAAATAAAATAAAAATATAGTTTAGTTTTAAGACTTAATTAGTTTAAATAAATAATAATATAAATTTGCAACAATAATATATCATTATAGTTTTAGTAAAAGGGTAAATTTTTAATTATATAGATATATTAGATTTATAGTATCTTAGGGCTTAATTAGCTTTGCTTATTTTCAAAAGACTATGATGACATAGAAATGATCGGTGCTCTCTCTCTCTCTCTCTCTCTCTCTAGGCAATTTTGAGAGTTGGTGTCTGGAAAAGACGTTTTATGGGAGGGGGTGGGAAGGGGGGATTTAATCTCTTTCCATCTACTTTTTTAATGCTTTCAATAAATCGATCATTTGGGAGTCGTCTTTTGCTTGGAGGCTTTGGCTCTCCATTGTTCTCTCCTTATTTTTTCCTTATTTTAGGGTTAGAGTTTTATCTTTTTCTTGGTGAGAGTCTTCTTTTCCGAAGATATTACCTCTATGAAGGTTTTTTTGTAATCCATACTTGTTTCTGAAATGATTTTGGTCACGGGTTTTACCAACGTATTGATGGCTTTGTTATTCCGCGAACACATGCACTATATCTATACAATGAGGCATTATTTAAAAGTTTCGGTTGAAGCGATGTGTAAAGCTTTTGGTCGGCTTTTGCCCCCGTTTCCAATGTGGTAGGAGTTTTTGTAGATCGTAAGTTTGTCGGTGGTGGTGGCGTCTCTTTGGGTGGGTCTTTGATGTCGGTTACTGGCGGATGTTCAGGATGGTAGTGGATTCTCAATTTTTTACCTTTGAAGGTCCCTGAATTCCGTGTCATTGTTAAATGAGTCTTAGATGCCATTCAATGTATTTTAATGTTAGTTATTATAACTATCACTCTTTGGATTGTGACCCTCTACTCTGTAACCGTCCATTTGGGGTTACTTACTTTTCATTTTGTAACCATTCTCCATTTCAAATAAAAAGGATAAAAGTTTCATCTAAAAAAAAATAAAACTTTTGCTTATTTTCTTTTTTATATTCAAGATGCCATTAATGGAGTTAGATAAACAAGAATGTGATTTAAATTTTAGTGTTTAATTAGTTTTAGATAAACAAGAATATAAAATTATAATTTTAATAAAATAGTAAATTTCTAATTATATAGATTTAAAAATAAACAATATCAATAGGGTATTATTCCAAATAAATCAATCTATTAGATTTACAAATATTAGGGTTTAATTAATTTTACAGATTTAAAAGATGATAAAATATTAAATATGAAGACCTAATAAAAAAGTACAATATTAAATAGCCAAACAAAGAGATTATTTGAAAAGAGAAATAAAATATAAACCGACTTATAAAATATGCAACTTTAATAAAAAAATAAAATACTAAATATGCAGATTTATCATACTTAAAGATATTCATGTTTAATTGGTATGTAAATTTAAGAGGATGATAAGATATTAAATATGTAAACCTAATAGAAGGTAAAATATTAATAACCAAACAAAGGGGTTGTTTGAAAAGAAAAGAGAAACAAAATATAAACCGACCTACAAAATATATATCTTTCAAGGGAAAACATAATATTAAATATATAGGTCTATTAATTTATGAGATATTTGGGTTTAAATAAGATTTTGAAACCCGACGATGTTTCATTGAACGCATGTTATGCAACGGGATCCGAGAAGAATAAGATGGATTGATGGGTACCCACCTCTTGAAGCGTGAACGATAGATCAACGACGGTTCAGGTAGAAAAGCTTGATGCCCATGGGTCGATTTGTCTAAGTCTTGGGTGAGAATAATTTTAAATTATATAAAATAGAGAGCTTTTAAAGTTTATTTATAATGGTAGAAAATTTTAGGTTAATTCTAATTAAGACTTTTCGTAAGGGATTTAATAAAATAGGATTCTTTCCACGGAAGAAGAATTCGTGCGTAACTTGAATAGCTTGAGAAAAGGTTTCGTTCCAGCGCTTTGTATAAGCACCGAAGCAATTGGTGTTGCTCTCTCGAAATTACAGTTATACCCTTTGACTTGTTTCATCACTTAAAATGGGCGTAACTTTTTATATTTATGTCAGAAATCGCCAAATTATATCTCGTTGAAATCGTATCAACGAGTACTTCACAATGAGTCTAATTTTGATATAGAAAAAATCATAACTTTTTGAAAAAAAGATAAGTTCCGATGTGGAGCACTAACACCGTGCACGGTGTGAAACATCATCTAGCACCGTTAAAATAAAGTCAAAAATCTGGGTTGTTATATTCTCTCCCCCTTATAATATTTTCGTCATTGAAAACTACGTAAATGAGATGATGAGCTTGAGGTACTTCTCCATAATCTCAGCTTCTCATAAAAAGTTAACGATTCATCATTAACAAAAATCATGGTCGTTACATTATCCCCTCCTTAGAAAATTTCGTCCTCGAAAATTAGGCATTGAATTAAAAAGTAATATCATCATCTCTGTTAATCTCAAATCGCCTGCAAAACATCTATGTTTGCGACACTTAATATTTGATATCATAGGAATAGGATCTTCCCCTCCTTATTATAAAATTTGACTCTATTTCATCAATTTATAAAATAATTTGATCTGATGTCACAAATTTTTTCGAATGTGTGGTATGTCAAACTTTTATCGGATATTCACTTGATCCAAATATTGAAGTTATTTCTAATGTAACCTAGAATCAACTATTCCTGTAGTTGGTATCTCATATCACCTAGAATCTTAAATAGTCAAATCTTCAAGGATTTATTTATCTAATTGCCCCTCAATTCCAAAAAAGTTTCATCCATTATTTTTTAATCCTTATAGATTATTTCTAATATTTCTTACAAGTTCTTATCAATATAAAAAATTGAACCATAGGGTTTTTTGTCATCAATGATCGAACATCCTTGAAACCAATAAGTCCGCAAAAGATCTAAACTCAGAGGTCTATCTGAGTTATCATAACCTTAATTAACATATTGTACTTACATAACCCATACAGTCCTCGAGGAAGTAGAGTCTGAGCTTTGATACCCAAATTCGTGATCGCGAATTTGGGTTCGTGGCTGCAAGTTCGAACCCGAAACTTCAAGATGATATAATCTATAATTCTTTTAAATAAAATAAGAACATAGTTTAATTTTTGAGCTTAATTAGTTTTAAATAAATAATAATATAGACTTGCAACAATAATATATTATTATAGTTTTAGTAGAATTTTTTTTTTAATTATATAAATATATCAGATTTATAGTATCTTAGGGCTTAATTAGTTTTACTTATTTTCTTCTTTATATTCAAGATGCTATTAATGGGGTTAGATAAACAAGAATATGATTTAAATTTTAGTATTTAATTAGTTTTAGATAAACAAGAATATAAAATTACAGTTTTAATAAAAGAGTAAATTTTTAACTATATAGATTTAGAAATAAACAATCTCAATAGGGTATTATTCCAAATAACAATCTATTAGATTTACAAATATTAGAGTTTAATTAATTTTATAGATTTAAAAGAAGATAAAGTATTAAGTATGAAGACTTAATACAAAAGTATAATATTAAATAGCTAAACAAAATATAAACCGACTTATAAATCATGCAACTTTAATAAAAAAAGAAGATACCAAATATATAGATTTATCATACTTAAATATATTCATATTTAATTAGTATGTAGATTTAAGAGGAAGATAATCTATTAAATATACAGACGTAATAGAAGGTAAATATTAATAGCCAAACAAAAAGATTATTTGAAAAGAGAAACAAAATATTACCCGGCTTACAAATTATACAACTTTCAAGGGAAAGCATAATATTAAACATGTAGATCTATTAATTTTGAGATATTAGCGTTTAAATAAGATTTTTAAACTCGCCGACACGTGATCGAACACATCCTACGCGACGGGATCTGAGAAGAACAAGATGGATTGATGGGTACCCACCTCTTAAAGCGTGAATGGTAGATCAACGACGATTCGGATTGAAAAGGTTAATGCCTAAGGCGTCCATTCGTCTAAGCCTTGGGAGAAAATAATTTCTAATTATAAAGAGTAAAGAACTTTTAAAGTTTTATGTATAATAGTAAAAGTTTTAGGTTAATTTTGATTAAGACTTTTCGTAGAAGATTTAGAGGTTTTTTCACGCAATAAGAATTCATACATGACTTGAATAACTTGAGAAAAGGTTTCGTTCCAGTGCTTTGTGTAAGCACCGAACTAAATTGTGTTTCTCTCCGAAAATTACAGTTATATCCTTTAATTTGTTTCATCTTTTAAACCAGGCGTAACTTTTTATATTCTTATCGAAAATCAATAAATTATATATTATTGGAATATCGACGAGCACTTCGCAATGATCTAATATTGATGTAAAAAAAATCAAAACTTTCCTAAAAGATGTGGGTTCCAGTGTGGAGGCTTAGCATCATATACGGTGTGGTACATCATCTAACACCGTTAAAATAAAACCCAAAAATCCGGGTTGTTAAAGAATTACTCTAGGAAGTTATATTGTTATAGACATCTATTTTTGTAAGGCACCTTCATTTACAACCCAAGATTCTTCCACTCAAATTGTATTTTCAATACTCAAATTGTTGACTGCTTTAAATCAAATGATGGAGATCGTTGCTTATCTCAATCTTCAGCATAAAAGATCTTGGAGATCATTGACCTGCTATCAGACGATTAGATTTTAATTCCACATGACACACGTCTTGAAAAGTGAACATGATTATGGCATAATCAAATGTGATTCTCATATCACTCTTCGGGTTGTCATGTGGAACCAAAATTTGACCGATTGATGGGAAGACCATGATCTCAAGATCCATTATGTTGAAGATTGGGATGAAAAATGATCACCATCGTCCGATTCAAGGCAGTCAACGATTTAAGTAAGTGAAGCCCGAGTTGAGAAAGAAGAATCATAAGTTGAAAAGTACCCCTTTTATGTAAAATATTATAAATATTCATGCAAACAAATTGTCTCAATATTTTCAAAAACATTACTTGAGGGTTTTTTTTTTTTTTTTCATACGGCCATTCAGCCGAGTTAGGACATTGCAAAATGATCATAATGATGTTTTATTTTTCTTTTCATAATTTTAATGCTTAAAAAAAAAGTTTCAACGCCTAAATATCGAGTTAGGGATTGTCTGCATATCGCTTTTTCATAAAAAAAGACTCAACATCATTGAATAATGCATACAAAATTTTTCCATCCAAAAATAAATAAATTAATGCATAAAATTTTCTCTTCAAAAGAAGTGCACTAATGTTATCTAAAAATCTACTAACACTTGTATCCTAGAGCACAAACCTACAATATCTACACCACAAAAAATAAGACTATTAGCGGCAACTAAAATCTGCCTCTATTAACAAAAAATTACTACTATTAGTCATGTCGCTATCAAAAACTATCGCTGTTAGTCCTATTGCTACCAAAAAATGCCTTAACAGCAAGTGCCGCTGAAACACCTTATTTTTGTAGTGGCTATGACAGTATGATGTTTAATGTCTTTCTATAAAATTTTAAATCTTTAATTCTTAGTCTTTTCTTGGACGTTCTTGTTGATTAAGTTCTAACCCAACCGCACAAGATTGGGTCGCTCGAGCAGGAACCATATCCGCTCAAGCGTGATCACACAAACAAAGGAAGACTTTTGGGTGAAAGTCACTCGAGCGACTCGTGACGTCAAGTTACGTGCAGAGTCCATTTTTTGGCAAGTTTCTCTGATATTACAAGTAGGATTTAGGACTTCTATAAAAGGGGAAAGTTCATGGACGAGTAGAGGCTTTTGAAGAGAGTTTTCAAGAGAGAAAACTTGGGTGAATATCTTGGAGAAACAAGGTATTGAAGAATCGCTTGGGGATTGAAGATCTGGTTGAAACCGTTCAGGTTTACCCTACAATGGCGATGAAGGTCTCAGATGCTTGATTTGAGGTGGAGAAGTGTCTGATGAAGAGTGAAACTCTATTGATAAGAGAGCCGTAAGCACTATCTAATTGTGTTTATACGATGAAGTTCTGTACAATTTTTTTCATGAGAAGACGACTGTAGTTCTATGGAAGAAAATGAAATCTATTACATAACAAAGTCGTTGTCCAACAGACTCTTCATGAAGAAATAACTCTACAGCCTTCGCATGAAGGCTGATACGCGTATTTATGATCATTTGAATTCGTTTAATAAAATAGTTAGTAAACTATTGAGTATTGAGGTAAAACTTGAAGAAGAAGATCTAACACTTCTCATGCTCACCTTACTGTCACTATCTTATGAGCACCTTGTTACATATTAATTTATGGTAAAGATACTATTACCGTCGAAGAAGTGACAGTTGCACTTCTTTCTTATGAATTGAGAAAATAACCTGAATCTAACTCCAAAGGGATTAGTCTCTAGAGTGAAAGGGGTCAGAACCATGATTGTTAAAAAGATAAGTCCAGAGGGGATAATAAATCAACGAGAGGAAATAATAGGTCCAAATCTAGGAGTGACAGAAAGGATGTCGATCCGTGTCGAAATATGACTATATTTTGTACCATAATATCTACACTTAGCCATCCGATAAAAGCAATCTGACGATTGTTATGCAGTTTTAGTGGTTTCAAGTGTTCTTGACCATTGAATCTTACAGAAGCATAAAGGAGCATAATTAAAGACTACATGGGTGCATTAAATCATGAAGTCAACAAAAGCATCAAAATCCGTGAAAGAATAAATTAATCTAGTCATTGATGAAGAGAGCTAAATATGTCATATATCAAAATCAATCAATTGAGTTTTGAAAATCAATCAATTAAGGTTGTGACACCTATTTTGTCGCTAAATCTGAATTTAAAATCAATCGATCAAGTTCTGAAAATCAATCGAATGAATTTTTGACAAATATTTTTCCTTTTAAATTTGAATTTAAATTCAATCGATTGATTTCCTAAAGTCAATCGATTAACTTTAAATTCAAATTAAGCTCTCTAAATTCAGCTTTTGAAGTCAACCGATTGAATTTTAAAATTCAATCGATTGACCTGTAAATGGAAACTCTTTCATACGTGCCCTATATAAACAAAGCTATGTTTAGGGTTTGTAGTGTCCTTCTTTTGAGGTCCCTTATGGGCTGAATTTTCTTAGGTTTTCTCCTTAGTTTTTCAGTTGGTAGTTTTAGATTTAGAGAATTTAGTTTGTAATTAGGAAAAAATTTTGTAAGGTTTCAGATCTTTTCCTAAAAGATCCAAACACTTGACAAAATCAAAGAGCGTTTTTATGATGGTTGCACATTTGTGTCTTGCGTGTGGATCGGAGATGAGCGGTGAAATTCCTTATTCAAGGAGGAAGCAACTCCTAGATGAGTACTTGATTTATTTTCAATCCTATAATTTCTTGTCAATATTATTGAATCGTACGACTTTTAGTACGTGCTTATTGTGTTATTATCAAATTCTCATTTATAGTCATTGATCTTGTAGATCGACGACAATAAACGAGTATTTCACCTAGATCGATCTTGTAGACTGATTTAGGATGCTATACGATTGGTTTTTCTTATTGTGATTTCTCGTTTGTGATATATATGCCTTTCGCATGATTCATGTCGTGATCGAATGCATCATAGTGTTAGGATATTTTATGTCGAATCAATAATCACATTCTTATCAATTCGTTTTGCTTGTAGTAAAAGGATGGTAAATAAGTTGACATTGATTTGTATAGATTGTTAGTAGAAAGTATGTATCTAGGATTATCGGAATCCTTGATCATCGTATCATCGTTAATTATTCATTGTTTTCCTTGCAAAAGCTTTGTTTAGATTTTATTAATAATATTTTGTGTAGTTGATAGTCTTCATCATAGCAAACATCTCGCCTTTGGTACTTCCTTAGGTTCATTTTATACTTTTATAATTAATTAAATTTTGCGCTTTCCTATGGGTTCGACACTCTTGATTTCGCCCTTCTTCAATAGATCTTGTGCGCTTGTAAGGGAACACTTTAAAATCGATCAGATGTTATATATTACTTCTGTAAGCAATCTTGGCATATTCGCAAATATTGCAAGAAGAGATTGAATAAAGATAAGGGTGATGAAGGGACTTCGCAACAAGCCAGTGTTGCTAAGTCAGATTCCGGTAAAAATCTATTATGTGCATTGTTAAGCTCCAGTTAGTTGATGGTAGATGGATCCTAGACTTAGGGGCATCGTATCACATTGTCTATACAGGGATTAGTTTGACCAGTATAAGGAGCAATGGTGGGAATAAAAAATGACAGTGTATGTGAAGCAATGGGTATCGGTTCTATCAGAATCATGTGGCTGTATTCGGACTCTTATTGTTGATGAGATAGGATGTCGAGTCATCCTAGAATCTGTGAAACTAAAGGTCATACACGGTGCTATGACTTTGATACTTTAGTAGGCAACACAATCAGCGACAATTGTGTTGCAACTACGAAAGAATCCAATGATCTCTTTGATTTGTGGCATAACAGAGTTGGTCACATGAGTGAACGTGGGCTGACAGAGCTCATAAAGAACAAGGCAATTTCTGACATTCAAACTTGTAAGCTAAATTTTCATGAAGATTGTATCTTCAGGAAGTAGAAGAAAGTCAGTTTTTCCATAGGAAAGCATACTTCGAAGGGGCTGATTGATTACATACATTCAAATATATGGAGATCGACTAAAGTCACTTTGGTGGGTGAAGCCAACTACTTTGTGCTATTCATAAATGACTACTCCAAGAAAGTTTGAGAATATCCGATTAAAAATAAGTTGGATGTGTTTCAGAAATTTATGCAGTGACAGAGTATGATTGAAAAGCAAACAGGCAGGAAGGTGAAGATTCTTATATTAGATAATGGTAGGGAATACCTGTCATCAAAGTTCAAGGCTTACTGTAAAAATCAAGGGATTATTAGACACTTAACAGTTTATGAAAATCCTCAATAAAATGGCGTGACAGAGAGGATGAACAGAATACTATTAGAAAAACTACATGTTGAATCACTCCGGCTTGAGTCATGGGTTGTGGGTACATGCAGTGAACACGACATGCTACTTGGTCAACCGGCCGCCTTCAGCGGCATTGAACTTAAAAACTGTAGATGAGGTTTGGTATGGAAGACCTAGGAATTACTCTTAATTGAGAGTGTTTGGATGTATGGTATATGCATTACTTCAGGGAAGTGAATGATCCAAGTTCGATCCAAAATCTAAAAAGTGTGTCTTGATTGGTTATGCCGAAGGAGTCAAGGGTTATCGTTTGTGGGATACACAATCTCACAAAGTGATAGTTGAAGGAGATGCTACTTTCAACGATGGTGAGTTTTCGATGAAAAAGGTGGAAGATAAACTTCAGTCATCTGAAAACCTCAGGTAAAAGTTGATGTTGAAAAGCATGAGCAAGATGAGAAGGATAATGAAGACTCCAATAGCACAATTTCTTAAGACTTGCAGCCCCAGGTACCAATTCCGATTCAGACTATCTTGAGAAGGTCAGTTAGGACGAAGAAACATTCTGAAAAACTTAAAGATATGGTCCCATTAACACTTGCACTTATCAAAGAAAATGCTGTGAACATGTTGATTAAATCGGTTACACAGAAGAAGTTTGGGCATTGTCTAAACTTGATCAACACTTGTCGAAGATATTGATGCCCATTGCGGTGATGACGTGGTTAAGGATAAAACTTAGGTGGAGATTATTGATTTAAGTTCTTTCCCAACACCACAAGGTTGAGTCGCTCGAGCGGGAATCAAATCTGCTAGAGCGAGGTGAGCACACAAACAAAGGAAGGCTTTCGGGTAAAAGTTGCTCGAGCGACCAATGCACGCTAGCACGGAGCAATCTCTCTGGGATAAGTCGCTCGAGCGACCCGTAACGTCAAGTTACATATAGAGCCCGTTTTTTGGCAAGTTTCTCTTATATTAGAAGTAGGATTTATGACTTCTATAAAAGAGGAAAGTTCATAGACGAGTAGAGGCTTTTGGAGAGAGTTTTCAAGTGAGAAAATTTGGGTGAATATATTAGAGGGGCAAGGTATTGAAGAATCGTTTGGGGATTCAAGATCCGATTGAAGCCGTTCTTGTGTCGACACCGTTACTATATTCCAGCAGATGTCTTCTCTGATTTTGAAGGACAACGTCCTTGGTTTAACAATGATTTTACTGTTGAAGATCGTGTTTGATCTTGTTTGAGAGTGCACTAGAAAGAAGAGAGTGTGTGCGTTGTAAATGTTCATAAATAGTGCATACACTCCCGTTGACGTAGACCTTGATTGGGTGAACCACGTAAATTTTTGAATTGTGTGTGATTATTCTCTTGCATCTTCTTATTTTTTCGCATTCATCAGAATTGGGAGTTCGTTAGTGTGGGTTAAATTCCTAACAGTTCTAACTAATCAAACAACATACACCATAGGAGTTCATCTCAAATTTTTATTCTCAATTAATCCATAACCAATGCAAACGGATAAAGATTTAAAGCTAACCCTGGATGCAACCATAGTGACAAAGTCGGGGTTGGGGAAAAAATTCGGCAAAATTCATCAAATTCGGAGAAAATACAATCAAAATTCGGAAAAAATAAAGACATATTAATTAAAGCCATTTAATTCGCATAAAATTCGTAAAATTCATGAATTATTTTGAAATTTTCAGATTTTATTCAGAAATTTCAAGTAATTTGGATTTTATTCTTTTTTTTTTAAAACAAACTTCGTAAATTATTTGCGACTTTTTCAAAAAGTCGGCGAATTTGGTCACTATGGATGCCAACTTATTCCAATAGATAGGAAACTCAACTATTTCAAGTAATGTTTACAATATTCACTACAAAAAATAAGAGCATTAGCAGCAGTTTTTTGCAGCAAAAAATTGCCGCTATTAACAAAAAAACTATTAAGAGTATTAGCAGCAAGGGTATTAATGACAGTTTTTTTGTTAATAGCGGCAGTTATTGGCTGGCGCTAATAATCTTATTTTTTGTAGTGATTTATCACCACTTTATACATATCTTGAATGATATCAAGTTGTGTTTTTTTTTTTTTTGTTTTCTTTTTAATAGAATGATATCAAGTTGTTAATTCACAATATATTTTATCTACCAAATTATCTATCTCGACAGCCTATTAAATGCCTTTTCTATATTAAAAATCATATATAAACACTTCCCCACACTACGTCAAAAAGAGGAAAAAACTACTCTAGCAATATAAAATAAACCATTGTTTAAAAAAGTGGTGTGATCTACTAATGCCTAAAACAATGGTTTTTTAAGTAAAAGCTGTAGTATTTTAAATCATCTACTCATCACGTGTTATATCACGTGCAAATCCATCGGGCGCAACCCCCACCCCCTCTCTCATTTCTCTTTTTCACTATCGGGCCAAGCCTCTGCTCTCTCATTTCTCTTTCTACCAAAACAGCCTCTGCTCTCTCTCTCTCTCTCTCTCTCTCTCTCTCTTTCTAACAAAACCGATTCGTTGCGAAGGTCAGATTGAAAATGGCCTGATTGATAGCTGCTCGATGATTCCGTCACCCCAAGCCTATCTTCAGATCTGTATTTGGAGCGAATCGGTGCCACCCCAAGCCTCTCATTTCTCTTTCTAACAAAACCGCCTCTGCTCTTTCTCTCTCTCTCTCTCTATCGACAAAACCCTAGCTGCTCAATGATTCCGTCACCAAATGATTAGATTTCGGCATCGAACAACGTCTATCTTCAGATCTGTATTTGGAGCGAATCGGTGACGCTGATTTTTCCATCACAAGGTCGGTTTTTATCTCTTAGGTTGAATGCATTCGAAGATGATTTAGGTTTGTTTTAAATGCATCTTTGATATCCTGTTTTTGTGTGATTCTCAATTTTCTGGAGCCCAAAATCCATTTGGTTGTAACAATTTCTTTGAGTTTGATGTATTCGATTTGAGTTTGATGTATTCGAAAGAGTTGATTGTCCTTTTTTCGATCAACTGTAGTGGTTTCTTACTTGCTTGAGATCGATGATAGCGGTTTGATTAGAGATTGGGATCTTGTGTGGTATCTTACTGAATGAGAATTGTTAAGTGAAACTTTTGAATCCTGATGGCGGATTTGAGTTTCGCATGAAGTCCTCCATTAGGAAGACGCATATGATATTATTTCGCAGCTTGTGTAGCTGCTATATGGGTATCAAGATGTTTGACCATAACTAATACATGAATGTTGGCCATGAATCTGCGATTTGATGGATCTTCCTATTGCAATTTGTGATTGGCAAATGATATTATATGTATGGATATGAGTTACGGAGGATGCATTTGGTTGTTGAATTATACTACTTACGATCAGTGTTCGCAGTTGATCTTCGTATTGATTTTGACCTTGATTTTGACGAATTTCCGGTATTTTTGGGTTTTTTTTACATGTAAGATAGGGCATTTGAGATGTTTATACATGAGTGAATTAATGGCATGATGCTAATTTAAGTTTAGTTGCTTGGACACCGTGTCTATCGTTATGTCTGAAGCCTACCCAATATGATCGTGTACATGTGGCACTATTTATCTTTAGGAGCTATGGGCATGACCGAGTTACCTAATTCATTACATCACCTGGCGAATTGCAAACCGGTTTGATGCGGTTCTGGACGAACTGGCCAACATAAGTTTGTGCCAAAATCCATTTGGTTGCAATCTCATCGTTTTTCATGGAGATTATGTGAAGTTATATTGATTTTCACCACGGTTCGGCCACCATTGGAAGTACTTTTTGGAATTTTTTTTTTTTTTTGGAAATTACTTTTGCTAGAAGCGAGCGATATCTTAATTCTATAATTAAATGAAGGTTCGGCAAAGAAGCAGTTAATTATTTAATTATTTAATTATTTATTATTATTATTATCATTAGTATATGCTCTTCCAAACAAAATATTCCGGTTTCCCCGGTATTGAGAGCGATTAGAGTTGCATGAATGTGTAGATAATTAGTTAGAATTATAGTAGCATGAATGTGTAGATAATTAGATTGCAATAGAGTTGTGCATTTTTTATTGAACAAATTGTCACTTTTAGTTTTTAATGGCTAATATTGCTGATACTTGTCTTTTCCCTCAATTCTCCTACTTGAGTTTTTTTTTTTTTTTTTTGTAGAAGATGCCTCCAGCAATCCCATACAAAAAATGGATGACAATAGTAGAGCGTCTGTCTTCTGAATATCCCGATGGCGTTGCATCATTTATTTTGTTTGCAAAACAAAATGTTGAGGATGCTAATTGGTGTTGTTGTCCGTGTGTTAAATGTCGAAATTTTCAAAAGCATAACCTTGAAACCATTATGGAGCATTTAATTTGTGATGGCATGGATAGTTCGTATACCGACGTGGGACTTATCATGGGGAGTCGTCTTCTACAAATCGTGTCGACGTTGGGGTTTCTAGTAGTTCAACTAGTAACCAAAATAATGATATGTTTCCAAGAATGGAAGAAATGTTGAACAACACATTTGGACATGTTCATCTTGAAGACTTACGAGGATGAAGATGATGATCGGGATGAAGGTGATGATCGGGATCCACATGATTTACACGAGGATATGGAGTACTGATAATTTGAAGAAACATGCATTAAAACCACTATATCCGCTCATGTAAGGGTGAGCATACGAAATTGTCAACTACTGATTGAGTTGTTGAGTATGAAGGCTAGACATCAGTGGTCTAATAAAAGTTTCACGGAGTTATTAAAAATGCTAAAAGAAATTTTGCCCGTGTCAAATACTTTACCTGATAGCACCTACGATGCAAAGAAGTTAGTTAAGTCTTTGCGCATGAAACATGAGATCAATCATGCTTGTAATGATTGTATATTATATTGGAGAGATCATGCTGATAAAAATGAGTGTCCTACATGTGGTGAGAGCAGATGGAGACCCGTGGAAGCTTCAAAGCCAAATTTTAAACAATTACCGTCGAAGAAGTTAAGATACTTTCCACTAACCCAAAGACTTCAAAGATTATATAGTGTACCTTGGATTGCGAGCGATGACATGGCATGCAAATGCAATTGAAAATGAAAGTTACATGGGTCATCCAGTGGATTCTTCAAGTTGGAAATCAATCAATGCTCGTTGGAGTGACTTTTCTCTTGAAACACGTAATGTTCGTTTAGGACTTGCAACAGACGGATTTAATCCTTCTAAACAAGAGTAATTCTTATAGTTCTTTGGCTATTATGATTGTTCCATTTAATCTTCCTCCATCTATGTGTATGCGAAAAGAGTTTACAATGTTAACTCTATTAATTCCGAGCCCAAAGGTCGAGGCACAACATTGATGTCTACTTACGACGATTGCGAGTTAAATGAATTATGGTCCGCCGGTGCTACAACATATGACTCTTATAAAAAATCTATGTTTAACATGAAAGCAATTCTATTATGGGCTATACATGATTTTCCAGCATATGGCCATCTTTCGGGATGTAGGACAGCGGGAAAGTATGGTTGTCTGTTTGTAGTGAAGAGGTTGATTAAACATGGTTATCACATGGAAAGAAATATGCATACATGGGCTCTGAAAATTTCTTCGATATGAGTCATCCTTCGAACTCAAAAGTCAGTTTAATGGGAAGGAAGAACATAGAAAGCATCCCCACCGGTTGAGTGGTTACGAAGTACTATGCAAAATGAGGTGTATCAAAACAGAATTTGGAAAGGTAGCAAGCAAGAAGAGGAAGAGATCCGAGACTGAGCATGAAAAGAGCAGTGCATGGTCAAAGAGATCAATCCTATATGATTTACCATATTGGAAGGTGGATAATTAATATATTTTATTTTTCTAATATGAAATTTGTACTTCACTTCACTCAAATATTAACACATCTCCTTTATGTTTGTAGGATATTCTTATTCGTCATAATTTGGATGTAATGCATGTGGAAAAAAATGTCACAGAGAACCTAATTGCTACAATTATGGACACAAAGGGTAAAACCAAAGATGGTGTTGAAGCACGTTATGATCTCAAAGATATGAATATAAGGAAAAATTTGTGGCCTGTGGAAGAAAATGATAAGTTGTATTGTCCCAAAGCTCCATTTTATTTGTCACGAGCAGAAAAAGAAATAAATTATAAAACCTTGCACAATTTGAAGGTTCCTGTTGGATACAGTGGAAATTGGAAGGACAAGGTATGTTTGAAGGAATTTCAACTCAAAGGCTTGAAGTCACATGATTATCATATCCTCATGCAACAGTTATTGCCAGTCTTGCTGATGCATGCATTCAAGAAAGAGAAACCATTGAGAGCTGCTATTCGACAATTGTCAATATTTTTTAATGTCTTATGTTCTAAGGTTATCTCCCGTGTTGACCTTTTGAATATGAGAGGACATATAGTCGAAACACTATGTGTATTTGAAAAGTACTTCCCGCCGTCATTTTTTGTTTCTATGATACACCTTGTTGTTCACTTAGCAGAGGAAGCGCTTGTTTGTGGACCTGTCCGATATCGATGGATGTATCCTTTCGAGAGGTAAACGATTGCAGTAAAATTAATAACTTCTTTTAGTTAATAACGTTAACATTGATATCTAATTGAAAAAAATGTGCAGGATGATGAAGACATATAAGCATTATGTGAAAAATCAGACATATCCAGAGGGATGTATTATGGAGCAATATCTCATGGAAGAATGTACGAGGTATTGCATGGAATATATGCCAAATTCTAGCAGAGGAAGCCATAAGAAAGGAGAAAATGTGTTCGTGGAACAAGATGCTACTTTTGGGTACCCTATTGATGGAAGTGGAAAAACTTATCTTCTTCAACACGTGCAGTATGAACAAATACGTAGATGGGTTCTAAAGCATTATCCAGAAAATATTGAGTGGGAGAAGTAAGTAATTTATTTTATATTTTTAAATGATATATTTTATAATATAATTAAGAGTTAATATTTACAGGAAGTACCAGGCTTACCTTCAAGATCACAAGTCAAGCAATAAGTATCAGAGGGACAACTACATTCCTTGGTTAAGAAAAGAATTAGAAAATGAAGAAAATTCTATCATGAAGAGCCTTGCTGATGGTCCAGACTTCAATGCCATATCATATAATGCTTACATGATCAATGGTTATCAGTTTTGTACCGCTTTAATCGAAATGAATAAAGCACACAAAATAGTGGAGTATCCATGAAGGCTTTAACTAGCTTGGTCAAGTCAAAGATAAGAACCACGTGGAAGAAGAAGTTAATTATTATGGTATTATCAAACAAATACTTGAGTTGGATTATGGTTACTTTAAAAAAACAGTCTTCTACTGCGACTGGGCTCGTATAGAAGATAAAAAAAATGGTTGTGTGGTTGACCCAGAAACTGGGTTAGTGTTTGTTAATCTTAGGAGATTTATGAGGATTTCACATGAAGATGATGAGCCGTTTATTCTTGCCTCTCAAGCCACTCAAGTCTTCTATTGTAAAGATCAAACTAGGGATGATTGGTATGTCGTATTGGATGCTCCAAAGAGATTGACTCGGGATGTGGATGCCTATGAAGATCCCTTAGAACTTGAAGGAAGACCAAAAGCAGATGCTTTAGCATTGGCATTAGCAACTGATGTTGTGGATGAGGACGAGGACGAAGATTAATCTAGTTATTTCATATTGTTCACTTGAACCTTATTTCTTCTATCCAATAATTGTAACACAAGAATAACTTTCATTTCTTAGTGTTGATTTTCCCATTTTAATATTGTTATAAGTTAGCTACAATTTTCAATTATCTTATTAATGCATATTATATCCTTAAATGATAGTTTGATCAACAACTAGAGTTTGCCAATGTTTTCAGCAAAAGATAATGGCACAATTTGGATCAGAACCGAGTGGATCTGAATCAGTTGGAACTCAAGAGAGTGGTTAGTCTATTATTTTCTATTGTTTGGTAAATGTTATTTACAAATTATTAACAATATTTTATTTATCCAGGTACGCGTTTGAAAATTCATATGAATGAATATGGGCAGCCTATTGGAGATGCTTCAACTCAATTTGCCACATTTGTTGGTCGGATGACGAGGACTCATTGTCCACCTGCATATGAGTCTTGGAAAATTGTACCTGTTTCTATAAAGGAGAAAATATGGCGCTTTGTCTCAGTGAGTGCATGTTGTTCATGCCATTTTCATTTAGTTATTCTACAAATAATTTTGATATCATTTTATTTTCATTATAGGATAAATATAATGTTCCAATTATTCAAAAAAAGATGGTCTTAACGAATTTAACTTGGAAGCAATGGAAACATGACCTTATAGCGTTTATCATAAATATGAAACGGAGGCAGAGCGGATGAAGTATCGACCAACGAATGTGAAGGGAAATGATTGGAAAGCGTTTATTAAAATGTGCTCGACAGAGGAAGATAAAGCACGCCGAGAAAAGGGAAGACTTGTAGGAAAATGATGATGAACCCACACACCTTTGGTAGGCGAGGATCACTAAGATGGCGAGAAGAGATGGTAAAATCTACCACATAAATTTTATAAATAAATTTATTAGAATATTTACAATTGCTTATGACCTTATTGTCGAAAAAGCGATTAGTTCGACTGCAGTGGCGAGGACACAAATATTTTAGCCTCTCATACTAAGAAGGATGGGGCGTCCTTGAGCACGCATAAATAGTAAGATTATTTTAACTATTCATTTGTCATTGATAAATAATTAATATTGATCTTTAGTATCACTATATTTAATAATTATTTATTTTATTCAGGATGAAATTAGGAGGCTTGCCTTATCTGATCCATTCCTCGGAGAAAAGGATTTAGATAATGACCCTGTACTTTCACGGTTTGTGGAAGTGCGATGGAAGGGGCAACATACGGGTGTATCTAAGACCTCCATTCAAGCGTCCGCTCAGGCTAGGGAGATTGCTCATCAGGAAAAGATAGCACGTGAGAGCATTCAATCACAGGTTGATATGCTTAGACATGAGCTTGATGAGGAGCGTAAAGCACGCAAGATCCTTGAGGAAAAAGTGAATTTACTATCACCTCTAGCTCCTTCTAAAGGGACATCTATATCCACATCGGTTGACCAATTCGATTCTTATCAGGTATAAATTTAATGTTATGAAATGATAATCATTGGAGTTGTCATTGTCATATCTTATTGAAGCACTTATGCATTGTTGTCTTAGTCTCTCTTAAACTCTACAATTTAAAGGCTATAATTTTTGTAGGGAACTCGACCGTCATCGGTTCAGCCCGAGATACTTGTGAACCAACCATCCATGCGTTGTCTATTGAAAAACTTAAAGAATAAAGTCATTGCACTAGGGCGAATGCATAGAGAGGCGACAACGTCAAGAGATTCATACGCCATCATAATTGATAATATTTTCGAGATCAATACAGAATTATATGCGAGCGAAGGAACATTTGGCGATGTTACAATTGGTGATATTATTAATTGGCCCAAGGGACTTGTAGATTTTATTTGATCTTGTTTAGGGGTAAATTTGTTTAGAGGTAAAATTTTCGTTTGTTGATGAACTTGTTTGAACTGCTTAGAGTAGTGAAGCGCTCCTTGTATTGAGCTTGGTGATCTTAGAATATACATGCACTGAAACTTTCCCAATATTTCATTAATATTCTGACTCAATGATCTGGTTTTGGTTTTTTAAAATTCTCTAAGAAAATGTTAATAAGTTTGGATTAAGAAAGATTGGGCAAAGAGAGCTGTGAAGTTGATTCATTCTGTTGGTTGAAAGTAAAGATAGTTTGGATTAAGAAAGATTGGGCAAAGAGAGCTGTGAAGTTGTCAAAGTGCTGTTGAACCAGTTTGGGAATAAGTCAGCACGAGTAAAATTCAGAAAAATTCTGCAAAATATCAGAAAGTATTATGATGCTGCTGCTGCTTTAATTCTCTTTCTTGATTTCTGTTGTTAATAATTTTAAAATATTGTATTGAAAGCTCATTTGTCGTCTATGTCTTATTTTTATTTTAAACAAAGCTTATATGCTGCTCATTTTTTGTAGGGCAGATGATGATTGGAAGCTTCTGAAGGGAGCTAGAGAAGGCAACCAAGGTCTAGTAGAGTGCAAAAGATGTATTGTCACTTGAAAGGTATAGATTTTTCTATTTTTAATGGAGATTTTGCTTTTTAATGGAGGAAGATACAGTTTGTACGTTGTTGGACATATTGATCTTATTTTCATCATGCTATACTATGGAATTAAACACCTATGATCTTATTTATATGAATCGCACTGTGTGATTTCCAAAAAGTAGATTTTTGGAAGTTTTTATACTTATTTTGGGACATTTTAGTGTTTGTTGCAGATGATGGCTGTCGAGCATTCTGCACTTTTATAAGGCTTGTCTGAGATACTTCAACTTTCCGGTGTGATAAATTATCATATCTAGGGAGTGAAGATGGCGAAGAGGTGGTGGTGGAGGATGAGGATGAGGATGAGGATTTATCACAAACTGAGAATTGTTCAGTCTACAGGAGGTAATATATCACAAACTGATCAGATTTTATTTTTTTCGGATTAAAAACTGGGCAACAAGTAGCGGAAGTTCATTAGGCTCACCTGATATGCTTAGGTGGTGAAAATGAACAATGCTCAATATCTGTCATCCTCGTCAAATACATAATAACAGCTACTATTCGCAGTATCCTTTTTGCCCTACAAAGTAAAATAAAGAAAAGATAGTTGAATATAAGATAGCAAAACAAACACAAGCTGCATTGGATGAAATACTCCACTTCTGCATGAACTGGTATATGGTAACTGACCCTTGCATAATCTAGACTATGCAGGGACGCAATACCTGAAAAATGAAAAGGTTGGTAATACAAGTGAGCAGAACTAGTTTGTGGGCAAAACTAGTTTGTGGGCAAAACTAGGCTCTGTTTCAAGGCGCATAGATCTGTGCACTTTAAAAATATAAGTAACCCTCCATTTCAAGGCGCATAGACCTCTGCACTTTAATAGAGCTGTTGCTTTTACCAAAAAAAATTTAAGTCACTTTACCCTTGATCAGAACATTCAACACTATCAATCTGTGTTGCATTGTATGGCTCTCCACTGTGATGGCCTTGCAATATTTGCAATTTGCCGACTCTCTTCACTTAATAACAAAAAAATAATTTATTTGAGTTTTATTTGCTCAGAGACCAACAATTCTCAAGCAATCGTGGTTTGGGTCGCCTCGCCTCTCTCTCGATTCGAACAGATAAAGCCCCCCATGTAGGTATTTAAATCCCTTTTCCTTTTGATGTCTATGTGTTTGATTGCTCAACAGTGTGGATTTTCTGTTGTATATGATATCGATGATTAAGTAAAGCTCTTTTTTATGTCTAAATTCTTGGTAGTCTATTTTGGGGTGTTATTAAATAAATGATGTTCTTATGAAATGATCTGGTATCGATGCAGGCCGAGTCACGATTGGTGGCACTCGGGTCAATCTCCTTTCAATTGAAATGGTCAATCCTCAAGATATGCACTGCAATTTATGAGCACACAAATCAGTGAGAGTTCACTTTTGGCATGTCACTGATTTGACACTCAAAATTATCAGCATATACACAAGGTTGTCTGTTTGAGATTGGCCCGAGTGCCTGCCACCGCCTGCAATCGGGTCGGCTACCTTATACCAACTCTTGTGAAATTGACATCACAAATGTTAGTATATTGTGAAGAGGTAGATACTTAGTCATGTGTATTAAAGTCATTCCTGCGCTAGATTTCCAATTCATTTTTCAGGTCTGTATTAAACTTCATGTGTATTAAACTTAGTCATGTGTATTAAACTTCGATGGTTTTGTGAATGTTCATCTCGATTCTTCATTTTCTTTTACTTGAAATGAAGGCATAGATAGCGAGCGTGGCCTAAGGTGCAAAACGATTTACACCTCGGTCATTGTAAATAGGCAACCACTTCATAGAAATAAAACCCCCACTTTGTAAAATAAATCAATCAATAAATAAAATATATATAAAAGAGAAACATCAAAAATGATTTTATATGAGTATGCTGATGCATTTTGGTTTGCTTCATGTATAGCTTGTGGTACGCAAGCATTGTGTTATTGTCTTTTGGTGTACTTTCTTGGCTTTCCTTGCATCATATCATGCACTTACCGCTCCAAGCTGAGGAATATGTTCAACCTCGTCGAGTCTCCTTGCCTTGATTGGATGGTTCACGTTAGCTGCGAATTTTGTGCTCTTTGTCAAGAGTACAGGGAACTCAAAAATAACGGCTTCAACCCCTCCTTAGGTTTGATCTTTCCCAAGAAACTTAAAAGGTGCTGTACTCTAGTCCACCATCCCAATGCTAGACCAAACTGCAATTTCAAGTATATATATAATTATAAACTGTGGACAATTATATTTATAGACAATGTTGCAGACAATTTATATGGTGCCAATGTTGTGGGTACACATGTGGTGCCCAGCTGGTTCGAATGCATATATATATATATATATATATATATATATCAACCTTTTTGTAATGAGAAGTCATAAATATCTCAATTTAATTGCTTAATATTATAAATATTTAATTATGTTCTCTTTTTTATTTCAGGCGAAGCTTTTCAATTTGAAGCCCACCTCAAACGGATCACTAGGGGACGGGGATACTTGGCAGGAGAGGCGAAGCACATTTATTTTTTTTTAATTATGAAACTAGGTCATGGGGTCCTTAGATTGTTAACTCTTTTTTTTTTTTTTTTTTTTGTTTGAATAAAAGGATTGAACATGTAAAGTTTAAATATTTGGTTGATTTGAAAGGTTGGATAATAGGTTGAGATGCAATATTTTGTTTGAATAAAAGAATTGGACATCTATTTTATTTATGGATGTGCTTGAATATGAGATTGATAGTTTTTTTTCTTTATATAATTTTTTTTAAAGCATTAAAAAATTATATTAAAAAAAAGTATTACAAAAAGCATAAAAAATATTGCATTAAAAAAAAGCATAAAAAAAATATTATTTTAAAAAAATTTGCATAAAAAATTGTCGACGAAATTTTTTTTTAAAAAATTTTTTGCATAAAAAAGCCACTGCCCTAAACAGTTGTAAAAAAAGGAGTGGTTTTATTTTACCACTATACAAGACAGTGGTTTATGAAGTTCATAAACCACTGTCTTGTATAGTGGTAAAAAAAAACCACTCCTTTTTTTACAATTGTTTAGGGCAGTGATTTTTTGAAAAAAAACCACTGTCAAAGACAGTAGTTTTTTGAAAAAACCATTGTTTAAGGCAGTGGTTTTTTCCTCATTTTGACGTAGTGCCATCTCCCTAACTTTTGTTATAAGTTGCACGATCAATTAAAAATAACTTCAAATTGTTTATTTTCTTTGATTCATATCTTAGATTTTGCTCCACGACTTATACACACTGCTTAATCTTATAACTCAACACACTGATAGATGGATCAGTCACGATCTTAGCTTATTTTCTCTAATATATTGGAGTGGGTGAGGGATCTTGGTATTTTAGTCAATCAAACTAAAAAACTCCTTTATAGAGAGGAGGATACTTTACTAGGCTTGGGCATCCATTTGATTATTATCCCTGCTCCCAGAATCATTTGGACCAAGTAGACGTATTCTTTGAAAAGCTATAAACTAAACATTGATGACTCAAGTTCTATGGTATCTAGTCATTCGTCTGGTGGTGGTAATAGTTAGGACCATTCAAGCCTCTTTATCAAAGCTTTTTCTAATTTTTATGGGGCCGGATCCAACAATGAAGCCGAGGCTTGGGCTCTATTGGATAGAATTAAATTAGTTCTCAAGTTAGGTATAGTGAATATTGACATTGAATTTGATTCAAACTTTTGGTTCTGGTGGTGCTAACAATCCTTGGGCAATCAAAAGAATATTGTGCAAATGTAGGTTGCTTGTGGTGCTAGTCAGTGTTTTTATCGGTCTTTCGGAGGCACTCCTCTAGTTTCCTTTACTTAATATAAAATAGTTTTCAAATTATTTTTCTTGACAATTAACAAAATTTTGTATATCCCATTTTTTCTTCTAATAAATGGGCAATTATATTTTTTTTCTCCTGTTTTTGAGGCACTTTTCTTGCTCCTGAAATAGTGCAAAACAATTAGTTTAAAGAAAAAGCTCTCTCTCCTCTGTAAGGGGACATAGGCATCCCATGTAGTTTTAATGGTTTCCTATTTCACGGATTTTGGAATCCCTGATATTTGTAGATGTTATTTTTTCAAAGAAATGATTGGATAATACAGTGACCGAATCGTTGAGTGCACCCATGCACACAATGGATGTTGATATTATGTTGTATCATTAGATAATTAGTTTTGTTATTTTAGGTGACACGCATTCCAAACAAAGTGACTTGTACATCACATAGCGTTCTCATTACTCCCAAGCCTCATTTTATGGTATTTATTGAGGCATGTGACACTTGAAATAAAAATTTGGCCAAACTTGATTTTATGATATTTTTGGGGGCATGTGAAACTTGAAATAAAAAATTGGTCATCTCATGGTAAGTCCGAGATCTCAAGATTCATTATGAGGAAGATTAAATGATAAAGGATCTCTCTCGTCTGATTTAAGACAATCAATAAATTTTAGCGTGAGAACTCTCAAAGATTCGGGTGAGTGTATTTAAAGGTTGTGTAGGATGAATTTGATAATCTTATGATCATGGTGATTGTGTTTGTTTCATAAATAGAATCTTTGATTGGTGGCATGTGAAGAAGAAGAATAAAAATGATAATAAATTTAAACTATTCTCTAGCGTGTAATTAAAGACCTACTTCACAAGGGCCGTTTCATGTCCCTTATAGCATGTCATATCTATTGATGAAAAAAATTATATAAACCTAGGGGTTAAAGGTATATAATTTATGAAAGCCAATTAAGTCAATTAAACTATTGATGAAAAAATTCCCAACTCATCTTTATAGCCTAAAAAATTATATGATTATATGCTTAGGTACAGAAATAAAACGGCTATGGAAAATAGAGTTTTTTCAAAAAAACATGTTTTTCTCTAGTAAAAAATGGAGATTTTTCTAAAAACCATTTTTTTCACGTTTTTTTTTTAGTTTTTCCAATAAAACGCTTTTTTTTTCTCTGAAAATTGCGTTTTTGGTCACTATAGGTCGACCACAATTTTGGCTACCCAATGGAAAAAAGGCATATATCTAATCCAAACCAACGCCCGAAGCAAAAGCCCAACTCAAAATATGTAAAAATGTCTACTTGGGTCAGGTTAACCTGACTCAACTCAAATTTTGCCCGACGTCAAGTTTATGTGCCTGACCCGGTAAAAAATTCGGGTCGTGCGGGTCAAGTATCAGGTTGACCTGTTGACTATGCCGATGATGATGATATCATATAAAATTCCACTCGAAAAAGATGGAAGTAGGCTGTGATGATGATATCTTGCAATTTCCCACAAAGCCCAAAAAACTATCCATGATTAAATATGTCATTTATATAAGGGTAGTTTTATTAACACTCATGGAATCTCATAGGGCACCTGTGCCAAAAATTATTGACTACTTTGAATTAAATGATAGAGATTATTTTCCTCTCTAATCTTTCACACAAAAATTCTTGAGGTCATGAGTATATCATCATATGATTAATCTTTTATTCCACATGATACAAATCTAAAAAAAATTGACTGTCTGTTGGTATGCCCATGACCTCGAGATCCCTAGTGTGAAATATTGGGACAAAAAGGATCTCCATCGTTTAATTCAAACTAGTCAAAATTCATGATAAAACCAAAATATTGGAATCTCTTGTGAGGTAAATGCCTTTTTTTTTTGTCGCCCAACAAATCCAATCAAAAACAGTCAAATTTTGACTAAAATTGATAGCTAAATGAGACTTCATAAGGGAATATGTCTCTTTAACTCCAAATTATTTTTTTAGACAAACAAAATGTCAGACCCCACATTAATTGTATACTCATACAACTATCAAATTAGTGGCCTATTAGCTGACCCAATCCCACCGCATAAAATTCTAATACCTCAATGTTCCCTCATTTTGTCCCGTCTCAATATATAATTATATGCTATTAAAAGTCAGTCCAATTGGTCTCCCTTCATTTATTATTATTATTATTATTATTATTTTTTTTTTTTAGAAAGGAAAAAGAAAAAGTTACATATGAAGGGAGTTGGATCTCATTGACCAAATTCCTTTGTTGGGAATTGGATCTCATTGAACAAATTCCTTGTAATAAAAAATCCCCCCAATCTTTGAAAATTTTGTGAATTAATACGATTTTTTTGGTATATCGAATTAATTATGAATTATTCTCAAATTTGTAAAAAATTTGTGTGTTTTTCAATCTTTACAAAGTTCACTAATTAATGATTCACGAATTTTTCAGTAAATTATCACTTTCTAAAAAATATATTTTTATACTTTTTAATTTTTTAATTTTTTTTAAAAATTTCTTCATTTTTTCCATTTTTCCCTTAAACTTGCCGATTTTCTTCAAATTTTAACCTTGCTAAATTATTGTCGAACTCCGAATTTGTGACTAGAGTTAGTCTACAATGGTATCCACCAAGGTATCAAATATTGACCGATACTTATATTTTTAATTTTTTTTATTTAAAAAAAAATAATAGGCCGATACGTATTGGTCCTCGGTCCAAGGACCGACCGATACCCAATATTGATTTTGTTACCTCAGTATCTACTCATCATGTCCATTAAAGTAGTCAACATATTTATGTGTCTGCATGATGCACACAAATTCCCATGCATTTGAAGTTCGTGCATGTCTCGCAGATGGAGAGACGCGTGGACTGCCCTGATGGCCTGATGGATGGGCACTCACCGGTCTTTTCGACTATAGTCTTAGCAGTTTGGATGCACAAATAAGCAATCATTTTGTAAAATATTTGGCATAATGGCGGTATAAGTTATTGAATTATGCTTGGATAATTTGATAGAGACCTTTTTCCTCAAAAGAAAGAAATTTTTTTTATTTTATAATATAATAATAGGCACAACTATTTCAAATTTCTAAGGGAAATTTACCTGACCGGTCTTGTCAGATACGCCTTTTACATCAGAAGCTCTGCAGTTTCACTTTTACCCAAACAAACCCGCTGCGCGCCGAGCCGATCACGTCTTTAGGAAATGCCCAAACTACCCCCAATGTAATAAATAGCCGTCCTCTTTTCAAATCATTTACTGTTTACCTTTTTTACTTTTTACTTTTTCATTCGAAGTCAGTGGAGAGTCGTTTTCGCTTCGTAAACGCTAGCGTTCAGATCTACAATCTTCAAGCTACCAAATCTGTAAGTTGGAATTAAAATTACCTTCCATTGCTTTAGATTTTTTTTTTCTCCTCTCTTTGGTACACATTTTGACATAATTTTTTAAGGTTTTCCCATATGTAATCGATATCGATCTTATATGTAATCGTTAACGATTACATATTGAGTCGCTATCGATTGCATGTAGAGTCGATAACGATTACATATGTATTCGTAATCGATTATATAAATAGTCGATGACGACTCTATAAAAACTCGATATCGACTCTCTATGAATATAATTAATACCCATCATATGAATTAATTTTCCTATAATTATTACCATCGATGCCATAACCCATAATAAATCATACGAGGTTTTATATTTATCTCAGCCGACGTTCAATTTATTGTCAACTACCATTTTGTAAAACCATTATGGCAAGTAAGCTTGGAAGAATGAGAAAATTTAATACAACGATTCGTATTCCACCATCTAGGAGCTTTGCATACAGGTTTAGTTCGTCCTTAGCAAACCTATCATCCCTACCAGCCCATATTTTTTTTAATGTCAGAAGACGAAGAAAAAATCTACTATAACCCAATTAAGTTCGAGCCTATATGGGGATTCCACCACCACCACTGCGAACGGATCCTCTGCGGTTCTCACATGGACGAAAAATTTTGGCGAATGAAGAAAAGAAAAAGAAGAAGGAAGAAAAGAAAAAGAATAAAAGAAAGAAAAAGAAACTTAAGACGGAACCACCCGCCTCTCCACCCCATCCACCACCTACTCTTCATCCATCTTCCTAAATTTTGGTTAGAAGCGGAGGACCACTTTTATCGAAGAATTTTCCTTAGGACGTTGTTGCAAAATTTTATTTTCATTTTAAATTGTAAATGAAATATTATGAATGTAATTGAAAATTTTTGAAAGTAAATGAAATATTTTGATTCAATGGTGACTTCATGAAATCTTTTGAGTCAGTAAATTAAATATTTCAATGTAAATAAATATTTTGAGATCATTGCGACTTTATGTTGAGTCGATACCGACTGTATAAATAGTCGATGGCGATTTCATATGTAATCGATGACGACTATGGAGTCGATATCGATTACATCTAGACTCGATATCGATTACATCTAGAGTCATATCGAATATATAGAGACTCGATATCGATTACATCTAGAGTCGATATTGATTACATATATAATCGATATCGATCCTATATATAATCGATATCGGTTTTATATATTACATTTCATTCAACATTTAAACTATCCTTATTAGTATGAGGCTCAGTCATTTCTTTTTTATTATAGTTTATTTCAAAAGGTTGTCAAGATGGTTGTACACCGAGCTGTTGCCAAGTGTTCGCCCAGTGTCATTTCGAATCTCTACGAATATGCTACCCCAGCTCGAAAGAAGTTGCTGAGAAATTCAGTTTTTGGTTGAATATTTCAAATGCCTAAGGGTGTGAGATTTCTTTCCAATGTGGTGGATGCGATGTTGACATTTTGGGTTGAAAAAAATCACTTTCGAATTGGGAAGACTGATGTCTATCTTCGGAAGATAAACATTGCATTGATATTGGGCCTTGCCGTAGTTGGCCTAGAAAAGTATACCCCATCCGTTAAATTATCGGAAGAACAAACCATTCGATACAAATACTTTCGTGGAACGCCTCCTGGAAAAATTCTCCGGTCTCATATAGATGCTGCAATTTGGAGAACGAAAAATGATGAGGACTTCGTAAAGTTGTCCCTTCTATTTGTGTTGTGCATATTTCTCTTCCCCGGGTCCCACCATCAGCTTTCGAAAGACCACATCGACCTCATCGATGATGTGAAAAACTTTAACCGAACTCCGTGGGGTCTGCACGTCTACCAAGACTTGATCGAGTATATAATGAAGGGCGCGACGAATAGAAAGACTACCGAGATGGATAAAGCCTTGAAGACGTACAACACATATGGATGCATATGTGTACTTCAATAGTGGGCTTATGAGATCCTGCCCGATATATCGCCATCCCAGCTAGGCCTCGAGGACCCTTTCCCACGACTGCTGAAATGGTCGGACAGGGCGCAGTCAAGGATCAAAGGTTACACCCGTGGACAGATGTTAGACAGCAAAGTATGAGGTCTATTGTCAATTCAAAAAGCAACTTACCGATTCATTCTAGAATCGATAACGATTCAATACAGAATCGATAACGACTTTTTAAGAAGTCGATAGCGACTCAGTACAGAATCGGTATCGACTTCTTAGTAAGTCGATAGCGATTCATTTCGGAATCGATAACGACTTACTAAGTAGTCAATAACGATTCATTAAATAATCGATAGCGATTCAGTACCGAATCGATAACGATTTATTAAATAGTCGGTACCGATTCTTTACATAATCGAGAATGATTTATTATATATACGATCATTTTATTCTGTTATTTACCATGTTTTCTTTTCTTTCAAAAGGTTCGTGCTCCCCTCGTGCCTCAGGGCTTTGAATTAGAAATACCCGTGTTAAGAAAATATCTACAGGTTCAAAAGGAGGTTGGGGGGAAGAGGAAAAAACCAGTCAAGAAAGTTGTGGAAGATATGCGGCCGAAGAAGAAAAAAAATTACATTTCGGTCGAGAATATTGAAGAGGAAGAATGGGATGACGCATCGAAGTCAGAAGAAGAACCCCTCTCGAAAAAAAGCCCCATCCATGTGGGAGAGGGTCGGCCAAGAACTAGGGGAGCCACCAAGGAGAGCCTGGCAGCGAAAGATAGCCCAGCTAAACCGTCCACCTCCAATGATTCTTTGTTGAGGAGGGTCGACCATTTGACGCTGGAGAACTTGAAGCTCACCCAAAGAGTGAGCGATTTGGAGGGAGAGAATAAGGCCCTGGCTAAACGTTGCGCTTTTGTAGAGAAACTATGCAACTCCTTCAAAGAGCGGCTGAATTCAAAATATGCGGAGTTGCAGAAGTTAAATCACTATAACTCTTTGGTCAGAAAGTTCCAGTCGAATATAAAAGAACTCCTTGAAAATTTATTGGAGGCGAGACTAAGGTATGTGTTGAAATCTGGTTTTATATGTTTAGTTTTGTTAACATAAATCGATATCGACTGTATATAGAGACGATAACGACTATATGCACAATCGTTCTCGACTGTATATAGAGTCGATACCGATAATCTATACAATCGTTATCAATTATATATAGAGTCGATATCAATTATATTTATAATTGATATCGACTCTATATACAATCGATAACGATTGTTAATAGAGTCGATAACGATCATATATAAAATCGATATCGACTATATATACAGTCGATAACAATTATATTTAAAATCGATTTGAACTTTTAAAAATGGGGACCAAAAATTAATTCTTATTTTGTACCATTATTTCGATTACAGGATGTGGCTATTGAGGAGCTGATATCGAAGGTGTGCAACACAGTCGCCTATAAGGAACCATCAGCTCCTGTGCATCAGGTTCCTCCTCCTCCCATTGATGAGGTGACGGCAGCTGCTGATGAGCAGCCTGAGACTCAAACTGATAAGGGTCCTGCTGGTGAAGAGGAAACCTCTTCCCAATTGCCTTACCAACAAGCTGAGCCTCGCTTAAGACCTGGGTAAGGGAAACTCAGCAAAGTAACTACCGTCAGACCTAAGGCACATCGAAGGGTAGCGGCTGTAAAGAAGCCTACCGAGAAGGCCAGTGAAAGACCAATCGTTGAGCTGGACCAAAGGGCACTCATTACCACCGTCCCGGGTCTATCAAGATGCTCTCGAGCTTCCACCGAAATGGTAGGAGTAAAAAATATATGCTAGACATATGGAACAAGCCTCTGAAGGAGGACGCGTAAGTTATTATTCTCTGATTCCTTAACTTTATTATTATATATTTATCGTGAAGATTAGTTATGTTGGCCATTATTTATGCAGCGATTATGTAAACACTATCGACAAGTATAAGCTGGTAGTGCAATCCTTCAAATGTCTGGCGGCCACGCAGTACCTAGATAACTTTATAAGTTTTTAACATACTGTAGGCAAAAACAAGAATAGTTAAAGTTGTCGACGATTCATTATAGAGTCGATATCGATTCATTATAGAGTCGGTGACGATGACTTACGTCGTCGTTAAGTCATCGTTATCGACTCTCAAATTAATCGATATCGATGGCTTTTAAAGTCGATAACGATGGCTTATGTAATCGTTATCAACTCTGTAAATCATCGATATCGATTCATTGGAGAGTCGATAACGATGACTTACGTCATCGGCATCAATAACTTATAGAGTCGATAATGATTATGTATTTAACTCTAACTGCATATGTTAATCTAACTGCATTTGTTTCAGGTTATGGGCGCCTACCTGAGGCATTTGGAAGTAATTGATGATAAAATTCATCCTAATAAAAAGCTCAAAAACTTCCTTATGGACCCTACCGCGCTGACGTTCATGGGCTATGAACTGAGAGATTTCAACAAGTTCCTGTTTGCTGAAAAATTATACGAACAATCGTTTGAGGTTCAAGTTCAACGGTGGGCTGCCTATAGACAAGAACAGACCAAAGGGAAGAAGCTGATGGAAACTTTTTTCTTCAATGAGTTTCGAAATCTGTGGGCTCACGAATGCAGCGTAGTATGCTTTTATCCTCTTTATAATTATTCTTTTTAATTTTTTTATCATACCCTTTGAGATTATATTGCTTTTTTATAGATATTTATGCCAATACATTCAGAACAACCACTACATTGGGCGCTTGCGATCGTGAAGGTAATCGAACGGTCGATATTGATCGTCGACCCTATATTTAATAGGCCCTCCAAGGAAAGATATGAGTCTCAACTGCAGGCGTTGGTAAGATATTTTGCTTAGCATATCTTTTATCATTGTTAGCTTAGCATATCTGACACTTGTCTCTATTATTTCGAAACAAACCCAATACATTCTCACGATTTTAAATTCGTACGGTGACTCCACTGCAATGATCGCGAAGAACTATCCTTGGTCATCTAGTGATTGCCAGATCAAAGCCCTCCCGACAGACCAACTCGTGTGATTGTGGAGTATTTATCGTGAAATATGTCGAGTACTTCATGATGGGAAAAAAATTTGACTTCGAGCAATCAGATATGGATAGGATCAGGGCAGAAATTAGTCATTCACTAGCTACATACACAGGCGATGGCGGAGGAGTACTGGCAGCGAAAGACAAAAAAGAGGGGGCGCAGCAGTAGTGTGGTTGTATTTTAATATTTTTGTAAATATAAATGAAATATTTTTTGTTAATAAAAATTTTGAATATAATTGCACCATTTTTAAGTTGCTGTGGTTAAAAATTAGAAATCGCAACTATTATCGACTACATATAGAGTCGCCATCGACTATATAAATAATCGGTAACGACTCTATATGAAGTCGCTATCAACTATATATAAAGTCGTCATCCAACTATATATAGAGTCGTCATCGACTATATAAATAATCGATAACGATTCTATATAGTGTCGCTATCGACTTTATATAGAGTCGTCCTCGACTACATAAGTGATCGATACCGATTCTTAAATGAATCGATATCGACTTTATAAATAGTCGATGGCGACTCTGTATAGAGTCGATATCGATTATGTATACAGTCGATGACGAGTCTATGATTAATCAGTAAAGACTATATTATAGTAAAAAAATATAGATTCTGAATTTCTTAGCAAATATATATTCTCGTTTACATTCAATCTATCATTATTAAAAGTATACACTGTCAACCTATCGGTCCCACTGTCGTGCAGCTCCTGCGATTGTGACCATATTCACTGCACCTGTTACACTGTAATGCCCTAACCTCAGCCTTAGACCTTATCCTTCTCTTCCTCGGACGATCGGCTTGCTTTCGGCAATAATAGGGTGGTCTCACTTTCATATTTTCAGGGAGTTGCTCTGCTTGAAACTCTCATTGACTTTTATCGAGGGTGGGAACCCATTGCTCGTCGTATGTTTGTCTAAAGCAAGCGATGAAAAATTATTTCTCACAAAAGTTATGGTAGTCGTAACTTCTTCGATTGATGGCCGCCACGACATGGGAGCAAGGCAAGCCATGAATGTACCAACGGCAGCAACTACAGGTCTTGTGTTTTAAGTCAACGTAATGAATAAAATTTTTAGAATTAACTTGGAATTGATCGCGCCCGTATGATTGAGCTCTCTTTTTACCGGCCCATTGCAACACCTTCTTCATGTGTGCGTCTGCTTTCGGGCAGAGGAGGGTGGTCTATTTCTCAGATATCTCTTTGCATTTTTGAAAATGATCGGCGACTTTCTCTCTAGTAGTTCTGATTAAGTCGATAATTGGTCTCTCTCGAGCTATCTTTAGTACGTTGTTTAAGCTTTCGGCAATATTCGTAGTTAGGGAATCGTATTGCCTTCCTTCCATATGTGCGCGTGCCCAATGTTTCAGATCTATTTTCAAACTATATTCTACGGCCTGAGGATCAGCAGGATCTTTCTTCATTTCGTTAATAAAATAATCAAATTTCTCTTTCGAATATGCACGTGCGGCGCACCACCATAGACCCTTCACATTGTTCATGAGATACTTGTGCTGCAAATTTTGTATCATATGCTGCATGCAGTAGTTGTGATATGCATTAAGGAAGATACATTTCACCGCATTTATTAAATCCTTCGACATGTCCGTGATAAATACGAAATCTTCGTTAAACCCACCGATCACGAACGCACCTACCCGTTCAAGAAACCACATCCACGCATCCTCTTCTTCTAACTCGACCACGGCAAATGCTAACGGTAATATATAACCATTACCGTCTTGCGCAGAGGCGATAAGTAGGATTCCTTCGAAACGTCCTCGTAGGTGTATGTCGTCTACAAGAAATATGCGATGAAGTGTATTGCGGTAGCTTCCGATGCATGGGCCAAAACTCTAAAAAATTCTTTGAAACTTACCGTCAAGCGTAAGTTGAAAGGATGTTTGTACATTAGGATCTACCCTCTGCATCTCCTTCACGTAGGCCAGTAGATCAATAAACTGTCATTTCCAACTGCCTCTAATATCATTAAGGGCAAGTTCTTTTCCCCTCCAAGCCTTTGCATATGAGATTTACACATTATAAGCTTTTATAATATTAAAGATTATCGACGCCGGTGTGTAGTTGAATCCTTCCATAAGTTTATCCCATACATAGTTCGCTACGAAGGAGATTGTTACATTACAGTGACCGTGCGGTCCGATTTTAGCGGCTCCGCATGTGTGAGTACTATTAAATGTCTTGATTTGGAAAGAATCGAGCCCAATCAATTTAGACGCATGTATTCGCCACGAACAATAGGGTTCGTAGCATGCGGCTGTCACTCGATAACTAGCGGTCCTCAAAGGCAGAATTTGAAAGTTTTTCTCCACCGCGTGCTCTTTCAATGCTCTTTGAAATGTCTGTTTGTCTCGAAAGATCTCTCCAATTTTAAATGTCCAATTCCCATATTCAGTTTCTACCTCTTCATCCGAGGAGTCGCCCGATGTCTTTGACATTTCATAATCTCCATCTACTAGGGGATTGTCAATGTCTCTCACAAAAATTTTCGGATCCTCTTTGATAAACCCATTCGGTTCGCTTTCATATTCTTCTTCTAAGGTATCTTTATTAGTGGCTTGAGGATGACAACGCCATTCACTAGCGGTGTTCTCGGGTGGTTGACTAGATCCTTCATCGAAGGGGTTCTGATGTGATTGACCAGATCCTTCACCGAATGGATAATGGCGTGGTTGGATAGGCCCTTCACCGAAGGGGTACTCATGTGTATGGACATAGGGTTGAGTTTCTCCGATAATTCCCATCGATGGCATGGTAGAACATAATTTTTGAGTAAATTAAGTTGTCCATCCACCGGGGAAGATATGACTGAAATCGTCGGTATCCACCACCCTTTCTGAAGTGTAGTCTAACCATTGACTACATTGTTGTGACCCATGCATGTATTTTACTGGGTCATCATACGATTCAATCTGAGCATCGTTTAAATCAAAAGTTGCTTTCCTCTTGCCATCGTTCACCGCAATATAACCGTCATCGCCTAACGGGACGATATCGTATACAGTTTCATCCTCAAACTTACATGGCTGAAATGAATGAGTCACAAAATCAGTCCCGCCGAGATCTACTTGTTCAACTTCAACTGGGAAGGATGACTGTTCCTTAATGATGAATACTTTTATAACATCCACCGCGAATTTATAAAACATAAATAAGGTGGCCAAATCATCAGAGTCCAAAATGTTGACAACCACAGGCGTATTCACTATCTTCATATGAAACTTTATGGAAACTGTTTCATCCGCCTTCGCAAAACTGACAGTAGGCATTCGCCTTATGAATTGTTCATAAGAAATATCAGTTGAAATGTTAATAAGCCTCCACCGGCCATCTTCATACAAGCCATCATCGTTTACAAGAAGGCCATCATAGTGACAAAGAAGAGGAATCCTCACGTCCGTCATCGTCTGTTTAAGAATGAGAAGGAAGGGGTCATAAGACTGATGAAATAAAAGAGAAAAGACGACTATAAATCTTCGTCGATTGTATATATAGTCGATAACGACTATATATAGAGTCGATATCGACTGCATATAGAGTCGATAACGACTATATATAGAGTCGATGACGATTGTATTTGTAATCGATTTATATTTTTAAAAAAAACGATCCAAGGATATACAGACTTTCTTATACTTCACGAATAGGAGATACTGCATCATTAAGAGACACTAATAAACTGAAAATGGGGTTTAAGTAGGATACCTTGCGTCGCAAGGACAAACTGTAGAGTCTTCTTGCCACAATGGAGAAATACAGTGGCTTTTTCTCCCAAGCCTCTGTTTTCTTCTTCGAAATAGCAGATCGGAGCAGATTAGACTAAGGAAGGAGACGTCGTCTAGGGTTTTGCACATCTAACTTTTTTGCAGGATAAAATGAGGAAAAAGAAGATGCTTTGTTGGTTAAAGAAAGTCATAGAAGGGGGTAATTTGGACCTTTTACTCTCCTTAGGGTCGGCTAGGCTTGGAGCTGGTTGGTTTGGGTAAAGGTGAAATTACAAGGCTTCTGACGTAAAAGGCGTATCTGACAGGGCCGATCAGGTAAATTTTCCAATTTCTAACCCGTTTTCGGAGTAAGTATCACACATTCTTTTATGGACGAAAATTATTGATTGATTTGAATCAATAGATTGAGAGTATTTTTGTTCCAATCTTTCCCATGACAGATCTTAAGAACATGGTGCGCCTATCATACGGTCAGATGTTGGTTCCATAAGACACACATCTAAAAAGTGACCTAAATCATGGGAAATGGAGTTTTCCTTCACTTTCAGGGACATGTGCCATGTAAAGTCAACATCTGACCGTACGATAGGCACATCATGATCTTAAGATATATCATGGGGAATATTGGAGCAAAAAAAGTAATCGTCTGATTCAAATCAGTCAATGGAACCTGGGTATAAAAGTTAAAATCATTTTTCAAAAACCAGCACTTTCATACACGCGAAGCGCAGAGTTCCTCTAGGAGTCCAAGAGGCGCGAGTTACAGACGCCTGGACAGGAAGAGTACCATTGATAAACTTTTAAACGAGTATTCGAGGAGATAAGAGCAATCATGGATCTTCTCCGCCATGATTATGTGACAAATTTCGATGAAGATGAAGAGAAGAAAACTCTTGTCTGTGCTCAATGGAGATTGAAACGAAAAAAAAAGTCCAGAAAAAATCTCTATGACTTCTACAGCTTCATATACAATCTCTGAAATTTCTAGGGATTCAGGCTACACGATTCTCATTTCGATCGCATCGCACGGTTATTTTCTTGATTCCTATATATTTTATTTTTTTGTTCAAGAGAAGGGTTGATTTGATGAAGCTTCGATGCTCTAATGGTGGTCGTTAATGGAGTTGGTATGAGTGTCAATGAAGAAGACGGGTCTTTTTTTTAGAAGATTTTTTCATCAAGGTGGTAATCTCACTACAAAAAATAAACCTACGCAGATGGCTACCAGCCGTCGGCGATAGGTTCCCCAGTTGTCCGTGTAGATTATGCCGACGACTAGGAAACTTATCGTCGACGGTTGGTAGCTGACGATGATACGGTCGTCGGCGAATACGTATTTGGACGGCTAAAACCTTCATTTCTCTTAAATTTGTTTTTCAGTCGCAACATTCACTGCTATTAACACAATGAGCCAATCTTTAATGTCATAAAAAAAGCAATCGTCCATTTGATGAGCCAATCGTCCATTTGATGAAATACCTCACCCAAACAATTGTGGTCCACACAGACAATTAATAAAACAATGGTTGTGCACACAACACAAGCAACCCACAACAGCTGCCTAAAACAATCACAACTAAAGGCTATACATCCACAACATCCAAAGTAGTACGATCAACAAGGGAGCACCATAGCAACAATCACCACCAAACAGAAGTAGCACCAAGCCAACAATCACAACCCCATTTAATTGCTTCCAGCAATACTGCTGATAACCATACAAACAACTATAACCTTGTACTACCGTCATGCGACCCTTCACAATCAAGACAAGTTTCTATAAATATAGCCCTTCATAACAAGAGAGCAATCTAACCACAATCTGCACAACAGTTGGGGTAACAATGGCCCATTGAGAAAAGCAGCATATCATCCAAGAGAGGCCACAATTTCTATACACAACAATGGCTGACGATATCCATAGTACACAATAGATATCAGTGCTTAAAAAATATCGAAACTTAATGAAGACACCTCCAAATTAGATGAAACAATGTGATATATGAGAATAACCTAATCATATGAAAATTTATTTTTCAAATCATTTGAACAAAGAAAGTGAGCAATCAATCCAGAAATAAAAATACATGACCCCCCTGATTATCCAATGAAGTTGGATAACCTTCCCCTCCCCTCCCCTCCTATTGGAACATCAATCAAAGCTCATAGAGTTAAAATATTCTAATACCCAACTCACATTGATCGATCTCCATCATCATAGTTCACTGCAGTTTCTATAGCAGCATTTGAAAAGCCGATAGTCATTTGTTTGAAGCTAGGAATCAGACAATACTATGTTATTTCGTCTGCTTGTATTGTTCTTCTTCACTTTGTTTGTTGGATCCATAGGAATTATAGTAGTAATGGATATGGATTTTGATATATTATCGAAATGGTTAAACCCCAAACTGAAAAATAGACCTTAGAAGCTAATAGAGAGGGGTAACTGACCAATTACAGTAATTGGGTTCAGCAAGAGTCCCGATATAGTAGATGCTATCACACATACAATCACACTGAATTCGATGAATTGTTTGATATATATATATATATATATATATATATATATATATATATATATATATATATATATATATATATATAGAAATAATATGTTAGGTGTATATGTTGTGAAGTTTTACATTACATTATGACTCATTGCAAGATGTCATTTATACTTTTCTCATCGAGGAAGTAAGAAAAGGGTGAGATAACATGTCACCAGTAGGTATCCATACAATCATGGAGTACCCATGTTGGACAATCATGGAGTACCCATGTTGGCGGTTTGTCAACATATATACTATAATTGAGCCTCCTATATTGAAAATGTCTAATTGGAGATGGGCACTCTATGATTGGAGGATACTTGTCGGCTCAGGTTATCTGTATCTCCTAAGTAGGTTCATCTATTCCATGGAGAGGCAGTAATCTATTTAGGGTTTTTTTCCCCTCTAACCAACTATGGATATGCTGTTTTTAAAAGATTTACTGTGTACGTTGACTTGGAATATAATGAAAGGTAACTCCACTGTACATATTATATAAACAGACAAACGTTACATACCATTTATAATTTAATTTGGATATAAACAAACCTAATTCCATTCAATCTGATTAGAAAATATTGTATTTGAAGATTTGATGTTTGGATGATGGAATTCAATTTGAATGATATTGATAGGGATATCTTTATTATTTTGTCTATTGCAGGATCGGCTGACTCAATTCAAAAATCAATTGCAATTGACGTGGGAATTAAATTTGCAACTGATATTGTAAGTTTTCTAACTATGAGAAATATATGTTTTCAATACAATCAATTTTATTGAAGTATTTTCTAATGCTATTATTAAGCTTGTGTTTAATATCAACCTATAGGTATTTGATGGACGTGACCATTTGATATTTTGAACATGCAATGTTTCTCTTCGCCTTGGTTTCGTCTTAACAATTTCAAAGTTGGATTCGAAGTCATGCCCACGACCTCAACTTTATCTTGGATGTGATCGATCAGGATTTTATCGAGAGAACGAATTATCAAAAATCCAAATTGAAAAGGGAATTTGTCATTCTTTTACAAAAAGGATTAGATGTTCATTCTCTTTAAAGGGAAAGAGAGTAGATGTTGAGGTTGACCACTAGAAAGTTGAAGCTATTTGTGGGATCCACAACCACAAGGAGTCAACATGCTTGGAGGGGCATAATTTTGCAAAGGGACTTAACAATATACAGTAATTGATAGTGAAAGAGATGACTGATGTAGGTGCCAAACCTCATTAATGTCTTTTATCAATTAAGAAAAAGGACATAACAGTGTGAGTACTTTGAACACTATTTACAATGCATGAGTAGAAATCTATAAAGAAGAATTAGGTGGAAAAACTCCAATGCAACATCTCTTGAGAGTAATGCGCTATTTCAGATATGTTACATTTCACCACATGGATGGAAAGAGTAAGCAAATGAAAGACTTGTTCTTTGCACATCCAACTGCCATTGATCTTTCAAATATTTTTTCAGATGTGTTCCTTCTCAGTTGCACTTATAAGATGAATAGATTCCGACTACCACTTTTTCTATTGTTAGCATTACATCAACCAATCATACATTTTTTGCTGCATTTGCATTCATATCATCTGAAAAGGAGGATAGCTTTATTTGGGCTTTGAAATACTTTAAATCATTTTTTACGGCTGACAGACTTCTTTTGGTGATGGCGACAGATCGTGACCTAGCCGTGATGAAAGCTTTGAAATGTATTTTTCCATCACCAAAGAATATTTTGTGTGTATGGTATATTTTGACTAATGTGCTTGCCCATTGCAAGAAGCTTTTTCCGAGTGGGGAGATGCTCAATGAGTTCATGAATCAGTGGAAGGATCTGATTCAAAAGTCGATGGACACAGAATTCTCTTTGGATTTGGAGAATTTCGAGAAAAAACATTCAGAACTCCCCATAGCATTATCCTACCTCAAAGATACGTGACTTAATCATTTCAAAGAGTTTTTTTGTCTCTCCTTAGATTGATAATTACTTTCACTTCGGGACTCCATCAACTAGCCAAATAGAGAGCTCTCATGCTCAACTAAAGCGTTATCTTCTGAACTCAATATCAAATTTGACAACAGTATTGAAAAGGTGATCAATGGACAACACACTGAGATAAAATTTCATTTTCAGAAAGTCGAATAAAAAAGCTTCAAGAATATAGTAATCATTTTTATACCGAACTTTGTGGGCATGTGTCTATATTTGCTTTAGAAAAAATTAAAGAGCAAATGATTTTGACACAATCTATTGTATAGTACAATCTCTCTGATGACATTACGTGTCGACATGTAGTTCGCCACACATTTAGGATATCATGTTCTCATGAATTGACACACTGTGAGGAATGACGAGCCGTTGTCATTATCAATGGTTCATGATCATTAGAAGAGTCTACTGTTGGTGGATGAAACTTTAAAAAATCAATTACATGAGATTAATCCAGCTATTGAAATCTTTATTACAAGATTCGCTAATGCCAATGTCCATAAAAAAATTGAAATGAGGCATAAGTTACTTGAGATAAGAGACCCAACATCGACGGTAATGAAAGAAACTTTAGTGCCCAAACAAAGGGGCAAGCCAAAGGAATCATTTAAAAAAGTACCAAAAGCATCAATAACATCGACAAAACGTGATCCATCAAGATTTAAGTATGTCGTAAGCAAGAAACCAAAAGAAAAACACCTATTGTCTCTATAAGCATCAAATGTAGTCAAGATCATATACTTTTGAGTGCGAGTATCATCAAACTCCTTCCGAAGTCGGCATCTTCTTTCATAGAGGAAGCAAAAGATGTAGCCCGTGACTGACATTGTGGATTTCGAGCAGTGATTGATTTATTAGGAATGAGAGAACAGAGATGGTGTACTGTACACTCCCAATTGTTAGCAGAACTTCAAAACCACAGAGTTGTATACCTATCTATTTGGAACTGGCCAGAGGATACACGAGTTGGCCACAATACTTAAATGTTGGGATCAAATTTTGAATGACGACTCGGAAGAAATTAAGGTTGCGTATGACATAGCTCTTTGCTAGCCCCTGCAGAGTTCACATGCTTTAGTTGGATCTTATTCTCTTTTCTCACTCTTTGCAGAGAAGGATTTACTTGCTCTAGCAGTAACCTCTCTGCTCTACTAACTCTCTACTAAAGCAAATCAAATTTGTTTTAGCAAAGAGTGAGTAGAGAGACAGATAAAACTACTAAACAGATAAATCTTGCATAAAATCTTGCTATGCAAGGAGAAGGGATACCTGCTAAAGCAAGGAGCAGGATGTTAGCAAAAATGATGGTTACCTGCTAAAGCAGGTGAACTCTACTATGATAGAGGCTAGCAGAGAGCTATGACATACGCAACCTAAATAATGAGAAGGGCCTCAGTTGGTAGCATGGATTTTCGGCCGAAATCTTAAGATTTCAGCCAAAACGCATCGGTTTCAGTGGCCCCCAAAACGAAATATACAAAATTTCGATTTGGATATATCAGTAGCATATTATCGGCCGATATTTTGCCCAAAACCAAAATTTTGATCGAAACCAAAATTTCGGCCCATATTTTGCTTCTTCACAAAAAAAAAAAGATAGGCCAAAATTTTGGTTTCAAACAAGACCGAAACTAAAACGAAAACCAAAATTTTGATCCTTCGTTGGTAGAGATTTTGAAAGTTGCTATCATAATGCATGACTACTTAAACAAAGACCAGATCAGCTCATTATCCTGTTTCTTCACATCCATGAGAATCATGCTACACACTCTTCTGGACTAGGTAAAGCGCCGCTTTTGTCTAATAGAGATCACATTTACTAGCAATCATAAAAGCAATCCGACGTGAAGATAACGGCTGCGTATGGCATAACTCTTTGCTAGTTTCTGCCACAGTAGAGTTCAAATGTTTTAGTTTATTCTAATTCTCTTCTAAGTCCTTGCAAAAGAGGATTTACCTGCTCTAGTAGGAATCTCTCTGCTCTCTACTAGCTCCCTATTAGAGCAAATAAAATCAGCTCTGACAAGGGGTGAGTAGAGAGGAGGGTAGAACTGTTGAACAGGTAAATCTTAAATAAAATCTTGCTATGAAAGGAGTTATCAAGGAGAAGCGGTACCTACTAAAGCAAGTAGCATGATGTTAATAAAGAGGATGGAAACCTGTTAAAGCAGTTGAACTCTGCTATGGCAGGGGCTAGCAGAGAGCTATGCCATACACACCGAACATCTCTCGTCTATCTCCAATTCTTACTCCACTGAAGCAAAGCTTCTCCCCTACCGAGCATTTGGCAGAGGGGACACTTCCAAACATCCATTCCTCCACCATGAAAAACCGTCTACTGCCTTGAATCAGACGATGGAGACCTTTTTTGTCCCAATCTTCCACACAATAGATCTTGAGATCATGGCTCACCTATCTAACGGTCACATGTTGATTCCAAGTGAGAGACATCCCCAAAAGTGATTGTCTGATAGGTACGCCCATGATTACAGACACTTTTGGGGATGTGTCACATGCATGTGGAATCGACAAGTGACCATCTATTGTGTTGAAGATGGTCATGCGCGTGGAATCAACAGGTGCATCATTATCTCAAGATCTATTGTATTGAAGATTGGGACGCCAAAACGATCTCCATCATCTGATTCAAGGCAGTCAATGGTTTTTCATGGTGGAAGAGCGTGTGCTCTTCATAAGAAAAATGGGTGCAAATAATGCCACCCTTTTACCATACTTCAGTAATGGGCATAGCAAAACTTGGTGTGGCAATAGCAGCAATAAAAAAAGAGAAACAGGGGAAGAAAAAAAAAAAAAAGCAATTTCCATTAAAACCACCACCATTCTCTCCATTGTACTCCGAAAACATTTAATCCATCTAATCTGTTCCCTCAAACCTAAAGTAAAACAATCAAAATATACAGATAAAATAGAAAGGCTGCTCCCCAAACAATCAAATAGAATCACACAAAACAGATACACCAGATCAAAAGTCGGGTTGGTCAAATTAAGAAGATTTACAACACAATTTGCTCCTCACCGGGATCTCTTGCGCTGGGCCAGGGATGATGATTTTCTTCCCCGACAGTGAAGATGCATTGCCGTTCCCTTGGTGCTCCTCTCCTGCATCCAAGTTTTTCTTGTTCACAATGTTGAAGATCTCGGTCAACACTGTCGAGAAGGCAGCCTCGACGTTAGTTGCTTCTAGCGCCGATGTCTCCAAGAAGAACAGACCTTCCTTCTCAGCAAACTCTCTTGCGTCTTCAACGGGCACAGCTCGTTGGTCTTCAAGATCGGTTTTGTTTCCAAGAAGGATTATCACAATGTTTTTGTCGGCATGGCCCCGGAGTTCTTGTAGCCATCGTTGTATGTGATCGAAACTCTGGCGACGGGTTATATCATATACCAACATGGCTCCGACGGCACCTCGGTAGTATGCACTAGTCACAGCCCTGTATCTGTTGATTCAAGTAAATGATAATAGTTGTCAAGGAGCTATGAAAAGCCTGACATGCCTCGCAGAATTTCTGGAATCATGCAAAAAACCTATTGCTAGAAGAAACTGATTAACAAACAAACAGAAATAGCATAATGGGGAATTATGGCGATGCATGGGAGCAAACCATCTCTACAAAACAGGTTCACACATATTTCGGCTGCCTTCAACTGGATAACCTGAAAATTGCAGTACTTGAATGATCCTAATCAATAAAATGCATATATCATAGAGCACTTCAAAAGATGCCTACACATCATCTTGAAATGAGCTCCAAACTGATAATCACACTTAGCACACACACTCATAGCTAAGTTGACATTGCCTCAAAACGCACTCGCTATGTGTGTTCTGTGTATAGTCAACCCGATTAAATGATCCAAAAATTTTATTTTCTTTGATAGGTAAGCTGGGCTCGAATCAACGGTAGGATTGCCACTAATGGATGAATTGGCGAGTTCCAAGGGAAAGTGTATTAAATCGCACCTGACAAGTGTGTTTCGAAATGTCCTAACCAATTCAAAGGTCTCTTTGAGATAGGAGGGCTTAGTTGACTAGTAAATTACATTAAATCACACTTATTGAGTGTGTTTTCGACTTGTTGACTAAGTCAAGCCCTAACGCGGAGTGGCTGAAACTGTTGACTTGGTCAAGAGGGCGAATTACATTGAACCACACTTAAGAATGTGTTTTAATACATTTCTGGACCAACACCCCACGTTGCACGATCTTAGGCAGTTGATGGCCTAAAAATGCACTGTAAGGTTCATTCTGGCTACCCAAATTTTGAACCTGATAAGGAAGGAGCATTCCCATGATCTCCCCGCGATTTGGGTATGATCCCATGAGTGCTCAAAATCGCCCATGACGAATCTCAGGGGTCTAATAGCTACTAATGTGTAACTGCCCCACTAACCTTGTCCTTGACTGCCTATAAAGTGACCATAGAGGTCTCTTTTAAGGTAGTCTTATTTGCTGCAATCCCAACATACCAAATCATTCTCAACAAGAGGAATTTACATTTTGAAGAAGACTTTTCACCATTCCAGCTCCAGGACATTGAAAACTCAATTCAAATTTTGTTCCACTTATTACCTTCATGTTTTCTGAAAATTTTGGCCTTTAAGCCATTTTAGTTGAAAGGGAACCGGAGAAGCTGAGTGTCGACACACTAATTGATCCTCTCGAAGCATATTTCAACGCCCAACTCCTTTTTCGTTAAGATTGGTTTATTTAGTCAGGAATTAGTTTAAATTCAACTTATTTGAACGCCCAACTACTCCTTTGTTAAGATTAATTTATTCAGTCAGAAATTAGTTCAAATTTTACATATTTGTTTTAATTAATAGGTACTTCTAATTCGAAGAAGGTAGTTCCTTCCTTCTTTGCGCTACAGAATATTAAGAAGCCCTGCTAGCTGTTCTGTCATAGCTGGCAGTGAGAGAGTAAGGAGTTACATTCACAATTTTTACGTGAAGGAATGAATACATCGTTCCCTAATAAATTCAAGTCTTCAAGCTGACATCTTCAATCGAGGGTATCAAATTACACCCAAAAAAAAAAGCATCATCAACGAAAACTTTTCCTACAGAAAATCCTCTCTTCTACGAGAGGCCCTTTCAGAGACCAATAGAAAGGGAGCAAGTCTTGCCTCTCAAAGGTTTCCAAAACCTTCACGAAAAGGAGTGTATATGACGTGTAGCGAAACAGCAGTTAGTATTTAAACAACAATCAAATCATAATTAAATTCAATCAAATGATCAGACTTGTGTTTGTAGAGTTTGAAAAGAACAACGGGCATCTATATGAGATGCACACCTACGAAGTGCACCATTAGCGCATTGAAACTGCAAGTGCTCAGACCCGCAAGAAGTACAGAACTGCTGCACAAACAACATACTTCTCCTTTACAGAACAAGAGCTAGGCTGCCTTCATTCCTTATAAACGTAAAGGAGTTATATACTTGGAGAATGCCAACCTCACATCTTTCTTTGTGAGGTTAGCAATATCGATAAAAATCATCATCATCATTACAACCTTATTCCATCTATTTGGGGTTGGCTTTTCCAGTCCTAGTTCTTCACTCATTTCTGATTAGTGTCAAGCTCTCTGTAACTTAACAATCCTTCATGTCCCTTCTCACAGCTTCCCTCAGTCTTCACTAATCTCCCTCTTCTCCTACTTCCTTGTGCTTGTAGCGTCTCAACCTTTCGTACAATTGTCTGCTTTGTGCCCTCGACGAACAAGTCCAAACCACCTCAAGCGGCCTTTCGTGATTTGTTCTCTTTATAGGTGTCACTCTCAAATTTTCTCTTATACACTTGTTCCGAATTTTATCCTTTCTTGTTACTCGATACATCCATAAAAATCATAGAACCAAAAATACCACCATAGATCTCTATTTTTTTCATTCTTGTGATAAAGTGAGGATAAAAAGATAAATTCATAGGGTGACATTTGTGTAAATATTTTAAAGAGTATATATATATATATATATATATATATATTCAACAAACATAAAATTATGACAAATAAGAACGTATAAGATGACATTTGGATATATATCTTAAAAAAAGGTGTATTATTTGTCATCACTTTCAGTTTTTAATATGTATTAGGTTTTAAAAGATTTACACAAATGAATCTTATGAATTTATCCTCACTTTATCATAAGAAGAAAGAAATGCTTTATGCTGATATTTTAGGTCCAAATGACTTTGGGGACATTGATAACCTCAATCAAGGATGTGAGGTTCGCATTCTCTTATATATATATATATATATATATATATATATATATATATATATATATATACCGAGACTGTTTTGCAGTCCATGTGGCATCTAAACATGATGGGTGCCGCCTGGAGCAAGAGGGCATTGCATAGATCACTTAAAAAAAATTGAAAACTAATCTTCACAGCAAAAAACAAATTTTGACTGCATTCAAGGGTTCAGTTTTCAAATGGTAAAATGATACAGTAGAGATCCTATTTTTTATTTAAGTGATCCATACAATGCCCCCTTGTTCCACATGGCACCCCAAAACCATGTTTTGAGTGCTACGCCACAAATTTTTGAAGAACTACTTTGTATCCAGACATATTGATTTACTAAAGTCCCTCTAAATCCATCAATCCATCCTTCCATTCAGAGGCACCTCAATTGCCATGAGGTGTCTATTGGTCTGAATAGATCTGAACCATTCAATTGGGAAACCCAATGGTTATATATCTATCATGCGCTTTCTATGAAGAGACACCGAGGTAGCTAGATGCGGCAGTTATCGTTCAAATCTCTACTCTCTACCTATGAGGTGAAAAAGCTATTTCCTGTATCCGCTGAATTTGCACGACGTCATCAACCTAAGGTTGGCTCTCTTCATCATGGGTCAACCCCAACAGTTATCCAACTGCTAGTATGATATTTCACATCCAGATCTACTTTGCAATCCATTAGTGTGAGATTGATTCACATGTTTAGAAGAAATAGTGCCTAATGCGCTTCATTTCGATGTGTAAGTGCTAATTGCTAAGCATCCCACATGTGACAGGGTTTTACGTGGCGGCACCACAAGTTTTTGGATTTTTTCGCTTTGTTTTCTTACATGTTCTCTTATGAAAAACCATAGGAAAAAATTGCAATCCTAAAACTACTTACCACTTCTGTAAAAGTGCATCCCTTTGTTAAAAGCAAGGTGATGGCTTCTCTATAAAAAAATATTAACAACATAAAGCCATATTTTCCTCATGAGAAATAATGTATCTCTCGTAAATTTCCACTAAACGGTTCCTAACACAGAAAAAAAAACCTTTGTTTACTGCAAAATATGTTAGATATTTTCTTTTGTTAGAAATAACAGACAATTCTCTTAATTTTCAACATAAAAACATATTTTCTCTACAGATGTAGCACACACACACACACACACACATATATATATAAGAGACGATCCCGGTGAGCGTCTTCCAAAGTCCACATGGAGCTCCTCATGACACACCAAAACATGTTTTGGGTTCCACAGAGAACAAGAGGGCATTGCATAGATCAATTTTAAAAAATAAAATAAAATAATTGAACACTCATCTCCATGAAAAAAGTTGAAGATTGGCTATAATCAACGGTCCAATTTTCAAACAGTATTAATTACAACGTAGATATTAGATTTTCTTTTTGAAATTGATCTATACATTGTCCCCTTAGTCCATGTAGCAGTAAAACAAGAATAATGGTGTCACATGGCACCGTTTTTAGAGATCTTGGAGGACAGTGAAGGTCCTCCATTAGATGACCTACCCTTTTCCATATATATATATATATATATATATATATATGGGGAAATGCATCCGGATGTAGCCCTGGAAGGCTACACCTGGATATCAAAATCACATGCCAAATGGCATGAACAACCCAAAACAACACTTGTTTTGGGTTGATCAGTCATTTGAAAAAATATATTTTTTTGAGTTTGTTGCCCTCCGTATGATGGGTCAAAGATAAAGTAACGTCCAACCAACTTGGTGCATTGATTTGAGGGTACCCTGTGGCACCTATCTTTGTGATGCCTGATCAATCTTGTCTAAGTTGTTGTGGCACCCGATCCTCGTGATGGGTGTCACACACACACACACACACACACACACACTCTCTCTCTCTCTCTCTCTCTCTCTCTCTCTCTCTCTCTCTCTCTCTCTCACAGATGGTAGATTGGAGAACATCTCAAAAAATATTAATGCAGAATGGTCAAAAACTTAAAATGGAATAAGCAAGTGGAGTATTGAGCCTATACATGTCCCACTTCAATTGGAAGAATGTATTTATAAGACAATAGTAAGATCTGCCGTACTATATGGCATAAAATTTTGGGCTACGGATAAGCGGTAAGAAGATAAGAATGCATGGGGCTACGATGCATATGCTAAGGATGAGTCGAATAACAAGATAGGATAAAATTATGAACACGTATATAAGAGAGAGTGGCACCTATAAAGGAAAAAACTTACAGAGTGTCGCTTGAGGTGGTTTGGACATGTTCATCAAAGGTGAGAAATAGAGTCTGCACGAAGGATTGAGACACTACAAGAACAATGAAGTAGGAGGAGGAAATTAGTGAATACCCAAAGGGAAACAATGAGAAGGAACATGAAGGACTGCAGGGTTGCAGAGAATTAAGCTTTTATAAAAAAATGAGTGGAGAAATAGAACTCACAAAGCTGACCCAAATAGATGGGATAAAGGTATGATGATGATAATGATGATTGTGATGATGATGATGATGATGATGATGATGGAAAAAGTAAAAGATTGATTATATTGAATGATCCAAATTTCAAATGGGATAAATCACAGAGTGGAGACCATATTTGAAACTTCTTTTAATTGATCTATGCAATGTCCTCTTGGTTGATGAGGCACCAAAAAAGGGTTTTGGGTGCCACATGGCTCCTTTTCAAGAGGTTGGGGAGCACGGAAAAGGTGGTCTTGGGGAGCACAAGACCTTTTTCCTATATATATATATATATATATATATATATATATATATATATATATATATATATATATATATATATAATTTGAATGAACAATTAGTTGCAATAAATGATTTTAACATTAAATTGTTTTCTCTATAATTATTAAGTAAAGCAAAGGAGTGCTGGCGACACTAAAAGTTTTTAGATTTTCCTCCCTTTATTTTCTCGCATGTTTTGATTACATGCTCTTAAAAAAAGTCACATACAAAAATTGCACTCCTATAACTATTACCACTTCCGTAGAAATGCGTCCTTTCTTTAAAAGCAAGGTGACGGCCTTTCTAGAATTTTTTTCCAATAACATAAAATTATTTTTCTTGCAAGAATAATCTCCCTTAAATTTCAAAAAAACAGTTCCTAACATAGGGAAACCTCCTTTATCGCCAAATATATCAGGATTCTTCGTTCGTAAAATCTAACATATAACATTTTTTAAAATTTTCAACATAAACAATTTTTTTGAAAAAGGAAAATCTTTTTCTCGTGAGACAGCATATATATCTATATCAGAAGTTTTTAATGAACAATAAAGAGAACTAAATGCTTGTAACATTAATAATTTTCATGGGATGTATCATACAAATCTTCTAAAGTTTCAATGAAGGATGACTGTATCACCAAAATATCCTTCTTTTTCTCGCGAGATATAGCAATAGGTTCTTTAGCAAACATTTTCTTACTAGGAAAAAAATCACCTTCTCATGAGATATAGGATAAAAGATTTGGCAATTTCTCACGTAACATTACCCAAAGATCACTCTCTAAAGGCTGCCACTCTTTGCTATTTCACTGTCTCAAAATAATTACCTCATGAACGAGTAGCTCACTAGCTCTTAATATTCACACTTATACAAGTTACTAGTCAGTTTCATTAATCGCCGCTTCTTCCTCTACCTCTTCCTCTTCTTCTACCAACTATTTTATTTTCTTTCTTGCCCTTCATCATGTGCATCACACTGGGTGTCTTTACTAGCATGGGACTAAAAACAAACGGAAAAGTCCTTTAAAAACTATGGTTAAAGGTGATTTGCAATAAATCTTGATTTTATATATACAATTATTCAACATATCCTGGGTAGATAGGCTTGGATTGAACCCACAACCTCAAGGTTAACGTGTGCAGCAGCACCACCATAAAGGGGCACTTCGGGAATAAATTTATATTCAAAGTGGCTCACACTCATAGATCAAAAATCTGGAAATCCGGAAATTCAGTATGTAGCGTCCAGCTCCAAACCCAGTACATACCGGATGATACGTATCGGTTCCAGACGATACATTGGTATGTATCGTCCGCCACATTAAAAAATTGTATGAGAGGCACCGGTACGGTACCTTGAATGTACCATACCAGTGGCCAGCGATATTGATATGTATCGGTATCGGACGAGATTTTGATCTATGCTCACACTGGCCTTATGCTATGATAAATTTGGGCTTCCATCTCAAAACCAATTGGCAATGAGTGGAGGGACCCAAGATATTATAAGAGAAAGACAAAGCTATAGTTTACCCGATGTGGGACTAAACTTCAACACACTCCCGCATCTGTTGGTAGGACTGAGCCAAATCATGTGGACAATTGAAGTGGATGACGTGGAGTGAAGAAAGGCCTACATTGATATCATGATAAATTAGGCTTCCATCTCAAAACCAATTGGCAATGAGTGGAGGGACCCAGGATATTATAATGGGAGAGACAAGGTTATAATTTACCCTGATTTGGTACTAAAGTGCAACATACTTTACCAGTGAACGCACACTTTTGGGATGTTGAGTGAAGGTGAATCAATGAAATCTCAGGAGGGGTCGGAATTGATTATATAGGCGAGGTTGTAAATAAAACTGAATGAATAGATCTGCAGTGCACAGAGTAGGAACAACATGAAAATAAAAAGAACTTACATAAGTTCACAAATTTGCAACCTCACATGAAGTGCATATTGGGAATAAATTATACCTATATGGTTCCAGATTTGACATCAAATTTTGGTCAGTATTTTGGGAATAACTTATAAATTTGATCAACTAAAAGATTGAACAACCCAAAACTGATATAATTTGATTCAATTTCCATCATAATAGAATAAATTTCACAACGGGAACTAATTATCAGCCCTCTTAGCAGACAGCATTATAAAGACAGGTTTCAAAATAAAAGATGGTTAGATGGCTGTAATAAAAATTTTGACATCGGCATGGAAAACCGAAGACAAATCCTTCTTGGATTTGAACGGCAGACACCATAGGCTCTTCGGGAACCACCATTATTTATGGCTTGCTATAACTAACACATTTATCTTTCTTGAGTCTTTTTTTTTTCTTGAGTCTTGACTACATGCATTTCAAGATCTAACATCCTCTACACCTAACCAAGCTCCAAACCACAGAGATCAGCAATTCAACATGCACAGCGAATCTCAAGTGGAAATAACAAAAAGGGCACTTTAGAAAACAATGCCTCAAAAACAAACTTTTTAGCAAAAAAGACCCGACCTCAAACGTTTTAGAAAAACGTGCTTTCACGGATTTTGGAACTTCAGAAAACCGCAAAAGCGCCGTTTTTAAATTAAAAACAGTGCTTTCACGGTTTTCTGAAGTTCTAAAATCAGTGAAAGCACGGTTTTTCTAGAACGTTTGAGGTGAGGCATTTTTTGCTAAAATGTTTGTTTTTGAGGCAAGTTTCTCTAATTATCCCTAAAAAAAACAACTGGCATCGGAATCAAATGAAGAAAATACCACAAAATTCGAAAGAACACCAGATCTGATTCTAAAATTTCACAAAATCCTTAGATCTCCCTCTAATTTGCAATCTAAATTACCTTTCTTGTCCAGCAGTGTCCCAGATCTGCGCCTTGACGCTCTTGTGTTGGATTACAAGCGTCCGAGTCTGAAACTCGACGCCGATCGTCGCCTTCGAATCCAAATTGAACTCGTTCCGCGCGAAGCGAGACAAGATCTGAGATTTCCCCACGGCCGAGTCGCCGATTAACACCACCTTGAACACGTAATCGATCTTCTGGTTCGCGTCTCCATTAACTCCGACGCTCGCCATTGGAGCGCTTCTCCGCTCGATTTGATTTCAGTATAAATATATGAGAGAGAGTGTGGAGTAAAGCAACGGTGACTGGGTTAGGACAAGCAACAGATAAAGCTGAGCGAATGAGAAAAAAGGGCCGCGTTTCGGATGGGATGTCTTAATAGCTGCGGAGCTTTTACTAAAAGACGGATCTACCCTTTTCTTTTTTATTGTTTTTTTCTTTTCTTTGCATTCCAGAAGATGTTTCTTTTAACGTTCGTTTAAACACCAATTTAAACGTTCTTTCACCATTTATTACTCTATGTACTAACTCAAATTTTTTGACTTTATTTAACGGTATTAAATACTGGACCATATAATATATAGTGCTAATATTTCACACCAAAATTTACTCACTTAAAAAAATAGTATAATTTTTTATATCAATATTAGACTCATTGCGAAGTACTCATCGGTATGATTCCAACGATATATAGTACGTCAATTTTTGACAAAAATATAAAAAGTAACGTTCGTTTGGTGCTTATACAAAACGGTGAAACGAAATCATTTCTCAAGCTATTCATGTCACGTATGAATTCTCTTTGGAAAAATTATTATTTTATTAAATCTTGTACCGAAAGTCTTAATTAGAGTTGATCTAGAAAGAGAATTAGAAATATATTCACTTTTTCTCTTAGTTGTGTCTCTCTATTTCTCTCTTCTCTGCAAAAGTTTCGACAGTATCATCTTTCATAACTCTTTGTTGGACCTCTATCGATTTTTCGATCTTATTAGATAATTTTTCACCATCAAAGTTTCTCATCGTCGCGACCGATTTATCATAAGAAATGAGTTCTCACGAAAAGACTCAGGCATATCGTCTCTCGAATCGGATCTCTATCAACCCAAATCATCGTAGGATTCGAATCACGCTTTAACAGGTGGGTGTCTCTAAATTCATCTTAAATTATTCAGTTATTTCTTAAAAGAAAACCCCAATTTTTCCGCCAATTCTAACTAAATTCAGGTCTTAAAAATAAAAAAATTCGACCTAAAATCGATAGAATCGTTTTCCCCAGATTTTCATGAAATCCGATCAAACTCTTCAACAGACATAGCCTCGATTATTTGGCTATAACTTTTTACTCCGAATTCGGATTATAGTGATTCTTACGACATTGGAAAGAAGATAACGAGCTTTACAACTTTTTGTCAAATAATAATTTCACGAATCTAATGTTTTAAAGGTCAAAGTTGAGCTGCAAGTTGGGATACGCTTTAGATGATCCAAGGTTACACGAGTTTGACATTATATTTTAAACTCTTATTCTACTTTATGCTCAACTTGTCTCTAGACTTATAAATCACTAAAATTACGTAAAATATATTAAATAGCCTTCATCGAACAACAATCTATAAGTTTAAGGGATCAAATATTAACGTCTTTCAATACTTACCATTCTATTTCCTCTTTTAAATCTTCTACAACCCTTGAATGGACATGCGTGCCTCTTTAAAATCCGAAATATGTCTGATTGCTATACCAATCGATCATCAATTTTTATGGACACAATTAACCCCAATAAAGTATATTTTCAACTCAATAATAAAATAAATGTAGTTAAATATTTTTTATTCTCTGTTTTACTTCAATGCTTCATGTGTTATGCTCTATATTAATTTTCTTCAAAAATATAAAATGTTTAGAATTTATGTTATAGTTCATTCTTACATATGTTCACCATTATCATATGACATTCATCATGTAAAACATTATGATAGGGCATATGCATATAAGTTAAGAATAAAATATGATACATGATATAAGCCTTCGTCACGATAGAGTTTCTTTCGCGGTCAAGTGAAACTTAAAATGTTAGCGCCCATGTACGGATGTAATCCTCTATGATAGTATAGGATGCCACACGAAGTACATCCGGGTTGTTACAAAATTCATCCTTTGGACAGCGTGATTTGTGAAGTCTATCGCATCATGATTCATTTTAAATTAAATTTTTTAAAAAATGAAATATGAATATGCTAAATACGAGATGTTAAGAAAGTAGGCGTTTAAGCCCACACAAATATGAAATCGGGGAGGGGACCTAAGCCCATAACCGAAAAATGATATGATATGTAAGACACGTTGTGAATGTCAGTTAAATATGAATTGAGTTCTACACGTGTCATACCTTACGAGCCACCGTAAGGGTCTAACGTCTGTAGTCAAGACGGGTCTTAAAGACATTATAGCTTTGTCTCGAAATAACGGAATATCGTAATTATTATGCTGACAATCTCATCTGGCTGGATGGTGGTTTATGTTATGATATGAAGGTTAGGTGATTATCTACATGTGGACCTCGTGTGATAGGCTCGAGCAATAATTATAGCACAGATTATTTTAAAATAAAATAAGCAAGATACAAAATACGTTGTGTAGGCGTATTGAGTAATAATAAGACTTACAATATGTCATGTATGATAGGTTGATGAGACAAATAGGAAAAGAGATAAGAAAATATAAGCATCATGTACTTTTCATGTTATATAGTATGTTATCGAGTTTTGATTATGATAGGCTATGAGTTATAGATAAGTTTGTTTCTTCTATCTAAGATGTTGGTTATATTTTAAAAATACACCGCAATTTAAGCGATACACGATCACCTGGGTAAGTTATGGTGAATCGATTGTGCAATCCGTTGAGTTTATGCGACTGAGGAAACTCACCCCCCCTCCCAAATCTAACAATTTCAGGTGAAGATTCCATTTATCCTGTTTATGATGATGCGGGAGCTACTATTCCGGAGGCAACTTACGTAGATGGAGACGTTGGCTATCACACGGAGGAGAGCGTAGATCTGACAGATTTCTACGAGTCTTGAGAGTCCTTTTACTTTAGACTTTATTCTTGAGAGACATTCTAGTTATTTTAACATTTTTGTGAGTTTACGTTTGGGACCATTTTACCTTATGTAAAATTTATTTTATTTCCTATCTTAGATGCATGATTAGGATTTACCTTTTTATTGTCTTTTATGATTCTCACTGTTAATTTATGAGTTATTTATCTTTTAATGTTATCTTAAATGTCTCAATCCATATGCTAAGTCAATTTATAGATTATGTGTATGTCCGCATATCGCCTTAACCAACATGCGGTGTCATAACACGGAATTCTAGGCGCTCGAGATCGGATAAGGATTTTGGATCGTGACAGAGATGGTATCAGAGCATAGGCTTTACTTCCTTTAGGGACTAAGTCATACGATAGCACTAACATACGGCATTTTGTGAAATCAAGAATTGATGGTTCCACGACGCAAAGAAACAAATAGCTCTCAGGTGAATGAGGCCTCATCACATGAAGGTCCTCAAGAATCTCAAGCGATGCGCCTATTACGTGAGATAGTGACCACATTCAACAAGAATGACTCAAACACCACACCAACAAGAAAGGGTTATAAAGAGAAGCGGTCAAAGAGTTGGTTAATTAATGATAGCCTACACCTCAACACGAGAACCCACCATACACCCCGGTCGGATTTCAAGTATTCAACAAAGCTCGACCTCCCTATTTCCATGGTCAGCTTGACCCAGTCGCTGCTGAAGATTGGATAAGTACAATCGAAAAATTCTTCGAGATCTCTTTGCCTGCATAACACAAAAAAGTGAAGTGGGTAGCGTTCTATCTGGACCAGGAAGCAGAGAACAGGTGGAAAGCAGCCAAGAGAGCTGCAAATCGAAACAACGAAGAAGAGTGGACTTGGCAGCAGTTCAAAAAAGTCTACTTCAAAAAGTATTTCTCAACGACCACCAGGGATCAGATGAAGAAAAAATTCATGGACCTACGACAAGGGAACATGACGGTGGCCGAGTACGAGGCCAAGTTTGACTAGCTATCCAAATTTGCTGGGAATTTGATCGCAGATGAAGGCGATAAACTCTTCGCATTTCACAATGGCTTGCGACCATTCTTTCGCGAGAAATTGGCCGTAATGAAGATAGAATCATACAAAGAACTTGTGGATCGTGCTCAAATCCAGGAAAGAGAATCATGTAAAATGTTTAACAAAAGGAATGCCCAATTGGAAGTTTAAAAGGGCAAAGCTATTCAAAGGGGGTTCTTTTATCCCACAAAGATCAATCCCAACTTTCGCGCAAAGAACACCATTTTCCCAGGCTCAGTACGAAAACAAAAGGTCACGTCTCACGCCGGAGACACAAGTGGGTTTTACTTTCCCAGGAGAAAATGTCGTTCCGCAGCCACGTCAGCCACAACGAGAGTTCATACCCTACGAACCTTGCACAAGATGTGACAGGAGACACAAGCCTGGAGTGTGCATGCAAGGTACCGATAAATGTTTCAGGTGTAGAAAAGAGGGACACATGGTTAAGGACTGCCCCGAGATAGCTTCAGTATCATGCCCTCAATACAATACTCAAGCGAAGCCTACGAGCCAAGGTCGTGTATTTGTAATGTCGCAGCAGGACACTATGGCTAGCGACGAAGTTATTCAAGGTAACCTCTCCATTTATCAGCATAAATGTGATATTAAACACTTAGCTCTCATTCTTATAGACTCAGGGTCTACACATTCATTCATCAATCTAGAATTTATGTCAAAAATTCAAGCGAAACTCGTACCCTTAGAAAAGAGATTGACTATCTCGATACCGTCCGGGAACACCATGATGGCTACCTTAATTTGTCGAGACACGATGATCAATATTAAAGGCCATAATCTTCCAGTAGATCTCATCGTATTGGAATTTCAGGATTTCGACATCATTTTGGATATGGACTGGCTAGCCACATATCATGCCACAGTTGATTGCTTCTCTAAAGTGGTCACCTTCCAACCAATCGGAGAAGGTCCATTCAGATTTTGGAGAATTAAAAAGAAGGGAGTACCTTTATTGGCAGCATTAGACAATGAGCAAAATAAGACAGTCGATCCTATAAAAATCTCAGTCGTTAGAGATTTTCTCGACGTATTCCTGAAGATTTACCCAGTGTACCACGCGACCGAGAAATCATGTTCAAAATCGATTTGATCCCAGGGACCACACCAATTGCCAAGCCACCATACCGGATGACCTCTGTAGAATTAAAAGAATTGAAAATACAACTCAAGGAACTGTCAAATAAGAAATTCATCAGACAAAATCAGTCACCATGGAAAGCCCTAGTGCTCTTCGTAAAGAAGAAAGATGATTCGATGAGGCTATGCATCGATTACCGTCAGTTGAATAATGTAACTATCAGAAATCGATACCCTCTCCCACGTATCGATGATTTGTTCAATTATCTCTAAGGTGCCAAGTATTTTTCTAAGATTGATCTTAGATTGGGTTATCACTAGCTGAAAGTGAGAGAAAAAGATATTTTAAAACGGCTTTCGCTTGCAACAATGGGTTGTATGAATTCTTGGTCATGCCATTCGGACTAACAAATGCCCTAGTTGTATTCATGGACCTAATGAATCGGGTGTTCAGGCAGTATCTTGATGAATTCATCATCGTATTCGTAAATGACATCCTCATTTACTCACGATCAGAGGAAAAGCATGAGAAACACCTGTGTCTAGCACTTCAAACACTCCGAGATCACCAGTTATATGCTAAACTCAGTAAGTGTGAGTTTTGGCTTAAACAAGTGACCTTCATTGGTCACGTGGTATCAGCAGAAGGAGTGACCGTCGATCATTCTAAGATCGAAGCAGTTACAGAATGGAAAGCACCGACGAGTGTTACCGAAGTTAGGAGTTTCCTTGGATTGGCGGATTACTACCGTCGCTTTGTTAAAGGATTTTCACGCATTGCTCTACCGTTCACTTGCCTCACACAGAAGAATGTAAAATTTGTGTGGGCCGATGAATGTGAAGCAAGTTTTCTAGAACTGAAGAGGCTTACTACTGCACCAATCCTCACCCTACCTTCTACTTCACGCACTAGTGAATTTGAAATATTTACGAATGCATCTCGTCAGGGACTTGGTTGTGTGTTTGAATAAAGTAAGAAAGTTCTCGCTTATGGGTCAAGACAGCTCAAAATTCATGAAAAGAACTATCCAGTTCATGACTTGGAACTGGCCGCAGTCATCTTCACCCTCAAACTATGGCGACACTATCTCTACGGCAAGACATTCAAGATTTATATGGATCACAAAAGTCTCAAGTACATTTTCTCACAAAATGACCTGAATTTGAGACAACATAGATGGATGGAATACATGAAAGATTACGACTGCACCATAAACTACCATCTTGGGAAAGCAAATGTCATCGCTGCTGCACTTTGTTGGAAATCCTCGACACTATTAGCCAGATTAAAAACTTGGAAGCCCTTCGATGAACTCACTGACTAAGACATTTACCTTTAAGAAGTTGAAGATGGTATATATTTGGCAAGAATTGTGATGAGTCCGTTCATTTTGAATAAAATTAGGAAAATATAATGTACGGACTCAGAGATCCTCAAGATCATCGAAACCATAGGACCCGATTTCAGCCTCAGGACGGATGGGACGTTACTCTTCAGGCAAAGACTGTGCATACCTAATGACCCTTAAGTGAAAAAGGAGATACTTGATGAAGGTCACAAATCAGGATACTCAATACATTTAGGCAGCACTAAGATGTATCGGAACCTGAGAAATTAGTATTGGTGGCCGAATATGAAAGGAGAAATAGCTGAACACGTGTCGAAGCACTTAGTGTGCCAACAAGGCAAGGCAGAATATTAGAAATTGGCTGGACTTATACAACCCTTACCCATCTCGAAATGGAAGTGAGAAAACATATCTATGAACTTCACCGTAGGTCTACTAATGACGATGAAGAAGAACGATGCAATCTGGGTGATAGTTGACAGGTTGACCAAGTCAGCTCATTTCTTACCATTCAAGACTACCACAGATGGGAACAAGCTTGCCGAAATATATCTGAAAGAAATTGTTAAACTACATGGGGTCCTAGTCAGCATTGTCTCCGATCGAGACTCAAAATTTATATCAAAATACTAGACAGCCTTCCAAGAAGCGCTGGGCACTCGATTAGATTTTAGTACTGCCTTTCACCCCCAGACGAACAACCAGACTGAAAGAGTGAATTAAGTAGTTGAAGATACGTTACGAGCGTGTATGCTCGACTTTCGAGGGAACTGAGACGTTCACCTCTCGCTGATCGAGTTCTCTTACAATAACAGCTATTAGGCAAGTATCGGAATGCCCCCTTTCGAAGCTTTATACGACAGAAGTTGTAGAACGTCATTGTATTGGGATGAAGTTGGTGTTAGGAAGATGCTTGGACCCGAACTAGTCCAAACTATAATGAAAAAAGTCAAATTGATACGTGAACGGCTCAAGATAGCTCAAGATCGCCAAAGAAAGTACGCCAACCCTCATTATCGTAATTTAGAGTTCGAGGTATCACATTTACAATTTCAAACTTTAAATTTCATTATAATTGTGCTCTTGATTGAACACTAAAATTTGTTTAACAGGTTGGAGAACAAGTATTCATTCACGTCTCCCCGACCAAAGGAGTTATGCGCTTTGGGAAGTGCAGGAAGCTAAGCCCCAGATATGTAGGGTCTTTCGAAGTCAAAAAGCGTGTGGGCGAGATTGCGTATAAAGTCGCTTTACCATCGCAGTACACGAAAATGCATGATATTTTCCACGTATCAATACTAAGAAGATATATCTATGACCCATCACATATTATGGAAATCGAACCCAACGATATAAAGGAGGATCTCACCACCATAGCGAGACCGATAAGAATTCTCAACCGAAATGTTCAAGTCTTTAAGAACAAAGCGATGACATTGGTGTTAGTCCAATAGCAACATCGCAGGCTAAAGGAGGCAACCCGAGAGAATGAAGACGACATCAAAGAAAACCATCCTTAGCTTTTTTGAATAATCGATACGTAATTTTCGGGGACGAAATTTTTTTTAAAGGGGGAGAATGTACCAACCCTGATGATTTTTATTAACGTTGAATCTTTGACTTTTGATGAGAAGCTGAGATTATGGAGAAGTACCTCGAGCAAATGATCAAAATTTTGATTTTTGTTTCGATTTCGAAGGGGACTGAAACCAAAATTTTGGACCAAAATTTCGGCCGAAGATTTGAATTTCAACCAATAATTTCAACCCCATACATTTAATGACCAAAATTTCGGTCCCAAATTATCGTTTCAGTGGGGACCGAAACCAATAATTTCGACCAAAATTTCGGTCATTTTGGCCGAAATTTTGGTCCTTGCCTCGAGCTCATTGTCTCATTTATGTAATTTTTGAGGATAAAAATATTATAAGGGAGAGAGAATGTAACAACCCAGATTTTTTGACTTTATTTAATTGTATTAAATGATGTACCATACAGTGCATGGTACTAACGCTCCACACCAAAACTCACCCACTTTTAAAAATAGTCTAAGTTTTTTATATCAATATTAGACTCATTGCAAAGTATTGGTTGATACGATTCCAACAATATATAATTCGTCGATTTTTGACAATAATATAAAAAGTTACGCCCGTTTGAAGAGTGAAGCAGGTTAAAGGGCATAACTGTAATTTTGGGAGAGAATCACCATTTGCTTTGATGCTTACACAAAGCGGTGGAACGAAACCTCTTCTCAAGCTATTCATATCACCTATCAGAAAAATTTTCACCATCAAAGTTTCTCATTGTTGAGATTGATCTATCGTAAGAAATGAATTCTCGCGAAAAAACTCGGGCATATCGTCTCTCGAATCCGATCTCCATCAACCTAAATCATCGTAGGATTCGAATCACGCTTCAATAGGTGGGTGCCTCTAAATCTACCTTAAATTATTTAGTTATTTCTTAAAAGAAAACCCTAATTTTTTTTCTAATTCTAACTAAATTCGGGTCTTAAAAATATAAAAATTTAGCCTAAAATCGATAGGATTGTTTTTCCCAGATTTTCGTGAAATTCGGTCAAACTCTTCAACAAATACAACCTTAGTATTTTAGTCATACCTTTTTACCCCGAATTTTGGATTGATGTGATTCTTACTGCATTGGAAAGAAGAGAACGAGCTTTACAACTTTGTGTGAAATAACAATTTCATGAATCTAATATTTTAAAGGTCAAAATTGAGCTGCAAGTCGGGATACGTTTTCAATGATTCAAGGCTGCACGGGTTTGACCATATTTTAAACTCTTGGACTACTTTATGCTCAACTTGTCTCCAGACTTATAAATCATTAAAATTATATAAAATATATTAAATAGCATTCATCGAACAATAATCTATAAGTTTAAGGGATCAAATATTAACGTTATTCAATACTTACCATTCTATTATCTCTTTCAAGCCTTTTACAACCCTTGAATAGACATGTGTGCCCCTTTAAAGTCCGAAATACGTCCGATTGCTATACCAATCAATCATCAATTTCTATGGACACAATTAACCCCAATAAAATATATTTTCAACTCAATTATAAAATAAATGTAGTTAAATATTTCTTATTCTCTGTTTTACTTCAATGTTTCATGTGTTATGCTCTATATTAATTTTCTTCAAAAATATAAAATACTTAGGATTTATCTTATAGTTCATTCTTACATATGTTCACTATCATTATATGACATTCATCATGTAGAAAATCACAATAGGGTATACGCATATAAGTTAAAAATAAGATATGACACATGGCATAAGTCTTCGTCGTAATAGAGTTTCTTTCACGATCATGTGAAACTTGAAATGTAGGCGTCCATATATGAATGCAACCCTCTATGGTAGTATGAGATGCCACACGAAGTACATCTAGGTTAATACGGAACCCGTCCCTTAAAAAGCGTGATTTGTGAAGCCTATCGCACCGTGACCCATTTTAAATTAAGTTTAAAAAAGATGAAATATGAATATGCTAAAATACGAAATGTTAAGAAAATATAAACTTAAGCCCACACAAATATGAAATTGGGGAGGGGATTTAAGCCCATAACCGAAAAATGACATGATATGTAAGACACGCTGTAAAAGCTAGCTAAACATGAATTGAGTTCTACACGTGTCATACCTTACGAGCCACCGTAAGGGTCCAACGTCTGTAGTCAAAACGGGTCTTAAGGACATCATAGTCTTGTCTCGAACTAAGGGGACATCGTAGTTACTATATCGGCAACCTCATCTGGCTAGATAGTGATTTATATTATGATATGGAGGTTAGGTGATTATCTATACGCGGACCTTGCGTGGTAGGCTAGAGCAGTGATTCTGGCACAGGTCGTTTTAAAATAAGATAAGCAAGATACAAAGTGCGTTGTGTAGGTGTATGGAGTAATAATAAGACTTACGATATATCACGTATGGTAGATTGATGAGACAAATAAGAAAAGAGATAAGAAAATATAAGCATCATGCACTTTTCATGTTATATAGTATGTTTTTCAATCTTGATTAAGATAGGCTATGAGTTATGGATAAGTTTGTTTCTTTTATTTAAGATCCTAGTTATATTTTAAAAATACACCGCAATTCAAGTGATTGCACACACGATCACCTGAGTAAGTTATGGTGGATTGATTGTGCAACCCGCTGAGTTTACGCGACTGAGTAAACTCACCCCCCTCCCAAATCTAACAGTTTCAGATAAATATTTCATTTATCCTGTTTATGATGATGCGGGAGCTGCTGTTCTGGAGGCGGCTTACGTAGATGGAGACGTTGGCTATCACCCGGAAGAGAGTGTAGATCTGACAAATTTCTATGAGCGTTAAGAATCCTTTTGCTTTAGACCCTATTCTTGAGAGACATATTCTAGTTATTTTGATATTTTTGTGAGTTTACATTTGGGATCATTTTATCTTACGTAAAACTTGTTTCATTTCCTATCTTATATGCATAGTTAGGATTTACTTTTTTATTACCTTCTACAATTCTCGCTGTTAATTTATAAGCCATTTATTTTTTGATGCTATCTTAAATGTCTCAATCTATATGCTAAGTTAATTTATAGATTATGTGTATGTCCACTTATCGCCTTAACTAGCGTGCGGTGTCATAACATAAAATTTTAGGCCCTCAAGATCGGGTAAGGATTTTGGGTCGTGATAATTTATGATCTTAAAAATTCATACCGTCAAATGATATATCATCAATTGAAGAGTTATGAATCCAAAAATCACACTTTTTGAGAAATTTGAACCATCCGATCGGTGCATTCTAATACCAACAGTTGCTCTTAATTTTTGTGGCTGATAGTAAAATTTACCAATTGAATGATTTACAACCACTTATAAGCATGATCATAGGCGTATGCCACATGGCACAAAAATAAATCACATGGTGTGAGATAAGAAGGGCGATTTTAATGGTGTATGATTATTTAAAGACCATTTGGTGTTTAAATGTTGGTATGAAGCCATCAATCCTTCTTCTACAAGCACACCGATTAATTAAAGGGCTAATGGCTATCGACTGGCATTGAAACGCCAAGAGTGGTGTTTAAATGATTTAGCACCATTAAATTTATAATTTTAATTTCACACCGCTGAAGTGTAATTTATTATTATGCCATATGGCGTATATTTTGATCAATCTAAATTTTCTAAGTGATAAATCATCTGGTGTTTAAGGGATCAATTAAATTTATAACTTTAATCTCACACCGTTGAAGTATGATTTATCACTATGTCATGTGACACACATCTTGACCAATCTAAATTCTCAATGTGGCAATCCATCATATCTTAGCCCAAAAAAGAATGCCTATCAGTCCATATCAACCTTCGGATTGATGAACTATGATATAAGCCATTCAAACTAAAGCCAATGGTTCAAATCTCAAAGAGCTTGATTTTTGGATCCGTTGGTCAGGAGATTTGGTCCTGGGATTTATTTGTAACACATCATCCTATTCTACCTGCACACCAATCAATAAATTAACCCCATTAGGCTCATCCCGACTAGACTATTTTTACCTTATCCAACAAGACCCGACCCAACCCGACCTGAAGGTCAGGTCAGATGTGCTTATATGTGCCCAAAATTGGGTTGGCCTCGTCCAATATCAGGTCAACAAGACCCGACCCGAAGGTCAGGTCAGATAGCTTATGTGCCCGAAATTGGGTTGGTCTCGTCCAATATCAAGTCAACTTGACTCATTTATAAGCCTATTTATAACCATGATGCACCGGCATTTAAATACCAAATGGTGCATAACTGACCTTGCAATATTTAGTTAAGACTTTTGATCTTACACCATAATATGGTACTACTATGATACTTAATTCGCCCACTTACCCAAATCGTAAATTGAATATAGCGAATCGAATTCGACATAACAATCAAATTATCGAATTAATCCTTGCGAATTAGATTTATTTAAAGTTTTAAAAGTATAAAGAGATTATTTGAAGTTGGAATTTTATATAATTAATAAATAATTTTAAAACTCATCCTACCCAACGAATTGGAATCATTTTCATTTGAAAAAAGAAAATTTCAAATTGCGAACTCGAATTCGAATCAAGTGAATCAGTGAACTAAGTAACTAAGGTCTACTATTACATTGCACACTTTCAATTTAAATTCTCCTAGTGGTAATCGATCATTGTAGTATACCTTAGCCAATGAATCACGCTTATAAGTAGATGTGAGTTACATGATTGAAGAATTTAACATCGACAATAAAAAATTAAGAACCATAGTTGGAATTAGAGTGCACAGGTTGAATAATTTAAATCTCTCAAAAAGTGATATTTTTGGACTCATCACATCTTACACCATTAAAAGTGCTAAATTATGATGTTTAAATGAGGGTAAGGAGTGTAGAGTGCTTTATTTTTTTGGCAGGTTGGAATCATGTGCTTGCAGTTTAAGAAGATGACGAGAGGTGTGCAAGTGTCAAAAGATGACGTGAAGAGATTTAAAATGTCGATAAATTATTACGAGTGCAACCTTTTTGGTGTGGTAGTAACAATTTCTTTTTTCAATTCTTCTGAGCTATTTTTGTTCTTTGAAAATGTTATATATATATATATATATATATATATATATATATATATATGATAGGCTATTTGATAGATCCACCCTGCAGCACAACGAATCTTGTTGAGCGAGGAGGATTGGGTTCTCGTTAGGGCTGTCAATAGGTCAGGTGGGGCCAAAATTTTAGCTGCCCAATACGAAAATGGCATAAGTTCGACCTCATGGTGCACATGACCGGACCATCCTCACCTGACCCCATAAACCCTCATATTTTTTTATATAAAATATCCGGTTGGGTCCGATGTGTCATGTACAACCCGCCCTGACCTGACCTGATCAGAAGGTTGGGTCCTACGTGCCATGCACAGCCCGACTGGAGGGGTCAAATTTATGTGCTCACCGGGTACAATATCAGGGTGGGTCGGGCCGGGTCTATCAAGTTTTCATGGCTCAATGACAACCTTAGTTCCGAGAGTTGGTGGAAAAATTATGGTATCAAGCATTAATGTTGGCAGACAAAACAAGAGATGGTTTGGTTTTGGTATCCTTGAGATGGTTTGGTAATGGTTTGATTTTGGTGTCCTTTGGATCTGTTGTCTTTAAATAGGAAAATATGTTCACAGAAGGTAGGTAGCCATTATTTGCACACGCTTTTTAAGTGATTGCACCGACGGTAAAGAAAGACTATGTATTTTAGAGACATGTGAAAATATAATTTGAGCCGTCTGATTTAAAATTCATGATACATAGATCTTTAGCGGATAAGATTGACAAGAAATATAATTTTTATCGTGTGATTAAATATAGTCAAAGGCTATTATTTGATTCAACAGTTAACACCAATAACTCATATGATAAATATTGTGTTTTGCTCCAATCTAATCCACTAAAGATCTATAGATCATGAACTTTAAATCAAACATCTTAGATTGTGTTTTCATATGTCACATGTCCCTAAAATATATAGTTTTTCTTTCACCTCAGTGCACTCACTTAAGAAGTGTGCAAGTAATGGCTCCCTAGAAGGTAATAGGGTTGTGTATTTTTCGGGCCGAACTGACCAAACCGCCAATTTTTTTCCGGTTTGGACAGGTACTAGTTTGGGCTTGGGTTTGGAAAAAAGAAAATTCGAAAAGTTCTGTTTGGTTTTAGTTCCGGATCATCCCAAGCCGAAACCGATTGTAAGTAAATTATATATATGAAAAAGGTGTTCGTCTTCCATGGGAGGACGGTCACTGTCCTCCAAGGTTTCACACAGAGTTCCACGTGGCACCCAAAATATTGTTTCGATGCCACATGGAGCTCGAGTGCATTGCTGAGATCATCTTTGAAAAAAAAAATTGAAAACTCATCTCCATCATGTGTTTTTTGAACCATGAAATGTGGACCAATGAAACTTGTCAAACTTTGACTTGTGAGTTTAAAAAGTTTCTTCAATTTTTTTTTAAAATATTGATCTAAACCGTCCACCTATGCTCCACGTAGCACCCAAATAGTGTTTTGAGTGTCACCGGCTCCCATATATATATATATATATATATATAGTCAACTTGAGTCAAACAGACAATTGAGCCTCGAATTCTCGATTCAAAATTTGAGCCCAAATTTCGTGTTTCACAACCTTACTTAAGACTCAAATCTCACAAGACATTGAAAATAATTAAAGTGTAAAACATGATGCGAAATTAGGAAATTTTTTATGTACACGTAGAACTTATAGGAAAATCAAAACCGAATCAAATCGGGTCGGTTTGGTTCAACAGTTGAACAATTTAGTTTTAGTTTAGAACATTTAAAAACCGATTAGAACCGACTTGGTTTGTAGTTTTGGTTTAAAACCAACCAAACGGAACCAAATACACCCCTAAAAGGTGACATCTCTAATAGTAAATAGAGGGATGCTACGGGCACACCACTTTTCTTTCCACACCAAAAACAAAATAGAGTGATGTAAGGATAACAAAGTTGGCGTGCACTTAGAAAAAAATTATTTTACTTAACCAAAAGAAATACAAAACTAGCTACTAGGATTCTAGGAACATGATTATTGATAATTGGGATACTATGCTCCGGATCTTTATAAGCAACAGGTAAGGGAAAGTTGATTACCTTTAGGGTACCTCTATTAGTGCTCATGCTATCTCTGAGAATTCCCATGTGTGTAACCCCTTCAAAATCATTGCCTGCTTTAAATCAGATGATTGAAATCGTTTTTCAACCCGATCTTCCACACAATAGATCTTGATATCATGTCGCACCTATCAGATGATCAATTTTTCATTCCACTTATCACAGATCCCCAGAAAATAACCTAAAATCACATTTGAGCCTGATGTATGCCATAGGTTTCAAGGGTCATTATCATTACAAAATTATTGTAACGTGATGAATTCTAATCCAAGAAAGATGGTAATTAAAGATGAGTTTCAAGTTTTTGGTATTAAATATATCCAAGTGTAGCAAGAAATAAAAAATTGAATGAAAAATCCGGCACACATCACACATTGTCGAGTTCTAAATGTAGGGAAGGAGGGGAATCAGTTGTCTTGCAGATCTTCTATATCTATTTGTGCACCAATAATGCTCTTATTTATTTTAAATATTAACAAATAAACTCAACCTTTACTAGTAGGAGAAGAGGAAGATATGGAGGGAAGCAGCAAGGAGGGCCGTGAAGTTACAAAAAACTTGGCACTAGTAAGAAATGAATGGAAAAATAGGACTCGCAAAGCCGGCCCCAAATAGATGGGAGAAGTCTATGATTTTGTTGATGATGATGATGATGATGAAATAAACTAATCTTTTATGATAATACAACATGCTGCATGGTGCGAAATTGTCACAGATCCATGGTCAAGCTTTGGATGGTGCACAGCTATTTATGAGCACACAAATCAGTGAAAGTAGGGAGCCATCCAAACTATTGTTTCGATGACAGAATAGTGAAATGAAACGAGACCGCCAACGTATGGAAACAAGCTACCAGCTCAGTTGGCTGAGAATGATTCCACATTGGGATTCACAAAGTCAAACATGTCCACAGATCCCATGATGTGAACCGATCGGGAGATTAATGGGTGGTAATCAACTGTTGAAATCTGTTTATTATGAGTAGGCCACAAAATTAGGGTGATGCTATTGCCACACGAACAATAGTTATAAGTTTGTTTTGGGGTGCGTATAGTAACTATTGGTGCAGTAATAGCAGCAAGCTGAAATTACCTTCACAGTTGACCACTCATCTCAGACAAGAAGTATCCATAAAACTGGATAGATAAAAAAGCATCAATAACAGATAAACTTGCGAAAATTGGATGTATGATAACTATAAAGAATACAAAGTTAAGATCAAAATTAAAATTCACGACAATGAAAAAAAAAAAAAATGCCCTTCAATACTCATCATACCTCGATGGAGGTAATCAATTTTGCTCAAGCCAGAGCTGATTCCTTAGCTGTTTCGCAATTTTCATTTGATTCGGTGTCTTTCCCTGCCTCTTCTTTCGCATCTGGCTCTACAATAGCTTGTTCGTTTTCCGGCACCGGAACACCCTTTTCTCTCCCCAATCGCACACAGAGTCTTTCAAGTAGTTGCTGGCTGTCCATCTGTGAGACCATAAGGGCCAAATTGGTCCTACCTTTCCAGCACCCAATAGCAATTGTCGAAGTATCCACTTCAATAGCATCCGACATAGGTGGTCCTTCTGCACTCAGTAAACAATAATGATGAAGTAAATGTCAGATACGTCGCTGAAAATGACGATGTTTAATAGTTGACAAAAATGTATGAACAGTTTAATGGAGGGAGGGGATAGGGATTCTGAACATTTAAATTTTAGTGTAGGGTTCAATGTGGGATCTAAAACACCACATGTTTGCTTAATTTTAGTCTCTTTTTTTGGATTAAAGGGGTGTCACCTGCATCAGTAGATGGGATGCTCACTCGTGCACCCGTTTTGCCAAATGGGGCACACTCTTGACCAATCCAAATTGTCCGACTTGCAAATCATTATGTGGGCTTATGTTAACCTAAAACTGGTACCCATAAAAGCATTTTAACTATTCGATCCAGTTTGGTGTGACGGTAGATGACTTGGGTTTGCTCCCCAAGGTCAAGCGACCAAAGCTCCTCCCGGGAATTACCTGGTCGCGTGCAAGTGGTAAACATATGTACCCAGAGGGATTAATCCTTCCCTTCAAAGGGTTGAGGATTGGATGGTACTAATCCACTGAAGGGTGTACTTTTTGTCCCAAGGAAAGTTGCACATGATGTCTGATTACTTGACCGAAGTGAGGATTGGCAAAAAATGTGCCCCCATGTGGCACCCCATGGACTTAAAAGTATGCCAGTGAAGAGTTCCATCTATTGATATGGCTGGCCAGAAACGAACAAAGAAAAAAAACGAGAATATTTTGTTTCCTTTTCAGAGAGGGAGAGGGGGGCTGTGTCTGTATGTGTGTGCGCCCACTATCAATCACAATATTCTCAAATTTTTGTGATGGTGTGCATGAGTGTGCTCACTATCACAAAATTCCCCACATTGTCTGTGTGAGTGTCTCGGAATTTTTAATGCGGTGCTATCACAAAATACTCAAAACTTTTGTGATGGCATGTGCAATCGCTCTATACAATATTCACAAATTCTCAACCACTGAATCAAAAAAAAAATTGGAATAGTTCTCCGAATAGGAGGTTTGTCGAACATTTTTTATGAATATATTTCCCAGTTAATTGGAATTTTCAAATTTTTATAATTGTGATACATTCTTTAATTATCATGCTTTTTTTTCTATGATCGTGAATTCGAAATAAAATAGGTGTTCTTAATCTATTTAAAGTTAAAATGATGTTTTTACGCAGTAAAGTAGGTGTTTTTCCTATGATTGTGAATTCGTAATCCATGTGTGGATTATACAATACACTTATTTTATTGCTTAAAAACATCATTTTAACTTTAAAAAGATCAAGTACATTGTGCATGTGTGTGCTCTCTATAACAAAATTCTCAATATCCAAATTTTTCAAAATTTTTGGAAAAAATCTCCAAATAGGTGGCCTGCCAAACATTTTTTTATGAATCCTTTTTCACTGACTAATCAGATTTTTCGGAAACTTATTCTGAATTTTTGTGATTGTGATACATGCTCACCTTTATTTAACACTAATATGCAACAGCCCACCAATAAGTTTGAAACCTTCTCTCCAAATCCAGGATCGACAAAATCTGCAAATTTGATGGATCTGTAGCGTAGAAGGTGCTCAAAGTCAGTGATGGATGCACATAAAATCTGCTTGCTGATGTATGGGAGCAGCAATGGCAACCCTTCTGACGATATCCGAAAAGCACATGGAGATGAACCTTCCTTCGATGTCTGCCGCTCCTGAACAAATTACGAGAGAGAAACTGTAAGTGCATAAAGCCGAATATGTAAAACAGCTGACATCAAAAGCTACCTTTAAAATAATTCCATCTGATATCGATCAAAAAAAGAGCTCAAAGTAAGGAGGTCAAATATTTCACACTTTTGCGCATGGATGAAATAAATCAGTTAGGATATATATTCAGGCAAGCAAGCCGGAAGAGGTTTAAAATCATGCGCCTCACACCCGATATGGACCTGTATTGCCGGAAATGATAGGAATAGCTGAGACGAAATCTGAAACCGAGATCCAAAACCATTCTTGTTAGGTGTTCACATTTAGATGTGGTGGGGGAGCTTGTTTATAGATTTCAGGGGCAACTTATGGACTGTAGACAGCATCCTACTCGGGTTTGAGCAGGATAGGGCTGACTCCTACCCAACCAAAACCAAGCTTGATTTCATCCATAGATTGAAGATTGATTGCTCAAACAAAAAATTTACTTAATAGTTATATTAACAAGACTGCAAAGAATATGTTCACTAGATTACAAATAAAATTTGAAGGCGGAGATAGTTATAGCTTGCATAATTACCATCCATCACCGTCATAAAGAGGAGAATGCATAGATCAGATTTTAATATCAGCCATTAAAAAATAACGTCAATGGTTGATATTAAGAATGCATAGATCATATTTTAAAAATAAATTATTTCTGGTCCCACTTTAGTTCACGGGCTGATGTGAATCAATTTAATGGGTTGGATTCCTCAGATCTTACATATTTAATGGTGTAAGATCATGAAACCATGATGCAAACAATCCAATTGATGGACTTTAATATTGACCGTTGTTATTCTTTAATATCAGCCATTAAAATAACAACGGTTGATATTAAGTGCACAGATCAGATAATTCAAAAACCCCCAAATTAAATAACTTCTAGGCCCACTTCATCCAAGAGATGATATAAATCACTTTATTGGGTGGATTACAATTTGATGGTATAAGATCAAATGCAACATACAACAATAGCTTGTGGGGGTAACATCATATAAGTATCTCTTTTTTTTTTATTTGAATCACAGTCCATAAGTAATCCTCATTCATTCACTTAAACCAAGAAGAGAGAGAGAGAGAGAGGGTGTTGAGCTTCAGAGCGAGACGGTGTTCAGCTCTTCATTTTCTTCTCTTATTTCTTCTTCTTCTTCTCATCGAGGAGGGTTTCTGGTGGAGTTTCATGGAGAGAGACGCGGCTTCTTCTTCTTTCTTCTTCTTCTTCTTCTTCTTCTTCTTCCTCTCTTTTCTTCTTTCTTCTTCTTTCTTTCCTCTTCTTCCTCTTCTTCTTCTTTCTTCTTCTTCTTCTTCTTCTTCTCTTTCTTTCTTCTTCTTCTTTTTCTTCTTCTTCTCGTCGGGTTTCTGTCGAGACGAGGGTTTCTGTCAAGACAATGGGCTGAAGCCCTAAAAGCCTTAAATAGATAAAAGGGCATACTTGCAAATTTACAAGTATGCCCTTAAAATTGATTTAAAACCCCCGCTAGCCAAGACCTTAACCACTTTAAGTCGACTCGCCGAGTTGACAAAGTCGGCCGAGTTTTCGAGTCGACTCGGCAAAGCGACCGAGTCTCATCCCATTTCGAGTGTATAGCCAAGTCGACCTGAAACTAGGTCGAGTCGAGTCAACTTGCCCGAGTTCCGAGTTGACTCAACGAGTTTTAAAACCATGCTATATAACGCTCCATGTCCCATGTGGCATCCAAAACACGGGTTGGGGTGCTACGTCGAGAAAGGGGATATTGCATAAATCATATTAAAAATAATAATAATCTCAATAGTAAAAGTCAAATTTTGACTAGACTTTAATGTTCCATTTTTCAAATGGAGAAAATCACACAATGAAAATCTATTTATGAATTATTCTCTTTACTAATCTATGCATTACAAACTTTCTCTAGGTGGCACCCAAATGGGAGCTTTGGATATATATATATATATATATATATATATATATATATATATATATATATATATATATATATATATATATATATAGATATATATGATAACCTGGGTGTCCAGGTCTCTTAGAGCACCCGACTAATCCTAGGGGTACATGCGCGTTACAAGTTAGCACATGTTGGGTCAGCACGGGATAAAACCCCTAGGGTGGCCTGAAGAGGGATTCGAACTGAGGTCTCCCACTTCTTGAGGTAGCTACCTGGCCATCACGCCAAATCCCTTGAGGTCAAGTGTGGATATATATATATATATATATATAGAGAGAGAGAGAGAGAGAAAGAGAGAGAGAGAGAGAGAGAGGGGTACATGAAGCTACCCATAAAGGTAGCATTTAGGGACTACCTTCAAGCCAGTTGGGCGCTCACATGGCACCCAACCTGAGGATCAAGTGCCACGACAACTTGCCCAAGATGATCATGCTTTTCCACTATTGAATATTGAGTCAAAGTTGGAAAAAATTCAATGCACCATGTTTGGGCGGCGAACCACGATATTTGACCTATGATTTGAAGGGAAAAAAGGCTGAATTTTTATTTTTTCCTGAAAACCTAGGGGAGTGACTGAACCTAAGAGGAAGTGATGCAGGACAAAACACTAATCTAATACGATGCGGCTGAGATGAATTTCCAATGAACATGAATAATAATTAATACTAGAATTCTAACATATTGGCAAGGAAAACTAAAGGAATTTAATTATTATGAAAGTATAGTACACCAAAAATTAGTGTCTTAAATCCGTAGCACGTTCCTCTCGGATCTAGAAGGCTAGGGTTCAAATGAACAGCTAGATCTCCACTAGTTTAGTGCTTTAAATGAATTCAATGTTGATTCTTTCGATTCCATTCTAAACCAAAGAACGGTAATAATAGGCTCAAGGCGAATAAACTTCACAATTAGGACTATAAATGCGATCTTATTGTAGGGTTGGAAAGATCGCACAAGCAAAATCATGATGCAAATTCGGGAATAAAATCAAATGAAAATTGAAATACTAAACTTACTAGATCAAGAGAATAAGGAAGATAAGTAGAAGATTGAATTGGCCTCACACCAAACTGCAAGTGGGTAAAGGAAGTACTCCTCTCGAAAGAATTGCTCTCTCAATGTTGAAGAAGGCTCAAAATTTGCAATATTCATTAACTATCTTCTCAAAAGAGATTACAATATATTTATAAGCAAAGAAACACTAAGAATAAAACTCCTAACTAACAATTAAAACTTTCTAATCTAATGGTCATAATTAATTTCACCACTATTCCTGTTTTTTATTACGCGACCACTTTTGAATGGTCAAACGATGTCTGATTGACACGAAATTAGTCTTGTTTGAAAACTTACTGAAGTTGCTTTCCAACAAGACAAGAATTGCACAATTCTAACAAGTATTGAAGGACTTATGACCACTTTTCCGAGGGTCGCACTGAAAGTGACGAAATTAATAGTCACAGATTACATATATATGTCTGACCCTTAAATAATTCAAATAAGGAAACTAATCCTAAAGCAAATTGTAAAATAAAGACTCTTAATAAAAAAAGGAAACTAAAGCTAGACAAGATCGCCTAAAACAACCTAAACACAAGTAGTCAACCCCTTTCTAATGGGCCTTTTTAAAAGCCATTCACAGGTCCACTTCTTTGTTGACTGTCTATGTTTGATTCGACCCCGATCTCGACGCGCAGATCTTAATTCTGTATTAGGAAGTGTAACTCGTGATCATGTGCCACATGGCATGTGATCTAGCACTTGATGGTAGCGTTCCAAACTACCTTCTCAGGGTACCGTCACTTTATATATACATAAATATACATGCGTTTGTGTGTGTGCGGTCAAGTAAGATTGGGTTGGGTTCAAGTCCAGATCCAACATAGTGGCTCGGATCCCTACACAATTGCTAATCGGGTCCAGCATTTGGACCCACCTTGACCCAACACATCGGACCTAATTGGGTTCGGTCCAAAGTCATGTTTGGATCGACCCAATCCGTCTGTCTCCATACTCATCTATCAATATTACTTATGTATAACAGACAAGCCATAGTACTTCGGTATGGCATACATACATCATGGGTACACCTATGGGCATGAGTGCCAAGCATGGGTATGAGACCACTTGGAGCATCTAAGCAAGATAAGATTCTAGGAATTACGAGGCGGGCTATTAAGAGGTTCTATACAACAATCACCCTATAATTTGAAGTTATGTCCATTGTAGTCAAATGGCATATGCGACCCTATGCGATGGCATAGGGCCATCGCATATGCGGTTCGCATATGCCATTATGCCATGGCATAACACTTTTTTTTTTTCAAAAAATTCCCAAAAATTCCCAAAAAATCTAAAAAATCCCAAAAAATTCTCAAAGTTCCCCATATTGATCAATAATATGTTTTGTGTTAAGTTTGGGCTCTACTAATTTTGTAGTGTATAGAATGCGAAATAAAAGTATATAACCCATAAGTTAGAAAGGAAAATATAAATTTCATTAATGTTAAACAAAATAGTACCAAAATGAACATAGGAACATACAAAAAGGAAGGAAAAGAGTAAATTCTAAGTTCTAACCTACAATGGTACATCTCCATAAGGTTGAAGGGAAAATATAAGTTTCATTAAAAAATAAGTTAAAATAGTATATAATATAGTATACCATACAAAAGAGAAGGAAAAGACTAAAGAGAAAAATTATTGTAGAATGAGGAGCATTAGGAAAAGAAACCCCCTATTTATAGGGCTTGGGGAAGCTTGAAAAGCAAAGGCAAAAAATAAAAAATAAATAAAATAAAATAAAAACTTTCAGTGGAGAAGTATGCTATGGCATCCACTGTATGTGATGGCATATAGTCGCATATGCGACAGTATGCCATAGCATACTATTGTATGAGATGGCATACTTACCTGTATCGCATATGCCATCATGGCATATGCGATACAGCCATCCAAGATGGCATATGCAATCGCATATGACATCAATGGTTATGTCTTGTGCTCCTAATTTTATCTTAGATCCTACAACAGAATATCGGTGTTAGTGACACACTATCACCAAACCCAAGGCAGAATGAAGACCAGCGGATCTAGTAAATAAAATTTATTCAGTCAATCTTTAACAACTAAACCTGGCTCTGAAATCTTATCCCCTATAACATGTATAGACCTTGAATATCAACCCTTTTCATAACGGAATGTAAATAAAGTAGAACTACCCTACCTATAGTCTTTAGGTTAGCAACCAACTAAAAGAGTTAACATAAGCACCACTTACTAACGCCAATCAATAAAAGGCCTCCTAAGAACAACTTCTAAATCCTACAAATAGTTGAACTAACAAATATAAGTACATAGGATCATGAATCAAAATTTCGGGTAAAATTTCGGCCGAAAACCGAAAATTTGGCAGAAATTTTGGGTCCCATACAAAAATGATCGAAATTTCGGTCCATAGTTATCGTTTCGGTGGGGTCCGAAACCGATAATTTCGGCCGAAATTCTGATCCTTGCATAGGATAAAATAAGGTTGGTGTTACTACCACACCACTTTATGTTACAGCCACCTCACTTAAAGAAAAGGAAAAATTCACTGACCGCTTTGAATCAGATGATGGAGATCGATTTTCATCCCAATCTTCCACACAATAGATCTTGAGATCATGGGCCTACTATCAAACGATCAAATGTTGATTCCATGTGGCACACATCCCAAAAAGTGACGTGAACTGCATTTGATGGAATGCTATGGTCACATTCACTTTTGATGGACTTGATTATGAATTTCTCATATACTTTCTGCCATTTCCTTGCCAGCTACACTAACATTTCCCAAATTTTGTAATGTTACCAGATCTAGGACATGCCTGATTATCCCCATAAATTACTTCAACAGGGCTCCACCCATAGAATGAATCCAAAATGAATTGTACACAAACTCCATTGTGAGAAAGCTCGTGGACGTAATGATTCCATGTGGCATGACGGTGATTGAACTTGCTTTGACCTAAATGTGACCGATGTTGTAATAGGGTTTTAGAATTCCTACCTAACAAGAATTATATATACCAAAATATCCTCCCATACTCTTGGAAAACTAAATTAGTTTACTTCTTAGAACTTGAAAGAGTTAGTCAACTCGACAGGGTTGTCTCAACCCAACTCACTAAGATGCTCGAATAACTCGAGCAAATCAGTTGCACTCTGATCAATCAGTAGCGGAGTCAAGTCAACTTGGCTTTTTCGAATACATCATCATAATCATCATGCATCAGAAATTTGCATCACTCCATTCAACATGTCAATTGCCTGACTTGCCTTCTTAAAGCCTCGCTCTCTTCACTGCAACCATGGACCGAAAGATCCACTCAGAGAGGTCCCTTAACAATTCCTCTTCTAGAGTCTCCATCAGAATTGCCACAAAACGCAAACCCAAAGTGTAACAAGTGAAACATCTACGATTTAGTGTAAAATTTACAAGAGAAAAGAGAGGTGTGTACAAGAAGACTAAGAAAATAGGTGCTACGAGACTTGCAGGTAGAAGCGAACGCTCCACCTTCAATAAGTAAAAAATCAAGTTCAAAAAAATTAAAAAAGTTGGTGTAAAATACACCTACATGATAATCATATGGTTTTTTAAAAATAAAATCCTGGCTGCAAGATCAGCCCTTAAAACTAGCTTATAAACTTTCAATCTCAAACTCAAAATATAATGAAAAGAATGAGAACTAAAACACCGGTATTTAGTCTTATTAACTCGCGAACAAACAAAAAGCCATTTATTTTTAATAAAACACTACTTAGGAACTTCAAACAATAAAAGATGCATTTGCAAATACAACTCGGTACACACTAGTGCAATTTAAGAAATTGGAGCTTAAGAAAAATCTTGAAGATGAAAAGATAAAGAAGAACATATTTCCTGATGTGATAAAGGGGGAAGAATAATCCAAAAGCGCAGAAGATAATGTACTTTAAAGACAATAAATATTCACAGAAATCGATGCAGACCTTCAATCAACCAACCATCACAATTGAGAAAGCAACCAAAACTTTTGATAAGCAAAGGGATTTCAGTAAAACCACAAAACTCAAAAGTGTTTTTTGAAATTCCATAAAACCAATATAAAAAACTAGGGTTTCACGTATTGTTAACTACAAACGTATTGTGACCATAAAAGGTCCTTATGAGTCTCATGGGGTTCCATGTGTTGTTAAATTTGTCAGCGTCCCTCAACATGGGTCCACCTTAGGTAATGCTCCAAACCCTTTATTTATTTATTTAGATATCTGATATTCTTTCATGTTTTCTTCTTCAATCTCAGTGATCAAAGGTACGCTCATGCCCTTATAGACATAGTGACCAAGTCAAGGTTTGGCAATAATTCTGCAAGGATAAAATTCGGAAATCCGGCAAAATTCGACAAGTGTGGGGAGAGAAGATTAAAAAAGTACAAAAAAAAATAATAATAATTAAAAATCACAACTTATTGAAAAAATCACGAATAATTCGGGATTAATTTGCAGAACCTCAAATATGCGATTTTTTCAAAATTTTGGTGAATTGGTGGCTATGCTTACAAAGATACAGGCCCCTTTCAAGAAACAAGTTTAAATTTCGAAAACAACATTAGAAGAACTAATCACTTACGCAATGAAATAAACAATATGACGAACATAGAAAAATAAGCTTACAAAGATCTTTAGGCCAAGAGAGGTTATCTTAAGCTGCTGCCCAGAATGAAAATTTCGTTCAAGAATACCACAAACCGACTTTGATATATAGTAAATTCTCTTCACATGGTGGGCATCACTATTTCTTGTCACAAGATGACCATCAAATGGAAACAGTTCACTGATACCATAAAAGCTCCTTATGCTATTGATTGTGGCTTCATCTCTGAAAAATACAACAGGGTCAACCCCTTTCCACCTGCCTTGAATCCATGACCGTCTTTTGCCTCCTTCAACTCTCTTCTGGCCACTCTCCCCGCCATCAAATGATTTGGATTCCATCAAACCATTGTTTTTAACACATGTCTCATGAGAAATTACTTGCGAAGCAACTGCCATTGGCACATCAGATGATTGTTCGTCAAGTAAATCAGTATCCGAAGCTGCTTCAGACGGATGGCTGTGATTGTGATCCGGAGCATCTTCAGACGGATTTGTCTCTGAGCTACATTTATCTACAATCATATTGTTTGATGATTTCTCTGGGAGATCCTGTCTCGTTTGAGTAGAGTTTTTATGAAAACTTCTAGGGTTCTCCGGAACAGCTTTAAGAAAAAATAAATGAAGATCTCAATAAGTTACAGCTCTCTATCCTATAATTATAATAATAATAATAAAAGCATACAGTTTCTAAGAAAACATAATCTTCGCAAAAATAAATAAATAAAAATAAAACCTAAAAAAGGAGCCTTTTCTGTATCAGAGACGGAAATGATGTGTCAGCAACCCTGGAAAGCCAGATATGTCGACACTAGCGAGAGATATTATATGAAATAGCAGTATTTGTATGAAATATTGACTATATAAAAATCAAACATAAACGGAAACACATGAGAACAAAATAATCTGCATAAAAAAAACAAAAGAAGAAAAAGAAAGCATATTAAGGTTTTGTCATAATAGTGGAGTCCGTGACTGCCAATAATCATAAACAAAGAGTACTAAAAATCACTTGTATCTAAGCTACATACAAATGACACATAATGCCGTCCCATCCATGATCGCATCGTGTGTTTAAGGAGGGGAAAGACTTTGTCCATCACTTGATTTTTACAGCTGTTAGAACTTAGAACAAGCTGTCCCAGCAGCTCAAAAAAAATTGATCTAGGTGGGATGGAATTAGATTCATTTAAGACTCGTGTTAATATAAATGACCCATAACAGGTCGCTACCGCCATGGAATCAAAACTCGCCTAACACCGGTACGTATAGGCGATACATATCGGTTTCGCCGAGAACCAATACCGCCCAGTATAGGCCGATACTGTATCGTTATCGACTGATACTGACTGACACAATTTTTATTTTTTTCATTTTTTTCCCCGCAAGAAAACTCATCGATATGGTATCAACAATACTGTAGCCATATCGGCCAATACATATCAGTCCAAGATGGACCTTTACCCGATACCAATACCGAGTTTAATACTTTGGCTGCCCCATAAATGAATTAGATGTAAAACTTACCATGCAAAGGGGAAATCTTGTGAAGGACAGCAATAAAAAAAGCTCCGGTGTTTTGATCATGAGGAAGTATCCTCATGCAGTGCTCTAGCGGAAGATCTGAAACTTCCGCTTCACAATCAACATCAGAATCCATTGGAGCCACGCACGGGTTTGGAGGTTCCTCCATTTCAATCACATGTACAGCAACGTCAGTTGGGGGCTCAGTATTCTCTAGGTGTACCACACAATGGTCAAAATCGACATCACCACCATTTTGATGCCCCTTTCCCAAGCTGCTTAGACTTCCTATTCCGTTGTCATTGTCAGATTTACCTATATCATCTTGCACCGCAACAGAAACTGATTTTTCCACCTCACAACTTTGACCCGAAGGGAACATGCTTGGCAAAATTCCGTACTTCTTATATGACGGAAAATCTCTATAGGAAGCTAACCAGAAACCCCTCCCTCGAACCTGCCATGTTAACATGTAAATAAAAAATATGTTTCATACATATAGGACAAGTTAAATAACCCGTGAAGTTGTATATCCAGCCAAGAAGCACTAAATCCAGTCATTATCAAGTATATTGAAGAAAATGTAAGTCACCACCTACATAACTAACAGATGCAGTCATCATCCTGACTACATTGCCGATTAATCGGCCGAGCCGCCAACTAGGCCGATTAATCGGCGATGTTTGTGATGATGCTCGATTTTTTTCTTCTCTTTCTTTCTTTGCTTATTTTGTTCATAAACATCATTATGTTTAACTTGAAATATATTGTGATTTATTTTTTATTTTTTACAATTTTTTATTTTCCCCAATTTTTTCTGACTTTGACTGATTTTTCACGACTTACGACCCTTGCTAATTTATTGCTGATTCTCGACTTTGCGACTATGATAGCAAGTACAAAAATATAAAGAAACTAAGACAAATAGAGATGTCCTAAAACTATATAAAGCAGTTCAGAAAGAAAAATCTCTTCTCTGGGCTTTGGGAGTCGAGCATAATAGGTGGCTTTCAGTAACCAACTACTGATGGCTTTTCAAACAAAATGTAGGTACTCAAAGCCTTTCATTATTAAAGATAAAATAAAAATTAGAAAATGGAGATTTGTTCTCATAGTGGTGTCAACCATATCTCCATCATGTGTGATGTGGAAAAATCACGACATGGACGCCCTTGTTACTCTGTGACGAAATTGGTGGTGCTTGCCATGTACAAAATATTATGACATAGGCATTTCTAATAAATAAAAAAGGAATGATCCGCATTCATTCGATGATTTGAATAGCTAACCTTCCATTTTTTAAGACCTGGACGACGCACCAACTGTGGGAGCTCAGCAGAGACATCAAGAAGCTCAACAGACCCTCCACATCTTCGAAGAACCTACAAAAAAGTCAAACAAAGTACATAGATAAGAAAGCTCAAGTACCAAATTTTTTTACCTAGTGCAGCTTAGAAAAACGTGAAAGTCAAGAAAGTAAGGCTCTTCATGCTTTCCAGCAATCTTGTTAGAAATAGACCGAGGTTCCATACAAAGAAAGATTCAAGCAACTTGAAAAAATCCAGTCAAATATTGGCCAGACAAGAATATTCTAATTTTTTTATTTCTAGAATTGCCCCTATAACTTATTAGACTCGTTTAAATACTAAAATTTCAGCAAGAAACTGGAGGAAATTGCTTATTTTAGGGATTGCTCTTCACAAGACCTCTTAGATCTGAGATTTTCCCAGCAATTCAACACATTCTAACCCTAGATCCGGTGACTTCCAAGGGTGCTAAGTCTAGGTCTATACTTCTATCACATAAGGCCTTTATTTGATGCTTTCATATATTTTATGGATATTTGCAACTTTTTTTGTGTTTTACACATTAGAACCCTAGATCCGGTGACTTCCAAGGGTGCTAAGTCTAGGTCTATACTTCTATCACATAAGGCCTTTATTTGATGCTTTCATATATTTTATGGATATTTGCAACTTTTTTTGTGTTTTACACATTAGACTGGTAGTTATTTAATAAATAATTAAAAATTACTGAACCTTAGTATGTACGTCACCTCTAATATAGTATAAAAATTTTCTGTCAAATATTAAAATATATAATAAGATCTGCTATATAGAAGTATTTCTTATCGATGATGCAATTTTAATAACAAGAAACAAAATATTAAAAATCGAATCAAATTGCAACACCAAAAATCAAATCAAATTGTAACACCATTTGGGATCCAAATTGAATCTTATCATAAATTGTTAAAAGATTCATGTATGTACACACAGAATGATATTTATGAGCACATGACCTACCAAATGACTGTAAATTATTTCCTAACCAAAAGATGCACCAATCTGACATAGGACTGACGTCAGCAGTTACATGCTAACGTCAAAAATTGAATCGCAGGAAAGGGTTTATATATATATATATATATATATATATATATATATATATATATATATGGATCCCTTATAAAACAGGAACACTGTTAGAAAATATTGATCAGCAAAAACGTCAAAACAACAATCAGAAAATATCCAAAACGGGAGACCGGAGGGGCATAACTCCTATACATGCCCGATCGAAAATCCGTAACAACCAATCTGCCCCAACACAAAAACTGTTAAAATCTTTGCAAGGGTCTCTTGAACAAACGGCCCAATCAAGCCAGGGAATTCAAAGACCATGAAACGGGTCCTTGCAGCAGGAAATGAGAGAACATACAGAAAGAGGATCATATTGTATCGAAATTAAAAAAAAAAAAAAAACATGACACTTGTGAACATAACATGGCCAACTAGATGATGTACATTCCCAGCCAAAAGATGCACAAATCTGACCTAGGACTGATGTCAGCAGTTACATGCTGACACCGGCAATGGAGAGTTGTGGGCATGGGTTTAGGTAGGATCAAATGCTTTGATACCAAGTTAAGCTTCCTGACTGGTTAGGAGCACATTTAAGTAGGATCAGCAGAATTAACATTAGGTTTAGAGAAAGAAGAAGAGGAAGAAGAAGCAGAGCGACTGAGCGAGTGAAATGAGTGTCTTTTAGATTAGCTCCTCAACCCCTTTTCAATATATATATATATATATATATATATATATAGACACACACACACACGCGCGCGCACACACATACACACAAGATTACAACAGGATCCCTTATAAAACACGAGCTACTACATGATAGGCTACACACACACACACGCACTATTTATTCGAGATATACCAACATTTCATAAGTTTTGGTTTTTATACTCGACATTATCCTTTACCCAGTACTCTATTCAAGTATGACTTTATTTTACATATTTCTACCAACTAAATTATAGTGGATCCATTATCGTTTTAAGGAAACATATGTTAGAAATGACATGTCTATGTAACTAATTGTGCCATAAAATTATAAGGCTGGTGTTACTACCACACCACCTTATGTTACAGACAGCTCACTTAAGCAAAGAAAAAAATAGTTTACTGTGTTGAATCACAATAGATGTTGAGATCATCAGCCTACCATCAAATGGTCAGATGTTGATTCCATGTGACACACATCCCAAAAAGAGAATGTGAACCACAATTGATGGTATGCAGTGATCAGTTCACTTTTTGGGATGTGTGCTACTACGGAATGAACATCTGACCGTCTGATGGTAGGCTCACGACCAAAAGATATAGTGTGGAAGATTGGGACGAAAAACAATCTCCATCATCTAATTCCAATCGAGCAATGGTTTTTACTTTGCTTGATTGAGGTGGCTGTAATATAAAGCAGTGTGGTAGTGACACCAGCCAATTATAAATTTCCTTAGTATCATAGGTTTTCGCACTTGTTTGGCACATATTGCTAAGAAATCATACGGGGAACATGGGACATTGTCCATTTAACAGATAAATATAGGTGCACCTTCCAATAACGGGAAAGATCAGCTCATCACAAACAGTTCCAAAGCAGAAACTACGAAGCAAGGTATCAAACTCGGTATCGGGTATCAGTCCATTACGTATTGGGCAATACCATATCGGCTATTTTTTTTAGAAAAAAAAAAGAGCAAAAAAAATATAGAAAAATATGTATGTATTGGTCAGTATTGGCCGATACTGAGGCAGTATCACCCGATACTGAGACAGTATCGGCCGATACTGACCCATATCAGTTTGATACCGATACCAATACCACCCCAACAACTGTATCGGGGTGGTATCGGTATTGATTCTCGAGGAAACCGATACGTATCAGTCTCGGCAGAGTTTTGATACCATGCAATGGAGGCCAAGCCCAGTGCCCTTGCAGGTAGTGCATTAAGATTGGAGCATATAAATCACATGTTTGATTAGAAGTAAACCATGAACAGAAAACAATATCTTGTTGGACTGTTGATTTAACAACAGTCATTCCCTGCACAACCACTTTAACCATTGTTATCAAACTAGAAGCTATCTGGCATAGTTCTGAATTGGCAGAACTGCAAAATGCAGCTTGAAACATGTCAGAGGGTTTTACAAAACAAAGATTTCCATGTTTCTCTTTTTGAAAAACACAGAAACATTGTAACTAATAGGCCAATTCACGTAATTTTTTCCATGACCTTTACCATGCAACACGTTATCTTTTTTCTTTCTTTGACAACAGAAATTTATTGAAAATAGGTCAAAGAACAGATCGCAATCTGAGAGAACTCAGCACAAGCAAAAACGACACCATGTTCTCCAATATTTTCCCCTTTTAGATATTCTATTGAGAAGTAGTTGCCACCTTAAGTAAATTAATCACCAGTTATTAGATTGATGTTCCGTCAGTGTGACCTAATCCTGTCAACCTATCCTCTGCAATGCACTAAGAAAGAGTGTTAAATGCCCCTTTTATTCTCCCGGATGGCAGAATTCCCAACATATACTAATGTTATAATCTTACAAGAGTGTTAAAAGCCCATTGTCGCTACAATCGCTATGTTAACATCCATGTTGCAGCTGCTCTACTCAAATCGTAACATTTACTAATCATAGTCACAAAAGTCTGACTTTTTCAAAAAATCACAAAAAATCGGAGACTTGCAGTCATCCCGACTTTAGCGCTGATTAAATGGCCAAGTCGTAACTCAGCCGATTAATTGGCAATGTTTGTGATGTGGTCCGATTTTTTTCTCTTTTTTTTCACTTATATGCAAGGGGAAAAAGCCCTCTAGGTATTGTACTATTTTGTTCAGTTTGTTCATGAAAAACCTTTTGGTTTTGCCTAGTTTGTACTATTTTGTTCATTAAAATCACTATTTTTAACTTGAACTATATTAGGATATTACTTTTTATATTTTTTTATTTTCTATGAATTTTTTCGACCTTGACCGATTTTTGCCTAAGTAGACCCTTGCCGAATTATTGCTGACTCCTGACTTTGTGCTATGATACTAATACTATAATCTTACACTTACACATTTAGATCGATACCATAGTTGGAAATATCATGGATATGTCATTGCAAAATGTTTGCATGAAACCACTCAAAAATTTGCAATTCAGAGAACAGAAATTTGAAAAATAAGAGCACTGATACGATCTATCAGATATTTAGTGAATGCAATTGAGTATTGCATGTATATGCACATAAAAGAAAACAAGTAAAGTAAATTAACCGCTACGTGGATAGCTAGTTGCATGGACAAAGAAATGCTAGGTAATGTAAGCTGAGGGTTTTCTTTCTAATACACATTAGATTACCTCAGCAACCACAGCCTCATTCTCAACAGGATTCATTGAGCAGGTTGAATAAACCATTCTTCCACCCACTTTAAGTAAAGATATTCCTGCAATGGTCAAACGGTTAGTAGAAAGTCAACTCTTTTCCATGGACTTCCTAACTCCTAAGTTCGTCAATATTGCTGAAAACTAGACTGAACGATATTAACTAAATCAATATTATGTGGGTCAAACGAGAAAAGCATATTTGTGTATGTTAAGATGGATGTGTGGAGTAACAAAAAGGGATAAAATTAGATACAAGTATATAAGAGGAAATTTGAGAGTAACACATATACCGGAAAAAATTACAGAATATAGCTTGAGGTGGTATAGGTTAGAAGCAAACCTTGTATGAAGGATTGAAAAACGACAAGAAAAAGGAATTAGGAGAAGAGGAAGACTAGTGACGATCTAAAGGGAAGAATGAGAAGTTGCATGAAGAATAGTGGAGTTACAGAAACCTTAGAAATGATCAGAGACAGAGTAGAGAAATAGGATTCGTAAAACCGACCCCAAATATATGGGATAAGGCTACGATCATGATGATGCTGACATAATCTTATTTTTCCTGCTTTTTCTACTAATTAACCGAACCATTCAATTTCCATATGTATTTAAAGGTATTAGAACTCTTATCAATTTAGGCCTACAGATTTCTGAAGGATATCAATGTCGAAAAGTTCTTCATAATGAGTACCTCGCATAGCAATCTGCAATTGGAGGCGATGAACCCCATTGCCCATTCCAGCATTCCTGAACGTAAGAAATAAATAACTAAATAAGAATAATAATATATATAAACAACAAATAATAAAAAGGTAGAAGAAGATTAAAAGGACACATTATAATATAAAACAAATGATTACCATTTCCTCCAAATATCAGGAGCCTTGCGAAGTGTGCCATCTCCACTGCATGGAACGTCACACAAAACCCGATCAAATAGCAATGGACTTTTCCCCGTCTCTTTTGGTCCTACGTATGCTTGAGAGCTAGCCATTGACCCAGCACTAACACTTCTAATATTTGACATATTTAAATAGCAACTAGGAAAGTGCTGAGCCTCATGATTTGTTACTATCAAGTTGGCACTGCACATTCTTTTTGTCTGATGAATAAGTAAATTGCATCTTTGGACATCAACATCATTTGCTATAATCTGTTTCATCCAATAAAATGTGTCACAACTACAGCAAATCTCGACTCGGATCTAAGAAAAATTATCGTTCAATAGCAAAACAATGCAGGTTTAAATTCACTCTAAATTTTAAGAACCAAGAAATGGATTCTGGTCAAAGAAAAATAAAACAAGGGATTTGACACACCCGCATGGATTTATACAGAATCCACAGATAGGAACTAAAACCAAAATCAAGAGGGGGTACAAAGAGAGAGAAAAGAACCATTCCATCAGGTAGCAATCCAGGTTGAGATGATTGGTGAATTATCTCAAGTAATTGGAACGTTTTTGAACCTGGAGCTGCACACACTGAATTGAAGCAGACAAACAGTCAAAATAATGTGAAAATTTTGGTGTTCAAAATCTCAAAAATGAAAGTGCTATAAAATTTATTTTAAAACTGTTATGTGAAGATGAAAGATAAAAAAAAAAATTAACATTACTTTGATAAAAGTCAAGTTACAATAGAGTTGAGCAGATGGCAACAGTCACAAACTCCTAGTCAAGGTACCTCAGAAAAAATAAATAAATAAATAAAATAAAATAATAAATAAAGACAAAAGAAAATGTTCTACCAGCCATACACATTGTGCAAAACTCACCACATTAGCTTGTGGATGCATTTGACTACGTACCATACCGAAACCAAAATGAAACTCGAGTCACAAAGGAAAACTATGTTGAGGGCACATATTTAGTCTCGGACACAAAACTCTTTTCAGCAGGTTGTCCGAAGTGACAATAAAAGGGATTTATCAATGGGTAGCTCTCTTTGCACTTACCAAAACTCTAAAAGCACTCACCTGCCCTCACCTGTCAATCATGTACATGTCGGGCTAGGTGGATAGTTTCAGAGTTTTGGTTGGTGCAAATAGAGGCACCCTTCATCAATCTGCTAAGACATAAGTGAAGAGTGTCGGTGTGTCCTTAGTATTTGATTGGTGCAAATAGAGGCTCCCTTCATCAATCTGCTAAGACATAAGCAAAAAGTACTGGTGTCTACTTCGAAATCGGCAGGCCACCTTGCTGTCATCATCAACAACATGCTGATATCAGCACTGACATCACCCTGGCATCAGCAGCCGTCGGAAGGTGACGGAATCCCACCAGAATTTAAGGTTTTGGTCGGAATCCTTCCCTGAGCACTTTTGTCTTTTGTGGTTACTGCATTCGAGAACCGGAAGCAAGGAAACTCTGGTCGTCTTCCTCGTTGAGTCACCAAGCTTGGTAACGTTGCAGCAACCCTATGGTTACAACAGAGAGCTTGATCTCTCCCCATTACTCATGTGAGGCATTGAAAGCATCTTAGATTTATGTTTCGATACCTCCACGATAAGTTTGTGATGTTAGAAGTGAACCTGAGGTATCAGTGCATCAGAAGTGCCGCCAGACTCCATGGAATGTCACCGGAATCTATGGCAAGGTCATCGGAAGTGTAGGAACTTGCTCCAGTTTTGTAAATCTGAGGTGCTGGAGCTGTTTTTTTATGTATGTTATGGATATCTGAGGTGCTGGGATCAAATTTGAGAGGCCAGAAGTGTCTGCAAGGTGTCAGAATCATAACTATGTCGCCGGATGTGTCTGTTTTTCGCCGGAAATGTAATAGATTGCCTTAAAATTTTTGGTAATATTGTTCCGAACCTGCTCCTTTAAATTTACAGCCTTGTACCTTGCTCTTTTAAGCTGCTATGGCTGTGTAGTTGTCTTAAATTCTGTGAACTTGGTTCCTTGGTATTGATTGGGTGCTAGTAGAGACCCCTTCTTGGAGAGTTGTGAGCAGAAGTTTTTTTTGTAGCTTGGTGGTGGTGGTATTGCAGTGGGTTGTGTAAGCCAATCTTATGAACAGATTTATCATTTGCAGACAGTTGTGTGTTGTAGAACACAATTTTGTGAACAGAAATTGTTATTGCAGCTGTGGAGAGTTACCTTGAAGTTGTCAAACTTAGTTGTGGATTGTATAACTCAGTATTGTGCGCAGAATCAGTTTTTGCAGCCGCAGTGTGGGTCCTTTGAGGTTGTGAAATCTGGCAGTGAGCTGTGAAACCCAGTTTTGTGCACAGAATCTGTTTTTTGCAGCCGTGTGAGGTTGCCTTGAGGTGTGAAACCTACTAGTAGTGTGTTGTGGAGCCCAGTTTCGTACACAAAATCTGTTTTTGCAGCTATATGGCAGATGTGACTGGTAGTTGGTGATGTATGTGGTGAATCAGCCCCTCCTTTGTTTTTCTCCCACTTTTACCCTTCGATCCCAGTAGCTGGTACAGCCAAGCCCTATTCAGTACCAAAGAAGGCCTATTGGCCAGAGGTATGTCGAGTAGGTAACCAGGCTTGCGTGTACCCTTGAATCCTTGTTACTTGGAGGGGTTGTTCCCTGCTTTTTTCGTGTTTGGGAAGATTATCCATTACTTGTATTCAGGTATCTCACCTATGGAGGGAAAACCAGCCGTGATTGGTGGCAGATGATCTATGATTGAATTGAATAATAGACATAGTATTCTTGGAGTTGAAACGAATGCTACTGGATCCGCTCATGTCTACAGTTCTCATGGCATCTCCTGGATTGGTGATTCTGGTTCCACTAATCATATGACAGGGATGTCTTCTTTGTTTCAAGTTTTGATTCCCATGCCTGATAAATGTCATCTTTGTGTCATTGGTGGATCCCTTGTTCCTGATACTGGTAAAGGGACTGCCCAAGCCAGTTCTCTCCCTTTACTCTCTACACTATTTATTCCAAAAATGTCTATCAATCTTTTGTCTGTTAGTAGTCTTGTCAAAAATCAAAATTGTAGTGTTACTTTCTTTCCTTCCTATTGTGTCTTTCATGATTTGTCAACAGGAAAGGTTATTGGTCATGGCCGAGAAGATAGAAGGCTTTACATATTTGAAGATCAAAGAAATCATACATATCAGAGGGATTAAAAATCTGCAGCTGTTGCGGCTACGTCCATTGGAGAGATTGAATTGTACCATGCACGTTGTGGTCATGTGCCTTTACCATGACTGAAGAATTTATTCCCAGAAAAGTTTCAGACAACTAAGAATATCCCCTTCAAGTGTGAAGTGTGTGGACTCTCGAAGCACACTCGAGCGTCCTAACCCCCTAGTGGTAGTCGGAGTCATGAGTCAAAATCTCGGCCGAAATTTCAAACTTTCGGCTGAGATGGCTCGGTTTCGGCCATACTCGAGCCGGAAAAATGCTAAATATCGGAACCCCCCCGGAAATTCTAAATTATTGGCCGAAATTTGAATTTATCGGCGATAATTTGAATTTTTTTTATGCTATAATTTTTTGCTTTCTTTCTTCTTCTTCACTCCAACTTTTTTCCCCTTGCTTGCTTCTTTAATCCCAGAAAAATAAAAAATTAGAGGAGAAGAAAGGAAAAAAAAAAAAAAAGGAAAAAAAGGAGGACCTACCTGTTTCTTCTTTCTTCTTCTTCTTCTTCTCCTTCTTCTTTTCTTCTTTCTTCTTCTTCTTCTTTTCCTTTCTTTCTTCTTCTTCTCCTCTGTTTTTTTCCCCCAGCGATGGGCCTGCGGATTTAAACCTAGGGGAACCATTATTTGCACACCTATTTTCAGTGGTTGCACTGGTTTAAAGAAAAAATTGGTATTAATTTTTTTTTATAAAATGACAATAATATCCTCATGGTTGCACCTTCATTGGATGAGATTTTAAACTACGTCAAAAAATTTAGGGAGATTTAAACCATCTGATTTGTGGAGTTAATATCATCCATTGTTTTCAATTTAATGACTGATATTAAAGACCATTAATCAATGGTTTAAGATGGGCTGTGCTTTCAAATATTGAAACCCATAATTTTTAAGGGACTGATTCTCCTGACCGTCATTGGTGTTTAAATGATCTTACACCATCAATGGTTTAAGATGTGGGTGATCCGAACCATCAAAGTGACATATCATATATTGAAGTGCAGCATGCCTAAAAATAGTATTTTAAAGAGATCTAAATCATCCGATCCATTGACTATAATATTACTCGTTGCTTTTTGTTTTAATGGCTGATAAGCCTAATGTTGAAGTCCGTCAATCGGATTGTTGACGTCCACTTATCCGCATATTTCATTGGGCTGAGATTGTCATTCCAATTAGGAAGATTTAACCCATTAGATTGCAATCATAATAGGCCCAAAAATATTTTTTTAGGGAGATTTAAACCATCTGATTTGTGGAGCTAATATCAACCATTGTTTTCAATTTAATGGGTGATATTAAAGACCATTAATCAATGGTTTAAGATGGGTCCTAAAGGTACAAATCTTTAAATTGGATTAAGATGGGCTGTGCTTTTAAAAATTGAAACCCATAATTTTTAAGGGACCAACTCTCCTAACCGTCATTGGTGTTTAAATGATCTTACACCATCAATGGTTTAAGATGTGGGTGATCCGAACCATCAAAGTGACAGATCATATATTGAAGTGCAACATGCCTAAAATTAGTATTTTAAGGCGATCTAAACCATCCGATTCATTGATTATAATATCACCCGTTGCTCTTTGTTTTAATGGCTGATATTAAAGTTCGTCAATCAGATTGTTGATGTCCACTTATCCGCATATTTCATTGGGCTGAGATTTCCATTCCATTGATAGATTGCTACTTGGACTATTTAGATTAATGGCTGATAAAACAAACTTCAATGGTGTGAGATAAAAAAGGCATTGTTAGGAGATTTAAGCCATCATAAATGGCCAAAAAAGGCATTGTAGGCAGTTTTAAGTCATCTAATTTGTGGAATAAAATGTGAGAGTTTTAAAAACCAATAACATAAAGTTCGGCAAATTTCAGAGAATATTTTCAAAAAAATCCAAAATTTACCGACAATTTGACCGAAATTTAACCAATTTACGGTTAGGGTCATGAACAAAACCGAAACTGAAATTGAGATTTTGATCCATGGTCGGAGTACTAGTCCTTTTGAAGTCGTTCACTCTGATGTGTGGGGACCATCCCCAACCACTTCAATGTTTGAGTTTCGTTATTTTGTATCATTTATTGATGATTAAATGAGTCTCACCACCATATCCCTGATGAAAACCAAAGTTGAAGTTGCTTCCATTTTTCCGATTTACCATAAACTCATTCAAAATCAATTCAATATTACCATAAAGTTTCTTCGTTCTGATAATGGAGGGGAGTATTCATCTCATCTACTACAGTCTAACTTTCAAAAATATGGGATCGAGTCGTAGAAATCATGCCCTTACACCCCTCAGCAAAATGTGGTAGCTGAAAGGAAGAACCGCCACCTCCTGGAAGTTGCTAGGGCCTTATTGATTGGAAGGAATGTTCTAAGGTATTTGTGGAGTGAAGCTGTCCTCATAGCATTTTTTCTCATTAATAGAATGCTTGCACCTATTATTCAAGGAAAGTCCCCTCAAAGCATGTTAACCCCTTTAAAGCACCTTTTTCTTGTTCCTCCTAGAGTCTTTCTGTAGCCTTTGCTCAAATACATGAAATCAGCCGTGACAAATTGGATCCCAAAGTTGTCTGGTGTATCTTCGTAGGATACCCTCCATCACAGAAAGGGTATAAGCTGTATGATCCTCTCACGAGGAGGAGATTTGTGTCTATGGAAGTCACATTCTTTGAGGATACTCCCATCACTAAACTTCAGAGAGGGAAACAGATAAGAAAAGAAGTTCCTAGTGTGCTTCCCATCGTGGTGGCTGTGAAAGAAGATCAAGAGAAGAAACTATAGCGGAGCAGCCTTTTTTTTTTTATCAGTAAAGTAGCTTATATTGAAGCAGCAAGACGCTGAAAAACCAATACAAGGGAGAGATCAAAAGAAAGAAAGACAGAACAACAGCATTTGCTATCCACAAAAACCAAAACCAGAAGCCAAATATTACATCCCTCAGCCTGGGTCCCACAAATAGGCTTCCTCACGAGGAACAATACCTCCCCTCTCCACCCAAAACCAGACCAGGTCACAGATGGCCCTCATGATCACCCCAACCAGGCGAGTTTTACTCTCGAAAATCCGTAGATTTCTTTCGCCCCATATACTCCACAGTACCGCATAGAAAGCTGTCATCCAATAACCCCCAATCGATCCATCCGCATGACTATCCTCCCACATCAGATAGAGATCGTATGGTGTGGCAGGCATAACCCAGCTCATCCGAAAGGACTTGATGATGGTGTTCCACAGCTCCCCTGCCACTTTGCAGTGAATAAGGAGATGGGAGGCATTCTCCTCCTCCTCGCCACACATCGCACAGGAATTCGTGACCTCCTTTCCCCTTCGGATAAGCTGGTCAATAGTAAGGATTTTCTCTTTGAATAGCATTCATGCAAAAAATTTAATTTTTGGCAGAATAGCATCCTTCCATAATCCTGCCCCTTGGAATCTGATCAGAGGGCGGCGCGTCAGCATTCTATAGTAGGATTTGACGTTGATGACGATGTGCTTCATAGAGTCTCTGCATCAGGTTAGAGAACGGGATCACCTCCTCCTCCCTCAGCAGTCTTCTTGTGACAACATTTCAAACTCTGCCCCCCTCCGTTTCTGACACAAAGTCGACAATCCTCCCTGCCTGGTTGACAGCAATGGCATAGATCTCAGGGAATGCCTCCATGAGGGCCAGCCAAACATCCTCCCATAATCTAATACAGGTACCACATCCCCAATTGTACCTCAGTCCTTTAGCGAACAACCCCCACGTGCTGCATATACTTTTCCACCACGGCGAAGTACCCCTGTGAACCGTGACGTTTACACCCCAGTTACCCATGCATCGGCCATACTTCTCCATCATCACGACCCGCCAGAGATTGTTTGTTTCCTCCATCCTCCCCGCTCTCCAGAACCACTTCCCAAGCATCGCGATGTTCATCCACCTGAGTCTCCGGATCCCCAGCCCCCCACAATCTATTGGTAGTTGGCACGTGTCCCAGTTGACCAGGTGGTAGCGCTTGTCCAGGACCACACCCTCCCAATAGAGGAGCAGCCTCAATTTGACAGATATGGAAAAGGGAAAGTCTTTATGAGGAAAAAGTCCAAGGAAACTCAGGCTCAACGGGAGCGTACATCTTAGGACACAAAAGTGTAGGAGAAGCCTCTCTCTTAGGCTATCGACCATACACCTTCTCCATAGGCAAATCCCCCTACTGATCTTGACCTTCCCATTGCTCAACGAAAAGGTACTAGATATCCTATTCAAATATTTGTGTCTTATAAGGGTTTATCTACTTCTCATTTTTCCTTTGTGTCTTCCTTGGATCCTATTACTACTCCAACCAATGTTTCTAGTGTTTTGTCTCAACCATTATGGAAAGAAGCTACGATTTAGGAAATGAATGCCTTGGAGCATAACAAGACATGGGATATTGTGGACTTACCTGAGGGTAAGAAAGTTGTCGGATGCAAGTGGGTGTACACTGTGAAATACAGGTAAGATGGTTCAGTAAAAAGATACAAGGCTAGATTAGTAGCAAAGGGGTTCACTCAAGGGATTGATTATCAAGAAACTTTTTCTCCAATTGCAAAATCAAGTACTATCAGAGTCCTCTTATCCTTAGCCGCCTACAAGGGATGACTCTTGTCACAGCAGTTAGATGTGAAGAATGCATTCCTTTATGGTGATTTGAAGGAAGAAGTCTATATGGCTCTCCCACCTAGCTTTATTAAGAGCGCGCGCGCGCGCGGGGGGGGGAGCAATCTTCACGTACCTAGTTTCATAAGTTTAGTGAAGCCGTAATGGGTTTTGGATATCGGAGAAGTCACTACGATCACACTATGTTTGTGAAGAAAGGGGTACATACTACAGCCAGATTGGTGTATGTGGATGATATTATCATCACAAGAGATGATAGTGAAGAAATAGTATGTTTGAAAGAAAACCTTTGCAGGGCCTTTTGAAATCAAAGATTTGGGTCCACTAAAGTACTTTCAAGGTATTGAAGTGGCAACGTCCAAGAAAGGGATTGCATTGTCGCAGAGAAAATATACTCTGGATCGACTTCATGAAACTGAACTATTGGGGTGCAAGTCTGATGTGAATCTTATTGAGCAGAATCATAGGTTGAATGGAGAGGTTGGTGAACCTCTCAAGGATCCTAGAAGTTATCAGAGATTAGTTGCGAAACTAATCTACCTCACCATGACTTGTCCTAATATAGCCTATGCAGTTAGTATCCTGAGCCAATATATGTACTCACCCAAGAATACTCATCTTGATGCGGTTTATAGGATACTCAAATATTTGAAAGGGAATCCTAGCAGAGGACTCTTGCACAGTAATAATGGCCACTTAGATCTTGAGATATTTACATATGCAGATTAGGCAGGATCTCTTGATGATAGGAGATCTACCACTGGATATTGTACATTCCTTTGAGGGAATTTGGTGACATGGAGGTCGAAGAAACATGTAGTATCCAACTCTAGTGCAAAGGGGGAGTATAGAGTTATGTCTCAAGGAGCTCGCGAGGGTATGTGGTTGAAACAAATCCTATTTGATTTAGGAGTTCATGTTGCTTTGCCTATGATCCTATATGGTATAAGGAGGCTGCACATCATATCGCAGAGAATCCAGTCTATAACAAAAGGACAAAGCATATCGAAGTTGATTGTCATTTCATCCGAGAAAAGGTTGAATCAAAGGAGATTGTCATACCTCAAGTCTGTTCTGAAGATCAGTTAGCCGACATTCTCACTAAAGGTGTTGGTGGAAAAAGGATTTTTGACATCAACTCCAAGTTGGGTATGATAGATAATGCATGCTCCTACTTGAAGGGGAGTGTTGGTGGGTCCTTAGTATTTTGCTCTATGTAAGTGTGGGTGTGCTTAGATAGTATGTGGGTATAAATAACAATTTGTAAAATGGTATAAATATTAATGATATGTGGGTATGAGGCTAAGTGACTCAATGCTAATTTTCCCCCAACTCTTTCTTCTTCTCCTTCTTCTTCTTCGTCCCCTTCTACTTAACCCTAATTAACTAAGAGCCATGGGTCAAAATATCGTCCGATACCGATACGTATCGGACGATACGTATCAGTTTTGGATAGGAACGATACGATAAAAACGCATTGTATTGTATACCCTTAAAAACAATCAATTTATCGTCCGATACAGGCAAATTATCGCCTATAAAATTATCGGACGATACGAACGAAATTATCGTTTGATAATTTCAAATTATCGGACTGGGGCCCATTTTTCACCCGCGATTTAAGCCCTATATTCCTTCTTTCTTTACCCTTTTTCTTCTTCTTTCCCAGCAAGTTTCTTCTTCTATCTCAGCAAGCCTTTTTCCTCAACTTTTCTTCTTCTTTCTTAGCCACCGGAGACCGAAATTTTAGCTACCGACCACCCGGAAAGCTCAGGATTGTCATGTTTTCGCCGGATATTTAAGAAAAGGTATTATTTTCCATCATATAACTTATTTTATCTCTATTTGCTTGCATTTTTAAAGTTTTTTTCACCAGATCTACCATATTTATGGGTAGATCTACCCAAAAATATGGTAGATCTTAAAATTTTAGGTCTAAATTTGAGGGTTTTGTGTTAAACCCGCCTTTTTTGAGCCTATATTATCATATTTGGGGGTTTATTTTTTAGGGTTGCCATATTTGGCGGTTTAATTTGTTTTTAAATTATTATTTTTTGTTAGTAAATTAAGTTTTTTTTTTTTTTAAATAAGTTTTTATATAATACTTAAAAATAAATTATGTTAGTAATTTAGGTTTTAAAAATAAATTAAGTATTTTTGTATTATATAAAAACTTAATTACCCTTTAAAATTAATTAATTTATTATAAATTTAATTTATTTATTTTATAAAGTTATTTATAAATACTTAATAAATAATATATGTTAGTAATACATGTGTCACATGTGTCACAGCATGTGTCATGGGGTATGTGACACATGTGACACGTCAATTACACATGTGTCCATACCCCATGACACATGTAATTGATGTGTCACATGTGTCACACATGTGACACATACCCCATAACATAGGTGTCGCAACACATGCAATTGATGTGTCACATGTGCACACATGTGACACATACCCCATGACACATCAATTAAACATGTGTCACATGTGTCGCATGTAGCATGGGATATGTGACACAGGTGTCACGACACATGTAATTGATGTGTCACATGTATCACACATGTGACACATACCCCATAACACATCAATTACACATGTGTCGCATGTGTCATGGGGTATGTGACACATGTGACACATCAATTACACATGTCACAAATACCCCATGATGCATGTGACACATCAACTTCAAATAAATATGATTTTCAAATATTTTAAAACTTATAATAATATGATTTTCTAATATAGCAATATTTTCAAAATTAGAATAATATCAACTCATTACTATTTTCAAATGTAATGTAAAATTTTTAAAATTTTCAATATTTTTAGAATAATATGAAATAAATATGGTAAAATATAATATAATATTTTAAAAATAAGAATAATATCAAATAAATTTGATACAATATAATCTAATATCAAATAAATTTTTAAAATTTTGGTAAAATATAATCTAATATTTTAAAAATAAGAATAATATCAAATAAATTTGGTAAAATATAATCTAATATTTTAAAAATAAGAATAATATCAAATAAATTTTCAAATATAATCTAAAATTTTAAAAATTAGAATAATATCTAATAAGTTTTATTTTCAAGTGTAATCTAAATGTTTTAATTTAATCCAATCGTTTGCTCATTCATGCAGGTGAAATAAATAAATATGATACGTGGACAAGATCCAGTTTGGCAATACGGCACAACAATAGATGGTGATAGACTACGAATAGAATACAAACTTTGTGAAAAAAAATTGTTGGGAGGAGGTATCACATGGTTGAAGGAGCATTTAGGTCATGTTAAGGGAGAGACAAAAGGATGTCCCAATGTGCCCAGAGAGGTGAGAGAAGCTGTCAGAGTCAGTTTACAAGCAGTAAAGGAAAAGAAAAAAGCAGAAGCCGACCGAGATAGAGAAATGTATGAGAGAATAAGAATGGGAGATCCAAAGTTTCCTGCACCTGGACTTGAGGATGAGGATGAGCAGATAGCGAGAGTCATGAGGGAGAATGCTAAAGAAGCACGACAGTGACGAGATCAGGAAGAAGTCGATTATCAGTTTCGGTCCAGGTTGAGGGGCCCATCCATGCCTGCTACTAGTAGTGAATCTAGTCATAGGCCACATGTTGTTAATGATGATGAGGATATTCATGAGACCGTTGGGTTGCGTAAGTCAGCATCAGTGAGGGAGACCAGACCGTCTACTACAGATCCCATGGATCCGTTCATGTATCGGACAGAAAGCTCCAAGCAAACTAAATTGAGTACAATTTCACTGAAAAATGGGGGAAGAGGCTTGAAAAATCAATTGCAAAGTTCGTGATATACAATCACATTCCGAGTCAAGTTATGGAGCCGTCGTACTTTAAAAGTATGATTGATACAAGTGCAGAAGCTAATCCAAGAGTCAAAAAACCTTGCATATGAGGTACATGGACCCTTATTAGATGATAAGTACAAGGAGATAGGAGCTTATGTGGAAAGCTTCCACAAAGTATGGGATGAGAGAGGTTGCACAATTATGTGCGATGGATGAACCGGTTCCACAAGAGTTTGATCAACTTTTTAGTCTACAGCGATATCGGGACAGTATTTCTAAAATCAGTTGATGCTTCTAAACACGTAAAGACGGCTGATTACCTCTTCCAACTAATGGATAAGGCAGTTGAAGATATTGGAGAGAAGCGGGTTGTACAAGTGGTAACAGACAATGCCACCAATTACAAAGCCGCAGGAAGACAGTTAATATTGAAGAGACGTCACTTGTACTGGACCCCGTGTGCCACTCATTGCGTGAACCTCATTCTTGAGGATTTGGGAAAGAGAAGCAAGGCATAGGCAACTATTCAGAAGGGAAGAATGATTACTTCCTACCTGTACAACAATGACAAGTTGGTAAATCTAATGAGAGATTTCACTAAGAACGAGTCGCTCCGGCCTGCGATTACACGATTTGCGACACAATTTCTAGCCCTACAGAGCTTGGCTAGATATAGTCGTGAGCTGAAAAGCATGGTCAACTCAGAAGAATGAAGAAAATATGAGTTAGAGCTCCCACGATCAAAGAGACCTGCTTTGAATGAAGTTGGTAACCTAATCTACAACCCCCAGTTTTGGGCAGATGTTGACCACCTGATGGTCGTTACTATCCCGTTGGTGCAAGTATTGAGGTTGGTAGATGGTAATGAGAAACCAACGATGGTATACGTTTACGAGTCAATGGATAAGGCAAAATTGACTATTAAAATCAAATGCCCTACAAAATATAAACGATATTGGGCGATTATCGACAAGAGGGGGGATGCATAATTCCACCAGTACTTGCATACTGCAAGTATAACATGTTAAACTACTTATGTAGTGATTTTTATTTATTCATTATTTTTTATATTACTCACTGTTTTCATATACTGATGAAATTGCTCATATTTGATGTATAGTACACTACTTGAATCCGGTCTTCCAGTATACGCGACGCTTCGAGTTGAGTGAGGTTGATGAAGTGTACAGCGGTTTGCTCAATGTGATCCAACGAATGCTCCCTGAGTTGGCCGACCAAGGACAAGCCATCAGAGATGTGAGTAATCATACCTTATGATTAATAAGTCAAATGTCATATGAACATTATATTGATATGTGAGTTATTGTATTCCATCTTTGTAGATTGACATGTTCCGTAAGAGACATGGGTCATTTGGGACCCCCTTGGCGCAATCCCAAATCAAGCACGATAAACTCACTGATTGGTGGATGCACTATCGAAGTGATGGTCTAATACTGAGGCGGGTTGCAATGAGTGTTTTATCGCAAACATGCTCCTCGTCCAACTATAAGCGGAATTGGAGCTCCTTCTCTCCCATTAACATAGAGACTAGGAATAGGCTAATTATGGAAAGAATAGAAAAGTTAGTCTACTGCCACTACAACATGCGATTAAGGGTCAGAAATATGCAGAGGATCAACCGTGGTAAACAATTATATGAAGTCTTAGTTCATACAATTTTTATTTGATGTAATTGATGAGACATATACAAATTCATCTATCATATTCTACCTTATAGATAGTGAATATTTTGATCTCATCCAGTTGGATTAGATATTCACGGAGAGAATCAGTGGATCGAAGAGAGAGAAGAGCTAGTGTTGGATACAAAGGGTACCGCATGGCTAGATAATACTGAAAGAGTAGCGGAGGAACAGGCTTTCCAACCACCGAGGCAGAAAAGAAGATTGTATTGTCATTCAGTTGTTGGATCTGATGACGAAACGCAACCCGGTAGTGATAATGACGATGATGGGAGTGATGGTGGGGGTGATTGTGGAGGTAATGAAACCCACATTGGCACTAGTGGTAGAGGGGATGATGTTAATCCTTATTCTTATGGAGGTATTGCCCCATGGGATGATGAGCCGATAACAATGTATGACACTCCTACATTTAGAGGTTGAGGGGTTGAAGGAAGAGGAGCGTCAGAATCTTACCAAACACTACCACCACAAGGTCCACAAGATGATGAAGGTTATATGGCTTTTAGCTCCGGAGAATTTAGTTTGCAAAACACCGAAGATTCAGCAACCAATAACTCATACTATCGGCCTCAACCAACCTACCTCGGGCCATATGACTTCGTTGGTCAAATTTTTGGAGGACCAACCTTTACATATTACACTGAGCCATATTTGTCGCTAATGCCTCAGTTTCAAGGGGCACATATGATCATGGGTATCAATATGGCCAACATTATAGGGAAAGCTCGCGCACCGATGATAATGATTACGAAAGCCAAGAACCACCACAAAATTTAATGTGGCTTTAAAATATGTTTTTCATGTACAATATACCTTTTAATTTTGATCATGAGTCATGTACAATGAAATTTAAGTTATGCGTTGGTAAAATTATGAAATATGCATCAAATAAGCATTAAATAAATTTTAAAGAAAGTTGAAATAAATAGAAAATCATTAAATTTATTTTTCTTGATTTTTTTAATATTTTGTGGGATTTTTTGGAAATAAAAAAATATTCAATGTATCAAACCGATACATTTAATGTATTGCCGATACATTGAATGTATCGGACGATACCCGATACGTATCGTCCTGGAAGTCCGGACGATACATATCGGAAAACCGGTATTTTGACCCATGCTAAGAGCACTTGCCTAGCACAATAATCATACAACACCAACAGTCATAAACACACAACGTATACAAAAAAGTGTTAGAAATTGTACATTTACATATATTATGAAAAAAAAAAACTGGCCAAAAACATGATGAGAAAAAGAAAGGATCATAAAATTATCAATGCACTAACATGCAAACAAGTCTTTGCAAACAGTTATCGAGTTTATGTTTTATCCATTAATACATTTGTATCATTAACATAACAAAGAAAGTACAAAAACATATGAATAGGAGATGCCAATATCTCGAACAATCAAAGCATCCTATCAATCGCTCTAAATTTAGCATAAAAAAAATTTACTGAAAAAGGTAAGGGGATTTTTACCCCATGACACTTCCATCTTATAGTATTGTGTCACCTTCAATCTAAGAGTCTGGTTAAGTTAATCTTTTTCCACCAAGGTAATGCCAGACCACAATGCTTCCACCTCTACAACTAGTGCGCTCTCTTCCTTAATAGAACCCAAGTAATAAAAGATCTCCCGGCCTCTTTCATCAATGAATGCTCCACCCTCCTAACCCCTATCACCAATGAATACAATTGAAACCCAAATTTCCTCCGATGCTTCCATCAAAGTTTAACTTCCCCCAGCCCACTTTTGATCTTCTCCAGTCATCAAAAGTGCAATGCAAGTGGGATGCGTTCCAATTCAAATATATTAACATCATTATATATAATTATATTAAATAATATATAGATATATCAACTGGATCAAGAACGGGCCGGGTGTTGGGGTATCTAGTCCAAGCTCGGTCTGAGTTAACACAAATTCTGCTCTATAACAACCATGCATCAACGTATATTGAAAAAATTATGCCAAAAAAGAGTTCTCTAAACCACCAACCCAATCTAAAACTCTATCAAAGTGTGTGTGTGTGTGTGTGTGTGTGTGTGTGTGTGTGTATATATATATAGGTTTAGACACTAACAATAATAATAATAATTTTTACCCCAAACGCAGAGGTGTTGGACTTATAATTTGCCAAATTCCAAACCCAAGCTTGGCGGGGACCCCGACACCATAGACATAGGGTTTGGGCCGCATCGCGTGTACCACTGGAAGAAGCGAAGAAGTCGTGGGCATCGACTGAGAAGAGATCCTATAGAGCTACTAGAGGGCACCTTACTACCCAAAGTAGCTCAAGTGACCCTACCTATCGCTCGAGCGAGGTGAAAGGCAACTCAAAGGCCAAACTTTCGCGCCAAAAGCTTCTTGAGAGACCCCTGGTTATCGCTCAAGCGACCCCCAACCAGTGAAGACACCGAGTTCCAAGATGGTTCTCGCTTAAGCGAGAACCAAACTCACTTGAGTGAGTATAGTGACAAGTTGTGTCCTTTTTGTCCTCTTTATTTTTTTCTGTCTTTTGTGTCAAAATGTAATTTTCTACTTTAGGTCTTTATTTTTTTCTTTGTCTCGTGTCAAAATGTAATTTTCTACTTTGGGCACGTTAGTACTTTACCATCTTAGGGTTATTTCTTTAAGTGCCTACTATATAAGACTATGAAGCACCGGTGCAGGTACGGCATACGGGTACGATACGATATGATACGGGTATGACGACACGACAAATTTCAAAAAATCAAAGTACAAGTACAGTGGGGGTACTTATATTAAAAAATTATTTTTTATATATTAGGTTATTTTTAAATATAAAAAATAGTTAATAAATAATTAAACATAAAGCAATACAAAAAATAATAATTCAAGAGACAAATTCATTCCAAAAGATATATTTAGAGTTGAAGGCTTAAATTAAAATGTAAGACATGGGTGTTACTATGCAAAATCCCAACAACACTTCAACCTCAACTTGTCATGAACTAAATGTAAAAACAAAATAGAAACTATTTAGAAAAGCAATCAAACGATGTCAATATCCATCTTAGCACCATCCAAGTCATTGAATGTAAAACTCCAAATCTAGCTCATCCAAAGAGAGACTTGTAATCTCAAGTACCCTAGCACCTCCAAATGGTTCATCCCAAATGTCTCCTGCAATATCCCGCATCTTGTTTGCTCCATTCGCGTGCTCCTCATTCTTTCTCGATAGAAGTCGAAGATTAGTATGAACATAAACTAAATCTTCCGCACATTTTAGCAAAATTTTGTTTCTTTTTAATGAATGAATGGAGTATGTACTCCAGTTCCTCTCACAACACAATGACAAACATGGTTGTCCAAGAAGCTTGAAGGCTAAGCCTTGGAGTAACGACAACGAAGCTCCATGAGTATACCACCAAACTTTTGGTTCTAATGTCTACCTGTCTTCCAAACAATCAAATTCGCCAAATTGATCTAGATTCCAGGAAAACTTAGCATATACTCGACATTCACCCTTGCTCTTTCTGAAGAGTAAGGAAAAAATCTTTTCAGGCATTTGTTGCTCTCTGCACATATTTATGCATCCATATGGGGAATAATCAGTCACATTATTTAACATTTTATCACCCTTAACTTAGTGATGCTAGACCCCAGTTTGCTACTAACGAGATAATGATGTGCAGATGTTTAGAACAGATAGCAGAATAGAATCAAAGCGTTAAACTTCGCCAAAATGAACTCAAAATGTAGTAAGAAAAACGATCGTACGCAGATACGACCAATCGTATTGAGAACCAATCCGAAAGACGAAGGAAGAGAGTTTACGACCTTTCGTAATCTCGAACGAATGAAGCAGAAGAAGAAAAGAAGAAATCGTATTCACGATTCTTCAAAAAACACTTAAAGAGTGGAGGACACCAAGTAGAAATACGATCGTGAGTAAGAACGAAAGAAGAAGAAATCATATTGAAAGATATGCAATCGTAATTACGATTGTATAAAAGTTAAAGCTTTTGTTGTTGTCGCTGATCACGTGAGAACTACACCGTCATGCACAGAATTAGAAGATCACTTAAATTAGAAGTCTGGCAATCCACGCATCTGAGAAGATTGGCGAAAGACCCCTAAAAATCTCTGATACCGAAAATAAGGAGAAAAGTCATCCGCGCATCTACCATCCAAAGCAAAGAAGAATAAGATTAGAAGTATAGTTTTATTAGGAAACTTTTATTCTTAGTAGTTTACTTTTATTAGAATTCGAATGATGTAAACCGACCTCTTATGATCTATAAATAAGAGGGTTCGACATAAGAGAAAAACTTATCCAAGGAATTCTCAACATCAATTGACAACTGAGATTGGAAGTCTGGAAGATCACCTTATAATAGTTTTTATCAAGTAAAATCGTCCACCGAATTCTGAGTCTTGGCTGACAACCAAGACCGAAGAGTCTGAAAGATCAACCCTTTGGATGGTTATACTTTGCTTTCTAGTTTAGTTTTACTGCTTTCATTTACTGCTTTGTAAACATCTAAGAGTTCTTAATTTTAATTGACAACTAAAGTCTTGAATTTGCATATCAGTGAAACGGTTTTTATTTTCCATCTTCAATTTTCTTGAGTTTGATTGACACCCAAATTCCTAGAAGATTGTTGATTAGTATAAATCTGTGTTGAGGAAATCTAGTTTTTTATTGACGCCGAAATTCTAGAGGACTGAGATGCACTGTAACGGTATTTTACTTTTGTAAGCATCCGAGAACTAAAGGATTGTGATTGACGACCATAATCTGGAAGTAGGAGGATTTAGATTTACTTTTCTCGCAATTAGTTTAATAATCATTCTTTTATTCATATTTCTCATCTTTAAAAGACAAATAAAAGCTTTCACCATAAGAAGAAAAAAGAAAGATTGACTCTCCCTGTGGGAATGATCTTATACTAGTGTCACAATTTTCGTTGTGCGCTTACAATAGGTTAAAGCTAAGTACAATTAAAGCCTCATCAAGTTTTTGGCGCCGCTACCGGGGAGATGATAATTTTATTTTTTTCTTTCTTTCTGAAAACCAATATTTGTCTCTTTTTATTTTCTTTATATTTTTACTTTCTTTAATCATTTCTTAATCTTTTGTAAATTTATTCAGAGCAGTTAATCAAAGGTTTTGACACTTCTTCTGACAATAGAAGCTAGAGGCTCAGATTTGTTTTCTCTCCCTGCTTTCTAAAATAAAAATTAGAAAAAACTAAAAACATAAAATATTTGTATCTTTCGAGTATATACATCATATTCAATATGAAAATGTTAAATCTTTTACGCGTGCGATTCGCATACTAGGGAGATATTCCGCTGCCATCAAAGAAGTATTAGTTGACCATCATCAAATCTTGCGGCATCATTACTCATCATAAATTGTACGACGTTTCTTATTCCATCTAGCTTACGCCTTGATTACTGCCAACCAACTCTCCTTAAATATCATTATGACAAGACGGTGCGAAAGGTTACGTAAATTAATTACGTTGTTCCATCTCCCACCATCCAAGCGCTTTAAATATCAGGCTATTTCCTTTGTAGCGCATTCATACCTTTGTGACCCTACCATCCCATCTCCACCCATACCCATGGCAGACAACAAAACCAACAATATCCCAATCAAGTTCTTTTCAATTTGGGGGGACCCGCAGCCACCAAAAAATCCAGATCCTCTGCAGTTTCTCTGGGACGAGTACAAGGAAGTGTAACAAATACTAGCCAAAGAGGAGAAGAAAAAGATGAGGAAGACGAAATCGTCCGATTCATCCCCACATCGTATACCCATCCCACATCACCCCTTCTTCCTCTTCTTCTTTCTATCCACCACCTACTCAGCATCCTTCTCCATAATCCCTACTATTCCCCTTGCCGGCTTGCAGTTCCTCTTCCAAGAGCAGCAAGTTGAGGACATCCCAGAGCCGGAGGGCGAACCATCTTTTAGCGGGAAATTTTTGAAGACCGTCGAGGGCCGATCTTTATCAAAGAAATTTTCTACCTCAGACGTTGCTGTCGGTTTCGTAGTTAGTATGCGTCTAGATTTTTTCTATGTTTCATCTTTTATGTAATTACTTTTCCTTTTCATGTACTCTGTAAATATTTTGTTCGATATATAACAATTTCTTTTGGTTATTTTTGTTGTTTCTAATTATTTTCTTTATGGTGTTCTTTCTGTGTGTTTATGCCGAAAGTGATTTCTCCTAAGTTTGGGGGAGATCTCGGATTTTCTTTACAGATTATACGCCCAGTACATTCGCAACACCAATGGTAAAATATTGTTTTTTGTATCCCTCGTTTTGAGAACAATGAGGACATTGTCCTATTTAAGTTTTTTGGAGGGGGGAGGGGGGGGGGTACACACCTTGTATAGTAATTTTGTTTGCTTAGAGCATATATGAAAAAAAAAAAAAAAAAAAAAAAATTGTTTTAGAATAGTTTTAATTTGTTTTTTTTTTCTTTGAGTATATTTTGATTTTTAGTTTTTAACCATCACATGTGAGTTACGATAGAAAAGATATGATTCCATAAACCTTACGACCCATCGTAGTAGGTGTTCCACCATAAAAAATAGAGTAGTTACGATTCATGTTTAGCCCTCTTGTACACTGTATCAGAATTGAATGTTTGAAACTATACTTGATTTAAACTGCAATATTTAGATTATAGTTTCGAAATCATATTACCAGTGAGCTTTTGGGATTTAATTCCTTTCTTTTTTAGAGAGACTGCTACCTATTCGAACTCAAAATTTTCTTGAACTTCTTGACTGAATGAAATCTCATATTGCTGTAATTCAAATCAAATGTTCTATGATTATGATGACTTTTTTTCTATAACTATTTATTTTATGCATCAAAACATTATGAAATTTCTTGTTAGTAAATCGTGAAAATGATTAAAGGTCATCTTTTGATTCGTTTGAGCAAAAAAAGGCCAAAATTTTCAGAGATAAATTTATCCCTTGAACCCATATTAAAAGCCTAAACCGAATTTCTTTGTACCAAGAATTTATAAACCCTCAACCATATGTACTACCCAAAACTTTCAATATTTTACCGTTATTTTTCTGAGAATTTAGAACGAACGAGAGAAATAAGGAGTGGAAGGAGTATGCAATAACAGATAAAGGATATGCCAAAAAAGGGTACGCCTGCGAAAGAAATAGGCTTTCTGAAGAAAATAATATGAGAGAAAAAAAGAAGAAAAATCGTAAATACGATTCTATGAAAAGAAAAGCAGAAAGCTTCCAAAATTGAGAAAAATATTCAAGAGGATAGCAAAAAGCTTCTAAACCGAAAGAAAAAGGGATTTACTACAACAAAAAAAGTATATGGGAAGAAGATATTCAACTTTTTGGATACTTACTGAAGCAGAAAAAAAGAAAAAAAGAAGATAGGAGAAAGATGAGCTGAATTTTTACAACTTTTAAATCCTTTCTACCTTTCTTTGGAACTCTCTTAACCCAAAGCCCCATTACAAGCCGAATAAAGACCTTTTTGATTCATGATTTACAAAAATATAAGCCTAGAAGAGATATGTATAATAGATACTATAGATAAACAAGAAAGCATATGAATAGAATTGATTGTTTTTCTTCATAAGATTCATACTTTTGTCAATTAACTTTTGAATTATTCATTATATACATCATATTGTGAGAACACAAAAATTTCTCTATCTTTTTTAGAGTATGTTAACAGTGAGAGTTTGGATGAAAATGTTTTCTAAATCTGCAGTTTAGAGAAACCTATAATGAATAAACTGTTCACTGATACGCACACACTCCAGGTCTAATATGAATTGAAATTGTTGATTTCTGGTCAAGGATAACTGCTAGGATGGAGAGCATGGGCTGATGAAATAATACTTCTAAAAATTACAACAGCCATATGATGATTAACTAGGTAGTGTATAGAATCAGTCTAGAAATCTTTTTGTTTCCTTTAGTTTTGAAAATCTTTTTAAAAAAAGAAGCTAAAAATATTTGAAGTTTGTAGGTAACTTCACTGAAAACCTTCAGGAGATTATAACTCCTCCATTAGGGATCACGTAGGGGTTTAAAGGCTTGTTGCATCTGCTAAATGCAATCGTGCTCCCTACGAAATTGGCATTTAAATTCTTAAATTAGTTTATCTTTCCTTGTTTGCTAGGGACTAGCAAAGTTTGAGTTTGAGGGTATGATCAGTCATATAATTTACCATTTTATCGCCAAAATGAACTCAAAATGCAGTAAGAAAGACGTTCGTACATAGATACGACCAATCATATCAAGAACCAGTCTGAAAGACGAAGGAAGAGAGTTTACGACCTTTCGTAATCTCGAACGAACGAAACAGAAGAAATCGTATTCACGATTCTTCAGAAAACGCTTAAAGATTGGAGGACACAAAGTAGAAATATGATCGTAAGTAGGAACAAAAGAAGGAGAAATCGTACTGAAAGAGATGCAATCGTAATTATGATTGAATAAAAGTTAAAACTTCTGCTGTTGTCGTTGATCACGTGAGAACTACACCGCCATGCACAGAATTAGAAGATAACTTAAATTAGAAGTCTGTCAACCCACGGATCTAAGAAGATTGGCGAAAGAATCCTAAAGATCTCTGCTATAAAATATAAGGAGAAAAATCATGCGCGCATCTACCATCCAAAGCAAAAAAGATTAAGATTAGAAGTTTAGTTTTCTTAGGAAACTTTTATTCTTAGTAGTTTACTTTTATTAGAACTCGAATGATGTAAACCGGACCCTTATGATCTATAAATAAGTGGGTTCGGCATAGGAGAAAAACTTATCCAAGGAATTCTCAGCATCAATTGACAACTGAGGTTGAAATTATGGAAGATCACCTTATAGCTAGGAAGCACGGATACGCCTAAAAGGGGTCCGTACCCGTATCCTATACATATCTGATACGGGTACGCGTGCATGCGTATCCCACGAGTTTCCCAAAAAAAAAAAAAATGGGTACATTACGACCGGGATACGAATTTCACTATTTTGATTTTTTTTTTTAATTTTAATCCCTATTTTTTAGGGTTGCCGTGTTTGGGGTCAAAATCCGTATACAGCTGATTTGATATGGCTCTTTTTTAGGGTTGCAAAAGGGGAAAAATACGAAGAACAAGAAGATTAGAAGAACAAGAGCAAAAGCTCTAGCTATTTTTTAGGGTTGCAAAAGGTGGAAAAAAAATAGAAGTATAAGAAGATTAGAAGAAGAATAGAAGAAAAGACGTACTTGTTGCACTCCGGAATAGAAGTATAAGAAGATTAGAAGAAGAATAGAAGAAAAGACGTACTTGTTGCACTCCAGAAGGTCTGCTACTTCTCAAATCAGGTACAGAGGTACTTTATTTTTCCTTTCTTTCTTCTTCTTCTTCTTCTTCTTCTCTCCTGCGAAGGGTTTTTTTTTCCTTGATTTCTTAGATCTATCAGGTTTAAGCTTTTTTCTGCAAATATGTTAGAGAGAGAGAGAGAGAGTGGAGGATGCGTGAGTCATTTATATTGAGAGGAGTGAATGTGAAATAGGCATGTGGAGAAATCTCAACCGTTGAAATTTGAGATCGCCACAGACTATGAAGCACCGGTGGCCCACAGTTTGCCTTTGCCTATGTTAACGTTGACTGTGGGACCAAATTTTTTTATTAGGCATTTTCCTATTAGGTCCATGACCTACGTAAAAGTTTTGGTGCTTGTAAGATCAATGCCCCTCTCATAACCTTGATATGGTGTTTAATTTAAAGCGTGATTTTTTTATGGCTGATATGGTTCTTAATTTAAATGATTTGCGATCTTAAAGCGTGAATTTTTTTATAGCTGATATGGTTCTTAATTTAAATGATCGCCGATCTTAAAGCGTGATTTTTTTATGGCTGATATAGTTCTTAATTTAAATGATCGTTGATCTTAAATCTCCTTAATTTTGATGGTGTTCAATATCAGCCATCAAAAATTAAGAACCACCATTCTAAGATCATAAGCCAAAAAATGGTATAAGATCAGTTAAACATCATCTGGTGCTTAAATGACGGTCAAGATAGTCGGTCCCATAAAACTTGATGTGCGATTGGTCCGACTCACATGACCAGATTTTTGAAGGACCCGACTCATGTGACCGTAATGTATACCCAAAAAATGTGTTTAAATGATCTTGTAGACTTATACCGAAAAATGTGTTTAAGATGTGATGATCTGTACCATTAAGGAGATTTAAGCCATCTGATTTCAATCATAATGGGCCCAAAAATGACATTGTATGGTTATTTTAGCCATCTGATTGTGGACTTTAATATCAACCATTGTTTACACTTTAAAATATTCATGGCGATATTAAAGATCATTGATCAACATTTTATGATGTAGTGATCTGTACTGTTAGGGACTTTAAACCATCTGATTTCAGTCATAATGGGCGGCCAGAAATGGCATTGTAGCGAGATTTAAGCCATCTGATTTGTGGATTTTAATATCAACCATTGTTTTCGCAATGGCTGATATTAAAGATCATCAATCAGATGGTTCATGGTTCACAATTTCACATCCACATATATGCATATTTATAAGTATAATTTTCTTTTATGGACAAATTTTTTCAACTTTGCATCGCCAATGGGCGCTTCTCGTAGTTTTGGCACCGGTGTGAGTGACGATACTCATCCTCTATGGAGATACGTTACCAAATTAGAGGCATCTGATGGTGGGGGTGGTAACCAAAGATGGACTTGCAATTACTTCAATGAGACGTATACTGGTCATATTTTAGAGTAAAGGCAAATTTACTCAAAGTTAGGGGTGTGGGAGTTGCTATTTGTAGTAAAGTTTTACTCGAACATATAAGGGAGATGAGAAATTTAGAGGATGAAGCGGAAAAAATGAAGTGACCGAAGTAAGTCCCTCTACCTGTTCAATCCACTGCAAGTAGCCACGGTAGCTCGGCTACGATTAGTGGTACTGGTGATATTGTTGAACCTCTGGCGTTTGGGAAAAGAAGACAGGTTGGCGATTCTCCCCTGGAAAAAGCATGAAAGAGAAGCGCGAACAATTGAATGCGATTATTGCTAGAATGTTTTATTCGGGTCGCCTACCATTCCATTTTGCAAGAAACCTTCATTATGTTTCGGCCTTCAAGTTTACAGCAAATAAAAATCTTGATGGCTATATTCCTCATGGCTACAATTCTCTACAGACCACATTGTTGCATAGAGAGAAAACTCAGATAGAGAGGTTGTTGGAGCCAGTTAGAGGGACATGGAAAGAGAAATGGGTTAACATAGTATCTGATGGATGGACCGATGCACAAACGAGGTCACTTATCAATTTCATGGCTGCATCGGATGGAGGGCCAGCTTTTTTCAAAGCAGTCGATGGCACGAAAGAATATAAGGATAAACATTATATTGCTACACTGCTTCTAGATGCTATTAAGGAGGTTGGACCTTATAATGTGGTCCAAATCATAACAGATAATGCACCTATGCTGAAAGCAGTTGGGTCTCTTGTTGAAGCCGAATATCCTCATTTTTTGGACTCCTTGTGTTGTCCACACCTTGAACCTGGCTCTGAAGAATATTTGTGCAGCAAAGAACACAGAGAGGAATGAAATCGCATACAATGAATGCAATTGGATCACTCAAATAGCCGATGACGTTTCATTTATACGGATTTTTATCGTTAATCACTCAAGGAGGCTAGCACTGTTTAATGAATTTAACCCTTTGAAGTTGTTAGCTACTACTGAGACAAGATTCGCTTCGGTCATAGTCATGCTGAAAAGACTGAAGCTTGTAAGAAAGGGTCTTCAGAGCTTGGTGATTAGTGAGGAATGGTCTACATATAGAGAAGACGATCTAGGGAAAGCTGCAACTGTAAAAGAGTTAGTCTTAAGTGATACTTGGTGGGATAAAGTCGATTGCATCATTTCCTTCACCAATCCTATATATGAAATGCTTAGGCGTGCTGACACGGATAAGCCTATTCTTCACATGTTATATAATATGTGGGATACGATTATTGAAAATGTAAAGAAAACAATCTTTAGATTTGAAGGCAAGGAAGAAAGTCAAACATCGGTTTTCTATGACGTGATTCATAATATACTCATCGATCGATGGACTAAGAGTTGCACTGCACTCCATTGTTTGGCCATGTCGTTGAATCCTAGGTAAGTTTGTTTACTCAATATAGTGTACCAATTTTTTATTTCATGGTCTCTTTTAATGCTAATAATCTTTTTTGTGTTCTATAACCAGATACTGTTGTGTGAAATGGATCAACGAGACTCCAAATCGTGTTCCTCCCCACATGGATGCAGAAATATGTTCAGAGAAGAACAAATGCCTGAGATACTGTTGTGTGAAATGGATCAACGAGGCTCCAAATCGTGTTCCTCCCCACATAGATGCAGAAATATGTTCAGAGAAGAACAAATGCCTGAAAAAAAAAATTCCAATTCTCCAGAAAGAGCAAGGGTGAATGTTGAATCTGCTAAGTTTTTCGGGAGTCTAGATCAATTTGGCGAATTTGATTGTTTGGAAGACCGGTGGACATTAGAACCAAAAGTTTGGTGGTATACTCATGGAGCTTCATTGTCATTACTCCAAGGCTTAGCCTTCAAGCTTCTTGAATAATCATGTTCGTCATCGTGTTGTGAGAGGAACTGGAGCACATACTCCTTCATTCATTCATTAAAGAGAAACAAATTTTGCCAAAACGTGTTGAAGATTTAGTTTATGTCCCCACTAATCTTCGACTTCTATCGAGAAAGAATGAGGAGTACCCAATGGAGCAAACAAGATGTGGGATATTGCAGGAGACATTTGGGATGAACCACTTGGAGGTGTTGGGGTACTTGAGATTGCAAGTCTCTCGTCGGATGAACCGGATTTGGAGTCTATTACATTCGCTGACGTGGATGCTGCTAAGATGGATATTGACATCATTTGATGTTGTTTCTAAATAGTTTCTATTTTGTTTTTTCTTTTTACATTTAGTACATGACAAGTTGAGGTTGAAGTGTTGTTAAGATTTTGCATAGTAACACCCATGTCTTACATTTTAATTTAAACCTTCAACTCTAAATATATCTTTTGGAATGAATTTGTCTCTTGAATTATTATTTTTTGTATTGTTTTATGTTTAATTATTTATTAACTATTTTTTTATTTAAAAATAACTTAAAATATATATAAATATATATATATAATAATTTTTTAATAAAAGTATCCCCACCATAACCGTACCCTGATTTTTTGAAAATTGACGTATTGTCGTGCCCGTATCGTATCGTACCCATATGTCGTACCCGCACCGGTGCTTCCTCGCCTTATAGTAGTTTTTATCAAGTAAAATCGTCCACAGATTTTTGAGTCTTGCCTGACAACCAAGACCGAAGAGTCTAAAAGATCAACCATTTGGATGGTTATACTTTGCTTTCTAGTTTAGATTTATTGCTTTCATTTACTGCTTTGTAAACATATGAGAGTTCTTGATTTTAATTGACGACTAAAGTCTTGAATTTGCAGAATAGTGTAACGGTTTCTATTTTCCATCTTTAGTTTTCTTGAGTTTGATTGATGCCCAAATTCATAGAAGATTGTTGATTAGTATAAATCTGTGTTAAGGAAATCTAGTTTTTGATTGACGCCCAAATTCTAGAGGACTGAGATGCAGTGTAACGGTATTTTACTTTTGTAAGCATCCTAGAACTGAAGGATTATGATTGACGACCAGAATCTAGAAGTAGGAGGGTTTAGATTTACATTTCTCGCAATTAGTTTAATAACCATTCTTTTATTCATATTTCTCAACCTTTAAAAGACAAATAAAAGTTTTCCCCACACGAAGAAAAAAGAAAGATTAACCCTCCCTGTGGGCGAGATCCTATACTAGTGTTACAATTTCCGTTGTGCGCTTGCAATAAGTTAAAGCTACGTACAATTAAATCCTCATTAGGGAGGAATACGATTTGGAGCCTCGTTGATCCATTTCACACTATAGTATCTGGTTATAAAATACAAAGTTTATTATCATTAAAAGAGTATGAAATAAAAAATGGGTACATTATATCGAGTAAACAAACTTACCTACGATTCAACGACATAGCCAAGCAATGGAGTGGAATGCAACTCTTAGTGCATCAATCGACGAGTATACTATGAACCACATCATAAAAAATCGATGTTTAACTTTCTTCCTTGCTTTCAAATCTAAAGATTGTTTTATTCACATTTTCAATCATCATATCCCACATATCATAGAACATGTAAAAATAAGTTTATCTGTGTCAGCATGCCTAAGCATTTCATATATAGGATTAGTGAAGGAAACAATGTAATCGACCGTATCCCATCAAGTATCACTTAAGACTAGCTCTTTCACAGTTGCAGCTTTCCCTGGTTCGTCTTCTCTATACAAAGACCATTCCTCACTAATCACCATGCTCTGAAGACCCCTTCTTATAAGCTTCAGTCTTTTCACTTAAAACCAAAGCAAATCTTGTCTCAGCAACAACTTTCCCTGGTTCGTCTTCTCTATACAAAGGCCATTCCTCACTAATCACCATGCTCTAAAGACCCCTTCTTACAAGCTTCAGTCTTTTCAGCATGACTATGATCGAAGCAAATCTTATCTCAGCAATAGCTAACAACTTCAAAGAGCTAAATCCATTAAACAGTGCTAGCCTCCTTGAGTGATTAACGATAAAAAATCCATATGAATGAAGCGTCATCGGCTATTTGAGTGATCCAATTGCATTCATTGTACGCGATCTCATTCCTCTTTGTGTTCTTTACTACGCAAATATTCTTTAGAGCCAGATTCAAGGTGTGGACAACACAAGGAGTCCAAAAAATATGAGGATATTCGGCCTCAACAAGAGACCCAACTGCTTTCATCACAAGCACATTATATATTATGATTTGAACCATTATAAGGTACAACCTCCTTAATAACATCTAGAAGCAGTGTAATAATATAATGTATATCCTTGTATTCGTTTGTGCCATCAATTGCTTTCAAAAAAACTAGCTCTCCATCCGATGCAACCATGAAATTGATAAGTGGCCTCTTCTGTGCATCGGTCCATCCATCAAATACTATGCTAACCCCTTTCTCTTTCCATGTCCCTCTAACTGGCTCCAACAACCTCTCTATCTGAGCCTTCTCTCTCTGCAGCAATGTGGTCCGTAGAGAATTGTAGCTAGGAAGAATATAGCCATCAAGATTTTTATTTGCTGCAAACTTGAAGGCCGAAACATAATGCGGGTTTCTTGCAAAATGGAATGGTAGGCCACCGGAATAAAACATCCTAGCAATAATCTCATTCAATTGTTCGCGCTCCTCATTGTTCCATGTTTTTTCCATGGGAGAATCCCCAACCTATCTTCTTTTCCCAAGCGCCAGAGGTTCAACAATACCACCAATACCACTAATAGGAGTCGAGTTACCGTGGCTACTTGCAGTGGATTGAACAAGTAGAGGGACTTGCTTCGGTCTCTTCATTTTTTCCACTTCATCCTCTAAATTTCTCATCTTCCTTATATGTTCGAATAAAACTTTACCACAAACAGCAACTCCCACACCCCTAACTTTGAGTAATGTGTCTTTACTCTAGAATACGACCCATGATACGTCTCATTGCAGTAATTGCAAGTCTATCTTTGGTTACCACCCCCCACCATCAGATGCCCCTAATATGGTATCATATCTCCATTGAGGACGAGTATCGTCACTCACACAAGTGCCAAAACTATGAGAAGCACTCATTAGCGATGCAAAGTTGAAAAAATTTGTCCATAAAAGAAAATTATATTCATAAATATGCATATAAGCGAATGTGAAGTTGTGAACCATCCGATTGATGATCTATCTTTAATATCAGCCATTACTAGTGAAAACAATGGTTGATATTAAAGTCCACAAATCAGATGGCTTAAATCTCGCTACAATGCCATTTCTGACGCATTATGACTGAAATCAGATGGCGTAAAGTCCCTAACAATATAGATCACTACATCGCAAAACGTTGATCGATGATCTTTAATATCAGCCATGAATATTGTAAACAATGGTTGATATTAAAGTCCATAATCAGATGGCTTAAATCACCCTACAATGCCATTTTTGGGCCCATTATGACTGAAATCAGATGGCTTAAATCTCCTTAATGGTACAGATCACTATATCTTAAACACATTTTTTGGGTATGCATGACGGTCACATGAGTCGGGCCCTTCAAAAATTTGGTCACGTGAGTCGGACCAATCACACATCAAGTTTTATGGGACCGACTATCCTAACCGTCATTTAAGCACCAAATGATGTTTAAACGATCTTACACCGTTTATTGGCTATGATCTTGGAAATTCATACCGTCAAAGTTATATATTATCAATTGAAGGCTATCACGCTTTTTGGGAGATTTGAACGATGGTTCTTAATTTTTGATGGCTGATATTGAACACCATCAAAATTAAGGAGATTTAAGATCGGCGATCATTTAAACTAAGAAGCATATCAGCCATCAAAAAATCACGCTTTAAGATCGGCGATCATTTAAATACCATATCAAGATTTTGAGAGGGGCGTTGACACAAGCGCCAAACCTGTTACTCGGGATATGTACCTAATAGGTTAATACAAAAATTTGGTCCCACAGACCAACATCAACATAGGCAAACTGTGGCCGATCTCAAATTTCAACGGTTCAGATTTCTCCACTTGTCTATTTCACTCCTCTCTAAATCTTAATATATGACTCACATATCATGCCATCTTCATTTGACCCTCCTCTCTCTCTCTCTCTCTCTCTCTCTCTCTCTCTCTCTCTCTCTCTCTCTCTCTCTCTCTCTCTCTCTCTAGCATTTTTGTAGACAAAATCTGAAATTTGAAAATGGCGGAGCAACTAACGGAAGAGCAGATCTCCAAATTCAAGGAAAAAAAAAACCTTCGCAGGGAGAGAAGAAAGAAATGAAAAATAGAGTACCTGATTCGAGAAGACCTTCACAGGGAGAGCGCAGCAAGTACGTCCTCTGCTACTTCTTCTCCTTCTAATCTTCTTCTACTTCTATTTTTTTTCTTCCCTTTTGCAACCCTAAAAAAGAGTCAGAGCTTTTGCTCTTCTTCGTTTTTTTCCCTTTTGCAACCCTAAAAAAGAGTCGGATCAAATCAGCCGTATACCGATTTCGGCCACTAATAAGGCAACCCTAAAGAATAGGGATTAAAATAAATTTTTTTTTTAAATCAAATAAGTAAACTCCGTATCTTGACCGTATCCCGTCCATACCGCACCCGAATTTTTTTATTTTTTTTGGAAACTCGTGAGATACGCATGCAAGCATATCCCACTCGTACCCGTATCCAAGACGTATAGGATGCAGGTATGGCGCCCTTTTGGGCATATTCGTGCTTCCTAGATATAAGGTCTTTATGTAAGCCAAATATGACAATCAATGGTTAATGAATGAAAATGTTATGCATTGAGCTTGAGATGAGCTTGTGAAGAATGATTCTTCTTTCCCCTTGTGGGTTTGGTGTGAGGCCAAGGGTGAGATGCCCATTCATTTCTTGATCTTCTTCTTTACCTCTTTTCTCTATTTTGTTTTCAAATTTTTCCCTTTAATCTGATTCTCTAAAACCCTCAAAACCCTAGATCTAGAGCCCTCTTAATGCTCATCCTCGTGGATTGATTCCATTCTACCATCCATCAATCCACAACCAATGTTGGGCTAAAGATCGTTGAATTTGTGCCCGATCTACCATTTGACTCGAAAGCACTAGCGAGGAGCTACGAGATTCCACGTCAGTCAATAAGCGAACTGTGATGGGGCCAATACTCAAGCTTGCGGCGTGGTGCGTGTGGCACGGCATGTGGTGCCAGGAGGGCACGCGACATGGGGCCATGTTGGCCTTGCGACGTGGTCGCGCTGCGAGGACGCGACACGGTCGCATGAGGGTACGACGCGGAGCGTCACGGTCACGACATGGACGCGACATAGCCAAGGTGGGCTAGCGATGCATGAGGCGTTGCGGTATGTCAAACCAATAGGTTTGAGGTTATCCTGCCATTCTGGCTGAATGACTGTTTTACCCTTATATAGGGGAAGGGAGCTTGAGCACGGGCCGCGTTGCCAAAGCGCAAGTGTCTCTAGGCCCGAAAGGGTGGGCCTAGGACGCCGACGCAATCGATGCCGAGTGGAACCCGAGGGAGGTTGATGTATGGCTCGAACTACGTCGCGGTGCATGCATGCGTGGGCAACCTCGAGAGACAACACCAAGGCTGCGTGGGACTCGGTTGAGCACTGATGTGGGCTAAGGGCGACGTGCTAGTAATTGAACGCACACGAAGGCAAGTGCGTGGGACTCGATTGCACGCGGCGCAAGGCACAAGGTCAGGCTTGGTTCTTGAGCGGCGAGTACTAGTGCGATTACGTGGTGAAGCTTAAGCGAGCCAAGTTAAGCGATGGCAGATTGGCGTGTCGTAAGGGACACGATGAGCCGAGTGGTAGGCCGTGAAACAGAGGCAACCATGTTGGGAGGAGTTCGATCCTCGAAGGGTGGTATCGAGCTGATGTGCGAAGGTTGTTGCCGGTATGGCTGGCCATGCAGGTTGAAAGCGTCGAAGGGCGCCCTGACGATTGTTATCGAAGTAGGTGACCTAGCGAAGCGTCGCGTTAGCTTATGACGGATCGAGGTTGCTAAGTGCGACCCGATGTAACGCCCAACCTAGAGTATGTGAGAGTTCTAGCTCTCGGTTCTCACCTTCTGCATTTTCAACAAGACTCGCGTGTAGATTTGGATCCTAGATTAGTCGACCATGGTCACCTAGGTTGGACTCGATGAAACCCTAAGGTATCGCGTTAATTTGATCCATTGATTAATTAATTAGTTTAATTCGGCAAATCGCATACCATAGCACTTTAGAGTCATTGCCCTGCGTCAATTTTGGTATCAGAGCTTTAGGTGCTAAGTTAGGGCATTTGTGTGTTCATCTTGCTTACTTGATTTTACTTCAATTGTTGAGCGATTCATAGTTGCTTGTTCATCTTAGATCTCGTGTTTAATGTGTCGTGATCACCATGGACACGAGTGAGATTGATGATGCCCTTAGGAGCATCCAAGCCGCGTTGGTCACGATGAATGAGAGAATGAACGTCATGAAGCAAACCCAAACGACCTTAGGTGCCTCTAATGGGAGATTACACGACCGATTAGATCGGTTGGAAGGAGTTGATGGGCACCATGAACGACGCTGTGAGCGTGATGGTCAGAGTTTTGAGGGCAGGGCAATGGTCGAGGTGAGGATTGGAATCGGAACCGTAGGAAAGTAGTTCATCACGCAAATGATTACGATCCAGATGAGAAACTCCTCAAAAATGTTAAGTTGAGTTTCTGACCTTCGATGGGAGAATGGTAAAATCTTCCTCAATTGGGTCTCCGATATGGATCACCACTTTGAATGGTATAGCATGAGCAATGAGCGATGTGTTAGAATCTCCAAGATGAAACTCATCGGTCAACCTAGACTATGTTGGACCAACATTGAGCGCATGAGAGAATGCAGGTCGTGCTCCAATTACCCATTGGGAGGACATGAAGAAGCGGCTTACGGAGAAGTACTTTCCTTCGTCATACTACCACCGCCTACTTGATCAATGGCAAAATTTACGCCAAAGTAATATGCCCGTGGCTGAGTACATTGGAAATTTGAAGAGTTCATAATGAGAGTCAATGTATCAGAAGACCCTCAAGTCACTCTAGATTTCGCATCGGGTTGCGCTTGGGATTACAAAAGGAGTTCATCTCTCACCCCGTTCACACTCTTGAGGAGTTCTACACTGTTGTTCAAGACCTTGAACAGTAGTTGAAGATGACGGTGGTGAGGCGATTTGAACCAAACACCGTTGGCCATAAAGCCAGAGAGATGAGGCCTAGTGTCGGGAACCCACCTCCCAAGCCTACACAACCCACTCCTACGAATGTGAAGTTTGACAAAGGGAAAGGTGTGGTTGGTGAATCCTCTAAGAGTGGCTCTCAAACCAAATGTTACAAATAGCATGGGTTTGGCCACTTTGCCGGCCAAAGCCCTACAGGAGAGCCCCAAAGAAATCTTTTGGTTGAAGGAGAGACTGAAGATGAAAAAGTAGTTGAAGAGGAAGTATATGAGCCGGAGGTCACACCTAGTGATTAAGAGGGTGATAATGGTGGTCGTGCTTTAATGTTCACCAACGTGAATTTGGTGGTGAGGTGTACCCTTGCACAACCTCAACGTGAAGAGAAGGACAAGTGGCTGTAAACAACAAATTTGCGTAGGATATAAATCTAACACAAATCAATCATAACAAATTTCCCCTCGCTAGGAGAGGGCTTTATTAAAATGGCGGACCTTACACTTCCGAGTATCGCAGTCGATTCTCCGTTAATTACATCAAAATTGAATACCTCTGATTGAAAGCTATTAAATAAAAATAATAATGTAATTACATCTCTGAAATAAACAAAACTAAGATTCTAATTCTAAGTCTTCATCGACATCTTCAATCCGTCATGAGATAGATGGATAGCAGACTATCTTCATCGGAGATTTGAGAAATATGAAATAGGGGACGACAGATGGGAGAACCCCTCCTCCAAAAGCCGGGTCCATTTGATCGAAAAGCACGAATCATTACTGGAGCAAGAAACTCGTGGACGAGTCTTAAAACGAATTCTTGTTCTCTGGTCTCAAAGATGACTTCGAATACCAAATCCATTTTTCGGGCAACTGATTATCAGAAGAATTATCACTTTCAGTGATAGAGTGTCTAATCATGGGTTAGATATCGTCAAATTCCTTAAAATTTGATGATCATAGATGATTTTATAATAATTTTATCGTTGAATTTGATCAATATCTTAAGATTTGGTCAATGCATAGTAAATCCACCGTTGGATCTCGTTACGATCTCACATTATGATCATTTGACTAAAAAGTCAATGAATCCACCATTGGATTTGATCAAAATATAAGATTTAGTCAAAATGCAATAAATCAACCGTTGGATCTCATTACGATCTCACATTATGATCGTTTGACTAAAAGTCAATGAATCCACCATTGGATTTGATCAAAATCACAAGATCTGATCAATATGTAATAAATCCACCATTGGATCTCATTACGATCTGACATTATGATCGTTTGAGTAAAAGTCAATGATTTCACCGTTGAATTTAACCATAATCACAAGATCTGATCAATATACAATAAATCTACCGTTGGATCTCATTATGATCGTTTGACTAAAAGTCAATAATTCCATCGTTGGATTTGACCAAATTCATAAGATCTAGTCAAAATGCAATAAATCCACCATGGGATCTCATTACGATCTCACATTATGATCGTTTGACTAAAAGTCAACGAGTCCACTGTGAAAGAATTTCCGATCTCGAGGTTAAGGTCCAAACCCTCATTTGAGGGAGTGATGATCCGAACCGCGAGGAAAACTCTAATTATCATAGGTGAATATTTTGGGTATTATAGTCCGAAATCATTCTTCGGGTTCGTGATTGCAACCCGTATGAGCATTGAATTTGTGGTTGCAATCCGAGTGTACTAGGAGTTATGCCCAGGGTCGCACCCACGTGGCTTAACTATTTCTAAGTAAACAAGAGATTGGGTACGAGTCGTAACGCGTAATCCCAAATTATAACCATAAATCCCACTTAGGATGAGCCGTAGCTCTTATCCTAAGCGCATCTCCTTTAGGTAAGGGCTGTAGCCCTTATCCTAAAAGTCTTAATCCTAACTTACTCCTCCCGTCCACTTTAAAAGAAAATAAAAAAGAAGAAAAGAATAGTCAGAATCTCGGAGATCACCCTAAAGTCTTTTTAGAAGAGTCGGAGATATTTTCGGCAGAGCTCTCGTGTTAGAATTTTCGGATCCCTTGCAATTAGGACGAGTCTGCTATTTATAGATTTGTGGTAGCGGTTATAGAAGTTACGATCTTACGGTTCCGTAAGGTTTTCATGAAATGAGCGGTTGAGAGAGCTGCGTAAGTTTTCGTCTTCACGCGGATTGAGAAGATTCTTCTCATGTACGTCATTCTTTTTTCATAACTGCCTAGGTGGATAAGTATATTTTCTATCCACCTAGGTGGATAAATATTTTTCTATCCACCTAAGGTGGATAAGTATTTTCTATCCACCTAGGGTGGATGAGTATTTTTTTATCCACCCTGAGTATATTTCTATCCACCTAGGGTGGATAAGTATATTTCTATCCACCTAAGGTGGATAAGTATTTTTCTATCCACCTAGGTGACTACGGATATTTTCTAGCCACCTAGGTGGATAAGTATTTTTCTATCCACTTAGGGTGGATAAGTATTTTTCTAGTCACCTAGGTGACTACGTATATTTTCTAGCCACCTAGGTGGATAAGTATTTTTCTATCCACCTAGGGTATATAAGTATATTTCTATCCACTTAGGGTGGATAAGTATTTTTTCTATCCACCTAGGGTGGATAAGTATATTTCTATCCACCTAGGGTGGATAAGTATTATTTCTAGGCACCTAGGTGACTAGGTATATTTTCTAGCCACCTGGTGGATAAGTATATTTCTATCCACCTAGGGTGGATAAGTATTTTTTCTATCCACCTAGGGTAGATAAGTATATTTCTATCCACCTCGGGTGGATAAGTATATTTAAGTATTTTTCTATCCACCTAGGTGGATAAGTATTTTTCTATCCACCTAGGGTGGATGAGTATATTTCTATCCACCTAGAGTGGATGAGTATTTTTCTATCCACCTAGGTGGATAAGTATTTTTCTATCCACCTAGGGTGGATAAGTATATTTTTATCCACCTAAGGTGGACAAGTATTTTTCTATCCACCTAGGTGGATAAGTATTTTTCTAGCCACCTAAGTGACTACGTATATTTTCTAGCCACCTAGGGTCGATAAGTATATTTCTATCCACCTAGGGTGGATATGTATTTTTTCTATCCACCTAGGGTAAATAAGTATTTTTCTAGCCACCTAGGTGACTACGTATATTTTCTAGCCACCTAGGTGGCTAAGTATATTTCTATCCACCTAGGGTGGATAAGTATTTTTCTATCCACCTAGGTGGATAAGTATTTTCTATCCACCTATGGTGGATGAGTATATTTCTATCCACCTAGGGCGGATAAGTATATTTCTAGCCACCTAGGTGGATAAGTATTTTTCTAGCCACCTAGGTGACTACGTATATTTTCTAGCCACCTAGGTGGATAAGTATTTTTCTATCCACCTAGGGTGAATAAGTATTTTTCTAACCACCTAGGTGACTACGTATATTTTCTAGCCACCTAGGTGGATAAGTAATTTTCTATTCACCTAGGTGGATAAGTATTTTTTTTTCTAGCCAGCTAGGTAGCTAGGTATATTTTCTATCCACCTAGATGGATAAGTATTTTTCTATCCACCTAGGTGGATAAATATTTTTTTAGCCAGCTAGGTGGCTAGGTATATTTTCTATCCACCTAGGTGGATAAGTATTTTTTCTAGCCAGCTAGGTGACTAAATATATTTTCCTAGCCACCTGGGTGGCTACGTATATTTTTCTAGTAGCTAAGCATAGCTTAGGACTTTAAATCCTATTTAGATTAGGTTTTGTTAAAAAAAACTATAAATAGTCTCTTTCCCTAATTCCTTCTATTAATTTATTTTATCTGATTTTTAAGGCTAAGTGGGAGGAAAAAAAGAGTTCTCAATTCTAAAATTTTTGAGTCAACAGTGGCGTAATAATATTTTCCACACTTTACACCAAATGCGGCGAGAAGAGTTGTAAAGTCCTTATGGATAGCGGGAGTTGCACCAATGTGGTGTCGACACACACCATCACCCGCTTAGGGCTTACACCCAAAGCTCACCCAAGACCTTACAAAGTCGCATGCACTCATCGTCTATACCCGTGTCGTGTGTCGATTAAATTAGCCGCGTATTCAAACACCTTGTGGTGCGATGTGGGGCCGATGGATGTGGCCATATCATCTTCGGTATGCCTTGGCTCTATGATATGAACGTGACCCTCCTTGGACGGTCTAATGTGTGCACGTTCATGCATGAAGGCAAGAAGATCAAATTAAACCCCTTCCCTCCCAAAGCACCATCGAACAAGAGAGTTGAGAAGAAGGGCAATCAACCCAAAACCATCAATATTGTGAGCCCTTCGAAGTTTGAGAAAGTTTCTTTGGATGAGAACATTGTGTGCGTTGTCATCACCATCGAGGGTGCTCTCGAGTCTATGGGTGAGCACCATAACGAGGTTGAGCCGGTGTTGAAAGAATTTATGGATGTCTTCCTGAAAGACTTGCTCGATTCACTCCCTCCAATGCGTGATATCCTACACGCGATAGACTTAGTTCTCGGATTCACTCTACCCAATTACCTCATTATAGAATGAATCCGGTTGAACATGCCGCATTAAAACGGCAAGTCGATGAGCTCCTTCTAAATGGATTTATCCAAGAAAGTTTGAGCCCTTGTGTCGTACTCACACTACTCACACCTAAAAATGATCGATCTTGGAGAATGTGTGGATAGTCGGGCAATTAATAAAATTACGGTCAAGTATCGGTTTCTCATACCGAAGCTCGATGATATGTTGGATATGATGGTTGGTGTCACTATCTTCTCTAAAATAGATCTCAAGAGTGGCTACCATCATCAAGTTTGAATCCACCCCGGAGATGAATGGAAAACCACCTTCAAGACCAAAGATGGTCTTTATGAGTGGATGGGCATGCCTTTTGTGCTTTCCAATGCCCCGAGCACCTTCATGAGGCTCATGACCTAATGTTGTAGCCATTTTTAGGCAAGTTTCTTGTTGTGTATTTTGGCAACATCTTGATCTATAGCCACAACAAGGAGCAATACTTGACCCACCTAAGGTTGGTTTGTGAGACCTTAAGGGGTGAGCATATGCGAACTTCAAGAAATGCACATTTATGCAATGCTCCGTTATCTTCTTGGGATCATTGTCTCGTCCGAAGAGGTGGTTGCAGACACGGAAAAAGTGAAGACTATTGTGGAATGGTCCGAACCTAAAAATATTATGTTCGTAGCTTCCATGGATTGGCTATATTTTATCGCCACTTCATTCGAAGCTTTAGCATCATTACTGATTGTATGAGAAAAGGAGAGTTTCAATGGAGCAAAGTCACGACAAAGGCCTTTGTCGAGATCAAGGAGAAAATGACTAGTACACCTGTCATGCACCTACTAGACGTCTCTAAAGTCTTTGAGGTTGCATTTGATGCATTGGTTATAGGTATAGAAGTGTTTAGCCAAGAAGGCCACTCGATGGCCTACTTTAGTTAGAAGCTCAATGAAGCGAAGAAAAATACTCCACCTATGATAAGGAGGTCTATGCAATAGTCTGATCCCTATGGTATTACAACACTACCTTTGACCCGCAAAAATTTATGTTATTTTTCGGCCACGAAGCTCTGCTCTTCCTTGCTTCCTAAAAGAAGTAAAACCCGAGGCACGCGACATGGTTCTTGTACCACCAAGAGTTCATAATTGTGTTGAAGCACAAAGCCGGTGTTGATAACAAAGCTGTAGATGTGCTTAGTCGTCTGGTGGCGATTTACAATCCATGAGCAACGAGGTCATCGGATTTGAGTAGTTGAAGGAAGAGTATCCCGAGTGCCCAGATTTTGGGACGGATTACACCGCTCTCCTTAGTGGTCCGGCGAGCACTAGTCCCACTTATACCCTCTAGGGAAGGTATTTGTTCAAGTGCAATCGCCTATGCATCCCTTGCACTTCATTGCGTGACTTCCTCATTTGGGAATTACATGCGGAGGGATTGCCAGTCATTTCGGGGGCAACAAGACCATTGCGCTCGTAGAAGATAGGTTCTCTTGGCCTATCATCCTGAGATATGTTGCTCGGATTGTGAGGCAATGTCTTACATGCCAAGTATCAAAGCAAAACAAGGCATGTACACGCCCTTTACCGGTGCCACACATATCATGGCAAGACATTCGATAGACTTCATGCTTGGGCCTCCCAAGACTATGAGAAAGCACGACTCCATCTTCGTGGTGGTGGACCGCTTCTTTAAGATGGACCACTTCATACAGTGCTCTAAAACCTCCGACGCAACCCAAGTTGTGAAATTAATTTTCAGAGAAGTGGTGCGACTCCACGGGATACCCAAGACCATTTTGTCGGATAGGGATGTCAAATTTACAAGTTATTTTTGGAAGACCCTATCGCACATGATGGGTACCATGCTCCGGTTTTCATCAGCTTATCATTCTCAAACCGATGGCCAAACGGAGGTGACCAATAGAAGTTTAGGTAATCTCCTACGTTGTCTTGTCGAGGATCACATTAGGACTTGGGATTCCATTTTACCCATGGCTGAGTTTACATATAATAATTCAGTCAATAGATTCATAGGTATGAGTCCATTTGAAGTGGTGTATGGTCACAAGCCAAGAACAGCCCTAGATTTGATCCCTATGTTCGCATATCACCACACATCTGAGTCCGTAAATGCATATGTGCATCACATTCATAATTTGCATGCCGAAATTAGACGTAAAATTAATTTGAGCAATCATAATTACAAAATATTGGTGGATTCTCATGGGCGTCTCAAAGAATTTCTAGTAGGTGATCATGTAATGGCTCGGGTTAGGCCTGAACGATTCCCATCGGGAATCGCGAAGAAGCTCCAAGCCCGCGGTGCCAAACCTTTTAGGACTGTGTTAGAGTGGCCCTAATGCTTATGTTCTTGATTTTCTTCAAGACATAGTTCCATATCTAGGCTCAATCCCACCTCCTTTCAATCATTTTCAAACGTCTTCTATTCATGATCTCAACCCAATCCCGCGACCTATATCGCTTCCTCCTCCAAGCAAGCCAAAAAAAGAGGTAATCGAGAAGATCTTGGTTGATCTTGTAGTCTCCACCAATAGTTCAGAAATATTTAGTGAAGTGGGTGGGTAAGCTGGAATCCGAATACACGTGGGTGAGTGAAGACGAGGTCTGCCACCTAGACCTCAATATGCTCGATCTATACCACGACCATACTTCATCGGTGATGAAGCCCTTTTGATCCACGGAAATTGGCGGGACGCCAACACCATAGACATAGGGTTTAGGCCCTTCGCGTGTTTCGCCGAAAGAAGAAGCGAAAAAGTCGTGGAGCATCGACCGGGAGGAGAGCCTAAAGAGTTACTAGAGGGCACCTTACTGCCCAAAGTCGCTTAAGCGACCATACCTATCGCTCGAGCGAGGTTGAAGGCAACTCAGAGGCCAAACTTTCGGCCAAAAGTCACTCGAGCGTATGGATCAAAATATCGTCTGATATGTATTGGTTTTAGACTTGAACGATACGAAACATTGGCTTTTTATCGCCCCCCTTAAAAAATAGTCAAATTATCGTTCAAAGTATCATTCGTATTGATCAATGTATCGTTCGTATTCGATTTTGTTGTTGTTGTTTTTTTTTGGGGGGGGGGGGCGGAAAGTATCGTCCAGTACGTATCAGTTTTGGGGCTGGACGATACGTATCGAAAATCCGAGATTTTGATCCATGCTCAAGCAACCCCTGGTTATCGCTTGAACAACCCAACCAATGACGACACCGAGTTCCAAGATGGTTCTCGCTCGAGTGAGAACCAAACTTGCTTGCGTGAGTCTAGTGACGAGTTATGTGTCCTTTTTGTCCTTCTCTTTATTCTTTTCTCTTGTCTTTTGTGTCAAAATGTAATTTTCTACTTTGGGCACTTTATTAGTACTTTACCATTTTAGGTTATTTCTTTAAGTGCCTACTATATAAGGTCTTTACGTAAACCAAATTTGGCAATCAATGGTTAATGAATGAAAATGTTATGCATTGAGCTTGAGATGAGCTTGTGAAGAGCGATTCTTCTTTCCCCTCGTAGGTTTGGTGTGAGGCCAAGGGTGAGATGCCCATTTATTTCTTAATCTTCTTCTTTACCTCTTTTTTTCTATTTTGCTTGTTATTTTGCTTTCAGATCTCACCTTCCACATTTCTAACGGGACTCGGGCATGGACTTGGACCATAGCCGAGTCGACCATGGTCACCTAGGCCGGAATCAATGAAACCCTAAAGTATCACGTTAATTTGTGATCAATTGTTTAATTAATTAGTTGAACTTTGGTAAAGCGCATACCATAAGCACTTTAGAGTCGTTGTCCCGCATCGCAAGCTTTGGCAGCAACAACATTGTTCTGTTAGAGAATCGTAGACTGAGAATGTCGAGTTGGCTGGAAATCATAGATGGACAGCAGTATCTCATCCTTATTACCATCATTATATTCTTCCGGAGCATTTAGAACATCAAACAATTTTCTGTTTCCCAACCGATACATGCTCATGATCTGGTTGTCCATGAGCTGCGACCACGAACAATGCATCAAGTTTAGGGAAAACAATTGGCTTTCTTTGGATATTTACAGGGTTTGGGTCTCGAGGAGAAAAGGTGAAAACCCTAAAAAAATGGCAAGGTTTCATTTTCTTTTGTTGTGGAAATGAGAACTGGGATACCATCAATGCTACACAATGACCTATAATGAACGAAGAGTGCGACTCATCGAGAGACTTTGAAATTTCTAATGGTTGTGGTCCTTGTGGAAGATGTCTACGTGCCCGTTAAGTTAAAATAAAAGTAACAAATAAATAGAAAGTGTCATTTCATGTTGCTTATGAGAAATCGGGGGTTGCGTGTTTTGAGTTTTGATAACATATTTTTAAGCAAAAAAAAAAAACCTAAAAATTGTGATGGCACCACATTACCGCTCCTTTGCTTTACTTGAATATATCTAGATTAGTCTTCTTCGTGTTAAGTAAGAGGCAAATGAGGTCACAGAGTAATTTTCAAGAGAAAAAGTATTGAGGTTGTAACTGTGCACTCGAACGCTCTTCCTGTGTCCAAATTGATTTTTCTATTTAACAAGGCCGTAATTTACCCCCAAAAACAAAAATCAGGATGTCATTTCCTAGCAATATATGAAATCTAGCGTGCATAATTATTTATATCATTATAAAGTATGAAGCATAAAGATACTTATATAGAAATTTATAAGGAAATTCCGAAGAAAAAAAAGTAGCTTTGAACCAAATGTTAGATGCACAACTAGCTTACTCACTATCAAGTACGTAGTGATCCGAACATACATCCAAGAATAGTGGAGGTACCTGCATCAGCGGCAATTACAGGGATAAGTGCACTAATCAAAAGAAGAAAAAAAAATACCAGAATAAGTTTTAATCAGAAAATTAATTTTATATATATATATATATATATATATATAAAGAAAATAAAAATACATATACATTATCATTTAAGGGCAAGGGTATAAATAAGTAGTTCACTAATATATATAGGATCCCAGTTAGGTGTTCCATTGGAGAAACGAGAGCACACTCCAAGGTCCCCATGGAGCTCCACGTGGCACCCAAAACATGTTTTGGGTGCCACTTGGAGCAAGAGGACAGTGCATAGATCATTTTCAAAAAAAAGAAAAAATTATTGAAAACACATCTCCATGGCAAAAGTAAAAAACTGACTATAATCGATGGTCCAATTTTCAAACAGTATCAATCGCAAGGTGGAGATTCGATTAAAACTTTTTTTTAAATCAATCTATACATGCCCCCTTAGTTCATGTGGCACCAAAACAGGATTGTGGGTGCACATGGCATCTTTTTTAAAGAGCTTGGAGCACAGTGAAAGTGCTCCATTGGAGCACTAACCATTTTCCCACACAAACACATGTATATATATATATATATATATAAGCTACTGATAATAGATGAAGTTGTGCACCATGCTAACAGCCTCTTGTCTTGTTATGTTTCCAATTTCATTCTCCAGCTTCAAAAACTCATGGAACCTGAAATCCATTACGCACGATCATAAGAACAGAACTGGCCAACTGTAAATCCAAAACTGCCAAACAACTGCCTCTGAATGCTAGCATGTAAATTATAAATGTCAACCAAGGAAAAAAGAAAAAGAATGATTAACAATTAAATGTATGTAAAATCCATCCATAGAAAACACTATTCATCGTTTAACAAAAAAAAATTAGAGAAAAACTACAACTGATCACAGATTCAATGGAAGATATTTTTGAAATGATCAAATGTATGTAGAAATTGTACGAAGGAAATAAGCTATCCAGTTCAAACCAGTAATTGTTGCGGTGATATCCTGATTAATCAATCACCAGAAACAGGGTGCACTTTTCAACAGCTACGAGAAGGTCCACCATGAAGCATGAACTGTCAAAATTTTCCTCAAAAAATATACATGACCTTTCAATAAGAATCAATCTCCTACTTCAATCAGCATTGATCGACCACTCCGACCAATGAATTTGCATGCTTCAAAGCATTTGATCTGTCATTTTCATGGAAGTCCCCTAAAATCCTCTAGATCCCAGATTTCCCTTAATACTGCTAATTGAGCTTGAAAATGCATAAAAAAAAAAAATTATGTCTGGCAGATGCCCCAGTATCGGAACTTCAAAAAACGAAAATGAGCAGTCCTAGTAAAGATGTGAAAACTGAAAATCTTCCAAAAAAAAGAGGCACCTCCCCACCACTTTGTTACCAGTTACCAACCAATTGACCCCAATCCTCGCATCTAAACCCAGCCCCTTGAATATTCTCCAATGTCTAAAAGCCACAATCTTCACACTCACAAAATAAGGGCCCAATGAAAAGGCTCTAGCTCTTACACCTTATACGCTGCACCTATCACATAATCGAAAGGACATTGGACCATCATCTCAAGTTTAAAACGATCACTCAAAGGTTTAATTTAATGGATCGGGCAATGGTATCAAAACTTGGCCAATACCAATACGTATCGGTTTCGACGAGAACCAATACTGGCACCGCCCTGATACAGGTATCGGGGTGGTATCGGAATCTGTATCGGTATCGGACCGATACTGTCTTGGTATCGGCCGACACTGACCGCTACACCAATTTTTTACATTCTTTCTTTATATATATATATATATATATATATATATATATATATATATATATATATATATATATATCGACCGATACAGTATTGGCAATACCGTACTGGTCAGTATTGGGTGATATTGTCTCCAACAAAAATATTATATTTTCTTATACATTTTTTTCCAGAAGGAAAAAATATCGACCGATATGGTATCGGCGCGTATCGGTCCAAGATGGACCGATAAATGATACCGATACCGAATTTGACACCTTGGATCAGGCACAATGTACCAACAGGAGCACCAATGCCTATGGCACTAACCCATTCCGAGGCACATATCCAACGGAAGTGACTAGCTACAGGTTTGTGGAAAGTGCAAACAGGAGTATAACTCTTCTTGGGATGCAGAATAGTGTAAACATTCTGGTTCTGCCTTTAAATTGTGGATCACTCAAATCAAACCAACTTCAATTTGCTCAATCCTCTATGATCCTCTCCTAAATTTGGAGCAGGGGGTATTGTGTGTAGTGCACTGTATATTTTGGTTTACGTATTATACTTCCTTTTTTATTTGTAAAATTTATGATTGAACATTATTCGACTGCAATTATAGTCACTGATTGAAACTAGCAAACAAATGGCGCATAAGGATGATCTTGCTACCTCATTAATGAAATTCATAATCTAGAACATAAGTACATGAAGTCAGGGCAAGCAATCAATCAGTCACTCAACTCACTTTGCAGCTTTTTAAGATTATTGATAGAATTAGATAATAATTTCATGCCAACACTCAAAAACATGAAAACCCATTCAATTCGAAAGAGAGGGGGGGGGTTGTAAAAATTTCAGTTTGAATTTTTCTGTAGAACAGAGTCTAGCCCTAAACAAAATTGGGTGAATGAAAAAGACGCGCAAAGCCATCCCCAATTAGATGGGACAAGGCACTGATGATGTTGATGAGATGGCTCATAATTCCTTTTGATAAAAAAATTCTATATGCCCTTGCCATTGCCACAAAGTTTCAAGATAGAAATTTGGTTTCTTCAGGACCCAAAATATTTAGTGTGATATTAATAAATATGCAGTAGTGAGTCGTTGCACACTAGATTCGTACCGTGTCACATGGATTAAAAAGAAAGGCTTAGTATTTTTTAGATTTGTACCACATGGAATACCACCTAAGCCGTCCGATTTGAAGGCTGTGATGTAAAGATATTTGATGCCCAAGATTGGCACGAAACACGATCTCTATCATCTGATTCAAGACAGTCAAATTTTATCATCTGATTAATGGTAGACTGCGTCAAACCAGATGACAGAGATTGAGTTTCATGCCAAAGATCTTTACATCATGGCCTTCACATCAGATATGGCTTAGATGGTGTTCTACATGGAACAAGTCCCAAAAATACCAAGTCCTCCATTTAACCCATGTGCCATGGACCATGGTACAAATCTCGTGTGCAAGTTGTAACTCCCAGAAAAAAGTAATAACTGTGAAACAAAGAGAACAGATTACGTTTCCATAGAATATGATCTAGGAGAGGAATAGAGTGGATTATATGAAAATGCAACTTCTGCAATTTGAGAACATTAAGATCAACCAGATAAACATTTAAGGGGCCAAAAAAATAACATAATGGAAAAAGAAAATACCACAATAAAATTTGGATGAGCAATTTGATGAAGTTATATCAGAGATCAAATAATTACTTCTACTCACTTTTAACTTATAATATGAATGCACTAATACATAGAAATTATCACTCAAGCCATCAATTACCCCTCAAGAGATTGGTTTTTCCGAAGCTGCATACGAGAAAAATTCAAATGCCAAGCAAGGTTCTCTGGATACCAAGGCAGAGGCCTTATAGCATCCAGCTCATTCTCATCAGTGCCCTGTCACAGAAAAAGGGGGGGGGGGGGCGCGAATTAGTCAGACTGTATGTGTAACTAGTGTATAGCGTAACTATATACCTCAGCCTCAAGGGATTTCATAAAGTCATTTTCCAGCTGTGATCGGATGTCTTGAAAAAACTGGCCACTGCAAAAGGTAAAAAAACGAATTTATCAATGAACTGAACATATCACCTTGATGGGAGCGGGTGTAAAAAATTTACGGTACTCATTAGTTTTTTACATTTTTGCTAGGCATGCAGGCATATTAACATAGCATAGGATCTAAGGGGGCACACCCACTTTAATTTACAAAACGAAAAGAAGGTAGCTGCAAGAGATAACCCGAAAGGCAACCCTAGTACGGCTATATATCCAAATAAATGAAAAAATGGAGTTAGCTTTTGAATCTTCAGAGAGGTTAGCTGAGCTATCAACTGACAAAGTTTCCTTCTCTGTGTAGATGCACTACATTCCACCTTAATCTTCCAAGTCTGAGTGAGCTTTGTTTAACCAAGGATCAACAAACAGGCAGTAATTTTTACCCTGTAGTGTCTGTAGTGTGTCAAATACCAACTGAAAATCACTTTCAATAGTTAAATTACAGCACGACAACAGGCAACGCTCAATTCTGTTGCATAGAGCTTGGAGCTCAGCCTGTACATTTGTAGCATCATGGGTCAAAACCTCGGAAATCCGGCACGTACCGTCCAGGCCCCAGGACGATACGTACCGGCCGGTGTACAGGCTGATACCTTCAATGTATCGGCTGCTATTTAAAAAAGAAAATTCAAAAAAAACCCCAAAATTGATTTTTTTAGAAAAAATTAACAGATGTACCTATTTTTTATTATATTTTAACCCTATCTATAGTACATTTCGCACGTTTTTTGTAGGGGTGAGTTACCTTAGTGAAGAAGAATAGGTTAGATCCGATCTTCTTGAGGCTCCGATCCATAGAAAACAAGTTATTCGGGGTGAAGATCGACGTAAGTGATGGAGGGATGGCTAAGAAAGATGAGAGCTAGGCTGAGTGAAGAAATAAGAGAGAGAAAAGGTAAGTAAAGGGGATTTTCGTTGTATTGGGAGGGGGATTTAAATGACCCATACAAATAAATAAATAAATAAACGGACAATACTTTGAAAGTATCATCCGATACATTCAAAATACCAATGTATTGTCCGATACAAATGATACATTGGTTGTATCGGACTATACATTGGATGATACATACACGATATCCAGTGTTTGCATCGTACCGGCAGGGGGCTGATACCGGTACGTATCGACATACCGGTATCGGCCGAGATTTTGACCCACAGGTAGCATTGCCATTGAACTTGTTGAAACCAATAAATTTTCCATTTGAGTCCCTATAAAGCCCTCCCCAACCTCCATCCCCAGGATTCCCTCGAGGATCTTTTCAGAACCCATGGCCGGAGGCTTCCAGCAAACTCGAATACCTTTATCACCTCTCACTGCGATTATAGGAATTTCTAACTCGACCAAGTTTTAGCATCTGAAGCAATTAGCTTGCCCTTCAAATGCAGAATTGAAGAAAGCTCAAACAACCAATTCTTCACCATTTTAACAAGGGTAACTCTAAATGCGTCAACCACATTTCTGTGGGCGCCAACACTGGAAATGCATTGACTGCATTTAATTGGATGGTGGAGATCGTTTTTCACTCCCATCTCGTACAAGATGGATCTTGAGACCTGGGCTTACCATCAGTCGGTCATTTTGTGATTGCACATGTCACAGATCTCTATAAAGTAGCCCTAATCACGTTTGAGCGTGATGCATGCCATATGATTTTAGGGTCATTTTGGGGAATTGTGCCATTTGTGTGTCCATAACTCAAAACAGGTGACCTAAAGGAAGTGGAAGAAGAGGTGGCTTAGATTAGTAGAGGTGGCTTGTGGGATCAGTGGAAGAAGTGCGAGGGGTTTCTGAGGTGGCTCTCCCCCTTGCAATGTGCAGTTGCACGGCAAGGGAGCTGTTGTGATTCTACGGTTTAGAGCATTACCGAGATAGCTAGTTAGCTCCTAGAAGCTCTTAGTCGATGCCGGAGTTTCGTGAAACTGTAGCGTAGGCGAAACCTGGAAGCCGGCCCAGAGTTTTACGTTCTCCGGTCCTGGGAGGAAACCCAGTTAAGAGCAGCACCAATCAGGTTACGATCCAAATAGTAAAGGCCTCTTGGATCAAACCGTGGAATAAATTAATTGACCGTCTGATGGTACGCCCATGGTCTCAAGATCCATCAGGTGAAAGATTGGGGTGAAAAAGTTCTCCACCATCAGATTCAATTCAGTCAATGGATTTCCAGTTTTGGCGCCCATAGAAATGTGGTTGGCGCGCTTAGAGGTACCCTTTTAACAACACCTGGCTGATTATAATGTCTCCATCAATTCTAACCACATTCTTTTCAACTGGGATGTTATCTGCCTCCCCAATAATGACGGGGATCTCGAAATTTGCAATATCAGTCAAATGAATGGCGTGTTGTTGGGCAAGTGACTATGGCGTCCAGGGGTCGATAGTGAAGCTATGCGGGCCAGGGAAGTCAAGTGCAAATACAAAGTTGATTTACAAGATTTTGAGATTAGCACGAGGGATATTCATCGGGCATCATCAGTATGGTGGAAAGGGGTCCTTTCCATGCTTTCTGAATTCAATAGGGGCATCATATTTACGATCGGTAACAGTTATTCCATCAAATTCTGGCCTGATAGGTGGATTGCTGAGGAGTCGCTTATGAAGAGTTACCCCACTTCGTACCAACTCATCAAAAAAAGGGCAGTAAAGTCCATGATTATGCGAAACATTCCGGTGAGCTAGTGGCATGGGACATCGATCCACAAAGGGATTTCAGGGCGAACGAGCTTGCTGAATTTTCAGATTTATTGGCTGTGCTTTGAAACGTCACCTGGTGCATCAGTCGCGGTGACATAAGAGTCTGGAACATCTCGGCTAATGGATCCTTCTCCATCAAGTCTTTCTACAATTTTCTTGGGAGCCCCTAATAGGGCTACATTTCTTCAAGTTTGGACTGGTCTCTGAACTCCTACATTTCTTCAAGTTATAAAAGCAACATGGTCCAAAATTGAAGTTGAAATTTTTAGAATTATGAAAATACATAAAATGATATATTCTTTAATTTTGCTCTTTTAGTTATGTTAAGATAATTTTTAAATTATTACTATGTTTGCATTAATATACTTATTTTCAATAGTTGTCTTTTTTGTTTGTTAGCCTTTCCCGTGCTTTGCTCATAATTGATGTTACATAAATATATCATTTTGGTCTATTTTATCCATTATTATAATTTCTCTAATCGCTTAACAGAACACCATATGCTTTTTTATCAAAGCAATCATTTTTTAGTTTCACTATACATTTACGTACACATTGTAGAACTATTAGCCATTTCTGATCTCAATGAACTATTACTTTCACCAGAGATTTTCATATACATTGTAGAACTATTAACCATATGAAAATCTACGAAGATAATGAAAAATAAAAACCACCCACAACCAGAATTTTGTTTTTCCATAGTAATTGTTCAAACCTTTTGCAATATCCACTCATTGCGAACTCCACTATTAAAAACAAATATCACCACGTTACCTGGAGTTGATTCTGAATGCAGCTGGCAATGCCTTTCGAAGTGTGATAAGAAATATTTCCCACTCATCTTCAGGCACTATGCCTTGCTCCTGTGACACAAAGTGTACAGATGTTGAACTATTTATACAGAATAAGCAAATCTAATGTACTTCGCAATTGACGTATATGATATAAATAAAACTATCAGGAGGATCCTTAAAAATTGGCAAAAAAAGCATATTTTCTTAAATTCATAACAACTACAGGATAGCTTATGTTCTAAAGTAATACTAGAAAATCCGAAAAAGCTTAGATCCTCTAAATTGGCCACATGGTGAGCTCACAATAAATTCGCCAACCAAACAGCACTCGAAGAGAAGCTACAAGGTCGTATTACAATTTGTAGACACATAAATTGTGTCTTTAAAAGAGAGAGAGAGAGAGAAGAGAAAGGATAAAGAAGACCCACGCAGGTTAACCCCTGCTTGGATCTCAATCTTACTCTCCTATTTTTACTCTCGTTCTCCATCTCCTATTTTCCCTATTTTATCTCTCTTGTCTCTCCTTTTTCTCCTTTTCTTTCTCTCTCTAAAGGTGACCCACACAGGGCCACCTGCGAGGGTCCCAAACCTCTCTCTCTCTCTCTCTCTCTCTCTCTCTCTCTCTCTCTCTCTCTCTCTCTCTCTCTCTCTAAGGGTGACCTATGTGGGTCCCAATCCCATCTTCTGTCTCTTCTTCTCCTCTCTCATTGGGAGCCATGCAGGGTCACCTACGTGGGTCTCCACTTTCTCTCTCTTCTCTTTCTCCCACTTTCTCTCTCTTCCTTCTCTTTTTCCCCACTTTCTCTACCATGTGGTCCACGCAGGGGTCAACTGGCATGGGTCCACTTTAAATATTTATTAAAAAGAAGAAGAGAAAGAAAGAGGAGACTGCTTCTTTGCAGCCCACCCTCCAGCGAATTATGTTCTCGAAATTCGCCACGAACACCCTAGAATAGTCCAAATGGCCCAATTTCCTTAAGTTGCGTGAGTCTAACCCACATCCCTCAAATCTCATTGGCTTGAGGGCTGCGTAGGTGACAATCTTCACCACTTACGGAGAAATAACCACCACTTCTCATCGATCCACGTGATGCATGAGGCCCATGCAACCCATTCTCACCGTAGATTCCTTTAAAAGACAAAGAGACCATCAGATGGTAACTTCTAGTAACCACTGGGTTAATTCTATAAATAGTAGGTTCTAGATCATTTTCAGGGATCCGAAATTCTTACCCCAAAGCTCTGCCAAAGTTTTGCGTGAAGATTCTACGAGATACCTCATTCAAGGTATATCTCTCTCTCTCTAGTCATCTCTCTTCTCATTAGGTCCGACACAGATTATGTGGGCCTATTACTAGCCCATGTCTAAGTTTTCTCAATCGGTGTCACACTTAGGTTATGTGGTTCCATACTCCATACTGGACCGAAGCCTAAGACCCTTGTATACTTAGGTTATGTGCGCTTACCATTGGCCCATGCCTAAGACCCTCATTTATTTGGGTTGCACTTAGGCAATTTGGGTTATAACATCCATGCCTATATGACGGTTGCAACTATCAGTTGCAAGTTGACTCTTCGTAAATCGAGGGTTGTGTACGAATTTAAGAGGTAAAATCGGACAGTGATCAATCATGATATACAAATGGCACTTTATATGATCACGATTACAACCAACCAATCGTTGTCTATCCATATCATAATTAATTCCAATCAATCGTCGGATCGCATAATCATGATCAAAAAATCATAAAATTGACTTGTTGTGATTATACCCTTAATATTGGAGTTTTCCTCACATTTCGGGTTATCATTCCCTTAAATTAAAGGTTTGGACCTTAACCTTGAGATCAGAAATTCATTTGAAGATATCGATTCAACCCAACAGTGGAATCGTTACAGATTGACCAAATCATAAGATTGTCGTTGGATCCAACAATGGAATTATCACATATTGACCAAATCATAAGATTGTTGTCGAACCAACGGTGGAATCATCAATGACCGACCAAATCATAAAATTGTGGTCCGATCCAACGGTGGAATCATCACAGATTGACCAAATCATAAGATTGTGGTCTGATCCAACGGTGGAGTTGTCACGTATTGACCAAATCATAAGATTGTGGTTCGATCCTACAGTGAAATTATCACATATTGACAAATCATGAGCTATTGGTTCAATCCAGCGGCACAAATCTAAAATTAAAGCCTATAATTATTAAATTCTAAGGAATTCGACAATATTTGACCAAGGTTATGTATCCTTAAGACTGAAAATACTAAATGTTTTGATGATCATCCATCAAAAGATATGGACTCAGTATTCGAGTTCATTTTTGAGACACATCAACAGTTTGTTTTTAAGGTTCATTCATGAGCTTCTCGTTCCCATAGTGACCCATGCTTATCAATTAGATGTGTTCGGCTTTCAGCGGAGAGGTTCTTTCATTCGTCGTCCCTTGTTCCACATCACTCGGGTTTCCGACGAGGATAACATGTTGCTAATCTATCTCTTGACACATTGATGTCAAAGACGATGATGCTAACGAAGAATTGGAATTTAGGATATTTCTTATTATTTTTAGAGATATAATTATTTAATCAGAGGTAGTCAATTTTGATGTAATTAACGGGGCATTGACTGCATACCAGAAGTGTAAAGTTCACCATTTCAATAAAACCCTCTCCTAGCGAGAGGAAATTTGTTGCGAGTTATTTGGGATGAATTCATTTTCTATGTGAATTGTTGTTTACACAATTACTGGTGGATTTGAACTTCATGATCACCATGTGCCAATAGAGCACACCGGCAAAGTTCATATTTATAGGTTCTACTTTCTAGCTGAAACCAGTACTCAAAGATGAAAATTGAACCAAGCATTAGTAAAAAAGGCTTGTTAATTTGTTTCAAATAGCAAGGGATGGGCTAGTTATTATCCACCTCCAATACGAGACGACACTATGATTTTTTTCGGGCCATCCAAGGGGAAGCTATGGTGTGTTAAGGCCACGCTTTGCTGTTAGGAAGCTTGCTCAGGTCAAAAGTTAAATTTGTGCAAAACAAATATTCTTGGGTGAGAATGGAAGAGGAACAGATGGCGGATTTTCATCGGGTGTAACTGGGGCAAAGGTGCCTTTTATATACCTTCGGTTACCGCTGTGCATAAGGCAGTTGATCAATCCCTTTCGCAGCCGGTATCAAGAGGTTTGAGAAGCAGTTGGCTGTCTAGAAGGCCAAGCTGTCGTCGATTGGAGGTAGGCTTGTGTTGATAAATTGAACGATATCCAACTTTCCGGTGTCCTATATGCCCATGTTCAGGTGCCCCACAGCTGTTATGGCTTGGTTGGAACAAATTGAAAGGAAAATTCTCTGGGAGGGAAGAGGAGATAGAAGAATCACTTCCCAAAAGAAGAGTGTGGGGGTTTGGAGAAGGAACCTTCAAGAGATGAATATGGCCATCTTGGGTTAATGGTTATGGCAGGTTTGGAAGCGAAGGGGAAGGCTTATGGGTGAGGGCTTCGGAAGAAAAGAACAGGGAAAGTGATACGGCCTGATGTGTTCTCATGGGAAAACAGAGCAGAATTGTGTGCCAAAATAGAATGGATCCGATAAGCGTTAGCTGCTTGAGAAGAATGAAGAATTCACGGTATCGTCACTTTATAGATTTCTGTGCAGAACTGCAGATGTCCTTTGGTGAGTAGCCTTGGATGTGCATGTGGAAACGGTCAGCTCTGCCTCCAATCCTTATGTTCTGCTGGTCTGCAGCTTAGGAGAGGATCCTGATGATTGATCAATTGTTAAAGAGAAGAATTGACATTTAAAATAACTGTGTGATATGTCAAGGAGGTTCCCAAACATGTGAATCATCTACTCATTCACTGCAAATTTGCTAGGGAAGTTTGGCCCATGGTGCTAACTGCTAAGTGCGTTTAATGTTCAGTGGCGCTTCACGGGTCCGTGCAGTGGTTGTTGGCTGCTAGGGGAGGAGTGTGTTTTAGTGGCTTCCCAATGGGTTTCTCAGAGTTTGCACATTTGGCAGTTACGTGGGTGATTTGGCTGAAGAGGAATGATAGGATCTTCCGAGGGGAGCAAAGGAGTGCTGCTATGATGATGAGGTTACGAAAGATAGCATCCTACAATGGATGCGTGGCAAGCTAGTGAAGGGGCAGATTCTGCTACGTTCTATCATCAGCAGGATGAGATGGGATGAGAGCATAGTCTCAGCGAATTATTTCCTGCACATGTTCTCATGGTGCGTTTGCGGCTACGTCAGCAGGTTTTGTCTTGGCACTTTTGTTTTTGGGTTTCTTTTTCGGGCTATTGTCTGTTGTAATTTATTGCTAAGCACAAGTATGTTCTTTCATTCTTCCTTTTTAATAAATTTTGTTTGCTCTATAGATTTTTTTAAAAAACTTTCAAGAAGTAAGTTACATGGAAACTAAGATGCAAGACTAAATTTAACGGCCTAAATGCCAAAAATGGAAATGCAGTTATGATGAAGTCTCATAGAAAACATCCAACACCTTTTATGACAAAATGTAATACAATGTTACATGGTCCCATTATTTGTTTGCATGCATGGTCATGTGGTTTGATAAATAAATCTGTACACTATGGATTGCATAATTGGACACTAGATATTGAGAGAGAAGGTGAACATGGTATCTAACAAAGAGTGTAAATATTATTAAAATGATATACATATATATAGGAAATAGGTCCCATAGTCCTAGGGACTACCTTCACCGTAGTCCCAACCTCTAAAAAAAGGTGCCATGTGGCACAAAAACCCTGATTTGGTGCTACATGGACCATGGGAATATTGCATAAATCAATATTTAAAAAACAGTGACGAGCAACTTATATTGCAAGCCATGGTGGTTGTGCATCAAGTATGCAACTTAGTCCCTACCATGTATCACAACCACTAGCAACCTACTTAAACTGGTTCATAAGTAGAATGTTATAGGCTACTGCAATAATGCTTATTAAAACGGTCCATCGATAATGTCTTGTCAAGACTATTCCTGTTATCATACATCTAGGAACAAGTATGTATACACATAACGGAAAACAGGAAAACCATAAACATAATAAAATGAAATCTCAAAATGTCAAATGGAAAGAATCGTTAATCTATAAATCCCTAAAATCATAAAAGAAAAACATCATGATCTACGACTAAAACCCATCCTTTCAACATATCCCTTAGATGTCCTTGGCGCTAACCCCTTGGTTAATGGGTATGGAATCATAAGCTTCATGCCCATTTTCTCTATAGGCACTCAAAGTTTCTAAACTCCCACCTCAATGAAAAAGTATTTAATCTTCATGTCCCTTGTACCATTAGAGGACTTATCATTTTTAGAGAATATCACTGCATCACCGAAAATTCACAGCGGCTTGGCAATAGGGTCAACAACTCCAATTCCTGAGATAAAATTATGTAGCCAAAATCCATGTTCTGAGAAACCCTAAGGTTGCTCCATGTAGACTTCTTCTTCCAAATGTAGTTTTCACATCCATTTAGTGTAACTCCAAATCACAATGAACCACCAAAGTCATAATGATTCTAATTGAGTATTTTTTAATATAGGACAGGTCTCCTTTAAATTAATGTCTTCTTTTTGAGCGAAATCTTTGGCCACAAGTCTAACTTTACATCATTCGACATTGCCTTTAGTGTCATGGTTGCTCTTAAAGACTTATTTACAACCGATTTGAATATACGTATATGTCTATGTATTTTTGAATATACGTACATGTATATATACACACACACATATATATGTATTTGTATATCGTAGCTAAATTATATATATATATATATATATATATATATATATATATATATATATATATATATATATATATATAAGCAGGACTAGGCGCAGGCCTTGAAAAGCAATCCTTCCTTGCCTTGAAAAGCATGCCTAGGCGAGAAAGGAGTGCCTAGGTTCATGCCTAACTGCACCTACGCCTAAAAGCCCAGGCCAGGCACAGTAGGTAAAGCTGTCAATTGGCCGGGCTAGCTTGTAACCCGGCCTGAAAAAGTAGGGCTGTTTGCCTTATAATCCCGGCTTGGCCTAGACGGGCCAGGTTTGGATTAGAACTCAAACAACCCTATATATATAAATGCACAATTAATGTTTGCTATATCATTAATCTTCTTATGTGTATAACTTATTTGTTTGGCTTTATATAGTTTTACTACAAAAGAATAAGAAGCAAATGCTGAACAAACAGTTGTTAGTAAATGATGGTTAGTATCACTGAAATATGATAATGTCCCCATTGTGCATGCACTCTTAAATCTATTTTTAATATAGATTTATTTTAAATATTTTTTAACAAATAATATATTAACAAAAAATTGGCCCACAATCCAATCCTAGCCCGGCGTGTCCCGGGCTAGGGCTCAGTATATTGCAGCCCAGCTGGCCTAGGGCAGGGGAGAGATTGACCCCGGCCGGGCCCTAACCTGGCCCATCGACAACCCTAGCAGTAGGTGTGCCTTGGGCCTAGGTGCACCTTAGGCCTTTGACTACATTAGTTGTTCCACAGATTTTATAAACTCTCTAGCAGCCTCGGTTTTGGGAAGTCATGTCTTGGTGTTATGTGCTTCTGCCATTCGCATGAACATGAGATTTAATTTGTGAAATCTCTCTGAGGCTTTAAACAAATTGATTACATCCACTCATCCTAGAGGGACAAATCGAGGTCTCGAAAACCAAGTGTAAACAGAACCTACTAAGCCCAGTATAAAAAGTGTGTTCCATTGAGTATCGAAACAGATGAAGCATGCCAATGTACTGAAACAGGAACTGAGAGTATAACAGAATCAATGTTCACTAATTAATGTTTTGATTTATTTGCACCCTTAACATAATTCAAATAAGGAATATTCATATCATGAACAAATTGTATCATCTTGATCCCTGTTCTTTGGAACTAGACCGCAACATACAAAACACTCACTTGAAGGGTGAGTCCCTCTCACCTCACAGGGCTAATTGGTGATGTATTCCGCAATGGATTAGATCTGTTATCTTTGGGCCAATCCTTGATCTCATGATTAGAAACCATCATCGTAAGCCATTGACTTAATACATTGGTTATTGAATTAAGTAACAATTATACAACGTAATATCCATAGGTTTTTCTAGTTGCGCAACTTTGGCAACTACTAAACTATTCCAAGCTATAAATGTCAAATTAGGCCAAAGGTAATTTCTAAACAATTAATTCATCATAATAATGAGCTATAAATATCAAGGGTAAACATCTTTAATCTATGTGACTTGGGTTAGTTTTAAATCCATGCATTAAATTGCTTAAACATGGTTTTAAAATATGAAAAATGTACCCATCATCAGTCCATTGCATAGGGCTCAACAATCTAAACAAATTTGTGCCTTAAGAGCGCCTTGTAACAAACCTGGAAATGCAAAAATAAGATAAATCGATAATAGGCCCAATATGGGGTCTGAACTAGCACGGGTAAATCGAGTTCAACTTGAATCAGTTCTGGATCAAATATGGCTAGGGTCGTGTCTGATTTGGAACATTATCGGTCCAATTTTTGCTCAAAACGGTGTTGGGTCTATTGGTTAACCTAGAGCCAAAAAGGCCCAAGATCCAAGCCCTTTGTTATTTATTATCATTTTTTTGTCTTTCTCAGAAGAGCACCAACCTTGGTGCTCTCTCTCAAAAAGAGATCGTGACCATTTCAATCTCCTTTCTTCTTCGTTCTTCTTCATGCAAAACCAAGAACAAAACAAACATAACTAGGATACCGGCAGGGACGACAGGGAGCATGATAGCTGGTGAGAGAGTCCCGACATGGTCAACCAGCACCCGTGGCCCATCCCACTAGTGTATAGTGCCCGTAAGCCGTGGACCGAAGATCACATGCACACACAAGCATATGATTCATAAAATCATCACAAGGTCAACTTCGTGGAAATGCCAATGCTCGGTCACCAACCTAAGGGGCCAGCCGGCAAGATCCCTAGAACAAGTTGGGCGGCCAGGAATAATCCAGCTGCAACATGACGATCAGTGATCGTCCAGTGACTGGAACATGGTGGCAAAGTCGGGTAAAACCTTCTTTTCAAGGTTGTTAAAACATGTTATTCATCAATTTTGGAAGCCGAAGATCACGGAATCCAAAACATGGGCTCTAATAGCACATGTTAGCAATTCATAATGGTGACATCAACAATTGGATCGATATCAAGCAACCCTAGAATCTTGATTTTACATTTATAAGCTTATAAGCATATGAAAAGAAACATAAATAACATTCATACTTTTCTCCATTGATCTGGAAGTTGGATGCCTCCCGATGCAACTGTCTTTGTGTTGATCACAGTCACCGCAAGGGCGGACAGTCATAATCACAATCTTCTTAAATTCAAAATTGATAGTACACTTCTTGGCTAAAATTGAATGGTGAAGGATGATGATAGAAAGAGAGGGAGACTTTCTCTCTCTTCACCCATTTTTCACTTTTTCCTAATGCTGAGGTGTTGCACAGTAGATATGGTAATCGTGCAGCTTTATAGGGTAGAGAGGATACTGATTCCCTTGTTGGACATAAACACTAGCTTTCCATCATAGACAGTCTTAATGGGACTATAATTCCTAGCATCAAAGGAGAAGGATTTTCCTATATTGGCTGTATCTTAAGAAAACCTAAGCTTATTAACACTCTATTAGGCCCTTAACTGGATCATTGTGAGTCATTACGGCTGCGTATGGCATAGCTCTCTGCTAGCCCCTACCATAGTACAGTTCACCTGTTTTAGCAGGTTCCCATCCTCAACAAGTACCCCTTCTCCTTGATAACTCCTTGCATAGCAAGATTTACCTGTTCAGCAGTTCTACCCTCCTCTCTACTCACTCCTTGCTAGAGCAGATTTTATTTGCTCTGGTAGGGAGCTAGTAGAGACCAGGGAGGTTGCTGCTAGAGCAGGAAAATCCTCCTTTGCAGGGAGTTAGAAAAGAGAATGAAAATCAACTAAAGCAGGAGAACTCTGCTGTGGCAGGGGATAGCAAAGAGCTATGCCATACGCAGCCTAACTATCTAAAGATAATCTTACAGATTTTACAAGTTTAGGACAAAATCAGATCAATGCATTTAGAGTAGCATCATTTGTGGCCTGCAGCATGCTTATAACTCTTCAACAGCCCCTCACCGTCTTGGTCAATTTCTTTTTAAAACTACAATTCTAAATGACAATAAAAGGCCCGCTACTGCAATCAATAAATATAATTACAACTGGCATCTAGCATGCAATATGCCAATAACCACCATAGAAACCTAGAAAATCTGCAACTTAATTAAATGAGAACTTTGTGTTCTGATTTTACTCAGGAGGAATCTTCAATTTAGGGTAGCATTCCTACATCAGACCCTTAAATCCCCTCCTTGGTACTAGCTATGTAACACAAAATCAGTTTCTACCTGGAGCTAAAATACATTAAAGTCAAGTCTAGACAACCACATATTAGCAAAATTCTCACAGACCCATTAAAAACTATAGTTCTATTATTGATTCAAGTGAGTTAGTGAATTGTCGCACATTCACTCTATTTTCTCTTGCTTCGAGTGATGAACCATCAAAAATAAAAATAAACCATAAAAAAGCCCGCAATTAATCGAAAAGTGGCCATAATAAGTAAACTTCTAATCACTGTCGTATGTGTACGTTTTCATGCTAACTTTGAATGATTTTCTTGCTTTGATTACTATATATATAAGAGTTCAGAAGATTAATATATACCTTTTATATTCATGGAAGGAGAGGTTATGGGTGGCAAACACATATTGACAAAATCTACACAGACTGACTAAAACTACGTATTGATTATTGATTCAAGCGACCCGTTAGTGAATTGCTGCAAATTCAGGCTATGTTTCTCTTGCTTTTAAGTGGGCGATGACCCATCAAAAATAAAAATAAAAATAGACATTAAAAAAAAAAAAGTAAAAAAAAAAAAACGTGACTAATCGAAAAGTGCCCATAGTAAAAAAACTTCTACTCACTGCTGTATGTGTACATTTTCATAGCAACTCTATATTATTTTCTTTCTTTGATTACCATATAGATAAGAGCTCAGAAGATTAATATACACATATCAGTATTCATCGAAGGTAGGGTTTTGGGTGGCAGGAACATATTGACAAAATTCTCACAGACCCACTAAAAATTAAATATTGATTATTGATTCAAGCGAACCCATAAGTGAATTGCTGCAACAAAATCAGGTTATTTCCTCTTGCTTTCAAGCTTACCCACCAAAAAATTTTAAAACTAAAACAAAAAAAAAGCATTTCCATTGTAACTCTATATGATTTGCTTGGTTTGATTACTATACAGATAAGAGTTGAGAAGATTATTATATAACATACCTTGTAGTATTCATCGAAGGCGGGGTTTTGGGTGGCAAATGCCTCCCAAGGGGGGGCATTGGCATTGGCATCGGCATCGGCATCGGCATCGCCATTGGAGGAAGGATCGGGTCTTGTCTTCTTCCACACGTTGTCTCTGTTCTGTTTGAAGTGCTTTCTCTGCGTCCGCCCTCGCTTTTGCCCCCCTCCCATGGATCTCGGCCGCTGCGTGAAATCGAAAGATGGCGGGATTTGGGGTTTTGGCTGTTGAACTCTGATGCTTGCGGTGGTTGCCTTTTTGTTTTCGTTATATACGCGAGTAGGGCTAACGCCTAGCAAGTAGCAACTAGCGAGTTATCGGTCACAAAGTCGGGGTTCGGTAATAAGTCGGAAAGACGAAGTTTTGAAAATATACGCACCACATTGACAAGTTGGGTACCTCTGCTTGTACCCAAGTAGTATGTGGAACCGACCACGTCCAACCCCTTGACAGCCATTGATTTCTTCGTAGTCTTTCACGCCTCTCTTACACCCAATAGATCCTGAGATCATGACGCACCTATTAGATAGTGATTTTATTTTATTCCATACGTCACGGATTTTCAAAAAATGGCCCTAAATTCACGTGATGTGTGCCACATGATTCAATAGCCTTTTTTGAAAATTTGTGACACATGTAATCAAAAACTGACTGTCTAATAGGTGAGTCATGATCGCAAGATCTCAAGATCGGGGCGAAACACGATATCCATCATTTGGTATGAAGAAATCAATTATTTATAAGGGGTCTAAGACATGAGTAGTGTCATGTGAAAACAACATCTAAGTCATCTGATTTGTAGGCAATGATTTAAAGATTTAAGCTTGAAAAAGATTGGTACCAAACATTATCTTCATCATATGATTCGATACATTCAAAAGCCATTATTTGATTCAACAATTGACCATTTTAAATCATATAGTAGAGATTGAGTTTTGTGCTAATCGTTTGCGCCCTAGTTCTTTAGATCATTGCCTTCAAATCGAAGGGCTCCGATGGTGTTTACACAAAGGTTGCGCCTGACTAATTATTGAAGGCGCCTACACTAATTGACTACGTTGAATCAGACAATGAAGATTGATTTACAACACAATCTCCCACTCGATTGATCTTGACTCCACGGGTGTACCATCAGACAGTCATATTTGAATTCCACGTGGCACATATCCCAAAAGTTGATCCTAAAAACTCTCCTGCGAGATATATGACACTCAAACGTGATCTTAGGATTAGTTTTTGAGATTTGTGACACAAGGAATACAAATATGGCAGTTTGATGGGCCCATCGTGTCAAGATCCATCATCTAGATGCTTGGGTTGAAAATTGTCTCTGCCGTCCTATTTAACACAGTCAATGGGTTGCTCCCTCGGTACTTGGGTAGCTGCAAGCATAAGTACACTTTCGCAAATGACAAGTTCCCAAAGTACAAGTCATTCTTTCAAATTGTGTGCAAGGGACAACTTCTAGTTCGCAAATAATGGCTCTCAACGAGTTAGAAAACAAATTTAAAAATATATGAAATGGGCACCTCTATTACCGTGCACACTCTCTAAAAGCGCTCACATTGGAAACCCCTTCAAAACCACTGATTGCTCCAGATTAGATAATGAGATCATGTTTCACCCCGATCTTTCACAAATGAATCTTGAGATAATTTTGCACCTATCTGACGGTCAATTTTTTATTCCACATGACACATATCCCTAAAACATGTCCTAAAACCACGTTTAAGAGTGATGTGTGCCATAGGATTCAAGGGGCATTTTTTTGTAATCTGTGACATATGGAATAAAATCGAGGTGAGACACGATTTTATGGAAAATCTATATGATCTCACGATCCATTTTGTAGAAAATCGGGGTGAGACACGATCTCCATCATCTGATATGAAGCAATCAACGACTTTGAAGAGGTTGAACACGTGGGCACTTTGAGAGATTGTGTGAGAACTAATAGAGGTAGGGAAGCTTTATTCGCATCCACCGCTTCCCTGAAAGAGTCCAAGCTCTCATGTGAGAAAAAAAAAAATTTGGAACGTGGACACCAGCTATTTTTTCTTCATGGGCGCTCACATATTTTTCATTTCTTCACCTTTTTCTCTTCTTTCTCTTCTTCTTCTCCGTCAATTCTGACAACTGCAATGGTGCTACCAACAAGATTGAATCTCTCTTCATCTTCCTTTTCTTTTCTTTTCTTTTTCTACTTATTCTCCCTCAACTCCAACCTTCGCAACAATAAAGTCAGCATCACCATCACCGGAAAACCCTATTTTTCTTCATTTTCTTTCTCAACTTCGGGGCCATGACGACACCGGCATGATCAAAACATCATCTTCTTCTTTTCCTTCTCCTTCTTTCTCATTTACAACGAAAATCTAAAAAACCTACAAAATAATGAAAAAACCCTAAAACCTTTTTAAAAAATGCTATGAACTCTTGACAGCAGACACCCACCGTCATATGTAATAATTTGACGCTGGGAACCCATTTTTAGATGTAAAAGGCTAGCGATGGGTGCTCACTACAAGCCTTTTACAACTAGCAGTAAGTGCCCACTACCACAATACAAAGATAATTTTCTTAGGTTTTATTACGTTTAGGTTCTTTGTTTTATAAGTTTTTTTATTTTGTTATTATACTTGATAGATGGTAGTTTGGTGATGTTGCGAGTTGCCGGAGAAGAAAATGAAGAGTCATCAGAGAAGAAGGTTGCCATTAGAGGAAGAAGAAAAAGAAAAAGAAGGAAAAAGAAAAAAGAAGAAGGAGATAGTGATTCGGTGATGCCGACGAGCAATAATCGAGAAAGAGGGTGGTCGGAGAAAAAGGTTGTCGGAAAAAATGAAGAAGGTGAGAAAAAGGTTGTCGGAAAAAATGAAGAAGGTGAGTGCTTCAGTAGGTGGGTGCCTCCGAAAGAGAAATTAGGTGGGTGCATATTTTTTGATCCCTCAAAAAAATTACATTTTATTAAATGTTAAATGGGCGCCCTTAGAGAAAAGAGTGTTTTGTGCATGGATGCACAAGAACATATGTGCTTTCAGCAAAGAGGTGGGTGCGAATAGAGCTACCCATACAGGTACCCTATGAACATATATAAATGGTTATAATTTATTTACTGGAAAAGCCACAAGATAATTGTGGTCCAACAACCAAATTTGCAACTTTAAAAAAGAAAAAAAAATCAAATTTTTTGAAACAGTTACAATTAAAATGCGAGTTCGTCGTTTTATAAATAAATTGTGCTTTATTTGCAACTTTTTAGAAAGTGACTAAATTTGGTGACTATAGTTAGTAGAGCTGCAACAAAGCCAAGCCAACTCAACAGCTATGCTCGACTCGACTCGAAAAAGAGAGTTTTTGCTCTCTTAAGCTCGGATCGTGAGCCAAAGCCGAGCCGAGCTTTTTATTTAAAGCTCGTTTGAAGTATAGTCAAGCTAGAGTTGAGCTTGTAAAGCTCGACTTGATTAATAGTATATAATACTTTTATATAGCATAAAATATATTATATAATTAAAAAAAAAATTGACACTTTTTTCCCCTTATAATAAGATTCATCTAACAATTACTTAATGATGGATAAATATATAATCCTTATAATCATCTATTTAAGTTTGTTCTCTCTCTCTCTCTCCCCGCAACTATTAAAACTCTTTCTCACTCGAATCAATGAACAACATCTAGCACGGAAATTGACCAACCAATCAACACTTATGCTCTAAATCAATATTTAGCATATTAAATTTAAATACTTTTTTCTCCAATCAATCTGTTAAATCCAAAAGGACTAAGAGATTAAACAATATTAGGGCTTTCATTTATTTAATTTTATTAAAGCTTTCATCTATTAAAAAAAGAAAACAATGTTTAAAACAGCATTAGCAAAAAATAGTTAAAATAAAACCTATTTAGCTCGAAGCTTGGCTCAGCCCAACTCAAGCTCGATAGAGTCGAGCTAGAGCTCAGACTTTTCAAGCTCGAAGAGCTTAAAGCCAAGTTCTAACTCGGGTCGTATTAGGTACAACCGAACTAGAACTAGCCCAAGCTCGGGCTCGGGCAAATCGATTGCAGCCCTAATAGTTAGCTAAATTTGAGTGCTTTTGTAAGTGGTGCAAGAAATTATAATTACGAAAAGTGTATCACAATTTAATCACTTTCTAAAAAGTGACTAATTTGTAGCAAGAAACTGTAGCAAGAAATTGTAATTACAAAACGTATCCAAAGTTTGTTTCTTCAAACATAAGTCCTTATATAAAAGTGGTCAGTGGCGGACGCAAGATTTTCTTAATGGGGGGAACTCAGTAGTTGATAGTTTCAACGTAAAAAAAAAATCTTCAAATTATGGGCATACAATCATATGACTAGTTTTGATTTCACGTGGCACACATCTCAAAAAATGACCCTAAAATTGTATGGAACACATTGTTAGAAAAATATTAGGAACAAAAATCCGAAAATGATAAAATAGGCAAGAGAAATTGGACTCGAGGCACATAATCGTTATCTTTAAAACGTTATTCGCTCTCTACTCGAGTAAATCCTCGAGTTTGCAAAAGGGTTCCAGTGAGACGTTTCCAGGATACAACGAGTTCAATCTCTTGGATGTCATCTGTTACTTTGCAATAGTAGAGGATCGCCCCAGAAAATTCACTCTGATGAAGTACCAACAAAAGAAGAAAGCAAGAGGAATTCTCAAGTTTTATGCAAGATTTCAATGGATTTCAGAGTATGTAAATTTGTGTCCTAAGGTCTCCTTATATAGACTTTTCAATATGACTATTGGACCAACAGTCATATTTTGGACGGCTCAGATCTTTCAAAGATCTCAACCGCTTCATCCAACGGCTAAATGAAAGGTTGCATCTTTTCGAATTTAAATTCGAAAAATTGCACACCTTTATAAGAGGTTAGGTCCCATGGTCAACATTTGACCAGTCTGTTTGACCCAATAGAATCAAATTAATCTACTGATTAGTGGCTCATTAGACTCGACCAGGCCCATGAATAATCTGGCTGTTGGATCTAACTGGTCAAAAAGTCAAACCTCTCCTTGCGATGATGCGCACGTGCAAAGTGCGTGCGCCTAAAGTGTCAATGCACTTAAATGCCAATCACCACGCACGCACGTGCGCGAACGCGGCGGCTTGCCGATAGGCACATTCTTCTCTTCTTATTGTCAAATAATAATAGAAGGTGCAAGGTACTATATATAACATAAAAACTTTTTACATTTACTAATGTGGGACTATTTATTTGCATACAAAACTTGAGAACATCTATTACCTAAAATCCAACCCACAAAACTAAGAAATCAAAATAAAGTTTTATTTTCTTTAAATTTATTATATTAGTAATAAATATAACATACATTATGCTCAAACATGATTTTAGGGTCACTTTATTTGTGCCATATGGAAGAAAAAAATTATCCTCTCATGATCCCTTATGTGAAGATTGGGATGAAAAATGACCTCCATCGTCTGATTCAAAACCGTCAATGTATTCTAAATAGAAGATATGAGACGTGGTTACAATTTCACATGGTGTAAATAATGGTACCCAACGGTAAAAGTCTTTATGGTAGGTAGGTTGTGATATACACGTGGAGACAGAGAGAGGGAAATTTTGTAGGTATATGAGATGAGGGAGCGCAGAGCCGACACAAAGAAAGGGTACGGGTATTTGCACCAAAATTTGGTCTGAACAACATATGGTTCCAATGTTACTACTGTTGACTACCTTGAATCAGACGATGGAAATTATTTATTGTCCCAATCTTCCACACGATCTTGAGATAATGCCTCACCTATTAGACGGTTAAAAGGCTTGAGAAATTTTCAAAATAACCCCTAAACTTTCACCCCGTCATCAATAACGCACTTAAACTATTGATAACATCAAATAGGCAAAGTACGCTTAAGTTCATCAACTAAGCCCCTATCGTCACCTCCTGTTCATGACTAAACGAAAAATGTTGAGTTGGCATACAACTCAGCAAAATAGCGTGTGTGGCACCCACGTGTCAAGAACTTAGTTGTCACGTGGGTGCCACGTTGGCATACAACTCAGCAAAATAGCATACGTGGCACCCCACATGGGTGCCACGCACACTGTTTTGCTGAGTTGTATGTCAACTCGGCATTTTTCGTTCAGTCATTAACGGAAGGTGACGGTAGGGGTTTAGTTTATAAACTTAAGTGTACTTTGAGTGCGTATTTGATATTATCAATAGTTTAGGTGTGTTATTGATAACGGGGTGTAAGTTTAGCGGTTATTTTGAAATTTTCCATATATATATATATATATATATATATATATATATATATATATGTGTGTGTGTGTGTGTGTGTGTGTGTGTGTGTGAGCCTTGTTCTTTGGCCCTTTAGGATTTCTAAGGGTGGGGGTCCCCCTACCCTAGTATGAAGATCTGCCCCTAAAAAATCCTGCAGGTAATGTCGAGAGGATGCAACTAGGTTGTCTCATACAGTGAAAATTTGCACATAACTGACTCTCTAGTATATTCAAATCTGATCTTGGGCTCAAATTAAATTACCAGAGAATAGTTTGTGACATTTGGTCATAGTTTGTGATGAATATAGTAACATAGGATCATGATGTAATCCTCATGAACGTGACATATAGTTATGAGGTATTCCATATAGATAGTAGCACATGGTTGCACATCTATTAGACACATAATGATGACGTATTTTATATTAAATAGTCATTGATATGTGATTGAAATATTTAATAGAATTTAGAAACATAGTGAAATAGTTTTTAGAGATATCTAGTGATATACGGTTACTATTAATGTGACTATTGACATGTCTATAGGTTATAAGTTTTCAATTGAAATGGGCCTTTGAATGATATGAACTATTCGTCATTGTGTGTGGCTAGACATTTTATATTATGCTATATGAATTTCAATTTGATGATTATAGATAATAGACCTCTTAATACTCGCTAAAAAATTCATTATGTTGAATGAGAAAAGACGAAAGGATGAAGAAGATGATGTTTTGTGCATTGTAAGTGAAACTAAAACTTGATTTATATAAGATACAATGAAAATGGGAATGTGCGAGAGCGCAATTTGAGAGAATCACGGTTTGCTATATGGAGATGATATCAAGATTCAACTAGAAGATTATTTTCTTATACAACCTTAGATACGTCCAAGCGAAGTATAATAAGAGCTACATTCATAACAACAACCGAAAACATTACACAATGATATGAATAGTTGATGAGAATATATGATTATACTACATTGAAACATTGTTTATTCTTAGGAATGGTAAGATCAATGTATGTTTATAGCTATTGATAAGTCTTAGGACATTGATTTTCACATCGATTTGATAGAATTTTATTGCACTATTTCAGTAGGAGCTGTCTTTCTAGGATTTGTAGTTCAGTTATTGTTGATGCATCATTTATTATATGTTGTTATACAAATGCTATTAAGAGTATATGTGATTATACTATGATCATTTGCATGAAAATTGTATCACATGATAGAATGGTGAGGTTGTACCTCGTATGCCTAGATATTCTTGGACTAGATATGATTAAACAACACATTAGTCCCCCTTCATTATAATAGTTTGGTGACGAGAAGTCACACACGAGAAGCCAGTAATGTATAAGAACGATATACATTTTGTGTATGAAGTATGAACGAATATAAAAATAACATAGACGTGTGTATTGTCTAGCATCACTAAGTAAAAGCTAAGTTAACTAATAATGTTAGTTTTATGACCATGAAACTGTCTAGTGTTGATTCAGTAAAGTAAAATACTATGTTTACCCATGATTCTTCACTGGTAGTATTCTTTTTTGGAAAAATGTGAAATGTTGGTCCGAAATAATACAAGGAACCGGTTTGAGGTGCGATAAATATTGTTGTCTTTAAACTAATATTTTCCCCCACCACTTCGACAAAGTGGTCACCAACAAGTTACCGACAAACTGGTTTCATGATATAACGAACCGACTGTGTATTCTTGTGAAGGATTTGACAAATCCGATGACACTATCCGGACACCAAATATTGCAAGAACGCTCTGATAAAGACCTTTAAAGACAGAACCAGAGAGAAGGGAGACTCCAATGTAGTTATTTTTAAAATAATAATTTTAGATTCCTTAAATAGAAATCAAGTGGTGTATTAATGCATCATTTTCCTATGAAAAGGTGCAACAGGTATTCCTTCTGAAGACACCACTTTGGAAAGACCCTTCATTTGAAAATACACACCACTTTTGAAAGACACCTCAATTGAAAGGACACATAACTATGATAGGGCACACCTCTTGAAAAAGACAAGTTTAAAGAACTTTTAAATATCCAACATTCTTGAACTTATATAGTTGTAGAGAAGCATCAAGATAGTGATGGTCAATAATTTTTTTTTTAATTCAAATGCATGATCACCTGCTTTTGAGTTAGTCAACCCATGAAGTATTTTCAAAATTATATATACAAAAGAGTTAATGTATGAATTAAGTGGGAGACTGTTAGAATTTGTGATTCACATAATAACTCTTTCCTTATTTTTATATTAGAACAAGGTTGGACACACTGATGTACATATCTCGAGGGTGATGAAACTAGCAAGTCACTAATTTATCCTTGATGGATTAGGAAAGAGAGATGACTATAAAAAGAGACCACCGTCTCTCTCCCTCTTAATCTAGTGTATTCCTTCTAATAATAAATCTAGAGAAAAAGAGAGGTAATATGGGCTCTGATTCTCTTGCGGGGATTATTCATGTAAATAGACGAAGAATGAAGAAGAAGATCTAAGAAAGAGAAAAGAAAGCCCTTACACAAGTAAGTTGGCTCTTAGTGAAGACCTCCTAATTTTGATGGATTTATATGCTAGATCCTTAGATAATCAAGTCTTATTCATATTTTTAATCTTACAAAATTTCCACTGAAATCAAGAAACCAATTTTCACATTGATAACTCTTTTTTTAATACTATTTTATGCTAAAAACCATGTCTACATTTCTCAAAATTAGTTGAGAGATTAACCCAAATACCATTGTTAGTAGGAGGCACAAATGGGTGATGTTGGGTTGTGTCCATGTCAAGGGTGAATCATACTCTACCCATTTGGAATTAGTTGGGTCTTAATTAAGTCGAAACAAAAAATCTTGAATCTTTTTTAAGTTTGGGTCAAGCTAATTCCCTACCCGACTCATTGAAGATAGAGTCAAGTTAGGTTGGGTTTAGATCTGAGACGAGGTCAAATATGTAAGTTTTTTATACTCTCAAATGTATGGAATATGGATAATTCATAATGAAATTATAATATAGAAATAACTAAAATTAATTAATTAGTATACCAATTAGCTAAATAGCTAACATTTACATAAAGGCTAGGCTAATAATCCAAATATCACCTATATCACGATGCGCTTATCTTGTCCCAAAAGCATGCTTCCTCATTCGATTATCTAGGCTAAGCAAATGACTCATGTCAAGATGATATTAAAACATCAACGTCGCCGTAAGTGGTGGAGCCATGATTTTTTTGATGAGGGATCACTTATAATTGTAAGATAGTAATAATTTTGTCACAGTCACTTTTATCAAACCGCGATCACAAAATACCAAATAATAATAATAATAATTAAATAACTCTAAAAAAATGTAATTCCTAATAAAAAGTCATTTACTGATTCTAAAAATAAAATTTTCTTACAATTGTTCTCGGCGAGATTTCATATCCTGAAAATGCCGCAAAACTTTCTCATTATTGATGTTATCCAAATCATCTTTTTCAATATAGGTGATCATGCGATCATTCATCCACTTATCTTCCATCCGATTATGCAATTTATTCTTCATAATATTCATGGCAAAAAATGTTCTCTCAACAGTGGCAGTGGCAACTGGTAAAGTTAACACCAACGTTATAAACAAATAAACTAACGGATACACAATGTTCTTTCTTGTCTCAACCATCTTTTAAGCAAGCCTGCTAATTTCATTTCTTTTCACAAACTCTTTGTTGGTGCGCACATCAAAAATGTAATTCTCTAGTTGATGGCCAATAGCTGAACAAGTCACTAAAGGAAATTCAAGTGGATAAAATTCAGCAAGACGAATTAATTTTTCTATGTCAAAAGTTGTGAATGAGTAACTTGGATCAAAACATATCATACAAAGAAGCAATTCAGTATTGCTTTAGTGAAACGGTTGTTCAGCTCCTAAAGTTGCTTATCAATCACAACATAAAACAATTCAATACGATAATGGTGTAAATTTGTGATTTCTTCAAGGTTGCGTCGTCGTGGTCACCCCGGTAGTACAAATTTATCGTCCATATTAAGAACATTAATATTATGCTTACTACAGAATAAAGAAACTTCATTGATAAGTGAATCTCACCCACTATCTCTCATTTTTTGCAATATTTGCTTAGATATTTTGACCATAGACATGACATTCATAATATCTTGTTCCTTTCCTTGCAATGCATTTGATAAATCATTAGTGATTCCCAAGATAGTCAACATTAAATGCATTATGAATGCAAACTCAAAAGACTGTATTCCAACAAATAAACTCCTTGCTCCAACTCTTTGTTCATAATTTGAGTCATCTTCCATAATATTCTCAAGTACATTAATCGCAGAAGAGAACATCTCCTTCAACCTTATCAATGCATCGTAATGTGAGCCCCAACATATTTCACTTGTCCGTTTAAGAGTTGTTTGTTGATTCAAACCTCGCCTACTAGAAAGTCCTCCACTTTCGAGTGCTTCAATGACTTTAATAATATGACTTTCTTGAAGAATTTTCTGACGTTTGCAAGAAACTCCAACAATATTCGTCACATTAGAAAGTAAGGTGAAGAGTGTCCCGATTTTAAGGTTACCTTTAGCAACGCCAATCAGTGCTAATTGAAGTTTATGTGCAAAGCAATGAATGTAATAGGTATATTCGTTCTCTTTTATCATGAGCGTCTTAAAGACATTAAACTCACCTCTCATATTGCTTGCACCATCGTAACCTTGTCCCCGCAATTTCTTTATACTCAATCCATGTTTATCAAATAAATGTTTGATCGCCTCCTTGAGTGATATAGCGAACATATCACTAACATGTACTAATCCTAGAAACCGCTCCATTGTACATCCCCTTTTATCCACATAATGTAAAACAACAGTCATTTGCTCTTTGATCAACATATCTCGAGATTCATCTATCATAATAGCAAATATGACGTCTCAAAGATCTTCAATGATAGCCTTTGGGGTTAGAGTTATAAATGCATTTATAATATCCTTCTGAATATCGGGTAAGATTAATATATCTTTTTTAGAAGTATTCTTCAATGTAACACTTTTAATTTCTTTGTTGTGATTGGCCAAAAAATGCAAAAGTTTCATAAAAATTTCATGATTACTTGAATCCTCTGACTTGTTATGACCCCGAAATGCTAATCCTTGACGAAGAAGAAATCGAATGCAAGCACCTGATGGAGTCAAATGGATTATGTATTCCTTTTCATCATTGCCGGATTATTTACATATCAATGTTTGGATATGTTGATCTTGGTTTATCAAGTCTTGACACTTTTGATAAGCTTGATTGTAGCATTGTTAGATTTTCCAACATATTTTTCTAATTTACTTTTCTTCTTCCAATTTCAAAATCCATTAATCATAAAATAATCAGTCTCCATTGGCAGTATCGAGTCTAAAAAGGTAGCAATGTAAACAAAACACAACATCTTTCTTTATGTTATATTCAAACCAACTTCCATATTCATTAAATCAATCAACATTGAACCGTCTTGGCATATCTAACATCGTTCGAGGAAAAGTATGCTTACGAGGTTGTCAAAAACCCTTTAAAAGATATGCTCTTCGAATAGAATCATGTTCATTAGGATGATACTCTGAAATTCGAGTATGTAATACAGGATCAATTGGAAGATCTGTTAAATTAACCTCAACACGACTTCGCTTTGAGCTAGGTTAAACTTGATCATCAAGTGGATCACGATTATCATTTTTTGAAGTAGAAGATGAATCAGGAGGTAAACTTTTGAAGTACTTATGCAACGACATAACTGCCTCTATAATAAAAAAGAGACAATAAGAACCTAAAAAGAGCAGATAACACTAACTTATTAATTATGTAAAACTTATTACATAACAAGTTAACATACTCAATAATTATGACGTAATTATGACCATAGACTCATGATAACATAAATATAAGACCCTAATCATATGAGTGTAAAAAATTAATAATTGGACAATAAATAAGTCTCATAAAGCAGCATAGGAAGCAAACTTGTAGAAATTAGGACTTTAGGATTCTAATAAAAATTATATAAATTAGGGCTTTAGGGTATAAGAAATATTATAGATTAGGGCTTTAAATATATATATATATATATATATATATATATATATATATATATATATATATATATATAAGAGAGACCGACTCTCGTGATCGTCATTTAAAGAGTAAAATAGTGTTTAAATGATCGTATACCATCATGGTTTAAGATGGGGGTAATTTGCACCGTCGAAGAGATAAGTCATAGATTGAAAAACAATGTGCCAAAAAAAAACACATTTTTGAGATTTATTAACCATCTAATGTGTGCACTCTACTACCAACCGTTGTGCTTAGCTTTAATGGTTGATATTAAAATTCGTCGATCGGATGGTTTACATCCACTAATGGGCATGATTATTTGGGTAAGATATTTTATAGTAATGAATTTCACCTAGCCAAATTAGATTGATGATAAATGTGTGCTACATGCCATAATAGTAAAGAATACTTCAATGGTGTGAGATCAAAATTTCTAATTTAATGTTACAAGACTGTTTAAACACTATTTGGTATATGAATGTCTGTCAGGAGCCATTATCCCTAAAAAAATTATACTTTGAGTAATAAATTAGGCCTATTGTTTTTTATTAAAAAATAATAATTATAGCATACCTTTGACTTCGGTGAAAAATTGACGACAATCTGAGCTCTTGGCGTTGGTGATTGGAGAGTGAATGAGATGTCTTAGAAAAAGATGGCAACTGGTTAAGATTTGTGCAAGAGAGAGAGAGAGACACTTGGGAGTGGGGAGAGCAAGACTGGAGAGAGAGTGAGAGAGAGAGAGAGATGGAGATTGAAGAGTGGTTGGGTAGGTGGGCTTGGGGAACCAAGAGAGTCAGAGAGAGAGATGAAGAGTGTTGGCTCTTGACTTGTCCGGCTGCATTTGGGATTTGGGAAGAGAGAGAGAGATGGAGATTGAAGAGTCAAGAGTGGTTGGGCTTGGGGAATGGGGAACCGAGAGAGTCTAAGAGAGACGGAGAGTGTTGGGTCTGTTGGCACTTGCCGGTTGTGTTTGGTAATTGGGAAAAGAGAGAGAGAGAGAGTGTGTGTGTGTGCGTAACAACCCTAATTTTGCTAAAGTTGAATCATTGACCTTCGACGATGGTACCATTGCTTTGACCGATTTGACCTTGGTCAAAGCTTTTGATGATTGCGATGCGGTCTCTGACACACCTATCTTAGTTAGGTACATGCACCCAAACACAAATATGAAAATCAGATCCTAACTCAAGCTTTAAAACGAAGCTTGAAACCCTTATGTGGAGAGTGTGTGTTGCACACGACTCGAACTCCGGGATCGGACCAGGTTCAAATCCTTTAAACCCTACACAACGAACCAAGGCTTAGTTAATAAATTTTAAAAAATAAATTAGAACAAGAACGGTGGCGTGCACTTGATCAAGTGCAATCATGTACACCCTAGGCAAGACCCAAATCCCGAACCCAAACATGTCCGACTATGTGTATGCCTTGACAAGGCATACAAGATTTCGCCTTGGGACTTTGAAACATATACATTGATCTTGTTAAAAGGCTAATACACCGTTTTGGGTGTGCGAGTTGCACACCTAGCCGCAACTCCATTGGATAAGAACTAATACACTAATTGGTGTACTAGCTTAACGCCGAATTTAGCTACTACATGGTTTGAGCGTGCAGGTTCCACATAGGACCAAACCTCCATTTGAATAAGAACTAACATCTCGGATAGATGTTTTCGTTTCCCAAGTGAACCAAGACATAAGATAAAAGCTAAAACACACAAATAAGTGTGGGTGCTTCACAAGGAAGCATGACCTAAGGGTATAAAGTACAATGGCTTAAGTGAGAAGCCATTGCCTTTCATTTGCAAGAGAAACTAGAGAAAGAGAGAGAACTTGTGGAAGAGAAAACCGTTTCTCTTCATCGTTGATCGTCGATCTTTCGCGTAGATCGTTACTTCTTTTTGATTGTGGACGCGAGAAACATCGATCATTCAACTACTTGCTACATATGGAAAGTGGGAGAGCTTCATCACTTTTCAAACCCTCTTATACTTGTTTAGAAACCCACTTTCGTAGAGAGCTGCCTCGAGATCACCATCGCACAAGAAGCCTTGGTTCGTCGTGTAGGGTTTAAAGGATTTGATCTACGAATCCGTACCCATTACTATCGCGAGAAGGTGGGTTTCAAAACCATTAGTTGTGTGTGGCGAAAGCGCTAGTGATTTTGATTTTCGCACATCATACGTGTTGATCTTGCGAGTTTGAAGGTAAAATCCCTTGGATTTTGTGGTCTTAATTAGTGTTTAAATTGCTTTAAAAATGTATGAGTGAATATGGGATTGAATGAGAAGAAAGAAGGAGGACAAAAGAATCGGAAATCGAGATGAGTTTTAGAAACTCGCTTGCACTAAATTGAACTTGCGCCCGCGACTGAGCTTCAAGTCTAAATCTCGCACGCACGAAATGCGCTTAGATTTCGACAAAGTGATGTGTTTTCGCTTGCTACACCAGTAGGTGCTAGGTGAACTTCATGCGATTTTGCCGATTTAATTTTTGGATTTTTCTTCGAGAACTCTTCTGAAACTTTGATGTTTACGACCCCGTGATCATTAATGAATGATATTGATTGTCACAAATGTGGATTTAGGGCTGGAATCACTAATTGGGATCTTCATGACATTTTTGCGCATCTCGTAATTGAGGTAGGGAAAACTCAATGCACAATGTCATTTTTTACTTTAATTCATAGATTCTTATAATTGAATTAAACTGTAATTTCAGAATTTATTTAGAATTGTTAATTTGGTTGTAATCTAATATTTGAAATCTTGAATTTTGATTCGAAATTGAATCCTAAGAATTATTGAAATCGTGTTTGAAAGTAGACTCATCAAAATTGAATGCTAAATTTAAAGTATCTGTCTTTGAAATTGAACTTGAACTTAGACCTATTGAATTTGCATGCTTGAAATTGATCTGTGGAGCTTTTAAAGCATCAAATTCTTGAAATAGTTTTGGAAAAACCTCAGTTCACATTGTGTTTGTCTTCAGTTTATAGATTTCATGATTTAAGGTGATTTTTTGAACATTGGACCCGAGCTTTGAACTAACCTTTCAAAACTGAAATCCGAACCTTGAATCTGAATATGGAATCTCTACATGAACTCTGAATTAGAATGCAAATCTGAATATGAACTTTTTATAAGAACTTTGAATCCAAATATGAATTCCGTATGTGAACTCTGGACCCTGAATTTGAATAAGAACTTTGAAAGTGAAATAGAGCTTCGAACTTCGAACTCTGTATATGAACTTTATATTTGAACTCCGAATGGGAGTCCTCCGAACTCTGATTTTCGAAAAGTTTAGCTATGTGTTATGAATAAAGAACATTACTGTGTATTAAAATCTGCAAGATGATTTAAGGTTCATTTGAACGAATCCCCTAAATTCTGAAATTGTCTAAACTCTGTTTTGGCCTGGCATTGTCCGCGTTATAGTTTGGCTTAGCCGTGCATTGTCACTCTGAAAATTGTTCATTAAACGATAATGGTTAGAGTGAATTCCCATCGGTAATAACTCCTCCTCTAATGTTATACTCACATTAGAGATTATTTAAGTTATGAGTTAAGTCACGTATTAAGTAAGAAGTTGCATATGAAGGAGAAATGAGTACATGAATCCGAAAGGATATGAAATTTGAATATGAATGGGATTAAGAACTTTGAACCTGAACTTTGAATCTAAACTCTAATCTTTGTATAAGAATCTGACTTCGTTTTTGCATCCTGTATATACATCTGAATCCCGAAATGTGAACTCAATATATAAAATGAGAACTCTGAACCCCATAAGTGAAAACCGAAATTTGAACTCTGAAATAGAATTCTAACATCGAACTCTGAAACTCAAAATCTCCGAATCTGATTTTGTGTCCAAAACCGAATTTGGGATTCTATTTTGCTTTGAAATCAGTCCTTGAAACAGTCGTGGAAGCTCAGTTTTTGAAATCATCATTTGTTTTTGCTATGTACACGCTTTCCATTTTGATTTGATACATGTCTTCGTTTATAGGTGAAAATATCTTTGCAACCTAGTTTTCTATTTTTGATTAAAAGAAAAATGCTTTGAGATTTAGCTCCATTTCGATCTGAAAATATTTTTTGATTTATAGTCATTGAATTTTTGCATTTATTTGATAAGATGTGATTGATATTGATTTTTTTTCTACTAAGCTTAGACTATTAGTTTATCCCGACATTTATATCCCAGGTACAGACATTTGTCAGGCCGTGAGCTTGAGAACCGTTCCGACTACGTGCCGGAAGCAACAGGAGAACTTCTGCTTGAGGATTCTTACCCATAGTTTTGTTGGGCTTTGGATTAGGTATATGTTAGATCTTGTATATTCTGGACATGACACTTTTAGACTATGTGTATTTGGATAGTTGTGTTTTAAACCACTATTTGGGTGACGATCGGCCGTCACCGATGGTATACTTTTATTTTAGCTTTTGTTCTGTACATATTGAAATCTATCTTTGTTTAATGTCATATAAAATATGTCTATTCAGATTTCGTTGTGCACATGATATCTACTCTGATTTCCGCATACTTGCGTAAAAAGAAAAAGTTTGTTCAGAATTTTAAACACTTGACGGTCCGATCTTCTCCGAAATCCGTGTTTTCGTCTAGGGGGATATCGGGTTGTCACAGAGAGAGAATTTTGGGAGTCTGTTAATATATCTTGCGGACAAAAAGGTAAGTCTTTAAAGTATCTTAAAAAGTTTTGGGATTTGGGGGTCCTTGTTAAAAGAACTTGCGGCTAAAAAGACGCACTTTAAAAGACTTTAAAAGAAAAAAAAACTAGCGATAGGGGATCCCGGGACCCCCCATTGGACAACGTGGCTCCTCCACTGGTCGTCATCATCATCATAGTCTTTATTCCATCTATTTGGGGTCGGCTTTCTGACTCCTATTTCTCAACTCTTTTTTATTAGTATTAAACTCTCAGTAACTTCGCAATCCTTCATATCGATTTTCACAACTTCCATCCAGTATTCACGAGTATTCCTCTTTTCTTACATCCTTGTGCTTGTAGCATCTCAATCCTTCGTAGAGGGTCTGCATCTGGCCTCTGATGAACACATCCAAACCACTTCAAGCGGCACTCAGTAATGTTTTTTCTTGCATACTTATTTCATATTTTATCCCTTCTTGTTACTCCATACATTCATCTTATTTTATTTTATTTTATTTATGAAACTTTTATCCTTTTCATTATAAATGGAGAACGGTTACAAATTGGAAAATAAGTAATCCCAAATGGATGGTTACAGAGTAGAGGGCCATAATCCAAAGACTGGTAGTTACAATAACTAACATTAAAATACATTAAATGACATCCAAGATCCATCTAACAACGACACGAAATTCAGGGCCTTCATAGTAAGGTAAAAATTCGAGAATCCACCACTATCCTTAACATCCGCCGGTAACCGACACCGAAGAGACGCTCCCACCATCGGCAAACTCACGATCCACAAAAACTCCCATCACATTGGAAACGGGGGCAACAACTGATCAAAAGCTTCACACATCGCTTCAACCGAAGCTCTTAAACAATGCCTCATGGCGTAGATATAGTGCATGTATTCGCGCAACAACGAAACCACCAATACGTCGGTAAAATCCGTGACCAAAACCGTTTTAGAAACAAGCATGGATTGTAAAAAAGTCTTCATAGAGGCGATCTCCTAGAATAAGAAGACTCTCACTAAGAAGAGGATAAAACTCTCATATTTTAATCCTAAAATAAGAAAAAACAAAGAGAATAATGGAGAGTAGAAGCCTCCAAGCAAAAGACGACCTCCAAAGGATCGATTTATTGAAAGCATAAAAAAAAGTAGATGGAAAGGGATTAAATCCCCCCTTCCCACCCCCTCCCATAAAACATCTTTTTGTCCTTTTTTTTCTAACCCAACATTTTGCACGAACTAATATAGCAGGTCTAACCGTGTCTCATAAGCATAGTGACAAATTTCGCTGAATTTCGTGAAATGGCGGTCAAACGAAAAATTCGGGAAATTTTAAATTTTCGGTATTTTTCGATAAATTTCGGTATTTTTTGGTAAGTTTTTTTAAAATATTAAAAAAATAAAAAAATAAAAAAATAAATATATATATATTTTTTCATATTTCTAATCCCCGAAATTTTCCCGATAGGTATCAAAATTAATCCTAAATGTACGAAAAGGATCCCTCACCCAAAAATTCTCAAAAACAAAATTTGTCACTATGCTTATAAGATGCTATTAAAATCATACACAATAAGTAAATATGTGTATATAGTCTTTTATTAATTCTTTTATCTGTAGAAAAAAAGAAAAGAAAATTCATATATAAGTATAATATATTATAACAATATATAACCAACTACACATACATTTGGGTCTAAATGTGTTCCAGTCAGGTTGGATTCGGGTTCTAAATCCAAAGGGCTGAATCTAATCTAAACCTCTTGGACCTTGTCTCCTCCAATGTCCGACAAACCTAGACCAAATTTTCAATTGGTCCCATTGGTCTGGTCTGATCTGGTTAGCTTTCAGGTCAGGTCAGGTCGGGTCTCGTTCAACCCAACCCATTTTACACCTAATTGTTGGTACGCCGGTAAGGCACCTTATACCAGCTGACCAGTGGGTCAAAGAGTTGACATTTGCATTGCGTTAGATGTGGGGATGCTAACGGGCTGGGTCAGGTCAGGCCAAAATTTCGACTGCTCACCGGCAAAATGACATATGCTTAACTTAACCCGATCGTGCACCCGACCCAAAAACCTGACCCCGACCCAGTAAAACCCCCTAATTTGCATGTCTTTTATATGTAAACTATCTTGAAGGACGGGATCGGGTGTCTCATGCCCGAGAGGCCTCACAAGTCAAGTTTATGTGTCCGACCTGGTAAACTATCTTGTCAGGTCGGGTATGATCTGAACCCGATCCGTGGGTAGCCGTACCTTGAGTCCTCTAATCCCTTCCCGGTATATAACGGTAAAAACGGGATTTTAAAGCTCTCCCTGTCGTATAGATAAGATAAGATAAGATAAGATACGATGAGAGAGAGAGAGAGAGAAGAGAGAGAGAGAGAGAGAGAGAGAGAGAGAGAGATGGCTGATCGATAGATAACCATGGCTCTCAACGTTCCTTCCATATCTCTCCTTCTCTCACCTCCATTTTCTAGGCCTTCTTCATCCACACCTCCCTTCTCCAACCACGACATAAGGCCTTTACATTTCCGTCTCGGCACCAAAAGCTTATCTGGTAAAAGTGACAGACGCTGGATGGAGAACAAACTCCGCCTCCGGCACCGGCAAGCTTCCCCCGAGAGCTCATCAGAGAGAATTCAGAGTGGCCCCGAAGAAGAAGAAGAAGAAGGAGGTGAAGAGATTTCTAAGGGTACATTGATATGGCGTGCCATCAAATTGCCTATCTACTCGGTGGCCTTGGTTCCTCTTACAGTAGGTTACACTACCTTCTCTTTATATGATCTCTCCTGGTTTGTTAGTGTTTTTTGTATGACAATAGTGGACACATTGCTAAATTAGTAATATGACACAGCTTTCTCTCGATTTATGCACACCTATTTCAAAAAGTAGATTATATTAAATACCGAAAGCCAGGGATATGGGTTCGATCACATTGAATCCATCTAGGGATGCAAGTTTTGAACTGAACACCGAAACCGAACCGAAAACCGAGGGAACTGAACCGGACTGAACCGTACCGAAACCCAACACAAACCGAACCGAACCCCAATTCAGTTCGGTTTTGGTTTGTATGGCTTGAAACTGAAAACCGAGGGAGTAGGTAGAGTAAATCGAAAAAAACCGGGAAAATTGAAAAAACAAAAAAAAAAAAAAACCCTAAAAATAGGTATTTTACCTAAACCGAACCGAACCTTCATCCCTAAATCCATGTGTTCGAATATGGTGGGGTCGACATGGCACCTATCCAAGGGATGGGGTGCCATGGCAACTTGCCCAAGGAAGATCAAGCTCATTTTAATTTTTTTTCGAAATCAGGTATATATCCACCGTCCAAAATATGGTCAAAAGTCTCAAATTCCAATGCACCAGGTATGCCACGAGGTAGGCAAACTTTGACCACTGTTTTAGAGGACAAAAATGTCTCCAAAACAGGTTTTTCTTTAGGTCACATACCATGTAGCATGCGATCTCAAACATCCGTTTTGAGATCGCATGCCACGTGGCATGTGAACTCAAAACAACACCCATTTTGAGATGACTTGAGATCACATGCCATGTGGCATGTGATATGGGGTTCAACTGCATGGCTTCATCCATGCCTTCGAACTCAAATAAATTATGTAATTGAATTTTGATTTCTGGGTTCCTCTCAAAGTAGGTTAAGCTACTTTATCTTGCAAGGATCTCTCAATATTGTGGGTTCCTCTCAAAGTATATGCTCTTCTCTTGAACGAATTTTAATCTCTCATTGTTTGTTGTCACTGTTCTTTTTTCCTGATGCTGAAAATCGGACCGTAGAGATCTGTTTATTTGTTCATTTATTTTTTAACATATTCTATGCACACGCCCCTTGCTCCACATGGCACCTAAACAATGTTTTGGGTACCACATGTCGCAGAGGTCCAAAGCAGGCATATGACTCCTACATAGAATATAACCTTCGTCCTCTCAGACCACGTCGTAGGCATGTGTCAGTCTTGGACACAGGTACAATAAGCATTGGCCACAGCACCCTTCAAAAGTCTGATACGAGGAAACTCCAGGATTGATGGGATGTTAGAGTGAAGCAACTTTTAATTTAGCCATCGAATCTTGCGACAATGCCGACTATCACAGATTTTGGAGGATTTAAATTTTGTGAAAGTCAGCTAAGGACAGGATCAGGTGGCTAGAAGGTGCGTCATAACCTTATGATGCATATGAAGGGAGACAATCTGTCTAAAAATATGTGACAGTTTAAATTGTTGCAATAATACACAATTGGTTCTCTTTCCATGCATCATAAGGTTTTTAAGGTAAGGAAGCAAATTTTAGCCACCCAGTTCAATCAAAAGCTGATTTCCACAGATTCAAGGCCCCTCTAACTCTGTGTTGATCATGATCAGCTTTGACAGGATTTGGTGGCTACAAAGGTGCTCCATAAGTGATGATGCTTCTGGCATCCAACGAATCCTAATAGTTTGTATAAAAATGTCCAATAGTAAATTTTTTTGATAGATAATAGAAAAAATTGAATCATATGATAAACTATGAATTTTATGTACAAATTTCCAAATAATAATACACTTTTAGTTAGCTGTGTTAAGTAGAACAAAAACTACCAGGTTCTTTTACTGCAGCATTATGAACTTCATCACAAATTTGTTCTAATGACAGGTAGGCAGTGCTGCAGCTTATTTGCAGACAGGCCTTTTCTTTACAAAACGTTATCTTGTGCTCTTATTTGCATCAATTCTGATCATCACTTGGCTCAATTTGAGGTGAGATTAATCATTATATTTAAATCAAGTAGATGCTTTATCTAATCTTTTACCTTATATATATATATATATATATACAATATTAATAGTTAGTTTGAAACTAAAGGAACTCAATTAAAGTTCTATCTAAAGGTAGTCTATGGTTTATGGGCAGCAACGATGTTTACGATTTTGATACAGGGGCCGACAAAAGCAAAAAAGAATCTGTTGTTAACATAGTTAGAAGGTACATTGTATACCTCCTCTGGTTTATATAAATCGACGACATCTTAAAATAGCATTTCAGTGCATACATATCTAATTTGTGATGCTTTTGGAAAGTCGCGCATTGACTCTTTTATCAGCCAACATATCGTTGGCCATGGGCTGCACGGGACTTATATGGGCATCTGCTGAAGCGGGAGATGTACGCTCCTTATTACTGTTGGCTTGTGCTATCCTTTGCGGTTATATTTATCAGGTATGAATTTGCCAAAGTTATTCAAATATCAGATCATTTTTGTCTTACTGTGTGATGATCTGCTTTGTTGTATAATGTTATATTTCTCGTACAATTTTGCCAAATTTTCATAGGCTGAGATAGATTGATGCATGCTAGTTACTTCAAGTATGCATGATTTGATCATCAAATTTGGATCTTTAGTTGCTTATTTATATGTTCATGTGTTAAGAATAACTATAAGCACATCGTTGGATATACAACATCTCTGTTAAAAGTCTATGATTTGCTATTCAAAGCCTGTGGGATTACCATAGAGAAGCAATTCATGATTAAAAATAATATCTATTTGACAAAATTTGAACTCTGCATGATTTAATGAATCCACTTATTAGTAGTGTTGAGTAATATTTATTTAATGAATTTACCAATTGAAAAATGTAATATTTGATGAATTGAAGGGAGTTGGAATGAAAGTGCAAATGATATACGAAGACCAGTTTCTTTCTAGAATTCAATTCTAAAGGATGCTATATATAGATCATTATCACATGGAATGGGCAATTTGTTTTGATTGTTAAGAATTTTATAAAAACAGGGTGAATATACAGAGACAAAAGAAAAAACAAGCAACACTAAATAGTTAAAAAGGGTGAAGACCGAAGAACAATTTGCCCACCCGATCCTACAAAACAATGAGTACAACTAAGTCCAAAACTAAGGCGTGGAACTCTGGTTACTGTTGCGCGGAAGCTCACAAACTAACCAACAATCTCATGATGAACGATCAAATAAGAACGCAAAATAGAAGAAAATCAACCACAAACACATGAGACAATATTTACGTGGTTTGGCAATATGCCTACGTCCACGGGCAGCGATAATCCACTATATTGATGATCACACAAGAATACAAGAACACTCAAGCCTCACCAAAGCTCCCCTCAAAACCCTCGATAGGTTTTCCAAAGCTTTTCGACGATATCTCTTCTCTCACAAAAGCTCTCCAATTCGTCCATGAGCTTTCCCTTGTATAGAAGTCCCGAATCCTACTTCTAACCCAAGAGAAACTGCTCAAAAATGAAATCTGCACGTAATATAGACGTCACGGGTCACTCGAGTGAGAACCAAAGTCGCTCGAGTGACTTACACCCGAAACTGTTACCTTTGATTGCTCTTGAAGTGTGCACAACTCGCTCGAGCAGGTTTGGTTTCCGCTCGAGCGACTTCAAAAGTTTACAGCCCAACTATTACAGCTACCAACCATGAGATGCCCAGACTATGTTATTTAATTCGCTCATTCACCTAGTGAATCGTGAATTGGGTACAAAGAACTAGTTCACAACTCAATTTAGTCCAATTCGGCATGACAAGTGAATTGACTGGTTAAGGCTAACTATTTTGTTTTAAAACAAAATTTTAAAAGCATAAAGAGAGGATTTGAACCTAAGACTTTATGGTTTTCAAGTTTTATAGCTAACCAAATAGTCAATTGCATTTCTTTTATTAAATAGTGGAAATAATAAATATTTTTCTAACTCATCCTACCACTAGCGAATTGGGTTTGCTTGATTGTAGCGAGTTGCGATTTCGAAACTGAGCGAACCAGTGAACTAAGTAACTTTGGTCCAGAGAAACTCCCTTCTTTGCTAGCCCCTCAGCAAGTTGTTGGTCTTCCTTACTACATGGTGAAAGGCCCAATTACTTGAGGAAAATAAGTCTTCAATGTGATCAAATTTATTAGCTAGTCTCAACGGGAAACACCTTTCTCGTTGAACCCATCTAATAACATTGGCACTCACCTTCCACAGTTGCTGAAACATGAGAGCTTAGATAACACTTTCAAATCTTCAAGTGATCCTCTACATTCTTATTTCAATAGAATCCATCCTACCAACGGCCCGAAAAATTCAATGAGTGTTCCCATTGTGATGATGGATAAACCCACCAAAACCGCTTGGTCACAGATTGCTTAGAAATTAATCATCAAAATGGGATTCATATGGAGGAGGCTCTCACATAATTCTAACATGATCTTTGGTCCTTTAAAGAGCTAGTATATAAATCCAATTCCTATGGGGTCCCGTTGCCTCCACCAATGTCCTTGAATTCTAAGTATCTAATCCAAATAAATTATGAATTTTTTCATACTGCGATTTAAACAGTGTCCTTCTATTTATCATTAACTATGTTAGTTTTCCTTTAGACCCATATCTGCCAAGAAATTGTAATGGGAACCGCTCTCCAAAGAATATGGCCAACCTTCTTGAAAGGTCCCTAAACTCAATTCACAAGATAATTAGGGAAATAGATTTTAATTTGAGAACGTTCAAGAAGATCAATCACATGTCCTCTTTCCATGTACTAGAATATGACTGTCCGTTTCTTCACACGAAACTCCCATCACTATATAATAATATGGTAAAAATGGAAAGAGTTGCCTTGATGAGGGTGATCCGGTGACCCAAGGAGAGCAACTTTCTCTTCCAAGTTGCTTACTTTCTTTCAAAAAACTTATGATCAGGTTCCAAAGGCTTTTGAGATGCATAGAAAGGACAGTGAATGCTGTAAGCTATCTAAAATTTGATGCAAATATGAACTTGATCTATACAGTGGATCAATTTTGGAAGCACTTCATATAGATTATTTTGAGAATTATAATGTTAGGGATAAAATATAGATCTATTTCGAGTTGACTAGCTTAATAACTGATCTGAAAGGTGCTAGTGGGCTAATTTATTAATCAGAAAAGAACAAATTACTAATCTGTGCCAGAATAAATATGTTGCAGTATCCGCCATTTCGGCTTAGCTACCAAGGGTTGGGAGAACCTTTGTGCTTCGCAGCTTTCGGTCCATTTGCAACCACAGCTTTCTACATCTCTCAGAGTAGCAAAAGGTTATCAGAATATTCTGATTTCTTCCGTTGACGCTGTGGATTTTTAGTGGATTTCACTGATCAAGTTATTGGAATCATCTATCAGTGCAACGTGTCGTCTTCCCCTAACCGGCGCAGTTCTATCTGCATCACTCCTTGTTGGATTGACAACATCTCTGATTCTTTTCTGTAGTCACTTTCACCAGGTTTGTTCTTTCATCCTTCCCATTTGTAATTGACTGATATTTTTTAGTGCTAAATCAGTGAAAGATCAAAAGTGAACTTTTTTTATTTGTGTGCTCATAAATAGCTGTGCAGTTCCTGAGGCTTGACCATTTAGAGGAAAGGAGATTGACCTGAGTGCCGCCTCTAGTGCTCATGTCAGGTACCTAATGCCATGTGACGATCCAAACTCGACCCAATATGATATTGTCCGGTTCTGCCACACTAAACTCCCCATTTTTAAACCGCGTCATATCTGGAGGGATAGTCTCACTTATAGTCCAGGATTTTGCAACCAATGTGGGACAAAAGCATCCCATTAGGCGAGAACAGGGTCACAACCCCAGGGCCTCTACCTCTCTCTCTCGACCCTAATAGAATGCTCTGTTCCCACCTAATGGGATGCTTTAGTCCCACATTGGTTGCAAACTGGTCCTGATCTGGGCTATGAGTGAGTCCCTTCCCTCCTGATATGATGTGTTTTAAAACCGGGGAGCCTAATGTGTCAGAACCAGACAATATCATGTAGGGTCGGGTCTAAGTTGTCACATGCCATCTCAACGTATAGGCGCTCGGGTCCTAATATCAGCTCAATTATATAGTTAAGTTCTAATAAATACAATCCTGTGAAGCTGATGAACGTGTTACTCAGCCAGGTTTATGAAGGTGTTTAATTCATTCTTATCATTCCTAGATATAAAGCTTCTATAGCATTTTTCTCATGTGATGAAGGCCTGCGTAAAATCAGTGATGAAGACCGGAAATGATATAATTTCTAGGGCCTTTTGAGATTTTTGGGGCTCAAATTAGTTGTGGGTTCTAATGGTGATGGCGATGCCGAAGCTGTTAGAAACCCAGAATCTAGTTTTCTTGTTAGCCTATTTGTAAATATGTATTTCTACCTCCGTTTTCTGATTTTAATGAAAAGGGTGAGGCCCCTAGAACCTCAAAGCTTATGTATCAATATTTTTTTTTTGTCCTCATGTACGTATTTTTGACATCTAAATAGTATTAGCTGATCAGCTCCATATAAATTGGTAACAACTCAGGTGGATGAAGACAGAGCTGTAGGAAAATTGTCTCCGCTGGTAACTTGCTCATATATATATATATATATATATATATATATATATATATATATATATATATATATATTTGTTTTTTCAAAAATAGGCTCCTTTTTTCTGACCAATTGTTTGACACAAGTTTTTCTGGATCATAGGTTAGGATGGGCACTAAAAGAGGCTCAGATGTGGTGAAGGCTACAGTTGTGCTACTATATTTCCTTTTATTTTCTCTTGGGCTGTGCAATGCTCTTCCTTTAACATGTGTTGTAAGTTTATGATGGCTTTACTGCTTAATATCAATGGAAAATATCTTCTAAACTATTTCCCTGTTTTTTGGAGGAATGATTCCTTAGCTTGCCACAACTATTAATTTTTCATTTTCGACATTGACGGGCCAGATCAATGCATATGCTCAACAATCTGGATCATCCCTGCAGTTGCCCTGTGTCTTAACCCAAAAACTGCATCAGTCAATGCACCATTGATTGGAAGTAAGGATTCGGATAATACCGATACATCTCAGTCTTTGGCCATACCAATATTCATACCGATACCAGTATCAATATCGCATAAGTATTGACCAATAGGTATCATTTATCTCAACTTTTTTTCATTTCCCCCCAAAAAAACTTATCGGCCGATACTATACTGGTATGAAGAGTGACCAACACCGCCACCTGATACTGAGCTTCCGAACCTTGATTGGATGGTCTAGATCAGTGAGGATATGCAGAGTTGTGGAGTGTAGTATTGCAGTGTGGGCTAGTCTATCATCTTCTTGATCTTATTCTAGTCAGGGATTTTGTTTATTTCAGTTATTCTGTGCATTTACCTTGTCACTCGGAAAATTGGTTGCCAACTACGTCGTAGAAAATCGTAATGTGAGTTGCAAAATCTGCACAAACACCATCTCTCTGTCATGCCATTTATTTCTATTTGATTGCGTCTTTGATTGATACTTTTAATGATTTCTACTCTTTAATTGCAGGATAAAGTGAAGATTTTCATGGCTAAGTACTATTGTGTGAGGTTGCATGCTTTGTTTGGAGTGGCATTGGCTGCTGGGCTTGTGGTAGCTAGAATTCCAGCTAAAGCATATTATCCATGGCCAAGGTTATTTCTCTTTTGAGACAAATTGGCATTCTGGTGCACACTAATGTGTCACTATGGTGCACTAGTAGAATGCACGTCCGATGCACATGAGTATTCAATGGTAAAATCTTTTGGAAGAGGTTTTTGGAATATCGAAGAGGCTTTTGAGATTTTGAGAAATTTTTTTGAGTGATGAATGATTATAAGGGCATTCTTATCGTTTTATATAAAATTAATCTTTCAGTCTTTTTGTCTCACCTGACGCACCCCTTCTCCCATTTTAATACTGGAGATGCATGGTATCAAGTTTCAACATGTTTTCACAAGACAACACATGCACATCGTATACACAAGAGAGAGAGCATCATTGTGCTACAGTTGAGCAAGACTTGAATACAATGGGCCGGGGTCAGTTCGGGTTCAGCAAAAATCCAGCTCAACCTGACCTGACTGCTGGTGCATTTGACCCGACTTGACGGGCCAAGAGCATGTGCCCATCCCGACCCAAAAATTCACCATAGAATTGCACTTAGTCCCTGTTTTATAACTTGGAAATGCCAAATGTGGAAAATAAAGTCGGTTTCCATATGATTTTGTTTGATAGCATTATAAGGAGATGGAAGGGAAAGTTAGTGGGACCCATGCAGAAGCTCAGTTTCCATGCATCAACTAATTTTAGGCCGAATTCAATTCAAATGTTCAAGTAGGTGAAATGAGTTTCTCACCAATACAATTTTTTAAGAGATTTTTTTGTTTGTCATTTTAACACTTTGGATAAAAAAAAATCCCTCTGATAATAAGCTCTAATGTTTTGTTGTTTGGAGTCCAAACAATAAAACAATAGACAAAAAACCCTTTTTCCAAATTCTTTCCCAAACAAACTAATCAAACATAAGAAATCAATTTCCAATGGAACTGATTTCTCAAACAACCTAATCAAATAATAAAATTTTATTTCTACGGGAAATAGAATTCATTTCCTGTTTGTAGTTTCAGTACTATCAAACGAACTCTTACATAATTGTAAAATCCCATCAATGTAGCCTAGTTCTTTCCTTCTCTTTGTTGTTCGACTTCCATCTAGATCTTTTGTGCAGTCATATTTTATGGGAGAAATTTGCAAAAATAAGTTGTAATTTTATCTTCAGAGGCCAACTAAGAGAGATTATGTGAGATTTATCAACGGTGTACAATCTCCTACGCATTAGTTTGGACAATCTATGCTCTCTAAAGTGCATGTTCCTCTAAATGGTTCTAAAGGTATGTGGCCTGCACCTTTCAGAAGCACAAATTGTATCTGATTGTGTAAAATTCAGTTAAGAGTTTTTCTTTGCTATTAAGGCTGTGTTTGGGATTGCTCTTTGGAGCCATAGAACAGCCCACGTAAAAGAGCAGGTTTAAATTGCTCTTTTACAGAGAACCAAATTCGGCTCTTTCACTCTCTGAAAGAGCTAGCTAAGAGCACTTACAACCAAACACAGTCCCATACTAAAGTGATCTATGTCATAGCAGAGAGCTGCTCTTTGCCTTCAAAGAGTAATCCCAAACACAACCTAAGAGTTTGTAGATCAATGGTTCTAAGAGAAATTTTTGGGCTGACACTTTAGCTAATGAAGGAGGAGGCATAACTAATCAATTTGTAAGCAGTCACCAAAATAGAGAGTTTACAAGTTTGAGTTTTTATCCTTTTGCTTTATTTTGTAAACTTCTTGATGGACAACAGTTACCAATGAAAATATATAGTCTACATGTTCAAGGACAAAAAAAATGAAGAGTTGGTAAAGCATAGCAAGGTATAAACAAAAATTTGGTGCTGAAATATTGCAATGAATTTATAGCAGTATTTTATTTATAGCATTATTTTCCAATCATCTCAACACGATTGCTGCATTAGAATGCAGTATGTGAAATAACAATGGTGAAAAATGGAGAAGTACTATCGAAATATAATTCAAGAAAAACCAATAGAAGCACATTGCCGAGTCATTTTCTTTGACAAGGTACTTGATTCACTTTTTAGGATATTTTGCCACGTGGCGGAGCGTCATCATCTCAAGATTTTGGTGACAAGGATAGCGATTGAAAATGATCTCCATTGTGTGATTCAAAGCCGTCAAAATCTAGTAATTTAGATGATTACCATGTAAATTCAACATACTAGTAATTTAGATGATGTTTCAATGCATTGAATCATATGATGGAGATCATTTTTTGTTCCAATCTTTTATAAAATAAATCACGAGATCATCATCGTCATCATAGCCTTATTCCATCTATTTGGCTTCTCTCTAGGTTTTTGTTAGTCTTCCTCACCTACTTCCTTGTGCTTGTAATGCCTCAAATCATTCATACAAGGTTTGTTTCAAGCCTTCGATGAACATGCCCAAACCATGGTATCAAATATCAGCCGATACTGATACGTTACGTATCGGCTCCTATACGTAACCAACTCAGTATTGGTATCGGCCAATATGTTTCGGATATCAGTCGATACGTATATATATATATATATTTTTTTTGTTTTAATGCACCGATACGTATTGGTATCGGCCGATATGTATCTATCCTTCATGAAACGGTATTCGATTTGACTCCCTGGTTCAAATCACTTCACGCGATGTTCCGGAAATTTTTTCTTTATAGGAGTCACTCTCAAATAAATCAAATAAAATCATAGCTTGTAGCGTAGCTTTTCTAATAGGCTTATTATATTTGTTTTCAAATGTGTGATGGTGGATTGCCTCACTAGACTTAGGACTCAAATCATGAGACGAAGGCTGTTTAAAAGCAAACCAAAGAATTAAAAAGCCGGGTTAGGGGGTTGGGCAAGGGTTAGCGTTTCATTGCGCCAGTGGTTTGCTTCCTTTTATATGCTCACAGATAGCTCTCTCCTCAGCACCGCACACAGTACTCGTGTTAAGCACCTCATACCAATTCGCTGCTGCAATTTCCAATAGCGTAGATCTATTTGCACCCACTAAAACTCTAAAAGCACCCACCTATCAAATCATCTCCCAGCTAATTGGGTACTTTTAGATTTTTGGTTGGTACAAATAGACTTAACATTTCCAATAACCATAGCTTGAAATTAAACCACTCTTTAAGACCGATCCATGGGTGGTCTCGCCGGAGATTCAGGTGTCATCGTGGTTGGCCTGAGCTAAGGAAGAGGAAGAAGAGGATACTTTTTAAGATAATAAATTTGAGCACCTTACAAAATCGTGAATTTATAAGTGAAGCACCTACTTATGTTATGTAGGTCATTTTCAAGATCGAGATGCATGGATCAAAATTTCAGCCGAAATGACCAAAATTTTGGTTTCAGTCCCCACCAAAACCAAAACAATAACTAAAGTTTTTGGCCAAAATTTCGGTTTCGGTCCCCACTAAACTTGAAACGAAATTCAAAATTTTGATCCCTCTGGAGATGAGACAGGCCTACTCGAGATGAGTCTTAGATGTCGAGTTATTAAACCATGTGCCACTCGCGAGCCTATTTGGTAATTGGGCCAAACCACATACCTAAACTCAGTTTGTTTAGCCAGGCGGGTCCACGCCCGGCCCATTTCGTTTCTAGCTTAAGATTTCAAGCAAGCGAGGGCAATAAAAACCTGCCAAACAGGGTGGGCTACCTGGATCAAGATCAAGACAATGTAAGTAGGGTTAACAATGGGTTGGTCGACCAGATACCTCACCTACCTTGTAACACTCTTAAAATTTTAAACCCGAATACGCCGACTAAATGTGCGTGTTTGATACAGCATGCGATGCGCTCCTCAAATTTAAAAATAATTATTTCGAAATGTATACCTTTGTACTAAGGTATATGTAAATGGTTATGCAAGCCCTGTGAGAGCACCATTGGTTAAAGGATTCAACTGTATGTATAAGGTCCAAGAATCAAAACCCTATTGTAGATCTTATTTTTGAACTTTTTAATAAAAGCCTATACATGGTTTTGTAGTGTGCTAGCCTCACACCAAAATTAGCCCCATGACTTAAAAAAGAGAAACCCACGTAGCAAAACTTCATATGCAAACTCATTGAAGGAAATAACTCGAGAGAAAGAACCGAGTGAGAAACCTTCTTCTTCTTCTCGTATTCCCTTCATGAGATCTCCACCATTAATCTTTACTGTAAATTTCGCCTTCGTTCGATTCTATGTCACAAGAGAGCTCCGATCATTTACCTGGTTACGAGTGGAGAAAGAAAATCGAGTCATCGAACGAGTGTGAACCGATCATCGTAAACACCGCATGCACGGCTAAGGAAGGTAATTTTCGTGACTGTTTCGATTACGGATTTTGTTTATGAAATTCTCATTTTGATTAGTGTGTGTGATTGGATCGCATGCAAAGATTTTGAGGTCGGACGAGCACGAATCGTGAGCGTCGATATCTTTCAACATCGATCATCATAGACGTTGCATGCACGAGTTAAAAGGTAAGAATTATGATTTAAAAGCATGGATATCGTTTTAAACTCTATTTGTTGATAATGTGGATTAATTCGAGGGATTTTGGGCAATTTGGATTAGGGAAAAAGAAGCCCAAAAGTTACAGAATCGCATCAAGTCGCTCGAGCGACTTTCCTTCAGAAACAAAGATAATTCGCTCAAGCGAATTTTTTATGCCAAAATTCTCGGGTCAAACTCGCTTGAGCAAGTTTGAGTGTGCCCCTGGTAATCTGCCAAAATCGCTCGAGCGAATTATCTTGTTTCTGGCTGTCTCAGTTTTTTTTTGGAGGAACTTGAGAAGCTTTGAACCATTCGATGCCTCAATCATTGACACTAGTTTATGAACTTGATATGATCTAGATTGAGAATGGGAGACCATCGATAAAAACTTCACTTTACTTTCGAACAGCATCGGACCAAGGGTAGGGAAATTCACTTTTCGATTTTCGTTTTTGATTGATTCATAGATCTTAATAATAGATATGAACTGATGATCATCAGAATTTGGAAAATAGAATTTGTGAAATCTTACCACATTAACTACTCAAATTCACGGAATTTTGACTTGCATGTAAATCTCTCAAACTGTCGAACTTTTGAGCTTTAAACTTTGTATGTGGGTATGGCATCAAACTGTGAATTATGAACTTTGAATAAGAACTTTTGAATGTGATCTTTGATGCAAAGTGGGCGACAGGAGTAGAAGCTCAAAGAGAGGGGTAGAGTCCTCAAGGTTTCGACCTTATTTCCGTTTGATGGAATACTCAATTCTCGCTTTATAGGATGCTTTAGCCCTGATGGAATATGGATCGTAATAAGGATGTAAACTTTGAACTTTGACTTGAATGTGATTATGAAATCATAAATTTCGAACCTTGAATTTGAATCTGCATCCTTGAATAATGACACGTTTTTTGGTCTTGTGGTTCCAAACTCAACGTGGTTTTCTTTTTGAAAAAGAATTTCTATTGATATAAGAAATGTGCTTTGAAATTAGTCTCTGTTTCCGTTCTTTTTGAAAAAATGCTTTTAAAATTTCGTCATTGAATCTATGCTTAATTGATAAAATATGATTGACATTAAATATTTCTCTACTAAGCTTAGAATATTATCTCATCCTAACATTTATGTCACGAGTTTAGATATTAATCAGGATCCTGAATTAGAGGAGGATCCTGACTACGTCTCGGAGGCAAAAGAGGAACTTTCGCCTGAAGAATACTTTCCATAAGCGAGTTGTGATTTAGACTTTTGGATTGAGTAGATCTTGGCAATCAGTTTTTGTATAAAGATTTATAGACATGAAATTGTATACCACTGTTTAGGTGACGGCCGGCCGTCACCGATGGTACTTTTGGCTTTAGCTTATGCTTTGTATATAAATGGAATTCTGTTTGTCGCCATATGATTTCCGTTCTGATTTTGTATGCATGTGATACATGTGGATTCCACATACAAGTATATGTTATTCTTGATTTTTCGCATGTGTATAAGTTATCTGATCAGATAGTACCGAAGCAAATTTGACGGCCTGATTTTTCCCAAAAATCCGTCCTAGAGAAATCGGGGTTGTCACAATTGGTATCAGAGAGTTCAGTGTGGACTCTGAATATTGGACATCGAACGGTTCGATTTTTCCTAGAAATCTATGCAAGAAAATCGGGCTGTCACACACCTAGGATCAAGCCAATAAACTTGACTCGTCAGATCAAGCATGAAGCATCCAATCCGGTCAGGTCAACCCAAAGGTCGAGCTAAAATTGGACTAGGTCAGGTCGAGTTTTATCATTTATATAAAATTAAGGGAAAATGGGTATTCAACTGGGTCAGGTTTTCGGGCTAGTTGGTTGGTAAGTTTGAGTAATTGGGTCGGCGTAGGGAAGATATACCTACAACTCATCAAGTTAGCGAGAGCTGGACCATTAGTCGGGTTGGTCAAACAATTGATACGGCCATTCAATCGAGACAGCCTTGAGAATCGAGGAACAGGCACGCATGCATATGTGACAATTGCGAAGTAGCATGAGGGAGCACCAACTATAGTGATGAGAGTTAACTAACAAAACCCACCCAACACCTTATAAAAACTAGGATGGAAAATAACATTAAGGACGAGGTTGAACCCACGCCCTACTCCCTCATATTGGAGGGAGCATAGCAACTGGGCTAATGCCCCTTTGGTTTGTTACTCAATATGCAAAGTTTACCAAAACAAAGCCTATCTCATATCAAGTTGAAGATGTTATTTAGCCGTCTGTTCTATTTTGTTACGCTCATCAAATGTTATTTAACCTTTTAAATATTCATTTTAAATGCCTTTTCCCATAATAAGTAGGGAACACATCGGAAAAAAGGAAAAAAAAAAACTCTCTTTTTACGAAAAATCTTTTAAAGGTTAAACCATAGTGAAAAATTTCTCTGAAATTTACAGAAATAGGAGTCGGACAAAACTTTCGGTGAAATTTTGATGATTTCTCTAAAATCGCTGATATTTCATTAATTTCAGCAAAATTTCAGCAAAATTAATAAATATTTTCTAATTTTTATCATTTTTTAAATAATAAATAAAATTTTTATGAAGTTTAAATATAATTTATATTTGATATTTTTTGTACTCTCCAAAATTTATCCGAAAAGATCTGAAATGACCCCTACCAAAATGTTGGGGAAAACTAAATTTGTCACCATGGGTTAAACCAAGGGTCAAAATTTCGGATATCATTTCGGATTCGGAGGGGACCGAAGCCAAAATTGCAGCTGAAAATTACACTTCAGCTGATAATTTCAATCCCATACAAAATCTGACCGAAATTTTGGTCCCAAATTATCGTTTCGGTGGAGACCGAAACCGATAATTTCGGCCAAAATTTTGATCCTTGGGTTAAACACATTTTTTTTTTGGATTTGTCCAAAAAAAAATTGTCAAAGGAAAATATATAATTTTTAAATGTTTCATTATTTTTCCAAATGTTCTTTTATTTTTCCTGGCGATTTTTTTTCCCTATTCCAACATGGTGAGTACGGTTGGGCCAGTCAGTCTGGTCCCCAAGCCATTTTTTCAATCCAGGCCGAGCACATAAAAGTGAACCCATCGGATTCAATCAGGCATAAAGCATCTGACAAAACCATCAAATTGAGGCAAAGGTCTTGTTGGGTTCACCAAATCCGATATTTTGTATATAAATAACATACTGGTTTATAGGATTGTTAACTGGGCCCGAAACCATTTGACCCACCAAGCGAGATCAGGGTGAACCCATGGGCTTCGCTTAGGTCAAATGACCAGAGAACGCAAACGTATTCGGACCTGTAAAAACTTAGGGTACATTGTTCATTTGCGCTCCTGAATAATGGACCTCGGCCCTTCAAGGCATCTATCCCTTCGACAGCGCCATTTTAAAAAGTTCCGATGAATATTCAAAAAAATGCTATTTTTTCAAAAGGTACCTTTGTTCGTGCCCACACAATCTCTGAGGATGCCTATGTTCGAAAGCCATTGACTGCTTTGAATCATCCAATCTAGATCTTTTTTCACTCCAATCTTCCATACGATAGATGTCGAGTGAGACCATGAACGCATCATCAAACTGCCTATTTAGGACTCCACGTGATACAATCCCCAAAAATATAGAGCAACTACTTGCACATGAGACGAGAATCCACATAGCACACATCGCGCTCAAAGGAGATTGTACAAGGTGAAATAAAAAACAAACCATCTGATGGTACGGTCATGGTTCAAGACCCATCGTGTGAAAATGATCTAGATCGTTTGATTGAAGGCAGTCAACGGGGGTTTCAAACAAAGGTACCCTTTTTCAAAAACTTTCATTTTTTTTCAAGTTGCAAAAATTTTAGGTTAAATCGAGACTTTCCAATAATTTGCACCTTTAAATAAACTTTTTACATTTTCATCATTTAAAAAAAAAATCAATTTTTTTCTGCCTTTTCCCCCTGCTGACTTATTCCCGAATTTCTGACTTTGAGACTATGCTTGCACGCGTAACTAAGATGAGAGACTGTAGCCTTAGCCTCCCTTAAAACCTCAAAAATGAAAAGGCAAGTTTCTCAAAATCCCATGCATCAGGTAATGTTCAGCTACAAATTCCCACATCCATAAATATTTTTTGCACTGAATAATACATTTAGATATAAGATAAGAGAAATAAACAAGGGTGTCAATTGCACATAAATTCCATTTTAGCAGTATCATAATATGCTGATGTCAAGGCCAAGAAGTTAAAAGCATCGCTGTGATTAGTGTAATGGAGTAATGGAGTTGCAAATCATTCCGGAAAGAGAGCAAAGGTGTCCAAAGTGGCGCTGGTACCTGAGCAGCCCAAAGGTTCTTTTGGTTTAGTCTCAGAATTCAAGGAGCACCACTGTGAGATCATCAAAGTGATAAGAGTTCAATTAAATAGATTGAATCATTGGGGTCTAGAATAAACCTGAATCAATTAATCATCCTTAGATTAGCATCTTCAAAAACCACCAGAACGACCAGTGAGATTAGCATCATCAAAAACCACCAGAACAATCCACTGGAAGAAAAGATCCAACTGGTTGAAGTGTGTAGCTTTTGTGAGGAACTGTCACTAGACTAGAGAATCTAATGTCACCAACATATGGAATGAAGCTGATTTCTTCCTGTATCAGCTAGCATTTGTAAGGGCATAATTTTAAATAGTTTATAAGAAAGCATTTTCCCGATATTTGTTTTATTTTTGCTTACATCTTCATCTCTCACATTGGAAATGCTTCGGAACCACATCTCATCCTCCATCACCATTGGAAATGCTTCAGCTCCGACGAGTCTCATCTTGGATATCGTGATGCATCTTCCCATCGCATAAAACACTGTATGACAATTTTCTTCCTCTTGAACTCGATCTCGCAACCATGTTTGTTATCTTTTCCCAATCATTAAAAAATACTCTCATCACAAGGTACGTCATGCACCTATGTTTTTACCTATAAAGAAGGATAAAAAAAAAAAAAATGCGCTTTCATCACTTCTCCTTGTTATCCTTCTTGTACCATGCATCACTAAAGGGCTCCAATTATCTATCACAACCCAATCTCAAAATTTCGACCATCTTTCTGGGAATGTTGTTTTCCCGCGGGGTAACAATTCTGCACATGTATCCCATAAATATGTACTTGGGTTCCAACAGTATTTTTACTTTTTCTTTCTTCTCAAGCTTTTGAGGGGAACCGGGCTTTCATGTAATCATCGAAAAGTCCCCCATCAAGTCCCAAACTTCGCTCTTCGTTTTTTTGATAATATATTGTTCTTTAAATCTACTTCTCAGACATTTGTAAGTACGGTCCTCGACTTCGTTACAATAATAATGCTCAAGTGCTAGTCCCTCAGAGGGACTCTCAGGATAAATCCTCTTTTCTGGTTCTCCACCTCCTTGGGTCACCGACTTCATTGAACTAATAATGCCTGAGTTCCTAGTGCCTCCGATGGACTCTCCAGAGAAATCCTCTTTTTTGGTTCTGCTATTTGGCTAAGGTTTGTTAGGCTATAGATTAATTGACAGTACACCTCATATCTCATTTGCTTTCTTTTGTTAAAAACTCAACTTGATGTCTCCTTCGAATAACATTCCATTCCTTATATTTATCTCCGCTACCAAGCATGTAAAAGTAGGCTCATCCAAATTCCAAATGTACACATCTCTCAAAATCACATTCCATTCTTTATATTTATCTCCGCTACCAAGCATGTAAAAGTAGGCTCATCCAAATTCCAAATGTACACTTCTCTCGAATTATCAAATTTGAACAACCTACATACATCTATTCGTCAAGCTTGATGTGAATCATGAGAAAGCTTCATGGTGGAAGGCCTGCACTTTGTAGCCATGATTTCCACCTTCTAATCTGGAATTAAACACCTGGCGTGGCATTCAACCTTGGAAAGTTTCCTGGTGCACTAATCCATAGAATTCTGGAAGATTGACTTATACCATGATCTTGATTTCGTTTTAAAGTCCATTCTATTCTCTCATCAACCCCTTCTCTTCCATTAGACCTAGGGTGGTAAAAGGGATTTACATATTAATTGTTATCATCAGATTCCATGATGCTGCCATCCTCACAAACTTGATCCACTTGTCTCTTTGACCTAACCACTTTCGATGATAAAATCACATTCCATTCTTTATATTTATCTCCGCTACCAAGCATGCAAAAGTAGGCTCATCCAAATTCCAAATGTACACATCTCTCGAATTATCAAATTTGAACAACCTACATACATCTATTCGTCAAGTTTGATGTGAATCATGAGAAAGCTTCATGGTGGAAGGCCTGCAAGAATTTTTACGTAAACTCCCATCTTCTCCCACTGATCAATTGTTGTTGCACCTTTTTGTTCTCAATTGTTGTGTTTCTTCCAAGATAATCAGATTCCTTCAACTTTGTAGCCATGATTTCCACCTTCTAATCTGGAATTAAACACCTGGCGTGGCATTCAACCTTGGAAAGTTTCCTGGTGCACTAATCCATTGAATTCTGGAAGATTTGACTTATACCATGATCTTGATTTCGTTTTAAAGTCCATTCTATTCTCTCATCAACCCCTTCTCTTCCATTAGACCTAGGGTGGTAAAAGGGATTTACATATTAATTGTTATCAACAGATTCCATGATGCTACCATCCTCACAAACTTTGTCCACTTGTCTCTTTGACCTAACCACTTTCGATGCATCACATAACATGTCAGCTGATCTAGTTTGAGTACTTTGGATATTCCTTACACCAAGGTGCATTTACAATTCTATCCCCCATGATGATCTTAGACACGGAAGAGAGGGGTATGCTTTCTACCAAATAGAAGGGCTTTTTCTAATATGTAAAGAATGATATACAAGCAAAACAACCCACAGATAGTAGAAATAGATAATTCCAAGTGAGATCAACAGTAACAAATTGAAACATCAAGCAAAATTGCCCCACAAACTAGTAAGCAATACCGGTAGAAAGGTTTTTCCACTTTAAAATAGGGTTTAGAATCAAACGATAAATCTGCAGCATGTGATTGATTCATCTACCCTTCTTCGTCACATCCAAGCACTGGCAATTGTTTTGACAAAAGACATAGAAAACTTTTAACACCTCATATGTATTCAATAACCATCCATTAATTAGTCGCCCGTTTCAATGTCCCCAACAAATAGAAATCGAAATTGTTGCCCTCTCCACTGCCTTCACCACAGGTCCTTTGATTCTCCTTCCTCAATGATCAGAGTAGATAAACCTCTTGCAGCATCCAGAGCATTCTCCAAACCATATCACAACATATTTTTTTCCCTACAATTTTTACCATAACTCAAGCATGCTACCGAAGTTCCAAAGAAAGAACATACAACAAAAGGATGATTCTATTTATCCATCACTACTGTCAAAGTGGACCAGCAACTAGGTGAATCTCATTCACAACCACTCAAGAACAAATTCAGACAAAGAATCACCCAAAGTGTCAAAAACCATAATTGTCCATCTATTTGGTTCTATTTTTCAACATATGGTGTCACTTGTGCTTTAAAATCTCTTCTTAGCTCCCTGAAAAGTAAGACCCCTGTTGCACATATGATTTGCCAAAAATACGATTGCCACTGTATTCCAAATGCTTTCTGGTACAAAAGACTCGAGATCTGTAAAATTGAAACACGATAATGATGCATGAATCTTCATCTTGCAATTTTATCCACTTTGTGACAAGCAATCAATTAGGTGGGATGTGTGTAGCTTACGATCACAAGGTCACACAAAGTATCACCCAGGGCCCATGTGGCAGCCCCCCGACCCAACACGGTAATAATTATCCTGGGTCGTTTTAATATTTTTTCTTCTTATTAAAAGGGAGAAAAGGGTTAAGAGTTTAGCTCAAAATCATGCAAGGAAGAGCATAAAACATATCCCACAAGCTTTCACTGATCAAATGGATGAAAATCATATTTATGGTTTCTAAACAGGTTTTCAACCCCTTTTTTTCTGAAACTTAAAAAAAAATTCGATTTAGCTCATTCTGAGGCCTTTTTTTTTATTAACAAACACACTTATGAAAGTTGGTCACAAACAAGAAAGAAGAAAAGCAGATGAAAATCAACAACAGCTGTTTCAAAAGAATTCTGAGCTCTCATTAGTTTTTTACTTGTTCATACAGTTTCTTGTTATTTGAACCTTTGTATCATGATTTCATTTTCGTTGACATAATTTTCTTTTTCTTTTTTAGTGATGTCAGCAGCTGGCATCCAGAAGAGAACCTCTCTTATGTGGTTGAAGTCATCGTAACTAGGTTGGAAGTATGAGCATTTTGCACAATCAAATGAATATTATCATTTTCCGTAAGTGTGAATTTTGGGGGTTTGTGACCAATGGGGATGGTGTAGGGGGGGAAATGTCCATCGATCTAACAATATCAGAGACAACACAAAAATGAATTAACAATAAAAAGAAATAAAGAAAGTGACTAAAGAAAACAATCAGAAAATGATGAATGAGTGATTGAACCTCAAGGCATTGTGGCCAGTTCCCCGCCTCAGGAAGCAGAAGACCTGAGTTTGATCCCCCCTTAAGGCCACCCTAGGGATATAATTCCGTGCTGACAAGGCATGTGATAACTTAGGGCGTGCACGTTCCCTTGGGATTAGTCGGGTGCTCTAAGATGCCCGGACACCCAGGTTATCAAAACAAAAAGATTAATGAGTGATTGCCTTGTAGGACGATCAAGCTGGTGAATTCTCCACGTGTGGTTGCAAGTTGAGCAGGTATTCAAATAAGTGCTTCCCACAAAAAAAATAAAAATAAAATTTGTACTAATAAATGCATTTTGTAGACTTGGCATTAACAGAAATGGGAAAAGGAAGTAAAAACAATAATAAAAAACCAGCAAAACGAGGCAAGGACCCAGATAAACTTGCATTAACCATTTGGAAGCATCAATTGAGTAACTGTAAGCTCGGATTGTATCATAAATTGAGGGAGTCTTTTCTGATATAGGTGACAAATATAAAAATGATCAGAATTGCAAAGCAGGGTGGAAAAGGAGTTTGATGAACTTAAGAATCTATCAAAAGGGGCAACAATTTTAAAGTAGTTGGATGCATTCAGTAGTGTGTTCGTCGTGAATGATGGTGTCTTTGAGTAGATCAAAGATGTTTCTAGTTGCATGAGAAAACACACAGCAGGCATAAGCGTGAATCCTTGATGTTCAAGGACATTTGACAAAATGAGGGCCACAATCTATTTTAATAAAAGGGAGGGTGGTGAGTGATATAGTACTCACGAAATCCACTGGTGGTCAAGATTTGGTCAGGTCAGTATTACCAAATTTGTTGACTGTTTTCTGAACATAGAGAATAGTTGCATGTGTTATTTTAACTCTGGATTGAGGGAAGCCAACACTATACACTTACAACTCTTGGGAGAGCAGTGCAAAGTCCTACGGCTTGCCCAAAATATCTGTGGCATTGAGTTTAGCAGATGGAAGGGTAAAGCTTGTGAAGCTATACGGCCAAAGAAAAGATCGGTTTATAGTACTCACGAAATCCACTGGTGGTCAAGATTTGGTCAGGTCAGTATTACCAAATTTGTTGACTGTTTTCTGAACATAGAGAATAGTTGCATGTGTTATTTTAACTCTGGATTGAGGGAAGCCAACACTATACACTTACAACTCTTGGGAGAGCAGTGCAAAGTCCTACGGCTTGCCCAAAATATCTGTGGCATTGAGTTTAGCAGATGGAAGGGTAAAGCTTGTGAAGCTATACGGCCAAAGAAGAGATCGGTTTATAGTAACATTTGTTAGGAGAGAGGCAATCACTAACACCATTGATAAGAGATGGGAAGTTCAGCTTAAGCTACTCTTGGATGCAATGAGTTCTTTCTTAACCCAGCCATATAAGAAGTGGCACATGATGAACTAGAAAACAGCATTTTTATATGGATTTATTAGAATGCTTGGAGTTAGAGAGGATGATCAGAGATTAAGGTATTCCAAAAAGAGATATCCATAGATACAGATTTCTCAAGGCCATGAAGTTCCCTCGATAATCTAAAAGACTGATAGAAGAGCTCGCCATATCTTGTTTACACTCGACAGTAGAGTAGCAAATTGTCAACAATTTCCAACTTATCTAACACAACACAATGATTCGCCATATATGATACTCGTGTTGTAGGTTGTCAACCGTGAGAATCTTCTACCAAGCAACCTCCTGACCATCAGTCAAAATATCGGAAATCCAATACATATCGTCCAGGCATCTTGGACGATACATATCGCGGTATCGGCGTACCGGCCGTTACATTGATCAATGTATCATTGATACTTCAATGACCCTTTTTTAAAAAACACTTAAAAAACCGGACACATTGAATGTATTGTCCGATAAAAATGATACGAAGTTTGTATCGTACAATACATTGAATGATACATATACCAGGCGATATTTGATACCAGTACGTAACAGACGATACATTCTGGTATGGCGGTATCGGACCATATTTTGACCCATGCTCCAGACAGAATATTAGAATATTAGGACGCGTAGATTTTTCCAGAATGTCCTTCACTCACACGAGACGAGCGGCTGGCTAAATAAAAACTTGTGGAAAGACTTGAAAGTATGGACCTTTCAAAGATCCACATCTAAAATAATTTTGTCCACCTCAAGCAAAAGTAAGAATTCAGTCATTAAGAGCATTCCTAATCCTTCCAATTCTAATAAAGACCGGTACCCTGGTCTCCCTCCCTCCCCCCCCCTCCCCCCCTCTCCTACTATCCACCTCGGCAATCATGCACATACTACATACTAGTAGCAGTTTACATCCCACCGATAAATCGGCTAATAGTATGTGCATGATTGGTTAAAATTCAACTCCAAAAATTCAGTCATTAGAGAGCATTCCTAATCCCTCCAATCCTCGGGAAGACAGCTAATTGGTTCAAATTCAACTCCAAGTGGTTTATATCCCACAGATAAATCCTCTAAGAGCATTACACCATCACTCGCTCCCCATTTGAAACTAACACCCATACCAATTTGATACTCACACACACCCCTCAACTATGTAGTGCCCCCATAACTTTTTGAGGCAATCTCCTAGCCATTCCTTCAGGTACTGTATTTATCAGCAATGATGTTTACCTAGCAGGAACTTGCCGCCTCCTCAAACATCCAAAGCCACTCTCAGAGAAGATCCTGATTCATCTCCTTTAGGCTACAAATTCCTAGCCTTCCACCCTCCTTAGCGAGCTAAATAACATCCCAATAGGCCAGATGGAACTTTTTTGAATTATCACTTAGGTTAAAGTGCATTGGAGACAAAGATCAAAAGGTCTTGGTAAAAGAGGATGAAATAAAGAATACATGACAAGAATACTTTAATTATCTATTAAACATAAAAATTGTGAAGGAAGTAGATCAAGAAGATGAACCAAACAATGGATGATCAACAAAATATTGAAATTTGAGGTAAAAGCAACCTTAGCAAAGACGAAGAAAAGAAAAACATTAGGAGTTGATGAAATACCTATAGAAGTTTGGATTGTAGTGGAAGAGAATAGACTGAAGTGGTTGACTAAATTGTAAAACAAAGAAAATACCCGAGGAATGGAGGAAGGGCATTGTGGCCCCTTTTTAAAGGAACAAATGAGTCTCATATTTGTGCCAACTATCGAGGCATTAAACTTATGAGCCAGACTATGAAATGTTGGGAGAGAATAGTAGAAGAGCGACTAAGCAAGAATCAACTGTATCAGAGTACCGATTTAGATTTATGTCGGGAAGATAAAAAACGGAAGCTACTTTCCTATTGAGGCAACTTATAGAGAAAGTCAGAGACAAAAGGAAAAAATGGCGTATGATTTTTACTGATTTGGAGAAAGCTTATGATATAGTACCGAGACAGATAATATGGTGGATAGGAAGAAATGCATCACGAACTTATATATTGAGATTATTCAAGACATATAAGGGCGAAACTAGTGTAAGAACGATGTCTTGAGAAATAAATCCTCTATCAAAGGTAGGCTTTATGAAGGATCTACCTTGAGCCCTTATTTGTTTGCCCAGATCATGGATGCATTAACCATAGACATACAAGAAGAGATTCTATAGTACATGTTATTTGAGAATGATGTGGTATTCATTGCCAAACAAGAAAAGAAATAAATGATAAGCTACAATTATGGAGACAAGCCTTGGCGTCAAAAGGTTTGAAAATTAGCAGAACGAAGACATAATACATGGGCGTGCGAATTTAGTGAACATGATAGTCTGGAGGAGAATTTAGTTAAAATAGAAAATTATCTAGAACCACATTTTCATAGATTTTGCTATTTAGGCTCTACTTTACAATCAGAATGTGAATTTGAAGAGAACATCTCCAATATGATTAATAGAGGCTGGATGAAATCGAGACAAGCAAGCAGAATATTGTGCGATCCCAGAGTTTCACTTAGATTGAAAGGGTGATTTTATAAGAGGATAGTTAAAACATGTCATATTATATGGCGCAAAATGTTGGGCTAAGAAAAGGTAATAAGAAGATAGAGTCCATGTCGCTAAGATGTGTGTTACGATGGATGTGTGGAGTCATAAAGAAAGGATAAAAATTGAAAAGAGTATATAAAGGAAATTTGAGAGTGGCACCAATAAATGAAAAAATTATATAATGTCGGTTGAGATGGTTTGCAGATATCCATCAGAGGCTATAAACAGATCCTCTGGGATGCTACAAGCATAAGGCTGTAGGAGAGAGGAAAACCAATAGAGACCTAGAGGGAAGCAGTGAGAAGGGGCATGAAGGATTTCAAAGTTACAAAGAGCGTCCTATTGATTAGAAATGAGTAGAGAAATAAGACTCGAAAGTCAACCCAAAATTGATGGGATAAGGTTGTGATGTATTGATAACACTCATGGGGCATGCAAACATAGACATGTAGCACACTAAAACGTTTGAAAGTGGCGCGTTTATGAAAGTGAGTATACCACCAACGAATAGCAAATAACCCTTCCAGCTACCAAGTTTCTTACTAAAACGCTCAACAACCAAACCCCAACGCGCCTTTGCAAGCTTCCCAATTCAAAGCAATAAACTTAGATAAGAGGAAGTCCCATTGACAATCAATAGAGTTGGCGAGGTTAGCTAGAGGGGGGGGGGGGGGGGGTTGAGCAGACGAGCCCATTCAAATCAAATACCAAACACATATTTGGGAAATATTAACTCTTTGACCTGACAAATCTCCATAAAAGCGCAAGATACTTTGACCATTATGTGCTCCTCATGTCTCATACCATAAAAGATCAAAACATATTAAATGTGTGAGAACACCAAGTCATGAGACGATACACGAAAACTCTAAAACAATCCAAGCTCAGAACCATGCTGCAACAGTCTACCGAACGCCTCAATAACAATGTTAAACAAAAAGAGGGAGAGTAGGTCACACTATATAGATCCTCAAGTGCTTTTGAAATACCCATGTGGAGTACAATTAATGAGGATGGAAAATCAAGCTGATGAATAGAACTTCATCCATTTCCTTCACCTCTCACCAACTTCCATAATGCCAAGCATCTAGTAATGAAATTTCCAAAGCACTTAGTCGTAAGCCTCCTCCATACATATCAACTTGTACCTGGAGTCAATTATCTCATGGGTCAAGACTTGCCACATCCAAATCTGGCTACCTTGTATAAAGGCCCCTTGTAAGGAGACACAATCTTACTCAAGATGGGGAGAAGTCTTCGAGCTATCACTTTAGCAAACATCTTATACAAACTATCCAATGAACTTATCAATCGGTAATCTTCAATTAGATTCCACGCCTTCAACCACTTTAGCCAGTATCTTATACAAACTACCCAATTAACACTTTTTCTATAGGCAAGTTGGGTTCAAACTTGCGACGTCACCTTTGCAATATTTTCAAGCTTCCATTGTGCTATCGATCGGTAATGTCCAAGAAGTTCCCGCCCCCTCCTTAGGGATAAGTGTTGCAACAGTGGAGTTTAAGGTTTTGCCAATGTGTGCATGTTATTTCTTGCGATAATTCTTTGTTTAATGATACCTATCTTGGGAATCTTTGTTTTAGTTTAACACCAAACATAATGTTTTGTAGTTATTATGGATGCTTAGATTAGTTAGATAAATATACTTTATAGTTATATTTATGTTGGGAATATTAGTTTTAGTTTTTACTCCAAACATAATGTTTTGTAGTTATTATGTATGCTTCGATGCATATACTTTTCCAGTATGATCATTTCCTAAATCATGACAGTATTTAGTGTAGGAGTATCACTAGACAAATTACTGGACAATTTAACTGCATCACCTAGGCATTTTAACAAGTTAAGTGCTACCCTTGAAGGCCCTAATAACCAAACGCCATGTGCAATCAAAATCTTTTCCAAGCCTTCTCTATTATTTATTATGTTCAGATTTCTCTTTCTTCCCATGTTGGTTACGGCAGTTCTTCCTTTTCACATCATGTGTACCATCCAACAAACATTCTATTTCTGGACTAAAAAGTTCCTTCTGGTCAATTTAGCCAAAAGGAGAGAGACCACCAGCATGGCATGAGTGCCATGCGCCACATGGACCTTCAGATATGCATAGACAAGAGCATGAAAACCCGAGCACATCTCAGAGTCAACAAAGTGCATGATTAGCGTGCCATGTGCCGAAGATTGGATCGGCCCTGTATAATAGATCAAGGAAAAAAGGAAGAGAATGATACAAGAATGAAAGCATCATAATTTCAGTCAATACTACTGTCCACTCTGAGAAATGTTCTAATTAATCCAAGGAAAGTACAAGGAACAGGAAGAAAATAAGAACAAAAATTTCATGGAAGAGATATAGGGAGTGGATAAGAATATGCATCATTTTTTCTTGTTTCCTACCCTTATTTTTCCATAACACCAATTATCTACTAAATATTTCTGACAATGAAACAAAAGATCTAAAGAAAATTAGTAAAAGCGTGAGGAAAATGTGATATAAAGAAAAGAAAAACAATAGAGAAACAATTCATCTGAGTAATAAACATGGACAAGACGCAAACTAAGAGCTCTGCAATGATAAAATGATCAAATGAACACTGCATATTGCCTGTTTTTATAGGTAGTTAGGAACAAAAAGTCACATTTTATCAACATAACAGAAATAATTTTTGATGACTTTATAAATTAGACAAAAAGACAAAACAAAAATAAAATTTCTAGATCAGAATAACATTAAACATTATATAGATAATATAAGAACAATACTGAAAGATTTGTTTATTGTAGTACAGAAAAGAACACCCTAACAACTCATCTTTATGTTGATACCACCATAAACTTTATGGCTAAGGAATGAATATCCAATTCATCTTCACTGATTGTACACTTGCATTCAGCCCATCTAAAAGTTTTCCAACGATAAGCAATTCAAAAGTAATAATAGAGACATCTTTGTCAACATGAATCATTATTTGTACCATCTAATGTTCTCATGCTCCACAGATTGTTTAACCAACTCAGTGGCCCTTCAAATCATGACATTTAAATCTTTCAATAATATCCAAGAAGACAACTTAGAACCTAAAGATACAAATCAGTAACAATTTTAATAAATCCCATTGAAAGCACATATTCCACACATATGGTGCAAAAGGGGTAGTCTCATCGCTTTGTCCCATCCATTTGGGATCAGCAAAAGGAGCAATATGAATAAAGCATTAAAACACACACAGCACTAATGAGAAAGAGTCATCGCTTGATCGTGGTTAAATGTGGAATAAATGCACTCTCAATAAGCTACTGGAATTACTTAACCGGTCTCTGTTTTCCATAAACGAAGAGACGGAATACGATTTCAGTCGATATATCCAAGTATGTATTTGCTTCAAGATAGTAGGAAACCATCAACTGTATCAATAGTCTATCATGTGGTCATTCCAACATAAACCCATTCGACTTATCCTAACTCCCTCACGGATATCACTGTTCACCCAACTGTCTATCTTGTAAGTCACTTTTTGACTTTTAAGACCTTCTAAACCAGGTTATCTTGAAAGTCTTAAGCTGGATGCACAGCAAAAATAATTCCTCCCTTCAGAACAAAATCTAAAACATTGTTAATGGGTCATATGTGAAGCACTTACAAGTACTACAAGCCCTTGTCCTCTCAGAGTCCAAATAAGTTTAATCTATGTTGGTCAATGAGTAGTTACATCTTACCAAAATCACATCCATTCCTGAAAAATATCATACTAAAGAATTCCTTGTTTAGGCATGATATAGTCCCACTTCGATATTTGTAGTAATGTAAAATCATAAGATTTTTGCCGCATTAGTGAGAAATGACCAAAAAATAGTGGTGATCCACAAAACAGCTCGAACTTTTACCATTACGCATCCAAAAAAAAGTACCATTAATATAAATAACTTTGGTCTATGTATCTGAATGATCCAGACCAAACAGATCTATGAAGAGTATCAACATTTCATACATAATGAGCTTAAGTTTCCTTTTCTCAAACACGCCATTAAATCAACTGACTGAGCCTGCCTTTGTTCTTTCCGAAAGCGTATTACCTACACAACTCATCATCCTCGTGAGTAAATTCCCAAATCAAAGAAGCACTCAGTGCCAAGAATGCAGAAGATGAATTGCTCTAGATGATAAGTAAGCTCAGCTTTAAGTTATCTAAGGCCAACATCCACGCAATGAACGTACCGCCCATTCATAGTTGAAATGTGAGTCAAATCTAAGCAGACTCTCCAGCCAGGCATTGACACAAGCAGTCTCCAAAAGAGTTGCCCTAAAATTTCAAGAACTCATTTTAAGCGTCTGAAATGTGTCATCCCAACCACATCCTGATGACAAGAATTTCAAAGAAACAACAATTGAACACACCTTAATAATATGAGCTTGAACCCCTCCCACTTACATAGCCATCATTCAATCCCCGACTAGAATAGATAGATGAGTATGAACTGGCACCCACCTGAATGAAGAAAAGACAGTGTGAAGAGAACAGCTACCAAGGACTTATGATACATACTACAATGAAAACTGATAAATAAAAAACGCACATCTGCTCTACTAGACACGTAATCCCTATCATAGCTAGAGTACATTGCGTCAGCATCACCTCGGCTCGCCCCACCTGAAAGAAATCCACTCAGTGAATACGGGAATGATTGAGTGCAATAAATCCAGTAATCAAAGACAGGCGAAAATGAAACGCTACGTTTAAAATAATAATAATATTAATAACAAATAAATAAAAACTGTGTTTGCAGACCTCGGCTGTAACCCATGCTTGATGGGCGAGTCTCATACATTGCATGAGAATATCCGGCTGAACTCCGAGTGCCCCCCTCATACCCTACATGAGAACTGCGGCCAGACCTAGTAATAACCACCACAGTCAGCACCCGGAAAAAAAAAAGTAAATAAAAAGATGAAATAAAACGTCCTTAAAATTTCCAAGCAGAAAATGAACCTTGTAGGCTCATTTACGTAAGCACTGTCACCATATGACAAGGCAGCACTACTTCCCGCATAGTCATAGCGTGCTCTTGACTGTCTAGGCGCAGCATCAGCATATCGAGGATGAAGTTCATCCTAAGAATAAGCAGAAGAATTTTAGTAATCCAGCAAATAGTGATGATAACACTAGCATTGAGATAATAGAGAAAAAATAATAATAACAACGATAAGGTAGCAACCGTGGCAGAATGAGGGCGTTTAGTGCCAGATATAGGGGCATAATCATGGCCATGGGTGTCAAGATAACTTGAGGGCCGCTCGATGCGCCTGCCATAGCTTTCTTCTGCATAGATAGGTGGTGGCCTTCGACCAGCACTGCGAGAAACACTCTGTGGCGGACTATCAATGTACCCTGTTCCACGAGAAGGATACACCTCTTTATACGGCACGCGCCTCTCAGGAGCAGCTCTCACAGCAAAATCAGATGATCGGGGAAAAGGCTCGTCCTGTTGAACATAATCTCTCCTTGAACTTCTCTTTCCGTAAACTGGAGTTAATGCAGGGAAAAAAAATTAAGATCATATGAAAATCCGTGGCATTATAAGCTAATTGGAAAAACTTAGAACCTAATGCATAGTATGTATATGACCAGTCACCATCAAGAGTCACATACCAGGAGGAGACCTCCAATCAAAGGACCTTTCCCGAGGAGGTAACCGTTGTCTGCTGCCAACCCTGTCAGGGACTACTTCCATGACCGGGTATCGATCCCTAGAGCCAAGTGGCCGTTTGTAACTACTACCATATTTGACACGGTCTTGAGTGTCTCGTCCACCACGGCCTGAAAACCTCCAGGTATCTGTGCGAGGCATACCAATGCCCCAGGGACCTCTTCCGCCTCGACCACTGCCATGCCGGAGTGTATAATCTCCTCGGGTATGTTTCCCTGACCTACCTCTTTGACGTGGCCTTGACAACCTTGCCCTAACCTTCACCTGCATACCATTAACATAAACTGAATTACATCAGCAAAATGCCAGAAACATAAGCATCATGTAACCTTAACTGATAGCTGGAACGAGAACTAACCTTCTTATCAGCACTGCCAACTTCAGCATTGTTCATACCTTCAGCGCAAGCCAGTGCGGCATCATGTGTATCAAAGGTTATAAAAGCAAAATCCGTCCTTTTAGCAGCTGGCATATTCCGGGCAAGTTCAACCTTTTCAATCCCTCCAAACTTTTTGAGATTCTCTGTGACGCGTTCCTCATCCCAGGTAGGAGGTAAACCATCCACAAATACTGTCTTGACCTGAAAGAGCAAACATAGAGCATCCATATCACTGTTAAGAGCCATGATTTCAAAACACGAAAACTTGTCTTGACTCGAAAGTCAATTGAGTTGAGTTAACTGAAAGACTCAGAAAAACTCGACCTCCTCCGACTCGATAAGTTCGTGTATATTTTGAAAAAATAGTTATCTTATAAAAATAAAAAAAGATATATGTTACAAGGAAAAAGGTGGAAAGATATGTTGATAAAACGAGTAGTTTACTACTTTTTAAAAAGATAGGGTCTCTAACACCCTATCTCATGAAAATATTTTGTATATAAAATTAGTTTATGAACCCTGATTGCATCATCCTAGCGAAGTGTTGACTCGGACTCAACTCGAAATCCCAGCAAGTCGAGTAACTTGGCTGACTTAACTCTTTGACTCGCCAAGTTTTAGAACTATGTTATGAAATCTACATATCATAAGGGTAGTATTTTGCTAAAAAAGAAACATTAGAAAGCAATCACCATGGTAACAGCAGAAGCATAATAGTTGATGTTTTTCTAAAACATTTGGAAATATATGAAGCAACGAGAAAATAAGTAAATGATCATCACATCAGTAATAGCGGCAGAAGCAAGTAGAGAGTTACATCAAATGGCTGACAAGGTGTAACTTCACAATGGTGACAAGGACGAATTTGATTTTCAGGAATGTGGACAAGAATCATGCACAAAAGTCCAGAAAATAAGCACAAGGTCAGGACGCAGGTCAAGACTCATTTTCCTTTTTAAGGGCTCGGGAACACCAAACTGTAGCCAGCAAAAGATACATCAACCTCAGCTGTGCCTCATAAAATCACGTTTCAAACGGTCTCTCTTATCATCTTAAAAATATATCATAATAAAATTTGGGAAAAATAAGCAAAAGGAATTTACAAACTGTTACATATACATAGGTTGAAATGTATAAACAGGTATATGCTATAACAGTATAACTTATGGAACATATATAAATCTTCTTCAATTTCAATCTCCTAAAACAATCCAAAACCATTTCAAAATTGTATCTTCAAATCATATGTCCAAAAGCATAAATGCAGCATTGATGGGGAAATCACACCTGCACAAGCTTACAAGGTATACCGGAGGAGGAAGAAGCGTGTGAAGACGCTCAAAAGCTTGTGGATAGGCGATTGAAGACCCATGTGCACATGCCGGCCACACATGTGAAGATCTGACACATGGGAAACGTGCACATGAGAATTCTGCTAGTTTTGCAATTTTGTCTAGGTTTAGTTTCTTTTTTCATTAGGATTCTTTTAGTAAGTTATTTGCTTTAGGATTAGTTTCCTTATTTGAATTATTTAGGGGTTAGGCACACACACACACACACACACACACACACACACACACATATATATATATATGTGTGTGTGTGTGTGTGACACTGACTATTAATTTTGTCACTTTCAATGCATCCCTCAAAAAAGTGGTCATAACTCCTTCAATACATGTCGGAATTGCGCGATTTCTATCTTGTTGGAAAGCTACTTCGATAAGCTTTCAAACAATACTAATTTTGCATCAATTGGACACCGTTTGACCCTTCAAAAGTGGTTGCATCTGAAAAAGAAAGGATTAGTGGTGGAATTAATTGTAACCGTTTGATTAGAAAATTTTAATGCTTTCTTAGGAGTTTTAATTTTAATAATATTCTTAGAGTTTCATTGCTTATAAATACACATTGTAAATCTCTTATGAGAGTTAAATTTTTGCTTATGAACTTTGATTGCTTTGTGCTATCTATAAGAATTCGTTGAGCATTTTCTTCTTCCCTGAGTTTATGGTTTGGCGTGAGGCCAATATTATTCGCTGGCGAAAATACTGGTGATTGTTACATCTATCATCTAATCTTCAATCCTATACCTTCTTACGCTTCGTTGTACAGGTACTTAGTTAATCAAATTCTATTTCACTTGGTTATTGGAAATTCTTCGAAACCCCATAAAAATATACCCTTTAATTTTACACTTTTACATCCTAATTTCTTTGAAATCCTCAAATGGAATCGAAAGACGCCATCATGGTTAGTTGTTCGATGCCCTAGGCTAGAGGAAAGTCAAGTTCTATCTTGAAAACCCCAATCGAATTCCGTAGGGAGTATCATCCCGGACTTAACACTCGATTCGGACGTTACGATTCTCCTTAATTGCATTCCACGATTATTCTAAGTGAATCAAATCCGAATTTTATTTATTATTGTTCTTTTAATTACACTTTAATTTCAGCAAAACTGCATATTAGAGTTTTAGAGTGTAGTCTTGCATCAAGCATCTTATTTAAAAGCATATTTTTGTCATAATTTAAAGCCGAAAACCCAAACTAGATCCGGTCAAAATATAGTAAAAGGATAGTGTGACTTTGGGTACTTATCACTTCTATCTCATTAAATTTGTGGTGGTGATCATTTTTTAATCATGTCTACCGCTGCAAAGTTTGCTCAAAGTTCCACATATAGAAAATGTTAATGTTGTTGCCTCCTTTAGACATTCATGAGGTCCCATATTTCGGTCCAGAATACTTGAGTGTCAATAATGTGCTCTCCCATTTTCCACTATGTTTGTTTGGATGGACAGAATATGGAAAATGCTTCAATTTGCTTCCCATGTTACCAAAAGCTTCATAATTCCATTTCCTCGTATTTTCATTGCGATGCCTTACTTTAGAAGATAACGAATCCCAAAGTTCATAGAGACCTTGAAAAGGTCTAAGTAGGATTGTAAGACTACTACATTGCCTTAAATCTCATTGTTCTTATTAAATCCACTCAGTTGTAGTACAAAAATTAGACAATGATCAAACACAACCTGAAAAATGGGACATAACAAGCATTTAGATAATCACTAAAGTACAAGTCCAAACCTTTGCGCGTAATTATTCTCCTTTCAAAAATTTATGGAAGAATGAGTATGCATCTGTATACAATAATATTACATAATATATATATATATATATATATATATATATATATATATATATATATATATATATATATCATCATGATTTTCAGGTTGATTACACAAGAAATTGTTAAGCACAAAAGAGAAGTAGTTGTCGTCGACCATAAGAACAGACGGTTCTAGTAGTCGGAGAGCTGTAGTTATAGGTAACAGGTCGTAATATACTTGTACATGTAGTACACCATTCCTGATCATGATTAGTGACACTAAATGCATCATCATACTCAATTATCCATTTTCACAGCTTTATTTACTTTGGTGTGCAATATATAATAAAAAATCTTCAATATGATAAATCACTCACTTACTATCAAATTCTTAAATAAACTTCATTAATTAGTATTGGTATCTGTCAAGTTTTTGTTTGATACCTACTGATACGGCTTATATCGTGAGATATTTACAACACATATGTAATTTCCTGTTTTCCGTGTTTTCAAAAAAAAAGATTCAACATCGTCCAACACTTAAACGGCAGCAGTTGATATGTAAATCCCAAAGGGAGGCCGATAATATTAAGATTTTAGACCTTTTATCATTGTAGTGATTACTTATGCATAAAAGTACCTCACATGTATGAATATATAAAAATATCATATTTACATATACCACATTTTCTTTTCCATTTTTTTACATTTCAGATTTTCTAAAGAAAAAGATCATGTCGTCCAGCAAATACTGATACGTATTGGTCCTGGGAAGGGATGTGACTGATAAAGTTACTGAGCTTTTAAAGCTTTTTTTCATTGGAAACTTAAAATCATGGTGTCAAAAAGTCTCCAACTTTTTGGAAGAAGTTGCATTTCAGCTAAACAATACATGAGATTTACACTAATCAAAAAAATAAAAATAAATAAATACATGAGATTTACATAAGAAATTTACAAATGGAAGAGAAAAAATAGCCTAATAATTAATATAGAGACTTCAACAATAGAGGAAAAAAATGGAAGTACAAGGTATACCTGTGCCATGACTTCATCATCTGGTTCGATAAAAGTGTCTGCAAAAGCCACTTTTGCAGTCCTATCAGTGCCAAACACAATATCCCTTTTCTGAAGACGCTTGCAAGCCTCCAGAGCCTCCGAGCGGGAAGGAAAATCCAGAAAAGCAAACCCGCGATTCATTCCTTCATTCTTCGTATCCTCGACCAAAGTTAAATCTTCAAAGTTATCAACACCATAATGTGCGAGTTTTTCCTTCAGCTGTGAAGAAATAACCAGTACAAATTAAATAAATAAATGATAGTGATGAAATATTGAAATTTCACGAAGAAAAAAAAAAAAAAAAAACTATACTTCACTTACAGCTTCCTTTGTCCAAGTCTTGCATATGTTACCGACGAAAAGTGTGTCACTATCCTGGCTTGGGGATACACCACACTGTTTGCCATTAACCTGGAATACAAAGGCGATTTAAAGAATAAAAATCAAAATTTCAGTGCCAGAGCATATGGCCCAACGCATAACGATATAAGGCAGGGTTTTGAAAAGTTATAAAAGGGGAAAAATAGGTCAATTCAACACTGCCGTCCCCCCTCACCCCTCTCTATATATGACATGTACGCAGGGCTCGAATCTGCGATCTAACACCATTCAAGTAATTGGTTGGATGGCACTTGATTTCGCGAAGGGGGGCAGCGTGTCCCATCAAGGATTTGGACAATATTAGAATCACAAAGAGCTGACTAAGATCAATGTTCCATTACAGATTTGATTATATACTAAGGCCATAGTGACAAATTTCGCTGAAACAGGGGCCCTGCGAAACTTTTGCCAAAATTTAAGCCTTTTTTAAATATTAAGGAACATTTTATAAATCATTGAATAAAATTGTTGTATATTTTTTTAATCCCAGAATTCATCGAAAATGAACTGAAACTACCCCACCGAAATATTGCCCAAAACAAAATTTGTCACTATGACCAAGGCTGCATTTGAATGCCCACGAAAGTCCTGATTTATATGACTTTTAAAAAATAAAAAATTGTGTTCTTTAAGGTTTCAAGTTTTGTTCTTGAGACTTCAAAAAATGCAATTTTTATTTTCAAAAGCCATCAAAATAGCGACTATGCTGGACATCCAAACAGTTTCTTCATGCTTCACCTCCTCGAAATCGAATTAAAGTAAGTTGATGGTGTTCCATAGTTTTCAGGTACCCATATAAAATGCCTATAAGAGTTTATTCAACTCAAATTCACAATTACCCCAAAAAACAAAATAATAACTTAAATGGAAAACCAATGGATATACCGTGGGATGCTTGAGTTCATCGATAGCACGCTTCGCTTGATCAACGGTCTTAAACCTAATAAACGCGAAACCTTTGTTCTTCTGAGTCACCGGGTTCTTCATCAACCTAACTTCGGTGACCTCACCGACTTTCGTAAAAACTTTCTTGAGGTCTTCTTCAGTAGCTTCCCTATCCAATCCACCTACAAATATCTCGAACCCCTTTCGCTTGCGCCGCTCGTGCACCACGTCGCGCTGCTCTTCCGCCTCAACGTCGGCCTCGCCGCGCTCGTGTTCCACATCCGATCCGTCCATCTCTTCTTCGACTTCTTCATATTCGACTTCTTCGCCTTCGATGTCCTCTTGCACCTCATCCTCTTCTTCCTCCTCTCGTCCCGCAGCGTCTTCTTCGTTTTCGGACCTCGGATCGTTGTCTTCGAGATCTAGCTGTTCAGATCTGTCAATCTCGTTATAAGCCCCTGTAGCCGGTTGGTTTTCTTCGTTTTCATCTGAAATCAAGCGTTGATGTGAAAAAATGATTTCGACAACGAAACCCTAATTTAAAAAAATATATATATACAAAAATGGAAAATTTGTTTTTTTTTGTAACCTTTTGGAGCAGGGGAAGGATCTTGAGGTTGCTCTTGCTCATCAATGAGGGGTTCTTCGGCTTTGTTAAGATCGATTGGGGGGTCTTGAGGCGGCTTTTTCTTCAGAGCGGTCGCCGTCGACGGTCGTCTAACTGCGCGAGGCGGCATGACTTTTTAGAGAGAGAAAATAGAGAGAAAGGGAAAAAAACCCTCGGTAGAGAGAGAACCAAGAGCAAAGACTAGAGGAGACACTACCGCAGGAGAAAGCTTATGCTTGCTTTATTTTACTATGGTGTAATAGCAGGATCACGGAAAATGATGCTCCTGTTTCTCTATATTGATGGATGCTATTTGATCAGGCTTGTTTTTTCTTGAGTCGTACTAGAATTAGGAGATTTTTTTATAGATTTGGCGGTAAAGATCGAAAGATTGTTTGTAATAGGAATTTGTAAGAGAATTATGAAGATCTACGCTGCTACTTAGCATAATATAAAATCTCCAAAACCTAAACGGTGGAAATTTCTAAATCAAGTAAAGGGAGGGTGGTGCTTTTCAAACTACCTCTTGCTACCATGGATCAAAATCTCGGTTTCGATTTCGGTTTCCTCATGACCCGAATCATAAATTAGTCAAAATTTCGGTAAATTTTGATTTTTTTTGAAAAAACGTTCTAAACTTTACCGAATTTTATTTTATTAAAAGTTTAAAATTATTTGACATTGTTAGAATATATATTTACACTAGTGAAGCTAATTTTCAATCACACAATAGATCTTGAGCTCATGTAAAACAAATCAGACGGTCAAATTTTAATTTCACATTTAATAAATCTCAAAAGTTACCTGCGAAATAAAAATCATGTGAAATAAAAATCGACGATAAATGATAAAAGCATGATATTAAGATGCATTGTGTGAAAGATTGAGATGGATAACGACTTGCATCACCGGATTCAAAGCAGTCAATGAGTTTTAACGTGGGTGAACTCAAAGATTCGGTGGGTGAATATAAAGGCACAATTATTTTATCATGGCAGCCATTACTTAAAAAGCGTGTGCAAGTAATGACTCCCTTTAGGGACATGTGACGTGAAAACGCAATCTAGGCTGTCTGATTTAAAATTCGTGATCCATAGATCCTTAGTAGATAAGATTGGAACAAAACCCGATATTTATCATATGATCTATTGTTGTCAACCGTTGAATCAAATAATAGCCTTTGACTATATTTAATCACACGATGGAGATAATATTTCATGCTAATCTTATCTACTAAGGATCTATAGATCATAAACTTTAAATCAAACTGTCAAGATTGTATTTTCATTAGTCACATGGCCTTAAAATACGTTAATTATTTTTTTAACTTGGGTGCAATCACTTAAAATACTTAGTGATTTTTTTAAGCAATGGCTGCAATCACTAAAAAAGCGTCTGCAAAGAAGGACTCCCGTCCCATTTATTAAAAATAAAAAGGCAACTATTAAAGGCTCAGTTTTACAACTTTTTGCAGCTAAAAACGAAAACAGAAAACAGAGAAGAGAGGAGAAGAAGAAGAATAAAGAAAGGGATGGGAAAAAAAAAAAGGGCGATTCCGGGAGGCTAGCCAACAGGTAGCTCCTCCTTGATCTTTTTTTTTTTTCTTTTCTTCTTCTCCTCCTTATTATTTTTTTTTTTTTGTGGATTAAAGAAGCAAGAAAGATAAAAAATGGAGGAGAGAAGAAGAAGAAAGAGGAAATTTTTTTGGGGTTTTCATGCAAAATCTGGGTATAAACCCTTTTTATTTTTTTTACGTGTGATCTCGGCCGATAATTTCAAATTATTGGCCGATACTTTAATTTTTCAAATTATCGGGCGATAATTTCAAATTACGGCCGATAATATGTTTATTCCAGAGGGGGGGCGATAAATAGCATATTATCGTCTCGGTTCAGGCCGAAACCGAGACGACTCGGCCGAAATTTTGAAATTTCGGCCGAGATTTTGATCCATGCTTGCTACGGGTGGAAATTCGGTAAACCGAAGCCAAAACCGAGACGGAATAAAAAATTTATCCGTTTTGGTTTCGGTAAACCGATAAGCAATGACCCATAACTAATACCGAACCGATCCATATCAATTTCGGTCAGTTCGGTTTTTTATGTTTCCTATTTTTATTTATTTTTACCTTTTTAAAGGGATTTTCGATTTTTATCGGTTTCTCTTCTTAGTAAAATAGGTTTTCGGTTTTTGGCACCTAAAAGCGATACTGAACCGATCCAAAATCGGTTTGGCATTGGGTCGGTTTTTATTTGTTCGGATTTGTCCGTTTTCAGTTTCAGTTTCTTTTTCTACCCGAACCTCGTACCCAGCTCGGCTTACTAAACGGATGGGTCATGCCAGGAATCGGGTCTACCTACCTTAGCCTATGTCTAGCTATGATGGATCAGGTCAGGCCTTAGGTAGACTTGGTGGGCTTCCCTTATATGTGCCGAGCTTTTCACGAGAACGATTTATCATTTGCCTTTTAAAACCTTACAAATCAAACCTGCCTTGGTGGTCCTTACATTGACTCATATGCATCTATAGCAAGTCGGGCCAAGTTGAGAGTAAACCCGACCCATTGGGACCCGTAGTCAAAAGGCTAAGATAGGACCCTGGGACCTCGAATCAACAATAGAGCCTTCAACATGTAAGCGCTATTGTTAAGACTGGGAAATAGCTTAACAAGGCGTAGCCAGTAAAACTAAGCGTGGCCATGACTCGTTCATTCATTATGTTTGTGGGTATATCCATATCTATATGCTATATATAAATGGAGAATGGGTGCCATTACTTATACACGCTTTTCAAGTGATTGCACCAAAGTTAAGAGAAAGACTTTATATTTTAGGGACATGTAAAATGTGAAAATACAATCTAGGCTGTCTAATTTAAAGTTCGTAATCTATAAATTCATAGTAGATAAGATCGGAGCAAAACACGATATTTATTATATGATCTATTGTTGTCAATCGTTGAATCAAATAATAGTCTTTGATTATATTTAATCTTATGATAAAGATTATATTTTGTGTCAATCTTATCCACTAAGGAACTATAGATCATGAATTTTAAATCAGATAGCCCATATTGCGTTTTCACATGTTACATGTCCCTAAAATACATTCTTTTTTTAACCTCGATGCAATCAATTAAAAAGCGAGTGCAAGTAATGGCTCCCAAGGAGAATATGTTTCTCATGTTTTTTCTCGATGCACAATTCTTGGTCCGGTTATTCTTCCGAAAATGCCCCTTCATGATGACCGGTCATCATTTTATTTTATTTTTCTAGACTATATGGGCAGAGCCAGGATTTTTTTATAGGGTGGTCATCTAATTAATTAATATTATAAAATTATATACTTTTTTTTCTAAGCAAACACTAATAAAAAGAAAATATCTACAAACAAAACTAGATACGAAATAAAAGAAAATCATATACATATCGATTAAGCCATTCCAACAAAATTGGTTTACTTCAAAATTCCCTAAAAGAATGACTACGAGATAGGATCATCCTCGTCGTCATCCTCCAAAGAGTAGGATGATGTGACAGTACGTTTTAGGGAGCTCGTGAGACCATCAAAGCTATTGAACATATCCCGATGATAAATGGAAAGACCTGACATTTTTTTATTTAATAATTTTGATGCCTTTTAAAAATTATATATGTATTAAGTTTTTTTTGCTCTTTACATATCTTAGTTAATTGCTCTAGTGGTAGGCTTAGTGTTTTATAAAGGTTAGGTTATAGGTTCAAACCTTGTTATATTTAATAAATTACTTAATTTTTTAAAGTAATTATACTAGAGCTAAAAAATAGGTTAAAATTGTGGGATTTAGTTAAAAAAATCAAAGAAGAAATATTAGTTATGAAAACAAATACCATAAAAATGTTTGTTTTAAGATTTTAAATAATTTTTGGTGATAAACAAAACTAAGAAAAGTAAATTTGTACTAACACCGTACGGAATGAAAACCAAAATGTGTCACGGTGATGCAAGTCACACGATACCCCCAAAGAGGCATTAGTCCAGTTGGTATAACTCCCTCCATTGTGAGGGAGTAGGTCGTGGGTTCGATACTTGTCCTCCACGTTGTTTCTCACCCTTGTCTTTACAAGGTGTGGGTTGGATTCTGTTAGTTAACTCTCACCACTGTAGTTGGTGCTCCTTCACGCTGCTCCGCAACTGTCACATGTGTATGCATGCCTGCTCCTTGATTCTCGAGGCTGTCTCGACCGAATGGCCGTATAAAAAAAAAAAATACAGTATCCTCAATGTGTGCACACTATATACAATGACAAAGTATAGACAAAATTTTAAGGGTTACGAGAGATCATCGGATGTGAAGGGATTTCTAAAAATGCTCAATTGGTAACCCTGTACAAATCAACTATACAGCGCAAGCAAAATGTATGATGTGTGAGAGAAATAATAAAACATCGCAATGTACATGCATCCATAAGAAAAATGAACAATACTAAACACAACAAACTATTGTAAAGTGCGTACATCCGAGGAGCTCGTCACAAAGGTCATGGCACCCCACGCACACGATGGCTACAATAAAAATGACTTCTAAAGTCATCAACTATACACACAACGAAAGAAACACAAGCACAATCTAGACACACACTAAGACTACATATAATAAAAATAAAAACAAGACAGTACGACTCTAAAGAATCATGACCTACTCTTCTGCACCATCTCCGTCATCTTCGTCCTCATGATCATCATCACTCTCCGAATAGGACGGGACACAATCCTCATCATCCTCGTCCACCAAATAGAAAAATGAGATGGGACCTTAAATCGGCAAGAAATGGGGTTATTGGAGCTAGGGTTTTGGGATGGGGAAGAGAGGTTTTTTTTTTTTTTTTTTTTTTTTTTTTAACACTGCTAAAAGTAGTGCGCACAACTTGCAAGCTGTGCACACCACTTTTACTTCTCTAGGGTGCATACGAGCCCCCCTCAAAGTCGTGCACAATTTTGTCTCAATTGTGCACACAACTGTACACGCGACTTGGAATTCCAGTGGGTTGCATTAGAAAAGAAAAAAGTGTGCATGACTTGTAAGTCATGCGTATTTCAGGTAAACTCCTGGCATAGTTGTATGCCCGAATTGCAAGTCGTTGGCACCAACCCAATTCGTGCATACGAATTCACAAGTAGTGCACACAACTTCTCCCAGTTGGCTCCTTAAATTTGCGTGCAAATTCTTCTCAGTCACATGCACGAGCGTGCACTCAACTTGAAACTCCAGCGAGAGCTCCCAAGGCAATTTTCAAAGTCATGTACGCGACTTTATTTCCTCTCACGCAGTCAACTAGCAAACTACATCGTTTGCTCACGCTATGTTCCTCACGAAGTCGTGTATGAGATTTCTCAAGTTGTGCACACGACTTTGCGAAGTGAAAAAAAAAACCTCTCTCTTTCCCAACCCAAAACCCTAGCTCCATTAGCCCCATTTCCTGCCAATTTAGGGTCTCATCTCATTTTTCTATTTGGTGGATGAGGAGGATGAGGATTATGCCCCGTCCTAGCTATTTGGACGGTGATGAGGACACGAAGACGACAGAGATGATGCCGAGGAGTTGGCCATGGTTCTTTAGAGTTGTATTGTCTTGTTTTTAGTTTATTATATGCAGTGTCTTAGTGTGTGCTTAGATTGTTCTCGTGTATCTTTTGTTGTATGTATAGGTGATGACTTTAGAAGTCATTTTTATTGTAGCCGTCGTGTGTGTGGGGTGCCATGACTTCGGATGTATGTACTTTTTATACATATCATAGTTAGTTGTACTTAATATTGTTCATTTTTGTTGTGGATTTATGTATATTGTGATATTTTATTGTTTCTTTGACACATCATACATTTTGTTTATGTTGCATAGTTGATTTTATACAGGGTTGTCAATGGAGCATTTTTATAAATCCCTCACATCCGATGATATCTCCCGTAACCCTTAAAGTTTAATCCATATTTTGTCATTGTATATAGTATGCACATATTGAGGACACTGTGTGATTTGAGTTTGGAGGTATCGTGGGACTTGCATCACCATGGCAAATTTTAGTTTTCATTCCGTACATTGTTAGTACAGATTTGTTTTCTTAGCTTTGTTTCTCATATACTTGTATAGTCTAGAAAAATAGAATAAAAATTTCTTTGAAAATTTTAAAATTTGAAAATTCTTCCATTTCTTTTACATCTTAGTTTTGTTTCCGAGCTTTCAAAATAAAGGTAGCTTAGTTTGTGTAGGATTTTCGAGGATCTTTCTCCATGTTAGGCTTGGACTTAATGTAGTGATTAACATGTGTGTTTTATTTTCATGAAATTAAAGAATACATGCAAATTTAACTATTATAGTTGTTAACCCTATTGTGTAATTTAATGATAAGAAAAGCCTTTTTATTGCTTGTTGGAATTTATTCATGAAATTTATACTTAGAAATCTTTCATCACATGGTTATCTTTGCTTTGCATGAGGTAGATCGGTAATTGTAGTTGGTGAGCTTATAGGTACTAGTGGAGACTAATGATCCGGTGAGCTTTAGTTTTAGAGTCATTCTCGTTTTTCTAAGGGTTACAAACTAATTCAGAGATTTTCTTGAAACCCACACATTTATATAAATCCTTTAGAATCTCATTGCTTTTTCACTTTGGTCAAGGATTAGAAATGCCATCAAAATCGGGCAATTCTCTAGAACCTTTCACATACTTTACTCGAGTCATTGGAAAGCGTGAAGGCAAAGGAAATAATTGGGGTCATCTTTTAATCTTTTGAGAAAAATGGCTATCCACTTTATTTCACTTAGTCCCCCATTTTAGCTGAAATTGAAATTAAAATTTTGTGAAAGTCAAACTCTTATGACCTTACCAATTATCCGAAATCTTCATTTATCCATACTTGTTTGAGTTCCGAGAATTTTACTTGGAGAATGATTGAGTGAATGATAAAGAAGAATGTGAGCTTGAAAAATGAACAAAAGAATGAGTGTCAAGTATTGAGAAAGATGCCAAAGATTTATAGTTGTTTAAGTGAGATACAATAAAATAATTAAAAATAAAAGGAAATAAAAGAGAAAAGAAAAAAAAAACAAAACAAAAATGAGAAGAAAATAAACAAAAGAAAAGAAAAATAAAAGAAAAGAGCGGAAAAGTGGATGAAGCTAAAGATTGTTTATTTGAGAGTTTGTGATTTTTTATGATTGTGATGTTTTTGTATGCAGATTCTAGGAACATTTAAAGTCCCTTTCCCCGTTCTTTTCTTAACCAATCCCAAGCCCAAGCCCAAGCCCTGCTACAACTCAAGCAAAAGACCCACTTGATCCTAGGCCAATTGCAATTTCTTTTAGTAGAGTAGATGGGTGGAAGCTATGGAGTTTTTTTGGTATTTCGAGTCCCTTGGTGCCTTTCATGAGATCCGTCATATTTTTCTTGGACACCTCCGTTTGTTCTTTTGATTTTACGAACCCGTTTATATTTGATTAGTTGGTCGTCTGCAAGGGAGGAAAAAATTTTAAACCAAATTTAGAGTGATTTTATTGATGAGTGCTATGATCCATGGTGAGGTTTGGAGTCAAAGCATTTGTCAAGAATGCAAGTTAGTTATAATTGTTAAGAAGCCGAATATCTTGCAAAGATTAATCATAGCACACACACATTCTAAACATAAATGGAATGAACTATTCTAGCTTGTAACATTTTACGGCATTTCTCATTGGCTAACTACTAATAAGGATTAACTTCTATGCTTTTGTAAATTGTTGCATGTTTGTTCTTCTAATTTCATCTATTTTCATGTACACACATGTTGAACATCTCATTAATCTTGATTCTCCTTTCTACCTTGCCCGTTTATTTTATTGTTTATAATTTTCTTGTTGGAGGACTAGCAAGATGTGAGTTTGGGGGTATTTGATAGGTGTAGAAAAATCACATATGTTACCCTCTTACTCGCCTTTCTAGTATCTAATAAATGGCTAACTCGACTAATGGATGCCTTATTTTTATCATTTCAGGTCCTCCAAGCTTTACACGAAAAGTGTCAATAAATGCTATCAGAAGCGATATACCAAAATGACTTTTTTTCAAGCAACAAATACATGTGCAGTCAAAGTTGTGTGCTCGACTGTGAAGGGAGTGTGCACAAATTTGAGCAGAATTACAATGTGGAAGACAAGAAGTCGTGTGCATGACTTGTAAAGTTGTTTGCATGACTATGGCCTTCAGAAGAGCAAATTTAGAACTTTAAGTGGCATTGGATCTAGTTTTTCATAGATCTTGGAGGCATGACTGTAAATAGGCATCTTAAATTAGGGCAAGGAAATCTCCTTTCATTCTAATTTTAGTTTTTATCATTTGGGGAAAAGAGAAACCCTAGGAGAGGTGCTTCAGTGCCGGAACGATCGCAAAGTTCACCAGAGAAGAAGAAGAAGATGACCACTCCTCTTTTGATCTTGCTGACGATCATGGCAGGCTAATTTCTTTGGTTCCAAGGCTTCGATGAAGCCTTGGCAAGAGTAGATATTAGGGTTTTATTCATTTTATCATTTGTACCTAATGTTTGAGGATATATACTTGATTCTCTGATATATTTTAATATTCATTCTTATTATTATATTGATTTTCATTCATATTCATGTTATATGAGCTTGTTTCCTTATTTTGTTATTACTAGAATTGACCATAGGATAAAGATAATGAGATTTGAGGATTTGCTAGGAAAATCTCTTGTGTTTGACCATAACCAAGTGATTGCCTTATTGAGATGCCTACAATGTCTATCTACGATTGACCAAACAGAAACGGAGACTGCGAGGCATGTAGCCTATGCTTGACCATGGTTAAGTTATTGCTCGCAATCCCTTGAGTTGGACCAAGACCTTGGGATAGTATCTCATTTGTGAGAAATCAATGTTGTTTAGCCATAATTCTTTCATGTGTGCTTTTCGAAACCCTAATTAATACTTTTGCTACTGCGAAATCCCTCTTTATCAAGTTTTATTTACCCTTCGCAATTTACTTTCGTAACATAATTACATTCTAAATCCAATCTCAATTCGTTTAACTAGTTAAGTGTAGGCTCAAATTAGACATTCTCGCTTAATCCCTGTGGATACCATACTCGTAATACGATCCCTTACTACAATCGATTCATATGCTTACGAGTTAACTTGCTCGTGATCTGGGTATATATTTGTGTTAATTTTAGTACCGTAATGAGCATCCTATGTATTTATCCTATATCATATATATATATATATATATATATATATATATATATATATATATATATATATATATCTTATTGGAGTATCTTATGTATCATAGATGAGTCATCCAATATGAGTATCCTTCATATGGCCTAGTGTGCAATTTTGGACCAAACCCATAAACCAAATTGGTACTAATCGGTTTCTAAATGTTCAAACCAATAAGTTCTATTTGCGCATCAAAAGTTTTCCAATTTCTCAACCTGTTTTAAACTTTTGCTATTTTTATTTTTTCCGGAGTCATTTTACTTTTATAAGCTATTCACCCTTTTCAAAACAGATAACAAAAAGAAATGCATCACATTCACTCTAGAAGACTGACTGAACCTTTAGAAATTAGAACCCTAAGTCTCTGCTCCCTAATTCAACGTCTTGGGAGATTTGAGCAAGTAAGGTTGTGAAACACTAAATTTTGGACCGAAAATTCGAGGCCCAATTGTCTGCTTGACTCAAGTTGATTGTATATATATATATATATATAATTTACTTACAATCGGCTCGGTTCGATTGGTTTTGACTTGGGAAGGCCCGGGACCAAAACCAAATCTTTTTGCCAAACCAAACCCAAACCAATACTCGTCCAAACCAGACCAAAACTAGCAGTTTGGTCCGGTTTGGTCTGTTAGGCCCAAAAAATGCATAGCCATACCAATTAGAAAGGTGTTAGGCGCCCAATTGGTCCACTCGTAAGTGGTTTCTACTATGGCCAAAGTATAAAATAAAGAGAGGAAATGAGCGGCACTTCCCCTTGCCCGAAGGCACGTGGATCCTATTAAGCTCTCCACGCTATTCGAATTTTGGTGGCGTAACGACTTAAATCATGGGATAAGGGAAATGCAAAAGGAAAAAAATAGATAATAAGAGGAGAGGAGAGTCGAAGATGGACTCTCGGGCTCTTGTAGCACCGCCGGATCTTCGCATAAGGCTACTCCAGCAGGCTTTCAATTGCAAATGTAATAGGATCCTAAGCATTGCTAAGGTTGGGAGATAGGGAACTTGGAAGTATGAAACTTATGAGAGGGGGATTGGCTAGGGTTCCACCTTGCAAAAATTAGAGTGTTTAAAATGAGGGGGTGGTGTTCTCTATTTATAGAGAAAGGGGTGATTAGTGGCTCCTAATTGGTCTTAGGTCTCTAATGGTGGCTTAAAATTAGGTAATGAGCTCATCTAAGAATTAAGGTGAAAATGGATTCTAATGGTAGATAATAGGGTAGCCACTTAAATGACAAAAGGGTGATTCTAAAGGCTCATGGGGGTTTAAAAGTAATGAGAAAACTCTCCCCAAAGTTTGGGAAAGTCCACAAATCTAAAACCCAACAAGAAAAATTGAGATCTCAGATGTGTAGGTTTTTAACGCATGCGTGCATAATATGCATGCATGCTTTAAAATCAACTGCATAGCTGCGGGTTGGTTACTGGAGAAGATGAAGTGGGCTATGCGTGCATACTAAGCATGCATGCGTTAAATTACTCATGCGTGCATAATATGCATGTAGGGTTGCCAGTGTGTGCATAATATGCCCACATACGTTAAAAACTACCTATGCATGCATAATATGCACTCATGGGTTATTTTTTTTCAAAAAATTAAAACTTGGACTTATGGGCCTGGGAATGGGCTAGGATGGGCTCTAGGGGTTCTGATAGGCTCTAAAAGGTTGTGGGAGGTGCTTTCAAAAGCTCGAAGGTGCGTCCTTCTTGAAGAATGGGTCGATCATGCTTTGGTCAAGATTTGGGTGTCTACAGATGCCCCTCTTTGGCATTCGATCACTGGTGAACGTATGTCAAAGAAAGAGACGACCAAAGAGGCCCAAGGTTCAAATGATTTCGGATCTACTGTATTCAACGCAAATCTCAACCATCATTTGGTGGAAACACAGAGAGTGACGGAGGCCCAATCATTGGGTAGTCATTCGTTCCACCAGATTAGCGGTCCTCAAATGCTTAGCGACCTTACTCGGCATGACCGTGTGATGATACTATTGCCGATTTATGATGTTTGAGTTCTGCCTTGAACTAGCGGCTCTCTGAGTGGGAGGATGATCGGCCCATCTCTTCAATAATTATCATGAAAAGCGAAAATGTGAAGATCCGATGGTCGTGTTCAATCTTATGAGGCATTGATTTTCCCACTTTGACTGACACGGGTGCACCTATTGGAGGTACGATCCGAGATCTTTGATCGTACTTGTCGACCTCGACCTTATTTTAGCACAAATACCCATGCGGAGAGAATATTGATGCCAAACCATGTTTTGGAACATGTGCAAACAAATTACATTTTCTATCATTCTTTTTTTTTTTCTTTTCTCCTGCTTCTTCTTCTTCTTCTTCTTCTTTTTTTTTTTTTTGCATTTTTGCAAGAGCGCCTTGAGAAAGAGTAAGAACGAGTTGTGCCTTTGGAATGCGAGAACCTTTGTCTGAAAGGAGTTTCGAATGAGGTCCTTGGTTCTACTGATGCTCCTTGAAAACACTATAAGGGCCTCCTCGTTGACGGATGAGTGATCGCAATGCTCATGAAGACATACTTTTCCACAAGATCCGTGACTTAAAACGCGAGTTGGGCGGTTAACCTGACCTGCACATCCTTTAAAATAGATCAAATACAAAAGGAAAGGGATATAAACAAAACCCCTAACGATTTTATTTATATATAATGGCTGAGAATGCGGAGCCACTTAAATATGTTTTGTGATGTGGTTTATACATAGTACATAAATGAAAGCAAGAACTTTTTTGTGTTTATTATTATTATTATTTTATATATATAGATATATATTTGATACCTTAACAATGAGAGGAGGTAATTGGCTTCATTTTGAAAATAGCTGAACCCGTTCATTTGTGGTTGGGCATGGAAGGGGTCCACGGTTTACAAAGGTGGGAACATCTATCCCTTTAGATTGAATTGGCTTTCCATCCTTACCTTTGGTCATGCGTTTGACGGTGCAGTATGAGGATCTTCCTAGTTAGGACGCGAATTGAGATAACATAAGCGACCTGACTAGAGATGTGAACAAAACTTGTAACCCAGAGAGTAACCAATTTTCTTTTTCTTCTTTTTTCAACATTCTTACTCACAACACCCAAAATGGATTTTCACTATGCCCGTTATTGCTGTCTTTTTCACCAAGTCCATTTTGCTTTGAGCTTGCAATTTTTTTTTTCTTGAGATGGATTGATGTTATGGATGCTGATTCCGTCATAGCCGACTGGAAAAAGTTTTTTTGTCTCTCAGCTTGGCTTTTGCTGACTCAATGGATGCTATGATTGCTTGTAAACCTTTAAGAGGGCTTCCTCCAAGGACAAAACGTGACCATGGGTTGAAAGGGAATGGGTTAGAAATTTTAAATGTATTCTCAAGTTTAAAAGGGCCCGTTGATTGGGTTGCTGCTATTGGGATACACTTCTTCCTTGGGGAGTCTGTTACGTATGATTCTTTTTTCCTTTTCTATTTTTTTTTTTCTCTTTCCTTTTTTTTCCAAACATCCTCTTTTTGGGATTTTTTTTTTCTGACTTTTTTTAGATTTTGATGATAACTCTCTTCTTTGTTCTTTTGGGGTTTTGTTTTCTTCTCTTTTCCTTGGGAGTGAGTATTTGAAAAAAAATGCTATTGGCTCAAATTGTGTAGCAAAGGGTATGAGTGTTCGGAGATATTTTGGCTAATTAGCTTTGAAATGATGACCTCTTTTAAAGGGTCTTTAAGCAGTCATGCATCTATTTTTATCAGCACTTACCATATTGTGGGGAGCTAGGAATAGAATCGTCGTATGTAGCCAGCGTTGATTGGCTCAGAAAAATGTTCTCCGTCCATTGTAGTGAGACTGGAGCGCGTATCTAAGGAGCACTTCTCTGATGACGTAGGGTCCTTCCCAGTTAGACTTGAATTTCTCTCACGGATCTAGGTGGAGAGAAGGGAAAATTTTCTTGAGTATAATATCACCTACTTTTAGTGCTCGAATGCGTACACTCCTGTTGTAAGTGATCAGTCACATAATTTACCATTTTATCACCCTTAACTTAGTGATGCTAGGCTTTAGTTTGTTACTAATAACTTACTAATGTACGGATACTAAAGATAAATAGTAAAAGAGAGCCTAAGGGTTAATATTTGTCAAAATGAACTCAAAAAGCAATAAGAAAGACGATTGAGCGAAAATGATGTTTTCCGCCTAGTAAAAGTTTAAAAATCAAAAATTTTGATTCTTTAAAAGAGACAAAAAAGGAGAAAAGGTGAAGAATTGTAATCCAGAAAATCGTCAACTATGAGAAAACTATGAAAGACAGAAATTCGTGATTGACGATTTTCTACGAAAGAGAAGAAAAAAGATAGAAAATCATGATTTATGATTTCTCAGAAAAGAAGCTTTCCTACTATTGTTGTTGCTGCTGATCACGTGAGTAAAGATTATCACCGCTATGAATAAAATTAGAAGATCTCTAAAAGTTCAGCTGATCACGGATCTGAGAAGATTGATGAAGATACATTGCGAAGATCTTTGCTGTTGTTATTAAAGAACAATTCAGAAGCGCATCAACCATTGAAAGCAAGGAAGAATAAAATTAGGAATTAGAGTTATATTAGGAATCTTTTATTTTTAGTAGTTTCTTTTATTAGAATTAGAAGTCTTTGTAAACCGACTCTTTATGATGTATAAATAAGAAAGCCTGGTATAGAAAAAAACATCGAAGAATTTCAGTATCAATTGACGCCTGAGGTTGAATTTTCTTTCGATCAAAGTAGTGTAAAATAGTTAGAGTAGATTAAATATCAGAGGTTTCTCAAGAGCAATTGACGTATGCAATTGAGTGCTGAAGATTAGAGTAGATATCTGTAGTTTCTCAGGAGCAATTGATGACTATGGCTGAGGGGTGAAGGATATATTTTACTTTGCTTTTTAATTTAAATTTACAGGTTTGTAAACATCTCCAAGTTTTAATTTGAATTGACGACTCAGGTTAGAATTTACAGATTAGTGTAACGATTTTTTCTTTTCCATCTTAAGTTTTCTAAGGTTTGATTGACGACCAGATTTTAGGAAATTGTTGATTAGATTAAATCTGTATTAAGGAATTTTAGTTTTTAATTGACGCCAAAATTCTAGAAGACTGCAATACAATGTAATAGTACTATTTATTTTTATAAATATCTGATAACCAAAGATTGGGATTGACAACCTCAATCTGAAGGGGATTATGATTTATTTTCTGTACTTTAGATTAAAAAACCATTCTTTTATTCATATTTCTCAAGTAGTTTAGAACCTTAAAAGATAAATATAACTTTAAAATAGAAATATATGTATAAGATAAACTTCTTCGTAGGAACGATCCTATACTAGCTCTATAATTTTCATTGTGCGCTTGCAATAGGTTAAGACTTAATTAGATACACACATAAGTAGCGATCAAGTTTTTAGCTGCGTTGCCGGGGAAGTCTTTATCTTTTTTTATATATATATTTCCGTTTTAAAATTAAATATTTATCTTTCTCTTTTATATATTTATTTATATTTTTAACTTTCTTTGATCTCTTCTTAATCTCTCACAGGTTTATTCGGAGGAATAATTTAAAAGTTTTCAACTTCTGTTGGCCACAGAATTTAGAAGCTCATATTTATTTCTCTTCCTGCTTTCTAGAATAAAAATTAGATAAAATTAAAATTCAAATAGATATTTATAATAATTGCTTTTAGCCACCCTGTTGCGATCTCAGTATGGCAGGAAGGAACAAATTTATGGCTAAAATCATGAGAGAATATTATGCATTGACACCTTTTACACCTTCCCCGTGCATCCAAATATACCCTGAAGCTGGTACTAGGACTTTTGAAATTACACCCAATATACTTCAAACACTTTCCACTTTCATGGGCTAGTGGACGAAGATCCCTATCTGTATTTAAATAGATTCGTAAGAATATGCACTGTCATTAGAATTAAAAACTTGATAGAAGAATCTATTCGATTGAGGCTATTCGCATATTCCCTTAAAAATGAGGGAAAGCAGTGGATAAACTCTTTGCCCCATAATTCGATCCCTAATTGGAAAGGATTGGAATGCATGTTCCTTAAGAAATTCTTTCCAATAAGAAGAACAAATAAAATCCGGCATTTGATTATAACGTTTTTACAATATCCGGATGAATCTCTTTAAGAGTGTTGGAACTGTCTCAAGGATCTTCTGCACAAGTATCCTTACCATGGGATCACGTGTTGGCAACTGGTGCATACCTTTTATGAAGGTCTTCACGATGCAATGATTGATGTGGCTAGTGGTGGTAGGTTTCAAAATTTGATAACAGAAGAAGCATGGAACTCTTTGAGACCTTTAGCGAGGAACTGGTGCAAAATCACGCATCGGGTGAGATTGATTCGGAGACTTTAACAAGTGTACTTCCTAAGCAAGAAAGATTATGTAAACTAAAGTCAATGATGAAAGGTTTTCTGGGACTGAAATTTTGGAAAACAAAAATTCAATCTCTGGTGGGTACAAAATAACACCCGATATCTGAACAAGGAGAAGCTTGTGGTCCTAATCATGGCCCAACTCACTTAGTCTCCCAATCTCCAACTGTTCCTCATTACACCACAAGAGCCCAATACCACATTGCTGATGAAGATACCTTGTTGCAAATAGCAGACAACTGGGTGCAACATAGCCACATCCAGACCAAGTTACTCAATCACCTGCGACAGTCTATTGAAAGGTTGGAAATTCAAATTGTGCAACTAACCTTCTTGAGAGGAGAGAGTAACGTATTACCTTCACATGCAGTTGGTATGTCTAGAGGATGTATATCTATAGGAGGTACATCAACTCCCTCTGTTTTTAATTAATTTCCTTTAGAACCCGCCGAGCTATCGACTCACCCGTAGCAAAATTTTGTATATATATCAATACTATTATTATTTTTCTTTCTTTTCGAAGTATTTCATACGATTTAAAATGTGTAAAACACACCCAATCGTATGGATATCTCTCTTTATGTTTATAATCGTGCTTGAACGTATGGACTTACGAGTAATCGCGATTAAGAATGCTGAATCGTAGCAAGTACGATTTAATAGGTGAAGAGTTTTTTTCAAATGGTTCATTGTTTAGCTAGAATTGTAAACGACAATTCTAGGTAAAAGGCAATTCCAGTGGTATGTCTTATCAGTTACATTGGAATTCGGACCCATTAAATTCATAAGGGAAACAAACAAGCTTCGCATTCAAGACTACCACTTCCTAACTACCCTAGCCTAAAAACCTGCACATCGACATTTACTTCGAAGTGACGGTTCAAAGCCGAGCCACTTCCCTATAAATCCATACCCATCTATAGACTAAAACCCGTTCATAACCTTTCTTCTTCCTTCGTCCTTAACCCTACACCCCATGACGAAAGAGTATAACTAGAGTGATTTTAGTAAGCAACTTGATAGAATCCCGAAATATACAAGGCTGAGCTTCTGGCTGCATAATAGAAAGTAGTAGATCTGAAGCGCCAACGACTTACTCAAGATGTTGAATCGTCCACTAAAATTACCCTTGACCCTAAACCTAACCCAAATCCGAAACTATATACCAAGAACCCATCTTCCCCCACTTCCTAACCTGTACACCATCACAACCCACCCCGATTGCAAACTCCCATATGATGATGGTGGGTTGAGTCGTTCCTCGCCACCCTTCTCCGTTGCTTATCTTCTCCCTTCGCTTGTGCTACATTCCCTTCACATAGTTTTCACAAGAGAGCAGTATAGGCAAAAGATGAATAAGAGAGGCGATCACTCCCCCCTCTTCAAAGGATTTCCACAGTGGCTTGCATTTCTTCCCAAAAAGAGAAATGTGATGTGCATTGCTCGGCGGGACTTCATACTCGGCCATGTTATTGGTGCAAGGGAAATTAAGCTTGATGGAGAATAGAATGTGGGACCCTTTCGGAGAAATTAGAACAATGACAACTTCTTGACCCTTAGAGTTTGATGCCCCATCAAAGTACATTACCCAAAACTCCTCTGCTTATTCCGTGTCATCCTCTGTCATGAACAAAATGCCTTCACCATAGAACTCGGTTCTCATGGGTTCATAATCGGGTAAGGGATATTTAGCAAGATGATCAGCAAGTATTTTCCCCTTGATCGACTTTTGGGTGACATATGTGATATCAAATTTAGATAAAAGAAGCTGCCAATGTGCGGTCCGTCCTGTGAGAGCTAACTTTTCAAATAAGTATTTCAAGGGATCCATTCGTGCGATAAGGGGAACTGCCTGGGATAGTAGGTAATGACGAATCCTCTGTGTCGCCCAAATGAGAGCCAGACATGCTTTCTCTAGATGAGAATAACTTGTTTCATAATCAGTGAATTTCTTGCTCAATTAGTAAATGATATGCTCTTTTCTCCCGATTTCATCATGTTGCCCTAGGACACATCCCATTGAAAATTTCATTGTAGAGATGCACATCAGGAGTGGTCTCCCAGAGATTGGTGGTATCAAAATTGGAGGGTTATAAAGATAACTCTTGATTTTATCAAATGCTGCTTGACACTCATCATTTCATCTAACGATCGAATCTTTTCTCAGTAACTTAAATAGTGTCGTCATTGCATCACGTAATTGAATAGTGCCATCATTGCCCTTTGATATGTTTCTCCAACATTTTTTAATCTGAAAGGCATGACCCAATAACAGAAGGTTCCCCAGGGTGTGATGAAAGTTATCTTTTCTCCATCCTCCTCTGCCATTCTTATCTAATTATATCCGGAAAAATAGTCCATAAATGAAAGTATCCCATGCCTGACAGTGTTATTGACCAAGATGTCGATGTGTGGTAAGAAAAAGTCGTTCTTCGAGCTCGCCTTATTGAGATTTCTAAAATCAATACACATGCAAACCTTTCCGTCTTTCTTTGGTACCGACACGATGTTGACCAACCACCCTGGGTATTTAGAGACCATGAGAAAACCTGTGTTGTACTGCTTGATGACTTCATCCTTTACCTTCGACTTCCATTCGGGCTTGAGACGTCTGAACTTCTTCTTGATAGGCTTCACATCAGGGTACAGTGGCAACTCATGCTCGACCAAATCAATACCCAGACCTAGCATATCCTCATATGACCATACAAAAATATTTTGGTATGACCGAAGGAAATCAAACATGCCTTGTCTTTCCTCAGGAGACAATGACGTTCTGATCTTTGTAATTTTAGGATCCTCCTTTGTTCCCAAATTGACATCCTCAGTCTCGTTGACGATTGGGGTAGGGCCATTCTCAAAATCAACATATTGCTCATGGAGCTTACTAAGGAGCTCTTCAATTGAGACCTCCTCATTCAGATCCGTGACTCCTACTTCTTCTTATATTTCTACTGGAAAGGGGTCAATTTCACGTTCGATTTGCTCTTCGTTTAAGGCACTGTGAATTTTTCTTTTCGAAATTTTAAAAGATAATATTTTTTTATTGTTTTGTATTTTTTCAATTTTTTTATGTTTTTTCTTCTCTACTGAGACGAGCCCTTGGTAAGGAGGGTCTTTAAACATGCACGACGTCACTTGCCAAGGGCTATCCTCCTTCTTTACAGGTTGTTTTTTGGGAAGCCAATGCCGAACTTCAGGCCACTCGAAGCTTCCAAAGTGATAGGTACCGATGCCTAATTCCTTAGCTATGGTGTAGTGCCCCTACTTGGTTCTGTGGGGGACGTGGATTGAGCTGGCTCTCTAGGGCATGCATCCAACATGTTTATGACAGGCTCCTCTTGAACCTGGTCTTCAGCTACTAAACTAGGCTCTGGGTGGGTTAGGATGGGTGGTTGGGTCGGAAAGGATACCTCCTTGAAGAGTGATAAGGAGGTGAGGTCTATTTCTTCCTCCGTATGGACAATTTGAGGGTTGACCATGTGGGTGCTGGCTTTTTTATGCTAGGTGAGTTGCGTCGCCCCATTCTGATCGATTTTTATGACTCCAGCACTTACAAAGGTGTTTTTGATGTGCAGCCGTGGACGGAGTTCATCTTCTTCAAGGTCTATCCCCCTGGCTCTGGCTACGGTGGTAGTTCGAGCTTTTTCCTTGGCTTCTTGGATTTCCCCATCGGTAGGCTTTTATCCTATTCCAAACTTTACCCGTTGCCCCCTCTTGCTCTGACTAGATCCCTTCTGCCTTGCAAGCGGGGGCCCAATCCCTTTCCTCTTTGATAGCCCCATTTATGGAGCATTGCAATGGCTATCGTCATCCCCCCGACGCTTCTCAAAGTGACTTTTCTAAGAGGTTCTGGTTCCACGGCTGCCACGTCATACTTTAAGCTGTGAAGATCCATGTCCTCAGCTGTGTGGCACATCGAGAACTTTGAGGTTCTCAATATTGTGCAGGCTCTTTCTCCTTCTTCCTGCCCCTCGCCCAAGATGGCTATGGCCTTTTTATCAAATATGAATTTGAGCTTTTGATGGAGGGTAAAAGGTACTGCTCCAATTTCATGCAGCTACAGCTGCCCAGTAACAAATTGAATGTGGACTTGATATCCATGACCTGGAAGGGGATAGAGAAGGTCATGGTCCGATGGCGAGATCAAGATCAACTTCTCCTATGACCTCCCTCCTGATATTGTCAAATCCTCTGAAGCTTGTCTTGGCTGGCCTGAAAGTGGACGGGTCGACCCTTATCCTGGTGGCGATTCTTAATGGGCATACATTCAGCGCTGACCCATTATCTATTAGCACTGATGGGACCACCAGATTCTCGATTTCTGCCGTGATGTTGAGGGACTTGGAATGGTTGGGCCCTTCGAGGGGGAGGTCGACATCTGAGAATGAGATGGCATACGCGAAATTACCTTTCACCCTAAACTAGTCACCAAGATCACTGAAATTCAGACTATCAACGAACCCACCTCTAAACTAACTCAACCCATCACCAAACTCATCGCAAAGCTCAATGCACTTATCTCTGAACCAACTCAACCTACCCTTGAATTCGATAACCTACCAACAAACGAATCAATCCCCATACCTCCTGAACAAACGCCCAAATCAATGACGCCAACTATCCCCGAACAGGCTCATGTGCTAATCCTAGAAGTAATTTTCGAACCAATCAATCGGTATTATACAACACCATTCAAACTTAAATCGATCACAAAACTAAACTCTAAACCCAAGCCCATAATCCAATGTACCCCCAAAATCACTAGCCCTCTCGCTTCCAAATCAACTATGAAACAAACCCCCGAAATCGAACACATTGTCAAACATTTCACCCCACCAACCTCGAAACCAGCTCTCGAACCAAAACCCATTTCAAAACCTAAACTCAACACTACCAAACTCGTAACCTCACCAAATTCAAAACAAAATTTCGAACCCGAATCTGCTACCAAACACACCTTCGAACCATCCATTTCACTCACTACAGAGTCAACCACTGAATCGATCTCAGAGCCAACTCACAAATCAATCTCTACACCTGCCTTAAAACCTGAACTCACCATCGAACTTATCATCCCCTCAACTCCGAAACAAGGACCCACTATCGAACTTACCGTTCCACAATATACGAAACTGAACCCCAAACTCAAACCCATTATAACAACTAAACCTACTATCAAAACTAAATCTATTATAAAACCTAAACTTATCATCAAACCTAAACCTACTATCAAAACTAAACCTATTATTGAATCTAAACCTATTATCGAATTTAAACCTATCCTCGAACACAAACCTATCACCGAACCTAAACCCATGATCAAACTTGAACCTGTCATTGGATATGAAACCAAACCAATCATTGAACTTAAACCAATCGTCGAACTTAGACCCGAACCTATCATCGACCTTACACCCATCCACAAGCTCGAACCCACCATCAAAGGTGAACCTGCCATCAAACCCGAACCCATTGTCAAACCTGAACCTGTCGTCAAACTCGAGTCTGATATCGAACACTAACCAGTCACTAAAACCAAACCTATTCTTACAACGCCAACTCAACTCACCTTTGAGCCAACCACCGAACCTATCGAGGAGCCGATCATCGCTCCTACTTTCAAAATCAAAATAGACTTAAATCCTACGACCCTGATCAACATCCAAATCGCCATATCGCAGAATTCTCACATCCCATCACAACACAAAATCGACATCATAACTAAGACCGATTCTAACCACCGGATTTAGAATTTCATAGACCTCATAATCAAAACTTTCACAGAACACCAATTGACAACAAAACCGCTACGTCGAACAGCCGACACTAGACCTCCTCCGAAAATTACAAAAAAAACTTTAAAACAACCTCACGATAAACCCAAAGTGCAAATCGAATAAAACAAGCATAATCAAACAAAATCAAACCACCCCACACGAAATAAAGTTCCACCTTAGCCTATGTCCTTATGTCTCCTCCTCCTACTCTACCTCTGCCTTATCCTCTCATTACCTTTACAACACCACGTTCCCTCTCAACGCATCCTGCTCTAACTTCACTCACGAATAACTTTCCAACAATCCATAAATAATTCTGGAAAACTCTCTAACAACTTTACGCTCCAACTCTATGAGAGGTCTCCATCCATTAAAAAATTGAAGAAGGCCCCTCCCGACAAGGAGGCCCCGACCATAAAAGATTCATCAAAAGAAGAAGTTAAAAGATGTCACACCTATTTCGACAAATAACACATCATCGAAACTACGAACACAAACATGACCTCTCTCTCTCACCCCAGATTGACCAAATCGAGAGGGATCGAGGACCCTGAAACAAACTATCCAACTGTCAGTTTGCCCATCCGACCTCCTAAGTTAAACTCTGCTTAAGGAACTGATGTTGTACCATAACACAAAAATACAAAAAAAATTCAAAAAATATATACAAAATAAATAAATAAATATATATATATATCATCTGTCCAACAATATCTCTCACTTATAACTTTTACCTGACCGAGAACTCAAAGTCGGGGAGCTAGTGCTAAGGAAAAAGTGTCTATACAACTACCTCGCCCAGAGGAAATCAAATTCATATGGGAAGTACTTATATTATCTCAACAACATACCCAGGAAATAGCTACAAGGGAAAGACTTCCTATCCCTTGGAATCACGACTCAACGATCATCATATCTCGTAGCCTAAACAGGCATACTTATATACTTATCATCCTCGTAATCATCACAAGGCATTCGCCAGTCGTAAGTCATTATTTTCGAAATCATTTTGGGTATCATCTGACTCATTGACCATCCTCCTATTCGGGCAAGTTGATCGAAAGGACTAGTGGATCATAAAATTCTCTTTCTGAAATATAGAAAACTCTGGATTCTCATACACCCTCTTCAATCATTATAGTCAATGTTAGATCACAAAAAAAAAAAATATAAGGTTCCATCAACCCTCACAATTCTTGCGTTAGCAGGTTGCTTTAATATATATATATAGAAAAGAAGTACAACCGAGTGAAAGAAATACGACGAATGAACAGCCAATGAATTCAGGGAAGCATAAGCAAATTATGAGGGCATTCCTGGTACTTTCATTAGGAGAGCGTAAGCAAACCGCGAGGACCTCCCTGATATCTTCACACTACTAGATATCATCGTACAGTGGCGGGAGGAGGACAAAACTTCTGCTAACCATAGAATCTGATAATTTGATGGAATTGGACCATGACGAAGAGCTTAATTATGGTACTGCATTATCCATCCGAGAAGAAAAAGTTGACTACTATTTTAAAATTTGGTTGAATAAGAAGCTACCCTCATATCAACGGACCTTATCTCTTCTTCACCCCTTTATTTCTCTTTTGGACGATGAGTCAAATGAATTTCAAAATCTCTTTTAGAATAAAACTGAAAACTCTCGAATGACAAGTAATGTAACTACCCATTACCTACCATTCACCTCAATTTGGTTAAAAGTTACGATACATGATGGTCGTTTCGTACTTATAAAATCGAGACCGGCATGTGGCCGAAATAATCGAGCTACCTCCCAACATAAAATCATCACAAATACACTCCAGGACATCTGTGAGGTAGATAAACATCTCACTGTCACTTGACACTGGGGCATTTATTTTTAAAGATTGCTAGCACCTTGGTAGCGATACTCAGGTCACAAGACCGATACCCCAAACATGGACATTTTTTTTTCAATTTTCAATTTAGTTTTTGCTTTTCTACCTCAAATACCCCAAACTGGGGTATTTAAATTTATTTTTTCAGTTTAGTTTTTACTTTTTTGCCATGGGACCTCCAAACAAACACATAAAATAGAACAATAGGGATACACCCAAAAAAAAAACTCCATACTCTGCCATTACCCATTCCCCCTCCAACGTAACCTAAGAAACACACTACAATAAACATAATCAAACATTAATGAAACAAACACAATAAATAAAACACCTCTTTATTTATATAATAGAATTTTATAAGTATCACCGGAGGCATACCTCCTGAATATACAACCCAAAATGAAAACTTAGGGCCTAACCTACAACCCATAACTAAAACACTGAACCCAAAACAGACACAAAGCCTGAGAGCGGAGCATTCAATCAAAAGCAACAGAAGGCGAGATGAAGGATTGGTTGGGGAACACCCCTTTCCATCCATTTGGAGGACTTCCCTTCTGCCATCTTCACCTTCTAATAATAATGAAGGATGTACAAAACGCTCTCTTCCCAATACTGCCCATTCTCAAAATTTACGTCACTATTAGAAGCCCCTTTAGGCTGAAGATCACGCGAAACCCTGAAAAATGGAAGAAAAAACATCACAATCCGATGGTTGGATCACAAGATATCACCAAAACACGAAAATTAGTGTAAAACAGGAATGAATAAACAAAATAAAATAAACTCGGATATATATAGAAACCCATCTTATTTAAGTGCCCGAAATGGAACACGCAATTCAATTGAGTGTATGGACAAAAGCGTATAACCACAATCATGTGCTCCCCAGATGGCGCACAATTGAACTTCTGCCCGTACACAAGTCCCGACAAATCACTGGCACGCAACTAACCCCACGCACAATGAAATCATGCGGCCATTTTACTTTGCAGAATCCGAAAGGACACCCGCACAGTGACCTGGCAACGCTCCGATTGCGCATACTGACTCTAGCATATAATTGGATTACACGTTGGTACTCATACGTGGAATTCGAATCGACACCCGAACACCTCCGCTCTGCCAACCCTGTGAATCTTCGATTGCGCGCTATTCACAGAGCGCATAATGACATTGCACGCACATACACACTAACACGCAATAAGCTCTCTAATCCCATAATCATGCACCCGATACCCTATGCGCAATACTCAGCTACGACCACATTTCAAACAGAATGCACACCCTCACACCCCTTTATCCCATCTCGATTAGAATCCCTCTTTCTCCTCTATCTCATCGCGTGGCCTCATAGGCCGTTTAGAGAGCCATTGACCAATTTAAGTCAACATCCAAACACATTAGTATAAGTCAGCTATGTCCCACTGCGGTGCTAAAACTTCACCACGCGACCTAAGGAAGGCTCGACCAATGTCCCATCATAAAGAGTTAAGACTGAGCCTCCCGAAAATCCTATTATATCACCAAGACCAAAGTCAAATCTCATAACAATCCTGACACTATTCAAATTGACTACAACCCATTACATAAGCAAGATTTGTCAAAGAAAGAGACACCATAATTGCCCTTTCATGACATTGAGACAACTAAGGAATCACCAACCGTGCACATGTCCTGTCGCGATGCAACTACAACTTGATCCCATCACAAACCTGTCTCATCTCGACATTACTACCCAAGATGCTCGGACACATCCCATCACGATACACAATCAAGAAGGGAAGGCTCAGTCAATGTCCCATCGCAGAGAACCGAACCTTTCAAACCCCATTGCAAATCACACCTCCTCGAAATCCCATCGCATAACTTTGCATAACCAACAAAGGGAAAAGATCGATCATGTCTCATCGCGAAACCAGAGAGCCCACTTCCCAAATCCCTTGTCATGCAATAATCATCAGACTCCATCGCAATCGAAACACACGCTCGCTAGCAGTAGAGGAGGATAGACCCTCCACCTTCCCATCGCGCGATAACCAGCGAACCCCCTACCATTACAAAAATCAAGAGAAGAGAGGAAGCTCTCCGACATTCCATCGCACCCATACCACATTCCGGCGTGAACATCTCATCAGAGTCTCCCTCAAGTCTCATCACACTTACAATCGACGGGACTCACTGTAACACATAACCATAAGGAGAGGACCGCCATGTCATATCTCGAACCTCACCTCCCCAAGACAACCTACCACTTGGCGACCCTCAGGTCCCGCTGCAGCAGAGTAAAGAGAGGAAACCCTCTTATGTCCCATTGTGATGTCACTATGACAACCAGTGAGTCCTATCGCATACAAAATCCCCAGGAGACAACAATTCAGGTAAGTATCACCCCCCTTTTATACTTGATATTTCTATAAAATATAATTAGTTAATATTAAGTCAAATGTTTTTAAAATCCGTCTCTCTCTATCCATGAATCATTGTAGTCCTCCCATAAAAGACAATCATCAGTATTCACGAGAAGGATAGATGAAGCATCCGACATACCAAGTGTCATCTTGACAACCACGCAAACGGTTGGTGATGAGTAGTGAAGTATGATAATATTTTACCTCTAAAGACCTACATTTAGCCACCCGATGAAAGCTATTTAATATGTTTTATATAGTTTTAGTGATTTACAGGTCTGGAGATGTGTTGAGCATAAAATAACCCAAGAGTTCAAAATATAATATCTAATTCGTGCAACTTTGGATCATTCAAAACTTATCCCGACTTGAAGCTTAATTTTAACCTTTAAAACATCAGATTCATGAAATGGTTAAAACACTAAAGTTATAGAACTCATCGTCTTTTTTCCAACGCCGTTAGAATCGCTGTAATCCAACTTCAGAATAAAAAGTTATGACCAAAATACTGAGGCTGTATCTGTTGAAGAGTTAGACCGAGTTTCACGAAAATCTGGGAAGCTCGATCGATCGACCTAAACCCTCAATCAGTCGACTTTGGACCGAATCTTTATATTTTTAAAGCTCAAAATTGGGGGGAAAATTAGAATTAGGGTTAGGATGTCTCTCCCTTTGGGGGGCCTTTTATTTTCCTTAGCATTTTTAGTTTCTTTCAATTTTTTTCTTTTATTTTCAAGCATTGTTCTTTCCATTTCCTAATGTTAGATCTTAGATTAGTTTAATTTCTGCATTCAAGAAAGGATTATACGCGTTGGATTAAAGCTTTCGTAGATTTTTATGGATAATTCTTTATGGTATTTTAATGTCATTTTCAATTTATGTCTTTATTTTATTATTTATTTAAATCATGTGCGGCTAGTTTTATTGAGGATGGGAATCTAATGAACCTCATCCGAGGTATTCATTCGTAATAATACAAATCTATAGGTTGAGATGTGAGATTATTTTAATGACCCTGATGTTATTATAGATATGGATATAATCCGATTGCAATTTGAGATCTAGGAGCTAATCATGTCCTATAATTTCAGATATGTAATTGTGATTCTAATCTAATTACTGCCTTCTATGGGTTAAGTTCTACCACTATCTGAGGTGTGAGCGTTAATCGTACACTCATGGAATGTTAATCATACATCTCTGTGATCTTAGATCGATAGTGTAGACTTTACCCCAGGAGTAAGTTCCAATTACCATCCGAAGTGTGAGTGTTAATCATACACTCATGGAATGTTAATCATACATCTCCTTGATCTTAGATCGGTAGTATGGAATTTACCTAGAGATTAGGTTCTGAATACTATCTGAGGTGTGAGTGTTAATCATACACTCATGAGATGTTAATCATACATCTCCGTGATCTCAAATCTGTAATTTAAATCTCATGTGTGTTTGGGTCCCGTCCTTGCACATAGACATCTTTTGTTAATCTCATATTTTAATCACAGATTTGTATTGCATGAATGATAAACCTACAATGGGAGGATTTAGTATCCCAGTCCTTATCTTTTATTATATGTTTAAATTTCAATTTATTGTTTAGTGTTTATCTCATCTATCAAACTCTCAGAATCTTTAAACTAGTTAAATACTGTGCTAGATCTGTGATAATTTCTTTATTAATTACTGTTTCCTCTTTTAAATTTTCTAACAAATCCTCGTGGAAACGATCTCGTACTCTGCACCTACTGATTACATCATGATTCATGCACTTGTGAGTAAAACACAACTTAATTTTCACAAGAGTTGGGTCTACAAATCCCGTACCGGTGGATTTGCCCAGTGATATCTTGGAAGCCACGCTTTCTGAAGATTTACAATCGAATTGATCTTAAGTTAAATTCCCAAATTTTTAAAAAAAGAATATATATATAATAAAACAAAAATAAATAAACTCTACCTATCAAACTTTCACCTCTCACCACCCAATCCATTCTTTCCCCTGAGAAACCGAACACTAAATATATATTCAACTCTGAGAAATCATAAATGTCCACTGGAAAGGGACGTTTGACGTGTATTGGTGTGAGCAATGACGCGGTCGGTCTAACATGACTTGATAAAGCCTTCGCCATTACATGATATTACATCTTATTATCAGTCTCTGGACCTTCGTATGACGCCCCTAGTACCTCGATTGTGTTTTATATCCCTCTGTTTGATTGCCCCTTGCACCTATAGATTAGGATATCGACTCTTCTATCGTTTGATTGTCCTTTGTTGTAAGCCGCGATATGCGGTGGGATGCCCCTTGCACCCCACGGATTAGGTTGTGCCAATTTTTCCCCATTGACTGCTTCTAGCGGCAGGTCGCGATATGCAACGGGATGTCACTCGCATCCACGGTATGGAATACGTCTTTCGACAACTACCACTGGGCCCCAGAATGCTCCATTTTAGCTTGCACTGATAGATAGGAAAGCCAAACATCTCATGTCAGCATCCCCGGTTCACATTTATGATTTCTCAAGAAAAACGAGAAGGCACTTCGGATGAGGGGTGTCTATTTCTTCGACGCATTCTTATTCCACAAGAATGCGGCGAAGAGGGGATTATGTAAACCCCCCCCTCATTTTGCCCTCTCGGAGTATACAAACATGCTCGATCAACCTTTGACCTTGCCCATGATCTCCGAAAAAGGACTAATTTTTTTCGAAGACTTTAAAACCCTATACGGGGACCATGCACTAAAATAATAGTACATGGTCGAGACCTAGGCTGAAACGATAACTCTGTGGCTTGAACTCAGTTCAAACCCAGAAAAGACTCAAATTATGCGCCTTGTCCGGAGCGCGTAACTCGATTGCACGCCCAATGGCTGGCGCGCAATTAGTCCCTCTTGGATTAGGATTTCACTTCCTGAGGACCGTTTTAGACCTTGATTATGCGCTCCTCCGGGCACGCGTAATCAAATTGCACGCTTTGTACCCAGCACACAATTATTCTGTTTTGGACTAGCCTTGTACCCTTTTAGAAACCGCCTAAGACATGATTGTACGCCATATCTAGAGCGTGCAATCGAATTATGCGTCTCAGCACAAGTGTATAATTAGTTCCTAAGCGAACCCAGTCTCTAACTCCCTAGGCTGCCTGAAATTCCCTATTAAGCGCATGTATTCAGACACTTAATTAATTAAACACACTAATCAGGGTGCACAATTAGTCTAATTAGACTAGGACTGGGATACCCCGGCTGAGCCAGTCAGCCGGTCACTCACTGAGTCAGTCACCGACTCAAAGTGATTGAGCGTATGAAACAAGAATCATAATTCAATTAAGTGCACCAGACAAGGTGCGTAATTGAAATTCACCGACCAATTGAGTGCACCCCATAGGGCACAATTGGCCAAATACCTATAAATAGGACCCACCACCTCCTCCCAAAAATACATCACAACACAGTCAGCAATCGAATTTTCGAGTTCTTGCTTCCAAACCTAGGAATTTGAGATCTCTCTCTCTGCTGCCCTGGCCTCAGGTGTACTTTCTTTCTAGTTCTTAATTTTCTTAGTTCTAGTTCTTAGCTCTTAGTTTTAGATCATAGGTTCTAGACTTTAGGATCTTAAGTTTTTAGTTCTAGATCTTAGATTTGAAATCTTTATAGTCCTTAACTTTTACCTTTTTTCTGGCTCTAGTTCTTAGTTTTTAGAACCAGTTCTTATTTTTTAATTTGATTTTTATTTATTTGGTTCTAGTTCTTCATTTCTAGAACTAGTTCTTAGGTCTTTAATCCCTAAATTCTAACTTTAATTTTCTAGTTTGGCGTTCTAAACCCTTAGTTTTAGGCTTTAGATCTTGAGTCATAGATTTTTAGACTCAAACTCCTAGTTTTAATCTTTGATTTTAGATTTTAAAATCAGTCATTAGTTTTAGTTTTTTTTTTTTTAAACTATAGTTTTAAACTTTTCAGTCTTTTCCCTAATTCTTAATTTCGAATTCAAGCTGTTAATATTCAGTTTTAATTCATAATCCTTAAAAATTTCAGTCTTCAATCTACAAATTCTTAATTTCAGAATAAAAATCGGTCTTTCAATCCATATTATTACTAAAATAATCCCTAGCCACCCGATGAGGGTACTCGGGAACTACGCCGATCCTCCTTAGCATAATGGGCCAAAAACTACATTTTTTTAATTAAGTCGACTTCTAATAGGATTAAAATATTAAAATTAATTAGACCCCTAGTAGGATTATGAGACTTAATTAATTCCTAGTAAGATTAAGATATTTAAATCAATTAGATTTTTAGTAGAATTAGGAGACCTTTTTTAAAATTAGACTCTTAGTAGAATTATGAGACCTTTTAAAACCAGACTCCTAGTAGGATTAGGAGACCAAGTTAATTAAAATTTCAACAGAAATAGGCAAACCAAATTAGCCAAACCCCAAGGCAACACACAGTTGCTAACGTTAGCAGGCTGATGATTCAGTAAAGGAGTTCAACCTGTAAGCCCCCGCTCATCTTCAAGCGTGATCAATGACGTGTTGCTGCGTCGATAAATATCTACATCTGGTGATCGCATTACCCAGGTACTTTTAATTTAATATTCACCTATGTAATTTTAGTAATTTAATATTTTCGAATTTATTAATCCATCACCGCCTTTGCCAGAGTCCACTTAGACCGAATTGGGCCACTCTTTCAGGGGACCGAAAGAGACCCAGAAAAAGTGTGTACCAACAACGAGATCCACCTACAATGCACCTGAGTAGTATAGGGTGGATTGGTGTGTATCCATTGAGTTGCGTGTTGTTTAGCAAGTTAACCCTCGTGACATTTACTCTTTTAAGGTGATTTTATCGATGGAGCAGATGCCAATTATCCTGATCCCACGGACATTAATTTTGTTGATCCCGTGGACGTTGAGCACCAGGAGCCTTGGGAGGGTGACACTGTAAGACATTAGGAGGACTTCATTGCTAACTATGATCCTTATGCAAATTACTGATGGTATTGTTTTAGCACTGAGATTAGGATTTGTAGTTAGCCAGTTTATTCTTTTGTTTCATACATGGATTGTATATTTATAGTCTCATATCTTTTATTTATAATTGATCTTTATTTCCCCATCGACTAGTAAACATTAGATGGATTTTATCACATTTTATTTAATTTCTTTGGTCGCCCTAATATTTTATTCATTTATTATTGGAAAAGAGAGAAAAAAGTAGGAAGAGAGTAATGGTGGGCATTTTAATCATGAGTACCTTTAACTTCACCCATTGAATCTTTGAGTTCACACACTGAAACCTATTGACTGTTTTGAATTGGACGACGATGGAGATCGTTTTTTGTCCCAATCTATTAACCAACGTATCTTGTGAGCATGGGAGTAAACGGATTTTTTTTATTATTTCATGTAGTACACATCCCAAAAGAGTGAGGTTTGAGCGTGATGACTTCAACGTGATGTTATGGTTACTTTTCCGTGATGTCTCATTAGAAATAAAAAAATTGACTGTCTGATGATAAGCCCGTGATCTCAAGATCCGTGGTTTTAAAATTTGAGACGAAAAATGATCTCCATTATCTAATTCAAAGTAGACAATGGGTTTTTAGCATGGCTGATCACCTCAAAAATTCCGTGAGTGAATATAAAGGTACCCTTTAATCATTTGGCGATGGCTTGGCTCCAACCTCCAGCCTCCAGCCTTCCCTATAGAGCTACTTTTACAAAAGGTGGAAATTAAAGTCCTATAGTGCAAGGTTCTGATGTATAAATATTGATAGTTGCTACTCTTTTGAATCTATAAAAGAAAAAAATCCTAGAATATTGCTCAAGGTGGCTTGAACATATTCGTCGAAAGCATGAAGTAGACCCTATATGAAGGGTTGAGACCTATAAGCACAAGGAAGTAGGATAAGAGGAAGTCTAGTGAAAATGTAGAGAAAAGCCGTGAGACGGAATATGAACGATGATGAAGTTACATCGAGCTTAGCACTAATAAGAAACGAGGGGAGAAATAGAACTTGAAAAGCTTGTAGACACCCCATTTTTGACCCCTCAGAGTACACTAAACTGTTCGATCAACTACTGACCTTACCTTGATTTTTGGAAAAGCCAACAATTTTCAAGAATCTCGAAACCCTTTATTTATGGGAATTATATGTGAAAAATCAGTGTATAATTGATTATATGTTGGACTCCCAGCTTATAATTGGGCCCGACTTGGCCCGGGAAGAGTTTCTGATAATACGCTGGAGTCAATTCTTTCCCAGATAATTGGTCCGTCTCGGGCTAGGACTCTAAAACTTCGTGAACCGAGTTCTTTTCCAGATTATATGCCTAGACCCTAGCGTATAATTCATTATACACTGGTATCCCAACGTATAATTAGTCAGTTTTGGACTGAGATTCTCTATCTCCCTCCTAAGCTGGTTCAACGAGTCTAGCTTATCCAAATTTTTTTATTATACGTTGTACCCACAACGTATAATTCAGGAGAATGCCCCAGGACTCTGAATCCAGGCTTATTCAGTCATCAATCGGTTACCGCGACCGAGTTCCTCGAAACCGCCAGAATTATACGCTGGAATCACAACGTATAATTCATTATGCGCTTGGTCTCTAGTGTATAATCTGGATTATATGCTGGATTTACAACGTATAATTCAGAATTGTATGCTAGACTCCATGCGCATAATTAGTCGGGACTAGAAATACCCCTCTACCCCACTCATTCTAAAAACACAATTTTCTTGTATATTCTCTTTGGAACTCTCGAGGTTGGCTCTGAGATTCCGAATTAGAACTCAGTTGAACTCTAAGTGTTTGGGCTTAGAACTTCGACTCTCTTCTAAGAATCACGTAGAGTAGTTGTTCTAGTTAGGGATGGCCCTTCTACTTCAATTCCGGAGCAGTCTGAAGAGAAATAAAGCTAGCCTTAGATCCAACCCTTGCCGAAATTCTAAACTTAGATCCAATCAGGTCCACACTCATTATATTTTCAAAATCAATCATAGCCATCAAGCCGATTTACCCAAGAGAGCCAACGGAGGGTACTCGGGAATGGGTTCGATCCTCCCGCGCATAACGAGCCAACACACCTCTTTAGTTAGATTATTAGGATTAGAACAAAACCCAAATTAGCTAAAACTTTAGGCAATCCTAGCTGCTAAAGCCGACATGCCGGTATTAGTATAAGAGTCCAAACCCCCAGTTTCATCCGCGCGATCAATGATGTTTTATAACATCGATAAACATATGTAGATGGCGATCACATCAAATCAGGTATGCCAATTAATTCAGTTGCAACTAACAGTTTCCCTGCAGGTGCACATACATAAATACCTCTATCTATTGTTAAATTCTCTTCGCCCCCTTTTCGCAAATAGAGTCTCATGTGACCGCATTTGGGCCATTTTTTCGAACCCGAGAAAGTTTTTTAAAAACGCATACCAACAGACTGGCGATCACGATGGGACTCTTTTTGCTAAGGTTGCCCCGTTTTAATTAATTTGGGTTATTTTCATCATTTTCTTTTTTTCTATTTTCTTTCACTTTTCTAACACACACTATACTCATACTAGACATTTTTAGAAACCATTCGACTATTATCCCCTTCTGTTGTGAAAAGGGCCGGTGTGATCATCTCTTCACGGATTCGATACGGGAAACTTCCTACACTTCAGACCTTCCCGCAAGACCTAATCAGGCAAGGATTGTGCCCACCCCCCTGTTGATCCGAAAAAAAAACCCCTCATATTCGGTAAGGAAAGCCTAGATATTTGGAGTAGAATAGGAACACTCTACTACTCTAGTTCCAAAAATCTTGTAAGATTGAGAGCTCGTGCAAATGTTGTTTTCAAAGGTATAAAAATGTCTGGAATTAGGAAATTGAACTTCAGTAGTAATGACTATGGGGCTACGACAATAATCTTGAATATGATGTTGGACCGTCCCGCGATCCAGTCCGAAATCATCCTCAGATTAACATGGCAGGTGAAGATGAAGAATTACCCTTTACTCCACCAAATACTAGAGACAGTGGCACTAGGCTGAACTATACCACTGAACAAATTGTAAACCTCAATGCTCATACACTGTCAAAGGAGGAAGAGAATCTGAACTTCTACTTCAAGACTTGGCCGGTTTGTACTAAGGCATCTGTGGCCAATAGATTGTGGATGATCAAGGACATGTCATTAGTGAACGCGTAAACTTAGGGAACAGATGCCAAGAGAGGTTGCAGACGCCATCAATGCCACTTCCCAAGCGCACCTTATTCAATGATGATCGTCGAGGTCAATCCATCTTTGAGACTTCAAAGAAAAATACCATTATGACTACAGAGGACCTCACTCAAGTCCTAGATAACTACATGGCCCAGAGAGAGCATCTAAATTACTCTTTCGAGTTCGATAAGTTTTGTCGAGGCCTCGAATTTACAATACCCGCCAATTTTAAACCGCAAAAATTCAATAGGTATAATGGTACGGGAAATCCGAATCACCACTTGGCACACTTTTGTAACGATTGTCGACTAATCCGCGGCAATCAAGGGCTTCTAATCCATTATTTTGAAAGATCTTTAAAAGAAGAAGCCCACGATTGGTTTGCGACATTACCCCTTCACAAAATCGAGACATTCGATGACTTGGACAGTAGATTTCTAGATCAGTACAAACATCAAGTCCATGAAGTTGTTAGTCTCGGCGACCAGATGGTTACAAAACAAGAGACCAATGAAGACTTTGCAGTCTTTGTTAGTCATTGGAGAAAGCTCGTCGCCCAAACAGGGAATACAAAAAAAGAGAGGGACGCGATAGATATCGTGATCAATAATACCCGAGAGCCGCTACGGAGTGCTCTTATTCTAAATGATTACCCTGACTTCTCTAGTCTTCATATGCGTGCCTCACGCATACAACGACACATTAAAAATCTCGATGCTAACAAATGAGGGAGCCTCCCCTAATAACCCAAAAACAAAGAACCTAAGCCATGACCAAATCAACATGAACTAAGAGCAAAACTAGAGAAACTCTCGCTCATATAATCAGAATGACCAAAAATAAAATCAATACCACTCTAATACCCTAACTAAAACCAATATCTATACCCTAACTAAAACCAACATCTATACCCTAACCAACATCCATACCTTAACCATAATCAAAACTGACACCCCAACAACACGCAAACTAACTGTATCATTTACAACTCTTTACCTGACCATATCCAAACAAACCCTCGACTCACAGTAAATACCCCACATTCATTCACTCCTACCTCAATCCACCCAGCTAGCCTAATTAGTAAAATTGAAACTCCCCCAAATCACAATCATGCTTTCCGCCCACAATCGACTAACTTTGTCACCCATGCCATTAAACCTGAAATCACATGTCATTCCCAACCTATCACCAAACTTATTCCGACTCAACCTATCACCAAAATTATTAAATGCATTTATGAATCAACCCAACCGATCCTTAAAATCAATAAACCTATTCCAAAACCAACCCAACCCATCACCAAAATCAACAAACTTATTCTTAAACCAACCCAACCTATCATCAAACCTATCCCTGAACCAACTCAACCTACCTTTAAACTCATTAACTTACTCACCAATGAAGCAATCCCCACGCTCCATGAGCCAGCACCTAAACCAACTTTACAATCAATTGCTGAACAAACTTATATATCGGTTCCAGAAGCAATTCCCGAACAACCACATCAAGATACTACAACACATTCTATACCCAAACCAATCGTCCTGCTAAAACTCAACTTTGAATCTGAACCCATATTCAAATCTATTCCTGAAATCACCAGCACTCTCGCTTTTGAACCAACTTCGAAATTAATCCTCAAACCTAAACCACTACTGAACTTATCGCCTCACCAACTTCAGAACCAAGTCTTGAATTAATCTCCACACCTACTTCAGAACCTGAATCCATTATCGAACATACCTCTAAACCATCCATTCCACTCACCCTCGAATCAATCAACAGATCTATCGACAAACCAATCCATAAAACTCTTCCTACTCCTGAATTAAAACCAACCTTAAAATCAAGTCACAAGATTCTGATCAATGTCCAATTCGATATATCGCCAAATCCTCTAATATCACCACGAGACAAACATAAAATTGATATTATAACTAAGATTTCCCTTGACCACCAGATTCAGGTTTCTATAGATCTCATGATCAAATTTCTCGTAGAAGCGCAACCGGTGACAATATCACAACATCAAACTCTTAACACTGAACTTCCTGGAAAAATTATAAACAAAACCTTGAACAACCTCATAATAAACCCAAAGTGTGTATCAAGCAAGACAGGAAAAATCAAATAGAACTAAATCTCCCCATGCCAAGAAAGGGTTCACCTTTGCCCTCACTTTCTTATATTTTGTTTTTTATTTTTCTTTTGTTTCGCACTATTGCGACTTTTAGGAAGTCAACTTCATTTCCCTTTCAGTTGACTCCTTTTATAAAATCAAAACAACGCAATCCAAAAATATTTTCTAATAATATCTAATAAAAACAGAAAATGATAACACACAAAACCTCATGGAAGGACCCTATCTTGTGTTTTAACCCTACAGGATGCCTCACTCTACCAAGAAACTAAAAAAGGTCCTTCCCGATAAGGAGGCTCCAACCATAAAAGATTCATCGAAAGAAGAAATCAAAAGACTTCACACCTTATTTAATGAATCTTACGTCATCCAAAATACAAACCTAAACGCATTCTCTCTCTCATCCTTTGTCCACCAAATCGAGGGTAATCGAGGCTCGACAAATCAAATCTTCTTAGTCAGTCTCATAAGGAACTAATGTTATATCCTAGCAAAAACATATATATATATATATATATATATATATATATATATATATATATATATATTACCTAGCAACGTCTTTAACCCTACATATTATGCCCATATTTTTTTCCAAGGATAAAAACAGAACTCAATAATTTTTTTATCTAAAACTCGAAGTTGGGGAGCTAGTGCTAAGGAAATAATGCTTACACAATTGCCTTACCTGAGGGAAATCAAAGCGCACGTGGGACGAACTTATATTATTTTGGTTGCCTGCCCAAGAAACAGCTACAAGGGAGGAACTTCTTAACCCTTTGAATGCTATTCATAACTCAATGAGCATCATGTCACGACAAAAATAAGGTGTTTTAGCGGCACTTGCTATTAAGGCAAGTTTTGGTAGTGACAGGACTAATAGCGGTAGTTTTTGGTAGTGACAAGACTAATAGTAACTATTTTTTGTCAATAGCGACAGTTTTTGACTGTCACTAATAGTCTTATTTTTGTAGTGTGTCTCATAGCCAAAATAAACATATTTATATATTTATCATCCCCGTAGTCATCAGAAAGCATTCGCTAGTCGTAGGTTATTATTTTCGAAATCATTTTGAGAACTATTTGACGCATTAACCACCATCCTATTTATGCAAGTTCATTGAAAGGACTAGTAGATCATAAAACTTTCTTTTAAAATGTAGAAAACTTTGGATTCTCTGCCATTGAAGTTGATGTTAGAGCACAAACAAGGAAAATGCAAGGTTTCATCAAATCTCAAATTCTTGCGTTAGCAGGTTGTTCCAAAAATATATATATACATGCTTAAAAAAAAAAAAATATAATTGAGTGAGAGTATGCGACGAATGAACAAGTCAATGAACCCGAGAAGCATAAGTAAAATTGTGAGGGTGTTTATGACATCTTCACATTTCTAGATGTCGTCGTACGGTGGTGAGAGGAGGATAAAACTCTTGCTAACCACAGAATTTGATAATTTGATGGTGCCGAAACATGACGAATAGCTCAATTATGACATCGCACTACACACACGAGAAGAAAGCAGTTGAGGACTATTTCTAAAATTAGTTGAATAAGAAGCTACCCCTACATCAATAAACCTTACCTATTTTTCACCCCTTATTTTCCTTTCTTGAAATGAGTTAAATAATTTTCAAAATCTTTTTAAGAATAAAATTGAAAACTTTTAAATGACAAGTGATGCAATCACTCATTACCTACCATTCACTTCATTCTTGTTAAAAACTACAATACATGATTACTTTCATTACAGAATCAAGCTTAGTATATGGTCAAAATAATTAAATCAATTCCCAAAATGGGATCATTACAAGTGTATCTCTCTTATTCACTCAAAATTTTCAGGCCGATTCAAGATATCTGTAAGGCCAAGAAAAGTCTCACCGTGACCTGACACTGAGGCATTTTTTTTTAGCACTAGAACCTTGGCAGCGATAATCGAGTCATGACACCAATATCTTGAAACTGAGGCATTTGTTTTATTAAATTTTATTTTATTATTTCCTTTTTTCTTTTCCCAAAGGCCCACCATATAACCAAAAAAGGGTTTTTTCTCTCTTTTTACTCTCACATAATATATTTTCCGACCTCTATAAGACAAAAAAATAATATAAAATACACATAAACAAACAAAATGTGACAGCCCAAATTTCGATACCCCGAAACTGTGCCATCAGCACGACCCAATTCTACAATAGACCACATCAAAACATTAATCCAAAAGATAGTTCTAATCTCATACCTCTATATGGATAAAAGAACTAACCCGAACCAGCAATGCCGTTATTACGGTCACCCAAAATGGTCCGATAAAAGAATATTACATGTGTCTTTACTGTTACAAAAATAAACAAAATACGGCTGGACGTGCCAAGCCTTAAATCTCTCCCTTACAAAATCTCAAAGTATGCAGCAAATCTCCTAGAAGAACTTCTCAGGAGGAGGCTCAGATTCTTCCATCGGAACATAATCTAAGTCCTCGAGATCAACCTCACTCGCAGCAACTCCTAACTCTGAACCTGTGACGTATAGTCAAAAAGGGTGAGCCACATCCTAGCTCAATAGGGACAATATCTGAGCAGGTACATCTTACTTACTCACATACATTTTATGACATATACAAAGCATGGGTTCATCAATGTAATATAACTGAAAACCATTGGAGATGTAATAAAATAAACAGAGTGCTTTTATTATTCTACTCATGACATCTGATGTTCATTAATGCATATGATTTCAACAAGGCTAGTCTCATGACTTAAAACAGTTAACTTAAATAATCCTCGAGCAATATAGCATCGAGCCCCAATAGAATACCCTCCATCGTCGTCTAATCAGACTATTTTTACTATTAACTTGACCCACGTCCCTTTCTCATAGGCGACGGGTACATCACTACTATACATCCCTGAGATGTCTACTGGTGTACGGATTCGCCGTCGTACCGGTCACGGATATCTTGCCGCATCAGTCACGGATATTCCATCGCATCGGTTGGGTATTCTCTAAACCTTAAATCAATTGTGTGCTATATATAGTTATTCACCGTGTGATCGTGCTAAATAAATATAAATTTTCAGCCTGTTCAACCTCATTTACATATATTCAAGTTCGTGGATCCTTACATCCACCATACATCCCTGAGATGTCATACTCTCTGATACACCCTTCAAATGCCCATAGTACACATACATCCCTGGGATGATTGAACTCTTTTACTAGTTCACTTCTTCACATAACATTTATCATTTTTAATACTACTCTATATTTTACATTTTCAACTTATTTTGAAAGTGAATACATTATAATTTAACTCAGCTTTAAGGAAACATGCATTCATAGATCATCATCATATACATGTTATCGTAATTAAGTGTACGAGTTCAGATATTCCCCTACCTCACTCGCGTTTACACTTTCGGATTCTTCAATCCGAGCTAGCATTCAATCATCACAAGGTCCGGCTTAAACTAGGCCTGGCCAAACACATTTATTTCATCACTATCAGTGTAAGAACATTGGGTTAGAAGCCTAACCCCAACACATGAACAACTCGCATGTAAAAACCTAACAAAATCTGAATTTTATTGAAATCGATCGAACAATTTCTGAATCAATCGAACGATTTGGAAATTGATCTAACGAATTTAAATCGATCGAACGAAATTCCAAAATCGATCGAACGATTTGTAAAATCGTTCGAATGGTTCCTTCAAAATTCAAATCGATCGAACGATTTCTAAAATCGTTCGAACGTTTCCTTCAGAATTCATTTGCTTTTCCTTATCTCTTCTTTGGTCAAAATCTATTGAACGATTTCTAATTTCATTCAATCGATTTTACACACCTTCAGATCTGAACATGTTCTTTCTCACTTTTTCATCCTCTATCCTATTCATTACCCATTTAGCTAATACACAACAGTTTTAAATTCTCTATTTATCAATTTAAACACAACTTGGATTTGTAGCTCTTACCCCATTCAAACGGTTGAATCTCTTTCACTTGTTCTATGCCTTAGCTCACTAGGGTTTTACAAACCCCAAATCTCTAATCTCTTGATCCCGAGCTCGATCCGCTAAGTTTCCGAGCTCAATCGCTTGTATTAAATACCCTTCTCTAGATCTCACAACTCAAATCTCTCTCTCATTTATTCTCCTTAAATTTTCTAAACAAATAATCCTAAGAGAAATAACTTCTCTTTCTCTTTTTGTCTTATAGCTTAACACATGCCTTATGTGTTAAGCACCTATAACTAATTAATATATATGTGTGTGTACACGCCTTTATCTATATCCACCACACCTCTCTCGCATAATAAATCTAACCCATACTAATTGACTTAAGTCAACCAAGCCAAAGTTGATATGGTCAAACGTTTGACCCATCGATCCGCTTATTGAGGTGCACTGTTTAGGTACAGAATTTTCGGGACGTTATATTCTCCCCTCCTTGGGAATTTTCATCCGCGAAAATTTAAACTCAAGGCCCCCCCACACACACCGGGATGGGAGCGTACCCACACAACATAGCTATAGGTAACAACAGAGGTTGGACAAGAAGGAATTGACACATATATGCACACACACATCGCACATATTTTAGCTGTGCAAACACCCACCCTGCAAGAAACTCATGCTCATATAAACAACCACACCATTAAACCATAGAGCACACCCAACAACGTAAACCACGAATCATGACCCATATCAAAACACAAAATATATATAACAGGAAAATATGGAGAGAATTTTGAGTGGCAACCATGCCACGATTGTTCAAAAGGACATCAGTCCCAAGTACCTGTTTTAAACATTTACAGTTTTTCAAAATTTATTTCGAACTAGCCCAAAATGTACACCCCATAAGCACATATTACGGACATGAAAAGAACCCTCAAGACTCCTCGTCACTAGGAGGATCAGCACCAACATCGGATTGAGCACCGCCATGTCCATGAGCGCCCGTACCCGAAGTCGACGCATCCCGGACCCAAGCTTGCGCTGCCGCCATATGCTGGAGATAGTCGTCAGGATACATGAAACGCATCTCCTCAGCGTGCAATGCATCGTAGTAATCAAGTCGGCGGTTGAGAAGATGATTATTCTTTGCCATCTTACGCGTGTTGGCTTCCAACAATGCATAGAGATCGGCGACGGTCGGCATAGGAATGCCCCCGTGAGGTGGTGGCACGTACTCCTGTGCTGGGTGTCTAGGAGGCTCATCATAAAGTGGAGTATCTTGAGCGGGCTGGTCTGGAGCATGTGGTTGGTTCGCTGGTTGATGCTCGAGTTGTGGCGGTTCTTCAACGAAGGGCTTCTTAGTCAGCTTAACATAGGTTCTATTCCAGTCAATCATGGTGAACTGTTGCACATTTCCCGTCAACTTAAACTCACTCTTGGAGAGGGTGTACATATCGTCACCGGCGTAGTCCTTGACCATGAGGGAAATGAGTCGGGCATACGGCATGTCATCGATAGGTTTCTTGGCACCCTCAAACATCATTTTACGAGCGTATTTCATCCCTTCAATGACCATCTTCGATGCGCAAAACCATCGACCATTAAAAGCCGCAAAAAGTGCCATCTGAACTTCATCCACCCTTTCAGTTTTATGTCGTAAGGGGTGCAAATTGCACTGAATAATCGAATCGAGTCGCACGCTTTAATAGAGCGACCATGCTCGCCATGGGTCATTTTAGCTGCGACAACTTTATAATCGAGAGGGGTCGGAAAAGGTTCTGTGAGGGCAATGTCCTCACGATTATAAGTATGAAAACACTCTAATGCATCGGCCACGTCATCGAAGGTGAACGTATAAGGTCGATCATCAATTTTGGTCTTGAGAATGGTGGGATACTTAATCAGTTCCATATTTTGGTAAAACAGTCGGACAATCCGAGGGTAAAAAGTATCCTTGCATGGGCGAAGGATTCCCATTAGACCCACGACGGAAAGGTAGTCAAAAGCCCACCATGTCTCATCGCGTTTAGCGAAAGTCTTAGGATCGATGATCCATTCGGGTCTAAAATCTTTATCAGACCACCACTTGTTTGGTCTTTCCCGTGGTTGTGCTGGGGGTGGTGCTTGGGAAGGTGGTGCCGACGAAGAACCCGTAGGTGGCTGGTGGGAAGAAGAACCCGTAGTGGGTTTCTTCGGTGCCGCACTCACCGAGGCTTGGCGAGTTTTGGGTGGCATCGTGGAGCAAAGTAAAAACTAGGGTTTAAGGGCAACTCTAGCCCAAAGGCAACAAAATATAAGGGAAATGAATCCCTTGGAAAAACACAATAAACCGAAAAGAGGGTTGAGGTTACTTTGAATAGAGAAAAGTGACTTGGAAGTGGCCGGAGTTGACAAAAACTGATGATCCACACAACCCTAACACTCTCCTTTGAATAAAGAAAACGAAAGAGGTTGAAGATTTAAGTGAATGGAAAAAATTTCGCATGCAATATATATAGGTTTCAAAATCGATCGAACGAATTGAAATTCATTCGATCGGTTTCCAAACATTAAATGGCAGTCCACAAATTTGATCGAACGGATTAGATTTGGATCGAACGAATTACCGTTGTTAAAGTGCCCTCACAAAATTTCGTTCGATCGGTTTTTAGAATCGATCGAACGATTTGCTCGGCTTGATTTGAAGGGCATTTCCCACTCCACTGGCCAACATACTTCGTTCGAACGATTTGAAAAATCGATTGAATGGTTTATGCAACAATTTATTGGTTACTGGGCTGTGCATTACGTTTGAACGATTTCCAAAATCATTCGAACGATTTTTCTGGCAACACCCAAAGGCTTTAGCCTATAGAATTTCGATTGAACGATTCTAATTTCGATTGAACGAATCTCTCAAAAACTTCTTGAGGTTACTTCTACATGTCCTATGACCCATAGTTGTTTTGTGAGCCACTCAACTCAATAGTAGTTCGACCAACAAGGTAGCAGCTCCATGCTGAGAACCTACTCATAATTCAACACGAAATATTCGAACGTGTAGACCGGAATGTATAATCTCAACACACACCATTACAAAACATCTTCCAACACAATTTTTCATACATTCATTTATACAAGTTAAGTTTTAATCGTAGAATTACAAAACATAATTGGGACTAGTACTCGTGTACTATTGCTCAAACAAATGGGGATATAATTCATTGATTTCAGCCTCTCGCTCCCAAGTCGCTTCCTCGACCGGATGATTACCCCACTTGACGAGTACTAATGGAATGATCTTGGTACGCAGAGTTTTGTCCTTCCGGTCTAAAATTTGAGTAGCTTCTTCAACCATAGTCATATCCTCATGTAGCTCAATCGGCTGACCGCCTAAAATATGTGTGGGGTCTTTTACGTACTTTCGGAGCATTGAAATATGAAAAACGTTGTGTACGCTATAAAACAATGGAGGCAAACCGATGCGATAGGCTACTTCACCAACTCGACCCAAAACCTCAAAGGGTCCTATATAACGAGGACTTAGCTTCCCCTTCCTTCCGAACCTCATCACACCCCTCATGGGTGATACTTTCACAAACACGTGATTGCCAACAGCAAAATCGAGGCTTGTCGTCTTAAAATCGGCATAGCTCTTTTGCCGACTCTGGGCTGCCTTAAGCCTATCTCTAATCATTCGTACAAACATGGCATTATCCTCAAGAATTTCGGACCCAACAGAAATTTCTCGCCGATTTCTTCCCAGTTGATGGGTGATTTGCATCGCCTCCCATAGAGAGCTTCATACGGTGCCATTCCGATGCTCGCTTGAAAACTGTTGTTATATGCAAATTCGATCAACGATAGATGTTGATCCCACGAGCCCTGTAATTCGAGCATATACGCCCTGAGCATGTCCTCTATCACTTGATTTACCCATTCCGTTTGCCCATCAGTTTGTGGATGAAACGCTGTACTAAAATCTAATCGAGTGCCCATACCTTCTTGAAACTTTTACCAAAATTTAGAGGTATATAATGGGTCACGATAAGATACAATGCTGCTCGGAATGTCGTGCAACCGCACTATCTCCTTCATATAGAGTTCCACGAGTCGTCCAGTAGTATACATCGTGTTGTAGGGTAAGAAATAAGCTGACTTCGTCAGTCTATCCACGACAACCCATATAGCATTGTGCCTCTTCGCCGTCCGTGGCAACCCCACTATGAAATCCATGGAGATTGACTCCCATTTCCATTCTAGTATGGGTAGAGGCTGTAATAATCCAGCAGGGTGTCGATGGTCGACTTTCACCCGTTGACACGTCAAAAACTTTGACACGTACTCTGCTACGTCGCGTTTCATACCTCTCCACCAGTAATTCTTACGCATGTCTTGATACATCTTGGTACTACCAGGATGGATCGCGTATTGAGACTTGTGAGCTTCATCCAAAATGGTTTGTCGTAGACCGGCATCAACTGGAATACATAGGCGTCCCCTGAATAATAAAGAACAATCCTCCCTTACAGAGAAATCCGGTCTAGTACCGTCTATCACTTCTTGTCGAATCTTGACTAACTCGGAATCTCTCATCTGCAACTCGTATATGTGTTCGAAAATTATCGGCCTTGCTGAAATATTGGCCAACAGAGCACCTGAAGCTTGTACCTCAATCGTCGCGTCATACAATGACAGGTCTTCAAACAATTTCCACCTGTGCATTCCCAGTATCAGACTAGCTAATTGAGCCGAACCCTTCCGACTCAAAGCATCCGCGACAACGTTTGCCTTGCCTGGGTGATATTGAATGGAGCAGTCATAGTCTTTGAGAAACTCCATCCACCTTCGTTGTCGCATGTTTAGCTCCTTCTGTGCGAATAAATATCGGAGGCTTTTATGGTCAGTGAAGATCTCAAAAGTCTCCCCGTATAAGTAGTGCCTCCAAATTTTCAACGCAAAAATGACTGCTGCTAATTCAAGGTCATGCGTTGGATAGTTCTTCTCGTGCTCTTTCAGCTGTCTCGATCCATACGCAATTACTTTCTTATATTGGTTGAGCACACAACCTAAACCGTGATGTGAAGCGTCACTATAGACTGTAAAACCCCCACTGCCTGTAGGAATTACAAGCACTGGAGCTGAAGTGAGGCGCTTCTTAAGCTCTTGGAAGCTCTTCTCACAAGCTTCGGTTCACCCGAATCTCACTTCCTTCCTTGTGAGCCTCGTTAGTGGCCCTGATATCTTTGAAAATCCCTCCACAAAGCGCCGGTACTACCCAGCTAGACCAAGGAAACTGCGTATATCAGTCACCGTCTTAGGTTGTTCCCATTGCCCTACAGCTTCGATCTTTACTGGATCTACCGTGACACTTTCCTTTGAGATAACATGCCCCAAAAAGCTAACTTCCTCCAACCAAAACTCACACTTACTGAGTTTGGTGTACAACTGGTGTTCACGCAGTGTTTGTAGAGCGGTTCTCAAGTGCGCTTCATGTTCTTGCTTTGATTTAGAGTATATGAGGATATCGTCGACAAACACAACGACGAAAGAGTTCAGGTGTAGTTTAAACACCCGATTCATTAGGTCCATAAACGATGTCGGTGCATTTGTCAACCCAAATGGCATCACTAAGAATTTATAGTGTCCGTATCTCGTCCTAAAAGCAGTCTTTTGAACGTTCTCTGCCTTGACCCTAAGTTGATATCCAGATCTCAAGTCGATCTTAGAAAAATATCTTGCCCCCTGCAACTGGTCAAACAGATCATCTATCCTTGGCAATGGATACCTGTTCTTTATAGTGAGTTTGTTCAACTGACGGTAGTCAATGCACAACCGCATTGACCCGTCCTTCCTCTTGACAAATAAGACTGGCGCACCCCAAGGAGATACACTCGGTCTCACAAACCCTTTGTCTAAGAGCTCCTGTAATTGCTCTTTCAACTCCTTCAACTCCGCCGGAGCCATCCCATATGGGGCCTTAGAAATCGGCTCCGTTCCTGATGCCAAGTCGATAGCAAACTCGACCTCTCTTTCTGGAGGTAGTCCTGGTAGTTCGTCTGGGAAAACGTCGTCAAATTCACACACCACTAAAATCTCCGAGGCAACATGTTTCTCTTCCTTGTCATCCTTTAGGAAAGCCAGATAACTACTACACCCATTTCTGATCAAATGTTCTGCTTTGATAGCGGACACGAGTGGTAGAAACTTCGTCCTCACTCCTACAAATCGAAAAGAGCGTCTCGTATTCGGCCTAAAGGTGACAATCTTGTTCTTACAATCGACTGTTGCACAGTGTTATGACAACCAGTCCATGCCAAAGATCACATCGAATCCTTGCATGTCGAGCAAAATTAAATCTACTGGCAACTCAAAAACTTCCCGATAAATATCCCCATCTTTAATGACTACAACCATTGACTTGCAAACTAAGTCTGTATCAACTGATTTTCCCGTCGGAATCAACACTGCCACGACAAAATCCAAGGTCTGTGGCTGAACTTTCATCTTTCTTGCGAATCGAAGGGTGACATATGAATGGGTAGATCCTGGATCCATTAGTGCTCTCGCCACATACGCGACATCACTCCCCCTCCCATACACTTGTAAAGTACCTATAAGGCATACCTAGTTCAGCATTCCACTCATACAACACATTTATATAATGTCAATTATATTATCTACTCTCTCACATGTTACCTAGATGGATATTTCTCAAAATAAAACGAAACTAAATGTGTTTTTGAGCTGTTTAACACAATGCACAAATCATTCTAAATAAAACTCACCCTGTATGATATCGTTGGAATTCTGAGCGTCCTGAGCCATAACTGCATAGGCTCTTCCCTGTATGACCGGCTTCTTAGATTGGATTGGTCTCGGTACAGGAGTAGAAGCTGTTCTTTCCTTTGCCATCTCAGGACAATCTCTGATGATGTGGCCTATCTTCCCACATTGATAACATCCCTGCATACCCCGTCTACAATCAACTGTCCTATGAGACTTGCCGCATTTGGCACAAGTCTCCCTTGGTGTAGAAGAAGCTGCCCTTGAGAAGCCTTGGTTAGCGGACACTCCTGTGGTGGCTGTAGAGTTCTCATATCGGATGAGTCTCGCCAATGCGGATACAGTTGGTCTGAAAAAATTTGTATACGCTATCTGTCTAGGGAGTGGGGCTGGTGTTGTAAATCTCGGCTTTTTGTTCCCTGAGTCATACTCACCCACCCTCCCATGGTCTGGTCGTTCTCCATCCTGTTGATCCCTTCTCTTGTATACACCATAGATATCCCTCTCAGCCATTATTGCTTTTCCTATTACATCCGCATAACGTTCAAGTTCAAAAATTTACACTCTTTCACGGACGTTTGGTCTTAGACCTTCTTCAAACTTGGCTGCCTTCATGATCTCTGTGGATACTAACTCTGGTGCAAATCGGGACAACCGTGTAAACTCTACACCGTACTCTCGCACAGACATGCCTCTTTGCTGTAAATTTGCAAAGTCTCTTCTCATTTGTACTTGCACCTGCTTAGGGAAATACTCCCTATTGAATTCTCTAACAAAATCTGCCCAAGTCCATAGGCGATGTGGGTCCTCAATTTCCTTCCTCCTCAGTTTAGATTTCCACCATGGATCGACATCTCCCTCAAGCTGGAAGGAAGCCCATCCTACCTTCTCATTCTTTGTACTTTGCAATCTGTCTAGAAGCTTCTCTATCTGGTTTAACCACTTTTCTGCTTCCAATGGATCTATCTGCCTATAGAAGCTTGGAGGTCTCAATCTCCTAAAATCAACAAACGACGAGGGCAACAATGCTGGAGGAGGTGGTGGTGGCGGCTGATGACTATTGGCATTATTGACATTGTTAGCTGCCAATAGTGCCATCTACTTGGCCAGTATCGCAGTCTGCTGCGTTTGCTGAGCCATCGCAGTGGCCATAGTCTCCATAGCCAATGCGATACGATCAGTCGTCTCACTCCTCCGATCTCCCTCACAAGAATTTTCTTGGTCTCTACTACTAGACCCTGCTTGAAACCCCTCCTCACCTCTCTGGGTCCTATTCTAGCTACCTCTCGGTCGACCCCTTCTTCCAGAAGACATCGCACTCTGCACATGAAACCAAAGTTTCATCAGCAGAAGATCCCTTCACTTTGACAATAATCTAAGACTTGCCAGAAATCCTAACGAACTGCTTTGATACCAACTGTGACAGCCCAAATTTTGGCACCCTGAAATCTGTGCCATCAGCACGACCCTCAAGGCCGTGTCCCATATAATATGCGAAACACTTGGTACATCCAACCATGCATAATATACAATAAGAACATAATGCAGAGCATATCTCCAATTCTACAATAGACCACATCAAAACATTAATCCAAAAGATAGTTCTAATCTCATACCTCTATATGGATAAAAGAACTAACCCGAACCAGCAGTGCAGTTACTACGGTCACCCAAAATAGTTCGACAAAAGAATATTACATGTGTCTTTACTGTTACAAAAATAAACAAAATACGGTTGGACGTGCCAAGCCTTAAATCTCTCCCTTACAAAATCTCAAAGTATGCAGCAAATCTCCTAGAAGAACTTCTCAGGAGGAGGCTCAAATTCTTCCCTCGAAACGTAATGTAAGTCCTCGGGATTAACCTCACCCGCAGCAGCTCCTAACTTTGAACTTGTGACGTATAGTCAAAAAGGGTGAGCCACATCCTAGCTCAATAGGGACAATATCTGAACGTGTACATCTTACTTACTCACATACATTTCATGACATATATAAAGCATGGGTTCATCAATGTAATTTAACTGAAAACCATTGGAGATGCAATAAAATAAACAGAGTGCTTTTATTATTCTACTCATGACATCTGATGTTCATTAATGCTTATGATTTCAACAAGGCTGGTCTCATGACTTAAAATAGTTAACTTAAATAATCCCCGAGCAATATAGCATCGAGCCCCGATGGAATACCCTCCATCGTCGTCTAATCAAACTATTTTTGCTATTAACTTGACCCATGTCTCTTTCTTATAGGCGACGGGTACATCACTACTATACATCCCTGGGATGTCTACTGGTGCATGGATTCGCCGTCGTACCGGTCACGGATATCCTGCCGCGTCAGTCACGGATATACCGCCACATCAGTTGGGTATTCTCCAAACCTTAAATCAATTGTGTGCTACATATAGTTATTCATCGTGTGATCGTGCTAAATAAATATAAATTCCCAGCCTGTTCAACCTCATTTACATATATTCAAGTTCGTGGATCCTTACATCCACCATACATCCCTAGGATGTCACACTCTCTGATGCACCCTTCAGATGCCTATAGTACACATACATCCCTGGGATGATTGAACTCTTTTACTAGTTCACTTCTTCACATAACATTTCTCATTTTTAATACTACTCTACATTTTACATTTGCAACTTATTTTGAAAGTGAATATATTATAATTCAACTCAGCTTTAAGGAAACATGTATTCATAGATTATCATCATATACATGTTATCGTAATTAAGTGTACGAGTTCAGATATTCCCCTACTTCACTCGCGTTTACACTTTCGGATTCTTCAATCCGAGCTAGCATTCAATCATCACAAGGTCTGGCTTAAACTAGGCCTGGCCAAACACATTTATTTCATCACTATCAGTGTAAGAACATTGGGTTAGAAGCCTAACCCCAACACATGAATAACTCGCATGTAAAACCTAACAAAATCTGAATTTTATCCAAATCGATCAAACGATTTCTGAATTGATCGAATGATTTGGAAATCGATCGAACAAATTTAAATCGATCGAACGAAATTCCAAAATCGATCAAATGAATTCTATTTCGTTCGATCGATCCCATAAATATTCATCCTACAATATTTTTGTCAATTAGCAAACCGATTGAACGATTTTCAAATCGTTCACACATGTTCCTAAATCGATCGAATGATTTGTAAAATCGTTCGAACGGTTCCTTCATAATTCAAATCAATCGAACGATTTTTAAAATCGTTTGAACGTTTCCTTCAGAATTAATTTGCTTTTCCTTATCTCTTCTTTGGTCAAAATCGATTGAACGATTTCTAATTTCGTTCAATCGATTTTACACACCTTCAGATCTGAATATGTTCTTTCTCACTTCTTCATCCTCTATCCTATTCATTACCCATTTAGCTAATACACAACAGTTTTAAATTCTCTATTTATCAATTTAAACACAACTTGGATTTGTAGCTCTTACCCAATTTAAACGGTTGGATCTCTTTCTCTTGTTCTATGCCTTAGCTCACTAGGGTTTTACAAACCCCAAATCTCTACTCTCTTGATCCCGAGCTCGATCCGCTAAGTTTCCGAGCTCAATCGCTTGTATTAAATACCCTTCTCTAGATCTCACAACTCAAATCTCTCTCTCATTTATTCTCCTTAAATTTTCTAAACAAACAAACCTAAGAGAAATAACTTCTCTTTCTCTTTTTGTCTTATAACTTAGCACATGCCTTGCGTGTTAAGCACCTATAACTAATTAATATATATGTGTGTGTACATGCCTTTATCTGTATCCACCACACCTCTCTCGCATAATAAATCTAACCCATACTAACTAACTTAAGTCAACCAAGTCAAAGTTGACCCCGGTCAAATGTTTGACCCATCAGTCGGCTTATCGAGGTATACTGTTTAGGTACAGAATTTTCGAGACGTTACACAAAATATCTCTTTACTACTTTTCATCATTTTCTCTCTTTATCTTACTCTTTCTATCACACCTACAAAGCTCCTCTTACCAAGAATGACATTTTAGAATTACTCCCAAACAATAACGTAAGAATCTTTTCTTAAAAGAATAATCAAATATTCCTCAAAGAACACTCTTTTTTCGAGCTACACCAAGATGCGCTCCTTGTTGATATCACTCAATATCTTTTGGCACTCTTTTGACTCTTAACTTTATCTTATTATCACTATGGTTGCACCATCTATGCTTCGATTACATAAAATACCCCCGGGCGGTGGTAACATGCATCCACGACAGTGGAAAAGCATCTCGATCGCCACAACCAGTCTCCAAACAAATCATCTTGCGCTTCATGATAAAGAAGACAACAGCTAATATCAACCCCTCATTGAAGAATATTTGTCGTTTTATCCCGAGCAAAGATTCGCCTCTGCACGCGAGTCTCTACCATAAGTATAACTATTCTAATATTAAGTATCAACACCTTTTCAAAACTCGACTTTCCTAAATTTATGAAACTGCTGTACGTCCTCCCATATGCGACAATCATCAATATACGTGAGAAGGTTAGAAGGAGTATTTTGGCATTTCGAACATCTTCTTGACAATCTAAACAAACGTCGAGTCTCCAAATCCCGCTCTGATGAATCTACTTAGTGGTGTCACGGGAGCCACATTTTTCGAGTTTTACCGAATTGATTTATTAAAACTCAACTTTTCAAAACTTTGCATGCATCTCTCTCCTATCTATCTCCCTCTATCTTAACCCTTTCTTTCTCCTGTAGAATTGAACATTGAATATACTTTGTTTAAGATATCACAAATGTTTACCGAGAGAGACCACTCGAGTGTCATTGGTGTGAGCAATGACGTACTTGATCTGACATGATCTGTAGGGCTTTCACCATCTTATTATATCATCTCTGTGACGACTCGATTTTCCCCACACAGATTTTGAGGAAGACCGGACTGTCCGATTCGGTGCGATGCGGAAATCAGAACAAATAGATATCGTATAGATATGCTGAAGCCAAATCAGATATCATATGCACAACAGAAATCAGAAACAGACAGATATCATATGACATAACTATGGTAACGACTGAGATTCCATTATATATGTATACAGGACATGAATTAAAACTCAAAGACCACCGGCGACAGCCGACCGTCACCTATACAGTGGTTTAAATTACAGATTGTCTATAAAAAGAACGAATCACTGACATATACTAAGTCTAACTACACAAGATCTAAATATACCAATTTTCACAAGCCACACTCTATGGGCAAAAATCCTCAGGCAGAAGTTCTTCTGCAACTTTTGGCACGCAATCGGGACCATTCTTAAGCTGGAGAATGGTGTTGGGATGAGCTAACAGTCTAAGCTCAGTAGATTAAAGATCAATACCAATTACATTTTATCATTCAATGCATAGATTCGATGACCATAACTAGAAAACATTTCCCAGATCCAAAACAGAGGCTAAGTTTCAAATTCAATTTTCAATTCAAAGCAAGGATAAATTTTTAGACGCATTTTCACATCGGAAACAAAACTGGTTTCAAAGACATGTTCATATCAAAACAAAGTTTGTGAGATCTTAACTTCAAAATCAGAGTTTCAAATTCAGGTTCGAATACGAATTCAAATCCAGAGTTCAATTATCGGATTCAGATTCAGAGTGTCAGATTCTAAAATTCAGAGTTTAATGCTAGAGTTCTCACTCGGATTCAGAGTTCTAATTCCATATTCACTTATTCATTTTTCCCACTTACGTGCAGCTTCAAAATTAATGCATGACTCAAAATCATAACTTAAGAAACTCCAACAACTATAGCGTTGTTGAGCCACTTTTACCGATGGGAATCCTAGCCATCATCGTTCAATAAACATTTTCTTTTCAAAGTGTGTGCGGACTATGCTAGGCCAAAACAATGTATAAAAATGCATAACTTACGAGATTCATTCACATGAACCTTAAATCAACATGCAGATTCTAATACATAGTAGATGTCATTGTTCATAATTAACAGCTAAACTTTTCCACATTCAGAATTCATATACGGAGTTCAGGGTTCACATTCAAAGTTTGGATTCGATGTAATGTACAAAGTTCATATTCAAATTGACCTTTAGAGTTCATTTTCGAAGTTCATCTTCACATCACATTTAGAGTTCAAAGGCTTCAAATTCATGTTCAATGTTCACATTCGAGTTCATTTCTGAGTTCACAACGCCAAATTCGTATCCAGAGTTTAATTTCATATTTGAGGTTCTAAATTCAAAGCTTAAATCCGATTCAAAGTTCACATTCATATATCATAGAGTTTGGGAATCAAATCAAAAGAATTCGATACTTCAAAAGCTCAGTTTCAATTTCAATTCAAGGTTTATATTCAATTATATCATAGTCAATGAATTGAAAATCAAGATGAAATTGTGCATTGAGTTTTCCCTACATTATTTCCAAATTTCGATAGTTCAATAGCTCAAAGGGCCAGTTTCAAAATTCAACTTAAAAGGGATCTAAATTCAAGTTCACATTCGATCATATCATAGAGTCTATGAACCAAAATCAACATGTAATTACACATTGAGTTTCCCTACCTCGATTCCTAATGTCGCAGGAAGGTGTGAGATGACCCTTATCGATGACGACTGATTCTTTTCTCTACATCACATATACGATGATGTATTAAGGATTGATTTTAATTATTGCTAACTTCGACATACTTAAATATTTTCTTAAAACTGAGGCGGAATGGACAAGTTCGTGTTAACTTTGGATCATGTAGAACTTGTCTCAACTGTTACTCAATTTTGACCTTTAAAATATTGGATTCATGAAATTTCTATTTCACATAAAGTTATAAAGTTCGTTGTCTTCTTTCTAACAACATGAGAATCGCGACAATCGGAGTTAGAGTAAAAAGTTATGGCCAAAATACCGAGACTGCTTCAGCACCTCACTCGAGTGAAAATAAATTCACTCGAGCGAGTTTTATCAGGACTTTTTAGCCTATTTATGAAGGGATTTTGCTCGAGCGATTTCCAAATTCGCTCGAGAGAATTTGTCCAATTCTATGTGGTACCTTCAAACTCGCTCGAGCAACTTTAACCCGAAAAATTTGGCTTGATTTCTGGGGAAAATTTGCTCCCGAGCAAATTTTCCCAAGACCTTTTTCTTTGTTTCTGAAGGGGTCTCGCTCGAGCGAATCTGTGCGACTTGGGCTTCTTCTTCCTCGATTTGAATTGCCCAAAATCTCTCATGAATCCATATCACCCACACAAATCCATTCTAAATTAATTCCACACTATAGAATCATGAATCTTACCTTTTAGATCGTGTATACGGAGTCTATGATGGTCGAATTGACGGAAATCGACACCGAAGCTCTCGCTCGTCTCTACGATGATTCGATTCTCTTCATCCGAACTCGATTCCCTCGAATCCTTACACGAAATCCAAATACACACTAATCAAATCTAAATCTCACAAATCATTCTAAGATCTACGCATGCATGTGGTAGATTTCGAAGATTACCTTCTTTAAGTGCGCATGCGAAGCCTACGATCGCCGAAACCGAAAGAATCGACGCTAAGGCTTGTCATTCATCTGATGCTCGGTCCTTCGATCTTACAGTGTCAAAATCGAAGGATTCTCGCGGTACAAAATAGGGCAAACGGGTTGTTTGTGTGAAGGGAGGGGTTTGAGAAGAGAACAACGGTTATGATCTCACTTACAAGAAGAAAAATGAGGAGGAGAAGCCCTTTTTCTCCCGATTTCTCTCTTGGTTCTCTCCTCTTAGAAATCTCAAAGGGGCTTCTTTTATATTTGCTGGGGTGGATTCAGTATAAGGCCAGTACACCGAGAATCGGGGTATGGGTTCTCGCTTAATGGTTCAAAATGAAACCTAAAAATGCACTTAACACGTTTTGATCCCTAGACCTCTTCTTTGCTACCCCAGTTCCTGACCACTTTGCCATCATGTGGCTTGTGTAGTTATTTACACAAATAAATATAAGAACCTTTCGCCCTAAGATACATACATTAGTTTGGGTTATTGGTTCGGATTCGGTTCGTGCCTAGGGTGCACATGATCGCACCTGGTCACGCGTACACCATTCTTCTTATTTAAATTATTTATTAATCATAACTAAATAAACTCATGTGTTTTAATCCTAGTGTTTTGAGGAGATGGGCGCGAGCTTGGTCCGATCTTGGGTTTGAGTCGTGCAACATGCACACTTTACATACGGGTTTGAGTTTCAAATTGGTGCTCGAGTTAGGAAATGAGTCTCAGATTTGAGAATTGGGTGCATTTACTCAAATAAGATAGATGGGCCAGAGGTCACGTCACAGACATTAACGGTTTAACCAAAGTCAAACCGATCAAAATGGTCGTATGATCATCAAAGGTTAACGAGTCAACGTTAGAAAAATCAGGGTTGTTACAATCTCTCTTTTATCTTGACATTCACTTGCACCACCTTGTTGGTGCGCGCTTTTTCTGAGTTCCTCTTGATCCCCGTTAAATTAGTAGCTTCAATTCTGTCCAACTGGACTCTAGCGATGCGGCGTTTAAAATATTAAAAATAAAAGATTTTTTAGGAAGATTCCTAGTTTGTTGCGATCACCAGCTGCAAATATTTATCGACGCTGTAATACATCACTGATCACGCTTGAGAGTGGGTATGAGTTACTTTTATACTGAATCGTCCTCAGCAGCTATGTCTTTTCTTATAATTTAGATAATTTAATTTTCTTTTTATTTCTCGTTATTGTTATAGTTCTGATCAGTTTAGACTTCCCTGATTCTATTATGAAATTAGTTATAGGGATTTATTCTAATCCTATTAAGAGTCCAGTTAATTTTTACTATTCCTATCCTTATTGAAAGTCTAACTAATTAAATGTCCTAATCCCATTGGAAGTCCGATTAATTTTAATTTCCTAATCCTATTAGAAGTCTAATTGTGATCAGATTTCCTAATTGTACTAGGAGTGCTCATGTAGTAATTCTGGTGAAACTTTAATTAAATCGAGCATGTTAGTTGTACTAAGATTCTAAGTAGAGCAAGTATACCAGTTGTATTCAAATTCTAATTAAAACAAATATAACAGTCTTACTAGAATTCTAATTAAAATAGAGAACTGATTCTATTAAAACTCTAATTTAAGAAATGAATTAATCAGACTGAAATTCTAATTAAAACAAGAAATTAATTAATTAAAATCTAATTTAAAGAAATTAATCAATCATACTAAAATCTAATTAACTTAATTAATTGATTATGCTGAAATAAAATAGATCTGCTTGTTAATTATACTAAAGGATAAGAAAAAGTAATTAATTGATTCTAAAATTCTTTAAAAAAAAAGGGTTTTGGGCCCGCTATGCTAAAGAAGATTGGCCTTGTTTTTGAGTACCCTCCATAAGCTCCCTTGGGCAAATCGGGTGGCTGAGATTAAAGATAAATTGGATTCATTATAATAAAATAGTATTTTTTTGAATTTTTCAGAGTCGATTTCGGAATAATAATTATGAATTAAATTATAAACTAGAATTATGAAAACTGAAATTAATATTTAAGATTTTTAGAAATATTAAACTAAGGAATTAAAATTAAAATCTAAATTTCTACGACTGAATTCGAGTCCAAAATCAGAAAATCAGACCGTATGATTAAGGACTGATTCTAGAGTCTAAGACATAGAACCAGAAATTAATGATAGGACTGTAGATTAAGATTTTAGAATAGAATTAATGCTTAGGGCCGATAAATTAGATCGTCAGATTAAGGACTGGTTCCGAATTCGAAGAATTAGAACCATATATAAAAATTTGCGATCTGAAAAGGGTGCTACGGTCTCGGACTGAAAATTAAAACCTATAGAATTCCTAAATCTAAAGACTAGAAGTTATGGTCGTGAATAAAAAATTAAATTCTTACCTAGGGTCAGAGCTGCGGAGAGAAATCTCGAAGATTCGGCGCTTGAATTTTGCAATCATGATTTGGTTGTTCTATGTGTTTATTCTCAGAGTTTTCTGGTTTCGGAATCCCAAAAAAATATATTCTTTTTCGAAAATTGTCAGCCTCTTCGGGCGAATTAAAAAAAAAATATTTTATAAGTTTTTCTCTAATTAAATGCCCTGTTTCAGTGTTTAATCCAATTTGCTTGCGCTGATTCCACGGTGCTTAATAAACTTTAGTCGGTCCTAGTCCTAATAGCGTTAGAACTAATTGCGCGATTATTTTGGGCTGCGTAATCCAATTAAGTGCCACTCTCAAAGCGTTTAATTGAGGAAATTTAGGGGTCAAGGACAGTGAGGCTAGGCCGGGTGTAGGCCAATTGCGCACTGGTGGTGAAGTGCTTAATCCGATCGTGCATCTGGTGTCAGGCGCGTGATTGAGTCTCGAGTTAGTATGGGGAAAGGAAGTCTGGTATGAGAAGAGACTGATTGCGCGCTGGTGATTTGGCGTGCAATCGAATTGAGCACGTGGTTTTAGGCGCTAATTCGGGGCTATCCGAGTCCGGGTCGGGTCTGAAATGCTAGGCTATTGTTTTAGACTGCATTCCGATTATATACTATTATTTCGATATATAGTTTCCCTACGTTGGGATCCGAGCCACAAAGCTATTATTTCAGCCTGTGTTCAGTCATGTACTATTATTTCAGTGCATGATCCCACATTGGAGGTATGGGGCATGAGTCACAGAACTATTATTTCAGCCTGTGTTCAGCCATATACAATTGTTTCAGTATATGATCCCATATGAGGGTAAAAGGGGTCTGAAATGCAAGACTATTGTTTCAGTTTGCATTCCGACTATATACTATTATTTCAGTATATAGTCTTCCTACGTTGGGATCTGAGCCAAAGAGTTATTATTTCAGCCTGTGTCCAGCCATATACTATTGTTTCAACATATGGTACCATACCAGGGTTATAAGGTCAAAGGTTAACCGAACAAATTTATATATTTCGAGAGGGCAAAATGGGGGTGTCTACACACCCTTACTTCGATTGTGTAAAATCTCTCATCTGGTTGCGACATGCACCCACGGCAACGAAAACACCTCTCGATTGCTACAATAGGCCTCCGAATCGCCACTTTTACTTAGCTTGTGCAGATAGATAAGAAAGTCAAACATTTCATATCAACTCATTTTAGTTCACACTTGTGATTTCTCTAAGAAACGAAGGGATGCTTGTAGCGAGTGTCTATTTCTTCAACGTATCCTTGCTCCGCAAGAATGCACCGAAGAGGGGCATCTATAGATACCCCGTTTTAAACCCGTCGAAGTACACTAAATTGTTCGATCAACCACTGACCTTGCCCTGATTTATGGAAAAGCCAACTTTTTTCAAGAATCTCGAAACCTTTTATTTATGGGAATTATACACTGAAACATTAACGTATAATTGATTATATGTTGGACTCCCAATGTATAATTGGTCTATCTCGGACTAGGACTCGAAAACTCCGTGAACCGAATTCTTTCCCGGATTATACGCTTAGACCCTAGCGTATAATTCACCATACGTTGGTATCCAACGTATAATCATTTTGTTTTGGACTGGGACTCTCTCTCTCTCTCTTTCTCTCTCTCTCTCTCTCTCTCTCTCTCTCTCCTAAGTCGACTCAACGAGCTATGGCTTATCCAAACTATTGATTATACGTTGTACGCACAACGTATAATCCAGGAGAATCCCCTAGGAATCTAAATTCAGGCTTATCCGATCATCAATCGGTCACCTCGACCAAGTTCCTCGAAACCGCCTAAACTATATGCTGAAATCACAATGTATAATTCATTATGCACTTGACCTCTGGTATATAATTTGGCTTATACGTTAGATTTACAACGTATAATTCAAAATTATATACTGGACTCCATGTGTGTAATTAACAAGGACGATAAATAATCCTCTACCCCACTCATTCTAGACACAATTTTCTTGCATATTCTCTTTGGAACTCTCGAGGTTGGCTCTGAGATTTCGAATTAGAACCGAGTTGAAGTCTAAGTGTTTGGGCTTAGAACTTCAACTTTCTTTTAAGAATCTGGTAGAATAGTTGTTATAGTTGGGGCTGACCCTTCTACTTCAATTTCTGAGTAGTCTGAAGAGAAATAAAGCTAACCTTAGATCCAACCCTTATGAAACCCTGCCGAAATACTCAACTTAAATCCAATCAGGCCTACACTCACAATATTTTCAAAATCAATCATAGCTATCAAACCGATTTGCCCAAGTGAGCCAACGAAAGGTACTCGGGAACGGGGTTCGATCCTCCAGCGCATAACAGATAAACACACCCCTTTAGTTAGATTACTAGGATTTGAAGAAAACCTAAATTAGCTAGGAGATTAGGCAACCTTAGCTGATAAAGCTGACAGTCCGATATTTAATATATGAGTTCAAATCTACAAACTCTCCGTTTCATCTATGCGATTAATGATGTTCTACAACATCGATAAACATCTGTAGATGGCGATTACATCAAATCAGGTATATCAATTAATTCAGTTGCAACTAACAGTTTCCTTGCAGGTGTACATACATAAATACCTCTATCTATTGCTAAATTCCTTTGCCCCTTTTTCGCAAATAGAGTCTCATGTGACCATAATTGAGCCACTTTTCCCAAATCTAAGAGGGTTCTCGAAAAACAAGTACCAACAAAGCCGACCACAAATAAGTGAGATAAGGTTGTGATAATGATCATCATCATGCAATCTGTTCAAAGCATAATTTTTACCTTTTATTGTTCCGAGATTCTGCTCCAAAGTCCATGCTTGAGTGAGTCAATATCACTCAATATATTCACTAGACAGAGATAAATATCTTTATACATCTTCCAAGGTTTGACTAGTTTTGCATAGGGCGATCAACTCATACGCTATCTTTCTGCACGAGTCAGATAACTAGGCTGCATATGACATAGCTCTTTGCTAGCTCCTACCACAGTAGAGTTCATATGCTTTAATTGGTTTCAATTCTCTTTTCTAACTCCTTGCAAATGAGGATTTACCTGCTCTAGCAGCAACCTCCCTGCTCTCTACTAACTCTCTCCCAGTGCAAATAAAACTTACTCTACCAAGGAATGAGTAAAGAGGAGGATAAAACTGTTGAATAGGTAAATGTTGCATAAAATCTTCCTATGCAAAGAGTTATCAAGGAGACGGAGTATATGCTAAAGCAGATAACATGATGTTTGCAAAGAGGATGGAAACATGCTAAAACAGGTGAACTCTGCATGGCCCACCTTGACCCGAAAAACCATCCCAACCCAAAGTCCGATCAAAAACCCGACCCGACCAATTAAAATCTCACTATTTCCCTTGATTTTATATACAAAATAGTAGCCGGAGTCAGATTTTGATCCAACCCAACCTTTGAGCCAACCCTAAGGTCAGGTTAGATGCCTCCTGCTTGATGTAGCCTGACCGGTCAAGTTTATGCCGGAAAAAAATATGGGTCAAGAGGGTTGGGCACTGGTCAAGCTTATGTTCCCGACCCGGTAAAAACCCCAGTCAGGCAAGTCCGATATCAGGTTAACCCAACCTGTTAAAACCTGCCCTCGTTGAGTTGCAGTTCACATATACATCTACTGTTAAACGCATACATCTAAAGTAAGAAAACACCAATGAAGCCACAAATTCAATCAAGTATAAATACCAAGGATGCATGTAGGGGGGTGCAGCTTCGTTTAACTGAAGCGAATCGAAACCGCCAAGTCGATTTTCCGTTCTTTCCCAAACCGAGCCCGGCCGATACAGTTTCGGTTGACTGAAAAAAAAAAGGCCAAAATCGTAACCGAACCGAATTCTTTCGGTTCTGTCCGTTTTCGGTTCAGTTCAGTTTTGAACCGAAAAAAGCCGAAAAAAGAAAAAAACAAAATAAAGAAGAAAAAAAAGGTTTCGGTCGGACGAGTCCGGTTCGGTTTCGGTCTGGTCCTCTTTGACGGCCATCCCCGCTACCGCGGTCTCCTCGGCCGAAAGGCCCGACACCTCCTCGTTCTGCGCCTCCCTCCAAATTATCATCCAAGCCGACTTAGTGCTATCAATCAATTTTAATGAACATGATAGATGAGAGAGAGAGAGACAGAGAGGGGGAACCTGCTTTAATTATTTGTATCAATGCCTTTTATAGAAGTGGTTTTCCAAAACTGTGGGCTGGAAACCGCTTAAACTAATTGTATAAGTGGTTTTCGTATAATAACAAAATCGTGGGCGGGGCTCTACATAGAATATATAAGTTTTTTCTCCCGGTTTTCCGTCAGTCCAGGTTCGGTTTTCGGTTGATTTTTCGGCAGTTCGGCAGTTCGGTCTCAATTTTGAACCAGTTCGGTCCTAATTTTGAACCAGCTCGGTTCTCTCGGTTTCCGGTCGGGTTTCGGTTTTCAATCCAAATCTGCACCCCTTACATGGATGCATGCATAAAAGCCAGGGCTGTCAAGGGTCAACAAGGCAGGTTGAGCCAAAATTTTAACTCCTATAGTATATTGGTATAGTTTCCAACCTTGACCCGATGGTGCACCTGACCCAAGTTGACAAGACAGTTCAAGAGTATATGCTCGACCTGACTCAATTAAAAAACCCTTACCTAACTCAACCAAGACCCGACATGACCCAATGGTCAGGTCAGATGTCCCATGTCCAACCCAACTCGAGAGGTCAAGTTTATATACCCGACTTGACCCGACAAGTCACATTATTTGCCTGACCCAATAAAATTCTCAATTAGAGGTCGACCTAACTCATTGGCAGCCCTAAGAGCATCTCTAATTGGAAGTAGTGAAAAATAGTTGATGGATAATGACATAAAAATTTTGAGTACTTGATTTCATGTTTCAAATTTTGGAAAATCCAATCGGGGACGTCGACAGTAGCAGCTTGGCTTCAAATTATTGAATTATATGAGTAAAAGGTCGCATTTCCTATATGAAATACTATTATTTGTATTTGAAGCCTGAAATTTCCAATAACCAATATTGAATACTGACGCACTGGTACCTTATTCCATGTGGAATAGGGTACTTGATAATTCACATAATATAAATAAGAGGACCTGTGTAGGGAGAGGAAAAAGGAAATATTAGTTAGAATTTAGAGATTGATAGAGTAGAATAGTCTTCACTTTAGTTTTAATTATGTCTTCTGTAAATCCCTTTCAATTAATAGAAGTTATGAGTAGCTAATTTTTTAAAGACTGAGAACCCGACATATGAAAGAGTAGTATTGATAATTAATTGTTTCTTATTTTTCTGAATTCATATTGTAATTGCTTAATGAATATGAGTTTTAAAAGAATCTCAAAATTTCTATGATTTTAATCTCTATGTTATCGTTGTCGTCTTAGATTTGAGATTACCAGACTTTCATCACCCGAGTACTATGTTGCCGTTATTAGTTTCATTAACGATATTCTTGTTAGAAAAGTTAATATTGTTGTTGTGTCTTAAATCGATTTTATCTTTTTCTTATGTTGTCGTTGTTATCTTAAGATAAATAAGAAATTCATAGAAATTAGAGATAATTAATTAGGATTATGAATATGCGATTAGAAAATCTAACCTTGTTTATTTTCTAATCAGGTTTTACATTACTTTTAGATTTTAGTTTTAACCAAAATAGTTTCCTTTAAGCAACTTAGTTTTAAAACTTAAAACTAATTTGTTTTCTAAGACATATAGACGGATTTATAAAGTCAAGTTTTTTCCTGAGGATCAATGCTCTGCTCCAGTTCCCTTGTACACTTGCAAGGTGTTAAGTTTGGTATAGGAAAATAGATATCAGTAGTATGTTAGAGATATTTTAGGCATCAAAAGAAGCCATCGGGTGTAGTTCTGAGTTGCTCTAAGAATCCTTCAAAGTAAAATACAAGATGGGTAGCTCTATTTGCACCCATCGGATCACTAATGGCATATCTTATTTGATTCCATGTGGCAATTTGATTCCATGTGTGCTACATGGAATCAAAATATGACTATCTAGTGGTATCGTGATACACCTATGATCTCAAGATCCACTATATGATATGGGGTGAAAAATAATCTCCATCGTCTGATTCAAAGCAATCAATGGTTTTTAGCATTCGTGCGCTTAGAGACATATGCATAATTAAAAGAGCATGACATGATCGAAACCGATAATTTTGACCGAAATTTCGGCCGAAAACAGAAATTTTGGGTCCCATACAAATATGACCGAAATTTTGATCCTTGGAGCATGGATCTCTGTGTGTGTCTCCGAGTCTAGTGCATTGCATCGCGTGTATGATGTGTGCCATGCGCCAGTACGAGATGCAGATCTTTAGATGCACGGAAATCCTTGTGCAAATTCAGGACGCAGATCTATTGGCTCTTAGAGCCTGCATGGATCTAAAGCGCTAGTGGATGCGTTATACTGTCATACACCATATACAAACTCTAGCATACCATGTCAATCGTGGGTGTCGCAAGGGTTGACGAACGTGACGACATAAGAAAGGGAGAGAGAAAGAAGAGAGAGAAGCAAAATCTGTTATTACTGGGCAAAGGATTGGCCAGCCAGTGCACCACTTCAAGGTCACGCATGCCGTATATCATGTAAAACTTTCACTCCATTTGGACGCCCACCCCTTTCTTTTAATAAAAACAGTACCATTATTTACAATCAGATATCCCCAAAAGTGACACGAGAACCACTTGGTTCTCATGGTACGCCCATAATCAAGGTCTTTTATTGGGTATGTGTCACATGATAGATCATGGTCCTATCAATAGATGTTTAAATTTTGATTTCACACGGCACACACTCGAAAAGTGATCTAAAAATTACGTTTGATATATGCCCATGATCATGTTATTTTTTGTGGATGTGTGCCCTAGTGAATCAAAATCTAATTGTCCGATGGTAGGTCGATGACTAAGATCTATGTGTTGTATCCAAGAATGCGATGAAAAATTATTTCCATCATCTGATTTAAAGCAATCAACCGTTTAAGCATGTAAAATTTGAGTTAAGCTGCTAATTATGAAGGAAATTACAATCTAGGACTCATTAATTTGGCCCAATTAAAATTCAGCGCAAACCCTTGCACTAAATAGGGAAACAGAGAGCCCACAATAGCAAGCACCAACAGACTCCCACTACAAATAAATAGTGACAGCTTTTTTTGAGGAATAATAAGACAAGAAACCCTCACCGATTGGCCCTTTCTCTTCCACCATGCAACTATCCCCAAGTACCCATTGACCCCTTTCTTCTTCAAAACCCCTCTCTCTCTCTCTTTCTCTCTCTCTCTCTCTCTCTAACCCAACCAAAATGTTTCACCATCTCCTCACTTTCTTCTTCCTCCTATCACACTTATCAACCATAGAGTCCACTCAATTGATCCCAGATTTCTACTCCAAAACCTGCCCACAAGCAGAAACCATAGTGAGAGAGGTGATGCAGAGAGCCATGGAGAGAGAGCCCAGAAGTGGTGCTTCTGTTATGAGGCTCCAGTTTCACGACTGTTTTGTTAACGTGAGTAATTTATAACAAAGACCCACTATTTCTTTTACCCCTCTTTCACCAGCTGATCAAAGATCAGATGGTTTTAACTGCTTAACTATTATTGAGTTTTATTTATTTATTGGGTGATCACAGGGTTGTGATGCATCATTATTGCTAGATGATACGCCTAATATGTTAGGAGAAAAGCTGGCGCTTTCCAACATAAACTCGCTCAGATCATATGAAGTGATCGATGAAGCCAAAGAGGCGTTGGAAAGTGGTTGCCCAGGGGTTGTCTCTTGTGCAGACATCATAGTCATGGCTTCTAGAGAGGCTGTGGCCTTGGTAAGATCATTAGTAACCAAGCTCGGATTCGGTAATCATTCGGTCAGTTCGGTTGAATTCGGATAATTTAGGAGAAGATTTAGGGATTATATAAAGGTAATAATAAATTATTACAATATCAAACTGCAATTGATTTTGAAATCGGTGCCACGTAACGTGATCGCTTATCGCGGCTCTTCCCCCGCCGATCTTGATCCATGATTTTCTACCGTTTGATCCTTAAGCATCATATGTTTTTCACATGTCAAATGGGTCCATCAACCCACCCATTACATAGATGGTTACAATTTGTCCAACACCCATCTCGTCATATCTAAGCAAGAATCAAAATTAAGGTCGAAATAACCGAAATTTCTGCTGAAATTATTGGTTTCGGTCACTACCGAAACGATAATTTGGACTGAAATTTCGGTCCAAATTTGTATGAGACCCAAAATTTCAGTCGATTTTCCGCTGAAATTTTACCCGATATTTTGATCCTTGTATCTAAGTATTTTGCCGGGTTGGGCACTTAAACATGACCCGTCGGGCATGAAGCATTCAATTGTCAGGTTAGGTCAACCCAACCCAACCCAACCTTAGTACTACTAAAGACCTCTGCATCTGGCCCATATACTAATTGTCTTGAAATTTCCCAGGCCTGAGAAAAGAATTTTAGGCAATAGACCCATAAAGCCATGATAGATAAACGTATACAAGAATTTGTCTACAATGAGCCGATGGGTCATTTGAGACAATGAGCCGAAGCTTTGCACTCGTATGACACATGTACCTTGAGATGGACACAAACTTCAAATTATATAAAGATCGGTGCGGAGTAGTCGATTTTTTAATATTTTTTTTTAAGTTACGAATAAAACACAATTACAACTTTTTAGTGTTAATATGTTTTTAAAAAGTTGCGAATTTCAAATTTAAGGGAACGCTTAAAAGCCAGGGAAACAAGAAATGAAACCAATAATGAGATTTCCATTGAAATTGATTTTAGTCAGACTTGGAAAAGAATTTGGAAAATGGATTTTTTTTATCAAAGCAATGAAACAAGAGCTCTTATTGTTGGAAACGGTAAAAAACCATTTCACCCAAATTATTACTGAAACGGAAAAAAAAAAAAAAAAAAAAAAAAAAAACATTATTGTGTTGGTGAAGAACTCAATTTCAGCTATTTGAGAAGTTGAAACGATTTCCTCATAAAATGGGTTAGTGTATGAAATTTGAGTTTCCATCAGCGACATACTTAATCTTATTTCCATCTCCTTCTAATGATTTCAAATTAAAATATCTGGAACTAATTTTTTTTCTTCTACCAATATCTGACATCTCCAAGTTCTCAAACAGGGCTTAAAACGCGATTAATTTGTGATTTTTTTTAATAAATCACAACTTTCAAATGTATTTCTTACAGTTTTTCACAAATTGTGTTATTTTTCTATTATTTTCATTGTTTTGCCCATTTTTTTTCCGAATTCTCGCTTGCCTACTAATTACCATCTCCAACTTAGTAACTGTGGTGTGGGCCGCACCTATGTTACTTAATTCGCTCATTCATCCATTCGGTATGCCAGGCGAATTGTCTTACTAATGCTAAGTATTTCATTTATAATGAAATTTTATAAAGAGGGGATTTGACCTTAAGACATTATGATTTTCATATTTTATAGTTATCCAAGTGGTCATTTATATTTCATTTATTAAAAAATATAAATTTATACTATTAAATTATTAAATAATTTTAAAACTCATCCTAACCCTAGTATTCGAATCGGGTTTGCTTGATAGTAGCGAATTGTGAATGATGAATTGAGAACTCGAATTCGAAGCGAGCAAATCAGCAAACTAACTATGGACCGGACAAGGTCCACCACATGTAAGTGACTTGCATTCGGCTCATTGTAGACATATTCTATATAGAAAGGTTCTACTGTTATACTATTTCTTAAAATTGTTATCAAATTAGGAGAAAGTTTTTGAAGTGTTTGAAAATTTTTGATTAATAAAGTTCCCTTAACCTCAGAGTGGAGGACCCGATTGGCAAGTTAGATTGGGCCGAAAAGACAGCATAACGGCAAACCAAGAGGACTCAAATAACATAATGCCGAGCCCGAGAGCCAACGCCACCATGCTCATTGATCTCTTTGAACGATTCAACCTCTCAATCACCGATTTAGTCGCTCTCTCTGGTTCCCACTCGATCGGAAATGGGCGGTGCTTTTCAATAGTGTTCCGTCTCTACAACCAATCAGGCACGGGCCGGCCTGACCCTGCCATGGATTCGAAATACCGTGATCGACTTGATCGACTCTGCCCACCTGACGGAGATGGTAATGTGACTGGTGATCTTGATGCTACACCTCGCAGATTTGATAACCGATACTTTAAGGACTTGGTCAATGGGAAGGGGTTTCTCAATTCGGATCAGACATTGTTTACGGGTGATGAACGTACAAAAGATGTGGTTCTCGAGTTTAGTCGAGACGAAAACCGGTTCTTTTCGGCGTTTGTGGAGGGGATGTTGAAGATGGGTGATCTGCAATCAAGGGGTGAGGGAGAGGTGAGGAAGAACTGTAGGGTGGTTAATGATAGGGGGGGTCCTGTTGCCAAGTTAATGGTATATTGAAAAGGGCTCTCTCCTATTGTTGGATAATTCACTAATTTGGACTTGGGAGAGAGAAAAATGAGACTGACTGGATCTTGGGCTTGAGGGTATTTTTATTTGCACCCATCTTTGAGTACTTACGCCAAAAACCATTTGCTACTTTAAAATGGTTCATTAATGAATGTAGTTATGCTCCACCAACCAACCACTTCAGAGAGTAGTTTGGGGTATAAGATTTATATATCTAACAACTGTTGTACATGCGTATTGGAATATGGTTGTACTCTATCAATCAATCACTGCAAAGTATAGTTCGCAGCATGGTTTGAAATCTAGGAAATCCAAGATGTATCGAATAAGGCTGACTTAAGACATCTTGCGCTTTGGTAGTACAGGTGAGACAAAAATGGTGTTTTACACCCTTAAAATATGTGTTTGATGTTAACACTATTATCGTACACTTCACTGTTATGCTATGTGGCACACATTTGTGATCAATCTTAATAGCCCGAGTGGTTGTCATCAATGAAACATACCTCCTCTAAAGAAGCACACCCGTAAGAGGATGGAAACCATCCGAGGCTTGGTATAATTCTGATCAATCAGTCAATTGTTTGAACGGTTGATTTGTCATGTATTGCCCTTTACATATATACTTACATGAAAGAGCATTGAGACAAATAAGAGTGACGTTTAGTAGCATTTTGGGTGGCAACTAGGGCTGTCAATGGGCTAGGCTGGCCTATTGGGCTGCCGGGTAGGGTCCTTCACTGGCTGGCTGGGCTAAACATTAGTTCTAATGGGCCAGGGGCAACCTTGGGCTCAGATGGAGCCTGGCATTCCATCCTATCAAAGTCAGATCTCAATCCAAATTAGGCCAAATTTATCAACGGGCCGAGATATGGGCATGGTTTCAAGTCCGACGAAAATTTGGCCAGCTCAAGTCTGACCCAAGTTGTGTAGGCACGCACCGGTTTCATTTGGCCGGTTGAAAGCCCTAGTTGCGGACATTGTAACAAAATTCTCCAATTTTTTTGAATTGAGTCTCAGAATTTTGAACTTATTGAGAAAAACTCAAAGTTTCTACTTTTCCCTGATTGAATTATGAATTTTACATCTTAATCGCTCCTTCTGTAAAAATAATTATTGCGTTTATTCGATAGATATTATAGGGAAAAGGATAAATTTGCTCGTTCACTTCCTTGTAATTGTGATTAAAAATAATGTGCACTTTCCTTGTAATTTTGAAATTCCTCGCATAAAGAATGTAATCATAATACGTATAGATCGAAAACAAACATAGTGAATGAATTATATTCTAAAGGGTTTATCTCTTCACATCATGTACCTAGTGCTTCCATAGGGCTGTCAATCACCCGATCCGGGATTTTTACCAGGTCAGGTGCATAAATTGACCTGTTGGGCATGATGAATCCGACTCGAACTGAGTCAGGTCGAACCAACCCGACCTGATATTTCATAAATGAAATCAAAAGGAAATTTGAGAGCTTTTTAACAAGGTCAGGTCAAGTTTTCGGGTTGGGCTTTGGTCAGGTCGGGGCATGTTTTCGGACTAGAGTAGGCATATACCGTTGAGCCGTCGGGTCAAGTCAGGTCTGGCAGGAAAATTTATTTCCTGCGAACCATTGAGACAGCCCTAGCTTCCACAATCATCCGACTCCAGCGCACACAAATTTAAGGGCTCTAACTCTCTCTTGCGTCAATACCAGAGACATTGAAAAATGTGTATTCAAAAGCATAAATTTGGTGAGTTTTTACTGTCAGCTGTCAACCTGGTGCTAACTATCCTCATTTCTCAAGGGGGCTATGACGAAAAACAAAAACACAAGCTTAGGACCGACAAAATATGGCATTTGGTATAAGGTAGATAACTCTGGTGTTTCCATCCAGACGCCACATGCATACTTTCAGACGTGCAAGTAAATCTAGGGCCCCTAAATATGTATGCATGCGTCACTCTGGCTTGATGGTGCATACAAGTGCACCATTGTGACCTATAGGAGCATCAAAGTTGGTGCAACAAGAGATACGCAGATACTTACGAGATGTTAAACATACACTTTTTGGCATGAAGAAGTGTCTCTAAGAGAGGGATCACCCGTAACTCAAGGGGCAGTTCACGGAAAACCAGAAGCCAACAAAAGGTTGACAAATGAATTTGGAGACTTTGAGTGGTAAGAAAGAATGCGAGCTATCAGGTAGCGACAATGTCAAATTTCAGGAATAAATTGGCAAAGGAAAAATTATATATTAAGAGCAGATGGAAGACAAAGAGGCATAAGAAGATGAGCCACAGTCAAATTTCAGGAATAAATTGCCAAAGGAAAAATATTATATATATATATATATATATATATATATATATATATATATATATATAGGCCCGGGGATATGCACTCGGGCGTAGAGATATCTCTGCGCATATTGATAGGAGCTCGACATGTAGCGCATATGTCGCTAATGTGGCAGTCCCTCTTTTTCCTAATTTCATCGCACTTTAACCATAGTTACCACTTACACTGACAGATTCAGAAAGGCAAAGCGTAGAGAAGCACTGGGAGTCTATGCCTAACACTGTGATTTTGTCATAATTATATTCGAAAAGACATACGAAAAGACCACCTGATTTGAAACGCTTACGCTTCTACGAAGGGGCGATTGCACTTCCTATACGACGTGCTATCGCAATGTTTGATATAATATCATTAATTAAAAGCGGCGCATGATTTCGGAGTTCTCAATGGTAATCATTACCATTTGAATTGACTGTTCGAGAGACCCCTTCGGGCTCCCATTCAAGGAGTCCATTAATTGACAGAATGCTTAGCATTTATTGCTCAAATGTTGAACATTAATGGCGCTTTTGTTAGAGGAAGCTTCGCTCCCCCTGAAAAGCGCTAGCGCTAATGTAAGAAGCGTTGGCACTATCTTCTACGAAGCAACAGCCGAATGTATTTCATTTATTAACATTGTCAGAACATTAAATGAGGGACGATGGGAGGACGGGATTACGGCGCCTGACATCGTGTTATACAAAAATATTTAAGACGGAAATTTTGTGAAATACAAATTCACAAATTATATTTCACCTTCACCCTCCCAATCTTCATCTTTTCAGAGTGCAGTAAGAAACATCAAAACCGTGAAACCCTATTTCAACATCCAATAACAAGGTGAGTGTCATTTTATTTCCGTCCCGTTTTAAAAATGACAAATAAAAGCGTCATCCCTTCCATAGATAAAGCGTTTGCGCCTCATATATGGGTGGGGCGCCTCACTACTTAAAACGTCGACACTCCAGCATTTGCCCCTCATATATGGGCGGCGTGCCTCACCGCTTGGAGTAGGGCTGTCAACGGGCCAGGTTTCAGCCCGGGCCCTGCCCTGTCCGAATAGGCCAGGTTCGGGCCCAATATTTTAAGTCATTTAATAAACGAGCCGGGCCGGGCCAAGCTAAGCTCGGATAAGAAACGGGTTCGGGTTCAGGCTGCAAAGCGTAAGCCTAAACCCAGCCCGATAAAATGATGCCCTTATAAAAAAACTCTTAAAAAATATTAGAAACCCGGCTCGGCCTGGATAGCTAACCTGGCCGGATTCGGGCTACAACATTTAAAAATCGGGTTGAGTCCGACCCGACTCGATTAGCTATCGGGCCAAGCTCAAGCTCCCATTATATCTTTAAAAAAAAAGGGCTTATACAAAAACCCGGCTTGAACCCGGCTCGTTGACAACCCTAGCTTGGAGCGTTGGCGCTCCAACATTTGAGGCGTTTGCGCCTGTACATGGAAGCGACGCCTCTCCTATTATTAGTACCTTCTTCTGTGTCACATATTTTGAAGATGGTTCTTAAGACATCCCAAAGGCTAAGTGTACCATCGAAAAGTGTCAAGTCATTTATGAGAAAAAATCTCCTTAAGGATTCGATCTTCGGTGCATTCATTTATGACACAATCATCAAGTTCTGAGCTCATGACAATGTTTGGAATTTTGGGACTGGCTAGTCTGGCGTTATCAGATTTCGGTCCCTTGATTTTGCCTTGATAATTGGTCTTCGAATGACCAATCCTACTGATTACCCTAAGAGGGTGGAGATTCCTGAAGAACGGACCATTAGATATAGATTTTTCAAGGGCCTCAAAGATGTAAATAGGGCACACATGGAACAAGCGATCGACAGTCTCGAGCAGATGCTGACGAAAACTTTCTGAAACTTTGTCTGTTGTTCGTCCTTGCAACCGTCCTATTCTCAAACACAAAATACACTCTCAAGAACTCCCACCTTGACCTCGTTGATAATCTCTCCAATTTCAACGTATATCCATAGGGCTATCACGCGTACAAACATCTTCTAGTGTGCGTGAAGAAAGCGAAGTGGAAGAGGGATATAGCTGAGAAAGATCACAAAAAGCGTGGTTACAATATTTACAGCTGCACTATTGCCCTGCAGTTAATGTCGTCTCCTAGAATGTCCCGTTTTATTTCCTACGAAGCGGTGACAATTATGAAAGTCATCAAATATTTATTTTATTTTTCTCAGACCTAGGCATACGAGATTAATGGTAGGTGCGCCCTAGCCCCAGCAAAAGTTGCCAATGCCGTCTGTTTCCCAGGGTTGCTAAAATGGGAAGCAAACGACAAAATGAGGAAATCGTACATCGTGGACTTCTAGCACAAGGTAAATTTGACACGAAATGATATCGCATCCAAATATAGACGTTATCGCTACAATTTAGAAGCGTCATCGCTTCATTTATCACTACGAAATGAAGCGATGACGCCTCTATACCGAGCGCAATCGCTTCTTAAGGAAGCGATCGTATATTCCAAAAATTTTAATCAGTCAGTCGAAAATAATGTGGAATATCTATCTTGTAGGCTGCCCGCGTCCGGCAACTAGAGGTGACACTCGACGAAAGGTCCCTGCCTGTGGTAGAAGCCGTATGGAGAACAGGGCAGAGACCTGCAGAATCAGGTGAAAGACAACCGGTTCCTCCCATTACTATGTGGAAGAAGAAAATGAACATTGACATTATTAGCGTTTCGGACGAGAAAGAGTGGATTGATGAACAATAGAAACAGTTTGTCAATTAAAGAATTGCAGGTTGTGAGAGGCCAATAATAGAGCAGCTTCGACGACCTCCGTGTAAAGGTTTTTCAGCTGAAAAAGGAGAACCAACAACTGAAGGTAAAGGTTCTTCAGCTGGAACAAGAGAACAAGAAACTGAAGGATCAAAACGCCCGTATCTGAAAAGAACAGTCGAATATTAAGAATCAGTTCGCCCTCTTCTGGAATCAACAGACGTGTCTATCCGAGGTATGCTTCTAAACTGAGCTTGAAGAAATCCAACGACGAAGCGCAAACGCTTCTTTATGATGCGTCAATGCTTTAACTATGAAGCGTCTACGCCTCCATATCTAGTGCTAACGCTTCTACAGGAGGTGATGGCGCTCCTCTATGATGCGTCAACGTTTCGTGTATGAAGCGCGAGCGCTTCTACATATTAACTATTTTTTAAACAAGAACTTATATTCTTATCACATTGCAGGCCAACAGTGTGGCGAGAAGTCCGCTGGGCCTCGCTGGGGAATATCAAACGCGTATCCCCCAATGCCAAAGGTTTGCCTCCGCTCGAACCCCAACCCCTCCCACAACCACAATCACAGCCCCACCCCCATCCCCAACCTCACCCACAGTCCCAGCCCCACCGACAACCACAGCCCAAGCCCAAGCTTCAACCGCATCCACAACCACAGACTAAGCCCCAGCCCTAACCAAACCCGAAGCCCTTACCCAACCGAAGTCCAAAATCAAACCTCCTACAAAGGAGAAACCCCATCCCCAACCACCACCACCACCGTCTATTGTGTCCCATGACGAAGAAGAAGCGAAGGACAAGGTCCCCATCTCTTTCAGGAGAAGTGAGAGGACCAGGGCTAAAGGCCTCACGATTCCTCCATCCCAAAGTCACTCTAAAAAAAAGGGAGTTGGTCTCCCAAACTCGTAAAAAGAAGGCCAAAGGGGTGTGTTTGCCGCCGGCTTTTAACATGCCTTTCGAAGCGTCAAAGCGTTGTTGTCGACACGTCGCCTTTAGGTCAGAGCGGCATCACTTTGTAAAGTAAGCGCTAACGCGTCTACTTCTAAGCGCTAGAGACTGATCCAGTTATGTTTTAATTTGAACGTAGGACTTTCATCTCGACCATTGGGTCCCGACATATTACCATCGAGTTAATGCGCTGCCTGGGATTCAAACAGGAAATAGAAGACCCAGTAAGTATTAGTCCCTATTCAAAATTGTCGCTTCCCTGATTCCATATTGATATTTATTCTTTGATATGCAGATAATGACCACGCACTTTAGGGTCATGGACAAGCGGGAAGACATTGAGAAGAAGAGGAAGACTTTCCAGATGACTGTCGTTGGACTCAACTGCATGACCACGGATTTTAGAGATCTTGAGAAATACTTTAAAGAGAGTGGTGAACACGCGCCCCCCGACATTTTGGGATGGAGCAGAGTACGCCGATTCTTTTTTCGCGCAGCAGAACACGATGTCGTTGCAATGTTTCTTCATAAATAAAAATCGCAGTTTGAATGCGATTGAGTGTGAAATTTTTTTTATTCTGATTCACATCCCGAACCCACCACACTAGGCGCTTGCTGTAGCAACCCCCTCAGCTCATAAAATCGAAGTCCTTGACCCCCTCCCAAATCTTCCTATGGAAATCAAATTTGGCGAGGCGATAAGGACACTGGTAAGCCACGCTAGAATACTCTCAAAAGTAGCGCCAAAATCGCTTATCGCTCTTAGCAGAAGCGCTTTGACAATGGGGCGTCAACGCTTCCAAAATTGGGCATCAACGATTTGACAATGGGAAGTCAACATTTCCAAAAGTGTACGTCAGTGCTTTGACAATGGGGCGTCAGCACTTTGACATTGGTGCGTCAACACCTCAAAAATGGGGCGTCAGCGCTTTGACATTAGTGCGTCAGCGCTCCCTTCTATTTTCTAAATTCATGTATAACTGATATTTTATTTGTTCTTTATTGACAGACGCAATACCTCCTACCTTGCTTCATATGAACGGCAACACAACTTCCGTTTTTGACACATGGCCTTGGGACAGTAACGCTGTCTACGATGCGCCGACCCAAAAAAACGATACTGACTGCGGGGTTTTCGTGATGAAATACGTGAATTATTTAAGCATGGAACTTCAGCAAGATTTCAAGCAGGAAGACATTGAAACTTTCAGGGCAGAGATTGGGCATGCCATCAATACACACAAAGAAGAGAATTGGGATGCCATTGATGATGTGGAATCGCTTGTATAAATTTTTTGTTATACATAAATGTACAGTGATTCTTTTTATATAAGAATTTTTTAATACACGGGATTTATTCACAACGGCTTGACATTGAGGCGTCAGCGCTTTCACAATGGGGCATCAATGCTTTGGCAGTGAGGCGTCAGCGTTCCACAAATGGAGCGTCAGCGCCTCCATTTTCTTAATGCATTTGCAACTTATATTTTACTTTAACAGACGTATTATCCTCTTGGTGAAATTAAATGAAAGAGTTTGTATTCATATAAACTGTGATTAATTACAAAAATAAACTGTACAAGAAGAAAAAGAAAATGTAGGATAAAACTAGTAAGACAAATGAGAAAAGTTGTGCGTCGTCTTCAAAATTTATCCCGCCGAAAAGAGCGACTCCTCCCGACACCAGGATGTCATCTACTTGCCGTCTTCGGGAGGGTAGGCGTAGGTGAAGATGGGGAAGAGGGTAGAGAGTTAGGATGGGGTGCAGGGCAATGGGGGATGTGGTAGGCCACTCAGCGTCGTCCATAATGCGTCGTTGTTGGCAAAACTGCCTCTCCTTCTTGGTTAAAATCGCTTCAAGCGCAACCTTCTGCCTTTTAATCAGCCTCTCCTTCACCAAAAGCATGTATATCTCGCACTTTTCCCTTTCGATAAGATGATCAAAGGTTTCATTTATCTCGGGCCAACTGGGTTGTTCTGCCATGTTTTACGGTTTAGGGTTTAGAGAAAGAGGTTTCGGAAATGGAGGGCAAAAGAAAGGATATAGTCAATATGAATAAATGGTCGTACTGCAAAATCACTTTTTTATTTGATTGGAATACGAAAAGCCACTTCTTCCATAATGTTCGAAAAGACTGCACGAAAAGAAGCGTATTTACTGGGATACGAACAACCGTTGTAATAAATAATGTTAGAAAAGAATGCGCGGAAAGATCACACAGTTTACAATTTTAAAGTCTTTGAAATCCCTAATAAACGAAACCTCATTTAGGTCAAAAAGCGACACCGCACGTGATTGAAGCGATGACGCTTCGACAATCGTCTGATTGAAGCATTGGCGCTGCTATGAACAAGTGTCATGAATAACATCAAACAGCGGCCCGGTATTCGACAGAAGTTCCTCCACCGACCCTCGAAATTTATTTCGAAGTGACGTTTCAAATTATAGCCGTATTCCTTATAAAGCCACGTCCCATCACAAACCCTTCTCATTCCAAACCCATCGTCTTTCTCCATCTCCTAGCCCTAACACTATGGCGGAAGAACCATACCATGACGAGCTAAGTAAAAGGCTTGATCGAATCCTTGAAAAGCAAAGAGCCAAACTTATGGCTGCAATAAAGAGATTAGAAAAGTTGAAGCGCCAACGACCTATTCCAGACGTTGAATCCTCTACTGAGACCCTCGTTGCCATAAACCTCGTCCCAAACCGACCCTTTTTCCAACTTTTCACCTTCCCCTACTTCTTCACAATTTCACCAACCTCACCATCAAAGGTTGCATCCTCGGTGCGAGTTCCTCTACGAGGATGGTGGGTTGGAAATTTACAGCAAGACTGAGTCATCTCTCTTGATAGAGCCAAAAATGTGAAGAGCACTTCCTTACTCCTCCCTTCATTCTCTTTCCTTCTTCCGCCTCGGCCTAAGCCTCCTCGTCTCCACTGTCTCGACGCATCTTTTGTTGTATTTTGTTGACCGTGTAATCTTTGCTCCTATGGATCCTTGCGATCGCCTCATCAATGGCTGAATGAGGGAGTCATCTCTCTTGACAGAGCTAAAAATTTACAACAAACTACGAGGATAGCGGGTTGAAAACTTACAGCAAGAGGGAGCTCGAGACAGATCTTCATCGCAAACTTTACCGTATCAGTCCTAGTCTAGATTTTTCCTAGGTTTATCTTTTATGTAATCAGCTTCTTAGTTTATTTTTCCTATGTTTAAACAAAAGTTAATCCATGTAAATATTCCTTTTCATATTAATTGAAATTTTCTTTTAATGTATAACACATTCTTTTGTGCTGATTTTTCTTCTTGACTTTCTTTGCACTCGGCACTATGATAAATTTTTTAGTATCCCTTGTTTTGTGCATAATATTGTCACATAAATGGTAAGCGACGTCGCATCAAATAAGAAGCAATAACGCTTTAACTAAGACGCAATGACGCTTTAACTAAGACGCGATGACGCTTCAACTAGGACGCGATGATGCTTCTACTTAGAAGCGATGACAGTGTAAGAAAGACAATGTACAAAAAGATAGTGTAAAGAAAGACAATGTAAAGAAATAGTTTTGATTTATGAATGAAATCTTCTGCACCTTGATTAGTATACCTTTTTACTTCATAAATAGCTTTAAGTAATAAAAACGAAGCTCCATGAGTATATGAAAATGTCAATCCACAGGAGTACGTTTACGAAAAGTTAACATTGTCAATGGTTACAGGTGGCCGCAGGCACTTCACTCACCTGGGATCCAATAGGCGCACAGGATTAAAAAGAAGCGTCGACGCATCAATGAAGAAACCCCCACGCTTCAAAAACTGAGAGTCGTCGGTTCCTTCACGATGCGCTGTCGCTTCTTGTATGAGGCGTCGTGGCCTCTGAATGATGGTCACGAAACATAGTGTATGGGAAGACAGCGTATAGGAAAACTGTGTAAAGAAAGTGTAAATGGGAAGCGACGCCACATAAATGGAAAGCAACGTCGCATCAACTGAGAAGCAATGGCGCTTCAACTAAGACGTGATGACGCTTCGACAACAAGACCCATTTTTGATAAAGAACGACAGTGTAAAGAAAGACGATGTACAGGAAGACAATGTAAAGAAAGACGATATAAAGAAATATGTTTGACTTATGAATGACATCTTCTGTACCCTGATTAGTAAATCTTTTTACTTCATAAGTAGCTCTGAGTAATAAAAACGAAACTCCATGAGTATATGAAAATGTCAATCCACAAGAATGTGTTCACAAAAAGTTAACATTGTCAATGGTTCCAGGTCGAGTCGCAGGCGCTTCACTCACCTGGGATCCAATAGGAGCACGGGATTAAAAAGAAGCGTCAGCGCCGTGTCACGGGATCGCAATTCCGCAACCTCAGTCCCGTGCGGCACCTAACGCACGATTTGCTAGGTCAGCCTACTTCTGATAACAATCGTCGCGAGGGCGTCCTTCGACGCGCTTTCAACCCGCGCGGTGCTTCGCTACCGCGTGCAACGAAGCCAACCCATCTGCACATCAGCTCTGATACCACCCGCCTAGAGGACGGGAACTCCTCCCAACATGGTTGCCTCTGTTTCACGGCCTACCACTCGGCTCATCGTGTCCCTTACGACACGCTAAACTGCACCGCTGCGCTAACTTGGCCTGCTCAAGCTTCACCCTGTGCACTGCACTAGTACCTCGCCCGTCTGCCGAACCAAGCCCACAGCCTTATGCCTCGCGCTCGCGTGCCCAACTGAGTCCCACGCAGCTTACCTTCGTGTGCGTTCCGCATTCCTAGCACATGTACGTCCTTAGCCCACATGCTGTCGTGCTCAACTGAGTCCCACGCAGCGCCTTGGTGTTGTCTCGTGAGGTTGCCCAGCCGCATGCACCGCGACGCGTAGTCCGGAGCCATACATCAACCTCCCTCGGGTTCCCTGCACGGCATCATTGCGTCGGCGTCCTAGGCCCACCTTTGGAGACACTTCTCAAGCTCCCTTCCCTATATAAGGGTAAAGCGGTCATTCGGCCGAATGGCGGATAACCTCAAACCTATTGGTTTGACATACCGCAACGCCTCATGCATCGCTAGCCCACCTTGGCTATGTCGTCGTCTGCAGCGGACCGTGGCCTTGCGTCGTGCACTCATGCGACGTGTCGCGTCCCTCGCAAGGCCAACATGGCCCCATGTCGCGTGCCCTCCTGGCACCACATGCCGTGCCACGCGCACCATGCTGCAAGCTCGAGCATTGGCCCCGTCACATCCTCCACCACTCCATAAAATGTCAACGTCCTCGTTGACGCATGAACATAGTGAACTGACCCCGCCAACTCCTCCCAGCTTGTTAGCAACACTATTCTAGTTCTTAGGCCCGCACCTTCCCACAAGCTCCCCACTGTCACCCCGGTTGGGTCAACTTGGTTCTGCTGTCACAAGGCCCTCACCTGTTAACTAGCTCAGGGATGTCGCGTGTCAACTTGACACACATCGCGTGCCTCCGCACCACTAGTTCAAGGATGTCGCGTGCCCTCTTGACACCACATCACGTGCCTCCGCACCAGTTTGCTCATAGCATCATCGCTTCTGGATCGAACTTGGCTTTGATACCAAAATGTCACGGGGTCGCAATTCCGCAACCTCAGTCCCGTGCGGCACCTAACGCACGATTTGCTAGGTCAGCCTACTTCTGATAACAATCGTCGCGAGGGCGTCCTTCGACGCGCTTTCAACCCGCGCGGTGCTTCGCTACCGCGTGCAACGAAGCCAACCCATCTGCACATCAGCTCTGATACCACCCGCCTAGAGGACGGGAACTCCTCCCAACATGGTTGCCTCTGTTTCACGGCCTACCACTCGGCTCATCGTGTCCCTTACGACACGCTAAACTGCACCGCTGCGCTAACTTGGCCTACTCAAGCTTCACCCTGTGCACTGCACTAGTACCTCGCCCGTCTGCCGAACCAAGCCCACAGCCTTATGCCTCGTGCTCGCGTGCCCAACTGAGTCCCACGCAGCTTGCCTTCGTGTGCGTTCCGCATTACTAGCACATGTACGTCCTTAGCCCACATGCTGTCGTGCTCAACTGAGTCCCACGCAGCGCCTTGGTGTTGTCTCGTGAGGTTGCCCAGCCGCATGCACCGCGACGCGTAGTCCGGAGCCATACATCAACCTCCCTCGGGTTCCACACGGCATCGCTGCGTCGACGTCCTAGGCCCACCCTTTCAGGCCTAGGAGACACTTGCGCCCCCTCTGGCAACGCAAGGCCCCGTGTGCGGGGGAATAGCTCTCAAGCTCCCTTCCCCTATATAAGGGTAAAACAGTCATTCAGCCAGAATGGCAGGATAACCTCAAACCTATTGGTTTGACATACCGCAACGCCTCATGCATCGCTAGCCCACCTTGGCTATGTCGCGTCCGTGTCGCGACCGTGACGCTCCGCGTCGTACCCTCATGCGACCGTGTCGCGTCCTCGCAGCGCGACCACGTCGCAAGGCCAACATGGCCCCATGTCGCGTGCCCTCCTGGCACCACATGCCGTGCCACGCGCACCATGCTGCAAGCTCGAGTATTGGCCCCGTCACAGCCGACACTTCAATGACAAAGCTCCCACGCTTCAAAAACTTAGCGTCGTCGCTTTCTTCACAATGCGTCCTTGCTTCTCGTATGAGGGGTCGTTGCTTCTTGTATGAGGCGTCGTCGCCTCTGAATGATCGTCACGAAACGTAGAAATCAATCCTTAAATCACCGAGAATGAACGCATTAAAAAAAAAAATAACACATGAACAGATTACCATAGGTTGGCCACATGATAACAAATACAGCTCTGGTCAAATAGGTGCAGATGCAATGTATCGAAGTATCAACGCATCGAAAAAGAAACGTCAACTAATCGAAGAGACACGCCCACGCTTCATATACGAATCGATGACGCTTCGGATGTGAAGTGTCTGCGCTTCCAGGCCGCACGTTCCCTCGTCCCCTGTTCTGTTTGGCTTTGTCCAATGCTATCAACCATCATCTTGACTTTCAGAAGGGCACAAGTTTTGATTTTATGACCCAACTAACCACAACCCTTACAATGGTGTCTCTTCTTTTGTGACTGTTCAAAACCAACCTCCATTTCAGACTTTATTTTGTCATTGTATTTTGGCCTATCTTTGGTGGCACATCGTATTGGATCTCGCACTATAATGTTGACATGGTCTTGCAATGAAATTTCTTCGCTAGCCTGGGAGGAGTCGCACGGACAGGACGCGATGGTAGTCGCTCTTTCATTATCCTCTTCCGTTCTAATGGCCTCTGCGCCTTGTAATAGTTTCATCATCCATTCCAACGTGTAATCTACCAAGCAATTCAATTCTATTTCCAATTGAATTAACTTCAGTCTGACTTCTCTCACCTTCCATATTTTCATCGTAGATACAGAATTAGAATCCTTTTTGTCACTCACCCCCAAACTTACATTACTGTATCTAGCATTTTTCGTCCATCGACATAGAATATACTTGGAAAGAATTTGGTCTACCTCTTCCTTGAAGTAAATTTTGATGATATGAGAACACAAAAAACTCTCTGTCTCAAAGTGCTTGCAATCACAAGTAGTCGTGACATTTCTACACTTGAAACGAACTTTGAATGTTCGACCACTATCCTCCGTGTCATCCCCACCACTTCTACGCTCTTGGTATACAGTAACCGCCAACTTCCTCTTCGACCAGCTTTTGGGACTTAAAAGGAGCAGCCTTTCGAAACTCAGAGTGGAATTTATCGAACATGGTTCTCGTATACATAGCAGCGGCATGCTTCTCGATTGAATTTCAGAACAAGAGGTTCGGTGTCGTAGACATTAAGACGAAATCCTCTCTATTTTCTTTATCGCGACGAGATTGGACAGCAAGATCGTATTGCTTGACAAATTCCGTTAAACTCGTCTGGGCATTGACATAGGTATCGAAGAAATAATTTATACTTTCTCCGCGTTGCGTAGTGGTCATATCGGCCCAAAAGGTATCGCTCAAGTAGCATTGAATCCATTTCCTTCTAAGAGTGTACATTTGTTTCAACCACGCATCTTGCAATTAAAACTCCTCGACGATTTATGCCCATCTCCTTTCGAAATCAACCGTTTAACTGAACTTGCACTGATTGTACTTTTTCCCGAAATTCTCAAACTTTACCTTCAACTGAGAGAGATGGTTCAATTCATTCCTCCTTATGTACCATAAGCAGAGGCGATACGTGGTCCCCGAAAGAACTTCGGAGATGGCCTTACTCATCTCATTGCATTGATCGATGATGATTGCATTAGATTGTTTATCACACATGCACTTCAGCCACATTGTAAACAACCAAACGAATGTCTCCTCCATCTCATCTGGGAGCAACGCACATCCAAAAAGCGTCGTCTGCCAATGATCTCCCGTGAATGGGGCGAACGGTAGCAACAATTTATTTGTTTTGTAAGTAGTGTCAAATACCACATCACTGAACTGTTGATACGCCATCTGTGACCTATGATCAGTCCAAAATATATTACGCATACGGCATTCTTCGTCTAGTTTGATTTCAAAGAAGAAATCATCTCCTTTATTATGCCTATCAATGAAGGTCTTAATTATGATCGTGCACATCGGATCGATGTTACTCTCCTCTCTTATCTTCTTTAGGTAATCCCGAGTTTGTTGAGGGTTTACTGGCATGCCAGCCTCTCCATCCAAACTCGACAAAACAACAAACATCTTCGAAGGAGGAATTATGCCATCAAATGCTCCTATCAAAGATTTACTTGTCTCGGTCATCTTATTATGTGATCGTAGTTCATTTACCTTCGTAGGTGTATACAACTGATGATTGTGCGGCTCTCTAAATTCCATAACTTCCCACAACTTTTGGTTGTCGATCCTAATCTTCAACCTTGCCCCACATTCGCATTTGTTATCTCTTGAACACTTTATATCAGCGTATAATTTGCGCTTGTCAGGCTGCTTGAACCCTTCGAACAAACATACATATTTTCTCTTTATAATTTTCCCCTTTGCGGATTTGTAAGTCTTACTTTTCCTAACGCTTAAACCAACTTTCTTTGCGTATAAATTATAAAAGTCATAGGCCTTGTCTTCAGATTGGAATTTCAAGCCCATACGTGGTTTCCATTCCTCGCTCGTATTCTCGACACCTCCACAAGAATCCAACATTTTGATATCCCTATCACAATCAAGTGAAACTCCTTCTAAAGAAATCGTCCTAGGAGTGAGATTTAAATCAACACCACCTACATTGAATCCTCCAATCGAGTCCATTATCGGCCTTGCATTAGACAAAAAATAAATCAACAACGGGCTAATAAGAAAACAGATTCAAGTTAGAAGCGATGACGCGACCGTACCAAACGCCAGTGCTTCAATATGGAAGCGATGGCGCTTCTAACTCATAGCACCGTCGTTTCCTATCGCTTCAAATAAGAAACGTGTGCTTATAATTTATATATTTTCAAATGCTTATAATTTTTTTATCTCCACCCTGTATATAAGTGAAGAGATCTATCAACTACTAGCAGATGAGGAATAATACACAGGAAAAAGAATTAATACTTAGTTCAAATGTCACTCTTCTGGCCTTCTATCCAGTACGTGCTCCAGAAAAGAGAAAGTTGTCTCTTTTGTGCTTCTATCCAGTACGAGCTCCAGAAAAAAGAGAAAATTATCTCTTTTGTGCTTCTATCCAGTACAAATTCTAGAAAGAGCGCATAAGTTGTCTCTTCTACGCCTCTATCAAGTACGAGCTCAAGAAAAAATAGAAAGTTGTCTCTTATGCGCTTCTATCTAGTAAGAGCTCTAGTAGGGGGAGAGAGAGAGGGTGCGTTGTGTGCTTCTATCCAGAACGTAAACCGGTGAGAGAGAGAGAGAGAAAGTTGTATGCGTCTATCTAGACCGCAATCCGGTGAGAGAGAGAGAGAGAGAGAGAGAGAAAGTTGTGTGCTTCTATCCAGACTGTGCAGAGAAGCGCAAGCGATAAAGAGGAAATAAAACGAGGGAAAAAAGAACCTGAAGACGCAGGGGAAGAGAAGGAACGAGGGAGAGGAAGAACTTGAAAAGGGAGGGAAAGAGAAGGAATTTATACCATTTTTTGAATTGTTTTACTGACCTTCCCCTTAGGGACAATGCTTCCTTCCTCCGTCAAGTATAGCCTCCAGTATTTCCTTACTGCCTACTTTAGCTATCAGTGACACCAGGAAACCCCCGCTGTGGCAAACCCGGGTTAGTGCAAAAGCACTTTCCACGTGTCCACTCCCCATTGGGGGAGCGTAGAGAAATTTCTACTCTCGAGCGCATTTTCCCTTTTCCCATATATATATATATATATATATATATATATATATATATATATATATATATATATATATATATAACCTTTTCCTATATATATATATATATATATATATATATATATATATATATATATATATATATATATATATATATATGGCTGAGGAGAGAACGCGCCCGAACATAGATTGCTCTATGAATAACATGTGGCCCATTTCCCTAACTAAGATCTAACTAGGATTAAAACTTTTAAAATATTCTAAAAGTTATATTCCCTTTCAACCGTCATACTTAACTTTTTTATAGGCTTTTTCTTTATCCCTCCTATCTTTTTTTCATGGAAAAAAATTGGAATATATATATATATATATGGCTGGGGAGAGAATGTGCTCGGGCATAGATTGCTCTATGAACGACATGTGACCAACTTTACTAACTAGGCTTAAAACTTTAAAATATTTTAAAAGTTATATTCCCTTTCAGCCATCATACTTAACTTTTTTATAGGCTCCTTTTTTTGTCTCTTCTCTCCCTTTTTCAAGTCTAGTTTACTTTAAAATGTGGCACTTTGGTAACAAAGCGCTAGCACCCCGGTAGTGAAGCGCTGACACCCCTTTACGTCAGTTAGAGGTAAAAGGCATGTCCTACTTTTGCTTCTAGAGAGCCACCCCCTTGGGTGTTAGAACCACACCAAATCACCTCTTTTCTACCCCCTATCTCTAGCAGCAAAAGTAGAAGGACGTGCAAAGAGTATTTCAAAAAAGTTATTTACTTTTTTGAAAACAAAGGTAGCCCTAATTAAAACATAGTTACATGATTATAAATCAACACACGTCGCTTCACAAAAAAACGCTACGTGTCACGCCCATATCAATAGGCACAAATATCTCTACGTCCGAGCACAGAGATATTTGTGCCTATTGATATATATATATAACTTTCCTGAAAGAAAATGAGTGTTAAGATTTGTGAGGAAATCACTAAACAAAGGTAACCCTAGTTAAAATGTGGTTACATGATTATAAAGCAACACATGCTGCTTCACAAAAAGGTGCTACGTGTCACGCCCATATAAATAAGCCCAAAGATATCTCTACACCCGAGAGCATAGTTTAGGGCCTCTCTCTCTCTCTCTCTCTCTCTCTCTCTCTCTCTCTCTCTATATATATATATATATATATATATATATATAGGGGAGCCGTTAGGTCCTCCAATGGAGGACGGTAACCGCCCTCCAAGATACACATGGAGCTCCACGTGGCACCCAAAACACTGTTTGGGTGTCACGTGGAGCACAAGTGGATGGTATAGATCAATATTTAAAAAAAAAAAAAAAAAAAAAAAAACTTTTTAAACCTTCAAGTCAAAGTTTGACGGATTTCATTGGTCCACATTTCACGGTTCAAAAAGCGGTGGAGATCAGTTTTCAATTTTTTTTTTCAAAGATGATCTAAGCAATGCATTTCATGTGACATCAAAACAATAGTTTGGGTACCACGTGGAAGCTTGGAGGACGTGTGTGTGTGTGTGTGTGTGTGTATATATATATATATTACTGTTATGAATGAGAAAATGAGTGTTAAGATTCATGACGAAATCACTAACTAAAAAATATCAAGAAAATTCCTATAGCTTCAATAATATCATTTTGCTAAAGAACTTGTGATGTCCATTGATAATTTTAAAGGCCATTTAAAATTACATATAATTAAATATAAAATTGGTCTTTTGTGATTTATTTTCGAAGTTTGCGGTTTATTCAAAAAGCCATGACTTTCTCAATAAGTGGCTATTTATTTGTAACTTTCTCAAAAAGTCACTATGATTTGCTTATGACGATGATGAGGACAATGACAACAACGATGATGAAGATGAAAAAAGATGCTAAACAGAAATGACAAAAACTAAAGTAGATGTTAATATTAATTAGGAGAAATGATTTAACGACAATCCAATCCAATGGATTGGATGTAAGGATGTTGGAGTACATTGCACTCCATATAGGACTTTGGAGTATGGGCAACCATGGTACCACAGCTGAATATTCGACAGTGTCACTACCATAATAAAGGGCGTCTTGGTTATTTCATGACAGACTACAACTGCCTTAAATGAGTTTAAACACATAATAGAAATAGAGATAACAGGGTTATGGGATCTGCAACCCAAGCAAGTGGCAAGGTATGATGATTTGTTGGAAGACACGTTAGCAAAGAAACCAATTTACAACAACTCAGAAACCAGATCATAGAGAAGGCGGCCCAACAATTCACAAGATTAACAAAATTCAATAACATATAGGTCGATCCTCAACAGACTCATAAAAATTCCAGTCAACTTCTAATATTTTAGGTAAAGGAAAGCAGTAAATTACCTCAGTAACATTGTCTACTCCATCAAAATTTTATTAGATAAGAACAACTAGGCTGCAACTGATGGTTTAGAAGCAGCAGAGAGCCTTGATCTCTTCTTTGCTAAACTCTCACTCCTGCGGTCACGTTGCTCCTTCAGTCTGGTGGCAAGAAGCTTCTGATACTCAGCTGCTTCTGACTTGGCCTTTGTGATCCTCTTCTTCTTCTCTGCAATCCTTGCCCGCTTCCTTTGCAGAGTCAAAGGTGTAACTAGCCTCTGTATCTTTGGAGCTTTACTGCACTTCTTCCCTGCCAAATAAAGCCATGTACAGATTCAGGGCGAGCTAGGCCGAACAAACTTTCTATGCCCATAACCTTTTCGTGAAAAGTTGACTGGTGATATGAGCCATTATATCATGGTGATGGTTACCCCATTATACTACCTTTAGATCTTCAATGGTGATCCCTACCACTGTATCAGTAACACAAGCTGTCATGTGCCAGTGATGAACTCATGGTTGGGTTTACATCAGATCACTATCACATATTATGATAAGTATGGTTAGGGCTGTCAATGGATCGAGTCGGGGTTGAGCCAAAATTTTGGCTCACGTCAAAGGGTGTATGCCTGATCTGCCCCAATTCGATCTGATTGGTCAAGGGTATATGCCTAACCCAACCCGAAATATGACTTGACCCAGTTCAAAATCTCCTAAACCCCCCCCTCAAAATGTCGGGTTAACCCAAACTCATGCAAATTTTGCCCAACCCAACCTGGCCTTTCGGTTGGGTAGGATGCTTCATGCCTGACCCAAGACGATGGATCAATTTATGTACCTAGCCTGGTTAAAAAACCAGGTCAAGCGGGTCAGGTAAAAGGTCGACCGATCTGTTGACAGCCCTAATTATGGGGTTGATAATCGCCATAAATTATTCCCCTCAAGTAACATGTGGCATAACTTTTTCAAACTATCAATAAACTGGTTTTTTTTTAATAGATTGACCTCTCATTGGCATCCTAAGTTTCTCAAACTTATGAAGTGCTTTTTACCTCATTAAATCCTGTCACAAGGTGAATTCCATGGGTCAGGACCTTCAAAATCTCTAACAACTTTTGACAGGATTCAAGGTCTAAAAGGTGCTTCATAAGCTTGATAACCTTGTGATGCTGGTGATGCCCCTTAATCCTTTTTAAAAATGACCAATTTAAAATTGATCCTGAAAATGTGACTTTTTTTGTAATGCAGAGAATTTGCATAAACATTTCTGGCGTTTTTTTAATAGAGGCAAACTATATTAGAAAGAAACGAAGAAAAATGCATAGAAGGCAGTAAACGGGTCAGGTCGACCGATACCCAACCTGTATTTTGTACCGGGTGGGGCACACAAGCTTTACTAGTCAGGTTGGGTCAGGCATCATGGGACATCCGAACCGACCTTCGGGTCGGGTCAAACCAAACCTGATATTTCATATATAAAATCATTAAAAATATGGGTTATCGGGTGGGGTCGGGTATATACCTTTGACCCATTAGTTTGGGCCATTTCCTCTCGGGCAGCCAAAATTTTGGCCCGACCAGACAGGTGTACAGCCCAAAATATATAACTAATAATGTTTTTAAGAGCCAGACCAGACCGGTTGACAGCCCTAAATACATAACTACTAATTTCTTTAAGATAACAGATGAGCAACCCACCAGATTTATTTGTAAAGGTTCGGCGGTATGTGTTGACATACTTGCGGACATCATCCTCCTTGGAAAGATTGAAGAGTTTTCGGATCTTAGATGCCCTCTTTGGGCCTCTCATTCTTGGTTTTTCTGTGTCAGTCAAGCCAGGTAGATCATTTTCTCCCTTCTTTACTATAACTAGGTTAAGAACTGAGAGATCTTGGCTGACAATACATCCACGAACGGACTTCCTCCTCCGCTCCCCATTGCGCCTGCCGTATCCACGGAAGCAAGGCGTGCCTGCTCAACAAGCTCACGAACATGAAATTCGACCCTTCTGTGAAGGCCATGTCCAAAACAAATGCCACATAGCCCAACAATCTCAGAAACCACTATTCTTGAAGTAAAAGACAAAATTCATCCTAAATTTTAGAATAAACCAGTATGCCCTTCGGAGTGGGCATAAGACCCATAAGAGCATATGTACAAATGTGGAATTCATCTACACTTTTCAGAGCTGCATGGGAGATATGTCTTTATAAATTCGGAAATCTCAAGTTAACTTCATCACTGTAACCTAAAAAAGAAGGATTTACCCACCTCTTTGCAACAATAGGCGTACACGGCCTGGAGTTAGTACACCCTGCTTCATTGGGACTCCTTGCTTGTCACATCCCCCCATGATTTTGAAAACATAGCCCTTGAACTCCTGTGGAACAGCACAGATTGTTTTTACCTAAGGAAAAGACTTGTTTCATAAAAATTGTCGAGTGTTAAAAGTATCTCAAAAGAATACCTCACCCAGAGCATCTCCACTGACCTCCTGTGAAATTCTTTTGTCGAAAAATGCTCGGCTGTATGATTTATAAAGAAACTTAGGAACACTTGGATACTGAAAAATACTTCACAAAATACTCATGCAAGAGAAAAAAGAAATGGGGACTGTGGCGTTATGATCAAACTCCCAACAGTGAAGCCATGAAAGAATCATAAGTAAATGGCATGGTGTGGACATGATAAAGCAAAGCTTCCTCCAATAAATTGATATAAAATAAAAGCAACTCACGAGCTTTTCCAACCATCATGCAGAATTTAAATGAAAAAATAGAATGGCATACAACCATAAATAGTGGCATACCTTCAAGAAAAAAAAAAAAAGACAAGTATCAACTGATTGGTATCCAACTTATGCATACGCACTGGTTGCAACAAAGAAACCTCTTTGAAGGTTATCTAATTATGCAAATAAGAATTTCTAATGAAAAGGATAAAAGTTTCATCTCAAAAAAAAAAAAAAATTATGGGAATAAGAAAGAGAAAAAGGATGCAGTGCCAAAACATTGACTGGACGTGAACTTCGAGCGAGTTGGGCAAAATTAATAGAAATTTCATTTCATCAATCCAAATTCCAATTGGAAAATAGGAACCTAGCCTGGCTGAAAAATATTGCCAACTGTGTCTATGACTATACAAACCTGACATCCTACTGAGTACTGGAAGCACTACTTTCTAAGGCATGGTTCAAAGTCTAAATGTTGACCTACAAATTATATAACTAAAAGTCTAAAGTTTTCTAGATTTTCAAAATACTATATTTTTATCAGTGATATGTCAGAAGTCTAAAACTTTCTAAATTTACAAGGTACAATCATTTACATCAGTGATGTGTTAGAAGCAAATTCTGATATGAGGATCTAGAACCCATCATTAGCTGATAGGAGCACATGATTAAGTTGAGATGAATGCCAAATCTCAACTCTGATTAATCTCTCCCTGTAAGTGGCACCTGAATAAAACCACATCATTAAGAATAAAAGAAAGAATTATTGCTAGTAGGATCAATTGAAAACAAATACTAGTACTAAGACTTTAGTGGTCTTCTTCTACTAGTTCCTTGCAGTAGTACCACAGCAATCCATCATTCAATGGTTGTTTAGGGTCTTCAATGTACATGGCCAACTCATCTGAAATGGCATTCCTATATTTTCTCTTTTGTCAAGGACACCACAACCTTCCTCTTACATACATTCCCAAGTCTATCACTTCTTGTTATTCGATACATCTACCTTAGCATACACATCAACCATATTCACTCTACCTTCTTGTTGTTTATTTGACGTTCATCCCAGTGCGTGCAACAGCACAATTAACGCAGACTGCAGCCCACTATCACCTCTAGATAGGATAAAGGCAAATAACACATGAAATTTATTAAGAATACTTAATAACATATTTAAGGAAATGAAAACCTACCTTAAATAAAAAAATTACTGTGCAGATACCAAGGTATCAAATATCGGCCAATACCAATACATATCGATTTTCTGGCCAACCGATAAGTATCAGCCTTTCAGCTATCACCTTCCAGTGTTTTGTTTACAATGGTCACATTATGAAGAGCAAACGGCCACTTTGTGACGCGTGTAAAATAGAGAAAAGTGACAGGAAAACAATGACATGAGTCCTTGGGAGTTGAGCCAAGAAAGCAAAAGAAAGCCCTGGGTTTCATGTAAAGTGACGTTTTGTATCCTTGGGAGTTGGGAGTCTTGGGACACAAAAGCAAGGTGACGTTTCGTATCCTTGGGAGTTGGTACATAGGGAGTTGAGATCGCATTGGATAATTAAGGTGGCGTTTAAGCTTAGGAGTTAGGTTAATTAAGGAGATTGAAAGCCCAAACATCACACAAGCTGAAACAGAAATTAAGTAAGGGGCCTTCAAAGTTGTTGACTTGTTGGCTTAATGTATCAGTATCAGACGATATGTATCGACCGATTCGTATCAGTCCTCCATGGAGCGATACCCGGTACCGATACCCGAGTTGACACCTTGGTAAAAACACAGTTAAACTCAGCAGTACTGAATCTGAACCATAATCTGTCATAGATCTCATGATTTCAGTAGAAAAGAGCATCCAAAATAACATTCAATTATTTACCTATATGTTGACAAATTACAGCAGCAACAAGACTAAAAAGTCCTGAAAAAAAGCAACTTAGAAACTCAAAAGTTTCGACTCACCACTCTTTCTACCGAAAATAAAAATACCCATATACAAATCCTGGGCAGTGCTAAGTAGTATTTAAAAAAACAAACTCTAAAGGTTCCCAATTAAACTCCTAAGCCAACGAAGACTCTTAAAAACCCAAAATAGCAATATAACTGCACATAAACCCTATCCTTTTTTAGTACCCTATAACAACTAACTAGAATATTCTTTCGCAGATCAAGGGGATAGAAGAATCATCACTCGGGACCCATAGCTTCTGTGATCAGTTAAGTGATCACGAGATGAATAATCTTGTGAACCTGTGGCTCGCGTGATCTCTTAATCTGGCCACATGGGGTCAGATTTAAACCCCATTTACACTCCCATTGAGACCCTGTTTTAGGACCTAATCTCAAGCCATTGATTAGACAATTCTTCAAATGGTTCAACCCCAATTAAACCATGTTTCAGTATTCAAAACTGCACCAAACTCCCTCACCCTCTTGCACTGCATCAACCTCCCGGGGTTGGAGAAGACTCAGCTCCGTTGAGTAAGTTATCACAAACAACTTGGAGCAATCTTTGTTCCACTTCCTCTCTTGGTAGCCTTCAATCTTTTGATAGTCGCTCCTTTGCCAATGGAATCCCATTGTTGCAAATTATAAAGATTCTAACTCTCCCCTTTATTAGGTTTTAGATGAGAACCCTCTTTAGCAGGTACGAGTGCAACCTTCTTGTCATCTTTGATGAAGGAATAGGTATTCATCCTCCTATTGTGTACAGTATCTCTATCAATTGGATAGAGATAAATTTAAGCAGTGTTGGCGCTCCATAAATCATGCCAGACGATTTGTTCTTGGATTTGTAAGCACCACCCCATGACATATTGTCCAACCCATTGATCTTTCATCTCATGCAAATAGGCCTGTGTCATAAGGAGATGAATTCTTCTTTATATTCCATGACACTCTTAACGTGCTACTCATAAATTTTGACAACGTTGATTAGGGTTGTGCATTTTTTGGGCCGAACCAACCAAACCAGACCGAACCGCCGGTTTTGGTCCGGTTTGGATGGGTACCGATTTGGATTTGCTTTGGCAAAAAGAAAGACTGAAAAGTTTGGTTTGGTTTCGGTTCCAGGCCTTCCCAAGCCAAAACCAACCGAACTGAACTGATTGTAAGTAAATTTTTTTAATATATATATATATATATATATATGCAGACGATTGGGCCTCGGATTTTCGGTCCAAAATTAGTGTTTCACAACCTTAAGGCTCGAATCTCACAGGACGCTGAATTAGGGAGTAGAGACTTACGGTTCTAATTTCTAAAGGTTCAGTCAATAAAAGTGTATTTGAGGAAAAAATAACGACTCCAGAAAAAATGAAAATAGTAAAAGTGTAAAACAGGTTGAGAAATTAGGAAATTTTTGATGTGCAAGTAGAACTTGTAGGAAAACAAAAACAACCGAACCAAACAGAAACCGAATCAAATCGGGTTGGTTTGGTTCATCAGTTGGACGGTTTGGTTTGGTTTGAACATTTAGGAACCGATTAGAACATGTTTGGTTTGTGGTTTTGATCCAAAACCGACCAAACCGAACCGAATACACCCCTAACGTTGATAGAGGTCTTTAACATAGCTAGCTGAAAGAAATGACGCCAAAGATGTGTCTGCATCTAATCCCATGAAGATATTTCTCTTTCCTGCAACTAAAACATCCTCCCATCATGCTAGAGCATTCCCGGAAAAAAATTCCGCAACAAACTTCACCCTATGATCAGGCACTTCTTTTAATTCAAAGATATTCACTACTTTACTAAACCATTCGATGAATTCATTTGTATTATCTCCCATAAAACTCCGACATGTCGACCTTGATCCCATAATTTTTCGCTCGATCACGGTCTCGATAATTCTAATCTTCAAGAACAAATCTATTTGGTGCTCTTCATCGATGACGTGGATGGACAGTATGTCTCTCGTTATCTGTCTCCTCCACATGAGAATCACCTGCAATCTCCTGATTTACCTCAAGCTCATGCATAAGTAATTCAAATCATATTAGTACTTCATCCATCTTTTGTTCAAACCTATCCATGTGTTTATTCAATGTCATATCCATGGATCAAAATATCGTCCGATACCGATACGTATCGGACGATACGTATCGGTATCGGAGGTGGGCGATACGGTACATTAAATGTACCGTATCGCCCATTTATAAGGCTAATACCGGACGATACATTCAATGTATCGTCCGGTATTATACTGTTCCGGTACGTATCGTCCGATACGTACCGGTTTTCGGCCCGGACGATACGTACCGGAAAACCGGCATTTTGATCCTTGGTCATATCTTCTCGGAGGCATTTTGACCACTACCGAAGGTAATGACCCACTCTGATACCAAATAAAGCGGACCACAGCTTGCAATTTCCTTTAGATATGAAAAAAGCGCCCGAAAATTATTAAGAATACTAAATAGATATGAAAGTCTACCTTATATCGAAATTATGCTGTAAAACACAGTTTAACTCAGCAATACTGAATCTGAAACATAATCTGCCATAGATCTCATAATTTCAATAGAAAACAGCATGCAAAATAAAATTCAATAACTGATTTATATGTCCGGAAATTACAACAGCAACAAGACTAAAATGTCTCACAGAAGCAGCAACTTCAAAACTCAGAAGTTTCGAATCTTCAATCTCCAAATCTCGTCTATTTTCTCCTCTAAATTTCCGTTTTTAACAAACAAAACAAAAAAACACATATAAGTCTCGGGAAGTCCTAAATAGTCTAAAAAAGAAACTCTAAAGATTCTCTTGTTAAGACTCTTGAGGTCTTAACAACCTAATTAGCAACATATCTACACCTAATCCCCATCTCTTAGGACCCTACAAAAACTAAAATAAAAGATTCCTTTGCAGATTAGGGGGGACAAGAATAGAATTATTTCTTGGTACCCACAGCTCACGTGATCTCTTAATCTGGTCATGTGGGCTCTGATATCGAAAAAAATAAACTAAGTCCACATACAATTCTTATTCCTGTTAACACAGCTTCATACAAATCCTGGATATTCACAATATATTTATCATGGATGCATTTCCTCCTTAGCGTACACAAGTTTATTTGCCATGACGTCATTTCACAAACCTCCTCCAAATTGATAAACCCCCCCCCCCCCCCCCCTTCTAAATTTTTTATAAGTTGCTTCAACAAGAAATAACTTAAGTTATTAATCTTCCTTACACAAACCCAAACTAAGTCTCAAAAATAATTGATTCTTGTCTTAGATGTTGCTCCATTATTTGCTCTCAAAATTTCATACATTCGTGTCTTAGACGTTGCCCCACTATTTGCTCTCAAATTTCATACTAAAGAGTCATAAATTTAATACTTGCCTTTGGACTCAAATGTGGATATCCTCTTCACTCTTATCAATGCTCTTTCTTCATTTTCAAAAATTGCTAAATCTTAGGAATAAGAAATTTTGATTCAATAGAAAAATTATTAATTTCAGTAATTATATGATATTTTTGGGTAAAAAGATACAGATTAGAAACAGGTAGTTAGGAAGGAACCTATGTTGGACAATTGACAAATTTAAGACTAGGTTAGTAACAAAAGTTTTATTCTGAAGGAGGTAATTGAAGAAATAGTTAACAATATGTCCATAACAAAATTTGTATTAGATTAATACTAATTATTGTTGCCTATTTTAATTTTGGTACTCCAAATGGATGTAAAAATGGCATTTCCACATGGAAAGTTCCAAAAAATCTTCAATATGAAACAATCTAAAAACATCATAATTGAAGGACTGCAATATAAGATGTATAAACTATTAAATTAAAACTATCCTAATACGGACTAAAAAAAACCTCATGCCATTCGTTTAGCTGGAGATGACTTGGGATGATTGAGAAGACCAACTGATGGATTACTTCTCGATTTGAGATAGATATAACAGAGATTCATTGTTACAGGGAATAAGATTTTTCTTCATTCATTTCAAGTTTTTTCCTTTTCTAATAAGTTGATATTAATGGAAACGGAGGCAACAGCATGCATATAAAGTTTAAAAACTCAGTATCAGAGGTTGTATGGGTCAAACTCCCTGCCTGTACATATCATTTAATCTGATGCATTTCGACTTACACCAAGGGAAGCAAATCCTTGATTTAGCAGCCAATCATATCGAGTGATACATGTTGGCATCAGCCAATACTACCGATACATAGCAGATCCTCCAAATCGGTATGTATCATTGATACTATAGATACCGTATAGGATCTGTCAATAAGTCTTTTTTCGTAGCTCGATGGTGAAGTAAAAACCAAACTCATGAGCTTATTAACCTATGGTACATAGGTGGTTGGCCGTGATGATGACCTACTTACTCCTTTTGGAATGAATCTCTTACTTTCTGTGGATCGACCCACTACTTGAATGATTGTCCTCTGATCCAAGAGCCTATATTCCTGACATGGCTGGTGCAGCACTTCTATTCCTACGTTTTAAGTTGGCCAGGCCTGGCGGTCAGAGAAACAATAATAAAATTTGTCCATATGCCACAGCCTGTTCCGTATGAGCTTTTCTCGGTTCCGTTCAGCCTGAACCGAACCGAAACAAATCAGTTCGTTTAAATTTTAAAAACTCGAAACCGAGGACGAACAGAAAGTCAAAAAATAGGTTCCATTTGGTATTGATTTATTCACATTTTCATTCATCTTTTCCAGGTTTTTTTACTTTGGGTCGGTTTTCTAGACCTATTAAACTGGTTTTCGGTTTCGGCCACCCAAAACCGAAAACGATTCCCTGAATCAATTGGGAATCGGTTTCGAGTCAGTTTCATTCCGGTTCGGCAGAGGTCAGTTTCGGCTTTTGGTTAAAAAATCGCATCCCTAGGGCAATAATTATTTCCTTTCAAAGACAACCAAAATAAAAGTCCTCGAGAGAACTACTGTAAATAATTCAGAGTAAAAAAAGCCCTAACTTTCGAGACCCAGTGCACTTAACTGTGCTATAGACAAGCAGACATCTAGGGTTTTATTCATGAACAGAGGAAAAAGTCTGCAAAAGAGGACCCTAAATTTCGAGATCCAATGTAGATAGTGTTATAGACAAGCAGATATCTAATTTTTTATTCATGAAACAGAGCAAAAAATTCGGAAAAAAAACCCTAAATTTCGAGATCCGATGTAGATACAGTGTTATAGACAAGCAGATATCTAGGTTTTCATTCATGAACAGAGCAAAAAATCTAGAAAAAAACCCTAAATTTCGAGATCCAATGTAGATACAGTGTTATAGACAAGCAGATATCTAGGTTTTTATTCATGAACAGAGTATAAGATCTGGAAAAAAAAAACCTAAATTTCGAGATCCAATGTAAACACAGCGTTATAGACAAGCAGATAAGTAGGTTTTATCAATGAAAAAGAGGATAAAATATGGTTCCAAAAAAAAAAAAAAAAAACTCACAGTTTCTGATCATCGTCGATTTCAAGTTTCTTCTGGCACCCCGTTGTTGGGTTTGCGATGTTGAACTGAAAAAAAATCAAGATAAAAAATGCAGATTGGTTAACAAGGATGCAAAGGGGTTGTGATTAGGGTTTCGTGTAGTTTTGGTAGTATACCTTCATGTTGGAAGCTGGTGATGCTAGGGTTTTGCGCCTGAAGAAATTAGGGTTTCATTCGTTACGATGTGCGTTTTATGAGAGGTGTTAGGGAGCACAGCGTTAAAGAGTCGTACTCCATATACAAATTGTCCTGACGCATTGAAATTTTGACCCTCACAGATTATGAGGGCACCTGTTAAAATAGGTAGCAACAGATTATGAGGGCACCTATTAAAATAGGTAGCAACCGCGTGCACACTTTATTCCATTGCACATTATTAGAAAAGAAAGACTAGGTAATTTTGGGACTCGTAACATCTAAGTCATCTAATTTGAATGTTATGATATAGAGATCTTTGGTGTCAAAGATTGACATGTAATATTATTTATTTCAACACAGTCAACTATTGACTAAGATGGTGAGATTTAAATGTCCTTAATCACGTGATAGAGATCTTGTTTCTTGTCAATCTTTGACACCAACATATTTTTATGTTGTAGCCTTCAAATCAGCCAGCTTAGATGTCTTTCCTTTCTAGAGTATGTGCAATAGTACAATTCCCGTGTGCAAGTACTTGCTCCCAATGCAAAAATATAAGAGTATTTGTTTGAGCAGATCTCTATTCGAGCCTACGGAATTATTGTGGGCGCCTATGTTCAAAACTCATTGACTGCTTTGAAAGAGTCGGTGGAGACATCCCAATGTTGGACACTATGGATCTATAGAGCATGGGTGCATCAATTATTGTTTCCACATGGCATAGATCACAAAAATTGACCTAAAATAATGGTTGTGTGATTTGGCATCACATGATATTTGAATCACTTTTTTGGGATTTGTGCTATGTGGAATAAAAAATAATTATTTGATGGTACGCTTATGATCTTAAAATACAATGTGAGAAAGATTAGGATGAAAATTGATCTCCATCATCTAATTTAAAGCGATCAACGGTATATAAGTGTCTTCAGTAATTCAATAAGTGCAAACAGAACTACCCTTTGTATTTTCGGAAGGGGAGCGATTATTTATACAAGAGAATTGTTGGCCCTTGCACATAATTTAAAAGAAATAATTGGTATTTTGGGGGCATGTGCCTGTGAAAACACCGTCTCAGCCATTTGATTTGAAGGTCCTGATTTAAAAGATCTCTAGTACAAAAGATTAGAACAAAACACAATCTCAATCATATAATTCAGTGCGGTCAGCTATTTAATTGAATAATGGCCTTTGACTGCATTGAAAATATGATAAAGATCTTTACGCTTTGGGCCTGTTTGGATAAAACCTTAAGAAAAGGGGGGATTTGGATTTATAAATCCTATGAAATCATGGTTTTTGAGCTTATAAGAATCCACAAGATTCATTTATTTTCTAGTGTTTGGATAACCTAAATAGTATCTGTAAAATGACAAAGAGAAATGAGAGAGATAGAGAGTTGGGCTGATATGATTCTAGAGTCGTACTTGAGTGTTAGATCATGTTTGTCGCATTCTACTCTAAAATCTGTGTAGACCTCCCTTAGGAATTGTGTGTGCCAAGATGGATGGGTTCTACCTTGATTAATCACGATTATCAGTCACACATTTTGACCTATATTTTTATCACTTAAAAGTCTTTTAAAAATATTTTTTAAATAATCAGAAGTGATGTTCACAGCAAGTTGTGGGTGTATCCACAATAAGTTGTTGCTTCAGGCAGTCTCATTGCTCACAGCGAGCAGTGATATGGATCACAGCGAGTTGTGATGTCCACAACGAATTATTGTGGTAGTCACAGCAAGCTGTTACCATAGCTCGTTGTCACTTGAATCACAGCTCGATGTGATTCCTCGAGACAGCCATCATCACTCTTGGTCTTTAGGTTTAAAGGGGCTTTTTGGATTTTTCCGGTAGGAGTCCACTTTAGGGGTTTTAGGGTGTTTGATAAAAAGGCTTTTAAAAAGTGGTGGGAAGGTTAAGCAAGCTAGAGAGAGTTTTCTTCCTCCTTGAGAGTAAACCCTAAAATCTCATCTTCTCACCTTTTGAAACTCTTTGATTTGCAAAAACAGTTTTATTCAAAAAGTTCCCTTTATTCTTCATTTTTTACATCCTATTTACTCAAGTGAGTTGAGTGTGTTGAACCCTAGAGATTAGGGTGTGTGATTGATAGCCTTGTGGGTCTCAAGGTGGATCGTTATGTGTTTATTAACGATAGAGGAGAGCATTCAAATATGAAAACTATGGAGGTGACCCGTGAAGGGAAGTTGAGTTGCTTGGGGGTTTAATAGGGCATGTGCATGTGTCAGTATATCATTCGAAACTCCTTGTAGTTATGAACTTCATAGTGGATTTGGTTTGTGGACATCGACCCCGTGATTTTTCTCCAGTGATTGGGTTTCCACGTAAATATCGTGTTATGGTGATTGTTGTTATTGTGTAATCTTTAAATTAATTAGAATTAATCGAATAGCCAAATCATTTCCATTAATTCACGAAATTCCAATTGGTATCAAAGTCGGTTCGCTCGTTTTGATTCTTGTTAATTGAGCATCTATGACTTATCAGGGAATTTCTGATTTATCTAGAGAAGGCATTTCCACAACATGACCTCCTCTATTTGATGGTCACAATTATCTTTATTGGAATGCTAGGATGGTGCCTTTCTTAGATCTATGGATCTCATGATTTGGTCTGCGATTGAGACTAGTTAGTCACCACCTCAAGAAATTGTCCATTTAGATGGAATTGAGAAAATCACTATAAAACTCACTAACCATTACAGCAGTGAAGAAAAATAGGCTGATAATGATAACTCTAGAGCATTATATGTCATTTTTTGAGCTGTAACGGTTTTCAAGTTTAAGATGATTTGTAATTGTGAGGAAGCTAGAGAAACCTAGAAGATCTTAGAGACCACTTTTGAAGGGACTCCATAAGTAAAGATTAACAAATTGTAAATGTTAACGACGCAATTTGAGAATCTTCGGATGGACGATGTGAGAAGTTTACAGACTTCTATACTAAGCTAAATGATATAGTCAATGATTCCTTCTACCTTGGAGAGGAGATACCACCTAACAAAATTGTCAGAAAGGTTCTAAGATCCTTGCCTAAAAGGTTTAGATCTAAGGTGACGGCCATTTCAGAAAGTAAGGACATTGACCGGATCAGCATAGATGAGATAGTGAGATACCTTCAAACCTATGAATATGAGATTCAAGGTAGACAAAAGCAGAAAGGTATTGCTTTTCAGTTCTTTAAGAAAAAGTAGGATGATGAGGATTGTGAATGTGATGATGATGAGGATTTTGCCTTGTTTGCCAAGAAATTAAAGAAAATTTTTAAAAATAAAAAGAGTGTCGGCAAGTTCGATGAGAAACTAAATGTTCTCACCGAGAAACCACATAAGGAATCATTGGAGAAAATCCAATGCTTTAAGTGTTGCGGCTATGAGCACTTTTCTACTGAATGTCCCAATACAAGAAGAAAAATATTGGTAAATCTAAAGTCATGGCCGCAGTAAAAAAAGATGACACTAGTGAGGAGAGTTCCTTCGATGAGTCAAATGAGTCCCAACATGGGTTTTGGGCGTTTGTAGTCTCCATTCATGAGGAGACTCAAGATAATCCTCTTGCTAGTCCTATTGTTTCGGAGGAAGAAGAGGATGAAGTGGACATAAATGATGCCTATGATGAATTTTATCTAGAAAGTGTTCAGTTGAACAAAGGCAAGATAAAGTTAATCAAAGATATGCCATCTCTCACATCCTCGTATGTTTTAAAAAAAATTTGAGTATAATTTGTTGATTGAAAATGTTGGTACTTTGAAATATGATGTCAAAAGCTTAAGGGACAAAGTTAAGTTTTTGGAATTTGAAGGAGCTGAGTATTGCTCCAAGTACAATAGTCTCTGCATTGAGAATGAAAGGCTCGAGAAAGAGCTTTCAAATAAAAAGGTCACCCTAGAAAAATTGTAAAAATGCTAGGGTGGACACTCAAAGAGTTTGAGATGCCTACAGAGGTTGGAATGATAAATCTGGTTTAGGTTTTAAGGAGATAAAACACTCTGCCTCTGGGAACAAAGGAAAAGAAAAGTTGAAATATGTTTCCAAACTCCCAGGCATTAGAAACAGTGAAGCATCATCCATTTTACCTCTTCGCTTGCCTACCCCCTCACATCCTAAAATGGCTAGTGGCAAAAACGACCGAAATTGTTTCTACTGTGATAGAAAAGGACACATAAATCTCACAAGTCATGTAAGAAAAGTGGATATTTTTAGCCAAAAGCATGACAAGATAGTTATTTATCGATTGTGGGCTCTTGATAATTTAATGGAGTGAAAATGGGTGAGGAAAAGGGTTTGAGGAGGGTCATTGTACTTGTTTTGTTCCTTATTTTTTTCGTAGATCTCTCTCTTGTGAATATTTTTATTGCTCTTCCAAGATTTTCTTGTGTTTGAACTTCTTTAATGATATTATTATTTGGTTTGATGCTTCTATTGAGTTATCTATCATGAACTGAGTTCATACTTTTGTTGTCAATCATTGGCTATTGATGTGCTTGATTTACTTTTTATTCGTGATTTTCAGCTATGTTCTAAATTTGTCACTTGGAATCTAGATCTCTCATCCTCTAGTTTTGTTCAGTTCATATTTTGATGTATACTAAGAGTGACTATTAGATCCTATAGTATATCATGTGATTATGTGAAGTTCTCCTTACCACGTAGTGGTCACATTACGCACCTAATTAGTGTAATTTGGCGTACTACTCCGTAGGGTATGTGAGATAGCCTCCATTGGTTTAGACGATTTAAAAAATAGGGTGTTATGTCTGGTGAATCCTATAATCTGTCCAAAATGTTTGTCTTTCTTCTATATTTAAGAAGTTTAACAAAAAAAATGTTTAAGAAAAGAAAGTCCAGTGGAAAAGACAAAAAGAGGGGTAAAATCATGAGTTTTTTTTTGTCATCACATTGTGAAAGTTACCCACTGCAAGTTGCTTGGACGACCTTGTCGAGCATCTTACCCAAATACGCATTGTGCCTACAAGCGTGCTAAAATCGCATGAGAGGCAATGACAACTTGTATGACTTGGTTGAAATACGTCCTTTTTAAATCACCTTTAAGCAATGCTCCGGATAGATGTGTCACTCTTTGGTGTTTGTGTATATTGGTTGAACTTGCAAATGTGAGGTTGAGACTTCATTTTCTTCATGTGAAATGTTTATGTTTGTTGCTGAAATTATGAATTAACTCTATTGGTTGATCGCTAAAATAGCTATGTTTTGAATATCGGGTTGGATGCACTTCTTTCATGATGGATGATTTATTTTGCATCATATCATTGTTTGATATCGTCACTGATCTTCAACTTTTGTGTTATTGTGAGCTATTTGTTAAAAAAAAAAATGTTGATAGCTCACTGTAATAATACCACAGCGAGCTGCCACTGGACATTTTTTTTGTGTTTTTTCTCAGTTCCCTGTTTTCGTTTTATTTTTTATACATAGCGAGATGTTGGTTCCCAACAGCGAGTTGTGGCTGGGGATTCATTTTATTTTTATTCTATTTCATCCTCGGTGTATATGTTGACAACCTACTATCTGATATGACAGTGAGCTGTTGCTCCATTCACAGCGAGATGTGGCCTTTCCGCAGCACACTGTGATTCTCTAGTCTGTCGGTTGCCGAAATCTATTTTTTCTGACAGCTCGTTGTCATGTTCTTCACAATGTGTTGTGGATGCCTGTGTGAAGTGTGTTTCTTGGTTGACAGCTTGCTGCTTTGATCTCATAGCGAGCTATGTATTTTTCAGGCCTCCTGTTTGTGTTGGCCACAGCGAGCTGCTGTCTCTAGACAGCTCGTTGTGAATGCTCGTGTGATTTCTGCTTTTTGGCTGACAACTCGTTGTGGATGCTAGTGTGATTTTTGCTTTTTGGTTGACAGATCGATGCTTTGATCTAACAATGAGCTGTGTATATTTTCAGAGCTCCTGTTTGTGGTTGCCCCATCGAGTTGTTGTCTCTGGATAGCTCGTTGTGGCTCTGACTTATTGTTCACAACTCGTTGTGACTTGGTAATAGCGAGTTGTGCATGCTTTTAGTAACTGCTTGTTAGTTACGCATTCCTAGACGACATGTTGTTGCCAACCTGACAACGCGATGCGGGGTCTTTGACAACGCGTTGTGCCCGCAATTTCAGAATTCAAAACATTTTCATAACGTCTTTTTAGCGGGAGCAGTTGCTTCACTTTAATGATAGCGCATTGTGGGCCTTTCCACAACGAACTGTGCCCCTTGTTTTAATGTATAAAAAAACAATGTTTTTTCTTTTCATTTCTCTCTTCTTCCTGCCGATCTTCTTCTTCTCCTTTCCTTTCTTTGCTACATCTTCTTCTTCTTCTCCAACCGATCTCTTATTCCCTTGTCAATGGCTCCAAAGAAAAAGTTGAAGAAGGCTTCTTCCACAATCGACTCCACGGCTCCGTCGCTATTTATTTATGATTTGGCTGAGATAAACTTCCGCTTTCTTCAATCTCGATCACTCACTATGGAGCGACACTTTGATCTAGAGTGCCTATCGGAGTACCCGTTTCTCAATAAGTTTCAATCCCGTGGATGGACTCCTATGTTTCAAATTTGTGGTTCTTCATTTTCGAAGTTGGTTCCGTATTTTTATGCCAACTACGAGTCTGGGTCAAGTATCTCTTCCCCTGAAGAAAAAAATTCCATGTGTCGTATGTTAATGGCACCAAAATCACTGTCACCCCCTGCATCCATCTCTGAGATTCTTGGGATTCCTCTTGATCCCAATGGGATTCTTTATCCCCGTGATTTAGATTCCCCCTCCGATGACTTGCCCGATCTCTCGTGGCAGTCAGTCGTTGATCATGTCTGTATCTCTTCGGGGTTGAATCTGAAATCTGTCATCCCCACCAAATCTTTGAAACTTCGGTTCTACATCTTGCATTTTTTTATCTTCGGTATCCTTTGAATGAAGGTAGGAAACTTTAATGAAGTTTAGATTCTTGAGATGTTTATCATGTGGTTGATTGACACCGATCGTTCGGTGTGTGTTCCCACCGCCATTTGGCAGATCATTCGCGGCCAGTGTATTAGCCCTAGGGAGAATGCGTCGATTCCCTTCCCAATCATTGTGTCCAAACTCATTGAAAAGTTCATCGATGTGCCCGCGTACTCAGTCACAACTTCTCAAGCCACTAATTGTTTACCTTCAAATCTTTCTACGGCTGAGACCACTTGGAATAGGCACAATGACCCGTCAAAACCTCCTTCGTCCGCCCTGGCTGTGTCGTCCTCCACCCCGGTGTGTGATCGTCCCTTATCTACCCTTGAATTTCAAAATATTGTTTTACAACATTTTGACTCCGTCGATTGTGCTCTTCTGGTAGTACAGGATGAAGTGGGCGTTGTGCGTGCACGCGTTGACAATTTTGTGGATGATTTCGAGCAGTGGCACTCATCTAAGGAGTCGGATGATGGTGTGCAAGGTGGTGATGGTGCATCGGGCAATGGCGTGAAAGATTGATCAGGGAAGTATTTTTTTCTCTTTGGAAGATGACAATTTGAACCTTTTTTTTAATCTGGTTGTTGGTTATTTTTCTGTGTTGGATATTTATGTTGGACTTAGTTTACTTTGGGTGTGGTTTGAGCTATGTATTATTGGATATGGTTACATTGGATGTTTGTTATTTTATTTGTGTTGGACACAGTTATTTTCGTTGTGGATGTTAGTTAATTTTCATGATGATTATTTTTATCTGATTTGGATAATTGTGGTAACCATGTGGAGCCTTGTGTTGCTTATGGTTTTCTCCCTTTGTCAATTCCGACAAAAAGGGGGAGAATTGTTTGATGTTGATGGGGGCTTAAATTTGATAATCATATGTTTGTTGGTTTTGGATGGAGTTTGGTATATTTGTTTTGCAGGTGGTGTTTGGTATATCTGTTTTGCAGGTGATGGATCAAGGCCCATATTGGCTTATGATATGCATAGATTTAGGGGGAGATCTAAGAGTCCATGTATTTTTTCTACATGCTTTCTCATATAGATCAATGTATAGGATTAGAGGGACTATTTGGATGTAATTTATTTTGATTTAATATAAACATGATTTTTGTCTAGAATATGACAAAGGGGGAGATTGTTAGATCCTGTTTATCGCATTCTACTCTAAAATCTATGTAGATCTCCCTTAGGAATTGTGTGTGCCAAGATGGATGGGTTCTACCTTGATTAATCACTATTATCAGTCACACATCTTGACCTGTATTATTATCACTTAAAAGTCCTTTAAAAGATGGATGAGTTCTACCTTGATTAATCACTGTTATCAGTCACACATCTTGACCTGTATTATTATCACTTAAAAGTCTTTTAAAAATATTTTTTAAATAACCAGAAGTGATGTTCGCAACGAGTTGTAGGTGTGTCCACAGCCGGCTATTGCTACAGGCTATCTCATTGCTCACAACGAGCTGTTACCACAGCTCGCTGTCACTTGAATCACAGCACGGTGTGGTTCCCCGAGACAGCCATCATCACTCTTAGTCTTTTTGTCTAAAGGGGCTTTTGGACTTTTTCGGTAGGAGTCCACTTTAAGGGTTTTTGGGTTTTTGATAAAAGGCTTTTAAAAAGTTGAGGGAAGGTTAAGCAAGCTAGAGCGAGCTTTCTTCCTCCTTGAGAGTAAACCTTAAAATCTCATCTTCTCACCTTTTGAAACTCTTTGATTTGAAAAAATAGTTTTATTCAAAAGGTTCCATTTCTTCTTCATTCATTACATCCTATTTACTCAAGTGATTTGAGTGTGTTGAATCCTAGAGATTAGGGTGTGTGATTGATAGCCTTGTGGATTTCAAGGTGGATCGTTGTGCGTTCATCAACGATAGAGGAGACCATTCAAATCTGGAAACTATGGAGGCGACCCGTGAAGGGAAGTTGAGTTGCTTGGGGGTTTGATAAGGTATGTGCATGTGTCGGTATACCATTTGAAACTCCTTGTAATTATTTATTTCATAGTGGATTTGGTTCGTGGACTTCAATCCCATGGTTTTTCCCCAATGATTGAGTTTCCACGTAAATATCGTGTTGTGTGGATTGTTGTTATTGTGTAATCTTTAGATTAATTAGAATTAATCGAATAGCCAAATCAATTTCGTTGATTTGCGGAATTTCAGAGAGATCTTTCACATTCTTCTCAAAACCCCTCTTTTGTCTGTCTCTCGCCACCTACAAATCCAACAACAATCACCTATCTCTCTCCTCTTCTCCACACCATAGCCATTGCTTCTACTAGCGTTCTATAGCTGCCATTAAAACAACATCAAACATCTCTTTTGCCTCTTTCATTGGGACCCCCCCATCAGAGTTGGTCCCTGAGCACCACCACCATCTTAAAACCATCTACGAGCACATCTCTCAGTGCCTTATCAAGAAGCGACTAGACATTCATCAAAGATGCAGTAGAGGCACATCAAAGGATTGGTTTTAGAGATCTGCAAACATTGATCAACACCTTGAACATCGATTTCCTCAACTCGAGCTAGCCCGAAACCGTGTACCATCATCAAACGAGGTGGGTACCCTCTAATCCACTTCAAACCATCCTTCACACACAATTTAATGTGATTGAAATGATGAAAAAGATGATTTGTGCACCTAAGTATTGAAAATCAGATTTTGTGATTTTTTTCACATCTATCAAGGACCCCTATGGTCAAAGAGTTGACCATACGGTCAAACCCTTTGACCCGATGGTAGAGGACCATGTACCCTACAACTGGTGTAGAGGGTCCTCGGGCAAAAAATGCCCATAAGGGTCTCAAAGACTGCCTCAAGTGACCCAGCCGGTGACAGCAACAAAGGGGCCTTAGCCCTGTTTCTTGTTGTGGCACACGAGGTCAGTTTGACCTACTTTGACCAAGCTGATTTCCATGATTCGGGTCTATTTGAGATTTGAATCATTATGAAGACACCCCATAATTTATGACAAACGATCCATCTAACGGTGTGGAATTCTCTGGTTGGGGGTATTTTATATTTCTTGGATGCCCTCAAATATTAGTGAAAACTATGCTTTTGTGACAGCCCGGGTTCTCCCAACCTGAAATTTTGAAACATATATATATATATATATATATATATATATATATATATATATATATATATATATATATAAACTTATACCAAATGGGAAAACCCGAACCGCCAGATCGTAGATCATAATCTGATACAGAATACTTGGCATATCCATATATATACGGAAATCAAAGTAAAGTTACATATGTCATGAATAGAAACCTCCAGTTTTAATATCTAATACGCACCGAACTAAACAAACACCAGTGATGATCAACCATCACCAATAGTGGAGTACAACAGTACCAAAGTATCAAACCTTAACTCACCAAATTCACAAGGCACTAATTCTACGATCCCGAAGCATAGTACAAATCCTTATGCGGAAGCTCCTTTTCTTCAAGTATTTAGTTTGGGCCCTCCTCAAACCTATACCTGTAACGTATAGCCAGGGTGAGCTAATATCTAAGCTCAGTGGAGAAAATTAATACCAATATACATCTCTTCACATGTATAGATTCAAAGACAAGATCAAAATATTTTCTTATCAAAACTAAAACTGATTTCAAAGGCATTTCTTATCAAAACTGAAATTGAGTTCAAAGGCACTTTCTTAGCAAAACTAAAATTGAGTTCAAAGGCATTTTCTTATCAAAACGGAAACTGAGTTCAAAGACATTTTCTTAACAAAATCGAAACTATTTTCAAAGGCAAATTGATTTCGAAGGCGTTTTCTTTTCAAAATCGAAACTGATTTTAAAAACATGTTCTTAACAAAATCGAAACTGATCTCTTATCAAAAGTATATTTCTTATCTTTGATTTACTGAGTTCGAATCACATTCTCTCACACCTCATATGTTTCTTACATTGCTTACGCATTTACACATTCACTTAGCTTACACAGTTCGATTCACGGATATCGCGCTTGGGAAAATATTCTTTGTTGAACACGCGAACAAGCTCCGCCCAAGTCCATGGACCGTAAGGACCTTCAATCTCTCTCTTCCTCAGCACCGACTTCCACCACGGATCGACATTACCCTTAAGCTGGAAGGAAGCTCAACCAACTTTCTCATCTTCAGTACTCTGAAGTCTCTCTATTTGACCTTTAAAACTTTAGACTCACAAAATAGTTAAAACACAAAAGTTATAGGTCATTTTGTCCTCTTTCCAACACCTCAAAAATCACATCAATCGAAGTTTGGAGTAAAAAGTTATCACTAAAATACCAAAGTTGTGTCGGCACTTCAATCAAAACGTGTTAACTCAGAACTTGGCCCAACTTCCTACTCAATTTTGACTCTCGAAAAGTTTGATTCAAGAGTTATTTAATTCATAAAAGTTGTAGAGCTCGTTGTTTTCTTTCCAACACCTTAAAAATCATATGATTCTGAGTTCGACATAAAAAGTTACGACCAAAATGCCGAAGCAGTATTACCACGTACAATCAAATTCGATTGATCGAATTTGAAACTCGATCGATCGAAATGAATTTCAATCGATCGAAATCCAACAGAAATCCACAACACTTCTTGTTCTATACTTTTCTATCGATCGAGTTTGAAACTCAATCGATCGAAGTCCTTCGAAAATCAAATTTTAACATTCTCAAGTCAAATTCTATAGATCGAATTCAATTTCGATCGATCGAAATTTACAGATTTCGACCAATCCTTGGTTTTCTCAATCCAAATCCAATTTTTCTTCTTCAAATTTAACCCAAATCTCGCGTACAATTATACAACCATAAAATAAAGTATTTAAAAATCATCTAGTATGGATTTCTCACCTTAAATCGACCGATTTACCCATAGATCGGATCATCTTCCCCGCTTCACAAAAAGGGTTTCCAAACCCACATCGGTTTCTTCCAAGCTCCATGATCACAACCATGCACTCGAAAACGTCGGCAATCTCCCCACGCACACTTCACACAACCCCCTGCTACTAATAGTGATTCAAATCACACGATTTCATCTCAAAAGAAAAGGGTTTCAAAACCCCCAAATGACTCAAAACGCAGAAAGCAACGCACAACATCGAAACCAATGATGATCCTTCCCTTCAATGAGTTCACAAACTTTTTTCACACAAAACCTAAGCTCGGCGCACACGAATCCGACACATTTTCCCTTTTTCTTCCTCTTTCTCTCTCTAGAAGTCCAAGAACCCCCAAAATTGCAAACGTTGAAGGCTTCTCAAAGAAGCTTTATTTTTTATAGGTTAAAGGGGCTAGTTTCCATACTAAACACATACACCCATTTTGGGTGTTAGTCTTATCTAAGGACCTAGTTTCCGCGTGAAACGGGCATATTTAATTAAGGTATTATTTATTATATAAATGATCTTGTGGTTTGGTGTAAGAACTGTACACCCAAACCACATATCAATCGGACTCGGAGTTGAGCCAATACACACAACCACGGTATATGAACTTGGTCCTAAAAATCTCACACAGGCTCAAATGAATCCAAAACGATCCCATTTGAAAAATCCGAACGGTGACGTGTTTCTTAATAGACATGCACCCAATCAGGACTTATAGTTGGCTCGATCAGTTGGCCTAACCAGTTGGCCCAACTAGTCAGCCAAATATAGTTGGCCCAATTAGTCCAATAAGTTGTTTAACTATTACTAAACTTTCATTCCCTCTCTAGAACCAAAATCATAAGAGAAATAAATTTTCTTGCCTTTATTTTCATTTATAACCAATCTAAACTTAGGTGTTAAGTCAATACGCCGTAGCTAGGTGTATACAATTCATCCAAAGGTCCACACGCAAATCTAAACCAATCTTTTTTACTTAAGACTTAACCCAACTAACTTAATTATTTTCACAATGTCGGGTACGTGACTAGTCGGGCACGCACACCGAGGTATACTATTCAAAGGTCGAATTTTTCAGGATGTTATAGCTTTAACACGATCTTTGTTGTTCTTGCATCTGAAAATTTGTGCACACTAGCTAAATGGTCAACATTGACCCCACAGATCTCCTTGATATGGGTCTTTTCGGGATTGGTTACTCCCCCTAATTTCTGATTGTTTATCCATTTGACGATTCACATTATTTTTATTATGTGCATATTTTACATTTTGAGACCTAAATTTTGTAAAAACAAATGGACAACACTTCGAATAATTTTTCACTGCTACTGCAAATTGTGTGCACCTAGACTAAAGGGTCTATCTTGACCCATTAGCATATCTGAAAAATGAACCTATGGGTCGAAAACCATAGGCCTAGGTACGGACCATTTGTCGATCTAATGAACATATTTCAATTTCAGATAGCTTACCTCGATTTTTGTGCCACCTAAAAGGGTACACATGCTCACTGGAAAATCCTGCATTTTTTTCATGGGACACCTAAGACAGGGTTGTAGATTGACCCTTTCAGATCTCAAGTCTAGTGCTGAATTGAGCCAAGGTCCACCAAGGTGAACCCTCTCTTATTTTTAGTGCTCTTCACATCTGAAGGACAGAATGTACCGACAAGCTTTTCAATAAAAGTTAAGGGCTGTTAAATGTTTCTTAGATTCTAAAACTTTTATTTAACCTGAAAAGGGGGTCACTTGACCCCAATTCGGCCTTGAAATTGATGAAATTTGAGATGGTCCATATGAAAACCCTTCATATTTCTGGTGCTCTACATAGTTTCCATGCTAGATTACCCCGTTCTTCTTTAATGAGCTCGAAAAATCCAGCACACATAGTTTATAAAGAAAACTCGTGACTATCATTTCATATAGATTTTTTCATAATTGGAAAAATATCGGTAGGTGAAAAAATGTTCATTTTCATTGATTTAGGTCCACTAGAAAATTCATATCGAAAACCTTCACAGATTTCAAGATACATGAATAGTTCAAATTATAGCCATGGGATGCCCTCCGTAAATTTTGGGTTTAGGGCTACTTCGGTAAAATTGGGCCATCACCCATACACGTAAGGTCTATTCTATCAATAATATCGGTCATTCATGACCCCTAGTCATCACAAAGGCCCATGGACCTTCCCATGTGGGCTCATCTAGTGTAGGACCCTTAATGGGCCAGACCTCGTGGACTCAACTTCAAGGATTGGCCCATCCCACCTTCTAAGTCTTCGAAGGCTCATTATATGTGACTTCCGTTCACGATATGGAGGCACACGCACTTTGACGATCGTGTGATGATACGATCTTGACCTAAATTGTTGACCATTCAATTAATTGACCTAACGATTGAACCAAGGGTTGAGACCAATGAAGGCCCCAACACCTTTACTCTGACGACATCCTTAAGGTTAGATCACCCTAAAACAATCGCATTCACCTTGATAACCGTGTATGAAAGATCTGACGGCCCAGACATGTTTAGGTCATACCGGGACAGATTCGTATGAGAATCATTTGAATGACCAGTCCATTTTCATCAGAATGAGACGACTCATCCGATGAGATTAGATCATATCACTTCATGGTGTGGATCATAGGATTTCTCTTTCTCACAGGATTCCTCTCTTTCTCTCTCTTAGGAATATGTAAAGTGTCCTCTAAAGGACTCTCAACTATATCATCCTCCTTTCAGATCTTCATTATTCAACCCAATGTAGGTAAGTCAAAGCTTTAACTAATCAATAAATATGATCATAATGTTAACACAAAAGATAGTTTACTTAACTTTTATCATTCTTTTGGTGCTTGTTTGATTTATTTATTGATTTATACAATGCCTTAAATTAATAAATCAATTTTTTTCAGTCAAGAAGTTGTATTCACACAATGTTTAGGGTGCATGTAATAGTTTTCTTTTCTCTTATATGTTTCATCTTCATCATACGATATTTATTACGTAGAAAATTACGATAGGGCATACACATAATAAGTTCAGGAATAAGATATGATACTCAACCTTTAAGCTTTCATCATGGTGGGTCTTTCACGGTCACGTGAAAATCAGAATGTAGGTACGGGACAAAAATACACTAGTAGTATAAAATGACTGACGATTGACAACCGTGGTATAATAAATGACTGCCTATAACAATCATCTAGTATATTAAATCAATTGTTTAATATGTTAAAACTCTTAGCACAAGTGGGAGTCTATCGTCTCGCTATTCCAAAGCTACCTTGCGTGTGTCTCTTATCTTTGACAATCACTTTGTCTCTCTTCGAAACCCTAATTCACTTCTTTCTCTTCGAAACTCGAGCCTCCCTCTTTCTCTTTAAAACCCTTGCCTCCATCTCCCTCTTCCTCTCCCTATCGAAACCCTAGCCTCCTTCTATAATGGGCACTTTGCGAAAACAGGATTATTTTTCAAAAGTTTGCATGTATTATACCAATCCAAAAAGTTTCAAGTAAAAGGGATTGACGCAATTTTTGGAGGTCCCAAATTTATTTTAATGACACATGTGTTTGTAAAAAGCATTTTTAAGTCATGCAAAATGACTTGAATGCCCATCTCCTTCTTCTCCCAAAAACCAAAAACACAGAGGGTTTTTAAAGCAGTCAAAGCAGTGATCTGCATCAAAATATGACCTTATTTCGTACCCTATTACCAATATTTGGCTATCCGATGAAAGCTATCTGACGGCTATTATTTAGTTTTAGTAGTTTCTGGTGTTCGCGACCATTAGATCTTACAAGAGCATAAAAGTGCATAATTAAGGCTACATGAGAGCATTGGACCATGGAGCCAACGGAAACACTAAAATCTATGAAAGAACCGATTGATCCAGCTATTGTTAAGAGAATTAAAAATGTCACAAGTCTAACTCAATTGATTGAGGTTATAACAATTGTTCTGTCGCCCAAAATCTGAATTTAAAATCAATCGATTGAGTTGGATGATAACTATTTCCTCTCAAATTTGAATTTAAATTCAAATTGATTGATTTCCTAAATTCAATCGATTTATTTCAAATTTAAATAAATCTGTCAAAAATCAGATTTTGAATTCAATCGATTGAATATTGGAATTCAATCGATTGACCTATATATGACAAATTTTCAATCCAAGCCTTATATAAATAGAACAATGTTTAGGGTTTGGGCATGCTTCTTTTTGGGCATTTTTGGCCAATTTTTAGTTGTTTTTTTTAAGGTTTTTCTTCTTAATTTTTTATTTTATTTTAGTTTAGTTTTTTATATAATTAGATTGTAATTAGGAATTAAAGCTTTGTAAGGTTTTGGATCTTTTCCTAAAAGATCCAAACATTGGATAAATCAAAGAGTGCTTTTATGATGGTTTCGGATTTGTGCATTGCGCGTGGATTGGAGATGAGCGGCTAAAATCGCTCATTCAAAGAGGAAGCAAACCCTAGATTAGTAGTTATTTATTTTTATTTCAATAATTTCTTTTTACAAATATTGAATCGTATGGCTTTTAGTGCGTGCTTTAGCGTGTTATCATCGAATGCTCATTTATAGTGGTCGATCTTGGTTATTGGCTACCATAAAAGAGTTATTTCACCAGGATAGATCTTGTAGATTAATTTAGGATGTTGTACGATTGGTGCTTACCGCTATGATTTCAAATATGAGATACGCTATGCCTTTCGCATGATTCATATCGTGGTTGGATGAGTCATAGTGTTTGGATAGGGTATGTCGGGTCAATAATCACACTCTTTACGATTCATTTTTCTTGTAGTTAAATAAGGGCAAATAATTTGACATTAAACTGTGTGATTGATTGTTAGTAGAAAAATTATAAATTCAGGGTTAGCAGACTCCTTGATCATCTTTTCATCGTTGTTTGGTTATTCACTATTTTCCTTGCATAAGCTTTGTTTAGATTTTATTAATCGTATTGTGTGTAGTTGATAGTCTTCCTCATAGATAAATTTCACCTTTGGTACTTTATTAGGTTTAATTTACACTTATAAAAATTAATGAAATTTTACACTTCCCTGTGGGTTCGACACCCTTGATTTCATTGTGCTACAATAGACCTTGTGCACTTGCAAAGGTATAATTTAAAATCGATCAAATTTTTAACGCCGCTGTCAGGGAAACATAAAAATTTTGTTAATATTTATGAGTGTTTATTTTATTTTTAAATTTAAAAAAAAAAAAATTCTTACTCGAACTGTGGATTTTGTTCACTGTTTTGTCAGTCAATCGATTGATTTGTGAAATTCAATCGATCGACTGGCACACCAAATCGAGGGTACTATTCTATGCTCTGTGACAGGTCAATCAATCGATTTGTGAAAATCAATCGATTGACTGAGAAGCAGAAGCTTGCCAACTTGGTGATTTAAATCAATCAATTGATTTATTTAAATCAATCGATCGATTTTGAACTGTGAACAGTTCAATTTATTTATTTAAAATTTAAAAAAAAAAAAAATCTTTTAGGATTTGTTTTAGATTTGTAAGAGTTTTTTTTTTAGATTTTGAAATTTGAATTCGAAATTTTAAATTTTAAATTCTAAAATTTTGAATTTTAAATTTTGATTTTGAATTTAAAATTTAAAATTTTGAATTTTCAAATTTGAAATTCAAATTTTGAATTTTAAAATTTAAAATTTTGAATTTTGAATTTTGAATTTGAATTTTGAATTTTGAATTTGAAATTTGAATTTGAATTTTGAAAATTGAAAATTTTGAAATTTAAATTTAAATTTTGGTTTTGAATTGGTAGGATTTTATTTTATTTCCTCTTTTCCTTATGTAGGATTTATAGGAATTTATTTTCTTTCCTTGTTTTCTTTTTTAGGATTTATAAGATTTTTTTTTCTTTCTTTTATTTTCTTGTGGAGGATTTGTAGAATTTTTTTTTCTTCTTTTCTTTTCTTTTGTAGGATCTTTTAGGATTTTTAGGATTTTCTTTTAGTTTATTGCCTTTTAGGATTTTTTTTTTAAGGATTGCTAGGATTTCCTTTTCTTTCTTTTCTTTTCTTATGTAGATTTTTTTTTTTAGGATTCCAAAGATTTGTAGGATTTCTTTTTAGATTTCGAATTTTTAAAATTTTAACATTTTAAAAATTTGAAATTTGAATTTGAATTTGAATTTGAATTTGAATTTTAAATTTGAAATTTGAATTTGAAATTTGAATTTGAATTTTAAATTTTGATTTTTAAATGTGAATTTGAAATTTGAAATTTGAATTTGAATTTTTTATTTTTAGATTTTGTAGGTTTCTTAAAGTTTATTGTCTTTTTAGATTATTTGTATTAGTAATTTTCTAATTATAGTTTACAAGCCAAGGTACGTACCTTTGTTTCTAGATTTAATTAGTTTTTTGTAGTTATATTTTCATTTTTTAGTTTATGATTATGCGATATGGAGTTTCCTATAAATTCGATGCCCCCATCTTTTGATGAGTTTAATTATGAGACTCAATACCAAAATTGGAAAGAATATGGGGATTACATACAAAATTGGTGGAAACTAAATCAGGGTTATGAATTAAATTAGCCTTATATGCAAAAAATTTCAGACCAACCTCAGTTTGACCCACTATATTCACAATCCCTATGGGATGAATATGAGGAGAATGATCCTAATTGGTGGGAACCAAATCAGGGTTGTGAATTAAATCAGCCTTATATGTAAAAAATTTCAGGCAAACCTCAATTTGACCCACAATATTCATAATTCCCATGGAGTTTTGAGTTTAAAGATCGGATGTTAAATATGTGTTCTGATTTTCAAGACCAAATGTTAATTATGATGAAAGAAATACTTCAATCCCAAATGGACCAGTGGGTCGGTGTCATAACTAGGAAAGCTGATACCTTGCCTAGCCAACCTATAAGTTTCCTGCAAGATCAGGAATTGGAAGGAGAAACTACCCTTGCCCATGAGCCTGAGGTTGAGACCATGACCCTTTGGGGCGGGCATGAGGTAGATTACAAGGAAGAGATTGTTGGCCCATTTATGATAGAAATAGTGGAAGATAGCCAGCCAATTTGTAATACTCCTTTGATACTAAACGAACAATTGCATGAGGAGGACACAAGTCACATCGACTGAGGAGTCGAGCATTACATATGAGGCACCTTATGTGCCCAGTGATCTATTTTTATAATGCTTAGACAAATCCTCAATTCTATTGGTTTTAAACAATGACTTATTCGGTGCTCTTAAATTTCCAACACTCAATGAATCCGATATGCCATGGTTTATGGGGTGGATTGTCCACCCACCAAAAGCCTCAAGCCCCTAATTCATAAAAAGGGCAACCAAAAACATGCCAAAGAATGGCCCTTTTTCATTTCTCTCGTAGTTTGAGGGTAGTTCGGCTAAAGACCACAAAATAAAAACTTAGCGCTTCTTGGAAAGCAACCCAAGCCCTTTGTACATTATTGATTTAGAGATTTTATTTTATTTTCTTTATGTTTAATTAGTATGATTTTTGTATAGGTATTGAGGTTAAAAAAATAAAAAATTCTTGTTTTGCTTTTCTCCTCAAACTTTGAAAACTACTCAGTGTTTGCCAGTCAATCGATTGATTTCACAGAATCAATCGATTGACTTTGAATTCTAGCCCAATTATTAAACTTTGCCTTCTGCTCTATTTCAATCGATTGACCAAGGAACGGAAAGCTAAGTCTGATTTTTCTCACTGATTTACTTCAATCGATTGGTTTATTTCAATCGATTGATAGAGTCTGTCTTTATTTTCCATTTTAGTTATGTTGTTGTTCTGTCCAGACATGTATTATGTTCAATGATCGAGGAGGTAAATTGTCTGGATTTTCATTTCATTTTTTTTATTTAAAAAAAGAAGAAGGGGGGGAGTGACCTTAGCTCTTCCCCCTCCTTCGCCCCCTCCTCCTTCGAAAGGGATGTTGAGCGAGTATTGTTAGTGCTTGTACCGATCTGCTATCATATTTTTTTAATTGTCCTATTATTGTCTTAATGTTTATGATTTTATGCAATGAGGACATAGCACCACTTAGGTTTGGGAGTGTTGTGCTTAATGCGTGGTTCATGTTCTTTAACTTTTGTATCGCGTGTTGATCCATTGTTTAAAATATACCTTTAATACCATGTAAAAAAAATAAATATAAATCATTGTTTATTTTTGGCTTAGTTTTCAAACTTTAATCATTGATACATATAAAATTTTAATTGTTAAATATTCATGCCATGGTAAAATTGTTGTTGTTTAGGATAATTAATTCCATTGTGAGCATTTAAAAATTAGTTTGAATTTTATGCTTAGAAATTTTTTTACACTTTTGCCATGCATAGGTTTGAAAATAAAAAAATTAGTTCAAATTTGGAATTCTAGGATCCTAAGAAAGACTAAATCTCGTGAGTTTTAAAACTTTTTCCTTGTTCTTGATGAGTGCTAAATAAATTCGAAGTTTCTTTGGAATTCGTGCTTAATTGTTTTGAAATCTCATACATTCTATCTCCGTTTATCCATTTTGCACTATTTTATATCATTGCACTAGAACTCATTGTGTTTGAATTCAAAACAAATAGACATCATTACCATCTTGAAAGGAAATGATCAAAGGCTATCCTTGGCTCGTTTGTGCCCAAAATATCTCACCTTATATTGAATTATCTTTTTGCACCCCCTTTGAGCCTTGTTAAAAAATTTTGCCTTAAATATTTCTTGTTAAGCTATATTAATCATACCCCACACGAGTTTGAAAAATGTAAGACCTTATCATTCAATCTTTGAGAAATTGGGAAAGAGGGATAAGAACAAAGGAGAAAGTGAAGAGCCATGACAATAATAGTTGCAGGGAACATGTGACAGAAATATACTTGAAAAGGGGAGAGAAAAAGAAAAAAAAATGTGTGCAAGAGGTTGAAAAATAAGAAATGAATAAAAGAATATAAGGTGATATCCAAAAGAGAAAAATAATGAATGAAAAGAAGAAGAGAATTGAGAAAAAACAAAAAGAGAAAGTTCTGAAAAATTCGAGAAAGAAAGTGTGAAAAATGTGAAAATCAAATGTATTTCTTTTTCCGGTTTCTTAGATAAATTTGAATCCAATTTTCCCTTTCTTTCATAACCTTCACCTGAGCCCCATTACAACCTTAGAAAAGACCTTCATGATCCGATCTCGGGTTGGTAAATGTCTTATAGAGAGTGATGATGTAATGACTATGGTACTTGGTATAACATGCTTAGAATACAAACATCATTCCTTATGAGATTATTTCGCTTAAATTCTTTGATGCACTGTCTTTCTTATATCATGTGAGATTTTTTTAATTCGTGTTGTAACTCCATCTCACATGTGAGTAAAAATATAAACCATTCATCAGAGCGATATTGTTTTGAGTGTATACCTGAGGTGAGGATTGAGTCGAGACTTGAGATCCAATGATTCCCGAATTAGATTAATCCAGCGAAGGAACGATTTAAGCATTGACACATGCACACACGACACTCTAGGTATAAATGAAAGATTGGTCTAAGAATCGGAGCATTGGGTTAATTGGAATAAGCAACAGTGGGACTATCATAGCATCGGTATTTGAGAATGAATATTTGCATGCTGAAATGGTTATTGGTTTTTTATTTTAAAGGTATATATATTATATAAATCGAATTTTGAAATATCGATGATTTTAAAAATTGTTTTTGGAAGTTTGTGGGCATCTTCACTGTAAACCCTCAAGAGAGATAACTCCCACTAGGGATCACCTAGGGGTTTAAAGGCTTATTGCATATGCTAAATGCAATTGTGCTCCTTATGAAAGTGGCATTTATTATTTTCTTTAGGTTGTTAGTTTATCAACATATTTATTATTCTCTTTGCTCGAGGACTAGCAAAGTGTAGGTTTGGGGGTGTGATTTGCACCGAAATATGACCATATTTCGTACCCTAATACTAATATTTGGCTATCCGATGAAGGCTATCTGACGATTATTATTTCGTTTTAGTAGTTTCAGGTGTTCATGACTGTTGGATCTTACAAGAGCATAAAAGTACATAATTAAGGTTACATGAGAACATTGGACCATGGTGCCAATGAAAACACTGAAATTCGTGAAAGAACCGATTGATCCAGCCATTGCTAAGAGAATTAAAAATGTCACAAGTCTAACTCAATCGCTTAAATTATGAAAATCAATCGATCGAGGTTATGACAACTGTTCTGCCACCCAAAATCTGAATTTAAAATCAATCGATTGAATTTCATAAATCAATCGATTGAGTTGGATGACAACTATTTCCCTCTCAAATTTGAATTTAAATTCAAATTGATTTATTTCCTAAAATCAATCGATTTATTTCAAATTCAAATAAATCTGTCAAAAATCAGATTTTGAATTCAATCGATTGAATCTTGGAATTCAATCGATTGACTTATATATGACAAATTTTCAATCCAAGTCTTATATAAATAAAGCAGTGTTTAGGGTTTGGGCATGCTTATTTTTGGGCCTTTTTGGCCTATTTTTAGTAATTTTTTTTAGGATTTTTCTCCTTAATTTTTTATTTTGTTTTAGCTTTAATTTTTTATATAGTTAGATTGTAATTAGGAATTAAAGCTTTGTAAGGTTTTAGATCTTTTCCTAAAATATCCAAACATTGAATAAATCAAAGAGTGCTTTTATGATAGTTTCGAATTTGTGTATTGCGTGTGGATCGGAGATGAGCGACTAAAATCGCTCATTCAAGGAGGAAGCGAACCCTAGATAAGTAATTATTTATTTTCATTTCAATCATTTCTTTTGACAAATATTGAATCGTGTGGCCTTTAGTGCGTGCTTTAGCGTGTTATCATCGAATACTCATTCATAGTGGTCGATCTTGGTTATCGACTACCATAAAAGAGTTATTCCACGTAGATCTGATCTTGTAGACTGATTTAGAATGTTGTACGATTGGTGCTTACTGCTGTGATTTCAAATATGAGATACGCTATGCCTTTCGCATGATTCGTGTTGTGGTTCAATGAGTCATAGTGTTTGGATAGGGTATACCGGATCAATAATCACAATCTTTACGATTTATTTTTCTTGTAGTCAAATGAGGGCAAATAATTTGACATTGAAATGTGTGATTGATTGTTGGTAGAAAAATTATAAATTTATGGTTAGCAGACTCCTTGATCATTTTTTCATCATTGTTTAGTTATTTACTGTTTTCTCTGTATAAGCTTTATTTAGATTTTATTAATCACATTGTGTGTAGTTGATAGTCTTCTTTATAAATAAATCTCACATTTGATACTTCCCTAGGTTTAACTTACGGTTATAGAAATTAATGAAATTTTGCGCTTCCATGTAGGTTCGATACCCTTGATTTCATCGTGCTACAATAGACCTTGTGCACTTGCAAGGGTACAATTTAAAACCAATCAAACAATCAATAATTTGGGTCTTGCGAAATGACCCAAATGCCCATCTGCTATCTCTTTCTTCTTGTCTGCCAAACCAAAAAAAAGAGGATTTTTAAAGCAGAGCAGCCGCCGCTGGAACAACCATTAATTTGGGTCTTGCGAAATGACCCAAATGCCCATTTGCCCATCTCCTTCTTTTCCAGCTGACAAAAAAAGAGGGTTTCTAAAGCATCCAAAGCAGCCACTAATAGGGAAGAGGGTTTTTAAAGCAGCCGGAACAACCACTGTAGGAGCAGTCGCTGAAGCAGTGGCATAATCGTCCATTAATGGAGGCGATCACTGCAAGAAAAACTTTACCTTAAGCTTTCTTCCCAGACTTTCGCCGGACCACCCGCCGGAGTAGTCGCGACCTCACTCTCCTCTTTGGGTCACAGATGGGAGTAAGTAACGAAGAAGGAAGGGAAATGCATCTAGGATGAGGTTTATACAGCAGGGCATAAGAGTCATTTGACTTATAGGGAAAAAAAATAGAATTCACAGATTTTGAGGACCCGGGAATACGGTGCGTCCTGATCATGCAAAACATTTTGTTCCTAGTCCTTTCCCCGCAATTATGCCTTCTATCATTGCAGCCGTTGAATGCCACTAAACCAGAGACATGGCGCCTCGATTCTCGCCAATCATTATAAATTGGAAGCTACATGTTTTAGGGTTCAATTTACAAGTGCATCTGCATATTGATGGTTAGCTTTTAATTTCTGCACTATTATGTTGTACTTTTTGACTAGTTACAACCAGATTTTTTGTATATTCTGTTGTGTTTTTGGACTAGTTACAGCTAGATTTTTCAGATATTGATTTGTAAACATTGTTTTCGTCAATTAAGAACATTAAGCTGATGACGCGTGGTTACGTTCATATGCTTGTAATTTCTTCTTGATATGACACATACTTGTTCAGTAAATTTTTTCAGATCTTAACCAATTTATTTAGAAAAGACTAATTCCAAGAATAATTCTAAGTAGCATGAGAAATTTTTTATCCATCAGTATTTAAAAGTTGATTCAGTTTTCTATAACTTCTTTCATTTCATTATATGGTTTTTAACATCTCTGATTCTCTCTTTACTAGCCTGTCTCATGATTAAGGGTGACTCATTGGAGTCCAGTTCGTTTTCTCAAGGGGAGTCCACTCTTTTATGTCTTTGTGATCCTACAAAAAAAAATGGGATATTGCAGAGCTCCAGCCCAACTGGCCAACATCTATCAGCCTCAAGATCCATGCAATCGTGCATTTTAATGTAATCTCAAGACTACCACCATATTCCTTTTACTAAGGGGAAGCAGACACTCAATACATTTTACCCGGGCCACAATTGATCGCCCATGAGATGTTAGAAGCACAAAATACAATGTAAGCCATAATTGGCAGTCTTCTTGGCATATTAGTCCATAAAAAAATGGCAAAATGATTGTGTAGGAGCTTATTCTTGGTTGCAAGAATGGTACCTAAGCGCATTTATGGTATAATTAAATACTCATTCTCGAATTAGATTCACCTTGAGATTAGGTTTGCTACTAAGCTATTTAGGCGTCGTTCGGATGATTATGAGTTTTTCTCATAAAAGCTCAGAATTTGATACACCACGATTCTGGAAAAATTTGAGTGCACTCAGATTCTTAGTTTTTATGGGTGTTGTTCCGGAGTTTGGTCAAAGTTTGGGTTTTCTAAGTTTTTCCGAGAAAACTCAAATTTTGTACTTTCTTGAGTTCTGGGATTCCTTATTTTAAAGGGTATTTTAGCTTCATTTGTTTGAGCTCAGATTCGGAGCATTTTTGAGTCATTTGATAAGAATTTGATATGTCTCTTTCACTCAGAAATACTTAAAAAATACGGATCCTCATGAAAACTTTCAAACAAGGGAATTTATCGGAAAAGCTCAAAAAAGCAATGATTCTGAGTCAAACACTCAGATTCTGAGAATTTATAGACTCCCGAACGAGCCCTTAAGGTTAAATTGCTATGCGGATTTTACTCAACAAGCTGATAAGTTTGGTCTAAGCACCATCTCTAGATCGATATTGTTCAAGTAATGTCTCCCTTTCACAAAAGATTAAACGCCTTTTTCATACGAGTTATTATTAGGCCCATGCTCTTAGACTTGAGTCATTTTTTGGGATGTGCGCCATGTGAAACCCCCATATGTTATGTGTGATTTGGTGCCCATGATCCCAATCAAATGATCTTGATCAAATAAGTCAATGTAGTCAAATCTCATGAAATTAATTACTATCACGAAAATCCAACATGCCATTAGTTTTAGAACTACTATTAAAAATTTTACCATCTCTTTTTACTTTGAAAATTTTAATATCCTCCTCGGAACTACTAGTAAGCCACGTGGCATCACCTAGCATACATTTTATATGAAGCCAACTGTTCTATCTTGATTTCCATCATTTGAATACACTCAATAAAAAAATATATCCCTATTGAAGGTTAAAACTACTAAATGATAGTAATTTTGTAGAGACTATTAAAAATATAAAAACAATAATCTAATAAAGTGGATTAATGAGATTGTTTAAAGTATCTAATAAATCCTTATTAATTCAGTGTGTTGTGAGATCTTGTTTGAGAGTGTATTAGAGAGAGTGTATGTGCGCTGTAAACGTTCAGAAGTATAGTGCATATACTCTGTGGACGTAATCCTAAATTGGGTGAATCACGTAAATTCCTTTATATTGTGTGTGATTACTTTTTGCTTTTACTTTTGCCACATACATTGCGATAGAGTTTGGTGTATCTCGATTTCTAACAAGTGATATCAAAGTCAAGTTTATATTATAATGGTGATGAAGGTCTCGAATGCACGATTCGAGGTGGAGAAATTTTTGGGAAAGAATAATTTTGCTATGTGACAAGTCAAAGTCACAGATCTCCTTGTTCAACAAGGCATTGATAATGCTCTACTTGGGAAGGAGATGGAGAAGAAGGTAGAGACGTCCGATGAAGAGTGAACTTCTCTTGATAAGAGGACTGCAAACACTATCCGATTGTGTTTGTCTAATGAAGTTCTATACAATGTTCTTCACAAAAAGACGACTATGGATTTGTGAAAGAAGATGAAATCTCTTTACACGATAAAGTCTTTGTTAAACATGTTTTTCATGGAAAAAAAACTCTACACACTTCATATGAAGACTGGTACGCGTATTAATGATTATTTGAATTTGTTTAATAAAATAGTTAGTGAACTATTGAACATTAAGGTGAAGCTTGAAGAAGAAGATCTTGCACTTCTCTTACTTATCTCATTGCTTATGTCTTATGAGCACCTAGTGACCACATTAATTTATGGTAAGGGTACCATTGTCGTCGAAGAAGTGACTGCTGCACTTTTCTCAGACGAATTAAAAAATATCTCGAATCCAACTCCAAAGCGATTAGTCTCTTTAGCGAAAGGAGTCGAAACCATGATCGCAAAAATGACAAATTAAGAAGAGATAATAAATCAATGAAAGGAAATATCAGGTCTAAATCTAGGGGTGACAGAAAGGATATTATCTGTTACTTCTATAAACAATCTGGGCATATTCGCAAATATTGCAAACATAAATTGAATAAAGAAAAGTGGGATGAAGGTACTTCGCAACCGGCCAGTGTTGCTAAGTTAAATTCTGGTAAAAATCTATTGTGTACACTATTCGGCTCCAGTCAGGGTGATGAAAGATGAATCCTATATTTAGGAGCATCGTATCACATGTGTCCATACAGAGATTAATTTGACCAGTACAAGGTAGCCAATGGTGGGACGATTTTGATAGAGAATGATAGTATATATGAAGCAGTGAGTACCGATTCTATCAGAATAAAGATGTTTGATAATTGTGTTAGGCATGTGCCTGATTTGAAGAAAAATCTGATCTCGTTGGGGACATTAGATGAGATAGAATGTCGAGCCATCCTAAAATCTACAAAACTGAAGGTTGCACGAGGTGTTATGACTTTGATAAAAGGTGAGATGATGACGAATCATTACATTCTAGTAGGCGACACAATCAGCGACAGTGGTGTTGTGGCTACGAAAGATTTCAAAGATCTCTTAGATTTGTGACACAAGAAGCTTGGTCACATGAGTGAACGTCGGCTAATAGAGCTAATAAAGAATAAGGTGATTTTTTATATTCAAACTTGTAAACTGAAATTTTGTAATGATTGCATCTTTGGGAAATAAATGAAAGTCTATTTTTTACAGGAAAACATACTTCGAAGGGGCTGATTGACTACATACATTCAAATGTATGGAAAACGGCTAAAGCCACTTCAGTAGGTGGAGTCAACTACTTTATGTCATTCACAGATGACTATTCTAGAAAAGTTTGGATGTAACCGATTAAGAATAAGTCGAATGTGTTTCAAAAATTCAAGCAGTAGTATAGTATGGTTGAAAAACAAACTGACAGAAAGGTCAAGGTTCTCAGATCAAATAATGGTGAAAAATATTTGTTATGAATTTTAAAACTTACTATAAAAATCAAAGGATTGTTAGGCACTTAACAGTTCCTAAAAATCCTCAATAAAATGGTGTAGTCGAAAGGATGAATAGAACACTATTAGAAAAAACGCGGTGTATGTTGAATCATTCCGACTTAAGTCATGGGTTCTAAGTAGAGACAGTGAGTATAACATGTTACTTGGTCAATTGATCGCCATCAGCGACATTGAACTCAAAAACTGCATATATAAACATGTTACTTGTATCGCATGACTTAATAGCAAGCTTTGAGGAGCCATTGATCCATGGCTATAATCGATGGGTGTGACTGTCCATTACTATAACGAAAATGAAGGACACAATGTTTTAGTCGAATTTAATGATTCTAAAGATTGTCTTTGACGTTTTAAAGTTGTCCATGACTTTATAACATGCATTTTCAATGATAGCGACTCAAAAGAGTTATGTGCCCTTTGAAAAAGGGAACTTTTTTTTTTTTTCATGAAGGTAAAATGGGTACTTAACTTTTCACGATGGATCCATCTTAAAAATAGATGATTTTCTACCAATGAATTTTATTTCAAAGATTATAAAATATTAATACACCATGTTTGAGCGATGAACCAAGATTTTGACAAGTGATTTGAATGGGAAAAATGTTGAATATTTTTGCTAAAATCTTAAGAAATATATATATATATATATATATATATATATATATATATATATATATATATAAGAGAAAAGGGAGTTAAGAATGCATGAGGAAAACTTTCAAGTAGGACAAACTTATCCTTATGATTTAAGGAAATTTCACTTTCATTAAAACACTTAATATCGTCAAATGGGAATTTTCAAGGACAAAAATAAAATAAGCAAATCAGTATTAGGTTTTAGTGTCCTTAAATAAATGCTTTAAATTTTATTAAATGCTATTAGTAACTCTTGTCTATGCTAGGTCGTGGGTTTAATTCTCGTCCTCTATACTGTTTTCCACTCTTGTCTTTATAAGGTGTGAGTTGAATTCTATTAATTAACCTTCACCACTATAGTTGGATTGACAGATTTGTCTAATAAATAATATTTGATCCCCTTTTTTGAAACAATTTTTTTTCAGTATGTAGCACTTTTTTGTTATGTATATATCGATTTTGCAAATTGATTGATGGGTTTATATAATACTAAGGATTCTTTAATTACTAATTGAACTTTTCTTGTTGAGTTCTATTGATGATTGATTTTGAGCTATTTGGTGTTATATTTTTTTATGAGTACCTTTAAATACACTCACCGAATCTTTGAGAGCACCCATTGTTGAAACCCAGTGACTGCCTTGAATCAGACGATGGAGAACATTTTTCGTCCCAATCTTTAACATAATGGATTAGAGATTATGGGTTGAACTTATGTTGCTAAGGACAATTAACAGTCACGTTTTCCATCAAACAATCACATTTTTATTGGGGCTAATGGGTTGAGCGATAGATCGATAAAATTGTTTGATTATTAATTGAACTTATGTTGCAGGATGAGTCTTAATCTTTAGGTTATATATTTTTAAGACACCTAGTCAACCATGAGTGTCCGCCCAACAAAGCAGTTCACAAGTTTGAGACTACCTAATAGACTTCTAATGCATGGAAGTCTGTCCTGCAGTTACGCATGTGTGGACTACTTTAATGAATATGATGGTTGGAGGCCCATTGTAAACTAAGTCTTTTGGTAATTTGATTTGATGGGCAGTACAACTGCTCTACTTGTTGTGATTATTAATTGGACTTATATTAAATAGTATTGTTTTCTATTAGGGAGCCATTACTTGCACGCATTTTTCAAGAGATTGCACCACCATATTGCACCGAATTTAAAAGAAAGACTTACAAGTTTGGCGACCTCTATTATGTGAAAATATCATTTAAGTCGTTTGATTTGAAGGACATGATTTAAAGATATCAATTGCGAATGATTAGAAAAAAATAAATATAATTTTCATCATTTGATTAAATAGAGTCAAAGGCTATTATATAATTCAATAGTTGACTATAATAGATTAAATGACAAGTATCGTATTTTGCTCCAATTTTATGTACCAGAGATCTATTGATCATGAACTTCAAATCAGACGGCCCATATTATATTTTTACATATCATATGCTCCTAAAATACCATGTCTTTCTTTAAATTCAGTGCAATCACTTGAAAAATGTGTGCAAGTAATGACTCCCTTTTTATTAATTGAACTTGTATAGGTGAGTTTTGGTATTGAATGATATTTTTTTTTATCGTATTACAGTGAATTATACTCCAGTCCCTCAAATGGATGCCACATGAACTCCAACTGATTCTAACCCAGCCCTCCCCGGTGGATTTGAACCCATAGTCCATGGCCTCTTCCCCTTCTCTCTCTCTCTGTTTTGTGCCATGGCCTCTTCCCCTTCTCTCTCTCTCTCTGTTTTGTGCTATATTAATTCCTAAAGTCCTCTCCTCGCATGTGCATAGCACGTACCACACACTAAAGATTCTATTTTTTCATGAAAAAAATCAAGAAACTGGTAATTGTGGATATAGCCTGATCCCTATTTATTTGCCTTAGAGCTCTGGCATTGCTATGATCATGAGAGCAAGCAAGGACACAAGCCGCATCGAGGATATATAAAATCCAAAATACAATACACGTATCGAAGAGTCTTTGTAAGCGACATTGATTCGAAATCTTTGAAGCTTCAGTTATCCCCGCATGTAAATTTTCTTTTATAGGTGGTCGGAGATTTAGCACCTAAATACCTTTTTTTTTTTGTTATTACCACCTAAATACTTGACAAGGTAGAAATTTGCTCCACCAAAAATTTGAATTTTCAGGTATAATAGCCCCAAATTATAGTTGTTACGACTATTGTCGAGTTCGATCAAATATAGATATATTATAATAAACAAACAAACAAATTATATATAACGAACGCTACCCTCAAAGATAGCATTTCCATGATTCTTCATAGTGCTAATTATGTACCACGTGGCACACAAACGCTACCTTTAAAGATGCCATTTCCATGATTCTTCATAGTGCTAATTATGTACCACGTGGCACATGATCGCAGGTTACAACACATCCTCCGAAGTCACTTAGGTTTGCACGTTGTTGTCACACCTGATCCTTGAGTTGGGTACCAAGTGGCAAAAAACTGTCTCAAAGGTAGCGTGAAAATACTACCTTCGAGTGTAGCGTCCTGCCTATATGAACCTTTCGCTTTTTTTGTTTTGTATGCTAGGATTGGTTGATTCTGTGAGAAGGTAGAAGTGGTAGAGGTGTTGGTGAGAGTTTAGGCCGACGGCTGCTTTAATAGCAGCCGACAGCATATATAGTCTACGCCAATGGCTATTATGGGCGTTGTCTGCATTAGGTGTAGATTATATACCCTCCTCGGGCCCAATCTCACATGGTTTCTACTTCTTCTCTCTCTCTCTCTCTCTCTCTCTCTCTCTCGCCTCAGGCCCAAGCTCATGATGATTGTAGATCTGGTCACGAATAGGTAGATGATTAAAAAGTTGAAAATAAATCTCATCAGAGTTGTAGAGATTTAAAGCAAGGGGTTTCATTTCTTCAGTTTGCACATCTGAATGGATTTAGATGATTTCCGATTGATTTTGAGGAATTCAGGCATAGATCTATGGACTCTAATGGACATTGCGACTTCAATAGCTTCTACAGATTACGCAAATGAATTGAAGGTGCGAAGAGACGGGATCGTCGAATGCCTCTACACTTTTCTTGTTCCTCCTTGTAGAAATTGAAGTCTCAATGTTCCGAGGTTGAGCAGTAACGAAATCAAAGGGTAGGAGAAGAGCCAGTCGAGATCAGAGGTTTCGATCGAGAAAGAGAAAGGTGCTTCGCCTTTAACTCTGCAGTCAGTTAATTGAGAAGATCATTATTAAAGTGACGGTGGTGGATGTTCGATTGGAATTGATCTTGAGCAGAGCCAGATTATCTCACTCAAAAAACGACTTAAAGATCCGGATCATGGATCAAAATCTCGGCCAAGACGAATCGATTTCGGTCAAGAACGAACCGATAAAATGAAAAAAATCGGGCCCCCTCTGGAAAGTCCAAATTATCGTTTGAAATTTCAAATTATTGGCCAATAATTTGAAATTTCAAATTTCCGGCCGATAATTTGATAATTATCGGCCGGTTTCTACCATAAATTTTGATACTTCTCATTAATTTTGAAAATTTCTATATTTTTCAACGAAAATCCTGAAATTTTGAAATTATTTTTTTAATATTTTTAAATATGGAAAAAGAATAGTTGGCGCTGTACTCACCACATGGCTGAGTGTCTATTTGATTGCTGAAGGGTATGCATGAGGAATCCACTATTATATAGGTGGCTTACTATAATATCTCAAAATTTTGAGCGTTAAGTAGTGACCTCGGGATCCGTGCCTGATTGGTCGTAGGTTTGATCAAGTGATGGTCAAACAGTGGACTTATGAAAGGATAAACTGATGTGATATCAATATGACCTAAGTGTAGTATATAGTATAAGTTAGTGGTCATGTACACCTATCTCTGGTATATGTGTTTAACACACAAGCTGGAAAGAGGATAAAAGGGTTTTAATAAACCTAGGTTGCTTTTATTTGGTTGGTGAAAGAGAGTTAAGAAGAGAGAGAGAGGGAGAAACCAAGATGAGTTGTTGAGCTAGGAGTTAATGCAAATCAAGTGGAGATTAGAGCATTGAATGCTGGATTCAACGTGTGAGGAACCGTTGAAGCGAAAAGCTGGAACCCTAGCCATCAAACCCAACGAATTAATCCTTTAAGGGATTTATTGAGGTGAGTTTTGTTAGATTTCAATACCTAAAGATTTGATGAATTTAATTCAGTCAAGTATAGTTAAAATGATAGATTAAAGACCTAGAAAAGAAAGAAAATTGATAAGGAAAAGATTTGGAAGAACAGCCCGAGAAGGGGCTGAGTCTGGCCAAATCGATTAATCGATTTTGGTCTAAAATTTGAAAAAGCAAGGATGCCCGATTTCGATTAATCGATTTGGAAATTGACTAATCGACTGGGTACCTCCAGTGGCTGGAGAAATAAGACTTGGGAAAATCGACTAATCGATTAATCGATTTTGGATTTTGATTAATCGATTTTGGATCGACAATCGATTTCAGATTTTCGACTACTCGATTTGAGAATCAATTTAACCATTCAGGGGAATTCGATTAATCGATTTTGGGAATCGATTAATCGATTTAGGGTTCGATTAATCGATTTTGGGAGTCGATGAATCGATTTTGACAGTTTCGTTTGACTTTTAAATTGGACCTTGAGGTTCATGGAAGGTCTAGGACCTTCTTTATTGCATCTTTAGTGATATGCTGCATGTGATATGATGTACTATAGGTGGTACGTGTGAAAGCAAGCATAAGGAGCCGTGTGGGACCTTGATGCTTGGACCTTCAGAGACCTGAGATAGGGAACACTTTGAACATGTACTTTAATTATAAGAGCATGTATGTAGTGATATAGAACTCAAATTTGAAGATGTATTGACTGTGTAAATCTTTGTAAAAAGGGTGCGTGTGTGACACCAAGAAAGTAAATGAGAACGAGACATCCCCAGGGGTTGAGAAAGTGCTAAAGGCATCAGTGTGATGCGAGTAACTGAGACCAAGTAAGCTAATGAAAATAAGGCATCCCAGGGGATGAGAAAGTGATAAAGGCATTAGTGTGATGCGAGTAATTTGGACATCCCAGGGATGTAAGTAAGATTGAATAACAACTGATAAGGCCTAACTGATATAAGATAGCACTTTTACACGGTGAATAACTATATGTAAAGCAATATTATTTTTATTATTTAAGGTTTGAATAGAATACCCCATCGACGTGGCGGGATATCCACGACTGACTCGGCAGAATATTCGTGATCGATATGGCGGCCAATCCGTACACCGGTACGGAGGTCTATCCGTACAAAGTAAGCACATCCCAGGGATGTTGAGATGAGATTTAACCCCGTCGCCTATTGAGAAAGGGGCTTGGGTAGTATTCCCAGAGAAAACTTTTAACAACTGTCTATTTAGACGACGATGGAGGGTATTCCATCGGGGCTCGATGCTATATTGCTTGGAGACTACTTAAGTTAAAGATTTAAGTTTTGCTTTAGGCCTAACCAGTGTAATTCATAAACAGTTGAAAATAAATAAAACATGTAAACCACCAGTAAACTTCAAGGCATAATAATCATCTTTTAAACTATTTTACTGTAAATACATAGACACATCATACTTAGAATATCATGGAATATATGTGAGATTTTGACTTATATGTTCATTGTGTTATTCCCTATTGAGCTAGGATGTAGCTCACCCTTTAGACTATATGTCGTAGGTTCAGTATTAGCAGCGGCCGAGGCTTCGGGAGACGTGGATCTGGGTGATTCGGATTACGTGCCCGGGAAAGAGTTTGAGCCTCCTCCCGAGGACTTCTTCTAGGAGACTCTGTTGAGTACTTTGATAGAGTGAGTTTTGAGAGTACATTTGTACTGCTTGGTATGTCAAGCCTTTTTGAAACCTGTAATTAAATTGATATAATTCTTTTGGCGAACCATCTGAGGTAATCTGTTTATCACTGATGGTTCAGATCGGTTCTCTTTTCATGCAGTGGCATGAAAGTAGAACTGTCTTTTGAGTTTACACTTAGAATAAAAATTTACTTTTGCATCGTATAGCATTTGTTCCATTTTATCTTAATATTGCTTGTTATACCAATGTTTCGTACATAGTCTTGGGGCACGGCCTAGAGGATCGTGCTAATGGCACGGGTTTCGGGGTGCCGAAATCTGGGCTGTCACAGTTGGTATCAAAGCATTTTCTTTTAGAAATTCTGGCAATCATTATTTTTGTCAGAACATAAGGACTTCTGCTAACGAAAGTTTGGTTTCACGTGCAGACCGTTATGTCTTCTAGAGGAAGGGGCGGACCTAGGGGCGGCCATAGTAGAAGTTTGCATAGTCGAGATGATTTTATCTTGGATACCAATAGAGTGCCTATGGGAGATAGAGGGGCTTCAGGCAGTGGTGGCCAAGGAGCTAAGATTAGGCAGAGACCTAAGATCGTGATCGTCAGGATCGAGATCAAAGAGAACAAGAGAGAGTCAGAGAAAGAAACGAAGATAGAGAGGAGCGTCAGAGGATGATGCACACCATTGAGACCATGGCGACTGCCATGGCACAACAAAAGATCTTTGATGACTCACATACCCTAAGTAGCATCACCACCGACACCTCCAAAGGGCTCGGCATCATTGTCTTCTCGTGATTTCATCGAGTTTAGGAGGATGAGACCTCTTAGCTTTTCGGGGTAGGCAGAGCCCACGGCAGCTAAGAACTGACTGAGTGAAATGGAGAAGGTGTTTAGTGTGCTCACGTATATGGAGGACGAGAGCGTCCGTTGGCCAGCCTATATGTTGGATGGAGAGGTTAGGCCTTGGTGGAAGTCTGTTTCACAGACTAGGGCTCAGAAGACCCCAAATTTGCCCTGGACTTGGGATGAGTTCATTGAGGAGTTCAATAAATAGTACTTCCCGGAGGTAGTGAGGAACCAAATGGAGATTCAATTTTTGCATCTTGTATAAGGGAAGATGACTGTTAGAGAGTATGGAGTGAAGTTCATGCGACTCGCTCGCTTCGCGCCTGACTATGTCATCACGAAGATGATAAGAGCGAAGAGGTTTCAGCAAGGGTTGAGACTGGGCGTGAGGGGAGGAGTGGCACCATTCCAGATGAGGACCTATGGGGAGGTCATGAGCAAGGCCTTGGTGGTAGAGGAAGAAAATAATAATAAATACTGCCAGAGGGAACAGTAAGGAAGGTGGAATGTTGACTAGAGCAGAACGGGAAACTACGAGCCGGTGAATAAAAATTCGAGATTCATAACAAGCAATTAGAGACCACCATTTCAAGGAAGTTATGGGAGACCGACACAGCAGACCAACCAGCAGAGATTTCCATTGCTTGTGTTGGAGAGACCGATACGATACGAGAACCCTACTATTACTATCGGAGCTACAGTTATACAGGGGTTCTCGCGAGCAGCTTCTTCCACACCTCGTGAGACTTGTGCCAAGTGTGGCAAGTCTCACAGGACAGCGGACTATAGGCAGGGAATTCGGGGCTGTTTCAGATGTGGCAAGGTGGGCCACTGATGAGTACTGAAATATGATGATATTTCATCCCTAAATACCTATATTTAGCTGTCCGATGAAGGCTATCTGATGAGAATTATTAGATTTGAAGTGTTTAAGGTAAATACAAGCCAAGTGTGGAAAACAGCCCAAGAATTCTGAAAATAATGTCAAAACACTGTAACTTTGGGTCATCGAGAACTTAGTGTAACTTGCAGCTAAATTTAGACCTTCAAGACGACCGAATTATGAAATTGTCAAAACACAAAAGTTGTAGATCTTTTCGTCAGCTTTCTAACGGCATAAGAATCACCTCAATTCGAGTTCGGGACAGAATGTTATGGCTACAATACCGAAGTAGTGTCTGATATAAAAAGTGTGCTAAAATTCACGGATTTCTGGGGGTCGATTAATCGAGGAGAAGGAGAGTCTGACACGGAATTGACTACTTTAAAGCTGATTTTGACCCTATTGGGTCGATTAATCGACCCTAAATTGGTGGCTGGGGAGACTTCTGCGACGGGAAATCTATTTAAAGCGACTCAAACACTTCGAGGGAGGATAGGAAATTAGGGAGATAGGAGATTAGAGTTTTAGTTTTTTGCTTTTCTTTTTCATAGTTAGACATAGAAATAGGGAGTTTTTATTTATTCCTTTTTGAGAGCTTTGTTCCTTTAATTTTCAGTACTCATTCCTCCAGTTTATTATATTTTTGCTCAAGTTTATTCCTGTATTATTCTCGTTTCTGAAGACCATCGTACTTTTGGATCAAAGTAATTTCTTTTGAAGTTGAGGTATTTTTAATTCATTAAATTAATATTATTTTCTCTTCCTTATTTATTTATGTAATTTAATTGTAATATGTGCGGCTAAATTCATAAGGATGGGGATCTAATGATTCCCATTCGAGGGATGTACTTTTAATAATATAAATTTTGGATTAAAATATGAGATCTTATTTTATGGTCGTTGTGCTATCATGAACGGATGAAATTCCCGTCACTTCTGGGATCGCGTGTGCCGAGCCATGCCCGGGATCTCAGATCTGTGACGGTAATTTTATCCTATTATTGTTATGGTATTTTTGCTTTCATCGTGTGGATCTAATTACGATTATGATCCGGGATCGAGTGTGCCGAGCCATGCCCTGGATCTTGGATCTGTAATGGTAATTTTATCTTAATTACTCCCTAATCTGAAATTAAGTGTGCCGAGCCATGCCCTTGATTTCAGATCTATGGTAGTATTCTTGTTAGAATTTTCACCCACTTTGGGGATGATTTTTATTTGAACCTGAGATCAAGTGTGCCGAGCCATGCCCTTGATCTCAGATCTATATATGAAAATCATCTAAGTCCTGATTGCAGGGATGCAACATGGAACCTATTGGGGTGTTGACCATTTATCTTCTATAAAAGATGTTTGTTTTCAATGACATATCTCATAGCTTAATCCTTAGATTTGTATTATGGGAAGAGCGGACCAAAGATGGGAGGATTTAGTATCTTCATCTTTATCTTTATTTTTGAATGATCAATTAAGTTTTATTTTTGTAGTCAGTAATTATCATCTCATCAAACCACCTAAATTATAAGACTGGTAGAATGCTGTTAGATCTTAGTAGATTTCTAGAATTGCTTGTCTTTTTAGATCTTTCAAAATTAGTCCTCGTGGGAACAATCTCGTACTCCGCACCCACTATATATAATCCGATTCGTACACTTGCGAGTAAAATATCACAATTAAAATTCACATCAAGTTTTTTGCGCCGTTGCTGGGGATTAAATTAACAAAATTTAAATTTTTGGTAGACAGTAAATTTTAGGAATTTTTGGAGATTAAAATAGTATTTCTGCTTTAATAAAAATAAAAAATAAAAAAAATTTAGGAGTTTATTTTCCTTATTCTCCTCTTTTAGATATTTTGTAGGATTTTCTAAAATCTAGTTATTAATTTTTGTGGGACTACTTGCTTTAGGCTTTGTAGGAATCTTTTTATTCTCTCCCTTCTTTTCCTCTTTTAGATAAGATTTTATAGGATTTTATAGGATTGCCTTTAGGTTTTGAAATTTAAATTTTATATTTTAATTTTTGAATTTAATTTTTATTTTAAAAATTCTAATTAAAAAATTAAAAATTAAAAATTAATTTAAATTCGAATTTTAATTTTAATTAAAAAAAAAATAAATTAAAATTTGAATTTTTGCTTTACAAAATCTTCTTTCCTTTATTTTTCTCTCTTAGGTAAGTATTTTTTTTTAGGAGTCTTTTAAGAAGTTAAGATTTTTAGGTTTTTTATTTTAGATTTTGTAGGAGCCTTTTAGGAAGTTGAAATTTTTAGGCTTCTTATTTTATATTTTGTAGGAGTCTTTTTAGGAAGTATAGATTTTTAGGATACCTTCCTTAGGAAATTTAGGAATATTTTATTCTTTCCCTTATTTTTCTCTTTTAGATAAGATTTTGTAGGATTGCCATTAGGTTTAAAATTTGAATTTTTAATTTGAAATTTTGAAATTCAGATTTAACAAAAAAAAAAATTTTTTTTTTTTAAATTTTCTTAAGGTTTTCCTGGCCGAAACCTTCGCTCTGTGAGTCATTTGCATGCACATTAGGTCTTCTAAAGAAAGAACTTTAGAGCCTTTAAATTCAGAGATCGAACATGCTTGCCGGTCAAATCGTAAGGACACTAGATCAAGGCAGAAATTTTCAAGGGAATCATCCACTGAAGTCAGTATGACTGACAACATGAATGGACAACTTGAACAAGAGGAAGAACCAACATTGAGAGAACTGTTCTCTCCGATCACTACAAATACCCTATCATGCATTGTATACCCCGCCACACCTGGTGGCCGGTTTAAAATTCGTACAAATGTCATTCAAATCCTTCCAATCTTTCATGGCATGGAGAGAAAAGATCCATACCAGTACGTCAAAGACTTTGTCGAAACGTCATCCGCTTACTCAAAATTCTGAAGAATCTGTTAGGCTACGCTTGTTTCCTTTCTCTATAAAGGATAAAGCAAAAGCCTGGTTAAACTCTCTACCATCGGGATCCATAACCACCTGGGATCAGATGGTCAAAAAGTTTCTGTCAAAGTTCTTCCCTATGGCGAAGACTAATGTCCTTAGACGTGAAATCACGGATTTCACGTAAGAGGAAGATGAGAGATTATATGAAGCTTGGGATAGATTCATGGATCTCTTACTCAAATGTCCACACCATGGATACTCAAAGTGGAGACTGGTTCAGTGTTTCTACAATGGACTGAGTTAACCAAATAGACATCTGGTGGAGTCAATGAATGGCGGAGGATTCTTGAGTCTTAAGGAAACTGAATCTTATGCTTTCCTAGAAAAGTTTGCTGAGGATTCTCAGCACTGGGATTTCACAAAGACTCGGGAACAACCAGTCAAAGCCCGTGATCAAGCCGGGAGTTCAACCAAGAAAGGAGGATTATACGTAGTAAAGGATTCCCCGGATATGATGGCTAAAATTGATTTCCTCACTCAACAAGTGGAGGAATTGAAATTAAAGAAGAATGTGCATATGGTAAATACACAACCTGAGCCATGTTCAATTTGTGCAAGTCCAATGCATATGGCAGATGATTGTCCTTCAATACAGAACTATCATGAAGACACATCTGAACAGCTAAATGTTGTGAATAATTATGGGCGGAATCAAGGAAACATTTTCAATGAGAATAACCCAAATAGCTGGAGAAACCATCCAAATTTCTCATGGAAACAAGAGAATCAAAGAAGACAGCCCAGGAAGCAGGGGATGAACTTTTATCCCCAACAAAATTTCAACCAAGGACCGCAGCAGAACTACGGTCAAGGGCAATTTCAGCAGCAAGGGTTCAATAACCCGAATCAATTTTAATACAATCAGAATCAGGTTGGGCAACCAAGGCAAATGAACCAGAATTTTCAGTTTGCACAACCAATGGGAGGTTATCAAAACCAACCACAGCAAAATTTTGTGCCAATATTTCCACCACCTGGATTTAACATTCCACAAGGAAATACTGCCCAACGTCGTCATACACAAACTCCTTCTACTGAGGACTTGATGAAACTCATTCATTCTCACACATCCTCAATCTCTAAAATAGAGACCCAAATTGGGCAATTGGCCACTTTTCTCTCTGAAAGAGAAAAAGGATCGTTTCCGAGCCAACCAGTTCCTAACCCAAGGGGCCAAATGGTTGTTGAACAAACATCAACTTCAACACAAGAGGATGATCAACAACAAATTCGGGCGATCACAACATTGAGATCTGGAAAGCAGATCGATAACAAAGTAGTGTTGCCAGAGGAGGAGGAAAAGTCTAATGGAGAGAAGAAATCTGAGGAGAAAGAAGAAATTGATGATAAAGTACAAGCAAAAGAAACATCAGAAGAAAAGAGTGAACAGAAGAGAAGTTTTGTTCCTAAAGCAATGTACCCGCAAAGATTGATGGCACCACTGAAAAATCGCGATGAGGAAGGAATAAATGAGATTTTCAAGCAATTAAAAATTAATATTCCTTTCCTAGATGTCATCCGCCAAGTGCCGGCTTATGCTAAATTTTTGAAGGAATTGGTCACAATTAAAAGAAAGATAAATATTTCGAAAAAGGCTTTCTTAGCCGAGCAAGTTAGTTTAGTGTTACAAGCAAAGCTCCCGATCAAATACAAGGACCCAGGTTGTCCTAGAATCTCGATCATCATCGGCGATAACCGTATTGATCAGGCCCTTTTGGATTTAGGAGCAAGTGTCAACTTGTTGCCTTATTCTGTGTACAAGGAGCTCGAGTTGGGAGAACTTAAGGCCACTGCGATGACCCTTCAGTTAGCTGATCGGTCCGTAAAGATCCCTCGTGGAATTGTGGAAGATGTCCTCATCAAGGTGGATTCTTTCTACTTTCCTGTGGATTTTGTTGTTTTGGACACTGAACCGGCATCAAATTTGAAGAATAACATTCCAGTGATTCTAGGAAGACCTTTTCTAGCAACCTCCAATGCGCTGATCAATTGTCGAAATGGGATCATGAATCTGTCATTTGGGAATATGACAGTGGAACTCAATATTTTTAATATTGCCAAGCAGCCCATGGAGGATGATGAACATGCACAAGCATGCATACTCGATGAAATCGTTGAAGACATATTTCGTGCATCCGAAGCTGAAGATCCTTTAGCAGCTTGTCTTGCGCATTTCGGAGAGAATTTTGATGTGGATCAACTGATTCAAGAAATGAATCACATGTTGGACTACACACCACATCTGGGAGAAGAAAAGGAAATAGAGCGTGGAACTCAAATTGAATTAATCAAGGAAAAGCCGAAAGAGGAGGAGAAAGTGTCCTTTGAACTTAAACCTCTTCCGGAAAATCTCAAGTATGTCTACCTGGGGGAGAATGAAATTCAACCCGTTATAATATCATCAACATTGGATGCGCATCGAGAAGGCTAACTCATGAATGTACTCAAAGAGCACAAAAGTGCCCTCGGTTGGTCGATAAAAGATATCAAAGGCATTAGCCCCACGGTTTGTATGCATCGAATCCATTTGGAAGACAATGCTAAGCCTTCTAGGGAACCACAGAGGAGACTAAACCCTATAATGCAAGACGTGGTCCGAAATGAGGTAATCAAACTTCTAGATGCTGAAATTATATACCCCATCTCTGACAGTAAATGGGTCAGCCCCACAAAAGTGGTCCCTAAGAAATCGGGAGTCACAGTGGTGAAGAATGAGGAAAACATACTAGTCCCTATAAAAATTCAAACAGGGTGGAGAGTGTGCATTGATTATCGAAAGTTAAATTTGATGACGAGGAAAGATCACTTTCCTCTTCCATTTATCGATCAGATGTTGGAAAGATTGGCCGGACATGAGTACTATTGCTTCCTCGATGGCTATTCCGGGTATAACCAAATCGTCATTGCACCTGAGGATCAGGAGAAGACCACTTTCACATATCCTTTTGGTACTTTCTCCTACCTACGAATGCCGTTTGGGCTTTGTAATGTACCAGCTACATTCCAAAGATGTATGCTGAGTATTTTTTCGGATATGGTCGAGCGATTCTTCGAGGTCTTCATGTACGACTTCTCGATCCATGGAAACAGTTTTGCTGACTGTTTGAATCATTTGTCACTAGTGCTTGAACGATGCCAAGAGAAGAACCTTGTTCTTAACTGGGAAAAATGTCACTTCATGGTTAAAGATGACATTATTTTGGGACATATCATATCATCCCAGGGTATCGAGGTCGACAAGGCCAAAGTTGATTTAATTGCCAATCTACCACCACCTAGGACAGTGAAAGAAATCAGATCTTTTCTCGGATACGCCGATTTTTATCGGCGTTTTATTAAAGATTTCAGTAAGATAGCGCGACCGCTATGCAGTTTACTTTCCAAGGATGCCCCGTTCGTTTTTAATGATGAATGTTTGCGAGCCTTTGAAACCATTAAGGCCGAATTGATAAAAGCTCCAATAATTCAATCTCCAAACTGGGACTTCCCGTTTGAAATAATGTGCGACGCCTCTGATTATGCAATTGGAGCTGTTCTGGGGCAACGAATAGAAAAATTACCACATGTAATCTACTATGCGAGTCGTACTCTCAACGATGCCCAGTTGAACTACTCGACCACTGAAAAGGAACTTTTGGCAGTAGTTTTCGCGTTGGATAAATTTTGATCCTATTTATTAGGATCTAAAGTCGTGGTATTCACAGATCACGCTGCTCTGTGTTATCTGTTCACTAAGAAAGACGCTAAGGCACGTTTAATTAGATGGATCTTGTTGCTGCAAGAGTTCGATTTGGAGATCAAGGACAAGAAAGGCTCAGAAAATGTGGTGGCAGATCACTTGTCACAAATAATTATTGAGAGATCTGACGAGCCTGTTCCGATCTTAGAGCACTTCCCGGATGAACAGTTGTTTAGGATTGATTGTCTACCTTGGTATGCGGATTTTGTCAATTATCTAGTCACTGAGAAATTACCTCACCATTGGTCGAAGAATGAGAAATCTATTTTCTTAGCTCGGGTGAAACACTATTTTTTCCAAGATCCGTACTTATTCAAATACTGTCCTGATTAAATCATACGAAGATGTATTCCTGAATCTGAGCAACCACGAATCATCTCGTTCTGTCATGAGTTGCCTTGTGGAGGTCACTTTAGTTCCAAAAAGACTACCACAAAGATCTTCCAAAGTGGTTTTTACTGGTCGACGATCTTTAAGAATTGTCATCAGCATTGCAAATCTTATCACAACTGTCAAATGCTGGGCCGAATCTCAAAGCGCAACATGATGCCGCTCAATCCAATTTTAGAAGTTGAATTATTTGATATTTGGGGGATCGATTTTATGGGTCCTTTCTCGAATTCGTTTGGAAATACATTCATTCTTGTCGGTGTTGATTATGTCTCGAAATGGGTAGAGGCTGTGGCGTGTAAATCGAATGATCACAGAGTAGTGATCAAATTTCTCAAGGATCAAGTGTTTTCTCGTGTTGGCATTCCAAAGGCGATAATCAACGATGGTGGAAAGCACTTTTGTAATAAAGTGTTCACCCAATTAATGAAGAAATATGGTGTCACGCACAAAGTCGCTACGCCATACTATCCTCAGACAAGTGGCCAAGTTGAAGTCTATAATCGGAAACTTAAGCGGATTTTAGAAAAGACAATCCATCCGAATTGTAAAGACTGGTCGCTAAAGTTGAATGACGCTCTATGGGCGTATCGAATGGCGTTTAAAACTCCGATTGGCATGTCGTCGTATCGGTTGGTCTTTGGTAAAGGATGTCACCTCTCGGTTGAGCTGGAACATCGAGTATTTTGGGCCATTAGGTCATTAAATTTTGATCTCTTGCAATCTGGTGCCCAAAGGGGTTTCCAAATAAATGAATTAGAAGAAATTCGTGCTGATGCCTATGACTGTGCTAAATCGTACAAGGACCGTATGAAACGGGTTCATGATCACTCTATTCTACGAAAATCTTTCGTTGTTGGTCAACAGGTTCTACTTTACAATTCCTGACTTTATCTATTTCCGGGGAAACTGAAAACCCGTTGGAGTGGCCATTTCAAAATCTCTCGCATACTCCCCAATGGGGCAGTTGATATTATCAACCCGAAACACGGGAATGTTTTTCGAGTTAACGGTCAACGATTGAAACCGTTCCTTGAGAATGCAATTGCATTCTCTGACACTCTTCCTTTGAGTGATCCAATTGCTCACCCTGATTGAGCAATTCACAAGGTCGAGCTATCGACTTTAACTAGCGCTCATTGGGAGGCAACCCAATTGTGTAGTTTCCGTTTGGTTTCGTTTAGGATTTAGGTTTTATTTTATTTTATTTTATTTTCTCATGTTTATTTCTAGCATTTTATTTTTTTAGTTTAGGTTTTTTTTTTTTTTTTTAATTCCCTAAAATAGTGTAACCATATTCCCTTCAATAAATTTTTGGTCATGTTCCAATTTGATGCACATATTCTCTACACCTGATCTTTGTGTTGAGGTACTTTTTTAAACAGGTTTGGGGGTGCGCTACTTCTTTCAGTCAATGCGGACATTATCATCTTTAGGTTTGAGGGTATGATTATCTATTTTACGTCACTTATTTTTCTATTAAAAAAAAAAAAAAAAAATCTTTGAAGTCATCATGCACATTATTTTATGATTGTTTTCAAACTTTAGTTGATGATGCATGTGAATTTAATTTTGAGAATACTGATGTCATATTCTGATTACTTGTATCTAAGATGATAAAGCTTAATGTGATATTTTGTGGATAATTTTGATATTCATGCTTAGAATTTTTACACTTATACCAAGCTAAGACTTAGAAATAGATGAACTATTTTGAATGTTGAATTTTAGGTTCTTAGTGGAGACTAAACCCAGTGAGCTTTAGAGCTAATTTCTCGCCATTGATGAGTGAATACATAAACTCGGAGTTTTCTTTGAATACGAATTACTTTGTATAATCTCATACATTTTATTTTGGCTTGTGACTTTGCATGAAATCAAATTCATATCATTATGTTAGAATATACTGTATATCTACTCAAAACAAATAGGCAAGGTTACCATCTTTTAAAGATATGATTGAAGGCCATCTTTGGCTCGTTTGTGCTTAAAATATCTCACCTTATATAAATTCATCCTTCTAGTACCCCTTTGAGCCTATTGAAAAATTTACCTTTATATATTTTTTGATAAGCCACATTAACCTTTAACCCTTCACCATTTCTGAAAAATTAAGCTTTACCCTTCTTATTTCTGAGAAATTAGGAACAAAGGGATGAGAGTGAACGAAAAGAGAGTAAGTGGAGAGTTACTGAGTTGTGGTGTTTACTGAGAGTGTATGGCAAAAATATAAAAGAAAAATGGGGGAGAAAAAGAATAAGAAAATTGTGAAAAATAATGAAAAATATGAGGTGCTTCAAGAAAAGGAAATTCAAAAGAAAAAAAAAGTTGAGAAAAATAGAAAAATATTGAGAAAAATAGTGAGAGATTAGAAAAGAAAAAGAAGAGAAATAGAAAAATCAAAAAGGTGTTTCCTTTCCAATTTCTCATAAATTTTGAATCCCAACTTTCAATTCTTTCTTACCCTTTCCTGAGCCCCATTACAACCCTACAAAAGACCTTCATGATCCAATCTTGCATTGGTAACTGCCTTGTGGAGAGTGAATATGTGATACTTATGACACTTGATATGACATGCTTAGGATATACAAGTATCTTCTTATGAGATTTATTTTTGTTCATTGATTGCATCGTGTTTCATTTATCATGTGAGACCTTTTTATTTGCTTTGTATTGATCTCTCACATGTGTGCAAAAACTTACCCAGCATCGGAGTGATTTTATTTCAAGAATATACCTAAAGTGAGGATTGAGTCAAAACAACAGATCCGACGATTTCCCGTTTGAACTAGTTCTGAGATGAATGAATTTTGATTTGGGTATGCACACACTTCACGTTTAAGCATGAATGGATGAATTATCTAACGATTTGAGCATTAGACTAATTTGAATGGATGCTAGTATGATTAGTATAACATTGTTATTTAAAATTGAGGATTCGCATATTGAATTGATTAATGATTTTGAGTTTTGAACGGTATATATGTTATCAAAATCATATTTTGAAAACTCAATTTTATCGATGATTTCAAAAATGTATTGAAGTTTGTGGGTAACTTTACTGTAAACCCTCAGGAGACACAACTCCTCCATTAGGGATCACCTAGGGGTTTAAAGGCTTGTTGTACATGCTAAGTGCAATCGTGTTCCCTACGAAAGTGGCATTTATTTTCTTTAGTTTGCTTTGCTCGAGGACTAGCAAAGTGTAGGTTTGGGGGTATGATGAGTATTAAAATATGATGATATTTCACCCCTAAATACCTATATTTAGCTGTCCGATGAAGGCTATCTGATGAGAATTATTAGAATTGAAGCGTTTCAGGTAAATACAAGCCAAGTGTGGAAAACAGCCCAAGAATTCTGAAAATAATGTCAAAACACTGTAACTTTGGGTCATCGAGAACTTGGTGCGACTTGCAGCTAAATTTGGACATTCAAGACGGCTAAATTATGAAATTGTCAAAACACAAAAGTTTTAGATCTTTTCATTAGCTTTCCAACGGTATAAGAATCACCTAAAACCGAGTTCGATATAGAATGTTATGGCTAAACTACCAAAGTAGTGTCTGATACAAAAAGTGTGCTGAAATTCACGGATTTTTGGGGGTCGATTAATCGAGGAGAAGGAGAGTTTGACACGGAATTGACTACTTTAAAGTTGATTTTGACCCTATTGGGTCGATTAATCGACCCTAAATTGACGGCTGGGGAGACTTCTGCGACGGGAAATCTATTTAAAGCGACTCAAACACTTCGAGGGAGGATAAGAAATTAGGGAGATAGGAGATTAGAGTTTTAGTTTTTTGCTTTCCTTTTTCATAGTTAGACATAGAAATAAGGAGTTTTTATTTATTTCTTTTTGAGAGCTTTGTTCCTTTAATTTTCAGTACTCATTCCTCCAGTTTATTATATTTTTGCTCAAGTTTATTCCTGCATTATTCTCGTTTCTGAAGACCATCGTACTTTTGGATCAAAGTAATTTCTTTTGAAGTTGAGGTATTTTTAATTCATTAAGTTAATATTATTTTTTCTTCCTTATTTATTTATGTCATTTAATTGCAATATGTGTGGCTAAATTCATAAGGATGAGGATCTAATGATTCTCATCCGAGGGATGTACTTTTAATAATATAAATTTAGGATTAAAATATGAGATTTTATTTTATGGTCGTTGTGCTATCATGAACGGATGAAATCCCCGCCACTTCTGGGATCGCGTGTGCCGAGCCATTCCAGGGATCTCAGATCTGTGACAGTAATTTTATCCTATTATTGTTATGGTCTTTTTGCTTTCATCGTGTGGATCTAATTACGATTATGATCCAGGATCGAGTGTGTCGAGCCATGCCCTGGATCTTGGATCTGTAATGGTAATTTTATCTTAATTACTCCCTAATCTGAAATCAAGTGTGCCGAGCCATGCCCTTGATTTCAGATCTATGGTGGTATTCTTATTGGAATTTTCACCCACTTTGGGGATGATTTTTATTTGAACCTGAGATCAAATTAATGCTGAGCCATGCCCTTGATCTCGAGATACATATGAAAATCATCTAAGTCCTGATTGCAGGGATGCAAGGTGGAACCTATTGGGGTGTTGACCATTTATCTTCCATAAAAGATGTTTGTTTTCAATGACATATCTCATAGCTTAATCCTTAGATTTGTATTATGGGAAGAACGGACCAAAGATGTGAGGATTTAGTATCTTTATCTTTATCTTTATTTTTGAATCATCAATTAAGTTTTATTTTTGTAGTCAGTAATTATCATCTCATCAAACCACCTAAATCATAAGACTGGTAGAATACTGTTAGATCTTAGTAGATTTTTGGACTTACTTATCTTTTTAGATCTTTCAAAATTAGTCCTCGTGGAAATGATCTCGTACTCCGTACCCACTATATACAATCCGATTTGTGCACTTGCGAGTAAAATATCACAATTAAAATTCACATCAGCCACCTAATCAAAGATTGCCCCGAGGTGAACAAAGGGAAGATGACTTCAGCTCCTATGCCACGACCGATACAAGCAAGGAAGCCGATCATCCAAGGGAGAGCCTACGCAGTCACAGCTCAGGAGGCTTAAAATACAAACGATGTGATCCAAGGTGAGATTTCTTTTAAATAAAGAATTTCAATTATTAAAAATTTTAGATAGAGAAGGTACATCCATATAGAAAATAGAAAAGAACTTGCATGTAATAATTTCTAGTATGATGATATACATTATATATATGTGTATATATGATTAGGTGCGTTACAAATCTATAAGAAGGGAAGCAATGTGACATATAAAGCTCGAGTGTTGATAGACCCGGAGTCTACCCACTCATTTGTTACCCCTCGCTTCACAAAGAGGATGAAAGTTAACCCGGAGGAGTTAGACTTTGTGTTAAACGTGACTATTCCTACTGGAAAATCGGTTGATACCGAAAAGGGTTGCAACTTCGTGATCGTAAGAATCATGGATGGAGACGTCTTTGAACTACCGGTGAACCTATTTCTGTTAGACATGCAAGGATTCGACGTGATCTTTGGCATGGATTGGCTATCGACTCACTGTGCGACGGTAGATTGCAAGAATAAGGTCGTCATTTTCACACCCAATACGAGGAGATCATTTCGATTTCGAGGAGAGAGGTCGACACATATGCCACTTATCTCGACAGTCAGAGCCGAGCGGTTGATCAGAAAAGGGCGTAGTGGATATTTGACATTCTTGAAGGAGCATAAAGAAGAGAAGAATGTTATCTCCGAGATAGCCGTGGTGCGAGAATTTGAAGATATATTTTCTGAGGAATTACCTGGATTACCTCCAAAAAGGGAAGTGGAATTCGCCATTGATTTAGCACCAGGAACGGAGCATGTGTCTAAAGCACCATATAGAATGGCTCCTGCTGAGTTGAAAGAATTGAATGAGCAGTTACAAGAGCTAATGGACAAGGGGTTTGTTAGACCGAGCGTGTCTCCATGGGGAGCACCGGTCTTGTTTGTAAAGAAGAAGGATGGGTCAATGCGGCTATGCATTGACTATCGGCAATTGAACAAACTCACTATTAAAAATTGATATCCTTTACCTAGGTTAGATGACTTATTTGATCAACTACAAGGAGCGAGGTACTTTTCTAAGATCGATCTGAGATCTGGATACCATCAGTGAAGATATTCAGAAGACTGCATTCAGGACTCGGTACGGACACTATGAATTCCTAGTAATACCGTTTGGGTTGACAAATGCCCCGACGTCATTCATGGATCTGATGAATGGGGTGTTTAAACCACACCTAGACTCTTGTGTCGTAGTGTTTGTTGACGACATCCTGATCTATTCAAAATCAGAGGAAGAGCATGAAAAGCACTTGAGAATAACCCTACAAACTCTATGTGAACACTAATTGTACGCCAAGTTTAGCAAGTGCGAGTTTTGGCTAGAAGAAGTTAGCCTTTTGGGACACGTCGTCTCAAAGCATGGTGTCACTGTAGATCCAGCAAAGATAGAAGCAGTGGTCAATTGGGAGAAACCAAAGACCGTGACCGACGTCCGTAGTTTCCTTGGATTAGCGGGTTACTATCGATGTTTTGTTGAGGGGTTTCAAATATATCAGGACCACTCACGAGACTTATACGGAAAGACGCAATGTTCGAATGGAGTGAGGCATGCGAGAAGAGTTTTTAAGAACTCAAGAAGAGACTCACTTCAGCTCCAGTATTAGCGATTCCTTCAGGCAGTGGAGGGTTCGCAGTATACAGCGATGCTTCGTATAGTGGTTTGAGCTGCGTGCTTAATCAACACCGAAAGGTGATAGCGTACGGATTGAGACAGTTGAAAGAGCATAAGAAGAATTATCCGACACATGACCTGGAATTAGCAGCGGTCATTTTTGCGCTGAAGATTTGGAGATATTACCTGTACGGTGAGACCTTTGAGATCTTCACCGATTATAAAATCCTTAGATATCTGTTTACACAGAAAGATCTAAACATGAGGCAACGCAGATGGATGGAGTTCCTCAAGGACTATGACTGTTCTATACAGTACCATCCAGGCAAGGCTAATGTAGTAGCAGATGCCTTGAGTAGGAAGGGTTCAACTTAATTGGCTAGTTTGATTTTGGGTATGCACCGATGAAAGTTGTTTGAAGATTTGGCACTGTATGATGCGAATATTGAGTCGCAAGCCACATGAGCCTTTTTAGCAAATATTTCAGTGAGACCAGTGATATTTGAGCATATCCACGAACTACAGATGAAATACTCGATGCTAACCAAGATTCGTCAAGATGTAACTGAAGACATCAGATCTGAGTTCTCGGTCAAGGAGGATGGTTCCTTATTGTTCAAGGACTGTTTTTGCATTCCGGACAATACCGATCTGCGGCAAACTATCCTTGATGAGGCTCACAAGTCAAGATATGCTATCCACCCGAGTTGCATGAAGATATATCAAGATTTGAAAAAGAATTACTGGTGGAGAGGTTTGAAACAAGACGTGGCAGAGTACGTGTCGCGGTGTTTGACGTGCCAGCAAGTGAAGATCGATCATAGACACCCTGCGGGATTATTACAGCCTCTACCTATATCGGGGTGGAAGTGGGAATCGATCTCTATGGACTTCATCGTTGGGCTACTGCGTACTGCAAAGAGGTACAATGCCATTTGGGTAGTGGTCGATCGATTGACCAAGTGAGCGCACTTCTTGCCTTACAACACGATATACACGGCGGGAAGACTTGCAGAGCTATATATGAAAGAGATCGTCCGTTTGCATGGGATTTCAAGTAGCATTATTTCTGACCGTGACCCATTATATACATCAAAGTTTTGGAAGAAATTTTAAGAAGGAATGGGAACGCGATTGAATTTCAGTTCAGCATTCCATCCATAAATTGATGGATAAACAAAGCGAGTGAACCAAGTCATAGAAGATATGCTTAGGGCGTGTATGTTAGAATTGCAAAGATCATGGGATCAGCACCTACCGTTGATTGAGTTTGCATATAACAACAGTTTTCAGACGAGCATCAGCATGGCGCCATATGAATCTCTTTATGAACGGCGATGTAGATCGCCCATCAATTGGGAAGAGACTGGTGAGAAATTTATTTTGGGACCCGAAGTGCTGAAGATAATGTCACCTATGTTTGTATGATAAGGGCAAAACTCAAAGCGGCTCACAGTAGACATAAAAGCTACGCCGATATCAAGCGGACGAGTATAAACTTTAAGGTGGGTGAACATGTGTTCGTGAAAGTGTCACCTATGAAGGGCGTGATTGTAATAACCCGAAAAAGCACGTCAAACGAGGACCTCGGGATCCGTGCCCGATTGGTCCTAGGTTTGACCATGAGATAGTTCATTGATAAACTTATGGTGAGATGAGCGAATGTGATGTGTGAACCAGTGTAGAAGAGTGGAGAGATAGAGGAGTGTGTAGAGTGGCATACACTGATGGGTGTGTATGTGCTCCACACCGAGAAAAGAGATAAGATAAAAAGGGTTGAAAACCCTAACTTTCATGTTTTGGTGGTTGAGAGAAGTAAAGAAGAGAGAGAAAGAGAGGAGTAAGAGAGGAGTTATTGTGGGTGATTGGAAGGAGGATTCAAGCATTAAAGAGGCCGGATTTGACGCAAGGAACTTAGAAACCAAAGTCGAACCCTAGCCTTCCAACCCTAGATTTGAAATCAACTTGAGATCTATTCAAGGTAAAATTTTGTAAATAAGATGAGATTATAGGGTTAAGTTGGTTAAAATGTGGGTTAAATCAGGATAATGGCTTAGAAAATAGAAGAAAAGTATGGAAAAAGATTGGGAAGAACAAATGAAGGTTGAATCGACAATTCGATTAATCGAAATTGGGTTTCATTAATCGAAATTGGCGAGAAGTTGAAGAGTCGAGAGATTCGATTTCGATTAATCGAATTGGATTTCGATTAATCGATTTTGATTTCGATTAATCGATTTGGGAATCGATTAATCGATCGAGAACCTCCAAAGTGGACCCTGTGGGTTGGAGGAAATAACTTAAGGAAAATCGACTAATCGAAATGGTATTTCGATTAATCGATTTTGGTTTAGATTAATCGATTTGGAATCGATTAATCAGCTTGTGAAACTCGATTATTCGAACGGTGGGTCTACTTTGCGAATAGAAGGATTTCGTTTAATCGAAATTGGATTTGTTTAATCGAATGGAAATTATCGTCAATGTAAATTTTGCTTATGCAAGAGGAATTTTGATTAATCGAAATTGGATTCGATTAATCGAATGAAAACTCGACTGTTCGAACTGAGAATGGACTTTGCGAAAAGGAGGATTTCGATTAATCGAAATTGCTTCGATTAATCGATATTGACCTTCGATTAATCGATTTTGGAAATCGATTAATCGAATCAGATTCGATTAATCGACTTTGGAATTCGATTAATCGACTGTAGTAAACTATGTTGACCTTTGGTTTGACTTTAAGATTCTTGGGGGATCTTATGCCTTCCTTATTGCATCCTTTGCGATGTGTTTTACCTGTTATGTGGTACCATAGGTGGTACGTGTGGACTGGTGCACAAGGAGTCACGTGGGACCTTGATGCATTGATCAAGTGAAGACTTGAGGTAGGGAACACCTTGAACATGTACCTTATTTTATAAGAGCATGTATGTAGTGATATAAATTTCCATTCAAATATTTTTACTGCTTAAAGAATTGTGAAAAGTGTGTGTGTGTGTGATATTCATAAAAGTAAACTAATGAGTCATCCCCAGGGGATGAAGAGGTAAAGAGAAAAGAGCATCAGGTGTGATGCAAGTAAATGGATACATCCCAGGGATGTATCCAAGGATTGAATCATGCTTGATAGGGCCTAACTGATATAAGATAGCACACTTATACGGTGAATAACTATATGTAAGGCACCGATATTTTTGTTATTTGAGGTTTGATAGGTTACCCCACCGACGTGGCGGGATATCCACGACTGACACGGCAGGATATCCGTGACCGATACGGCGGCGAAACCGTAGGCCGCCAAGAGGCTTATCCGACATAGTAAGCACACCCTGGGGTGTTGATTGAGACAAGTGAAACCCCGCCACCAATCCCTGTGGAAAGGGCTTGGTACTATATGGTATTCCCAGGGAATACATTAAAACTGTCTATATAGATGACGATGAAGGGTATCTCATCGGGGCTCGATGCTATATTGCTCGGGGATTACTTAAGTTGAAAGTTTAAGTTTTGCTTTAGGCCTTTTCAGCATTATTCATGAGTAAATGAAAACATAAGTAATCAACAGTAAAACGAAATGCTTTTTAAATTGTTTCATTAACAATTGCATAGATACATCATGCATGGCATATCATAGAATATATGAGTTATAATTTATATGTTCAAGTGTTTGTTCCCTATTGAGCTAGGATGTAGCTCACCCTATAGACTATACGTCGCAGTCCACTACTAGCATGCCGAGGCTTCAGAGACGCCGATCCGTGAGTGGGACCTTCTTGCCAGGGAGTTAGAGCCACCTCCGAGAGGACTTCTTCTAGAGGACTCTGCCACTTTTGAGGAGTTTTAGTTGAGAGATTGTACGGCTTGGTATGTCAAGCTCGATTTTTGATTAAACCTTGTGTATATGGATATCGAGTATTCTTTTGGGTAGAACCATCCATGATGATGGTTATCATCGATGGTTCGGATCGGTTCTCCTTCATGTAGAGGCATGAGGGTAGAACTGCTTTTGAGAAGTATTTCTATGTAGATTTAAATTCGCAAGTTGTTCTTATTTATTTTATGCTTGATATACCGTTGTTCCGTGCATTTGTTGAGGGGCACGGTCAAGATGATCGTCTTGATGGCACGGGTTTCGGTGCCAAATCCGGCCGCCACTGGTATCAAAGCTATTTTCTTTTAGCACTCGACAAGGGTTCTTTCACGTGAACATAGGGACTTCGCTAATCTAAACTTTAGTTTCAAATGCATGAATGTCGGCCTAGAGGGAGGGGCCACCAAGGAGGCCATCAAAGGAGTTTATGAGTGGAGATGATTTCATCTCTCCTACCAATAGAGTGCCTTTAGAGGTAACGAGGCCCGAGGCGAGTAGTGAGACAACATGAGGAAGAGGATCGAGATCATCGTGATCAAGATCGAGAGCAAGAAAGAGAGAAAGACAAGAAGATAGAGAAGAGCGACAAAGGATGATGCACACTATGGAGACTATGGCAGCTGCCATGGCACAACAAGCCGCATCCTTTGCAGCTCATGCGTCTAGAGAACAGCAGCCACCTACACCACCTGTAGGACCTGCGTTGCCTGTGCCCTCATCTTTTACAGAGTTTAGAAGGATGAGACCTCCTACATTTTCTGGGCAGGCAGACACGATGGCCGCTGAGAATTGGCTGATGGAAATGGAGAAAGTCTTTAGCGTGCTAACTTGCACGGAAGATGAGAGTGTGAGATGGGCAGCTTACATGTTGGATGGGGAGGCTGGGCCTTGGTGGAAGTCCGTGTACTGGACTGCCTGTGGAGACCCAGAGTTGCCATGGACTTGGGAGGAGTTTGTGGAGGAGTTCAACAAACAATATTTTCCGGAAGTGGTGAGGAATCAACTTGAGATACAATTTTTGCAGTTAGTACAAGGGAGAATGACAGTGAGAGAATACGGGGTAGAGTTTCTACGACTTGCCCGTTTTGCTCCGGACACTGCCATCAAGTGATGTAATCCAAGAGGTTTCAGCAAGGTTTGAAGCCTGAGGTTAGGGGAGGCGTAGCTCCATTTCAACTGAGGACCTATGAAGAGGTCATGAGCAAGGCGTTGGTGGTAGAAGAGGAAAATAATAACAGATATCGACAGAGAGAGCAGCAGAGAGGAGGAAATGAATAAGGAAGAACGGGGCACTATGAACCGGTGAACAAAAAGCCGAGGTTCATGGGCCAGAATCAGAGACCACAGTTCCAAGGGGGTTTCGGAAGACCGGCGCAACAACAACAACAACACCAACAGAGGTTTCCATTACTTGCGTCGGGGAGACCTATTCGCTATGAGAGCCCTGCCATGTCTACTGGTGCCACTATCACACAGGGTTCTCGTACTGCTTCTTCCGCACCTCGGGAGACTTGCGCAAAGTGTGGCAAGCCTCATAGAACAGTGGACTGTAGATTGGGAACTAGGGGCTGTTTCCGATGTGGCAAGGTGGGCCACTTGATCAAGGATTGCCCCGAGATAGATAAAAGAAAGACGGTTTCAGTTGCAGCACCACGACCAATTCAAACAAGGAAACCGGTCGTTCAGGGGAGAGCCTATGCAGTCACTGCTCAGGAAGCAGGGAACGCGCATGATGTCATCCAAGGTGAGATTCCTTTTAAAATTAAAGAAAATTTTCTTTTCGTTAAAACTTTAGATAGAGAAGAAGCATGCATTAGGAAATTATATAGATTCTTTCTCAATACCAAAAGCTGTATGTAAATTGAGGGTGTAAATTAATGTGTAAATTATTGTATGTGTGTATGTATACTATAGGTACTCTAAATATATATGAAAAAGGATGCTTCGGTGGATATGACGCTCGAGTGTTGATAGACCCCGGGTCTACCCACTCATTCGTCACTCCACGTTTCGCTAAGAAGATGAAGATTGTTCCAGAGACGTTGGATTTCGTCCTATCTGTGTCTGTTCCGACTGGAGAGTTAGTAGACACGGAGTTAGCTTGCAAATCCATCATCGTAGCAGTTCAAGACTTAGAGTGCATGAATTGGAAGCAAAGTTGATACTGTTAGACATGCAAGGGTTTGATGTGATCCTTGGCATGGACTGGTTTAAAGATTGTGCAGATTGCAAGAACAAGGTAGTCATTTTCAGACCCAACACAAGAAGATCATTTCGGTTTCAAGGAGTGAGATCGTCATCTGTACCACTGATCTCAGCAGTAAAGGCCGAGAAGATGATCAGAAAAGGTTGCAGTGGATGCTTAGCTTTCTTAAAGGAGGACAAGGAAGAAAAGAACGTCATCTCTGAGATCGTAGTTGTGCGAGACTTCGCTGACGTGTTTCCAGAAGAGTTGCCTGGATTACCTCCAGAGAGAGAAGTAGAATTCTCCATTGACTTAGCACCAGGAACGGAGCCTATTTCAAAAGCACCTTATAGAATGGCTCCCGCTGAGTTAAAGGAGTTGAAGGAACAACTACAAGAACTAATGGACAAGGGGTTTGTTAGACCGAGCGTGTCTCCATGGGGAGCACCGGTCTTGTTTGTCAAGAAGAAAGATGGGTCAATGCGGCTATGCATTGACTATCGGCAATTGAACAAACTCACTGTGAAGAACCGCTACCCTTTGCCTAGAATTGACGATCTATTTGACCAACTGCAAGGAGCAAGGTATTTTTCCAAGATCGACCTGAGATCTGGGTATCATCAGTTGCGAGTCAAAGCTGAGGACATTCAGAAAACAGCTTTCCGGACACGGTATGGACACTATGAATTCCTTGTGATGCCGTTTGGATTGACGAATGCTCCGGCGTCGTTTATGGATCTGATGAACCGAGTGTTTAAACCACACTTGGACTCCTGCGTCGTAGTGTTTGTTGATGATATACTGATATACTCCAAATCCAAGACGGAACACGAAGAACATTTGAGGATTGCTCTACAGACGCTACGTGAACACCAATTATTCGCCAAACTCAGCAAGTGTGAGTTTTGTTTGGAAGAAGTTAGCTTTTTGGGACATGTCGTCTCAAAGCATGGTGTCACTGTAGATCCAGCAAAGATTGAAGCAGTAGTTAAATGGGAGCAACCAAAAATAGTGACCGACGTCCGAAGTTTTCTGGGCTTAGCAGGCTATTATCGACGTTTCGTTGAGGGGTTTTCAAAGATATCAGGACCTCTCACAAAGTTGACACGAAAAGATTCAAGGTTTGAGTGGAGTGAGGCATGCGAGAAGAGTTTTCAAGAACTCAAAACGAGACTCACGATGTTAGCAATTCCTTGATGGAGGATACGCCGTGTACAATGGCGTCATACAATGGCCTTGGTTGTGTGCTCAACCAACACAAGAAGGTGATAGCTTACGGATCAAGACAGCTGAAAGAACACGAGAAAAATTACCCGACTCATGACTTGGAACTAGCAGCAGTCATTTTTTGCGCTGAAGATTTGGAGACATTACTTGTACGGTGAGACATTTGAAATTTTCACCGATCATAAGAGCCTCCGATACCCGTGGCAGATCCGACTCGCCGAACGGCCCGCTTCCTTCAGATCCACTGCCAAGGGGCCGGCTACCGCCAGTTTTGTTTTGTTTTTGTGCATTGTACATCTTTTTGTATAGGGGTGAACCATTTTTGCTTTTTCTGTTGTGGTCCCCATTTCAGTAACTCTTGTAACTTTTCATTTTTTCATATATACAATTTTTGTTACAGTTATCTATGGTTCATTGATTGCCTATGCCCATGTACTCGCGTGTGTGCTAAGTGATAGACCATGGGAGATCACAGATTACCACACCTTTGGGTGATTTTCGAGGACGAAAATTCCCAAGGTGGGGAGGATGTAATAACTCGAAAAAGCATGTCAAACGAGGACCTCGGGATCCGTGCCTGATTGGTCTTAGGTTTGACCATGAGATAGTTCATTGATAAACTTATGGTGAGATGAGCGAAGGTGATGTGTGAACCAGTGTAGAAGAGTGGAGAGATAGAGGAGTGTGTAGAGTGGCATACACTGATGGGTGTGTATGTGCTCCACACCGAGAAAAGAGATAAGATAAAAAGGGTTGAAAACCCTAACTTTCATGTTTTGGTGGTTGAGAGAAGTAAAGAAGAGAGAGAAAGAGAGAGGAGTAAGAGAGGAGTTATTGTGGGTGATTGGAAGAAGGATTCAAGCATTAAAGAGGCCGGATTTGACGAAGGAACTGCTAGAAACCAAAGTCGAACCCTAGCCTTCCAACCCTAGATTTGAAATCAACTTGAGATCTATTCAAGGTAAAATTTTTGTAAATAAGATGCGAGATTATAGGGGTTAAGTTGCAAGAAATGTGGGTTAAATCATAGGATAATGGCTTAGAAAATAGAAGAAAAGTATGGAAAAAGATTGGGAAGAACACTGAAGAAGGTTGAATTTGACAATTTCGATTAATCAAATTGGGTTTCATTAATCGAAATTGGCCGTGAAGTTGAAGAGTCGAGGATTCGATTTCATTAATCGAATTGGATTTCGATTAATCGATTTTGATTTCGATTAATCGATTTGGGAATCGATTAATCGACTGAGAACCTCCAGTGGACCCCAGGGGTTGGAGGAAATAACTTAAGGAAAAATCGACTAATCGAAATGGGATTTCGATTAATCGATTTGGTTTCGATTAATCGATTTGGAATCGATTAATCACCAGAAACTCGATTATTCAACCGTGGGTCTACTTTGCGAAAAGAAGGATTTCGATTAATCGAAATTGGATTCGATTAATCAATGAAAATTACGAATAGAAATTTTGCTTTATGAAAAGAGAATTTCGATTAATCGAAATTGGATTCATTAATCGAATGAAAACTCAATTCGAATCGAGAATGGACTTTGCGAAAAGGAGGATTTCGATTAATCGAAATTGCTTCATTAATCGATATTGACCTTCGATTAATCGATTTTGGAAATCGATTAATCGAATCGATTCGATTAATCGACTTTGGAATTCGATTAATCGTTGTAGTAAACTATGTTGACCTTTGGTTTGACTTTAAGATTCTTGGGGATCTTATGCCTTCCTTATTGCATCCTTTGCGATGTGTTTTACTGTTATGTGGTACCATAGGTGGTGTGGACCGGTGCACAAGGAGTCACGTGGGACCTTGATGCATTGATCAAGTGAAGACTTGAGGTAGGGAACACCTTGAACATGTACCTTATTTTACAAGAGCATGTATGTAGTGATATAAATTTCCATTCAAATATTTTTACCGCTAAAGAATTGTGAAAAGTGTGTGTGTGTGATATTCATAAGAGTAACTAATGAGTCATCCCTGTGATGAAGAGGTAAGAGAAAAGAGCATCGTGTGTGATGGTATAATGGATACATCCTGTGGATGTATCCAAGGATTGAATCATGCTTGATAGGGCCTAACTCGATATAAGATAGCACACTTACACGGTGAATAACTATATGTAAGGCAATATATTTTTGTTATTTGAGGTTTGATAGGTTACCCCACCGACGTGGCGGATATCCACGATCGACACGGCAGATATCCGTGGACCGACACGGCGCTAAATCAGAGGCCGCCAGGAGGCTTATCCAGACATAGTAAGCACACCCTGTGGGTGTTGATTGAGACAAGTGAAACCCCGCCACCAATCCTCGGGAAAGGGGCTTGGTACTATATGGTATTCCTGTGAATACATTAAAACTGCCTATATAGATGACGATGAAGGGTATCTCATCGGGCTCGATGCTATATTGCTCGGGGATTACTTAAGTTGAAAGTTTAAGTTTTGCTTTAGGCCTTTTCAAAGATTATTCATGAGTAAATGAAAACATAAGTAATCAACAAGAAACGAAATGCTTTTTAAATTGTTTCATTAACAATTGCATAGATACATCATGCATGGCATATCATAGAATATATGTGAGTTATAATTTATATGTTCAATGTTGTTTGTTCCTATTGAGCTAGGGATGTAGCTCACCCTATAGACTATACGCGCAGTCCTGCTTCAGGAGACGCCGATCCCATGAGTCGGACCTTGCGCATGACGAGGAGTTAGAGCCACCTCCAGGACTTCTTCTAGAGGACTCACTGCGCATTTTTGAGGAGTTTTAGTTGGAGATTGTACGGCTTGGTATGTCAAGCCTGATTTTTGATTAAACCTTGTGTATATGGATATCAGAGTATTCTTTTGGGCGAACCATCCATGATGATGATTATCATCGATGGTTCGGATCGGTTCTCCCTTCATGCGAGGCATGAGGGTAGAACTGTCTTTTGAGAAGTATTTCTATGTAGATTTAAATTCCGCAAGTTGTTCTTATTTATTTTATGCTTGATATACCAGTGTTCCGTGCATTGTTGAGGGGCACGGTCAAGATGATCGTGCTGATGGCACGGGTTTCGGGGTGCCGAAATCCGGGCTGTCACAGTGATGAGATTTGGAAAGAGAGGGAAGTTGAGTCCCCGCTATCTTGGACCATTTGAGGTTCTGGGTCGAGTAGGGGAAGTGGCTTACCGCATTAGATTGTCACCGTTATTTGATCGGGTACACAGTGTATTCCACGTATCTATGCTCAAGAAGTATCTTAATGGCCTTGATTACGTGTTGAGCGGCCAATCGTTTGAGATGCATGAGGATATAAGCATGATGGAAGAATCGGCGGAGATTTTGGATCGAAAGGAACAAGTATTACGGATAAAAGTGATTCCATTAGTGCTTGTTCGATGGAAGAATCATCCGGTCGAAGAAGCTACGTGGGAACGAGAGGCCGACGTGAAAGAACAGTATCCGGACTTGTTTGAGATAGCTTGAGAGTCAAAATTGTATCACCACAAGCATGTTTGCGGATTTAAACCATATGTTGTAATCTAATGTGGATCTTTTGATCAATTTATTCAGTAGAAAAAAAAATAATTCAATTCGCATAGTGCTCCTAATGCAATGTTGAATGAGTAGTCAAGATTCATCATAGCCACGAAGTGGCTGTGAAGACATGTTTCGCAAGACCAGTGACCAATTGGTCATGTTTTACCAAGAACCAAAAGAGACATACAAATAAGAAAATTTTGAAAATCTGATCAAAACCGATTAATCGATTTGGGAATTCGATTAATCGATTTTGGTCGATTAGTCGACTGGCATACGCCAGTCAGTGGAGATTGAATGGGGATTCAGAAAATTAACAAAGTGAGATTTCGATTAATCGATTTGGGGATCGATTAATCAATTTTGGGTTTCGATATTGAAATTCGATTAATCGACTTACACATGTCAGTAACTTAGAAATTTTAGAAAAATTTAGGGACACATCGATTTCGATTGATCGAGGTGAAATTCGATTAATCGATTTTGAAAAATCGATTAATCGATTTGGTAAATCGATTAATCGACTGGCACATGCCAGTGAGCTGGAAAAGTTGGAAATTTCAAGTGACCATGATCTCGATTAATTGAAATAGATTCGATTAATCGATTTTGAGTTTCGATTAATCGATTTCGCGCGGCTGAACTAAGTTTTTGAAAATCGATTAATCGAATCAGGCCTATATATATAAAACTAGGGGGATTTCTCCCCATTTGAAAATTTTGGGGTTTTGTTCTCTTGCGCGCCTTTTCGTTTTCCTTCTCCCCATTTGAAAATCGGTTTAGGATCGATTTCGGATCGAAATCGTTGCCATTTGGGATCGAACACCTAAGGTAAACCCTAGATCCGAGTTTTTTTTTCTTCAACTTGAGCCATTAAACCCTAGTTTTTATTGAATTTTCACCAATATGCCGTCTCGAACTCCCTTGACCACGAAGCAAGCGGCTTCGAAGCTCCCGGTCCGGCGTAAGAACGCCGCACCGCCACCACCAACACCATCGCCCGTAAAAAACCCATCACCGTCGTCATCGAATACCACATCCGGTTCGACGAGCGCGTCTTCGCGCGAGTCTTCATCGACACCACCACCACCTGTAAACTTGCCCCAACCAAATGAATGGTGGGCGATAAAGAGCTTTAAAAATGAATACATTATTGATGAAAATTTGTTTACCAACCCCGACGTCGAAGGCGAGACCAAATGGGCTAGGAACTATTTGGTCAAAGTGGGCCTCGACAACCTGTTAAAGCCACTCCACGGGTGCTATTACCCTAGGCTAGTACGCTTATTTTACCAGGGCTTGGAGGAGGGCCCAACCGATGACATAGTTACGACCAAGATTGATGGTCGTGACTATACCTTCACCCGTCGCCACGTTCACGAAGCCCTCGAGTGTTATTTGAACTCCGTGCCTGAGACCACCCTCTTCCCACCATTTGCGAAAGAGGTGAGGTTTGAGGAAATTATGACCGAGATGACCAATGGAAAGAAGGGGTCTGGATCGTCCATTCGGAGGGTCGATTTGCCCCAATACATGTGGATGCTTGATTCTATAATCAAGTGCAATCTCTACCCGATGCGTCACGATACCGAGAGGGTGGAGTTGGTCCAACAGGCCCTATACGCGGCATTCTGCGGCCGTTGGTTCAACGGCACCATGATCGTTTTGGAGGGGATGAGGTATATAAAAGGGAAGTTGATGAAGGGCAATTTGAGGCCCAAGGAGAAGATGTCGTATGCTCGCCTCATTTCAAGCATGCAGGAGTGTTATTCCATCGCTTCAGGGTACACCATCTCACCCCATGAGGAGAGGGCTACGGACCGCATGAAGCACTACTCCATCGCCTCATGGGGTCGTAGTTATAGATTGTTGAAGAGGACCCTACCAGCTCAGGGCTTAGCACCAGCAGCAGTAGCAGTAGTAGCACCACCACCACATCAAGACCCGCCTGTGGGGGCGCACACCCCATTGTTCCACCAGCTGGGGGGGCACCCTCTCATACCACCGCATCGCCTACGCCACCCTCTCAGTCAACGGCTGCCACACTCACATCTTCATACTGCTGACGTGTAACTCGCCCAGCGCCTACTATCGAGGATGTGTTGGCCCGGATGGAGGCCAACAACCAGATGATGAAACGGCGGATGAACTTCTTGATGTACCACATTATGCGGTACATCTACCCGTTGGACTATCGCTCGCAGAGGAGGAGTGGGCCGCTTCCACTTTTGCCACGCGAGTACCTCCCGACGATCCGTTCGATACCGCACCACCGAGACGAGTCACCACCACCGCTTAGAGACCAAGACTGCATCACCACCACCGATCAGGAGAGGGACCGTTGAGCTGGAGTCCATATTTTGGATTTTGTCGATGACTTTCTGATTCAGTGTCATTGTAATTAAGTGTGTGTTTTGTAATTAATGACATATGAACAACATTGTAAACTTTTTGGAATCAATGAAATGAAAAAAAAAAAAAATTGAAATTTTACAGTCGCTTGCTCTATGGTTTTTCCTTCTTGCATCGTGTAGTAACCTAGTTAATTTTTCACAGAGTATTCTCAAATGAGTAGCAATACGCACCGAACGAAGAGACACGTGTCGAGTTCATTTTCGAGGACGAAAATTCCTAAGGTGGGGAGAATGTAATATCCCAAAAATTTGAGCATTAAGTAGTGACCTCGAGATCCATGCCCAACTGGTCTTAGGTTTGACCAAGTGATGGTCAAACAGTGGACTGATGAAGGGATAAACTGATGTGATATCAATATGACCTAAGTGTAGTATACAGTGTAAGTTAGTGGTCATGTACACTTATCTCTAGTGTATGTGTTTAACACACAAGCTGGAAAGAAGATAAAAGGGTTTTAATAAACCTAGGTTGCTTTTATTTGGTTGGTGAAAGAGAGTTAAGAAGAGAGAGAGAGGGAGAAACCAAGATGAGTTATTGAGCTAGGAGTTAATACAAATCAAGTGGAGATTAGAGCATTGAATGTTGGATTCAACGCGTGAGGAACCGTTGAAGCGAAAAGCTAGAACCCTAGCCATCAAACCCAACAAATCAATCCTTTAAAGGATTTATTGAGGTGAGTTTTATTAGATTTCAATACCTAAAGATTTGATGAATTTAATTCAGTCAAGTATAGTTAAAATGATAGATTAAAGACCTAAAAAAGAAAGAAAATTGATAAGGAAAAGATTTGGAAGAACAACCCCAGAAGGGGCTGAGTCTGGCCAAATCGATTAATCGATTTTGGTCTAGAAGTTGAAAAAGCAAGGATGCGCGATTTCGATTAATCGATCTAGAAATCGATTACTCGATTTTGAAATTCAATTAATCGATTTGGAATCGACTAATCGACTGGGTACCTCCAGTGGCTGGAGAAATAAGACTTGGAGAAATCGACTAATCGATTTTAGATTTCGATTAATCAATTTGGGATCAACTAATCGATTTCAGATTTTCGACTACTCAATTTGAGAATCGATTTAACCATTCAGGGGAATTCGATTAATCTATTTGGGATCGATTAATCGATTTTTGGGAATCGATTAATCGATTTTGGGTTCGATTAATCGATTTTGGGAGTCGATTAATCGATTTTAGCAGTTTCGTTTGACTTTTAAATTAGACCTTGAGGTTCATGGAGGGTCTAGGACCTTCTTTATTACATCTTTAGTGATATGATGCATGTGATATGATGTACCATAGGTGGTACGTGTGAAAGCAAGCATAAGGAGCCGTGTGGGACCTTGATGCTTGGACCTTCAGAGACCTGAGGTAGGGAACACCTTGAACATGTACTTTAATTGCAAGAGCATGTATGTAGTGATATAGAAATCAAATTTAAAAATGTTTTGACTGTGTAAATCTTTATAAAAAGGGTGCGTGTGTGACACCAAGAAAGTAAATGAGAACGAGACATCCCCAGGAGATGAGAAAGTGCTAAAGGCATCAGTGTGATGCGAGTAACTGAGACCAAGTAAGCTAATGAAAATGAGGCATCCCCAAGGGATGAGAAAGTGATAAAGGCATTAGTGTGATGCGAGTAATTTGGACATTCCAAGGATGTAAGTAAGATTGAATAACAACTGATAAGGCCTAACTGATATAAGATAGCACTTTTATACGGTGAATAACTGTATGTAAAGCAATGTTATTTTTGTTATTTAAGGTTTGAATAGAATACCCCACCGACGTGGCGGGATACCCACGACTGATTCGGCAGGATATTCGTGATCGGTACGACGACCAATCCGTACACCAGTACGGAGGTCTATCCGTACACAGTAAGCACATCCTAGGGATGTTGAGATGAGATTTAATCCCGCCGCTTATTGAGAAAGGGGCTTGGGTAGTATTCTCAGGGAATACTTTTAACAACTGTCTATTTAGATGACGATGGAGGGTATTCCATCGGGGCTCGATGCTATATTGCTCTGAGACTACTTAAGTTGAATATCTAAGTTTTGCTTAGGCCTAACCAGTGTAATTCATGAACAGCTGAAAATAAATGAAACATGTAAACCACCAGTAAACTTTAAGGTATAATCGTCATCTTTTAAACTGTTTTACTACAAATGTATAGACACATCATGCTTAAAATATCGTAGAATATATGTGAGATTTTGACTTATATGTTCATTGTGTTGTTCCCTATTGAGCTAGGATGTAACTCACCCTTTAGACTATACTTCGTAGGTCCAGTATTAGCTGTGGCTGAGGCTTCGGGAGACGTGAATCTGGGTGATTCGGATTACTTGCCCGGGGAAGAGTTGGAGCCTCCTCTTGAGGACTTCTTCTAGGAGACTCTACTGAGTACTTTGATAGAGTGAGTTTTGAGAGTACATTTGTACGGCTTGGTATGTCAAGCCTTTTTGAAACATGTAATTAAATTGATATAATTCTTTTGGCAAACTATTTGGGGTGATCTGTTTATCACTGATGGCTCGGATCGGTTCTCTTTTCATGCAGTGGCATGAAAGTAGAACTGTCTTTTGAGTTTACACTTAGAATAAAAATTTACTTTCGCATCGTATAGTATTTGTTCCATTTTATCTTAATATTGCTTGTTATACAAGTGTTTCGTACATAGTCTTGGGGCACGACCTAGAGGATCGTGCTGATGGCACGGGTTTCGGTGTGCCGAAATCTGGGCTGTCATACTTACAGTGTCCATTCTTTTGTTCTCACCAATGTGGGACTAAATGTAGTTAGAAAATGGCTGTAGTTTGTCAATGGGTATCGTTTACTCACCCCAAAAGGATGTTTTTTCACCTCACTTTCTTCACCTAGTATGCATTGATCGCCATTGAATCAGATGGCGGGCGTCATTTTTCGTCTCCATCTTTAGCACATTGGATATATGGATCGTAGACATACCATCAATCGGTTTTTTATTACGCATAATACACATCTCAAAAAGTGATGCTAAAATCATGCTTAAGTGTGATGGAGGTCATATTATTTTAGGGTCACTTTTTGATATGTGTACCATGTGTAATAAAAAATCAACTGTCTAATGGTACACTCACGATCTATAGATCTATTGTGCAGAAGATGGGGACGAAAAATGACCTCTACCATCTGATTCAAAGGCGGTCAATGCATACGGAATGAAGAAGGTGGGGTGAGTATAATGGTACCCTTTGTCAATTTGTCTTCTATAGTTCTATGCTTGAGCTCGGCATCAGTGCTTGACCACTTGCACTACAAATAAAGGCACCTACACAGCCATCGGCGAATGTGTACACCAACGTTTTGTAGCCGTCGACCTAATTCAATACCTTACGCCGATAGCCGCATGTGTGTGTTTTTTTATTTTTTAATTTTTTTTTAAATAAATGGGCTTATGCCAACGCATCACCCCTACACTAACGCCTACAATTCCAGCCATCGGCATAGGCCTTTTTTTAAATTAAAAAAAAAATTCCCATTGCCCTACCGAGTACGTGTTCGTGAAAGAGCCAAACCCCTTTAAATCAGAATACTAAATTTAATTATTTCATCTCCCTAGAATTATTTTACATAATGATATTACAAAATTAAAAGATGGGTCTTGAGATCTTAAGTGCTAGTAATTGAGTGATTTGAGTACAGGTGCATCTCTGACCGTAATTTGTTCAACTGTATGGTTCTTGCATGCACGCGTAATTTGTTCAACAGTATGGTACAAGCAAACAAATAAAAGTAGTTACGCAACAACATGAACAGGAAAAAAAGAAGAAAACCCACGTGAATAAATCAATATACATGCCCTTCAGAGCAGTTCAATCATTGGCCACCTATTCAACAGTCCATATTCCATCTATCGCACAAGTTCAATGATTCGCTTTAAGAAAACAATAATAAAAATATATATAGATAAATAAAAATTCCTCTTTTTTTAAGTTTTAAGTAAAACTTTAAACTTTAAAAAAATTGTAGCCTCTTGAGTTCTTTAAGGTTGCATTTTTTAAAAGTTTCAAGTAAAAAAACTTTAAAAAATTATAATCAAATAAAATAAAAAATAACACTTTTAATTTTTTCAAAAAAGCAGGAAAATTGTGACTTTGGCATAAATCCAAATTCAACTTTAGGTTATTCCCTCTCCATCAAATTAGAAAATGCAGCGACCTAGGAATGATGTAGAACAAAAACTGACCGTGAATCAGGTACTTGGGAATGCAACATTAACTGCCACAAACAAAATTGTATACCAAAATCCATGAAGGGCATTGAGTGCATACCCTTTATTATATTGAGGGCTCAGAATCCTCTTTAGGTGGGACCTTCTGCTGGCTCATGTGGGACCTCGTCCATGAATCCAGAGGGACTCCCCGAGGTGGTTGGGGTGTGGCCGATTTCGACTGTCTGAGTTCATTCTCTCTATCAACAAACCTACAAAAACGCAATAAATTGATTATCATGTCTTCATATTTATGCATGAAGGTTCAACATCATCGGTTATAAGAACAGGGGAAAAGAGTCGACAGCAAGCTACCTCATGACCCAAAAAAATCTGGCTTATTCATTGTCAACAGGACAAATTTGGCTGGGCCAGGTTTGTGCAGGCTTAACAGGCCCAGATTTTTAATCAGGTCTAATACCCAGCCCATTGACACGCCTACTGGGAATACTCAAAGTGATGAATATACAGTTGCAACTACATATAAGTATTTCAAGTTTCAAGCCAAGTGTTCCTCAAAGATCAAAGAACGCAGTGAATCTGAAGAAGCCTTTTGACTTGGATTTGAAATCCATCATATTTGATATCATCAAGCTTGCTTGAAGTTTAGATAAGTGGGTGGAAAAATTGGGGAATGTTTACTCTCAGTGGCGATTGAAATGAAGAGAGATTTTTTTACCGGTGTAAGTGGGTGTGAAAAGGAGAGATATAAGGACAAGTGCATTACCTTTTATATTTTCTTACCAGTACCTTAAGTTTTATATTTAAAAAGAAAAGATTGGAGAATATGAAGGAACATGCAGTAAAGACAGAATTTATATCCATCAAAAGATTTTCTAAATGAAAACAAAATATAATTATAGCAACTAGGCAAACAAGTCTTCAGCACCCACTCTGCCTTCAGAATGGGAGAACCTTTTTTATAACCACTAATTAATGATTGGGTTATAAAAAGTGTGGCTTGTAGAAATTTGGCAGTATGTGAGGCTTAGGAAGGGAGAAATTGTCCCATGTTGTTTAACTCTCCAAATTTAATCATGGCCTCAACCAGATTAGCCTACTCCTCTGTAGAGCAGGTAAACCAGTTTAAATTCCTCTTTTCCCTGCAGCTTTGGATTTTTTTTTTTCAGGCATCTTGTTGGAGAATTATAGCATGCATGCATGTATGTATATATGCACTGCAAAATTGAAAGGCCTGCTGCATATGATGTGCTCACAAAGTATTGTTAGTACTTTGGGATATTAAACAATGGGTTGACAGCCATTTTTTGGGATCTGTGCCATGTGGATTTAAAAATTGACTGTTAGACAGTGAAACCATAGGATCAAGATCCATCATAGCATTTCTGCTCCTGAGAGTAGGAGCAGCACGTGCGCGTAACATATGCCTAAAAATAGATCAATTATTGGGGCAAATTTATCAATGATCATTTTTAATTCTTAAAAACTTATAATATTTTACTTTTATATTCAATGATCATATTAACAAATTCTAGCAGCTCACTGAAATATAAGAACTAATTACAAGCATGGGGGATCATTACTGTGTTTAGGTAGCAGATATCCCCAGTATCTATGAGCCACCTAAATGTGTGGCCATCACATCACATATTAAAGCAAATTGTCAATCCATGTTTCAGTATCTCTCCACTTTGAAGTTTTGAATTTAAATCATCTAGACATTATTAATGTGAGAAAAATCAGCTTTCTTCATTATTAAATAATTGAAAGCTCAAGGATATTATATTCTACAAACTAGATAATACAATGAGTGTCCTACCTTATCCGAAGCCTGCTAGATAACTTTATTTTGGATTCTTGAGTTGCCTTGAGGTCATTATCCATGTATCATTTGCTTGCTGCTTGAAATGACTCTAATGTAAAAGAACACATTTATCATGAATTATTGAAATTTCAAAAACCACCTAAATCAACAACATTAATAAAAGGCAAAGAATTTGTATCACCTTTCCAATCCTGGTATAAGTTCTCATTCACTGGAGAACCAACCGTAGTTCTGATGGCTTCATCCAACAAGTTGAGCGGAATACTTCTTAACTCTTAAACAATACTCCAGATTGACTTCCCATTCTCCAAAAATATATGATTATTTGGGTGTTTTGTGAAGCACCCGACATGCTGCTCAAACTCATAAGCATTGAGTACACCTGCAAACCCAATTCATCAGTTGGGTCAAGATTTTTAGCAAAATAATTCTTCGGTGAGACTGCTTAGAATAAAAGTGCACTCGCTTGAGAATAATTACACAAAGGAGGGTTGCACAAATTCCCAGAATCTTTTATAATTATGCATAGCTCTATCTGACATACAACAAAATTAAAACAAGTCATCGACACTTGCATTATCTGTTAAGAAGAAAAAATAAAACAAAAGTACAAGGAATATTAGTAACTTTAGGGCAACTTGCATATAATGTAAGAAAATAGTCACAAGAAATAACAGAGTTAGGTGTAAGTAGAGAAATTGGCCTACAAAGCCGACCCCTAAACAAGGCCATGGCAATGACGATATGCAGTGATACAGTGCATATTGTACCCTGTTTAAACCAACATCATGGACCTTGTCTAAGACTAAAGGGGTACAAATGTGATAAATTATGTAAGCAGCAGCCCATAATATTTCGGTCATGCAGGTCATTAAATCATTAAATTTCACTTTTAAATGGTTCTTTTGAAATCATTCCATGAGCAGGTCATATGCTGTCATCAATATGAAACGGTAGTGCATGAACATATGCCAATCATTCACAATGCTACTACCTAGCATGCAAGTCACCACCCTATCATCTACCATTAAACCCAAATCCCTCTTCTCCAAGCTCTAGAAAATCTCAAAAACCTTAGATTTTTCATTACCTAATTGCTAACCCAATTAAGACTTTAACCCCTCCTAATCCTCATTTTCTCTATAAATAGAGAGCTCCTCCCTTGGATTAGAGGCTTGAAAAAATTTTAAAAGAGAGAAAAGGCTTTAGCTATTCTTCTCATCCTTTTTTAGCATTGTCCATTAAAATTTCAGCACCCTAGTTCATCCTTTAGATCTCATTTTCTAGCATCAATCCTTGAGATTTAGCTAGATCTAGCCCCTAGCCTTCTTCTCCTACCTCTTAACTTCCTAGCTTTAGATATTAGAACCCGTCTTCTAACCAGTGGCCACGTACCCACGAGTGAGGGCGAGCGCCCGCACCGAAATTCAAAACAAGAATTTATTTATTTATTTTTTAATATTACAAAATATAATCATAAAAAACCCTCCCTATTTTCTCTCCCCCACCGTCCCATGCCCTTTTTGGCTCTCTCTTCCTATTTCCTCTCTATTTTCTAATAAACCCCTCCCCCCGTCCCACGTCCTTTCTGGCTCTCTCCTTATTTTCTCTCGCTCCCATGGACACTTAAAATTCAAGTGAAAAAACATATAAAACTCATAAAGCTCAACTCGAAGTTTCATATAAAGCTCGATTAGTAATCAGTCGATTAAACCCTGACTAAACTGGGATGACCCATTGATGATCAGTAAATTAGGAAGGAAAAAAAAAAGACCAAATGTGCAGTGTGCTCATACATACATTAGAGTTGCATTCTGAAATCCAACGCTATTTACTTCAAAGATTGCACAAGATCGATCTAGAGATGGTGCTCAAGCCAAATTTATCAGTTTTTTCGAGTAAAATTCACATAGCAATTTAAACTTAAATAGCTTAGTAGTAAAACTTATCTCTAGGTAAATCTAATTAGAGCATTGATTACTTAAGGGGCCACTTCACCAAATACTAAATATCCCCCATTATGTACAGCTGAAAACCATTGATTGCTTTGAATCGGACAATACATATGGTTTTTATCGATTTAAAGAAGGCTTATGATAAGGCATAAAGATAGATAATGTCGTGGAGCAAGAGATATATCCTGATGGCTTATGATAAGGTGTCAAGATAGATAATTTGGTGGAGCAAGAAATATATCCTGATTGAGTACATTGATTACTTGAGAAATTTATGGAACGGCAATAACTAGAATAAGTACTATGTATGGAGAGACAGATGATTTCCCCATTAGAGTCCCGATTCATTTGCATTCACACATGAATTAATAAATATATATCAGCATAATCAGAAGCAAATACAGTAGATATTGGAAACTGGTGTGTTCGTAGCAGCTCTCTAAAAGAATTGGCATCAACCATTAAGCAAAACAAAACAGTAATCTTATCTTTGACCCATCAAATGGGGCCGAAAAAGAAAAAAATAAAACAGTAATCTTTTTTTATTTATTAAATCACATGCCACATGGATGGTCAACCCAAAAAGGATTTTGTTTTTGGTTGAGCGTGCCATGTGGCATGTGAACTGGAGTCCGGATGCAAATCCCCTGCACTCATATATAACACTGCTCTTTTCCTGCTTCCTTTTGGGAAAACAGCATTCCTAAAAGCCAAACAAAATGGTCATATATAGAGAACTCCAAAGGTGTGATTAATCTAGCATTTACACTAAAGATACAACCCATTCACTGACAATAGAATCTTATTTTATCATGAAAGGTGTTAAAGATGTTCTTAAAGTTCACTCTTCTTTAGTCATACCTGATTAGAATTTTGTTGTGTATGGATATCCCAAGGCCGTGAATCAGAAGAACATTGAAATAATGCATTGACTGCCATTGAAATTCCGAAACCCGCAAATGATGAAATCAGAATAGCATCCTGCTTGACTTTGTAACACATTTTAATACTTTTTTATTATATTTAGTAAATATAACCTATATTTCTTTTAAGTTTATTTTTGGTTACTAATTAACTTATTTTCTTTAAATTTTACACTCTCCTTTAAGTTATTTACTTCACTTTTCATAATGTAAGTTTGCTTAAAGTTTTTCAATTTTTGTAGAGTCAAATGTTTACAAATGGGATACTATGGCTGAGCCTTGCTAACGATCTATACGCTGTTAGTGTTTGGTGTGTTTGTATATGTGTATTAAATTAGTAGGTGTGAGTTTAGCTACTATGGGTGTGTAGTCGTATTTTCATTGACCTAATATAAATGCCAGCGAGGACCTCTTTCTCACTAAGCCTTCTCCTTAACCTTCTCTCTATTTCCCGTTGCTTTATAAAAAAATTCTTTTAATTAAAGTGGTACTTCTCTCTATTTCCCGTTGGATGTTTTATTCTTTGAATCTCTTCATGAAAACAGGTAGGCGCACTTGCCTGATTGTAGACATTGCACAATCTTTGGGTTGAATGATTGATATCTAAACCAAAGATTGCAACTATGCAATCTGGGTTGGAATCGGCTGGGCATGAGGGAAATCATGCACTATGGTCTTATGAGGATTGGGGCACAAACGTCATGGAGGCATTCATCATTGACGAGCTGAACTGGTGGTGTATAGCTTTTCTGCACTGTAGATTCGTCATAGGAGATTGCAGGATGACGATATTTTGTAGATGCATTTTCTTGTAAAAAATCAGAAAATAACCATTTGCTTCATCTTTCAGTGGTGTAATCCATGTGGTGCTCCTTTCTAATTCTTAGGGATTGCATGGACTACTATGCTGGGATTGACTAACAACACTAGCAGCTTAATCAGACGAACTCTTTGGTGTTTATGTGGTGAGATTTTATGCAACATCTTTGAAGCAAATATAAAATTTTAGTATCTGCCAATGAAGCAAAATACTTGTTCAGGGCTCTAGTTTGAGTCCAAGTCCGAGGTGTGCGAAGAGACGATCTTTGGGCTCTAGTTTGGCTATTTATGTGTGTTTACTTCCGTATAAACAGTAAGTGGTAACGCCACTAGAACTTATATGAAACAAAACTGTTCACAGTGTTAATCCGGCTTACCCAAATAGGCATTTCATACCCCAATAATAATAGCCGACTTGCATGAGAAACACAAAATAACAAGGTTTTTTCACTATGGATGGTTATGAAAAGGGTTATTCTTGCACTACATTACATGAATATGCTGTCATGGCTTAGACCTCTACTGCTAAAACCAAGTGAATACCTGAAATTTCTTCCGCTTTGTGCGGATACAATCATAATTTTCTCTAAAAACAAATAGGAAATAATAATATTAACAAGAATGCGAAATGGGAATTAAATAAAAAGCATAGTTAATTTCTATCAACATTGAAGAAAATAAGTCATCATTTAACACCATTCAATAGCAAGCATTAAAATTATCTCCATAAATGTTTAGGATTTTTAGCAAGGAGAACCACTTGATGGGAAAAAGGAGGAAAAATATCTCAAACTAACACATTCAAGGCAGCGACTTACCATTGTCAGTGCCAAACATTGGAAAGTCCATTATGCCCAAAAATGTCGTTGCGGACAACATTTCATGGTTCACATTAAGTAAACATGAGGCAGCTATGTGTCCCACCTGCAGGCACACTTAGCACATATAAATTATAAGAATCGTGTACCAAAAATTTCCAATAAATAAGCAAACAATTGGTGTGTGCATGGATATTCATCAGGTGCAGCTTAAGTCATTTTTCTACTGAATCAGATGTGATCTTATACCCTACAAATTCGAAGGGCTTGAGTATTTAGATTGATTATGCCAAAGGTTAAACATCACCTCAAATCCTTTCAAGAAAGAAAGCATCCCAAGAAACAACTAGCATCCAAAGCCCATCTGGGGACAACAACACATCAGCAACGACCAAAGATTATAATGTATTGGTATATCATAATGGAATAGTAACTAGCCACAATACTAAATTATCCTTGATAAAAACATTCATGATTTGAACGGTTCTGTACTTTTACTAGAACAGAGCATATTTATCAATATTTCTACACCATGTTTACATTGCATTTCATGAACAATAGGAAATCATTTGTTGTACCATGTAAAAAATTATTCTTTTTCCTTGATCAATTAATTCTTTCTTATTTAAGACCTCTTTATCCTAGATGACTATCTGAGAAAGGACATCACACCTACAAGAATTTCAATTATATAGCAGAACCAAAATTAATATAGTTCAACAGCGCCATTCCCTCCCACTTTTTTTAATAAGGTTAAAAGGACTTCAGCAAAATTAATATCCAAGCTACATGCCTCAACGAGTCCTAAAATCGAATGCATAACCAAAGCAGGCTCGTATGACCTCTCTCAAGCATTTTGTTGAGCACTTGAGCCACAAGAGAACACTAAAAAAATATTTGTTGCACGGTTGTGCTTTTTGCAAGTCCCATATAAATTCTCTCATGCATTGTGTCGAACACTTGAGCCACAAATTTTTTTTTTGTGGTTGCATTTTATTCTTTTTATGCGAAAAACCTAAAAATATACATACCTAAATGGCAAAGATTATAAAATATGTCCAAACAAATCAGTTCCTTAACTCTTCATGACTATGTTGAAAAAAAAACGTGTTTTGTTAAGTGCACACACTACTATATGTCTGTGTATAATAGAAAAATCTGGTAAATTTCCTACTAAGGCCTCAATTTCAAGAAAATAGTATAACAATTCACAAATCATCAAGATGTTCAAAAAATATGTACACAAATTCAATAAAAGACCAAATATAACTGGGACAGAAAAGTAGCTACCATATATAAACTATACACATCTTGACCAATGCCTGGTGTCCCATTTTACAGATTGAAAAGAAAGTGTAATTAGTGCTTAGTACTAACAAAATCGATGATACTCCATTTGCATCAATGAACCATGCACATTCTAATAGATTAAGAATATGTGATGGCCACTCTTGGACGGTCCACAGTCACCAACAATCCATTATATAGGTGTTGCTTGACCATTGCCAAAATAACCTTATCGACCAAAATAACCTCTAAATAGATGATCATCCAATCGACCTGATTTCTGGCTCTGACCCACTTGATGAGTAGTGCATCATTAGGGCCGTAGATCGATGGAGATGTGGGCGGATTTAGTGTATATTTAGCACACATCACTAACTTATTCCTTACTATTCTCGTCATATTACAAGCCACGACTATATGCCTTAGATCTAATTTCTCAAAATTAAGACGTCAAAACAAAACAAAACATCTACAAAATATCCATAATGGAATTTGTAAGATTCTTACTTGCTTAGAAGTCTCAAGTGCACAAAATTTGACTGGGACTCCTTCACCTAGTTTTTTTTTAAAAAAATAAATAAATAAATAAAATGAACAATGAAAGATAAATCTAAAGGGAACAAATAAACATCTTGATCAGGGTCATCTATTCTAGAGGTAATACCCTCGAGCCTCTTTTGCCAATCTGCCCCATACAATTTTTGAAGAACATGACCAACTTTGAGGAAAAACTGTGGCATCTCCATCAAAAAATCGACGACACTGCAAATCAATGGCATAAGAGCTAATCACATTTCCAAATGAAATAGCTAATTTCTTAAGCTAATGAAAATTCTTTTTTGAAATTTTTTTTATTACTTTAGCTTTGTAGCCCTTAATATATGGCATAAACTAAATCCGTTGTGGACACTCTCCTACTTCTCTTACGCATTCCCCTCACTTAATCTCTTCACAGTGTACAGAATGCAGGTGAACCAAAGCCTTTCAATTTCTTCAAGCTGAGACCAATAGATTCAATCCAATTTACTATAAGCTAAGGAAATCCAAATTACTCTGGATCTCAAGATCTTAAAAAAAAAAAAAGCGAATAAATAAAAACAACCAAAGGAACACGGAACACATACTGTTCCACTTCAGATGGCAGACATATTTGCTAAGAGAAGCTGTTTGCTTTCATTCAACAATCCCATGGCTTGATTCGTTAGTTTTTCATCCAGCGATAAATCGGACTGTTACCAAATCCAGATTTCAACAAAACAACTTGCGTGATGTCAAAGATGAAGAACTCTTAATGAAGTTACAGATGCCTTGAAATCCAAAGCTGAGGTGGAGCAAAATCGACAGTAAACCCTAAATAAAAATCATGTCTGAAACTTAGGGTTTGTAGAACATAAGGTTTGAGCGAGAACCGAGAGGAATTTGGGGTTGGGTGAGAAGAATTTAGGGTTGGACAAGAGGGTGGGTTGAAGAGAGGAAGATGGAGGCTAGGGTTTCGAAGAGGGAGAGAGCGAGAGAGGGGAGGAGGCAAAGAGGTGAGAGAGGCTTGGGTTTCATAGAGAACGAAGAAGTGGAGACGAAGAACAAATGAGCATGCTGTATTTTTTGGAGGAAAAAAATTGATTTATATAGTGGCCCAATTGAGTGGATTGTGGGCGTTAAGTGGAGTGGTGGGGGGTTAGCTATCGTGGGTTGGCCCAAATCTGCCTCTACGCCGACGGCTTCTAAATTTCAGCCGTCGGCTTATGCTATAATTTTTGTAGTGTTGGATCAATTGTTAATTTTTTTAAAAAATATTATATATATATATATTAATCCCCAAAACTTTCCCGAATTTTTTTTGAAATGTATCGAAATTAATCCGAAATGTACCGAAAGGACCCCCCACTGAAAAATTATCAAAAACGAAATTTGTCACTATGTATGAAAGGAGAATGGGACCGACTCCCATGCCATTCACATACACATTAGAATGTTGTTTAAATGATCTTAGACGATAAGGGTTTACGATGTACAAAATTATTTTTTAAGGATATTTAAACCATCTGACATGTAGACTATAATATCAACCATTGGTTTTAATTTTAAGGGTTGATATTAATGTTCATCAATCGGATGGTTCACATTCACTGCCCAGCCTTCAATCTATCATCGATTAGACAGTGTTTAAATAATCTCACACTATTAAAGTATCACTTTTTATTCCACACCATTAAAGTGTGATTCATCATCATGCCATGTGGCACACACTTATGATTTGTCAAATGGTGTTTAAATGATCTTACGCCATTAAAAACCCACTTTTTATTATACACCATTAAAGTGTTATTTATCATTATGATTGCTTCAGATCAGATGATGGAGATCTTGTTTCACCCCAATCTTTGAGAGATGATTAGTTTTTTATTTCAAATGTCATATATCCGTAAAAAATGGCCCTGATGTGTGTCATAGGATTCAAGGGAAATTTTTTGAGGATCTGTGATGTGTGGAATTAAAAATTGACCGTGATAGGTGTGACATGATCTCAAGATCCATTGTGTGGAAGATTAGAGTGAAACACGATCTCCATCATCTGTTTCGAAGCAATCAATGGGTTTAAAGGGGTTGCACATATGGGCACTTTCAGAGATTGCTTGAGCGATAATAGAGTACCCATATATATAGAGGTACCCATATATATATATATATATATATATATATATATATATATAGGTACCCAATATTTCACACAGTAGATCTTGAGATCATAGTCCAACTAGCAGACGATCAAATATTGATTCCACGTGACATACATCCCCAAAGTGACTTTGATCATGGGCGTATCATGAGAAGGGTTCTTGAGTCACTTTTGAGATTTATTCAATGTGGAATCAAAATCTGACCGTCTGATATGTTTTGCATGAGCTTAAGATCCATTGTGTGATCGAAAATTAACTTCACTAGTGTAAATATGTATTCTAACAATGTTAGAGAGTTAAAAAAAACCAATAAAATAAAGTTCGACAAAGTTCGGTAAAGTTCAGAGCATATTTTCAAAAAAATCCGAAATTTACCGAAATTTTGACCAATTTATGGTTTGGGTCATGAACAAAACCGAAACCGAGATTTTGATCCATGATCCAGATCAGGTAATCGATTGATCTCAATCCTTATTTTCTCTAAAAAAAAATAGTTTTTTTATTTAATTTGTGTTGATTGGCTCGAATTCAATTATTATATAACTCCAATGATACTCCGATTAATCTGCTTCAAACTCTCGCGGATATGGATATTACATTCAAAGCTCTCAAGGTGCAAAATTTTGATAAATTATTATTATTTTTAAATCTTTCGCTCCCGAGTCTCAATTCTTCTTCGTATTTTTTTTTTCAATGTTAGGAAACCGATATAGGAAGGCATGTAGATGGTCTTCAAAAGCATCCATCTAACGAAGTTCGGAGACTAGTAAAATGTAGTAAATATGGTAACTTTCACTGTCGAAGGAGTAGTCTCTCAACTTAGCATAATTGCGATTTGTATTTGAACAAAATTTTCAATTTTTAACTTTTTTTGCCTTTTCCATTTGGATCTTGTAATAGATTTAGGGCCGCTACTAAACCTCCACTAAAAGCTGAAAATCCACCCACTAAGTATCACTAAAAACGAATGACTGCTACGAATTGTACAATAAAGATCATGTGTCATTCCAATGTTCCATAAAAATGATTTTGGGGTCATAAAAATATCATTTGGCACTCAGTTTGTGATTTTACGCTTATGGCACTTCTCTGCAACGATTTTCGACGATGGCATTGGCAGAATCTCCTTCAATCCCATCAGCTTTGGAACAAGAGCCAAAGATCGCTGCAAGTTTATTACCAGAGAATGAACAGAACTAGAATCTACAATGGATCGTTGGACTACGCTACACATTCCCAGTTTTTTTTTCTCTATTTTACTTCTCTTTCTTGGAAATCTTATGTATAGATCTGTTTATTAGGTTGTTGTTAACATAAAAATGTCTGAGTGTACTGCTTAGAGTTTGTTTTAGGCTTTTAGCAATCTTAGTGTTTTAGAAATTTTAAGGATTTTTAAATGGCAACACTTAGGTTATTATTGTTAGATTTTTGTGGTCAACACCTTAACCCATCTTTGGGTTTCCATTAAAAATTGGGTTGGACCTTTGATCACACGTATCTCGAGGTGATAGGAAGTAGTCTCCTAATATAAGTGATATGTCTCCACTCTCTTTCCTTAATGGATTACGAAAGAGAAATGACTATATAAGGAGACCACCGTCCCCCCTTCCTCTAACCCTAGCACATTCCCATCTAGAGGCTAAACTTAGAGAAGACGAGAGGTAATGTAGTTTCGAATTCTTTAGTGGAGATCATCAGTTTCATTAAGGAGATCACTGACGCGGCGATCCGATAATAAATACAAGGTACGCGTGTTCTTGCTAAGGTATGATTTGATCATGTGATTCGAGCCTAGATCTTTAAATTTCTAACAATTAGTATCAGAGCCAAGTTTCGACATATGCTTTATCACCAAGCATAACATGAGGGTTGGAGCCTTTTACCTTTTTAGAATTTTACTAGCTACATGGCGCAATCTGTGTCCGTGTCCTCCTTGGGATGCAAATCTCTATAATCAACAAAACCTTAGCACGTGTACCTAATTACACGTTTAAAGGGGAACTTGGATTTACCCAACTGATTTTAATAAAGTAGTATTGGATATTTAAATCAACTTAAAGTAATATCCAAATCTGGTTAATGGTTCCTTGAAGAAGACGGCTTTCTGAAATAAAACTATGTTAGTTAGGTCTCTGGTTTCCTCTTTTGCATGATGGGTTAAATGGGCCCAGAGACCCGACCCAACTCTACATGCCTAACTTGGCCCAGTCTGTGACTCGGCTCGGCCTATGACCCGACCCGGTCGACAATCGGACTCGAGTCATGACTCGATCCTGGCCCATGGTCCGATCCAGTCCATTTTTGGCCCATGGTTCATGACCCAATTCGGCCCGTTAGACAAAACCCGTTTGTCCTTAAGGCCCATTTTGACCCGTATTATTCCTTATTCTTTTCGAGTTATTTCTGGGCTATTTATAGGTCCAATTTTTTAATATTATATATGGATTTTGACTTTCTCGGACATTTCGAATCTATTTTTGAGTTCTATTTTCTAAAATGAACTCTCTGTTATGACATTTTCATGAGCTACTGTCATTTTAACAATTTTTAATAGGATAATTATTATATATTTGAGTGCCTTTAATTAAAGTTGGGTTTTGTGAGGAAATATAGGGTTGGGTATTGAAGGTTGTGCTCTAGTACCAACGTTGATACTTACATAATGTTACCCATGATTATTATTAATTTTGGCACTTATCTACCACATGAGTTAGATTTGGCTACTTTGAAGGATTCTTCTGCCCAACGGTGATGATCTTTCCTAGTGTCGTGGTTTTCATAAATGAGGTCTAATTTTGTTTGATTGTTTTCAAAATATCATATACGATTCAAGGTAAATATCATGTGTGCTCTTAAAGTTTTATTGTCAATGTTGACTAGGTATGACCTGCATGCCCACATAATCATAGTTTGATGATTAAAGATAATTTGTTCACTTAATACATATGTATCTCATAATTATTTGATTTTGATTAATTTGTTCATCAATTACAATGTGTGGCATTAATTTATTGATAAAAAATGAGTTAGTTTGAATGAGATGCATATATCTAAAAATAATTTTTTTTTTTAAACCTTGAATTAGACTTGATATGGTTGAATGAAGTTTAGGTCATACCTTAGGGATCAAGGTAGACCGGTAAAACGATCATTCGAGAGTATGTAAGTGAAATAGGCCGAGGTCTGCCCAAAGGTGACCACCTATGTAGGTTGCGTGACTTTTCAATCTTGATACTTGTGTCTCATTAAGATCGGGTTGGCACATGTTTCCATGAGATTTCTAACTTCTGACTAAAACTAATTTAAGAATTTCATACAAATAGGGTGAATAGAATGATCATAAGTGCATAGGGGAGAGAAGGATAATCTTTCTGGCCAAAGCTGATAGAGAGTTTAGATCAAACATACGACACGAGTGATTAGGTCTATACGTATTTTCTCAAATACGATCTTGAGAAACGAACTTCATGTTAAAGTTTCTGCCAAGAGGTGATGCTGAGACATAGCAACTAGTTGTCCCAAAGAGTGAAAGTTGTTCATAGCTGAGACTTCAATTAATTCGAATTTGACCCTAAATCAAAATTTAAATCTTCGAAGAATAATTAGTGACATATGGTCATAGCTCACGGTGAACATTTAGTGACAATGTCGTGTTTTAATTAAATTGTTAGTGATATATGGTTAAAGTGGTTGATAAAAATTTAGATGCATAATCGGCATATTTCTTTATTTTGCTAGTGATATATAATATTTTATTTCTATATAGAGCCATGGATGGATTTATTATTCATAAGCAAGTAACAGGTGTTGAGCCTCTAGACGGCTCAAACTATTCATCGTGGCGTATGGCCATTGATATATTATTAGGATATATGGACTATGATTTTATCCTTATTGAAGATAAACCTCCCACACCTACTACGAGCCTTACAGAATTAGAAAAGAATTATTTTGCTAAATGAGAAAAAGCTAATCGTATGGCCATGATGATGATCCATTCATCAATAAATCAGACTCTTAGAGATGGGTTGAATCCTACAATTACGGCAAAAGAACTCTTGAAAAATATTAAAGATTAGTTTGTGGATACGCGAAAGTGTCTAGAGTATTCCTATCTTACACAATTAGTTAACATGAGATATAATGAAAATAGAAGTGTGCGTGAACACATTTTAAAGATGTCAAAGTATGCAATAGGACTCAAGGAACAAGGGACTGCTTTTGGTGATGATCTAGTTGTTCACTTAGTTGTCTATTCACTTTCACCTTTATTTGATACTTTTAAGATGAACTATAATGCTTAAGAGACAAAGTGGGACCTTAACCAATTAATTTCTCTATCTGTGACCGAGGAGGAGCGTTTGAAAGCAGCTAAAGTTGAGTTTGCACATCTGGCGGTGAGTGGGTCAAGCTGGAAGATTTTTAAAAATAATCATAATCAGAACTTCAATCGAAAGCAAGCTGGAGAAGAGAACTCAAATAAGAAAGTTAAACCTGAAAATTTAGAATATTGGCACTACAAGAAAAAGGGACATCTTCGGAGGGATTGCTATATATTTAAAAATCTGTTGAAGTAGGACAAAGGAGGAACATCTCAACCAGAGAAGTCATCTCAGCCCGAGAAGTCCCAAAACTGAAATCATGCTTCCGTCATTTATTTATTTTTCACACATTAGTTAGTACTTTGACATTTATTTTGATAGACTTGCTTTGCATAAGTTTAATTAAATGATTATAAATAGTTGATGTTAAGTTAATCTTGTTGTTCATTAATTATTATTATGAATGGTCAAATCAGTGGGAGATAACTCGCTTGGATTAACAAATTTTTTAAATATATATTGTGGCTGACTCATCATATGAAATTGTGCACGTGTTAATGAGGGTACATGTGATTGTACTATGACCATCTGTATGAGGATTGTATCACATGGCAGAGTAGTGGAGTTAGATCTCATTTTTCCTGATATGCTTGGGCTAGATGTGATTAGGCACCACATCGGTAAGTCTTCTTTCTGTTAGATGGTGACGTGAGTCACAGGCGGGGAGCCAGTAAGATATCAGAAAGACATACCTTGGGATATGAAGTTGGACAAATATAGGAACTACATATGTGTGTGTTGCCTGATATCACTAAGTAAAGACTTAAGTTCATTAATGATGCTATATTTTGTTACCATGGATTACCTAATGTCGATTCGTAAGATGGAATACTGTGTGCGCCATAATCCTTTACTGATATTGTTATTGAATTTGGGTGGTTGTTACAAAGCATCGAGGTAGTGGGGGTCAATGATTTTTCAAAATATAAAAGGGATGGTTATCTGCTTTTCAGAGTCTATCAACTCAGAGAGTCATTTTAAAAAAAATTATGTTTAGATGAGTTAAGGTGCAGACCAAGTGAGAGAATGTTAGATTTTTGTGGCCAACACCTTAACCCATCTTTGAGTTTCCATTAAAAAGTGGGTTGGACTTTTGACCACACGTATCTCAAGGCGATAAGAAGTAGTTTCCTAATATAAGTGATATGTCTTTACTCTCTTTCCTTGATGGGTTAGGAAAGAGAAGTGACTATATAAGGAGACCACCGTCCTCTCTTCCTCTAAGAGAAAACGAGAAGCTAAACTTAGAGAAAACGAGAAGTAACGTGATTTCGGATTCTTTGACAGAGATAATCAGTTTTATTAAGGAGATCACTGACGCGGCGATCCGATAATAAATACAAGGTACATGTGTTCTTGCTAAGGTATGATTTGATCGTGTAATTCGAGCCTAGATCTTGAAATTTCTAAAATTTATAATACTAATATTATTATTATTATTATTATTATTATTATTATTGGTTTTAAGGGTTTGCTAATCTTACCTAACCTAATTTTGGTGATATGGGGTGTGGCCCATAATCTATTTGATGAAATGCGACATAAAAATATGAGTTTATGGAAAGCATTATTGATGATTTACTATTTAAAGAACGCAAGACAATTGTTTGATGAAATGCCGGAGAGAAATGTTGTTTCCATGGCTTTAAGTATCGGCCGATACATATCAAGTTAGGCTCCCTCCGACACGGATATACACCCGATTCTGTATGGGGACAAATATCGGGTCATATCGGACCATATCGGCCAATATGTATCAGATATGAACCTGAAAAAAATACCAAAAATGCCCTTTTGCATTTTTTTTTTTTACTTTTTTGTATTTTTATTATTTTATATAAAAAAAAGGTGCCTAGATATCGGTCGGTTTGGCCGATACATATATGATATATCCGATACCTATCGGCCCGGGACCTGCCCGATATGCCAATATATATCAGACTTTAAATCCCTAGTTGTTTCCTTTATATTATGTTGTTGGTAAATGGATATGCAATGACCGATGACATTAAGCTAGAACTAGAGTTTTTTTGCCTCACATTGATGTTCAACTATTACAACTAAAAAATTGATAGTCCTACGATAATAAATGCAGAATCAACTTGGTTAATCCATGATAGATGGGAAGATTGATTGTTGGCAAATCCGCCAAAGTTTGTGTACTATAACTTTTTTCGAGAATATGAACTTGATGGGAAATCAATTGATAATTTTTAGTCAAACTTTTTAGTAATTAATTTAAAACTTGATACTAGATCCTCAATCTAAACTGATTGTTGGTACGAGGTTTTGGACCGAATATAACCTTTTCCTTTGGAGTTAAATCTATGGATTTTGATTTTATCACATGGTATCATCTGCAAGTGGGTCTAGCAATTGGACATCTCAATTGATGACCAAGTTGCCATAGTGTAGGTTATATGTGATTATCAAACTGCATTTTAGATGTTTGATAAAATGTTGTCATATAGATATTGTCTAATTCTCTATATTGTACTCTACTTTGTTACTGTAAATCTACAGTATGTATATTGAGTTCAATGTTTAATCTTTTTCTTCTATTTGAAAAATTGGTTTGCTATCTATTTTTTTTGTATGCTCATGTTTTTATAATTGGTCTATCTATGTGAAGAGGAGAGTTCGTACATTTTTAAAAATATAGTGGGTTTTGCAACCAAAGATTCTTGCGGTGTGACTAATGGTTCCACTGTTCACACCGTTGACTGCCTTGAATCAAATGACAGAGATTGTTTTGCATCCCAATTTTTCATACATTAGATCTTGAGATTATGGCCCATATATTAGACTGTCCGATGTTGATTCCACATGGCATGATAGAAAGGTGATCTATGTGACAGGGGACTGGATTTTGCTCCATATACTATATGAACGTCTTGGGTGCATCGGCTCTCTCGAGATGATGTGTCCAACACCTGATATTTGCATCTAACACACAAGCATGCCTCTTTTTTCAATACAAAAATATCACCCCTTCACTATGTGAATGTTGTGGCCTACTTTGTAGTCATGATAAAGGTGCACTGAGAATGTAATTTGACAGAAGGAAGTTTTCATTGATAGACTACTGAATGCCAGTCACATGGATGACAGAAATCATGTATTTTAGGAGCTATTTTTAAAATCTTCCATCTCATGAGTTATCTTGTGCTTAATCAGTTACTTGCTTTTGGTCAACTGTAAGAATGTATTAGGCTGTAATGATAGTTGAATGGATTTGTTAGGTTTTATTGTTGTTTATTGGATGTATCTCCCTAATATTTTTGAACAAATCTGAGGATTCATTCTGTCAACTACTTTATTCACAAAATTTCCTGCTCTGAACTTCTGTCTAGGATTCATCTAAATCTTGACATGCAAGTCTCTGTTTTGTAGGTTAGTTCTTTGCTTACTTTCCTACCTCCCATGTCTAATGTTCTAAATCACAAGTCTCTACCTCTTACTGAAGTCTGATATGATATTACTTTGATAGCATCTTGATGAGTGTGCTTTAGATTAAACCAGCAATATATTTCTGAAGATCGGAAAGGGGGAAAATTATTAAGGCAGCATTTTCCCTCATTTATGTTATGAATATTCACTTTTCAAAAAAATATTCAGGTCAACTAAAAAGGCATCTGCTGACCACAAGTTGGAGTGTGTTCATTAGCACAAAAAGACTCTTTACTGGTGATTTTGTCCTTTTTATACGGTAAGGCGGAGTGATTTGATAGTTTATGGAATCTTATGTTCACTATATCTATTATGTTCATTGTTAGCCTTTTCAGCAGAGACTGCCAATCAAGACAGTGAATATGCAATGGGTTTCTGGGCTTCAAGCAGTAGCTGATGTTGTTGCTGCAATAAAATCCAACATTTATGACATTAGTCGGTTTTAAGTTGAATTTTCAGGGGCCAGAGTTTTATGATTTTGCTGATCTCTGGGTTTTCTTCTGTTTCACTAGTTTCTTTTTCCTAAATTGTAGGCATAGGATCAGGGGTTGAATCTATGTCCCTCGATTGTGGGGCTCATAAACATACTTTCAAAGGGTAAGGCTAACCATTTATGAGAAGTGTGTTATTTTTCAAAGCTCTGCTAATTTTTCGATCTAGCCAAAATTTCTTAAATACTTATTGATGCATGTTTATAGTTTGTTTTAATCTTTGATCATTAGTATATAAGGATTGAGGACTAACTAGTCAAACTAATATGCTAAAGATTGCTTAATTCCCATGGGTATCACTTCAGAAAATGTGGCTGAGCAGTATGAAATTTTACGTCTTGATCAAGATAAAGCTGCCGTAAGTTTTCACTTTAAAAAATAAATAAATTATTTATGTGATTATTTCTCAGCTAGGAAGTTCTGAAGTTTTCCCTTCATGATATTTTGTTTTTTTTGAGTTTGTTAGTTTCTTCACGACTCGTATATACAAAAATCTGTGTTCCTTTTTTTAAAGGTTTTTTCTCAAAGAAATGCTGCCAAATGAAAATTTTGAGACTCTTGCAGGTCATTGATAAACAAAATGGAAATGAAAGATCAATCATAGTTTTGGCTTATGAAGGAATTCGGCCCAATACTTAACTTTCTGGTTTAGCTAAGCTCAAACCTTCATTCAAAGTTGGTGGAACTAGCACTGCAGGTACAATTTCTTTCATTAAGATTTCCATGGTTTAGTGGCAAAATGTAAAGCACCAATTTGAGGTCGGCTTTGCGTGTCTTAATTCTTCATGTAATAAAACTCATCATTGGGATTTGACAGGCTTTTAGAGTCAGCTGCCAACAAGACGCCGACCCTCCTCCTTTGTAAAAGGTGTTCTGTAAAACTTTGGAAAATTTTGTAAAAGTTGTCAACAAGACTTCGACCCTCCTCCTTTGTAAAATATAGTGTTTTTGTACATAAAACTTTGGGTCAAATATGGTAAGCACACTAAATCTTATTCTTCAAATTTTCTAAAAAGATGGCAGGTCTCAATGCTATAGCCAATGACTTAAATATGGTTTAGCCTTATAAAGAAGATTCCATGCTTTACCTAAAAAATTGGACTATGACCAACTGATTAGATGTCAAACCCATGCTATTATGGTGAAAACCAAGGAAGCAACAAAGCAATGGAGATGCTCTCATGCAAAATCTATAGCAAAAAGTATCACAGGAACTGCTTGAAAAGTTGGGCGGAGAACACAGGTTTTTTTACAGTCATTGAATTTACTCATATCGACTACAGAATTGTTGATGTTATGTTATAATAACTTGTTCATATGACATTTCTTTTCAGATCTATTTCATTGGAGTTCATGGGTTTGTCCCTCCTGTCACATATGTGAGGTTAGTCCTATGTTTATGCCATGTAGGTAATGGTAGGATATTTTTTAATCATATGTTGAAACTGTTACCAAACCCATGCATTTATGGGGTTCGTTGAGGGGATGAATCTTCATCTGTTCAAACTTGAAATATTCAACACTCTAGACCTGCAAGCTTACTAGTAACTTGAAATTGCCATGGGGGAAGTGTAATTCAGATCTCAGATGAACATGGTTTCACAGTTGCAAACTTGCAGGTCTAGAGTGTTGAATATTTCGTTTTATCTGAGATGATATATTATTATACTTTTTATTTGTTACACACTATCCCTGATCTGGATATCCAGTAAAGTCACTAATTACATTTACATATGCTTTTTTGTTCTAGGTATGTCGAAGAGCTGGAGATCCGAATAAGTTCATGTTCTGTAAAAGGTGTGATGGTTCTTACCATTGCTACTGTCGGCATCCTCCCGACAAGGTGGGCCTTGTCCAAAATGTTTCTTCTTTTAGCAATTGAATTGCTAGGTGCAAGGTGGGTATCGAAATGAAAAAATAAAAAATAAAAAAAGAGGCTGCCGTTGGCGTAGGCTTAGTTATTTAAAAAAATAAATAAATACACCTACGCCCGTCGGCGTGGAATCTTTCAGTTATGCCGACGGGTGCCAACTGTCGGCGTATGTAGAGTTCCTAGCCGTCGGCGTAAAGTTTTTCCTCCAATTACTTGGGGTCAAAACCCTTCCATACTTCTTGCATTATTTTTTTGTGCTAATTTAGCTCTGTTTTATATATATATATATATATGGACAGTGGAATGCTACATTAATCATGCAACGTTCAACACTACTTTAGTGTCGTTTGGGTGTCACGTAGCACCTAATCCAAAGACCCGAGTCACCCAATGCTAAGGCAAAGTGCACAAAATCGATCGGGTCTATCTCCAAAAAGAAAAATATCACTACAAAAATTAGCGGATACGCCGACGGCTGGCCGGCCACTCCACTTAAGCCCACGACCCTTCAATCGGGCCACTATATAAGTGCATTTTTCCAGCTCCAATCTCCCTTCTCCCTTACTTAAACCGTCTCCCTTCTCCCTCCTCCCTTCTCCCTTCTCCCTTCTCGATCCCCTCATTCCCTCCCGCTCAAACCCTAAATCTCTCTCGCTCAAACCCCTCTTGCTCAAATCTCTCTCGCTCAAACCCTAAATCCCTTTCTCCTTTTCACTTCTCCGCCAATGAGAGTATGAAGCCCTAGCTAGCTATTGTCGCCATTTGAAGCAGTCACTCGCGCCCGAAGAATCAGATTCAATCGACGCCGATCGTTCGTTTCATCTACTTCCTTCGCCATCGAAGATCTTAGAAATTTTCGGAGTTAATCGCGCATTAAAAAGGTAGATATTTGAATTTTGTTTTTTCCCCAAATTCCAATCGCAAAACCCTAACTCCTTCGATTTGATTTCAGCCTCGAAATCTCTTCCATTCGAATCTTCAATTGGAGCGAATCAGTGTACCCTGCTTTTTCAGTCACAAGGTCAGTTTTCCCAAATCTCAGAAGATCTGGCGAACTACTGCTTAGCCTCTTCGATTTGTTCAACTCGATGTGTTCCTTGCTATCAAACTTAATTTTCTCATTTTCTGCAACTATTTTATTATTATTTTTGTTTTTCCATCTTTATATATCATCTTTATAGAATATAGAATCCAATAAATTTTAAGCCAGAAGTTAAGCATTGAATAGATTTGTGATGCTTAATGATGGTCGTATGATTATTTATTGCACAATCCGAATAGGCTATTATAGTTTGTGTAATGCAGCATTTATTCTGGTTTTCTTTGTTTTTCTCAACTTATCTTTGTAATTTGATGGCTTATGGTTGTCTTTTTACTTCAATAGGTGTGAAGCATTCTCAACTTATCCTCGAACCTATGATCTCCTGCATCTGGATGGCCTTTTGACCTTCGAGGGTCACAGGTAAAAAAAATTTCTCGCTGATTTATTTTCAGTTGGCCGCTGGAAGAATGAATTTAGCAAACCATTTTTTTTTCTTCAAGTCATGAAAGTTGCCTAAAATTTCAACAGCACTATGTTTCTGAAGCTACCATATTTCACATTAATTCACATAAACTACGAATTGATCACTTTTAAGCAAATCCATTAGAGTATTATTATGGTTTGAAGCTATTTTCTCCTGATTTGATTGGTGAGTTTCGAATGGTAAACTTTTATGAGGAAACCAAACTGTAAATCAGGTAGGTATCCCAAACTACTGAGCAACAATTTTCTATATGATTGAGATATGTAAGCTGTTTTCATTTGTGTTTGCCAATATTGTCAATGAACTTTTTCCTTTGAAATGTTACTTTTCTCAACAAGTTGGTATTAGATACCCAACCCCCCACCAAAAAAATTTTGCCAAAAAAAAAAAAAAAAAAAAGGCCTACGCCGACGGCGGTTGCCGTCGGCATAGATTATTTATTTAATTTTAAAAAATTATTTAACAACCCTATGCCGACGACAGCAGCCGTCGGCATATGATATTTAATTAAAAAAAAAAAAATTAATTATTTTTTAAAACAGCTATGCCGACGGCATGAGCCGTCGGCGTAGGAGTATTTATATAAATTTTAAATATCCTACGCCGACGGCGGATACCGTCGGCGTAGATGCATGACTGACCGTCGGTGTTTAGATTCCCCGACGAGAATATCGCCGACACGTCGTCATAAATAGATATTCTGAGGCGATTATTTTCGAATTTTTGCCGACGAGAATACGCCGACGGCGGGCAGCCGTCGGCGTAGGTTACTATTTCTATAGTGTATGAAACATACATCATAACTACCATCCAAATTGTGGTCAAAGTTGAAAAAATTCAATGCACTACTCTTACACTAAAAAAACTAAGATTATTAGCGGCAATTTTTTTCAGCCAAAAACTCTCGCTATTAACAAAAAAACCTATTAAAACTATTAGCGGCAAGGGTATTAGCAGAAGTATTTTTGTTAATAGCGGCAATTTATGATTGCCGCTAATAGTCTTATTTTTTATAGTGTTAATGGGGTGGAGGACAAACTTGGACCTGATAAGGTTTAGAAATTGTTGATTGCGAGGTTTGGATGGAAAGTTATCATTCGTCTCTCCATTCCATTGTCATAGCCGAGTTAACTCAATGAAATGATTTTCCTTTTCTTAAAAAATAATAATTTCCTTACACAATTTATTAAACTGACCTTTCTATAACATGGGCAGTTCATACAACTAATATCAACCCATAGAAAAAAGAGTTGCAACTGGATGATTTCCTGCAAACCTTTGGGGTTGAATCTTCAGATCTTGGGCGTACTATCAAATGATTAAATTTGATTTCACATGGCACACATCTCGAAAAGTGATCCAAGAACCACATTTAATATATGCCCATTATCGTGTTCACTTTTTGTCATGCATGCCATTTGGAATGAAAACCTAACTGTGTGATGGTAGACCTATGATCTCAAGATCCATGGTCTTCATTTTTTTATTTAAATCAGTCAATGGTTTTAAGTAGTGTTACAGGAGCAAAAAAGGAAGAATCTTAGGAACGAATTTTATACGGTTGTCAGGCGTTGTAGACCTATCTTTTGAGATGTCTTTTCTTGGGTACTGTTATTTGTAGTCATTTATTATGTATCTGCAATCATAATTTTCCCAGGTGATAAATATTCACTAGCTTAATTTGGATGATAGGGAGAATTTTTTGACCCACTCTTCAATGCCAAAAATCTTGAGATCATGATTGTTGGTACGCGTTTTTTCTGGGTTTCTCTAGGTTCCCGTTGAATCAGTGGCCTCCAATTTTGTCCTAATGGACTTCTAGCAATGCGATATTTGGAATATTAAAAATAAAGGGGGTTTCTAGGAAGGTTCCTAGTTTGTTACAATCGCCGACTGCAGATATTTATCGACGCTGCAACACATCAATGATCACGCTTTAGAGCGGGTATGAGTTACTTCTATACTGAATCGTCCGCCTGCGAACATCAGTAGCAGTCTTTTCCTTAATTTAGACAATTCGGTTTCCTTTTTATTTCCCCTTATGATTATAATTCTAGTCAGTTTAAACTTCCATGATTCTATTATGAATTTAGTTGTATAAATTTATTCTAATCCTATTAAGAGTCCAGTTAATATTAATTTCTTAATTTCATTAGAAGTCTAATTAATATTAGTTTCCTAGTTTTATTAGAAGTCTAATTAATATTAGTGTTCTAATACTACTAAAAGTCCGATTAATTTCAGTCTCCTATTGGTACTAGGAGTGCACGTGTAATGGTTCTAGTGAAACTTTGATTAAATCGAGCATGCTGATTATACTAAAATTCTAAATAATACAAGTATATTAGTTGTATTGGAATTCTAATTAAGTCAAGTATGTTAATTGTATCGAAATTCTAAATAAGCAATTATGACAGTCCTACTAGAATTCTAATTGAAGTAGAAGACTAATGTTACTAAAACTCTAATTTAAAGCAAATGAATTAATTTTTTTAATTAAAATCTAATTAAAACAAATAAAACTGATTTTTATTTGAATCTATTTGAACTAAATAAACTAATTTTATTAAAATTCTAATTAAAGCAATGGATTAACTATACTAAAAATCTAATTAAAGCAATGAAATTAATCATACCAAATTCTAGTTAAAGCAAGGAATTAATCAATTAAATTATGATTTAAAGAGATTAATCAATCATACTAAAATCTAATGCACTTGATTAATTAAATATGCTGAAATAAAATAAACCTATTAATTAATTATACTAAAAGGATAAAACAAAAGCAATTAATTAATTCTAAAATTTTTAAAAAAGGGGGGTTTGGGTCCGCTATGCTGAGGAGGATTGGCCTCGTTCCCGAGTACCCTCCGTAAGCTCCCTTGGGCAAATCGGATGGCTGAGATTAAAATTAAATTGATTTTAGACCGTGAAATAATATTTTTAGGCTTTTCAGAGATGATTTCGGAATAATAATTATGAATTAAATTATGAACTAGAATTATAGAAACTAATACTAATTTTAGAATTTTCAGAGATATGAAAATAAGAAATTAAAGTCAGAATTTAAATTTCTAGGAATGAATTCGGGTCCGAAATCAGAAAATCAGACCGTATGATTAAAGACTGATTCTAGAATCTAAGGATTAGAACCAAAAATTAATGATAGGACTGAAGATTAAGATTTTAGAATAGAATTAAAGTCTATGATCGGTGTATTGGACCGTTAGATTAAAGACTGGTTCTAGAAACAGAGAACTAGGACTAAATATAGAGAATTACAGTCTGAAAAGGGTGCTATGGTCTAAGCCTGAAAATAAAATTAATAGACTTCCAAAATCTAGAGATTACAAGCTATGGTCAGAAACTAAAAATTAAATCCTTACTTAAGGGTCGGGGCTGCGGAGAGAAATCTCATAAATTCGGCACTTGAATTTCGAAATCATGATTAAGTTGTTCAATGTGTTCATTCTCGGAGTTCTCTGGTTTCGGAATCCCAAAAAAAATTCATTCTCTCTCGAAAAATTGCCAGCCTCGGGTGAATTAGGGAAAAAAATCTTTTATATGTTTTTCTTCAATTCTGGCGCCATTTTGACGTTTAATCGAATCGGTAGCTAGTTTTTGGTGACAATCTCTTTGAGTCGGTCCAGGCTCGGTGAGCAAGTGACTTGGTCAGCGAGTTTCCTAGTCCTAATAGCATTAGGGCTAATTGCTCGTTGGTGGTGAGCCGCTTAATCTAATTAAGTGTTTCTTCTGAAGCGTTTAATCGATGAAACTTGGGGTCAAGGACAGTGAGGCTAGGTCGGGCGTAGGCCAATTGCGTGCTCGTGGTGAGGCACTCAATCCGATCGCGCATCTGGTTTCAGGCGCGTGATCGAGTCTCGAATAGGTTTGGGAAAAGAAGTTTGGTCTGAGAGGGGGACTGATTGCGCGTTTGTGGTCTGGCGTGCAATGGAATTACACGCGAGTTTCAAGAGCTTAATTCGAGGTTGTCCGGGTCTGGTCTTTAGTCTGAAATGCAAAGCTATTGTTTCAGTCTGTATTCTGGCTATATACTATTATTTCAGTATATAGTCTCCCTACGTTGGGATCTGTGCCACAGAGCTATTGTTTCAGCCTGTGCTCAGTCATGTACTATTGTTTCAATGGATGATTCTCATATCAAGATTAAAAAGGTCAAAGGTTGACCAAACAACATGTATATTCTGATAAGGTAAAATGGGGGTGTCTACAGATGCCCCTCTTCGGTGCGCTCTTGCGAAGTAAGAACGCGTCGAAGAAGTAGACACCCCTCATTCGAGGTGTCTTCTCGTTTCTCTTGAGAAATCACAAATATGAATTGGTGATGTTGACATGACATATTTGACTTTCTTATCTATCAGCGCAAGCTAAAATGAAGCATTTAAAGTGTAAATGGTAGCTGTCGAAGGGCACATTCTGGGTCTGTGGGTGCATGGCACATCCCATCACATGGCGCGAGCTAACAGAGGGATTTTATGCAATCGAGGTACCAGGACATTAATTAAATATCCAAAACAAGGTCCAGGGACTGATAATAAAAAGATGAAGAATCATATAATATTGAAGGCTTTTGCAAATCATGCCAGACCGAGCGCGTCATTGCTCACACCAATGCGCATCAGGTGTTCCTTTTCTAATAGGTGTTTGTAAGTTCTTAGATTAAATATACTCAATATTTCGGTTTCTTAGGGGAATGGCTGGTTTAGGCTGGTAATTGAAGTGGGGGTCTTGCGAGGTGTGCTCATTTTGAATTCTGCACAGTAGCGCGTGCGCTTGATTCATCTAGAGTCGGCCTCTAAGTGGAGAATTCTAATCCTATGTATCTGAACAAATGATTCTACACAGTGGAGTATGCGCTTGATCCAATTCTTGCGCAGTGGGATATGCGCTTGATTGCGAGTTCAGGGGTTGGCCTGTAAGTTGGGTATTCTAATCCTAATGTGTCTAAACTAATGATTCTGCGCAGTGGAGTGTGCGCTTGATCCAATTCTGCGCAGTGGGATATGCGCTTGAGCGCAAGTTCAGGCGGTCTTAGGAGTTAAAGGTCAGGTTTAAGTGTAATTTATTATGCGCAGGTGATAGGGCACTTAATTAGTTTTTTTTTTTATATTTAAAGAAAGGTGAGCTGGGCCTATTTATCTTGTTGCTTTGTTCTTCTTTTCTTCTCCTTTTTTTTTGCCTTTTTTGCTTTTGTTTTGTGAAGTAAAAGGGTTTTTTTTAAATAAAGGGGGTTTTAAAATTTTAAAATTTTAGGAATTTTAACTTAAGATCAATGCAAAAAAAGCATTAACCAGGGCGTCGTGACGGATCACGATGCAGGATTTGTGGACCCGACCGTTATTGTGGTTGTTAAGTCGACACTTGGCGTGCCAGATAATATACTGGTTCGATTCCTCCATCGTAGAACGTCAGATCCAATTGGCGAAACATTCTAATATACTAGTACATGCCCTGCAGTGGGGCTGGTGAGGGCGAACGATACAAGGAGAATCCCACGGGCATTCCCACCCTCCAAGGACGAGGCCGAGGCGGATGCTATACAGGTTAAGATTCTCTTCCAGGGTGTCATCCTCTCCCCAGGTTGAGCGCAGGTTCTCTTCGTCATCTTGCAAGGCTGCTATGTGAAAGTCTTCGTCATTGGTGGATTCCCAATTTTCTACTCGGGGGTCAAGTTCTGGAGGTTCTTCTCTCCTCTCTTCTGCAAACTCCTTGGTGTCAAACATGGGCTTGACTCCTTCGAGTGATTCATCAATATCTTCATTGAGAGTTACCAAATCGTTGAATGTTTTACCATTCGTTCAATTTCTGTTTCTTGGGATTTGGCGAAGGACACTTCCTTCTGCCTCGATACATTTTCTTTTTCAGTGGTCCCATAGAAAAAGTGGTCATATAGAGACCATTTCGGTGAGGTAGGGCATAAGTCGGCTTGTGGGCCATCCAATTGATAACCTAACCCTTTGTGTTTGCATATTTTCATTGGGACGACAGGTCTTACGAGACCTTGCTTATTCTTATCGAGTCCGGTGTGAAGGGACGTATCCAAGTTGGTACATAAGATCCCACCCTTTCGTCGTGGTGGGGTTAATGCCATAAAATTTGGCGAGGTCTGGACTGACCTCTCTCCTCACTAAACGCGTTGGGGGAGAACTAGGACGGGCAGGGGGACAGATTCCCGCAATGGTTGTCTCGTCAGGGATTTGGGTCTTTTGAATGTAACCTGTGTTTAATACGAAATCATGGGCTATCGGGATGCTTGTCGCGTAATCAGTATCCATCTCTTGGAGGGGTGCATCTACTTATATACGGACAATGAAGTCCTCGTATGAGAATTTGACGCATTGATGGTATGTGGAGGTGACGACCTTCATTGACTCTAGCCATTTCCTTTCTAAAATAAGATTGTATGTACTAGCGAAATCAGAAACATGGAAAGTAACGTCTTTCGTCACAGGTCTGAGGCGAATCTGGAGTTTAATAGTTCCTTTCACAAAACGACGCGAGCCATCGTAGGCTATGAGTGACAAAGCGGAGGGCCTAACGTCTTGCTCAATGTATTCGAGAGTCTTTAACGTTGTGAGAGGGCAAATATTGAGTCCCGCTCTCATATCAACTAATGCATGGGGTACAGAGAATCCTTTAATTATGACCGTAAGATATATGGGAGCCGCACTTTCGCAAAGTGACTCTTTAGGCATGTCTGCGTCTGTAAAAGTGAGCGCCGAAGGTTGCGCCATGACCGAAGTGATTTGATGAAGCTCACCTAGGGTCATATCCTTATCCACTTGTGTGTCTTCAAGTGTCCTTATCAACAACCGATGATGGTCAGGTGATTTCTTAATGAGTTTTAGTATGGATATCTGGGTCGGGATCTTTTAGAGATGTCGCAGAAGGTCGTATTCTTGCCCTGGCTCGAGTGTCACTTATTTGCCTAGCCGGTGAGCCTTGGGTATAGGTGGTTTGAGTGGTTGAGGTGCAGGGATTGGTGGAGGGAAGATATGAGGCGTGGGAGGTAAGTTAACTTCTCTTTCTCTCACATTCCCCTCTGGCGGTTGTGTGTTCGTGAAATCCCTACTTCGAGGGAAAGGAGGAGGTGGATAATTGGTCCCTGACTTAAGAATCGGGCAAGTCGATTATTAATCGAACCCGGCGCGGCTCGACACGGATGTATTTATGAAATGGTTGAAATTTGAGGTTGAAACGCGTACCTGAATGGTGCCGCTCCAAGGTGGGAGGTACTGTGTGTAGTCTTCCTCTTCTATGAAGGTAGAGACCAGCGTCTCGCACGGATCAGGATGTTCTTCTGGTTCACTTTCTTTTAGGTTGAGCAAACGCTCGGTGGTTATTTTGTTTTCTTGGCTTAGAGTTTTTCGAGTGACACTTTCTATCCATGTAGCAATTTGGGCTACAGTTTGGAGAACGTGATCCCCATACTCGGGTTTAGAATCAGACGAAGGGAGTGGTAAGGGTGTTAGTTCAGGATTTGGAAGGGTTGAAGGTTCTGGTGGGTGACGATGGAGGAATGGTTTCCTAGCCCTAAAGGAATGGACTTGTACCTGAGTGAATTTTATATATGGAGGCGGGCACGACGGGGCAATGCGAGTGATTAGAGTCGAGAGATGTGGGGGCGAGGAAGCTCTCACAGGGGTGGCAAAAGTAATAGAGGATTGAATGCGAGTGATTAAGGTGAAAAGTTGGAAGGGGGATCGACCGGGGAGATCCACTGTAGTAACTTGGGCCGGGATTGTTTGGTTGTGGTCGGGCATGAGATTGTTTATGATCCCTAAATTATGTTAGAGTTGGTTATTATTAGAGTTGGGATTCCTAAGCGCTTCCCAATCAATCTGACTTCGGTCATTTATGTCATAGATTACATCCCTGAGGACCCAACAATCCTCTAGGTTGTGTCCCGCGTATCGATGGAATGCACAATATTTACTATAGTCTAGATTTGTAGGCCATGGGCGAGGCTTTTCTTATAGGAATCAGAGGAGATTTTGAGTATTAAGGAGACGAAAGATGTTAGGAATTATAACTGATAAAGGGGGATAATGTTCCTGCCTTAGTTGGTAAGGGCCTCTGGTTGGATTGAAGTTCTGCGATGGGGGTAAGTTATTATAATTCGGCGTGTGGGTCAGTTGACTCCTTATCGTATTATGATTCTTATAGGTGTTGTGGTACTGGTTCTTATTTTGGTATTGGCCTTGATTTTGATTCTGGCCTTGGTTTTGGTTCGCACATCTTTGCTGACTAGTGCCTTGATTTTGATTGGTATACAGTTGTTGGTTTTGATTCTGTTTAAAATTTTGCGGTTCAAAGTTCCCGTTACCAGAGTTTTGTCCTTGGTTGACAACGACGTTAACTTGCTTAGTTCCTAAGGCTTTCTTATTATTTTTCGATTTCGATTCGTTGGAAGAGCCTACTTTTGATGTGACTATGGATAACGCGAGATCTCCGCCTTTAATATGTCGCGCTAGTCGAGATGCCCGAGAGTGGAGTGCATTGAAGTCGGGGCAATCACTTATGACGAGTGTGCTCTTTAACAGTTCCCTAGTATTATCGATAATAATATCAACCGAGTCCTTCTCTTTCATTGAAGTGTCGGACTTGGCAGCAAGTTTTCTCCATCTAGCGACGAAGTCGGTAAATTCTTCATCAGGTCCTTACTTGGCTGCCATTAGATTGCTGAGACTAACTGTCTCTTGGATCAAATGTTTATACTGGTTTAGGAATTGACCGACTAAAAAGCGAGAGTCCCGCAAACCAATCTAAAGTTTCTCCTTCTAATGAGCGTTGGAGATAGTGAATGAGAAGTCCTTGATAATTACGTATGGGTCAGCAATCATTACAAAAGAGGGCTAAGTGATGATTCGAATATCCGGTGTCATTATATTTGGTAAATTTTGGTGGCCTAAATTATATTGGTAAATTAAACTCGACGTCTCGGCAAAATTTGTCGAATCCGAATGAGTGACCGGGATGCTCTCTCTTGGCCATGTACTCATCGAGTATTTTAGGGAGATCTTCGATTTTAATGGTGTTATCTTTTGGAGCGACCCATGAGCAGACTTTATCTAAAGAGTCATCGTTGAAGAATGTGTGGACAGGTTGTCTCGAAGGTGTGGCGTGGGCCGACACCGTGCTCAGGGTAGGAGGTGGCCTCTCTTGTCGCTCTTGTTCTTTTAAAAATTGTCGTGACCTAACGATTTCGTATGCGGCGGCCAACCCTCGAAGTAATTCTTCAGAGTCATCATCTCCTCTTTATATTCTTTGGATACTGAGCTCTATGATTTGTTAGGCAATAAAGTTTTATCCGACGCCACCATCTCTCCCATCATGATTGTTCTCGATGTTTGGGGTAGAGAAGGGATTCTCTTGCTCGCTAGCCATATTAATTTCAGGTTGTCGTGGGCTAGAACCGTAAAGTGGTTCTTCTCCGTATATGGGGTTGTCATGATATCCCCACAATGATGGGTCTCCTAAACTCACTCTTCGTATACCAGACATCTCGTGTCTTTGACGAAGACTCATATATATAAATATATATAAGAGGAGAATCTAAACGGCACGATGGAAAGAAGAAAATAAGGAAACAGGATAGAAACTAACTATCTAGAAAATGAGCTTGTAAAAGTGTCCCATCGCGATCGCCAGTTTGTTGATGCGTGTTTTTTCTGGGTTCCTCTCGGTTCCCATTGAATCAGTGGCTTCCAATTCTGTCCTAATGGACTTCTAGCGATGAGACATTTGGAATATTAAAAATAAAGGGGGTTTCTAGGAAGGTTCCTAGTTTGTTGTGATCGCCAGCTGTAGATATTTATCGACGCTATAACACGTCAATGATCACGCTAAAGAGCGGGTATGAGTTACTTCTATACTGAATCATCTGCCTGCGAACGTCAACAGCAGTCTTTTCCTTACTTTAGACAGTTCGGTTTCCTTTTTATTTCCCGTTATAGTTATAATTTTGGTCAGTTTAGACTTCCTTGATTCTGTTATGAATTTAGTTGTATAAGTTTATTCTAATCCTATTAAGAGTTCAGTTAATATTAATTTCCTAATTTCATTAGAAGTCTAATTAATATTAGTTTCCTAGTTTATTAGAAGTCTAATTAATATTAGTGTTCTAATACTACTAAAAGTCCGATTAATTTCAGTCTCCTAATTGTACTAGGAGTGCACGTGTAATGGTTCTAGTGAAACTTTGATTAAATCGAGCATGCTGATTATACTAAAATTCTAAATAATGCAAGTATACTAGTTGTATTGGAATTCTAATTAAGTCAAGTATACTAATTGTATCGAAATTCTAAATAAACAATTATGACAGTCCTACTAGAATTCTAATTGAAGTAGAAGACTAATTTTATTGAAACTCTAATTTAAAGCAAATGAATTAATTTTTTTAATTAAAATCTAATTAAAACAAATAAAACTGATTTTATTAAAATTCTAATTAAAGGAATGGATTAACTATACTAAAAACCTAATTAAAGCAATGAAATTAATCATACCAAATTCTAGTTAAAGCAAGGAATTAATCAATTAAATTATGATTTAAAGAGACTAATCAATCATACTAAAATCTAATGCACTTGATTAATTAAATATGCTGAAATAAAATAAACCTACAAATTAATTATACTAAAAGGATAAAACAAAAGTAATTAATTAATTCTAAATTTTTTTAAAAAGGGGGGCTTGGGTCCGCTATGTTGAGGAAGATTGGTCTCGTTCCCGAGTACCCTTCGTAAGCTCCCTTGGATAAATCGGATGGCTGAGATTAAAATTAAATTAATTTTAGACTATGAAATAATATTTTTAGGCTTTTAAGAGATGATTTCGGAATAATAATTATGAATTAAATTATGAACTAGAATTATAGAAACTAATACTAATTTTAGAATTTCCAGAGATATGAAAATAAGAAATTAAAGTCAGAATTTAAATTTCTAGGAATGAATTCGGGTCCGAAATCAGAAAAGCAGACCGTATGATTAAAGACTGGTTCTAGAATCCAAGGATTAGAACCAAAAATTAATGATAGGACTGAAGATTAAGATTTTAGAATAGAATTAAAGTCTATGATCGGTGTATTGGACCGTTAGATTAAAGACTGGTTCTAGAAACAGAGAACTATGACCAAATATAGAGAATTACAGTCTGAAAAGGGTGCTATGGTCTAAGCCAGAAAATAAAATTGATAGACTTCCAAAATCTAGATATTACAAGCTATGGTCAGAAACTAAAAAGTAAATCCGTACTTAAGGGTCGGGGCTGCAGAGAGAAATCTCAAAAATTCGGCACTTGAATTCTGAAATTATGATTAGGTTGTTCAATGTGTTCGTTCTCGGAGTTCTCTGGTTTCGGAATCCCAAAAAAAATTCATTCGCTCTCGAAAAATTGCCAGCCCCGGGCGAATTAGGGAAAAAAATCTTTTATAAGTTTTTCTTCAATTACACGCCATTTTTCAGGCATTTAATCGAATCACGCGCTAGTTTTCCAGCGCTTAATCGCTTTGAGTCGGTCACCGACTCAGTGAGCGACCGACTGACTTGCTCAGCGAGTATCCTAGTCCTAATAGCATTAGGGCTAATTACGCGTTGGTGGTGAGCCGCTTAATCCAATTAAGCGTTTCTTCTGAAGCGTTTAATCGATGAAACTTAGGGGTCAAGGACAGTGAGGCTAGGTCGGGCGTAGGCCAATTGCGTGCTCGTGGTGAGGCACTCAATCCGATCGCGCGTCTGGTTTCAAGCGCCTAATCGAGTCTCGAATAGGTCTGAGAAAGGAAGTTTGGTCTGAGTGGGGGACTGATTGTGCGTTTGTGATCTGACGTGCAATCGAATTACGCGCGGGATTGAAGTGCTTAATTTGGGGTTGTCCGGGTCTGATCTCTAGTCTAAAATGTAAAACTATTGTTTCAGTCTGAATTTCGGCTATATAGTATTGTTTTAATATATAGTCTCCCTATGTTAGGATCTGAGCCACAAAACTATTGTCTCAGCCTGTGTTCAGTCATGTACTATTGTTTCAGTGCATGATTCTCATATCAAGGTTTAAAATGTCAAAGGTTGACCAAACAACATGTATATTCCGAGAAGGCAACATGAGGGTGTCTACAATGATGTCAATATCACACAGTCAGATATTGATTCTACAGTGCAAGTATTCCCAAATGTTAATAAAAAGCACTAGCTCATCGTATATGCCTATGATCACCATCATTTTTTGTATGTACCATATAGAATAAAGATCTATTATGTAAAAGATTAAGACAGATAATTATTCCTAATTTCCTATCATCTAATTAAGCCAATCTAACCCTTGTCAAAGGGGCGAAACAATAGAGATGTCGATCTTATGAGCTCAACGAAAAGACCCAATATTTAAAGAGAAAATAATAATAATATATATATATATTTCAAATAAATGAAATATTGTTTTTAAATACTAAAAAGATTGTTTTACTGGACGCTTGATCTTGGTCAAGATGAGGAAGAAACAATGAGAAAAAATAGTCAGAGATTATTTAAAATAACTAAAAAACAACTGTTTGACCTGACATCGTTGCTTAGTGAAGGTGGTGTAATGAAAATCATTCAAAAAATGTATATAAAATCTCAAAAAACCTTAAAAGAAATTATTACTGGCACTTCATCTTTACTCGAATGAAGTTTAACTACTGATGATGAATTGTGTGTGATTATGTAATGAAACAAAAAATAGGGCAATTTGTAAAGAGAAAAGTTTATGAAATATGGCAAATAGGCTTTGCTAACTTGCTCGAAGCTCTGCTAACTAAAATTACCTCTTTCAAATTTGCATTAAGGGTATATTATTTGCAACAATCGATTCTTTCATTTCAACTATGAGTTGACCCTGTAGAGTTGTTGACTGCTTAAAATTAGATGATAAACATCGATTTTCTTTCCAATCTCCCACCTAATAGATCTTTAGATCACATTTCACTAATCAGATGGTAAGATGTTGGACAAGGCACAAGTCCCAAAAACGTGAACATGATAAGGGTGTGTTATCAAAGGTTTGTCAAGTCTCTTTTTGAGTTGTGCGCGATGTGAAATCACCAACTGGCCATCTGATAGTAGGCGCATGATCTAAAGATTTAGATCAACATGTGCAAATCCATTGTTACCAAGATAGAATTTAGGGATAATGGTTTCGGTAGCTTTAACCCACCGAATCTTTCAAGGCACCTATGCTAAAAACCATTGATTGCTTTACATAAGACGATGGAGATCGATTTTCACTCCAATCTTCCACACATGGGATCTTATGATCACGGCTCCCCTATCAAACGGTTTGCTATTGTTTCCACATTAAATTGATCTAAAAAAAATGGCCCTAAAATCATGTGGCACACATCAAGTCAAATGTGACTTTAGGGCCACGTTTTTGGGATTTGTGCCATGTGGAATCAAAAAATTATCGTATGATAGGTGTGTCGTGATCTCAAGATCCCTTGTGTGGAAGATTGGAGCTAAAAACGATCTTCATTGTCTTATGTAAAGCAATCAATGGTTTTTAGCGTAGGTGCCTAGGAAGATTCGGTGGATGTGTTTAAAGCTATCCTAATGGTTCGTGACCACTTAAACATAAAATGGTGTTTAAATGATCTTGTACTATTAAAGTTAAAGTTAGACTGTTAATCTTACACCATTAAAATGTATTTATCATTTTGCAACATGCTGCACATCTGCAATCAGGGCCATCAACGGGTTGGGCCGGGTTTTTCACCCGGCCCGTTTTTTTTTAAGACATAATTTGGGCTCGAACCTGGCCTGATAGCTAATTGGGCCGGCTCAGCCCGATTTTGAAATATTGTAGCCTGAACCCGGCTCGGTTAGCTATCCGGGCCGGGCCAGGCCGGGTTTCTAATATTTTTTAAAAGTTTTTTAAGAGTTTTTTTTTTATATAAGGACCTCATTTTACTAGGTCGGGCCTTACACTTTGTAGCCCAAACCCGAACACGTTTCTTATCCGAGCTTAGCCCGGCCCGACCCATTTATTAAATGACTAAAAGTATTGGAGGCCCATCCGGGCAAGGCTCGAGCTGAAACCCGGCCCGTTGACAACCCTATCTGCAATCAATATAAATTGTTCAAGTGACAATCTATCATTGGAACATGACTCAACCCAAATAAATATGCCTATAAGTGGATGTGAACCACCTGATTAAAGATCTTTAATATCAGCCATTAAAATTGAAAACAATGGTTGATATTAAAGTTCACAGATCAGATGATTTAAAACTCCCTAAAACTCTATTTTTGAGCTTGTTGTACTAAAATCTTTGATCTATCACTTTAACGATATGGATCGCCAACATCTTTAACAATTGATAGTATATGATCATTTAAATACCATTTTGGTGCTTAAATACCGATTATGGAAGTCGGTACCTAGAATTTATAATTGCAAATAACAATACCCAAGATAGAATTTATGACTCAATCGATTGCATTTATTACCAATAGTATGAATCACTGCATTTATTAGGGATAAAGTATTTTTTTTTGTTTGCTTCTCTATTATTAATTGAAAAATAAATAAAAAGAAAAATTTGCTAAAATGAATCAAAATTTTTGCTAACTTGCACCTATGTATTTTGTCTTCATATACTAAACAGTAATATGCAAGATGAAGAAAGGAATCTAACCATGCCATTTATAGATTTTACTTTCACTTTCTCCTTTTATTCCAAACAAATGTATAGAGAGATGATTCTATTACTTGAGTCATGAGATAAAATTTTATGATTCGAGTAATCATTTGCTTCACCTCATGTGAGGTCGACTTTCTAAGTCATTTGAAACAACATACTTAAGATAAAAGTTGTCATCACTGTCATGAAAATGAAGGCTACAACGTTTTGCATGATTATATGATTCTACTGATTAACTTTGATGTTACGAAGCTTCATTTAAATTAGAGATTTTTAATATCACACGATTTTCCAACATGTCTTTTCAGTGAGAGCGATATAATTAGATTTCGTTGTCCTTTCAAAAAGGGCACTCACAGCCATTGGCTACAAAAATTCTGAAAAACTTAAATGGGTTTGTCATCACCATCATAAAGTTTAATAATAAGCTTATAAATAATTTTTTAGCGACACCAAACACCTCTTAAATAGACGACTCAAATATTTTAAAGGACACGACTTCTGTTAAAGTCTTAACTTTGAAAATGATCGATGGCATAAAAGATTTTCATGATAATCTCGTTGACCATGACACCCAATTAATTATTTAAAATATGGGCTCTATTTCAAGTCAGTAGTTGGATGGAGCCATATATTTTATGAGGCCCGACACTATGGGCTCCAACATAGAGAAATCTCTACACCTATTATCAATTGGATATCATGTGGCTTTCATCACTAGAATCCGGTGCTATGGCAATTTAGGTAAAGTCGATTAGATTCCGTGCAAAAAAAAAATTGTTTTTATTACTATTTTACTGTTAAAAATATGGTCAAAATTATAAAAAATCAATGCACTAAAATTTTGTGACAGTATCTTTGACCCATTAATTCGCTATTAATAGCGGCAGTTTCTGACTACCGTTGAAACACCTTACTTTTGTAGTGTTTTGGGATTTGGGTGCCACGTGGCAACCCAAATGGACCACGTCGTAGGGTTCGAATCTTATAACCACGTCCTAGGGAGCCATTTTCCTATATATTATATATATGTGACAAATGGGATAATGGGTTTGAACCCATATTATGGATGGTGGGTTAGAACCCTAGATTACATGTCACGTGATACAAGATTTCAAAACAACACCTATTTAGGGATAATGTGGCATGTGTCCTACAGTTTTTTTTTTTTTAAATCTTTTTTTATGGTCAAAATTGTGGTCAAAGTTTCGTTACCGCACGCACATATTCTAGTGCATTGAATTTTTCTCCCTCTGCACATTTTGGACAAAGAATACACAGCAGATCATGTCCTAATTTATCGTAATTGGACAAGTTGTCGTAGAACACAATCCCTCGAGTCGATGCCACATAGGCCCCAACTGATTCTAGCCTAGCGCCCTGCGTGGGTTTGAACCCGTAGTCCCAAGTCATCTCTCCCTCTCTCCACATATTATGGATGGTGGGTTAGAACCCTAGATCACATGCCACACAATATGTGATTTCAAAACGACACCCATTTTGGGATCATGTGTCATGTGGCATGTGTCCTATAAATTTAAAAAAAAAAAAACTTTTTTATGGTCAAAATTGTAGTCAAAGTTTGGTTATCGCCCACACATTCTAGTGCATTCAGTTTTTCTCCTTTTGACCACATTTTATATATATATATATATATATATATATATATATATATATATATATATAGGGAAATGATTATATGACTCGAGTCATGGAACAAAACCCCATGACTCGAGCTTTTATTCGTTGCATGTTATATCAAGTGACTTAAAATGTCAATCTGATGTGACATGCAGTCAATGATAAGTAGAGTCATGAGATTATGTCTCATGACTCGAGTGAAAGGATCATTAGCCATATATATATATATATACACACACACACACACTAGTGGGCTCTGCACGTGCGATGCACGTGTGGATCATTAATCTACATTCTAATCCCATGACTCGAGTGAAAGGATCATTAGCCATATATATATACACACACTAGTGGGGTCTGCACGTGCGGTGCACGTGTGGACCATTAATCTACATTCACTTTTATGTGATTGTTTTATATGCGTTCATTTGAATGGTGACTTTCCAAATGACCAATAAAGCAGAGTAATTAAGTTAGAGATCATTTACATTGAAGTGGACCATGTCCCACTGGCAGTACAGATGGGCTGTGTATGTAGTTCGTGTTGGGTTTTGGCTCGATTTACGGTTGTAACTAGAGTTACCTATTGAAACATGGTTTTGTCGATTGTTAATAAGATCTCATATTAATTTGCTTTTGTTTTAGAAAAGTCACTTCTTTTGAAAACTTGTATTATTCTCTAAAAATTAGAAAATAAAGAAAAAGAAGAGTCCTAATCTAAGTAGGAAACTAAGTAAGAGTAAAAAGTAAGTTATAATTAGTGAGTGAGAGAGAATAAAAAGGTGAGATCTTTTTAGACATGGTTGGTTTTTGAGAAATGAGATCTCTTGATGCGTGTGAGTTAGAGAGAGAGAATCTTGGTCTTTTGGGCACGGGTATTTGTTGTTCTCTTGTGTTGGATAAGATTGGAGAATACGATCTCCATTGTTCGTAACTTTTGTGCATCTTCTTCTTGATAGTGGAAACACCTTGTTTGACTACCTGTGGACGTAGACTTAGGCCGAATCACGTAAATTTTATTTTTCTTATTTGTGGTGTGACCTCTTTCTCTTTCTACCTTCTTATGATATTTGTTATTTAGTTATTGATTATCTGCTCCGCACATGAAGTCATTAACGAGATTAAACGTGCAAAGGCTTTCTAGAAATTTTTGCACAACAATTGGCATCATAGCTTAGGTTTCAATTTGGGCATCATTTTGCTATCGTTAGAAATTTTCGCTTGTTGTTGATAATTTTTACGATTTGAGTAAAGATGTCAGGAGTTGGTTCGTCCAATAAATCTGTACAAAAGACTACGGTATCAAATGCAAAATTTGATGGGCAAACAACTTTGAGATGTGCCAGTGTGAAGTGTTAGATGTGTTTATTCAACATTAATTACTTGGATATTGCTTTGGAAGATAAATTGGAGGGAATGACTGAAAAAGATTGATACAAGATTAATCGGTAGACTTGAAACACAATTTGGTTGTGTCTTGTGAAAGATCAAAAATATTTTGTAATGAAGGAGACAGAGGTAAAAGAACTTTGAAAAAAGTTGGAAGATAAGCATATGACGAAAAGCATTGAAAATCGGCTCTATTTGAAGAAGAAACTTTTCTGTTTCTAATATCAATCAGGTACTTTTATGTTTGGACATTTGAATGATTACAATAATATTCTCGTTGACTTGTAAAATTTAAATGTAGAAATTAATGATAAGGATAAGGCACTATTATTGTTGAATTCTCTTCCTGATTAATATGAGCATTTGATTACCACCTTGTTATGTGAGAAGGAAGATATTAGATATGATGATGTATCTAACACTTTAATAAATAATGAGTATCAAAAAAGAGATAAAGAGACACATAAGGTATAACGATCCTGATTTTTCTAAATTAATTTTGTAGTGTTAGATGTGTTTTGCAACTTATACAGTATTAGTGTTTCACATGAGAACCTAACCTAATTGAGAAAAAAATTATATATTTATTTCTGTCAATAATTGACACAAATGATATGATAGCCTACTGGTTAGAAGTTTGTGTTAAAGACAAGAGGTGAGTTTTTCCCTAAGGCCTTATTTGATAGCAATGAAACTCCAAAGAGGAAATGAAATCAATTTCTTAGTTGATTTCCTCTAGAAATGAATTTTCCACTATTTGATTAGTGTGTTTGATAAATGAATTTCATTAGAAATTGATTTCTCTTGTTTGATTAGTATCTTTAAAAATGAATTTTTAAATTTTAATCATTTATTCTTAAAGTCAAATATTAACCAATTATTTTTTTAATGATATTCTATTATGTTACAAATTAATATCATCGTAATCACTATTTATTACTAAGTTACATAAGTTAGAGTCTGAAAAGTCAAACTCAAATAAAAAGTCAAAATTTGATCAAACTTAAAATTTTGATAAAAAAAAATATGTAAAGCTAAATAACAAAGTTGTAAATTCTAGTATCTACTATAAGTTTATAAGTTGAAATTAAATTAAATTTCTAAAAAAGTCAAACTTTAACCAAAAGAAAATTTTGCAATGCACCAACAAGTTATAAAAGTTCAATTGTAAATTAATATAACAATATTCATATATATCTTTAGGTTACACTAGTCAAAATTTGATCAAATATTCACTTTTAATAAAAGTCAAGCTTTGACTAAACGTAAAACTTTGATTAATAAAATTTTTTAAGACTAAAGTACAAAGTTATATAGTAAATGCTAGTATGTTTTATATATTGAAACAGAATTAAAATTTTAAACTTGAAAGAAAATTCAATTTTTTTTAAAAGTCAAATTTTGACTAAATTTTTAAACTTTGACCAATAAAAAATTCGACAATCTATCGCCAACTTGCAAATTAACATAACAATATTCGTATCCATCGCTAGGTTACACTAGTAAAAACTTTGACTAACTATCAACTTTTTTAAAAAGTCAAACTTTGACCCAAAAAAAAAAAAGTAAAATAAAATTTGGTAATGCACTAGAAAGTAATAAATTAAAAAAATGATAATTTCATTGAGGATACAGAAGTTCAAAAAAATCAAATTGTATTAAAAAGTCAAAGTTTGATCAAATATCAAACTTTGGCTGATTAAAATTTATATTACCAAAATATAAATAACAATAGTAATAATCACTATCTACTGTCAAGATACACTTCTCAATTTTTGACTAAAGTCAATATTTGAATAAAAGTCAAATTTTAACTAAAAGTCAAACTTTGACCAATAAAAATGAGGCGATGTATTTTCAAATTATAAATAAAAATAGTGATAGATATTTTTAATTATAATATTTCACTAATAAAATTTTATAACATTTTATGGAAAATCAAACTTTGACCAAGAAAAAATTGTACTGATACGATATAAATTTATGTAGTAGTAGACTCTATCTATAAGTAGGTTTCAAGTTTGACTAAAAATAAAATTTGTGCAAAAGTCAAAGTTTAATCAAAAGTCAAAGTTTGACTAAAGGTCAAACTATTGACTAATACAATTGACAATCTAGTATCAAATTATATATCAATACGACAGTATCCTTTTTTCGTCATCAAATTATTAGAGTCTAAGTTTAATAAAAAATAAATTGTAATTAAAAGTCGAAGTTTGACCTTAAGTTAACCTTTGACTCTTAAAATTTTGATAATATGTTACTAACTTACAACTTATTATCATGTTTCAGTAGTCAAAGTTTCATCAAAAGTCAAAACTTTATATAGCTTATAAATCCAATTAAAGTTTAATTAGAATTTAAACTTTGACCAAAGTTAAATATTAGCTGAAAAGAGTATGATCTAGATAATGTAGTGGTCATAGTGATCGCCCTAGCTATGATGGTCATAGAAATTGAAGTTACTTTTTAATAGTCAATTTTTTTTTTTTTTTTTTTACTTTTAGGTTTTTTATTAAGTAACTTTAGATTTTCAATAATAAAATATTATTATTTTGTTAGTAGGAAACTCAATTTCAGCCACTTAAAGAGTTGAAATGATTTTCTCCTAAAATGATTTGGTGTATGGAAATTCAATTTCCATGCGAGACGACTTAATTTCATTTCCATCTCCTTAAATAGATATCAAACAATAATAATTGGAAACTAAGTTTCATTTCTACAAATGAAATTACATTTTCATGTTATCAAACAAGGCCTAAAGAGCACCGAGATTGTTCCGCCATCAAGATCATGGTGGAAGAAGGAGGGATTGCGAATATGCCATTGCAATTGAATGTCGATCTTCTCAAATCTAATCGCTGTTGATTTGCCATCACGCTTCAAGAGTTGAGTACTACCAATCTATCCCGTTCTTCTCAGATCCCGTCGCGTAAGATAAAATTCGATCGCATATTAACAAACTATAAAATGAACTTAAATTTACTTTCCATACTATATTACTTTAAATTTTAATAAATGATTAAATCAGATTGTGATTTAATTTTAATTATACTCCCATTATTATTTTGGTGTTAAAATATTAATTTTTCGAAATTGCTTAAGAAACATCTTTTAAATTATATGATCCATTGCACTCTTTTGAATAAAAACCTATGGGAATCCCCACTTTTTATGTACGACCACTTTTCTCTTATTAATTTAAATTTTTGCAAAATACAAGAAGAAAGACAGGCACCGACTAAAATTTGACTGCAGACACATGGATGACAAGACGTGGTGTCAAAATTCACATATGGGGCACTCATACCATATTCTCCTAATGATCCCTCTTTCCATCTTTTATAGACTAATATCAGAGTTTGATCCAAACGAAAAAGTCATAAACACAAATGTTGCATTCCTCTGTGTGCGTATTGATGCTGATCCAACGGTGGGATGTATAGGTACGACCATATTAGGCCACTATGATAGTTACAACTGGGTACATGTCCCATGGGTTCGTTGTACCCACCCCATTTGATATTATTAAAATACTTTTTTTTTTTTTTTTTTTTATATTCAAGATATTATTAAGGGAGCCATTACTTGCACATATTTTTTTTGGGTTTTTTGCAAATACCTCCTATATTATACTGAAATTGCATAAAAACCTCTGAGTTATGTCTATTTACATTATACCCCCTACTTTTATTTTTACTTTACAAATACTCCTGCCGTTAAGTGGCAGTTAACTAAGCGTCATTTCTTCAATTAAATGACATATTTGCCCTTACTTAATATTATATATATAATAGCTATTATATTTTTCTCAACTTTGATCGCATTTTAAACGGTGGATAAACATCGGATCCTGACCAAATTTTTTGGGTGGAACATGATTGATCTCCTCTAAATTGTCTTGTTACCTAATTTTTAATTTGGATATCCATGATACCCAGTTGGTTCGTAACGATGATAGGGTCGGGATGATACAAACAGGGGTAGCATTTTAATGCAACTCACGAGTCAAGCGAGCGTCATGGACATCCAAATTGAAAATCAGGTAACACGGCAACTTATAGGAGATCAATCATATTCCATCAAAAAAATTTGGATAAGATCTGATACTTTTCCATCATTTAAAATGCAGTCAAAGTTGGGAAAAATAAAATGATCATTTTGTATATAATGTTAAGTAAGGGCAAACAAGTCATTTAATTGAAAAAATGACGCCTAATTAACTCTCATTTAACGACAGGAGGTATTTATAAAAGAAACATAAAAATAAGGGGGCAAGTATAAATAGGCATAACTCAAGGGATTTTATACAATTTAAGTATAACATAAGGGATATTTGCAAAAAATCCTATTTTTTTAAAGTGATTGCATTGAATTTAAAGAAAAATTTGAAATTTTAAGAATATGTGATATATAAAAATGTAATATAAGCGGTCTAATTTGAAATTCATGATCAATAAATCCATAATACATAAAGTTGGAGCAAAATACAATACTTGTCATGTAATCTATTATAGTCAACTGTTGAATTATATAATAACTTTTAACTCTATTTAATCAAATGATAAAAGTTATATTTTTATTCTAATCTTTTGTGATTGATATCTTTGAATCATAACTTTTAAATCAAATGATTTAAATGGTGTTTTCACATAATAAAATACAAAACTTATAAATCTTGTTTTTAAATTCGGTGCAATCGGGTGTAATTATTTTAAAAACGGGTGTAATTATTTTAAAAACGGGTGCAACTGTGCAAATAACATATACCTATATTAAAGTATTTAAAGTGCTTTTATATATATATTATATTATATTATATTATATTATATTATATTATATTCAAGCAGGAGAGGGGATATTAGTTTATATTATAAGACGACTAGGTATTAGTATTGGCATTAGTATAATATTATTAAACCTACACAGGAATCAATGTTACTCAAGTACTCTTTATCGTTTTTATAGTAATATAATTTAATTTTTTATATTATTAAAAAATTGCAAACTCCCCTTTGCATGTGAAATGCAGTGCATGCAAGAGGTCGTCCCCTTTACTTCTCAACCGCACACGTCACCAATCTCCTCTACTCATTTATTTACTCATTTATTTTAGTTAGGATTAGGTATTGGGTGTTTTTATTATGTGTTATTAGGTGTTTTTATTATGTGTATGAAATAAAGAGAAGCCATAGCATAGATGAGATACTAGTCATATGATCAGAATACTTTTGTGTCATTTAGTGAAGGCTATTTCCATCTAAAGTTTATTTTGTTCATTCTAATAATCTAAAATATTGCTCATACTCTCTTTAATTTTGTAGTAGATACACTAACACTATTGTTGATGCTCGGTCCATGATCTAATCTCAACTCTTATTATTTTATGGCATTAGACACGATGACAGTATGAGTTCTGAAATTACTACAAAAAACAAGATTATTAGAAGCAACCAAAAACTGCCGCTAATAGTCTTATTTTTTGTAGTATCTCCTATCTTATATTTAATATAGTATTATATAACACTCTCATATAAGCCACAATACTCTAGTATTATCTCATTTTACTCATATAAATTGTTCTTAATATACAAGTATGATATCATTTCTGTTCCGAATTCGTTGGTCTTATATTATAAAATATTTCTATTGAACGATCAGTCCTCGTTCGAACAAACGACTGCACTTCCTTTTTCTTATTTCACTTTACTCACGATCAAACTTTAATATATTATTCGATCGATGGTTGTAATACACTTAACGTTTAAAAATAATAATAATTTTCTATTTGAATATCTAATAATAATATTATATATATATATATATATATATATATATATCACTTTTGTTGCTTTAATGCGACCACTTCGATAACACGAAGTGTTGAAATTCGAAACCTCGTGAAAATCGGGTTCTGACCTTCACGTTATCGAAACCACATTTTAACTATCATATTTTATATTGTACTGAGATGAGGTATAGATAAATTATATGTATAAACTTAACAAAATCTTGTGTACATCTTTTTGTAAGTGTACTAGTTATGTACTTTTATGTTGAGCATGTTATACAAGTTAAGAACATGTTGGGTCATATGTGTGCGAGTTTATGAGATCATGCCTAAGCTTAGGCGTGATGATTCACTGAGATGATATTAAAGCGTGGAATGCATTGTATTCACATGCCCTATAACTCATGGTGGTATAAGACATCATGACGAGTAGGATGAGTATAAATTCAGTGTAACCTCGTATACGGTGGCATATACGGTGACCCGATCACCCCAAGTTCTAATATGATAGGATAAGATATGAGTCAGTATAATAAGATATGAGTCAGTATGATAAGGTGTGTTACGAGTATGATAATAAGACACTTTTGTGTAGGCCAGCAAAAGATTAAGAACTTAAGTCTCTGTATGTGTTGTTCTTTGCATAACTACCGTAAGGGCAACGTCTTTCAGTCAAGATGGGTCTCTGGGAGACATTATAAGTTATGAGTCGCAAACCGCCCCTGTGACTGGATGGAGTGTATGATATGAGTATGATATGAAGGGTGTTATGATATGGTGGTATGATACTATAGTTATTCTCACATGATAGCTCGAACAACGACTCTGGCATTGGTCGTTTAAGATTTTATAAGTATGTCAATTACGATCATTCGATGTACAGACATATATGCGAGAATAATAAAAAAGATACGCTATGATATGATGTGAGATATGGTAAGGTATATTAGGATATGAGTGTCTAAATCATGGTCCTGCATTCATGATTATGATATGAGTTTACGATATGTACTTGATTTATCATTCTCTTCTGATTGCTGAGATATTATTATTATCACTCACATGATGCACCCATAATGAACCTGAGTAGAATCGGGTGGATTAGTGGTGTATCCACTGAGTTTATGTGACTGAGTAAACTCATCCCACGAAAATTTAAATGTTACAGGTAACTATCTTGACGGAGTGGACGTGGGTTCCTCTGACCCTATTGGTGCTGAGTACGTGGACTCGGTAGACGTTGATTTTCAGGAGCCATGGGAAAGCGACGTAGTTGGTTATCAGGAGGAGTACGGTGTTGACTTTGATTCGGGTGTTAGATATTGACTTTCTTAGACTTGGTATTGAGTTGGTCTTATTTTATTATTGTTGATACTATGATTTTCATTTAGCGGATTTATCACTGACTCGACTTATTTTTATTTGAGGATTTATGGTATTTTATCATATTTATCCCACATTTATAATTTTTTTATATTCTATTTTTATATGTTAACTTTCTTGGATTTCGTGGAATTGGATATACGCGGGAACTCTGATTATGTGTATGTCCGCTTAGCGTATCTGGGATACGTGCGGGTCATAACTCGAAATTCTAGGCCCTCGGGATGGGATAGAATTTCGGATCGTGACATAAGGACACATTGTGTTATGATTTGAATTTTATGTCTTTGATACACCTAAAATATGTGTATGTGCTTAGTATCGTATTCATCGCATGCCTTGACTTTTCAAAACGTTTTATCTAAAAATACATGTTTTGGGTTTTCAAACTCTTATATTTATTTTTTTCATTAATGGACACAAGTTGTGTAATAGCTTACTGGTTAAAAGCTTTAAGTTCTAGACAAGATGTCTAGGGGTCAAACATTGTTATGTATGTTCTAAACTTCTATTTTAGACTTTAAGGTAAAAACTTATACACTCTTCCTTGGTATGTTAGCTTAACATCGAATAATTTCAAAAATGTTATAAATAAGTGTCTTACGAACCCTATTAGAGAAGAAATTCTAGATCTATCTTCCTAGAACCCTTCTTTTGGAAGTGCGGCGAGATGTTGGTGTATATTCTCAAGCGACCTTCACCTCCTTGTAGAATCATCATTATTATTGGGATCTTAATCTAATCGTAGTGGTACGATCGATCTAGGTATGGAGAAATCATCCTTTTTATTGAATTTAAAATATTAGTTTTTAAATAGGTTTATGCAAATTAGTGTATTTATTTCATGAATAATGAATGGATGATTAAATGGATACATGCTATGATTAGTGATCCTTGATATTGATAATTTTAATTAAGAAGAAGACGATTGAAATCTCACCATGTGATTTGATGCATTTTGATATATGCTCACAGAATTATATCAATCGATTGACGATTGGATGTCAATCGATTAAGGATGAATATTAAAGTAGGTACTGATAAATGAGTTTATTTAAAAAAAAATGCACAGAATTATGTCAATCTATTGACGATTGGATGTCAATCGATTGGGGATTAAATGATATTGCTTTGAAAGAAAATGCACAGAATTATGTCAATCGATTGATTCAGAGTCAATTGATTGAGCCTGACAGACATTGATAAAAGATATTACATTAGAAAAATACGTAGAATTATGTCAATCGATTGATTCAGAGGAGTCAATCGATTGAGCCTGACAGACACTGATAAAAGATATTACATTAAAAAAATACGCAGAATTATGTCAATTGATTGATTCAGAGGAGTCAATCGATTGAGCCTGACAGACACTGATAAAAGATATTACAATAGAAAGATACGCAGAATTATGTCAATCGATTGATTCAGAGGAGTCAATCGATTGAGCCTGACAGACATTGATAAAAGATATTATTTTAGAAAAATACAGGGATTTGATTCAATCGATTGAGCCTGGAACAGAAGCAGATAAACGATGTTCATTTGGAAATGCATGGATGTGAGTCAATCGATTGATTCTGAGAAGTCAATCGATTGAGCCTTATGTATTATGATATGCACAGAATTATGTCAATCGATTGAGGCTGAACTTGAAATCAATGGATGGTGTTTTATATTCAAGTTCTTCTCACTAAATGTTAAGGTTTGTGCACCATGATCGTATGATATGCACTGTAATATTTATGCACTATGATTGTGCACACTTTGATATTTATGCACCATGATTAAATGCACTTAGATGCATATATATTATGATATCACTCTTATGCACTTTACATATTTCATGATGATCTATATAATGCACAACTAAGATAAGTAAAATATGATGAAATATCAAGCCATGATCAACGAGCATTAGACCCAATATCTTGTACCCGATGGAGGCTAAGAAGGTATTAGGCCCAACATTTGGTGTTTGATGGAGTCTAACTAAACACGATTAAAGAGCATTAGACCCAACATCTTGTACATGATGGAGTCTAAGAAGGTATTAGACCCAATATCTTGTGTAAGATGGAGTCTAACTAAACAAGAGTATGATGAGCATGATTAAGCCAACGTCTTGAGCGGGACGGAGTTTGACATGTAATAAATGATATGATTCATTAGACCCAACGTCTTGAGTATGACGGAGTCTAACTATACAAGTGATAAGCATGATTAAGACCCAATGTCTTGAGCGGGACGGAATCTAATGTGCATTAAATGACAAGAAAGATGAAATTAAAAGAAATGATATATTCATATAATATTGATATATTTGTTTATGTTCAGTTCCTTTAAGGTTATTGAGATTATACATGTCACATTCACACACACATGAAATATACAGAAATATTTATATGACTATGACTGATATTTTATGCTTCACTGGATTGCATGTCTGATCCATATAAGTGCAAACTTACACCCCTTGTTGATGTGGGTGACCAGATGAGACAGGTGTCGCCGATGATAATATATGGGTCTATGGCGATGAGACAGCACGTGATGATCAGGAAACTGGACTAAATAGCGATGATGGCTTCGTGGCCTAAATAACTATTTTTCCTTTCTAGTTATTATTAGTGGTTTTAAATAAAAGAGACATTGATCAGTTAGTATTTTATCAAAACTGTTTAAACTTTAATCATGTTGGACTTGTTATTGGAATAAGAACATTATTATGAGTTTTATTTTGATTAATTAATGTTTTAAAGAAATTTTATCTTTCGCTATTTAAGGTATTTTTTTTTATAGCCTTATTATGTTTCTATGGTTCACGATACGAAGGTACGGCCTAAGATTTTATAATCAAGAGGTTGTGAGATCTCGGGCCGCTACAGTTGGTATCAGAGCCTAAGGTTGATTCTTACGTCGGGAATATGTGTAACTGGAGTTTAACGTGAGATTGATCGGCTGTAGATGACGAACAAATATACTGATGCGTTGACCGAGGCAATTGTGAATGCCATCAATGCAACAAGAACTCCGAATTCCCAACCTACTCCTGCTCCTAGGTCGGAATTGGACGAATTCAGGAAGAACCGACCACGATACTTCAATGGGACGGGAGATAGCGCGGAGGCTATGAAATGGGTGCAACAGATGGAAAAGATCTTCGATCTGATGGAGTATAATGAAATAACTAAAGTGAGATTGGCAACTTACAAACTTGAGGGGGATGTTGATAACTGGTGAAGACAATTGAAAGAAGCGACTCATGTCGAAGAGCCTGGTTATGTATGGGACTGGGACGAATTCGTAAAAGTGTTTTATGATAAGTACTACCCCCAGAGTGTCCAAGAAGCGAAGATTGAGGAACTCCTGAACCTCTAACTGGGAGAGATGACTGTTGACGCTTATGCTAAGCTTTTTACGGAACTGAGCCAGTTTGCACCGACCCTGATTTCTGACGAGAACTTTCGACTTAGGAGGTTTGAGAAGGGTTTGAGGCCCCAGATCAGGACCTTGGTGGTTGGACACAGATGCAACTCATACAAGGACCTGCTTAATAGGTGCTACACCATCGAGAGAGAATTGAAGGCACCTTTGCCGACTGGTAATGTGGGTCAGATCTCAGCTAGAAACTTTCAATATGGCCGCCGAGATCGTGTGTTTTCTAAATCCAACATAAGATTGAAGAGTAGGGGCACTCCTTACTCAAGACCAGCCTTCTCGCAGTAGAGCAAGACTAATTCTACAATGGCATCGACTGCAAAGACTACTCCGACCTGTACCACTTGTGGCAAGAATCATTACGGCACCTACCTTAGGGGAACAGGTGCTTGTTTCAACTGTGGACAGCTTGGGCATATAGCAGTTGAGTGCAAGATGCCTAAGAAGCCATCTGGATCAAGGGCTATACCTCCTACGACGATTACTGCTAATGCTCACGTGTATACCCTATCTGATGCTGACGCTAGAGCTTCAGACGATATCATCCAGGGTATGTTTGTTTATTTAGAATTTATGATTAAATTCTTTCATGCCTGTTTACATAATAATGTCATAAATATTAATTTATGTAAAATGAATAACTTTTCAAAAATATTTTCAAAAATGAATTAAATGAATTTGTTAAGAACTAATGAAGATCTGGTAGACATTAAACTTTAAAGTGGAATGATACCCTTACGTTGAATAATTTAAGTCATGGCATGTCTTAGGTGCCTAGGTTCGATGTTGATCGATGGTCTTTTTGCTCATGTGCTTTTAGATTCGGGTGCTTCCCATTCATTCGTCTCCTTGAACTTCGCTAAGCGCCTTGATAAGGATTCATCTCCAATGAGCATTCTTTTGACCATAGCAACTCGTTTGAGAAAAAGTGTGCTTGCTGACAGAGTCTATCCTCGATGTTCTGTCCAGATTGGAACCCATGCATTGGTTGTCGATCTAATTAAATTAGACTTCGAAGTTTTCGATGTGATCCTAGAGATAGATTGGCTCGCTGAATCTCATACGACCCTTGATTGTTTTGCCAAGACCGTGATTTTTACCCTTTTGGATAGACCGATATGTAAATTCATGGGCGCATGGAAGGGTGCCATTCCGAAACTCTTTGCTTTATTTGAAGCCGAGGAAAAGCGGGAAGATATATCATCGATTCCTATTGTAAATGAATTTGCTAGAATTTTTCCTGATGAGGTGACGGGTTTGCCGCCGAGTAGAGAAGTTGAATTTCAGATTGAGCTCGTACTTGGCACTGCACCGATAGCCAAGACTCCTTACAAGATGGCGCCTGTAAAACTATCAGAATTGAAGAAACAGTTACAAGAACTATAAGATAAGGGCTTTATTAGAAGAAGCCAGTCACCATGGGGTGCTCCTGTTTTATTTGTAAAGAAGAAAGACGGTTCTCAGAGGTTGTGCATTGATTACCGGTAGTTGAATCAGGCGGCGATTAAGAACAAGTATCCATTGCCACGGATCGATGTTCTATTTGATCAACGGCAAGGCGCACGATATTTCTCTAAGGTCGATCTGAGATCTGGATATCACCAGTTGAGGGTGAGAGAGTCCGATATAGCTAAAACGGCATTCAATACAAGGTATGGGCAGTTTGAATTTTTAGTAATACCTTTCGGATTGACTAATGCTCCTGCAATCTTTATGGACTTGATGAACCGTATTTTCAAGTCCTACTTGGATCAGTTTGTGGTGGTTTTCGTTGATGACATCCTGATCTACTCAAAGTCCGAAGAAGAGCACATCGAACACTTAAAGATCGTCTTTCAAACCCTATTGAACCACTAATTGTATGCTAAGACGAGTAAATGCGAATTCTGGATGGGTGAAGTGGCATTTCTGGGCCACAGAATTTCTGAGGCAGGGATTACTGTTGATCTTGCAAAAATTGAAGCCATAGTAAATTGGGCGAGTCCCAAAAGCGTTACTGAAGTACGAAGTTTCCTTGGCTTAGCTGGTTACTATAGAAGGTTCGTGGAAGATTTTTCAAAGATCTCAAGACCTCTTACTGGGCTGACCAAGAAGAATGTAAAATTCATTTGGACCAATGAGTGCGAGAAGAGCTTTCTCGAGTTGAAGAAAAGATTGACTACCGCTCCCATTCTAGTGATACCTTCTGGTAGTGGTGGCTTTACCGTTAATACCGATGCATCGTATAAAGGACTAGGTGGTGTCCTGATATAGAATAAGAGAGTTGTAGCTTACGGATCTAGGCAACTAAAGGAACATGAAAAGAATTACCCTACGCACGATCTGGAACTGGCCGCTATCATATTTGCGCTGAAGATCTGGAGACATTATCTATATAGAGAGAAATTCATCATCTCCACGGATCATCAAAGTCTTAAATACCTTTTCACGCAGAAAGACTTGAATATGAGGCAGAGAAGATGGTTGGAATTCCTAATCGATTATGATTGCGAGATCAAGTATCATCCGGGAAAGGCTAATATTGTTGCTGATGCCCTCAACAGATTTATTCCAGAACGGGTGATTCGACTAAGAGCATTGCTTTCGCACATTGTTATCACCTCTTCATTACTTGATAGAATCAGGGGACTACAGCTTGAAGATCCTACCCTTTTAAAATTGAAGGACAGTGGGAAGTCTGAGATTACTGTCAGAGTTGATGGGATGATGTTGTTCCAGGGACGCTACTATGTACTTGAAATATAGAATTGAAACGGGAGATCTTAGACGAAGCTCATAAGTCTAAATTCTCTATTCACCCTGGGAACAATAAGATGTATAAAGGATTGAAGAAAAATTATTGGTGGAATGATATGAAGAGAGAGATCGCTGACTACGTGGCAAGATGTCTCACTTGCCAGCAAGTTAAAGCTGAACACCAGAAACCACCTGGGTTACTTCACCCACTATCGATTCTGGGTTGGAAATGGGAGAGTATTGGTATGGATTTCATCACCGGATTGTCGAGAACCCTGAAGAGGAATGACGCTATTTGGGTTGTGGTCGATAGATTGACTAAATTGGCTTATTTTATTTCATATCGCATGACCTATTCAGCTTCTCAGTTGGTGGATATTTACATTCATGAGATTGTCAGATTACATGGAGTGCTGATATTGTATCTGATAGAGACCCACGTTTCACGTCAAGATTTTGGCAGAAATTTCAAGATGGGATGGGGTCTAAGTTAAAATTTAGCTCTGCTTTTCATCCTCAAACAGATGGACAGACCGAAAGACTGAATCAAGTGTTAGAGGACATGCTTCATGCTTGTGTACTGAACTTTGGAGGCAATTGGGACGAGCATCTACCTCTTACGGAGTTCGCGTATAATAATAGTTACCAGTCCACTATACAGATGGCCCCATATGAAGCCTTATATGGGAGAAGTTGCAGAACTCCGTTGTGTTGGGATGAGGTTGGTGTGAGAAGTTTGCTAGGACTTCAAATTGTTGAAGACACGTCTAAACAAGTTCAGTTGATCCGAGAACGAATGCGGGCCGCGCAGAGCAGACAGAAGAGTTATGCTTATTTGAAGCGTAGGAATTGGGATCTGATTAAAGAGGATAAAGTTTTCGTGAAAATCTCTCCTATGAAAGGAGTGATGAGATTCAGGCTGAAAGGAAAACTTAGTCCAAAATTTGTGGAACCATTTGAAGTCTTGAAGAGAATCGGAGAAACGACATATCGAGTCAAGCTACCACTAAAGTTTGCTAATGTGCACAACGTTTTTTACATATCCATGCTAAAGAAATGCGTGGCAGACCCTACTCATGTTATCGACTGGGAACCCTTGGAGGTTTATAAGGATATGTCCGTTGTGGAGGTGCCTATTCAGATTGCTGATCGGAAAGAGCAGACCTTGAGGAATAAAGTTATACCGTTGGTCCTTGTGATTTGGCAGCACCACTTTCGCGAGGAAGCCACTTGGGAGCGCGAGGATGTTATCAGGAGGGACTACCCCCATCTCTTCTAGTGAGGTATAACTCAATTTCGAGGATAAAATTTTTATAAGTAGGGAAGAATGTTATGATCTGAATTTTATGTCTTTGATACACCTAAAATATGTGTATGTGCTTAGTATCGTATTCACCGCATACCTTGACTTTTTAAAATGTTTTATCTAAAAATACATGTTTTGGATTTTCAAGCTCTTATATTTATTTTCGTCATTAATGGACACAAGTTGTGTAATATCCTACTGGTTAAAAGCTTTAAGTTTTAGATAAGAGGTCTAGGGATCAAACCTTATTATGTGTGTTCTAAACTTCTATTTTGGACTTTGAGCTAAAAATTTATACACTCTTCCTTAGTATGTTAGCTTAACATCGAATAATTCCTAAAATATTATAAATAAGTTTCTTACAGAGAATCCTAAATTATAATCTCATTCGGAGTTCTTCTTAAGAATAAAGCCGTCAGAAATCCTAGAGACCTTAGAGAAGAAATTCTAGATCTATCTTCCTAGAACCCTTCTTTTGGAAGTGCGGCGAGACGTTGGCGTATATTCTCAAGCGGCCTTTACCTCCTAGAATCATCATCATTATTGGGATCTTAATCTAATCGTGGTGGTACGATCGATCTAGGTATGGAGAAATCATGCTTTTCATTGAACTTAAAATATTAGTTTTTAAATAAGTTTATGCAAATTAGTGTATTTATTTCATGAATAATGAATGGATGATTAAATAGATGTATGCTATGATTAGTGATCCTTAATATTGATAATTTTAATTGAGAAGAAGACGGTTGAAATCTCACCATGTGATTTGATGTATTTTGATATATGCTCACAGAATTATGTCAATCGATTGACGATTGGATGTCAATCGATTGAGGATAAATATTAAAGTAGGTACTGATAAATGAGTTTATTTAAAAAAAAATGCATAGAATTATGTCAATCGATTGACGATTGGATGTCAATCGATTGAGAATTAAATGATATTGCTTTGAAAGAAAATGCACAGAATTATGTCAATCGATTGATTCAGAGGAGTCAATCGATTGAGCCTGACAGACACTGATAAAAGATATTACATTAAAAAAATACGCAGAATTATGTCAATTGATTGATTCAGAGGAGTCAATCGATTGAGCCTGACAGACACTGATAAAAGATATTACATTAGAAAATTATGCAGAATTATGTCAATCGATTGATTCAAAGGAGTCAATCGATTGAGCCTGACAGACATTGATAAAAGATATTATTTTAAAAAATACAGGGATTTGATTCAATCGATTGAGCCTGGAACAGTGGCAAATAAACGATGCTCATTTGGAAATGCATGGATGTGAGTCAATCGATTGATTCTGGGAAATCAATCGATTGAGCCTTATGTATTATGATATGCACAGAATTATATCAATCGATTGAGCCTGAACTTGGAATCAATGGATGGTATTTTATATTCAAGTTCTTCTTACTAAATGTTAAGGTTTGTGTACCATGATCGTATGATATGCACTATAATATTTATGTACCATGATTATGCACACTTTGATATTTATACACCATGATTAAATACATTAGATGCATATGTATTATGATATCACTCTTATGCACTTTACATGTTTCATGATGATCTATATAATGCACAACTAAGACAAGTAAAACATGATGAAATGTCAAGCCATGATCAACGAGCATTAGACCCAACATCTTGTACCCGATGGAGTCTAAGAAGGTATTAAGCCCAATATTTGGTGCTTGATGGAGTCTAACTAAATACGATTAAGGAGCATTAGACCCAACATTTTGTATATGATGGAGTCTAAGAAGGTATTAGACCCAATATCTTGTGTAAGATGGAGTCTAACTAAACAAGAGTATGATGAACATGATTAAGCCCAACGTTTTGAGCGGGACGGAGTTTGACATGTAATAAATGATATGATTCATTAGACCCAACATCTTGAGTATGACGGAGTCTAACTATACAAGTGATAAGCATGATTAAGACCCAACGTCTTGAGCGAGACGGAGTCTAACGTGTATTAAATGACAAGAAAGATGAAATTAAAAGAAATGATACATTCATGTAATATTGATATATTTGTTTATGTTCAGTTCCTTTAAGCTTATTAAGATTATACATGTCACATTCACACACACATGAAATATACCGAAATATTTATATGGATATGACTGATATTTTATGCTTCACTGGATTGTATGTCTGGTCTATACAAGTATAAACTTACACCCCTTGTTGATGTGGGTGATCAGATGAGACAGGTGTCGCCGATGATAATATATGGGTCTATGGCGATGAGACGACACGTGATGCTCAGGAAACTGGACTAAATGGCGATGATGGCTTCGTGGCATAATTAGCTATTTTTCCTTTATAGTTATTATTAGTGATTTTAAATAAAAGAGATATTGATCAGTTAATATTTTATCAAAACTGTTTAAGCTTTAATCATGTTGGACTTGTTATTGGAATAAGAACATTATTATGAGTTTTATTTTAATTAATTAATATTTTAAAGAAATTTTATCTTCCGCTGTTTATGGTATTTTTTTTTATAGCCTTATTATGTTTCTATGGTTCACGATACGAAGGTACGGCCTAAGATTTTACAATCAAGAATTTGTGAGATCTCGAGCCGCTACACATTGAGTGAAGCTTTGATAGCAAGGGACAAATCGGAAGGGAGAAGGTCTAACAAAAGAGATAAGTCTCTTTAAAAAATAAGTGATATTGCGAGTGGTAGAAGAGTTGCAAATGATGACTGTGCCTATTGTCATGGTACAGGGCATTGGAGGGACTATCTAAGTTTAGCGAAAAAGGACGAGAAAGCTTACGATGCGAACATTGCAGATGAGAGTGCTGGTTCAGAATATGTGTTGACTAGTTTGTCATTTATTTGCCATTCAAATGAGTGAGTTTTAGATTCGGGGTGTACCTATCATATGTGTCCCAATCGGGATTGGTTTTCAAATTTTACGGAGTTGGATGGTAGAGTAGTTCTTATGGGAAATAATAACACATGTAAGATAAGAGGTGTGAGAAACATTCATTTGAAGCTATATGATGGAACGGTTCAGGTATTGATGGAAGTTCGGTATGTATCGGACTTGAGAAAAAATCACATCACTTTGTGTGTATTGGAATCTAAGGGTTCAAAATTACTTTGTCAGGTGGAGCTCTCAAGGTGGTAATGGCCATTGGTTGTGATGAATGACACAAGATGCAAGAATTTGTATCTTTTACAAGGAAGCATTGTGCTAGGTGGAGCAGTCACCATTGTTGATATGAAGATTAGTACTGCAAATAACTCTACAGACTTGTTGGCTAGAGAGGTCACTACGGTCAAGTTCCAACATAGCTTAGACTTGACCCATATGAGGCGTATTTGAGCACTTTCGGGTGCATTGTCAGTTTTGCACTTCAAGTGTATTGGTAGTTTGACACTTTCGGGGCGCATTGGTGTCGGTGGGCACATTTGAAAGAAGTCTTGAAGTTGAAGTTGAAATTAAAGATGCTTGATTGTATTTTCTTTGTTTGAATGATATAAAATCTCGCCAAGGGGGAGATTGTTGGGTTTTTGCTCGATTTACAGTTGTAACTAGAGTTACCTATTGGACTTGGTTTGGTCGATTGCTAATAAGATTCCATATTAGTTTGATTTTGTTTAAGGAAAGTCACTTATTTTGGAAACTTGCATTGTTCTCTAAAAATTAGAAAACAAAGAGAAAGAAGAGTCCTAGTCTAAATAGGAAACTGGGTAAGCATAAAAGGTGTGTTATAATTGGTAAGTGAGAGAGAATAAAAAGGTGAGAGATCTTTTTAGACGTGGTTGGTTTTTTAGAAATGGGATCTCTTTGTGCGTGTGAGTTAGAGAGAGAGAGAACTTGGGGTTTTGTTTTGCATGTGAGTCTTGGTTTTTTAGGCAAGGGTATTTGTGGTTCTCTTGTGTTGAGTAAGATTGGAGAATACGATCTCCATTGTTCGTAGTCTTTATGCATTTTCTTCTTGATAGTGGAAATACCTTGTTTGACTGCTCGTGGACGTGGGCTTAGGCCAAACCACGTAAATCTTATTTTTCTTGTTTGTGGTGTGATCTCCTTCTCTTTCTACCTTCTTGTAATATTTGGTTATTGATTATATCCTCCACACGTGAAAGTCATTAACGAGATTAGATGTCCAAAGTCTTTCTAAGAATTTCTGCACAATAGATCGTACATTTAGTCCTTAATTTTAGGATTCGATTTGGAACAACCATCTATCAATATATGTGTTCCCAAAGAATTGGTCCAAAGTGTTGCACGAAAGCTCACAAACTAACCAATGATCTCACGATAAACAATCAAATAGAATGCAAAAATAGAAGAAAACTAATCACAAACACACAAGCGACAATATTTATGTGATTCGGCAATATGCCTAGGTCCACCGACAACGATGATCCACTATATTGATGATCACACAAGAATACAAGAATACAAGAACACTCAAGCCTCACCAAATCTCTCCTCAAAAGCCTAGATAGGTTTTCCAAAACTTTACATCTCAACTCTAATCTATAATTTGACCAAGAGTTTTCCCTTTATATAGAAGACACAAATCTTACTACTAATCTAAGAGAAACTAGCTTTATATAGAGTCTAAATGTAATTGGGTATTCACAAGTTATAGTCAAACTATAATTCAACCTCTAAGTTAGAGCCAACCTCTAAATTAGAGTCAAACTACAATTCAACCTCCAAGTTAGAGTCAAACAATAATTCTCTACCTGACTCTAAACTTGACCATGAACTCTTTCTTCCGATCATCACTATACTTGTATCACCGCTATCACCAGCACCCTGAGGGTACTCAAACCTTCATGTGCAACTTGTACAGTTGTTTCTTGATGTGACAATCCAAATTTCTTTACCCAAAATCCGTGCCGTTAGATCATACACACAATCTGAATTACAGAGTCATTATTAGTATCGAGGTGCTTTATTCCTTTTGTACAGAGGCTCCACTCCTCATTGCACATGATTTCATAATCAAACATATCAATTACATATACACAGATCATAATTCAAAAAATTAGAATCACACGTATACATATCAAAATTGTGGAATTCAACAAGTCGAATGCATAAATATGTCATGTTACAAAGTGAATGATCATGTGCGGAAAACCAAAACTTGACCTTTCAAAGAGTTTTAATATACGCCTATAGTATGTTGCTGAAAGCATATAATTTCATTTGATAATTACATCGAAAATCGTGAATTGAGAGAGCATATAATCGGGCATTGAAAATCTTCCCTACCTTAAAGTTAGAAACTTGCAAATAAAATTACACGAATTAAAGCAAAATTCCCCTCATGGTTCCTCGTATTTACCTTAGAGAATATATCGTACATATCTTAAGTGTTAACGAATTGTACTTGGCATAAAAATAATGTCTCATTTGGCGTTAAAGGGCAAAAACCCAAGTTCATAAAACAGGGTATCTAACTGCGGTGAGCTACAGTGTCGCCACGGTGAGGTATACAGATTCCACTGCCTCACCGCGACGAGTTTTCACAGAGCCGTTGTGGCCTGTAAATCTATGTAGCACTCGCCACGGCGAGCTTAATGAACTCACCCCTCTTTTGCTTCTTTCTTCTAATTCCGAAAATCTACTTTTTCTAGTATCACTCACATTCAAAATATGTAATCTAACCTAATTCCATGTTACAACGTTAATTCATGACTTTCTACCTTAATCTCATGTGCATGCGACGTTTGACAACATCGGAATCGGAGGAATTCGGCTACAATGCCCCTCACACATCCGATCTTCGAAATCTCATTACATGCAGCCCAGATTCTTGACAATTGATCCCCAATTTATGAAATCGAGGTTTACGTGACAGAGTTAAGACATTCACCTTTGTGGATTCTTTGTATGCGAAGTCTCCGGTCTTCGTTGACAAAGTTATCGTCGTTTACGCCCTCTACTACACGTTCTCTTGATCGTAGGATTTCGGCAATTGCACAGCGTGACAGTGCTGACACAGTGACAATTTTGCTTCATCGAAGGATTATCGCTGAGGTTTCTTCGATAAAGATCACGGTCACCTCGAATGGCTTGCGGTTCTAAATTTGGAATAAGTTTGGAGTTTTTCAGAATGGAACTAATGAGAGAGGAGGAAGTCTCTGAATCTTCGATTGTGAATTCCATGTAGTTTATGCGTGAGAATTGTATCTTTTAGTTAGGGTGTTGATCTGGTGTGCAATTGATACAACTGATTCGGTGTATGGGCCTAATTAACATATAACCCAAAAATATAGTAATGTCTAATGTAAGATCTCACACAAAATAAGCAAAAACTTAAGGTCTCACTGAACTTAACATGCTTCAATCTCATGACCTCATGTATAATAGTTAAACCCTTTACCAGCAGTGCTCTCAAGGTGTATGTGTACTAATTACCCAATTTAATATTTCAATCCTATTCCAAAGATACCCAGTTCTCATTAACGACTTGGTTTATCCTGATTATCGGCGTAAATTGTTTCCGGCCTTGAGTAATAGTACATACTCGAAGAAATCGGGTTCGAAATCTCTAGGGTGTTACACTTGAGATATAAACGACTCGTCAGAGATTTTGTCATGTAGAAAGACTCTCCAATTTGGCCCCCAGCGAGACCGTCGAGTTCTCCCTCATCATATTATGCGTAATCTCCTTCGCTAGACATAGTCGATTCGTATTACATGCTTGAAGTTCAAATTTTTCGCAATCACCATTAGACATATCCACCGGCTTACCCGAAAGCCTTTTTAATGTCTTGTTGAGCCCGTGTTGAAGCAAGATATCCTGAACTTGTACTTAACACAAGCCAAAATTAATCTTCCTGTCGAATTTTGCAACCTCGAACCTCGCATTCAAAACTTTTGCGGACTTCGATGTCATCTCCGATCATAGAACATAAACCTAATTGCTTTGATACCAATTTGCTGCGCAGAAGCTCACAAACTAACTAACGATCTCACGATGAACAATTAAATAAGATCACAAAAACAAAAAAAAATCAACCACAAACACACAATAGACAATATTTACGTGGTTCCACAATATGCCTACCGGTAACAGTAATCCACTATATTAATGATCACACAAGAATGCAAGAACACTCAAGCCTCACCAAAGCTCTCCTCAAAACCTTAGATAAGCTTTCCAAAGCTTTACGTCTCAACTCTAATCTATAATTGGACCAAGAGCTTTCCCTTTATATAAAAGACATAAATCCTACTTCTAATATAAGAGAAACTAGCTTTATATAGAGTTTGAATGTAACTAGGCATTCATAAGTTAGAATCAAATTACAATTTAACCTCTAAGTTAGAGCCAACCTTCAAGTTAGAGTCAAACTAGAATTTAACCTCCAAGTTGGAGTCAAACAACACAAAGAAATCTCTATTTTCTAAGTGAAAGTACAAAAATCTTTGATTTCTTAGATCATTGAAATGAATAGCCACGATATTCACAAAGTTGTCGAAAGCAGTCAAATTTTTAACATTTATTTTCAAAATACATTGATTACCATATATAAGTTTTATAATTATAAAACACTTTGCTAACAAACTATTGGGTTGCGAGGTTTAATAAAAGATTTATAGAAAAAAGAATATGCACATAAGGTGTGATTTGCAAATCAATTAATTGCAGTAGATAAGTAATATACAAAATCAAATATTATTTATTCTACGAACAATGCCAAAAAAAGCAAAAGAACATTTGGTAGCTTTAATTCACGTATACGAAAATTGAGATGTTTAAATGAAATTGGCTCAACAATTTTATATAAGTAAATAACAACCATAGGAATTGCAAATATACGAAAATTCACCTTAAAGTGGTAGCAAAAATATTTTAATGTAATAAAAGAATAAAATAAACAAAATATGTGAATCTTTATAAACACCAAAATGATGGGAATCCTCGTATCGAATATTTTACTACTGATGACCAAATCTATCAAAAATAGTTCTTTTAAAGGGAGCAGTTTTTTGTGACAAACCAAGTTAATTCAATTTACCTAATAAATGATTATACATAGTATTTAGCTTTTAGTTTTTTATAACAAACCCAAGTTAATTAACTTTGCCTATTTATATTTCGATATGATAGCAAACAATGTTTTAATTCAACCAAAAAATGCACAAAAAAGGTTTAACTTTAGCATCCAATAAGAAGAAGGATATTAGAGAAAACACTATATTTTTTTTATTTTAACACAAGTAATACAAAATCATTTTGTATAACTCTATACTTATATATGTATATATACTTATATATAGGCAGTATCTTATAATTTTAATTTTTTTGTATTTGTATAAGGTAACATATCTGTTAAATGTAGTATTTTGAGGGATTCGATGCAAATATCTATTTTCAAAACAATTACCACATAAATCTCTCAAATCTGTTATGGTGAAATATTATTTTTTAAAATTTTCTTTCTTTTATGGTGAAATATTATTTTTTACTATTAAGGGAAACAGAAAATCCTTGACAAAGTAAGAAATACCTAATAAAAATAAAAAATGCTATAATTTTTTTCTTATAAAAAACTTCAAAGAAAAATTAGAAATGTAAAAATCCAAAATATATGAGTGTACTACTCTCTTTCTTTATAAAACACTCATTTATGAAAATAATAAAATATTGTAATTTTTTCTAATTTTTTCTTATAAAGAGTTAAAAATATTAGTCAATTGCAATTTTTTTCTTATAAAAAAATTATTTACAAAAAATAAGAAAATACTGTAATTTTTTCCTTTTAAAAAAGATAAAATTATAAATAAAAAAAAAATATATTTGTTCATTACAATTTTTTCCTTATAAAAAACTTACGAAAAATTTCAAAAAAACCCTTGAACTTTTATCCCCGATATCACTAACACAAATAAATTATTGATTTGTCAAATTAGCACCTGAAGAAATCATAAGTTCATCAACTAGACCCTAGCCGTCAACTCCAGTTAATATGTGGACGAAAAATGCTAACAGCAGGGGTCTAGTTGATGAACTTATGATTTCTTCGAGTGCTAATTTGACGGCAATGGTCTAATTGATGAACTTATGATTTCTTTGTGAGCTAATTTGACAAATCAATAGTTTAAGTGTGTTAGTGATATCGCGGTAAAAGTTTAGAAATTTTTTTGAAAATTTCCCAAAAACTTATTCACAAATGTAACATGACCAAAATATATTCGAAAAAAATACTTCCCTATAAAAAATAAAAAAATCTTAAAATATATTTTAAACTTTTTAATGATGAAAAATCTATTAAAAAAATAAATAGGAAGGAAAAATTATCATTAAAGACATAAAAATATATAACTTTTTCTTCAAATAAATGAAAATATCTAAAAACCTAAAACCATAAATCTGTTGTAGTAGTTTCCGAATAAAAACTCATTCACATATCTAACATGATAACATAATATTCTAAAAATATACTTCCCTATAAAAATGAAGAATTTAAAAATCTTGATGTAGGAAAATCTATGAAGAAACTTTTTAAAACATCACAGCTTTAATGAAACTCAAAAAGAAAAATTCTAAACCCTTGACGTAGGTTGGAAAAAGTGCTAAGAAATATAAAATAATAACTTTTTTCTTATAGTTTTTTAAAAAAAAACCTAAAATATTAGTATATTACAAATTTTTCGTACAAAACACCTCCCAAAAAATATTAAATCTAAAAAAATCCAAAAAATAATAGTACTCTAATGTAAAACATAAAAAGAGAAATACCTTAAAAATAACTCCTATGAGATTCTCTCGCTCAACTCTTAATGGAATAAATGAATATGCTACACCATTCTATCCTTTTATTCATTGATTTACTGTAAGAAAAATAATGATTAAAAAATAAATACATTTCCCGATATATGAACCTTGCTTCGTGGCAACGATCGGCGGCCATCTCGTGTTCGATTCATTGGAGAGATGTCGTCGTTGCTTTGCATTTGTTAGTGAAAATGATGTGAAGAAGATAATTTTTTTTACGTGGTAGTATATTAAATAATAGGGAGCTAAAACTTACACACGAAATTTGTACAGTGGCAGATGCAAACTATGTTATGAGTAGCTATATTTTTGCCGACAAATTTTCTAAAAGTGCCTAAGTCTCATACCCCTTGAAAATTGTTGATTGCTTTAGATGAGATGATGGAGATTGTGCTTCACTTCGATATTCCTCACAATGGATTTTGATATCATGGGGCATCTATTAGTCGGACATCTATTAGTCGGTCAATCGTTGATTCCATGTGTCACATATCCCTAAAAAGTGGATCTTCAATTATATGGCAAACATCATGCTCAAATGTGATTTTAGGATAATTTTTTAGGGATCTGTGACGCATGAAATCAAACACTAACCATCTGATAGATACGCCAGGATATCAAAATCCATTGTGAGGAATATCGAGGTGAAACACTATCTCCATCGTCTAATCCAAAGCAATCAATGATTTTCAAGGGGTCTGAGACGTAGGCGCTTTTAGAGAACGCGTGGGCGCAAATAGAGCTACCCTTATGCTATTTTTGGGATCTATGTCACATGGAACGCCATCTAAGCCGTTTAATTTGAAGACGATGGTGCAAAAATCTTTGAGGACAAAGATTGGGCACGAAACACGAACTCTATCATATCATTCAATACGATCAATGGCTATTATCTGCTTTAACGGTTGACTCTGATAGAGATGATGATTCATGCCAATTTTTTGCCTTCAACATTTTTATGTCATGATCTTCAAATCAAACGGTTTAGATGTTGTTCAACATGACACAAATCCCAACCATGTGCCACGGTAAAAATCTAGTGTGCAAGTTTTAGCTCCCTAAATAGTATAAAGATGGCTTTTTTTAGCTACTGTTACTACCACACCATGCATTTTATGTTACAATAACCTCACTTAAACAAGGGAAAAGTTCGTTGACTGCTTCAAATAAGATGATAGAGATTGTTTTTTATGCCAATCTTCCACATAACGGATTTTGAGATCTAAGCCTACTATCATATGATCATATGTTGATTCCACGTGGCACACGTCTTAAAATGTGACCCTGATCATAGGATACCATCAAACGTGGTTCACGTTCTAATTTTCGAATGTGTGCCATATGGAATCAACATTTGACCATCTAATAGTATACCTATGATCTCAAGATCTATTGTGAGGAAGATTGAGATATAAAAAAAATGATCTTGATCCTCCAGTATGAAGTAGTCAACATATTTTTTCTTTCTTTTAAGTTGGGTGGCTGTAATATTAAGTGGTGTGGTAGTAATATGATGAGTAGTGAAATATGATGATATTTCACCCCTAAATACCTATATTTAGCCGTCCGATGAAGGCTATCTGATGAGATTTGCTAGATTTGAAGTGTTTCAGGTAAATACAGTCCAAGTTTCTAAAACAGCCCAAGAATCCCGAAAATAATGTCAAAACACTGCTATTTTGGGTCATTGAGAACTTAGTGCGACTTGCAGCTCAATTTGGACCTTCAAGACGTCAGATTCAGGAAATTGCTAAAACATAAAAGTTGTAGAGCTCGTCGTCAGCTTTCCAACGCCTCAAGAATCACCTCAATCCGAGTTCGGTACAGAAAGTTATGAGCAAAATACCGAGGCAGATTCACGCAAGCTAGGCGAATTCACGAAAATTACTCTTAGATGTCGATCGAGAGAGGTATTAGGTTAGGCTATTATAAAAGGAAGCCACGAGTTCTTAGGGATTATTATTTTTGCAATTAGAATATTATTCATTCTTTCTTTTAGTTTTAGGGCTCTTCACTTTGGGGAATATTTTCTTCATCTTTTCAAGTCTTCTTCTCTCCTTCTTCTGGTTTATTCAGGTAGATTGTACTAGGATTTGCATTATTTTCTCTCCGAGAAATTCATAGATTGTATTTAGGAAAAACAATTGCAAATATCTTTTGGAAGAAATAAAGAGGAATGACTTTGAAAAAGGAGATCAAACACCAAAGATGGCTATTTAAATCGATGATCGGGAAGATCGATCCCAGATAAGTACCCATGTTTATGATTAATACCACTATTATTGTTATCATGGAATCGCTTTTGCTCAAAGTTTGTGTGATTGAAAATATTTTAAATGCTTTGTTATGACCGTTGATTGCGTATCAATCGGCCAGTAATCGCTAGATCCGGACCCGCAGTCGATCTAGGTCAGAGAGCGATTATGTCGATTGTCGTGATCTAAATATCATGAGATACGCTTATGCTTTTTACATGACTCATACCGCAAATGTTAGTCGAAATCATTGTTTTTAGATAGGGTATCTTGGGATTGATGATCATATTTTATTTCAAGTCATTTTCTAGATGAATGATGGTGTGAATGATGATTTAATGAAACCGTGGGTTTTAATGATAGAAAAGTGCAGAATAATCTGATCTCATTTTAATATTGTTCGTAGATTTATCAAGAATTAATTGTTTAGATTAATTTATTTTTCGCATTTAGGAAAAGTGTGTTAAGTTTTGGTAAAATTGAATCGCCTTTGGTACTTCCTTAGGACGCTTTTAAAATCTCTAAAAGAATTAATTAAAATTCACGTTTCCTGTGGGTTCGACACTTTCGTTTCATACCAATAGATCTTGTGCACTTGCAAGGGTTACATTCTAAATCGACTAAGTTTTTAGCTCGGGAAATTCGGTGAAATTTTGATTAATCTTGATAGGATTTTTCTGTTTGAGTGTTTAAAAAATAAAAATAAAAAAATAATAATTATTAAAATTTATTTCCTTATTTTTCTCTCTTTGATAAGATTTTGTGGAGTCTTTTAGGAAGTTTAGATTTTTGTGATACCTTCCTTAGGAAATTTAGGAAGTAGAGATTTTTAGGACTTCTTATTTTAGATTTGGTAGGACTCTTTTCCTTATTTTCCTCTTTTAGATATTTTAGGATTTTCTAAATTTAGTCATTAACTTTTGGGACTTTTGTTTTAGGATTTTTAGGAATCTTTCATTCTTCTCCTTATTTTTCTCTTTTAGGAAAGATTTTATAAGATTTTCAATTTTAATTTTTAATTTTCGAATTTAATCAAAAAAAAAAAAAAAACTAAAATTAAAAAAAAAATTTAAAAATTTAATTCGAATTTAAAAAAAAAAAAAAAAAAAAAGAAAATTTAATTAATTTAAATTGAATTTTAATTTTAATTTGAATTTAAAAAAAAAAAAAAAATTTAATTAATTAATTAATTAATTTTAATTTTAATTTTTATTTTAATTTGAATAAAAAAAAATTAATTTAAAATTGAATTTTAATTAAAAAAAAAAAAAAAAAAAAAAGAAGAAATCTTTCCTCACGATATTGGCTATCGCTATCATCTTTGTTTAAATCGTTTGAGCGAATTTTGTGGGTTTGTTGTGGATTCTTCAACCTGTTTGTGAGTGTTGGTGTATGAGCTTTACTCGTTCTCATCACCCACATCTCGCTACCGCTTAATCTTGAGATCGAAAGAGCTTGTAGAGAGAATCAAGAGTCCAGAGGAATCAATATCAACAAAACCGAGACCATGGCGGCGCATCAAAGGCAAGAGAGAGATGAGAATAACAACAATGGGAATGTCAATAATGGAAATAATAGGAACAATAATTTTGATGAGGGCCCTAGAACACCGGAGTATTATAACGATCCGGTTTTTACGAGGATCGTGAATGTATTATGCATGCTCCCATTCCAGGAACCACTATGAATTCAAATCAAGAATGATTCAAATGCTACCAATTTTCCATGGGTTAGCAAATGAAAATCCGCTCACTTAAATGAATTCAAGGTATGCAAATGTTAGTCCACAATGTCACCGATGAGATAGCGAAAGCTCACTCTTTCCGTTCTCTTTAAGAGATAAGGCAAAAACATGGTTCTATTCCTTAGAACCACAATCTATTCGAGTTGGCGAGTACATCGCCGCTTCCTTAAAAATATTTTCCATGACTAAGGCCATTGAATTGCGTCGGAAGATCCATTCTTTTCCCAACAACCTCTAAACATTCCATGAATGTTGGGAGAACGCTTTAAGGAATTGATCAAGTTGCCCAAATCATCAAGTTCCAAGGTGGCAACAAGTCCAAAGTTTTACAATGGATCGATTCTCAAGAGAGACGCATGGTTGATGCATCTTGTGGTGGATCTTGTGCCACGAAAGAAGTCGATTTAATTGTGGGCATTGTTTGAAAAGTTATATCAAACTTCGATACAAAGTGAGACACTGGGGCGAACCAACTTGAACCTGGCACCTAAATCTCATGTGTTGACAAATGACGGATTGTACGATGTCAACCATAATGCCTCAGATCTCTCAACAAAGCTTGACATGTTCTCCAAACAGATGACCATGTTGTTAGTCGCTACCAAGCAAGCTAAAGCTCCTCACCCCACAAGGTGTTCAATTTGTGACCACCCAGTCATATGGCTAATGAGTGCCCTACTACCTTGTCATTCTTCCCCGATGAACCTAATCTCAAGAGCGTAAATGTGACTCATTCTTATCTGCGGCAGGGTAGAAACATGTACTCCAATACCTACAATGCGGAATGGAAAGATCACCCCAACTTAGGATGGGGTGGATCGAACCAAACTGGCCAGGTAAACCAGCAACATAGAGCCAACACAATGGGTGGACAACAACCTTTTCAACCAAATTTTCAACACAATTTTCGTCCCACAACAGAATTTCCAAAGAATTCTAATTTCCAATTCCAATTTCCACTTCAATGTATCGTTCAGATTATCATCCAAATTCGACTCAAAAATCAATTTCAATCGTAATCTTAATCAATCTCATGCCAAGATTGAAGATTCGATCGAAGAAAAGCTTATGAAGCATGCAATCTTTTCGCAGATGATAATGGACCAAGTCACCAATTGGCCAATCAACTGAGTCAATGAGAGGAAGGTAGGCTCCCCAACCCATCAATAATCCTCGAGGCCAAGCACCATCAAGCGGGACCATCGAATAGTCAACAGGTTGAAAGTCAAGCATTACGGTCTTGAGAAGTGGACAGAGGTTCATAATCAAGTGGAAATGCCTCAGAAGGCGATGAAGAAAGAGAAGCAATAGAGGAAAAGAATCGAGAGAAAAGAAAGGAGAAAGGAAAAGGAAAAGAAAGAAAGAGACAAAGAGCCGAGATAAGAAAAGTGCAAGAGCAAGGAAGAGAGAAAGGAAAAGAAAAAGTAATAGAGGAAGAGTTTCCTTCAACCGTCCAACAAGGACGTGAAAAGAATCGAAATGGAATCGCACCTTATGTCCCAAAGGCACCATTCCTCAATGCCTAACTCCTCCATCTAGAATGGGAAAGGGACAAAATGGAAGAAATTTTGAAACATTCAAGCAAGTAAAGATAAATCTTCCATTACTTGAAACAATCAAACAAGTCCCCTGAGTCGCCAAGTTTTTCAAAGATTTGTGCACTTCGGAAGAGAAAGGCACGTACTCACGTTTCAAAGAAAGTGTTCCTAACAAATCAAGTCAGTTCGATATTGCGATTGGAAACCCCACGTAAACCGAAGACCCCGAGTCCCAACTGCTCCATGTGGGCAACCAATTGGAAAGGCGTTATTGGATTTGGGAGCAAGTGTTAATCGATCCCATACTCAATGTACGAGAAACTTCGGATTGGGTGAATTGAAACCCACGACGGTCACACTCCAACCGCGATAGATCAGAAAAGAAGACCGAGGTGTTATCGAGGATGTTTGGTTGGAATAGACAAGTTTGTCTTTCCAAAGGACTTCGTTGTCTTAGACATGGAACCACCTGCGAAATCAATCAATCAAGTCCCAATTATTCTTGGACGTCCGTTTCTCGCCACTGCCAACGCTTGCATTAATTGTCGCACAGGAGTCATGGACGTTTCTTTTGGAAACATGAAAGTCAGGCTTAACATATTCCATGCGATGAACCATTTCCCTAATGAGGATGAGGTCGAATGTTTTTACATCGATCAGATGGACGAAGTGGTGGATGAAGCATTACCATCAATGCTCACCAAAGAGGAATTTGAAACTGCTTTGTTAGCCATCTATGAGGACAAAGGGCTTGAAAGGAAGCAGTCAGAAGAGAAAAAGTCAAATTCATCATGTCAAGATGATAACTTATGTGAAGTTGTGACTAAGGTAGAACCACTACCTCATCGAGGTAAAGGATGTCGACTCCATCAATTGAGCACCACCAACTGGAATTGAAACAATTGCCTAAGTCCCTCAAATATGCTTTTACGGGACCTCGAGAAACACTTCCAAAGGATAATTTCATCCACATTATCGGAAGAACAAGAGAATGATTTGTTGAAGGTGCCGAAGAGCACAAGGAGGCCATCGGATGGACCTTAGTCGATCTCAAGGGATTGACCCATCAAGATGTATGCATAAAATACATCCGGAGGATGAGAGTAAACCATCGAGGGAACCACAGGCGACTTAATCCGAACATGCAAGAAGTCGTTTTAAAGGAAATCATTAAACTCCTCGATCGGAATCATCTATCCGATCTCCGATAGTGAATGGGTTAGTCCAAGACAAATCGTTCAAAAAGTCCGGAATTACAGTGAAAGAAACTACGGAGGAGAATTGGTGCCCACTGTGAAACTACCGGATGGCGTGTGTGCATTGATTATCGAAAATTGAACACCCACCGTAAAAGATCATTTTCCTTCCGCTCATTGATCAAATTCTTGAGAAGTTAAGGGCAAGAGTTTTATTGCTTTCTTGATGGTTATTCGATACAATCAAGTGCCCGTTTTCCGGTGATCAAGAGAAGACAACATTCACGTGTCCATATGGTACGTTTGCATATCGAAGGATGCCATTCGCTTATGTAATGCTCCGCCACGCTTCAACGATGTATGTTGGCCATATTCTCGGACATGATCGACAAATTCATCAAGTCTTCATGGACGACTTCTCGGTTTTGGAAAACATTTAATTCTTGTTTGAATCATCTTTCACGTGTTGCAACGTTGTGTAGATTCCAAACTTGTTCTCACCGAAAAGAGCCATTTTATGGTTCAACAAGGAATTGTGTTGGGGCATATTGTTTCAACGAAGGAATTGAAGTTGATAAGGCGAAGGTCGACTTAATTGCAAATTTACCACCTCCTAAAAGTGTTCGACAAATTCGATCATTTTTGGGGCATGCTGGATTTTATAGAAGATTCATTAAGGATTTTAGCAAGGTGGCTAAACCATTGTGCACTTTGCTTGGCAAAGATGTTCCTTTTGATTTTGATGAGGATTGCATAAAGGCATTCCTAAAATTGCGTGAACTCTTATCAAATGCACCAATAATCCAACCACCGGATTATTCTTTACCATTCGAACTCATGTGATGCATCGATTATGCGATCGAGTCTTAGGGCAAAGGGTGAATAAATTACCTCCACGTAATTTATTATGCTAGCAAGACATTAATTGATGCCCAATCGAATTACACCACCACCGAGAAGGAATTATTAGCATGGTGTATGCTCGGACAAATTCGTTCTATTTGCTTGGATCGAAAATAGTGGTCTTTTCGACCACTCGCTTTGAAATATCTTTTAGCAAAGAAGGATGCGAAACTAAGGCTGATCCGTTGGATCCTCGCTTCTCCAGAATTCAACTTTGAGATTAAAGATAAAAAGGGGTTGAGAACGCTTGTCGATCATCCGCTCTAGAATTCTCATCAAGAATCATCTATACCGAGACCATCCGTGACACATTTCCGGATGAACATTTGATGGCAATTGATGTAGTGCAAAAGTTCCGTGGTTTGCTAACATCGTGAATTATCCGTCATCGGCGAATTCCCGAGTGGGGTAAGAATGATAAGAATCTCTTTTCTCCCAAATAAAATACTATTTCGGGATGAACCATATTTGTTTAAATTTCGCCGGATCATCATTAGGAGATGCGTGCGGAAGACGAGCAACTAAGCGTCCTAAATTTTTGCCATCTTTGGGGGCTGTGGAGGCCATTTCGAGACGAAGACCGCCAGAAATCCTTCAAAGCGGATTCTCTTGGCCCTCAATCTTCGTGGACGTGCTCAATCGCAAGGAATGCCAACGGCGTCAACAGCTTGGCAATATTTCACGACGAAATATGATGCCCCTTAATCGAATTCTGATTGTTGACATTTTCCATGCTTGCGGGACTGACTTTACGGGTCCCTTTCCACCATCCTTTGGGTATTCCTATCTTCCGGTGGTCATTGACTATGTCTCCAAATGGATTGAAGTCGTAGCAACCCGATCAAATCATCACAAGGTTGTGGTCAAATTTCTGAGAGAACATGTGTTTAACCGATTCGGGATCCCAAGAGCAATCAACAGTGATGGCGGTTCGCGTTTTTGCAATAGCCATTTTGCCACTTTAATGAAGAAGTACGACGTCACTCACAAAGTCGCATTACGCACCATCCATCAGACTAGTGGTCGTGGAAGTGTCTAACCGGAAATCGCGAATTCTAGAAAAGACTGCACGACCGGATAGAAGAGATTGGTCAAACCGCTATCCGATGCTTTGTGGGCCTATCGATCGCATTCAAGACACCGATCGGAATGTCTCCTTCGTAATTGTCTACGGAAGGCATGTCATCTTCTCGAATTGGAGCATAAGGCATTCGGCGATCAAACGATTTAATTTCGATATGCAAGCAGCAGGGTCGAATCGAAGGTTACAGTTGGGTGTATTAGAAGAGTTACGCTACGATGCGTATGAAAATTCAAAGATGTACAAGCAAAGGTACAAAAAGATGAACCCTCAACTAATTTCTCGGAACGAGTTTCATGTTGGCCAAAAGTTTGGTTATTCAATTCCGACTTAAGCTTCATCCCGGGAAATTGAAATCTAGATGGGAAGGCCGTTTCAGTTGTTTCCATTAGTGAGCACGGCAATTGAAATTCAAAGCCTTCAGACAATCGAGTTTTCAAAGTGAATGGGCAAAGACTCAAACCAATGTTTGAGCCGATGACCCAGTTTAAGATTGAGGCGATGCACCTTAGTGACCCAGATTCTTGATCAATGAAGAGGTGGAGCGGGCAACACTTAAACGCAGCGCTGGCTGGGAGGCAACCCAGTGTGTTTAATTTAGGAGTTGGACCCAGGTTTAGTTTAAGATTTAGGATTTATTTCTCTTTTATGTTTAGTTCTAGAATATTAGTTTTAGTTTAGTTTAGGTTATTTTAATTTCCAAATTAGTGTAGCCACATTACCTTCAATCTATTTTGGTCATGTTCTAATTTGATGCCCATATTCTCTTTTGATCTTTGTGTTGAGGTACTTTTCAACAGTTTGGGGGTACCTACTTATTTCAAACAATGAGGACATTGTCATTTTAGGTTTGGGGTATGTATGATTATCTATCTTTCATCACTTATTTTGATTTTCTTTGAAAAAAAAAAAAAAAAATTTTTGGAACCATCATACATGATTTACTTTTGCAATAGTTTTCAAACTTTAGTGATGATGCATGTGAATTTAATTTTGAGAATATTGATGTCATATTTTGAATACTTGTATCTAGGATGATGAAGCTTAATGTGATAATTTGTGGATGACTCAAATTCATGCTTAGAATTTTGCACTTATACCAAGCTAAGACTTAGAAATCGATGAACTATTTTGAACGTAATCTTAGGTTCTTAGTGGAGACTAAACCCGAGCTTTAGAGCTAATTTCCGTCATTGATGAGTGAATATATAAACTCGGAGTTTTCTTTGAATCTAATTATTTTGCATAATCTCATACATTTTATTTTGGCTTGTGACTTTGCATGATATCAAATTCATATTATTGTGTTAGAACGCATCGTATATCTACTCAAGACAAATAGGCAAGGTTACCATCTTTTAAGGAAATGATTGAAGGCCATCTTTGGCTCGTTTGTGCTTAAAATGCCCCACCTCATATAAATTTATCCTTCTAGTACCCTTTGAGCCTATAGAAAAATTTACCCTTATACATTCTTTGATAAGCCACGTTAACTTTAACCCTTCACAATTTCAAAATTTAGCTTTACCCTTCTTATTTCGAGAAATTAGGAGCGAGGGATGAAAATGAGCGAAAAGAGAGTAAGTGAGAGATAATGAGTTATGGTGTTTCTTGAGAGTATGGCAAATATAAAAAGAAAAAAGGAGAGAAAAGAAAAAAAAAGGAATGAAAATGAGGTGCTTCAAGAAAAGGAAATTCAAAAGAGAAGAAAGAATGAGAAAAGAAAAATATTGAAAAGAAAAAAAAAATGGTGAGAAATTAGAAAAGAAAAAAAGAAAGAAAAGAAGAGAAATAAAAAAAAAAAAAATCAGAAGTTAGTTCCTTTTCCAATTTCTCGAAATTTTGAATCACAATTCCTTTCTCTTCTTACCTTACCTGAGCCCCATTACAACCCTACAAAAGAGCTTCATGATCAGATCTTGCTTTGGTAACTGTCTTGTGGAGAGTCAATATATAATACTTATGACACGTGATATGACATGCTTAGGATATACAAGTATCTCTGTTCTTATGAGATTTATTTTTTCATTGATTGGCATCGTGTTTCATTTATCATGTGAGACCTTTTATTTGCTTTGTATTGATCTCTCACATGTGTAAAACTTACCAATCATCGTGATTTTATTTTGAGTATACCTAAAGTGAGGATTGAGTCAAGACAACGGATCCGATGATTTCCCGTTTGGACTAGTTAAAGATGGATGAATCTTGGTTTTGGTATGCACACGCACGCTTAAGCATGAATGGATGAGTTATCTAACGATTTGGAGCATTAGACTAATTTGAATGGATATTGGTATGATTAGTATAACATTGTTATTTAAAATTGAGAATTTGCATGTTGAATTGATTATTGATTTTGAGCTTTGAAGTTAAATATATGTTATAAAAATCAGATTTTGAAAACTCAATTTTACCGATGGTTTGAAATTTTTGGAAGTTTGTGGGTAACTTCACTGCAAACCCTCAGGAGACACAACTCCTCCACTAGGGATCACCTAGGGGTTTAAAGGCTTGTTGCACATGCTAAGTGCAATCGTGTTCCCTACGAAAGTGGCATTTAAATTTTAGGATGTTAGTTTGATTTGCTTTATATTTCTATCATTCTCTTTGCTCGAGGACTAGCAAAGTGTAGGTTTAGGGGTGTGATGAGTAGTGAAATATGATGATATTTCACCCCTAAATACCTATATTTAGCCGTCCGATGAAGGCTATCTGATGAGATTTGCTAGATTTGAAGTGTTTCAGGTAAATACAGTCCTAGTTTCTAAAACAGCCCAAGAATCCCGAAAATAATGTCAAAACACTGCTATTTTGGGTCATTGAGAACTTAGTGCGACTTGCAGCTCAATTTGGACCTTCAAGACGTCAGATTCAGGAAATTGCTAAAACATAAAAGTTGTAGAGCTCGTCGTCAGCTTTCCAACGCCTCAAGAATCACCTCAATCCGAGTTCGGTACAGAAAGTTATGAGCAAAATACCGAGGCAGTATCTGATGCAAAGCTAGGCGGGAATTCACGAAAATTACTCTTAGATGTCAATCGAGAGAGGTATTAGGGTTAGGCTATTATAAAAAGGGAAGCCACGAGTTTCTTAGGGGGATTATTATTTTTTGCAATTAGAATATTATTCATTCTTTCTTTTTAGTTTTTAGGGCTCTTCACTTTGGGGGAATATTTTCTTCATCTTTTCAAGTCTTCTTCTCTCCTTCTTCTAGGGTTTATTCAGGGTAGATTGTACCTAGGATTTGCATTATTTTCTCTGAAATTCATAGATTGTATTTAGGAAAACAATTGCAAATATCTTTTGGAAGAAATAAAAGAGGAATGACTTTGAAAGAAAAAAGGAGATCAAACACCAAAGATGGCGGCTAAATCGATTCGGGAAGATGATCGATCCCAGATAAGTACCCATGTTTATGATTAATACCACAGTCTATTATTGTTATCATGGAATCGTTTTGCTCAAAGTTTGTGTGATGGAAAATATTTTGAATGCTTGGTTAAGACCGTTGATTGGGCGTATCAACAGCCGTAATCGCTAGATCCGGACCTGCGGATCTAGTAGAGCGATTATGTCTTGATTGTCGTGATCTAAATATCATGAGATCGCTTATGCTTTTACATGACTCATACCGCAATGTTAGGGAGTCATTGTTTTTAGATAGGGTATGCGGATTGATGATCATATTTTATTTCAAGTCATTTTCTAGATGAATGATGGTGTGAATGATGATTTAATGAACCTATGGGTTTTAATGATAGAAAAGGGTAATTTAATGTCCTTGATCTCATTTTAATATTGTTCGTAGATTTATCAGTAATTAATTGTTTAGATTAATTTATTTTTCTGCATTTAGGAAAAGTGTGTTAAGTTTTTGGTAAAATTGAATCTGCCCTTTGGTACTTCCTTAGGGACGTTTTTAAAATCTCTAAAAGAATTAATTAAAAATTCACGTTTCCCTGTGGGTTCGACACCCCTGTTCTTGCCATACTGCAATAGATCTTGTGCACTTGCAAGGGTTACATTCTAAATCGATCATAATACCAGCCCTTTTTTTTGTTTGACCTTGGGCTGCACCTACATTTATTGAGAGGAGTTTTCCGGTGTGGCAAGCCTGCATAAAACTGTTGCTTTTTTTTTGGAAAAAGTTGAAATAACATTAATGACCATAGAATTTATGATGAAAATGATTTTTTATTGGGAAATTTATAGGATCGACATTGTCAGATACACCTTTCCCGTCACAGACCCTATATTTTCACCTTTACCCAAATCGACCAGCTTTAAGTCAAGTTAGTTCTAGCTAGCAGGAAAAGTCTTAAATACCCCTTCTTATATTTTTATCGTTCTACATAGTTTAATATTTTAAAAATTGCACTTTTTTATATTTATGCAATGTGAAGCCACATATATGGCGTCTGATTTGAAGGCCACAATATAAATATTGATGGCCCCAAAGATTGGCATGAAAAACAGACGAAATTGTCTTTTCAACCAAAATAAAAAATAAAAAATGACTGCCTAGGCAGTCGATACGACTGTCAAGGACAATCATTATCAATTGTATAGGCAGTCGATAACGACTGTCCTAAACCGTCGTTATCGACTGTATAAGCAGTCGTTTTCGATTGCCTATATAGTCGATAACGATGGTCTAAGACAGTCGTTATCGACTGCCTATATAGTCAATAACGATGGTCTAGGACAGTCGTTATCGACTGCTTATATAATTGATAACGACTGTCTAGGACAGTCGTTATCGACTGCCTAGACAATAATTTTTTATGTATTTTATTTTTCAAGAGGCGATATCGCCTTTTTTTCGTATCTATATTTGGCACCATCAATTTTATATTGTGGCCTTCAAATTAGACGGTATAGATCTCGTTTCACATCATGTAAATATAAAAAGTGCAAATATTTAAAATTTTAAACTATGTAGAAAGAAAAAAGTGTAAGAAGGGGTATTTTTGACTTTTTGTGCTAGCTGGAACTGGCTCGGCTTGGAGCTAGTCGGTTTGGGTAAAGGTGAAAATATAGGGTCTTTGACGGGAAAGGTGTATTTGATAGAGTTGATCCCATAAATTTCCCATTCTTATTGTACTATTATTATCATTTAATAAGAGAATATGTTTTGATGGTTGCTCTGCTATGTAAACTGATAATCTTGCTAACATGCACTTAACGTTTTCGTCTTAGGGTACCTTCGTGTACAAGCCAATATTCTTCATGCTCAACCATGTTTAATGTGCTTAAACTGTTGACTTCTTTGAATCGGACGATGAAGATTGCTTTTTGTCTCAACCTTCAACACAATAAATCTTGACATCATTTTCCTATAATCCGATCATAAGATTTCGATTAAAAGTTGCATACATCTCAAAAATGACACATAAAAATGAGGTATATTTTTGAATCACTTTTTGGTATGTGCAACATGTGTATTCAAAATCTAATCATCTGATGGTCGGAAAATGATCTTAAGATCTACTCTGTTGAATTTTGGAACGAAAATATATCTCGATCATCCAATTGAAAGCAATCAATAAAAATTGAATGTTGAGAAGGAAGAATCTTGGATTGTAAATAAAGTTACGCTTTGTTTTATTCAAGAAGTGTGGTAAAAGAATAGTCTTTCTCTAAAAGGGTAGCTGAGGGCAATGGTTAGGTCCATTTAGGTTGTATTGGATTTCGAGTTCAACCATATCTCTAACACTTGGATATTAAAGAATCTTGACTTTCATGAATTTTACATTTTATAGGATGTCGTGAAGTTAGGATTCTCCAATTTCCATGGGTTGGAGATGTAGTTGAACCTAGCCATTCCCTGGTTAGGGCTGCAACTGAGCTGGGCTGAGCCCGAGCTTGGGTCAGCTCTAACTCTATTCTACCTTATACGAACCGAGCTAGAACTTGGTTCTAAGCCTTTCGAGCCTAAAAAATTTGAGCTCTAGCTTGGCTCTATTGAGCTTGAGTCAGATAAAGCCGAACTTTGAGCTAAATAAGATTTATTATAAATTTTTTTCCTAATGTTGTTTTAAGCATTATCTTCTTTTTTAAGTTGATGGAAGCTTTAATGAAATTAATAAATGAAAGCCCTAATGTCTTTTAATCTCTCAGTCCTTTTGGATTTGACGGATCGACTAGAGAAAAATGTGTTTAAAGTTTGAAAAGTAAAAAGGTGTTTAAATTAATGTACTAAATATTGATTAAGAGTATAGCTGTTGGTCGTAGGTGTTGATTGATTGATCAATTGTCATGCTAGTGATTGTTTATTGAGACGAGTGAGAAAAAACTTTAATGGTTGTATAGAGAGAGGGAGAAAGAAAGCGCAAACTTCAATAGAGGATCATAAAGATTATACGTTAATTATATATCTATCCATTATAAAACAACCATTAGGTGATTTTTTTTATAAGATTTAGTTGAATCTTATTATAAAGGAAAAAAGTAAAAAAGAAAAACTTAAATCGAGCTGGGCCGGGCCGAGTCGAGCTATCTTAGCTCAGTTTAGCTCTAGCTCGGCTCTACTTCAATCGAGCTTTAAATAAAGGAAAATTTACCTGGTCGACCTTGTCAAAATACACATTTTACGTCAGAGACCTTGTATTTTTCACCTTTACTCAAATCGACCGGCTTTTAGCCAAGCTTTTTTCAGCTAGCACAAAAAGTCATAAATACCCCCTTCTTACATTTTTTTTCGTTCTATATGGTTTAAAATTTTAAATATTTACAATTTTCTATATTTACACAATGTGAAACGAGATTTATACTGTCTGATTTGAAAGCCACAATATAAAATCGATAGTGCCAAAAATAGACACGAAAAAGGCAATATCGCATCTTAAAAAAAAAAAAAATTTCTTTTTTCAAACAGTTGATATTGACTCTTAAAACAGTCGATGGCGACTCTTAATACAATCGGTACCAACTGTTTTAATAGGTGACAGCGACTGTTTAAACAGTCGGTACCATTGTGTAAACAGTCGCCATCGACTGTGTAAAATTTGTTTTTATTTTATTATTATTTTTTTATTTCATCAACTATAAAAATAAATTATTTATTTATTTATTTTATATACAGTCGATGTCGCCTTTTAAAAGAGTCGATAACAACTGTGTTAAGAGTTGCCATCGACTATATAAATTTTTATTTATTTATTTTTATTTTAAAGAGGCGATATTGCCTTTATTTTTCGTATCTATTTTTAGCACCATCAATTTCATATTGTGACCTTTAAATAAGATGACATAGATTTTGTTTTACATTGCTTAAATATAAAGGAATATAAATATTTAAAATTTTAAATTATGTAGAATGAAAAGAAGCGTAAGAAGGGATATTTTTGAGTGCTAGTTGAAAATTTCTTGGTTAAAAGTTGGTCGGTTTGAATAAAAGTAAAAATATAAAATCATTGACCTAAAAAGCGTATTTGAGAGAGTCGATCAGGTATATTTCCCTTAAATAAAAAGCTTTGTTCTCTCGAATCGAGCTTAACAGAGCAAGAAGTCTCACAGTTAATTGGATGGATTTTTTGGTGGGTAGTCTTTGCCAATTTAAACCGAAAATGTGCTAACGCTCACTATTATTATTTTTTGTCTTGAGCGGGGGACCGATAGAAAATTTGTTGTTTGCTTTGCTCCTTATATATATATATATATATATATATATATATATATAATTAAAAGATACCTTTATTCGCACTCACTGATTATTGGTGAGCGCTTATGTTGAAAATTATTGATTGCGTTGATTTATATAAAGACAATTATTTTTTATCACAATCTTTCACACAATAAATCTTGAGACCATAGATGTATCATCAGACGGTAGTTTTTGATCACTTGACATAGATCTCAAAAAGTAAATCTAAAATCACTTTTGAGCGTGATATGTGCCACAAGATTTTAGAGCCATTTCTTTGAAATTCGTGTCACATGGAATCACAAATTGATTGTCAGATAGTACACTTATAATGTTAATATCCTTTGTATAATGTAAAATGATCACCATCGTCTGTCTTGTTCAACGTAATCAATTATTTTCAGTGGGGTGCCCACCAATAATCTGGTCTGTGCGAATAAAGGTACCTTGTTTTAATGAATGGTGTTACTATTACACCGCTTTATATTAAAGCCAACTCTCTTAAACAAAGAAAAATTGATTGATCACTTTCGAAATTCGATATTGGAGATCATTTTTCATCCCAATCGTTCATATAATAGAACTTGAGATCGTGAGCCTACCATCAGACATTTAGATTTGATTCTAAATGACAGCCAAAAACATGAGTGTGATTACCATCAAATGTGATGGACATTTGCGTTTTGAGATTTGTGCCACGTGGAATCAACGTCTTGATTTTAGTCTCTTAATATCAAAATTTGTTGTGGGAAAGATTGGGAGGACAAACAATCTCTATTATCCGATTCAAAGCAGTCAATAGAAAATTTCTTTTACTTAAGTGAGGTGGTTGTAATATAAACTGGTGGTAGTAACACCAACCGTTTTTAATCACAACACGGCCATTCTCACCCATTTTCGGAATAAAGACGCACACTTTTTTTTTAGGGATGAAAACCATTGATCAATTTGAATTAAATGATGGAGATTGTTTTTTGGTCCAATTATCCCAATGATGGATCTTAAGATCACGGCGTGCCTAATTACACGGTTAGATGTTGATTCCACATAGCACACATCCCCAAAAGTAACCTAGATAATGGGGAAAAGGAGTTAGAGACGAATGCCATGTCAAATCAAAATCTGACCATCTGATAGGCGCTTCATGTTGTTAAGATCTATCGCGGGGAAGATTGGAACGAAAAATAATCTCCAACAACTGATTCAAATCAGTCAATTGTCTTCCTCCATAAAAAATTGTGTGGTACCCGTGAACCAAATCATTTGGTGGTCGGGTTGGATACCCGACACCAAACTCTTCACGCAATAACAAGTCTTAATTTCAACCGTCCAACTGAGAATTGTGGTGGGCCCCACAATAACGAAGTTTCTATCTGCCAACTTTGCTTACGACGTCTCCACGTTGTTTGTAATTTTCATCCGTTTCCTCTTCTCGGGAAGAAGAATTTTCATATCTCACCTTTTTAGGCTGTGCCTCCGAACTTGTGCCTTGATCAAGATTTCGACCGTTAAGAATGCGCCACGTGTCACCCTGTCGTCATCACCATATTACTACCTCCACCTGTGGTTTGTAGGCGGTCGATTTCGTTGCCAGTAAGGCAAGAGAAAGCCAGCACTCAGCAGTCAGCAGGGCCTTTGGAACTTTGGTTTTTTTTGCTTTCTTCCTATATGGTCATGGAGGAGAGAGATAGACGAGACAGAAGCTAGAGAGAGAGAGAGAGAGAGAAAGCTAGACGGGTTGTAGAAGATGGAGCGTTACGAAATAGTGAAAGATATCGGTTCAGGGAACTTTGGAGTTGCTAAGCTTGTTAGAGATAGGTTCACTAATGAGTTGGTTGCTGTTAAATATATTGAGAGAGGGAAGAAGGTTTGGTTTCGGGTTTTTTTATTATTTATAAATTTGATTGGTTTTTTTTATATGGGTTTTGGTTATTGAGCTAATTTGTTTGTTTTTTAAGTTTTAGACTGTTATTTCATGTGGTTTTTTTTTTTTTTTTTTGGGGGGGGGGGGTTTTTGGTCGCAGATTGATGAGAATGTGCAGAGGGAGATTATGAACCATAGATCTTTGAGACACCCCAATATAGTTAGATTCAAGGAGGTACTAAATTGCGGTTTTTTGTTATTTATTTATTTTGATGGGTATGCTGTTTTTAGTTATTGATTTCTTTTGTTTCTCATCAAATCATTTTTAGTTTGTATCGTTTCTAGATTTGAATAGAAATTTTCTTCTGGGTTATTGAAGAAAATGGGTTTGTTGGGCTTTTTCTATAGCAGCTTATAGGCTACAGAAGGTCCCTCTGTTTATTTCTCTCTCTCTCTCTCTCTCTCTCTCTCTCTCTCTCTCTCTCTCTCTTGTAGTTACATATGGAAATATGGAGTTATTCAGTTTTGAATCTGAATATATTTTTGAAGAGTAGATACTTTATAACGAAAATTTCAAAAAAAAAAAAACCTGAACTTTCACCCGATATCGCTATCACACCTAAACTGCACCCGAAGAAATCATGCGTTCATCAACTAGACCACCCCTATCGTCAACTCCCATTAATATGCGAATGGAAAACGCTGACAGGAGTTGACGGCAGGGGTCTAGTTGATGAACTTAGGATTTCTTCCCTACTTTATATACTTCGAATACTGCAAATTTGTGTAGCTCTAATTAATTGAATAAAAAAATACACTAGGATTTTTTTATGCAACAGTTATAAATTCAGCTCATTTTCTTCCTCTGTGTTAGATGAACTTGAGTAATCAAAGCTCTGAATTTAAACTTCCTGCTTCAATCAGGTTCTTTTTTGTAGCATTGTTAGCTCCTTTTAAGTATTAATTACTATTCTATCTGGGTTTTGGAACCTATACCTAGCTCTTATCCATATGATAGATACCAAGTTCAATTGTACTCTCCACAAAAAATGAACTGATTTAGCGATCTATGTAACTAGTTCGAACCAGCACTCTTTGTTTCGTTAAAAATATAGGTCACTGCTAACCATGTAGATCAAACTGACACTGAAACAGGGGAGTATGGTCCAATCAGTTGATATTCTAATTGATTCGGACCATCAAGTTGATGGGCGACATCAGCAATTTACATGGACACTACCACTTGTGGCCTTTTTGCTGTGCCGACACTTGGTGACACGTGGACACTTCTAGGGAATCAGTAGGACTTTTAGCTGAAAGAACATGGTTTGGGTTTAAGGGTGTGAAGAAAAGGGCATATTTGGCTCAAAAAGGGGATTTTTATTCTGACTTCTGTAATCATCTTCTTTGATGCTTTTTGTCTTGAGTCAATTTTTTGGGGAGTACCTTTCATTTTTTTCTGTCTCTTCTCTCTGGTTTTCTACAAATATTTATTTTTTCTTGTGTCTTTCATGTATGCCTTTGCCTCTCATTTGGACTTTTTGAAGGTAACTACCTCTTATGTGGGCGATCATGTTTCGGGCATAGTTTATTTACTTTGGGTGTGTGACGGTTGCATGAAATGATTTTTAGGTTCACAATAAGTTTTTGTAGTAACCGGAGTTGGATGAGTTTGTGTTAAGCACACGCTCCGTGTACTGCTGGTGGTGCATTGACCCATTGTTTAAAATCTCGGTATCGGTGTAACAAGCTGAATTTTCACCTCTTGAAAGAAGACACGAATCCAACCTGTCACTTACTTAATTAGCCTTGCATACTTCATTCTCTCTTGGGGTTTAAGAATTTCAATCCTCTTTTTATAAACAACATTACATACTAATAAAATAAAGGACCAATTAAATAAACTGAAGTCAACGAAACAGATAATATAATCCATGTCTTAGCATAAATAAAAAATTTCCATCCAAAATGAAGCATCTCTATACTAATGTCTAATATTTTATATATCAAATCCTCCACTCGTAACTGAATATAAGGGAAACTAATCCTCTGAGTGAGGATCCTCTAAGTACTCCTGGGTCAACTAACTTAGTCACCTCTATAGGAATATCGTGGCCCTCACCAACACCTGTAATTAAATAATAGGGGTTAGTTACAAGTAACCTGTAGGTAGAAGTATAAACTGATAAAGGTTTAAATCACTAAAACATGTGTCTCAAGCACATTATACATGAACCAATAAAATAAAGCATAACAAGGAAAGTGTGCTCAACATGTACATAGATAGGGCCAATTGATGTGCGTTATGTCTTTGTTGTTTAATCTAAGTCAGATTTGTGTTCCATGTGTAGAGTGTGTTGGCAAGTTTTTCTTTTTTTTTTCTTCCTTTTTTTAACGAATAGAATACAACTTAAAGCAACTCTCCCACGAGTTTATCAAGTAGGTATTGGTGAGGATACCTATCATCCAAGAACTTATACTTACAAGGATTGGTGGCGACGTATGAACAGATCGGAGCACCCTTAATAGCATATTTATATCTTATGAGCCGAGCACACCGTACAGTCCCCCTTAACGTTTTATCTTATACCGAAGCACCTTAGATTTTCACATATATGACTTACTTAGTTGATGTGACATCGAAATGCTCCTATTTCATATGTGTTGGGGAATTATGTACCACAGGTCATGCTGTTAGACTCAAACATGAAACAATTATGCATTCATTCTTGCTGCCTTCTTAGCTTATGTAAAATTGCACCATATTTTTCTTTGATAGTTTTAAACCACAAGTTCCTGAATTAGGTTCCGCTCACTTGCAATTGCATAGCGCAAACCTCATAGCTTTAGGTCGGGGCCAGGTTTTGGTCGACCCTATTATTTTCAACCCTAAAAATTAGGCCTTTCTGGATGCAAAATCGGGATGGCTCGGCCCTAAGTCCGCGCAGGATCAGGCTTTTTATTTCAGCCCAAACCGAACCCAAACGAGCTTGGGCCGAGCAGGATTTTGGCTAGTCCAGACTTTTCCCTTGAAATAATCAGGCTTGGTCGGGCTGGTTTCCAGGCGGGCTTTGGTCGGCTTGATTATTCTTTACTCTAAAGATTGGGCACGAACCCAACCCGGGTATAAACTTGGGCTGGGCTTGGGCTTTTTATGTAAGCCCAAACCCGACTCAAATCGGGCCATGCCGCCCTAACAATGGGTCTTCCTTTGCTCTTCTCAATCAATGAGATTGACCACCTCTTGTGACTTGAGAGGGTTTTACATAATTTTTTGGCATTAATGAGTTTTTTGGAGTGGGAACCATGAAGATGACCTTTGTCAATGAAATCCTGTTGTTGGACAAATCAATCAAATGTCCACCCTTTCATAGAATCAACTCCTGTGTTGGTTGAGCCACCTTGGGAATGTTTCTTGGGGTAGTGGTTGCGGTTGTTGAAGAATAACCATTTCTCTCTCACTTGATGGCTAGCCTAGAAATGTAACTGCCCTTGTGGGGCTAAATCGTAAGTTCCTTACTGATGTGAAATCCTCTACATTTGTTGGACATGTTCTATCAGTATGTGAGCTTTGCTATTACGTCTTCACTTGGGGAGGGGCTACCTCCCCACATTCCCTGAAAAAGTCTAATTAGCTTGTTGCGGTTCGGCCTCGGCGCCCGGTTTAGGCCTAGGCGGACGGATTTGGGCGCCCGCCCGCTGAGCCTCTGGTCCTCGACCCACCTGGGCGCCCCAGTCCCCAATTATTTATTTATTTTGTTTTTTTTATCTCATTTGTTTTGCTTTTTTTCTTTTTTTGTTCTTCTTCTTCCTCAGTTTTTTATGATCTTGCACAACACTTTTTTTCAGCAATTGAGCAGTGAGCACAACTCTTTTTTTGTTCTTCTTTTCTTTTTTTTCTTCCTCCTATTCTGGCAAGTGGCACAGATATATATATATATATACACACACATAGAGGCCGCCCAGATCTTGGGGTGCCCGCCCGGGCGCCACCCAACGATTTCCGCCCGAACATCCCCCCGACCGCCCGTACCCACCTAGTGATTTTAAGAACACTGCCTTTTGAGATAGGGGATCTAAATTGCTTGTGACTGCTTTGGTATAAAAAATATACAAATAATTTTTAGGAGATTGACTAGAACTGACTAGAACTAGGTGATCAGGTTGATTTAGGAGATTTATTGGGTAAGGAAATTAGGAGTTCGAGTTACGTTAGGGAGATTAGGGGTGAAAGTAGGTGAAAGTAGGAGACTGGAATTGGTTTTGAATTTAACTTGGTGTAGGAGACTTGATCTACTTAGGAGGCTAGATTGGCTTAGGAGATTGGGCTGGCTTAGAAGACTAGGTTGGTTTAGTGAACTGGATCGGTTTGGGAGCTTGAGTTTTTTTCTTAATGGGTTACCTGGGGTTGGACCGTGACCTCCGGAACGACTTAGGAGATTGAGAAACTAGTTTGGCATTTTCAGGTAACTGCATTTGGTTAAGATTATGTTTTCTAACTATGCAAATTTTCATTTGGGTTGTGAAGTGTGTAAAGTCAGTGGCTTGTAAAGGGTGTATGTCAGCTCATTAGTTTCCCATTTGCAAGTTCAAAAGCTCCTTTTGAATCTCTCTCAAGGATAAGAGAGATTTCTGTAGATCTTTCTAAATAAAACGTTGTTTTAAGCCTCAAAACATAAGACAAATAAGTTGGTTCTATAGATTGACATGATATCATATAGTGGATGTAACTTTTGACATAGTTAAATGATTCACATGATCTATAGCTCATTTTGAAGATTTGTTTGAGATGTATAAGACCTATTTATCATGATTTTTTTCTTTCTTTCCAAAAAACGGCTATTTTAAGGCTCCATATTGATTCTCAAAATAAATAATCAGTATAAAAGATGATGAATTTGGGTTTTTGATAAGGCCAAGGGATAGGTAGTGCACACAATACCTAAAGGCCACTTGCTCCCAATCAATATACCTATACCTTTCTGGCCGTTATAGGAACATGCCTACTCCCCCTTAATGCCTGATTGCTGGAAATCAAACTGAGTCATACTTGAAATTCTTCAAATTTCTTATTTGAAAGTAGTTTGCCAAATATCTCCAGTATATTATCATGAGTATGAACTTCATACCTTTTTCATTAGTATATATACCTCACGATAATCTTATACTCACACACCCATTATTACTTACGTACCCACTAAAGAAGAGCATTAACACACACACACACACCCCAACAATGCTTTGAACACACCAATCCCTCAAGTTGGCGCATAGACATCTATCATGGCCAACTTGTGGTGGTGTCGTACAAACGTTCCCACTTAGAGCCTTTGTTAGTATGTCAGTCAACTGATCTTTCGACCTCACTTGAGGGATACAAAATCCGTTTGACTAAACTTTCTCGCAAAAGAAGTGGCAATTGACTTCATTGTGCCTTTTTTCCCCATGGAATACCAGATTTTTAGCAATATGAAGTGCTTCTTCCTTGTCTCTATAAAGGTTCATGGGAAGTTTGGCATCCTTTCCTAGATCAGCTGAGATAATTCAAGCCACATCTCTTCACGAGCACCTCAAGAAATGACCCTGTATTCTTCTGTGTCTTGAGTTGGAAACAACTAGGGCTGTCAATGGGCCGGGTTTCAGCTAGGGCCAGGCCCGGATGGGTGGGGTTCGGGCCCATTTTTTATGTATTTAATAAACGGGCCGGGCCGGCTAAGCCCGGATAAGAAACCGGGCCGGGTTCGGGCTGCAAAGTGTAAGGCAAGGCTCTGCCCGGCCTAGAAAAATTAGGACTTACAAAAAAAAAAAACCTTAAAAAAAACTCTTAAAAAATTATTAGAAACCCGGCCCGGTTCGGATAGCTAATCGGGCCGGGTTTGGGCCACAATATTTCAAAACTGGGCTAGGCCCGGCCCAATTAGCTATCGGGCCTGGTCCGGGCCCAAAATTTACCTTTTAAAAATGGGCCGGGTGGAAAAGCCGGCCCGGCCCGTTGACAGCCCTAGAAACAACATGCTACTTCTTACTTTTTCACATGAGTAGATTCCCACCTAGGAATGTGTTGTAACATATACTAGACCTATCCGGGTGACCATGCTTACTGTAGAGAAGGCCCCTTCTTGAGATACCCTTTAAGTACCTCATAATCCTATATACCACTCCAAATGGATGGTCCTTGGTGAATGCATATGTTGGCACACCACAATCACGGCATATGCAATGTCCGGACTCTAGTAGTAGGAAGGGACTAAACCCCTCCACGCTTCATAGGGGGACCGGAGATCCCCGTTTCGGAAATGGACCCGTATAGGAACCGCGGTTCCTAAAAATAGGAACCGCATATTTCACGCTTCTGGTGCCAAAAAAAAAGAAAAGAAAAAGGATGGGATACATTGTTGAGTTATACAGCGATGAAATTGTGTATGCAAAAAGAATAAATAAATAAATAAATAAATGACAGCAGAAAATGGGGTTTCTTCATCAGAAAATTGAAAAAAAAGGTTGCTAGAGATATCAGAAAATTGAGAAAAAAAAATAGAGCACATAAAAAACCCTAAAGCGTACCTGGGTTTTCTTCATCATCTTCTTCGTCTTTAGATTGAAATCTTCTTCCTCCACTGCAACTGCGTCTTCTTTGTCTTCTTCTTCTTTCCTCTTCTTCTTTGTTCTTCTTCTTCTCTCTCTCTCTCTCTCTCTCTCTCGGTACAACGACTTTCTCCCTCTCTCTCTCTCTATGTACAAAGAACCAAGTGATATAAGGCTGTGGCTGGGTATCCATTTAAAAAACCCTTAAAGTTGAGTTTTTAAAATAGATACCCTCGTTCCTCTAAACTTTATATTATCGGTACCTCAAAGTTAGGATTTTATATAAAGGTACCCTTTGTAAATAAAAAATGGGTTATAATTGCAAAACCCTTAAACTTGAATTTTTTACTTTACACCCCTCAGGTTTAGAAAGGATTTGGCACCGATCTCTGTAACCGAAGATTTTTTAAGTGTAACCATGGTTTCTGCCATCAGATCTGTTGACTGACTTGAATCAGACGATGGAGATTGTTTTGCCTTCAAATCTTCCACACAATTAGATCTAGAGATCATGACCCACTTATTAGGCGGTTAGATGTTGATTTCATGTGGAAACATCCCCATAAAGTCACCATGATCATGGGGGAACCAAAAGAAAGGTTATCGAGTTATTTTGGTAATGTTTTTCATGTGGAATTAACATCTAACCGTTAGATAGGTGGGCCAAGATCTCATATTTCTTGTATGAAAGATTTGGCCAAAATTGGATCTCCATCATCTCATTTTGTACAATCAATGGCTCTCAGAGTGGAAAAATTGGTTGCCCTTGTTCGTTTGCTATACCAGCCTCTGTCTCCCCTCATTTCTATAGTCATAAATGTTTTGAAAAGGTACCATTTCATTTGACGAGACATTGATGGTTGGCTGCATTTAATTCCATCTCATGGTTAAGATTTATTGTATGAAAGATTTGGCCAAAATTGGATCTCCATCATCTCATTTTGTACAATCAGTGGCTCTCAGAGTGGAAAAATTGGTTGCCCTTGTTCGTTTGCTATACCAGCCTCTGTCTCCCCTCATTTCTATTCTCATAAATGTTTTGGAAAGGTACCATTTCATTTGACGAGACATTGATGGTTGGCTGCATTTACTTCCATCTCATGGTTAAGCTTGTGTACATATATGCTATAAATGTATATTGTGTGTGCTGCATGTGCTATGCTAAGTGGAATATACATCTGATTTATCTTGATTAATCTAAACAGTCCACTTGGCAGTTTTCTTATGCTATGAATGTATATAGGCGCTTCCGCTTCCTATATTTTAAAAATTTGCCGCTTTGCTGCTCCCGCTCCCGAATCCGCTCCTGCTTCGTGCAACTAAGGTCCGGAAGAGTCATAGCCAAGTAGATGAGCTTTCCCACTATTTGCTGATACATACACACGTCCTTGAGGAGGTCACCATCTCCTCCACTAAGCCGGTATTTTCTTCAATAGGGGTAATGGCAGGTTTAGACCCCAACATACCCGTTTGTTTCATTACAGCAGATGTGTATTTTCTTTGAGGTAGAGCTAGCCCCATTATTAGAACTAGCCACTTAAATCCCCAAGAAATATTTTAATGGGCCCAAGTCCTCTATACATTGTTTGCTTTCCTTCACAAATACTGTATGATCGTAGTCATAGATCAAAATACCGGATTTCCGGTACGTAGCGTCCAGGTCTACTGGACAATATGTACCGGCGTATCGGCCGATACATTGAATGTATTGGTGTGGTACAATTTTGTTTTCCGTTTTGAAGCTACGGGCATCCTTTCTTCAGAACAAACGTTTGTCACTTTATATAAAATTATTGTTCGATAAGGACGATACATTGCCCTTATTGGACAATAACTTAGCTATTTTTTGGAGTGCTATTTATCGTATTGGGCACCCTTGAAATCGATACGTATCGGTTTCGTCCGAAATTTGACCCATGATTGTAGTGGCTCCTTTTGCATCCTAACTTTATAACAACTTCTTGAATTTTTGAAACCAAGCTTTATGGGTCTGTTTTAGTCCATAGATGGACTTCTTTAGTCTGCAACCTTACCCTTTCTCCCCCGGACGGGAGAGTTTGGTGGGAATGCCATGTATGCCTCTTCCTTCAAATCACCATGAAGAAAGACATTCTTCACATAATGACCGGTTTCTGTAAGCTACAAACAAGAGAACTCGGATTGTATTGGATTTCACAAAAAGAGCACAGGTATCATGAAAGTTAACACCCTGCGTTTGTGTGAACCCTTTTGCAACCAGCCGGGCCTTGTATCTCTTTACAGTTGCATCTGGTCTATACTTCACTGTGCAGACTCATTTGTATCTAACAACCTTTTTTCCAGAGGAGAGTTCTACATCATCCCATGTATTGTTATGTTATAGGGCTCTCATTTCCTGTACCATGGCATCCTTCCACTATGACTGAGATAGAGCATCAGATCCACTATTAGGAATGTTAATAGATTCTAATGAAGATATAAAAGAAAAATGAGATGTTGAAAGGCCCTGGTACGATACAAATTTTCCAGTAGGTTGACGAGGAGAGGACTTGGGAGCTTTACAAAGAGTGATGGGAAGGTCCAAATCACTTTGTAGAGGAAGATCACAACTTGGTGAACTTGCTTCAGGAGGAAAAACTTGGTCAGTGGTCTGAGAAGTGGTCGTCTTCATTTTCTTAAAGGCTTGTCCCTAGATAAAATATTTGTGCTTGTCAAACTTGTCAAAGACGGTTCTTTTTTCTGTTGTAACTCCCTCTCTTTGCTGCCCACTTGAGTCACTTGAGGTATCTTGACCTTTGATGCTTCTCTGCTGCCCACCTGGGTCACTTTAGGTCTCTTGACGTTTTACGTCAACTTCGTCTCCTACATTATCTGGGAGATTCAGCGATACAGGTATAGTGCTCTCTTCAATATAACTCTTCCCTTAAAGAGGGCACTGTGGAGGTGGATAATATGGGATAGACTCCAAAAAGGTGACATCCATAGTAACCTAAATTCTCCCAATGACATGATCATTACAGTTACACCCCTTTCGAGTAAGAGGACAATTAATGAAAAAATACTTTGTATCCTTTGGAGAGTGTTTATCACGATAGGACGAAGGAATATGAACAAAACATATAGAACCAAATACACGAGGGGGAACTGAAAACATAGTACTTTGAGGGTACAATAATTTGTAGGGAGATTCATCCTCAAGGATAGGACTAGGCATTCGGTTAATGAGAAAATATGTTGTAAGAATGACATCTCCCAACAAACGTTTAGGAACATTCATCCAATTAAAGCAACGAGCTACATCAAGTAAGTAGCAGTTTTCCCTCTCAACCACCCCATATTGTTGACGAGTGTAGGGATAAATGGTTTGCATTCAGTTCCATGAGTGAAAAGATAAGACTGAAGATGGTGAGAGGAATACTCCAACATTTATTAGATCTCAAAATCTGCACAGTGGCATGAAATAAGGTTTGAGCCAACTTGTGAATGATGAGAAAAACAGAGGCAACTTCATCTTTGGATTTCAATAAATACAACACAAAATTACTGGGTGCATTCATTAATGAATAAAATACCATAACCACGAAGGGATGCAATGGGAGAGGGTCCCTAAACATCTGAATGCTTAATGAAATGGTGTATTAATTTTGTTACCATTGGAAGGATACAAAGCCTTATGATGCTTGGCCATTTGACACCCTCATTTTCGAACTTTGAAATTTCAATTGAACAAATTTTTTTAACGAAACAAGATATGCAAGAGCTCTAAGGGAAGATGACCAAGGTGAGTGTGCCATAAATGAATCTCCTCAGTAGAAATGAAACTGCATCAACAGTAGCAACCGGTCTCTAGATGTGATGATCCTTGACTAATTATAAACCGCTCTCCTCATGACCACGACCAAGAACTTCTCTTGTAGACAAGTCTTGAAAACAACTGTAGGAGGGAAAAAATGTCACACTGTAATTGAGTTTTTTCGTGAGACTACTAACCAATGTTGTCAAATGGCATAAGCGACCCTAAGCGATGGCATGCCAAATGGAAAATCGCATAAGAGATGACATTTCTTTTTTTTTGAAAAATTCACAAAAATTTTAAAAAAATTTAAAATTTTTAATTAAAAAAAAAAAATTCAAGAAAAGTCTCCTACTTTCATAAATGATTTTCTATAGTTTATACTACTAGTCTATTATTTTTTATTTATATAATTACTTATTTAAATAAGTGGCAATTCACAAAACAGGGAAAAAAAAAGATATTTTATTTATTCAATTAAAAGTTCAACTATACAAAGTTCAAACAAATATTTTAAATTTTGAAATTACAATTACAGGTTCAACACTACTAGTCTACAACTCATTGGTGTTGATATGGAGTACTAGCCATGTACTCTACATATTGGTCTTTAACCCATTATGGTAATTCATCTCCTTCATCATTACTAGCATTACCGTCATCATCAAAATTATCACCCTCTTCAATGTATATTTCCTCTTCCTCTATTTCTTCTTCATGGATCTCACCAATATGGTATATATTGTGGTGTCTTTTTCTTCTTGTATTTCATCCTCTTCTTCTATATGAAGGGCTTGACTGTTACCTCCAATTGATCGTCTCCTCCTGTGAGATGAACTTTCTCCTGGTGCCAACTCAAAAGAGACTTCTTCAACTTGGGCCCATTTCAAATCTTCCCCAACAAAGACCGACTTATCTAGTGCATCATTCATCCAAGGATAGTCAGCACCCACATCATCAATACAGATGAGATCATAGAATCCCTTCTTTTTCCCATTTCCTTAAAACATTCATACAATTTTGGTTGTATTGCACAAACACCAAGTCATTGACCTTCTTTTGATCAGGTCAGTTCCTATTCTTGGTGTGAATCTGTTTAACATTAAGTAGAAATGTGTTGTTGTTGATTTATATAAAAAAATTATTTTTTTAAGTATAAGAGACTTAGACTTCATTTACCATCTCAAACGAGCTCCATTTCCGTTTACATCTAATGCGGAACAAGCGAGGCCAAGAATCCTAATGGACAATTTCTTCAAGAGTGGATGTTTTGTGATTGGATCTACTCCGTAAGCCGGCCATCAATTAGCTGCATGTTTTTATTAAATTATTAGAATATAGAATTGAAAATAAAAAATTGATTTGAACTAGACATTTAATACATAAACTTACTTGGAATTTTAGTTTCACTATGTCGAATTACTATCTCTTTTGAAAATCTCCTCACTAAAGTTAAACTGAAATTGAATCAAATGATGAAAAATGAATGTGATTCCCGTAAATATAAAAATATAAAAATGCAAGATAAATTTAATCAGTAGTGGAAAGAGACGTTTGTGACTATGACTTCTACTTTAGTTTTAAAATTAGCTATAGTTTTTTATATCCAGTATACATTTTAGTTGGATAAGAATAGCTATTGAAGCATTACATGGGGACAAGGCACTTGATCGTACTGAAATGATCTTCATGAACTTTATGATGAGTATGAGACAAAAAGGTGTTCGACCGAGTGAGAGAAAGGACTAAAAGAAATGATAAGAGTAAGACAAATGTTGCAACAAGTTATAGTGGGGCTATGGCTAAAGAAGTAGATATGTTTGCTCAGTTGATGCAGTAAAGAATTATGACTCCTGTGATTAGAGGCACAATAGAAGTAGGGAAATATTTAGTAGAGCCATTAGAAGTGAGAGCGCGTCAATCAACAGCTGGAGAGTTTGATATATGAAATTGGTGGGAAGTCGATCTAAATAGCCATAGGTTTCCAATTTTAGGTTCAATTGGCCGTGATATTGTAGTAGTTCCAATAACGACTTTTGCTTCAGGCTTCATTTAGTATTGGAGGAAAGGTAGTTAATAAGGTTAGGAGTTGTTCAAAACCAGATACGATAGAACGTTTGATTTGTACACTAGATTAGATTCGATGTGATCTTGGTGATGATTTTGTTTCCATGCTACAGTTTATCTTGGAGAGGATGATATTGATGATAAAGGAAATGGGAAGACTTCTGGGCAGAACTATAGATATTAATGTATTGATATTTTTGTATTTTTCCTTGTAAAATATATTTACTTTTTTAAAGTACTATTGTATTCTTTTATTACTTTGATTTACTATATGTAGAATACTTGATTTACTTTTTGAGTATTAAGGTAGTGATGACCAAACCTAATTTCTTAGACACGCTCATGCTTCTGCATATCTTTGGTTAGGCAACTTGGATGGCCTGGGCCCTGTTTGGCAACCCTTTTCCAAAAGCACTTTTCAAGTGCTGTAAAGATGTGTCACCTTCTGCTTGTCTAATGCTGCTTCTCAAAGAGGTATCACATGCTGAAAATGGTGTTGTGTTAGAAGCTACACGAGGCAGCTTCTCAACACAACACCATTTTTCAGCTAGAGGTGGCTAAGTCTTAGGTGAAATGTGCTTTTCACTAAACATTTTTGCCCTGAAAAGTTCTTTTGAGCCAAACAGGGCCTTGGTGTTTTCAGGCAACTGTTGCAGTTAAGTGCAGAGTTATCTCATCTTTGCATTAAATGACTGAAAGAAGGTGCAATTTTGAGCCTCTATGTAGTATAGTATTAGTCTAACTTTAGTAAAACGTCTCTATTTTAGCGTTTTTTAAGGTGTGAACATTGTTGAACATACTAAAAATATTTTAGTTACGAAATTTTTTTCCCCAGATATGGCACGGCTGAGTATATCTTGTCCCAGGTAGCGGCTGGGCCAAGACTGGTTAGTGAAAACCCAGGTAGGGACGACTGTTTTTGACCCGGACCCGGTTGAGAGCCCTACTTAGTTCGTCCTATATGCAAGGAGTCCACACATCTTTGTCTGGCATCGGTGTTACAATGTAGCATCTTGTACACTAAGGAGCTCTAATCTTTTACAATGTGCCCTATAGCTATATCATTTTTTATTATAAAGATATTCGTATTCATGATTCTCTTATTCATTTTCTTTATAAAGCTGAGGGCAATGTAAGGCCAAGGTTGTCATATGGAATAGTGGGCTTTTAAAAGGGTATTGTTTGGATGTCTTTTTCAGAATAGATGTAGAAAAAACTAGATTCTTTGAACATCGAGTCTGAAAATGAATATTATTATTCAGTTAAGGTCTTATGAAGTCAAGGCTAACATGTAAAGTGAATTAAAGGTAAGCTACCAGGGATTCGCTACACCCAGAAATCAACAACACAAAAACTTTGTTATAAATGACCCCTTTCCCTTATCAGGATTGGGACTACCAAGAATATTTTTTATAGAACTCATTCTTCTATTGTTTAAACAACAGGCACAACACAGTCTGAGAATTTATTCTATTTCTGATGTATGTTGCAATGCAGTTACAAGGTGATATTTTAGAGAGAGATACATATATGATTATTTCTACAGAGATACTATTAACTTTAACCAGATAAAATTGCTAAATGTAATGTTATAATTTTTTGCATTTAGTAGACATTAATATAAACAATCACTATGACATCCTGATATTAAAAGTATGCAAATATGATGCCACATTTTATAAGTTATATAATAAAACACAACATCAAAAGTTAAATGATGGTGGTGGTGGTGGTGGCAACGGGAGAGGCGGTGATGATATACTGGTTGGAATCTCAAAAGTATTGTATTTTATTGTATTTGAGATATTGATAACACCCATGGAGTTGATGGTATCTCAAAAGTAAGAGTTGAGGAGTAGCTCGTAGACCACCTGAAAACAAATATTTATTTGTTATTTGATCAATACCCTAACATAAGAAGTCCAATAAGAGTAATAATTGAAATGGGGATCCAGGTGATGTTGATGATGACTGGCGATTATTTTGACTATGATGATGAGAGAAAGAGTGCTTTGCACTGTAGGTGCACAATAGGTCTCTCACTCGACTTCACGGAAATAATTATTCTATAAAAAATAAGTGGAACCTGTTTCTATATATAGTAGGTTCTAGGTGGTTTTGTGGTTGTTTTTGAAAATAGTCTTACAAACAGAGGCTATCCAAATGGATCATAAATATTCTGACTGATAAAAAAATGCATTCCCTATAGGATATTTTTGCACCATATCTCATTTTATTAGGCTTAAACTTTCTTAAATACCAGATATTTTTTTCTCTTCTCATAAAAGGGTCCAAAGTGACATACTGTAAATGTAAACACACTTACATTAAATGCCACTCGACGATGGCCTTGTCATTTTCTCTGGTTGTATTGGAAATGTGTGATACTGTTGGTTGTGTTTACGAAAACTAAAAGCGTCTGTATTCCTTCTAGGTCCTGTTGACACCTACCCATCTGGCCATAGTCATGGAATATGCTGCTGGTGGAGAGCTTTTTGAGAGAATTTGCAATGCTGGTAGATTCAGTGAAGATGAGGTAAAAAAACTATCTTTTTTATTTATTGCCATTAATAAAGTAACTCTATATTCCTTGTCTCACTAATTTGGTGTTCTTTACGTTCGGAGCAGGCACGGTTTTTCTTTCAACAACTGATATCCGGAGTCAGCTATTGTCATTCGATGGTAAGTTATACAGGCTTTCTCGTTTAACTATTAGCAATGACCATGAATTGGTTTACCATTATCCCAAATATATGGTGATAATGGGACCTAGATATATATGAAAAACTGGTGCAACTGTTGAAAGGAATACAAACCGAGTGGTAGTACAGTACCATTGTCATTATTGCTAGGGTTGCACATTTGTTGGGTCAGGTTGGGGTGATTACGTTCTACCTCAAACCGAAGCCGACCCGATTAGTAAAAATTCAGGCCGGGCCAGGTTGGATATAAGCATGGTTTTAAATATCGGCCATATCCAATACATATCGGCCGATATGTATTGTGTTAGGCCCCAACCAGTTCAAATATGAACCCCGATTTAATATGACGTCAAATATCTGCCGATATGTATCGGATATGACTCGGACAAAATACCAAAAACACCCTTTTTGCAAATTTGTTATATTTTAAAATTATGTTAAAAATAAAAAGGAGGCTTGAATGTCGGCTGGTGTGATCGATACATATCGAATATGTCGGATATGTATCGGCTTGGGACCCAGCCGATTTGGTGATATTTACCGGACATTACATCCCTAGATATAAGAACCCAGGACCCAAATCTGACTGAACGGGTCAATATTTCCTACCCAACTCGACTTGACGGGTCAGGATATTAGGCTGTTGCTTAACCTTTGAGTCAGCCCAACCCATTTGCAGCTCCATTTATTATCATATTATGGTGCACTCTTACTGATTAAGGGACTGACTGTCCTGACCGTCATTTCAACACCAATTTGGTGTTTAAATGATCACACCATTAATGATTATGTGGGTAATCCACACCGTCAGAGTTTATAGATCATACATCAAAGGGCAATGGGGCCAAAAATCGTACTTTTTGAGCGATTCGAATAATCCAATCTGTTGACTAGTACCAACCACTGTTTTTAGTTTGAATGGCTGATATTCAAGTTCATCAATCGGATGGTTCATATCGACTTATAAGCGTGCTTTTTTGAGATAAGATATGCTACAGCGATGGATCGCCCCTTGAAAATTTTAGATTGGTCAAGACGTGCGGCATATGGCATCATGATCAATCACACTTCAACAGTGTGATTGATCATTTAAACACCACTCTGATGTTTAAATGTCAGTCAGGAGCCATTATCCCACTGGTAATACTGTTTTCATTCAAGTTCCTTGACATTGATTACAATCATTGCAGCAAATCTGTCATAGGGATCTCAAGCTTGAGAACACACTCTTAGATGGGAGCATAGCACCTCGTCTTAAAATATGTGACTTTGGCTACTCTAAGGTAATTTTCCAGTGCTCCAGAACTAGATTCTTTTCATTGAGTATCCGGTTACTAATCAATCTCTCCAGTTTTATAGTCATCTGTGTTGCACTCACAACCAAAATCAACCGTTGGAACACCGGCTTATATCGCTCCAGAGGTCTTGTCTCGGAGGGAATATGACGGAAAGGTAGTATTAATTCCTCTTCTATGGGCAGGGTTCCCTTGTGATAAATTAGATATTGGAGATGATTTTAGTGGCCGAAAAAACATCCTGTGAACATATTAAAGTTCCTGGATCTAATGGTTCGAATCATCTGATGGTACCCTTTTTAGGCTAACATATGTTCACATGATGTTTTGCTACTTGGACCACTTGGATTGGCCAAAGATTTCTTTCATGTGGCATAAAAGGTGTATTTTTCCCATTAACCCATATCGAAATTGTTTTGCTGTGCATAAGTTTATATCGTAAATTTATCAATCTGTGATCCCAAAACTGTAGATTGCTGATGTTTGGTCTTGCGGAGTTACCTTATATGTAATGCTGGTTGGGGCTTATCCCTTTGAGGATCCAGATGATCCGCGGAACTTTAGGAAGACAATTGGGGTGAGTACATATTTACTAATTTACTGAAACTGTTTTTATTTTTATTTTTTATCGGTAATTAGTGAAACTGCTACTTCCCAATAGTTTCTTAATAAAAATAATTATGGTTTTGGCAGCGGATTCTTAGCGTTCACTACTCTATTCCGGACTACGTGAGGGTATCCATGGAATGCAAACATCTATTGTCTCAGATATTCGTGGCTAACCCTGAAAAGGTAATTGATCTTTTATTGTCAATTGTGTTGCATTAGAATTCTAGAGAAATGGAAAATTAATGCCTCTTTACAAATTGGGGCTTGACTGCCCCAATTTGTGGCCAAGTGGCCTAAAATTTTAACAAGCCATTAGCTTGCACAAGAAGTTGACCCTTGCACACAGTTTAAAATTAAGACTATATTTTGGGACCTGTGCAATGTGAAAACTTCTTCTAAGCTACCGGATTTGAAGGCCATGATCTAATGATCTGAGGTGTGAAAGATTGGCACGAAACACAATCTTTATCATGTGATTCAACTTAGTCAAAAGTCATCATCTGATTCAGCAATTGACTGCGTTGAATGATATGATAAAGATCTTGTTTGTGCCAATCTTTTGCACCAAATATCATTACATATGAGAAGTTGGCAAGGGCCAACTTCTCGTGTGCATGTAATGGCTCCCTTTTAACAATCCAATTCATCAAAGGACAGCTCTAAACACGCCCACGCGTTCTCTAAAAGTGCCGACGTCGGAGACCGTGTTTCACCCTGATCATCCACACAAAGGATCTTGAGATCATGTCACACCTATCATACGGTCAATTTTTTATTCGACATGTTACAGATCCCCAAAATATGGCCGTAAATCACGTTTGAGCGTGACGTTTGCCATACGATTCAAGATCCATTTTTTTGGGGATCTTGACATGTGGAATAAAAAATTGACCGTCTGATAGGTGCGACATGATCTCAAGATCCATTATGATCGGAGTGAAACACGATCTCCATCATTAGATCTGAAGCAATCAATGGTTTTTAAGGGTTCACGGACGTAGGCGCTTTCAGAGAACTCGTGAGCTTGAACAGAGCTACCGCAATCAATGGTTTTTAAGGGTTCACGGACGTAGGTGCTTTCAGAGAACACGTGAGCTTGAACAGAGCTACCCTTCATCAATCAAAGGGTACCTCTTCGCGCTCACGTGTTCTGTGAAAGTGCCTACATCTCAGATCCCTTGGAAACGTTGATTGCTTCAGATCATATGATGGAGATTGTGTTTTATGTCAATCTTCCACACAATGGATCTGGAGATCATGGCGCACCTATCAGACGGTTAGTTTGGATTCCATGTGTCTCATATCCCCAAAAACAGGATCTTCAATCATATGGCAAACATCACACTCAAATGTGATTTTAGGGCCATTTTTGGGATTTTTGACACATGGAATAAAAAACTAACCGTCTGATAGGTGCACCATGAGATCATGATCCATTGTGTGGAAGATCGACGTGAAACACGATCTCCATCATCTGATCCGAAGCAATCAACAGTTTTCAAGGGGTCTGGGACATGGGCGCAAATAGAGGTTCGCTTCATCAAATGATAGCTCATATTGCAGTCTGCCAAAGCCCAAAGAATACTCATTAAAGGATTTGAACCGTATGATATGGAGGGTTGTGCATAATCTTTCAACGATTGATATTAAAGGTTTATTATCGGGAGGTTCCAAATCTTGATTCCACATTCTGATCATTTGTTTTCTGATGCAGAGGATAAACATTCCAGAAATTAACATGCATCCATGGTTTTTAAAGAACTTGCCGCAAGAATTAACGGATGGAGAGGGTAACTTGCAAAGCCACGGTATAGATTCACCTTCTCAAAGCATCGAAGATGTAATGGCTATAATACAAGAAGCCCGTAAACCGTCAGACGGGCCAAAATTTGGCGGGCATTTACTCGGGGGCAGTGTAGACCTTGACGATATGGACGATTCAGACATAGACGATGTCGAAATGAGTGGGGATTTTGTATGTGAGCTGTGAACTGATTTAAGACACAAGCCGATGATTACCGGCGCGCAAGGTATTCTTTTCTATCGAAATCTGAAGTTGTTCAAGAGAGAAGCTGTAGATCGTCTTTCCATGAATGTTAAAAAGGTTTTGAAAACAGTTTTTGCTCTGTGAAGCGAGACAGAGGCCGCCGTGTTATTAGTCTAGGAATGTTTTCATTTTAAATTGGGATTTTGGACTTGTTGACTTGTATGAGTGTTTATTATAGTCGTGAATTTTCAATAATATCGGGTTTAGTTTGATTTCTTGTTGATGTTTTTGAAGATGTTTAATTGACTGTGAAGATGAATTGGTATAAACAGGCGTCGGGTTGGCACGTTGGAAGCGGAGGTTTGTGTTCGGATCCGACCACCCCCTTATTGGCCACTCGCAGTGATGTATCCCTTCTGAGGACGTACCCATGGACTTAGTCGGATGCTGTAAGAGCCCGGATACCCATTATAAAAAAAGTGAGAATTCACCATCTCCAGGATTCATCTTTTATCATTTGGAGACCAGTCAGAGTCTCATATGGATGCCGTTGGTCTCGCCTTGAGACAGATTGGTCGAGAAATGATATTATTCAGTCCTTAAATGATAAGGATTTGAACCTAAGCTCAATTGTTCTCATCAGTGACTAAGTCGGACGGCAAATTGTCACGACCTGATCCTAATGACTCACTGCTCTCATTTTCAGAACGATCGGTCTAGAAATGTGACCGATCTAATCCTACGGACACACTTCAAGATCTGACCCTAATCCTCGATCTTTTGTAGATCAATCGTTCTGGAAATGAAATCTTTAGCAGTCTCATAATGACACCAATTGATACCTTCGTGGATAAGATTGGAGCAAAACACGGTATTTATCATAGTATCTATTGTCGTTGATTCAAATAATAGCCTTTGATTATAATTCAGGATAATCTTTTGCACTTAATATCTTTAAATGAGGCTCCAAATCAAATGGTTTATATGGTGTTTTTATATAGCAAAGGTTGCCAAACTTGGAGGTCTTTGTTTTAAACTCGGTATAAGGATCAAGCTTCCAAGTGCAAGTAATGACTCATTTTATTTATTTTTTAAGTTTTAAGTGGGGTGCAACAACATATTGCTGGTGCAATGACTTATAAATGGGGTGCAAGTATTGGCTCCCCTAAATATATTTCTACATATTTTTATAATGGGTGGCATTATTTGCAGCCTTTTTCCATGTGAAGAGCACATGCTCTTTTACAGGGAAAAAATGTTGACTAGCTTGAATTAGATGATGGAGATCGTTTTCATCCTAATCTTCCACACAATAGATCTTCAGATCACGACCCAACTATCAGGCGGTCATATGTAGATTCCATGTGGCACACATCCCCAAACGTGTTCATGATCATTGGCATACTTATTAGACGATTACTTTTAGGGATGTGTGTCACATAGAATCAACATGTGACCGTTTGATAGGTGAGCTATGATCTCGAGATATTTTGTATGGAAGGTTGGGACGAAAAAAGATCTCCATCGTCTGATTCAAGGCAATCAACTTTTTCTTCTTGTGAGAGCATGTTGTCACGGGGGCGCAGCGCAACATCGGCTATCACACCTGTGCGGTGCCTCGATGTTGCGTGCAACGAGGCCGGCGTTACCCACCCATCAGACTCTGATATCACCCACTTAGAGGATGGGAACTCCCGTTCACGGTTGCCTTCTCTCGAGGCCAACCATATATCGCATTGTGCCCCTTACGACACCCATGTCAACACCTCTGTGCCTCGCTTGGCTTGCTCAAGCTTCACCCTCGCGTGCCCTGCACTAGTACCTCCCTTTACAACAATAGCATGCAACTCCTCATGCCGTCCCATTTCAACATAATTCGCCGACATATTGAACCAAACTTACCATCGTGCGTGTTCCTCGATACTAACACGTTAGCATTCGGCCCCCAACTTCCGTGCACCACAATGTCCCACGTAGCCCTTGAGTGCCTCCCTCATTGCCCACCAATGTGCACCGCGATACATAGTTCGGGGCCACATGGCAATCTCACCTTGGGTGACACACGACATTACCGAAGCAACGTCTTAGGCTCATCCTTTTAGGCCTAGGAAACCACTGCGCACCATTCAGTGCTGCATGACCCCCATACGTAGGGGAATAGCTTCACAATTTCCTTCCCCCAAGTATGGTTTAAACACCACCTCAAACCATCTAGCATAAGAACTTCAAATATATTGGTTTGACATACCACCATGATAGACAGACTCCTTTCGTGTCACACAGTGTCATCCTCCACACCAACACGCCCCTGAGACCAGCTTTCATGCCTCACACGCGTCTAGTTGTTACACTAGATCTTTACCTAGCTCGAGTCACCGTCACACCATATATATGAGGAATACACAAGTGCCGCAAGACCACGTGCTTCCGTGCTCATGCGCCACACACCTAACACCAAGGCTTGACACCCTACCTGCTAGCTACCCAACCAGTTTCAAGGCCCTCATGCCTTCTTGCTGCTACCCCGAGTATTGACCCCGTCACATCCTCCACCACTCCATAATATCAACGTTCTCGTTGACGCCATTATCACATTGGAATGACCCCGCCAACTCCTCCCAACCTGTTCGTGTCAACAGACCACCATGCTGACACCCAATATTTAGCCCTGAGGCTTGGCACCTCCCCACGAGTTCATACTTGGCCCCATCCGCATTTCACTTGACATGAAGCCAACTTCACTTACGAACAAGCAACACATTGGTTTTTCACAGTTGGCCCATACCAACGCTATCACTCACGATGTCATGCACCAAGGATTAGACTTCACCAAATTCAGCTTCAGCGACACCCCGATACCTCGACCCTACCTTCACCCCTCTGTTTTTCAAGCTCTCCTTCGATCCACCCTAGTTCTTAGGTCCTCACCTTCCTACCAGCTCCCCAGCATCACACATCTCGGATTCACTTGGTTCTCCAGTCTCAAGGCCCTCACCTTTTAACTAGCACTGGGATGTTGCGTGTTCTCTTGACATCACGTTGCGTGCCCTCTTGACACCATATCGCGTGCCCCGCTGGTACCAAGATGTCACGTGCCCTCTTGGCACATCGCATATCCTTTTGACACAAAGATGTCGCGTGTCTTCTTGACACCAATTTGCCTCATCCGGATCAAACTTGACTTTAATTTCATTTGTCACGAGGGCGCAACCCGACACCGCCTATCACACTCGTGTGGCGCCTCGATGCCGCGTGCGACGAGGCCTGCCTATCCATTTATTAGACTCTGATACCACTCGCTTAGAGGATGAAAACTCTTGTTCACGGTTGTCTTTTCTCGAGGCTAACCATACATCGCATTGTGTCCCTTACGACACCCATGCCAGCACCTTTGTGCCTTACTTGGTATGCTTAAGCTTCACTCTCGCTTGCCCTGCACTAGTACCTCGCTTCGCAATAGTGACATGCAGCTCCTCATGCTGTCCCATTCTAACATAATTCGTCGACATACCGAATCAAACCCACCATCGTGTGCGTTCCTCGATAGTAACACACGTTTGCATTCGACCCTCAGCTACCATGCACCACAATGTCCCACGTAGCCCTTGAGTGCTTCCCTCGTTGCCCATCCAAGTGCACCGCGACGCATAGTTTGGGGCCACATGACAATCTCACTTTGGGTGACACACGACATTGCCGAAGCAACGTCCTGGGCCCACCCTTTCAGGCCTAGGAAATCACTACCTACCCTTCAGTGCAGCATGACCGCGTGTGTAAGGGAATAGCTCCACAACTCCCTCCCCCAAGTATAGTAAAAACACCACCTCAAGCCATCCAACAGGAGAACCTCAAAGGCATTGGTTTAACATACCACCATAGCACACAAACTCCTTTCGTGACACACAATGCCATCCTCCACACCAACACGCCCTTGGGACCAGCTTTCACGCTCCACGCACGTTTAGTAGTCACACTAGATCCTCACCTATCTCGAGTCACCGTTGCACCATACGTATGGGGAACACGCACGTGCCGCAAGACCATGTGCCTTCGCGCTCACGCGTCACACACCTAGCACCAATGCCTGACCCCCTACCTGTTAGCCACCCAATAAGCTCTAAGGCCCCTACGCCTTCCTGCTGCTATCCCGAGTATTGACTAGTCACAGTGTGCTATTCACAGAAATAACAGGTGCAAATAATGCCACCCTTTATAATTTTAATAATTTTTCATATTTGTTTTCCTTTTTTCCCTACTTCCCTATTTCAGATTCTTTTGATCTACACTTTCTAATTGATGATGGACTTTGACTTGGCTCATTCACCTTATTTTGGTGACATTACAAACATATGATATAAAAAAAATATAATCTTTAGTAGGTGATTGGTTTCCTCCTTAACCTTGGTTGGGAAGAGAGATTTATTATTATTTAATAATAAATAAACATCAACATCATCGTTAAAGCCTTATACAATCTATTTAGGGGTCGGCGCTGGAAGTCTTATTTCTCAATTCGTTCTTATTAGTTAACTTTTCAATTCTTTATATCCTTTCTTCTTATAGAACCGCTCAGGACTTTAGCGGTTTTCTCCTACGCTTTGCATATATCTTCTCAACTCTTCATAGGTGATTTTCTACGTGCCTCTAATGAATAAGTTCAAACGAACTCAAGCTGATAATTTAAAAATTTTTTCTTTTATATGTGTCACTTTCAAATTTTCTCTTACGTACTTGTTTGAGTTGACATTTTAAAACTTATTTAATATATGTGTAATTCTTCTCACCCGAATAAATATACATTTACAGCAATCTATAGTCACCAAGTCGAGGTTCGGTAATAATTCAGCAAGGTTAAAAATTGAAAAAATCCGCCAAGTTTGGAAATTATTCGGAGAGAAATAAAAGAGATTTAAAAGTAAAAAACATTTAAAAACTAAAATGACAATTTGTTGACAAAATTCTGGAGTTATTCAGAATTATTCGTGAATTTTTAGATATTCACCGAATTTTCAAAATAATGTGAAATTAATTTGCAGTGAATTATTCGCAGATTTGTTAACGATGTTGGAATCTATATGATAGACAGAGGCGTTTGATATATGAAGAAAGAGAAGCCATGGCATGTGAGATTCCTCTCTGCATAATCAAATGGTGATGAAGTGCCCCTTAGTGGATGTCGCGGTAGGAGCAATGATGCGAAGGATCCGACGATCAAGGCATGACGATGGCTCCAGAGCTCCATCACTGATCTTACCACCACTCAATGGATAGCGCTTCGATCCACATCTCTTAGGCAGCATTCTATAATCTTTTAAAGGCTCTTCAGATGTCTGTTGCCAACTTGTGATTGAGTGATAAATCATACATAAGTGTCGCCAATAATGAGAGATTAACAGAGATGCTTGACACACAGACATCATTTGCAACCTTGCTCTGATACAACTGTTAGGTCCCATGAAATTTGGATGAACTGTTACTTAATCACCAAGCGAAGCGCCGCTAAGCTGGTGATTGCCTTAGATTTATTGAAGTTTTCCCACTAGCATCTATCACATTATCCTTAGCCTGTGTACCTTGGATCACTTATGATGTTTTTCCCCACACCTTACTTTACATATTAAATAATTCTTAAGCCCATATATATATAAGACTAAGACTGCTTCGATATGGCTTAGGACAAATGATCCTCTGTAATCATGTAACAGTAGGTGATTAATAAAATATAATCATGTTCATGTAGTCTACAGTTACTCTATGAGAATTTAATTTCCTTTGATGAGGCTCATGACCACATGTGTCAACAGTCAACACACAAATAGGGAGAGAGAGAGAGGGAGAGAGAGAGAGAGAGAGCTGACGGGAATGCATCCGAACACAGTCCCGAGGGCTGCATAGGATGCCAGATCTCATGCCATGTGGCATGTGACACTCAAAACAACACCTGATTTAGGTTGTCCATCCATGTGGCATGTGATTTAAAAAAAAATTATTTTTTTGGATCATTTTAGTCCTCATTTTGTGGGTCAAAGATAAGGTGATGCCCCACAAAGCTAGTGTATTGAATTTGGGCACCTTTGATAATATTTTCAATAGTGGATATGCATCAGATCAAACCCAGATTTTTTGGGTGGTGCCTGATCGATCTTGTCCAAGTTTTTGTGGCACCTAATTCTCGTAATGGGTGCCACATGGTGCCCAACTGATTTGGACGCATCAGAACTATAGTTCCGAGCCTCATATATATGGGAAATGATCATATGGCTCGAGTCACGGGATATAGACCCATGACTTAGAGAGGATCATTACCAACCATATATATATATATATATATATATATATATATATTTATATATATATATATATAGAGAGAGAGAGAGAGAGAGAGAGAGAGAGTCGGGAAGGTACTTCAAGTGGAGTATCCTCACCGAACTCCAACATCCACATGGAGGTCCACGTGTCAGTCAAAACATATTTTGGGTGCCATGTGGAGCAAGGTAGCGGTGTTTAGATCATTTTTGAAAAAGAAAAGAAAAATCTAAAATATCTCCACCATGTAGTTTTTGGGTCGTAAAATTTGGATCCTTCAATCACAATCAAAATTTCACTTTTAATTTAAAACTAAGTTTTGAATTCATTTTTTAAAAATTGATCTACACAAGCTGTTCATATGACACCAAAACAGTATTTGGGTGGCTACGTGGACCTCCATGTGGATGTTGGAGTATGGTGAGGGTACTATATATATATATATATATATATATATATATATATATATATATATATATATATATATAGAGAGAGAGAGAGAGAGAGAGAGAGAGGTGGTGTTCTATTCAAACAATATTTTCAGGTTGTATTTCATGATTTTTTTCATCCAGAACAAGATGATCAATGTCGATAATTTTTTCAGCTTGCGTTTCTTGATTCGTTTCATCAGAATGGCGAGGATCGGCATTGGCATGGCCGTCGATTGCCGGAACTGGTAGAGTAACAGTTTTTGTGTTTCTCTTGTTCATATCAAACTCACTAGGCCATTGCCATGCCGGAGCTTTCTCTTTCGGAACCTTTTTTTCCAATACCTCAAGCATGCACATGAATTTAACAGCTGTACTGGTTCTCAGTTCACACTCTTCAATCGGGCTCTCGGAATACTCCCTAAAAATCGCGATAGGGAGATCAACAAGGTGGGCACGGATGATATCTACAAGTGCTTGTTCTATGTGTTCAGCTAATTCAGTGATTGATGCATACGCGCTTTCCAAAATGCTCTCGCAAATCGTATGTCTAGTTCCCTTCGTAACGCTCGTATCTCGTAACCTCTTAATAATTGTAAGCGCATGCTGTAGGTCATCTTCTTTTTCCCCACTTCTAAACTTGGGTATTCTCCAACACTTCTCCGTAATACGCTCGAGCCGTTCTTGCAAATCGAATAATCTGTTCTTAAAGCTTTCAGGTTTAATTTTTTTTTCGACGAAATAAATGAGTTCCAGGGCTTCATGTAGAGACTCACCAAGTGAATTTGATATGGAATATGTAGCAATTTTGACAAGGGTTTCCATTGAATAGCTTGAAAGTGCATCGAACCCCAATTTCGAATCTTTTTGTTTACGATGTTGCATAATGCTCAAGAGGGACTCAGGTTGTCGTGATATTGGAGGATATTTTTTCGATAAGAGGCCGATGAGTTGAGTTGGAACCTGCCTCTTACTTACCTTCTTCAATCTCTTTATCTTTTTTCCAGCAATCGTTGCTATCCACTTATCCAACGTATCGTCTTCGTATAAATTCGGCGATATAAAATCTAAATATCTCGTTTCTTCGCATCCATTAGTATGAATTCCCAAAGAATACGCTTTCCTCACTATCAAACACGAAAATACCACTAATTCGCTTGCCCAAGTAATCCCCACATTCATAATTAACAGCATTGTTCTAATAACAAATTTCGATATTAGATAGAGTTTCACAGTATATTTGTTATGGAATTTGAAAGGTAGGGGCTTGAACCCCATAGATAAGATCGAAGCGAAAGCCAACCATGTTTCGTTCTCGAACAGCTTCTTCCAACATTCGGATTTTATGCTCCTATGCCTTATCATCGTGAGCCATCGAAAGCAGACGACGATAGCACCCACTGCGATGGCGAGGAAGTGAGTCACAACCACCCACCTCACTGACCAACTGAAATGTGAAACCCCTTCACAAAACTTCTTTTCTTTGACAGCGAACGATCGGATTGCAGCTTCTGATACCACAACTACAATGCCGATGCAAAGCAGGCCTGCACTGCTACAATTTGAGGTTTCACAGCAAAGAACCTGAGGGTTCACACTACAGCTAAATGCATAAAGCTTCTCCAAGTGTTGTCGCATGCCCTTTAAACCCGATTCCGACGGGGTTTTCTTCGTCTCGCCTCGATACTTATGAGCATTATTATGGTTGAGCGAATTAACTTGCAGAGAACTAGAGATCAGAAGCACAAGCAACAATGCCATACAAATCAGAAGTGCCACATGTTCTACTATAAATGCAAAGATCATGCCCGTCGATATTTGTATGATCATGTCGACGATTACCGTTATGACCAGCACGCTCAAGGCGGAGAGATTGGTTATGCACTCCGATGTCACTGATGAAGCGAGTGAAGGCATGAAAAACGCCATGAAAATGCATAAAAGCGCGCTACTAGTGAGCTTCGAGAGCTGCTCCATGACCCGCGGCATGGCAATGGTAAGATCTACAGATAGCTTTGTGGCTATGGTCGCTAGTGTCAAAGTAAATGAGTTAAGTGAGAACAACTTGCAAGGTAGCCATGGCTTGCGACGATGAAATCCTGATAGCAAATCGAAAACCATGCAGACGAAGCATACGAGAGTGGCGAAGGCGATGTATAATCCGATGGAGGGCATTGGAGAACCAAACTTTGATTCATCAAGCTTTCCATGGGGGCATGCATGTTGTTCTGATGACTCCAATTTGATCAAGAAATTGGTTAATGAGAAGAAGGAAGCCATGGCATCTCCAAATGGGTGCAATGTGGTGATTGAGAGCTCATTTAATTGGGTTGTGTATGAGATATTATCTCCTAGATCCTTAAGAATAGGAACTGAATTGGATTTCTACCTGGCACATTGGGCACGTTTGTTGAAATGTTGGAAAAGGCCATCCAGGATAATAGCATCTTAGTAGAAGCTCCTTTTCAGGATACCATCTGTCTTGAGACATGAATATATCATGTCTGTTGCTACAAGCATTCTTTAAGAAATCTATTATTATTATTTAGGATCTGCCCGTTTGTAAAATTCAAAATCAAAGACTACTATTTGTAAGGCAGTCAACGGGTCGGGCGGGTCAGGTGGAGCCTAAATTTTGGCTTCCCAATGGAACAATTACTTTTTCCGACCTGAAAGATGGTGCACTCGACGCCTGACCTGAAACCCGACCCGACCTGGCCCAGTAAAAATCCGCTATTTTTCATATTTTTTATATATAAAAAATATTAGGTTGGGTCGGAACTACCCAACCCATCGGGTAAAGTTTATGTGACTGGTCCGATATTCAGGTATTAGGTAGACCCAACCCATTGACAACCTTAACTATTTGTTACACTACAAAAAATAAGACTATTAGCAGTAATTTTTTGCAGCAAAAAAATTATTAAGACTATTAGCGGAGCAGCAAAAAACTGCCGCTATTAATAAAAAAATTATTAAACTATTAGCGGTAGTTTTTTTGTTAAATTTTTTTTTGTAATGTTAGATCGGTGATCTTGTAAACCTTCAAAATGGTGAAGACGGAGTTAAATAATTAGAAGACCAAAATGCTTTCTAATAGTTGTTCATCTCTATAATAGGGGATTTTGGCCCCACTAGTGCCATTTGGGTACTAAGTGGCACCTAATGCGAAGATCAAGTGCAAAGGCAACATGCACAAAGTCGATCAGGTCCATTAAAAATACATGTTCTCCACCATTCAAAACTTAGCTAAACCAATTAGAATAGGTCATGGTGCGATAGGTTTCACAAACCATGCTTTCCAAGGGATGGTTCAGTAGTAACCTGAATATATTTCGTGTGACAACCCATACTCTCATAGAGGTGTTGCATCCGTACATAGATGCCTACATTTTAAGTTCCACGTGACCGTGAAGGAAACCTCACCGTGATGAAGGCTTAAAAGTCATGTGTTGTATCTTATTCCTTCCTCTTAACATATATATGCCCTAACATATTTCTAAGTAATGAATGTCGCACAATGCAAATGAAACATATAATAAGAAAATATTTAACTATAAGGAAACTAATATTACTCGCAATCCGGATGCCTCGCTTATCATTAAGAGAGCAGAAGGCGACCTATAATGAAGGTACGTGAGTACTATAATACGTATCACAAGGTAATGTTTAACTAGTCTCATCAGATAGATCATGTCGATCTGATGAAAATCGACTGATCATTTACTTAATTCTGATAAGATTTAGTCTCGATATGACTCAATCACTTATAAACCATAGAATATTTGATACACGCATCATAAGGTGAACGTGATCAAGTTTAGAATAATCTAATCCTACCGACGTCATCAGTGTAATGGATGTTTAGATACTATATGATTGCCACTATTAGTTTGATCATTTAGACCATTAACTACATGGTCCAGGATTTTGATCAAAAACGTATCATCGTATGATCGTCGAGCGGTGTATACCATCTTAGCGTAATTTTAAGATCTATTTAGCATATTCTCTTAATCTTAGAAGGTGGGTTTCCATTCGGACCCTTCACTAGTTTGATTGTTTTCGAGGTCAGGTAGAGAGTCAAACATGCCCCTTGACTTTGGGTGTCTCAGGGTATAAAGCCCTTCATTATTTTTGGGAAACTTGTATAGCGGCCTATATCGCCTAGATATATTTTCAGACAAAACTATCTGTCGGATGAGAAGGGATTCAAAATTTATGGGGATCCTTCTTGGTGTCTCTTGTCCCAGTTCGGCTTAAAACTTGAGGTCTAGAAGGGTCACACTAGACCCTAGATTAAGGTGCCACAGGCATAACGTGCAAGAATTTATGTGATTATGTGCTCCACTTTAGGTGGTGCAAAGACTAAGGTGTCAGTTTTAAATAAAATATGGCCATCGATTTATCAGATGTCTAAATGATCTTTATTTCGATCTACGAGTTTCACCCAATAGGTTTGTTGTTCGCTTAATTTAATGGGCCAAATTGAACCCTTTGGCCAATGTATGTGCAGATTTTTAAAATAAGTGCAGAAAATATTCTAAGTGTAAAGTCAATATATTCATAGGTTTTTGGAGCACTAAAATTTATGAAAATAAGGACAAGGATATCAATATGAGCCATTAAATGTAAAAAGTATCAAATTTTATGGAGAGCCCAAGGTTTTGACTGAGGTCAGAAACTAATCGGATCATCGAGATTGAAACGGTCAAACGATGACCTCCACATTGAGTCGCAACAAAACAAAATAGGGCAGCAGCCCATCCTTGATATGGGCTTTCTTTGTGCCCAATTTATAGTCCTCAGGATCTATTTTGTCGACACACTTGTGTGCCATGTGGAAGGATATAGTATATTATAGTTATTGGCCGATGGGTTCAACCATAGGGTCAACCCTTTGACCATAACCGTCTTGTGATTTCACACAAAACCCAAGGATGAAAAATTATAGTTTTCATATAATCATCACAAAGTGTAAAAGCGTAGATTTGGATGGATAGAAGGACACCCATGTTAGATGAGCCTTGGAACGGTTGGATGGGCACAAATTTAGCTTTAGCATCCGCCGTCATTCGGTGATCGCCTGCAGTGGTGCACCTTGTCTTGTCGCGAGTAAAGCCTCGATGTAGGCGGCAATGATGATGGTGCTGCTGTTATAGCATGTAATCATGTGGTACTCGATTGTCCAAGGGAAGGTGGTGGTGTCTAGCGATGTGACTTTGATGATGGATCAATGTCGTACTCAGTTGGATACAAGGTTCATAAGTATTGAGTTGGGGCACGAAACTCGAGAAATTGTTGAGGCTATGTTGCATGGGTCGTCTACCGTAGGGGATGGAGTTGTGTCCACGCACAATTTTCTCCTTCATTTATTCCCATAAGAAAAAGACCAACGAAAATTATTTTCTTCCGTACACAAGTAGGTTGTTGCTCGCATGGCTGGCCAGAGTGTCTAACGTGGCTGGTTTCCTCTACCTGTGCACATGAGAGAGAGGGCATGGAGCTATCGCTTGGGTTAACGGGAGAGAGAAACCTAGAAGAGGAGGCGGATATATATATATATATATATATAGAGAGAGAGAGAGAGAGAGAGAAAAAGAGGGGAGGGTATATAGACTTTAATAGGGCAGTTGCTGGTTTAACACCCTTGAGGGAGATGATAGAGGGCGAGTAAGAGTGGGGCTAATAGCTTGGCTGCTGTGAATGATAATCGATGTGAGAGAGGGACATAGAGGGAGGGATGGCTAGGCTTCGCTGCTGGCTGCGCTGCTTGGGTTGGTGAGAGAGAAAAGAGAGGGAGAAAGAGAGACGTTTTAGAGAGGGAGAGACTTGGCGAGGTAAGATTTTAATAAAAGAAAGAGTACTAAAAGACTTCTTGCTAAAAAGAGATAGAGATAAAGATCTAGTGAGAGAAAGAGTTTAAAAGGATTCTCTCTCTCTAGAATTTTAGTTAAAGTGGCAAGAAATCTGGGATTCGGCTGTCAGTCCACCTAATTCAAAAAAAAAAAAAAAAATAATAATAAAATATATATATATATATATATATATATATATATATATATATGTTTATTTATTTATTTATATAATTTATAAGATGTGAAAGGGTGTGTAGCACCCATACACGGTTTGACGCTCCTTCCCATCTCAGATCATACAATTTGGTTATCAAAACTCGGGTAATAACAACCTTCTTACATAAAAGAATGCATTGGATTCTTTTATGTCTTTATTTGTTGGACTACTCCCTCATGCCTTTATTGGTTGGACCAATCGAACCAATGATTATTTTTTTTATCGTTAATGTAAATATTGGTTGGACCAATCGAACCAATGATTATTTTTTTTGTCGTTAATGCAAATATATTGATAAACTTGATAAACTACGAGAAGATGAAAGGGACAATACAAGGACACAACAATCAAAGAGGAAAGTAACACAGAAACAAAAATAACAAAGACAAAACTATCCACAATGCCAAAAAAGGCAGGGAAACCACAACACCCTCCTTAGTTTGGGTCCCACCGAAGAACCTCTCCCCTTACTCCATTGCAGCCTCTAGAGACCCATAGGCACATGAGATCTCTAACAGATTTAAGAATCATCCCCATAGGCATGCGCTTTCGCTGAAAGATCTGTGCATTCCGCTCAAGCCAAATGCTCCACATGACCGCAAGAAACTGGTCTTCATGAATTCCCCCAGCTGGCCCTCCAAACTGACGTTCGACCATGCCAAAAATTGGAGATAAGGGGAAGGAGGAACTGCCCAAAGCATACTGAAAGATTTTAGGATGACCCCCCAAATCTTGTGTGCTACAACAGTGAATGAAAAGGTGAGTTGCCGACTCCTCGGCTTGGAGACACATCGCACAAAGGTTGGGTAGAATTTTCCCCCTCCGACATAATTGATCAATCGTAAGAATTTTCCCTTTAAACAGAGTCCGTACAAAAAAAAATTACCTTGAGGGGGAATGGATGCCATCCACAATCCAGCCCTTTGGAATTTGATTAAGGGTCGATTCGAAAACATCCGAAAGGAGGAACTGACGCTAAAGATCCCGTCTTTATTAGGAGTCCAAAGACTCGAGAGTTCAATCCATGAGGATTCCTCCTCAATTGATACAGTAAGGCCAACAGTCGAGTGAAAGAAGTCACCTCTTCATGTCTAAGGAATCTGCGAGTGATCACATCCTATAGAGCTCCCCTTTCAGCTTCCGAAAAAAGGTTGCTACCACCCCATGAGGGGTCCCAGGCGATGTTAAAAATGTTCGGGAAAGAGAGGTTGAGGGGCCCACTCTCCACCCATTTGTCTTCCCATAACTGGATCCGAGTGTCATCTCCCCAACTGTACCTTAGCCATCTGGCATAAAGATCCCAAATTCCGCAAATACCTTTCCACCAAACAGAGAAACTGTTATTGACAGTGACGTTAGTGCCCCAGCTATTGCTCAATTCACCATACTTTTCTACTAACACTACACGCCATAGGCCATCCCTTTCCCCGTCCAAACCAGCCCTCTAGAACCATTTCCCCAAAAGTGTAATGTTCATCCACCTCAAACTACGGATACCTAGACCGCCACAGCTCATGGAAAGCTTGCAAGTGTCTCAATTAACAAGATGGCACGACTTATCCAGCCTCGATCCCTCCCATAAGAAGTTCCTTTGAATTTGTTCGAGTCTATGGATTACGCCCATTGGGCATTTGAACATAAACATATAGAAGATGGGTAGGCTGGATAGAATTGATTTCACCAAGAGAAGTCGACCCCCACTGCTGAAGAGTTTTCCTTTCTCCAAAGGCATCCTTTGCTCAAACCTTTGAATAATCGGATCCCAGGCCCTAGCGGCAGGTTGCCTGAGCCCAAGAGAGAGCCCTAGATACAGAATTGGGAGATTCTCCACCGCACAACTGATTGTCTCCGCTAACTCTGCCAACAGCTGGTCTCCAATTCTAATCCCTGTAATAACAAACTTGTGCAAATTTATCCGTTGGCTCGACACAACTTTGTATGTCGATAGGACTTCCGCCAAAGATCTGCATTCATCCACTTCTGCCTTCCCCAAAAAGATGGTGTCATCCACATATTAGAGGTGCGAGATGAATCGGCCTTGCAAGCCCACTTGGGTACCAGATATGAAATGGAGCTATCTCGCTCGCGAAATTAGAGCAACTAGAGCTTCACCCATCATATTAAATAAGAAGGGGGAGAGGGGGTCGCCCTGACAAATCCCTCTAAAGCTTTTGAAGTAACCCGCAGGGGATAACCCTTTCTGAATTTGGAGAGCAAGAAGCGGAACAAAAAGATAACTATCTTTATCTTTATCTTTATGGATAACTAATTCCTTTTCAAATCTAGCTGGGAATTTTCCCTAGAAAATGGGTATATAAAATGAAAAGAACGGTATAGATCTAATACCAATATGGACCTACCCATTTAAATTGTTGTGCTTTCTGAAATTTCATACCTATACATGGATTCAAGTTTCGATTGATATTTGCGGAGTTGATCATCCCTCTCGAATACGAAGATTTGAAATGGTCCATAATTTACTAAGTACTCTATAGAATTTCGGCTCATTAAAAAGAGGAATCATTATCGAACTTAAAACTCCCTGCAAGAGTTACATTCCCTTAATTATACGAACATAGGGAGTTCACGGGTCTCGATAAAAAGCCAGAAGCTTTGGGGAAGGGATAGGAGATGCTAAAAAGAGTGACGATAAGAGAGTGTAATCCACTCGCCATGCGCGATCTTCAAGCTTTTGGAAAATTTCCAAAGAGTATACAACAGGCATAAGAAAAAAGGAATTAAAAAAGGCAAAGTGTAATGCGAAATTTCGATTCGCATGCTTAGATCGTAGATAGTTCTATTTCGTGCATATCGTAGACGACGAATATCCACAAATTGGCGATTACAGTTAGTTATTGGCGATTTTAGTTAATTAATTAGTTTCTTATTTTGGATTTGAATTTAGTTACTTATTTCTTATTTTAAATTTGAATTTAGTTAGTTATTTATTTTCAAATTTCGAATATGTTTGTAAAATGCCTATAAAAGGTTTTGTAAGGACTAATTTTATTTGAATTAATGATTATGAACTTTGCTATGTAAACTGAAAACGAGATATCAATCTTCGAGAGTGTGATTCTCTCAAAATAGAAGAGTGATTCTTCTATAGGTGTGTAGTTGGTGCGAAGTCGATCATTCAATCATTATATTTACTATTATCTCAATTAAATGCTTTTTGCATCAAATTTGGTATCAAAGCAAGTTCAAACCCTCGACAAGTAGATTGACATATTCAAACCCTCTACCCGCACCTGTAGTAGTACCTATTTCGGTTGAAGATTTCATACTGGTTGATGAAACCACTGAGAATCCCAAGAATGTTGAAGAGCAATTATCCGCAATAATTTTCGAAGCCTTCGTGATTTGAATGATTACATGATTTTATGAAAACGTTCGTAAAACGGTAGAACATTTCGATCGTGTGGCAAAAGATGACGAAGGTGGATAAAATATGGTGTAAGGAGAAAGGGAGATCATCCGATTAAGGTTCCCCAAATATTATTCTTCACCTTCACGAAGATCAATTTTGGCCAAAGTTCGAGATCGAACTTTCTCAAAGTAAATGAGATTGATGGGGAATTTAGATCTTCATGCTTGGATCATGAATAGTTCTGTTTCATGCATATCGTAGATAACGAACATTCGCAAGTTGGCAGTTATTGACGATTTCAGTTTGTTATTGACGGTTACAGTTAAGTTATTGATGATTTTAATTAGTTTCTTATTTTGAATTTGAATTTATTTAGTTATTTCTTATTTTGAATTTGAATTTAGTTAGCTATTTATTTTCAAATTTTTAATATGTTTGTAAAAATGCCTATAAAAGTCTTTATAAGGACTATTTTTATTTAAATAAATAATTATGAATTTTGTTATGCAAATTGAAAACGAAATGTTTTCCTTCGAGAGTGTGATTCTCTCAAAATAGAAAAGTGATTCTTCTATATACGTGTAGTTAGTGCATAAGTATTTGAATTCTTATGTTCTTTCATTCTACCTACAATCCTATTTGAATTCTAATTGCCGAGAATCTCATTTCTCTTTTTTAAATCCGCTCATTTTAATTCTCTCAAAATAGAAGAGTGATTCTTCTATATGCGTATAGTTAGTGCGTATTTGAATTATAATTGCCTAGAATCTCATTTCTCTTTGTTAAATTCGCTCATTTTCAAAAGAACTTTTTTATAAGTTTGTTCAAATTCCTAAACTGTTGGAGGTCTAGATGTTTACCAAAGAACCCTAGTCTTCTAGATCTAGAGAAAAAATGTGCAACGAAATTAACACTGATTTAAGCTATTGCAAATCATGTAATTGAAAATCATTTCATTTTCCGCGTTAATTTGTTAAGACAATTTATATTTATAATATTTTTTTATTAATCTTCAATTAATCTCAGCTCATCTAAATCGCATTGTGTTAGCACCTGCATCAAAGTGTATCAGATGTGAAGAGATCAGAAGAAAACTGGAAGATTCGTTCATTTTTTCTCTAGACCCTTGAATATTGTGTAAACATCAACTCCCTTTTCTTCCTCAAAAAGAATGTATTACACTGATCTAAAGGCCGCAATCAGCGGAATGCAGAGATTGAAAGGTAAGAGAAAAGCCTAAACCTTTCTAATGGATCTTCTCTTTGATTTCAGTTGTAAGATGATTAAAAATCCATGTTGGAAAATGGAACTCGATTCCTTTTCAATGGAAAAGGAAGCTCTCTCTACTGTTCTGTTTGGGTTAGACTCACTCACCTCGCTCTCCTTTGTAGGACAACTAATAACATGAGCATGATAGGAATCCATACGGGGAAGTCTTTTCGTTTAAACGGCCCTTAAACTTCCGAGAACCAAACTATCATTAGATCTGGATGCTGAGAGTAAAAAAAGGTAAACTGGAAGAAAATTCAACTGGCGAAACTTTGATAGTAGAACTGGAGATATTGATTCCAAGTCCATGGACCCCGTTTCGCAGCCAATTGAATCCCTCTTCCAAGCATATTCAATTGCAGCCCATGGATCCATAAACTCATTCCATTGAAACCAAGACTCAGATCTCGGATTCCCATCTGGTTAATAATCCTCAAACACCTCCTGAGGAATGCCATGCTTCTCCACCTCATAATCATTACCAAATCCCATTATAAGACCAGGTATCACCCACTCTTTGGAGGGCATCAGTAACGGTATTGGGAATGGAATATACTGTTACTGATATGTATGAATGTATCCAGATCAGCCAATATTTAATGCCTTGAATCATTGATCTTTCTGCCAATCTTGACAAATCCAGACCAACTTCTGCCCACAATTTCTTCCCTTCTGATCAGGCCTCTAAAGCCACCCATCTTGGCAAATCTCAGATTTGGGAACAGAAAAGTTAAAGCAGAAGGGGAAAACTCATCTGGGGCCTCCACCTGTAACTCAAATCTCGAGTTTCTTTTGACACGATTCCTACAGTAGCCAATCAAAATTTCAAAACCTCTAATGTCAAGTTAATTAGTTGGAATATCAGTGTTAAACCACCCTGACAAAAAAAAATGCTGCTCTTACTTTACCAATCCAAAAAGAAAAGTTGCTATTAAATCATCAGAATACAAATGGTAATATCATTTGCTTGATGAAAACAAAATTAATGGGAGAAAAGCTTCTAAAGTCATTAAGGAAGATAAACAAACAATAGGACCATCTGATGACCTATGGAGCTCATCCTTGGGGAAGAATTGGGATACTTCGGCGTTCACAGATGTTTGATACTCAGAAAAAGCTCCTGTACAGATCAACATATTCATTGCATTGTTGTTTGATCACAGAAATTTAAATTTGCTTTAACTTGCTGTATATATTTCAAATATTGCAGCTGATAGACTCAACCTCTGGGGACTGTTCAATTTCTAACTGTCGACCAACTTTGGCTTGGTAATTGGATTTTAATGGCATTAGGTCCCCTGGGGTAAGCTTGGGAGTCGTTTTGTTCGTAAAAGAATTTAAAAGCTCTTTAACGATGGCTTGCATTCATGTATGCTAGTGGATTTAAGGACTACTGGTAACCCTTACTCATCATCGAAGAAATCTGCTGGCATATGAAGGATAGTAGGTCGAACGGATAAAACACCTAGAAATGGTCATTGAAAAAGAAAAAAAATCGTGAGTCGCCATGTTAACTACTTGCTATCTACAGTTTCAAATCACTGTCCTATGACAGTTAATCTGAAGAAAACTCCAACTAAAGGACTTAAGACCTTTAAATATTTTTCCTTTTTGGAGTTCTAAACTTGCATTCTCCAATATTGTGGGGTTTTCATTTGGCACAATAATTCAAGGAAATAAACAGAAGCTCAAAAATTCAAAATAAAACATGAAACACTAGAACTCACTTAATTTTGGTTTCTATACATGCCAAGAGGGATAAAGTTTACGAAAAACTCACTTCCATACAAATGCAGAATCAGCAAGATCCTCTATACTTAGATTGTTCAATTGTGGTTTTCATTAAACTTATTCCCAAAGAAATTGCTGCGACTTTAATTGAATAATTCAGACGAAAGGTTAGCTGTTGTCAAACAAAGAACAACGAGGACAACAAAAGTACCAATTCTAAGAACGCACCCTTTCATTTAGGAATCCTGAGGACTAGATCTTCTTTCTCCTTTTACAGTTTGATTCAGAATTCGGCTTTAGACCCAACAAGAAATCCCATTAAATTAGGGTTACCCAAGGAGCAACTGATGAAATGAAGCTTTTAAGGACCTTAAACATAAAAAATTAAAAAGGCCAAGACAGTGTGCTTGTCTTCTCAACGTGTGCAATGAGAGCAATGTCCTCCATCGAGAACTACTTAAGGCATTACACCCAAGCCACGACAAATCTTATGGTCTGACCGATAACCCTGTTAATGGATCACCCTTTCCCTCGAATATGCTTTTCTTTCTTTACTTCCATAATGTCCACGTGGCTGTTAATAAGCAAGGTCACCAAAGGTTTCGACCTTTTAAGTGTAATGGCACTATAATGTACCCTACCATCAATAATCCTTCACAACGAAAACCCAAGATATTAAGTACGAAATTTTCATTTAATACACCCAAAGCATCTAGCAAGAGTATCCAAATCAAGTTTTTTAAATTACAATAAATGACAAAACTTGACTCTAAAGTCAGTTGAGTCGAGTCAACTCGGAGACTCGGATAAACACAACTCGCTCCAACTCGGTAATTTGGTATATATTTTGAAATATAAGTATCTATAAAAATATGTTACAAGGAAAAAGAAGGAAAAATATGTTGATAAAATGGGTAGTTGAATACTTTTTAAAAAGACGGGGTTTCTAAAACCTTATCTCCTGAAAACAATTTATATAGAAGGGTAGTTTATGAACCCTGATTGCATCATCCTAGCGAAAGCTTGACTTGACTCGGACTCGACTCAAAATCCCGGCAAGTTGAGTAACTCACCCGAAATACCTCCTTGACTCGACGAGTTTTAGAACTATGATCCAAATAATTGCCATCACATTTATCCCAATCTGGTTTCTGACGTTAATGCCATAGCCTGCCATTGCTTCATAACAATGAAGCACCATCTTGAGATTTAGAATCTTCGCATATCGAGGCCTCGTAATATATGACCAAATCATTGGATCCACATTACGCCTCTTGGGAGGCCCACCTCACGCTAGTATCCAATTGGCTTTAGCCTTTTGAAAATGATAACGAAAAGGAATGAGGATATAGGATCACCTTGTCAAATATCAAAAGATTTTGACGACGGGTGTGTGTGTGTGTGTGTGTGTGTCTTTAGGGGTCAATTTCGAAGAAACTTTGACTAAAATTGAGAGAATCAGCAAAAGATTAGCAACCCCCATACATCTCCATTTTGCACCAAAACCCATTCTATCAAGAACATTTCCAATCAAAATTGCTATATCCTTCATATCAATCTTACATACCATGCCTGGAATCTTGGATTTGTAATCCTAGCTGACGAACATGTGAGCAATGAGACTACAACCAAGGATTTGAAAGTCGTGGAAAACATTCGTTGGGATGGTGAAAGAGTATTTTTCGTTATGGCAATAGGTTGGAAGTCGTTAACCATTTTGCACCTTCCACCATTGGGTTGCCCCTAAACCTTAAACCCTAAACCCTAAAACAATACTCATTGAAAAAAAAATACTAAATACTTCCATGAGAACAGATTTTCCAAAGGATCCAAAAGTAGCAAAAAAGCACTGGAAGTTTGGTCTACTACTTTATCTCTGTCCAAGTCAAAATTCTCCTCTATCAATTCCATTTCATTATCGGGCAACTCTAATCCAGGCTTGCCTCACTGTCCAATCAGTCAAAACCGAACCCATTAGCATTGGTCTTCTCCCTTGGCCTGCTTTATAACGATTGAGAGGAGACTACAATTCTTTCAGATGGTTTAATATGACTAAGCCATGTCAATTATCTTTTTTTTATTGGTAATAGCAAATTATTCTGAAAGAAAATGGAAAGAACAAATACATAGCTGTCCCGACAACGAGAGGGTAAGGCACAAAGCGGCACAATAAACAGGGAACAAACAAAGCAACATAAAACAAGAAGCAAAAAACAAAAATATACACCCTAGAACGCCCGACAAGTTGTCACTAAAACCCTAATATGCGAATTTGGGATTAACTTTTAGATAGAAAAAAAATTCAAAATCATGCAACACATTAAAAGTAATTCAATGAAATTAATAAAACAATTAGATTAATCAGTTTTAGCGTCTGAATGCGTGAAAATTTTTCCGATCTAGAAAAACGGCTCCGATGAGGGAACTCGAGATTCGCTCTAGTTTAGGGCATCAATCAACAATCGCAATATCGTCTCTTTACTCCTCGAAGATTTTAATTGAAATAAAGCTTAGAATAATTTAGCAAAGGAAAACAATTTTGGGGATTTTGATTTTATCAACGGAATTAAAGAAGGATAATACCTGACAATAACTAAAGAAAAGACAAGATAAAAAGATAGATTCCATGGTTTCCCACCAAGGGTTTTCCGAAGCTTCACACAACGGCTGTACGTCGACTATGCACCAAGTCGCACGAGAAACGATTGCTCACTCCCCAAAGTTTTGAAGGATTCACTCCCATCGGTTGAAAATTCTTCACAAGCTCTCTAGGGTTTGCACAAAAGTAACTCTCTTTCATTCAATAATCAAAAACTAATTAAAAAGTCTTTACAAGCCTCTATATATAGGCCACCAAAAATAAAATTCGCAATAAAAGAGTTCTAATATTAATAAAGCACAAAAAAAAAAGTTTCACAAAAAAAAAAAATTCACATAAAATCCCGTCGCTATAGCTCGCTTAAGCGAGGATTATAACCGCTCGAGCGAGTTTAAGTGATCGCTCGAGCGAGGGCTCGCTGCGGCACTGCTCTCCTCGCGGTTTGTATCCGTTTCTCCTCTGAGGCTACGGTGCTCGAGCTTCCTTTACGCTTCTTCTGACGCTGAAAATCTATTGTTGCCCCAAATCCAAGGCTCCTAAACTTGGCGTTCCTCGTCATTCTCCTCCACTCAAAATGTTTCATCACCGATTAAACACGCGCGCTACACTTCAAGAGCTCAATTATTGGCTTGCCTTTCCACGCTGTGAGATACTTTTGATTCTTACCTTCATTGGCATGGAAGCTTGGAAATTCTATAACCTCCTCATTCGACCTTTTCTCATGTTGCACAGGTAAGGTACGGGATAGAAAATGGGACAATGGGGGTGGTTCGATTGGATGCTCAAGAAGGAATGGATCAATGGGCGGGGTAGTGGGATCAAGAAGAGGCGTAAGATCTGTTATGGCAACTATCAGATGGTTACCCTTGCCTAAAGGAAGATCGAGATCTCCATTATTACCCCTTTTTAAAATTGGGAAAGATTCCACATGCTCAGAACCATCAGGAATTAACACAAAAGTGTTAGTATCAAGGACATCAAATATATTCAATGTGTTAGTATGATCATGCATATTTCCAGTGCTCAATAAATTCAGATTGTTGATCCCACGCAAATCAGAATGATGATATGATCCTACCAATTCTAATGACTCCCTTGAGATGGACACATTATCAACACCGTCCTCGGCAATAGGAATTGTCCTAATGCAGCCTATGGATTTGACCGGAACCTCACCTTCCTCATCACTTGGAGTGCTACATGGTTCGTACACTTCTTCGGGTATCTCATTGCTCTATTTCTCAGTATGCTCCTGAATGAACAAAGTCTGACCATTACTAGGACATTGGGATGTAAAGTGACCAAAACTTTGACACTTATAACATTGTTGCGGGACACGCTTAGAACGTTCGACCATTGGTCCCTTTCCTTTGTCAACTTGGGGAATTATGGATTTTGAGGATTGACTAGAGGCATTATTACCCTTTTCGATAGGGTTAGGTTGATGCTCAAATTTGAAAGACTTAGATCGGCCATGACTGCGGGTGTCAAGATACCGTTCTAATTCTTCAACCCTAGCAAAACATTCCTCGAGATCCGCAACAGGATAAGGAATGAGTTCCCTCTGTAACTCTGGTTGAAGACCCATTCGGAATCGGGAGAGGGTAACTTTTGCTAGTTCATCGACATCGGCCTGGGTCATCAGGTTTTCAAACTGATCGATGTACTCTGTGACTGGGGAGTCTCCTTGATGCAATGACTGTCACTGATCAAAAATACGTTCGTCATATGATACGGGAACGTATTTTTCGTGCAGTTGGACTTTCATTTCAGCCCACGTGGAATTAGCACGAAGACCCTGGATTTGCCTACGACGCTTCACTCCCAACCAATAAAGTCTAGCTTGACCCATAAGCTTGACTTTGACAAATCTGACCTTGCGGTCTTCGGACATGGCATACCACTCAAAGTAGTTTTCCATGCTGGCAACCCATTCGAGAAAGACCTTAGGTTGTCTTTTCCCGTCAAAAGTAGGGACGTCCATTTTCACAGATTTTATGACCTTATCGTCTAGATTGGTTTGGACCTCACGTAAGGGAGGAACATCTCTCCTATGGTCACGGCTGTTGACTCTATTGTGATTCTCAGCGATGAGCTCATTGATCTCTTCGAAACGAGTTTCTAAAGCCTCATGTCGGGCTTGTTGATCAGCAATGTACTCATCCATCCGGGTTTGACTAGCGGTCACCTTAGATGCAAGATCTCTAATCAGGGCCTCTAAGGTACTAGTATCCTTGACAGAATTATGCAAGACAAAAATACTAAATTCAAGTGAACCCTAAAATCTATATGACATGGACCCTAAACTAAAACTGTGCTTTGATACTAAAACTAACGCGGGACACACTAAAACCCTAATATGCGAATTTGGGATTAACTTTTAGAAAGAATTGAATGGCGAAAATATTCAAAATCATGCAACACATTAAAAGTAATTCAATGAAATTAATAAAACAATTAGGTTAATCCGTTTTAGCGTCTGAATGTGTGAAAATTTTCCCAATCTAGAAAAACGGCTCCGATGAGGGAACTCGAGATTCGTTCTAATTTAGGGCATCAATCGACAATCGCAATATCGTCTCTTGACTCGGAGATTTTAATCGAAATAAAGCTTAGAATAATTTAGCAAAGGAAAATAATTTTGGGGATTTTGATTTTATCAATGGAATTAAAGAAGGATAATACCTGACAATAACTAAAGAAAAGATAAAATAAAAGGATAGATTCCAAGGCTTCACACCAAGGGTTTTCCAAAGCTTCACACCACGGCTATACGTTGGCTTCGCACCAAGTCGCACGAGAAACGATTGCTCACTCCCCAAGGTTTTGAAGGATTCACTCCCTCGATTGAAAACTCTTCACAAGCTCTCTAGGGTTTGCACAAAAGCAACTCTCTTTCATTCAATTATCAAAAACTAACTAAAAAGTCTTTACAAACCTCTATATATAGGTCACCAAAAATAAAATTCGCAATAAAAGAGTTCTAATACTAATAAAACACAAAAAAGAAAGTTTCACATAAAATCCCATCGTTGTAGCTCGCTCGAGCGAGGGCTCTCTACGGCACTGTTCTCCTACCGGTTTGTATCTGTTTCTCCTCTGAGGCTACGGTGCTCGAGCTTCCTCTACGCTTCTTCTGACGCCGAAAATCTGTTGTTGCCCCAAATCCAAGGCTCCTAAACTTAGCGTTCCCCGACAAGTTGCATTCCAATATATATGATAAATCAAATTTTGGAGGCACACAGCAAAGCCATTTCTTGAATATAGATAGAGCCTCCACCAAGCCCAATTCAACTCTCTTAAACTGGTTTTTATTGGGATATATGTATATACGTAACAGTGGTGTGTTAGTCTCAATATTGGGTGTTAGTTGTATGGGTTGTTTTGTCTTTCAATGTTAATATAAAGGTCAATAGAGACTCAAACCCTATCTAGGTCATTATTTGCTAAATCTTTCTCTTCCTACCTCTCTCCTTTTCTCTTCTTCTTCTTCCTCCAATCTAAACGCAACCTTCGAAACCTAACCCCAATCCAACTTCAAAAGTTGTATGAGAGCCACCAGTCCTACTTGAACATCTGTTGACATCAACAAAGTTCTAGGTAAAAACCTTTTACCTCAGATGACCAAAACAAGGACTCCATTTTGATTGTTTTATCTCCCCTTACTACTTTTGTGAAGACACCAATATGATTTGAGACCTCTATACATGGATCAAAATCTCAGTTTTCTTATACGTATCGTCCAGCTCCAAAACTGATACGTACCGGACGATACGTATCGGTTCCGGATGATACATACTGATAATTTGAAAAACTTGTAACCTCACTCGACAAACTTGTATCCTCACTGGACGATAAATTAAAATTATCGGACGAGAAATTGGAATTATTAGATGATAAATTGGACGATATGGACTATACAAACGATAATTTGACTGTTTTTAAGGGGCCCCGAGAAATACCCTATTTACCGTATCGTTCAGGTCCAAAATCGAGATGTATCGGTATTGGACGATATTTTGGATCCATGCCTCTATAGGTAGATTCGACAGCTTTTTCCCCTTTTTCCCTTCACGGTTTTTTGAAGTATGGACATCATCAGGCTGCTTAACTCAGGTACTCTCATGAATGATGGATCGTTGTTTTTTTTATGTTGGATAAGTAGCTGCTCTATTGGAGTTGCTAGTATAAAGATCCATCAATCTTTCTATTGTGCAATTTTTGTCATTTTTCACAGCTTCCGGGGGCGCTGGAGGCCCTGATCGCTCCAAAACTGACCAAACTTGACAGGATTGGTAGGGTTTTTGTTCTCTTTCTTCCGACGGAGCTGATTCTTCTTTGGTGGTCGATTGATATTGTTTTATTCAAACTGTGAGTTGGTTAATCAGTGGAATTGCGATATCTTTGAAGACTATACATAAAAATAAATAGACCAATCATTTAGCTGCGGTCACATGCAATTGGTTCAGATTTGATGAGGTTGCATTGATTTCTCGAATAGCTTGGGTCTTGGCTGCTACTAGATTCAGATTTGGCAGCTACTGGCAATTGATTTCTTCTTGTCAATGATTAACTGGCTGCTTGCACCTATTTGTGACTTGTTTGGGGAATTGCAAGGAGTTCTACATGGTTATGGATGATTTCTGATGCTTTCTTTGTATCTATCAATGGTGGTAATAGTGGGTTTTGGATATGGTTCATGGTGCATATATATTTTTTTAAGTTACTGAAATCTGCTGTTCTTACTGTGGTTGCTGCCCTCTGATTGATAAGTTTTGGCTGATCTGTTGTGGATGTCTTTCCCACATAACTGATTGATTTCAAAATGTTATTCCCACAGTTGAACAATATTCCTTCAACCATTGAATTCTAGTCTCCACTATAGGCTTGAAGATAGATTCCCATTTAATGGAATATTTGGTTTCATTGCGCACGGAGTTCACTAGCTTCAGGGGAGACCTCTACTTCTCAGATTACCCCTTCTATAGAGCCACTATAAACTTCTGCATCATCTGCATACCCAGCTATGAATCCTCCTCATTCTTCTACACGGATCATTGATTTCAGTGTAACAAATCACATGACTGGTGAGCCACATTTATTCTCTTAATTAACTCTGCACTATTTATCTCGGCAGGTACACTTGGCCAATGGCTCCTACACTACCGTTTATGGTATGGGTAGTATCTCTCTCTCAACTAATTTTACCCTTAGTGAATGCTTCATGTCTTTCGTCTTAATGTTAATCTTTTATCTAAACATTGTTTAATCAAATCAGAAAATTGGTCTGTGACATATTTTCCTTCTCACTGTTCTTCAAGACCAAAGTGCCAAAAAGGTCATTGGCACGGGATATAAAATGGATGGTCTATACTACTAAGGCGATGATAGGAGGGTTGCCCCTTAATTTGAGTGTATATTGTTGCCTTCATTTAGTCATGGTATATTTACCAAACACACTTTGAATTTGTGGCATGCTCGTCTTAGACATGCTAATCTTCAGCATTTGTGTTTGTTATTTCTGTCTTTCAAATTGCATGTAGTACTATTAAATTCAAATGTTGAACTTGCCAACTTTCAAAGCATACTCATACCTATTTTCCTACTCACAAGCATCATAGTGAGGACTCATTTGATGTTGTGCATAGTGCTGTTTGGGGACCTGGCCCTCACTTCTTTTGATAGTTTCGATATCATGTCACATTTATGATAATTACTCGCGTTGTACTTGGGTAATATCTTCTTAAGACTCGAGAGGATGTACTTTCTACCTTTATCAATTTTGCCACTATGGTCCAAACTCAGTTTGGCAAATATAATAAAGATCCCATGGATCAAAATATCGGAATTTCGATACGTATCGTACTGAACTCCAGGACGATACATATTGCGTATCGTCTGATAAATTGAATGTATTGGCGATACATTGAATGTATCATTTTGATACAAATTTTTATTTTTTTTTCAAAAAAATCCCAAAAATCAAATTATCGTTTGTATCGTCCGATACTGACGATAATTTAAATGTATCGTCCGATAATTTGGCCAAATGGGGTCCCTGTGAATCTACCAAATTATCGTCTGTATCAGACGATATGACGATAATTTGAATGAATCGTCCAATAATTTGGTCAAATAGGGCCCTGTCAATCTATCAAATTATCGGACAACACATTCAAATTATCGTCCGTATCAGATGATGCAGATGATAATTTAACCGTATCGTCTGATAAATATGTGATTTTTTGGGGTAGCCGGTAAAAAGGGTATTTACCGTATCATTCATGTCCAAAACTGATACGTATCGTCTTATACGTATCCGTATCGGACGATATTTTGATCTATGAAAGCTCCTCAATCTGATAATCGTGGAAAATCCACTTCTATTGTTTTCAAATCTGAGCTTGGAAAAATGGAAATCATGCCCTAGAAGCAAGAACCTTGGATATAGCTCCACGTTTCTCATGGGAATCGCGATTCCGCATTTCTGAACCAGAATCGGAGAGGAATTGCGATTCCTAAATTGTTGGAACCACAGCTCCTTGGTTTCAAGACGTTTCCATTATAAAACAAAGAGAGAGGGCGAGAGATAGATGTACGCTGACCTAAAATATGTAGCTTTATCTTGCAAAATCAATGGCGAATCATTGGAGATCTCTCCTTCTTTCTAGCACGCTCGTTTGACTCCGGATGAATAGGGAAACCCATTTATAAATGAGAGCAGGGGGCCTTTTAATCTAAAACCATAAAGACTCGGGTTTTTACACTTTATACCCCTCTCCATCTTTTTAACCCTTTCATTCACAATAAAAGGCCCCAACATGGCTTTTGTAATAAAAACCCTTTTAAAGGATTTCAAAATTAAATCCTCAAAAGGGGCTAATAATGTTAAACCCTTGATCGATTTATACCATTGCCTCTTCAGTCTTCACCGACTTTAGCAACTAGTGGGTCTCACGTGCTACTCACATGTAATGGTTGTATGATGGTATTTAAAACTAGGATCTTACACGATAGAAGTCTGAGATCTTATAACGTTAAAGTGCTATTATGCCATATGGCATTTGTGGTCAATTTAAGTAGTGCAAGTAGCAGCCATCATTGGAGTATCTCTCAACCTAATATCACTCCTATAAGCAGATGTGAACCATCTGATCGGAGAAATTTTGTATCAACCGTTAAAAAGGAGAGCAGCGGTCAAAATCGGATGGCTCATATCCCTCAAAAAGTCTGATATTTGAATTGATGATAGTTTAATATATGAGCTCTCGCTTTGACAATTTGGATTGGTCACATCTTACACCAAAGATTCAGCCCTAAAAACATCCTTTGATCAATTGCTACACTCTCATAAGGATCTCTTTCTTCCAGCAACACACACACACACACACACACATATATATAGCAGGCGGATCCTAGCTCCTGCTTCCTAGATTTTTAAAATTTGGCGCTTTGCCGCACCCGCTCCCGAATCTGCTCCCGTTCCTGCTCCATGCAACTAAAGATCATGGATCAACTTTCTTGTCCTTACACTACACAAAAATGGAGTTGTGAAGCGTAAGAATATGAATCTTATAGATGTTACGCAATCTCTTCTTTGTGGGATGCATGTTCCTCAATCTTTCTGGTATGTTGCTTTGCTTGCCGCACACATCTGATTAATCATACTCCATGTCGGGCTTTGAATGGCAAAACTCTTTTCCATCTTAAGCCAAATGCTACCTTATTTGAGATTGAGCCCTGAGAGTCTTTGGGTGCAGTTGTTTTGTCCACGGCTTCCATCCAATAGACATAGACTGGATGACAAAATCATTTGTTGCGTTCTCCTGGGGTACTCTGTGTTATTTTATAGGATATCGATGTTATAAGTTTAAGTCCAGGTGATTGTTTATCTCTATGAATATTATGTTTTTCTAGCTAGCTAAGGTGCTAGTTAGTTTTGTCTTTGCTATAAATAAGGAAGTATGGATAGGAAGGTATATACAATCATATACATCCCGAGCAACCTTTGAGGATCTTCAAGTAACAAAAGAAATTAAAACGAGTATGGCAGAGAGAATTGTCAAATATATAGAACATAAAAACCCGGAGGAATACAACACAAAAATATCTGGGTACTCTGATGCGAGTTGGGGAAGGATGTTGCGTATTTGTCTAATGTTTCTCATATGCAGCTAACTCCATCCTCAAATCAAAAGGAACCATCTGCTGTTATTCCTCTCCCTATAGATTCTTCTCTAGTTCTTCAGAAGCCACAGGTGGTGTGCAAAACTCTTGAGATTCAACCTTCTCTCTCATAAAATGACGGTCAAACTCTATGTGCATAGTGCTCTCATGGAGCAGCGGATTTTCACCTATATGCAAGGTCGGTTGATTGTCTCCATATAGAGTCATTGGGAATTCAACTTGGACACCTAAGTCATTCAAGATAAACTTTAGGCACGTGCCTTCTCTAGCACCTTGGGACATTCACTATACTCTATCTCGACACTAAAATTGGCAACAACTTGTTGCTTCTTGCTCTTCCAAGTAACCAGGTTCCCTCCTAGAAAAGTGACATAGCCAGTAGTGGATCTCCTATCACTTACAGACCCAACATAACTTGCATCGGTGTATACTTCCACATTCAAGTGTCCATGATCGCAATATAGATGTCCTTTTTCATGGGCTAGATGACGGGGAACGCCAAGTTCGGGAGCCTTGGATTTGGGGCCACAACAGATTATCGGCGTCGGAAGAAGCGTAGAGGAAGCCCGGGTGCTATATGTGACGGGGGCACGCGGCGTGGCCATCCGGGTCAGTCGTAGGGCCACTTTTCCTCTCCAAGTGTTGAGTATGACTGATGCGTCAAGGCCATGAGGGCGGCACCGTATGTACTGGGCTGAGCCACGATGACGTCGCGACATGTTAGGGTGGAGGATGAAGGCTTGGTCGCGACACGGTCGCGACATGGACGCGACTGACCCAAGTTGGCCTAGCAATGCGGGAGGGCGTTGCGGTATGTCAAACCGAGGGGTTTGAGGTCCTGCCATTTAGGCACTGTTGATGTTTAAACCATATATAGGGGGACATGAGTTGGGGTCCCCCGACCCTACACGTGCACTAGCCTCGTGGGCTTATGTGCGTGCATCCGGGCCACGCTTAGGGCGTGGTCGTCCTAGCTACGTCATGTACTAGGGTCATCGCGTTGGTGGTTCCCAACCACCTTCGAGATGCGGGTTCTAGCCCAAGGGGGGCTTGATGTATGCTCGTCGTTGCCTATCGCTATATCACTCGTTGTTGCTTGTTGCCTTACGTTCATCGTTGCCTGTTGCCTTGACAATCGTCGTTGCCGGCTCTAACCTGCTGCGTTGCTTCGCAGGGCGAAGTCCGAACGTAGAGGTTGAGGTGAAGCTTGAGTAGGACAAGCCTTCCACCCTCGTAGCATCTGGAAATCCGCATCGCGTGCCTCATTTGAGAGAAATAGGCTGACTTAGCGCAGCGGGTGTTAAGTGCCGCACGGGCTGACACTGCTAGGAGAGTGACCCCATGACATATAGCCTCAAAGGAGAAATGGATACAAACTGCGAGGAGAACAGTTCCACAGCGTAACCTCGTGTGAGCGAGCCACTTAACCTCGTGCGAGAGACCTCGCTCGACCGAGCCACAACGACAATTTTCGACGGGATTTTACATGAAACTCCTTTTTTGTGTTTATTTAGTATTATAACACTTTTATTTCGAAATTAATTATTGGTGGCCTATATATAGAGGCTTGTAAAGACTTTTAATTAGTTGATTGAATATTTTGAATGCTTTTATGCTTAAATATTCTTTGCCTGAAATGGGTTTGGTATGAGGCCAAGGGAGTGATTCCTAAAAGTCATTGTTATCTTCTCTATCATATTTGCTATCTAAATCTCAGCGTGCTTCTCTAAACCCCAAGCCTAAATTCTTCTTTCGATTCTGAAACTCTAGATTTCTGAAACCGTAGATTTCCAAAACCATAAACCGATCTAGAAGCCATAAACCTTTTACAAACCCTAATTCCCTTTTACAATCCAATTTGGAATCCGTGGACCTACACCGGACCGAAGACGAGCACCTAATCCTGGAAAAGCTAGATTCCTATCTCTAGGCCGATCTTGCCTCGACTCTAAAAGTACTTGCGCATCGGACTGGACCCTACCTGGATCTCGTGTGATCTACTCATCAAATTTCTGCAAACCCAAGGTATCTTAAGATAATTTTGCGATTAAACTTGAATTATTTTATTTAATTTCGGCAAAATCTGCATAAAAATCATATTCCGCATTTTAGGGCTACCGTCCCGCATCAGTTTTGGTATCAGAACCCTAGGTTTTCTAGGTTAGGGCATATTGTGTGCCGTTTTAATTATTGCATTTTATTTCAGTTTTGTTTGTGCACATCTAGTGTTCGATAAAATTCTTCTTCCATTGTGGTTCATGTTTGCATGTCATTTAGCACCTGTGTTAGTAAGCCGTATTCACCATGAGCATGAGCGAGATTGTCGATGCCCTTAGGGACATCAAAGCCCAAATGTGTGCAATTAATAATAGGAGCCGCTACACACCAAATTCTTGGCAAAGTCTCAACAGTCGTGATGAGATTAGAGTTAGGGGATACCCTCATCATCGTGAACCCGAGTACGATCATGCCGAGAGGTTTATAAAATCTATTCGGAATGAGGTCCCAAATTTTGAGGGTACGACGAACCCTAAAACCTTTGTGGAGTGGTTGTCTAGTGTGGAAGAGTATATTGATTGGTATGGCGTACCGAATGAGTACAAAGTTAGGTTAGTGAAAACAAAGTTGGAGGGTAATGCCAAATTTTTTTGGACTCGCTTAGAACGTCGCACTGAGTTTTCAGAATAAAGTCATCTCCACATGGGAGGACATGAAGGTGAAACTTATCGAACAGTATGTTCCTTTCACACACCGTCACCTTCTACAGAGTTTGAGAACTAAGACAAATAAGTGTCCTGATTGTCTTCAGTGTCAAGGGTTCAGACACTTTGCATACCAATGCCCCACAAAATTTCCTACTCCGAATATATTGACTGAAAGCGAAAGTTCTAAGGGGCTGAAAAATATGAAAATAGAAGAGGAAGTGTATGACCCTAGAACTGTGATAAGTGAAGAGGAGATGGAAGAAGCTGATGAAAGTCTAGTTTGTGTTGAAACAACTTCTATTCTCCTTGTGAGTAGTGATGTTGAGTCTCTCATACGTGAGTCAACCGAGTCACCCACACAAGAATCTACTGAGTCGCATATGCATGATGTGTTGGTGCCCGTAGAACCCGGTGTACAAGAGTCCTTGTCGGTGGTCGAGTCGCATGCACATGAGAGTATCAAGTCCATAGATACACTCACACATCATAGTCTCGAGTTGCATTCCGCTTCACATTCCAAATCTTGTTGTGAGTCAAGTTTTGAGTCTCATTTTGCATTGCATGCCGAAATTAAACACAAGATTAATTCAAGCAATAATCAATACAAATTATCTGTTGATACTTCGCCTACCGAGAGTACATGGACAAATGATGAAAGAGCTTGCCATTTGAGTTCTCGTCATCCCAACCAATATCGTAATCACATTTCATCGGGGATGAATTCCTTCAGGTTCGGGAGAGTTGATGAGAAGCTTCAAAAATATTTGGTAGAGTGAGTTGGCAAGCCGGGTTATTTGGTTCATCAAGGAAATGTTTATCGTGTGCGTCCCGCTATAATCAACCAAGATGAGGATCATACGTCAACAGGAGTTGAGATTGTTTGGGCTAGTTGCAAGGAGTTCCACTGTGCGAGTTCCGATACACTTGATCAGTACCATGTGCATGTTTCATCGGTGATGAAACATTTTGAGCGGAGGAGAATGACGGGGAACGCCAAGTTCGGGAGTCTTGGATTTGGGGCCACAACAGATTATCGGCGTCGGAAGAAGCGTAGAGGAAGCCCGAGTATCATAACCTCAAAGGAGAAAGGAATACAAACTGCGAGGAGAACAGTTCCACAGCGTAACTTCGTGCAAGCGAGCCACTTAACCTCGTGCGAGCGAGCCACTTAACCTCACTCGACGGAGCCACAGCGACGATTTTCGACGGAATTTTATGTGAAACTCCTTTTTTGTGTTTATTTAGTGTTAGAACTCTTTTATTTCGAAATTAATTATTGGTGGCCTATATATAGAGGCCTGTAAAGACTTTTAATTAGTTGAATGAATATTTTGAATGCTTTTTTGCTTGAATATTCTTCGCCTGAGATGGGTTTAGTGCGAGGCCAAGGGAGTGATTCGTAAAAGCCATTGTTATCTTCTCTATCATATTTGCTATCTAAATCTCTACGTGCTTCTCTAAACCCCAAGCCTAAATTTTTCCTTCGATTCTGAAACCCTAGATTTCCAAAACCATAAACCGATCTAGAAGCCATAAACTTTTTACAAACCCTACTTCCCTTTTACAATCCAATTTGGAATCCGTGAATCTACACCGGACCGAAGACGAGCGCCTAATCCTGGAAAAGCTAGAGTCCTATCTCTAGGCCGATCTTGGCTCGATTCTAAAAGTACTTGCGCATCAGACTGGACCCTACCTGGATCTCGCATGATCTACTCATCAAAATTCTGCAAACCCTAAGGTATCTTAAGATAATTTTGCGATTAAACTTGAATTATTTTATTTAATTTCGGCAAAATCTGCATAAAAATCATATTCCGCATTTTAGGGTTACCATCCTGCGTCACTAGACTTTACATATCTCGGAATCTTATACACTGCATCAAGCTGAGAAGAGAGACAGGCGTGCATATACTAACTGACAAACCACACTAACGGTATATGCGATGTCAAGCCTGGTGATAGTGAGATAAACAAGTTTGCCCACTAGTCTTTGATACTTAGTAACATCCTTGAGGAGCTCACCATCTTCTGAGTTCGCTCTATGATTTGGATCCATTGGCTATCTATGGGTTTGCATACCAGCTTGTTTCAAGATATTCAAACCATACTTCCTTTGTGACAAAACTATTCCTCTATTACATCTGACCACTTTAATGTCAAGGAAATACTGTAGAGGTCCTAAGTCTTTGATGTCAAAGACCTTGTTGAGATAGTACTTCAACTTAAGGATTTCTTCACCATCATCCCTAGTGACAATGATTTCATCAAAATACACCATGAAGACAACTGTGCGTGCTCTTTTCTTAACAAACAATGTATGATCATAGTGGCTCCTCTGATACCCAAACTACCTCACAACATCACTGAATTTCTTGAACCATGCTCTTAGAGACTGCTTGAGGCCGTCGATAGCCTTCCTCAACTTAAAAACTTTCTCCCCCTAAAGGAGAAACCCAGGACATATAGCCGTGTACAATTCTTATGAGGTTACCATATAAGAAGGCATTCTTGACATCAAGTTGATAATGTGGCCAATCCTTGTTAACAAGGGATATAAGTACCCGAATAGAGTTGAGCTTAGCTACAGTGGCAAATGTCTCCTGAAAGTCAATATCAGAGGTTTGAGTAGACCCTTGGCGGCAAGCCTTGGCTTGAACCTCTCAATAGATCCATCTAGGTGATACTTCACAGTTTACACCCACTTGCACCCTATTGCCTTCTTGCCAACAGGCAACTCTGTAATCTCCCATACCTTATTCTGCTCTAGAGCTCTCATTTCCTCTTCCATAGCATCTTTCCATTTGGGCTGCAATAAAGCTTCAGAGACAGAGGATGAAATAGATGTAGAATCTAAGGAAGAGATAAAGCTCGAATAGCAAGATGATAGGCCATTATAAGATACAAATTTACAGATGGGATGTCGTTTACCTTTGCAACAAGCAATAGGAAGGTCAATATCGGAAGGAAGAGAACTTGTTTTAGGAAAAGATCTTTGATCTTTGATCCACGTTGTGGGCAAGAGGGGAACCTCCTTTTTCCTCCTTACAAAGAACTTGCCTTTCTTAAATGTATCCCATTGTGGTATATTGAGATCACTTTCGCTAGTCACCTCCTCAACGTCTTCATCAATATCCTCTTCACCCATATAGAGTAGAGGAAGAGGGTTCTTTGTGCTCTCTTCACCACTTGGACACTCCCCTAGAAGGCACCGAGAGGAAGCAAAGAAGGGAGTAGACTCAAAGAATGTAACATCAATAGTGACAATGGCTGTGTCGGAAGAAGGGTCAGTTGCACCCTCTTTGAGTAGCAGTGTATCCCACAAATATAACTTGGCCACCTTTACTGAGAGATTGCCACGTTTTTTGGACGAAATATGAGCAAAACAAAGGAAATCAAAGGTTCAGGGTGGCACAAGAAAAACCTTACCCTTAGGACACAAAATTTGGTAAGGAGATTTTCCCCAAAGGATAGGTGTAGGCATGCGATTAATAAGGTAACTAGAGGTGAGGACAACTTTACCCCATAGGCGTTTGGGAACATTCATGCATAATAAGGATCTAGAGACCTCGAGAAGGTGGCAGTTTTTCCACTTAGCCACATCATTTCATTGTGGAGTGTAGGGACAAGTGGATTGCCACTCAATACCATGCGTCCTTAGGTAAGCTTGGAGATCTCAGGAAGAGTACTCTCCTCCATTGTCAAATCTGAGAATTTTAACTTTAGCATTGAATTAAGTTTCAACCCATTGGTAATAGATAGGAAAGATCGCACTGACCTCCACTTTGGTCTTCATCAGAAAGTGGGTGATATATCGAGTACAATCATCAATAATTGAAGTAAATTAATGACAACCACCAATACACTAGTGGGGAGGGCCCCCAAACATTAGAATGAACCATTTGAAAAGGAACATCACATTTACTGGTAGACAGCAGATTACTTGTTCTATGATGCTTAGACAATTGACATGTTTCACATTAAAAAACATTATATACAAATGCGTCAAACATAGAAGTAAAAAAAAAATGTGCCAACAAGGAAGGATATGTCCAAGTCTCTTGTGCCATAGTCGGGCATCCATAGATCCAGACATATAGTAGTAGCAGCTGCAACACCAAGTGGCTTCGAGTCTTCAAAGATGAAGAAACCTCTCTCCTCACACCTATGGCCAAAAGTCCTCCTTGTAGTCAGGTCCTGAAACGTGCAATAGGAGGGAAAGAAGGTTATGTTGCAGTTCATGTTTTTTGTAAGTTTGCTAATAGAAAGGAGACTAAGAGGCATATGAGGAATATTCAAGGTGGAGCCATGGAGGTGAGAGATAAGCAACCAATGTGAACATTCCCTTGCCCTTGTACAGGGACAAGAGTACCATCTGCCAACCCGTATATGACAAGGTGCAGGCATAGGAAAAATGAAATCAAATGCAATAGACATACCATACATATGGTCTGTGGCCCCTGGATCAATAATCCAGTAGGACTGAGAGGTAGTAGTGGCATGAGTAGACCAAATGGCACCTCCTGAGGATATGGGAGGCTTAGAAATTAAAAAACCTCAACGAGATCAATGAATCCCTCTTAGGCAAGTGGCTATGGCGAGCAGGATAGGAATTGTGCCCCTTGGCACACTCCATTCGAGAACAAAGATGGTCTATCGAAATTGGGGCATCGAAACAGCCAAAAACAGGAATAGTTCAAGCTTCTGGAAGTCACTAACAAAATATACTGATAATATTTCAGAAGCACATGATATCACACCAAAAATAGCGACCGAGTGAAATTCTCGACTGGTAATTGGATCGGTGAAATCCTTTGCGCGAAAGAAATGAAAAAACAATTCAGATTCGTCACCAACATAGATCAACTGAAAGCAGAGATTGATGAACGAAACGGAAAGGATGAGATATTATGGAATATTCAATTGAGAAGTTATTTGAATAACATATAAGTTGGAGATTTAATCAAGCTGCTAGAAGAATTAAACAACGTCATACTATCACTTAATAGAAGGGAGATAAGATTTTGAGTGTTGCAGCAGAGTTAGGTGAGCACTACAAATTTGTCATGAAAGAAGTCTCATTGATGCTCCCAATCCCCGATAGAGTCGCTATCTTTTCCTGACTGGCTGCACAAGACAAGGCACTCGCAATCAGCCACTTGCAGCATAAAGGGTGGGGGCATGCGATATGCAAAATAGCCATTGATGTCAGTCATTTATTCAGCCGGTGCCCTAAAGCGAGTTATATTTGACACCAAATTCTGCAACTCTATGAAATCAGCTGGTCCTACCTTCTATTATGGGTGAACTGATTGGAAGATGTGGAATTAGCACGTTCTGCAAAAGAGGACATATTTTGTGGTCCATTGCCCCACATGCAGTGATGTGAACCCTATGGAAAGAGAGAAACTACAGGATTTTCTATGGAAAAGCCACAAATCCCAATGCCTTGATCTTCAGAATTAAACATCGTATAACCTTCTAGGACACAAAGCCTTCTCAAGTTTCACAATCAATCATGTTCATAGGAATTGGTTGGAGATCACATATAGTGGCCCCATAAAGCAAACAATAAAAAATAACTGGCAACAAATCCCTCAACCACTTCAAATTAAATTTGAGGGATGCTTCATCGGAAACCCAGGGCCATCCGAGGGCAGAGGAATCATCAAAGACTCGTATGATTCTATCATGGACTCATCTTCAGCATATTGGGATCTGCTCCAACAAAGAATCAGAACTAAGAGTCAGGGCTGCCATGAGCGGTACTCTAAGACCTCGTTTGCGAGTTCAGAAAAGCTCAGAATCTGAGCATTTTCTCCAAAAATGGATTTTCTGACTATTTTCTGAGCATTTTTGTTGGTTGAGAGTTTTTTGGGGAACTGTGTTTTCTGAGCTTTTCCGAGTGAAAGCAATATGTTGATTTCCGAGCAAAATACTCATAAATGCTTAAATTCTAAGCTCATTATTTTAAAGGAAAAAATACACCTCTGAACCAGGAAAGTCAAACTCAAGAACACGGAATCTAAGTTTCTCTGTGAAAAGTTCAAAAAAGTCGGGAATCTGGGCAACTCAAGAACACATGCAAGGAAATTCAGTTTCTGAATTTTTCAGGACTTTGCTCAGATTTTGACCTGCCAACTTTCTAACCTTTTTTGGGAAAAGATCAGAAACGCCCGAACGAGGCCTAAGAATATGCAACAAGAACCTTGACAATCTAATCAATGAATGAGATTCAAAACTTGACATCGGTTGATAAAATAATCATTTGAATATTCAAATGATGATGAGATAAGCCTATGATAATGATGAGGTTCAAATGGAGACTTCTCGCTCTCAAAGACAGAATGACTGCCTAATAAAATGAATATTGAAAAAAAATTGTAATAGAGTTATGGCCATTTACCATGGAGTTCAGATTCGGGATGTCTTACACAAAGAAAATCTAATAAAGTAATATAAACTTAGCAACCGACTGATGATGAAGATGCGCATCAATCGGACCAGCTATTCAATTTATACCCATCGGGAGATCATAATCATTAGATCAGGAATCCTTTTATGGATCACTGCTCAGTACTTCAATTAGGGTCATGACATCTACTGATTGAACACCTGGAATCAGCATGATTTTTGAGCTATATATGGCTCGTCCAAGAAATGCCCCATCAATAGGAATCATCTAGATCCATAACCATGTGAACTAATTAACACTATAGTCACCTTCGATAGAATGATTGCCGGCCTATCAATATAAAAAATAGTCAAAAGCAGAAATTAAAAAAAAAAATTATGAAATCACATTCACAACCAACATAATTTAGAGCAGGGAAAGAAATAAAAACAACAAATTGTTCAAAAAATATGTAATCAGAGCACTTCTTCTGTAATGATAGTACTACTTCAACTCTCTCTCTCTCTCTCTCTCTCTCTCTCTCTCTCTCTCTCTCTCATCAACATCCAAAACAAGGATTAACACGAACACAAATCTAGGGTTTATTATATGAATTCCCATTTACAACCCTTGTTTAGATCCATTCCAATTTCCAATAAGATGCTATAAATAACAACACCACATGTACAAAAAAGGCCAAAAGAAACCCTAACAAACAGCAGATACCTTCTCCACCAAAACCTTCACAGATCTCTCCACCCCAGGCTTGGCGACACCGGAAAACTCGGCGACATTGGGAGCATCGGACAAAGAGCTAACAGCGCTGCCGCCGACGACGAAAACAGCCCACACGGAGACCGCGTCACATTAGAGTTTAGGTATTTCATGTAGGCGGTGATCGGCGATTCTGCGGTGGCTGAGACAGGCGGGAAGGGCGGGAGAGGGGAGAATGGTTTCGCAGCGGCGTCGGTTAGTGGGGGAGAGGGTCTGGTGCTAACATGCGCGAGCGGGGGAGGGCGGATTTTTTGGAGGCGAGAGTTGGTGGGTTTGGGGTGGGTGGTGGTGGAAGGGGGAGGAGGTGGGTGGTGGTATGCGGGTGAGCCGGTTAGTTTCTGAACGACGTCTCGGAAATCGTTTTTGTTGATGGTATAAACGGGCGGCTGAGATTGGTTTGGGGGTTGTTCTTGGGTGGAGAGGAGGAGGTGGGGATCTAAAGAGGGTTTTTTGGTTATGGGTTTTGAGATCTTGTGAGAGGTTTTGTTGAGGTTTTTCAAGTGGGTTTGGTTGTTGGTGGTGGTGGTGAAAGAGAGGGCAGCTGGATCACTAATCTCATCCATTTTCTCTCTCTAGATCTGGAGCAGTAGAGAGTAGGAGTACAAGTGGATTTTAAGGAAGATGATCTTTTGAACAACCAAATTGATCGGACATGTGGCACTGTTTTTAATCAGCTATGAACTATAGATCTTCTGGGTCTACAGTTGCATCGGAAAAGTTCCCCTCCAACAACTGACATAGATTTGGACGATTTTTTATAGACAAGTTTTCAAAGACAATTTTGAAGCCAGCATATGTTGTAGACAATCACATCGCGCCACGTAAGTTATCGATAAAAATATCTATGAAAAATTGTCCACAGTTGGTAATTTTTCTATGATAACCTCTTTCGTCGTTTCGTCGCATAAAATTATCATGCTTGTCTCAAAAACAGTGTCCTGTGCCTTTTTTTCGTTTTTTTTTTCAGCCATTTTCTTTTTTTTAAAAGAGTTTGTCAAGGATGGGTGGTCCACCCATAGTCACCAAGTCGGGTTGGCAATAATCTGGCAAGGTGAAAATTCGATAAAATTTAGAGAAATTCACCCAGTTTCAATAAATTCTTCAAAGAAAAATCAGAGAGAAAAAATACAAAAATATAAGAGTATCCTCCAATGGAAAGTAGTGAAAAAATAGTTGTTAGAGGATGACATGATAAATTTAATTCTCTGATTTCAGACTTCAAATCTTAGGAGCTCGCTCCAATAGAAGACGCCAAAAATAGCTCTTTGGAGCAAAGAAATAAGGACAATGAGACATTTTCTATACAATATATAGTTTATATGAATTTGAAGTCTTGAGCTTTCAGTAGCCGCTATTGATTACCAAAGCTTTGGTACCTTATACCACGAGGAATAGAGTATTGCATTGGAGAGAAATTGTAAGATAAAATTAGGAACAGAAATTCGAAAATGATGAAATGGGCCAGAGAATTTGACTCAAAGCACGTAATCGCTGTCTTTAAGACGTTATTCGTTCCGTACTCGAATAAATTCTCGAGTTTATAAAAGGGTTTCAGCGAGACGTCTCCAGGATACAACGAGCCCAATCTCTTGGATGCGATCCGTTATTTTACAACAGTAGAGGATCGCTCTAGAAAACTCAATCTGATAAAGTACCATCAAAAAAAGAAAGCAAGAGGAATTCTCAAGTTGTATGCAAGGAATCCGATGGATTTTAGAGAGGGTTCAAATTTGTGTCATAAAGCCTCCTGTTATAGAATTTCAATGACTGTTGGACCAACAGTCATATTTTGAATGGCTCAATTCTTTTAAAGATCTCAACCGCTTCATCCAACGGCTGTATGAAAGGTTGTAACTTGTCGAATTCAAATTTGAACGATTGCACACCTTTATAAGCAGTTATGAAACAGTTAGGTCCAACGATTAACATTTGACCAATTTATTTGGCCCAATAAAACCGAATTGACCCACTGATTAGTGGCCTATTAGGTCTGACCCGGCCCATAAAAAATTTGACCGTTTAATTTACTTGGTCAAAAAGTTAAACCTCCCTTTGCGATGATGCACACGTGCGAAGTGCGTGCGCGCCTAAAGCGCCAATGCGCCTAAACACAAATCGCCACGCACACGCGTGCGCGAACGCAGCAGCTTGCCGCTAATTACACTCTTCTCTTCTTATTGTCAAACAATAATAGAAGGTGAAAGATTCTATATATAGCCTAGACACTTTTTACTTTTACCAATGTGGGATTATTCATTTGCATACAAAATTGAGAATACTTATTGCCTAAAAATTAACTCACAAAACTAAGAAAGAAATCAAAAAGAAGTTTTATTTTTTTTTAAATTATTTAATATATTTTTTATATTCTAAACTAATAAATAAATATAACAGAAATCAATTGTCAAAAGATGTTGTTGGGGGGCTGGGGATGTGGATTCGGCACCTTCATTAGAGATACTCTAAGATTAAAAAGTAAAAATATTAAAAATTATGATTTATTGAAAAAATGGGAAATTATTCGTGATTTTTTTTTAAACACACCAAATTTTGAACAGATCGTGAATGATTCGGGATTAATTAACAGAACCTCAAATTTGTGATTTATTCGAAACTTTTAAAAAACTTGGCAAATTATGTGACTATGGTCCACCCATCATGTGCGTGAAAGTGGTCCTCCAATTTGTGTGGCCATATGACGTTCACAAACTTAAAGTGCATTGGAGTCCATGCGTGTCACTATTAGAATAGTCCCACATAGGATGTGGGCTCGGAGGTCTTGGGCTATTTATAAATTGAGCAAACCTCACCTTACAAGCCGATTTTGTGAGGTTGAGTTAAGCTTATGGAATTCTACATAATATCATAGCAAGTAGCACAGGGATGTAGAGAGACATGTTACACGTGAAGGGGCGTGAATGATAGTCTCACGTCGCCTATGGGCCGGAAGCCTTTAAGCTATATATAAGTTGGGCAATCCTCATTTTACAAGTTGGGTTTTATGAGGTTGAGTTAGGCCTATAAAATTCTTTATGGTATCAAAGCAGGCATTTCTTCACTCCATGTTACCTAGTTCAATTGCTCACGTGATTTGACTTGGGTCAATCCCACCAACACGTGCGGGGGTGTGTTAGGATAGCCCCACATCGGATGTGGGCTTAGAGGTCTTGGGCTATTTATAACTTAGGCAAACCTCATCTTACAAGCAGATTTTGTGAGGTTGAGTTAGGCCCATGGAATTTTACAGTCACAAGGTCACAATGATCGATGGACCACTTTTTCGTCCTTAATGGGTGACCACCCATCAAAGGCTCTTTTTAAAAGGAACCTATTTACAACTTAACATCCTTCCTTTTGAGGATGTGTGTCATATGGAATTAGGGCTCTCAATGGACCAGGCCGACCTGAATTTTGGCCTGCACCCGGCCGGGAAAAAGTGATATTTTTTATCAAGGAAACCCGGCCCGGTATCCGGACTAGGAAAAACATGTTGCAACTTAGATCAATTCGGGTCAGGCTTGGGTTGAGTGTTCCAACACCCGGCCCGGATAATATATATATTGGGTTGAGTGTTTCTGTAAAATTTTATTTTCACATATATTAGGACCAAATTGCCCTTAACTAGCCAAAAAAACTAAAACTCTTGAGCACCTATATTTTTTCCTCCCTAAAACTTCTACATATTTATTTATGTCAACTTTTGTTTTCACACTTTTTAATACAAAAAATATTCATTTTTTGTTTGAAAATTATCAAGCATTACCTCTATCCCCCTCATTCACATGAGAAAACAAAGAACAGTTTTGGTAAATGCTTTTAATAGAAGGGAAGGAACCCACATCGCTATCTACCACGTCAGATTGCCAGATAAGAATTCTACCCATAATAAGGTATTTGGTACATGTCAATGCACTATGATTAAGGGGACCGATACATCCGAACGCCCACATTTAGTTGCTCTTGCATGTAGGTGGAAAAATAATTATTATTATTCGAAAACCGACAAAACCGAACTAAAAAAAGTCGACCCGAATCCAAACCGAAATCGATCCAAAATCGAAAAACTTAAACCGGTATTGAAGTGGTTCGGTTTTGGGTGCCAAAAACCGAAAATCAAAAATTGGTTGAGTATAGAGAGAAAACCGATGAAAAACAGGAAAAAAAATGTCAAAAAAAATGAAAACTCGTAAAAAATCTCTTTAAAAAGAATAAAATATATAAAAAACCGAAAATCGAACCGAACCGACCGAAACCAAAATTGGATCGGTTCGGGTTCCATTTCGATTTCACCCATTGCATATTTCAATTAACTGATTAGACCGAGAAATTTGGGTTTGGGTTCGATTTTGGCTAAAACGACATCGAAACTGAAGCCAAAAAGTCGGTTTCAATTTCTATTTAGTAAACAAAAATTCCAACCCTACTCTTGCAACCTAGAGTCTATATGCCAGCGTGCATGAGTGCACTCATGTGCGCCCATAATGTAACTAATAAAGTGTTTCTATAAAGTGTTTGGCTTTTGTACTTTTAAATGATACTAATTTCACCTCTAAGCTACACATGACATATAGGATAAGGGAGTCATTACTTGCACTCGGAATTGTGGCCCTTGCACCGATGTTAAAGAAAGACTTTGTATTTTAGGGATATGTGACATGTGAAAATGCAATCTGGGTCGTCTGATTTGAAGTTCATAATCTATGGATCCTTAGTGGATAAGATTGGAGCAAAACATGATATTTATCATATGATCTATTGTTGTCAATCGTTAAAATCAAATAATAGCTTTTGACAATATTTAATCACATGATGAAGATTATAATTTGTGCTAATCTTTTGCATGTAATATCTTTAAATGATGGGCTCCAAAACAAATGGTTTAGATGGAGTTTTCATATAGCAGAGGCCGCCAAACTTGTAGGTTCTTTATTTTAAACTCGGTGTAAGGACCAAGTTTCCAAGTGCAAGTAATGGCTCCCATAGGATAATCATTCAAGAGGTCCATATGATGCCATTTGTAGGGTGAAAAATAATCTCCATCATCACCGATTTAAACTTTTAAAATTGCATCAACATCAATATCATTTAAAACCCATCCTACCATACTCCTTATGTTTACACCTTTGACCCCAATTTTTCTAGTATATGCTTTCACCAAACCTAGCTCAATTCAATTCTCATAATTCCCCTTATCTCTTTATATTTTGTATATAAAAAATTTGTTAACCTAACCTTCAAATGATTCATGCTCGAATTGATCAAAGGAGTCAAGTTCATGTACTCGACTTGGTCAAAAAATTGAGTCAACCAATGAAATCAAATTAGTCTGATAATGTTTTGGTTGGTGTTACCGGGACACCACTTTATGCTACAACCACCGCATTCAATGAATAAAAACTGTTGAAAAGAAGTGGACATCCACGGTCCAAAATGGGGTCAAACGATAAAAAATTCAATGCGCTATGATGTATGAGACATTATCCAAACTTTGGTTGAAGTTTAGATCACAAAAAAAAATAATTTTTTTTAATAGATGACATGCGACATTGCACACAATCCCAAAAAAGACACTATCTTGGAATCAGGTGTCACGTGGCATAAGATTTGAGGTTTGAATGCATAGGTTCATCTATACATTAGAATCCATAGACCTTTTTCATTTTATAAATTTATTATTATTTTTATGATTTTATAGAGCAACGCGTGCAAAGCACGTGCATGTTTACTAGTGTGTGTGTGTATATAAAAAAAATCATTTTAATTAAATATAATTTACTTAAATGCCCTGAGATTAACTGTTGTCCGTTATAACCGTTGTCCCTTCAAACAACCATTGTCCGTTATAACTATTGTGCAACAAACTAAAAAGAAATAGTTGAATAAAAACATGTATCTAAGCCTCTATAATGTTAATATAATTATTTAATTAAATTTTTAACCTTCTTCAAACTTTTATTTAAAAAAAACAGCTCAAGTCCAACCAAATTTTATTAGAAAAAAAACAGTCGAAAAAAATACCCAAAAAAATGCCCAAGCCCCGTCCGGCCAGGCCTGGTAGGGGCCATGCTTGGCCAAACCTGACCCGGATAGGTTAGGGCCGGGTTGAACCCCATCCTGACCCTAATCCGGTCCATCGAGAGCCCTACGTGAAATCAACTTCGGATCATTGATAAGTGCATCATAATCTAAAGATCTATTGTGTGGAAGATTGAGACAAAATAATATCTATTCTTTTATTAAGGATAATTAATGATTTTCACGTGTAAAAACTTTGGTTATAAATAATTGCATCCCTAATTTTCTCCAAAATAAAAAAGTTTCAAAGGTGTGTTAGGCCTTTTTATGTTTTAAGTGAAAACAAGTTAAGTAGAATTACATTTTAAGTGAAAACAAGTTAAGTAGAATCAACTCATAGTGAGTTTAGGCTTTAGATTAATGTTTCTTGATTCATTGGTTCGGTTGATTCGGTTGATTCAAAATTAGAGTTCATATTTCACAATTCAAACTCAGGTCCATAATTCACAAATTAGAGTTCATATTTCACAATTCAAACTTGGGTACATAATTCACGATTCTCTACATCCAAACGAACTAGATAAGCTAGGATGAGTTTAAGAAAGAAAAAAAATATTTTAATAAATTTTAAATTTAGTTACTAATTAGGTATTTATGTTGGATTCACAATATTCTAAAAATATATGGACCATATTTTATGTTTTAAAAAAGAATATCATATTTTGATATGTTCAATAAGGAGCAAACGGAATTGCATTGTTTTTGACAAGACAGGGCTTTGTTGTATCCTGAAGGCAGATTCATTGGGACTCTATTGCATCTTCATTTATCTAACAGAGTGAGAGCGTTTATTATCTTTAAGACAACATAGTGAGCTACGTGCCTCGGAGCCATTATCAATATAAATTTTTATCAACAATCTGTTCGCATCAATCAGTCCACGATTTGCTAGGTCACCTAGCAAATTAGGTAACCCGGATTTACATACAATCAAACGTTCACTTGCTCTAACTAAGGTGTCAATCTATCTCAGTATCGGTAGTGGGTATCGGTCCATGGAAGACCGATACGTATCAGGTAACTTTTAAAAAATAAAAATAAAAAATTAAGAAAATAGACGAATCGGCCGATATTCGATACGGGTCTACCTGAGTTGATACCTGATACGTATCGGCGTTAATACGCATCAATTTACCGAAAAACCGATATGTATTGCCAATACAAATCGGTATCGACTGATATTTGATACCATGGCTGTAACTCTATTTTTTTATGAGATTGTTTAGAGATGTCGACCACTGCTGCAGGGAGCCTGTCTTAATGAGGTTATAAGATAATATTAAAAAGATGAAAAATTATAAATAATAGACAATTTTATTTTATAGATAATTTTATAGGCAACTTATGTCGCAATGTAACTGGCTGGAGTGCTTGGCTCCACTATGTGTGCAGCCAGTCACGCCGCATCACATAAGTTGCATGCAAAATTGTATAATACCCTCCCAAAGAGATATTTGTCGCATATCTCAATCTTCTCATATGACTTCCTCGTATCTCAATCTTCAATCTAGTCTGTCATTTTTGTCATTTCATAATGATAGGCTAATAGTAAGCCATCTTTTTTCTTATTAAAAACAAAATAGTAATCTATCTTTTCTTTCTTCATAATGAAATAAAGGACCGACTCTCTAGAATGTCATTTAAACACCAAATGGTGTTTAAAAGATCTTACACCCTTTATTAGCTCATGATGTTGAAAATTCATACAATAGGTCAAAGTGATATATCATTACTTGAAGGTCTATGGAACCAAGATAAAATTTCAATCACAAAATCGGCTTGTAAGGTGAGGTTTGCTCAAATTATATCTAGCCCAAGACTTCCAAGTTCATAACATGAGATTATTTTTAACATGCCCCTGCACATGTTGGTGAGATTTAGCCAAGTCAAATCACATGGACAATTAAATTCGGTGACGTGGAGTGGAGAACTACCTGCTTCTACTTTGATATCATGTTAAAATTATAAAATACAAAAGAAAATAAGAAGATAAAAGAGAGAAGTACATAGAAATATAGAAATTGCAAATTTCCGCAAATGGATTACATTGCTTTACAATGCGTTACAATGCTTGATAAGAAAGTGTATAAATAAGATTACAAATATACTCGTGAGCGATTACAATTAGTTGAGATAACTAATATGTGATAGTTATCAAATAACGTACATTATAATACTTTTTGAGACGTCAAATCATTTGATCTGTGCACTCTAATTCCGACGAATAATTATTCTTAGTTTTGATGGTTGATATTAAAGTTCACAGATCAAATGGTTTACATCCACTTAGAAGCATAATCCTTTGGTTGGGACATGTTCCAACAATGGGTTGCTACTTGGACAATTTAAATTGATCATAGATGTGTGCACGTGGCACAATGATAAATCTTACTTCAATTGTGTGAGATAAAAGTGTTTAAATGTCATAGTTGCTTTTGACAGGAGTAGTTGCTCTATTAGTGATTATATTATCGGGTAGCGATTTTTGCAATCAAATACAACTGATGATTCCACCGGTCACACTCTTGATTATCATAAATCATATGATATTGCAGATTTTCGTCCCAATCATTTACACATTAGATCTTCATATCATTGCTCACATTTTATGGTTAGATGTTGAATCATAGGATATTATAGATTTTCATCCCATTCTTTTACATAGTAGATCTTAAGATCATTGCTCACATTTCATATGGTTAGATGTTAAATACACGTGGCACACATCCCTAAAGTGACTGTAATCATGATATACCATGATGCACTGTGATCTGAAGGATATGTATCACGTATAATCAACATCTAATTGTCTGATATGTGGACCGTAATCTCAAGATCTAAAGAGCGAAAGATTAGGACCAAAAAACTACCTCTAGCATCCTATTCAGAGCATTCAATAGAGTGACTGATGGAATCATGAGTTGCACAATAAGAATCTTTGGTTGCAAAATCGGCTACTCTATTGTTATGTTTATTATGTAGTCAATTTCAGGTCCTCTATAAGTCCAAAAAGTCTTAATACAATGGATTTAATAAAAAATAGAAATACTTGTAGATCCTAAGACTGATTTCTTTTTGGAGCTGCTATGCATACACCTCTTTTTCCGACTACAAGCTAAAAATAAGGAAGAGAGCCGTGTGCAGATACAAAAAGTTGGTGTGCACTTAAAATTATTTTAATTAAACAAAAGACAAAAAGTAAGGAAAAGGTTATGTGCACCGGAAAACTCCGATGATACATCTTTGGGATTAGGGCAGCAATGGGCAGGGTAGCCCGCCCAGCCCGTTAGTCCCAGCCCATTTTAAAGGGGATTGTGCTGGATCATAAAGCCCGCAGGCTGAGCTTGGCCCTAAGTGGGCTGGGCTCAGGAGAAATTATAAACAGTGGATAATTTTTTCTAGACAATTTTATAGATAGATTATGTGGTGTGGCGTAACGGCTGCAATTCTTAGGCCCCACTATATATGCAGGCAATTATATTGCGCCACATAAGTTGCTTGTAAAATTATGTATTAAAAAATTATCCACTGTATCGCAGTATCCTAAATCGATATCTGTCGCCATTGCCTTGTTGCCCTACCCCCATCTATATCTTTATATCTCATCTATGACTTCCTCATATCTCAATCTTTAATCCATTGTCATTTTCCTCATATTATAATAATAAACTAATAATAAGCTATTTTTTTCCCTATAAAAATAAATATTAAAAACGTGGTAAGTTATCTTTTCTTTCTTCATAATGAAATAAAGGGACCAACCCGGCCAACCCTCCTGTCACTTAAACACCAAATGGTGTTTAAACGATTTTATACTATTTATTGGTTTATAATCCTTGAAAATCCATACTGCCAAATTAAGTGATATATTATCATTTGAAGGGCTATGGGTAAATCACAATTTTTTTAGACAATCAAATCATCCAATCTGTGCACTTTAATATCGGACTATTATTATTATTTTTTTTGCTTGATATTAAAGTTCACTGATCATATGGTTTACATCCACTTAGAAACATGATCTTTGACTGAGTTATGTTCCAACAATGGATTGCCATTTGGACAATTTAGATTGATCATAAATGTGTGCACATGACACAATGATAAAGGATACTTCATTGGTGTGAGATAAAAAAGTGTTTAAATGTCATAGTTACTTTTGACTGGAATGGTTTCTCTATTAGTGATTATGATTATATTATCGGGTAGCGATTTTTGCAATCAAATACAACCCGTTGACTGATATGAATCATATGATATTGTAGATTTTCGTCCACTATTATACGCATGAGATCTTAAGATTATTGCTCACATTTCATATGGTTTGAAGTTGAATCATATTATATTGTAGATTTTCAACCCAATCTTTTACAGTTTAGATCTTAAGATCATTGCTCACATTACATATGGTTAGATGTAGAAAATACATAGCACACATCCCTCAAGTGACCACAATCATAATGTACCATGATGCACTGTGATCTTAAGGATGTGCACCACGTATAATCAATATCTAACCGTCTGATATGTGGGCCATAAGATCTAAAGAATGCAAGATCAGAACAAAAAACTACCTCTAACATCCTATTGAAGGCATTCAATAGAGTGAGTGATGGAACATTAGGTGCACAACAAGAATCTTTGGTCCCAAAAATCGCTACCCTCTAGTGTTATGTTTATTATGTAGTCAATTTCAGGCCCTCTATAAGTCAAAACGTCTTAATACAGTGGATTTGGATCCTAATATCTAATTTCTTTTTGGAGCTGCTATGCGTACACCCCTTTATCCCACTACAAGCTACAAAAGAGGTAGAGAGAGCCGTATGCAGATAGAAAAAGTTAGTGTACACTTTAAAATTATTTTAATTAATCAAAAGACAAAAAAATTAGGAAAAATTTATATGCACCCCAAAACTGCTACGATACATGTTTGGGATTAGGGGTGGCAATGGGCTGTGTAGCCCGCCCGACCCGTTTTAAAGGCGGGCTTGATCATAAAAGCCCCCATGCCGAGCTTGGGCATAAATGGGCTGGGCTCAGGCCTAATCCCCAAAGCCTTCTCATATATAATAGTCTCCTATCATCAATCTCCAGCCAGTCAATTAAAGCAGAGGCTCTCTCTCTTAACCTCTAGTCTTGTAATTATAATCTCAAATTCTTAATAAGTAATCATATTTTCAATAAAAAAATGATTTTGAAGATCTTATCTACCCAATAAAAAAAGATTTTTCATAATATTGTATATTCATAAAGAAAAATTTTACAAGGATAAAGGACTAAAGACAGTTCCTTATTTCCCTGTCCATAATTGCATTCCATTCAGCTCATCTATGACAAAACAGGTGGGGCTTGGATTTTGAATGTTTGTTGCGGGCCGGACTTGAGCTTGGAATCATAAGTCCGCCATGGGTTCGGGCCGGGCCTGGGCTAAATTTAAATACACCCGCCTGGGCTTGAGTATACTCGAGCCGGACCCAAACTCGGCCTCTTCCCAGTTGCCACCCTTATTTGGTATCTTTATTAGAAAGGTACTTATTGTCATTATTTTTTCCTTAATTAGTCTTTTAAGGGAAAGCATTGTGCACATAGCAGTCCTGGGGTGAGATTGTTTAATCGGTTTACCACCAGCATTCAAGGGCAATATTTGAAGCAGGAAGGATTTTGGCCCTTCACTAAACAGAAAAAAAGCTATACATAGGATGGAGGGAGATTGAGCCGTTCACAGGACTCAGGTGTGCATGGGATGGTAATCGTCTCCTATATATATATATATATATATATATATATATATATATATAGTTTATGTGATAAAGAAACTGCCATCTACCACTAAAAAACGAATAAAAATAAAAATAAATAAAAATATGGATTGACATATTATAATCGCTAAATTTGAATGCTTAAACTCACACTACAAAAAATAAGACTATTAGCGGCAGCCAATATTGCTGCTATTAACTAAAAAACTGCGGCTAATACCCTCGTCGCTAATAGTCTTACTAACTTTTAATAATTTTTTTGTTAAATGCGGCAATTTTGGCCGTCATTAATAGTCTTATTTTTTGTAGTGTCAAATGACATAGATAATTTTTTTATCCCAACCTATGACCCAAATGATGGAGATAGTTTTTAATCCCATGCTTTTGATACCAAATATCTTTAGATCATGGCACCCTATCAAACGACACCCATGATATCAATTTTCTGTTTTTGATAACCTAGGTATCTGGGCCTCTTTGATCTCCCGCCTAATCCCAGGGGCACATGCACACCTCAAGTTAGCACATGCCGAGTCAGCACAAGATATAAATCCCTATGGTGGCTAGCTCAGCTAATCCCTTGAGGTTCACATGATTTCATTTTCCGTTGTGGTTCACGTTTGATGGTATGCACTATGTGAAAATGAGGAAAAAATCACTGGAGCAGTTTAAAATAAACTATTGCTTAAAATAGCGGTGTAATATTCCACTACTTAAAGTAGTAGTGTAACTTATAAAATAGTAGTTTTACAAGGTCACGTGCAACTTTATCCTCTCGTCACAAAACCGTCGCCTCCCTTATTAGAAACCTCTTTTCTTTCTATTGAAACCCTAGCCTCTCTCTCCTCTTCCTCTCTCTCGACAAACCCTAGGTTTATGGTCTTCTTCAGCAAATCAATCCATTTTCCATCGACACTCTCTTCTCCGCTCTTCTCTACTCGATGCTTTCTTCTCTGAGAAAGTTTTGATCGGTGCTCAAATCTGGCTATATTTCTTCTCTCAACCTAATTAGTACTTCTTCTATCAATTTGGTCCAAAAAAAGCTGACTTCTTCTCTCAATCTGGTTAGATCAACGAGAGGTTTTGAATGGATTATTATCAAGTTTTTTTTTTTCATTTCATCGGATTGTTACCAACTATCTACGGTTTTCATCAGATTGCCTCCATCTCCGTCAACACCGAATACCTTTGAGGTTCCATGGTCACCGTTCTCTCTGTTCTCAAACACGCTTTGTGCCCTGAAAATCGCTTCTTCCACTCGTTGCCTCATCAAACCCTAATTCGAATCAGAATTTGAACCTTCTCATTCGATCAACTTTCCCTTCACCCAATTTCAAGCTCTACGAGTTCAGAGAAGATCAAGTCAAGAAACTAATCTTGCCTTCGATCCGACAAGCACTCAAAAACCATCTGAACTATTCGAGGACTTATCTAGCCGATATATTGGAGCCCTGCGTGGACCGTGTGATCTACTTGGATTCTGATCTCGTGGTCGTCGACGACATAGAGAAGCTATGGAGCATCAAACTCATGGGGTCGCGAACGATCAGAGCCCCCGAAAACTGCCATGCGTATTTTACCGAAGGGTTTTGGTCGGATCCGGCCATGGCTAGGGTTTTCGAAGGTAGAGATCCTTGTAACCTTAATACAGGGGTTATGATGATGGATTTGGGGAGATGTAGAGAAGGGGAGTATAGGAGAAAGATCAAAGGGTGGGTGGAGATACGGAAGGAGAAGAGGATTTATGAATTGGGTTTGTTGCCGACGTTTTTACTTGTTTTTGGTGGAGATGTTGAAGGGGTGGATCATAGGTGGAACCAACATGGGCTCTGAACAACCTCTTGAAGTTGAAAAGGCTTCTTATCAGTAGCATGTTTGTGATGTACTTGCGATCCAAGATTTCTTTCACATCTCGAAGGTGATCTCAATCATTGTTAACAAGTTCCTCTCTCTCTCTCTCTATATATATATTAAATTTCAATACAAGTTTAGCATTAATTCCATTACAACTTTAGCAATTTTTGAACCAGAACATTGACTGCGAATCAACATTTATTTTGTCATTTTTTCAGTGAATCAATGTTTAATTTTTTGGCTTTTATATGTTTTGTATTTTTTTTGCTAAATTTTACGAGAAATTCTACTTTTAATCCATTTCGATTAAAACTTGTTTGTGTAGTTTAATTTTTTCGTTGATTGAGATTTTTTGCTTAAATTTTCTTAAAAAAATCCTTTTAATATATTTATGTGATTTTTTTTTCTTTTTGGCAAATTTGAGTCCATTTATGTTGCTTTAGTGAGGTATTGATTTTTTTTGAAAATCCATTTAGACTTCAAATTAATCGATACGTGGCTCAAGTCACAATTCACATTTTGATTCAAGCTGCAGTTACAAGGTATCATTTATTCTTTCTTATTAATCTGCATTTAAAAGTTTTCTATCTTAGTTTTTTTTATTTCCGATAAATTTTATTGTATGGTTCTGAGATCCTTTTCTATTTAAAGGTAGCCAATGTTGTTGGCTGAGTTGATTTGTTTCAGATCTACGGTATCTGATTTTATCAGTTGATCCTTACCCTGAATTATATATATATATATATATATATATATTCCAGTTATTTTGTGAATCAAAATCTTATTTTGAGATTTTATGCAGTTTGTGTAAGGGTTAATGTGTAACATATTATGAGTTCATTTTCTTTTCTATTCTTGAAAGATTTCTCTTTCTTATTCCACTAGTGCTTGTCTTGGCATTTCTATTGTGTTGTACATCTTGTTGTTTACATAAATTTTCATGCTTATTTGATGCCAATGTTGTAATATAGGCTATGCACTACAGACCTTAGCATACGGGATTGGAAATTTTCTCGGTTGATGAATTAGTCAGGATTACATATTACTGAAGGCCATCTACTTAGAATAGTCGGAAGACTTGGGTCTTGTGGCAATTGGAACCAAGCATGGGCTGTTGTGGAGTGGGTATACAACAAGAAGGTTTATAAGCATCTCAAAAGCAGGTAAGGTTGTACGATATTTTGTTTTCTATGTGAATATCCTTGAAATGCACTGTGGGAAATAAAGAGATATATCCTAGTTAATTCTAGTCGCTGCCTATTTAGTAGAAATATCTCATTGCATGGAAATGACGTGTTCATTCTTATTTATAGCACCTTGTATATGAGATCGATCATACAACCAATACCTCTTACTATTATCTGTATGGACCACAAGCTAAAACCTTTTTGCTTAGATTTGGTACTTGGCTGAGTAAATTGTTTGACATTCCCCATGTTTTATAGCCTTTTTTATTAGAAAAATAGGATTTAATGAAGTCTGTTGCACTTGATGTCATCTGATATTACTTGTCTCTGTGGTACTCACAAAGATTTCATGGGAAAAGATTTAGGGTATTCTACCACTTTGTTTGCATGATAGAACTCCTATTGTTATTTGAGTTAGTGGGCTATTAAGTAGTGAAAAATACCATTTTTTACCTCCTAACCTGACCTTTGATGGACCTTTGAGTTGACTAATAATATATTTTGAGTGTATTTTATAGATAAGCAATAAAATGCAGTCTTAGTACAGACATCCATCTAAGAATGCCAAAGAATAGACCTGCTGCCTAATCATGTGTTCATACAGCCCAAAGGCCAGCCAATCAAGTAATTCACAGAGCTTTAGAAGTGCATGAGAAGGTCATGTGCCCAACTGGGGATGCTTGGTACCAAGTGCAGTAGCAAGGAATGATGATTGAACCCACCAAGAGGTTGCTGAGTGGTGAACAAATGAAGAACAACACACCAAAGATGTGTGCCAGCTGTGGAAGCACAAAGCAGAACCTATCGAGAGGTTTTGGAGATAAAAGTCAAATTGTCGAGAGGTTCCATTAAGCTGTCGAGAGGTTCTGAAAGTATAGGCCTACTTGTCGAGAGGTACTGAGGTGGAAATGTGAAGTTATCGCGATGTTCCAGTTACCTGTTGAGAGGTCGGAGGTACAACAGTGGATCCTGTCGAAGCCTTACCTAGAGGTGTAGGGGAAGTCGAGAGGTCCCAGCTACATGTCGAGAAGTTCAACTGAACCTGTCGGATAGTGCAAGGCAACCTGTCGACAACTTACCTGAAGCTACACTCATTCTTGCGAGGATTGAAGCAACCTAGCGAGCACTCAACTGAAGACTGTATAACGAGTCGACAAGTTGATTATAAACCGTCGAGAGGATGAATGAAGAACTGGATAGAAGGTGAAAATGGGCTCTAATCCTGTCGACTAGTTCAACTGAACCTGTCGAGAAGTCGCCAATCCTGTCGAAAGCCACATGAACCTGTCGATTGAAGGGCCAAGCAGACTCAGAACCTGTCGAGAGGTTCCCTGAACCTCTCGACACTCGAATTAGGAACTTCTCAGTTCCTTTCAAAGCAGCAACCAAATTCTAGTGCTTTGTGCACACATTCCAAAGCACGTCAGCAACCCTTAGGGGTATTTTTAGAACACAACTGGGCACGAATGGAAACCCTAACTACTTCACATGCACTTGTCCAGTTTGGACCAATCAGTGAAGAGCTTCTAGAAGAGAAATCAGTCACATCAACAGGTTAGAATAACATAATTATTCTCTTGATCTTTGATCGGCTGAAACGAATTTGAAGACAGAGAGGAAGAGTATAAAAGCCTGAGGAACCTACAGAGCTAGGCATCCAGAAATTGGGAGAACCAGAGCCAAATCCGAATTCCATTTCCCTTAAAAAATTCTCTCTGTCTTTCTTCTTCCCCCATTCTCGCCTCAGCCAATTATGGTTGGCTAAACCTCTTCAGTAGCTAGGGTGAGGTTGAGAGCTGTAGATTGAGAGTTTCAAAGGCTTTGTAGATGGATTGTATGGTGCATAGATTACAGATCTGAGCACAATAGGATTGTAAGTTGTATTATTACAGTGTAATTGTGGTTTTTAAAGTTGATTCTTATCTAAATTTTACTTTTTCATATTTGATTTCTCTGGATTAGATATCCCTGTGGATACTTGAGCTTCTAGCCTGACATCCATAACATCTGCAATAGCTTACCTGTTCTGATCAAGATCCTTAAATTAGAATAATCTCTGGGATGATCTTGATCATTTGAGTGGAAAGATCATAGCCTTAGGATTGCTCCAATTCTTTGGTTAAGATTAGATTCTTATACCTTGCATCTGAGCTTATAGCCAGATGAAGGATTGTAGCATATCTGTCCTATGCATTGCCTTTGAGCCAATTGATTTTCAGTAAAGGCCAAAACCCCCTAGCTGCTGTTCTCCACCTTGTGATTTTAATCTTTTTCTTCATTCCCTTGAATCTGATGTCAATCAGTTCTTGATCAATTTGCTTTTGATTTGTGTAGTTTTTAGTAAAGTGACATATCTCATAAACCTCTCCTCTTTCCTGCATTGATTTAGTTTAAATTAGGATAGAGTGCCAGATCTGTTATAGATATGGAGATTTACCTCATTTCAAAGCACATTTCCCTGTGGACCTACCCTGACTTACCTATTAATACTTACTATAACACCCCTGGTTCTTGCAGGACTGCTTGCTTACCTTGATCCCATCTCTCTGTGATTTTGCCTTTTATTTTGATGTTTTAACCTTTTAATAGTTGTAAGGTAAGCAAGCCAACAAGTTTTTGGTGCCGCTGCCGGGGATTTGTGCTTTTAAAATTGGTAGATCTAAGTTTTTCTCATTTTTGATTTAGATTTTTAATTGCCTATTTTGTGTTTGACTAATTACTGCTATAATTTTTTATAGTCTAATTTTGTGTTTGCAGTTCTAGATTTGTTGTTTGGAGAGGAGCATTGTGCTCATTGGAGGAGCAAGTTGTGTTATAGTTTGCATTTCCTAACTCATTTACATTTCTTAGATCTATAAATTTTTAGATCAGTAGCAGTAGTTGTGTGTTTTTGAATTTCTTTTGCTAAAATCTGTGTTGTATTTTGTTTGTGTTGTATTGTGTTTCTATTGTGTGTATACTTGGTAGGAGATCTCTTAATCCTGAGATTGCTCCGTTAAATCCTGAAGTTGAGAGACTTCTTAGACCTAAGCAACCCATATACACACTTGTGATTGATTGTGATAGTTCTACAATGGGTGAGCAACCTAGGACATTGAAGAATTCAATGCACCAGGGGTGTACAATTCCTCCTTCTGTTTTCAATTTCTGTTGTCCAAGAGAACTATGAGATTAAATCTTCCATCATACAGATGCTACCCTCATATCATGGCTTGAGTAAGGAAGACCCCTATAAACACAATGATGAATTTCTAGGACTGTGCAGTACTTTCAACATTGCAGGTTTGGGGGAGGAAGCAATCAACTCGAGACTCTTTCCTTTTTCATTAAAGGATAGGGCCAGAACTTGGTTATCAATGCTCTCAACCAATAACATTCAGTCTTGGAATGACCTTCAATGTCAATTTTTGGCCAAGTTTTTCCTTATGTCCAAAACGAGTCAGCTGAGGAAGAGCATAATTTCATTTACTCAAGCCCCAACTAAAGACTTTCACCAAGCATGAGAGAGATTTAAGGAGCTTTTGAAGCAATGTGCCCATCACCAAATTCCTGAATGGCAACTTGTTCAAAGTTTCTACAAGGAATTGATCCCAAGAGTAGGGACATGGTTGATGCCTCATGTGGTGGTACATACCTTCACAAGACAACTGATGAGGCTTGGGAGGTGTTCGATATCATTAGTGAAAACTCAATGCAAAGGGAGACCTTGTCAAGGAACTTTGAGACTCCTATTAGATTGGTGAGAGAAAATACTACAAGAGGGAAAATGCATGAGGTGAGTGGATACAATAATTTGAAAAGGAAAGTGGACAACTTGACTTAAAAGTTTGATAAGCTCATGAGAGCAATGCAGTCACCAATGGCTACCAAAGTGGAGGAGGCATGTGTGATATGCCAGTCTCCCACTCACTCCCTTGAGGAATGTCCCTCTGCTGCCCAATTTTCAGACATGGAACATGTGAATGTTGCTCAGTCCTATGGACAACAGCCCACTATTGGTTATCATTGGAGAAACCACCCTAACTTGAGGTGGAGACAAGATACATTCCAAAACCAACAACATTAGCAGCCATAACAGCAATCCATGCCTTATAGGAATGCCCAACCATACCAACAGAACTACTTCCCAAGTCCCCAATACCAACAGCTATGGCTCAGCCAATGGTTCAACTTGTGCATCAAAACGCACCAGCCCCAACACCCTCTAGATCCCTCTCATTTGAAGAGCAAGTTTTGACTTCACTGCAGAATTTAGGCCCTTTGTCACAAACTGTCAACTCCCATAGCCAAAGTATTAAGAAGATAGAGGACCACCTTGGTCAACTATCTAATGCTTTGACTAAGAGAGAGGAGGGAAGACTGCCTAGTCAGCCCATGAACAACCCCAGAGGACAGTATATGGTGGGTGAGGCTTCTTCACATGAAGAGGCCAAATCTGTCACCACTTTGAGAAGTGGAAGGCTGGTTGATAACCAAGTTGGTGTTGAACCTAATAAGAAAAGTGCAGCCCATAATGATATGCAACAGGAGCATCATACAAGAAATAAGGGGGGTGTTGATGTGCCTTAACAGAAAATTGAAAATAAAAATAAAGAGAAATTTGATGAGCTTGCTAAGGTAGCAAATAGGAGATCAGTCCCCCATTTGCCATTTCTCAATGCACTTCAAGCACCCTCTCCTTTTGACAAGGGGAATACTAAAGTGGAGGAGATAATAGAAACATTCAAACAAGTAAAGATCAACTTGCCTTTACTTGATGCTATCAAGAAAGTTCTAGCCTATGCAAATTTTTTGAAAGAATTGTGCACCCACAAAAGATAATTTAGGATACACCTATCCAAGAAGGTCTTTTGTGATGAGAAAAGGAACCAAGTGTTGTCCATTGCAACCCCAACCAAGCTTCAAGACCCTGGAGTTCCCACAATCCCTTGCATAATTGGGGATCATATCATTGAGAATGCCTTATTAGATCTGGGAGCTACTATAAAGCTACTTCCATATTTAGTCTATGAGAAGTTAGGCTTGGGAGAATTGAAGCCTACACATGTGGTGCTACAACTAGCTGACAGATCTGAAAGGAGGCATGTGAGAATGATAAAAGATGTGTTAGTTGGGGTTGACAAGTTTTTCTACTCAGCAGATTTTCTGGTTCTTGACATGGAGCCAAGCAAGTGTACCACCTCCATTCCTGTGATTTTGGGTAGGCCTTTCTTGGCCACTGCCAATGCTTGTATTCAGTATAGATCAAGAGTAATGGAGGTGTCTTTTGGCAACATGAAAGTGAAATCAAATATTTACAATGCAGCCACCCGCCTCACTTGGATAGTGAGGATTACTTTTTAATTGATGTATTGGATGAGCTTGTGGAAGAGACTTTGCCCAAGCTGCTGCATGGTGATGATTTTTGTGATGTTTTTGAGAATGTGTGGAGTGAGATTGTGGAAGAGCAGGCCCCCACACACATGGTTCAAGAGGTGAAAACCTTAATTTCTGATATGAGGCTAGCAACAAGTTGTCCACCATGGAAACCTGCTGTGTTGCTCTTCCACCACCATCAAAGGCACCTTTGTTGCCTCCTCTCATATGTCCACCTGATGTGGAGTTGAAACAGCTGTCTAAGACTTTGAAATATATTTTTTTGGGGGCAAACCAAAAGTTGCTAGTGATCATTTCGTCCTCTCTCACTGATGAGCAAGAGGAAGAGTTGTTGTGTGTTTTAAAGAAGCAAAAGAGAGCAATAGGATGGACTATTGCTGACCTTGGGGGCATCAACCCTGCTGTGTGTATACATAAAATCTACTTGGAAGAGGGTTCTAAACCCTCTAGAGAAATATAGAGAAAATTGAACCGCCACATGCAAGAAGTGGTGATGAAAGAAGTGGTCAAATTGTTAGATGCTGGAGTCATCTACCCTATTTTAAATTCTGAATGGGTGGCACCTACTCAGGTGTTCCCCAAGAAATCTGGGATAACTATGGTGAAAACTAATTTTGGTGAGCTAGTTTCAACTAGGGAAACCACAGGTTGGAGGGTGTGTATAGACTATCGAAAGCTCAATTTGGAAACTAGAAAAGACCACTTCCCTTTTCCCTTCATTGACCAGATTTTGGATAAGTTGGTAGGCAAGGCTTTCTATTATTTCTTGATGGATATTTGGAGTATAACCAAATCCCTATTTATCCACAAGATCAAGAAAAGACAAACTTCACATGTCCATTTGGCACCTTTTCCTATAGAAGGATGTCATTTGGCTTGTGCAATGCCCCTGCAACTTTCCAAAGGTGCATGTATGCTATATTTTCTGACATGATTGATCAGTTTTTAGAGATATTTATGAATGATTTCTCTATCTTTGGGGACAATTTTAGCCAATGTCTACACCATCTTAGCCTTGTGTTGCAGAGATGTGAGAAAATTAACTTGGTTTTGAGTTGGAAAAAGAGCCATTTTATGGCCAATCAAGGCATTGTCCTTGGCCGTGTGGTTTCCCACAGAGGCATTGAGGTAGACAAGGCTAAAATTGACTTGATTGTACATTTTTCCCCACCTAAAACTGTGAAATAAGTCAGATCTTTCTTGAGGCATGCTGGTTTCTATAAGAGATTTATCAAGGATTTTAGCAAGATCTCAAAACCTCTTAGTCACCTGTTGTGCCAAGAGGTTCCCTTTGAGTTTGATGATGAATGTCTTATGGCTCTTGAGCTTTTAAAAGGTTATTTAACCTCTGCACCTATCCTTCAAGGACCTGATTTTTCTTTGTCAATCGAGCTGATGTGTGATGCATCAGATTTTACTATTGGTGCAGTCTTGGGACAAAGGAAGGATAAGGCCCCTTGTATGATCGCTTATGCAAGCAAAATAATGATTGATGCTTAGTTAAATTATACCACAACTGAGAAGGAATTATTGGCAATTGTCTATGCCTTAGAGAAATTTAGGTCTTATGTGTTGGGATCTAGGATAGTGGTGTTTACAGACCACTCAACCCTGAAGTACCTTTTGTCAAAAAAGGATGCAAAGCCAAGATTAATCAGATGGATCCTCCTATTATAGGAGTTTGATCTTGAGATTAAGGACAAAAAAGGGATTGAAAATATGGTTGCAGACCACTTATCCAGGATCCTAGCTGAGGAGTTTGATAGGCTGTCTATCAATGATTCTTTCCCAGATGAACAACTATTTACTATAAGCACTTCTATACCTTGGTTTGCAAACATTGTGAACTACTTGGCAGTGGATAAGATCCCCCACATTAGAATAAAATGGACAAGGAGCTGTTCTTTTCACAGATCAGACATTACATGTGGGAGGATCCATACCTGTTCAAGCATTATGCAGACCAAGTTGTGAGGAGATGTGTCCCTGATGAGGATTTCCACAGTATACTAACCATGTGTCATGAATAGGCTTGTGGAGGCCATTTTAGTGGCAACAAGACTGTTGCCAAGGTGCTCCAAAGTGAATTTTATTGGCCTACTCTCTTCAGGGATGCATGACAGCATTGTAAAGCTTGTGACAAATGCCAAAAAATGGGAAGTATCTCCAAAAGAAACTCCATGTCTCTATAGCCTATACTTGTTGTTGAACTTTTTGATATCTGGGGAATAGATTTTATGGGCCCCTTTCCTTCTTCATATGATTATAGTTTTATCTTTGTGGCAGTGGAGTATGTATCCAAATGGGTTGAAGCCATTGTCACAAGGACTAATGACCATAAGGTTGTCTTAAAATTTATCAAAGAAAATATCTTTTCAAGATTTGGCACCCCTAGAGCCATCATCAGTGATGGGGGCAGCAATTTCTGTAACAGAAATTTTGAGAGCTTACTTAAGAAATATTTTGTTACACATAGGATTACAATTCCCTACCACCCCCAGACTAGTGGGCAGGTTGAAATCTCAAATAGGGAGATTAAGCACATCCTAGAGAAGATAGTTAGGGAAGATAGGAAGGACTGAGCCATAAAACTTAATGATGCACTGTGGGCTTATAAGACTGCCTATAAGACGCTAATTGGCATGTCCCCTTTCAGACAGGTGTATGGAAAGACATGTCATGTGCCAGTAGAGTTAGAACATAGAGCCTATTGGGTTGTTAAATCAATGAATGTTGATCTAACTTCTGTTGACATGCACAGGAGGCTTCACCTGTCAGAGCTGGAAGAGCTAAGATTGGAAGCATACTCTAATGCTAGGATCTACAAAGAGAAAATTAAAGCCTTCTATGACAAGCATTTGCTGAGGAAGGAGTTCACTGCTGGCAACAAGGTATGGTTGTTCAAGTCTAAATTAAAACTTTTCCCAAGCAAGTTGAGATCCAGATGGGAGGGACCTTACATGGTAGAACATGTATCCCCATCTGGAGCTGTTGAAATCAAGGATCCAAAAGATGCTAGGATAATGAAAGTGAATGGTCAAAGGCTCAAACTTTTTATTGAAAATGTGGTGGAGCTTGTGGTGACCATCCACCTTCAAGAACCTCCAAAATGTGACTGATTCTCAATAATGTATACTATGTATCATAACTGTGATTTTGCTGTTTTATACTATGTATCATAACTGTGATTTTGCTATTTTTAAATGTGTCTGGCAGTGTACATATTTGTGGTAGATTTTGCTTAATGTTTGCATTTACAAATCATGAGTCAGTAGTCAGTAGGTTTGAAGCATGTGTCACCAATTCCAAAGCTGGAGAAATGAATCGGAGCTGAATAGAGTTGATAAATTTGTGAGGCAGATGGACTAGGAACTAGTTAGAAAGCTGTTTGAACTGAAAAAACAACCTGTCGAGAGGTTTAAATTGATGTTCGACAAGTTCTGGAGGTTCTTAATATGCATTTCGACAAGATCTGGGACTTGTCGAGAGGTTTGAGTCGATTCTCGACAGGTTCTGAAGCAGTAAATGTGAGTTTTGACAGGATCTTTTAAACTTGTCGAGATGTTGAGTTAGGATATCGAGAGGTTCTGAAGGTATAGGCTTTGTCTCGACAGGTTTTGAAACCTGTCGAGAGGATTATATGTTGAGTTTTTAAGCCTGTCAAGAGGATGTCAGTACCTCTCGACTTGTAAAATTAGAAGCTTATGTACCTTTCAAGAGGTTCAACCAACCTCTCGACACCACATGCTCACAAGTTATCTCCTCGACAGGTTGAGGCAACCTATCGACACCTTTCCCCCAATCCCGTCGAAACACGTTTTACATTATTTGAAACCTGTCGACAAATCATTTCTACCATTCGACAGCTTCTGTGTGCTTGCTTTGTCTCTTATTTGCCGATTTCACATTTCCTTCTTCTTCCTTTCCCTCATTGGTTCAAACTCTCGGTACCTTGCCATTGCTCCAAGTGCTTCAATTTCTTGAAAGCTACATTTTGGACCTATTTGAGACTGATTTGGTGCCGTGCACATCAAGATCTGAGAAACCCTAGGTTTCTGTTGGTAAGTTCCTCTTAAGCTCCACTCTGTGATTTCCAAACTTTGTACTTCAATTTCAAATTTGTGTGGTTAATTTGATTGATCAAAGAAGTCTGTGTGGTTGTTGAGATTGATTTTGGGGGATTGAGTGACTAATGGCTGACCAAGAAGATACCCTTGCTAACCTTTTCAAAGCTCCTTCCAAATCCGCCACCAAAACCACTAAGAAGTCCAGTAGGCTAGCCACATAGCCCAAGGAGAACCCACCTACCAAAAGAAAGCTTGTCATGGATAAAGCTGAGAAATTTGGCAAACCTAAGAAAGCTAAGAAATCCAAGAAGGCCCAAATCAGTGAAGAAATTGTTGAAGAGGCCCCTAAGACAGAACCTAACCCAGTGTCTGAAATTCCTGAGCCTGAACCTAACCCTGAGGAGGAACCTGAAGTCCTTGTGAACCTATCCACTCCCAATGAAGTTTTGGATGCTTTAGGCTTAATCCCTGAGACAATTTTTGACCTCCCCTATTTTTCTAAGGAAGAGGAGTGTAAGGATACGTTGGATTACTTGGTGAAGGCAGGCCTGACACCATTGTTGACCCCATTGCAAGAGAAATCTTACCCTAGGCTGGTCAAATTATGGTATTAGAACATCAGGAAGAAAACCAAGCCAGGTTCAACTGAGCCTTGCCTTATGATTTTAATTGATAATTGGGAGCTCTTGGTGGATTACAATGATATTGGATTAACATTAGGGGTCCCATCAATTTTTGATACCACCTATGGTCTAGCAGCACCTGAGAGTGTCTTTTAGAGCAATGGCTAGGCAGCTGACTCAGGGCATTGTGGGGTCTGGGGAGTTATTAATGAGGAGAGATTTACACCCCAACATGCTCTTCATTGATTCAATTATGAGGAAGAACATATATGTCAGTGGACATCAGCAAGAGAGGAGAACCCCCATTGTGGATGCCCTATTTTTTTCTCTAAGGGCCAGTTTCTGAATGTTGCTCAGCTAGTATTTGAGGCAATGATAGATGTGAATGATAAGATCAAAGAGCACAAGCCTTGCTAGGACTACCCAACAGCAAGCTCATCACTGCTTTGCTTAGAAAAGGGAAATTTGTGCTTTAAAAAGATGAGCCTATGCAGAAGGTGAGCCCTAAGGTGTTTGGGAAGAGGGCCTGGTCTGCTAGTAGGACCTTGATTGGCAAAAGCAAGAAGAAATCAACTGAGAGTCTTGAGAGGGAAGCCCCACAGGTAGCCAGTTCAGCTGCTGCACCTGGCACCTCTGCTTCAGTTAGTTCAGAGCCTCTCCCTACAGCTGCTACTAGCTCAGTACCTACTTCTGAGATCTCTACATCAGTTAGATCTGAACCTCCATCCACTTCTGTTGGTCCCAGCTCAGTACCTCCACATGTGCCATTTGCACCCATACTCATCTCCTCCACAGCTATGCCTCTGCCTATTGTCAGCCATGATATTGCCAGCATCTCTTTCCATCACTCTCTCTACCATCCATCTCAGCTCCTCTACCTTCCATTTCAGTTTCCATTCACCCCAGCAGCTCAGCCACCCTTTCTACTATCACCACCTCCACATCTCTGTCAGCTCCTCTTACCATAGGCCCCATCCTTACCTTTCCTTGATCACCCCTCACATCCACCCACGCGAGAAGGTTAGCTACAACCCCTCCAACCGGCCCATCCATCCTAGTTGTTGAACACTTGAGCCCTACACCATCTACATTAGCTGACCCATTTACCACTTCTCCACCATCCATACCCTTTAACCCCACCTTCTCCTTATCACCTACCCATACCCACGAGCTGGACCACCTGACCACTGAGGGATATGCAACCTTAATTGACTCCATTGTGGAGGACATTGGGTATGAATATACCCCCTACCTGACTCCCCACAAGCTACCCATGTCCAGCCTGCTACCACCCCTCCTTTTCAGCATGCCCCCACATCTCCCTTCCAACTCATTATCCCCATTCCACCCCTTACCCAAGCCCAAATCCTACCTGAGGCCTCCACCCAAATCCTCTCCCTTCTGACCACCATATTCGCTCAACTCCAAACCAACACAACTAACCAAGCTGCCGTGGCCACTTGCCTCCAAGCCATCAAATCAACCATATGCCCTGTTACCCTTACCTCCCAACCTCTTCCAGCCCCTACTCCTACCCCTACTCCTTTACCCACTCCACCTCCATCTTCTCTAGCAGTGGTGTCCACTGCTGAGGTGGAACAACCAATCCCTAAACCCTCTACCAGAGATTCCCCCACCCAAACAGACACTGAGCCTGAAAATGAACCTGCACTCCACCCTGACCTTATACCCATTATTGCCCCACCTCAAGTACTCCCCCACCCAGAACCCCAACCTGAAACCCCACCTGTCGTAGCTTCATCTGATGCTGCCACAGATGTGGAATACCTAATACCCACCTCCTCCAAAGCCTCCCAAACAGAACCTGAGCTTGAAGACCCTTAGCCTTTACCCTCTTCATCCATCCCCTCTCCATTGCTGGCTGGCCCTTTTTCCAGTGCTGAGCAGCCTATATTGTTTGTTTCTTCCTTGTACATACCTCCATACTTAACCCTCCTATATGCCATGCAAAATAACCAATACCTTAAAAGGGATGTCATTAGAGGCATGGCTGACCTTAGAACCTCAATCAGGATGCCCTATGACGCGTAGATAAATCAAATGGAACAGGATTATAGAATTGAGAGGCTAAGAACATCAAAGGGCTTGAAAGAAATTTTGATTCAATTTGAAGCTCAAAAGCATATTGCAGTAACAGAGAAAAGGAGAGTAGATGGACTCGAGAAAAGGTTAGCTGCCTCTAAAAAGGGCACAAAGGCCACCTGAGAACTGTATGAAAGTAATTGAACTTGCTGAAAAGAAGACAGAAATACTCGAAAGGAGAGTTGCTGAAATGGATGCCAGAGAGCCTGCCCAAGCAACTGAGACTACCCCTCTTGCCACTGCCCCTCCAGCCACTTCAACTGCTGCTGCTTTGAAGAAAGAAAAAGGAGTCCAAGGCACATATGAAGCAGCTGAAGATTTTGATGATTAGATTTGCACATGTTATTAATTAGGATTTTTTTTGTATAATCTTTTTGTAGTTATTTTCCCTTGCATTGTACAATTCCCTGTTCTATTCATGCAACTCTTTTTTTGTTACCTTTTGTATAACATCTCCAAAAATTGAGCGTCTAACAGTGACCTTGGAATGCGTGCCTGACTGGTCATAGGCTGATCGAGTAAAAGTCAACTCGATGATTATGATTACAACTTAGGTTGATGACATAAGTGTATAAGTATATGTAGTTTAAAGCTTAGTGAGTGACAATATGCACCTATCTTGGGTGTATATGCCTTACACCGAAGTAAGAGGAGTTATAAGGGACTAAATAACCTAAAGAGAAGTTATTTATCTTGTTTTGGGTTGGTAAGAAGAGTTAAGAGGAGAGAGAGAGAGAGTAAAGAAGGAAGTTAATGCACATTACAAATTGAAGAAGGGATTGAGAAATTAATGCCGGATTCAACGCGTTAGGAACCATTGAAGCAAAAGCTGGGATCCCTAGCCTGCATGCCAAACCATTGAATCAACCAAGGGTTGATCTAAGGGTGAGTATGTTGAGATTATTTTAAACATGTTGTTGTATAATTAAATGAGGTTTAAATAAAGAAATAAGGAATGGAAATGAAGGGAAATGAAAAGGAAGAGATTTGGAAGAAATGCCCGAAAAAGGGCTGAGTTTCTGACCAAATTGATTAATCGATTTTGGTTCAGAAGTAAGCTGGGCAGAATTGCCCGAAACCGATTGATTGATTTGAAATCAATCAATCGATTCTAGAAATTCGATTAATTGATTAATCGTCTGAGCACTTCCAGTGGTTGGAAAATGGAAACTGGAAAAAATTGATTGATCAATTTTAAAATCGATCAATCGAGTTTGGATTTTTGATTAATCGAAGTGTGGATTTTTGACTAATCGATTTAGGATCGATTAATCGATTTTGGATTTTTGATTAATTGATTTAGGATCGATTAATCGATTTTAGAATTTTGATTGATTGATTTTGGGAATCAATTAATCAATTTTGATTTTGGGAATAGATTAATCAATTTTAGATTTTCGATTAATCGATTGGGAATCGATTAATCGAAGTGTGAATTTTTGACTAATCGATTTGGACAGTTTATGTTGACTTCTATATTGGACCTTGAGGGTTTTTAAAAGGTCTTGTACCTTTTTTAATGCATCCTTATTGATGCCTTACTTGTGTTGTGGTGTCGCATGGACTTTAATGCTTAGTGATTCGAACGCGTGAGGTAGGGAATACCTTGAACATGTACTTTAATTTCAAAAGCATGTATGTAAGGAAATTTAATGAATGTTTATGCATAAAAAAAATGTGTTTTCCAAGAGCATGTGTATGTGTTAACGTTAAATGAACTAGTAAAGTCCCCAGGAGACGTGAAATGTGATAACGGGCATCTAGATGATGCGTTGAACCAGTGGCATCCCAGGGATGCACATGAAACCTATCAGTTAAGCGAAAGAGAAAGTGATAAGGCCTAATATACTAAAATTAACACAATCACATGGTGAATAACTATATGTAGTGCACTTTGATATTTAAGGTTTGAAAAGAATATCCCACCGACGTGGCGGGATACCCACGACTGATATAGCAGAATATCTGTGACCGGTACGGCGGCCAATCCGTACACCAGTTTGACATCCCAGGGATGTGTGTATGAGACTAGAAACCCCGTCACCTATGAGAAAGGGACCCAGGTAGTATTCAATAAAAAAATAGATATGAAAAATTGTCTATTTAGACGACGATGAAGGGTATTCCATCGGGCGCCCGACTCTATAGTAAGTTGGAAAATGTTTAAGTTAAGATTTAAGTGATTAGGCCGAATTAGTATTTAAAACCAACAAGTTGAGAATGAACAAACCTATATAAAGCAACAGTTGCATCTAGTACATCTTTCAGTTATTTAAATTGTTTTCTCAATAATTATGTCTGATAAATCATGCTTTTAAATTATTTTAGAATATATGTGAGAGCTTGACTTATATGTTCACTTGTTGTTTCCCTATTGAGCTAGGATGTAGCTCACCCCTTTTAGACTATACGTCGTAGGTCCATTGCTTGTGGTTGCCGAGGCTTCGGGAGACGTAAATCCGGGAGATTTGGATTACGTGCTCAGAGAAGAGTTGGAGCCTCCTCTTGAGGACTTCTTCTAGAGGACCAGTGCGTACTTTGAGAGTGGTTTTGATAGCTTTCTGTACGGCTTGGTATGTCAAGCCTTATATTTTAGGAAATTATAATTTAAATGATATATTCTTTTGGGTGAACCATCTGGGGTGATCTTGCTATCACTAATGGTTCGGGTCAGTTCTTATGTGCATGCGTTGGCATGAAAGTAGAACTGTCTTTTGAGCTTTTGCTTTGGACTAGCATATCTTTATTTCATGTTGTTCAGTTTACATGTTTTACTTGAGTTGCTTGATATACTAATATTCCGTATGGACTTTAGGGGCACGGGTTGGAGGGCCGTACTGATGGCACAAGTTTCGGGGTGCAGAAATTCGAGCTGTCACAGTTGGTATCAGAGCCTTTCATTTAGAAATTCTGACAATCATTCTTTTTGTCAGAGCATAGAGACTTCTGCTAACGAAACTTAGTTTCATGTGCAGACTGTTATGTCTTCTAGGGGAAGAGGCCGACCCAGGGGCAGTCATGAAAGGAATTTACGTAGTAGAGATGTTTTCATCTCGCCTACTAACAGAGTGCCTATGGGAAGCAGAGGGGCTTTAGGTAGTGATGGCCAAGAGAGCCAAGATCAAGAAGAGAACTAAGAAAGAGACCATCAAGAAGGAGATCAAAGAGAACATGCAAGAATAAGAGAGAGAAATGAGGAGAGAGAAGAGCGTCAACGGATGATGCATACCATGGAAACCATGGCGGCAACCATGGCTCAACAAGCAGCATCCTTAGCAGCTCACACTACCAGTGATCAGCATCAACCACCTACGCCTCTAGTAGGTTCTACACAGCCAGTGGCTTATGCATTTACAGAGTTTAGGAGGATGCGGCCTCCTAGTTTTTTAGGGCAAGCAGAGCCGATGGCTGCCGAGAATTGGCTGAGCGAGATGGATAAGATTTTCAGCGTGTTTACATGCACAGAAAATGAAAGTGTCCATTGGGCATCTTACATGTTAGATGGGGAGGCAGGGCCTTGGTGGAAGTCTGTTTCTAGGACTAGGGCTCAGGAGACCCCAAGATTGCCCTGGACGTGGGATGAGTTTAATAAACAATATTTCCCGAAAGTCATGAAGAATCAAATGGAGATACAATTTTTACAGCTCTTACAAGGGAGAATGACGGTAAGGGAGTATGGAGTCGAGCTCATGAGACTTGCTCGCTTCGCTCCCGATTATGTGGTTACAGATGTGATGAGAGCAAAGAGGTTTCAACACGGGTTGAGGCCAGATATTAGAGGAGGAGTAGCACCGTTTTAGTTGAAGACCTATGGAGAGGTCATGAGTAAAACTCTGGTTATTGAGGAAGAAAATAATGATCGATACCACTGAAGAGAGCAGCATCGGAGAGGAAGTGTAGATCAAAGTCGGACTGGAACTACGAGCCGGTGAATAAAAAGCTGAGATTCGTAGCACCTATTCAGAGGCAACCATTCCAACCAAGTTTTGGTAGACCAACACAACAGGTAAACTATCAGCGACAACCTGTGCTGGCATCGAGGAGGCCGATACGATATGAGAGCCCTGCTGCCACCACTGGAGCAGCAGTTACACAAGGTTTCTCACGAGCTACTTCTTCCACACCTAGGGAGACTTGTGCCAAGTGTGGCAAGTCTCATAAGACGGCGAATGTAGGAAAGGGACACGAAGTTGCTATAAATGTGGCAAGGTGGGCCACGTGATTAAAGATTGCCCTGAGGTGAACAAGGAGAAGACGACTTCTGTTTTTATGCTACGACTGATACAAGAGAGGAAGTCAGTCGTACAAGAGAGAGCCTATGCAGTCACAGCCCAAGAAGCAGGGAACGTACATGACGCCATCCAAGGTGAGATTCCTTTTGAATAAAGAATTTCATTTCTTTAAAATTTTAGATAGGAAAAGTGCATCCATTAGAAAAGTGTGTAGACTCTTTTTGTATGTTAAAGTTTTTAAATAAAATATATGCTATATATGTATACATACGTGTGTTATAGGTACATTACGAGTGTACAAGAAGGGATGCTATGTAGCATGTGAAGTAAGAGTGTTGATAGACCCAGGGTCTATCCACTCCTTTGTTACTCTGAGGTTTGCAAAAAGAATGAAGATTGTTTCGGAGACATTGGACTTTGTTCTATCAGTGTCTATTTCGATTGGAGAATTAGTGGACACAAAATTGGTTTGTAAGTCAGTGATAGTTGGCATCGATGATAGAGAAGTGCATGAACTGGATGCAAAATTAATATTATTGGACATGTAAGGATTTGATGTGATTATTGGCATGGATTGGTTGTCACAACATTGTGCAACCGTAGATTGCAAGAACAAGATTGTCATCTTCAGACCTAACACTTTGATTTTGAGGGGAGAGATCGACGCATATGCCACTTATCTTTGCGCTCAGGGCCGAGCGCTTGATCAGAAAGGGGTGCAGCTGTTATTTGGCTTTCTTGAAGGAGGATAAGGAAGAGAAAAATATTATCTCCGAGATAGCAGTAGTGCGAGAGTTTGAAGATATCTTTTCGGAGGAATTACCAGGATTACCTCCAGGGAGGGAAGTGGAGTTCGCCATCGACTTAGCACCAGGAACAGAGCTTGTTTTGAAAGCACCATATAGGATGGCTCTTGCTGAGTTGAAGGAGTTGAAAGAGCAGTTATAAGAGCTTATGGACAAAGGGTTTGTAAGACCGAGCGTGTCTCCATGGGGAGCACCGGTTTTGTTTGTAAAGAAGAAGGATGGGTCAATGAGATTGTGCATTAACTATCACCAGTTGAACAAACTCACCATTAAGAGCTGATACCCTTTGCCTAGGATAGATTACATATTCGATCAGCTGCAAGGAGCAAAGTATTTTTCCAAGATCGATCTGGATACCATCAGTTTAGAGTCAAGGTCGAGGATATTCAAAAGACTGCATTCAGGACACGGTATAGACACTACGAGTTCTTAGTGATGCTGTTTGGATTGGCGAACACCTCGACGTTGTTTATGGATTTAATGAATCGGGTGTTTAAACCACACCTGGACTCCTGCGTCGTGGTATTTGTTGACGATATCCTAATATACTCTAAATCAAAAGTGGAGCATGAAGAACACCTAAGATTTGCTCTACAAATGTTACGGGAACACCAACTGTACGCCAAGCTCAGTAAGTGTGAGTTTTGGTTAGAGGAAGTTAGCTTTTTGGGACATGTCGTCTTAAAGCATAGTGTCACAGTAGATCCAGCTAAGATCGAAGCAGTAGTAAATTAGGAGCAACCAAAGTCCGTGATCGACGCCCATAGTTTCCTTGGACTAGCCAGCTATTATCAATGTTTCGTTGAAGGGTTTTCAAAGATATCGAGACTTCTCACGAGACTTACACGGAAGGATGAAAGGTTCGAATGGAGTGAAGTGTGCGAGTAGAGTTTTCAAGAACTCAAGAAGAGACTCACTTCAGCTCCAATATTGGCGATTCCTTCAGGCAGTGGAGGGTTTGCCGTATACAGTGATGCATCGTATAATGGTTTGGGCTGCGTGCTCAACCAACACAAGAAGGTGATAGCTTATGGGTCAAGACAGTTGAAAGAGCATGAAAAGAACTACCCGACACATGACCTGGAACTAGTAGCAGTCATATTTGTGTTGAAGATCTGGTGACATTATTTGTACGGTGAGACCTTTGAGATCTTCACCGACCACAAGAGCCTCAGATACCTGTTTACATAGGAGTTAAATATGAGACAACGCAGATGGATGGAGCTCTTCAAGGACTATGACTGTTCCATACAATAACATCCCGACAAGGCTAATGTAGTAGCCGATGCCCTGAGTCGGAAGGGTTCAGCTCAGTTGGCTAGTTTGATTTTGGGTATGCATCGATGGAAGTTATTTGAAGATCTTGCACTGTATGATGCAAATATCGAGTCGCAAGCCACAAGAGTCTTTTTGGCTAATATATCAGTGAGACCAGTAATATTTGAGCATATCTATGAGCTACAGATGAAAGACCCGACGGTAACCAAAATTCGTCAAGATGTGATTGAAGGCATAAAACCTGAGTTCTCAGTTAAAGAAGATGGTTCTTTATTGTTCAAGGGCCGTCTTTATATTCTAGATAATACCGATCTGTGGCAAACTATTCTTGATGAAGCTCATAAGTCAAATTATGTGATCCACCCTGGTAGCACTAAAATGTACCAAGATTTAAGAAAGAATTAATGGTGGAGAGGTTTTAAGCAAGTCGTAGCGAAGTACGTGTCACAATATTTGACCTGCCAACAGGTGAAGGTCGATCACAGACATCCTGCTGGATTATTACAACCTCTACCTATACCAGAGTGGAAATGAGAGTCAATCTCTATAGACTTCATCGTTGGACTACCGCGTATAGCGAAGAGATATAATGTCATTTGGATAGTCATAGACCGACTGACCAAGTCAGCACACTTCTTGCCTTACAACACAATATACACGGCGGGAAGACTTGTGGAGTTATATATGAAAGAAATCGTACGATTGCACGAGATTCCAAGCAACATAGTTTTTGATCGTGACTGGTTATACACATCAAAGTTTTGGAAGAAATTTCACAAAGTAATGAGAACGCGATTGGATTTCAGCTCAACATTCCATCCGCAAACTGATGGACAAACAGAGCGAGTGAATCAAGTCATAGAGGACATGCTCAGAGCGTGCATGCTTGAATTGCAAGGGTCATGGGATCAGCACCTACCATTGATTAAATTTGCATATAACAACAACTTCCAAGTGAGCGTTGGAATGGTACCGTATGAAGCTCTTTATGGAAGGCGATGTAGATCGCCTATCAATTGAGAAGAAATCGGTAAAAAGTTTATTTTAAGACTAGAGTTGCTTGAAGATAACGTCACCATTGTCCGTATGATCAGAGAAAGACGTAGGTCGGCTCAGAGCAGAAAGAAAAGCTACACCGATATCAAAAGGACAAGTGTAGACTACAAGGTGGGTGAGCATGTGTTTGTGAAGGTGTCACCTATGAAAGGAGTAATGAGATTGGGAAAGAGAGGCAAGTTGAGTCCCTGCTATCTTGGACCATTAGAGGTTTTGGGCCAAGTTGGGGAAGTTGCTTATCGCATTGGTTTTCCTCCATTGTTTGATTGGGTGCATAATGTGTTTCATGTATCTATGCTCAGGAAATATATTAATGGCCCTACTCATGTTTTGGGCAGTCACCCATTGGAAATGTATGAGGACATGAGCATGATTAGAGAACCAGCAGAGATATTGGATAGAAAGGAGCAAGTACTGCACACCAAAGAAATCCCTTTACTACTTGTTCGATGGAAAAATCATTTGGCCGAAGAAGCTACGTGGGAACGCGCGACCGACGTGAAAGAGCAGTACCCAGACTTGTTTACCGAGAGTTGACACCCTAATTGTATCATCGCATGTGTGCTTGTAAAATCAAAACCAATATGTAATCAAACGTTGACCGTTTTGGCCAACTTACTCAATGGAAAGCATGGGCGTTGAAAACGTGCCTTGGTGCAATGCAAACTCATGGCATAGTGTTCACTACGTCAAGCCATAGCTAATGAAGACATGCTTCACAAAGCTAATGACCAACTGGTCAAGAACTGCCAAGAAAATGAAGGAAAAGTAAAGCGTAAAAATTTTGAGAAATCTGTCAAAAATTGATTAATCGATTTTGGAAATCGATCAATCGATTTTGGTTGATTGAACGACTGGCACACGCCAGTGAGATGACAAACCTGGAAATTAAATAACAGCAAAATTCGATTAATCGAGTTGAATTCGATTAATCGATTTTGAAAATCAATTAATCGATTTTTAAAATCGATCAATCGATTTCCCGTGGCTGAGTTTAAGTTATGAAAATCGATTAATCAATTTTTAAAATCGATCAATAGATTCTGGGCCTATATATATAACAGTTTGGGGTTTTGGTTCCCATTCGAAATTCAGTTTTTTTTTTTTTTTTGCTTTTCCTTTGGGCGCCATTTTTCTTCCCTCTTCTAGCTACCATAGCAGCTAGGTTTTGGGACTTTTGCGGATCGATTTCGCATCGGAACCTTAACCTTTTGGATCGAAAGCGCACGATAAAACCTAAATCTTCGATTTCTTGCAATTTCAATTATCACAGCCCTAGGTTTTAAAATTTTTGATTTAAAATGCCGCCTAGAACCCGTTTGACTTCAAAGCAATCGGCTTCCAAACTCCCGGCACGACGTAAGAACACCGCACCACCACCCCCATCACCATCACCCCCATCATCACCCATTTCTTCATCAGATTCTGAGTCTGATTCGATGGACGCATCTTCACGCGAGTCATCGCCGATGCCCCAACCACCACACGTAGAGATACCCCAACCACCCCCGGGAATTTGCCCCAACCAAATGAGTGGTGGGTGGCAAAGGAATTCGACGATGAGTACATCATCGACGAAGTCTTATTTACTGACCCCGATGTCAAAGGCAAGACCCAATGGGCCCGACAATACCTTCAAAAGACGGGAATCCTTTTGAACCCATTGCACGGACACTTTTATCCTCGACTCATGCGCCTATTCTACTAGAACCTTAAGGCGGGACGGGTTGATGACACCGTTACAACCGAGATCGACGGTTGTAGTTATATATTTACCCGCCGCCATATGCATGAATCCCTAGAGTGTTACCTAGATTTTATGCCCAAGACCACCCTCTTCCCATTATTTACTGAGGAAGTCAAATTTGAGGACATCATGATGGAGATGACCAGAGGAAATAAGGGTTCAGGCAAATCGATAAGGTGGGCAGACCTACCTCCTTATATGTGGATGCTTGATTCCATCATCAAGTGTAATCTGTACCCTATGCGCCATGATACAGAGAGAGTCGAGTTGGTCCAACAAGCCTTATATGCAACATACTGCGGCCGTTGGTTCAACACGACCAAGCTCGTCATTGAGGGGATGATCTATATAAAGGGAAAGATAATGAAGGGTCCTTTAAGACCCAAGGAAAAGATGCCATACGCTCAGCTTATATCGGGCATGTTGGAATGCTACTCTAACGCCCCAGAGTGCTATTTCACCTGTGGAGAGGAAGGCTACGAACCAAGTGAAGCATTACTCTATTGCTTCGTGGGGTTGTAGTTATAGACTGTTAAAGAAGGCCCTACCAGTAGAGGGACCAGCACCACCCCCACCACCACATCAGGATCCACTAGCTGAGGGAGCACCGTCTCATGGCTCAATGCCACCTGAGGGGCAGTCCATAGTGCCACCTCCTACTACATCATGATCGCCTCCGGCTACTTCTACACCTACGTCTTCCTACCATCGACGAGCCACTCGCGTCGCACTTACCATTGAGGACGTGTTGGCCTGCATGGAGGCTAATAATCAACAGATGAACCGTCGCTTGGATTTCTTGATGTACCACACTATGCGGTACATCTATCCCACAGATTTCCAGTAGCGTCTCACGGAGGAGCGGACTTGGATACTGGATGCACCTACTGAGGGTACTTCTGGCGTAGGCACACTCGCCTTAGACCCACCATGACAGAGGGCGTGGCGTGATCATGACATTTATTTTTGGTGGAGATTACTTTTTGGGAGTTTTGTTGTAATTAACTTGTGAAATGAAAATTTTTGTTGAAAATTGTAAATTTTAGATGGAAATTACTTGAAATCTCTTGGATGAAACTAGTTTGGCATGAATGCCATTATATCAATGATTATACTGTTTTGTGTTAAAAGTGAGTCAAAGTTAAATTTTGTCCATGACTTCATTTGTACTTCTTTACTTTGCATCGTCATCTATGTAATTCGTTTCGTGCAGGATGGGTACTTTAGTTTAAATGGTAATTACGTGTGCTTGTGTGTGTGGGAAACTACCATCGACACACCCTTGGGTACATTTTCGAGGACGAAAATTCCTAAGGTGGGGAGAATGTAACATCTCTAAAAATTGAGAGTCTAACAGTGACCTTGGAATGCGTGCCTGACTGGTCATAGGTTGACTGGGTGAAAGTCAACTCGATGACTGTGATTACAAATTAGGTTGATGACATAAGTAAGTGTGCAGGTATGTGTAGTTTAAAGCTTAGTGAGTGACAATATGCACCTATCTTTGGTGTATATGCCTAACACCGAAGCAAGAGGAGTTATAAGGGACTAAATAACCTAAAGAGAAGTTATTTTTCATGTTTTGGGTTGGTAAGAAGAGTTAAGAGGAGAGAGAGAGAGCGAGTAAAGAAGAAAGTTAATGCACATTACAAATTGAAGAAGGGATTGAGAAATTAATGCCGGATTCAACGCATTAGGAACCGTTGAAGCAAAAGCTGGGAGCCCTAGCCTGCATGCCAAACCATTGAATCAACCAAGGGTTGATCTAAGGGTGAGTATGTTGAGATTATTTTAAACATGCTGTTGTATAATTAAATGAGGTTTAAATAAAGAAATAAGGAATATAAATAAAGGGAAATGAAAAGGAAGAGATTTGGAAGAAATGCCCGAAAAGGGTTGAGTTTCTGACCAAATCGATTAATCGATTTTGGTTCAGAAGTAAGCTGGGCAGAATTGCCCAAAACCGATTGATCGATTTGAAATCGATCAATCGATTCTAGAAATTCAATTAATCGATTTAAAATCGATTAATCGTCTGAGCACTTCCAGTGGCTGAAAAATGGAGACTGTGAAAAATCGATCAATCGAGTTTAGATTTTTGATTAATTGATTGGGAATCGATTAATCGAAGTGTGGATTTTTGACTAATCAATTTGGGATAGATTAATCGATTTTGGATTTTTGATTAATCAATTTGGGATCAATTAATCGATTTTAGAATTTTGATTGATCGATTTTGGGAATTGATTAATTGATTTTGACAGTTTATGTTGACTTCTGTATTGATCTTGGAAGGTCTTGTACCTTCTTTAATGCATCCTTATTGATGCCTTAGTTGTATTGTGGTGGACCATAGGAGGTACGAGCAAAACGTGAGCATGTGGAGTCGCATGGACTTTGATGCTTAGTGATTCGAATGCGTGAGGTAGGGAACACCTTGAATATGTACTTTAATTTCAAAAGCATGTATGTAGGAAAATTCAATGAATGTTTATGCATAAAAAAATGTGTTTTCCAAGAGCGTGTGTATGCGTTAACGTTAAATGAACTAGTAAAGCCCCCAGGGGACGTGAAATGTGATAACGGGCATCTAGATGATGTGTTGAGCTAGTGGCATCCCAGGGATGCACATGAAACCTATCAGTTAAGCGAAAGAGAAAGTGAAAAGGCTTAATATACTAAAATTAGCACAATCACACGGTGAATAACTATATGTAGTGCACTTTGATATTTAAGGTTTGAATAGAATACCCCACTGACGTGGCAGGATACCCACGACTGATGCGGCAGGATATCCGTGACTGGTATGACGACCAATTTGTACACCAGTTTGACATCCCAGGGATGTGTGTATGAGACTAGAAACCAAGGGATGTGTGTATGAGACTAGAAACCCCGTCACCTATGAGAAAGGGACCCGGGTAGTATTCAATAAAGAAACAAATATAAAAAACTGTCTATTTAGACGATGATGGAGGGTATTCCATTGGGCGCCCGACTCTATAGTAAGTTGGGAAATGTTTAAGTTAAGATTTAAGTGATTAAGCCGATTCAGTATCTAATACCAACAAGTTGAGAATGAACAAACCGATGTAAACCAACAGTTGCATCTAGTACATCTTTCAGTTATTTAAATTACTTTCTCAATAATTTCGTCTGATAAATCATGCTTTTAAATTATTTTAGAATATATGTGAGAGCTTGATTTATATGTTCACTTGTTATTTTCCTATTAATCTAGGATGTAGCTCACCCCTTTTAGACTATACGTCGCAGGTCTATTACTTGCAGCTGTCGAGGCTTTGGGAGACATAGATCCGGGGGATTCGGATTACATGCTCGGAGAAGAGTTGGAGCCTCCTCCTGAGGACTTCTTCTAGAGGACCCGTGCATACTTTGAGAGTGGTTTTGAAAGCATTCTGTACGGCTTGGTATGTCAACCCTTATATTTTAGGAAATTATACTTTAAATGATATATTCTTTTGGGCGAACCATCTGGAGTGATCTTGTTATCACCAATGGTTCAGGCCGGTTCTTTTGTTCATGCGTTGGCATGGAAGTATAACTGCCTTTTGAGCTTTTGCTTTGGACTAGCATGTCTTTATTTCACGTTATTCAGTTTACATGTTTTACTTGAGTTGCTTGATATACCAATGTTCCGTATGGACTTTAGGGGCACGACTTGGAGGGTTGTGCTGATGGCACGAGTTTCAGGGTGCCGAAATTCGGGCTGTCACATTTTGTCTGATATCTATTTGGTCTACTTTAATTATGTTATTTGTTTATTTGTTTGTTTTATTTTATTTGTTTGTGTGAGTTTTGTTTGCTATTGTTACTTAGCCTATTTGTGTCTACTTTTTACACCAACACCCTGCTGCACCTGTGTTTATCTTTGAATCAATGAGGACCCTGTTCCTCATAGGTTTGGGGGTATGGCAAGGTATCCCAATGAATAGTTAATGTTAATGCAGCTATGTTAAAATAAAATTTTTGAAAACAAAGTGATTTCCCACCTGATTTTTGAAAAAGAGGAAATTAAAAACTTTTTAAAATTGAATATTGCTTTAGTTCTAACATTTTTAGGAAGCAAATGTCAAGAATTTTTCAAAAATCAATGTTTAGTGAACTTGAAAAGAGAGAAAATTGTGAGGATACCCCCCAAAAATTTGATAAAAGACAACCCAGTGAGATTTGGGCCTGAATAAAATTTCTTTGAGGAGTGTCTTGGCAATTTTTTCTGCTCTAAGGACTGATTGGATCTAGTCTTGCTCACTAGAAGTTAGGCAAATCCAAATTGAAATAGCTTGACAGTACTCAAGACATTGAACATATGAAGTAGGGCCATCCTTTGGACAGTTTGAGCTTAAAAATTTCCCACCTTTGAATTGCACTTGATACACACTATTTTGAGCCTTGAAAATCCAAGCTTTTCTTTGATAAAAACCAGAAAATGTGAACCCAAAACTCAGTGACCTGATGTAACTTGACTCTCACTTTGAGATTTCAGAAGGTCAAGGTGAAGGAGTTGAAGAAGGAAGAGCTGGTTTGATATTTGGTTGAAGGAGAAGAAAACACTTTTAATGGCAATTGTGTAGCAGATATATAGCTGTGGCATTCCAACTCATTAAAAGAAAAATGGAGAAAAATATAAAAGGAAAGCATACAAAAAAAAAAAAACAAAAGAGAAAAACAGAAAAGCAAAACAAAAATGTGAAAGAGAAATCACTTCATTTGAAAATTGGAAAAAGATTAGAAACTGATTACTTCAAATATGAAAATTCAATACGGAGATGAAGATGAGCTGAAATGAAGAAGGTGTTGTCATGACCACCTCCCTACCTTACTGATTTCTCAATTTTGAATTCCATTCTACCCTTTTATTCTTTATAAATCTCACCCATCAACCACATTACAGCCCAATAAAAAGTCCTTACTGATCTGAATTGAACTGAGCTATCATGTGGAGGTGGAGATTTGTTTAATCTATGGTAAAAAGAGCTGAAAGATTTCAGGAATTAGAGCAATGCCTATGCTCATGCTTACAGTTCTATTTGAGGGTTGTAACTGCTCTTGAGCTATGTGAAATGATACACCCTTCATGTTTATTGTGAGTGACAGCCCTGGTGAGCCTTGGGTCTGAAATCTAATTTGTTGGGAGCATTATCAAAACATAATTCTCAATTTGATGGTAAGCTCTGCATTAATTTTTCATACAAAATGTCTTGAGAGGAATTGATTGATTGTGAAGGAATTACAGTAGAATTTTAGCTTTAAACTGCCATGCTTCTGCTAAGAATCCTCTAAAATTCAATAGACCAGGTGTGGAATGAATTTTATTTTGCTTGAATTTTGTTTTTAACATGCTGCATTGATATCAACTGAGTCATTGGAGAAGTTTGTGGGTACCTTCACTGAAAACCCTCAGGAGACTCCAATCCTCCACTAGGGATCACCTAGGGGTTTAAAAGGCTTGATGCATATGCTAAATGCATCTGTGCTCCTTACAGAAGTGACATTTTTTATTTTCAATAATTATTTTTAATTTCTCCTTTGCTCAGGGACTAGCAAAGCTTAGGTTTGGGGGTGTGTTAAGCAGTGAAAAATACTATTTTTCACTTCCTAAACTGACCTTTGATGGACCTTTGAGTTGACTAATAATGTGTTTTGAGACTATTTTATAGATAAGCAATAAAATACAATCTTAGTGCAGACATCCATTTAAGAATGCCAAAGAATAGACCTGCTGCCTCATCATGTGTTCATATAGCCCAAAGGCCAGCCAATCAAGTAATCCACAGAGCTTCAGAAGTGCATGAGAAGGTCATGTGCCTAACTGGGGATGCTTGTGACCAAGTGCATTTGTAAGGAATGAAGATTGAACCCACCAAGAGGCTGCAGAGTGGTGAACAAATGAAGAACATCACACCAAAGATGTGTGCCAGCTGTGGAAGCACAAAGCAGAACCTGTCGAGACGTTCTGGAGACAAAAGTCAAACTGTCGAGAGGTTCTATTAAGCTGTCGAGAGGTTTTGGAAGTATAGGCCTACCTGTCGAGTGGTACTGAGGTGGAAATGTGAAGTTCTCGCGAGGTTCCAGTTACCTGTCGAGAGGTTGGACGTATAGTAGTGGATCCAGCCTTACCTGGAGGTGTAGGGGAAGTCGAGAGGTCTCAGCTACATGTCGAGAAGTTCAACTGAACCTATCGGAGAGTGCAAGGCAACCTGTCGACAACTTACCTGAAGCTACGCTCATTCTCGTGAGGATTAAAGCAACCTGTCGAGCACTCAACTGAAGACTGTATAACAAGTCGACAGGCTGATTATAATCCGCCGAGAGGATGAATGAAGAACTGGACAGAAGGTGAAAATGGGCTGAAATCCTATAGACTAGTTCAACTGAACCTATTGAGAAGTCGCTAATCCTGTCGAAAGCCACATGAACCTGTCGATTGAAGGGCCAAGCAGACTCAGAACTTGTCGAGAGGTTCCTTGAACCTCTCGACACTTAAATTAGGAACTTCTCAGTTCCTTTCACAGTAGCTGCCAAACTCCAATGCTTTGTGCACACATTCCAAAGCACGTCAGCGACCCTTGGGGGTATATTTGAAACACAACTAGACACGAATGGGAACCTTGACCACTTCACATGCACTTGTCCAGTTTGGACCAATTAGTGAAGAGCTTTTAGAAGAGAAATCAACCACATTTGCATCTCGGAATAGCAAAATTATTCTCTTGAGCTCTGATTGGCTGAAACGGATTTGAAGACAAAGAGGAAGAGTATAAAAGCCCGAGGAACCTATAGAGCTAGACATCCAGAAATTGGGAGAACCAGAGTCAAATTCGAATTCCATTTTCCTCCAAAAATTCCCTCTCTCTTTCTGCTTCCCACATTCTCTCCTCAGCCAATTATGGTTGGCTAAACCTCTTCAGTAGCTAGGGTAAGGTTGAAGCTGTAAATTGAGAGTTTCAAAGGCTTTGTAGATGGATTATATGGTGCACAGATTGCAGATCTGAGTACAATATGATTATAAGTTGTATTATTACAATGTAATTATGGTTTTAAAAGTTGATTCTAATCTAAATTTTACTTTTTCGTATTTGATTTTCCTTGATTAGATATCCTTGTGGATGCTTGAGCTTGTAGCCTGACATCTACAGCATCTGCAATAGCTTACCTGTTCTGATCAAGATCCTTGAATTAGAATAATCTCTGAGATGATCTGTGACCATTTGAGTGGACAGATCCTGGCCTTAGGATTGCTCTAATTCTTTGGTTAAGATTAGATTCTTATACCTTGCATCTGAGCTTGTAGCCAGATGAAGGATTGTAGTACATTTGTCCTATGCATTTCCTTTGAGCCAATTGATTTTTAATAAAGATAAAAACCCCTAGTTGTTATTCTCCACCTTGTGATTTTAATCTTTTTCTTCATTCCCTTGAATCTGAGTTCAATCAGTTCTAGATCAATTTTCTTTTGATTTGTGTAGTTTTTAGTAAAGTGACATATCTAAGAAACCTCTCATCTTTTCTACTTTAATTTAGTTTTAATTAGGATAGAGTGCCAGATCTGTTATAGATATGGAGATTTACCTCATTTCAAAGCACATTTCCCTGTGGACCTACCCTGACTTGCCTATTAAAACTTGCTGCAACACCCTGGTTCTTGCAAGACTGCTTGCTTACCTTGATCTCATCTCTCTGTGATTTTGCTTTTTATTTTGATGTTTTAACCCTTTAATAGTTGTAAGGTAAGCAAGACAACATGGGCCCTGCCTTCCAAGGATTTCGTGGGAGGGGATCCAACTCTTCAAAGGGTTTCAATGTTTACTTGGATGATGACCTTGTAAGTTCCTTATGGTGGAGAGCCGCCTACACCAAGTCCTTTATATTACCAATGGATGCATACTTAGTTTAATGGACATAATGATTGACCATCTTTGTCATTGTCCTTTCTCTTGAAGGGTTTGTGACTTCTTTCTATCATGCATTTGTGGTACATTAGGTAATTCCATGCTCCATTGGTGACCTTCTTGAAACTTGAGCAAATGGGCCTTTTCCTTTTAGAGGCTGGATCATTTGGTCCTCTTTCCTCTTTCCATTATTTGGAGTCTTAGAGGAATGTTCATGTATTTCAGGACAGGCACCTTGTTTTTGTTTAGATTGCAAATCCAATGCCAAATCTTTTTGTGCGCTTTTGCATGCAAAGTGTTTATATGGGTAAATACAAAGGAACTTTTAGAAGTTGAATGGAATTTTCTTATGATGTGGACAAAATTGATTCATCTGTGGAGAAATGTATTGCTCTTGGATATAGCATCCTCAAATTGGTTTTGATGGATGCTCTGTTGGTAATCTTTGGTTGACAGAGGGTGGTGGAGTTATTAGGGAACTTGCAGGGACGTTCATCTTTCTTTGGTCCTTTTGGGCAGAAGAATTCCCTAGAAGCTGAAACTTGAGGAGCCCTTTGGATATCTGATACTTTGTGCTATGGCGCCAAACTCAATGGTTGTGAAGGGCGATTCCTTGAGCACTGTTAGAGGTATGATAAATGGGAGGGAACTCCTTGGGGATTTTTAAATTGCTTCGAAGAACTTTTAGACCTCACATGTTGTTCTATATATTTTTCTCATGAGCATGGGGAGTCAAACTCAATGGTTGATTCCCATGCTAAAGATGGTGGGAATAAAGTATACTGTTTTATTTGGGAAGGGTATTCCCATTTCTTAGTGTTTTCTTGGTTTCTTTCTTGTTTTATGTCAACTCCTAGTTGTCACTCATTCCCTTTTCTCTCTTTTGATTTTTGCAATTTCATTTTAACAAAAAGTATCTGCCACTTTTGAGATATGTTCGGAATGAACATATTATCAGTTTGTAATGTAAGTGCATGACTTCTCTTTGAACTTCTAACTTCTGTTCTTAAGCTTTCCACTTCTAAATGATTTATAAGGTTTCATACAGACGAGATTTATCTTTGATAGCATTGTGTACTTCATCTTTTATTCTCTCCCAATTATCGAGTTGTTTGAGAGAGAGTGTGAAAAGTTAAGTGTTTATTGCTGATACGAGTTGTGCTTTTTGTAGGTTTGTATATACAAAATTATTAGCAGTTCTTGGGAAGGCAAGAAGGCCTAGTGAAGCTCTCCAAAATTTTAATATAATGTGTGTAATGATCAAGTCTTATTGTTTATTTATATTTGGGATCTTTAAATTTTTGAATAATTAATTATCTTTAGTTAGTTCTAATATAAAATTACTCAGGAAGATTGCCAGATATATTCTAATATGGCGGCATACCACAACATTGCTGTTACGCTTGGTCAAGCTGGTCTTGTAAGGGAATTGATGAATGTTATTGAATTCATGAGATAGAAACCTTCCAAAATAATTAAAAACATGCATCGAAGAAGCTAGGGTCCATGCGTAGAACCTGATATAGTCCTATTCAATGCTGTAAGAAAATTTTGTTTTATCTATGGCCTACTTATTTATCCATTTCTTTTCTCCTTTTTTTTTGAAAATTCATTTAGAGTTCAAAGTAATCATTCAATTTGTTCCGAATTGCTTTCCAGGTGTTGAATGCTTGTGTCCCAACCCAACAGTGGAAAGGTGTATCTTAGGTGATTTCACAGTTTAGGTGTAGTGGTCTGAAACCTACTTGGGCAACTTATGGACTGACTATGGAGGTAAGTATTTTATTATTAATTTTCCGTAGCATGCTATGCCCACATCTAGCATTAGATTATTCCGGTTTCATGGGAGATATATATCAAGCTGAAGTTCAAAGCTTTTCAAAAGCGGCATGCTTGGAAATTAGAATAATCAACTCAACTCCTTTTGCAAGCTATTTTTAAGCCTGCTAGTTGATAGCAATTATATTGTCAAAATTTGAACGTTGGAGTGATTTGGCGAGCTTGGAAGTTGGAATAGTCAACTCCTTTTTCTGGCTGTTTTTAAGATTGCTATTTAGGAGCAGCTATCTAGTTTGGCGTGCTTGAACGTTGTATTGTCAAAATTTGAATGTTGTAGTGATTTGGCATGCTCGGAAGTTGGAATAGTCAACTCCTTTTGCTGGTTGTTTTTAAGGTTGCTAGTTAGGAGCAGCTATATTGTCAAAATTTGAACATTGCAATGATTTTTCAGAGTTTTTGTTATATATTTTTCCAGCTCTGTATGAAACTTGTCAGACTTCTTTTGAGAGATTTGTTCAGAATTAGATCCCAATGTGTACAATCATATGTACTCCCAATTTTGCATTATATTTTTTGGAGTGGCCATACTTTTTTGAGAAATAAGCTACAATCATATATTATTACTAGCAACATCACTGGAGTTAGTCAAGTATGTCTTTTTTTAAAAAACATTTTTGGGGGAGTTGGTAAAACAAAAAAGACAGCCATCAATCCCTCCATTTTTTTTATTCTCTTAGTGACTGAACTACTATATGGTTGACACAAGGAATATACGTTGATATTGTTCAGTTTCATTCTTCCAAATCTATATGAATGTCTTGGTGATTGAACTCTAAATGATTGATTGAACTCCTTTTAACATGGTATGCTCCTTCTTATCCTAGTTCTCATTACGTCTATATGCTTGGTAATGGCTTACTGGTGTAAAACTGGCCAGATCTTATCTTTCAAATCCAAGGGACGACTAATGAGGATGGCCATGGTTGGACGAAGTGAGTTACTGAAACTTGTGGAGGCATAACAAGTTTGTAGCCGACATTTTTTTTTGGGTAAGTTATTAAAAAGTTGACTTATATTTGTTAATATGTACTTTCTATAACAATAACAACCATCATCTCACTTAGTTCAAGAGGTCTAGAAGTGGAGCTTTAGTTAGGAAAGGTCGTGAGTTCAATTCTCACCTCTTGCAAGATGCCTTTTATATTTACTGTAAAATTCGCCCAATTCACCTACTGACACTGAATTTTTTATAAATTGAGGCATATTTATAGATGGGATGATCCAGTGTCAAGATTCCAAAATAATGAATGCTACTCATAGTCATATTCCCTTTTAACACAAATTTTTAATAAATTTAGGGCACTTTATACATACTATGGGATAAGGGGTAATTTTGTGAGAACGAGTCAAATTATTATTTCTTGAACTTTAATAATTTGATGGTGTTCCTTTTTTCCTTTCAAATCTGATTTGTTGGACACATTCACAACTCCAAATGCACAAAACTGATTGACATTTTGCATACAGTGGGGAATTTACGTCCTTGTGAGTAAACTACCCTCATCTCATTCAGAAATAATCTTATTCACATTGCATTTTCCCCAAACAGAAATAATTTATGTCCTTGGGTGTTTACACTGAACTGATGTTGTAGGCTTTATCTGTTTCATTTTTATACCTAATAGAATAGGAGAAAGACATAGCCAGGCTCTCTGACGATCAGTGAAATAATCAAACTCATCTCTTCTTTTAGAGAGAGTGAGATCTAGTAGCCAGGTTTATAACACTCAGTGAAAGAATCAAATTTATCTCTTCTTCTAGAGAGAGAGAGAGAGATTATCTATTACTTATTATTACAGGTTTGGGAATTTGTTAAAATGTTATTACATCCAAGTTTCTTAACTTGTAATAATAGGTTTCAGATTAAGGTTCTTAACAAGCAATCCAACGAGCTTACTTTTCTTGAAGCAAAAGAGCGCTTATTGATAGGAGAGCGTAATTAATGATCTTCAATATGGATGAGATCGAATCTCTCCCCTTAGGCCACCCTAGGGATTTATATCCCGTGCTAACTCAACATGTTCTAACTTTGGGTCAAAACTAATCCAGATCTGTCTGATATTTGAAACCAATGTTTCCAAGAGAGAGAGAGAGAGAGAGAGAGAGAGAGAGAGATGAATGTGTGATGGAATCGACAACTAGAATGATTTACATGAAATCATCCATAGTGACAGTTTGACATTGAAGAGAGAGATTGGAGAGAGAGACACACACACAGTGTGTTTGACATTTAAGAGAGAGAGAGGAAGTCAAAAGGGCATACCGAAATGTGCCAGCCACAAAAGAGTGACTGCAAAGTTGCCACCTTAGATCTCCGTGTTGACATTACGTCAAAATGAGGGAAAAACCATTGTAGCTTTATAAAATAAACTACTGTTTAAAATAGTGGTCTAATATTCCACTCACTAAAACAGTGATTTTACTCCCTAAAATAGTAGTTTTTTAAGTTTAAAACACGTCACATGCAAATCTCGAGCAAATGTATCAGGTTGACCTAGACGAGGCCTAAAGTAAAGACTACCTCTCTTTTCTCTCTTTATATATATCTCTTTAACAAAACACGTTCCTCTTCATCTCGACTTCTTCATTCTCTGTGAAACCCAAGCCTCTCTCACCTCTTCGCCTCCCTCTCCTCGAGCTAGCATCTTCTCAACCGATCATCTTCAGATTATCTCAAGAGATTAAACTCTAACTCTCCAATCAGATTCAGGTCATCTCCCTCCTCGCCAATCCCTCTCTCAATTGAATCAATTGAAACAATTCAACTCATTGTTTTGATTTGATTTCAGCCTAACCTCTTCGATTCAATTTTTTTTCCCCAATTCCAATCACAACGCCCTAAGCTCTCAATGCCTCTTCGATTCAAATTACTTTATGAGGGATAGGTGGAACAACCAAACAGGGATTTCAATGCCACTTTCATCACACATATTCAGAGCCATGGTAGTGGAAGATTTCCTCCCCAGTAGCCTTTTATCGTTCTATGGCTAATGCGAGGAGAGTCAACACCTTATGTTGATGAAAACCTAGCAGAGTGCATTCCTATTGGCACAAATTGAGAACTCAAAACCGAGCAGCCAATGCACTAAGTAGGAGGGCAACACTACTTAGTACTTTATCCGTGAAGGTTATTGGGTTTGAAGCTATCAAAGAGCTTGACAAAGATGATCCCTATTTCGGCCATATGTTTTAACAATGCCAAGAGACGAAGTAATACCTCGAGTGATTAGATTGTACATGCTGATTTTTTTATTGAAGGGAGCAAAGCTATATGTATCGAAAAGTTCCCTTGGAGAAGAATATTATTGAGTTGCATAGTGGGGAACTTGGATGCCGTTTTGGAAGAGACAAAACTTTGTCGGAGAAGTATTATTGGCCAAAAGTACGTAGGGATGCAACACATTTTGTGGAAGGATCCCATGTTTGTCAAGTTTCCAAGGGGCATGCACGAAATATCACCTTTATCTTTGCCTTTTTACCCCATAGGCTGATATTAGCATGGATTTCATTTTGGGATTACGGAGAACATGGGGGTGCATGTATTCATTTTTATGGTGATTGATCGATTTTTGAAATGACTCACTTTATTCCATCTAAGAACACCATGGATGCTTCCCATTGGCCAAGATATTTTTCAAAGAGATACGTTTGCATGGTGTTCCTAAGACACTTGCATTGGATAGGATGTAAAGTTTGTGAGACATTTTTGGAGGTCATTGTGGAAGAAAATGGGTATAAAACTGCTATTTTCCATTGCCTTTCACTCACAAACTGATGGAACAAAGAAGGTGGTAAATCGTAGATTGGGATGTATGTGAAGGCCAACTCGACAAAGCCGAGTTCTCTCCAACAGGAGGATGATGTAGAGCGTAGAGGGGGGAATTGTGGCTTTAAACAACAACTAAAAGAAGCTATTTTAGGGGCAGTTTAATAACTCAGAATAGGGGAGGTAATAAGATTAGGAAATAGATTAAAAGGACCTCCATGTGATCACTTTGGAGTGTTGAAAAATGAAAAAGACGGGCACTTCCAGCAAGGAAAAAATTATTCTCATTCTTTTGAAGAAAAAAAGGTACATTGTTTCATACAGCCTTCCCGGCTAAGTGGCCTTTATTTTGAAAATTTATTGGTGACTGAATCATGATCACTTAAGTGATCGCGTGAATCGCAGGTCACCGAGATTACAAACATTAATCCCATTTTTTTCTCTAATTTTATTTGGTCTCCAATCCTATCAAGTAGGATAAATTAATTTCTTCATTTGGTAAACTGGGTAGTGTTAAAGTGTTGGTGAATTGGTTTGTGTTGGGAATGGTAGTTATAGTTGCTTTCTTTGGCCGAATTGGTGAATATCATAACAGAACATTCGGTGTTTATGGATTTGATGCCATTTTAAGGGTGGTGATGACTCGGTTATTGCACTCGATACAATCTTATATCAGTATAATTTTATATGTGTAACTTCGGCTAGGGAATTATGGCTAGCCACTAGTGAAGCGTACTCTCAAAAGCAAGGTATCAACTTGGGTATCGGTCTATGAAGGACCGATACGTATTGGCCAATATATATACGTATCGGGAAAGTTTTTATTTATTTTTAAATAAAGAGACATTGTCCTATTAGGTTTGAGAGAAACAGAGATGATGTGATAGAAAATGAGTTGATGATGTGACATGAAAACATAGGATGCTTTAAAAATAGGACACCATGGATTTGAGCCAAATTTAAAAAACCCAAGTTGAAACCTTGGATTTGAATGGACAAAAGAGATCTTGATATGACATACTGACATGACATCACAGAAAAAGTAGTTGCTAAGGTGAATATGTATTGATTAGGGAATATACAATCACAGTGGTCCATCCAGCTGCTAAGGTTATTACCATGCACCCACTAGATATCATCATATTGGTTGACCAGAAAATTGGTACGTATCGCTGATATGTATCGGTATCCGCTGATATTTGATACCTTGCTCAGAAGCATGATTATATAAACCGTTTGGTCTTATCGATAAGATTAATAATTCTCTCTAGGGGGAGGGATCCATTGGCGATTACTATACTCAATTGAGATGCATGTGGGATGAACTAATTCACTATCTAGCAAAAGTTTTGTGTAGTAACAAATGAAATTGAATTGAATATAAACTCAGGTTAGTAGATAAGATCTAACCTTGATCTTAATTGTTTTTGCTCTCAAGTCTGGTAAAGCTCATTTGCAGGATATCGTTCGTCCTAACTCTTGCTCATGGGCTTGATGGGCCATCTTCAGAGTTCATGGCACCTTTTGTTCCAGTATCCTCCATATCATTATGAATGGTTTTAGAACCACTTTCTAGATGGAGTCTTGATCCATGGTTAAGGTTAATTGACTTCTTCGGTCATAAGGTTTGGTGGCCAGGTTTTTTAATAGCATTGAGGTTAAGGGTTCAAATCTCATGCTTACCTACAAAACACACACACACACACACACAAGAGCGGCAAAGGAATGAATTCTTTTGCTTACCTACAAAACACACACACACACACACCAAAATATCATATCTTCCCAGCTTTTTAGACATCCATTTATGGATTAGTTACATTTTCATTTTTGAGAAAGTATTTTGGCGAGGCGTTGTTGAAGAGCATTTGTGGTTCATCAGTGGTTCAACAAATGCAAAGGTAATAATATTTTCCTGGACCCCTTTCTATGCTCATACCCTATAAAGTACTGAGCTGAAATATAAAGAGGATTATGATTTCATATTTCCATGTTTTTTGACTTTTTTTGGACTTGACTTATTTTCTTCGCAAGTTATGTGATTAGGATTGCTTAATTTTTTTGGTATTAGATTCCATTGTACTTCAACAGATCAGGTCGACCCGATACCCTACTCGCCCAACTTGAATTTTTAATCAGGTTAGGCAAGCCAAATGTGTCTCTTGGGTCGGGTTGACCTATAAGTCAACTTTCGGGTTGGGTCTGGTTTAGATGCATGACTCAACCTGTCTTGAACCCACGACCTGCCCTCTCTGACCTGACTCAAAACTTGACCCAATAACCCGCCTGCACCAACCCGATACCCCGCCCTCCCCTACCCGATTTGAAATGTAACCCGATGACCCTACCCAGCCTTATGACTTGATACCCACCTGCCCGCTTGACTTGTTAAGTAACTTAGGTTATAAGTTCTAACTCAAGTTATAAGTTTATGTTATAATATATAGCCCCGCCCTCCCCCCCCTGTCCCCGACTTGAAGACTCGACCTGAACCATCGGGTCGGGCTTCAAAGAGTCAGGGCAGCCAAAGCGACTCCACCTAACCCGACCCATTGACAGCCCTACCAGCACTGCATTTGCAAGAAGTTATTTCTCAAGCCACAACTTGAAAGATTATTGCATTGCAAGTAATCTTAAAATCCTTCATATAAAATCTTTTATTTCCCTTTAGAATTATAAGAAAAAAAATTCTTTCTTTTTTCTCTTCTTGTACCTGAAACTTGATCAAAAGAGTGTTTTGTTTGTTTTTTGGTCTCCCTCAAAGTCTGAAATTCCCAACGCCTCATACAATGTGAACTACTAGAATCTGGGTGTTTGGCCTTCATAGTGATACTTTTTAACAATAAAATGCTGATTAGTGCCTGATTCAAGTATCCTACCTGTAGGTCTTGAGCCGAAAGTTATATCTCCCAACCAAATTTTCACCTGAAGCAAGGTGTGGTTTCGATGAAGTGGATGCCATAGGTGGTTTCGATGAAGTGGATGACATATGTCGTGATTTACATTCACTCTTTGGGACGTGTACCAGTAGGCCCATGCATGTTCTCAACATCTATTGTGTGAAAGATTAGGACAAAAATCAACCTCCATTGTTTGATTCAAAGCAGTAAACAATATTTTTCTTTGCTTAAGTGATGTGACTTTAAAAATAGTGGTAGTTACACATTTCTTTTTGATAGAAAAAAAGGGAGGGCCTGGTTCCCTTGTTTGACCTTACATTGCTTTGCCCTATATATATATATATATATATATATTTATTTATTTATTTACTTTTTTATTTATTTTTTCTTTTCCTTTTTTAAGTTAATCTTTAAGGTTTAGGGGCCCTTATCATGCCTTTTAATAGCTACAAAAATTTATTAAAAAAGAGAAGAACAAAAATAAAAGGCCACACAATAAGCAAGAGGCTCAAAGATGGATCTAAAACTGCCCAACAACAGGACCCAACCTCAGTAAAAGACCCATACAACCCACCAACATACTAAACACAAGCTCAAAACATGAAGATTGATAAAAACCAATAGAGACCAGCAAGAACAACAAACCTAAATGAACAAGAACAAGATCCTAGGGTCCTCATCCTTTTAATAAGCACCAAGAAAAAGGGGGTCAAAACCATTATTACTTGATTCGTTGGGTTCGAATTCGGGTTTGAAATTCGCGGTTCGCTAGAGCTGGGCGAACCCAGTTCGCTAGGGGTAGGTTGAGTTTTCTCTTATATTAGGAGTAGTACATACATGTGTTATATATTCCTACAAATTTGGCTTTTTTTTAAAAAAAATTAAGCATCCATAAATAAAAACAGAAAAATGAACAACAAAAGAGTTATAGGGCTGTGAGCTTCGGCATCGCCATCACCCACAACCCTATAACAAAATAACAACAACAACAACCCGCCCTATCTGATTCTAAGATAACAAACACCATCTCTATCAAGATTAACAAGACCAATAATATGACTCGGAAGATTACAGACATGAGGAAAAGTAATGCACTGAACGCTAGACGAAGCCAATCTAGCTAGCCCGTCCGTAAAAATGTTGACCTCCCTAAAGCAATGACGAACCTCCCAACATTCACATTGAAGCAACTCCAAAATTTGAATGACTACCGCAACAATATTCCAATGAATGATCTCACCAGATAAGACCTTAACCATCAGCAGGGAATCAGTTTCAATAATTAATCTTTTATGCATAGATATAGCTAATCTAACCACATCCAAGATATCATAAGCCTCAGCGTCATTGTTAGATAACTGACCATAAAAATTACTAAACACAACAATAAAGCCTCCCATTTCATCCCTAATGATCTCACCTCCTCCAGCTGTACCCGGATTACCCAAGGATGAACCCTTTGATTTAATACAATCCCTAGGAGGAAAACTCCAAGTGATGACAAACACATTACATTAGGATTCTTTTAAATTGCCAACGGAATACCGAGACCATCTAACGCTTCAGAACCAATGGAAGTGTTATTCCTCCTAGGTTTAATAAGGGTATTAAGATCTAATAACCAGCCACCTATTTTCGAATTAATAGCATCAATAGAAACCGATTTAACATCAAAACGAGCCGCATTATTACACAATCAAAGTTCCCACTAAAGAATCATCGGGATTAACCCACAAATAATCCCAAACCATGACTTAGGATTTTTGTTCCAACTGCTTAATCTGTCAATTATCGATTGGTAGCCATGATAAGGTATATTGTAGAGGTTAAACAATCGTTTTTATACCAAAGAAGTTACACCATAAGAAAAAATAGGTGATGGGCAGTCTCCACCTTTGTCAAACATAAAGAACATCTAGAGACAATTGTGATTCAAATCTGTCTAAGATTACCATCTGTTGCCACACAGTCTGAAGCACCTTCCACGAGAATAATTTGATTTTAGTTGGGGCTATAGAATGCCAGAGCTTAGACCAAAACCAAAGGGGGTGATGGGCAGTCTCCACCTTTGTCAAACATAAAGAACATCTAGAGACAATTGTGATTCAAATCCATCTAATATTACCATCCGTTGCCACACAGTCTGAAGCACCTTCCACGAGAATAATTTGACTTTAGTTGGGGCTATAGAATGCCAGAGCCTAGACCAAAACCAAAGGGGCTCCTTGTTTTCCCTAACAAAGTTTCAGGCCGACTTAAAAGTAAATACTTCACTTTTATGAAGTTTCGAAATGATCTTATCTTGTCATTAAGTGGACAAATTATAGTTCCGAATCTTTTGCTGCACTTGATCCGGGAAAAAGGCTATAACACAGTCTTTCTAGCTTTCCTCATCCCTAATAAGGCCAATGCGACAATAAATATGGGGATAGTTAGGAGCTATATCACCAATGAAGCAATTTTCAATCCAATGGACCTTAAAAACCAAAAAGGAAGAATTCCTGCCCACTTGCTATTTACATAGATTCATAGCATTCTTATTCTCCATTCTAACCTTCTTCCAAATATATGAATCACCACAATGAGGCTGAACAAATCAGAAGTCCTTGTTCTTAATATACCACCCCCCACTTCCCTTGGATAACCTTCCACGCTGATTTCATCATCCCCATATCATTAATATCTCTCAACATTCTCACTCCAACTCCGCCTTCCTCACAAGGCATCACAATATCACTCCATTTCTTCTAATGATGTTTGAACTTGTCGTCTGAAGTACCCCAAAAGAAGTTAGCAAAACACTTTTCAAAATGATCGATGGTACCTTTCGGAAGAGGCAAAATAGATAGCAAATAGATTGGGATTGAGCTAAGGACATGCTTAAGCAAAACCAATTTGCCACCATCCGATAGAAATTTGGCTTTCCACCTATCAACTCGCTTGAGAATCTTATTAACAAGGCCCACACAATCTGATATTTTGAGACACCCATTGAAAAGAGGGATCCCCAAATAGTTCACAGGAAGGAACCTAAGATTGAACCCCAAAATATCCTTGATCATCTGAAGCCGTGCCTAAGGAGAGTCCTTCGAGGCAAAAAAACTACAATTGTCCACATTAAGTAATTAGTCTGACTTCGATTCATAGGCGTTAATTAAATCCTTGATGTTCCTCAGAGATTTTTTAGTCCCCTTCGAAAAGATAATTAAATCATTCGCAAACATGAGATGAAAGCTCGAACAAACATTTCGTCGAGGAGAAAACCTATCAATTTTCCCGCCCGAAACCCTGTCATTAAGAGATCTACTAAGCACATCTTGGATAATAATGAAAAGGGCCGGCGAAATAGGATCTCCTAGCCTAAGACCTCTTTGTTCCTTCAAAGTAGCTGAACACATGACTATTGATCATAATGGAGTACCAACATTAGAGACACCCTGAAATCAACATCAAAAGTTTGTCAGAAAAACCAAAAGCTAACAAGACCTTTTCTAAAAAAGTCTAGCTAACTCTATCATAAGCCTTAGACATATCAAGCTTGAGGGCAAGGTTTCCACCAATCGTCTTTTTGTCAATATCATTGATCAAATCATGCGCAAGAAGAATATTATCAAAGATACTTATTCCCTTGATAAAAGCTCCCTGTTCCTCCGAATGATGAGGGGAAGAAGACTAGACAAATGGACAACAAGAATCATAGAGAAAGTTTTATAAACAAAATTACAAAGACTTATAGGGAGAAAATGACTAATTTTGGATGGATTATAAATTTTAGGAATCAAAGTAATGAAGGAAGAATTAACAGCTTTGGGAATGATACAGTCGCGAAAGAAACTATGAACGACTGCAACAATGTTCGGACCAACAATGTCTCAAGAGGTAACGAAGAAGCATCCCAGAAATCCATCAGGCCCAGGCACACTCTTAGCATCCATAGACTTAACTTAATCAAAAACTTCAAATTCGGAAGGCATCATGGCAAGCAAGGAGTTTTGTAGATCACCCACAACCTTTGGGATAGTGTTAGTGAGCTTATGGTCCCCACACACAACACTCTTTCCGAACATTTCTTGAAATTCCTTTACCGCTAAGGCACCAATGCTAGATTCACCCTCAACCCAATTTCCATCTTTATCCTAGATTTTATTAATACGGTTCTGCCTATACCTTATCTTAGCAGAAGTATGAAAAAAGGTCATGTTTCTATCACCATCAACTAACCACTTTTCCCTCGATTTTTCCATAAAAAAAGATTCCTCATCTTTCAAGAAGTTTTGAAATGCAACTACGTCATTGCTCAACTCATATTGGAGAGCTTTAGACCATCCCATAGAGTCCATTTGGTGCTCGAGATTCTTAATTTTAGCTTAGAGATTTGTTTTCGCACAACAAGATCACCACCATGATTTTAATTCCAAGCCTTCAATGTCAACTTAAGTCTTTTCAGTTTAGCAAAGACCTTTTAGATAGGCATACCAGATACCTCATCCATCCATTTGCACTTAACCACATCCAAGAACCTAGGCCGACCCATCGAAAAATTAAAAAAACGAAAAAGTTTCGGTAAAGAGCTATGAGGGATAAGAGAAATAGATAATGGACGGTGATAAGAAGAGATACAGGTCTCATGAACAATAATCAAAATACCAAAATAAACTAACCAAGAGGGGGTAAAGAGGCATCTATCTAACCGTTCCTAGGTTAAACGAGCACCTCGGCAATTATTGCACAAAGTAAAAGAATATCCCTTAAAACCTACAAAAACAAAGCCAACATTAGCAATAAAATCATTAAATTCCTCCATAGGTCCCAAACTAGGAGGATCACCTCCTTAATTTCTCCACAGGATTTGATAGACAATTGAAACCTCCACCTCTCACAACAATAATAGTTGAGAGGACGAGAGTCGAGAGACGATCCCAGAGATCCCTCCTCTCCAGATAAGAAAAATCTCCCCGGACGACTGCATATTTAGTAACACAGTTATTAAGGCAAATTTTAAAGAGTAAGAATTGAGGATGGACTTTAATTAATTTTATCAGATTAGAGTTCAAATTGATCCAAAGGAGTTAATAGAATTATTAGAAAAGAAACACATAAAGTCTGAAACGACGAACAATATGAGAATAGCCATTAGAATTTCTGGACATGGGTTCAAGAATAGCCACAGAGAGAAGGCTATTAGATTTCCTAATTAACTGCTTGAGACGATGCTTGGTAGGGTGATTCATCAGCCCTTGACAATTCCATATAATGGAGCTAGGCATCAAAAGCATTCTTAGAATGTTGTGTCTTATTTTGATCGGACTACCAAGATAACTCCAACTTTTCCTCCTTCGAAGTTTTCTTGACATCACCTCTTGAAAATTCTTATTATTCGGACCATGTCCCTCGGAATTCACAGACTTGATTTCCAAACTCTCATCAACCTTGGAATCTGACTCCGATGGAAGACCATCAACCATGCCCTCAAAATTCACAAGCTTGCGGACCTCATTGATTGTAGTTTCAAAATTCAGGCCCAATGAAGCCCGACGCTTCTCAAAACCCGAAGGGACTCGCAGACTTGTAGACAATAAGGAATCTTTGCAAGTGGGGATGAAGTATTTAAATTCAAAGGAATGTCAATAGTAGACAAGTTATGCAAAATTTGAGGAAAAGTTAATATATTATTGAAAGTTACCAAATTCATAGATGAGCCTCTATGAGAAGAATTCAGAGGATCCAAGGATCGATTATTCACCTTACACATGATAAGATCTTTAGGAGTATTGGTGTGGTCCAACTTTGACCCTGTAGTTACGTTAACCTCCATGATCTCAGCCGCCAAAGACGTCACTACGATGGTGCTACTCTGGGAGTGGCCGAGATGCAGGAGATCGTAATGACGCCAAGTCAACCCTCGTCATCGTCTGCGCAGAAAAGCCAAGTTAACCATGACCAGAGTGAAATCCACAGAAGTCGCCCAAAACCCCCTGCAAAAACATAAACACGAAGACACAAATAGAGAAAAATCCTCGCCTGTGCCTTAGGATCAATGTTTCTGCAATCCTTTGAAGTGTTGTAGCTAATAATGAACGGAATCCATAGAAGTCGCCCAAAACCCGCTTCACATAAAACAATTAATCTTGGAGGCACCTGCACAAAAACCCATTAATTGTTTGGAATCAACGATGAAGATTCTTTTTGCCCCCAACTCTGACCGGCCTAAAAAAGAGAAAACCGTTTCCTTAATTGACCGATTTCTCCTACAAATTAGACTTTATTATAGAGAAGTAACGGTGGAGTTGTTGGGTTTAACGACTGTGTGTGCTTTGTCAGGTCTGAGGATTGACTCCTCTTCGACACCGTTTTTTACCTTTTTACACAAACATAAAAAACTAAAGAGGTACCAAACGGAACCCCGAACCGATTCGCGATTCGGTACCACTTGTAGTGAATTGGTAAACCCTGATTAAAACACTATGACATTAATCTCTATTTATATTATCAAATTTCGTAGGTGAAATTTTATAATTTTTTTTTGTTAAAATTATAACTCTATTACATCAGGAATCAATAAACTAATCTGCCCTTCAAGTCATACTGTAATAATGAGTTTTCAATTTTCACAGTTATTTTTTTATTTTTTTATTAATTATTATTTTTCCTTGTTATAGTAAAAAAAGTTTGAATTATATCCTGAGGAGATCTCTTTTTTTTATTAATAAAATTCTGAATCATCAGTTCCTTCTTCTTCATTGATTTCTTCACCGACTTCCTCTTCTTCCTCTCCTCCCCCTTCTTCTACTTCTTCCATCATTTCAATTCCTTCTTAGGGCTGATATGGGTTATTCTCTTCGTCATCTGAGCTCTTTACACTGATAACCTTCCTTTAATTCAAATTGGCATGCCCTGCAGACATTACGTATGTCTCCACATCAATAATATATCTCAGGCGTTGCCACCCATTTCGGTGGAGCGAATGAGTTAGAAGCATGAGATTCAATATCATTGGCTGCACAAGTCCCACTAGGTGAAACAACTCAAACGACAAAAACTGGTAAAACTGAAACATGTAGAAGACATTATTACATTAATAGAAAACAAGCTTTTATCTTAATAAATATGCTCATGTTAGTCCATTAAGCCCATAGAAAAACTACCAACTATTATGTTTATCTCATCATAGTCATATAGGCTGCGTATGGCATAGCTCTCTGCTAGCTTTAGCAGGTACCCCTTCTCCTTGATAACTCCTTGCATAGCAAGATTTTATTCAAGATTTACCTATTCACCCATTCTACCCTCCTCTCTACTCACTCTTTATCAGAACTGATTTTATTTGCTCTGATAGGGAGCTAATAGAGAGCAGAGAGGTTACTGCTAAAGCAGATAAATCCTCCTTTGCAGAGAGTTAGAAGAGAGTAAGAATCAACTAAAGCAGTTGAACTCTACCGTAGCAGGGGCTGGCAAAGAGCTATGCCATACGCAGCCATAGTAAACAAGGTAAAATACAACAATGAGAACACATGTTGCCGAAAGGTGGAGGCCTTGCACTGGTACATCTACATTCTCTGTTCCTGCATCGTGCATCCTATGAAATCTATACATCGCTCAACCACCTCTTCAAGGGTAGCCACGACCACATGGCATATGCCTCGATATCTATTCACTTACAGTCATTCTGCCTCTCAACTTTGACATATGCCAAGCACTCGGCTAACAAAAATAACATAGAAGCGAGCCATTTGTTTAACGTGGATATAAATATAATGTTGTGATCCGAATTTCATATCTTTAATACACCTAAAATATGTGTATGTGCTTAATAATGTATTCACCGCATGCCTTGACTTTTCAAAACATTTAAACTAAAAATTCATGTTTTAGTTTTTCAAATTCTTATATTTATTTCCATCACTAATGGACACAAGATATGTAGTGGCCTACTAGTTAGAGGCTTGAGTTTGAGACAAGAGGTCTAGGGATTGAAATTTGTTATGTGAGTCTTAAACTGTTATTTAGGGTTTTGAAGCAAAAACCTATACATCCTTCCTTGGTGTGTTAGCTTAACACCGAATAATTTTTAAAATATTATAAATAAGTGTCTTATTGTAGACACTCCAAATTTGTCCTTTCGGAGTATACAAACCTGTTCGGTCAACTTTTGACCTTGCCCATGACTTTCGGAAGGGACTTACCTTCTCTGAAAGCTTTAAAACCCTAATATGGGGACCATATGCTGAAACAATAGTATATGACTCAACACAAACTGAAATAATAGTTTTGTGGCTCAGACCACACAACCCTGATACGGGGACTATATACGGAAACAATAGTATATAGTTGAAGCACAGGCTGCAACAATAGCCTTGTGGTTCGAACCCGACTTAGCCCGGGGAGAATGCCGAATTTCGTGCCCTATATAGTGCGCATAATTCTATTGAGCGCCACACAGCTAACGCGCATTTTGGTCTAGCTCGGGCCAAGATACTGTTCCCGTGGACCTCCTTAGGATCCGATTCCACGCCTAGGATAGGGCGCACAATCGGTTACCCGCCCCACCACCGGCGCATAATTGGTCCACTTTGGAACAGGTCTATAGTTCCCTTGACTGCTTGAATTCCTCGATTAAGAGCAGTTGAGCTGTCACTTAATCGAATTGCACGCTCCCAGTAGGGCGCGCAATGAGTTCTAATTTGATTAGAACTCGGACACCCGACTGAGCCAATCACCCGATCACTCACTGAATCGGTCACCGACTCAAAGTAATTATGCGCCTAGGATAGGGTGCATAATTCGATTAAGTGCACTAGACAAAGCGTGTAATCAGATTTGATCAGCTAATTGCGCACCTCCCACAGGGCGCGCAATTACCCGAATACCTATAAATAGACCACCCCACCCCACACTTCAACACAACAAGTAATCAAGTTTTTGAGTTCCTTTCTTCCGAGCTTAGGGATTTCGAGATTCCCTCCGGCGCTTAGATAATTTCTTAGCTTTAGTTTATAATTTTCTTTTCTAGTTCTAGGTTCTAGTTCTTAAATTCTAATTTTTAGTTCTTAATTTCATAGATCCTATATTTCAGCTTCTAGTCTTAGATTTTTGGTTTTAATTCTAGTTCTTAATCTCTGGTTCTTAGCTTTCAGAATCAGGTCTTAGTTTTCAGTTCTTAAATTTCCGCTCTAGATCTTAGTTTTAGTTCTAAATTTTAGTTCTTTTCCTAGTTTCTAGTTCATAATCTTTCAATTTTTTTAGATTTTCAATTTTAACTCATACTTTATAAATTCAAATCCGTAATTTTCTTATCTCTGGTTCTAGATCTTAACTTCTAGAACTAGGTTTTATTCTTAGCCTTTAAATTTATGGTTATGGTTCTTAATCTCTAGAACCAGTTCCTAGTCTTTAACTATTCTAAATCGTAGCCTCTATTTTCGAGTTCTAGTCTTAACATCTTTTAATTTACAATTTTCTCCTAAAAATCCTTTAGTTTTAATCCTCAAAACTTTAATTTTTCAATACAAAAACCAAAATTTCAATCAATACTATTTTTAATGACCCTTAGCCAATCGATTTGCCCAAGGGAGCTTACGGAGGGTACCCGAGAATGGGGCCGATCCTCCTTAGCATAGCGGGCCCAAGCCTCTTTTTTTTAGATTCCTAGTAGAAGTAGGAAACTTAAAATAATTAGACTTCCAGTAGAAATAAAATATTTAAAATAATTAGACTTTTAATAAACTTAGGAAATCTAAGTTAATTATAATTCAAATAGAGTTAGGACAATCAAACTAATTAGAGTTCTAATAAAATTAGGATACCTAAATTAATTAGAGTTATGATAGAATTATGATACTTGAGTTAATCAAGATACTTAGAATAATTAGACTCTTAATAGAATTAGGAGACTAATATCAATTAGACTTCTACTAAGATTAGGACTCTTAAGTTAGTCACTCCTAGTAAGATTAGCACTTTTAGATCCATTAAAACTTATAGTAGAATTAGGAAACTAGTTCAATTAAACTTCTAGAATAAATAAAACTTTTAGAATAAATAAACTCTTAGTAAGACTAGGAAAACTAAAGCAACTAGACTTAGAGCTGGATTAGGAAAATAAACAAAACACTTAGGTGACCCAGTGCTGCTAACATCGACAGGCCGATGATTCAGTCAAGAAGTCGAACCCACACCCCGAAAGGTTTGATCAGTGACGTGTTGCAGCGTCGATAAAAATTTGCAGTTGGTGATCATAACGAATCAGGTATTTTCCTCTCAGAATTTACCTTTTTATTTCCATACTTTTAACTTATTATCAATCGCCTTCCGCCAGAGTCTACATAGACCGAATTGGGCCACTCTTTTCGGGGATCGAAAGGAACCCAGAAAAAGCGTGTACCAACAGACTGGCAATCGTGATGAGACCTCTTGTCACCAAAGTTTCCTCTGTTTAGTTAAATTTGCTTTTGTTTCTTTCCCGCTCTATTTCTTTCCTGCATCCACTCGACTATCGAGGATTTCCTGAAAGTGCATGAGCATTCATCAAAGACTCGAGATGGCGGGAATATGAAGAATAAATCTCACTAACCATAATAATCCTTTGCCATGGAATTACTATGGTAACTCTGTATACGGTGAGGATCTGTCTAAAGAGTTCGCTCGGTATAAACCCAAGATTAACATGACAGGTGATCAGGAAAACCCTTTTACTCCTACAAGCACTAGCAATAATCATGATGGAAGAGATAGCAACACCGAACAAAATTTCACCGCTCGAAAACTCGTGGAATTCAGTGTCCAGAAGTTACAGAAGGGAGGCAATGACGCCGAAGAACAAGAATGATTAAGGCAAGAAGGGTCACCACCCATGCCAAGCATGGTCTCAGCCTACGTGTTGCCATTGAACCGGGCCGCTCGTGCCCTCTTCAACAGCAATCGTCAAGACCAAACTTATACCCGGGCTACCCAAAAAGACACCACTGTAAGAGTAGAGGATTTTCTCAAAATGCTCAACGAATACATGGCTAAGAAAGAACGCTTTGATTACTCATTCGGGTTCGATAAGTTCTGTCAAGACCTGGAGTTCACCTTACCTACAGGATTCAAGCCGCCCAAGTTTAACAAATACAACCATAGGGAAACCCGAACCACCATGTGGCGCTCTTTTGCAACGATTGTTGACCCATTCGCGATAATCATGGGCTCCTGATACATTATTTTCAAAGATCGCTCGACTGGTTCGCCAGACTCCCACTTCACAAAATCTTCATGTTCGATGATCTGGCCGAAAAATTCCTGGACCAATATAAGCATCTGGTACAAGAAACAGTTAGTCTCAGTGATTTGATGACAACTAAGAAAAAATCTGAGGAAGACTTAGCGAATTTTGTAGCACGTTGGAGGAAGTTGGCCGCCCGCACTGAAAGCCAGATGAAGGAGAAGGATGCGATCGATATCATTATAAATAATGTCAAAGAGCCTCTCTGGAGTGCTCTTGTCATAAGCGATTATCCGAACTTCACTACACTTCACTCACGTGCCAGTCGCATCCAGTGACATATAAAGGGAGGAGATCTCGCCTTTTCAATAGTATCCTTGAAGAGCGCTACTTCTAGCGATTCAAAGAAGAAGAATAATAAGAAAGCCTCCAGCTCAGAGCAAGTCAATACCGTCGCCAACCAGGGCCAAAACTCTGTCAACGAAAACTACAAGCCAAGGAATTTCGGTCAGAATCAGTATCAGAATCAAAATCAACAGCGGTATCCCAATCAGAATCAGAACCAGCATCAAAACTGAAACCAATACCCTAACCAGAATACTCAGAACCAGAACGCCACCCAAAATAGGTCAATCAACGCCTAAAATTATAATAACGTGCCTCCGTGACAAAATTTTAATAAACAAACTAGAGGACCCTACTAGCCAAGAAGAGAGCACCACCCTCTACTACCCGAAACTATCCCAAATATCTTTTGCCTCCTGAGTAACTAGAACCTTCTTAGGTTTCCACTGGAACGGCCGCGGCCCTGGCCGACAAATTTGAACCATATTAAGTTCTGCGCATTTCATTGATATGCAGGACACAATTTGGAAGACTGCTAGGTTCTCTGGGACGTGATCTATGATATGAGTGATAGAAATCAGATCGACTAGGAAGCTCTCAGGAAATCTCATAACCAGCCACCGCAAAACCTTGAGATTGTTAACAACCCCATGCCAAATCACAACCAAGGGCCAGTGTCCCACCTCACTACAGTAGACCTTCCCGGTCGACCCTCTTTCCATCCTTCTACCTTAATCACTCGCGTTCCATCGCCTACTGCCATTGTCAGTCCAATAGAGCCTCCTAGGCCCCTAGCTGTTCGGTCAAACCCTTTGATCTCAATCACTCGGGTCACACCCCAAGTTCGCATCCCTACCCAAATTTTACTCAAATCCGAGTCTGATCGTTCATGGCATGGAAACTGAACCTCCATCAACCTCCGCTTGAACCTCTCACTCCTCCAAACCCACAGCCGACTCCATCACCGTCCTACTCTAAACTTGAATACGAAGATCATGTCCTTCAAACTATAGAGCAAATTACGATGTGGGTAGACAGCATCACCCAGAACACTTGGAGACATTGACATGAGGCTACTGCAGAATACCACCCTAAGATGAGTCAGCTGAGCAAAGGATCCGATGAGGAAGAAGCCCTGATCTCTACTTTTCTAGAAGAGGAAAATTATACTCGGTATCTCCCACCATGGAACGGCATAGCTCCTCTGTGCATTCCTTTAACAAATTTTGCCCCATTCATGATAAGTACTATGGCGGGTTCGTCAACACTCCAACATCAACAGCCAATGTGCCCTATCCTCAAATCTGGAACCCATTACCTACCATTGCCATTCTCCCGAGAAAAGCAGAATGACGACGCTCAGTCGTCGGAAAAGATGGCGAAGGAATGAGTAGTAAACCTACCTCCACCCTCTCATACGATCCCTCCACCTCCGGTTCCAGAACCAGTGCCTCCACCGCTATAGCCAAATGTCAACAAAGCTCACCGCCCTAGCAAAGGAGTTGCCCGAACACCATAGGCTATTGATAGAGATGCTAGATGAGACACATGTAAATGAAGATATCACCTTGGATGAGGTACATGAAATCACTTCAGTCATGGCACAACCTCCTGCACTCACTTTCACTGAGGCTGATATGCCCAAGGAATCACTACGCGGGAGCTCCCCCCAATATACCTGATGGCTATGATTAGAGGCTTCTCAGTACCACATGCACTGGTCAACACAGGAGCAGGGCTTAATATATGCCCCATAACCACGCTCAAAATGCTGAAATATATTGAGCAGGACATAAGGCCGCCATCCTTGTCCCTCATCATGTATGACGGGTTCCAACATTTGGTTAAAGGAACCATCAAGTTGCAAGTCCGCCTTGGACCGGTCACTAAAGGCGCCACAGTCTATGTCTCCGACTCGTCTAGTACCTACAATCTAATCCTACGATGGAAGTGGCTGGAGTCCATGAAAGTTGTGGCATCTACGTATCATCAATGCATCAAGTTCTCGAATGAAGACTCTATTGTTAGGATATACGCTGATGCGCCCCTCAAAGAAGCAGATATTGATTACGCGGCAAGTATTCCAATAGCTCATGAGTTCGTCTTGTCCACTGGCCACATCAGAAAGGTACGATCACCTGACAATACGTCAATAGTAGAAGTCACTCACCTTAGCTCGCCTCCATATCAATTAAGATTAACGAAGAGAGCAGATAGACCTGACCTCACTCACTTGCATGATATAAACCCTACCGCAACAAAGGGGTGAGACCTCGTGCACCAGCTCGGATACATCCCACATACAGGACTCGGTAAGAATCGACAAGGACGAATAGGGCTAGTTGTTCCAAAGAAAGTTTGCAGGCACACAGGATTGGGTTACCAGTTAGACGGCAAGCAAGCCAGCCTCCTGCCAACCTCGCCTATGTGGTCACTCTATGACCATTTCATCTATGGAACCACCAAAAAGGTCGATGTGCCAAGGAGAAAGGAAACATCCCTCATAGACCCACAAGCAACTGAAGTCGAACAGATCATTAAAGCCTTGTAGACCTGAGGGTGTAGGATTGATGTTTGAGACTGAGGAACCCTGCACTATCGAAAGAAGAGAACTATTAGAATGCGAGCCGCACATAGAAGACTAAGAGTCGACCGACAAGGAGGATTACACATTGCCGCTTTGGGAAATGAGAAAGAACCAGAGTCATCCCAGCCTCATGAACCGAAAGAAGAGGATTGACTCTCAATGTTGAGTGAAGAAGAAGACTATTGGACCAGTCTTACTGATATAGAACTTGGAGATCACCTGAGAGTGAAATGGCTGAAGCTGCTCAAGGAGGTCAATCACTCTCGGAGCAAAGGGCCGGATTCTGATGAAGAACTTGATTATCAATCCTTACTGGATAATTGGTAGTGCGTCGCTGCCCTTACTCGGAGTCACCCTATTGCAGCCTGTGCGCATCTATTTTAATACAGTGCAAAAGAGCTATCCTGCATGAGATACGACGAACAACAAGGGCGGAAGATCATCATATTGACTTTATAGAATTCTAAGAAGAACTAGATCCCGACTCTCCCCAATCTTCGGATGCGCTACAACTGCTGATTTTCTAGAACTCACTGGAAGAGGAATGATAACCGCCGTCGAGCGATGATGAAGACTAATGGATAGACTTTCCGGCACTCAAATTAGTAGAACAGTTAGCCCAAGGCTTTCAAGAGCAGTCAGACGAAGAAGACAAACTCGACTTCAACAAAGGCGACCTCAAAAATGAAGGCTGGGAATTCCCCTTGGGAGATCCCTGTAAATCTCACCCATATCAACCTCACTGTCGGGCCTGTATACTCATCCTCTCGTACTATGAAGTCCAAGGGAAGGAATTCCCAAGTCCAGAAGACTCCAACTCTGACAATGACAACTTTGAACATCCCTCTGCCACATGGGAATGCCCGCGGGAATCTCCATGCGTCATTCGGCCGTACCAGCCCCATTGCAAGACTTGTATCGTCATATTAGGAGACCTCAAACGAGAGGGTAAGACTAATCTCCTTCCTACACTATGGGCGATAGGGCTCTCAATGGGCCGGATTAGGGCTGAGTTGGGGTTCAATCCGGCCCTAACCTACCCGGGCCGGGTTCCTAATTTTTTCAGCCTAGCGCTACCGGGCTGGGCCAGGCTTGGGTGTTTTTTCTAGATTTTTTTCGACTGTTTTTTTCAAATAAAATTTGGTTGGGCTATTTTTTTGGGGCTGTTTTTTGGGACAATTTTTTCTAATAAAATTGGGTTGGGCTGTTTTTTTTCTAATAAAAGTTTGAAGGTTAAAAATTTAATTAAATAATTATATTACCATTATAGAGGCTCAGGTACATGCTTTTATTCAAATATTTTATTTTAGTTTGTTGCACAATGGTTATAATGGAAAACGGTTGCTTGAAAATCTATTAACAAGCCATCCAAGTTATGTAGCTAAACAACTATTCAATAGTTGCTTGAAAATTAATTAAGCCATCCAATTTGTCCAACCAAAAAATATATGCATAAGCATTCATCACCTCAAATCAATAAAAAAGAAAATAATAAGTTGAGTGAAAATATAATTTTAAAAATATAACTAACTAACAATATTTTTTCCTTTATCACCCTCAATCTCATCTTCTTGGAAATCAAACGTAGGCATGGCATCGATGTCATAATCAAGATCACAACAGATCCAATCTTGTATACAAATCAAACATTCTACCGTCTCTGGCTTCAAACAACTTCTAATCTTACTAACTACTCTTCTTCCAACACTATATGAAGACTCTGAAGCAATAGTCGTTACCGAAACCGCTAAAATATCACGTGCTATTTGTCCTAAAATTGGAAACCTATGACTACTTGAATTGACTTTCCACCAATTTAAAATATCGAAGTCTTGAGGAGTTGCTTGAGTCGCATTTTTCTCTAATGGCTCTTCTAAATATTTTTCGAATTCTCTAATGGCTCTCCATAATCGTAGGGGCTATGGTTCATTGTTCCATCAATTGAGTAAACACGTCTATTTCTTTCGTCATACTAACACTAGTTGCACCACTTGTTTGATAATTTAATTTAGTCATATTTATTTAATTTAGTGTTTGATAAAACATAGAGAGAATGTTCTTGATACTCACAATACGTAAGGATGCTTGATCCCTATATAAGGCCTCAATAGCAATTTGTAATCCAACTAGTTTATATCGAGGGCAAAAAATTATAGCTAATTCTAACACTAAACTTGAAGTAGTAGTTGTCTCCTTCCAATACTCATCAAATTTTTCTTGCATTTTTATAGCCATGTGTCTACGTGCTTGACATTGGTCATTTTTTATTTTATTCAAATTAAGTTTTATTTTAGCCACTTCAATTAAAAAGTTGTTGCTAGTTGGAGTCCTACTTGCATAAAAAGTAATTCTTATGTGGATAAATTTTCTTAAAAAGTCACATAAAATTAAAGCATTTTCCCATTCTTTATCTGAAGGCATAAATTTATAGTTTGTATCTTTATATCCTAACAAGTTAAATGCTTCTCTGTAAGGTAGTGCGGAATCTAGCATAAGAAATGTTGAGTTCCAACGTGTTGGGACATCTAAGCATAATCCTTTTGCTTGTATAAAAATATCTCTAACAATCTCATTAAATTTTTGCAAGCGAGATGGTGTTGATTTTACAAATTTCACACTCTCCCTAACTTTATGAACGGTTTCTCCTAAATTCTTAAGGCCCTTTTTAACTATTAGGTTCAAAACATGTGATACACAACATACATGAAATAAATCGCCTCCTAGTGGGAGGACATCTTTTCGAACAAAATAAGATTTTAGAGTTCTTTCCACCACATCATTTACGACGTCTTTATCTAAGGTAATTGATTCTACTTTTTTATCAAGTTTTCATATCAATATAGATGCCTTAATTCCTTCGGCAATATTGTTCCTGGTATGGGGTGAGGGGAGGTTATTAAAAGTTATTATACGTTTTTGTAACTTCCAATCTGAATCAATAAAATGAGTAGTAACAGCCATATATCCTAAAGTTTGGATAGATGTCAAAGTATCGGATGTAAAACTTACTCTTCCACTATTATTTTCAAATTTACTAACTAAATTATTTTTCTATTTCTTATATACATTAAAACATTCTTTTCTTATAGTGTTTTATGATGGCATCTTAAATTTAGGTTCTAAACTACTACAAATCCTCCTAAATCCAATGTGTTCTATGATTTTAAACCGATATTCATGAAGGATAATAGCCCTTGCTATTTCCTCTCGAACTACTACTTCGCTAAATACAAAGTTCTTAAGGGGAGGTAAATCAGACAATATTTGTTGCTTTTTATCCACTCTTGGTTTTTTTTTACATGATTCCTTAAGATGTCTTTTTAGGGTAGTAGTTTTGGTCTTATAACTATAAGCAAATTCCTTTTTCCAGTGAGTACATTGGGCATTTTGCTTGTCATTTTTTGTCACCAACACCATCCCATCCCAAACAGAGGATCTCTTACTCTTTCCCGATGGAGAATGCGGTTGGCAAAGAGGGGCATCACATACTGTAGAGCTAGGATTAGGAGTTGGTAAATTTCCGTGAATGCTACTAAGATTAGAATTAACATTCACACTATCACCAATGTCAGATATCTTAATAATTAAAAAAGTGACTAACACTCTTCAATTATATAAATAATGACAAAACAAGCAGCAATGATATAAAAAAAATAGGGTTATAAAAAAAATCAGTACTGATTAGAGAATAGGGTAATAGGGTTTATTGACTAGGTTAGGACAATGATTAACACACAAGTGACACAACAATGATAAAAAATTAACAATTATACAATAACTAAAAAATAATAATCAACACACAAGTGACACAACAATGCTATAAATAATGACAAAAATCACCAATGATATAAAAAAATAGGGTTATAAAAAAAATAGCAATGATTAGAGAATAGGGTAATATGGTTGATTGACTAGGTTAGGGTAGTGATTAGGGTTGGTTTCAATTAGTAGTGATCTTCAAAAAATGAAAAAGAATGAACACACCTGATCACCGAGCGGTGGTCGGTGGCCAACAATGGCGTTGTGGTGAGAGTAGAAGAGGGAGAGGTGGTGGAGTCGTCAATTGTGGTACGAGTGGCAAGTGAGATACAAAGATGCCGTCGGCCCGCAGTCAACTGTTGGCCCGTGGTGCGATTCCCGTCAATGGGTTTATGGGAGGCAAAGAAGGGGTTTGTGGGATTGCCATCAACCTGCCGCCCTAGGTTTTGTGCCTATACCTGCATGTGTGAGAGAAATTGAGGCCTTGAGAGAGAGAGCGAGATAGACGATTGCTTGAATCTTTGAGAGAGATTAATGAAATGAGAGAGAGGGAGTAAGGAAATGAGAGAGGACGTCTGCTGCTCTGCTGCGTAGCTTAAGTTGAAAGTCATAAGACTTAAGAATTAAAGAGATGAGATTATGTATGAAACCCTAAACGCCAAACCCCTATTATGTACTTTACGATTTTGACTAAAATGCCCCAAATTTTAAACTGTTTAACGGTTTAATCTCAGGGTATTTAAGTAAATCGCATTTAATTATGAAAAAAAATATAACTTTTAAAGGATAAATATAATATAATATATATATATATATATATATATATATATCCGGGCTGGGTGCGGGCCGGAAGTTGCAACATGCTTGGCCCGGTCTTGATACCGGGCCTGCTTGCTTCATAAAAAATACCACTTTTTTCGGGCCGGATGCAAGCCAAAATTCGTGCCAGCCCAGCCCATTGAGAGCCCTAATGGGCAATGGTCGAAAGCAATCCAGAGTTAGTGATTAGATTTATTGAAGAAGATGTCTGCTCGATACGAGAAGAAGAACATCAGCTAGCCTCACCCTAGGAGGAAAGGCAGCAACAAAAAGACCTCCAGTCCGATTCTGAAGATGAAAGCTTAGACGACTACTGCCTCTCCGCACTTTTCGAGAATGAAGAAGTTCACATAATAGAAGAAGAAAGCACATCAGCCGGACTATTGCCATCCTCACTCATTAGGAGGATCACTCGAAACGAGGACTCTAAAAAAAAATTGCCAAATTTCGAACGGGTTCACGCCATCCGAAGACTCACACGAACTGTTCCAACAGCCGTCCAGTTTCCCCATCTAGGAGAAACCTCTCTGCCGGTTCCTCTTCAGGCAACCGACCTTGTACCATATCTTTTATCAAAAACCAAAAAAATAGAAAACCCTAAAACCCATAAAAATTTGAAAGAAGAAAATCCTAAAAAATCAGAAAACCTCAGGAAAGGGAGGGAGCTCTTCATCCCAGACCCATTCAAAGACCAACAAGGAGGCTTTTCCCCTAAGACTACGAGTAGTGGACATGCCAACGAAACCAAGGAAGTAATAATCGACATGATCACACACGGTCATTGATCGCTCTTTATTGATTATATAATTTATGTTAAATTCAAGTCTTAACCTATTGCAAGCGCACAATGAAAATTATAGTACTAGCATAGGATCGTTCCCACGAAGAAGTTTGTTATCTAATTATTTCTTTATTTTTATCTTTTATTTAAATCCTTATCTTTAAAAACTTTTATTTATCTTTGAAATCTAATCTACTGAAAAAATATGAATAAAAGAATGATTTCTTAATCTAAAGTGTATAAAATAAATCCTAATCCTCCTTCAGATTAAGGTCGTCAATCTTAATCTTCAGCTTTCGGATATTTATAAATTTAAACAATACCGTTACATTATAATTTTAGTCTCCTAGCATTGGGAGTCAATCAAGTCTAAGATCCTATCAATACAGACTTAATCTAATCAACAACTTCCTAAAATCTGGGCGTCAATCAAACCTTAGAAAATTAAAGATGGAAAAGTAAAACCATTACACTAATCTGCAAATTCTAACCTGAGTCGTCAATTCAAATCAAAACCTGGAGATGTTTACAAAGCAAATAAATCTAAACTAAAAAGTAAAGTAAAATATATCCTTCACCCCTCAGCCGCAGTCGTCAATTGCTCCTAAGAAACTATAGATATCTACACTAATCTTCAGCACTCAATCACAGTCGTCAATTTCTCTTGAGAAACCTCTGATATCTAATCTATTCTAACTATGCTACACTACTTTAATAAAAAAAATCCAATCTTAGGCGTCAATTGATGCTGAAATTCTTCGATGCTTATTCCTATGTCGAGCTCTTTTATTTATGAATCATAAGGAGTTGGTTTACAAAGATCTAATTCTAATAAGATAAACTACTAAAATAAAAGTATCTAAATATAACTCTAATTCCTAATTTTATTCTTCCTTACTTTCTTTAATTGATGTGCTTCTAGAGTGTTCTTCAATTATCAGCAGCAGAGTCCTTCGGAGTTCATCTTCATCAATCTTATCAGATCCGTGGTTGGTTAGTCTTCTAATTATAGAAGACTTCTAAAAATATGCATGGCGGTGATAGATCTCACATTTCGTAGTAGTGGAAAGCTTCTATTTAAAAAAAATCATAAATAATAATTTCTTTCTATTCCTTCTGGAAAATTGTAAATCATGATTTTCTATTTTTAGTAGGCTTTTAGTTAACGATTCTTAGACGAATGCACCCGTAGACAGTGCTACAATTCAAGGAGGAAGTTGACAAGCTACATAAAGCCAAATTCATACAAGTCGTCCTCTACCCCAAATGAGTCGCAAACATAGTACCTGTCGTCAAGAAAGATGGCAGAGTAAGGGTATGTATCGACTTCTAGAACCTCAACCAGGCATGCCCAAAAGATGACTTCCCGCTCTCTCACATCGACACTTTGATCGACAATACTGTCAGACATGAAATGTTATCCTTTATGGATGGCTTCTCTGGATACAATCAGATCAAGCTAGCATAGTCCGACCAACAAAAGACTTCCTTCACTACGCCATGGGGAACCTACTGGTACGTTGTCATGCCTTGCGAGCTTAAGAACACAGGAGTCACATATCAACGTGCCATGATGGCTATTTTTCATGACACGATGCATAAGTGCATGGAAGTCTACGTCAATGACATATTAGTGAAGTCACAAACTCAGGTAGGACATACCAAGGCATTACGACTGGTATTACAGAGATCATAAAAGTATCAGCTCAAGATGAATCCGAGTAAATGCGTGTTCGGAGTGACCTCCGAAAAACTACTAGGATTCATAGTTAGTAAGCGAGGAATCAAAGTCAATCCGGTAAAGGTTAGAGCCATCATCGAAATGCCAACTCCTAGCACAATCAAAGAACTACGAGGCATGATAGGAAGACTGTAATTCATCAGGAGATTTATCTCCCAACACTCAAATAGATGCGACCCTTTCTATAGACTACTTAAAGGAGGAGTCGAGTACATATTGGATGACTAGTGTCAGCAAGCCATCGAAAATATCAGGAAGTACCTTCTCAACCCGCCAATACTATCACCGCCAGTTTTTGAAAGACCCCTGATCCTCTACGTGTCAGCAAATGACAAGGACCTGGGAGTAATCCTCGGGCAATATGAAGAAGACGGCAAGAGAGAAAAGTCCATTTACTACCTCCGCAAAATGATGGTCAAGTACGAACGAAAATACATGCCAATTGAGAAGACATGCCATACACTAGGGTGGGCCTCGACGAAATTGTGACACTACTTTGGAACACAAAAGATACTAGTCCTAGCGCATATGGACCCTCTGAAGTACATCTTCGAGAAGCCCCCTACATCCAAAAAGATCGTCCGATGACATATGCTCCTACAAGAGTTCGATGTCACATATGTCACGCAGAAGTTTATCAAAGGACAGGCGATCACCGACTACCTCGCGAACCTTCCATTCCTGGGCAATGAGCCTGTGCACGAAGACTTATTCGACAAAGATCTCCTCTCAATTTACAATGAAGAGCCTAACAAGACTTCATGGACCCTCTACTTCGAAGACGCTCTTAATCACAAAGGAAAAGGCATCGGGATAGTCCTACTGAGACCAGAAGGAGTCGTCACATCGAAAGCTTTTCAACTCAACTTCTCAATCACCAACAACGTCGCTGAATATGAAGCCTTCATCACCAAACTACGGACAACCCTACAGTTATGTGTCAAGCAGTTGAAAACTATTGGTGACTCCAAGCTTATGATATCACAAGTCATTAGGGAATGGAAGACCAAAGAAAGAAGACTGATGGCCTACTTGGAAATAGCTTAGTTCCTGATAAAGAAGTTTGAAAGAATCTCTTTTACGCACATCACTAGATTGGAGAACGAGCTCGCAGACTCTCTCTCCACACTAGCCTCAGTCATTCATATACTAGTTGGATAGAACACCAAATCCTTCTTCATCGAGACATTGACAATATCAGCACACAAAGTTGCTTGGTAAGAAAACTGGAACTGCTAGCTGGGCCAGAAACCGTCGTGAATGAAGCGCAACTTACCTCAGGCAACTCCACCAAGAAAGAAGCCGACGTCGCAACCTTCAGATTAAAAAAATAGCCAACTGACGACGGACAACCATGGTTCTTTGATATATGGAACTTTCTGAAGCATCATCATGTCCCTCCTTATGTTACAAAGATTGAACGAAAGATGATCAGGAATTGATGCGCAAGGTTCTGCATCCTGGGTGAGACGCTATACAAAGAAGCCTTCACCAAAGGAGTATTGCTGCGGTGTGTTACGACTGCTGAAGGATAATACATCATCCGAGAAGCACATGCCAGTGCCTGCGGTGCCCACACTGGTAGAGAGAGACTCATAGGTCAGATCATACGGTAAGGCTACTACTGGCCGACAATGATAAGAGATTACCACCTCTATGTCTAATACTGCAAATAATGTCAAGAACATGCTGCGCTCATCAAAGCCCCATTAGTTGCATTGAACCCTATAACTTTGCCATGGCCATTCTCAATGTGGGCTTTTGATATCATCGGACCCTTCACAGACACGATTGGGAATACTCACAAGCATGCATTCATACTCACAGCGACCGAATATTATACCAAATGGGTGGAAGTCAAGTCATATGTCAGAATTATTGCTTCTACACTCGTGAAGTTTATCATTCAGAATATCATCACCCGTTTTGGAGTACCCAGGATGTTCGTCATTGATAATGGACTGTAATTCATCGCAGAAAAGACGAAGAGACTATGCAAAAGATTTGGCATCAACCTACATCACTCGTCGCCATTCTATCCCCAGGGAAATGGACAAGAAGAGGCCATAAACAAAACTCTAATCCGGATTCTAAAATGAATAGTGGAAACAAGCAATGGAGCCGACTGGTCTGAACGACTACCAGAAGCACTCTGAGCCTATAGAACTTCTATTTGCTCGGCCATTGGCCAAACTCCTTATCTCTTCACGTATGGGATGGAAGCAGTCTAGTCTTATGAAATACAAGTACCATCCCTACGTATCCAACTTGATGATGAGCTATCCTTAGACGAAAGGAGGATTGCTCTGCTTGTTGAGCTGGAACAACTTGATAAGACGCGTCTAAAGGCAGCTGATCATGCTTAAGTGTACTCGAGGAGGATGGCCAGAGCCTACGATAAGAAAGTCCTCGAGCGAACTTTTGAAATTGGAGAATTAGTTTTGAAGAAAATCATGCCTTCTAAATATGCCCATCCAAAGGGAAAACTGAAACCAAATTGGGAGGGCCTGTATGTCAAGCAGCCGCATACCCAGGAAACGCATACAAGCTAGTGAACCAGGAAGGCGAAGAGCTCTCCAACCCCTGGAATGCCATGTACCTCAGGATATACTACCCTTAGCATCATAATCAGTTACTTATATCTACCACCCCCGTAGTCATCAAGACTCATTCATTGGTCATACGCCTTCATTTCTCAGGATATCCTTGAAGATCTCTGACCAACTGCCCATCTTCTCATTCAGGCAATCTGATCAAAAGGACTAGGGGAATACCTGACCTCTTCTAAAAGTATAAGTAACACCCGATTCTCACCCCTTTTCCCCTACCATTGGAGGAGATTTTAAAAGCATAAAAAAGTAAAAATATTAGGTTCAATCTAAACTCATCATTCTTATGTCAGTAGGTTGCTTGCCAAATATATATACATGTACATAATTGAGCGAGAGCAATATAACGGGTGAACAAGTTAATGTGCCCAAGGAAGCATAAGAAAATCGTGAGGACATTCTTTGTAACCTTACTAGAACAGTATAAGTAAGCTGCGAGGGCATCCCTGGTGTCCCAATATTACTAGATATCATCGGAAGGTGTTGGGAGGAGGACAAACTCCTGCTAACTATAGAAAGTGAGACTTTGATGGAACTGAAACATGACGGAGAGCTCAATCATGACACCCTATCCCCCTGAGGAAAAGACTATTACTTATCTCTTTTCAAAATTGTCAGATACAAACTAATCCCTCACATCATTGAGCCTTGCCCCCTCTTTCACCCTTAATTTATATTTTCAGACAGTGAGTCAGAACCCTCCTAAGATATCCCCAGATATGAAACAAAAAACTCATTAATAACGATCGATGTGACCACTTACTATCTACCGCTCACCCTCTACTACTGACTATGGGATAAGATGATTACTACTTAAGGTAGAACCCTAGTATACGACTGATATGGCTAAGCTGACTCCCCCTGGATCGGTAAACAGTATCAAGGAATTTTCTCGACACTAATTCATCAAAATGCACATGGCTCCTCATAGGCCCAAGTGCTCACAAAAATCAGAAATGCTTCGTTGCATCTTGAAACTGGGGCATTTTTATTTTGGAAAAGGAGTCAGCTTGAGACTCCTGCTTGTTCACGAACAGGTGCAGAATAATGAAGTCATCACCTTAGGAAGACCGTTGAAGATACTGCACTGCCTATTCCATCACGCTCCTACACTGGGGCATTTCTTTAGTTTTAGATTTTTCTTTTAGTTATTTGCTTCCCTGTTGCATTATTTTCCCTTTCTTGTAATGAAAAATAGTAGTACAAAAAAAAATCATATAATGATTCATCCTTTATTACCAGACCTTGGTATGAGACACCACCCCCCTTGACAATTAGCAAGGGGGGAAATAAAATTACTAATAACTTTATCTTCATGTGCAGATATAGAGCAACCATTAGCTATTGTTGCGCCAACTCAAGGAGCATCCAATTCCCGAAAATAGGCGATGATATCAACAACGAGCAGTCAAAGTAAAGGAGGTAACAAGATAAGAAAAGACAAAAGATAGATACATCTGAACTCAAAATATCACTATACATATATCAAAATTTCTCTTTACAACATGTCATCGGGGGCATACCCCATGTATATACAATAAACAAAAAAGGGAACAAAAAAAATGACCTACTCCCTCCCCTGCTTCTGTGAGGGATGCTCATCACCCTCTGCAACGTCATTAACCCGAGGACCAGGAACCTGGTCCACTAGGGCCTCAGCCGAAGCCTGAGGCTTGGATGGAGGCATCCTCAAAGAAGAAGGTCTAGCAATAGAACCCCCCTCGCTCACCTGGCTGGAGGCCCGCCAAGATTGCAAACGCAGGGATCCAAAGGCAAACATAGGCCCAAGAGCAGAGTCTGCCTGAGCATATGCCCTCATACGCTTATGGGTCTCTCAACGGATCTTTGCCAATGAGCTGCTAGCCCTTGATCCCGACCCCGGGAGGTGATCGACCATCCCTCTCACTCTCCCTCCTATCCTCGACAGCTCGTGCTACTGAAGCTCGATCGTCAGCTGCATCTCAGCATGCACGATGGCTCGAGCACTCTCCAGCTTCGCTGCCCGAGTCCATCGCTCAACCGTAAGGTCCATGGTCAACTCCTAGAGATGACACTCAGTAGTATCAGAAGGGACATCACGAGTCTCCTCACGAACCTAAGCACGCTGCACCTCTAGATGTGACTGCTCCAGCTCATGCACCTGCACAAGGCTAAGGCTAGGAAGATGGATCGACATAGCAAGAAAAAGAGCCATAATGAGGAAGACATACCAGATCAGCATGCTCATACAAAAAGCGCTCTACTGTAGCGGCAGTATCTGGATCAGCTGGAGCGGAACAAAAATCGGAGCCTCAGGTGCAGATGGCTGCAAAACAGAAGAAGAACATTAGAAAATACTAAGACTACATAATCAGAAACAAAATATAATTACACCAATTAGAATATACCTGAGTAGGGATAGGAGTAGACTCTTGAGGAGGAGCCTCGGGAGCAGAGTCAGGAATGACCTGCACAAGAAGCAAACAAACCAACAAAACACGTAAGATAAAACCAAATCAACACAGGCAAAACAAACTAATACACACACATTATACCTGACTCTCGAGACGTAAAGAGGCAGCTGCCGCCTCTCGCGACTGGAAGTCCTCGGCAACTTGACGCTGAAAATTCACAACACGCCATTAGCAAGCTACTAGGCCACACAGAATAAAATAACTCAGAAGACTGAAGAAACTCACCTAGTGCTCTAGCTCAGCCCGAAATTGAGCTATCATGGGATCCACAGATACCCCAGCACTTGATAACTCTGACCTCTGTAAATAATGACACATAACAAACGCATCAGAAGTGGCAAAATGAACTGTGCTAATGATTAATAAAATCAAGTTAAGAGAAGCACTCACCAATCGATCAATCTCAGAACGTAGGCTGACCTCTACCTCATGACCAGCTTGCTGCTGACCTCGCAATAGCTCGATCATCGCCGCCTGGCTGGCGACCTCACCCTCCCTCTCAGTTTGACAAGCATAAAGGAAATCAAATGAAGCAAGGACTTTAAACTAACTAGAAACCAAAAGAATACACGCTAATAATTAAAGCCAATAAACCAACTCATCAGAGATCGTTGGGCCTCTGCCAACTGAGCCCTTAGCTCGTCCTCTGCCGCCCTGGCCTGGAAGACCGAGGTCGTCAGGGAGTGTAGCATCTCCTCAATAGGACAAGGAGTGCACCCTGTCTGCGCCATTGCCCTATGGATGGCATCCAACGCTCCATGAATGCCCGCACTGAGGTGACCCTCCTCTAATGCGGCTAACCTCTCCCTCAACACTGAAGCCGACTCAGGACCGCCAACCGTAAAAGAGCCAATCCCATGGGAGGGACGCATGAAGAGTCGACCACCACCGAGCTCCCGGAACCATCTCACAAACTCCTGGGCATCCGCCTCATCCCATGCCCCAGTCACCCTGGTCCCCTAGACTCTGAAATCAGTAATCCGAGCCTCCATCTTTGACGCGAAGTTTCGGCTAGGGGGACCGGTCATCCGCTTTGCCACCCTGTGGCGAATCTCCGAGGGGGATCCCTGAGGGAGCCCCAGCTGTCGAGCTGCCTGAGAAAGGTGGATGCGCTCCACCTTCTCAAAGCAGTGGACCTAGATGTCCACGTCAAAGAAGGGCCGACTAAACTGGATCACTGTTTGCTTGCCATCCTCCCCGACTACATAGAGCCTTCAAATCACCTATAGCCAAAAACAAGGAAACGATCATCAACATATTTAAAACCTAAGAAAGTTAAGACATTGACAACATAGACAACACATACCTACCCTACATGCATATCCTCAAAGAGACCTCGCATGGTCTGCAAATCTGAAGAATGGCGATGGTGCCCCAACGCCCTCTGCCACACGTGCATCTCCGGGAATGTGATAGTGATCTCCGTCGGAACCCGCAGGCATAAGACGGTGAAGTGGTCGTATGCCCAGAACTGGAAGAACACCAAAACTATCACTAGAATGAAAGGCTAGGCAACTAAGACACCGAAGAAGCGAACAATTAACAAAGACTCACCTGAAGAAAGGGGAGAAAACCTCCAATGGTGGCCACACCTCTCCCTCTAAGGTATAACTGCTCATAAAGGTGCGCCAACGCTGTTGCACCCCAAGCATAGGTGGGGACTCGGTCCAGGTCCTCGAGTAATGTCAGGAACAACCCGGTGACGAATCCTCTGGTGGAAGAAGAAAAGAGTACTACCCCAAGGAAGTGCATCAAGAATGCACGGAGCACTCGATCTGCTGCCCCTCTCGACTCCACAATAGGCTCTCGGCACGCCATCACCTCATAATGCACCTGGAATAACACTCTCGGCTCCGAGTGGTGTCTTGGAGGGACAAAGCCGTTGGCAAATGTGTGGAAGAACCAGGGAATGCAGACCACTCCTATCCCCGATCCGCTAAAGCGATATGCAACTCCAAGAATTTCCTCACATACCGCCAGATAGTCCCCCTCCATCTGGCCGGTCATTGGCTCCCCCTGGAATCTGAGTCCCGTGATGCGGATCTAGTCCTTTGGAGTCGGTAAAGCATCTTGACTGGGAAGAGCAGTGCCTGCTGCTCCTCCCTCCATCGCTCCAAGATCGCCCCGATCAGACCCCGGGTCGACCTGGAAAGGCTCCAACTCCAGAATTGGCCAGAAGCTGAAAGACACCAACCATGCCCGTTGGAACTCAGGTAGGGCACGGTACTAGGCATGGGACTCCGACCACGCAGTACTGATAGCCAACACCAGGGGCTCCTAACAAGTAATAAACAGAAAATGAGAAAGAACAAAATAAGACTAATAACTATGCTAAAACTAACGAGAACTACGAGCAACAAGTAAACCTAAAGCACTGAGATAGTAACACATACGATTAGGGGTGTTAACAGGCCGGGTTTAGCCCGGATTTTTCACCCTGCCCGTTTAAAAAATCAAAAAAAAATTGGGCCCGGCCCGACCCGAATAGCTAATCGGGCTGAGCCCGTTTATGATATCCATAGCCCGAACTTGGCCCGATAAGCTATTTGTGCCGAGCTTATAGTTTTTTTAAAGGGCATTTAAAAAAAAAAAGATTCAAGCTAAAGGGCCGGGCCGGGTTCGGGCCGGACACTTTGCAGCCCGAGCCCAGCCCGATTCTTATTCGGGCTTGGTCGGGCCCGACTTGTTTAGCTGAAATAAAAAAAAATTAGGCTCGAACCCGGTCCATTTGGTGGAGCCGGCCGAAATAAGCAAACTGATGACTGACCTTACATCGATAATCACAAAATGATAAAATTAAGACAAAATAATAAAATAAATATGACCTAAAACTAGATACAAAGATGATGCATGAATGCGCACATACACTAGATGTAGGTTTGACATAAATTAAAAGGGTTTCCAGATCCTAAAAATCTACGTCATAACCTAAATGCCTAAGTAATAAAAGTAAACTTGCTAGCGGGTACCTACCTGGTCTCGCACAAAGAACTCCTCCATGCGGAGCAGAATCGTCATCATCACCCTCATCCTCACATCGCCTCCGGTAACTTCCTCACCACCATCTCAAGAGTCACCTCCACCACACGGCCTCGGTGCGAACCTCCTCAGTCTCACCGACCTCCCGTCATCATCCGCTCCAACTACTCCATCTCATGATAAAGAGCTCAAAAAACTAAGAAGAATGGAAGAAACTGCACTCGAAATGAACGAACGGATTGCGAGATATCGCAAACGCATGAAATCAGAGCGCAAGGAAGCGAGGAAGCAGAGAATCGGAGACAAAATCAGAAAGCGTGAGAGAATGAAGGCTCCCCCGATTTATATAGGACATGAGCTAATTGTGCACCAGGAAATGGGCGCATAATTGGATTCAGTGCCCTCGCACAAGCGCATAATACAAATTAAGCGCGCTGTAAAGCGCGCGCGAATAGTTTGTCGCCCGCCCAAAAAACCAATCGCTCGCCCTATGAACCGGGTGCAATTCCAAAAGTCACCCGCACAGTGACCGGTTGACTCTTCTATTACGCGCACCAAACAGGGCGTGCAATGGGAATATACACCCACTATTAGGCGTGCAGTATCCTTCTAGGACCCCTATAGACGCCTAAATCATGCGTGGCCCACCAGGCGCGCAATTCAATTAAATGAGCTACCCACTGCCTGCAATTGCCCAGGCACATCAAAAAATATATATACACAGCAACAACTGCCGGAGATGAGTCCATACATTGGGGCACTCACACCAAATAGTGCTCACAACACATAATGCGCACACCGCTCTGACTTAAGCCCGTACGCCCTGAAAACCAAAGAAACTCACCTATGCATGCACGCACGCTCCAAAAATAATCACTTGAACATCTAAACATGTTAAAGCCCGTCAAAATCCAAACTAGACCAAGCTAAAGCATACCCGAGCACTTTAAATCCCCAAAAATTTTCAACCGAATAAAAAATGCACTCAACTAAATAATTTAACCCAAACTAAATTAACTAAGCCAAATCAAAATTGACCTGAATTCAAATAATTATAAAGAGCTCTTCTCATAAATATGAAAAATTAATTACAAATTATACCGAGGGCATACCCTTTGAATATACAATATAAAATAAGGATATGAAAATCAGCACGTTCAGGTAGTGCATGCCCATATATGAATTTTCCGAGCGAAAGATGATGGAAAAGCCCGGGGAGAAAGCACGCTTTGAACGAATTATAACAAAAACCTCATCTTCACTCCTTAATTCCCTTAAGATGCTACTTATGATGCAATCCTTCGAGCTACACGATTAAGCATTAGCATTGCAGAGCCCCGAGTTGGCGGAAAAGAAAGAGTGATTCATAGAAAGACACTCAGGAGTCGATGCAAACGCCCACGAAGAGTCATCACAAAAAACTCCCAAGGGAAGGCTTGCGAAAGATTAATCCTCAGAGCCTACCAAGGAGCAACTGGCGTCAGTCATATGAACTCTGGCGCAACTCTTTCCTTTTCTTTCCTTCCACCAACATTTGGCTCTTCCATCTTTTCCACCAATAGGGTGGCACTTTGGGTCAGATTAACATCAACTCTAGCAACACCCTGAATTCTCAATACCGCTCAACCTAAAAATAAATAAAAATATATAATGATAATAATAATTACAAACCTCTTTGGGCATAATACCCGGGAAATAAAATAAAAAGGGAGAAAAGACATTAATAAAATAAAAATGCCCCAAACAATCAGTACAAAAATTACAAATAAAAAATCACAAATCCAAAATTCAAAACAAAACCTAGGCCCTTAGCCCCTATTTATAGACTATACCCCTGAAACCACAAAATGACAAGTGTTTCACATTAAAACACCCTTCACCTAATTAAATCTAAACCAGACACATGCCCCCTAAAAAGAACTACAATCCCTGGCAAACTTAGAACAGCTAATCATTTCAAAACACTTACCCCTCAAGAAACACAAATCCAAAGCAAAGAAGATGAACCAATAAGATTAAAACACCTAACACCCATCTAGAAACCTAAAAGCTCCATATTATTAACAAGTGTCACCCCAATTTAAACATTAAACCCAAACAAAAAAAAACTATTATACTATAAACAAAACAACAACCTTAAAATCCACAACCTTGAAATCCTAAATAAGTCCTAAATAAATCCTAAATAAAACCTTAAATAAATCAAATAAAATCCTAAATCCTAAATAAAACCTTAAATAAATCGAACAAAATTCTAAATAAAATCATAAATAAAGTAAAATCTTAAATCCTAAATAAACCAAATGAATTCTAAATAAAATAAAATCCTAAATAAATCAAACGAAATCCTAATAAACTAAGTAAGTCGAGTAAAGTTAAATCCTAATAAACCCTGAAAAAAATCAAATAAATGCCCAAATAGGTCTAATTAAACCTAATTAAATACTCACAACAAAATAAACAATGAAACATACAACAACAGATATGAACAAACGTAAATAGAATTAACACAAAATCCTCTTTATTTATATAATAAAATTTTATAGGTGTCACTGGAGGCATACCTCCTAAACATACAATCTAAAACGAAAACCTAAAACCTAACCTACAACTTAAAATAAACACTGAATCTAAAATGGACACAAAATCCAAAACAACGATGTGCGAAACACCCAATCAAAAGCAACAGGAGAGAGGGAGGGATGGTTGGGGAACACTCTTTCCATCCATTTAGAGGACTTCCCTCTCGCCATCTTCACCTCCTAACAATAATGAAGGGTGTATAATGCATCTCAATCCCAACTCCCCCAAGCCATAGCTACACCTCCATCAGAAGCCACTTCGGGACATAAAACGTGCGAAACAACGAAGATCGAAAGAAACGACATCAAAGTCGGGCAGCTGTATCCCATAATAGAGATGCTCTAAACTTTGGCTCACTTGGATAAAGAGAGAGTGAAGAAAAGCAAGAAAGTTCAGACATATATAGACACCCACCTAATTAAGCGTCAGAAAAATAGCGCGTAATCCAATTCAGCACGAGATCACCTGCGCGGAATCTGAATTGCACGCCACCTTTGGCGTGCAATTAAACTACCGACCGCCCTAAGAGACCCGACGAACTGATCCCTCATCGAAGACTTTGCGCTTAATCAAATTATATGCCTATGCCATTGCGCGGGATTCGAAAGGTCACCCCCATTGTGGTCGGGTGACGCTCCGATCATGCTCACTGATCATGGCGTGTAATTGGATTTCACGCACACACATTGACGCAGAATTGACCCTCTGAACCTCTCAATCGCATGCGCCCAATCAGGCGCGCAATTGAATTAAGCGCCCAGATTCACACGCGTAATTCCCAACTATAATACACACCTCGAATAGAATACACACCTCCAACGGATATAGCATACGCCCTCAACAAAAACATTAACAAAACAAACACACAACACGTCCTATCGCAATCATCTTGACCCATCACGAACCAATCAGGGGTGAGGACATCTCCCCATTGTCCCCCTCGCGACCAAATAACCCCCTGAGATGTTGCCACAATTCACGTCCCACCGTGATCAAGATTATTCCCCAGAGTCTTATCGCATACTCATAAGTACACCTAACCACTCCCAACACCCGTTGCACAAAACAAACCAGCAAAATAAAACCAAATAAAAAAAAATCATCACTCATGGCCCCATCGCTAAATACAAAACCTCCTTGCAACACAAAGTGAAAATTAATGACGACAAAGTAGCCAATCACAATACTCGTCTCGCCACGATCAGAATTACTCTCCCTTGTCCCATCGTGTAGCCTTACATGCCGACCAAGGAGAGAGAGCCATTTATATCCTGTCACACATCCTCACAATAACCCACGTCCCATCGCGATAGGATGCACATAACCAATGCTATCCCAACACCTAAGCTCACTTGTCTAATCAGCGCGCTCTCGTGTCCCATTGTGACACTAAAACCCCACCATGTGACCAAAGGAAGGCTTGACCAATGTCCCATCACAAAGAGTCAAGAATGAGCCTCCCGTCACGACCCCAAGACATCACCTATCGAAGAAAAGAGACACTATCATCCCGTCACGACGTCACAACAGCCAAAGAGTCATCAGACCAGTACCTCATCGTACACTCATAAACATGTCCCATCATGATTCAACTACAATCTGATCTCGTCCTATAACCTAGGATCTGCCAAAGAAAGAAATGAACATAGCTTTCCCCATCGCATAACCACCAATGTCCCGTTGCAAAGAGCTAAACCTCCCTCCAAATGCCTTACCACAACAATCATCATGTCCCATTGAGACTCCTAAATACTCAATCACGTGGCAGTCACTAGACTCCACAACGGCAGAAACACATGACTACTAACAGAAGAGGGGAGAAATTTCTCTGACGTCCTATCGCACTCATCAACTATCAAGTCCCGTAGCGAACATCTCACCAGACAATCTGGACGTCCCATCACGCCGGCAATCATCAGAGCCCACTACAACAATCAGCAGAGGGGGAGGATAGACCCTCTGATGTCCCATCGCATAACCCTACAGACAAGATAGAAAAGGGGGGGCAACCAATGTCCCATTGCAAACCACACCCCTCCAAAACATGTCCCATCACGACACTCCCACCGAAAGATAAAGCAGCACAGGAATTCACCTTGACAGTGCATAAACACCAACAAGAAGGCTTCGAGTTCATGTAAAAAATCACATGAAAGCTCAACAACCTGAAGGAGACAAAGCCCAATGATACGAATGATATAGGTGGTTGTGTGATTTCGCATGCTTCCACAAGGAGCTTGAGTCCCCTCAGCGACTCCACCACCAGACATTCTTGTCCCATTGCATAACCTTACACATCACATACAAGAAGGCAGCTCAAGCTAGAAGGAGGAGCTACTCATAGTCCCATCGCGACATAACCAAGGGAGCAATAGCTGGCCAGTCCCACCGCAGGCAAAAGCATCCTGTCGGTGACAAATCAGGAAGTAAACACCCCTTTTACTTGACATTCCTTATAAAATATAGTTTGCTAAGATTAAGTCAAAAGTTTTCAAAACCTGTCTCTCTCGACTCGCGAATCACTGTAGTCCTCCCATAAGAGACAATCATTAGTATTCGTCGAGAAGGTTAGACGGTGTGTCCGGCATACCAAGTGTCGTCTTGATAACCACGCAAACGGTCGGGTCCACAAATCTCGTACCGGTGTGTAGACACTCCCATTTTGCCCTCTCAGAATATACAAATCTATTCGGTCAACCTTTGACCTCGCCCGTGACTTTTCAGAAAGGACCTACCTTCTCTGAAAGTTTCACAATCCTAATGTGAGACCATATACTAAAACAATAGTATATGGCTAGACACAGGCTGAAATAATAGCTCTGTGGCTCAGATCCCTTAACCCCGACGTAGGGACCGTACACTGAAATAATAGCTCTATGGCTCAGATCCCGACATAGGGAGACTATATACTGAAACAATAGTATATAGTCAAAATGTAGACTGAAATAATAGTCTGGCATTTCAGACCCCCTAACCCTAAATTGGGGACCATGCACTGAAATAATAGTACATGGCTGAACACAGGCTAAAACAATAGCTCTGTGGCTCAGATTCTGACATAGGCAGACTATATACTGAAATAATAGTATATAGTCAAAATACAGACTGAAACAATAGTCTTGCATTTCAGACCCAACCCGGACCCAGACAACCCCAAATTATGCGCCTAAAACTATGCGCGCAATTTAATTGCACGTAAACCCACTAACATGCAATCAGTCCCCTCTCAGACCAGACTTCCTTTTCCCAGACCATCTCGAGACTCGATTACGCATCCCACATGGCACACACGATCGGATTGAGTGCCCCATCATAGGCGCGCAATTGGCCTATGCCCGACCTAGTCTCACAGTCCTTGACCCCCAAGATTCCACGATTAAGCGCTTCAAATGGAATGCTTAATCAGATTGCGCACTCCAAACCAGGCGAGCAATTAGTCCTAACATGGTTATAACTAGGAAAGTCGACTGAGCTAGTCAGCCGATCTCTCACTGAGTTGGTGACCGACTCAAAGCGATTATGCACCAAGAAACCGGCGCGCAATTCAGTTAAATGCCTGAAACAAGACATTTAATTAGGAAAAAACCTATAAAAGACCTTTTTTAATTCACCCCAAGAGACGACTGGAAAATTTGGGGAGAATTTTGGGATTTCAAGGTTGGAGAATTTCGAGAACGAACACAGAGAGAAACAGAGCCATGACTTCGAGATTCAAGCTTCGAATTTTGAGATTCCTCTCCGTAGCCTCGGACTTAAGGTAAAAATCTAGTCTTTAGTTTCCGAACTTAGTTTTTTTAGTTCTTAGATTTAGGTTGTTCTTAGTTTTAATTATTAATACTAAATTTTCAGTCTTAGACCATAGCACCCTTTTTTTTAGTTTGTAATTTCAATCTTTGGTTATAGTCCTCAGTTTGTAGAACCAGTCCTTAATTTGACGGCCTAATCACCGACCCTAGACTTTAATTTTGTTCTGAAATTCGAATCTCCAGTCCTATTATTAATCTCTAGTTTTAGTTCTTAGTTTCTAGAATCGGTCCTTAATCATACGGTCTGATTTTCTGATTTCGGTCCCGAATTCCGTCCTTAGATTTTAAATTTTAGTTTTAATTCTTTAATTTAAGATTTCTAAAATCCCAATTCTTAATTTCTAGTTTCATAATTTAATTCATAATTATAATCCAAAATCAACTCTAAAAATCTAAAAAATACCATCTTATAATCCAAAATCTAATTTACTTTAATCTCAGCCACCCGATTTTCCCAAGGGAGCTTATTGAGGATATTCGGGAACGAGGCCAATCCTCCTTAGCATAGTGGGCCCAAAACCCCTTTTCTTAGATTTTTAGTAGAATTAATTCATTACTTTAATTAGAATTAGTAAAATCAATTTCGTTATTTTCCTAGAATTTTAGTAAAATTAGTTCCTTTATTTTAATTAGATTTTTAGTATAATTAATTCATTGCTTTAATTAGAATTTCAATACAATTAGTACATTTTTTTTAAATAGAATTTTAGTAAAATTAGTCCATTTACTTTAATTAGAGTCTTAATACACTTAGTTTATTTACTTCAATTAGAATTTTAGTAAAATTAGTATGCTTACTTTAATTAGAGTTCTAGTAAAATTAGTTTTATTTACTTTCATCAAAATTGCAGTAGGAGTAGTATATTTGCTTTAATTAGGATTGTAGTAGAACTAGTATATTTTCTTTAATTGAAATTTTAGTATAATCGATATACTTGCTTTAATTAGAGTTTCACTGGAATTAGTATAGTTGCATTCCTAGTAGCATTAGGAAACTAAATTAATTAGATTCATAACAAGATCAAAATACTAAAATTAATTAGACTCCTAGTAGGATTAAGAGACTTAATTAATTAGACTTTCAATAGGATTGAAATATTAAACTAATTAGACTCCTAATAGGATTAGGAAACTAAAGTAATTAGACTTATACTAGGATAAGGATAATAGAATATTAGATTAATCCACCACAAGTTCACATAATTAGACTCATAGTAGAATTAGGAAACTTAAACTAGTTAGAATTACAAGCAATAATAAAAAGGGAAAGAAAAACTAAACTATCTGAATTATAAGAAGAGCCAGTGCTGTTGACGTTCGCTGACGGATGATTTAGTAAAGAAGTAACCCACACCCGCTCTAAAGCGTGATCACTGACATGTTGCAGTGTCATTAAATATCTGCAGCTTGAGATCGCAAAAAACTAGGAATCTTTTTAGAAATCCCTCTTTATTTTCAACTTACAAATATCGCATTACTAAAGTTCGCTCAGGACAGAATTGTGCCACTGATTCAACGGGGACCGAAAGAAACCCAGAAAAGGCACGCAGCAATAGACTGGCGATCGTGATGGGACTCTTATGCTAAACTCTTTCTTTCTTAGATAGTTAGTTTTTATTTTATTTTCTTATTTTTTTCTTTCCATCGCGTCATTTCAAATTTCCTTTAAATATATGAGTCATCGCCAAAGACTCGAAATATCCGGTATACGAAGAGTGAGTTTAGGAGACTTGCCATTGTGGGGATATCATGACAACCCCGTATACGAAGAAGAATCGCCTTATGATTCCAGCCTACGACAACCTGACATTAACATAGCTGGCGATAAAAAAAATTCCTTCTCTACCTCGCACACTGGTAATAATCATTACGAGAGAGATGGTAACAATAGAAAAAGCCTCATTGCTCAACAAATCGTAGAACTCAGTGTTCAGAGAATACAAAGAGGAGATGATGATGCCAAATAACTACTTTGAGGACTGACTGTTGCATATGATACCATTAGGGCACGATAATATTCAGAAGAACAAGAATGACAGGAAAGGCCTCCCCCTACCCCGAGCACGGTGTCAACCCGCGCCTCGCCATTGAGACAACCTACTCGCACATTCTTTAACGAGAATTTCTTCAGACAAGGTTTGCTTGCGGATTGCTCCAAAAGACAGCACCATCAAGATTGATGATCTCCCTAAGATGCTCGATGAGTACATGGCCAAGAGAGAACGCCCTGATCACTCATTCAGATTTGATAAATTTTGCTGAATGTTGAATTTAACTTACCGACGGGATTCAAACCGTCAAAATTTATCAAATACAACGGCACGAGAAATCCAAACCATCACTTGGCCCTCTTTTGCAATGATTATCAACTCATATGCAATAATCAAAGATTTCTTATCCACTACTTCCAATGTTCATTAGAAGGAGAAGCTCTAAATTGGTTTGCGGGACTCTCGTTGTATAAAATAGATACATTCAAAGATTCAGTCGGTCAATTCCTGGACAAATACAAACACTTGACCCAAGAAATGGTCAGTCTCAGCGATCTAATGGTGACAAAGCAAGGACCCGATGAAGAGTTCACCGACTTCGTCGCTAGATGGAGGAAACTCGCTGTCAGGACCTACACTTCAATGAAAGAGAAAGACTTGGTTGATATTATCATTGATAATACTAGAGAACCGTTAAAGAGTGCGCTTGTCATAAGTGACTGTCTTGACTTCACTGCACTCCACTCCCGGGCATCCTGACTAGCGCAACACATCAAAGGCGGAGATCTCTCGCCCTATCCATAGTCACTTCGAGAGTGGGCTCTTTTAGTGAGTCAAAGTCAAAAAATTATAAGAAAGCCTCAGGAACCGAGTAGGTTAACACCATTGTCAACTAAGGATAGAACTCTGGAAATGGAAACTTTCAGCCGAGAAACTTCGGACAAAATCAGAATCAGCAACGGTATACAAACTAGAATCAAGGCACGAGTCAACAAAGATATACAAACTAGAACCAAGGCCAGAACCAAAATCAGAACCAATACCAAAATAGAAACCAATACCCCAACACTTACCAGAACCAGAAAACCATGCAGAATCGATCGGCCCACATGCAGAACTACAATAATGTACCCCCACCGTAGAACTTCAACCCAGCTAGAGGCCCCTACCAGCTGAGGCGGGAACACTATCCCCCTTTACCTGATATGATTCCCAACATCTTCTGTCTCCTTTACACTCAGAATCTCCTCCGATTCTCATAGGAAAGACCCCGACCATGGCTGACAAATCTAGACTATAACAAATACTGCGCATTCCATCAATACGCGAGATACAATTTAGAAGACTACTGGGTCCTCTGGGATTAATCTATGACATGAATGACCGAAACCAAATAGATTGGGAAGCGCTTAAAAATCCTAATCCTAATAATAATCAACCCCAACAGAACTTAGGAATCATTAATAATCTTATGCCCAACCACAACCAAGGAACATCGACCCAGGTTACCACCGTGGATCTCCCCGGTCAATCCTCCTTCCAGCCCTCCACCTTAATCACTCACATCCAACCTTCCAACACTCTTGCCACCCCTATGAGAGCTCCTTCACTCCTGCACCCTTCGGCCTTGATCACTCGAATCACCCTGTCGAGCCCACGTACTTACCCAAAATTTACTCAGATACGAATCCACTGCTTTAGGGACCAGAGACCATTCCTTCATAGTCGCCCACCAGAACCTTGAACCCCTCCAAATCTTGAGCCAACACCATTGCCTCTCCCTTGTCAGATTCAGATCTCGAGTATGGAGATCATGTTCTTCAAATTGCAGCCCAAATCGCCACATGGGTAGACAGTGTCACCCGAAAGATCCCAAGCTGAGAAAATGAAACAAAAACTGAGTGTTCACTGAACATAGAAGAAAGGGAGTGAGAAGAACATCCTGACCAGTGCGAGGCACTGGTCTCTGCTTTCCTAGATGAAGAGGATTATACACAGTATCTCCCACCTTGGAGTGAGACAACGCAAGTACACGCTCCATCCTCGAATTTCACAAACTTCATAGATACATCAACGTCGAGCCACACCGGGTTCGGTCAACAACCGACTTGCCTGATCCTTAAATCAAGCACCAATTATCCACTTTCGCCTTTCCCTCGAAATAAGGATTTCACGAACATATAACCATCAGAGGGGAACATGAGGGAAAGAGAAATTAACTTGCCTCCCTCACCTCACATTATCCCTCCACCAATCCCTGCAACTCAACCACTCCAACTATCTGCACCCAAGGCTCATCGACCAGGCCAAGAAATTACACTCGAGCCAAGATAAGAATATGACCTTCTACGACATCTCTAAAAGATCTCAGCCCAGATATCAATATTAGAACTCATCAAGAAATCGCCTAACCATCACCGATTGCTAATAAGGACAGTTGAAGAAATACAAGTGGATGAGGACACAATATTAAATGAGCTACATCAAATTGCCTCGGTCATGGCACAACCTTCAACACTCACTTTCACGGACGTAGACATGCCTAAAGAGTCACTCCGCGGAAGTGCAACTCTCATATACCTCACGGTCATAATTAGAGGATTCTTTGTACCCTATGCGTTGGTCGATATAGGAGCAAGACTCAATATCTGTCCTATCACAACGTTAAAGACGCTCGAATACACGGAGTAGGATGTCAGGTCCTCAGCACTATCTCTTATAGCTTATGACGGCTCCCGTCATTTCGTCAAAAGAACTATCAAACTCCAGGTTTGCCTCGGACCTGTAACAAAAGACGTCACTTTTCATATTTCTGATTCTTCTAGTCCATACAATCTTATCTTAAGAAGAAAATGGTTAGAGTCGATGAAGGCCGTCGCATCCACATACCACCAATGCGTCAAATTCCCATATAAGGACTCCATTGTCCGTATATACGCTGATGCACCCCTCTAGGAAATGGACACTGATTACGCGATAAGTATTCTGACGGCCCATGATTATGTGTTGAACACGGGCAATATTTAGAAGGCTCGAATCCCCGATGAGACAACCGTTGTGGAAGTCCGTCCCCCTACCCCTCCTAGTTCTCCCCCAATGCGTCACCAAAAATTAATGAGAAGAGAGGTTGGCCCAGACCTTGCCAAACTCTACGACATCAATCCAATCATGACAAAAGGGTGGGACCTTATGTATCAGCTCGAGTACATCCCTCACACTGGACTCAATAAAAACAAGCAAAGTCGTGTAGGACCTGTTGTCCTGAGGAAAATATGCAAAAACATAGGGCTAGGTTACCAATCGAACGACCTACAAGCCGACTTGTTCCTTACCTCACCAAAATGGTCTCTATATGACCACTTCGTCTATGGGACCACTGAGGAAGCAGATGTACCAAGGCAGAAGGAATTGTCCGCCACTAAAACCTAAGAAGCGGAGATTGAACAAATGGCTAAAGCATTCAATGAATTAACGAATCTAAATGATGATATTGATAAACCACTCGAGGGAATCAAACCCTTAATTGACACTAAGGAGTTTACAGAAGAGAGAAAGGAAAAACCTCTAGAACTCAAGCTGCAAGAAGGAGATTGGGAACCCATCGATGATGAAGATTTTCACATAGCAGCTTTGCAAGAGGGTGAAGAACCCCTACACTCAACATGGGAAGAGGATGACACCCCACAAGAAGATCTTAGCTCGCATAGAATCCACCTCGGCCTTGGCCTTGAAGCATGGGAATGCCCCTGGGACTCCCCTTGTATCGCTCACCCATACTAACCCCGCTGTAGGGCATGCACCAGCATATTAGAACGCTTCGCTAGCTGGATTCGACATTTCGTAATAATAAAATCGAATGACTTCAACCCCATAACGACAGAAGCAAGTAATGACCTACCAACTCGGCTACCGGCACAAGAATAAGAAAATCCCAACAGTCATTTGGTTGACCCAGGGGGAAACACCCACATCGCCCTCATAGAGTTTAAAGAGGAACTTGAACTAGACACTCCTCCATCCCCAAATGTACCACAACTCCAAATATTCTAGAAATCTCTCGAGGAAGAGTGGCACCCCCCTCCGAGTGATAACGAGGATTACTGGATAGACCTCCCTGCACTCGAGCTAGCAGAGCAGGCTAACCAAGGACTCCAAGCATTGTCAGATCAAGAGGGCGAGTTCGATACTAGCCTTGACTCCGGCCTAGGAGGATGAGAATGCCCTTAAGGATCTCCCTGCATTTCTCACCATTACCTGCCGAGCGTGCATACTCATCCTAACATACTATGAAGTTCAAGGGAAAGAGCTCATTACCCTTGGGGATCCCTTAGGAGGTCACCCATGACAGGAAGAGCAACCATATTATAACTCAGAGGATGATAGCTTGACCAATTACGATCTCCAGAGCTTCTTCGAAGATGAGGCAATCAATGTGATAGAGAAAATTCGAATGTCAGTGTCGTTGTCGTTCGCGTCGCTTATTCAAAAGGTTTCATTAGCTGAGGACTAAAAAAAAATGCCAAATTCGAAACAAGTCTACATTTCTCGAAGAATCGCCCGAACGGCTCTGACAACCGTCTCGCTCCCTCAGTTAGAGGAAGCAACTCTCCTGACGCCTCTTGAGGTGACCGACCTTGCACCATATCTACTATCAAAAATTAAAAAAATAGAAAAACCATAAAACCCTAAAAATTCAGAAATACAAAATCCAAAAAAATAAAAAAACCTTAGAAAAGAAAGGGAACCCTTCGTCCCGAATCAATCTTGCGACCAACAATGAGACTTTTCTCCTAAAACTTATGTCCCCTCTCTCGCATGAAGACGCAAAGCATCTAGGTGAAACAACAAGCCAGTGATCATACCAGATGAGATACTGCGCGACTTTGAGAAAAGGATCAATAGCCTCGATCTTCACCTTACCAAAGATCTCTCAGTCATAAATTGTGTCGATGAAGGGCCACCTTTTGTAAAATCGAATCCCCAGTGTAGTAATTTCGCAGTATATAAGCTTACTGAGGATGAAGAAGGAACACTAGTCACCGAGGAGGTGCAGGACTTCCAATGTGTTATCAAGCATTTCGATAAGCTAACCCAAGCTACCGCGAAACCTACAGAAGAAATCAACTTTGGAACTGAAGAGAAACCTAAGATGCTACTAATTAGCGCGACGCTTAACTCCAAGGAACGTCAACAAATCATACAAGTCCTATAAGAACACCTCCACTCCTTTGCATGGTCCTATGAAGATATGCCTGATATAGACCAAAGTTTAGTAGAACATCGTCTTGTCTTAGAACCCGATGCAAAGCCTGTTTAGCAGAAACTCCAAAGGATGCATCCACAAATGGAGTCACCAATATAATACCTGTAGCTAAGAAAGACGACATAGTACGGGTTTGCATTGACTTCCAAAACCTCAACTAGGCATGCCCAAAAGACGACTTCCCACTTCCGCACATTGACACTCTAGTTGACAACACCGTCGGACATGAGATGCTATCCTTTATGGATGGTTTCTCTGGGTATAATCAGATCAAATTAGCAGAGTTTAACCAAAAGAAGACTTCTTTCACCACACCATGGGGAACTTACTATTACATCGTCATGCCTTTCGGGCTCAAGAACACAGGAGCCACGTATCATCGCGCCATGGTGGCTATTTTTCACGACATGATGCATAAATGTGTAGAAGTCTACGTCGATAATATATTAGTGAAGTCCCAAACACGAGCAGGATATATTGAAGCACTCCGATTGGTGCTACAAAGAGCTAAGAAATATCAGTTAAAAATGAACCCAAAGAAATGTGTCTTTGGAATCACCTTTGAAAAATTACTCAGTTTCATAGTCAGCAAGCGAGAAATCGAAGACGACCCTGTAAAAGTCAAAGCTATCCTTGAGATGCCACCTCCAATTAATATCAAAGAATTATGAGGCCTGATAGGAAGATTGTAATTCATCAGGAGATTCATCTTCCAACATTCAGACAGATGTGATCCTCTCTACAGACTCCTTAAAGGAGGAACTGAGTACAAATGGGATGACCAGTGTTAGTAAGCCTTTGACAATATAAAAAAATACCTCCTTAACCCGCCAAAACTATCGCCACCAGTTTTCGAAAGACCCCTAATTCTCTATCTCTCAGCAAACGATAAATCCATGGAAGTAATTTTAGGACAATATGAAGAAGACGGCAAGAGAGAGAAGGCCATCTACTACCTTAGTAGGACGATGGTCGAGTACGAATGAAAATACACTTCAATAGAGAAGACCAGCCTCACATTGGTGTGGGCCTCCACCAAATTACGGCACTACTTCAGAGCACATAAGATACTAGTACTAGCCCGAATGGACCCTCTAAAGTATGCATTCGAAAAGCTTACAATATTAGGAAAGATCGCTCGTTGGCATATACTATTGTAAGAATTCGATATCACTTACATCACGCAGAAGTCGATCAAAGGACCAACAATCACCGATTACCTCGCAGATCTGCCACTCCCGAGCAATGAACCCATACACACGAATTTCCCCAATAACAACCTACTCACAATTCATAATGAAGAGCCTGATAAGACATCATGGACCCTTTATTTTGACTGTGCTCTAAATCACAAAGGAAAAGGTATCGGGATAGTCCTGCTGACCCCGGAAGGAATTGTCATACCTAAGGCTTTTCAACTAGACTTCCCTGTCACTAATAATGTCGCAGAATACGAAGCTTTCATAACTGAATTACGAGCAGCACTATAATTAGATGTTAAATAGTTGAAAACCATCGGTGATTCTAAGCTCGTAATCTCACGAGTTATAAGATAAATAGAAAACCAAGGAAAGGAGACTGATGACATATCTAGAAACCGATCAATACTTGGTAAAGAAGTTTGAAAGAATCTCTTTCACGCACATCCCTAGGTTAGAAAATAAGCTCGCAGATTCCCTTGCCACATTAGCCTCTATCATCCAGATACCCATGGGACAAAATACCAAGACCTTCATCGAAAAGTTGATTGTACCCACCCAAGAGATAGCATGGACCGTTAAGAGAGAATTATCAATCCTCCCCATAAGCACAAGACCAAATGAAGCAATCACTCTTGAAAATCACGTCAAGGAAGAAATTGAAGTCGCTATGTTCAGATTTGTAAAATCACCAACCGATGATGGACAACCAAGGTATTTTGATATTTAGAACTTATTGAAGCATCAACACATCCCTCCATATGCCACAAAGATCGAATGAAAGACTATAAGGAACCGATGTGCTTGACTCTTCATACTCGGTGAAATACTATACAAAGAAGCCTTCACCAAAGGAGTCCTGCTATGATGCGTCACAACCGTCAAAGGACAATACATCATCCGAGAAGCACACGCCAGTGCCTGCGGCACCCACGCCGATAGACAGAGACTTGCCGATCAAATCACATGACAGGGCTACTTCTGGCCGACAATGATAAGAGATTGTCACCTCTACATCCAATTTTGTAAATAATGCCAAGAATATGCCGCACTCATCAAAGCTCCATCAGTTGCATTGAACACTATGACCTCACTGTGGCCATTTTTGATGTGAGCCTTTAATGTCATCGGACCTTTCACAGACACAATTGGGAACACTCACAAGCACGCGTTCATACTTACGGTAACCGAATACTACACAAAATGGGTAGAAGTTGAATCCTATGTTAGAATCTCCACTTCAACGCTTGTGAGGTTTATCATTCTGAATATCATCACCCGATTTGGAGTACCCAGGATGTTTATTACCGATAACAGACCGCAGTTCATCGCAGAGAAGACGAAGAAGTTATGCAAGAAGTTCGGCATCGATCTACGCCACTCATCACCATTCTACCCTCAAGGCAATGGACAAGCAGAAGCTACAAATAAAATGCTTATTCGAATTCTGAAATGCACAGTAGAGACGAACAATAGAACCGACTGACCCGAACGACTACCAGAAGCACTCTGGGCTTACAGGATATCTATTCGTACGACCACTGGCTAAACTCCCTACCTCCTTACCTACGGGATGGAGGCGATCCTACCATATGAGATACAAGTACCATTCTTACAGATCCAATTTAATGATGAGCTATCCTTAGACGAGGGGAGAATTGCCCTACTCACATAGCTAGAGCAGCACGATGAAACATGTCTAAGGGCAGCTGATCACGCTCAGGTATATCAGAGGAGAGTGGCCAGGGCTTATGATAAGAAAGTACTTGAGCGAACCTTTAATATTGGAGAATTAGTCTTAAAGAAAATCATGCTTTCCATGCACGCCCATCCAATAGGAAAACTGAAACTAAACTGGGAAGGCCCTTACGTTATAACAACCGCATACCCTGGGAATGCATACAAACTGGCGAACCAAGACGGGGAAGAACTCCCTAGCCCCTGGAATGTCATGTACCTTAGAAAATACTATCCTTAGCCTTGTGATCATCACATTCTGTGGTTAAATACTTATACTTATCACCCCCGTAGTTGTTACGACCCATTCATTGGTTGTACATCATCAATTCTCAGAATATCCTTAAGACCTCCAACTTATCGCCCACTTTCTTATTCAGGTAACCTGATCAATGGACTAGTGACATATCTAACCTCTTTAAAAAGCATGAGTAACACCCAATCCCCATTTCCCTTCTCTTGCCATTGGAGGAGATGTTAGAGCATAAAAAATAAAGATTCTAGGTTCAATCAAAACTCATTATTCTTGTGCTAGCAAGATGCTTTCAAAAAATATATATACCCAAAAAAAATTGAGTGAGAGCAATACGATGAATGAACAAGTCAATGAGCTCAGGGAAGCATAAGCAGACCGTGAGGACGTCTCTGATAACTTTACTAGAAATGTATAAGCAAACTGTGAGGGAATCCCTGATGTCCCTATATTACTATATATCTGTCGTAAGATGACGGGAGGAGGATGTTGTGATTTTTATCTTGTTTTACTCGCAAGTACACGAATCGTGATGTAGTAAGTGGGTGCAGAGTACGAGATCGTTCTTATGAGAATTGGTCAGAAAATTAAGTAAAAAGAAATAGCAACTAATCAAAGGAATCACCACAGATCTATCGCAGTATTCACTAATTTAAAGAGTCTGAGAGTTTGGTGGATGAGATAAATACTAACAAAAAAAACTAAGAATTTAAACACATAATAAAAGCTAAGGATTGGGATACTAAATCCTCCCATCATAGGTTTATCATTCATGCAATACAAATCTGTGGATTAAGATATGAGATCCTTAAAAGATGTCTATGTGCAAGCACGGGACTCGAACACACATGAGTTCTAAATTACAAATCTGAGATCATGGAGATATATGATTAACATCCCATGAGTGTATGCTTAACACTCACACCTAAGATAGTATTCAGAACCCAATCTCTAGGTAAATTTCATACTATCAATCTGAGATCAAGGAGATGTATGATTAACATCCCATGAGTGTATGATTAACACTCACACCTCGGATGATAATTGGAACTTATTCCTGGAGTAAAGTCTATACTACCAATCTAAGATTATGAAGATGTATAATTAACATCCCATGAGTGTATGATTAATTCTCACACCTCAAATAGTGGTAGAACTTAACCCAGAGAAGGCAGTAATTAGAATAGAATCACCATTGCAAATATGAAATCATAGGGCATGATTAGCTCCTAGATTTTAAATTACAATCGGATTATATCCATATCGATAATAACATCAGGGTCATTAAAATAATCTCACATCTCATCCTGTAGATTTGTATTATTATGAATGAATACCTCGAATGGGGTTTATTAGATCCATATCCCAATGAAACTAGCCGTACATGATAGAAATAAAAGACAAAATAAAGACAGGAATTAAAAATAATATTAAAATACCGTAAAGAGCTTCAACAAAATTCACAAAAAGCTTTTATCCAAATCTGGTACATTCCCTCTTCAAAAGTGCATAGAAAATAAATAATGAATAACTAGTCTTCCTCTCAAACTAAAAAAATAATAAAAAAATAAAAAAATGAATCTCCCTCCCGAAGTGAATGCCCTCTTCCAAAGTCAAAGCAAAAGCCACGATAAAAAATGGAGGGGATCCCCTCGAATCCTTAGAAAAAATATCCTTCCTTTTTGAAGTTGGAAATTTGAAAATAGTCGATTGATCGACTTAAGTGGTCGATCAATCGACTAAATTAAAATTTGAATTTTAAACTTATATCCTATTTGTTATGTCGATGCATCAACCTAAGTGGGTCGATTGATCGACATAACCAAATAATCCGAGGTCCAGTATGTTCTTTGCTTTACTGCTCCGATGCTTGTTGACTTTGCACTCTTTTATGCTCGTTAATGCATCTAGTGACCAATTTTACCCGAAACTCATAAAACTTCACAAATCCTATCAAATAGCTTTTATCATATGACTGAATATAGGTATTTAGAGATGAAATATCATCATATTTAACTAGTCATCACACCCCCAAACCTATACTTTGCTAGTTCTCGAGTAAAGAAGAAGATAAACAAAATTGAAAAATAAACTAACAACCTAAGAAAAGTAAATAATGCCACTTTCGTAGGGAACACGATTGCATTTAGCCTATGCAACAAGCCTTTAAACCATTAGGTGATCCCTAGTGGAGGAGTTTTGTCTCTTGAGGGTTTTCAGTGAAGTTACCGACAAACTTCAAGACATTTTCTATAATTGATTCTCGTAGAATTTGTTAATTGTATTCATCATGTCATTTCTCATTATATAATACGCATGTCATGCCATTCTCATTGATAATTAGTTGAGTTAGTCCAATGCTTCAATTTACAGAAAAATTTATCACCCATCTTTAGATGTGTCAAGTGTGATCATCAGGCTGAATTCTATTTATCTTAAAATTTATCTTGTTTGTGAACCGTATAGATTTATGTTTTGATTCAAATCTCACAATAGGTGCACTCTTAAAATAAAAATTCTCCGATGATCGGTATATTTTCACACACATGTGAGAGATTGATACAAAATAAGTAAAAGGTCTCACATGACAAGAGAAATACGATGTAATCAGTGAATAAAAAGGGATCTCATGGAAGGATACTTGTATTTTTATACATATCGTATCAAACACCATAAGTATTATGTATTTACTCTCCACAAGGCAGTTACCAATACAAAATCAAATCATGAAGGTCTTTTATAAGGTTGTAATGGGCCTCAGGTAATGGTAAGAAAGAAAGGGAAATTAGGATTCAAAATCCCTGAGAAATTGGAAAATGAACTAACTTCTGATTTTTTTATTTCTCTTCTTTTTCTTTTCTACTCTCCTACTATTTTTCTCAACTTTCTTTTCTTTTCTCATTCCTTTTTCTCTTTTGAATTTTATTTTCTTGAAGCACCTCATATTTTTCATTCTTTTTCATTTTTTTTTTTCTACCATACTCTTAGTAAACACCATAACTCGGTATCTCTCCACTTACTCTCTTTTCATTCATTATCATCCCTCATTTCTAATTTCTCATAAATAAGAAGGGAAAGACTGAATTTTTAGAAATGGTGAAGCAGTAGAGGTTAACGTGACTTATCAAAGAATGTATAAAGACAAATTTTTCAACAAGCTCAAAGGGGTACCAGAAAGATAAATTTATATGAGGTGGGACATTTTAAGCATAAACGAGTCAAAGATGGCCGTCAATCATGTCCTCAAAAGATAGTAACCTTGCCTATTTGTCTTGAGCAAATATATGATACGTTCTAGCACAATGATATGAATTATAATGTCATGCAAAATTACAAATCAAAATGGAACGTATGAGATCATGCAAAGACAAGTCGTATTCAAAGATAACTTCGAATTTATTTAAGCACTCATCAAAGACATGAAAATGGCTCTAAATCTCACCAGGTATAATCTCAACTAAGATCCTTCAGTTCACAATTTTAGATAAACTTTCGTGATTTTCAGATTTCGAACTGAATTAAACACCATAACTTCTAGAGGTGGGTTTAAATTTTCATATCAATCTCCACATTTGAATTTTTTTCTCCTAATAGCAATGATCAAGTATGGCAGTTAATATTCTTAATGTGAGATTGCATATTTTATCAACGAAAAATTCCACAGATCAATTAGAAGATTTGAAATCCACTTTCAAAGTGCATAGTCGATCGATCGAGGCACATAGCTCGATTGATCAACTAAATTCGAAATTATATATATATATATATATATATATATATATATATATATATATATTCAAAAAAAATTAAAAATGACACATTCATCACCCCCAAACTTAACATGTGTAATGTTCCCATTGGACCAAAATCGAGGTGTACCCCCAAACCTGCATCAAAATTTGCACAAACCAAGAGGCAAAGAGGAGGTGAAAAGCATCATTGAAAACAAAGAGAAATTTATTAAGTAAAATGTGCCATTTACACTTATTGGAAAAAAGAAATTATTAAGAACTAAATCTACCTAAAAACAAAAATTATTCAAAACTAACAAAAATCCTAAAAAATTTTCAACATCCTTTTTAAACATCAGCATTAGTTCTCGATCCTGGCTTCAGTTTTGGAAAAGTGAAATCCCACATCCCTTCGGTGATACGACCAGGATTTGTGGAATCAGAAGTCACATCAGCGGGAGGCGGGGTTGATGGTGATAGTGTTGGTGGGGTTGGTAATGATGAAGAAGAAGGGATGTGCGATGGTGATTTGGCTATTGGGGAGGGTGGATCCAGATCAATCATCTCGATATCATCCGATATAATTGTCGTGGGCTTGACTGATCGATTTGTCCTCTTTCTTGTTGGTTCCTCCCATATTGGAAGAGACACGAGATCAAGGTCGACGACATCAATGTTAGTGAGATTCATTGGAACCGGTGTTTGATTGTGCCTTATCCTTTTTCTTATAGTTTCCTTCATCTTTTTCATGGTTGCACGAGTGCGATAAATTCTGTAGGCCATTGATGCTTGATAGAGTGGAGAAAATTGATTTATGACGATAAGAGTTGAAGAATCCTCAGAGTGTTTGAAATAAATAGAGGAGTTGTAAAATATCTAAAAGAGTCCTACCAACGAGAAAGAAGAGTCCTAAAAATATTAAACTTTTAAATTTAACAGATTTTTGAAGGATTTTTCTCTTTATTTATTGATTTATTTATTATTATTTTTATTTGTTCAAAAACTGCTTAGTCGATTGATCGACACATGAAGCTCGATCAATCGACAATTCAAGTCAACAGGTGCTGACTTTATAGAGCCTTGATTAATCGACAGTGTGGGTTGATTAATTGAGTGGCTATCCAAACAGAGACACCTCTCTTCTTCTTTTTTTTTTTTTCGAAAGGGTCGATTAATCGAGATATTGGCTCGATTAATCGACCGGTAAAATTTTTTCACAGAATTGCTCAAAAATGGAAAATATATATATTTTATTTATTTATTGATTTTGCGTTTATTCTATTACAGTCAAAGCTCCTAATCCTACACAAACTTAAAAATAGAAATCCTAAGCCTAATCAAACTTAAAAATTTAACATTCTAAAAACTAAAAACTGAAACAAACAATGCGAAATAAATCCTAATTTTAATCATCTTCTTCTTCTTCTTCTGCCTGCCTTGCACACGCCCTCATTTCGTCATAGCCATCAGGCCATAATCAATGTCCCATTTGATGCATGAAGGACCGATCATAGCAGCTGCGAAGAAGATGTTGATTATTCTGTCGTTGTTGCTCGTTGATCAAGGAGTTGATTTGAGCTTGCATGACCTAGAGGGATACTCCCTCATTGCAGGATTGTTCGGGCTCGGCGACGGCTTCTTCTTGGCACACACGATAGCACTGGCGTGCAAGTTGCCCAGGAAGAGGTTGGGCGGCAACATTTCTGGCTTCCCGAGAATTTTCCAAAAGATGCATAATCCTATTCTACTGTGATAGCCCATAATGGTAAAACTAAAGGTCTCCAATATTATCATCCATATAAAAAGGAAAACCTAGGTGATGTAGGAGTTGCATCACCAGATGGGGAAAGTAAATAAGTGTTGCATCTCCAGGGGGAGGGTTGACAATTTCATCATGGCATCGCCACATCAAATCATGCAAAAACCACAGAATATTAAGCCACAAATTTTTATAACCACCATACAAAGCCTTCACCCGAGGTCCAGTTTGTTCTGACACATGACCTCGTGGGCAAAGACTGCAGGAAACGACAATATCCCACAATAACAAGTCGCGTGAAAGAGCCGATTATTTAGTAGCATTTCCTGATGCATATATGTTATTGCACATATCATCAATCATCGGTCTTTGGTCGACATCAAGTTCTTCCCCAAGTCGGTGATTCAGTGGACGCTCAGTAAGAATGTTAAAAACATCCACGATCGTATTCGAATAAATCTTTCTTTCCCAACCGTCAATGGATATGGTGAAATGATCATCATCATTAGTCTCGATCGATGCATGTTTTCCACTTCATGTTCTGATAGAACAAGAGAACCACACGCTCTAAAATGTTGATTGCTGGTGGCGCCATTAGGAAATGGATGTTGAGAGCGGAGATGTATGCTAGTGACACTGCGCGCTCAGGCATCGCTTGAAACGCAGGCATATCGTAAACATACTTCGATGAAATTTCTTTCATTGCAAAATGACCTTTGGGTCATTCTCGAAAGATTCCTTATGGTCGGGGAGGAAGTCATGCAGATGAAGACGACGCCATCGCAAAGAATGTCAGAATAAGGTCAGAGAACTTCGGAGAGGATTAAGAATGTAAGAGAGAATGAAGAATAGAAAGGACGTTCGGTCCTTAAATAAGCATGGAGGCGCTTTTTCACTTCGATCGCATTCCTTGGCTCGATCAATCGAGGTATATGGCTCGGTTAATCGACCCTGACATTGAAAAGACGCAACGTAAAGGCTGCATGTGTTTTAAATGTCAATGCATCGACCTTGGATGTCGATCAATCGATACTAACATGCAGCGCTTCCCCAGGCATTGGAATGGTATGACCATAGGCATGAATTCATTTTTTATAAGGTCGATCAATCGACCAGATTCATCGATTGATCGAGGACAGTGCATGCAGGAGATCAATTATTCGAAAAGACATGACAATTCAGTCACCTTGGGAACGCGCGAAGCATAAAAATTGATTAATCGAGTTAACGCATCGATTGATCGACTAGAAAAAATATTCGCTGGAAAGTCGTGACAATAAATGTCACAAAGTGATTGTCGATTGATCGAGGAGAGCTCGATTGATCAACCATTCATCTCATTGTCGATTAATCGAGGCATAAATCTTGATTAATTGACCATTTTATTTATCTATTTTTAAATATTTTGCAAACTTGGGTTGCCGCCCAAGAAGTGCTAAATTTAGTGTCGCTAGCCCGACAATCTAAACTTTTTCACTTTCATCCCGATTGATCGAGATTACTTACCACAATTTCATCAAAATTCTCAATGACATTCTAAAAACGGTGTTACCCGTTGCCCATTGACTCAAAATTTACTCCCATTTCGATTGTTACAGAGTCCAATTGCTCCATTTAAAAATATTCGATTGACCTGGAATGGACCGTTCCATCGGGTTTTAAGCTTTCTCAAAAATAAATGAAGCCTTGAGTTGTACAACATCCTCTGGCCCACAGTAATTGATTTTTTAAAGATGGATTGATCATGGACACGCTTCATGCGGTCCTTGTACGATTTTGCACAGTCATATGCATCGGCTCTTACTTCTTCCAACTCGACAATCTCCAAGCTTCGCTTCTCACCAGCCTTTTGTAAACTGAAGTTCAATGACTTAATAGCCCAATAAGCTCGGTGTTCTAATTCAACAGGTAGGTGACAACCTTTACCAAAGACAATCCTATATGGGGATATTCCAATGGGAGCCTTGAATGCTGTTCGATAAGCCCATAGTGCGTCATTCAATTTAACGACCAATCTTTACAGTTAGGCTTTATCATTTTCTCTAAGATGCGTTTTATTTCTTGATTTGAAACTTCAACTTATCCACTCGTTTGAGGAAGATATGGTGTAGCCACTTTATGTGTGATACCATACTTTTTCATTAATTGAGCGAATATTTTGTTAAAGAAATGCTTTCTACCATCGCTAATGATAGCGCGTAGAGTACCAAATCTTGGGAATACTTCATTCTTAAGAAATTTAACAACCACCTTGTGGTCGTTCGTCTTGCAGGCCATTGCTTCAACCCATTTTGAAGCATAATCCACTGCAACAAGGATGTATAGATTTCCAAAAGAATTCGGGAATGGACCCATAAAATCTATTTCCCATACATCAAACACCTCAACTTCAAGAATTAGGTTTAAGGGCATCATATTTCTCTTTGAAATCCTTCCTAACATTTGACAGTTATGACAAGACATGCAGTGTTGGTGACAATCTTTGAAAATCGTCGGCCAATAGAATCCACATTGGAGGACCGTTGTAGCAGTCTTTCATGAGCTGAAGTGTCCTCCACAAGATAACTCATGACAGAATGAAATAATTTTTGACTGCTCAGATTCTGGAATGCACCTTCTGATGATTTGATCGGCATAATATTTGAACAAGTATGGATCTTTAAAAAAAAATGCTTCGCTCATGCTAGAAAAACAACTTTCTTATTCTTATTCCAGTGCCGTGGTATTTGATCCGTCACCAAATAGTTAATCAGGTCCGCATACCATGGTAAATGTTCAGTGACGAACAATTATTCATCGAGAAAATTTTCCAAAATCGGGATCAGATCGTCAGATTTTTCGACAATAATTCGAGATAAATGGTCAGTGACCATATTTTTAGATCTCTTTTTATCTTTAATTTCCATATCGAACTCTTGTAAAAGTAAAATCCACTTGATCAGATGAGCTTTGGCATCTTTCTTCATAAAGAGATAGCGATGAGCCGCATGATCAGTAAACACCACAACCTTTGATCCCAATAAATAGGATCAAAATTTATCTAGCACGAAGACTGCTACTAGGAGTTCCTTTTTCGTGTGGGAATAATTCAATTGTGCATCATTAAGCTTGTGACTTGCATAGTAAATTATATGCAGAATTTTCTCCACCCTTTGTCCCAATATTGCTCCTACTGCATAATCAGATGCGTCACACATTATCTCAAACGGTAAATTCCAATTCGAAGATTGGATTATTGGAGCTTGAACTAGTTCAGATTTGATTACCTCGAAAGCTTTCAGACACTTCTCATCAAAGAGGAATGGAACATCTTTGCCAAGTAACCTACATAGAGGCCTTGCAATCTTACTGAAATCCTTGATAAATCGTCGGTAAAAATTGGCATGCCCAAGGAAAGATCTGATCTCCTTGACAGTTCTTGGTGGTGAAAGATTTGAAATTAAATCTACTTTCGCCTTATCCACCTCAATGCCCCTGGATGAAATTATGTGTCCAAGGGCTATGCCACTTTGTACCATGAAATGACATTTCTCCCAATTCAAAACATGATTCTTTTTCTTAACATCGTGTAAGAACTAGAGATAGATTTTATAGACAGTTATTAAAACTGTCCCCGTAAATTGAAAAGTTTTCCATGAAGACTTCCAGAAATCTCTCCACCATATCTGAAAATATACTCAGCATACATTTTTGAAAGGTGGTTGGAGCGTTATAGAGCCCAAATGGCATTCGCCTATAGGAGAACGTTTCAAATGGACATGTGAATGTTGTTTTCTCCTGATCTTCTGAAGCTATGACTATCTGATTGTACTCAGAATAGCCATCGAGGAAACAGTAGTATTGATGTTCTGCCAGTCTTTCAAGCATTTGATTAATAAACGGAAGGAGAAAGTGATCCTTCCTTGTCATTGAATTTAACTTCCTATAGTCAATGCACACTCTCTAGCCAGTTTGAACTTTTGTTGGTATTAGTTCATTCTCTTCATTCTTCACTACAGTTATTCTAGACTTTTTGGGAACTACTTGTGTTGGGCTAACCCAGTTGTTATCAGAAATAAGATATATAATCCCGACATCTAGCAATTTAATAACCTCCTTTCTCACAACGACTTATATTTTTGGATTCAGTCTGCATTGTGGTTCTCTGAAGGGTTTAGCGCTCTCTTCCAAATGAATCCGATACATACACACTGTTGGGCTAATCCCCTTAATATCCTTGATGGACCATCTAATTGCGCTTTTGTGGTCTTGGAGTACTTCAATGAGTTGTTCCTCTTTATCCTCATTGAATTTTATTGAAATAATCACCGGATCAGTTTCATCTTTTTCCAAGTATACATATTTCAAATCAACAGAGAGAGATTTTAGTTCCAACTTTGATTTCTCCTCTTCTCTTGATTCTTCTTTACATTCTTCTTCCTTGACCTCACCTTTCAGTTGCCATTCATTGTCTCCCAAGAGTGGTGTCGAGTCTAGCATCTCATTAACTTCGTGGGTCACATGATCAACATTGAAGTCTTTACCAAAATGGGCAAGGCAGGCCTCTAGTGGATCATTATATTTCGAAGCAAAGAATATATTTTCCATAATACTATCAATCATGCATACTTGTGCATGTTCCTATCTTCAATAGATTGCCTTACAATATGGAAGATATTGAGTTCCACGGTCATGTTTCCGAATAATAAATTCATTATCCTATTTCGATAATTAATTAATGCATTCAATGTTGCTAGGAAAGGTCTTCCTAGGATTATCAGGACATTATTTCTCAGTTTAGGAATAGGTCCGATATCTAAGACAACGAAATCCACTGAAAAGCAGAAAGTATCTACCTTAATAAGGACATCCTCTATTATTCCTCTGAGAATTTTGATTGATCTATCGGCAAGATGAAGGGTCATTATTGTAAGCTTTAGTTCGCCCAACTCGAGTTCCTTGTAAACAGAGAACGATAATAGATTAATACTTGCTCCAAGGTCAAAAAGTGCTTGATCAATGCGATTCTCTCCTATAATGATTGAAATTATAAGACAACCAGGGTCCTTATATTTAATCGAAAGTCTCGCTTACAATACTAAACTTACTTGTTCTGCTAAGAAAGCTTTCTTCAGGACATTAGTCTTCTGTTTAATTGTGACTAAGTTCTTCTAAAATTTTGCGTATGCTTGCACTTACTGAATGACATCTAAAAAGAGGATATTTATCTTTAACTATTTGAACATTTCAATGATCCCTTCCTGACCGTGATCTCTCTCTTATTCTTTTCTTCAATCTTTTTCTTTTGTTTCTCCTCTTTTTCGACCTTCTCATTCATCTCAATTTTATCCTCAAGTTCAGACTTCTCATCTACTTTTGGTATTTCCACTTTGTTATTATCCTACTTTCCAGATCTCAACGTTGTGATTGCTTTGATTTGTTGCTAATTTTTTTCATGTGATGAGGTCGAGGCCTGCTAGACAAGCATCTGTCCTCTTAGATTTGGAATTGGCTGACTAGGAAATGATCCCTTTTCTCTTTCACATAAGAGTGTTGTCAATTGACCAATTTGAGTTTCTATCCTTGATATCGAAGAAGTATTTGATTAGATGAACTTTCACATATCCTCATTCTGGGGATATTGGTTCTAAGGATGACATGGCACAATGTTTCCTTATGATTATTGAATCCAGGCGGTGGAAAATTTTACGTAAAACCAGGTTGACTCATGAGTTGTTGCACGGGTTGGTTCTGATATCCCAACATTGGTTGTGTGAATTGATAATTCTGGTTGGCTTGCCTGGGTTGCCCATTTTGACTTTGATTTTAATGAAATTAGTTTCCACCCTCATAGTTCTGCTGTTGGAATTGCCCTTGACCAAATTATTGTTGTGGTCCTTGGTTGAAATTTTGATTTGGATAAAAATTCATCCCTTGTCCTCTAACTTGAGGTTTTTGATTTCCTTACTTCCATGAGAAATTTTGATGATATTTTCAACTATTTGGGTTGTTTTCATTTAAGACATTTCCCTGATTTCGACCGTAGGTGTTCAATGCGTTCAATTACTCGCAAGGGTCTTTTGAGTAATTCTGCATTGAGGGGCAACCATCGGATGTGTAGACTTGCACAATATGAAAATAGATCTGGTTGTACATTCACAACACTCACGTTCTTCTTCAGCTTCAATTTCTCAACTTGTTGAGTAAGGAAATCTATTTTTGCATAAGATTAGGTGTTTCTTTCACCACATATAATCCTCCTTTCTTTGTTGAGTTTCCTGTTTGATCTCAATTCTTTTTTGGTTGATCTAGAGTTTTTGAGAAGTCCCATTGTTGTGAATCTTCAGCCAACTTTTCCAAGAATTAATATAATTCATTTTCCCTAAGTCCAAGGAATCCTCCACTGTTCATTGATTCGATTAGATGCCGATTGGCCTGATCCAATCCATTATAAAAATATTGGACCAATCTTCATTTTGAGAATCCATGATGCGGACACTTCAATAAGATATCCATGAACCTATCCCAAGCTTCATAAAATCTCTCATCCTCTTCCTGCGTAAAATCAGTGATTTCACGTCTTAAGGCATTAGTCTTCGCCGTGGGAAAATTTTTTGACAAGAATTTCTTAACCATCCGATCCTAGGTGGTTATAGATCCAGCTGGTAATGAATTTAACCAGGCTTTGGCCTTATCCTTTATAGAGAAAGGAAATAGACGTAATCTCACGGATTCCTCACTAAAGTTCTGATACACTGAAGAACAAACTTCAACGAAGTCTTTGATGTGTTGGTACGGGTCTTCTCTATCCATGCCATAAAAAATGGGAAGGATTTGAATCATATTTGTACGAATCTCAAATCTGCCACTAGGTGTGGCAGGGTATGTGATACAAGAAGGGTGTTTGTAGTTATAGGAGCAAATAACTCTCTTAGAGTTGGTTCTTCCTCATTTTCAGGAGGGTGTTTTTCACAACCGTTAACATCCATCTCGACTTGAATTAATGTTTCAATTTAGGCTTCTTGTCCTTCTCTGATTTATTTTCGATTCAAACGACAAGTTCGCTCGATCTCAGAATTGAAAAGTTCTAAAGAGTTCTCTAGAAGACCTTGTGTGCATACACAAGCTGCACAAATTTCGTAAAATTTTCTCTTTTTTTTTTGTTGTTTGATTGATCAAGGGTTTAGGTCGATCGATCAATCGAGGATAATCTTCGATTGATCGAGGGTTTATGTCGATCGATCGAGAATTTCAAATAATAAAAAAAAAATTATTATTATTATTATTATTATTTTGGGAGTCAATTGATCGAGTGGTTGGGTCGATTGATCGATCTCAATATTTTTTCAATTTTTAAAATTTTTTTTTTAAATTTAACAAAAAATATTGATTTAAACCTAGAGAAATTTCAAAAATTAATTTCCTATTTCCTAAAAATTATGGATTTTCTACGCCCAGTCCCTCGATAACGGTGCCAAAAACTTATGATTTTTATCTTGTTTTACTCGCAAGTGCACGAATAGTGATATAGTCAGTGGGTACAGAGTACGAGATCGTTCCCATGAGGATTGGTCAGAAAATTAAGTAAAAAGAAATAGCAACTAATCAAAGAAATCACCACAGATCTATCACACTATTCACTAATTTAAAGAGTCTGAGAGTTTGGTGGATGAGATAAATACTAATAAAAAAAATTGAGAATTTAAACAGATAATAAAAGCTAAGGATTGTGATACTAAATCCTCCCATGGTAGGTTTATCATTCATGTAATATAAATATGTGGATTAAGATATGAGATCCTCAAAAGATGTCTATGTGCAAGCATGGGACCCGAACACACATGAGTTCTAAATTGCAAATTTGAGATCACAGAGATGTATAATTAACATCCCATGAGTGGATGATTAACACTCACACCTCAGATAATATTCAAAACCCAATCTCTAGGTAAATTCTATACTACCGATCTAAGATCAAAGAGATGTATGATTAACATCCCATAAGTGTATGATTAACACTCACACCTCGGATAGTAATTGGAACTTACTCCTGGGGTAAAGTCTACACTACCAATCTAAGATCACGGAGATGCATGATTAACATCCCATGAGTGTATGATTAACACTCACACCTCAGATAGTGGTAGAACTTAACCCAGAGAAGGCAGTAATTAGATTAGAATCACTATTATAGATCTGAAATCATAGGGCATGATTAGCTGCTAGATTTCAAATTGCAATCGGATTATATCGATATCGATAATAACATCAGGGTCGTTAAAATAATCTCACATCTCAACCTGTAGATTTGTATTATTATGAATGAATACCTCGGATGGGGTTTATTAGATTCCCATCCCCAATGAAACTAGCCACACATGAGTGTATGATTAACACTCACACCTCAGATAGTGGTAGAACTTAACCCAGAGTCGGCAGTAATTAGATTAGAATTACTATTGTAGATCTGAAATCATAGGGCATGATTAGCTGCTAGATTTCAAATTGCAATCGGATTATATCGATATCGATAATAACATCAGGGTCATTAAAATAATCTCACATCTCAACCTGTAGATTTGTATTATTATGAATGAATACCTCGGATGGAGTTTATTAGATTCCCATCTCCAATGAAACTAGCCACACATGATAAAAATAAATGACAAAATAACGACAAAAATTAAAAATGACATTAAAATACCGTAAAGAGTTTCAACAAAATCCACAAAAAGCTTTTATCCAAATCTGGTACATTCCCTCTTCAAAAGTGCATAAAAAATAAATAATGAATAACTAGTCTTGCTCTCAAACTAAAAAAATAATAAACAAATAAAAAAATGCATCTCCCTCCCAAAGTGAATGCCCTCTTCCAAAGTCAAAGCAAAAGCCACCATAAAAAACGGAGGAGATCCCCCCGGATCCTCAGAAAAAATATCTTTCTGTTTCGAAGTTGGAAATTTGAAATTAGTTGATTGATCGACTTAAGTGGTCGATCAATCGACTAAATTAAAATTTGAATTTTAAACTTAAATCCTATTTGTTATGTTGATGCATTGACCTAAGTGGGTCGATTGATCGACATAACCAAATAATCCGAGGTCCAGTATGTTCTTTGCTTTACTGCTCCGGTGCTTGTTGACTTTACATTCTTTTATGCTCCTTAATGCATCTAGTGACCAATTTTACCTGAAACTCATAAAACTTCACAAATCCCATTAGATAGATTTCATCGGATGGCTAAATATAGGTATTTAGGGGTAAAATATCATTATATTTTACTACTCATCAGAGGACAAACTCCTGTTAGCCATAGAATGCGAGATTTTGATGGTATCGAAACATGATAAAGAGCTCAATCATGGCACCCTGTACCCCTCTGAGAAAAAATTGTTACTCATCCCTTTTGAAAAGCGTTAGATACAAATTATTCCCCACATCACTAAGCCTTACCCCTCTTCTTTTTTTATTATTTCGGATCATAATCAGAAGCCTTACAGGATACTCCTAAGAATGAAACCGAAAATTGATGAATGATGACTGATGCAAGCACCTACTATGCCTACCATACTTCTCCCTAATAACCACGGGATAGGATGACCACCACCCAAAGGTAGACCCCGGTATATAACTGACATAATCAAAATGACCTCCCCTGGTTTGATGATAGTACTGATGAACTTTTCTCCAAAATTAACTCACCAAATACCCATGACTTCTTATAGACCCAAAATGCTGACCTGGGATATTTTTTTAGTCAGGAGGAGAATCACCTTAGAACCGCCGACTCGTCCATAAAGAAGATGCGGAATAACGAAGTCATCATCCGAAGAATGATACCGAAGATACCGTACTGCCGATCCTACCACGCTCTTACGCTGGGGCATTTTTATTTCTATTTATTTTAATTATTTGCTTTCCCTGTTGCATTATATTCATTTCAAAAAAAAAAAAAAGTAAAAAAAAAAAGAAGAAAGAAAAAAGAGAAAAAAAGAGCATATATATATCCATCTTTTACTAGCAGGCCTCGGTCTGAGACACTTACCCCCCTTGATAACTAGCAAAGGGGAGAATAAAATTATTGATAGCCTTGTCTTTACATGCGTAGATGCAAAGCAACCTTCAACCACCACCGGGCCAGCTTAGGAAGCATCCAAGTCCCGATGACGACTAACGGCACTAAAAGTAAAAGGTAGATGCAAGAGGTAACTAAAAGAAAAGGAGCCAATCAGGAACATCTAAACCAAAAATCTCGATATATATATATATCAAAATTTTTTTCCTTTCTTTACATCTGTCACCGGGGGCATACCCCCTGCATATACAATAGACATGCACAATGGATACAAAATACACATGCACCTCTACTCCCTACGATGCCGCTGGGATGGTCGATCACCGTTGTCCCCAGTATCATCAGCTTGGAGGTCCGTAGACTGGTCCTCTGAAAACACAATCCCGACACTTGGAGTCCGCAGAACCTCTAGACGACGAGGCGTTGCTACTGAATCCCCCTCACTCGCCTTACTAATAGACCGCCTCAATTGAAAACGAGGAGGATACCCATCAAGAAACTCCCGAATAACTGAATCCTCGTGAACATAATTGCTGGCACAATCACGCGTCGATGATGAGGTTGCCCAGCTGAGGAACCCATAGCCCTCGACTCTGATCCAGCAAGCTGACTAACCATCTCGCGCACTCCCCGCTCACTCCTCGTCAGACGATACTGCAGCCGATCTAAGGTCACCTGCATCTCTGTCCGCGTCGTCTGACGTGCTGCCTCCAATGCCTCAGTCTAGGTCCTCTGCGTTACCATCATCTCAACAAATAGGTCTTCCAGGCTCTGCATCACCCCAAGGATCCGCCTCGCCATAGGAGTGGTAAGCGCTCGCGCCGCCTCTAGATGTGCCTCCTCAAGCTCACATACCTGCGTTACCACATCAAGTCAAAGAAAACCAACGTATATATACACGAACAAAAAAATTTCTCGAAAAAAAAAGAGAAGAGGATCATACCAGATCCACCCTCTCCAAGAAGGCGCTCAACCGTCGAGCGATCACTGGATCAACAGGCAGCATGGAAGGAACAACAAACGTGGGCGGTTGCAATGAGAGCAAACAAATATACGTAAGATAATACTACAATGACAAATAAATTACGAACATAATAACTAAAACATACTTGAGAAGGAATAGGAGCAAACCCCTGAGGAGGAGCCTCAGGAGTTAGAGTCTAGAGCAGCCTGCATAAAAACCCAAAAACCAAACAAGCCAACACAAGATATGTCAGAACAAAGTAAATGAAATAATCTAAACTAAATTGCACCAAACCAGAAACTATACCTGACTCTCAAGGCGTAGAGAGACAGCAGTCGCCTCTCTCGTCTAAAGATCCTTGACAACCTGACGCTGAAATACCACATGATATTAGTAAACTATTAAGAAAAGTGAAACAATAACATCCCAACTAACTACTACAATTATACAAACAAGTCAAAAGATTGAAGAAACCCACCCAGTGCTCTAGCTCGACTCGAAGCTGAGCCATCGTTGGATCCTCCTGACTAGAAGAAGCAACTGAAGAAGGATCGAATGCCTAAGTAGAAGCTCCTGCGGTGGAAAGCTCTGCCCTCTGCAAACATCGACAAGTGTGTCAGAATTAATAAGAATCCACAAAATACTAACAGTTAATAAACCAAAGAAGACGCTTAACAATCGATCAATCTCAGATCGTAGACTGGCCTCTACCTCCCGGCCAGCCTGTTGCTGACTGCGTAACAACTCGACCATCGCCACGTGACTGGCGACCTCGACCTCCCTCTCGAATTGGCCGAAAGAAAATGAGACAATACAAAAATATCATAACGATTGGAAAATTAAATCAATACAACATATAAACAACTAGACCGATGAGCTAACTTACCAAGAGCTGTCAAGTCTCCGCTAGCTGAGCCCTCACCTCATCCTCCGCTCCCCTAGCCTGAGCAACCAAGGAGGCGAGGGAGCGCAACATCTCCTCATCAGGACGAAGAGCGCACCCCATCTGCTCTATCGCCCTATTAAGGGCATCTAATGCTCCCCGCACACTCGCCGTGAGATGGCCTTGCTCTAACGCGGTCACCCTCTCCCTTAGCCCCGATGCCGACTCGAGCCCGCAGACCGCAAAGGAACCACTCCCATGGAAGGGACATGTGAAGAGGCGCCCACCATCCAATGTGCTAAGCCATCTCACAAACTCTCGCACATCCGCCTCATCGTGTGCCCTTGTCACCCTACTCCCCCAGCTATAAAATTAGCTATCTAAAGCGCCATCCGCTCTGCAAAGTTCCGGCTAGGAGAGCTGGTCATCCTCTTTGCCACCCTGTGGCAAATCTCCGGAGGGACTCCCTGAGCGAGTCCCCGCTGCCAAACCACTCGAGATAGGTGGATCCTCTCCACCTTCTCAAAATAATGGACCCATATGTCCACGTCGAAGAAGGGTTGGCCAGACTAAATCACTGGCACGCCGACATCCTCCTTGGCCACGTATGGCCTCCAAATCACCTACAACCCAGTAAACAAGCCAACCCATCAATGAAGCCTTAGAACCTAAAAGCCCAAAACAAAATGAAACAAAATGTGCACACAGTGATATATACCTACCCCTCATGCATATCCTCAACAAGGCCTAGCGCGGTTTGAAGATCAGAAGACCAACGGCGACCCCACAACGCTGTCTGCCACGCATGCATCCGTGGAAACGTGAACGTAATCTCCGTCGAGACCCATGGATGAAGAAAATAAAAATGATCATACGCACAAAACTAGAAAACACAAAAAAGAGATGCTAAATAGCCTCTACAACCAAAAGATGAAAAAAAAAAAAAACAAAGACACTATGACGCCAATTAATTAAAACTCACCTGGAGGAAGGGGAGGAAACCTCCGATCGTTGTGATGCCCCATCCCCCACGATAAAGTTGCTCATAGAGAGCCGTCAATGCGGCCACACCCCACACATAGGTAGGGACCCGATCCAAGTCCCTGAGAACCATCAGAAACTGCCCGGTGACGCATCCTCGAGTCGAAGAAGAAAAGAGTACCACACCAAGAAAATGCATCAAGAACGCTCGAAGCATCCTATCCGCAACTAACCCCGGCTCAACCATGGGCTCCCGACCCGCTACCACCATGCAACGTGCCTCGTAAGACACCCCCTCGTAAGACACCCCCTCGGAGGGACGAAGCCAGTGGCAAATGTATCAAAGAATCAAGTAACCTGAACTACACCTGGCCCTAATCCGCTGGATCTGTACGGTACACCTAAAATCTCCTCACACACCCCCAAATAATCCCCTGCCATTCGCCCCGTGATTGGATCACCCTAAAAATGAAGACTAGTAATGCGGATCCAGTCCTCTGGAGTCGGCAGCAATATAGCAACTAGAAAGAGAAGCGCCTGATGCTCCTCCCTCCACTTCTCCAGAATCACCGCGATCAGACCACGATCGACCTGAAAGGGCTTCAACTCCAGGATCGGCCCAAAGCCAATAGACACCAACCGCACTCGCTGAAACACCGATAAGGCATGATACCAAGTGTGAGACTCAGTTCATGCCGAGCTGATAACCAGCTGCGGGGGCTCCTATCGAATGAAACACAAGCATAAAAAAAAATAAGACTAACACCCATACCTATGATGAAAGACAGGTACATCTATCAAGAAGCAAATAGGGTACCTACCTGGCCTAGAGCGAAGAAATCCTCCAGTGGGAAGTGTGTGCGAGCCTGACGGTCCTCACCCTCACCCTGATGCTCCTCACCCTCACCTCTCTCAGCCTCACCCTCAACTCTCTCTCCCTCACCCTCAGCTACACCCTGATCAATCTCAGGTACCTCCTCCCTAACCACTACCTGGTCACCCTCCGGTACGCCCTCTCTAACTATCTCCTCGACATCCTCCATGGCAACAACACTGGTCCGAGCCTCAGAAGACTCACCGATCTCTATCGCTAGCATCCGCTCCATCTCTGATACAGACGAATAAAATTGATCGCTGCCTCTAGACTTTATCTTAGAAGAAAGAGCTTAAAAACCTAGAAAGAACAGAAGAAATGACATCTGAAACAGACGACCGGATCGCAAGATATCGCAAAAACACGAAAACTAGAGCGCAAGGAAACAAGCAACCAGAGAATCGAAGACAAAAATGGATAGTGTGAAAAAAAAATAAACTTTGAACTATATATAGAGTGTGGTCAAATCGCACGCGTAAACTGAAGCGCTCAATCAAATCACGCACCATACTCCCCGCGCTCAATTCGGATCACACGCCCACCATTGAACGCGTAAAAAAATCATCGCCCGCTCAAACTAACCCGACGCCCTGGTTGCGTGCCTCTTGCCAGACGTGTAATCATCCCAAGCGCCTACACCGCGGCGCGTAAATACCAAAGGTCACCCGCACAGCAACCAGGCGCCGCCCTAATCCTGCGACCCATACCACACGTTTAATTAGGTTAAACGACAGGGAACTGACGCTTAATGACCCTCTGAACCCCTGAAAGGTGCTCACCCATTACGGCGCTCAATTTGGTTACGCGCCCGGAGTGAAGCGCACAATTCTCCAGTTAAACACTAAAAAAACATGCTTAGAACAGCAGGTTTACAGGCCTAAATTAGGAAATCCGACACTAATTACAAACCCTAATTACGCCCTTGCTAAGAACAATCTAGAAATACTCCTAACTTAGAGAATATACACCCCGAAAACTAAAAAAATGCCCCCATCACTTACGCACTTCAACTAAGACCAAACTAAGCTAAAAAAAATGTCCCCACCATACCCTAGATAAAAATAAATAAACCAAATCAAACCTAAGACCAAAAAAAAAAAAAAAATCTTAAACTTTAGACCCAAAACAAAAAAACTCTCTAAAAATGAGACCCTGACTCGACTGGACCACAAGGTCGCCTCAAGATAATCCTCCTAAAATAAATGAAAAAAAAATGCCCCCGACAAACCCAATAGAATCAAGTAAACCCTCTAAACAAAACTCAATAAAGCACATTAATTTCAGGATAAACCCTAAATAAATCCGGAATGAATCCTAAAACTCAAAGCTAAGTTAAATCCTAAACTAAATCAAATAGGCCTGACTAATCCATTAATAAGTTAAACAAATAAATAAGCACAATAAACACAAACACCTCTTTATTTATAACTTAAAAATTTTACAAGTATCATCGGAGGCATACCTCCTGAACTTACAACCCAAAACGAAAACCTAGAACCTAATTTATAACCCAAAATAAAAATTGGAAACCCAAAACGGACACAAAGCGAGGAGCAGAGTGTCCAATTGGAGGCTTCAGGAAGGATTGGTTGTAAAACACATCCTTCCTCTTGTTACTCCTTCTCTTTTGCCATCTTCACCTCCTCCATCGCCGCCTCCTCAACACTACCTTCGCTGCTCCCTAAAAGGGACCGATGTGAAGACTAGCGTCCTCATTCCTAATACCGCCCATTCCCAGAATAATGCCACCCCTGAGCATTATCTCAGGATGAAGGTCATGCGAAATTACGAACATAGAAAGAACCGACATCTCAATCAGACGGTTAGATCACCCGATATCACAAAAACACGGATTTCAGAACATTAAAGATTTAGAAAAGTAAAACTCGAGACTAAACCAAGAGATGTGAAACAAATGAAGACTCCCTCGCTTATACAGAGTATGGACCCGCATACACGCGACATGCTCACTCACCAAAAACACGCGCCCTAACCAGAGCGCGCAATGAAATCATCACCTTTGCAGACGGTGCAATGCTCTGGTCATGCGCCCACTATAGACCGCGTAATCCCATCACACGACACATTTACATCGCGCAATCCGAAAGGTGGCCATCACAATGACCTGGTGATGTTTGAATTATGCGCTTATGACACCGCGCATAATCCAATCCCACGTTGACATTAAAATGGGTAAATACCCTTTCTAGCTTTCAATCGCACGCTTGAAAATAGGCGCTCAATTCGATTAAACGCCTAGTACTAGGCGCGTAATACCCAACTCTAGACAAAGTCAACCATCCTCACATCTTTTATCCCATCTCAGTCAAGATTCTCCTCCCATATCCCATCACGATCCTACCAGAAAGGGGAGAATCCCATCGCATAACCTCGTCGTGCATGTCCCATCGCGATAAATCAACCATGCCACCACACATTCCATCATGAAAAGTCAAAGACGAGTCCGGTCACGGAGCGACCACAACGTGAGCTCATATAACCCAAGATCTGCCAAAGAAAGAAATATGACGCACCTATCATGTGAATATCCCATCAACGCCCCATCTCAAATATCACTACCCGAAACATCCAGACACAATCCCACCACACATTCATGAATAAGTTCCCTCGCAATGCAACTATGACTCGATCTCATCACACATATCCCGTCGCGACGCAGCAACTTCATCTTGTCTTACAGCCCCGACACCAACCACACTTCCCCGATATCCTCATCACAAAACCGTGCATAGAGTCAAACCTCCTAAAAAATCTCATCCCTAACTACGCTTAACCAATGTCTCATCACGAAAGCAGAGAACCTACCTCCCAAATCCCTAGCTACACAACAGTCACTATACCCCAACAGAAGAAGTGGGATTCCTCCCACATCCCATCGCACCTAAAAAAAATCCCCACCAGGATCCAAATGCCCCGATCAGGCCTAAAACCGATGATCCCCCAGCCTAAAGCGAACCCCCAATATCCCATCACGTCTATGATTCGCTATGACAGGAAGGAAGAAAGCAGACTTCCTCGCGTCCTGTCACACTTGCAACTACCGGGACCCATCGTAACACTCACTTCCCCAAGACATAGCATCACAGTAATGGCCACCAAGTCCTTGCTGCAGCAAAAAATGAAGAAAAGAGAAGAAATCTCCAAAGTCCCATCACAACGTCACGGCGATAGCTGGCCAGTCCCGCCACCAACTAAATAGAAACCCCCGACAACCCATCATGGATTACACAAGCTACACGCAATTCAGGAAAGTATCACCCCCAGGTAAGTACTACCCTCTTCTCTTTTCTCGATATTTCTTCTAAAAAAAAATAAATATATATATATAGTTAGCTATGATTAAGTCAAATGTTTTCAAAACCCATCTCTCTCGACTCGCGAATCGCTGTAGTCCTCCCATAAGAGACAATCATCAGTATTTATCGAGAAGGTTAGACGGAGTATCCGACATGCCAAGTGTCATCTTGACAACCACATAAATGGTCGGGTCCACAAATCTCATACTGGTGGATCTGCTCAGCGACGTCTCGAAAGCCACGTTTTTCACCGATTTACCACCAAATTGATCTTAAGTTAAAAACTCTTAAATTTTCAAAACCCCTTACTTCCAAAACCAAAAAAACCTCTTACTTCCAAAACCATATATATATATATATATATATATATATAAAGAAACCAAAAATAATAATAATAAACAAAGAGGCTTTACCCATCAAAATTCATCCTCAATTACCAACCCAAATCGGCCATTGCCCTAGGAAACCAAGCAATAAGTATATTTAACCTAAGAACTTATAAATGCCTATTGGAAAAAGAACGCCTGACGCCCATTGGTATGAGCAATAATGCACCCGATCTGACATGACTTGCGAAAGCCTTCAACATTATATGATTTTATTATCGGTCCCTAAACCTTATTTATGGACATTTGTATGATGCCCCCCCGGTACCTCGACTGCGTCATATCCCTTTATTTGACTGCCCCTTGCAGCAGGTCGCGACATGCAACGGGATGCCCCTTATGCCCATAGATTAGGATATGGTGATTCTTCTTTTCGTTTCACTATCACTCGTAGTAGGTTGCGCCACGCAACGGGATGCCCCTTACACCCATGAAATAGGATACGCTGACTTTCCCCGTCGACTGTCTATGACAGTGGGTCGCGATATGCAACGGGATCACTTACATCCATGGCATGGAATACGCCTTTTGACAGCTATCACTGTGCCCCCGAATGCTCCATTTTAGCTTACGCTGATAGATAAGAAAGCCAAACACGTCATGTGAGCATCCCCAATTCACATTTGTGATTTCCTATGAGAAATGAAAAGAAACCTCCAATGAGGGATGCCTACTTCTTCGACACATTCTTACTTCGTAAGAGCGCACCGAAGAGGGGCATCTGTAGACACCCCCATTGTGCCCTCTCGGAATATACAATTCTGTTCGATCAACCTTTGACCTTACCAGTGACTTTTCGAAAAGGACCTACCTTCTCTGAAAGTTTTACAACCCTAATGTGAGATCATATACTGAAACAATAGTATATGGCTGGACACAGGCTAAAATAATAGCTCTGTGGCTCAGATCCCTTAACCCCGACGTAGGGACCATGCACTGAAATAATAGTACATGGCTGAACACGGTATGAAATAATAGCTCTGTGGCTCAGATATCGACGTAGGGAGACTATCTACTAAAATAATCGTATACAATTGAAATGCAGACTAAAATAATAATCTTGCATTTCAGACCCCCTAACCCTAAATTGGGGACCATGCACTGAAATATTAATACATGGCTGAACATAGGCTGAAATAATAGCTCTGTGGCTTAGATCTCGACGTAGGGAGACTATATACTGAAATAATAGTATATAGTCAAAATGCAGACTGAAATAATAGTCTTGCATTTCAGACCCGAATCAGATTCGGACAACCCCAAATTACGCACTTAAAATCACGCGCGCAATTCGATTGCAGGCAAACCCACAAACGTGCAATCAGTCCCCTCTTAGACCAGAATTCCTTTCCCCAGACCATCTCGAGACTTAATTACGCGCCCTACATGGCACGCACGATCGGATTGAGCGCCCCATCACAGGCGTGCAATTGTCCACGATTAAGTGCGTCAAATGGAATGCTTAATTAGATTGCGCACTCTAAATCAGGCGCGTAATTAATTCTAACATGATTAGAACTAGGAAACTCGGCTTAGCTAGTCAGTCGGTCGCTCACTAAGTCGGTGACCGACTCAAAGCGATTAAACACTGGGAAATCGGCGCGCAATTCAGTTAAACACCTGAAACAGGGCTTTTAATTAGGAAAAAATCTATAAAAGACCTTTTTTAATTCGCCCCTAAAGAGGACTGGAAAATTTGGGGAGAATTTTGGGATTTCGAGGCCGGAAAATTTCGAGAACGAACACAAACAGAGTTATGACTTCGAGATTTAAGCTTCGAATTTTGAGATTCCTCTATGTAGCCCCAACCTTAGGTAAAAATCTAGTCTTTAATTTTCGACCTTAGTTTTTTTAATTCTTAGATTTAGGTTGTCTTAGTTTTAATTATTAATATTAAATTTTCAGTCTTAGACCGTAGCACCCTTAGACCATAATTTCAATCTCTGGTTTTAGTCCTCAGTTTCTAGAACCAGTCCTTAATCTGACGACCTAATCACCGACCCTAAACTTCAATTTTTTTCTGAAATCCTAATCTTCAGTCCTATTATTAATCTCTGGTTCTAGTTTTTAGTTTCTAGAACCAGTCCTTAATCATATAGTCTGATTTTCTGATTTCGGTCCCGAATTCAACCCTTAGATTTTAAATTTTAGTTTTAATTCCTTAATTTAAGATTTCTAAAATCCCAATTCTTAATTCAGTTTTCTTAATTTCTAGTTTCATAATTTAATTCATAATTTTAATCTAAAATCAACTCTAAAAATCCAAAAATACCATCTTATAATTCAAAATCCAGTTTGCTTTAATCTCAGCAACCCAATTTGCCCAAGGGAGCTTACGGAGGGTACTCGGGAATGAGGCCAATCTTCCTTAGCATAGCGGGCCCAAAATTTCTTTTCTTAGATTTTTAGTATAATTAATTCATCGCTTTAATTAGAATTAGTAAAATCAGTTCCGTTATTTTCCTAGAATTTTAGTTAAATTAGTTCATTTATTTTAATTAGACTTTTAGTATAATTAATTTATTGCTTTAATTAGAATTTCAATACAATTAGTACATTTGTTTTAAGTAGAATTTTAGTAAAATTAGTCCCTTTACTTTACTTAGAGTCTTAATACAATTAGTTTATTTACTTCAATGAGAATTTCAGTAAAATTAGTGTACTTACTTTAACTAGAGTTCTAGTAAAATTAGTTTTATTTGCATTCATCAGAATTGTAGTAGGAGTAGTATATTTGCTTTAATTAGGATTGCAGTAGAACTAGTATATTTGCTTTAATTGAAATTTTAGTATAATTGATATACCTGCTTTAATTAGAGTTTCACTTAAATTAATATATATTTGCATTCCTAGTAGCATTAGGAAACTAAATTAATTAGATGCCTAATAAGGTCAAAGTACTAAAATTAATTAGACTCCTAGCAGGATTAGAAGACTTAATTAATTAGACTTTCAATAGGATTGAAGTATTAAACTAATTAAACTCCTAATAGGATTAGGAAACTAAAGTAATTAGACTTATACTAGGATAAGGATACTAGAATATTAGATTAATTCACCACAAGTTCACATAATTAGACTCATAGTAGAATTAGGAAACTTAAACTAATTAGAATTACAAGCAATAATAAATAGGAAAAGAAAAACTAAACTATCTGAATCATAAGAAGAGCCAGTGTTGCTGACATTCGCTGGCGGACGATTCAGTAAAGAAGTAACCCACACTCGCTCTAAAGTGTGATCATTGACGTGTTGCAACGTTGTTAAATATTTGCAGCTGACGATCGCAACAAACTAGGAATCTTCCTAGAAATCTCTCTTTATTTTCAACATCCAAACACTGCATTGCCAGAGTTTGCTTAGGACAGAATTAGGCCATTCATTCAATGGGGACCGAAAGGAACACAGAAAAAGAGTGCACCAACACGGTGGATCTGCTCAGCGACATCTCGGAAGCCATGTTTTTCGTAGATTTACTACCGAATTGATCTTAAGTTAAAATCTCTAAATTTCTAAAAAATATATATATATACTTTCAAAAACAAAATAAATAAATAATAAGTAAATAAACCTCCTATCTATCAAAATTCACTTCTCATCACTCTAATCTGTTCTTTCTCCTGGGAAACCGAATACTAAGTATACTCAACTCTGAGAAATCACAAATATCCACTGGAAAAGGGACGCCTGACGCGCCATTGGTGTGAGCAATGACGCGCCCAATCTTACATGACTTGCGAAAGCCTTCTCCATTACATGATATTACATCTTATTATCTAGTCACTTGACCTTGTCTCTGGACACTCGTATGACGCCCCCAGGTACCTCGACTGCATCATTTTCTCGTTGTTTGACTGTCCCTTGCAGTAAGCCGCGCCATGCGACGGGATGCCCCTTGCACCCATAGATGAGGATATGATGATTCTCCTACTATTTGACTACCCCTTACAACAAGTCGCGCTATGCGACGGGATGCCCCTTGCACTTGTGGATTATGATACGCCGATTTCTCTCATTGATTGTTACTCGCAGCAGGTCGCGATATGTGACAGGATGCCCCTCGCATCTACGACATGGAATATGCCTTTCGATAGCTACCACTAGGCCACTGAATGCTTCATCTTAGCTTGCGCTAATAGATAAGAAAGCCAAACATTTCATGTCAGCATCCCCAGTTCACATTTGTGATTTCTCAAATGAAACGAGAAGGCACCCTTGGAAAAGAGGTGTCTACTTCTTCGACGCATTCTTACTTTGCAAGAACACGTCGAAGAGGGGCATCTGTAGACACCCCAATTTTGCCTTCTCGGAGTATACAAACCTATTCGGTCAACCTTTAACCTTACTCATGACTTTTGAAAGGGACTTACCTTCTTTGAAAGCTTTAAAACCCTAATACGGGGACCATATGCTGAAACAATATTAAATGGCTGAATACAGACTGAAACAATAGTTCTGTGGCTCAGACCCACAACCCTAATATGGGGACTATATACTAAAATAATAGTATATAATCGAAGCACATGCTGAAATAATAGCCTTGTGATTCAGACCTGACTTAGTCCGGGGAGAATCTCGAGTTTCGCTCCCTATATAGCGCTCGCAATTCTATTGAGCACCACACAGCTGGCGCGCAATTGGTCCAGCTCTGACCAGGATACTCTTCTCGTGGATTACCTTAGGATCCGATTCTGTGCCTAAGATAGGATGCATAATCGATTACACGCCCCACCATCCACGCGTAATTGGTCCACTTTGGACCAGGTCTCTAGCTCCCTTGACCGTTTGAATTCCTCGATTAAGCGCAGCTGAGCTGTCGCTTAATCGAATTGCACGCTCCCAGTAGGGCACACAATGAGTTCTAATTTGATTAGAACTCGGACACCCGACTGAGCCAGTCAGTCGGTCACTCACTGAGTCGGTCACCGACTCAAAGTGATTATGTGCCTGGGATAGGGCACATAATCCAATTAAGCGCAGCGCGTAATCGAATTTGACTGGCTAATTGCGCACCTTTAACAGAGCATGCAATTACCCGAATACCTATAAATAGACCCCCCCTACCCCACACTACAACACATCAAGCAATCGAGTTTTCGAGTTCTTTTCTTCCGAGCTTAGGGATTTCGAGATTCTCTCCGGTGCCTAGGTAATTTCTTAGCGTTAGTTTCTAATTTCCTTTTCTAATTTTAGGTTCTACTTCTTAAGTTTTAATTTTTAGTTCTTAATTTCATAGATCTTAGATTTCAGCTTCTAGTCTTAGATTTTAGGCTTTAATTCTAGTTCCTAATATCTGGTTCTTAGCTTTCAGAACCATGTCTTAGTTTTCAGTTCTTAAATTTCCGCTCTAGATCTTGGTTTGAGTTCTAAATTTTAGTTCTCTTCCTAGTTTCTAATTCATAATCTTTCAATTTTTTTAGATTTTCAATTTTAACTCATACTTTTTAAATTCAAATCCGAAATTTTCTCATCTCTGGTTCTAGATCTTAACTTCTAGAACCAGGTCTTAATCTTAGCCTTTAAATTTATGGTTTTGGTTCTTAATCTCTAGAACCAGTTCTTAGTCTTTAATTATTCTAAATCGTGGCCTCTATTTTCGAGTTCTAGTCTTAACATCTTTTAATTTATAATTTTCTCCTAAAAATCCTTTAGTTTTAATCCTCAAAACCTTAACTTTTCAATACAAATACCTGTTTTTCAATCAATACTATTTTTAATGACCCTTAGCCAACCGATTTTTCCAAGGGAGCTTACGGAGGGTACCCGGGAACGGGGCCGATCCTCCTTAGCATAGCGGGCCCAAACCCCCCTTTTTTTAGATTCCTAATAGAAGTAGAAAACTTAAAATAATTAGATTTCTAGTAGAAATAGAATATTTAAAATAATTAGTCTTTTAATAAACTTAGGAAATCTATGTTATTTAGAATTCAAATAGAGTTAGGACGCTTAAACTAATTAGAGTTCTAATAAAATTAGGATACCTAAATTAATTAGAGTTCTGATAGAATTAGGATACTTGAGTTAATCAGGATACTTAGATTAATTAGACTCTTAATAGAATTAGGAGACTAATATCAATTAGACTTCTAATAAGATTAGGACTCTTAAGTTAGTGAGACTCCTAGTAAGATTAGCACTTTTAGATCCATTAAAACTCCTACTAGAATTAGGAGACTAGTTCAATTAAACTTCTAGAATAAATAAAACTTTTAGAATAAATAGACTCTCAGTACGACTAGAAAAACTAAAGCAACTAGACTTAGAGCAGGATTAGGAAAATAAACTAAACACCCAGGTGACCCAATGCTGCTGACATCGACAGGCCGATGATTCAGTAAAGAAGTCAAACCCACACCCCGAAAGGTGTGATCAATGACGTGTTGTAGCGTCGATAAAAATCTGTAGCTGACAATCGCAACGAGTCATGTATTTTCCTCTCAGAATTTACCTTTTTATTTTCATACTTTTAACTTACCATCAATCGCCTTCTACCAAAGTTCACATAGACCGAATTGGGCCACTCTTTTTGGGGATCGAAAGGAGCCCAGAAAAAGCGCGTACCAACACTTACGGAGAACTCTAAATCATAATCTCATTTAGAGTTCTTCTTAAGAATAGAGCTGTCAGAAACCCTATAGACCTTAGAGAAGAAATTTTAGATCTACCTTTCTAAAACTTTTCTTTTGGAAGATCGGCAAGACATTGACATATATTCTCAAGCGGCCTTCGCCTCCTTATAGAATCATCTTCGTTGTTAGAATCTCGATCTAATCGCGGTGATAAGATCAATCTAGGTATAGAGAAATCATGCTTTCCATTGAACTTAAAATATTAGTTTTTAAATGAGTTTTTATGCAAATTAGTGCGTTTATTTTATGAATAATGATTGTATGATTAAATGAGATGAATGTTATGATAAATGGTTCTTAATGTTGATAATTTTGGTAAAAGAAGATGGTTGAAACCTCACTATGAGATTTGAAGCACCATTGGGACATGCTCACAGGCTGAAATCAATAGATTGATTCTGAGAAATCAATAGATTGATTATAGAAAATCAATAAATTGATTTTGAAAAATGCACGAATTGAGCTTGAACAGATACTGATAAATAAAATGGTTTTGAAAAATGTACGGATTGGAGTCAATGGGTTGATTATGAGAAATCAATAAATTGAGTCTGAATACGAAATCAATAGATTGAGTCTGAACACGAAATCGATATATTAATTATGAGAAATCAATAGATTGAATCTGAATACGAAATCAATAGATTGATTCTAGAAAATTCATGGATTTGAGTCAATCGATTGATTATGAGAAATCAATCGATTGAGCCTGAACAGATACTGATAAATAAAATGGTTTTGGAAAATGCACGGATTGGAGTCAGTAGATTGATTTTGAGAAATCAATCAATTGAGCCTGAATAGATACTGATAAATCAAATAGTTTTAGAAAATACACAGATTGAAGTCAAAGGATTGATTATGAGAAATTAATAGATTGAGTCTAAACACGAAATCAATAGATTAAGCTTGAACACAAAATCAATAAATTGATTATGAGAAATCAATATATTGAGTCTGAACATGAAATCAATAGATTGAGTCTGAATACAAAATCAATAAATTAATTATGGGAAATCAATAGATTGATTCTGGACAGTTACGTTTATTTCTCAGTTCTTTTTATATATGCTTGATGCGAGGTTAAAGTTTATACGTTATGATTACATATGCACTTCATTATTTTATGCCATGATTATATATGTACTTCAATGTCATATTCCATGATTATATATATTTCAATGTTTGTGTATCAAGATGATCAATAAAATGTATAATTAAAATAAAACATGTAAAATATGATGAAATATCAAGCCATGATTAATATACATTAGACCCAATATTTTATACATGATGGAGTCTAAGAAAGTATTAGACCCAACATTTTACCCTTGATGGAGTCTAACTAAATATGATTAAGAAGTATTAGACCCAATATCTTATACCTGATGGAGTCTAAGAATGTATTAGACCCAACATCTTGTGTATGATAGAGTCTAACTAAACAAGAACATAATGAGCATGATTAAACCCAATGTCTTGAGCGAGACGAAATTTGACGTACAATAAATGATATGAATTATTAGACCCAACTTCTTGAGCATGAAAAACTCTAACTAAACAAGTGATAACAATAATTACGACCCAACGTCTTGAGCGAGACGGAGTCTAACGTGCATTAAAATGACAAGAGAGATGAAATTAAAAGAAAGGATGCAATCATGCAACATTGATATCCATATTTATGTTTAGTTCATTTCAGCTTATTGAGATTATATATGTCACAAACACACACACATGAAATATATAAAAATATTCATATTGTTATGATTGATATTTTATGCTTCAATGGATTGCATGTCTGGTCCATACAAGTGTAAACTTACACCTCTTGTTGATGTGTGTGGCCAGATAAGACAGTTGTAGTTGAGAACAACGTATGGGTCTATGGTGACGAGACAACACGTCTGCACGTGGTGCTTAGGAACTTAAAATGAATGGCGATGAAGGCTTCGTGTCCAAATTACCTATTTTCCTTTTCAGTTATTATTAATGATTTTTAAATAATTGAGACATTGATCAGTTAGTATTTTATTAAGACTGTTTAAACTTTAATCATGCTGGACTTTGTTATTGGAATAAGAACATTATCATGAGTTTTATTTTGATTAATTAATATTTTTTTAAAAAATTATCTTCCGTTGTTTAAGGCGCTTTTATTGTCTTATTATGTTTTTAGGATTTACGATACAAGGGTACAACCTAAGATCTTACAATCAAGCTTTTGTGAGATTTTGGGTCGCTACATATAATATAAGATGTTTCTTTTCTACTACACTAGATATATGATATAATTAACATTATAAGTATATACGATAATATTCTCATATATATATATATATATATATATAATGATAGGTGAAAGTAGTACATTCATAACATTCTATTCTATTGGGAAGTTCGAGATAGTGAGTTCAGATTTACGACTACGAAATTATATTTCAAAACTTAAGTGTCATAAAAGTACGTGTATGGTACTTTCGACAACAGTTGTTAATGTTGGGAACTCTCAAGCATGACAACCCTGTCACAAAGCCGTTGTGATGCCCTCATGATATGCTCAGGCGTATTCTCGTTCATCTCTCTCTTATGATGCCAGGATTTTCACATCAGTAACCATGTTGTCATCTTCCAGATGACTTTGTGCAACATATAGCAGACAATGATAATCTTGACTTGAGTGAGTATAGGGTATCGTGCCTTATTGGTGAGAATCGGAAAGCGTTGTTTTAGGTCGCCAAAGAAGCGTTTGACGACATTTCGCAGCAAAGAGTGAGATTAGTTAAGCGATTATTTATGGCCCCTGACAGAATTGGTGCTACTGAAATCTCCCAAGTGATAGCGAGTTCGTTGATATGGCACAAAAAAGATTATCATGTTTGTGTATCCTCTGTTGACGAGATAGTACTTCCTGATAGGAGCAATTAACCTATTGTGAGGACACGAAAGTGTATTGGCCAGAATTCTAGAGTCTACATCAGACCCCTCCCAACCCGCTAACACATTGAAATCTCATATGGAAGGACACGAGAACAAAGATGTTTAAGGATATAAATTGCTTGCGGTTGCGACAACGCAAATGGTCTTGCTTTAGAACCCACGTTGTGATGTATGTTCCTTCAACATAGATTATAACCAACTTAGAACAAACTATATAACACATTTTCTGTGATATGCAACACCAATTATTAGATTATACCTTAAAATATGGAGAGAATCGTGAATTATGTTATGTCTAAGGTGGTGTTGCAGCAGTGGCAAGCACCACAATATCCTGGCTGTAGAATAACATCCAAGATGAGTTGAAACAAGTGCTTATTGTAGCACCCAAGTGTTGAAATCTATTTTGTGTTACCCAATTCTTTATATTGTGGGATAACGTTAGCATAAATAATAGGGATAATTAGAGAAACATGCCTCACAAACAAACTTTTTAGCAAAAGACCCGACCTCAAACGTTTTAGAAAATGGTGCTTTCACGGTTTCTAAAAAGTTTTTAGAAAAAACAGTGCTTTTATGATTTTTTGAAGTTCCAAAATCCGTGAAAGCATCATTTTTCTAAAACATTTGAGGTCGGGTCTCTTTTGCTAAAAAGTTTGTTTTTAGGCATTGTTTTCTAAAGTACCCTAAATAATATTACTTGCACTTGGGCGAGTGGTTTATGTTATGTAGAAGACCCTTGTCACAAAGACAAGCATAACTCCCAAAAGACAGTTGTATGCATTTAAAATAGACTGAAGGGTATGCATTTATGTCTAACAATCGTTTCTCATACAAATTAGTGAACCGTGAGTATAGAGGTATGCACTCACTACCTATTGCCTTGTAGGTGACTGATATACAAAGAGGTATGCACTCACTACCGCTTTTCAGCTCATCTAGTATGAGTACGAAACCATCACTAACTTGCGTTCTTAGTATCCTTCTATATCTTTGACGAGTTTCGCCCTCGGGTGAACTCTAGTTCTACATGATCCGCCGCACCTCTTTCATGAACTTAAATGACTCTCTGTAGTAAAACAAGATCAAGTATCGTCAGAAGCATTGCTTTCACACACTGGAGAGGGAGGATCGCCCAAACTTTGGGTTACGTCATCTAGGTGGAAAACACCTCTACCGTCCGTGAGACTATCTGAGAAGATGAGACACAGACTATCTGGAGGTGCTTAGTTCGATAGGTCCTGACCCAAGTGTTGAATAAGGTATAATCCCAACCACATCTCACTTTAGCCAAGGTTTCCTAAGTTATTAAGAGACTATTATTGGAAGTGTTTTGAATACTTGCAACTCTTAGGAGATTTGTGAGATACGTATCCAAAAAGTACTTGGAGCCTATTGTGAGAAGGTTTTTCTCTGAGAAAAGAGAGAGCTTGGTAAAAGTTTTATGGGAGAATACTTTTGAGAGAAAAAGTATTGAAGAATAGCTTGGGGATTGGAGATCCGATTGAAGCCGTTCTTGTGTCGAAATCGTGACTATATTCCGGTAGATCTCTTCTTTATTATTTGAAGGATCGCGTCCTTGGTTTAACCACAGATTTGTGGTTGAAAATCGTGCTAGATCTTGATTGAGTTTGCACTAGAGGGAAGAGAGTGTGTGTGCGCTGTAAACATTCATAAAAATAGTGCATATACTCCTGTGGACGTAGCCCTCGATTGGGTGAACCATGTAAATCTTTGTGTTGTGCGTGTGATTAATTTTTGCCTGAATCTTCTTATTTTTCTGCATTCATCGCGATAGGGAGTTCGTAGAGTGGGTAGAATTCCTAACAAGTGGTATCAGAGCGAGGTTTACGCTACAATGGCGATGAAGGTCTCGAATGCACGATTTGAGGTGGAGAAGTTTTCTGGGAAGAATAACTTCGCTTTGTGGCAAGTCAAAGTCACAGATCTCCTTGTCCAACAAGGCATTGATGATGCCCTATTTGGAAAAGAGATGGGGAAGAAGGCAGAGATGTCCGATGAAGAGTGGAACTCTATTAATATGAGGGCCGTAAGCACTATCCGATTGTGCTTGTCCGATGAAGTTCTTTGCAACGTTCTTCACGAGAGGACGACCGTAGATCTGTGGAAGAAGATGGAATCTCTCTACATGACAAAGTCGTTGTCCAACCGACTCTTCATGAAGAAGAAACTCTACACCCTTCGTATGAAGGCTGGTACGTGTATTCATGACCATTTAAATTCTTTTAATAAAATAGTTAGTGAACTATTGAGCATTGAGGTGAAACTTGAAGAAGAAGATCCTGCACTTCTCTTGCTCACCTTATTGCCACCATCTTATGAGCACCTTGTTACCACATTAATTTATGGTAAAGATACTATTGCTGTCGAAGAAGTGACTGCTGCACTTCTTTCCGACGAATTGAGAAAGCAGCCCGAATCTAACTCCGAAGGGATTAGTCTCTTAAGCGAAAGGAGTCGAAACCATGATCGCAAAAGAGACAAATTCAGAGGGGATAATAAATCAACGAGAGGAAACAGCATGTCCAAATCTAGAGGTGACAGAAAGGATATTATCTGTTACTTCTGTAAGCAATCTGAACATATTCGCAAATATTGCAAACAGAGATTGAATAATAATAAGGGTGATGAAGGGACTTCGCAACAGGCTAGTGTTGCTAAGTCAGATTTCGGTGAAGACCTATTGTGTGCATTGTTAAGCTCGAGTCAGTTTGATGATAGATGGATCTTAGATTTAGGGGCATCGTATCACATGTGTCCGTACAGGGATTGGTTTGACCAGTATAAGGTAGCCAATGGTGGGACAATTTTGATGGGGAATGACAGTGGATGTGAAGCAATGGGTATCGATTCGATCAGAATCAAGATGTTTGATGGCTGTGTTCATACTCTTATTGAGGTTAGGCATGTGCCTGATCTGAAGAAAAATCTGATCTCGTTAGGGGCATTAGATGAGATAGGATGTCGAGTCATTCTAGAATCCGGTAAACTAAAGGTTGTACGTGGTGCTATGACCTTGATGAAAGGTGAAAAGATGGGAAATCTGTATACTTTAGTAGGCAACACAATCAGCGGCAGTGGTGTTGCAACTACAAAAGATTCCAAGACCTCTCAAATTTGTGGCACAAAAGGCTTGGTCACATGAGTGAACGTGGGCTGACATAGCTCATAAAGAACAAGGCGATTTCTGAAATTCAAACTTGTAAACTGAAATTTTGTGAAGATTGTATCTTTGGGAAGCAGAAGAAAGTTAGTTTCTCTATTGGAAAACACACTTCGAAAGGGCTGATTGATTACATACATTCAGATGTATGTGGACCAGCTAAAGTCACTTCAGTAGGTGGAGCCAACTATTTTGTATCATTTATAGATGACTACTCCAAAAAAGTTTGGGTGTATCCGATTAAAAATAAATCAGATGTGTTTCAGAAATTTAGGCAATGGCAGAGTATGGTTGAAAAGCAGACTGAAAGAAAGGTGAAGATTCTCAAATCAGATAATGGTGGGGAATACTTGTCATCAGAGTTCAAGGCTTACTGTGAAAATCAAGGGATTGTTAGGCACTTAACAGTTCCTGAAAATCCTCAGCAAAATGGTGTAGCAGAGAGGATGAACAGAATACTATTAGAAAAAGCGCGGTGTATGTTGAACCATTCCGGCTTGAGTCATAGGTTCTGGGCAGAGGCAGTGAACACGACATGTTACTTGGTCAAGTGTGCCTTGATGACCGAACTTGAAAACTGCAGATGAGGTTTGGTATGGAAGACACGGGAGCTACTCTCACTTGAGGGTGTTTGGATGTGCGGCTTATGCATTACTTCAGGGAAGTGAACGATCCAAGTTGGATCCAAAATTCAAAAAGTGTATCTTGATTGGCTATGGTGAAGGAGTCAAGGGATATCGTTTGTGGGATACACAATCTCACAAAGTGATAGTTGAAAGAAATGTTACTTTCAACGAAGATGAGTTTTTGATGAAAAAGGCGGAAGACAAACCTCAACCATCTGGTGAACTTCAGGTATAAGTTGATATTGAAAGACATGAGCAAGATGAGAAAGATAATGAAGATGACACAATTTCTCAAGACTTGCAGTCCCAGGTACCGGTTTAGTCTACCTTGAGAAGATCAGAGAGGATGAAGAAACGTCCTGAAAAGTTTAAGGACATGATTCCTTTAACACTTGCACTTATCACAGAAAATGGGGAATCAAGCTACGCTTTGAAGCTCGGGTGAATCTGAATGCGATAAAGTGGCAGTTAGCTATGGAAGAAGAATGGCAGTCACTTTTGAAGAATGAGACTTAGGATCTCATGAAACTTCCTAAAGGGAAGAGAGCCATCGATTGTAAATGGGCCTTTCGAAAGAAAGAAGGTGACAAGAGTGAAACTCCAAAGTTTAAGGCAAGGCTAGTTGCAAAAGGGTTTCTCAGAAAGAGGGTATCGATTATAATGAGATATTCTCTCCGGTTGTGAAACACACATCGATTCGTGCATTGTTGGTAGTAGTTGCTCAGAAAGATCTCGAATTAGAACAGATGGATGTGAAAACAGCTTTTCTCCATGGAGATCTTCAGGAAGAAATTTATATGAGACAGTCAGAAGGATTTGAAGCAGAAGGGTCAGAATCACTCGTTTGCAGATTGAAGAAATCCTTGTATGGTCTCAAGCAGGCACCCAGGCAGTGGTACAGAAAGTTTGATTCATATATGCTTGGCATAGGATATCACAGGGGACAGTATGATTATTGTGTTTACTGGAAAGAGTATAGTAAAGGGGAGAGAATCTTCCTAATTCTCTATGTAGATGATATGCTGATAGCAGCAAGAAGCAAGGTTGAAATCAACAAGCTGAAACAATCATTGAGCCAGAAGTTTGAGATGAAGGATCTTGATTCCGCAAATAAGATCCTAGGTATGAAAATCACGAGGGATCGTGAGAAGAAAAGGCTTTGGCTAACTCAAAGGACCTTTATCCAAAAGCTCATTGAAAAATATAATATTAGTGATGCCAAGCCTGTATCAACTCCTCTAGCAGAGCATTTTAAACTCACAAAAAAGATGAGTCCGTCCACACATGAAGAAAGGGAATATATGAAAAATATTCCATATGCAAATGCCGTTGGGAGTTTGATGTATGCCATGGTGAGTATACCTCCAGATATAGCACAGGCCTTGAGTGTGGTTTGCAAGTATATGTCGAATTCTGGTAAGAAACATTGGCTTGCAGTGAAATGGATATTGAGATATCTGAAAGATACAGCTAAACATGGTTTGATGTTTGAAGGTGGAGATACAAGCAAGTTGGATCTCTACGGGTATGTCGATTCCGACTATGCTGGTGATCTTGATAGAAAAAGATCTACCACGGGGTACGTGTTTGTCTTGGTAGGTGGAGCGATTAGTTAGAAATCAATGATTCAAGGGATCGTTGCATTGTCAACTACAGAGGCCGAGTATATAGCGGCTACAGAGGCGGCTAAGAAAGCCTCGTGGCTTAAAGGTTTGGTCAGTGAATTTAGTGAGGTTGATGAGAGCACCGAAATCTTCTGTGACAGTCAGAGTGCCATTCACCTAGCAAAGAACCAGGTCTTTCATACTAGAACAAAGCATATAGATGTTCGGTACCATTTTATCAGGGATATGATAGAAAATGGGGAAATATCGATTGAGAAGATCAATACGAAAGAGAATGCAGCGGACATGTTGACCAAGCCGATTACGCATAATAAGTTTAGGCATTGCCTAAACTTGATTAACACTTGTCGAAGTTGTTGATGCCCGTTGGGGCGATGACGGGGTTGGGGATGATACCTTGGTGGAGATTGTTGAATAAGGTATAATCCCAACCATATCTCACTTTAGCCAAGGTTTCCTAAGTTATTAGGAGACTATTATTGGAAGTGTTTTGAATACTTGCAACTCTTAGGAAATTTGAAAAATACATATCCAAAAAGTACTTGGAGCCTATTGTGAGAAGGTTTTTCTCTAAGGAAAGAGAGAGCTTGGTAAAAGTTTTATGGGAGAATACTTTTGAGAGAAAAAGTATTGAAGAATAGCTTAGGGATTGGAGATCCGATTGAAGCCGTTCTTGTGTCGAAATCGTGACTATATTCCGGTAGATCTCTTCTCTATTATTTGGAGGACCGCGTCCTTGGTTTAACCACAGATTTGTTGTTGAAGATCGTGCTAGATCTTGATTGAGTTTGCACTAGAGGGAAGAGAGTGTGGTTGCGCTGTAAACATTCATAAAAATAGTGCATATACTCCCGTGGACGTAGCCCTCGATTGGGTGAACCACGTAAATCTTTGTGTTGTGCGTGTGATTAATTTTTACCTGAATCTTCTTATTTTTCTGCATTTATCGCGATAGGGAGTTCGTAGAGTGGGTAGAATTCCTAACACCAAGTATGAAATGAGATAATATGAACAACTTATTTTTACCTGAATCTTCTTATTTATAAACAACTTGTTCGTCACCACTACTAGAAATTTCGACATATTTTGTGTTTATGAAATGAGATAATATGAAACCTCCTTTGCTCGTAATTTGCTCCATACTGTTGGTTTTGTCATCACCCTACACAAGTCATAATCCCAACTGAAATCGCTCTCCGCAGGGAGGGTTTTAGCGTGCGAATAATATTTTTTATGACTTGTATTTCCTTAAGGAAGCTTATCACATGTATATTTTTTAAGGATACCTCTATCAGAGCCTCTATTTGCACCTACCAACTGAATTATTGAGGGCGTCTATGTTGAAAAAACATTGATTGTTTTGAATCAAACAATGGAGATCAATTTCATTCAAGTCTTTTACAAATTGGCTCTTTAGCATATCATCGATTTTGATTTCACGTGACACATATCCCAAAAGGTGTCCCTGAAATCACAATTGAGCGCGAGGTGTGTCACTCGATTTTTGAGTCACTTGTTTTGTATGTATCCCATGTAGAATAAAAAAAATTGACTGTTTTTTGAATGTGTGCCATATGAAATAAAAAGTTGATTGCTTGATGATACACCTATTGTCTAAAGATCCATTGTTTGGAAGTTTAGGATGCAAATCGATATCCATCGTCTGATTCAAGGCAATCAATGGCTTTCCAGTGTAGCAACCTCACTAATTCAGTATGATATTCACACCAAGGTTTCAATTATCGGTATCGGTCACCAAATCAGTCAGCCTAAAACAGATCCGGATCGGGATCGGATCAGGCGATCCCAAGGCTAAAAAAGTTTGAGGGTAAAATTGTAATAATTAAATATTTTTTACTATAAGCTATCAAAAAAAATTATTCAAATCAGTCTTTAATTGTCTGTTTTTAATACCACACATGACACAGCACAACTTTCAAAAGAGTGGCCCTAAATTTACAAACATTATGCTAAAACCTAATGTTTGGACTACTTTTTAAAATATATATGCCACATGAAATAAAAAATGGCAATTTGATAGTAGGCCCATAATCTCAAGATTCCTTATGTAGAAGATATGGGCAAAAAATAATATCCATCACTTGATTCAAAGCACTCAATATTTTTTTAAAATAATAAATAAGATATATATATAATTTGAAGATCTTAAGAAAAAATAGAAGATTATTTGAGGATGCATTCAAGGATGAAATTGACGGCCGAATCTTATGCTCGATGTAAAGTGTAACATATTTTTTATGTATAAGTTTTTTGTATCGGTGGATCGGCGATCCAACCTAAATATTGTTAAGTACCGGTAAGCATCCATTGATTCGTAGCAATTTGATCGATCCACATCCGATACTCATATATAAACGATTCAACCCATAGATCTGGGATTGTTTGGGCCAAAACCGATCGAGATAAGGGATGGGCGGATTTTTAATACCTTTATTCGCACCACCAACCTCTATTGGGTTGACAGGTAGGGAAGTGCTGTCAAATAAGGTTAAATTTATAATAAAAAACAAAGTTGACGACAATTGTAGCCGATGGCCGTTATGTACAAGCCTACAGAAGAGAGCATCACCAAACTCCTTCTACCATAGTCATCTGATCAGAGAGAGAGAGAGAGAGAGAGAGAGAAAAAATATGGAGACTAGCCCACATACAACAGCCGGAAAAGTTATCCGATGCAAAGGTTTATCTATCGATACACTGATTTATGTCTGTAATTATCTTATTTTCTGTAGCCATTATTTCTGATTTAACAATTTATTTATTTATTTATTTTTCTTGGATAAAATAAAAAAATTAACAGCTGCAGTTAGCCGAATTGCTGGAGAAGCTCTAGAAATAGAGGAGGTTTTAGTGGATCCCCCAAAAACTTGGGAAGTAAGAATCAAAATACTCTGCACATCACTTTGCCACAGTGATGTCACTTTTTGGAAGATGAAAGTAAGAAAACCCTTCTTTATTTTAATATTATTTTTTTTATAATTTTTTATTCAGTTTTATGTATGAAATTTCTCTAAATAGAAAAGAATCTATAAGCTTTTTATCATGATTTATGGGTGGCTACAGTGATCCGATTCTTTCTTCAGTTTTGGGTCGGTTTTTTGTCCTGATACGATTTTGTTCGGGTGGTTTTTGTTTTGAGTAAAAAACTTGCGTCATGTCAAAAATAGTGTTTAAATGATCTTGCGCCAGGGATCAATATAGGGATCAAAATTTTGGACCGAAATGTTCGAAATTTTAGTTTCGGTGATCGAGACCGAAACGAAATCATATATTTTCGATTATTTTTTGTCCAGCTGTAGTTTTCGGTCAAAATGGGACTAAAACGGAAAAGAAATCCAGAATTTTGATCCTTGTCTTATATTATTAAATTAAAGTTTTGATCTTTCACCATTAAAGTGTTGGACGGTCAATTTTTTATTACACATGACATATATCTCAGAAAAGTGACCTTAACATCACTTACACTCTCAAAGTTAATTTTTAGGTCACATTTTGGGCGTGTATCGCATGAAATAAAAAATCGATCGTCTGATGGTACGCCCATGATTTCAAGGTCCACCGTGTCAAAGATTGGGATGATAAACAATCTCCATCGTCTAATTCAATGCAGCCAATGTGTTTCAACGTGGGTGAATTTAAAGATTTGATGGGCGGATTTAAGGCCTTGTTTGACAAAACTCATGAAAATAGTTTTTTTTTTTCCTTTACTTGGGCTTGTAAATAAAAAGAACTCATGGAAAGTTTTATTTTTAAAATTTTACAATAGTTTGATTTTATTTTTTTTCGGCTCTTTGGTTACATTATGTAAAATTATTTTTCTAAGGTACCATTCTTCACACCATGTGAACCTATAACCTCACCCCCTCTCAGCCGGCCAAAATGCATTAATCTCTTTAAAATAGAACATGAATTTTCTTTTTGTCCCAACTTTTTAGAAGATGGGTCTTGAGATCATGGGCATACACTCAGATAGTTTTTTATTCCTCATGGTTCACATCTCAAATAGTAACTCTAAGTTCAAATACAAATCATGAGTCATTTTTTGGAATGAGTGCCACATGAAATAAAAAAATGTCTAATGATATACCCATGATCTTAAGATGCATCACGTGGAAGATTGGGATAAAAAACGTTCTCCTTTGTCAGATTCAAAGCAGTCAATGCATGTTGCCCGGAGGAGATGAGGCGAGGTTATGATTTTACAGTGCAAATAAATAGTATATTATGAGGTGAGGTTGCATCTAAACCGTCTGATAGAAAGACCATGATCTACAGATCTATGACGCAAAAGAGTGGTGTAAAACTCAATCTCTATCATATGATTCAATAGAATCAACTGTTGAATCGGATAATGGCTTTGGAGTGCATTGAGTCATATGATAAAGATTATGCTTGGTGTCAATCTTTTCACTTATGATCTTTAGATCATGGCCTTCAAATTAAGTGGCTTAGATGGTTGGGTTACATTTATTGGCATCGCTGTTTATGGGTACCTCTGTTCGCGTCCATGCACTCTTTGAAAGCGCCCACGTCCTAGATCCCTTGAAGACTGTTGATTGCTTTGGATCAGATGAGGTTGATTATTTTTCACCCTGATCGTTCATAGAATGGATCTTAAGATCATGTAGCACCTATCAAACGGTCAGTTTGTGATTCCATGTATCCCCAGTCCCCAAAAAATGGCCCTAAAGTCATATTTGAGCATAATGTGTGCCATATGATTGAAGAGTCATTTTTTGGGTATTGGTGATTAAGGAAATCAAACACTGACCGTCAGATTGATGCGCCATGCACCCAAGATCTATTTTGTAGAAGATCTGTGTTAAAAAAATCTTTATCGTCCGATTCAAAGAAATCAATGTTTTTTTAGGGGTCTAGGACGTAGGCGCTCTTAAAGAGCACGTGGGCGTGAACAAAGAGGTATTGACATGTGTGCCACATCAAAGAAAAAATTGAGCATTTGATGATAAGCTCATGGTCTTGAGATCCATTATATAAAAAATTATGGTGAAAAAAAATCTCGATCGATTGATTCAAAGCAGTCAAACGATTTTAGCATGAAATATCCGAGTTGCAAAGAACGAATTTCGGGTTGCAAGGGTAATAAATAAAATTCCTCTTTAATGGGAATAACCCATGTGGTGGGTAGAAATGATTTTTAGCCAAATTTTGACGGAATCCTTTATCCGAGTTTTTTAAAAACTCGAATTTGTGAGTCCCACATGATTGCCAAAGATTGGGTTTCCTTATAATCTTGGGATTTGAAAGGGTTTTTTACAAAATATATTCCGCCAAACAAGGCCTTGCAAAAAATATTCCGCCAAACAAGGCCTAAAGGCACTCACCTAAAGTAGACAAGTCCCAAATCCTCATTAGAATATGTTAGCCAAGAGACATACTTATAAGTTATAAATGAATGCCAACCCTGAGCTATTAAAACTAAGTACAACAGTTAGTATTAAAGTGCAGTAATCGGGTGGTTCAAATCTCTCCCAAAAGTGTGATTTTTTTGGGGCATAGCCCTTAAATATATGATCCATTACATCAATGGCATGGATTACCCAGATCTCACATCATTTATGATGTTTAAATAAGAGGCAGATATCATTTACTTTCTCATATTTTAATAGTAAATATAATTTTCATAATCTAACAATTTTTCTGTTTTTTCTTCTATTTTAGGCTCCCCTTGGACATTTCCCCAGAATATTCGGTCACGAGGCCGTTGGGTACTTTTTTTTATTCTTTTATTTCTTGGAAAAGCATTTATAAATTGGGTTCCTTAATTTACAGCCTAAGAATTTTTCTTCACCTTGGGTTTTAGAGTTTTACCAATCAATGGCCCTTTATCAGGTATTTTATATGGAGCAATTACTCGCAATCGGAAAGTTGGCAGACCTGTGCCATATGAAAACACTATCTAAGCTATTTGATTTGAAGGTCATAATTTAAAAATGTTAAATGTAAAAGATTAACACAAAATATAATCTTCATTATGTAATTAAATATCATCAAAGGCTATTATCTGATTTAATAGTTGGCTACAATTGAAGATATAATAAATATTGTATTTTGCTCCAATCTTAGGCACTGAAGATCTATAGTTCATAAACTTCAGCCTAAATTATGTTTTCACATGCCCTTAAAATACTGTCTTTCTTTAAATTCAGTGCATGGGCCAACTTTCCAAGTGCAAGTAATGGCTTCCTATTTTATTTGTCAAATATAAAAGGATTATGGGGTTTATTTAGGAGATCTTGAACAAGGTCGGCTTTTCGGGTTGGGTTTGGCCTATATCCTTTGGTACGAAAGTTAGGGATTTTCAAGGACCTTGCTGGCAGCCAAAATTGACCTGTTGGCAGCCCTACAAGTGTAGATCCATTAAAAGTTGGTTGACGGATTCCGGCATTTCAGTGCACTAAGGAAAAATAGATAATAAATACGGAAAAAAAAACTTGGATATCATGTTCAACCTATTTTATAACCATTGTACAAAGGAGAATTTTGACTATGTAAACCCATGAAAATGGAAATAGTGGAAGTCAAGATTTCTCTTATATTGATTAGCTGCAAGTCTGATTGATCACAAAATCAAATTCAATCTGTTGGACCAGACCGTTGCCCTCCATTCGTCATCATTATCATCATCAAACCTTTATCTCATCTACTTGGAGTTGGTATTCTTATTTCGTTATGCTAATATTTACTATATATTTTAGGGTCGTCGAGAGCGTGGGTGAGAATGTAGATGAGGTAAAAGAAGGTGATGTCGTCATTCCCGTGTTCTTACCGGATTGCCAAAAATGTATAGATTGCAAGTCAGAAAAAAGCAACATATGCTCGGATGTCCATTTTAGGGTTTTGCCGGGGATGCCGAGGGACGGGACGAGTAGATTTAGGGACTCTGCAGGGGAGGTTATACACAATTTTTTAAATGTTTCAAGTTTTACTGAATACACAGTGGTGGACATAGTTCATGTTGTGAAGATTGACCCCACAATTCCTCCAGACAAGGCTTGCATGCTCAGCTGTGGGGTGGCTACAGGTAAGGAAAGACAGTTGCTTAAAGCACACCACTCTTTCCTTTATGCATACCAACTAAATAAATTTTTAGTTGCACACTGACTTTTGATATCTCCACACCTATTAATGAGAAGAAAAATTTATCTTGCCATGGCTAATTATACAGATCCAAAGTATATATTAGTCTTTTGGGTACACACCAACTTTTTGTAATTTAGTGTCCCTTTGATTTAAATAAAATAAGTTTGCTCCATTTAACTCACTAACTTTTGCTATTTCAGAGTATAATTTTTTTCACTTTCATATTAAGGCGTGCAAGAAGAAAAAAGTTGTGTGGTGGTAGCAGCTCTCTAACAAAATTATGTGAAAGAAGAAAGAGTCTTTTATTTATTTATTTATTTTATTTTATGAGTAACTCTCCTTACAGTCTTCTTACCATTAAAGCTTTTATTCGCACCTACATTGTTAAAGAGGACGCTTACGCTGAAACACCATTGTCTGCTTTACATCAGACGATGGGGATTGGTTTTCATCCCAATCTTCCATGCAATGGACTTTTAGACTACAAACTTACCATCAGATAATCAAATTTTATTTTCCAGTGGCACAAATCCCAAAAAATGACTATGCTAGATGCATGTCACGTGTTTTTTTGAGTCCGTTCTTTTAGGATCAGTGCCTCATGGAGTTAAACTGCCCGTTTGATGGAACACCTATGGTCTCAAAATCGATTGTGTTTAAAGATTGGGATGAAAACCAATATCCAACATCTAATTCAAAAAAGCTAAGCTACCCAACTTTAACCAGCTCACCATATAATGCTAAAAGGCACACATTTTTTATAATCTTAGTCCTTCATATTCCAGTACTCTTTCAGTTGCACCATAGCCATACAAGTGATAGTTTGGCAATGATTCAGCACGCTTGACATTGAAAAAAATTTGGATAGGAGGAAAAAAATAAAAAAGAAGTAAATGGTAAAAAAAATTTGAATATATTAAAAAAGTGGTGATTTAAATTTGTGAATTAATCGCAAATTTTATAAATTTTTAGTTCGTAGGACCCCATGAATTATTTATAAAATTTTCAAAAATTCAACAAATTTTGAGACTGTAATTTGAACTTAGCTCAGCATACCCCTATTAGAATATCTCTACTGGTAACCCAATGTTTTAAGAAGACTCGCCTATAAGATCTCTACTGGTAACCCAATATTAAGAAGATTTCCATTTATTTTTTTTATTTTTTTAATACATTATATATAGTCTTCCATATGGAGGATTTAATAAAAAATGTTTTCATTAAAAAATAAAAAATAATTAAATACAAAAAAAATATGAAATGTTTGATTTCACAAATCCCAAGTCCCAATGACCAAACCAAGCGAAAAGATGAAATTTCATTACTCCCAAACTCTGACTCGGTCAGTATGAAAAGATGATTACTCACCTCTCAAAAACTTGTACTATGGGTCCAGCCCACCTTGGAACCTTTAGGAGATATATGGATATTTTTGAGCGCCAAATCAGTGAAAGTCAAGTGTTCTTCCAACTGACATTTTGGAAGGTATCCGGCTGCAGTGATCGGTCGAGTGCCTAATCTTTGAGTTCACACATGTTGAAAACCCATTGACTGCTTTTGAATTTGACGATGGAGATCATTTTTCGTCCCAATCTTTCACACAATGGATCTTGAGATCATAGGCGTACTATCAGACATTCAATTTTTGCTTTCACGTGGCACACACTAGGAAAAGTGCCCTTAACATACTTGAAACTCATTAGGCTCAAACTTGATTTTAAGCTAACTTTTTTGGGATATATGTCATGTGAAATTTAAAAAAAACTGACTGTATGATGGTGCACCCATAATCTCAAGATCTAACCGACGAAAATTGATCTCCGTCGTCTGAATCAAAGTGAGAGAATTTAAAGGTACTCCTGTTACTTTCACTTGGATGGAGGTGTTAAAAGAGGGTGGTAAAAAGGTGTTAAAAGGGGTGTTAAAAGAGGGTGGTCTTGATCAAATATTTATACTTCCTCGAATATAAGCAAATCGATCACCGTCCAATCTGACAACCGAGAATCTACATCATTGCAGGAATAGGGGCTGCGTGGAAAGTGGCAGGTGTAGAAGCGGGTTCTACCGTGGCCATTTTTGGAATCGGATCCGTTGGACTTGCGGTAAACAAAATGGCTTGGCTTCATCATGTTTCACTTAAGGGTATATGATATGCGGGTCCTCCTAACAAAATTTTTTTGGGTAGCTCTAAAGGCACCTACGCATTCTCTGAAAGCACTTACCCAAAAATCTTTATGAAATAGGGTAACTTTATTCGCGGCAACCGATTTTCTGAAAGCACCAACGTGTGCAACCCCTTGTAACCTATTGACTGCTTGAAATCAGATGATAAAGATCGTTTTTCACCCTGCTCTTCCATATAACGAATCTTGAGACCATGTTCTTACCATCAGATAACAAGTTTCGGATTACATGTGTCAAAGATCCAAAAAAATGGCTCTAAAATTAAGTTTGAGTGGGAAGTGTGTCATATAACTTTAGGGTCATTTTTTAGTATCCTTGGCAAGTAGAATAAAAAATTGCTAATTGTATGCTTATAGTCTCAAGATCCATTGTATAGAATATCAGGGAGAAAAACGATCTACATCATCTAATTCCGAGCAATCAATTGATTTAGAAGGGTTTCCGACATTGGCTCTTCCAGGGAACCGTTTGCGTGAATAGAGGTACCCTATGTATATTAATGAATGACCGATGGGGACCTACTAATTGCACTAAAAAATTGTGTTGTTGATATTCTTGGGATTTCCAATAAACTCACCTAAGCCATTTAATTTGAAATGTAAGGTTCTTTGATACAAAAGATTGGCATTAAACATGATCTCTATCATCTATTCAACACTTCAATGTTCGTCATCTCACTACAAATCTGTGGAGCTTTTTAACCGCCGGTACCAACACTTGCAGGATGTTTAAACTGTCGAGAAAGTCGGTGTTGGTGAATGTATCCGACAGTTTTGCCGGCTGTTTATAACCGCCGGTGCTTATTCTCAATATACCTTTACCGGCGGTTTAAAATCGCCGCAAAAAATTGTATATTTTTGTTGGCGGTTTAAAACCGTCGCAAACAATTATAGCTAACTATCACATTCCCGGCAGTTCAAAATCGCCGTCAATAATTATGTCGGCAAAAACAAACTTTTTTGTAGTGTCTAATTTAACAAATTGATTGCATTGAATTATAGGATAAAGATAGTATTTCATGCCAGTCTTTTGTATCAAAGATCTTTATATCATAGTCTTCAAATCAGACAACTTAGTTTTTCCATGTGTTATGTCTCAAAAACATCCAATGTTTATATATATATATATATATATATATATATATGGGTAATGATCACCTGACTCGAGTCACGCATGCATGACTCGAGCGAATACCGTCAGATCATGTCATGATCAACATTTGACTGTGATTTGATGGGCACCCGCTTAAGTCATACATGACTCTAGTGTGACTCGAGTGAGGTGATCATGACCCTCTATATATAACATACAAGGACGTACCTGTTTACCATCACACAACATGCAAGCCATGCACTCCATAGACCTTGAGATTTTGAAGACTTAAGAGCATCTCCATGGTGTATCCCCATTTTTGCATATGTGGCAAATTTGGGATGTCATGCACTCCAATCATGTACCCTAAATTTACAAGTTTATTATATTTGCAAATTTTGGGATATAATATTTTAGGATATGGTGGACTCCAATCATGAATCTTAAAGAGTACTAATAAAATATATTATTTTTAAAATATGAGATATTAACTTGATATTTTATATATGAAATATCAAGTTGATATCTTATATCCATATATGATATAAGATACTCATTGAAGCACACAACACTTTTCATCCATTCAAAAGTTTAGGTGTTATTCAGCTACGTCACATACAGGATATACCATTGGAGATGCCCTAAGAAAGTTAATTTGATATGTTACTACAAAAAATAAGACTATTAGCGGCAGTTTTTGGCAGTTTTTATTTAATAGTGTGTAAACGTTGTGTGACCAAATATTCTGACATTTTTTTTAAAGTTGCCCTTAATAGAGGCTTTTTTAGTGGACAAGTAAATCCTAATTAAATCCTGACTTGTTCAAAAAATCTTGTACTATGCAAATGAAATTAAAATTTTTTGACTCTGTAATTTTTAATTTTAATATTTTTTCATAATATATTTTTATAATTTTTCCGTTTACTTTTCTCTATTCTTGTGCCATTTTTTCTTTGTATTTGTTGAATTTTGTCAATTTTTTTAAATTTTTCCTAAGTCAACTTTTTTTAAAAATATTTTTTAATAATATATTCTTATAGTTTTTCCTTTTACTTTTCACTTTTCTTGTGCCATTTGTTCTTTGTTGAATTTTGTCAACTTTTGTTTTTAACTTTCCCTAAACCGACTTTTTTTTTTTTTTTTTTTTTAATAATATATTTTTATAATTTTTCCTTTTACTTTTCTCTAAGGTTGTTATTTATAATTTTTATAATTTTTCCTTTTAATAATATATTGTTGAATTTTGTCAAACTTTTTTATTAATTTTCTCTAAGCCGACTCTTTTTAAAACTTCTCTATGGCGTCGAAATCCATGTAGCACATGACTTGCATAGTTGCATGTCACCGGTGGTGAGTGTTGTATTCCAGGATCCAAAACATCTAAACCATTGATTCATCGCTTATCGTCATATGATCAATAACAAAATGTCGTGAGGTTATTTGTCGCCTTGAACTAAAGTTTCCTCGGGATCATTTTTTTTTTTTTTCTTTTTTGTAAATCACAGAGATATATTAATGTAGTAAGATAAGATAAGATAAGATAAAATACAAAAAGGGAATGACAGTGAAAGATTAATTAGCAAGGAGCTCAATGAAAGCGAGAAAATAAAAAATAAGCCCAAACACAACCTTAATCCATTTCTCCAAGCCATCTTAATACATGATTTTCCACCATTGAATAATGTGTACCACTGTATTTTTGCATATCAAATGAGTCTATCAATCCCATTATATAGATCGTTCCTATTTGCCTATTAATGTTCCAGGAGAAACAATCCTAATCAATCAAATAATGGTCAATGGTTAATCCTGCAATCAATCATCAAATATGATTTTGATCATATATTTATGAGGTATCATAGCCACATGTGTTAACACTAAGGTATCAAAAATCGGCTGATACCAATACGTATTAGTTTTCAGCCAAAATAATATGTATCGGTATCTCATATCGGTATAACTGATATGAGCCCGTATCGACCGATATGTATCGAGTTTCGACTAAAATGTCTCAGTTTCGATTGAAACTTTTAATATATATATATATATATATATATATATATATATATATATATATATATATATAAATGACTGATACGTATCAGTATCAACCGATACATATCGGCCTCGGGCAAACGATATCGATTTTAATACTGAAATTTTTAATATATATATGAACAACTTTTCGTAATTTGTTCCCATTAAATAAATAAAAACGCTTTCATAGGATCTTTTGACTATTTGTACAATAATGATATCGTCCACCACCAACCCACCGGCCAACAAATACCAACTCTTCTTTGACTATAGCAATCTTGTAATGCTTTTTTTAATATTAATTATATAAATTAAGCTTATGGGTAAGCTTCGATAGCACCTAACGCTCATCTTTTGCGCTTAGAAGCCTTCTCACGTGTTATTAATTAATTTTTATAAATTTTAAAGAGGTGCTCTTAGTCACTTTTTCCATTACACTTAGACAAAGGACCAAGGGTCAAAATTTTGGCCAAAATGACCGAAATTTTGGTCCTTATTGAAATAATGATTTGGACCGAAATTTCAGTCATATTTTATATGGGACTCAAAATTTCGATCAAATTTTCTGTTTTTAGCGGAAATTTCAATCCTAATATTCGATTTCGGTCATGCCCGAAATCGAAAATTTACCCAAAATTTTGATCCTTGACAAGGACCTCAAACCCGACAAATACTTATAATACATGGATCTAACAACATTAACAACTCCTTGAAGGACATAACATTTCTAACTATGATCTTTTAAACTCTATTATTAGTGCACCAAAGTGATAATAATGACACTTTATTAATAACTGATGCTAAAGTTCACTGATCAGATAATTCATATCTATTTATAGGAATGTTTTTTTCCCGATAGTTCTAAGGATGGATTACCATTTGGGGTATTTAAATAGATGATAGATGATAAAGGAATGAGAGGAGAAATTAGTCTTGCAAAAGTAAGTGATGATGACAGTGACAATTGTCCATCATGTGATATAAGATCAACACAAAATTTAATAGTGTAAAATGTCAGCAAGAACCCATTATTCCTTCTCTGAAATGGTTGATTGGTATAACATACAATGTACTCTAGAATCTATTTGTTAGTGTGCATTTGGCTTAGCTCTCTGAGGGCTAATGGTTCTTAGGCTTTGGTAGGGAGCAATTTTAAGTGAAACTCATTTGATATATCAGCTCCTTGCCCTATTTACTGACGGGGAGTTGTTTTAAGTGAAAAAAATGATAGCTCCCCCAAAGCAGATAAAATCTGCTTTGACGGAGAGCACATCGAGAGCTGGAGTTCGCTGAAGGAGAACAAACCAAACACAACCTTGGCATATAGATGGTAGCCGTGGCACACTGTCACGGAGTTACTCTTTGCGACGTAAACTCTCGTGCGGCAACTAGCTTTTCAGAATTAGATCAGCCTACTCACGTTTCAAACCTGCACGGTAACGCATTAGGTTAAAAACTGTACAGATTTTCGAATGTAATTCATATAGCTATACGCAACGACAATTCTAGGGGCAGCCCCATATTGGGTTTGGGTCCGCACCGTAGAAGGTGGTTGTGAACCACCAATACGATGGCTCTAGCGCACAACGCGACAGGAGTGACCCAAAACCGCAACGAGACTTGGATGCACGAACTCAAACTCACAAGGCTATCGTATGCGTTCCGGAGGGGATCACTTAGGCCAGCGACATGTCACATGGTTGTTATATCACTTTCCCATATATATGGTTTAAACATCAACAGAGGCCAAATGACAGGAGGACCTCAAACGTATTAGTTTGGCATACTTGACTATTCACACCGCAACGCCCTGCATCGCTCGCCAAATGGCTATGTTGCGACCGCATCGCGTGCCCTGTTGGAACTGTATCACGAACCAAATTTCTATCATGCCGTGTGTCCTCATGGCCCACGACCGAAGCTCTTTGGAGTACCTATGGCGAAGCCCTCATGGCTTGGTGACGTGTCGACGATGTCCCAGTTTCAACCCACCAATGCTTGACGCACTAGTGGCACAAGTAGCCTTGCGGCTGACCACGCCGCGAGCCAATGTCACATCCCCCCCTACTTAGTTGCGTTGACGTCTCTGTCAACGCGCTTCAAGTACTTCTTCAAAGCGGCTTGGAAGGATGGTCGGGTACTCTCAAGTTCTCAGGTAATTTCGGCCTCTGGTAGGCCCTTCCACTTCAAAAGGTATACCACAGAAAATTCATTCCGACTGCCATCTTCCCTGTTACTGCGCTTGTGTGCAAGGATTTCATCAACCTGTCTCTTCAATTGTAAATCGGCATCTGGTGTGACGCGAGTCAACAAACTTCTTCCTGGGTTATTCAGGTCTCTTTTATATGGTTTCAAGCAACTGACGTGAAATATCGGATGTATTCTCAGCCAGAGAGGAAGTTGCACTCAAAATGAGACATCATTAATCATTTTTGTGATTGGAAATGGCCCATCGTACTTACGAACTAATCTTGTGTATTTTCTTCTGAAGAATTTGAGCTGCTTCGGATTAAGCTTTACCAAAACTTTATCCCCTACATGCAACTCGATCGGCCGTCGACCCTGATCGGCCCACTTCTTCATTCATTTAACGGCTTTTTCCAGATAGGCCCTAACAATCTCTACGTTTCTCTGCCACTCTTTGGCAAGATGGTAGACCGCTGGACTTGATCCAGTATATCCCATAGTAATTGTATACGGCGCCAACGGTTGCTTGACAGTTGCCAATTTGAATGAGCTCTTATTTGATGCTGAACTCTTCTGCAGATTATAACAAAATTGTCTCACGTCTAACAACTGAACCCAGTTCTTTTGGTTAGCACTCACAAAATGTCTCAAATATTATTCCAAAATAGCATTCACCCTTTCTGTCTGTCTGTCTGTTTGAGGATGCATGCTGGATGAGAAGTTCAGTTTCATCCCCAGGAGCTAGAATACTTTCGACCAAAACTTGCTAGCAAATCGTGGATCTCTATCGCTGACAATCACTTGCGGCATTCCCCAATATTTCACAATATTGTTGACAAATAGTCGTGCAACCTGCTCTGTATTACAGTTTAATAGTGTCGGAATGAATGTAGGATACTTCGAAAATCGATCTACAACTACCAGGATGGACCCAAGTGTCCCTACCTTTGATAACGCCGATATGAAGTCAAGGGAAACGCTCTCCCATGGTCTGGATGGCACTGGTAACAACTGCAGGAGTCCAAATGCTTTAGCTCTTTCTACTTTGTCCTGCTGGCATATCAGGCAAGTCCTGACATACTCTTCTACATCCTCCTCCATCTTAGGTCAATAAAAACGCCTTTCCCACAAGGCGAACATGCGCTGAATTCTCGGATGACCAGCCCACAATCTGTCATGACATTCTTTCAGGAGTTCTTTCCTAAGTTCTCCCACTTTCTGCACATAGAAACGACCCCCCTTGATCACCAACAGTCCTTCCTCCGTCCAGAACCACCGTGTTCTCCCCTCTTGTATCTGTTGTAGGATAGTCCTCGCGAGAGGATCAAACTCCAACCCATTGCACAACCGATCGGGGATAGTAGAACTAATGCATCTAGCTGTAGCATGTTCTTCAAATTTTAATGCTGCTAACTCCGCTTTACGGCTCAAAGCGTCTGCGACTTGGTTGGTCCTGCCGGGCTTATACACCAAGTACATATCAAGCTCGACTAAGAAGTCTTGCCAACGGGCCTGTTTCGACGACAATTTCTTCTGTGTCTGAAAATAGCTGGTCGCCACATTGTCGGTCATCATTAGAAATCTTGACTCAAGTAGGTAGTACAGCACATCCTCAGACAATGTACTACCATCGTCATCTCCTTTTCTTGAATCGTATATCGCCGCTCAGTATCGTTCAGCTTTCTGCTCTTGAAAGCCACTGAATGTTCTTCTTGCATTAATACTCCTCCTATCGCATAGTCGGAGGCATCCGTGTGTACCTCAAATGGTTTGGAGTGATCAGGTAGTTTCAGCATTGGGTCACTCATGACTACCGATTTTAAATCCTCAAATGCCCTTTGACACTTCTCCCACCACTGCCACGGCCGATCCTTCTTCAAAAGGTTAGTCCGTGGTGCCGCACGGTGAGAATAATCGGGGATGAATCTTCTGCAATAGTTGACAATGCCCAAAAATGACCGCAACTTGGTCATGCCTTCTAACACTCTTCAGTCTTGGATTGCACGAACTTTCTCAAGGTCCATGCTGATGTTTTCTCTCTCAATACGGTGCCCTAAAAATATGATCTGCTCTTGTGCAAGTGAACACTTCTCCTTCTTGACATAGAGTTGATTTTCTCGCAGTATCTTGAAGATGATTTGGAAGTGGCTGAGATGTTCTTCCAATGTGTTGCTATATACAACGATATCGTCTAAATACACCACCACGAACTTGTCGAGGTAGGCATGGAACAACTCATTCATCAGAGTGCAAAATGTGACTGGAGTGTTAGTCAGCCCAAAGGGCATCACCAAAAACTCAAAAGCTCCATACCTTGTCGCGCAGGTAGTTTTACTTTCATCTCCCTCAGCAATTCTCACCTGATAATAGCCAGATCTCAAGTCTAGTTTAATAAAGTACCTCGCACTGCCCAATTGATCAAATAAATCGGCAATCAATGGCACTAGATACTTATTCTTGATAGTAACCTTATTCAAAGCCCTGTAATCTATGCATAACTGAAGGTTACCATCACATTTCTTCTGAAATAGGACCGGAGTGTCGAATGGAACTTTCGACGATTGAACAAACCCGGCCTCAAGCAATTCATCCAACTGCCGGCGTAACTTAGCGAGCTTAGGAGGAGCCATCCGGTAGGGCGCTTTGGCCGGAGGTTTCGAACCATGTTCCATTTCTATTCGGTGATCCACTGTTCTCTTTGGTGGCAACACCTTAGGCAATTATGGCAGCATGATATCCTGAAATTCCCTGAGTATTCCTAACACGCACTCTGGCACAATCTCTGTTGGTCTCGTCGCATTCTCTTCTATCAGTGTAGCAAGAAATATAGGCTCTCCCCTCTTTAGTCCATTCTTTAACTGAAGTACCGAAATAAACTCATCACCTTCTACTTCTTTGCCTTTCTTAATGACTGGGATCATGCAAGGGATTTCTTCTCCGAACATGCACACTGACCCGATGTACGGCATGGGCACTGCTTTAGCCTGGTGTAGGAGTTCTCTAACCCAAGGACAACCTTGAAATCATCCATCTGTACTGCCATAAAGTTCGCTGCTCCGATCAACGACCCTATTTGCACAGGTATGCCCTTTGCTATTCCGGCAATGGGGCGCGCTTCCGAGTTCACGGCCTTTATACGGCTGGAGTCTTGCTCCAGTTTCAATCCCAGGCAACCTGCTTATTTGTCTGCGATGAAGTTATGCGTTGCTCACGTGTCAACCATTGCACAAGTACTTTTTTTGTTGATGCACACCTCTACGTACATCAGTCCCTTGGGCACAACCGTCTTTCCCTTTTCTACCTGCCCCTTTATAGCATTCAGCAACCTGAGTGCTCTCATTCTTGGTTCCTCCGCAGCAGGAGGTATAGGAGCAGTAGTAGTAGCCCGAAGGACATTCAATGACTATTTCTGTGGGCAATCTTTAACTCGATGAGGCCCTCCGCATAGGAAGCATCCCGACTTTGGCACATAGTTAGCGGACTCAGCTGACTTTGCATGTTCTTTTTTGTGCGCCTTCTTTTCATACGTGTCGCTCTTACTTTTCTTATTAGCTTTTGACGGATTCTTCGAACCACTCTTATTCTCATGCGATCTCTTCTTATTTTGATCCGATGGCCCATAGTCCGTTAATCATTCTGCAGCAGCCTGTGCGGCTACTAGGTCCGGTAAGGCTCTTCTATTTAATTCAGTCTGCGCCCATGGCTTGAGGCCTTCAATGAAGTAGAACAACTTATCTTTCTCGGACATTTCCTTGATGTCCAACATCAAGGCGGAGAACTGCCTCACATATTCTCTCACGTGACTGTGTGCTGCAGCTTTCATAGTTTTCGCCGAGCGATAAAGTTGACGTTTTCGGGCAGGAACTGAGCTTTCAATTCTTTCTTCAAATCTTCCCACGTATCTACAACCTAGCGTCTCCCCTGAATCTCTTCGTAGCATGCACGCCATCACAATTTAGCATCTCCCTCAAGATACATGGTCGCTGTGACCACTTTCATAGCTTCGGTGGCAGGTGGGACGACATAGAAGTATTGCTCAATGTCCCATAAGAAATTCTCTAATTCCTTAGCATCACGAGTTCCCCCGTAACACCGCGGCTTGAGTATTTTAACCTTCCGTTGGGGAGCTTCTAGCTGTTGAGCAGCCCCATAACCAATTTGCCCTCATTAGGACGTTCATCTTGGTGGTCAGGTCACCGATATGTAAACGAAGGGTTTCGACGGTGCCCCTCATATCCTCGGTAAGAATTTTTACGTTCTCCGCTAACATGGCGTGGTTTTCAACCAACATGGCATGGTTTTCTTCCTGCTTGCTTAATCTTTCTGCATGGCCTGCTACAAGCAAAACCACTGTCTCAAACTGTTCTACCTGACCTTCAAGGTAATCTAAACGTTCCCTTGTACGTCTGTGTGTACCACTACTGGTCCCCTCTGCCATCTCTAGGCTCTAATACCAAATGTCACGGAGTTACTCTTTGTGACGTAAACTCTCGTGCGATAACTAGCTTTTCCGAATTAGATCAGCCTACTCACGTTTCAAACTTTTACGGTAATGCATTAGATTAGAAACTATACGGATTCCCGAATATAATTCATATAGCTATACGCAGCGATAATCCTAGGAGGAGCCCCACATTGGGTTTGGGTCCGCACCGTGGAAGGTGATCGTGGACCACCAACACGATGGCTCCAGCGCACGACGCGATAGGAGCAACCCAACACCGCAGCGAGGCCCAGATGCATGAACTCAAGCCCATAAGGCTATCGTACGTGTTCCGTAAGGGATCACTTAGGCCAGCGAGACACATCATGTGACTGTTAGATTACTTCCCCATATATATTGTTTAAAAATCAACCGAGACCAAATGACGGGAGGACCTCAAACATATTGGTTTGACATACTTTACTATTCACACCGCAATATCCTGCATCGCTCTCCCAAATGACTATGTCGCGACCGCATCGCGTGCCCTGTTGGCACTGTGTCACAAACCAAATTGCCGCCATCTCGCGTGCCCTCATGGCCCACGACCGAAGCTCTTCGGAGTACCTATGGCGAAGCCCTTATGGCTTGGTGATGCGCCGACGATGCCCCAGCTTTAACCCACCAATGCTTGACGCACTAGTGGCACAAGTGACCTTGCGGCTGACCACGCTGCGAGCCAACATCACAACACTATGTATCAATGAAGTTAAGAGTCCCTAGATGCAGACATGTTTTAACGTTAATGCACACACAATGCGCTTGCCTGCACACTGTGCCTGGGATGTGTATCATGTAGCCGAGAACGTGGTCCGAAGGAGTACTTTCAGTATACACCATGGTCCATGTGGAGCTTCACCGTATTATTTTATGCTCAAAATCTTGATTGTTGAATTTTAGTCAAAATTTGAATTTTCTTTAAAAAATTCAATAAATGATTTTTTTAATTTTTATAAACTATTGATCTATACAACCTGATGGAGCTCCTCCACATGGTCCCAAAATGTTGTTTTAGGTGCCATGAGGAGCTCCACATGAGTTTAGTGTACCTATTGGTGTACCTGTTGTGCATGCTCCATAGCTTTAAGTGAATCCGACCCTTTAAATTATTTATTTTTAACATACTTTTATTTACAGTCCGACAATCTTCCTTCTCAACCTGAGCTTCACGTGCTTAAATTATTAATTGCTTTGAATTAAACGATGGATACCCTTTTTTGTCCCAATCTTCAATAAACAAATTGTGAGATTATGGATGTATCATAAGATGATCAGATTTTGATTTCACGTGACACACATCCCAAAAAATGAACATGATCATGACATACATCAAACATTTCCTTGGATCACTTTTCGAGATGTCACTACAAAAAATAAGACTATTAGTGGCAGCCATAAACTGCCGCTATTAACAAAAAACTGCCGCTAATAGTCTTAATAGTTCTTTGGTTAATAGCGACAATTTGTTGCTGCAAAAAACTTCCGCTAATAATCTTAATTTTTGTAGTTTGTGTGCCACATTGAAAAAAAAAGTTACTGTTTAATGGTAGGACCATTATCTAAAGACCTATTATGCCAAAGACCGGGAAGAAAATAATCTCCATCGTCCGATTCAATGCAGTCAATAATTTAATCACTTGAAACCCAAGTTAAGAAAGAATCTTGGATTGAAAATAAATGTACCTTTTTAATATTGCTTGCTCAAACCGTACTTTCTTCCAAATCTCACGTTTATGACACTTATTAGACATTTGTTACAGGTTGCAGAGGGAGCTAGACTGCGGGGAGCTTCAAAAATTATTGGTGTGGATTTAATCCCAGAAAAATTTGAGATGGGTATGTCATAATTTATCTTTTAATCGATTTTTTTATTGGTTATATATATATACCAATTGACTGCCTTTGAAAGAGCATAGCCCAAAAGTACAACTATTAAAGGTTACATAAATTTATTGACCATACAAAACAAGTTCAAGTTAATGGATAATTAGAATTAAACAATTTTTTTTTTTTTTTTTTCAATCAATATAATGATCTAGATCCTAGATCGATGCTCTTGATGCTCTTATTGTTGGATAAATTTTTAGGGTAGTAGTATCTTTGATAATATTAAGTGCCATAGAATAACAAACTGTCCCGTAAGGTGCGTAATGCATGAAATACTCGTGACACAGTGGGAGCGAGGGCATCCCTTAAGAATTAGTTCAAGCATAAGCTTGGGATACCGTAAGTAATTAAAAAAAAACTCTAAGGCCTTGTTTGATAGCAATGAAACTGCAAAGAGGAAATGATATCAATTTCTTAGCTTATTTTTTAGGAAATGATTTCCTCTATAATGGATTTTCCACTGTTTGATTAGTGTGTTTGAGAAATGATTTTCATTGGAAATTTATTTCTTTTGTTTGATTAATATCTTTGAAAATGAGTTTTTAAGTTTGGATCATATATTTTCTACTTTTATGAAAACTAATACCATAGCAATTACTATTTATTATCAAGTTACATAAGTTAGAGTTTTAAAAGTCAAACTCAAATAAAAAGTCGAACTTTGAATTTTGATCAATAAAAATATGTAAAACTAAATAACAAAGTTGTAATGCTAGTATCTAATATAAGTTTATTTTTATTTTTTTGATACGGTCATTTAGGCCGAGACAACCTCGAGAACTGAGGAGTAGGCACGCATACACATATGACAATTGGGGAGCAACGTGAAGGAACACCAACTATAGTGGTGAGAGTTAACTAACATAACCCAACCCACACCTTGTAAAGACAAGGGTGGGAAACAGCGTGGAGGACTAGTATCGAACCCACGACCTCCTCCCTCACAATGGAGGGAGGTTACCAACTGGGCTAATGCCTCTTTGGTTAATGTAAGTTTACATGTTGAAATGAATTTAAATTTTTATAAAAGTCAAACTTTGATCAAAATTTCAACTTTGATCAAGAGAAAATTTTGCAATGTACCAACAAGTTACAAAAGTCCAACTGCAAATTAATATAATAATGTTTATACACATCGTTAGATCACACTAGTCAAAATTTGATCAAATATCCACTTTTAATCAAAGTCAAACTTTGACCGAACGTAAAACTTTGATTAATAAAAAATTTTAAGACTAAAGTACAAAGTTACATAGTAAATGATAGAATGTAATATAAAGTTTCATGTTGAAAGAAAATTCAATTTTTTTAAAAAGTTAAACTTTGATCAAAATTTTTAACTTTTACCAATAAAAAATTCGACAATCTACCGCCAACCTACAAATTAACATAATAGTATTCGTCTCCAAGGGTTAAAATATCGGATTTTCGATACGTATCGTCCTGAAGTTTAGGACGATACGTATCGCGTATCGTCTGATACATTCAATGTATCGGTGATACATTGAATGTATCGGTTCAATACATTTTTTTTTTTTCAAAAAATTAAAAAATTCAAATTATCGTCCGTATCGGACGATACGTATCGTTCGATACGTATCGCGTATCGGTGATACATTGAATGTATCGTTTTAATACAATTTTTTTTTTCAAAAAATTAAAAATTAAATTATCATACGATAATTTGAAATTATCGCCTGATAATTTCAAAGTATCGTCCGTATCGTCCGATACGGGCGATACATTCCCCATATCGGACGATAATTACCCTATTTTAGGGGGTATGATACATAGGCAATGTATCGTACCACCCAAGTCCAAAGCCGATACGTATCGGGCGATACGTATCAGTATCGGACGATTTTTTTCTCATGTTCATATCCATCGCTAGGTTACACTAGTAAAAAATGTGACCACATATCAACTTTTAAAAAGTCAAACTTCAATCAAATGTCAAAAAAAGTAAAATAAAATTTGGTAATGTACTACAAAGTAATAAATTAAAAAAAACGATAATCTCATTGGGGCTATAGAAGTTCGAAAAAATCAAATTGTTTTAAAGTCAAAGTTTAACCAAATATCAAACTTTAACTTTTTGGTCAAACTTTGACTGATAAAAATTTATATTACCAAAATACAAATAACAACAGTAATGATTACTATTTATTGACAGGAGACACTTCTCAAATTTTAACTAAAGTCAAACTTTGACCAATGAAAATGAGGCAATGTATTTTCAAGTTACAAATTAAAATAATGATAGATATTTTTAATTATAAAATTTCATTAATTAAAATTTATAATATTTTATAGAAAATCAAACTTTGACCAAGAAAAAATTACATATACGGTATAAATTTATGTAGTAGTAGACTCCATCTATAAGTAGGTTTCGAGTTTGATTAAAAATAAATTTTGTATAAAAGTCAAAGTTTGACCAAAAGTCAAAGTTGAACAAAAGGTCAAACTATTGACTAATACAATTGAAAATCTAGTATCTCAACATAGCAGTATCTTTTTTTCACCATCAAATTATAAGAATCAAAGTTTAATAAAAAATAAAATTTTAATTAAAAGTTAAAGGTTGACCTTGAAGTCAACGTTTGACCCCTAAAAGTTTGATAATATATTGCTAACTTACAACTTATTATTATGTTTCACTAGTCAAAGTTTGATCAAAAGTCAATTTATATAACTTCTAAATCTAATTAAAGTTAGATTAAAATTCAAACTTTGACTAAAGTCAAATATTAACTGAAAATAGGATGATGTAGATAATGTGGTGGTTATAGTGATTGTGCGGGTATGATGGTCATAAAAATGGAAGTTACTTTTTAATAGTCAAAAGATAATTTTTTTGGTTTTAAGATATTTTACAAGTAACTTTAGATTTAAAATAACAAAAAATTATTATTTGGTTAGTGGGAAACTCAATTTCAACCACTTGAAAGATTGAAATAGTTTCCTCCTAAAATAATTTGGTGTATGCAAATTCAATTTTCGTGCGGGATAACTTAATTTCATTTCCATCTCCTTATATAGCTATCAAACAAAAACAATAGGAAACTAAATTTTATTTTCAACTATGAAATTACACTTCCATGTTATTAAACAAAGCCTAAATGTAATATTATTGAAGTGTGTTGATTTCCTATTTCTTGTAGAAACGAAAGTTTTGTTGTTTGATTAGACTATTTGAGGAATGGTTTCCATTCAAATGTGGCCTTTTTGAGTTTGATTTGAAAAAGAATATGGAAAATAGCTTTTTTTTCCAAACATTAAAACAATAGCTATAACCATGGATCAAAATTTCGGCCGAAATTTTGGCCGAAATGTTGAGGTTTCAGGCATGGCCGAAATGAAACCAAAATCCAAAATTTTGGTCTATTTTGTATGCGGTCCAAAATTTCAGATTTCGGTTTCGGTTTCGGTTTCGGTTATGCCCGAAACTAAAATTCAACCGAAAATTTTGATCCTTGGCTATGACCTAATTTTTTTAGGATAATGCCCTTGACCGACCTAAATAGTGTTTATACCAAGTCACCACCTAAAGTGACTTGGTATATGGAAGCTTGGTGGGTGGCCCACATCACTTACTTTCCTTTCCCTCTCCTCATAACGCTATTTGGCTATGAGACAAAAACAAATGAAAACTTTCTTATACACCAATATTTGGCATTTCCAAGGCTTAAAAGAAAGCAAGACTAAGTAAATTTATTTATTGATTCTGTTATGCAGGGAAGCAATTTGGATTAACCCATTTCGTAAACCCAAACGACTGTGGTGATAAATCCATCAGTGAGGTCTCTTGTTCACGAGCACTTGTTGTTCTTAATCCAATTACCATTGACATTTGCTAACCATATGATCAAAATCAAATGGCTAATTTCTCTTGTGCATTCTTGAATGGTTGAGTAGGTGATTAAAGAAATGACAAATGGGGGTGCGGATTATTGCTTCGAGTGCATTGGGTTGGCTTCCTTGATGAGTGATGCTTTCAATAGCTCTCGAGAGGTTATTTTTTATTTTTAGGGCTGCAATGCTCACACCATTTTTTTCTTGGCGCATCTAAAAAGAAGAAAAGTGCTACTGTCACACCTTTTTTTTTTTGTTACAACCACAACACTTAAGCAAAGCGAAAAACCTTTGACTTTTTTGAATTGGACGATGGAGATTGTTTTTTGTCCAAATCTTTCACACAATATTATGAGCCTATCACCATACGATCACAACGTACAATCGAAAGTGATACAAATTCACTTTTTATATAATTTAATTAGAATGATTTATGCATGTTGGGCTATATACCTCCATCTTTGTTTGGTTTAATAAGTACGTAGAAGTCTTTATAATGGTTTTTACAAAGTGAAAAAGAAGATGAAAAGATGAAATCTATGTTTTTATGTAGGGATGGGGTAAAACCATCATCTTGGGGGTGGACATGCACGGCTCACCGATAAGCATCAGCTCCTTGGAGATGCTAAGCGGTAGGAGCATCACGGGTTCACTGTTTGGAGGGATCAAGGCCAAGTCCGATATTCCGCTTCTCATAAAACAGTATCTCGACAAGGTCATCATTTTAATTAACCTCACTTAGTTATTCATAGACCATTCACATCATCTATACGAATTTGGTCTTGATTTTTCTAAGTTCTAAGTTTGGCATAGCTCCCTCCTACTCCGCTACTGACAGCTCTCCACCTGCTCTCTTGCCAACTTCTCGTCAAAACAGATTTTATCAGCTCTGGCGGGCAGCTTATTTTCTACTTAAAATAGCTCTCGCCACTTTTGGGGTAGAGAGCTGGTTTACCAAACATGTCATCGGGCCGAAGAGCGCACTTTCGAGCACTGAGCGGCTCTTAGGAGAGCTATGCTAAATACATAGGATAAGGCAATGATGATGATGATGATAACAACATACATACATGCATGGATATATCTATGTCATATAATGTAATGGACCATCTACTTAAATTATTAACTTTTGAAAATAAGTTCTAAAATATATAAACGCATGTTTGGATCAAACGTGGGCCCTCCATGTTTTGTCACATGCAGTGGCTATTATGAGCATATATTGAAGGTTTTTTTTTTTTTATCATAAAATATAATGTTGTTTTTGGTACACTAAAGTTACAAAAAATAAGACTAGTAGCGGCCACCAAATACTGCCGCTATTAACAAAAATTAAAGGCTATTAAAAATATTAGCAACGACGGTATTAGCGGCAGTTTTTTTTGTTAATAACAAAGCTGCCGCTAATAGTCTTATTTTTTTATATAATATTTTTAATACCATATCTTTTCGTTATATGATATTTACCGGCCGCGGAACTAGGATTTTCTTTAAGGAGGGCAAGTTCAGAAAATGAGTTACTATTATTAGATAAGTGGCACGAGGGCTAGGTGACTCGACAATCACTTATCGGAGATGTGTGCTATATGGATATGTACCGTCTGATAGGTACATCATAATCTAAAGATCTTTAGTGTGGAAGATTCGGTTGAAAAACAATCCCTATTGTTTGACTCAAACAGTCAAACACCATCCAAATTATAATTCTAGATGATGTTTGATTGCATTAAATCAAAAGATGGAGATCGTTTATACCAATTTTTATTCAATAGATCTTAAGATGATGAGATTGAAATCAAAATGATCTCCATAAATACAGTCAAACACCATCTATAATTAATGATATATTGGATTTACATGGTAGCCACTAGATTTAGATGTCGTTTGACATGCTTGAATTGAAAGATGGAGATAATTTTTCATTCCAATCTTTTGCAAGAAAGATCTTTAAATCATGGTGCATCTATCAGATGATACACATATTAATTTTATGTGACACACATCTCAAAAGTGACCTGGGTACCAAGTCACCTGGCACGCGTGCTGCTTTACTTAATGCCAACTCATTTTCTCTGTGGACCATAACTTGGCCGTCTTAAAAAAAAAATCCTGGCCCCATAATATAATGGTCCAGATCATGGTTCAAAATTTCGGCCGAAATGTTTTGGTTTCGGTTCCCACCGAAAGCGAAACCAAAACAAAAACTCATACTTTCGAATTTTAGTTTACTGTGAGAAAATTTTGGTGGGGACCGAAACCGAAATCCGATTTTTTGATCCTTGGTCCATATCATTATACCTACACAAACTATTTCGTAGATGAAGTTGATGATACTATAGACGCTTACTATGTGTAACAGGAGCTTCACTTGGATGGGTTCATAACGCATGAGGTGAAGTTCCAAGATATAAACAAAGCTTTTGACTTACTCCTCGAAGGGAAGAGCCTGCGATGCATTATATGGATGGATGCATAGGTGGTGCTCTGTCTCTCTCTCTCTCTCTCTCTTCACTATTGTTCCTTTGTTTGCTTTGGATTTAAATAATGTGAAGTGTATTAAAGAGTGGGATTGCATGCATCCCACTGAAGGCCAGTTTCCCCGGGAATTATAAATTTTTTTCTTTTTGTTGACCTCTATATTGGAATGCTATTATTGATCTAAGAAATCAGGGCCCTCTTTGATTTTGGATCATTGGAAGTCTCTTTAGAGCATAGTAACAAATTTCTTCGAAAATTCTCGTAAATTTACCGAGACAGTGGTTGGACAAAACTTTCAGTGACAATAAAATTTTCATAATTTTAATCATTTTTAAATAATAAATAATCTTTTTATAAATATTAAATGTAATTTTTAATATATTTTGTTTATACTTCCCGAAATTTTTTGAATGACCCCCCTACTGAAATATTGCCCAAGATGAAAATTGTTACTATGCTTTAGAGACGGATATTTTGCAATATTTTGTATTTGTTTTATTATTATTATTGTTTTTGATGGGCTGGAGTTGTTCTTTGGTGGCCATTTTGAATCAATTTGATTTATTTATTTTTTAGGTGAAGAAAATTCTTAAATCCTATGAGATATGTCAAGAGGATTTTCTTATCTTTTTTTATCAAAGTTTGTAAGATAAGATATGTTTATGAAATTTCAAATTTAGATGCATTTTCAATTTTATTTTTATTATTATGATAAATAATAAAGGGCAATTTAGAAAAACATCCCCCAAATCCAAACGTTATAGTTTATTATAACAAAAGCAAACTTTTTAGAAAAAAAAAGGCTTTCACATTTTTTTTAAAGCTGGGAGATCTGTCTGATGTAAAATGTCCAATCGTGAGATTACAACTTTACCCTTCTTCTCCCCAAAACCTTTTACTGGAACTGTTTTGCTCTCGGCCAAAACCGTGCCCATTACAACCCCAACTCTTAAAAAATCACACAAAACAGAGGAAGGTTAATTGAGGGATGTTCTGCTATTTCCCCTATTTTTATTCAGGTTTACAAATCCAAAAGAATTATAGTTCATCCAGAGAACATAAATCTTATAACTCTAATTAGTGGAAGTTGAATGGCTAAAACCAAAGTTGTCCCTTTAAAAGCTCTTCTCGCCCAACATCAAATGATGCCGAAATTCCACATGGTCTAGACAAGGAAAGAGAAGCTTTAGCGACTGCTGTGGATGAAGCTATATCTATGATTTTGCGTCTACAGGGCGAAAAGGCCACCGAAAAGATGGAAGCACATTAATACAAGAGAATGGTAGAGGAGAAAATGCATCATGCCGAAGAATCTTTGGTCGTTTTGGAAGAACTAGTGTGCTATAAATAAATGAAGATTGCTTCTCTAGAGTTCCAAGTTCAGGCTTATAGGCATAAATAGCTGAGTTTGGATTCCTCTGATTTATGTATTGGGGAAATGGAATTTTCAAAGAATCTGCCTGTTCCGTGGAAATGTTTCTCCGTTTGATGATTTGGGTATTCACAAAACTGCGATAAGAAATATCTCGCTGCCTACAGTTCGATTCGAAGGTTCGCATTCTGGGGACGGTAATGATGAAAGAGAGGGGCCTTCTATTCTACTGAGACTATTGGATATGAAGAAATATAAAAATAGGAGGTTTGAAGGTTTTGGGATAGAAGAAGGGTTAAGTTGTAATCTCATAAGGATTTCTGAACTTTAAAAAAATGTAAAAACCTTTTTTTTTTTTTTAAATATTTATTTTTAGTATAATAAACAAAAAAGGTTTGAATTTGAGGGATGTTTTGCTAATTTCCCCTAAATAAAAGACACATTGAATAGGAGAGAGCCCATCTCCACGACCCCACCTAAGCCTTAAATATTTTATAAAAACAAACTTCTTTTCTATAAATATTAGATTTCATTATTATAACAGAAATTGTGATTTATTTAGAACATATCCAAATTAGCCCTACAAAATTGTCTAAATAAAAGAAATTTTTTTATTTAATTTTATTATTAATATAAAGAAAATTAGACCACCTGCCTAACTAGCGAAAGGATTGGTTTGTTCGGACCAGGTTGAATCAAGTACAACTAAATTTATTTATAAAGGTTTTGACATAAATAATATATGAGAAAATTAGAAAAACAATCTTAAAAAATAAACTTTTTAGCAAAAAAGTTCAGAACTTAAACGTTTTAAAAAAATAATGCTTTTACAATTTTTTAAAGTTCAGAGATCCGTGAGATCTTAAATCCTCATTAATTTCACAGATCACAAAACTTCAAAAAACAGTAAAAAAATTATTTTTTTTAAATGTTTAACTTCTGAAATTTTTTACTAAAATGTTTGTTTTTTAAGATTGTTTTTCTAAAGTGCCCTATCTAATAAATATGGTAAAGTAATAAGCATATAATTGAATGGATTTTATTAATAAGACTCCAACTATTAGGAATTAGTTTGAAGCATGCCTTATCCAAAAGTCATGCTGATGACTGATGAATCATCTTTTGGTGAAGTGAGAACAACAATTGATATTAAAGTACACAATTTGAATAGTTAAAAGGGAAAATTAGAAAAATATCCCTACTGTAGAAATATTTTAGACTATTAAATTAGAACAAAAAGTTTTAGGTAAAACGGGTTTCACGGAAATTAGGAGTTCGAGGATATGTATGAGCTCAATATTGGCACATGTGGAGTTTGAAAAGGTTCTTAATAAATTATATCAGTACCCCTCTTTCTTAGTAAATTACATTACTACCCTCTTGCTTAGCAAATTATATCACTACTCTTCTTTTTTAACAAATTATCTCACTACCTCTCTTTCTTCGTAAATTATATCACTACCCCTGGATGGGGCGATGGACCCATCGCCTATCGCCTAACGCCCAATGCCCATCACCCATCACCCATCAAGGGGTAACCCTTCGCCCATCTCCCAACGCCCATCGCCCATTGAGGGGTACTGATGTAATTTGTTAAGAAAGATGGGTAGTTATATAATTTATTAAGCAAAATGGTAGTGGTATAATTTGCTAAGAAAGAGAAGTAATAATGTAATTTACTAAGAACTTTTTCAAACCCCACGTGTGCCACTATTGAGATCTTACATATCTCCGAACTCCTAATTTTTGTAAAATCCCTTTTACCTAAAGCTTTTTTTTCTAGTCTAATAACCTAAAACGTTTCTAAAATAAACATGGTTTTTTAAAGTCCCCTAGTTAAAATCTCCCAATGAGTATGATTATTGGACACATTGCCGGTCAGTGTAATCTATCACTTTGACGGTATGAATTATCCACATCTTAAATCTTTAATGATTTAAGATCATTCAATGACTATTAGGAGTACAACTACTTTTAAGAGACATCATTTAACTATTTGTTTAAACTAGATGTGTCATGTGTGTCATTTAAACCCTCAAGCAGACGAAAACACCCACTGTGATGGCGAGGATCGTAGCTCCCAATACAAGTGACATTGTGAGTGAGGAGTTCAGTCGGAACCAAAACATATAAGAGTCATGAATGCTCTATATATATATATATATAGCATACATATATAAAAAATGAAAGTGAGGACCAACCTTATTCCTAGCTTACCTATCAAGAACATGAAAATCTATACCATACCTGTGATACTTAGGGTTAGGGTCTCAATGGGCTAAGCCGGGTTCGGATTTGGCCTTAGACTGGCTGATTACAATCAGGCTTCTTACAATCTGGCTGATTACAATCAGGCTTCTTAAAACCAGCCCATATCTGGCTCGATTACTAATTGAGCCGGGCCAATTAGGCATAGCTCTAATATTTTAGGGCCGGGCCAAGTGGGCTAACGGGCCTGCCCGGCCCTGTTGAAAGCCTTAGATGTGTTAGTTCTATCAGACATAATTTTTAATTGACTGTGTGTATAGTGGTTAACCTGTTTATGAATCTCATGTTTTCAATGCCCTATTTTACAGGCCCATAATATGTAACTTGGATTGCTATTAGACCCATGAAATTCATGAACAATAAGACTATTTCTTTCATTTTAAAATAAAGAAGATAAGGAATCATTATTGTTTTGGTGGTCATATATTGTTGGGAGATGCATTATGTTGGGTGCTCCTGCACATGAAGGGAAAAATTGATGTTTTGGGTTGAGTTAAATGGGAATGTAAAGCTATGTTTGATAATACTAGATAAGGGCTTTACTCTCTTAAGTATGGATGTGTACTCTTTCAGATCGGCTTATGGGCTTGGTGTTGGAATCTTCTGAGAAATACAATTAACTTAGAGGGAGTGTGGTAATCTCTATATTTATAGGCTTGATACTTTTTGGGCTCTGTTGGGAAGGGTTGTGCCATTTCTTGGAGCCCATATAGCTAAGGTCCATTACTTCTTCAATATTTTAAATGATTTTGGATATATAATGGTTTGGTTTTTCTTGGTGTTTTGGTCTCTTGGGTCAAACTAGATTTGAACTTGGGCTAATTATATAGGACCAAATTTACCCACGTTGAAAAGGTTTTTTTGGTTTGGGTGTATCGACCCATTTTTAAGTCTGATTTTGACTAATTAGTAGTCGATTTACAATCTACCTATTGAGGCCTATGCTTTGTACATATTATTTGCAACAATTAATGACTACATATAAAATAATAAATTATTTTGGTGACCGAAATAATGTCTCATATTTTTGGATCATGGGTTGATCCTATGTCTTAAGTGTATGTGTGTGTAAGCTCACAGATCTATGGCTAAATTTTGATATCACTTATTATTTAAAATATTATTTTGTGGTACGTTTGACTATCTGCATCTTACACATATACACTTTAAGATGAGTTGGTTAAAATTTTGGGACTAGGCATATCGGGTCTAGGTCTTTCCTAGAGGGGTTTAGGAAGACCGCTAAAGTGGTCGTTCGAGGGGCTATAATCGAAGTAGGATTGGATCTACCCAAAGGTGACCATTCTCTGGAAGTTATTGTTTATTGAATTTTGATATTTTTGTCTCATTAAGGTCACCTACTCCACTTGTCTACATGGGGTTATTGATTTGGCACAAAGGTGATTCACTTATATATGTGTAAATAATGTGAGTAGAATAATCGTAAGTGTGAAAGAAGAGAAAGATGTTTTTCTTTCCTAAAGGTAGTTAGTCATCTAGATTGAACCAGAGCATGAGGGATTAAGTCTATAGGCATTTTGAGGTGACTGAGATGATATACATCTAGTTTTTGCCCAAACGATGTTGGATGTTGCATCTTGTCTATACTTACATAGTGGTTTATTTGCACATGATAAACACTTTGTACAATTCAACTAAAACCCCTAGTTTGAATTGATTTAATTCTTGACGGACTTTTGATGATATATAGTCAATTTGAAATTTTAGGAGGACATTGACCAAATTATCGATTTTGTGACATGTGTTCACTATTTCGAATCCTTGGTGGATTCTATGATTAATGACATAATTGTATGATGTAACTTTTAATATTGAATAGTAGAATACGGATGAAACTACTATTCAAAGAATAGATTTATATATTGTTATGGATACGGATAAAACTACTATTCAAATGATAGATTTGTAAATCATTATGGATTGAGATTCTCCGTTTATATTTTAATCACAATTTTCACGAATTTTTTTTTTAAAAATTGACTTTTATATTTTAGATATGATTTATTGTTTAATGATTATATTGTTACATCACAATTGTCACTGTATGAGATTGATACTCTTAAACTTTATACTTTGAGTGAGTTATTTCACTATTATAATTGTAGTTGTGGTTATTATGAAGCATCTTTAATATCCATTAAGCATATGCAATGGAGGAGTTTATCTTTAATATCCATTAAGTATATGCAATGGTGAAATTTTTCACAAATTTGGGCGGCTCACCTTGGTGCATGAGTCAATTTATCTGTGAGTATTTATACTCTTTTAGAATATAATTTGGGGCTAGGCGTGATTTGGCACCATGTCGATAAACTTTTATTCTAATGGACATGTGGAGATTTTCACATGTCGGAGGTTTTCGCATGGCAGAACAACATACTATATGTATGAAGTTGAATATATGAGATTGCTCTAATAGATAGGTGGAGTTTTCTATATGGGAGAGTTTTTCATATAATAGAACAGCATAATATATGTATGACGCATGACAATTTGAGACTGCATACATATGATTGCAAGTTTGGGATGTAATTGTTTCACATGTTAAATTGGTTTATTGTCTCTCAAATTTATTGATAGTGCTAATTTTGTGATCATAAAATTATCTTAGTATCGATTTTAGAAAATGACATACTTTATGCATTCATGATTCATAGTTACTGATGTCATGAATTTGAGTAATTTTTTAGAATGCCTAGTTATTTCAAACAATGATTTTTCTATATAGAGTGCACTTATTTTCTTTTTCTCAATCCAGTGGGAGTTATTTTCTAAAACCACAATATGTGTGTGAACCAAGTGAGAGATTGTTAAAATTTTTTATTTAAAGCTCAAAAATTTGTATTATTATGGGGCCTACACACTAGGATTTTATAAAATCTTGGATTAGAGTTACTTGAAACAATAAAGGGCATTATTGAAAATTGAAGGAAACTTTAAAGTTTCCTGATTTATATGTGATTCTTATTCTTATTAGAAAACTTTGATGGACGGTATTCTAGTCAGGAAATGACTCTTTATGCTATAAATACAAGTGGACGTCCCCCGCTCACTGCACACAAGCCTTTTAACATCTTCCCATCAATAGAGTGTAGGAAGAGAGGTGGGTAGAGCCACCTTCATCTTCTTCGTAGAGTAAAACTTTGAATTTTGTATCCCACATCAAATATGGCAACGATCACAATCTCCTCGATAAGAAATACGAATATATTTTAGTTTGTTATTATTGGTTTGATATTTCAATTGATCATACACTTAGATTCTAGAGCAATTTATTGGGTGGTCGGATCAAAAGATCCAACAACATCTAATTTTAATTGGTACAAAAGATGGTGGCCTACTCCTAATCATAATTCTCTAGTTGTAAGAACCGTTTTATCATTTGGTGCTATGACCTAGCAGCCGTAGCATTAAGGATGAGGCCCTCTAGTGAGCTACACAACATGTGAGCAACAAGCTGAATCGATCCTAGAGTTTAAATGCAGGCCCCCTTTGCATCCAAGAAACAATCATAGCCATCTAATTTTATCAATTCAGCTTTTGACCTAAAGACAAGTCCTTATCATAGTCAATTAAACTATAAATTTTAGGTTTTTCAAATAGCAATGCTTGTAGCGCTTGCTAGTGTTTATCTCGGTCCCTCTTTTTCTATTAATTACAAACAATGTTAAAAAAGAATTAAACCATAAATTTGGAAGTCCCTATATGTTTGGATAAAAAAATTAAACCATAAATTTGGAAGTTCTTATATGTTTTTGACCCTCATTTAAACACCAAAATTGGGGTTTTGGTCAGGTTCAACTGATTTTAAAACCGTTGGTTGAAAGTGAATTTTGACTTTCATAAGTTGGCAACCACTTATGGATCCCTTATATCCAATAATTTTAAAATGAGTTGAACTCATTTAGAGTTCAACTAGCTGGACCTGACTAAACCCCAAAAATAGTGTTTAAATGACCTTTACAACATTAAACTAAACTTTTAATCTGACACTATTCCAGAATGGTTTACTATTATGTCACGCAGTATATATATATATATATATATATATATATATATATATATATATATATATATATATATATGATCAATTTAAATATTTTCACGCAGTATATGAATTGGTGAATTTTAATATTGATCATAAAAAATAAGAACAATGGTTGGTGCTAGCTAGAATGCACAAATTGGATGGTTCAAATCTCCCACAAGTGTTATTTTTGGACCTATTTCCCTCAAATCTCCCACAAGTGTCATTTAAATACCTCTTGGTATTTAAATGACGAATATCTTAGATCAAAGTTAAATCTTTTATTTTGTGTAATGAATGTTATTAGAGATTTTAGATTAGTGATGCTGATATAAAGCATCAACCATGGTCTACACGTCACAAGTCCACCTTTCAATGCACATGCATAGAAAGGGAGCGTATATATTACTTGCTAAGGTCAATATATATAGATTTTAAATGCCTTTTCAATATGACTATTTCAAAGCAAGAGAATTCTCCTTATATAGATCATCTCTAACAAAGCTACAGAGGTACTCTTAATGGACACTATTGAAAAGTTGGATCACATTGAAGAAACCAGTTCTTTATTTGTTGTTGGGTCTCTAGAGAGGGAGAGTGTCAAATCATCATTGGAAAACCTGACTCTAACCAAAGAAAAGGAGTGGCGACAAAAGTGTTGCATCAGATAACTTAAGGAAGGTGATAAAAATACGGCTTTTTTCCACGCCTCTGCAAATGCTCGAAGAAGAGTTAATTCCATTTCTACCATCTATATGAACGACTGTCCCTACACTAGTCCTGATGACATCACCCAAATTGCAATTGACTATTACACGGATCTGTTTAAGGAAACTAACCATCTCAGACCAAGGCTGAACAATGTCCATCCGGAATTGATCTCTCAAGCTGAAGCAGAGCAACTCGAACGTGAATTTCAGGCAGACGAAATGTGGGCATGTTATTAAAGATTGCAATTCCTAGCGCGCCCTTAGACCGGACGGGTTTACACTTGCTTTTTTCCGGAAATTCTTACCTATCATCAAAGACAATCTGATTTGCATGCTCCAGAAGTTCTGGGAAGATGGGCATATTCACAAATCTATTAACGCCACTTTCATCATCCTATTCCCTAAAGAAAGGGGTGCTTCATATATGAAAAAGTTTAGGCGGATCTCTCTTGTCTCCAGTCTCTACAAGATCATTGCCAAAATCCGTGCCAACCGTTTGAAAAATGTCATAGGACGGTCATCTCCAAAAGTGAAGGGGCTTTTATAGAAGGCAAAAATATTCTTGATCTTGTAGTAATTGCTCAAGAGAGCATACACTCTACACACTCTTCCAACAAAAAAGGGGTTCTTATTAAGGTAGATATGGAGAAGGCTTACGATAGAGTTAGCTGCGATTATCTTCTATGAATGATGAAAAAGATGAGTTTTGGAGAAAGATGGAGAGATCTTGGATTCACTGATGCCTGGAAAGCGCTCACTTCTCTATTATAATAAATGGGAAAGCATGCGGCTTTTTTGAAGCTTCAAGAGGGTTGAGACAAGGATGTCCTTTGTCTCCCTATCTATTTAATATTGTTAGCGAAGGCCTTGCTCTTTTCTTCCACAAGCTGAAATTGAAGGTACTGTAATCGGATTTTCCAATCCTAGATGTACCTTTAATGTTAATTTATTACAATATGTTGACGACTCTCTTATATTATGTGGCGGGGACCCCAAACAAATTCATCAAGTCTTAAGCATCCTCAAATCTTACGAAGAAGTTTCTGGTCAAAGTGTGAACTACGAGAAATCTAATATTTATGGTATTAACATCGAAAATCAGTCTCTATCAATGTGGGCCCAATCCTCGAACCTAACGATGGCCAAACTCCCTTTTACTTATCTCGGCATTCCCATTACAACTGGCAAATTCAAAGTATCTGATTGAGACTCCATCATATCTAAGGTTAATAACAAACTCAGCGGATGGAAGAGCAGCATTCTATCCAAAGGAGGTAGATTGATTCTTGTGCAATCAGTCCTGAGTGCTTTACCAACTTATTACTTATCCATTTACAAATGTCCAACCAAGGTTTGTGGAGAAATAGAAAGGCTTAAGCGCAACTTTTTGTGGGACGATCCCGGAAGCACTAGGAAAATCCATCTGATTGGTTGGGACAAAATTGTGAAACCCAAATGGGCGGGTGGTCTCGGCAGTAGACAAATCAAACAAATGAATCATGCCTTGTTAATGAAAAATGGTGGTGGCGACTCGGTGAGTCTACCGAAGGCTGGTGGAAAGATATCATTATTAATAAATATCATGTTTACGAAAATGGTTTGGCGATAAAATAATAGCAAATATCACACTTCTTAGTGATGGAAAGGAATTTTTTCCACGAGAGTAGAATTTACAAAGAACATCAGCTTCAAATTAGGTAAATGAAACCATATCCAACTTTGGACCAACATATGGGACACACTTGATCAACCTCTCTGCTTGAAATTTCCAAATCTCTATGTCATATCCGGTAATCCATTTGCTGCCATCGATGCTACCTTCTCTAACTACATCAATCAGTGGGTCATCAATTTTAAAAGAAGACTAAATGACGAGGGAATCTCGGAGTATAGTGAGCTGACCGTGATCCTTGATAACATTTGCCTCAACCATGCACAAAAAGACTGCCGCTTGTGGGCATACAACAACAATAAAATATTCTCAGTCAAGTCAACTTTCAAAATGATGAATTCTTATCATTAGGTGATTGAATGGAGCTTCATCTCAAAGTTTCAACTCTGCCTATAAGGTCATCTTTTTTTATGGACGTTAATTTGGGATAAGATAGCCATTGCCTCCATTCTTAATAGGAGAGGCATGACCATTGATCAAAAGTGCTACTTCTATAACCTGACAGAGGAAGACATAGGTCACCTTTTTCTATATTGTCTCAAAGTATGGCCTATTTGGGGGAAATGTTTTAAAGCTTTCAAAGTATCTGGTTGCATCCCAAAAGGAATATCCAAGTTGATTTATAGTTGGAACAAAGAGATCTTTGTGGGGTTGAAAAAGTGGCTATGGGCACACATTCATGTTTCTATTTTGTGGAATGTGTGGCTTATGAGAAATAACATCAGATGCAAACATGGTGTTTTCGATGAAGACAAACTCATTCGAAACTGCATATACACTATCTGCACCTGGGCAGTGGCTGCTGATGTCGATCAACCTTCCATTTTCAATATCAGAAAATTTGAAGCTGCACAACTGTTATCCCTTATTAATGTATTGTAATGGGGTTTTCGTGTTTTTGTAATGGACATTTCGGTTTCCTCTCGACGTAGGATTTTCGCTTCTCCTTTGGGTTTCCTTCGTCCACCCAGCTACCTATTCTGGTTTTCTCCGAGAGGTCCGATTTTCCAGATAGCAATGCCTATGGTGCTAGCATGAGTTTTTATCGGTCTCTCCAAGGCTCATGTTTAGCTTTTTTATATTAGTACAAACACAACTTTCAAAAAAAAAAAATATGACTGTTGGACCAACAGTCATATTTTGGACGACTCAGATCTTTCAGAGATCTCAACTGCTCTATCCAATAGCTGTATGAAAAGTTACACCTTTTAGAATTCAAATTCGAAAAGTTGCACACCTTTATAAGCAGCTATGAAACGGTTAGGCCCAATGGTCAACATTTGACCAATCCGTTTGACCCAATAGAACCGAATTAACCCACTAATTAGTGGCCCATTAGGCCTGATCCGGTCATGACTAATCTAATTGTTGGATCTACCTAGCTAGTCAAAAAGTCAAACATCTCCTTGTGATGATGCGCACATGAAAAGTGCAAAGTGCGTGCGCCTAAAGCGCCAATGAGCCTAAACGCCAATCGCTACACACGCGACGGCTCGCCGCTAGGCACACTCTTCTCTTCTTATTGTTAAACAATAATAGAATGTGAAAGATTCTATATTTAGCATTGGACCATTTTAACATTTACCAATGTGAGACTATTTATTTGCATACAAAAAATGAAAACATCTATTGCTTAAAAACCAACACACAAAACTAAGAAATTAAAATGAAGTTTTATTTTCTTTAAAATTATTTGAAATATTTATTATATTCTAAAGTAATAAATAAATATAATAATCACCCACAAATTTCAAATAAAATAAAGACATTGGTATCGAAAATATGTGCATACTATGAAAGGTACCTTTTGGATTTAAACATTTACTTAGTGCAAACTTATCAAAGTCTTATCATGGTGCACAGAGACCATAGTCTTGAACTGAGGACCCTATGTGACAAGACTGAATAAATAGTACACACATATTTTTCCTAAGATTGAGATTTCTATAAAGCTAGCATTGTTATGGCATTGTGCTTATATCTTAGTTTCGAGAAAAAATCATAATCTCATAGGAAGCAGCCGTACCTCCACTTTCACATAGGTAAGTTTGTCGAATGTGTTTCTATAATTAAACACATTAACATAAAATGTTAAAGACTTATTAAGAGTAAATACTCATCCTTCTCTTTTTTATTACAGATTTCAAGTACTTTACACTTGTCTTATGATAGACATTTAAACTAAATTAAAGTGCTTCTAATCATCACTCTCATGTCATACTCTTCCATTGAACTTAAGGATTTATTGAACAAATATTAAGTTGAATTTCTAACATAAGTGATCAACTATATGGTTTTAGTCCTATACCGATAGATGTTTTCTTTACCAATTCTCTTGAAAGTCCTTTGATAAACGGATCAGCCAAATTATTATTGGTCTGAATTGAGTCTATCCCAATTACTCCATCCTTGAGTAATTCTCGAACATAACGGTGCCGTAAACCAATATGTCTATTATTTCCATTATAAATTTTATTATAGGTTTTTGCTCTTGTAGCCTCACTATCATAGTTTATTGTAATAGGTGACATAGGATCTGGCCACATAGGAATTTTTAAGAGTAAATTCTGAAGTCATTCTGCCTCTTTGCCACATGTCGTTAAAGTAATAAACTTAAATTTTATTGTGAAATAAGTAATACATGTTTGCTTTTTAGATCCCCATGAGATCGCAGCACCACCGAAAGTGAATACCCATCTTGTTACAGCCCGAATTTTTCCAACACAATTTTATGAGATATTTTTTTTTTCTTTAAACCAAATCCAACTGGAAAAACTCAGGCCGTCAGATCGTAGAACACAATCTGATACAGAATACTTGATACATCTACATACATGCAAAAATCAAAGCACATAATGCAGATGGCATAATTAAAATCTCCAATTCTAATATCCAATATAAATAGTAATTAAACAACCACCAGTGATGGCTAACCATCACCTAACAGTGGCGTACAATATGTATATAATAGCAGGAATGTACGAAACTATAACTTACCAAAATCCATAATGTATTAAATCTATGATCCCAGAACTAGGGGTCCAAATCCTCAGGCTGAAGATCCTCTTCTTCCGGTACAAAATCCTGATATTTCTCATGCCCAAAGCCCTGATCAAGACTCGTACCTGTGACGTATAGTCGGGGTAAGCTAATAGTCTAAGCTCAATAGAGGAAATATCAATATCCATTTCACATCTCATCATATCAATGCAGATATTCATGACAGATTTCCAAAAGACAATTTATTATCAAAACAGAAATTACATGCATCCTTAAATCGAACTAAAACTCATTAATTCGGAGTTTCACATAAATTTCAATGATTCATTCTCAGATCCCAAGTTCACATTCAAATTTCCATTGTTCACATCATACAGTATTTATTTCTCATTTATATCTCACAGGGTTCTGATTTCCAGTTCATAACTCATAGTGGTCTAAATTCTAATTCATAACTCACAGTTTTCTAAATTTCCAGTTGCAATGGTCCAGTCAGTATCCAGTCAATGTGTACAATATATAATGTGTATAGATAACCCGTCGTACCGGTCCAGTATGTAGTGTACAGTATGTAGTGTGTACAGATTAACTTGCCATACCGGTCCAGTATGCAGTATGCAATGTGTACGAATAACCAGCCGTACTGGTCCAATATACAATATGCAGTGTGTACGGATAACCTACCGTACCGGTCCAATATGTAATATATTGTGTACAGTATGCAATATATACGGGTAACCCGTCATACCGGTCCAGTATGCAGTGTGCACGGATAACCTGTCGTACCGGTCCAGTATGCAGTGTGTACGGATAACCCGTCGTACCGATTCAGTTAGTGTACAGTCGAACGGTCAGTGTTCAGTCAGTATGTACGGATTCAAAGTTCACAGATAAATTTCATATTCATAGTCCAAAGTTCGGATTCATATTCATGTCTAAAGTCACTATTCAAGTTCCATTTTCGAAGTTCATATTAGCTTTCGGATACTGCGTTCAAGTTCATACTCAAAGTCATAATTCAAATCTAATTCCATCTCAATCCGAAGTTCAAATCAAATTCTATCTCAGTCCAAAGTTCAAATCTAATTATATCTCAATCCGAAGTTCAGAATTCAATGATTCATATTCCAAATTTCAATGCAACTAATAATTCAGAAACTTCAATGCTCACAATTCATAACTTTCAATATCTAATATTCATATAGAAAGGTTCTATAATTCGAAGGATTCAAGTTCATCTCAAAGATTCAAAGGCCTCTTTACATCAGTCAAGCCAGATTCAAATACAGGTGTCAATTCATAACAGAGTTAAATCCATATTCTAAGTTCAGAAAATTTGTTACCCTTTAAATAATTCTGATTCAAAGTTCCAAATTCAAAGAGCTTAAGCACCAATTCATATTTATTCTCATGGTTCCTAATTCATATTTAATTTCAACGATTCAAATTTCAGATTAACGTTCAAATCCCTATCTCAGACTCACATTCAGTCTCAAGATTCTAAGATTATGACATTTCAATTATTTCAAGGCAAACAAATTCTAAACAAACTTCAATTCGAATATATCAAGAATCAATGGATCAAAGTCAAAATTAATATTGAGTACTGACTCAATGCAATTAAATAGTGAATTTCCCCTACCTCGGGTTAAGAGTCATAAACAAGCAATGCAAGGTCCTTATTGATGACCTCCCATTCCCAATCTACATCACATATATGATGAGCTATTAAGGGTTGATTCCAATTACTAATCATTTGGACACATTTAAGTGTTTTCTCAAAATCGATGCGAAAATGGGCAAGTTCATGCTAACTTAGAACTTGGCCCCCCTTCCCGCTCAATTTTTATCTTTAAAACATTTGATTAATGAATTTATTAATTCATCAAGTTGTATAGCTCGTTTTTCTCTTTCCAACTCTGTAGGAATCGCGTCAATCAGAGTTCGGAGTAAAAAGTTACGGCCAAAATACAGAAGCTGTGTCGGCACTTCAGTCAAAACGTGCTAACTTAAAACTTGACCCAATTTCTCACTCAATTTTGACCCTCAAAACATTTGATTCATGAGTTGGTTAATTCATAAAAGTTTTAGAGTTCATTGTCTTCTTTCCAACTCTATGAGAATCGCATCAATTAGAGTTCAGAGTAGAAAGTTACGGCTAAAATACCAAAGCAGTGTCGACAAGCTCAGTCAAAATCGACCAATCAATTTCCGAATCCGATCGATTGATTTTCAAAATCGATCGATAGATTTCTCCAGTAAATTTTTACTTCTCTGTTCTATAAACAGAGAATAGTTTCAAAAACCCTTTGGGCTTCTTCTTCTTTGATCCAAAACGCCTAAAACTCATTTATATGCATTCCAATCACCCATAAATCAAAGCTAAACTAATTCCAACCAAATTAAATCGAATCTCACCTTCCAATCACATGTGCACATGCTCTACGGAAACTGAAATCGATGGATTTGACGTGAAACTCTCTTTCCTCTAACGCCCCAAACTCTTTGTCCTCTTTGATTCTTTCAATCACGACGGACGAAGATCGACTCCTCCCAACTACACACAACCCAACATCTCTCTTGCTTAAAATAAAATGATCTAGAGAGGTGTAAATGGGGTTTGGTTCTCAAACTAAAAGAGGGTTTGGGAGAGTTCACTCATGCTCTTGATCTTAATCGCGACAAGGATTGGCGCCCTCTTGTGGTGGGTCTAAGAAGAAGTAGATGACGGAGGTCCACCCAATGAAGAAGAAGCAAACCCTTCCTCTTCCTCTTCTCTTTCTTTTTTTTCCTCTCTTTCTCTTCTCTCAGGCTTTGCAAGACAAATGAAAACCCCATGTGTGGGGCTTGCTTATAGCATGGGGGTGGTTTCAGTGTAAAGCTTATACACCGAAACAAGTATATGCTCTTATGGGGTTGATTATGTTGAAGTTCGCACACCCAAAATTGCGTATTAGTTGGTTCGATATTAAGCACATACACCTAAACAAAGTGTTAACTATTATACAACTAAACTTTTGGTCGGTGTGGGGCTTGCACACCCAAACCACTTATCCACTGGATTCAGTGTTAAGCTATAACACCAAAGCAAGGTGTTAATCTTATCCACTTGCTTTAACTCGATGTGAAGCTCTAATACCTAAGTTGTGTGTTTGTTACACATTCTAAGGTTCAAGTTAAGACCCAAAGTCGGCCAAATTAGTCGACCCAATTGGTCGGCCCAACTGGTTGGCCCAAATAGTCGGCCCAACTGGTTGGCCCAAATAGTCGGCCCAACTGGTTGGTTCAAATAGTTTGCCCACATAACTCAAGCAAGTTTTAATCATCTTTACTGATTTATTCTCTATAGAAATTTTGCCTGTAGGTACACACGCACACAGTGTGTCGTCCCAGGCATTCGCACTTAGTTAGTACATGCGGGTTCAAAATTTGGGGATGTTACACATCCACTCATTGCCTTGGATTCATTTGAATCTAAATTCTAACTTGCATCACTGAATCCTTCTAAAATATTAGGAAAATCAGAATAATTTAATCCATAATTTATAATTCCTTTTAAATATCTAAATACACGAGATATAGCATTCCAATGATCATGACATGGATTACTAGTATATTTACTTAATTTTCTAACTGCATATACTAAGTCAGGTCTAGTATAGTGTATTGCATACATCAAATTACCGATTACTCTAGCATATTCTAACTGATTTACAGATCTACCTTTATTATAAAAAAGTTTGATGCTAGAATCATATGGTGTAGATGCAGGTTTACTATCTAAATGATTATATTTCTTGAGAATTTTCTCTATGTAATGAGACTGGGTTAAAAAAAGCTCATTATCATTTTTTATTATTTTAATTCCTAAGATGACATCGACATTACCCGTATCTTTCATATCAAAATTGAAAGAGAGAAAAGATTTAGTATGCATTATTCTATCTAAATCAGTACCAAATATAAGTATATCATCTACATATATATATGACAACTCCCTTATTTACAGAAAATTTACTATAAATACATTTATCAGGTTTATTAATTTTAAAACCGTTAGAAACAATAATACTTTCAAATTTTTCATGTCATTGTTTAGGAGCTTATTTTAAACCATAAAGAGATTTAATTAATTTACAAACTTTATGCTCATGTCCGGTTATTACAAAACCTTCAGGTTGTTCCATATAAACTTCTTTTAATTTATCATTTAAGAATGCAGTTTTTACATTAATTTGATGAATTTATAAATGATAAATAGAAGCAAGTGCTATTAAGATTCTAATAGTTGAAATTCTGGCTACCGTCGCATAAGTATTGAAAAAGTCAATACCTTCCCTTTGTCTAAATTTTTTTGCCACCAATTTGGCCTAAAACTTATCTATAGTTCTATTAGCTTTTAGTTTTCGTTTGAAAATCCATTTACAACTTATAGGTTTAGATCCTTTAATAAGATCAACTAATTTTCATATTTTATTACCCATTATAGATTCTATTTCATCATTTATTGCTTCCTTTCAAAAGGCAGTATCTTGTGATTTCATAGCCTCATCAAATGTTAAAGGAATATTTTTTATATGAAAAGAAAATATGGTTTCCTTTACTTGTTCTGATCTTGTTCCTTCTACTATAAGCATAAAAAAATTTGAATTAAAAGATTTTTCTTTTCGCATTCTTTTTCTTCTTCTGAGATCCATGTTTTTATATTTTCATAATTTATAATGAGTTTTTTCATCAGAACTTTCATTAACTCAAGGAATAGAAGAAAAATATTGTTCATAAAATTCAACATCTCTAAATTCCATTATACTGTTTTGATTAATTGCACTATTAGATTCAGTTACTAAAAACATGTAGGCTTTACTGGTTAATGAGTATCTAATAAATATACATTCAATGACTTTATTACCTAATTTGGGTCTTTTAAGATCTGATAATCTAACTAGTGCACGACACCCCCACACTTTGAGATATTTAAAATTTGGTTTTCTTTTCTTCCATAACCATAAGGAATTATACTAGAACTCTTTTGTGGCACTCTATTTAAAACATGATAAGCAGTGAGTAGTGCTCTACCCCATAAATTTAAGTTTGAATTTAAAAGCATGACATTTACCATTTCTATTAAAGTTCGATTTTTTCTTTCTGTTGTATCATTTTGTTGAGGAGTGTAAGGTGCAGTCGTAAGATGTACAACTCTCACATTTTCAAAAAAATTACTAAAATCATTTGAAATATATTCTCCTCCTCTATTAGATTTTAAAATTTTAATTTTAAAATTTAACTGATTTTCAACTTCTTCTTTATAAGCTTTAAATTTTTCTAAAGCTTTATCTTCATGTTTTAATAAATAAATATAAGTATATTTAGAAAAGTCATCAATAAATGTAATAAAATATATTTTTCCTCCTCTAGTTAAGATACTATTTAAATCACAAATATCAGTATGAATGAGTTCTAAAATCCGAGATTTTCTTTCTATTTTATTGAAAGGTGTTCTAGTGATTTTAGTTTGAACACAAATTCTACATTTTTCATGAATATTTTTCTCACATGTAGGAATTAATACTAATTATATCCTAGAATTTAAACGAGTAACATTCACATACCCTAATATATTATGACATAATGAAAGAGAATCAACATTATAACGGAAGAAGATATTTCATTGATTACATTCAACTTAAATATCTCATTACAAATATACCCTTTCCCCACAAATACACCACCCTTAGTAATTACAATTTTATCTGATTCAATCACTAACTTGAAACCATGTTTATTGAGTAAACTGGTCAAAATTAGATTCTTACGAATCTCGAGAATATACAGTTTGTCGGTCAAAGTAAGAGTTTCATCAGAGGTTAATTTGAGATTGATTTTCCCTGAACCCTTGACCTTTGCAGTTGAAGTGTTCTCTATGAAGAGCACTTATCCATCCGTGTCCTTCACATAGTTGACGAAGAAAGATCTGTAGTTAGAAACATGTCTAGTGGCACCAGAATTGATCCATTAGTCTTTTTCGCTTCCAACCATATTGATCTCGGAAATCATGACTACAAACTTTTTTTCAGTCACATTCGCATAAGATCCTTTTTGAAGTGATCGGGTTTACCACAGTGATAATAACTACCCTTTTTCTTCTAGCCCTGATGACCTTGGCCCTTATTTTTTTCGTTAGCCTTATCAGAATTGAAGTTGTATTTTCGCTTTCCAGGTGATTTGGACGTTCCAACTTCCACCATATAAGCTTTTGAAGTTAATTGAGATTACTCGTCTTTCTTATCGCGAACACAAAGTTCGTCTTCGACTCGAAGATGATGGCACAACTTTTCAAACGAAAGTTCTTTCTTTTTAAGTTTGAAAGTCTTTTTACAATCTTTTCATGAGGCAGACAATTTGTGGATAATCGTATGATTGTAAAAGATGAGATCCATTTTTATGCCCTCTTGAGTAATTTGGCCAATGATATACTGAATCTCATGAACTTGATCGAGAATCAGTTTATATCAATCGTTTTGTAATCTAAATACTGACTTATAATGAAGCTTTTTGTACTGGCATCTTCGGCTTAACTTTGTCTCCAACGCCTTCCAAAGTTTCATTGTAGACGTCATGCTCTAATACACATCGAAAAGTGAATTTTTCAGCATATTGAGGATGTGTCATTTGCAGATATAATCATTTTGCTACCATTTCTGACGATTATGAGCATTGGCAAGAGATTCTCCATCAGAATCTTCAGGCTCCCTGGGTTTTAGAGTGGTTAGGACATAAGCAACTTTCAAAGTCGTCAATAGGAAATATAACTTTTATTGCCATCTTCTGAAGTTGTTGTCGTTGAATTGCTCCAATTTGACGAAGTCATAGGTCATCACTTTCATATTTGAAACCATGATAATACAGAATAGCGTTTTAAAATTGTTAGAAAATATTAGGATCAGAAATTTGAAAATAATAAAATGGGCAAGAGAAATTGGACTCGAGGCATGTAATCACTATCTTTAAAATGTTATTCGCTCCCTACTCGAGTAAATCCTCAAGTTTACAAAAGGGATCCAGCGAGACATTTTCGGGATACAACGAGCCTAATCTCTTGGATGTCATCCGTTTCTTTGTAATAGTAGATGATCACCCCAGAAAACTTAATCTGATGAAGTACCAACAAAAGAAGAAACCAAGAGAATTTCTCAAAGTGTATGCAAGGAAATTCAATGGATTTTAGAGCGTGAAAATCTGTATCCAGAGATCTCCTTATATAGATTTTAAATGTCTTTTCAATATAATTATTGGACCAATAGTCATACTTTGGACGGCTCTGATCTTTCAGAAATCTCAACTGCTTCATCCAACGATTATATGAAAGGTTGCACCTTTTCGAATTCAAATTCAAAAAGTTACACACCTTTATAAGCGATTATGAAACGGTTAGGTCCAACGATCAACATTTGACCAATCCATTTGACCTAATAGAATCGAATTAACGTACTGATTAGTGACCCATTAGACCCGACCCGGCCCTTGACTAATTTGACCATTGGATCTACCTGGTAAAAAAGTCAAATATCTCCTTGTGGTGAAGCGCACATGCGAAGTGCAAAGTGCGTGCGCCTAAAGCGCCAATATGCCTAAACACCAATCGCCACACACTCGCGTGCACTAACGCGGTGGCTCACCGCTAAGCACACTCTTCTCTTCTTATTGTCAAACAATAATAGAAGGTGAACGATTCTATATATAGCATTGGACCACTTTGACATTTACCAATGTGGGACTATTTATTTGTATACAAAAAATGAGAACATCTATTGCTTAAAAACCGACCCACAATACTAAGAAATCAAAAGGAAGTTTTATTTTATTTTTAATTATTTAAAATATTTATTATATTCTAAAATAATAAATAAATATATCAACTTTCATTATAACGATTTGTCATGTAGTCCTTGAACCTGTTTAGCTACAGAGCGTTGATTCCTGTATATCCTTACTCCAAGAAAAGAATGGCAAACCATTAATTATTTTTAGAGGAATATACATGTAAGATACTAATAAGACTTCGTTTAGCTGTTTCTGAGCTTTTCCCAAAAAAGCTTAGAAAGTTGATTGGTTAAAATCTGAGCAAGTTCCTGAAAAACTCAAAAACAAAGTTTCTTTGTATTTGTTCATGAGTTGCTCAAGTTCTTGGCTTTTTTGAGCTTTTCTGAGAGAAACTTACATTCTTGTATTCTTGGGTTCTACTTTCCTTGTTTAGAAGCATATTTTTGCCTTCAATTTTGTGACCTCAGAATTTGAGTTCTCATGAGAATTTTGCTCAGAAAACAATGTCGCTTTCACTCATAAATGTTCATAAAACATACTTCATAAAAAAAAATCTCAAACAAGAAAAAAGCTAAGAAAATAGTCAATTTTCTGGGGAAAATGCTTAGATTCTGAGCTTTTTGTTGGCTCATAGAACAAGCCATATCCAAGATCATCAAGCTCTAATACCAATGTTGGCTAAAAAAGAAGAGAGTTGATATGAGGTAAGCATCTAACTAGCTTCCCCAAAATGTACACAGCGGAAACATTATAAAGTATATTAAACCAGAGATGCATGATCACAAAGATCTATATAGAGCACCTAACATAAACACAATTGTGACTTCCCCGATTTTTCCCCTCACAGAACTCTGGCAAAGACCGAGTCGTCAGGTGACAATCAGATTTTCCCTTACAAGGAATCTTAGGAAAACCAGATCGCCTGATGTTTTCTAATACATACCCACTGTGACGGTTCAACTCTCCCCACGCGAAAATTTATTGAAAGTCGGATTGTTAGGTGCTTAGTACATCCACTCACATACCGAAAATTATAGCAAATAGTACTTGGCACTAATGAGATCCTATTCTAAGCAAAACGTAACTAAAACCACCATAACTACTAATGATGGCCGACCATCATCCAAATAGTGGTAGATACAAAACTATGCAAAACTATACAATTTCTAGTTCAAGTATTCTAATTACAACCACTAACATATATCGGGTCAAGTTCATCTCAAGCTCATCTAAGGGAAATATTTTTCAGGCGGAAGTTCCTCTTCTGCCTCTGGGATGTAGTCGGGACCCTCCTCTAATCCAGGATCCTGTGACATAAATGTCAAGATGAGCTAACAGTCTAAGCTCAGTAGAGAAAGATCAATGCCAATTCACACTTTATCATAACGAATCATAGATTCAATGACAGAGATTTAAGGGCATATGCATATCCAAAACAGAATTCAAAGACTCAATTCAAGGGGCATTTTCATATTCAAAACAGAATTCAAAGGATTTTTAAATCGAAATCAAATGTTCAAACAGAGTTTGGAGGTTTTACACGATTGCTGATGGCTTATTCATTTTCACATTTTACATATTGTCTCCTAGTTCTTAGTTCATGCATGCCTTAAATTAAAACTTAAGAAAACTCCAACGCGAATATATAGCGTTGTTGAGCCAAATTTATCGATGGGAATCCCCCTAATCATTGTTGTTCAATAAACAGTTTTCAAAGTACCCAAGCCCCAACTTTGCGGAGGGTGCTTGTGCAATTCAAATACTCGTCGGAGCAGTTCAGAGTGTACAATATAAACCGTCGTACCAGTCCAAAGTGTACGGTATGAACTACCATACCGGTCCAAAGTGTGGGGTATTTGTTCACATAACCTTAAATCATCATGCGAAATATAAAACTTGAGTCAAAGTTTTAACACATAGCTAAATTCAAAGTTCGAAGGTTCCACATTCACAGTTCAAAGTTCAATGTCAATGAAACATACAAGTTACTATTAGGAGTTCATATTCTGATTTACATTGAGAGTTCATTCCTAATCTCATATTCAAAGTTTGAAATTCATATTCAATTTCATTTTTAGAGTTTACATTCGATCACAATCATGGAGTCTATGAATCAAAATCGAAAACGAAAATTGTGAATTGAGTTTTCCCTACCTTAGGTTTGGTGTCGTTAGAAGGCAATACAAAGGTCCTTATCGACGGTCTCCCGTCCTCAACCTAGATCACATTAGGATCATACACTACGTGTCAATGACGGCGTAATTGGACGGTTTGTAGCTTCTCAAGTTTCTCCAAAGACAGAGAAATTCGCTTGAGCGATTTCCAAATTTGCTTGAGCGAAGTTTCTAGGCAATTTTTCCTTTGCTTTCTGAAGGTGACTCGCTCAAACAAATTCCAACTCGCTCGAGCGATTCTATCCAATTCTGCAACTGTTTCCTTCTTTCACCCGGATTCGACTTTCCCCCAATTCCAAATGAAACCAATCAAACACCACACATTTGTCAATCTAAGTTTAGGACAATAAATTTGTATGATAATACTACGAAACTTACCTTCTTAGGTCACGCATACCAAGCTTGCGATAATCATTATCGAGGGATTTCGGTGTCATGCACGTGGAGTCTATGGTGTCCGATATCAAAATGAAACTCCACATTAACGTGCAATGACCTTCATATTTTAAGTCACTCACACCACGTTTACGATGGTCGCTTCACACTAGTTCGACGATACATTCCCTCTCGTTCTTCGATCTTAACGATGTCGAAGTTTGAAGGTTCCTTGCGGTCAGAATCAATAAGGAGTGGTCGGAATCAATAAGTATCCTTGCAAAGAAGAAGTTTGAGGAGAAAGAGAGTTGAGGTTTCAAAAGAGGGTTTGAGAAGAGGAGTGGAGTGAGAGGAGTAGAGTTCTCTCCACTCTATTCTTACAAAAATAAAATACCTAGAGATATTTAGTTTCACATGGTTTATCTCCAATTAGCTCATGGGAGTCTAATTCGATGTTAAGCCGGCACACCATGAGTCGGTGCATGGACTCTTTATAAAAAGCAAAAACATAAGGTCTAGCCTCACCCACAAACCAAATCTCTGACCATTGATGCTCTCACAAAGCTTGTGTATCTATTTACAAAGTCTATGTTTAATTTTAGCATTGAATCTATGTTTCCTTATGATAAGATGTGAAGTAGTATTAAATTTTCCTCTGCTAAGCTGGGATGTAGCTCATCTTTCGACTATACGTCACAGGTATAACTCTTGATCTGGACCAGGAGAAGAAGATCTTCAGCTTGTGGATTGGTGCCTTAGTCGGGGATCGTAGATTAGTACGTTGTGGACCTTGGTGAGTTCAGGCTTGGTACATATAATGTATGCCACCATTTGTGGTGATTGGCCAACATCGGTGATTTGTTTAGTTATTTTTCACGTTGGATAGTAGAACTGGAGATTTATTTATGCCATATATTGTCTGCTTTGATTTTTCGCATGTATGTGGATGTATCAAGTATTCTGTATAGATTGTGATCTACGATCTGGCGGTCCGAATTTTTTCATAATGTTTGAAGAAAAAAAAATGTCTCAAAAAAATTCAGGTTGAGAAAATTCGGGCTATCACAATTGGTATCAAAGCTTAGGCATTAGGTCTTGTTGGGACCCAAAAATTTAGGAATCAATTGCAATGGCATTAGATTATGTCGGAACTTAGGACTCAATTGCAATGGCATTAGATTATATCACAATCCCTATTCTGAAATCTTCTAGAAATTCAAAGCCATGTCTCTTAATGACATTAGGTTGTCGGGTCCTAGGCATTAAGTCTCCCATGAGACTGAGTCTTAGTTATGTGTGCGGAGCGTGACTGTAAGTCCAGAGATGTGACATTAGATTTTGTCAGAGGATAAGTTGTGATATGTTAGGTGTTCTGTTCGAATATAGTAACTGGTTCTTAATAGAAATTTTTGTTTTATTGTAACAGATCATGTCTAGTAGAGAACAACCTAGAGGCAGTCGTGAGAAAATTTTGAGAAGAGGGGATGAGATCCCTACGAGTTCAAGTAGAGACCAGAGGAACCCTCCTGATGAGAGAGATTAGAAGAATGAAGTGACAAATAGGATGACGCAAGCCATGGAGGCCGTGGCCACTGCCATGGCCCAACAAGCTCAGCAGACTGCACTATTAGCTGAGCAGACCGCACTACTGGCTTCCAATAATGTGAACCGTCAGCAGTCACCACCACGACCTCCTCCAACACTATTGCCCTCATTATTTATTGACTTTAGGAGATTGAGACCTCCTAGTGTCTATGGGCAGATGAATCCGCTTAAGGCAGAAAAATGGTTAAGTCAAATCGAGAAACTCCTATAGAGACTTCAAATTATGGAGGATGAGATGGTTGGTTGGGCTTCCTTCCAACTTGAGGGAGATGCCGATCCGTGGTAGAAATCGGTGTTGAGGAAGAGAGAGGTTGAAAATCCTCACAGTTTATAGACTTGGGTGGAGTTTGTTAAAGTGTTCAATAAAGAATATTTCTCCAAGCAAGTGAGAAATCAGATGAAGAGAGATTTTGCTAACTTGGAGCAAGGGAATATAACCGTACGGGAGTATGGTAATGACTTTACAAGTTTGTCGAGATTTACATCGGAATTAGTGGCCACAGAATTCATGAAGGCCAGTAAGTTCGAAGAGGGCCTAAGGCCGAATGTGAGAGAAAGGATCTCTGTCTGCGAGCCAGAGACCTATACAAAAGTGATAGGGAAAGTCATTGTGGCCAAGAGGGATATAGAAAACATGTACAATAGGAAGGACCAATAGCGTAGAGAGAGAGCAAGTCAAATGCAGTCATATGCCCATGAGCAGGCAACCGAGATACCAAAACTATTATTGCCAGCACCCCCTCAGTCTACTCAGACCGTTTATGCAGGACCACCTACGATGTCGTCAAGTGTAAGTGGACCATGGGTGCATGTTTCAATTGTGGTAAGCTGAGACATCGGGTAAAGGACTGCCCAGAGCGGACGAAGGCTAGGACGACTTCGGTGTGAGAGGTCATCGATCAATGCAAACAGTTGTGTATACCTTATTGTTTGTGTTTAATCTCAGAAAAGGTTAATATAAATATTTTGGGTGTATGATTGATACTATTAACTCATTATTTTTATGTATGTATGTGGGGATCTTTATTACAATTAATGTTACATGTTGGCAATTAATGGTTGGAAGGTTTCTTTTCCTTTATGGCGATGGTTAAATTTCAATTGTGATCCATATGGTTAGTTGTGGGTTGACAATTTCATTGATGGTATACGTTATAGTTGTTGTGTAGAAATATAATTACTTCATTGAATAATCGTCACTTAGGAGGTTTTACTCGGTGGTTTGCCGATCTAGTGAGGTGTGGATTTTCATACAGTTATGTGTTTGATTTGTGTCAATGTGACTTGTGTCCAGGTGTATACTACGGGGGAGTGAGTCCGTATTCGTTGTGGCTGTGTAGTTGTGGCAAATCATATGGATAATGAGATATGTGTGTTGCAGGTCGATCAACTTTATTATTCACATTGGTGAATAAATTACGAGCAAGTATGCAAATGGCTTTCTTAAATCCCTTTTTGATAAATTAGTTGTATATCAATGGGAAATACTAATCGATCTGAAGGGTAATATTCAATGTATACGATAAATGGTGGTTAACCTAAGTGTGGCAAATTAGGGAAATGTGTGATGGATACCTTGCTAGGGGTATGCTTATTTTCCAGAATGTTGGATAATTTGGTTTGGGATAAATTAAGTCTTTCGCTGTCAACTCAATGTGGATAGTTAATTGAATGATTATGAGAAATTTATTTCTTTTGTTCAGGGTGCGTGAGTCGTTTCATCATTGTGGATAAGTTATTGTCAACGGGAATCGTTGTTGGTGAGTTAGCGTTTGGAAGTGTCGTCGTCAATTTTCGAGGACGAAAATTCTTATGGAGGGACGAATGTAACGAATTTATTTGGTCTATAAATCGATTCATTTCTGGGCGTGAGTGTTCAACTTGAAGTGCATGGTAAGATCTGATTACTTAGAGCAATTTTCGATGATGAAAATTTTATAAGGAGGGAGAATGTAACATCCTAAAATTTTTGACTTTAAACAGTATACCTCGATGTGCGTGTCCGACAGGTCACGTGCCTAATTTTTGTAAAATTAATTGAGTTATTTCAGGTTAGATCTTAAGTGGAAGAGGACTGATTTAGATTGTGTGTTAACCATTTGATGGTTTCATATATATCAAGCCTTGGTATGTTGGCTCAACACCGTGTCCGATTGATGGATGGTTTGGTTGTGTAGGCCCACACCGAATCAAAGATCATTTTGTTATGAGATAACACCTAACTAGGTACGTTCATTTCACACGGGAGGTAGGTCCTTGGGATGAGAATTAATATAACCAAAGTGGAGTATATGTGTTTTGTATGGGAAATAGTCCCATTGAGTTAAAGAAAGGAAATGCTTCCTTTGGAAGCTATCCGATTTGCAAGAGGGGTTTTGGGTTTAGAGAGAGAGAAAAGGGAAGAGAGAAAGAGGAAGAAGGTGAAGCCTTAGATTTGCGTGAAGAAGGTTTGTGAGATCGTGTAAGGGGAGGATTGCTGTCAATTTCGATATTTGGTTGTAGTTTTGTGAGATTTGGAGCTGAATGGGGTTTTGAAAACCCATTTTTCTCACAAAGAGATGTGTGTTTGAGCCGCTAATCGTAGCGAGAGTTGGGTGAAGTGTGTGTGTGGAAGGATCGCCTATGATTACGTTGGCTTGTTTGTGATCATGGAGCTTATAAGAGATCAATGTGGGTTTTGGAAACCCTTTTATGCAACGAGGAAGACGATCCGGTCGGTGAATAAATCATTGGATTAAAGGTAAGAAAATTTATATTAAGTTGTGATTTAAAGTTATGTTAGTTTTTAGTGATGATATAAATGAAAGATTTGAAGAAAATGAGTTAGATTTGGAGAAAAATTTGTTGGGGATGTTAAAACCCGAGTTTGGGTGAAATCTGACGAAACTGTTCGATCGAAATTAGTAACCGATCGAACGATTTCAACAAGAGTAAAATCTGAAGGTTTCTGGTCAGTTTGAAAACCGTTCGATCAGTTTTGAAAACCGTTCGAACGAAATTAGAAACCGTTCGATCGGTTTGAAATCGTTTAGTTGATTTTAACTGTGCTTGCTGACACTGCATTGGTATTTTGACCATAACTTTCTGTTCTAATCTCTGATTGCCGTGATTTTTATGGCGTTGGAAAGAGGAAAGAAATATCTATAATATTTATGAATTGACAAACTTATAAACCAACCATTTGAAAGGTCGAAATTGAGTGAGAAGTAGGGTCGAGTTTCGAGTAAGCATGTTTTGACTGAAGTGCCGAAATTGATTCGGTATTTTTTCCATAACTTTTTACTCGAAACTGCAATTTATGAAATTCTTGAGGTGTTGGAAAGATAACAACAAGATTTAGAACTTTTAGGAATTAACAATTTTGTAAATCCAAAGTTTTGATGATTAAAATTTAGAGGGAAGTTACGTCAAATTCAATAATTTGAGTTAATTCTTGATGAATCGTTGTGTGCTTGTGATGTAGATTAAGGGTGGTGGCTGTTAAGACCTGAAAAGTACCACTTTTCACCTCTTAACTTAGCCCTTGATTAGACCTTTAACCCTTTAATAAATGTTTGTTAAGCTATTTTCTGTAGGTAATAAACAGCAGTGCAATAAGGCCATAAATCCTGCTAAGGAGCCTGGTTTGACCCCAGAAGTCCCTCAGAAGAATGAGAACTGAATCCAGACCTGAGAAGAGCCTCGCGCACCTTCCCAAAGCTTCAGAGGATTGAGAAAAATATGCTTCGCACAGTCCTCGTGAATTCCCAAGACTTCACAATAACTTCTCAGCAGGATGAGACTAACTTCGTAATCCTCAGAATCGTCAGCATGTAGCAAGTAGTCATGGGTGCAAATGTCAAGAGAACCTCTCGCGCAGTCCAAAAACTATCAAAGCCTCACGAGGATCCTCACGAAGTTCCATTAAGAAGTGAACTTCTCGCGCTGTTCAGGAAGAAAGCAGCCTCGCGAAGCCAGAGTTAACCTCGCGATGACCTATTGTGAAATGGAATGCTCACGCAGTTCCCGCACTATTCACAAGTAGCAATCCAACTGCGCGAAGCCCAATCCAGCGAGAGCTTAATTATCTACCTCGCGACTGCTCAAAGCATCAAGAAGCTGCAACCCCACGACGTCTGAAGTTTTAATGCTAACTCATCCTCGTGAAGTCTGTGCTACCACGCGACAAGTCTGGGAATCGACTGCAACCTGGCGAAGCTCTGAACTCCAACCCATCATTACATGAGAGGACATTACGAGGATTTCCGGTGATTAGGACGCACTCCCACGCTTTCGAATCTCCGTTACTGCATACAGGGCATCCAAAGATCATTAATAGGCCACGTGGCATCGCTAAAATTAGGGTTTCCTAACCCTAATGCGCCGCCACACCACTGCTATATAAACCCAAACTTGGTTTAGGCTTAAGGGTCCAAACTTGATCACTGATACGAGATCTGAAATCATTTTCTTTTCTGTTCTTCTGTAGTTGTAAGTAGTTTTTCTTTTTCTTTTTCTTCTCTTCATGGCCCAGACTTGTCGTATATTTATTGAGATTAGATTAATGGAATTTGTGATTGAGTGTTGTACTTTTATGGGATTCATGTGTTTGACAGTTGCTCTGTGCAAGGCTGCTGCCTTGTGATTCGCAATTGCTTTGGCTGTGATTCAAAGCAATGGAGGACTGATTCTAAGGATCCATTCAGTTCCAAGTGACCTGTGTGTCTGGACTATCATGGTCCGATACAGCCTTAGCCCCACCACAAGACACACTAGATCTAAAATCCCCATGGAAGCCTGAGCTGGTAGCCTTGCGACCATGGTGGTGGCAGCAATATTACTGTTCTGTTTTAGACTCTATGAGGAGGATAGCCTCTAGGATAGTCTGTGACCATTCAAGTGGATAGGCTATAGCCTTAGGGTGAAGCCAATCCGTAGGATCCAAGATGGATTCTTCTTCTTTGCACATGTGCTTGTAGCCTTGTGGGAGATTGTACAGAGGCAGACTCCCCTATATTTGTATAGACCCGCCATCAGATGTTAGATCTGATCTGGTTATGGAGATTGTAGGCTTGTGACTGGACCATTGTAGTCCCACTCAAGCAATGGACAGCTAGATCTAAGGTGGTACTCAATCTCTTGCTGGTTTTATGTGTCTAGGCTAACATGGTCCTATACAGCCCTAGCCCCACACATAGGGCTTTAGAGGTTGAGGTTCCCTATGGATTCCTGAGCTTGTAGCCTGGATGAAGTAGTGCCTACAATGATTAACTTGTTTAACCCATCTCTGGATTGTGGTTCCCTATGAGATAGTATGTGACCATTTAAGTGGACAGGTTATAACTTTAAGGGATTGGATCATGGCACAGGGATGAGTTGGATTCTTTCTCCTCTTTGGTGATAATATAGCCATTGGACAGGATTTCTATAACAGCAGACCTGGATCTGAGTCATAAATTCCAGCAGATCTGAACCCAATAGCATACTTCTCACCCTTTTATATTTATTTTCCCACACTCCATCCATCTTCTCAACCCTTTCTGTAGTTAATTCAGTAGGCTACCTTAGGATATTTAGAATAAGTGACCCTAAACTCCCTTCCTTTTAGGACTGCCAGATCTGTAGTCAGATCTGGAGGGACTACTAGAGATGGCTCCCTTGGAGCTGTAGATCACCTTTTCCCTGTGGGACAAACTCTTACTTATCAAAACTTGCTACAATGGACCCTGTATCTTGCAGGTCTAGGATTTCTCAGTTGTGCTAATTTCATCCCTTATTTTACTTTGATTTTAAATTGCTTTTACCACCAACAAATAAAGTAAGCACATTGGGATTCGCAACAAGTTTTTGGGGCCGCTGCCGGGGAACGTTGATCTAATAGTAGCCCCTAGGATTTTTGTATTTTTAGTATTTTTTGTAGCTGTGAATAATTGATACTGCTGATGTAATTTTGAATCTTTCTTGCAGATCTAGACAGCAGCAAAGAAGGATAGTGGACTGCATTTGGAGATTAGCTACCTCTGTTTGCAATTCTCTAACCTTTAAAACTCAGTCTAGTTTCTTTGAAAATTCCATAGCAGTTATTTAGGATAGTTGTAAATTTATGTTTTCTTAAATAGCTGTAAATTTGTTAGATAAATTCTTTGAGTCAAGTGCAATGTGCCTGCAAGGAGTTGTCCCTGCTGGTGGTGTGTTTGTATGCTAGGTAGGAGATCTCTTAGTCCTACTTTAGAGCCTTTCAACCCTGAGCTAGAATGGGGTAGAAGACTTAGAAGGAACAGGCACACCACAGTAGAGCCCCCAATTGAATCTGAGACAGTAGCCATGGGTGAAGAACAACCCAGAACCCTCAAGGAGTTGAATGCTCCGGATGACTATAACTCTCCATTTAGCATTCAATTCCCTAATGTTCAAAGGAATTATGAAATTAAAACTTCAATCATCCAGATGTTGCCCTCTTTCCATGGGCTTAGCAAGGAGGACCCTTACAAGCATATTGACCAATTTTTGGCCTTGTGCACCACATTCAATATCGCTGATTTGGGACCTGAGGCCCCTAGACTTAGGCTCTTTCCCTTCTCTCTGAAGGATAGGGCTAGCACCTGGTTGGCTACTCTTCCCAACAATGGCATCACTTCGTGGAAAGACCAACAGACCAAGTTCCTGACAAAGTTCTTTCCTGAGACCAAAACTAGCCAGTTGAGGAAGGAAATTCTTGCTTTTGCTCAATCCCCAACTGAGGATTTTAATCAAGCCTGGGATAGGTTTAAGGAAATGCTCAAACAATGCCCCCACCACAAGATCCCAGACTGACAGCTTGTACAAAGCTTCTACAATGGGATTGATGAGGAAAATAGAGATATGGTTGATGCCTCTTGTGGTGGAACCTACATACACAAGACTGCTGATGAGGCATGAGAATTGTTTGAAGTAATTAGTAAAAATGCTTTTCAAAAGCTATCCCAGGCAAGAACTAGTCAGGAGTCTGTGTCAAAAGTGGGGCCTGCTGCATTGTCAAGAGGAAAAGTTTATGAGGTGTCTGGAAACAACGATCTGCAGCTGCAGATGGTAAACCTCTCAGAGAAGTTTGACAAATTACTGACTGTGATGCAACCCAGAAGGGCTGCTCAAGTGGTGGAGGCATGTCTGATATGCCAATCCCCACAGCACACAGTAGAGGAATGTTCATCTGTAGGGCAATATCCTGAATTGGTATCGGAACATGCTGCTGTTGCGCAATCTTTTGGCCAGCAACAATCTGGTGGCTACAACAGACAACCATTTGAATACCTGCACCAAAATGTTGGTTACCAATGGAGAGACCACCCAAATCTGAGGTGGAGGCAAGACAATTATATGCAGCCCCAAAGGCCACAGCAGCAGTTCAATCAGGGATATGCCCCTAGGTCTAATTTCCAACACCAGCAGCAGCCCCATCAGCAACAAAATCAATTGGTCATACCCCCATCTCAACCCAAAAATACTTCTTTCGAGGACCAGGTCTTGACCTCACTGCAAAACCTGGGGTCCATGGCTCAGACTGTGAATTCTCATGGTCAGAGCATAAAGAAGATGGAAGAGCAGATTGGCCAACTAGCGAATGCCTTAGCTAAAAGAGAGGAGGGGAGGTTGCCTAGTCAGCCAGTGGTTAATCCCAAGGGCCAATTTTTGATTGGTGAAGGATCCTCAAACCTTGAGGGGCAGGGGGAACTTTCATTAAATTGATTCACAGAACTGTGCATTGTGTATGTTATGTATTTTAGTATGGTTCATTTTTTTTTTCTATTTATAGGAATTTCTAGTGATCTTGTCGGAGTCTGAGTGTATATGACCTGAAAAATTATTCTGCCTGCTTTACTTCTTGTCCCCTTTGAATTGATGATTTTGAGTGAATGAATGATGATTATACTGTTTTGATAATGCCAATGCTGTTTGCATATGAGGTTTTGATTAAATGCTTTTTGAGTAATTGCATGATTAATTGTTGGGAAAGCATGGAGAGTCCTTTTAGAATGACTGTGGGTGTCCCTGGAAAAGAGAATGTGAGAGAATCCACCCACAAAACAAAGCAAAATGACAGACTAATGGGTGTGTGATCCTTGTCTTTGTTTAGCTGTCGCGAGGTTCTGAAAAAAAGGCGTGGTTTCTTCTCGCGCAGTTCATAAGATGTTATCCTGCTAAGCTGTCGTGAGATTCAATACAATTGTGTGGACTCTCTCGCGCGCTCCAAATGAAAGTCCAATCTCGCGACCCACTCCTTCCCATCTAGCGAGCAGACATTTTCAAAGTGCGCCAAGCCTCGCGATATATATAACCCAACCCGCGTTGCTTTCCTTTTCTGTTTTCTCTTTCTTCTCCAGCCAACGAAACCCTAGCTCTGACTCTCATTAATCTCTCTCTCCAAAGATCCATTTCTGATCCATCATTCACCTTCTAATTCTGGGGATTTGTTCCTAAGGCCTCCTCCGCCAGTTGCCCCCTGCTAGGAGCTCTCGCGGTCTTTCGTGCATCAGATTGAACAGAACCCTAAGTTTTAGGGTAAGACTCAGCTCTCAACCTTTTCTTTTCATTTTTCAAACTACACATTCACAGAGGAGAAGTTCAATAGCCCCTAAGGGTGCACCTGTGAAAAGAGCAAGGGATAAGGCTCCCGTGGAGCCCACTCCCAAGAAAGCCAATCCTCAAAGGCGCCGCAAAAAGGGAAAGAAGTGGTTCAAAAGTAGCTGAACTAACACCTGATTACTCTACACCCTCTGAGCTCCTGACTCCCATTCCCTTAGAGCCTGAATTGGAGTTAACTATTGACCTCACCCCTACTACTTTTGCCAAGAGACAATGGGGGATCAGCAGGAGTCTAATGGATCCCCAAAAGAAGAAGAAGAAGGCTGAGGCTCAGGTTGCTACAGAGCAAGGAGAGGGGACTGCTGTTGCAAAGGCCATCTTTCCCTATTCCTCTTTTATCTCCCTTATCCATACCCTCACGTTTCCCTGTGATTAGTACTGTTGAGGACATTGACCCCCATGACAGCCCTTTCCCTTCACCTACATTACCTCAGTACACACCCCCAATTCCCCCATCATCTGAACAGAACCCTGACAGCCCTCCCCTTATATCCTATATTAAAAAGAAAACCTCTCACACAACCCCTGCCATATCCTTACCTACACCAACCACCCCTATCATTCCCACAGAAACCCCATATATTGACCCAGCCACCATCCCAGCCATCCCTACTTCACCTCCACTTACAGACCTTGACTTTAACCTCGCCACTACTTCTGGATATCAGGCCTTCATGACTACATTGCTTGACACCATGCCAACCCATGATATCCCTCTCCCAAATTCCCCACTTCCTTCCCCACATCACTCACCAGACCCTTCATCTCCTCCTCCTACAACCTTCCATCATGCCCCTACTTTCCCTTTCCAACCTGTTCCCTCTTCTTCTCATACTCCACCCCAACCAAACTCAGACACACTTACCCATATCCTTTCTCTAATACATGACATTCAGACCCAACTATCAACCATAACACATACCCAAGACCAAATGCAGACTGACATCACCAACATCAAATCCACCCTTCAAATATTGACAAAACCACCCATCTCTGCACAAACACCTCCTACCCCACAAATCCAGTCCCCTTCCACCTCTGACTCCATAGTACAACCAGATTTTCCCCTCATTGACTTAACTACAATCCTCACTCTCCAAGACACCATACCCCACCACTCCTTCCCCACTCTACCTATCCTTCCCCCACTCATATTACCTCCACCACAATTTACCAACACTTCCACCCAAACAGACCCCATTCCCTTCCCATCCTCCTTTCCCATTAACCCCCACACATTTTTAACCACACCATTACCATTCAGACCCTTCACCATTCCATTTTACCCTTACCCAGCACCACCCACCTTCAGTGACCCCACTTCATTTTCTTTTCCACCCATGCCCTCCATTCCGCCTCTCATATTACCTCCTCCGAGATTCTCTGACAACTCGACTCAAACAGACCCAGAACATTTTGCCCAGCCCCCACATGTGAATGTCCTCCCTACCACTTTACCCCTACAGGACCAATCACCTTCTACTTCTTCCCCTCCCTTTCTACCAATCTTACCAAGACATTCCTATTACACCCCTCCTTACTTCACCCTCCTCCATGCCATGAGGGACAATGCCTACATCAAGAGGGATGTTCTCAGGGGAATGGCACAACTTCGACAATCCATTGAATCTCCTTTGCTACAGAAATTGAGTGACTTGAAGCTTGCTCACAGACAGCAGTTGAGAGATATTTCAAAGGGGTGGGAGACAATTTTGGAGACCCTCAATGAGAAAAAGGCTGACGCAACTTACTATAAACTGAATGCGGAGATGGAGAAAGCCAATGCCCAGCGGGAGCAAACAAGAGCCCGGATGTATGAAAAGAAACTAAACAATGCTCAGGAGATCCACAGGCTCACTAAGGGGCTTTCTGATGCCAAACTCCTTTATGCTGAAAAGCAGATTAAAATTTTGTAAAAAAGGATTGCATCTCTGTTAGGCCAACCAATTCAGGCCACCCCTCTTGCTATCGAACCCCCTGAGACCCCACCTTCCACACACCCTGGGCCATCTTCTTCCATTCCCCCTGCTCCTACATCTACATCTCCTCCTCCTCCACCTCCTACTCAAGTACCTCCACCACCTCCTGCTCCAGTGCCTCCCCCTGCTAAAACTCCTGCCCCTAAGAGAAAAAGGGCTGCTCCCAAGAAACCTTCTCCCTCCAAAAGAGCCACTGCTGCCTAAAAAGGGAAAAAGCCTGCACTGCCATCCCCACCCCCAAAGGCCACCAAAGCTTCTGCTCAAGATGACCCCCATGGTCGGTTACTTTCCAAAGATGAATGCAGAAAGGCTGCTGCAGCCCTTGGATTGGACCCCACTGATCTCTTTCCCTCTGATTCTAATTCTGACTCTGCACCACCTGGGGATCCAAGTGTTAAAAGTCATGTAGCTCCTCCTTCATCAGACCCTGCTGAGCAAACTTATCCTTAGAGAAGGAAAGTTATAGCTAAGAGGACTACTCACACAGCTGCCTCTATAAAAATTGGAAGAGAACAATCTGCCCAGTTTGAGGAGGCACCACCACCGCACCAGCAAGATAAAGACAAGAGCCTGGTTGTCCCTCCTAAGCCAGAAAAAGCAAAATCTCCTCTTATTCCCCCTCAGACTCAGCTAGGGAAGGGCCCAAAAGGGAAGAGTCCCAAAGGAAAATCCCCAGTGATCCCTCCTGCACCAAAGGCCCCCAAAATGAGGGTGAGGGCACCAAAAGCTCCAGCCATGCCCAAAACTACATCCCAAAGAAAGGAAGAGAAGGAACGAAAGAAAAAAGAGGAAGAGGCTCTCCTTCGAGAGCATGCCAAGAAGATGGGGTGGGACTGGGTTTGATTCAGGCTCCGATTAGCTTATACCTAGGATTTTTCTATTTCTGCATTTTCTCTTTCTCCTATTGTTTTTCATTTTGTACATTTCTCTTTTATAATAGATCTTCTTCTTTTGTCATTGCTATTTTTCTTTGTCTTGTGTTTGTTTTGCTCCATGTTATTTCCTTTTATTCTGTCATTAATAAATTTGCTGCACATCCACCTTTGACCCAGTGGGGACACTGCTCCTCATAGGTTTGGGGGTGTGGCAGGCAGATCCTGTCAATGAAATAGTTAACCTAAGTGCAACAGAATTATGTGAGTAATATGGAAATGGAACCATGTTCATCTAAGAATCATGAAAAATAAGGAATTTAAACTTTTGCCAGAACTTTAGACAGTATAAACTTTTAAAATTTCACATTTCCATGATGAGATCATCAAGGAAACTCACTTGTATCAGCACTTAGTGAATCATTAGAGAGAGAAAAAGGTAAGGACATACTTAAGAATTCAAAGGAAGACCATAACCAGTGAGATTTGGGCCCATACAAAAAAATTTCCTTGAGGAGTAACTAAGGCAAAATTCTTCTAGCTCTAAGGACTGGCTGAGTCACTGTGCTCACTAGAAGTTGGGCAACTCCAAGTTGAAACAGCTGACAGCACTCATGAGACTTAGGAAATGATCAAGGCCTTCTCTTGGACAGTTTGAGCCTAAATAGGCAAACCTTAAGCAACTGCCCTTGTCCATACCCCCTTTGAGCTTTAAATCCTAAATTTCTTCAAAATGCACCTGAGTACTTGTACCTGAACCTATGAACCTGATTCAGCCTACCCTCACTCTGAGAATTCAGAAGGTAAAGGAGAAAGAGTTGAAGATGGACTAGCTATGGTCAACACTAGGTGAATGGAGAAAAAGTATCTCAAAATTCTGGTAGTATGGTAACTAAGAAAATGGTGGCATTTCAAAAAAGCAAAAATAAAATAAAAAGAAGAAAAATACATAAAAAAGAAACAAAAATAATAATGAAGAGGAGTAAGAGAGGAGTCAAGAGGGAACTTTCATTAGGAAAATCGAAATCAAGAAGAGAAACTGATCACTTCAAATCTGAAACCTTAAAGAAGATGAAAGGAGCTGAATTAAAGAAGGTGAAGTCATGAATCACCTCCTTCACCTACTGATTTCTCAATTTTGCACCCCTTTTCAACCTTCCATTCTTTTTAACCCCACTCCATAAGCCACATTACAGCCCAGTTAAAGCCCTTGTGATCCAAAGTTGAATGAGCTATCATGCGGAGACAGAGAATTGTTCAATCTATGGTGAGGATCCGTCAATGATGCCAGAACTTCAAAGCTATGCCTATGCTCATACTTACAGACCCATTTGGGGGATGTAACTACTCTTGAGCTTGAGAGAAATGGAACCCTCAACAGTTCTTTTATGAGAGTATGCCCTGGAGAGTTTTGGGTCTGATCTTGAATGCATTAGGTGTGACCTATAACCTAATTTTTGATCCAGTATGAGCTCAATGTTGACACACCTGTGTAGTGTCTCTGGTGTAAACTGATTAGAAATGCTGTGCTTTCATGAGAAGCTTATACTGTTTAAATTTTTGAGTAGCCAATGTGTTTGAATTTCTTATATTTTTACTGATTCAAGGGTGAACTAACTCTGTTTCTTGACTGCTCACTTGATAATAATGCACTTTTGTTAACTGTCTCATTGAGAAGTTTGTGGGTGTCTTCACTGAAAACCCTCAGGAGACTTCACTCCTCCACTAGGGATCACCTAGGGGTTTAAAAGGCTTGGTACATATGCTAAATGTATCCATGCTCCCTACGAAAGTGGCATTTAATTTATGTAGTTGATTTAATATAGCTTTGCTAAGGGACTAGAAAAGATTAGGTTTGGGGGTGTGTTAAGACCTGAAAAGTACCACTTTTCACCCCTTAACTTAGCCCTTGATTAGACCCTTAGCCCTTTAATAAATGTTTGTTAAGCTATTTTCTGTAGGTAATAAACAGCAGTGCAATAAGGCCATAAATCCTGCTAAGGAGCCTGGTTTGACCCCAGAAGTCCCTCAGAAGAATGAGAACTGAATCCAGACCTGAGAAGAGCCTCGCGCAGCTTCCCAAAGCTTCAGAGGATTCAGAAAAATATGCTTCGCACAGTCCTCGCGAATTCTCAAGACTTCATAATAACTTCTCGCGCAGTTGAGTGACAGACTAGCTTCAGAATCCTGCCTCGCGCAGCAGTCATGAAGTAGCAGTGGGGTGCAAATGTCAAGAGAACCTCTCGCGCAGTCCAAAAACTATCAAAGTCTCGTGAGGATCCTCGCGAAGTTCCATTAAAAAGTGAACTTCTCGCGTTGTTCAGGAAGAAAGTAGCCTCGCGAAGCCAGAGTTAACCTTGCGAAGACCTATTGTGAAATGGAATGCTCGCGCAGTTCCCGTGCTATTCACAAGTAGCAATCCAACTGCGCGAAGCCCAATCCAACGAGAGCTTAACTATCTACCTCGCGACTGCTCAAAGCATCAAGAAGCTGCAACCCCACGACGTCTGAAGTTTTAATGCTAACTCATCCTCGCGAAGTCTGTGCTACCACGCGACAAGTCTGGGAATCGACTGTAACCTGGCGAAGCTCTGAACTCTAACTTCCATCATTCTGTAGAGGACATTCTAGGGATTTCTAGTGATTAGGGCACGCACTCTCATGCTCGAATCTCCGTGCACGCACCCCGAGGCATCCAAGGATCATTAATAGGCCACGTGGCATCGCTAAAATTAGGGTTTCCTAACAATAATGCTCCGCCATACCACTGCTATATAAACCCAAACTTGGTTTAGGTTTAAGGGTCCAGACTTGATCACTGATACGAGATCTGAGATCATTTTCTTTTCTGTTCTTTTGTAGTTGTAAGTAGTTTTCCTTTTTTTTTCTTCTCTCCATGGCCCAGCACTTGCTGGCCATGCCTATGTATATTTATTGAAATTAGATTAATGGAATTTGTGATTGGGTGTTGTATTTTTATGGGATTCGTGTGTTTGACAGTTGCTCTGTGCAAGGCTGCTGCATTGTGATCCATCATTGCTTTGGCTGTAATTCAAAGCAATAGAGGACTGATTTTAAGGATCCATTCAGATCCAAGTGACCTGTGTGTCTGGACTATCATGGTCCGATACAGCCTTAGCCCAACCACAGGACCCACTAGATCTGAAATCCCCATGGAAGCTTGAGCTGGTAGCCTTGCGACCATGGTGGTGGCAGCAATATTACTATTCTGTTTTGGACTCTATGATGAGGATAGCCTCTGGGATAGTCTGTGACCATTCAAGTGGACAGGCTATAGCCTTAGGGTGAAGCCAATCCGTAGGATCCAAGATGGATTCTTCTTCTTTGCACATGTGCTTGTAGCCTTATGGGAGATTGTACAGAGGCAGACTCCCCTATATTTGTATAGACCTGCCATGAGATGTTAGATCTGATCTGGTTATGGAGATTGTAGGCTTGTGACTGGACCATTGTAGTTCCACTCAAGCAATGGACAGCTAGATCTAAGGTGGTACTCAATCTCTTGCTGGTTTTATGTGTCTAGGCTAACATGGTCCTATACAGCCCTAGCCCCACACATAGAGCTTTAGAGGTTGAGGTTCCCTATGGATTCTTGAGCTTGTAGCCTGGATGAAGTAGTGCCTATAATGATTAACTTGTTTTAACCCATCTCTAGATTGTGGTTCCCCTATGGGATAGTCTATGACCATTTAAGTGGACAGGTTATAACCTTAAGGGATTGGATCATGGCACAGGGATGAGTTGGATTCTTTCTCCTCTTTGGTGATAATATAGCCATTAGACAGGATTTCTATAGCAGCAGACCTGGATCTGAGTTATAAATTCCAGCAGATCTGAACCCAATAGCGTACTTCTCACCCTTTTATATTTATTTTCCCACACTCCATCCATCTTCTCAACCCTTTCTGTAGTTAATTCAATAGGCTACCTTAGGATATTTAGAATAAGTGACCCTAAACTCCCTTCTTTTTAGGACTGCCAGATCTGTAGTCAGATCAGAAGGGACTACTAGAGATGGCTCCCATGGAGCTGTAGATCACCTTTTCCCTGTGGGACAAACTCTTACTTATCAAAACTTGCTACAATGGACCCTGTATCTTGCAGGTCTAGGATTTCTTAGTTGTGCTGATTTCATCCCCTGTTTTACTTTGATTTTAAATTGCTTTTACCACCAACAAATAAAGTAAGCACACTGGGATTCGCAACAGTGGCCATCGATAGGACCTTGCTTGGCTCCGCGTTACTTCAAGGGTTAAGGTAGGGAAAATTTAATATCTTATTGCATTTTTGAAATTGATTCATGATGCCTTGATTTAATCAAATGAAAATGATAAGTGTGATTTGAAGTTTTGTTAATCGATGCTTGAATCTAATTGGACGTGTAGGGGAACTTCAACACAAACTTACATGTTTGACTTTGATTCATAGTTCTTTGATATGTTTGCATGAAACATGATAAGTTTGGCAGTGATTTGAATTAGAACTTGAACTCCTCGTAAATTAGAATTTGAAATCTTTTGAGTCCGAAATGTGAATTTTGAACTGTGAACTTAATCTGGAATTTTTACTATGGTATTTGAATTAAACTTGATATTTAAATTGTGAGTTTTGAAACCTTTGAACCAAGAATATGAGCTTTGGTCTGTGATTTAGGAATCTGAACTAGAATGTGAACTTGAAATCTTAGAGTCTTGTAGATCTGTGTGAATGTGTCCTTGGACCACTTTTGTGGGATTTATGTGCGCCTTTGGACTTCGTTGCGATTCATGTATGCCCTTGGACAGCTTTTACGGGATTTACTTACACCTTTGGACTTCGTTGTGATCATGTACACCCTTGGACCACTTTGGCGGGATTTATGTACACCCTTAGACCGCTTTGGCGGGATTCATGTACGCCCTTAGACTGCTTTTACGGAATTTACGTACACCCTTGGACTTCGTTGTGATTATGTACACCCTTGGAACACTTATGTCGGATTCATGTACACCCTTGGACCGCTTTTGCAGGATTTTACATACTCTTCGGATTATACTTCGAGAATCAAGCCATCAGTCATGAGATTAAAATGGGTCGCTATGGGTGGATTATGAGTGTATGGACGGCTATGGGCGGATTATGTGTATGTGGACCGCTATGGGCAGATTATGCGTGTTGTGGACCGCTGTGGGTGGAGTATAATTACTAAGTGGGCCGCTGGGGTGGAAATCGAATAAGTTTTTGTGTGTGTTAAGGAAGTGTTTTGAGGCAAAATATTTTTATAAGAAAATGTCTTGAAATTAGTTTTAGTGTGATGAGGAAGTATTTTTATAGTCAGTTTTGTATAATAAGGAAGTGTTTTGAAATCAGTTGTTTGATAAGAAAATATATTTGAAATTAGTTTTGGTGTGTTAAAGAAATGTCTTTGAATTCTATTTTGTGCAATAAGATAGTGTTTTGGAAATCAGCTTGGCGTGATAAGAAAGGTGCCTTGGAAGTTAGTTTCAGTTTTAATATAAAAACGTTTGATTTTAGCATTGAATCTATGTTTCGCTGATGAGCTAGGATGTAGATCACGCTTCGACTATACGTCACAAGTATAACTCTTGATCTGGACATGGAGAAGAAGATCTTCAGCTTGTGGATTGGTGCCTTAGTCAGAGATCGTAGATTAGCACGTTGTGGACTTTGGTGAGTTCAAGCATGGTACACATAATGTACACCACCGTTTGTGATGGTCGGCCATCATCGGTGGTTTGTTTAGTTATTGTTCACGTTGGATATTAGAACTGGAGATTTATTTATGTCATATATTGTCTGCTTTGATTTTTCGCATGTGTGTGGATGTGCCAAGTATTCTATATAGATTGTGATCTTCGATCTAGTGGTTTGGATTTTTCCATAGTGTTTGAAGAAAAAAAATATGTCTAAAAAAAAATCAGGTTGGGAAAATCCAGGTTGTAACAGTTGGTATCAAAGCTTAGGCATTAGGTCTTGTTGGGACCCGAAAATTTAGGACTCAATTGCAATGACATTAGATTATGTCCGAACTTAGGAGGGATTCGCAATCCCTATTCTGAAATCTTCTAGAAATTCAGAGCCATGTCTCTCAATGACATTAGGTTGTCGGGTCCTAGGCGTTATTCTCCCATGAGACTGTGAGTCTTAGTTATGCGTGCGGAGCGTGACTCTAAGTCCATAGATGTGACATTAGATTTTGTCAGAGGATAAGCTATGATATGTTTGGTGTTCTGTTCGAATATAGTAACTGGTTCTTAATATAAATTTTTGTCTTATTGTAACAGATCATCATGTCTAGTAGAGGATAACCTAGAGGCAGAAAAATTTGAGAAGTGGAGATGAGATCCCTACAGGTTCAAGTAGAGATCAGAGGAACCCTCCTGATGAGAGAGATCAAAGGAATGAAGTGACGGATTGGATGACGCAAACCATGGAGGCCGTGGCCGCTGCCATGGCCCAACAGGCTGAGCAGACTGCATTATTGGTTGAGCAGACCGCACTGCTGGCTTCCAATAACGTGAACCGTCAGTAGCCACCACCACCCCCTCCTCCAATACTGTTGCCCTCATCATTTGTTGACTTTAGGAGATTGAGACTGTGCAACCGTGGGATTTTTGACGATCCCGTCGCGACGATACGCTCTCTAACGAAAAATATAGAGTCGTCACCCGGAGCTTTCGGTGTCCCGAGATACCTAGTTCATTTTTATGAGCACCGAAGTGCTAAAAATATGACTCTAAATCCAGTCCACACCAAAGGCTCTTGGGTAGGGGCTTTGGTTATCGATCGGGAAGGTGTTAGGCACCCGATCAACCCGCTTAACGTGGTCTCTACTAATGGCCAAAAATAAAATAATATAAAAGTAAAGAAAATAGCTTCCTCTTGCCCAAATGGGCCTCCAATTCTATTTGTGCCCCTCCATTCCTACCGAAAATTTGACGGCGTAACGGCACAAATGAGAGGATGGAGAGAGCTAGAAAGAGATAGGAGAAGAAAGGAGAGAGCCGGAGCCCTCGGGCCCTTGTAGCACCGTAGAGGAGCCTTGCGTGGTTTGCTTTGATGAGCTCTTGAAGGCTTTGTATGGTGAAAAATGGGGTTCTAACTCTTATGACTTAAAGCTAAGAGGTAGGGGATGGAGGCTAGGGGATCACACACACCTAGGCTAAGGGTTTTGGATGCAAGAACAAGCTTGAAATAAGGTTTTAGAATTCTAGAATTTGGATGAAAATAGTGCACAAAAGGGAGGAAGAACTTCTCACTTTGAGCTCTTTCTCTCTTAAGCAAATTTCTCAACCCTTAAACCAAGGGGAGGGGGGCTCTATTTATAGGAAAAGGGTGGATTAGGAGGCTACTTAGAGGTTAAAAAAGTTTAAGAATTAGGTAATGGGCCATCTAAGGTTTCCTAGGATTTTAAGGGTTTAGAAAGGTGCGAAGGTGGTTTTAATGGTGGATGATAGGTTAGTGTTTCAAAACACTTAAGGGTTGCAAATAGGCATTAAAAGGGTGCAACAAAGTTATCGAAACACACCCCAAGGACTGAGGTGGTCAATAAGTCAAACCTCAATCACGAATTTTGGGGCAAAAACCCACAGTCACTATTCATATGCCTTAATAGTTGCACCAGGCAAATGTATAGTAAAACAGTAGGGAACAGTAGCCTGGAAGTTGGCTTCGCGAGGGGTCGGGGGACCCATTTATACTTGGCGCAACTATTAGTTGCACCAGGCCATTTCTAGGGGAAAAAGACCTGGCACAACTATTAGTCGCGCCAGGCAAATCAAGGGGGAAAATGGGCTGGCGCAACTATTAGTTGCGCCAGGCAAAAATCCCGAAATTCTGCCTGATATTCGAATCGTCGTAACTTTTGATATACAACTCTGATTGAGGCGATTCTTGGCTTGTTGGAAAGCTGGAGAAGTTTTCTTTCCAATGGTATATGATTTGATATTAGTAGAAAACCTTAAATAGTCTTGGTGCACCACTCTTCATCCATTGCCCGGGAAGGTTAGGTTTAGGGTTCAGAATGGGTTCTAAGGGTCGGGATTGGTTTCCAAAAGTTTGGGGTAAGTTTCTAAAGGATCTAGGGTGACTCCTAAGGGTTTGGGATGATTCCTAAGGGTTCCATACATGCTGTCAAAAGCTCAGAATTGCACCTCTCTCGAAAGGTGTTTCGATCGGGCCTTGGGCCAAATTTGAGTGTCTACAGATGCCCCTCTTTGATATCCGATCACTAGTGATCGTATGCCAAAGAAAAGAGACATCCAAAAAGGCCCAAGGTATTACTGACGGGTTCACTACTTTCAAAACAAACTTCAAACATCAGGTGAGTAACATAGTGAGAAAACGAAAGCCCTGGAGTGCCAGGCTAATCATTCGCTTCTCGAGGTCATCGATTCCCAAGCGCTTAGCGACATTACTGGGCATAATCGAGATGTCATGAGTTGCGAACTCCCTATAGTCCGGAAAGACGTTCACTTCTCGAAATGATTTGGAGGTGATCGATGTTCGAGATTCATTCTAAATGCAACAACTTCGTAAGTAAGAGGGGTGATCAACCCACATTCAAAGATAGGTGCGAAGTAAACATATGCAAGGCTCCACAGTTTGCGTCCAATCCTACAAGGCATTTGATGACCTTATTGGATTATTCGCAGGTGCCCCTGCGGAAAGCAGGGTTTGAGATCTTTGGGCGAACCCATCAATCCCGAAGTTTATTTAGCATGACCACCTGAGCGAAGTGAATAGATGTCACAATGCTTTTTAGGTGTGTGTTCCATTTTTCAAAACGTGCCCCAGATCCACATGACCCAGAGTATCCAGTTTCGACTTCCTTGAACAGATCCAGCCAAACATTGGGCACCTCCCAAAAGGGGGCATCCAATCCTGGCCTCTGTTGACAATGATCATAATCATCAATTAACTATGCATAATTATGCACCCATCGGGGGCAATAAGCAGCAACAAAGGCGATGGAAGCAACGACTCGGACCCGCCCGGGTATAATTTACGGGGACAAATGACCATCATACTGGATACCTGCATTTAATGACGTACACTTTATAGGATACACGCCCATAGTGTTTTAAGCTCAGAAAATAAAAAGGGAAATGAACCCTTCTGAATGCATGGTTGCACATAGTTTGATTGACACATAATCTCATTCTCAACAGGTTGGTCTCAACCAACGATTGACCTTTTTCAATGGAGAATCTGAAGCTTAAGACAACTCAAGTTCACACGAATCCAAAACAGAGCGCTCATCGCTCAAAAGATTTAGCAGTGGAGTTGACCCAATCGAAACATTGACTATTTGACCGAGACTGACACCTTTGCTCCTACTTTGAAGTAGGATCCATGGATCCAAGGCGAACCTTTGACCTAGGACATTAATTTTGTACATCTGCATTATCGATAAAATATTGATATTTTATCGCATCGAAACACGCATGTGCGTCACATGAAAACATAGATTTCTCTTTCTTTTCAAAATGATTTTCATCATTTTTTTGTTAGACCTGACGTCGGTTGTGAGATGCTTTATCTGATTTGTCCATCGCTGAGAAGTTGCCTGCTTCAAGGCTTTGGACAGTGTGATGTTCCTGCACATTCTCAAGAAAACGTCAGTCCCTTTTTTGTTTATACATATAAAGAAAATGCATCCTAAACAATAAAAGAAAAAGTAGATCTCTTCCTATACTTTTTCATTTTCAAGATATTTTTTTGGATTTTAGTTGAGATTTTTTTGTTATTTTTCTTCATTTTTGAGATTGAAATATGATGCTGAAAATATGTACATGAAAATGAGTAGAAATACATACACAGTTTTTGGTGTTTGGATTTTTCTTGATTTTTTTTTTTTGGCTTTTTTTTTTTTTTTTTTTTTGATGCCTTAATCCTTGGGTGAGATTTTAAGAAACCTTGGGTCCATCTTTGAGCATGGTCGACCTCTTTCATGCAGTCGGACCTGAGTGAGTTTCCAGATTTTACCAAGGCCAGAACGTTGATCCCTTTCGATTGAGTTAAACCTTTCTCCTTGCCTCGGGTCATATGTTTGACGGTGTGGGTTTCACAAAGACAATTATGGTCGGGACCCGATTCAAACTAGCATGAGCGGCCCAGTCGGACAAGAGGGTATAGGAAGAGTAACAAAAGGGTTCCTCAAACATCAATCTTCTCAATCAGTCCAAACCTTTCTTCTCTTTTCTTTTTTTTTCTTTCTTCTTTTTTTTTTTTTATTTATCTCCTTTTTTTACCCGTGGCGCCCTTTCGGGTTTTCACCACGTCCATGGGTTTAACCCTCTTACCCCAAGCGCCCTTTCGGGTTTTCACCACGTCCATGGGTTTAACCCTCTTACCCCAAGCGCCCTTTCGGGTTTTCACCTGGTCCACACAAGCCCGCTGTTTTTACCCGTAATGCCCTTTCGAGTTTTCACCACATCCATCTTGCTTTGAGCTTGTATTTTTATTATTATTTTTTTCTTTTTATTTTCTTCTCTTTTTTCAACAGTCACGACATAGACCTTGATTCCGTCATAGCCGGCTGGATGGGGTTCTGGTGTCGTCTCACGACTCGGCTCATGTTGACTTAACAGATATTATGACTGCTTGCGAACCTATAAAGATGGCTTCCTTCAGGGTGTAGCTTAGTCATGGGTTAGGTTAGGATTTGAAGGTATGCTGGGTTAAAAGGATTTTCTTAATATGGCTTCAGTTTTCTCGACATACTTTCTTCCTTGGGGGTTTTACTGTACATGCCCCGTGATTCTTCTACATTTTTTAATTTTTTTTGCTTCATTTCAGGCAATCTCTTTTTGAGGTTTTGCTTTTTCGATTTCTTTGGATTTTGGTAGTAACTTTATACACATGCATCTTCTCTCTTCTTTTTTTTTTTGGGTATATGTACACGTATATATATATATATATATATATTTTTTTTGGGGGAATGGGTTTATTGAAAGAAAGGCCCAGGCTCAAATGGGGTAGCAAAGGATATCATCAATTTTAGGGATGCTTTTTTGGCTACTGTATTTGGAATGATGGCCTCTTTTGGGTGGTACTTAAGCAGTCGCGTATCTGTTTCATCAATACTTACCTTGTCGTGATGGACTAAGAGTAGAACCGTTGGACGTATCCAGCGTTGATGGGCTTAGGAAAATGATCTCCGTCCATGGTGGCGAGGCGGATGGCGCATCCCGACAGCACTTCTCGGATGACGTAAGGTCCTTCCCAGTTTGGCTTGAATTTTCCCCTCGGATCGGTGTGGAGGGATGGGAAGATCTTCTTCAACACAGTGTCTCCTACCTTCAGATCTCGACCGTGGACGCGGTTATTGTAAGCGCATACGATTCTCCCTTGGTAAACTTGAGTGTGGCATAAGGCTAGGAGTCTCTTTTCGTCCAGTAAGTTCAGCTGATCAAAGCGTGATCTCTCTTTACGCCTTGGTAAGCTTTGATTCCATGAGGATTCGGAGCGAGGGTACTTCAACCTCCACCGGGAGGACGGCCTCGGTTCCATACACAAGGGAGAATGGTGTTGCCCCTGTAGCGGTACGGATCGACGTTCGATAGGCCCACAAAGCAAATGGCAGCATTTCGCTCTAATCTCGGTAAGTGACGACCATTTTCTCAAGGATGCGGACGACTGTCTTGTTCGCGGCTTCCACGGCTCTATTAATTTGAGGCCGATAAGGGGACGAGCGATGGTGCTTGATCTTGTATTGCTCATAGAAGTCTCGGATGCGCTTATTCGCAAAGTTTGTGTCATTGTCTATGATGATATCTTTGGGTACTCCAAATCGGCACACAATATTGTTCTTGAGAAACTTCTCGATGTGACTGACCGTGATGTTGGCATATGACACCGCTTCTACCCACTTGGTGAAGTACTCAATGGCGATGAGGATGAACCGATGTCCGTTTGATGCTTTTGGATTAATCATTCCGACAACGTCAAGGCCCCAGGTAGCAAATGGCCAAGGAGTGGTCATGCAGTGAAGATCAATGGCAGGAGCGTGTATTAGACTAGAGTGTTCTTGACACTTGTAGTATTTTTGAACATGTTTACAGCAATCCGATTCCATAGTGGTCCAAAAGTATCCCTGTCGTAAAATTTTCTTGGCGAGCATGTGACCGCTGACGTGGGCTCCGCATACTCCTTCATGGATTTCTCTCATAATACTGACCGCTTCACTTTCTGTAAGGCATCTAAGCAAAATATTGTTGTATGATCGCTTATAGAGGCATTCCCCGCAAATGACATAACCTACCGCTAAATGTTGAATGGTTCGTCGGTCTGTCTTGGATGTACCCTCTGGGAAAGTTAGGGTCTCGAGAAAATTATTGATATCTGAGAACCAAGGTGGCTCATCATCAGGCTTTGTAGGTTCCTCAATCTGGAGGCAGAAAGCCGACTCATTCCTTTGCTTGATCATTATCGACTTCATCTCAACACCATAGGGGATTTCAATCATTGACGCCAAGGTTGCTAATGCGTCAGCAAAGCGATTCCTTATCTGGGGGACATATGAGAAGGTCACGTCTTGGAAGCAAGCTATCAGATCCTCGAGGTGTTCATGATAGGGGATCAGTTTCTCGTCTTTCGTCTTCCAATCACCATTCGTCTGGCATATGATTAATTGTGAGTCGCCAAATACTCGAAGGTGAGTTACATTCAGATCGAGAGCTGCCTGCAGACCAGCGGCGCAAGCCTCGTATTCAGCCATGTTGTTAGTGCAAGGGAAGTTGAGCTTGATAGAGATGGGTACGTGGGATCCTTTTGGCGAAATCAGAATGGCGCCAACTCCTTGGCCCTCGATATTTGCTGCCCCGTCAAAGTGCATTACTCATGATTCTTCTACTTCTTCAGTATCGTCCTCCGTCATGAACAAGATTTCCTCATCGGGGAACTCGGTCCTTAATGGCTCATAGTCAGGTAAAGGATTATCAGCAAGATGATCAGCAAGCGCCTGCCCCTTGATCTATTTCTGAGTGACGTACGTGATGTCGAATTCAGATAATAAAAGTTGTCATCGTGCAGTTCTTCCAGTGAGAGCCGGTTTTTCGAACAAGTATTTTAACGGATCCATTCGGGCTAAAATTAGAATGGCTTGAGACAGTAAGTAGTGGCGGAGCCTCTGGGTAGCCCATACAAGAGCTAGGCATGCTTTCTTCAGATGAGAATAGCGCGTCTCATAATCAGTAAACTTCTTGCTCAGATAGTAAATGGCCTGCTCTCTTCTTCCTGTTTCATCGTGCTGCCCCAAGACACATCCCATCGAAACTTCCGTCGTAGAGAGATACATCAAGAGTGGTTTCCCTGGCTCAGGTGGTACCAAAACAGGTGGATTCAGGAGGTAGCTTTTGATTTTATCGAATGCTGCCTGACAATCATCATTCCATTCAACGAGAGAATTCTTCCTTAGCAGCTTGAAGATCGGCGTGCAGATAGGTGTTAGCTGTGCAATGAACCGACTGATATACTGTATTCTGCCCAGAAACCCTCTAACCTCTTTTTCGGTAGACGGCGGTGGCATTTCAGTGATGGCTTTAACTTTGATTGGGTTGACCTCGATCCCCCTTCTACTGACGATGAACCCTAGCAGTTTTCCTGACATAGCACCAAATGCGCACTCCTGTGGATTTAGATGTAGTCAATATTTTCTCAGTCTTTCAAATAGCTTCTAAAGGTTTACCAGATCGTCGCTTCGCTCTGGTGATTTGGCTATCATGTTGTCGACATATACTTCAATCTCTCGATGCATCATGTCATGAAATAGTGCAGTCATAGCTCTCTGGTACGTCGCACCGACATTCTTCAGCCCCAATGGCATGACTCGATAGCAAAAGGTTCCCCAGGGGGTAATGAACGTTGTCTTCTCACGATCAACCTCTGCCATCTTTATCTGATTATATCCTGAGAATCCATCCATAAAAGAAAGCATCCCGTGCTTAGCTGTGTTATCGACCAAGATGTCGATGTGTGGTAGTGGGAAATCATCCTTTGGGCTCGCTCTATTCAAATTGTGGAACTCGATACACATGCAAACCTTTCCATCCTTCTTTGGCACAGGTATGATATTGGCTAGCCATTGCGGGTACTTGGACACCATGAGAAATCCCGCATTGTATTGCTTGATTACCTCGTCTTTGACTTTCAGCATCCACTCTGGTCAGAGACGTCTCAGCTTCTGCTTGACTGGCTTCATATTAAGGTAGAGGGGTAACTCATGCTCGACCAAATCAGTATCCAGACCAGGCATGTCCTCATACGACCAGGAAAAAGCGTCTTGGTATGACCGAAGGAAGTCAATCATGCTTTTTCTTTCCTCAAGGGACAGTGATGTTTCAATTTTGGTTATTCTGGGAACTTCCTCAGTCCCTAGATTGACGTCTTCGGTCTCTTCGACAATGGGGGTAGGGCCATACTCAAAGTCGGCAAATCGGTCAAGGAGCTCATTGGGGAGCTCCTCGAGGGGGACATCCTCGTCTAGACCCGTGATCCCTACCTCTTCTTGTATTTCTATAGGGAAGGGGTCGATTTCACGTGGGACAGGTATTTTGATTAAGGCATCCTCTTGTGGGGTATTTTCTAGAATTTTAAATGACAATGTTTTTGGACTTTAGATTTTTTAATGTTTTTAGGATTTTGAGTTTTTTCCATGTTTTTGAGTTTTTATATTTTTTCCATGTTTTTGAGATTTTTGCTTTCTTTGGAGACGGACCCTTGGCAAGGCGGGTTGCTATATACACAAGGTATTGCCTGCCAAGGGCTTATCTCACTTTTTATAGGTTATTTTTTTTTTTAGAAACAGGCGCCAAACTTTAGGCCACTTCCTGCTTCCAGGGTTTGGGGCAAAGATGCCCAATTGCATACCTAAGGGGCTGCTTCCTTACCTGTTGGGATGGAGGGTGCTGGCTGATATGGCTCATTGGAGTTAACCTCCATCATGTTAATCCCCATTTCATCTGAGATGATATCCTCAAATGTTAACACGGCTTTGTGGTGATTCACCACAGGGGGAGCTTGTTCAGGTACCGACCGTCGTTCCTCGAAAAGGGATAACGCGGCCAAATCTATCTCCAAGCTAGGAAGGGAGATCTGAGGATTGGTGGGATGAACTGGGGCTTTGAGTTTGTGTGGGGTCAAATGGGTTGCCCCATTCTGATCGATTTTTACGACCCCTGCACTGACAAAGGAATCCCTGATGTGTGGCCTAGGGTGAGATTTCTCTTCTATGTTGATTCCTCGAGCTCTTACAGCTGCGGCAACCCTGGCTTTCTCTTTGGCCTCTCGGACCTCTTCTTCTGTTGGCTTGTATCCGAGCCCAAATCTTACTTTTTGTCCCTTAGACACAACTGGCTCTCTTCTACCTTGTAATTTGGGTCCCAGACCCCATCCTTTCTGATAGCCCCACTTTTGGAGCATTGCCACTGCTGCTACCATACCGCCTCCCATTTTAGACATGATGGCCTCCATGGGCTCTGGGAGTATTGCTGACACCTCGTATTCGAAACTGTGGAGGTCGACGTCCTCAGCAGTGTGTGGTATATCTAGCACATTGGGTTTTTCAACGCTATTGGCAGCCTTTTCTTTTTCACTGTGACCCTCTCCAATGATCGTGATGATCTTATGCCCAGATGCAAATTTGAGTTTCTAGTGCAAAGTGGAAGGTATGGCTCCGACCTCGTGCAGCCATGGGCATCCCAATAATAGGTTAAAGGAAGATTTAATATCCATGACTTGAAACAAGATGGAAAAGGTCATTGGCCCTATCAAAAGCTCAAGATCAACTTCTCCCATTATTTCTCTTCTGGTATTATCAAACCCTCTAGCACTGGTTCTTGTGGGCCTTAACATGCAGGGATCGACCCCTATCTTGGTGGCAGTTCTCAGCGGGCAAATATTTAATGCTGACCCATTATCAATTAGTACTAAGGGAATGACCATGTTTTCGGATTCAACAGTTATATTCAAAGACTTGGAATGGCTACACCCTTCTTCTGGCAAATCCGCATCAGAAAATGAAATGGCATTCGGAGCCATCACTTGCCCAATTATCTGCCCAACTTCATCTGGGCTGACCAGGAGCGATACATGCGCATTCTTTAACGCCCCCATTAATGCTTGGAAATGGAGTGGGGATGTCATCAGTAGATCCCATACAGTGATATGGGCCAGCATTCTTCTCAGCTGAGTCTCCAATATGTGTTCTCGACTCATCTTCTCGAAGGGGTTCATCGCGCTGTCTTTCTTCCCTTCGGGTTGGGCTTGCACTGCAGTTGGTACTTCTGGCTGCTCTGATATCCTCCTAGACCTAGTAACAAAATCTACTACCCCTTCTCTGCTGCTACTGTCGGTATTGACATCTGTTTGTTCGTAGCTCAGTGGGACCTGATGAGGATCATAGGTTGGTCCCTAGAGCTGAAAAGGTATGACTGCTGGTACTTGAGTTATTTGTACTGTCGGCTTAGGAGGTGGGGGCAATACTTGATTCACCTCGGTGGTAGTGGGTTGGGTGGAAAGATTAGGCCAAATGGGGGTTGTGAGGCTTGGGTGTGGTGGCACCGGAGGGAAGGAGGTAAAAGTAGGCCATTGATAGCCGGTGGGTGCTAACGGCATATGAGGGGTCTGATGGGCCGTCAGGTAGTTGACCGGGGTGATGGGGCTTGCTGGTGGCTGAATTGGGGATGATGGGATGGGCACAGGCCTTTAATAATTGAGGGGTGCGGGTGTTGGATTGGGGGCTTGGTGGTTTATGGGGTAGTCGATGGGGGTGGTGGAATATGGTTGATACGCATTCATTTGTACATAGTTAATGGGAGTGGATGGTGGGAAATAGGCCCTAAGATCTAGGGGTTCAACTGTTGGTGTAGGGGTAGGAAAATAATCTGCCAGATTCAGGGGTTCAATCACCCCAACAGTTCATTCTCCTAGATTTCTCTGCCTTGGTGCCACAAACATTTCTGGATTACAAATGAAGTCTGACGGATCAAACTCTAATTCTTCTTCAAATTCCACTACCATCCCTATGGTGGGTCTGGGACCTGCTATTCCGGTAGGGTGTGGTGGTAAAGGCACCTGATGGATATTCGCATACTGGCTTGCTTGGGTGGGTGCAGGGGGAATGATCTTTCCAGCATCGATTAAGTCCTGGATCGCGTGCTTCAATGGGAAGCAGCGATCAGTCAGGTGACCCGGACCCTGATGAAAATTTCAATGAGTATTGGGGTCAAAATTATATGGAATCGGATTGGGAGGAGGTCGTGGTTGGAGAACAGTTATTAAACCCTTTTCAATTAATAATGGCAAAAGTACACTAAGGGATTGCCCTAAAGGCGTAAAGACTCGATCATAACGGGCTCTCCTCTCCGGGGTCATTTGCATTTCCTGCTCTTTGTACTGGCCCGGTCCTGATGGGAGCTAGTTGCGCTGCTTGGAATTGGAACGGGGCTACATTGTTATTATTGGGCTGAGTGTTCACAACATTTTGCACCTCTGCCCCTGTCCTCCTGTCGTTCTTTTGCTCAGTAGACCTCCTAATCCCGCTAGGGCCCCCTGAAGCATTCTTACTCAACCGCCCTTCCCTTATGGCATCCTCACAGCGGTTGGCATTCCTCACCAAATCAGCAAAACTAGATTGTTGTTGATATACAAGAAAATTAGAAATCACTGGTAGAGTGTTCTTTGAAATCATCTCTATCTGCTCATCGTCCGGTATTCTATTTCTGACTTGAGTTGTCAGTGCTCTCCAACTTGAGTTGAGCTGTCAGTGCTCTCCAACTTGAGCTGTCAGTGCTCTCTAGTCGCTGAAGGTCTCATTCTGGTTCTGCTTTAAACAGGCCAAGTCAGACTTGCGCGGTTCAATATCAATATTATAGACATACTGTTCTTGGAACAAATGCGTCAAATCTTTCCATGTCTTTATCATGGATGGTTCAAGAGATGTGAACCACCTCAGGGCCAGTCCGGTCAAACTTTTCTGAAAGACTTTTATTAGCAGTCTCTCGTCCCCCCCCCCCCCCGTACTGGCACATATCCCCACAATAGGACTTGAGGTGCGCAATCGGGTTGCCCGTGCCATTGTACTTGTCGAATACTGGCATTTTAAATTTGGGGGGCAGGGGGACCTCAGCAAACAGGCATAAGTCTGTGAAGTCTATGGTGTGGATTTCAGCACCACCCATCTTCAGCAACTATTTTTGGATCTTGTCTAGCTGCTCCCTTAACTGTTCTGATTCTTTGGACATGGGGGCCACTTTTTCAACAGTCGGCCGAGACTCACTCTGCGCTATCAAGGGTGGGGTAACTATAAGTGGAGGATTAACAGTGGTCACTGCTCCGGCGTAGGCATCACTATTTCTGATCTCGTCCTCCTCATACTGCTGATCTATATAGGGTCAAGTGAGGACCAGATTCTCAACCAGTTGTTGCATGGACTGGATGGGATTGGATTGGATGTGGGTTGGGTGAGCCCATTGGGGGTGAGGAAAGGTCTATTGGGTGATGGGGATTTGGTTTTGAGGTGAGGCTTGATGTGGCCATTGGGTATGGGGGAAGGTTTGGAAATGGCCTTGGGGGGTGGGGCCATGGGTGTAATATCTCAAAAATTCATGTTAAACAGTGACCTCGGGATCCGTGCCCGACTAGTCATAGGTTTGACCAAATAGGAGTTCAATAGTTGGCATAGGGTGCGATGAACGGATGAGATGTGAGAATTCGAGTGAATGTGTGGAGATTGATGTAAATTCGAAGTCACATACACCTATTACAGTGCATGTGCTCAACACACAAACTAGAGGGGAGATAAAAGGGTTTAATAACGCTAAAATAGATGTTTTGGTTGTTGAGAGAGAAGTAAAAAAGAGATAGAGAGAGGAGTAAAGAAGGTCGTTAAGCAAGGAGTTATTGTGGGTGATTGGAAGGGGGATTCAAGCACTTAAGAGGCCGATTCAACGCGAAGGATCCGTTCAAGCTAAAGCGGGAACCCTAGACTTTCCAACCACTTGACCTAATCAATGGGAGGTTGATTGAAGGTAAAATTCTTGTAAATTAAATGCATAGATTGAAGGGTTTAATTGTAATTAGAAATAGCTAAAATTATAGGATAATAGCTTAGAAAAGAGAGAAAAAATCAGTTGGAAGAAGATTGGAAAGAACAGCCCAAAAGGGGACTGAATCTCGCCATTTCGATTAATCGAAAGTGAGATTCGATTAATCGATTTTTGCCAAGAAGTTGAAAAGTCAGAATACACGATTTCGATTAATCGAATTGAGTTTCGATTAATCGACTTTGAATTTCGATTAATCGATTTTGGTATCGATTAATCGACTGGGAACCTCCAGTGAACTCCAGTGGAGGGAAGAAAAGGACTTGGAGAAATTGACTAATCGAAATGGGATTTCGATTAATCGATTTAGAATTTTGATTAATCGATTTGGGATCGATTAATCGATTTTGGGAATTCGATTACTCGAATTGAGAATCGAATGGTTAGAGTGGAGAATTTCGATTAATCGAATTGGGATTCGATTAATCGAATGGGAATCTCGATTAATCGACTTAAGAATCAATTAATCGATTTTAATTTTTGATTAATCGATTTTGGAAATCGATTAATCGAATCAGATTCGATTAATCGATTTTAGAGTTCGATTAATCGACTGTGCCAATTTTTGTTGACTTTTGAGTTTGACTTTAAGATTCTTAGAGGGTCTTGGACCTTCCCTATTGCATCTTTAGTGATGTATTGCATGTGTTATATTATACCATAGGTGGTACGTGTGAGCTTGGGCACAAGGAGCCACGTGGGACCTTGATGTATGATCAAACAGAGACTTGAGGTAGGGAATACCTTGAACATGTACTTTATTTTACAAGAGCATGTATGTAGTGATATAGAATTCAATTCAAACTGTTTTTGTTTCTTAAGAGTTTGTGAAAAGTGTGCGTGTGTGACATCTAAAGAGTAATCATAATGAGCCATCCCTAAGGGATGAGGAAGTAAAGAAATAAGAGCATCAGGTGTGATGCAAGTGAATGGATACATCCCAGGGATGTATCCAAGATTGAATTATGTCTGATAGGGCCTAACTGATATAAGATAGCACACTTATATGGTGAATAACTATATGTAAAACACCTGATATTTTTATTATTTGAGGTTTAATAGGATACCCATTGACGGGATGATACCCAGAATCTGATTAGAAACCGTAGGCGGTCAAGCGGTCTGAGGCTTATCCGTACACAGTAAGCACACTCCAGGGGTGTTGAATTGAGATATGTTGAAACCCCGCCACCGATCCCCAGGGGAAAGGGGCTTGGGTACTATTTATATTCCTAGAGAATACGTGTAAAATTGTCTATATAGATGACGATGAAGGGTATCTCATCGGGGCTCGATGCTATATTGCTCGGGGATTACTTAAGTTGAAAGGTTAAGTTTTGCTTTAGGCCTTTTCAGTGTCATTCATGAATAATTAAAAGACATGAGTAAACTACCAGTAAAATATGATTCTTTTCAACAGTTTTTCATTAGTAACTGCATAGACACATCATGCATGGCATATCATGGAATATATGTGAGTTGTAATTTATATGTTCAATTGTGTTCTGTTTCCTATTAAGCTAGGATGTAGATCACCCTTTAGACTATACGTCACAGGTCCACTATTAGCAGCTGCCAAAGTTTCAGGGGACGTTGACCCTGGTGAGTCGGATCTTACACCTGGTGTCGAGTTGGAGCCACCTCCTGAGGACTTCTTCTAAAGGACTCCGTTGTGCAGCTTTGAGAGTTTTTGTGAGCGAGTTTTGTGTGGCTTGGTATGTCAAGCATTATTTTCGTTTAATAATGTAATTAAGTCATGAGATTATTCTTTTGGGGCGAACCATCATTGATGATCAGTGATCATCGATGGTTCGGATCGGTTCTCCATTCATGCAGAGGCATGAAGGTAGAACTGTGTTTTGAGAAATATTTCAATAATAATTTAATTCTGTAGCTTTATTCATTAATTCAGTGCAGTTCATTGCTTGATATACCAATGTTCCGTGCATAGCTAAGGGGCACGGTCAAGATGATTGTGCTGATGGCACGGGTTTCGGGGTACTGAAATCCGGGCTGTCACAATGGGAAAATTAGGATTGGCCCGGGTGTGGAGGTTGGGTTAAGAGTTGGGGGTATTGTGGAAGGAATGGGTGTGGGGTTTGGGTTTGGGCCATGAACCCTTGATCATTTCGGGTCATGGGTCAGTGATGGGTTTGGGCCATGGACCCTTGGTAAGGTTGGGCCATGGGCCCTGGATATGCTTGGGCCAATGGGCCTGGGTAGTTTTGGGCCATGAGCCCTTGGTGGGTCTGGCCCGATGGGCCTTGTTGGGTCTGGGCCATGAGCCCTTGATGGGTCTGGCCCAATAGGCATTGTTGGGTCTGGGTCATGGGCCCTTGTGGATCTGGCCCGATGGGCCTTGTTGGGTCTGGGCCATGAACCTTTGATGGGTCTGGCCCATGAGCCATTGGTGGGTTTGGGCCATGGGCCCTTGGTGGGTCTAGCCCAATGGGCCTTGATGGGTCTGGGGCATGGGCCATTGGTGGGTTTGGGCAATGGGCCCTTGGTGGGTTTGGATTTGATGGGTTTGGCCCAATGGGCCCAGGGTAATGGGGCTTTGGGCCAATGGGCCTTGATGAGTGTGGGTGATGGGGTATTGGGCCATTGGGCCTTGGAGATCATGGGTGGTGGGGTATTGGATGGTGTGGATTATGGGAGGTTGATGGGGGTCATGGGGGAGTGAGGCATGGAGATTGGCTAGAGTATGGGAGGGGTTCATGGATGTGGGGTGTGGAGGGGAGGTGACTTGGGAAGCCTTCCATGAGGAGTAGGCTTGGAACATTTCCTCCATCATGGCCATGGAAAGGGGACCAGATGTGGATGGCGGGTTTAATGGATGATTGGGTATAGATGGGGTGGATGTAGAGGGAAAATTGGGTATGGCCATAGTAGATGATGGATTAAGGGAATGGGGTGGATTGGAGAGTTGAGGTGGGGTAAAGGATGAGGAAGGATTAGGGATGTTTAAGGGTGATGGTTGGTGGGGTGTGGATGTTTGGAAAAAACCGGGCATGGCCCCGATAAAAATGGGCATGACCCGGGTAGATGGGGAGATTTGTGGGGGATTGGTTAGGGCGGAGGTGACATAGGTGAATGAGGGCGGATCGGGTCTATAGAGGGATGATGGAAATTGGGGCATGGATGTGGATTGGAAAAATAGGTTTGGGTTTTGTATGGATGTGGATGGGAGATGAGTTGGACTTGTCATGGCTTGGGCAAAAGATGGAGAATGGGGGGTTGGATTTTGGATATTTTGGGGGGTGGTTGGAAAAATGGGGGCGCCAAATGGGCCGATAACGATAAAAGGGGGTTGGGTGAGGGGGATGGTAGAAAAAACTTCTCCCGAGTGGGAGTGGGTTGGAGAATGCGGTGGGGATGAGTCAGGATCGGCGTAAATCGGGTCCATTACCCACGACATTCTACGGGAGCGGGTCGGGTAAGGGTGCCTTAGATAAGGCCCAAAAATCCTCCTCCTTCCCCTACGGGACGACGGAGGGCAAGATGATGCCGTAGTGCCGGCACCACAAACTATCTATTTCCTTTTTGGGTTTTAATTTATTTATTATATTTTTTTTTTAATTTTATGAAAATTTTTGAAAAACAAAGGCTCCGAGGCCTTGGAATTCCCTTTTCGGGTGGCCCTCGTACCTTGATTCAAGACCCGCGGCGACGATCCCGATGCACTTCGGAAGAATCGAATGAGAACTTTCGATCTATTGAAGGCACGAAAAATGAGGCAAATAACCCGATCCCCCGAAATGAGCCAAAAAGAAGTTGCCTTCTTTTGACCGGCGGGGGCGTATTGGGTGTTGGAGATGGCGGGGCCTAAATAAAGCACTAAGCACACTGATCGGGGGACTTGGGAGGTGGAAAGGCCACAGATTCGGGCTAGTGGGCTGATGAACACACCTGGCGCAACTAATACCAGGCCCAGGTTGCAGGGGACTAGTTTTACACTGGCGCAACTATTAGTTGCGCCAGTTATAAATTCCATATTTTTGTGCTGGCGCAACTAATACATGCGCCAGCCAAAAATAGAGGCTCCAGAATGTTTGACAGCAGCCACAGTAGCCCAAAATGAGTCTCTTTTTTTTGTTTTTGTGGAAGCTAGGCTTCCGGGAACTGAGCTATTTTTTTAGTGATCGATTCTCTCCTCACTGCACCTAAAGGATTGAGTCCGGTATAACTCGCTAGCACGCTCCCCAAGGGTTTTAAGCTTCGGAATGGGAACCCACCCGATATACCTCCGGCGCAAGCGCCTTCTCAGATACTAGGTGAGTTGGGACTTTTCTGGATCATCACCACTAAGGGCTGCCGCCATACTAAGACCCGGGTGTTTATGTGTTTGCCTAATCCAACCCCTTTGAAAATCTAACCCGGAAAAATAAATTAATTAAGCTCCCTAACTTTGTTCAATTTTAATTTTTTCAAAGCTTTTTTTTTTTTTTTTGGAAGTTTTCTTTAGTTCAAAGACCGGGGGTGATTATCCCGTGCCGCCACTACGGGCCGGCGTCCACTGGCGGTATATGAGTGCACAAGAAGGCCTGCCAATCGGCTAAGGCACTTTAAATGATGAAAAATTAAAGAAATTGAAAGACAATGCCTAAGTAGGCCCGCCAATCGGCTAAGGCACTAAAATGATAAAAAAGTAAGGAAAATAAAGACTATGCGTAAGTAAGCCCGCTGATCGGCTAAGGCATGTAAATGACGGAAACGTAGGGGTGAGTAAAATGACTTAATCGGAGGGGTGAGTAAAAAAATAAAAATCAACTAAAAAACAACAATAAAATGTTAGGAAAATAATGAAACAAAAAGGCCTAGTTCAAGGGGAAGCTCTACAAGCTAAAATCCCTAGCAGAGTCGCCATCTGTGCAACCGTGGGATTTTTAACGATCCCGTCGCGACGATGTGCTCTCTAACGAAAAATATAGAGTCGCCACCCGGAGCTTTCGGTGTCCCGGGATACCTAGTTCATTTTTATGAGCACCGAAGTGCTAAAAATATGACTCTAAATCTGGTCCACACCAAAGGCTCTTGGGTAGAGCTTCGGTTATCGATCGGGAAGGTGTTAGGCACCCGATCAACCCGCTTAACGCGGTCTCTACTAATGGCCAAAAATAAAATAATATAAAAGCAAAGAAAATAGCCTCCTCTTGCCCAAATGGGCCTCCAATTCTATTTGTGCCCCTCCATTCCTACCAAAAATTCGGCGGCGTAACGGCACAAATGAGAGGATGGAGGGAGCTAGAAAGAGATAGGAGAAGAAAGGAGAGAGCCGGAGCCCTTGGGCCCTTGTAGCACCGTAGAGGAGCCTTGCGTGGCTTGCTTTGATGAGCTCTTGAAGGCTTTGTATGGTGAAAAATGAGGTTCTAACTCTTAGGACTTAAAGCTAAAAGGTAGGGGATGGAGGCTAGGGGATCACACACACCTAGGCTAAGGGTTTTGGATGCAAGAACAAGCTTGAAATAAGGTTTTGGAATTTTGGAATTTGGATGAAAATAGTGCACAAACGGGAGGAAGAACTTCTCACTTTGAGATCTTTCTCTCTTAAGCAAATTTCTCAACCCTTAAACCAAGGGGAGGGGGGCTCTATTTATAGGAAACGGGTGGATTAGGAGGCTACTTAGAGGCTAAACAAGTTTAAGAATTAGGTAATGGGCCATCTAAGGTTTCCTAAGATTTTAAGGGTTTAGAAAGGTGTGAAGGTGGTTTTAATGGTGGATGATAGGGTAGTGTTTCAAAACACTTAAGGCTTGCAAATAGGCATTAAAAGGGTGCAACAAAGTTATCGAAACACACCCCAAGGACTGAGGTGGTCAACAAGTCAAACCTCAATCACGAATTTTGAGGCAAAAACCCACAGTCACTGTTCATATGCCTTAATAATTGCGCTAGGCAAATGTACAGTAAAACAGTAGGGAACAGTAGCCTGGAAGTTGGCTTCGCGAGGGGTGGGGGGACCCATTTATACTTGGCGCAACTATTAGTTGCACCAGGTCATTTCTGGGGGAAAAAGACCTGGCGCAACTATTAGTTGCGCCAGGCAAAAATCCCGAAATTCTGCTCGATATTCAAATCGCCGTAACTTTTGATATATAACTTTGATTGAGGCGATTCTTGGCTTGTTGGAAAGCGAGAGAAGTCCTCTTTCCAATGGTATATGATTTGATATTAGTAGAAAACCTTAGATAGTCTTGGTGCACCACTCTTCATCCATTGCCCGGGAAGGTTAGATTTAGGGTTCGGAATAAGTTCTAAGGGTCGGGATTGGTTTCTAAAAGTTTGGGGTAAGTTCCTAAAGGATCTAGGGTGACTCCTAAGGGTTTGGGGTTGTTCCTAAGGGTTCCATACATGCTGTCAAAAGCTTAGAATTGCACCTCTCTCGAAAGGTGTTTCGATCGGGCCTTGGGCCAAATTTGGGTGTCTACAGAGACCTCCTAGTTTCTATGGGCAGACAGATCCGCTTGAGGCGGAAAAATGGTTAAGTCAAATCGAGAAACTCCTACAAAGACTTCAAATCACGGAGGATGAGAAGGTTGATTGGGCTTCCTTCCAACTTGAGGGTGATGCCGATCCGTGGTTAAAATCGATGTTGAGGAAGAGAGAGGTTGAAAACCATAGTTTATGTGATAGCTCGAATTTCGACACCCCGAAACCTGTGCCATCAGCACAACCCTCAAGCCCATGCCTCATAATCCTGCACGAAACATTGGTATAATCAAGCAACAATGAAGCAAAATAATGCATGAGAACTGAATCGAACTAAATCTTCATGCATTAATGATATATTATAGTAAAAGCTCAAAAGACAGTTCAAATCCCATACCACTGCATGAGCAGAAGAACCGACCCGTACCATCGGTGATAAAACCAGGTCACCCCAGATGGTTCACCAAAAGAATATGTCAGTGTATAATTACATATTCTCAAAAGGGCTTGACATACCAAGCCGTACAGTAATCTCTCAAAATCCAATCAATCAATGCACGCAGGGGCCCTCTAGAAGAAGTCCTCAGGAGGGGGCTCCAAATCCTCTCCAGGTACATAATCTGAATCCTCCGGATCTACGCCTTCAGAAGTAGTAGCAGCCGCAAGCATGGGACCTGTGGCGTATAGTCTAAAGGGAGCTACATCCTAACTCAATAGGAAAACAACTGAATGAACATATAAGTTAATTCCTCTCATATATTCCATGATATTTAACAGCATAATGTATCAATGAATTAACTGGAAAAGCAATTTAATGACTGAAAGATGCACTAAATGTTATTGTTTGTTAAATTGTTTCATTTGTTCTCAACTTTTCTTATAGAAGACAACGATTCGGCCTAAAGACTTAAATCGTAAATTAAATATTTCTCAACTTACTATAGATTCAAGCGCCTGATGGAATACCCTCCATCGTCGTCGAATCATATCATTTTTGTATCCTTTTTCATTCATTTAATACTACCCAGGTCCCTTTCTCATAGGCGACGAGGTTTAAGTCTCATAATCTCATACTTACATTTCTGAGATGTCCAACTGGTGTATGGATTGGTCGCCGTACCGGTCATGGATATCCTGCCGAGTCAGTCGTGGGTATCCTGCCACGTCGGTGGGGTATTCTCCAAACCTTAAATATCAAGAGAGCGCTACATATAGTTATTCATCGTGTAATTGTGCTAGTTATAGTAGATTAGGTCCTATCAATCTTATTCACTTTGCTTTACATTTTCACATATATCCCTGGAATGTCCAACTCAATGCATCACATAGATGCGCTTATCAAATTCACATCCCCTGGGGACGTCACATACTTATTTACTTTATTTTTGTGTTCACACACACACACACACACTTAAGATTCACATTTATATGCACAAGTACTCATTTCTATATCACTACATGTATGCTCTTGTTCTTAAATTACATGTTCAAGGCATTCCCTACCCTACATATTTGAATCTCCAAGCATCAAGGTCCAATGCGATTCCCCATGCTTGCACTCACTTGTTTAACCTACGGTACGTCATAGCATTAGCATAAGCAAAGCATCAAGAAATATGCATAAAAGAAGGTACAAGACCCTCCTAGAACCTCAAAGTCTAAAATAAAAGCTAACGAAACTATCCAAATCGATTGATCGATCTCCAAAATCGATCAATCGAGCTCCCAAAATTGATTAATCGATCCCAAATCGATTAATCGAAATTCTAAAATCGATTAATCGATTTCTCAAATCGATCAATCGGTTTCCTCAAGCTCTATTTTTTCCAGTCACTAGGAGTGCTCAAACGATTAATCAATTTTCAATCGATTAATCGAAATTTCAAAAATCGGTTCAGCTAACTTCCAGGCCAAAATCGATTGATCGATTTTCCAAATCAATCAATCAATTTGATCAGAAACCAAGCCCTTTGTGGGCTTTTCTTCCTGCTTTCTTCCTTACCATTTTCCATTCTTTTTCTATATTTTTAATTTGACATTTAACCAATCTATCCTAGAGCTAATGCACAACAACACATTCATTTAAAATCCAATTAAAACTCACCTCAAATCAACCCTTGGTTGATTGAATGGTTTGGCTCAAAGGCTAGGGCTCCTAGCTCCGACTCCAATGAGCTTCTATGCGTCGAATCCGGAGTAATTGCTCAAGCCCTTCTTTAATGTGAAAACCCCACACCTCTCTAGCATTTACTCTATCATACACTCTCTCTCTCTCTCTCTCTCTCTCTCTCTTCTTAACTCTTTACACCAACCCAAAACAAAGAGAAATAAATTCTCTTAAGCTGTTTAACCCTTTAACCCCCACTTGCTTTGGTGTAAAGCACATACACCCAAGACAGGTGTATGTGATCTCTAAACTAGTTATAGAGTTACGCATACGTGTTCATTCATATTAAGATTACTTTAACCATAGTCATCGTATTGACTTTCACTTGGTCAAACCAATGACTAGTCGGGCACACATCCCGTGGTTACTGTTCAACACCTAAATTTTGGAGATGTTACAGTTTATGAACTTGGGTGAAGTTTGTTGAAGTGTTCAACAAAGAATATTTTCTCAAGCAAGTGAGAAATCAGATGAAGATAGATTTTACTAACTTGGAGCAAGGGAATATAACCGTGCAGGAGAATGGTAATGACTTTACAAGGTTATCGAGATTTGCATCGAAATTAGTGACCACAGCATTCATGAAGGCCAGTAAGTTCGAAGAGGGCCTAAGGCCAAATGTGAGAGAAAAGATCTCTTTTTTTTAGCTAGAGACCTATACAAAAGTGATAGGGAAAGCCATTGTGGCCGAGAGGGATATAGAAAACATGTACAAAAAGAGGGACCAACAACGTAGAGAGAGAGAAAATCAAATGCACATGAGCAGGCAACCGAGATACGAAGACTCTTATTGCCAGCACCCCGTCAGTCTACTTAGACCGTTTATGCAGGACCACTTACGTCTGTGCCTGCAGTGACCTTTCGTCCTTCAAATCTTATAATAACTGGAGTGCCACAAACACAACAGGCTCCACCCACCTTGTCATTTGCAACAGGCAAATCATACCCAAGGTGCGGGAGACGACATCGTGTCGTTAAGTGTAAGTGGACCACGGGTGCATGTTTCAATTGTGGTCAATCGGGACATCAGATTAAGGACTGCCCGGAGCCGATGAAGGCCAGGACGACTTCGGTGTGAGAGGTCATTGATCAATGCAACTGTTGTGTATACCTTATTGTGTGTGTTTAACCTCAGAAAAGGTTAATATTATATTTTGGGTGTATGATCGATGCTATTAGCTCATCTTTTTAATGTATATATGTGGAGATCTTTATTATAATTAATGGTACATGTTGGCAATTAATGGTTGAAAGGTTTTCTTTTTTTTTTATGGCAATGGTTAAATTTCAATTATGATCCATATGGTTAGTTGTGGGTTGATAATTTCATTGATGGTATACGTTGTAGTTGTTGTGTAGAAATATGATTACTTCATTGAATAATCGTCACTTGGAGGTTTTACTCGGTGGTTTGCCGATCTAGTGAGGTGTGGATTTTCATACAGGTATGTGTATGATTTGTGTCAATGTGACTTGTGTCCAGGTGTATACTACGGGGGGGTGAGTCTGTATTCGTTGTGGCTGTGTAGCTGTAGCAAATCACACGGATAATGAGATGTGTGTTGCAGGTCGATCAACTTTATTATTCACATTGGTGAATAAATTACAGGCGAGTATGCAAATGGCTTTCTTAAATTCCTTTTTGATAAATTAGTTGTATATCAATGGGAAATACTAATCGATACGCAAGGTAATATTCTATGTATATGATAAATGTTGGTTAACCTGAGTGTGGCAAATTAGGGAAATGTATGATGGATACCTTGCTAGGGGTATGTTTATTTTTCAGAATGATGGATAATTTGGTTGGGGATAAATTAAGTCTTTCGTTGTCAACTCATTGTGGATAGTTAATTGAATGATTATGAGAAATTCGTTTCTTTCGTTCAGGGGGCGTGAGTCATTTCATCGTTGTGGGTAAGTTCTTGTCAACGGGAATCGTTGTTGGTGAGTTAGCGTTCGGAAGTGTCGTAGTCAATTTTTGAGGACGAAAATTCTTATAAAGGGATGAATATAACAACTCCGAATTTATTTTGTGTATAAATCGATTCATATATGGACGTAAGTGTTCAACTTGAAGTGCATGATAAGACCTGGTTACTTAGAGTAATTTTTGAGGACGAAAATTTTATAAGGAGAAAAGAATATAACATCATGAAAATTTTGACTTTGAACAGCATACCTCGATGTGCGTGCCTCATTGGTCACGTGCCTGATTTTTGTTAAATTAATTGAGTTATTTCAGGTTAGATCTTAAGTGGAAGAGGATTGATTTAAATTGTGTGTTAACTATTTGATGGTTTCATACATATCAAGCCTTGGTATGTTGCCTCAACTCCGTGTCCGATTGATGGATTGTTTGGTTGTGTAGGCCCCATACCGAATCAAAGATCATTTTGTTATGAGATAACACCTAACTAGGTACGTTTGTTTCACACAGGAGCTAGGTCCTTGGGATGAGAATTGATATAACCAAAGTGGAGTATATGTATTTTGTATGGGAACTAGTCTCATTGAGTTAAAGAAAGGAAATGCTTCCTTTGAAAGCTACCCGGTTTGCAAGAGGGGTTTTGGGTTTAAAGAGAGAAAAGGGGAGAGAGAAAGAGGAAGAAGGAGACGAACTCGTGGGGTTGTGCGTCGAGCCTTAGATTTGCATGAAGAAGGTTTGTGAGATCGTGTAAGGGGAGGATCTCCGTCGATTTCGACATTTGGGGAGGAAATCGAATCAATTTTTATGTGTGTTAAGGAAGTGTTTTGTGGCGAAATATTTTATAAGAAAATATCTTGAAATTAGTTTTATAATCAGCTTTGTGTAATAAGGAAATGTTTTGAAATCAGTTGTGTGATAAGAAAATGTATTTGAAATCATTTTTGGTGTGTTAAAGAAATGTCTTTGAAATCCATTTTGTGCAATAAGATAATGTCTTGAAAATCAGTTTGGCGTGATAAGAAAATGTATTTGAAATCAATTCTATTTGATAAGAAAGGTGCCTTGGAAGTTAGTTTCAGTTTTAATATAAAAACGTTTGATTTTAACATTGAATCTATGTTTCCTTATGATAAGATGTGAAGTAGTATTGAATTTTCCTCTGCTGAGCTAGGATGTTACTCAACCTTCGACTATACGTCATAGGTATAACTCTTGATCTGGACCTGGAGAAGAAGATCTTTAGCTTGTGGATTGGTACCTTAGTCAGGGATCGTAGATTAGCACGTTGTGGACTTTGGTGAGTTCAAGCTTGGTATATATAATGTACGCCACCGTTTGTGATGGTCAGTCATCATCGGTGATTTGTTTAGTTATTGTTCACGTTGGATATTAGAACTGGAGAATTTATTTATGTCATATATTGTCTGCTTTGATTTTTCGCATGTGTGTGAATATACAAAGTATTCTGTATAGATTGTGATCTACGATCTGGCGGGCCAAATTTTTTCATAGTGTTTGAAGAAGAAAAAAAATGTCTCCAAAAAATTCAGGTTGGGAAAATCCGGGTTGTCACAGTTGGCACATACTGAAACCGTTGACTGCTTCAAATCAAATGCCTTAACATCATTACTCCTTTGACTCCTATGGTAGAGATCCTTTTTTGTGATGATAATTCAGTGAGTTGTTCTTGAGATCATGTGCGTACAATCAAACGGTCATTTTTACTAAAAGACATAGAGCTACATTTTAGCATCGATATTGCTCCCATGTGAAAGCAACATCGCTCCCACATGGAAACGTCATTGCTCCCAAACGGTAGCGACTTCGTTCCCTTAAGGAAGTGTGATCGCTCCTCTATGAGAGCAACATCACTCTCTTATGAAAGCGTGATCGCTCTTTCATGGCAGCGACATCGCTCCTCTAAGGCAGCCACACAGCTCTTCTAAGTCAGCGACATTGCTCCCCTATGGAAGCGACATCGCTTCTCTGTGATAGTGATAGCACTCCTCTATAGGAGCGACAAAGGTACGACTATGATATCAAGATCAATCCCGTGGAAGATCATGACGAAAAATGATCTCCATTGTGAGATTCAAAAGAGTCAATAATGTTAAGGCATTTGAAACCGCCTTGACATACATGTATAAAGGTAAAAGAAGGGTATCTACGGCTTCTTAACTTGGCAACTTCAACCTGGTTTGTTAGGGAAAAAGTAATACTAGAGGTCCATTATTGTAAAAGGTAAACGTATAGTGGTCGATCTTAGAAATTTTCCTAATATAAAGCTAAAAAAAGGTGACAAAGGAAGTATACTCGTTCATCATAAAAGGCTAACAAAGAAAGTAGGCAGTGTGTGTCATATTTTTCTGTGTTCACTTTTTTTCTATTAGGAAAATAATACCCCATGCTTACAACAGAAATTTTTAATCTAAAACCATGGAGCCTAGTTTTATCCAAAGATCAAAAGGAAAAAAGCTATGGTACCTTTATTTGCCACCGGAGATTCTAAAATCGTTGACTACTTCAAAATCGATTTGACTGCTTCAAATCGTTGACTACCTTTATTTGCCATTAGAGATTTTAAAATCGTTGACTGCTTCAAATCAAATGACAAGATTTTTTTAGTCCCAATCTTTCACACAATAAATCTCAAGATCATAGGTGCACCGCCATAAGGTCAAATTTTGATTCCTAGTAGTGGCATGCAACCCAAAAATGTTAGAATCATGTTTATTGGTATGGCCATGATTATATACATGCTTAATGGTAAACCCATGATCTCAAGATTCATTGTGTGATAGATTGGGATGAAAAATGATCTGTCATCTTATTCAAATCAAGTGATGACTTTACACGGCCATCGAGATATTATTATTATTGAATTAAGTATTAGATAAGTGGCCCGAGTGCCAAGCAACTTAGTGCTCGAGTTAAGTTTGGGATGTGTGCCATGTGATATTTGTATGTGTTCCTCCTGATATGTCACATAGTCCTAGTCTAAAGATCTTTGGTGCAAAATGCAAAAAGATTGAGATGAAAAATTATGTCCATCTTCGAGTCCATTCAATCATAGGCCATCTAAAATTAACGGCTTCCATAAACAGTAGACGGGGGGCAAGGAATCTCCTTATCCCCCAGTGGAAAGAGAATTCTTCAATTTGATCTCCCACACATCATTATTCTTTGATGGCCTTCGATGGCTTTGAATTAGATGATGGAGATTGCCTTTCAACCCAATCTGTTGCATCATAGATCTTAAGATCATCGGCATCATATCACATGAAACACATGGTGCTCGGATCGGATATTAAGAGCATCGGTATTCCGATTGGATACTTAATGCAAACTCTTTTCCAGCAAAAGTTCAATGCCACCAATGTCAAGGTCCTCACGGTTTGTGTCAGCCGGCTTTTGGCATGGTGACCAAAAGACGAAGGATGCTTTAATAGAGGTGATTCCTCCAATGCCCAATCAATATAATATAATAAAGGAAAATTATAAACGTTGAACAGATTTGTTGGGGACAAAGTGCAGATTTGTTGGGGACAAAGTGCAGTGTTGACGAGGTGCGACGGTTGTACCGACATGCATTAATTGAGCCCCATCGCACTTGCAGCCAATTTTCTCGCGCCAGATCAGCCACCTGTACTTTGTTTGTATAAAATATGTCCTTCATATAACACTGTCCATATATGAATAAGAATATCTTTACTTAGAACTCAAGATTCTTTTTTCTCATGCTGGATTTTCAGGGCGAAGATTGGTGACAGCTTATAAGTCATAACGATTCTTTTCGTCCCAATCTAACACTAAAAATAGATTTTAAGATCATGAGTCTATCATTTTTCAGAAGAATCTGACGTTGTAAATAAAGACATCCTACTAATAAATTTTCCTTTGACATAGCACTAGGTCTTTTGATTAAAAGAAAATTGTAATAAGCTTGAAAAGGCTATTATTTGTATATAAAGATATCCTTCATATGTTGATTCTCACTTTCAAGTTGGAAGTATAATTTAGAAATGCATTTTGTGCAACAAACCTTCAAATCTCATACCTTCCTATCTCATAGAAAAGGATCCCCTCCAAAAGAATAGCTTGAAAACCCCTTCGAATGGTGTGCCATGATTAGAGTATTTTTGGCAATATGTGTCATATGAAATCAAAATCTGACCGTCTGATATGAGAACAATAATCTAAAGGCCAGGTCTGTAGAAGATGAGTAAGCCGAAACACGACTTCCACCATCTGATTCAAAGTTGTCAACAATTTTCATATATGAAAAGCCTGGCTGGGGAGACCGATCTTCAGTTGCAAATACTGGTATTCAATAACTAAAATGATCTAATATATAATTATAATAATAAAATAAAGATGATCTAGTATGAAAGACCGAGTAAACATACCTATTTCTATATTAGTTAGCTGCCAAATGGCACTTATTCACATGGTCAGCTGCGCAATAAAAGTGATTATAATTATTGAAACGAAAAAAAATAAAATAAAGCAGTACAAAACAGTGCGGTCAATAAAGTTATGGCTCAAAAAAATGAACAGTCAAATCACATTTAGCTTTACCATGCATTTTTCATAAGGTTGACGCATTAAACGTATAAGTTTATATATTTTATTATTATCAATTTTACAATAATTATAATCATTGAACCGCGATTTTATGTAACACCCAATCATATGATCTGATGTCACATGACAATAAACTAATATGGGAACAAATAAGTTACGTGATCTTTAGCACCAAACTACATTTATCCATAATTATAGGACAAAAATGTTTACAAATTACAACCAATTGGCAATTTTTATTGTCAAATGGGCCTTTCATAAACCCTAGAGAATCTATTTGTTTAACAAAATTCATGGAAAAGTTTTTTTTTTTGTTTTTTTTTGGTGTGTACTATACGGTACATGGGTGTAAATTAAAAAACTCATGCAAATTTTTATTTTCAGAATTTAATCATGGTTGGGTTTTTATATTTTTCGGTTGTTTGGCCAACATGTATAAAATTATTTTCTTAAGGTACCATTATCCACACCCTGTGAACCTTTAGCCTTACCCCATCTCCTTGAACCAAAAAGTAATAATCACTTTGAATCAGATAATGGAAATTGTTTTGGGTAGCTCTGTTCGCACTCACGCATCCTCCAAAAGCGCTCATGTGTGCAACCCTTTAAATATCGTTGATTGCTTCAGATATGATGATTGGGATCGTGTTTCAACCTGATCTTCCATAAAATGGATCTTGAGTTCATGTCTCACCTATCAGACAGACATTTTTTGATTCAACGTGTCACAAATCTTATGACAGCCCGATTTTCTCGTTGTCACAAAACCACCATAAATATTTTTTTTTTAAAATAAAACTAAAAGCAATGGGAACATCGGACTGCCAGATCGTAAATCATGATCCGAATACAAGAACTTGGTACATCCACACACACATGTGGAAATCAAAGCAGAAAAAAAAAAATAGATGGCACAAATAAAAACTCCAGTTCTAAATAAACTAACAGAAATGCATTATACAATATCTAAACATCAACTCTAAACAAAAGCCAGACATACCAAGCCGTACAAATCCTTACACAAAACTAACAAGTAACACAGCTCTGTCTACTACAAGAACTCCGAAAAAGGAAAGTAACCTGGATCCTCGTCACCAAAAGCAGCAACAGCAAACTTTGAACCTGTAACGTATAGTAAAAAGGGTGAGCTACATCATAGCTCAATAAGAAAATAACTGAACATGTAAGGCTATCTTACTCACATATATTTCATGACATAGGCGAAGCATAAACTCATAAGCTGAAAACCGATTAAAATATGTAAATTACCGAAAGCATGAACTGCATACACACGTCACATTTCACATCTTATCTTTTACTTATCCTGTTATCTTATCACATGAAAGTTTATTTTTAAAACTTAAATCAAATAACTTACATAATTCTCGAGCAATATAACATTGAGCCCCGATGGAATACTCACCATCGTCATTCAATTGAACACTTTTTATATAACACAAACCCAAGTCCCTTTCTTAATGACGACTGGGCACTTAAATTCACATACATCCTTGGGATGTTTACAGAGTGTACGGGTATATATCCCTCCATACCGATCACGAATATCCTGTCGCGTTAATCACGGGCATTCCGCCGCGTCGATTGGTTATTAAACCTTAAATCATATGTGTAAAATACATATAGTTTATCACTGTATAATTGTGCTAAATATTATATCACAAAGCTTTTTTCAAAGTTTTACACATATTGATCTCATCACTTAGAGGTTCGCATCACATATACGTCCCCGAGACGTCACATTCACTTGTTTGTTTCTTGCTTAGTGTTCACACACACACACACTTAGTGTCACAGACACCCACTTAATGCCCATGTTTAGCTCAAATCCGAAAACACAATATCACAATTACATGCTTAAAAATAGACATACATATCACTACACACATACTTTTGTAATCAAGGGTACATATTCCGAGTATTCCCTACCTCACACGGTTCATACGTAAAGCATCAAGGTCCAAAAGAGCTCGCCCAGCCAAGATCCCATATGCACAACCTAAACACATCAAATCCACAGCTCACACATCAGGAATGATGCAAAACGGAAAGATACAAGATCCCCCTTACAATCCCCTAGATAAAACACAACAAAAACCCGAATCGAGCAAATTCGATCGATTGATACCACATTTCGATCGATCGAAAAGAATTCGATCAGTCGAATGTCTGACACCACAAACTCAATCGAACGATTCTAATTCGATCGATCGAATTTTAAATTCGATCGATGGAAATAAATTTCGATCGGTCGAATCCAGACAACACAAAAATCTAAAATCCTTGTTACGCCTTTCGATCAATTGAGTGTTTGACTCGATCGGTGGAACACATTTCGATCAATCGAAATCATTCAGAAATCGAAATCCACAAACTCAAATCAATTTCGATCGATCGAATCCAATTTCGATCAATTGAAATCCACATATTTCGCCCATTCTTATTTTTTTCTCAAAATTTTCTTTTTTCTCTTCCTTTAATTCATCATTTAAACATTAAATTGAAACTAAAACATCACATACACCATGGATTAACAAAACCTTACCTCAAATCTAACGTATGATAGATTTCACGACTCGAATCAAGAGCTAGGGTTCTTAGCTTCGAAATCTCCAAGTCACACGCACCTTCCACAGAGTTAAACACATTGCATGGCTTCCACGCACGATCCACGCATCAATCACAAACATCAAACCTCCTTTCCTTTCTTCACTCCTCTTCTTCTTCCTCTTTTTCCCACAAGAAGCCCAAACCTCAACCTTACAACCGAATGACTTCTAAGAGAAGCCTCTCCTCCTTTATATTTAAAGAACCCGGTTCACTTACAAAACACACATACACGTATAATGTATATATGACCCAATCCAATAGTTCTTATACCACACTAGTATGCATTTTCACACCAAAACTAATCCAACTAAAGTCATCGAATTGACTTCCACTTTATCAACATAAGTGATCAGACGGGCACGCATCCCGAGATACTCTATTCAAAGTTTAAATTTTTAGGATGTTACAAATCCCCAAAAAATGTCTGTTGTGTACAATGGCGCATATCACACTTAAACGTGATTTTAGGGCCATATTTTGGGGATCTGTGACATGTGGAATCAAAAACTTGTCGTCTGATAGGTGCGATGTGCTCTCAAGATCCTTTGTGTGGAAGATTTGGGTGAAACACGATCTCTATCATCTGATCGGACGAAAGCAATGGTTTTAAAGAAGTTCCAACGTATAGGCGCTTTCAGAGGACGCATGAGGGCATTTAGAGCTGCCTAATTGTTTTTTGTCCCAATTTTTCACAAGATGGGTCTTGAGATCATGGGTATACCCTCATACGGTTAATTTTTTATTCCGCATGGTAGACATCCCAAACAGTAACTCTAAACACGCGAGACATACACCAAGCTCAAATACAAATCACGAGTCATCTTTTGGAATGAGTGCCACATGAAATAAAAAAATTGTCTAATGATATACCCATGATCTCAAGATGCATCACATGGAAGATTGGGATAAAAAACAATCTATGTTGTCTGTTTGAAAGCAGTCAATGTATGCTGGCCAAAAGAGACAAGGCGATGCTACTATGTGTGAATAATGACACGATTATGAGGTGAGGTTACATCTAGGTTGTTTGATATAAATTCCATAATCTAAAGATTTATGACCAAAAAGAGTAGTGCAAACTCAATCTCTCATATGATTCAATACAATCAACTGTTGAATCAGACAATGGCTTTGGAGTGCATTGAGTCATATGATAAAGATCATATTTGGTGCCAATCGTTTTCACTTATGATCTTTAGATCATAGCAATTTGATAGGTGGGCCATGATCTCAAGATTTATTGCGTTGAAGAAGGGACGAAAATCTCGTCATCTAATTCAAGAGAATCAACGTTTTAATGGTGAAAACCTCAAGCCGCCAAAACCAAAATTTTAATTGGTGCACAGGAGGGCATTTAGTTTTTCTCACAATGTAAGCTAAAAAGTTTCAGGAGATTTTTTCTAAAAATTTTATCTTGACTATTTTCACTTTTTTTCCAAGCAAGTAGGACCCATCGTGTTCCTAAAAGGTGGAAAATGTTCAAAATCCATTAAAAAAAAAAAAGCTTTTGTACAATTTTTTTTATTTTTTTCAGTTTTTCGGCAAACCTCGTATAGCCAAACAAAGCCAAATGAGTGGCCAAGCCCGTAAGCCAACTGCCGTATACATTTTATCAATGATGCAGTGCACACCACAATATACATGTGGTATGGAGCATACCCATCTTCTAGATGGGGCCAAGTAGTTGATATTCTTAGCTTTTGAACGTGTGAGGTAGGCTTCTAGGTCCATCTCTCACACACGTGAGACCCTCATTTAAATTACGAGTTTGTTTCTTAGTAAAAACCAAAAGACTAGTTTCCATAAAAAAAAAAAAAATAATAATAATAATAATAATAATAATAATAATAAAAACCAAGGACTAAGCCTACCCATCTATTATATATTAAAAAAAAAAAAAAGGAAAAAAGAGAATACATTTAAGCCATGCTAGGACTGTAGATTGTGTTAGTCCTTTGCAATTTTATATATCAGCCTATCGATTGGGCCCTAATCAGCCGATATTTAAGTATCTTTTTTATTTTTAAATAATAAAAAGATAACTTCAAAAATAATAAAAAATGCGAGTACATAAAAAAAAAAGCATTATTAATAGCTTGATTTATTCATATCTTATGCATATCGGCTGATATGACTTGATATAGGCCGATATTTGACTTATTTGACTTTATATTTGACCCTTATAGAATCAGAAGTGTATATCGTATCAGATATTACCGATATTTAAAGCCAGGCCATCCAGACCATTGAATCTTGTAAAGTGAGATTCTATTTTTTCTTATCTTTGATCATTATAAGCTTAGACAGTAGCAGGTTGCCTAGTTTCGGGTTTCTTCTAAAGGGTTTGCCATGTAGGAGCATTTTGCATCCACTGCAGTTTTTATTGCATGCCAATGTAGATCAGCACCAAATCAGTGAAACGTTATACACTTATACTTTCTTTTATTTGTGTGCTTCTATATAATTGAGCACTTCGCGAGACTTAGACCATTTGATCTAAGCCCAAAACTCCCTCTTGTAAAGTCTCTGCTGTTTGATCACAAATAGACAAAAACCGACATAAAATGGAAAAAATGTTTTCATCGGATGATCTGACTCCCTTAATAAGCATAATTTTAGATGAGAACTTGATCTTATAGAACAATAGAAGTTGATAATATTATAACCTCGAGATTGCAAGTTTGAGCCTAGCTTATCATTCGGAAAAAAAAAAAAACAAAAAAAAAATTTGTACGAGACATTTAATCATTCAAACATTGGGAGATGACTAAGATGCATGCCATTTGTACAAATTTGATGATGTATCTACCTAATTTTGTGTTGACGGTTGTGAAAAATTAACATTGACTCAACCCATGGGCCTAATCACGAAGCCCATTTAAAACCCCTTAGTGGGCTCACCCTAAAAGCCCAATAATGAGCTGGTGTCCTAATCCTAAAAGCCCAACCAGCTGCCTATTGTCAAATGGCAAGTGACAACCTTGAATTGGCTTGGTCAGTTTCGGTGACAAAAAAATTTGTCAATGGGTACATGGTAGCAATCGAAGATTCAGTCTCCGCCCATGACGGTCCCACCATTAACAATGTTGACAACTTTGAATCTGATTGACCAATATAGATTTTCGCATAAACATTTCACACACTAGATTTTGAGATCATGGCTATCTATCTGACAGTAAGATGTTAATTCTACGTGACATACCAGCAAAAGTGATCTCGATCATGGCATTTTATAACAAGGGTTTTCCAATCACTTTCGGGGATGTGTGCTGCATGGAATTAATATAGGAATGTAATAGGTAAAAGATGGTTTCAAGATCTATTTTGTGAAAGATTAGAAGAAAAACGATCTCTATCATCATTCACAACAGTCAATAATGTGAATGGTGCAACCATAGGCCAAATCCTCGATTGTATATACGCATATATCCTTGATTGCCTTGAATCGGAAGATGAAGATCATTTTTCATTCTAATATTTACCATAATAGATCATGAAGTCATCGGCAACGTATTAGACAATTATATTTTGATTCCACCTATCGCAACTCACCAAAAGTTATCATGACCATTGCATACCATTAGAGCTCTCCGATAATTATTTGGGATGTTTTCTATGCATAATCAAAATCTAACCGTCTGATAAGTCAGATTTGATCGCAAGATATTGAGTGAAATAATTGGTCTTACATTGATTTCACTTAATTCAAGTCACCAAAAGTTATCATGATCATGGCATACCATGAGAAGAATTCTCTGGTTTGGGATGTTGAAATATTGAGGTACAATGAAGTGCCACCCATCAAAAGTTATCATGATCATGGCATATCATGAGTTACTATTTGAGATGTTTTCATTGTGGAATCAACATCTAACCGTCTGATAAGTGAGAATTGATCTCAATATCAATTGTGAGAAACATTAAGATAAAACAGATAATCTTCATCTGATTCAAGGAAGTCAACGGTTTTAACGGTGGAATCATGGAGACCTAATATGTGGTTGCAAGTTGCAACTACCCGTACCCCTTAAAAACTCCAAACATTAATACCTTTCTCTCTAAAGACGGCTTCCGACCAAAACCCCCAATTCTCTCTCTCTTTAATTAATAGTCTCTTTCTTCTTCTTCTCGAAACAACCCGCTATTTTCGAAGAAGCTAATGGCGATAAGCGACTCCTGAGGTTTTACTCAAAAAAGGGACCCGCAAGTTTCGCATTTTGGTAAGGAGTCTACCATCAACCAACCCTCTCTCTCTGTCTCTTGATTTTTGGATTTCTGAAAAGCTAAGAAGACGCACAATAACCGCCATTAAAGAACGCTAAGTATATGAGTTCATCTGCCAACATGATTTCTTCTCCTAAGCCCAGGTACTTTTTTTGTTCCTCTCATCGAAATTTGAATTGGGTATTTTCATTTTTCTCGTTTAATCTCTGTTTAGGTTTAATTTGTGGTCTTTGTTGTTGTTTTAGCTCTGATGGGTTGTTGTTTTTTCATCGTTTTTTTGCTTTGGATTTTTTTAATTCACGAAAGATTTGTGGGTTTTGTAGATCTGGGTCTTCGCCTCAAAAGCTTTCTAATTCTAAACCAACCAAAGGGCTACCTTCGTCATCAAAAGTTGATGCAAATGCTCTAAAGATTGCTGAGAAAAGACCATCTAAGATCACAGTTTCTTCACCTGAGGTATTCTTCAGTTTAACGTCCTAGTTTCTGTTTTTTTTCTTTAATTAGATTAGATATCATTTTTAAGACCCCATATATTTTCAGAAAAATATATTGCAATGGCTATAGCAATAAATTTGGGTGGCTCACGGAAATCAGGGATGTGAATATTTTCATGGGTTTAGGCGTATGACATCCTAGGGACCTAACAAATTTCTCACAATAACAATTGCATTTATATATATATATATATATATATATATATATATATATATATATATATATATATATAGAGAGAGAGAGAGAGAGAGAGAGAGAGAGAGAGAGAGGCTCGGGAGAATGCGCTCGGGCGTAGAGATATCTCTGCGCCTATTGATATGGGCGTGACATGTAGCACCTTTTTGTGAAATGATGGGTGACATGAGGCTCACTTTACTAATTAGGGTTAAAATTTTAAAATATTTTAAAAGTTATATTCCCTTTCAACCGGCATTTTTGACTTTTTTAGCAATCTCTTTCTTTTCTCTCTCTTCTCTCCCTTTTCAAAGAAAGTGTCAAACTTACTTTTTCAGGTATATTTTACTCAAAAAATGTGGGCGCCCAGTAGCGAAGTGCTAGCACCTCGGTAACGAAGCGCCGGCACCTCGGTAGAGAAGAACTGGCACTCTGGTGCCAAGGCGTCGGTGCCTTTCTATCGAGGTGTCAGCGCTTAGCTATCGAGGTGAAAAAAAAAAATCAAGGTGTCGGGTCTGTCGGCACTTCGCGGCGCCTCGATATAGGGGCACCGGTGCTTCGATATCGAGGTGTCGGCTGTCATGGAGTCACTCCTTTCGACGTGCACTCGCGTGCGGTACCTAACTTTCCAAGTTAGGCCAACCAAACAAACTCACAACCAAGTGAAGCAGCGCTGGGTCCCGGATGCAATTGAGAATGCGATGAGCTGTGTTGAGTAGGGGGCCGGCCTCCTTTCGGAGTTAACCCGCACCGCAGGGCTAGTCGGAACCAACTCAAACGCGAAGGCCCTAGGCTGCATAGAGTGTGTCCTAGAGCGACCAAGTAAAGCAAGACCCGAATGCACGAACTCAAGCCGATGTGGGCAAACGTACATGTTAGTATACCAATACACTTAGGCTAGCAATCCATCCAGTAGTACGGTACGGCGCGTAGTAACTAAGCTACAACCAGTTTATATAAGGGTTAAAATCCATTTTGGTGAAAATAACGAGAGAACCTCAAAGGTATTGGTTTCACATACTCCCATGACACACACCCTTGGTCCATGGCACGCAACAACGCCCCACATCTTTCCCCATGTCACTATGTTGCGAACCCTCATGGCCCACGACCAACTCATTCAGAGTCTCTACGGGGAAGCCCTCATGGCTTGGTGACCAGCCTACGAAGCCCCAACTTCAATCCACCATGCCCCCACGCTGAGCACAAGTGGCCATGTGGCTGGTCCGGATAGCCACGCTGCGCGCCCACGTCACATGACACTTCACTAACAAGGTGCAAAAAAAAGGGAGTGTCAGCACCTCAATATAGAGGTGCCAACACTTCTCTCCCGGGGTGCCAGCGCTTCGCTACTGGGTGCCTATATTTTTTGAGTAAAATATACCTGAAAAAGTAAGTCTGACACTTTCTTGGAAAAAGGGAGAGCAGATAGAGAAAAGATACTTCTAAAAATGTCAAGAATGACGGCTGAAAGAGAATATAACTTTTAAAATATTTTAAAAGGTTGACCCTAGTTAGTAAAGTGGGCCTCATGCCAACCATCACTTCACAAAAAGACGCTACGCGTCATGCCCATATCAATAGGCGCAGAGATATCTCTACACCTGGGCGCATTCTCCCCTCAGCCATATATATATATATATATATATATATATATATATATATATATATATATATATATATATATATATATATATATATATATGAGGTACCCTGACCCAAATCAATGAAAAGTCAAAAGCATCTTTCATTGATTTTTGGGTTGTTAAATAGCGATGCACCTCTTGAGGCTTCACCATTTTGATAGGAGATTGATCTGAGCACAGCTGGCCGTGCTCTGGAAAGAGTTGGTATTAAGTAGGACAATTTTTCATCTCTAGTATCCGGTCTTCATTATTGTCTATTCCCTTATGTGATTTCAAAAATCACCTAATCCAATATGAAACCATCAAAACTTCCCTTGTTTTAAGTAGAAAAAAACCACGAAAAATATTGAAGCCACTCCTAAAGGGGTTCGTCAGCAGTCTCCGGTGCAACGTAAAGCGGTTCCCGACGGATCGATTCAGTCTATTATGAGCTCGACGGTCTATAATAGACCGATGCGGCATATAATAAACTGTTGTCATCTATAATAGTTCGATGCGGTCTATGATGGACGAAAAAAATCATAAATTCAAAAATCCTAAATCCCTGCACAAATCTTTTACAAATGAATCCTTCGAAATGGTCTATTATAGACCGTTGTGATCTATTAAACACTACAACAGTCTATTATAAACTGTTGAGATCATAGTAGATTGAATCAGTCCGCCGGGAACCACTTGGCATTGCACCGGAAACCGCTACAGAATTGGAAACCAGTTCAGAAATGGTTTTGTATTTTTTTGGTTTCAACTGTTTTTAAAAAAATAAGGGCATTTGTGCAAGTTTGTAGCTTTAAAAGTAATTCAAAGTGATTTTGACTGTTTCATACTGAATTTGACGATTTTTGAAGTCGTATACGGGAAATGACTAATAGGGAAGACCCTATAAGGGATCTGAAAGATTGTCCTATCAAGTACTAGACCCGAGCACTGCCAGTGTTGCTGAGGTTAGTCTCCCTCCTCCATCCTTGGGATATGCAGGTGTATCAAATCATTGGAATGTCAAACGCGCACTTTTACTGATATGCGTGCTCATAAATGCCTGTGCAATTCCGAGGCTTGACTATATCGGCGGAAGGAGATTGACCCGAGCACCGCTGCATTGCTTGGGTCAGGTACCTAATACCAATTCATTTAGAAATATGTGTTTTGCAAGTGATATACGATGCTATTGGCGAATTCCTATCAAATCCAATGAGGATCTTTAATTCATGATTTTTTTTGGTTACATAATTATATGTAGAAGCGTATTGTTAGGGTGTCAGAGATACAACAACAATTGAGTCAGGTTCAAGAAGAACTACAGAAAGCAAAGGATCAATTGGCAGCTGCAGAGGAAGAGAAAGATCGGGTTCTTGATGAGCTTAGGGAGATGAAGAAGGTTTCAGATGATGCAAATTTAAAGCTTAGTGAGGCTCTATTGGCTCATAAAAAGGTAGAAGAGAGCTCAAATATCGAGAAATCTCGTGTTGAGGAATGGGAGCGGGCAAGTATCGAATCAGCAAAGAAGAGAGACCAGGCATGGCAACTGGAAATAGACACACTCCAAAAAGAACACGATGTAGCTATAGAGGCTCTTTCGTTTTCCACCCGACAGCTCGAAGAGGTCAGAAAAGAGCTATCGTTGACTGTTGAAGCCAAAAATAGAGCTATTAAGGAAGCTGAAGATGCAAACGATGTCGCCGAGGAAAATGCCAAGCGGGTTGAGGGGCTCTCTATAGAGCTTAACTATGTTAAGGAATTGCTCGATTCAAATGGGGAATCGGAGACCAATGAAGCAGGTTCAGTGGTTGAATCACTGAAGCTTCAACTTGAAAAGGCGAAAGATATGGAGGCAAGATTGGCTGAAAGTGAATTGTTGTTAGAGAAGCTAAACCTCGAGTTGAGTTATGCAAGAGAGTCCGAAGCTCAAGCCGTAAATTCTCTGTCTGAAAGTAAGATGATAGTTGATGAACTAGAGGTAGAACTAGAGAAAGCAAAGGAATCCGAAACTAAAATGCTTGAATCGCTGACCTCCCAAACCAAGCAGCTAGAGGAAGCAAAGATTTCACTCGAAGAAGCCAAGCTCGAAATCATTTCACTTCAAGAGAACATTGAAATTTTGGAAGGTTCAAAGGCTGAAAGTAGTAGAGATTTCAATTTATCTCATCAGAAAATTGAGGCTCCAAATTTTGATGAGGATTCCGGGAAGATCCTTAACTCTAACCTTCAAATAGCAAACGAGAACTTAGTTGGTGCTCAACAGAAGGACGAGTTTGCAATTTCGAACAGCCATAGTGCAGCCGAGGAGATGGCCGTGGTTAGAGCTGAGCTGAAGTCGGCTATGGAAGCGGAAGAGAAGAGCAAAGAAGCCATGGACAATTTAGCGTTGACCTTGAAAGAAGTCACCTTAGAGGCCAACGAGGTGAAGGAGAAGCTAGCATCTACCCAATCCGAACTACAGGGCGCTAAAATGGAAGCTGAGCATTCGAAGTTGATTTTAGAGGGCCGGGAAGAGAGGTTTGAAGTGCTTCTGTATGAAGCGAAAAAAGAAACGGATCGTCTTAAAGAGGAAATGGAAAGATTGAAATTAGAGGCTGAGGAATCTGTCAACGCTTGGAACGAGAAAGTGCTTAACCTCGTTAATTATCTCAAAATGTGCGAAGAGGAGTTAACTGATTCAAAGCAAGAGAATGATACGATTGTAGAGTCGTTAAGGAAGGTCGAGGAATTTGCAAAGGCAACAAAGGAAGAGAATTCGAGGTTGCGGGATATAATGAAGCAAGCCATGAATGAGGCTACTGCTGCAAAAGAAGCTTCACAGATTGCTAGGACCGAGAATTCTCAACTCAAGGATAACCTATCGGATAAGGATAGTGAGTTAAGGACCATTGAACAAGAGAACGAAAATCTTAAGGTAAAAGAAGCGGCAGCTCTTGAAAGTGTCAAGGAATTGAAGAGGTTGCTCGGGGAAGCATCAACCATGGAATTGAGCAAAAATGTTGGCTTATCAGAAGCGTCAAAGAAACCGAATTCTGTCAAAGAGTTAAATGATAGTAAGAAATTGATAAATCACCCATCACAACTTCCGAAGAAACCAGAAGTTGAAAACAAAAGGTATCGGGATGAATACAAGAATGCGACTTTGAATTCTGGACCATTTGGGTCCGCCTTCAGTATGGTGGCATCTCCAAATCAGGATGACAGAGAAACCATTACATCAGATGATTTCGATCACATAGATAGAACCCATTACGAAGAAATGGATAACGGAAGGGTCTCTCCGATGAGGGAGAGAAAGAAAAAGGCATTGTTACGGAGATTTGGCGATATGTTGAGGAAAAGAAGCAACTACAAGTAGGATTCTGTCACGACATTTCCCGTTCATTTTACGATATTTGTAATTTCGGCTAATTTTCTTGTGGATCATTTTGTGTGGACTAGTGTATTCTGTTTCTGAAAATTAGCATCAAATGGAGGAAACCAAAAAAACAGCCTGTGAATCATCATCATGTACTGACAGTTTGTAAATGAAGATCTATGTAGTTTTGGTTTCTAGTGAAATGGAGTCTAAAATTTTATTATTCTATTGGGTTGTATGAATCACATTGGGCACTATTATGTTTGCTACATGAGCCGGAATCTGGCGTATGTATGTTTCTTTTAGTCTTTACTTCGACCACATGGCTATTCAATAAGTTAGCAGCTGTAGTTATGTTTCTATGTTTCTTCATTATGTACTCCTTGCTGTAAATGATATTAATGGCTTCGCGATGCAAAAAAGGTTGGTGTTTTCTTCCTGTGTTCCAACAATTCTTGCAAACATGCTTAGCTGGGTCAGTCTGGTTCATAAGGGTGATGAGGGAAGGGACCTTGGCTTTCTGAAGGAATGGGATAGCTTGCAGATTTTTTTTTGGCTCGTCTTTTGGGCTGGGTTAGGTGGTTTTTCGGGCTAGCCTTTCATTAACCTTTCGGTCGGTATCTTTAATGGATTTCTTTGTTACCGATCAAAAAAGAAATTATGCAAAAAATCTCAAAAATCTCTGCAAATCTGAAAAGGGGAGTATAAACTAAAACTTTGATGTGGTCTGAAGACTCTGAACCATAACCACAAAGATTGCAACTTGAAGAACAAAAAATACAAGGGGGTAATTTATTTTTCCGAAATGAGTATCATAGTTTCGATCGATTAACTACTCAGTCAAATAAAGTCAAAAAGATTAAATACGTGGCATCAATGAAATTTGTAAGGTGACATTTTTTATAAAGATTTTTAAGGTGAAACTGGTGGTGGAGTTATATTGTCAAACCAATGGAAGCATCTAAATATAATTTACCCAATTATATAAGTTCTTTCACCAATTAAAGATTAAACAACTATTAAAAATTTCGTTGTCTCTTAGGATTTGGAATGAGTCAAGCAGACATTTCAAGCCTTGGCGTCAAGCTTCATAATGTAGTGGTTTTGCAACCTTGATGTTACAGCATCGATCTCAACTTCCCTTAGTTTCCACAGTGATCTATTTACAGTGACCCATTTGCAGCACGAGAGGCATTGGTGGGATGATTTAGAATTATAGGGGTGGTGGATTAAGTGCAATCTCTCTCTCTCTCTCTCTCTCTCTCTCTTCCCCTAAGGAAATTTCATTATACAGGGAAAAAATTTAATTGGACTACAGAATTTTGAAAAAGGAAAGAAGTAAACAAGGAAAAGGGATGCCTATGACCCACTCGGAGGTTTGAACAAGGGGATCCCTTCTCATTGCAAAGCCACATGGCACCTTAGGATCCATCCCTTAGTAGGGTATTTTAATTAAAAAAAAATTACAATAAATCAATGGCCTTAATATTACAGTATAAAATTACATTTCTGTAAGGCATTGACTATTGTGGACTAGTTTTTTTAACCGCTTTTTTTTATTTGTTTAATAATATTAAGCGTCTTATACACATCCACCAAAGTGCGGACAACTCTTGATCACCAGGGTGTTACAATGTAGGGTGTTACAATGTGAAAGGACAATGTTATATGAAGGACAAATTTTATGTAGATGAAGTGCAGGTGATTGATGTGGCTCGACGCAATTGACTACAAGTGCGGTGAGGATCAATTAATGCAGGTTGGTGAAGCCAGTCGCGTCGCACCACGTCAACCGCCTGCACCTTGTCCTCAATAAATCTGTCCTACATTTATTATTTTTCCAAGGTGAAATTCACCTAAGGGGCTGCCTTTAGGTGTGAGCGTTTGGGGGTTCGTGCAGTTTCGTGTTGGTTTGTCGTAGCTTGTTTTTGGCTTCTTTTTATGTACTTTTCGTTGGAAAAATATTCGGAGTAAGAACTACAGTTTTTTATGGACTAAAACCATTGACCGATTTAAATCCGAAGATGGATTTTTTTTGTTCCAGTCTTTCACACGATAGATCTTAAGATCACGGCGCACCTATTAGACGGTCAGATGTTGATTCCACATGGCACACATTCCCAAAAGTGACCTAGATCATGGGAAAAGGAGTTGACCCTCACTTTTTGGGACGTGTGCCATATTGAATCAACATCTGACCGTTTGATAGGCACATCATGATCTTAAGATCTATCGTGAGGAAGATTGGAACACAACAATCTCCATTTCAATCAATGGCTTTCGTCCATGAAAAACTTTTGTACTTACTCCGAAAAAGGGTGAGAATAGTCGTACCCAAATAAAAACCACGAAATGGAGCCATTTTATCATATGATTCAAGACACTCAAAGCCCATAATTTGATTCAATGGTTGAACGCATTGAATCAGATGACAGAAATCATGTTTTGCGCTAATCTTTGAACTCAAATATCTTTATATTGTCGCCTTTAAATTAGAGGGCTTAGATGACATTCCAAGTGGCATGGATCTTCAATATACCAAATCTTTCTTTTTAAATTATGTGCAATGGTAAAAATCTCTTACCAAAACTCAAACTTGATGGACCTAGAACTTGGATTGGACCTCATATTCTCAAATTTCTCCTGAAATGGTTGTAGATGACTACACAAGCTTTGAATAATGAGTTAATTACCCACTAGGGTCCCAACTATCCCCTTATTTACCCACTGGGGTCCCAACTTCATGAAACGACCCAACAGGGTCTAAGACCCTCAAACTTTTCACTTTTTAGGTTTATACTTAAAACGAAATAAGCACGTGGGTATTACGTTGTTGTAATTTCAGTTTTTAGAAAAGATGATAGTACCAAAACACCTTGCCCCCAATTATAATTTTAAAACAGAGGATTACCAAACTATCCTCCTCAGTTATATTAAACCCTTGCCATTTACAGTCCAGCCTCCATACAACTTTCGTTTCTCTATCAACCTTTGCGCCGACCATCGTCTTCGTCGCCGGTTCTCGCCGTTCATCAAACGACGATCCACTCTCTCATCTTCTCCTTTGCGGTTCTTGTTGTTCATCAAACGATGATCCACTCTCTTATCTTTTCCTCGCCGATTCTCGCGTCGTCTGTGTTACTGGTTCCAGGCATTGCAGAGAAAGTTACGACAACGATCCACTCTCTCATCTTCTTCTCCGTCATTGGTTCCTGCGTGGTCTTCATTGTCTTTGTCGCCGATTTCATGAATTGCAGAGAAAATCACAATCTTTAGAGTTTAAACCCCTTAAAACCTAATCTTTAAAAGTATTAATGATTTGTTGTTAGGGTTTAAACCTCTAGAGTTATGGAGATTCGCCACTGTACTTGCATGTATATTTTGTATTTGTAAAACCTTAACCTTTAAGGTTTAGATTTTTTATTTTTGTTTGTGTGAATGAAAATGTGATACTTATTTTTTTAGTTTTGCATGTGTAAAATCATAATTTTTGTAGTTTAGGCTAATGATTTTTGTTTGTTTGTGAAAAAAATATAAGCATCTTTATCAAGTCATGATCAGTCTTTTATACGACTGTAATATCCATTTGTTAACCTATGGCTTTTAGTATATGTTTATTTGCGACTAATTAAAACCCTAAATCCCATGTGACCACTTGTATGTATTTTTTACATAGGTAAAACCCTAATATTTAGGACTTAGGCTTTGATTTTTATTTGTTTGAATGAAAATATAGTATTTAATTTTTCAAAATTACAAAAATCAAGATAAATTTTGTTTATTATCATTTTCTAGTTTTGCATGTGTAAAACTCTAAATTTTAGAGTGAGCTTATAATTTTTGTTTGTTTGTAAACAAATATTAAACAATTATCAAGTCACGACCAGTCTACTATTACATGACAATTTATCTGTATTACATGCTGCCATTAGATGGATAACGCCCTTTTTAAGTCATGATCAGTCTTTTATAGAACTGTAATGTTCATTTGTTAGCCCGCGACTCTAAATTTTTGTCTATATTCAACTAATCAAAACCCTAAATCTCATGTCACTACTTGTATATTTTTATTGCACGTATAAAACTCTAATCTTTAGGGTTTAGGCTTTTGATTTTTATTTATTTGGAAGAGAATGTGAAATTTAATATTTCAAAAATACAAAAATTATTTTAAAAAATATTTTATCATTTTCTAATTTTATATACGTGAAACTAATCTTTGGGATTAGGCTTTTGATTTTGATTTGTTCGAACGAAAGTATGTTATTTAATCTTCTGAAAATGTAAACATTTAGATAAAAATTAATTTTTTTAATAATTTTCTAGTTTTTGCATATGTAAAACCTTAATATTTAGGAGTCAGGCTTATGATTTTTATTTATTTGTTAAAAATTATAAATTTTTTTATCAAGTCTTGGTCAGTCTATTATTACATGGCGATTTATCTGTATTGCATGCTTCCATTATAGATTAAGATTTTATTAGAGATCATACTATTTTTAAGCCATGATCAGTCTTTTATAAGACAATAAAATGTCTATTTGTTAGCCCGTTAATTCTTTAAGACTTTATTAGTCTTTTATAAGACTATAATATCCATTTATTAGCTCATTGTTTCTTTAAGACATCTCTAGTTTGTCTATCTTTTTTAGCCCGTTGTTAACTCTAAGGAAGCCAATGTAAGATGGTAAATTTGTCTTACGATTACAAAAAAACTATATAAGTGTCATATAGAATTTATATTAGATTGCACAATTGTGATCTATAGAATAGAAGATTCATATCATACTTTTGTCAGATTCAAATAAGACTTTAGCATCTATTTTTTTATAGAAGACTCATATGAGATTGTTACTCAAACTATTGATTGATTTCACGTTTATTAATCACTCATCTTATTGCTTCTAAAGTTTCTTTGTACTCTTTACAGTCCGACCAAAAGCCACTATGCATTAGCATATATTGATACGGTGAAATAGAAACTATTTTTGCTAGAGCCATTGGCTTCTATTAATTTACCAATATAAAAATCATATTTATCTGCTTTAGTAAGGGATTGAAATGCATAAAACTTTATGTTTGTTACACGACTTTTCCTAATTAAGAAAGTTGCTACTAATTTACATGTTTTCTATTGCCACTTTTCAGGATTTATCGTCTAATTTTAGTCCTCTAATGTTCTCACAATAGTTATTTAATGTTTTAGAAAATTTTACTCATGCATGTGATAATGTAGTTTAAAGCTAAATATATGTCTGATATCATTCATGTATTGTCTCACATCAGTACTTTATTGTCTAATATCAGTCCTCTGATATTCTCACAACAGTTATTTAATATTTCAGATAACTTTACTCATGTCTGTGATAATATAGTTTAAAGCTAAATATGTGTCTGAAATCAATCATGTATTGTCTCATATCAGTATTTTATTGTCTGATATCAATCATCTAATGTTCTTACAACAGTCATTTAATGTTTTAGATAATTTTATCCATGCCTGTGACAATGTAGTTTAAAACTAAATATGTGTCTGATATCAGTCATGTACTGTCTCACATCAGTATTTTATTATCTGATATCAGTCTTCTAATATTCTCACATCAGTCATTTAATATTTCAAATAACTTTACTCATGCCTGTGACAATGTAGTTTAAAGCCAAATATGAGTATGATATCAGTCCTTTACTGTCTCACATCAGCACTTTATTGTCTAATATTAATCATCTAATGTTCTCACATTAGTCCTTTAATGTATTATAATGTCTTATATCGATCTCATATTAGTCGTCAAACATTTTACAATCTTCTTATTTCAGGTATTTAGTTCGCTTTTAAAGTAAAAAAAAAAAAATGACAAAACAATTGAAGAAAGGAAAATGGAAAGTCGATGAAGATTGTATGATGAATTTGTGATTGGCAGTGGTTTGTGAATTTGTGAATTTATGGATGGCAGTGATTTGTGAATTTCTAAATTTGTATAATGAATTTGTGAATTTGTTGGTGGCAGTCAATTTTAGATTCCATTATATCTGTTACGAGTTGTTTTGTCAGAAATGGATATGTTAATTTGATTAATACATGTATTTATGAATGGATATTGAATGACTTAGATATTTTTTCTGCCTGCATAATGCAAGTACCTATGATATTAATGCTACGTATATTTTCTTACTCATGTGATAATGCAGTTCAATATGATCATTGGTAATTAACGAAATTTGATCATGCGGGTAATTTCGGTGAATATCGAATGTCTTAGATGTACTAGCTGTATATTGCAGGAATCGAATATTGTCGGTGACATCACAGTCGTGTTAGACTGATAACAGTCACTCACATATGAGGTGTTTTCATGACTAGTTCACATATGAGTCATTTATTGACTCTTATAAGTCCACGTATGACTCATGTGAGGCCTGTGGGCTCCAAATTTGATAGTCAAGGACATCAGTCATGTTATAGTTTAATAACAGTGACATACTAATATGCATTTTACATAATTGAGTCTCATATGAGTCATTTAATGACTCTTATAAGTCCAAGGAAGGCTCATGTGAGTCCTATAGGCTGTAAAACTGAGACTCAGTCGCGCTAGAGTCATGTTATATTCATCAGAGTACTGACAAATGAGGATTTTTCATGATCGGGTCTCTTATGAGTCATTTAATGACTCTTATAAGTCCAAGGATGACTTATGTGAGTCATGTAGGATCCAAATCTAGTAGTCAGAGAGATTAGTCATGTTATACACTAATAACAATGATGTACCAATAGGGATCTCACATAACTGGGTCACATATGAGTCATTTACTGACTCTTATAAGTCCAAGGATGACTCATGTAGTCCGGTAGGATCCAAATCTGATAGTCAATAGCATCAGTCAAGTTATAGTCTGATAACAGTGATTTATCAATAAATATTTTTCATGACTGGGTCACATATGAGTTATTTACTGACTCTTATAAGTCTAAGGATGACTCATTTGAGTCCGGTAAGATCCAAATCTGATAGTCAATGAGACCAGTCATATTATCGTTTGATAACAGTAATGTACTAATATGCATTTTGCATGACTAAGTCTCATATGAGTCATTTACTGACTCATATGAGTCCAAGGAAGGCTCGTGCGAGTCCTGTAGGCTCCAAAATTGAGACTCAGTCGCGGTAGAGTCATGCTTTACTCACCAGAGTACTGACAAATGAAGATTTTTCATGATCGAGTCTCTTATGAGTCATTTAATGACTCTTATAAGTCCAAGAATAATTCATGTGAGTCCTATAGGATCCAAATCTGATAATCACTGAGATCAGTCATGTTACACACTGATAGCAGTGATGTACCAATAGGGATCTCGCATGACTGGGTCACATATGAGTCATTTACTGACCCTTATAAATTCAAGGATGACTCATATGAGTTTGGTATGATCCAAATATGATAGTTAATGACTCAGTCAAATAATAGTCTGATAACAGTGATGTAACAATAAACATTTTCCATTATTAGGTCACATATGAGCCATTTACTGACTCTTATAAGTCTAAGGATGACTCATGTGAACCCGGTAAGATCCAAATCTGATAGTCAATGAGATCAGTCATGTTATAGTCTTATAACAGTAACGTACTAATATGTATTTTGCATGACTGTGTTTCATATGAGTCATAAACTGACTCTTATAAGTCCAAGGAACGCTCATGGAGGTCCTGTAGGCTCCAAAACTGAGACTCAGACGCGGTAGTCATATTATACTCACTAGAGCACTGACAAATGGGAATTTTGCATGACTAGGTCTGATATGAGTCATTTAATGACTCTTATAAGTCCAAGAAAGACTCATGTGAGTTCTGTAGGCTCCCAAAATTGACACTCAGTCGCGATAGAGTCATGTTATAATCACCAAACCACTGCCAAATGGGGATTTTTCATGACTGGGTCTCCTATGAGTCATTTAATGACTCTCACAAGTTCAAGAATGACTCATGTGAGTCCTATAGGATCCAAATATGATAGTCAATGAGATCAGTCATGTTATACATTGATAACAGTGATGTACCAATAAGGATCTCGTATGATTGGGTCACATATGAGTCATTTACTGACTCTTATAAGTCCAGGGATGACTCATGTGAGTCTGGTAGGATTCAAATCTGATAGTCAATGAGATCAGTCATGTTATAATTGAATAACAGTGACGTACTAACATGCATTTTACATGACTGAGTCTCATATGAGTCATTTACTAACTTTTATAAGTCCAAGAAAGGCTCATGCGAGTCCTGTAGGATCCAAATCTGATAGTCAATTAGATCAGTCATGTTATAGTCTGATAATAGTGAGGTACTAATATACATTTTGCATGACTGGATTTGATATGAGTCATTTAATGACTCTTATAAGTCTAAGAAAGACTAATGTGAGTCTTGTAAGCTTCAAATCTAATAGTCAATGAGATCAGTCATGTTATACACTGAAACCAGTGATGTACCAATTGGGAGATCGGTGGATTGGGTCACATATGAGTCATTTGCTAACTCTTATAAGTCAAAGGGAGACTCATGTGAGTCATGTAGGCTCCAAATCTGATAGTCAAAGATATCAGTCAAGTTATAGTCTGATAATAGTGATGCACCAAGAAACATTTTTCATGACTGGGTCACATGTGAGTCATTTACTGACTCTTATAAGTCCAAGTAAGATTCATATGAAACTTGTAAGCTCTAAATCTGATAGTCAAGTCATGTTATAGTATGATGACAGTATGTACCAATAGGCATTTTGCATGGCTGGGCCACATATGACTAATTTACTAACTCTTATAAGTCTTAGAGGGACTCATGTGAGTTATGTAGGCTCAAAATCTAATAGTCAATTACATCAGTCAAATTATAGTCTAATAACATTGATGTACCAATAAATATTTTTCATTACTGGATCACATATGAGTCATTTACTGACTCTTATAAGTCCAAGTAAGACTCATATGCGACCTGTAAGTTTCAAATCTGATAGTCAATGAGATTCCAAATCTTATAGTCTGATAACAGTAATATACCAATAGACATTTTGAATTACTGGGTCACATGAGTCATTTACTGACTTCTGTAAGTCATATAGAGACTCATGTGAGTCCAGTAGACCTTAGAGGAATGGATTACGTATAACAAAATTGAAAGAACACTCTCTGGTTCACACACACACACACACACACACACACACACACATATATATATATATATATATATATGCATGATAATCTACAATTTTGGAAGACTTATGTGAGTCTTGTAGGTTATATGCAATCCATGCGACGCATTAAGTATTAGGTGGACTGATATAATTGCCACCGACGTAGGTCCCTAGGTCGAAAACGTCGGAGACTTCGGGGGAAAGGAAACTAGAAAATAGAAGGGATAAGATGAAACACCAGTAGCAAGCTTCGTAGAGACGGCACCGGCAGTCTTCCCTGTTGCTTCGTTGCCAAAGAAGAAGATGAAGAAAAGAAGTAAGATTTGCAGAAACGATTGTTAAGAGCAACTTTCCATGTTACTTCTTCTGTAGAGAAGAAGATGAAGAAGAGAAGTAAGATTTACAGAGACGGTTGTTAAGAGAAGAAGACGAAGAAGAGAAGCGGTAACGCATGATAGATAATGATGGAAGGAGGGGTGTTTTAGTATATTTAGGTTAGGGTATTTTGGTCCTCTAAAATTTATCTTAAAGTAACAAAAATATAGGTGCAGAATTTTGAAACCCTTTAAGGTAAGTATTAAAAGAAAGTTTAGGGTCAAGACCTTCGTGGGTCATTTCATAAAGTTGAGACCCCGTGGATAGATTAGAAAGAGTTGGGGCCTAACTAGGTAATCCACCCTTTTTATAACCTGGTTGAAGGTCCTATTTGCCCTCTATGTGCATGACATGCATAACACCAAGAAGGGAACTTAAATCGCCATCTCATGCCAACAAGAACTAAACTCTTAGCCAGCTTTTCTACTTTTCATACGCATTTGCTTTCCATAATAGAACATCTGCTTCTGTAGAAGTGGGAAGACTAATGTTCCTTCTAATAATATTTGAGTTACTCTACGATGGGTGTCATATGTACCTTTGACCGAGTGACTTGCACGGATTTTTATGCATTGGAAGTCCGTACAAGTCACTCAGTCACAAGGATATGTGGGCTGCAATGTCTACTTATGATGAATAGAAACCCATTGTAGACAAACTCATAATATTAAGGATGACATTATTTGCACCCATTTTTTTTATGAAAAAGACACGCATTTCCACCATAAAAAATGTTGACTTCCTTGAATCATATAGTGGAGATTTTTTTTTTCACATAATCTTTTACCGAATAGATATTGAGATCATGGCCCACCTATTAGACTGTCATGATTCCGCGTGGCCTACATCCCCAAAAGTAACCTACCTATTTTCTACCTTTTATGTATAAATTATTAGATTTATCTGACCTGAAAGTGGGCCGGATGTCTTATGCCCACTCGATACGACGGGTCAAGTTATGTACCCAACCTACGTAAACTATCGGGTTGAGTCAGGCCTAAATTTTGGCTGCCCAATGGGAAATCGGAATATGCCTAACCTGGCCCAATGGTGCAACCGACTATGCCCGACCAGACCTGATGCCTGATCCAAAAGTCCGATCCAACCATGTCAAAAACCTCTTATTTTCCCTGATATTATATAAAATATTAGGTCAAGTCAACTCAACCCAACCCAACCGAACGTGCAGTTCGGACCGGATGCCTCATGCCCAACTCCACCAGATCAATCAAGCTTGAAAATACTCGCCTCTGGTGGGTCGAGTATCAGGTCAAACCGTACCTATGATAGCATTGGGTAATAACTTTTTATTCACTAAAGATAGCCAATTATATGCAGGTGTAAAATTTGGATTTTCAAATAAAGCTTGGGAGGTGTTATTAACAAATCCACTTTTTTATAATACATACATGAATTTTTAAATTCCGGTGGATTTATCAAATCCAAAATCAAACACAAAAAGGTGAAATCAAACGGTAGATTTAGATTTAGGAGATCCTTAAAAGGGATAATGGCTTCTAACCAACATTTAAACACTAATGCTGTTTAAATAATCTTACACCACTAAAATGCTACTTTTTATTTCACACCATTGAAGTGTGATTTATCATTGTGTCATGTGGCATACATATATGATCAATTTAAATTGCCAAACATATTCCATCCAAAGGATCATGCTTCTAAGTGGATATAAACTATCCGATCTGTGAACTTTAATATCAGCCATCAAAATTAATAACAATGAACAATTGTTAGTATTAGAGTACACAAATCGGATTGTTCGAATCTCTCAAAAAGTGTAATTTTTGGACCAATAGCTCTTCAATCACTTTGATGGTATAAATTTCCAATATTATATGTCAATAAATGGTGTAAGATCGTTTAAACACCGTTTCGTGTTTAAATGACAGTCAAGAGAGCCAATCCCTTTATGGGATAATGCTCATGAGTGACATTTAACACCAACTAGTGTTTAAATGATCTTACACCGATAATATTAGACTTTTCATCTCATGCCATTGAAGTGTGATTTATCTATTATATATAGCACATGTCTATGATCAATTTAAACTGTCCAAGAGGCAATCTAACATTGGAATATGCCTCAGCCCAATGAAACATGCCGATAAATGTTTGTGATCCATCCGATTGATGAACTGTAATATCAGTCATTAAAACTAAAAACAACCGTTGATATTTTAGTCCATAGATCGAATGGTTTAAATCTACCTAGAACAACATTTTTAGACCTATTGCACTGCAATCTATGATCTATCACTTTTACGGCTCATATCACTCTCATCCTAAACCATTGATGGTGTAAGATCATTTAAACACTATTTTGGTGTTTAATGACAGTCAGGAGAGCTGGTCCCTAACTTAATTTTTATTTTTTTGTAATTTGGTCCCTAATTTTATATAAAGGGATAGTTTACAAATCATAGGGGGGGCGAAAAGCAACCTGCCATGGGGTGGATGTCAGCTTGGTGACCAATGACTTCTTGAAAAAGTCGCGAATAATTCAAAAAAAAAAAAAGAATAATAATTATAATTATTCGCGAACATAGTGACATATTTCGTTTTTGGTAATTTTTCAGTAGGGGGTCCTTTCGGTACATTTCGGATTAATTTCGATGCTTTTCGGAAAAAATTTGTGATATTTTTAGGGATTAAAAATATACAAAAAATATATTTATTGTTTTTTTTTTAAATTACTAAAATATATACTAACAAATTAAAAATAAAAATTAAAAAAAAAAATTTTAATAAAAAAAAATACCAAAATTTTGCCAAAAAATACAGAAATTTTCGTTTGACCCCCTTTCGGAGAATTTCGCAAATTTCGCCGAATTTTGGTGAAATTTGTCACTTTGTTCGCGAACTATTCATAATTTTTGCATAATTTTCTAGATTTTTTTACATTTTTCGAATTTTTTTGAAGTTTTTAATTAATGCGTTTTTATTAAGGGAGCCATTACTTGCACTCGCTTTTTAAGTGATTGCACCAAGACTAAAAAAAGACTTTGTATTTTAGGGACATGTGATATGTGAAAACGCAATCTGAGCCGTCTGATTTAAAGCTTATGATTTATTGCACCAAGACTAAAAAAAGACTTTGTATTTTAGGGACATGTGATATGTGAAAACGCAATCTGAGCCGTCTGATTTAAAGCTTATGATCTATAGATCCTTAGTGGATAAGATTGACACGAAATATAATCTTTATCATGTGATTCTTTCTATTATTTTATTCAACAATTGACAGCAATAGATCATATGATAAATATTGTGTTTTACTCCAATCTTATCGACCAAGGATCTATAGATCATGAACTTTATATCAGACGGTCTAGATTGCATTTTCACATGTCACATGTCTCTAAAATAAAAAGTCTTTATTTAATCTCAGTGCAATCACTTAAAAAGCGTGTGCAAGTAATGGCTCTCTTTTATTATTTTTCTGCAAATGGTTAACAGTCGAGTTTACAAAGTGGATCAATTATGCTGTTTCAGCAGCCAAAACCTGGAAAAAAAATGGGTTTTCGGCTATCAAAAAGGCTGTCCAAGCTGTCGCTTAACTAACCAGGTCGAACCAGTGCACTCATCTTCAACTTTCTAAAAATTGACCAAGAAAATTAGGAGCTGACTTTCCGACCCTCATTTAATCACCAAATGGTGTTTAAATGATCATAGACCATTTATTGGCTTATGATCTTGTGAGCTTAAATTCATACAGTCAAAGTGTTATATCATCAATTGAAGGGCCATGGGTAAAAAAATAACAGTTTTTAAGAGATTCGAACCATCCGATCTGTGCACTCTAATATCAACAATTATTCTTAATTTTGATGACTGATATTAAAGTTTACTGATCAGATGCTTTACATCCATTTACAAGTAAAAATCTTGGCTGGGACACGTTCCAACTACGGATTGTAATTTTGTGTAATTTAGATTGATAATAGATATGTGCCATATGATACAATGATAAATCACACTTCAATGATGTGAGAAAAAAAATAATATTTTAATATTAAAAAATTATTTAAACACCATTTGCTGTTTAAATGTCGGTAAGAAGCCATTATCCCTTAAAATTAATACCAATATTTGAGTTGTATTGTAAACAAATAAAGAGTTCCCTTAAAGACTAACTGATCTATTCACTCTCCATATGCTAAAATGGTCAAATCTGGACTTTTACTGATTTGGAGATTTGTAAAGAGCTGTGCACTTTTAAGGGTTACCCTATACCAACCGTTTAATTTAAGGGACTTCAATTAGTAGCCAAGAACAAGGTTCAAAAATTCGGCTGAAATGTGAAGGTTTCGGTCCCCACCGTAACAATAACTCAAATTATTGGTCCAGAAAGTACAGTGTTGAAAATTTCGGCCGAAATTTCGGTTTTGGTCCCCACCTAAACTGAAACGAAATCCAAAATTTTGAACGTTAGCCAAGATCATACATTGAATCTATAGATGGGGGAATTTGCGAAGAAGTTGAGAGAGAGAGAGAGAGTCAAAAATGCAGAATACAAAAGACTTACTAATGCAGTGTTAATTAGGCACTTCTATTATTGGGATTTTTGCTGTACCGACACTTGGTGACAGCTGGATACTCCTCAACACAAATGATACTTCTAGACAATTACTAAAATATTATATAATACCATCAAAATATTCCTCATTTTGACACAATAAAATGAACTGTCATTTTATTACAAACAATGCATAGTTTTATAGCTTACACAATAAAATGAACTGTCATTTTATTACAAACAATGCAAAGTTTTATAACTTAAAAAAATAAGCAGCTCAGCCCTTGCAAACGATTTGTACATATAGTATGCTTTTAGTTAAGTTTGTGACATACATAAAATCTCTTTTCAGTAATTGGCTCTTAAAGATATCCCCTCAATTTTATGTTTACGATATACATTACATTTTTTTTTTTTCATTAAGACCATGTTGCTCTATTGGAATCATTAGAAATTGGCACACCAAACATCTATGACACTTGGCACCATGCCAGTGTCTACATAACACTGCTTATTTGAATCTAAGTTTCCTTGTAAAATTTAAAGTAGATAACAAAATGCAAACAATGAGCTGCTGAAGTTGTAATTATACTGTTCTGCATGACTGTCTTGTGGGGAGCGTTGCTAAGATGCAAGCCAGTGGAGCCGGATGATTGCCGGACATAAATCCAATTCTAAACATCTCCCACTGCATTGGCATCTTCAACCTGTCGTAATTGAACTCTTCGTCATAAGAAGTTTTTATCTAAATAACTAGTAAGAAACCCGTGCAATGCGTCTGAGATGAGACCCACGAGAACTACTGAAAAAAATTCCAAAAGGGTATCGGTATTTATAGCCAAAGATTCTACATTAGTAGTAATCATACGATAGAGATCATTTTTTGTCCCAATCTTCCACACAATTGATCTTAAGATCATAGCCCACCTATCAGACAATCAGATGTGTGGCAAACATCCCCAAAAGTGACCGTGATCATGGGCGTGTACCATGAGAAGGGTTCTTGGGTAACTTTGGGAGATGTGTTCCATGTGGAATCAACATCTGACCGTCTGATAAGTGGGCCATGATCTAAAACCCAAACGATGAATGTACAATGTTTGACTGGAAATACTGGTACCATGTAAAGAAATAAAAACAAAAAAATAAAAGAATGTGGACCTCATCATCCCCTTTTTAGCCTCAAGTCATTTAAGTGGGGGGATGCACACGATATGAATATCACTTAAGCCCAAAAGAATGCTCCCACAAAGGATTCGAACCAAATTTATAAAGCTTTAAAAGAGGTGAGATGATGCACCCTTAGTTAAGACACATCTGTTTCGTTTTGAGACGTTAGAGATTTTAGGAATTTTTTAAATAGTTTTGTGAAGAGGAGCGACCGCACGAGTAAATTGCTACGCATCAACCAACAGGTGTTTGAAATTTTCTTCCTTTAAATTTCATATTTTTAAGAGAAAAAAAGTTTCAAAAACTTTAATAGATAAAGATGAGTGTTGCCCTATATTACTGCAGAAAAATTAGAGCCTCAAAAAATATCGTTTTATCTGCTCTTTGCTTAGTACCTGATTAGGTGTCTGTTTGTGCTGCTGAAGAGCTGGCCTTATGAAGTCCAATACAATTGAAGCCAACTCATCGTAGTGGGAAGTGTAATTATGATTAGCACCCTCTATGATATGAAGTTTGTGGTTGGGTACAAGCTTAGAAACCTCCAAAGCATCTTCTGCTGGCACAACTTCATCTTCTGAACCATGAATTGTCAAGACCCTGCACATAATATTAGTAGATAAGAACTACAGAACCATAATCGACAATACCTACCAAGAAATCCTTTATATCAAACAGTTGGCTTTGTGATTAACCAAAATATAGCGAATAGCCATATGAGAGAGACATAAATTTGAAAAGACACAAGTGAATCAATTTATCTCTTTACCGTTATCGGAAAAGAAACACAAAATTAAATCTCTTCACCGTCATCTGAAAAGATACAATGGTTCAGAATTTTCTCTATAAATAAAGATGAGATTTTCGTTAGAAAACACAAGACACAACAGAAATAATAATCTTTCTCTCTTACGTTGTTATTTTCTTTGTTTAAGAATCTTTTTGTGCATCAGAATATCAGTGTGGCAGGTTCTTTTTCTAGAAAGTGCAATCTAGAAAAGAACATATGGTTCTTGGCAAAATCGGGCTCTGTTGTATCCTGAAGGCAGATTCGTTGGGAACCCAATTGCATCTTCGTTTATCTGACGGAGTGGGAGCGTCTATTGTCTTTAAGACAGTGTAGTGAACTACGTGGCTCGGAGTTTTTTCAATACCATTTTTTTCAACAAGAATAACCTCTCACTATTGGATAAGCAAAACTGCTCATCATAAAAAACATCCTTGTTTAAACTAATAGACAAAAGCTCATCAAGATTATCTTGATATCAGAAACACTATTGTACTTGTGTTGTAGAAGTTGCAAGCATCACTACACAACTTCAAAACCATCATCTAAGTACCCACACCCCACCATCGCTCCTTTATCGCAACCAAAACATCAAAGACGATTAAATAAAACCACACTTCCATAAGATAGTATAGCTGTCATTACCCATCCCAATCAAGATTTTCATCACGATCCATCAAAGAGATGGAAAATATCTGAATTTCGGCAAACATAAATCACATAGACCCGTGCCCAATCCTTTCAATCAGATCTTGTTTGTTATGCAGCCATAGAGATAATGGATTGTGGCCTCACACCATGGAGACTTCGAAGACCCTGAATCAAAGCTTGATGAAAACGCGTTTGATCTTCGCTCGAACCTTTTGAGATTGTCGAGAAACACAGATTACAAGAAAGAAATATAATGCTTGAGAAAATTGAAAAACATGCTGGAGAGAAAACTTAAGCGAGTAATCTAACGATTTGAATACTGATAAAATATATCCTAAATGATTTTATTGCTCCAATAGCACGCTTCAGCGATCAACCAAGAACAGTGTTGATTGCTCTAATAATCAAAAGGATGGAAAGAAATAGCCTATCAGAATAGGGATTAGGATGAAAGCCTGTAAAAAAAACAATGGTTGGACAAAACCTAGCAGAAACATCCAGAAATTGACGCCTGTGGGGACAAGAGCTTGCAAGAAAACCTAGCAGATCTCCTGTCACACCCAGAAGCAAGATTAAACCGAAAACTTTAAGAAGACAAAATTTCTTACACGAAACTAGGAGAGAAACTGAGATTAGACATTAAAAAAATCTAGAATTTGAAGCTAGTAGACAATCAGCCATCGTTTTCATCCAAGAAATAGCACCAGCGAATAGCACTGAAAACTCAGTAAACCAACATCCGGAATCGACATAAAGATCAGGTATATGATTGTACAATTTTTTTAGAAAAAACGAAAAAACTCATTACATGAAAACTGTTGAAAAACTGGATATTGCAATGAGAATCTCAGCAAACTAACATCTGCAGTGTTTGAGTCCTAAAAGACATTAGTGTTGAATAAATTTTATGATATTGTTATTTTTAAATTCGCAAGCCCAAAATATTGATGCCTCATAATAGATGCAAAATATTAAAGGAAATGCATTGCTAACCTGCATTCTTTGTCAATTGAAAGGCAAGCTGCATGCATATCAGTATTGAGGCGCTCCATCAAACTTTCTTCAGTCACACGATACTGAACTTTTCCTACAATGCAATCAAAATATTAATCATATACTCATTTTTCCTAAATTAAAGCCATTTTCTGTATTATACACAGGCATAGGACTGGGATGTCAACAGAAAAGCTCCAAATTAATTTCAAGAAATGACCTAAGCAAATTTGAAGATTCAGAATTATCTTGGAAACTAAAAACACTATCATTATACCATCTAAGTATCAAAATCAAGGGAGAAGATACCATTCTTAATGTCTCCTGAAGAAAAGCTAAAAAATATTTTTTTTAAAGATCAAATAGGCCATTGAAGTTCATGGGAATCGAGGGTAATTGAAGGCATTTGTGTGCTAAGAGGAAACCCAAATCCAGAAGCCCATCCTCAAGCAGACTCTGTACGAGGCTACAAACACAAGGAAGTAGGAGAAGAGGAAGACCAGTGAAGACCTGGAGAGAAGCCGTGAGAAGGGACATGAAGGATTACGAAGCTACAGAGAGCTCACCGCTTATTGGTAACAAGTAGGACTAACAAAGCCAACCCCACATAAGATAGGATAAGGCTGTGATGATGATGATGATGATGATGATGATGGCGATGATGATGATGAGGGAACCAAACTATAAAATAATGATGCTTGGTCAAACCATGTAAATTAAATTGCAACGTTGTGCCTTGATGAATTTCAATTTTACAATTGATAAAGTAATAAATAGCAGAATAAATTCTAATACCAAACTTAACCAATAAAAGGGAAAAATGATTCTGATTCATTAAAAGAGACAACACCTCATATAAAAGCAAACATTGGTAAAAGAAAAGTACTAAAATATCTCAATTTTGAAAATGAACTACAAAAACATTGAAAAGAAGGAAATTTTAATATGAAATTGTGAATTCACCCTAAACAATTTAAATGATAAACAAATGTTAGCCAACAACAGAGTAGAACCAAGAGTTCTGCATTGAACACAGGATCTTTAGTAAAAGAACTCTCTAATGATATGTGAAGTAGAAAAGCTTTGTTTGTAACATCAATTTAACTATAAAAAATTATTAAAAAAAAAAGAGTACCTGCTTTGTTTGTAACATCAATATATCCATCCTTCTTGAATTTTTCCATAAAATCTTTACCTAATCGATCCTCAATGCCTCTCTCTAGACCAAACCGGCCAGAAACATTTATTATTGGACGGATATCACGATGCATTGAAGCATATAGGAGCACCACACTTCCTCCTGCAACAACTTCTTTCTTCAGTACTTATCACTTTTGCAAAATAAAGTTCTATAACTGTATCAAAACCCAAACACAGTTGCAATCGAACAGATAATGTCAAAGTATCAACTCAGTATTGGGTATCGATCCATACTGGACAGATCCGTATCGGCCGATACGGATAGGAAATTGCCGATATTGTATCGGCCAATATATTTTTCAAAAAAAGAAAGCCAAAAAAATAGAAAAACATATTTGTGCCGATCATATTAAAAAAATTCAATATGTCAAAAGCTGGCGTTTACACATGTCAGGGCCCCAAAAATAAGTTTACATAAGCTTTTGACGGTGACAGATCAGCTTCAATAAAAGTAATAAAATTGAAGCCAGTGATAGTCCATTAATATCTATCAATTATATATTAAAGTATAAGGTATTACTATATGTATCTGGTATTTGATTAATCGTGCATAGAAACGCCATAAAATATAAATATTATAGTAGGTGTTATGCATTTATCACCCTTCAAATACATGGTGTTGTGAATTCCAAAGTGTCTTGAAATCTGTGACAACAAGTATTTTCTTATTTCAATGGTTTTTTTAGAATTTAAAAGAGTCTTATAAAACAAGTGATACAATAGTATCATGTGGAGGGTCGATCATTGTATACTTTTCCTCTATATATATATTTTTTTAGTTAAGCATTTTATTTGTTATTCAAATAAATAGACCCCTAGTTTGAGCTGATTGTGACAAGGTTGATAGAAACTAACATAGCATGGAAACATTGTGCTACAAACTAGGGGCATTTAGCAGGGAAAGTTGGTTAGTGATTAGGTTGTGTGTGCTCCTCCAGAGATTAGACCTGTGTTACTTAATTAGCTATGACACCCTACGAATGGCAAATTGGTTCAGAGTGAATCAATTCGCAGTTCGATTCAGTCCGATTATAAGGCCTTATGGGGCGAACTGGAGTTAGTATAGAAAAAAGCTTATGTGGGGGAATCTTGAACCCATGACCTCTCAACTAGTTACGTCCAAAGTTGACACATGTGTAACTAACTAAGCTGGTGGCCTTTTCAATATAATATGTTAATGTTATATTTCTCTGTATTGTTTGTTAGCTTACTAAAATAAATTAATAAATAGAAACTCGTCCGACCTAGGGATCACATGAGAGAGCATTTGCAAGCTGCTAAAGGGAAGTGTGCAACAGTACAGCATAGTACACAAAGGACAAATTCATTGTTCTCTTCATTTATAGCAACTAAAGATCATCATTTTGCAACAGAATCGGATTTAGAGAATGATGAGAAAGATAAAAACGTTGAGAAGTATTCCAAATGACTCAGGATGAAGCACGTAAGCAGGAAGAGAGGTAGGTATAGCAAGCAGAGACCCATAGATGGTTAGGCTGTGTTTAACATAGCTCTCTGCTAGCTCCCTGCCAGAGCAGGGTTTACCTGCTTTAGCAGGTTCCCTTTCTCTTTGCTAAATCCCTGCTATCTGCTTTAGCAGGTCCCCCATCTCCTTTCTAACTCCCTGCAGAGCAGGATTCACCTGCTCCAGCAGTTCTCCCCTGCTCTCTTCTCACTCCTTGCCAGAGCAGATTTAATTTGCTATAGCAGGGAGTTAGTAGAGAGCAGGGAGATAGTTGCTAGAGCAGGTAAATCCTGCTTTGCGGGGAGTTAGCAAGGAGAAGGGGGGCACGCCAAAGCAAGAATATCAGGCTCTGGCAGGGAGCTGACAAAGAGCTACGCCAAATGCAGCCTTAGTGTCTGGTGGTAGCGTACGAAAGGCTAGTGGTGGTAGTGGTAGTGGTGCTCCTACTTGAAATGTAATTTGCCAGACAAAGGTTGAGACTCACAGAAATCATAATGTTGGTCCCATGGGACCCGTTTGTATTTAGAGAAGTTTCAAACTCAAAAAGATGAAAGGTTCATTTATAAACAATGCATCAACTAAGGCTAAAGAAATCGATAGAAAAATTCTTTCACAATGACCATACTTCGATATATGCTACTGCTCTCTATATTTCAGCCCATATAGATATTATAAGCTAGGTAGGTTCTTGAGTGAAAGGGCATACTCTGTACGAAATTGTCAGGACCCTCCTTAATGACAAGATTACTAAACTTAAGGCCTATATTGATACTTTCAAATATATATGAGGGGAGAATGGATGTATACTTTATGTGTGATCAATGGAGCTACTGTGAAATTATTATAAATTTCCTAGTTTATTGCCCACTTGACACAGTGTTTCATAAATCTGTAGAAGCATTTTCATAGTATTCACGATGCATGGTATATTTTTGGTCTTGTGAAAGGTTTTTAAGAGATTGGAGAGTCCAATATTGTTCAGGCCATGATTGATAATGGAGAAAATTTTAAGGCAGCTGGAAAGCTATTTATGAAAAAAAGAAGCATTTTTTTGCATATTACAATTGGTATTTTGATATTTATAATGTTGTATACTAGTAAAATTAAATTGAAGTTGTGGGTGTAGAGCATGGTTCAAAATTTCAGCTGATAATTCAAATTATCGGCCGAAATGTATCAGTTTCAGTCCCCACCAAAACGAAAATTTGAACTGAAATTTCGGTCAAAATATGTATGGAGGGGAAATTTTCGGCCGAAATTTCGGTTCAAATTTTCGGTTTCTGGCATGCCCGAAACCAAAAACGAAACCGATATTTTGATCCTTGTTGTAGAGTCTTCTCATCTTGTAGAGATGGTGGATAGTAGTCTTGTACACTTAGTGCCTCAGTAAACAGTTAAACTAGTATGTATACAATTAAATTCAACAAGGTAGAAAACAATGTTAAAATTTATTTAATTTTTGTATATTTCTTATAATTAGCATTGGCCATAAATAACTAGCCTGAAAGAACAAATTTGGAAGTAGCTCTATTTCAAGTATCTCTCTTGTTTAAAAGTGTAACATTAACTAGACACCCCTATAAACCTATTGGAACTTAAAATAGTGTCAGGTTAAGAAGCCGAAGTATCAGCAAGCCTAAATAGGTTTGAGATAAAATCTGTCTAGTCTCATAAAAAATCGTGAGCCCCGCAATTTAAGTATGATTCAAATCGAATTGTTTATGGAATTATTTTGAGTGTCGAGCCATACAAATCTGAAACTATATTTGATGCACTTCCATTTGTGGTATAAAAGGCTTAGTGAAGCTTTACTATACCTTTACTGAGTTCATTTGAGACATAATTAGAGCTTTCTGATTTCTTCTTAACCCATAGACACTAAGCCATAGGGTTTGGTGTTGTTGTTAGGTAGTCTAGCGGATCCATGCATCCCCCATAAAACCTTTTTTATCGGATAAGATGAACTTTTATAAAATAAAAGGATACATCGAAGCAATCACCCACAATATATTCATTGAAGGGATACAATTGTTGAACGGATGTAGTTTCTCGCTCATGAACAAGCCAGGATTGGACGACCATGATTGTTATACATATTCAGTAGTGGATAAAGATGGAGAGTAACATCACTTTTTATTGAGTTAAGCATTATGGTCATTCTAATATGAGTTGGTATTATGTGTGGGGCCATGCATCAGAAGCACCAATCAGCCAACTGTGCGCCACTAAAGCAAACTTTCGTAGATGATATAAATAAATTGTGTTTAACTACCTTAGTAGTTAATATATTGATAATTGATCCATCCAATATATATTCCATTTACTAACCATCACAATAGGCCTTCTGTCAAGTCGTAATTTTCTAAGCAAAAACCAAACAAATGAACATTAAAAATGTAACTCTTAATTATTAGGATGTCATTTTGTAAAAATGCACCTTCATAAAATTTAAAATGTTTCAATTTTTGAGTGATGATATCCAAACTGGCCTTTGTAACTTCCTAAATTCATTATATAATTGTGTTATGTATTCAAAAACATAGTTTGGAGTTTTAGAATAATGAATAACAAATTATTTTATTTTATTAGGTGTTTACTTTTGAAATCCTTATAGGGAAGCTCTACAGTAGATCATCCTACATTATTTTAGAGTTTTGTAGCATAGCCAGTGTTCTTAAAATCGTATGGGTTTGGTGGTCGGGATGTTCAAGGAAATCATTGGTAGGCAAGGGCGCCCAAGATCTGTGTGGTCATATATATATATATATATATATATATATATATATATATATATATATATATATATATATATATATATCTGTGCCACTTGCCTGAATAGGAGGAAGAAAAAAAAAAGAAAAGAAGAACAAAAAAAGAGTTGTGCTCGCTGCTTAGTTGCCGAAAAAAAAAGTGTTATGCAAGATCATAAAAAACTGAGGAAGAAAAAGAAAAACAGAGGGAAGAAGAAAAAAAACTAAGGAAAAAGAAGAAAAACAGAGATAAAAAAACAAAAAAAAATTGGGCACTGGGGCGGGTCTGGGGCTGCTCAGGGCGGGTTCCGCCCGGGCGGTCTGGGCGGGCACCCCAAATCTGGTCCGCCCAAGCCTAAATCAGGTGCAACCCTGCGCCTGTATGCATTTTCAGAACAATGCGCATAACCTTTGCACGAGCTTTGAGATTTTCCTCTTAGGGCCTGCTTGGATAGGGGGGAAAGAAAAGAAATTGATGGAAAGGAAATGTGCTAAATTCTCGCGTTTGGCAACAAAATTACTATGCGATAAATAGGCGGAAAATGAAATTTTTTTCCTAGTCTTAGGAAACACGAAATCCCTCTAAAATCAAAGGATTTTATCATTTCCTACAAGAAAACTAAGTGGTTCTCCCTCTATTGATGTTGAATCTCACGGTAAGCTAGCTCACACAATCTCTCTACAAAAGCTTTCTCTCTCAGACTTTCTCCCATGCTCTCTCTATAAAAACTCTCTCCCACGGACTCTCTCTTTCTCTCCCCCACGGTCTCTCTCTACAAAACCTCTCTCTTTCCCATTCTACAAATTCTATTTCTCTCTCTCTCTCTCTCTCTCTCTCTCTCTCTCTCTCTCTCTCCCCCAGTACATAATCTCTCTTTCCCTACCTCAAACTATTCCCAATTTTTCGTATGGTTATGTACACCAAGGATGGTGCTTCCCTTCTATTTTTTATGTGTTAATAGACAATCAAAATGCCAAAAAACGTTGAATTCCTATTGATTCTGAAAGGCCTGGAACCCATTGGATCTTCAAATCCATTTCCACCCTTTTCCTTGAAAACATCCAAACAGAGCCTTAGATAAACTTCAAGGAAAAAAGAAAAATTTTAAATCCAAACTCTTTTTTCAAACCAGAGTTATGGAGTCAAGTGTTCCCTCTATCCCATGGAGAAATTCCTAAAAATATTAGGACTTCCCCATATATGCAAGTCGCATTGTTCAATAGAGGCCATAGTTGAGCCCACCTTTACTGTGCCCAAGAATAGCAGTTACTTCACGTCCCTCCTGAGAATAATATACGACCACAGCACGTAAATCATCAGCCTCTCTTCGGTAGTTTCCAAATTGAAATGAACCTTCACTTTCCCTAGAAATCAATACATGATCAATCCATATATGAGGACCTGACACAATATTGAAAAATTATATAGCCACAAAATTTGAACACCAGATAACCAACTACTTCATAAATAAATATATATTGAAATCCAAGGGAAACTACTGCAAGAAGACCTGCCAATAGAAAGATACATGTAATCATATCACCTGCATAACAGTTTCTCTACCGTAATATATATATATATATATATATATATAGTAAAGTTCGAAAAAACTTTAGTCAAACATGGAATGGAACAAATATGGACCATACTATACTACAAATGGAACCCTGAATACTAAAAATACTAAATATGAGTATAATAAAGAATACCAAATATATAAATCACTGTAGATCAAGTGCACAAAAATTTACAAATCAAAGCACAAGCTATGCATGAAGAGCTTTAAATCATGGGCTTTAAATCAGCAATTTTACTTGCCCCTTATTATTGTCAATATACACTCTCAAAAGCATATAAATTAATAACATTTTCATATCTTTTGAATCATTCTTCAATGGTTTTCATGGTACTGAGCATCAAAGCATGGTTCCTTTTAAAGAGAAGCAAATAAAGATCAAATAGTTAGGCCAGAATGCCAGAAGGCCAAAAGTCAATGCCAGTTAAAGGTCAGACATCTCTGGCCAATCGCAAGTCAACATTAATCAGCAAGCTCGAGGAGGTCCAGGCATGATGTTTGTAAAAGATAACCAAAATTTTTCAAGATCAAGCACAGAAGACCAGAAAGTTTGAACAGGAGAACTTCCTTTAAGTGTCTAATATTCATCAATTGAAACTTTTACGAATTCTTGAATACATGCATGATATATAGAAGTGACTACTTTTCTCATTTTAAATATATTGGCTCTTCTCATTTTAAATATATTGGCCTTGACAAATGAAATTTGTATGTGCATTCAAGCTGCAAAAAAAATTTCTTTACAACATGTCATTCATATATTTTCTATGACAAAAAACAAAGATTAGACAATATAACTAATGTGATAGGATATAGTGAAACTGTATCAAGAGGCATCCTAGATTATATCGGGTAAGCGTATGAGCGTATCAGCATGATATCAAAACTAGCCCGATACCCGATACCCGATACATATCGGTTTCGTCAAGAACCAATACCGATACCACCCTAATACAAGTATCAAGGTGGCATCGGAATCAGTATCGGTCGATACTGTCTTGGTATCGGCAAATATTGGAGAATACAAATCATTTTTTTATTTTTTCAAAAAAAATAAATTAAAGGCTGATTCGGCATAAGCAATACCGTATCCGTATCAGTAAAGATGGACCGATCCCGATACAAATACCGATACTGATACCCTATGTATCAGTGCATCATGTCAATACCAATATGGGCCCCCGGTGGCATAGATCGGAAGTGTCTCCAATAATTCACATGATAAAAAGCAGTAATTATGGGTAAAGACATGTTGAAAGAATATGGAAGAGGCATCATTTTCCAAATTTCTCTTAGAAAAGCTTACCCATTCCCAGCAAAGTCAAAGCGGAAGGCACTGATTCCTTCTCTCGTTAAAGCAGAAGCAAGATTCAACATAATGGTATCATCCTGGAGACAAACATTTAAATCTGTAAAATCAATCAAAACCTTTAAAAATTAGAAAGAAGAATGGAAAACTTTCCAGACATTAGCCAAATTTGGTTGGAGATTTGTCCATATGGACACTGTTCTTCCTACGGCCATTTTCTGAATGTTCTATTGTCAAGAATTTTGAAAATGATGCCCCAAGAGATAACTGAAGGGCAGGTATATTACATGAGAGAAAACCATTCCACTTGTTGATGCAGGATAAATGCTAAAACCCTAATTCTGCGAATTTGGGATTAACTTCAAACTAAATTGAAAAGAGGTAATGATGGAGGTCTAGATTTTCCTCTAGACAAGGGTAATCATCTTATAGTTGCGGTGGAGGATCTTACACCTATTCTAAGTCCAACAACTATGTCATTTGACCCCTTCCTTGTTGCCCAAACAATCGAACCAAACCCATTTACCAATTCATTACTCGTACGCTACTTGTGCAATATGAGAGAAGGTTGAATGAGGAGGTTATAGAGATTACAAACTTCACTACCAATGTGGGCAAGCATCATGAGTATCTCACATCGTAGAAGGGCAAACCGAGAGTTGAGCCTCCAAAGTGTGCCATGTGTGGGTTCTACAACTCATCGGAGATGAGTTTCTCCCACCCGGGGAGAATTGATGTGGACATCCAAGTTAAACCGCTCTTTATCGTGCACCGGGGACGAAAGTAGAAGCTCAAGAAGCTTCAGACAATCAGGGCTGACAAGAGAGCACAGTCTCTGCCCAGACTGGCTTGAGCGATATTGGTTCTCGCTCGAGCGAGAGCGACGACGAGTTGAGCGGAAACTCTCTGCCCAAACTCGCTAGAGAGACATCGATTCCTGCTCGAGTGAGAACCAACAAAAAGTTTGGCGTGGGTAATTTTGAAGACTCGCTCGAGTGACTTTGCACGAAAACGACGTACGAAGTTTAATTTTCACACGAAAATTTAGGTTTTAGTTTCCTTCCTAGATTAGGAGTCTTTCTAAATTCGATTATTTGCTTAGTTAGGTTTTGTTTGCCTATATAAAGACATTGTAAATATAATTTTAAGGAGATTGATGATCAATGAAATTGACAGTTGCTTTGTGCAAACCCTAGAGAACTTGTGAAGAGTTTTCACCTGAAAGAGCCAATCTTTCAAAACTCGAGGAGCGTATCTTTGTTTTATTGTGTGCTTGGTGCGAAGTCGACGTATATCCTTAGTGTGAAGCCTCGGAATCCTTGGTGAGAAGCCTCAGAATCCTTGGTGAGAAGCCTTAGAATCCTATCTTTCTATTTTGTCCCTTTTAATTATTGTCAGGTAATTATTTTCCTTATTCCCTTGATAAAATCAAAACCCAAAATCCCTAATTAGTTAGTTGCTGGAATTTTGTTCACACCTTAGTCATTGATATACTTTGATTTTCCCCTTTTGATTGAATTAACCCTTCGGGCTTTTAATTCTTCAAATCCTAGAGGAGTCAAGAGAACTGTAATTGCTGCTTGGTGCCCTAAAGTAGAATGAAACTCGAGTTCCCTCATTAGAGCCGTTTTTCTAGATCGGGAAATTTTAACGCATGTGAGCGCTAAAATTGAGTTTGCCTAATTGTTTCAATTAAACTTATTAAATTATTTTATGTGGTTGGGTAATTTGAATATTTCCGCTATTCAATTTAATCTGAAGTTAATCCCATATTCGCATAATTAGGGTTTTAGTGTTTATCCTACATCACTTGTTGGATATGGCATACGAACAAATTTCAGCAAGAGATTAAGTATATAATAAAAGGCTTAAAAAAGGAAGAATAGAGCATGGTTCACTAGGCGTCCCTAATCTTTGTATACGGGTGTGTATATTCACTTTATTGTAGTGTGTTTCTTATGTAATTAGTGCGTAGCTAATATTATTTGTTGTCTATGTAGAAACTTTTTCACTTAGAGGGCATTTCAATTTTGCATAGTGGATATTTTATGTTAGAAGTTGGTATTCTACATCGATGTGACAGTTACCAACTGTTTGTCTCACTGTAATTTCAGCAGTGATCACTGATTTGGCAGCCCATGTGATTTTTTGACTTAGGAGCCTATCCCCTCGTAAAACTTATAAATTCCATGAGAAATTGCAACTGCTATAATTTCAAAAACCTTTTACAACCATGAACCACCTACACAAATCTTATTACGTGAGACTTCACCTTGGTTTACAAGGAAAAGTTGGTGGAAAGTGTATTTTACATACTAATTGCGGTGAAACACACATTTTATGCAAGTAAAGGTGCTTATTGCAGGTTATATTTTTCAAAAAATTAACTTGCAAAAACTAAAGCCCTTTAAGTGAGAAATGATTACGGCAAAGTGAACGCCCTCTCAGTATAATAGTTAGTGAGGGTCTCCTATCTCACTTAAGCTTTCTCGTTATTCTCTTCCCTCTCTAATATTTGTCTCTATTTCTTTTTCTAACCCTAAACTTAAATCCACTTTCCTAAACTTAATACCACCATTCTAACCCTAAGACCACTAACCTAAACCACCAATCATCAAATCCTAAATCACTTCTTGGTATCAAAGTGGACCCGGGACATCCTATTAGCATCACCACACTTGTTGGCATCAATATGATGTCATGCCGACAACAGCCAGGTCAACACTTCGATCTCAAATTGGCTCGAGATTAGTCCCATGTGGATCGATTTTTCATGGTGATTATAACTTCCTCTTGAAACTTTTTGGTTTGAACCTTCTAAAGTGGAGTTTCTATGGCTTTTCTGTGATCCAAGATTCTCTAAAAAGTGGAGTTTCTAAGGCTTTCTGTGATCCAAGATTCTCGATTAGATCCACATATTTCGAGGGTACAATTTCTGTGATACTTGATACTTGATCCATCAATTTGTTTTTGAAAAGACTGATTCCTTGCCATTGTCTGAATGTCTGAAGCCGACCCAAATAGATGAGATAAGGTTGTCATGATGATGAAACTGAGCTCTACCAATTATCTGGAACGAAAACGAGTGATTACATCATATATCCAAGGTTGCATGAAGATGAGTATTCTCACAATCACAAGAACTACCCCACGACCTATATGAGTTCTGTTAATGCCGAAAAATGGGATGTTGATAATGCCATACTTCTGAGTTGGCTTTTTAACTCCATGGACGTCTCCACCTACAGAATATTCATGTTCTATGATTCTGAGTTGTCTTCTGTTTTTCCTTTCCCTGTTATTACTAGTCAGGATACCTTTTTTGGCGTTCTCTTTTATGGTATGTCAGTATTCAAACGTTGTGTACATTAATTCCTAGTTTTGGTACTTTCTGTCAAAATGCTAAATTTCAATGTGAAGTGTAATAATTCAAATTTTCTAAATGAATAGTTGTGGTTACGATGATGATGATGACCAGTAGTTTTCGCGAGTAAGAAAATACAAGGGTCATTCTCTGAAATGTGAAGGGTCAAATAACAAATTTGGTTTAGGGACGTAACGGTCATTTCATAAAGGAATTAATGTACACAACATTTATTTTAGTTTAGGGAAGTGATGATTATTTTAGAGTACGACAGGTAAAATAGTAATTTTACATCTGGAACATGGTCATTTCACAAAAAAAATAGCTTGGCATGAATTGATACACTTAACTAAAGTGTAATGGCTTAACACCCCAACCCTAGAAACCAGTCAAAGGAGATGAAAACTGGTCAAAGGAGGTGGAGGCTAGTTAAAGAAGGTGAAAACGGGTGAAAGGAGGTGGAGACTAGTCAAAGGAGGTGGGACTACTGAAAAGAGGTAAAAACTAGTCAAAGGAGGTGGAGACTTGTCAAAGGGGCATAGTCAAGGACGTGATGCAACAAAGTCGAGGAGGTAATGCAACACTTAACCATTAGAGATGGGCAAGGGGCACAGTCAAGGAGCTGATGCAACAAAGTCGAGGAGGCAATGCAGGGACTCTTGGAAGATGTCAAAGGGCACTGCAAAGAAGTGACATGAAACTTGGCCCTTGAAGGTGGTCAAGATTCACAGTCAAAGATAAGGATAAGTACAAACGAACATCATTGGAATTTACATAAAAATGGAGGGTAAAAAGGTAATTTTATCACAAAGATAAGAATGGAAGAAAAGGATAAGGAAAAGTACATTAGAATATTATGAGGTGGAAAATTTGTTTAAAAGATAAGAGGTGAAATAAAACATTAAAATAAGAAGAAAAAGTGCAAATAATATTAAATATAAGCGGTGGAATATTTTATTAAATAAAATATGCGGCCCATATTGAGACACATGTGTGGGGTGTGTGTGTGTGTGTGCGCGTGGGTGAAAGGGGAGGTGGTGCCTTGGTGGGTCCCACATAAGGAGGTGCCCCACCCCACCCTGGCCCTTAAGGACTCTAAACTAGGATGAGGGGGATGGAATTCCATCATCGTCCCTCTCCAAGCCAAGAGAGAGAGAAAGGAGGAGAGGAGAGGAGAGGAGAGAAGAGAAATGAAGGGGCTCGGTCAGGCAGGTCCAGGCTTGATCATGCGCAACTTGGCTCAATAAGGCGCAGTCAGGTCCAGCTTCAACTAATTAGGCAAGTTAAATTTCATTTAGTCTAGCCAATCATGTTTAGACTAATTAAATATATTTAGTATAATTAATCATGTTTGGGCTAAATAATCATGCTTAAGCTATTTAATCAGGATTAGCCTAAATAATCATGCATTTTATTTAATAGATTACCTTTAAATCCACCCACCAAATCTTTGAGTTCACCCACGCTGAAACACATTGATTGCGTTGAATCAGACAATGGAGATCGTTTATCCTCCCAATCTTTCACACGATGAATCTTGAGTTCATGCGTGTACCATCAGATGGTCGGTTTTTTATTTCCTGTGCTACATGCCCAAAAAAGTGACCTTAAAACCAATTTTGAACTTGCACGTGATGTTAAGGTCACTTTTTTGAGATGTGTGCCACGTGAAATAAAACATTGACCGTCTAATGGTATACCCATGATCTCAAGATCCATTGTGTGAAAGATTGGGAGGATAAACGATCTCCATCGTCTAATTCAACGCAGTGTGGGTGAACTCAAAGATTTGGTGGGTGGATTTAAAGGTACTCTATTTAATAATTGACGGGATGTATCGGAAAAATATTATTTCTTTTACAATTGTAGTTCATCCTAATTCATATGATTCGATTTTTAATAGATTCCATATGGAATTAAGATAATCAAATATAAGTTTGGCAGTTCTTTATCGATATATGCATACAGTTATGGATTTCAAATTATAGCATGCTTTGAAAAAAAAGAATATCATATATATAGTTATAGTATCTTTTCAGATTGAAAGAGTTTCTGCTATATGAAAAAAGCTTCCAAAAAGGGATGTCCCCATCTTACGATATTTCTATATGAAAAAAGCTTCCAAAAAGGGATGTCCCCGTCCTTACGATATTTCTATATGGAATACCAAAAAGAAAAAGAAAAGTTGATGCATAGGAATGGTGAATAGAAAAGTTAGCAGGCCAACAAAAGAGTAAACACCTGAATTTCCGGAATTGAGAATCTGTATTCATGCTCGAAGCTACGTAGTAGCTCTAGCTATATGTTAACCTAACAGCTAGATGTCGGTTCGATAGATTAAGCGATATATATAACACTGAATTTCGAGATTGAAGATACGGGCTTTCGAGGAGTAAATTCCTGAATATCCCAAATTTTCTGCATTTCCTGAATTGAGCACCTGGTATTTGTGCTCGCAGCTACACAGTAGCTAAAGTATAGATGACAACTCAACACTATAAACAGCTACAGTAAATTACGTATAAGTATTTACAGTAAAAAAAATTTACAAGTACGTGTTCAGTATATTTTTGTTTGTCAATCAGTTTTCTACAGTTATAACCGAACAATAACTTGATTTCGCATGCTTGTTTTATGTGCATCAATTACATGATCTCACGTGCTTTAGTTGCATTAGACTACAAGAAAATTTAACTTGTTGGGTTGTTGTTCAAACACTCACCAAATATTTTTATCAAATAGAGCAGAATCAAAGTCAGGGAAAATCGAATTTTATCACACAAAAGAAAAAAGTCAGACTCAATGCAATAACTGTAAGAAAATTTTACTTTCAGGTTCCAATTATACTGTAAGTGTTTCTACTATTTTGTTATTTGTTCCACCTCATGTTGCAATGTCGTTTTAAAATGACAGAGCTTACACCCCTAGGTTGGCATACGTGGATTTTGGGGCGTGACATAAAGTTTGTGAGCTAACTAAACATGGGAGAAGCACTCATGACCATGGGTCAAAAATTCAGAAAACCGGTATGTATCGCCCAGCTCCAAAACCGATACGTATCGATTCCGGACGATACGTACCGGTATTTTCCCTATGTCACTTGAAGCTGGGGGCCTCACTGGACGAAAATTTGAAATTATGAGACGATAAATTGAAAGATACAGACGATACAAATGATAATTTGACTGTTTTTAAGGAGCCCAAGCAATACCCAATTTACCATATCGTCCAGGTCCAAAACCGATACGTACGTATCAGTATCGGATGATATTTTGATCGATGCTCATGGCCCTCGATATTATTCATTCTGACGTGTGGACAGGGGAGGAGCCAAGATTTTCTTCTTAGGGGGACAAGTAATAGTCTAAAGAAAATGAGTTAATATTATGTAAGAGTTGATGTTAGCTAAGCAGCACTAGTACAAAATGACTTAGTACTTACTCAGGTCATACTCGGGTCACCTTTTTGGATGTGTGCTATGTAGAATTAACATGTGTGACATTTGATAGGTGCACCATAATCTAAAGATCTTTGTTGTAAGAGATTGGGATGTAAAACGATCTCCATCGTCTGATTCAATGCGATCAAACTCCCTCAAAATTAGCACGTACATGATTCATTCCAATCGTTTACAAAATAAATCTTTAGATCATCTGTGTCAATCCACACGGAGTACACGATGGATCCACATGGCACAGATCTCAAAAAGTGAACAAGTACCATGAATGCTGGTGCTTGGACAAGTACCAAAAACTTAGCTCAAATTTAAAAGGGAGGCAATCGTAAGTAGAAAGTGGAGCAACTGCCTTTTAACTAACTCATGTTAAAGCTTGACTACGCCTATTAGGCCTAGTATATTCATGGGGCAACTTAGAACCCCCCAACCCCAAGCCACTCCGCCATATGTTGTGTATGTGAGATTAGTGAATTACCTTTGGATTACCCTTTCATTACTTATATTGTGACTCTGCTTCGAATTTCATTTATATTTACCTTTATTTGCATATGAATGTGATGAGTTTTCGTGAGTTTTCTAGTTAAATTTTACTGATTTAATGTGTTAGATTGTATTGTTAATTCAATTTGGAGATCTTGCTTAAATTAGCCCTAATTAGGCATTTTGACCTTCTCTGCTCTTTAATACGTGTATTAGATATATAACCTTTACAAAGTAATAGTTATATTTAATTAATGAGAAACCGTTATCAAATAATAATAAGTGGGTTTATTGGTTTGAAGGTAGTATTTAAGTTGCGTATTAAATCCAGTGATCAAACCTTCTTAAGCCAATTTTGTGTTTACTTTTGTTGTGTGAATTTACTAACATGTAATATATATCATAGGTAATGGCGTTTAACAAGGGATCAGAACTCGAGATAAGATTAAGATTAAGATTTTTGAAAAATACTCTAAGCATGAGATAATATTCTCTTTTAGAATTTTGGCATTTGAAATTAATTAAATTAGAAACTTGACATTTATAAATATCATATTGATATTCTAATTGGGTTTAATTATTTTTTGTCAATGTCAGTGAAAAATATTAGAAAAATTTTGGGTTGTCCTAGAGAGAGAGAGAGAGAGAGAGAGAGAAATTGGGGTTTGTGAAACCCTAATCAAGCTTCCTGGAGGCCTGGATCACAGAAAAAATTATTGGATTCGCATCAAGAAGCCGATCATCGCACTTGTTGAGACATCTAGAAGCTCTTGCAACGCTTGGATCCCGGGTAGGTGGAAATTAGAAGCCAATGTAGAATATCTTCGAAGTGTAAATTGCAGATCGTATGCTTTTCTATTAAAACATTATTGAATAAGTATTTTCATGTATGATCTTAGCATTGTGTGGCTTGATTTATTGTTAAAAGGAAGTTTGATATGTTCTTGATGTTGGAAACCTTGATTTGGTTCTTAAAAAAATCCTCTGCATTTGTGTTTCTACACGCGGAACCTTATGTTTTTCGCGTGGAAACACCATGGTTTTCATCATTTATGATTATTGTTCCTCTGTATTGTCAATTTATTTCCCTTGAGACCTCCTCTTCATCATCAATATTGTCATCATTTGCAACAACATAAGGTAACATAGGCATAGTGTTCTCTTCCTTAGAACTCTCCTCCTGAAGAGGGCACTATGGAGGAGGATAGAGTGGAGTAGAGTCCAAGAATGTGACATCCATAGTAACAAACATTCTTCCAAAGATGGGATCATAACATTTATAGACCTTCAGATCAGCCACCCCATTTTGTTGTGAAGCGGAGGGGCAAGTGGTTTGCCACTCAAGTCCATGAATCCGGAGGTATGTCCGAAGTTGGTGGGAGGCATACTCTCCACTAATATCATATCGCAATACCTCCACGGTGGGATGGTATTGAGTTGAAACAACTTATGAAAGATAGGAAAATTAGAGTATAGTAAACCGGTACAATCATTGATGAATGAAATAAAGTATCGATAACAATGAGAAGGAACGATGGAAGATGGTCCCCCAAACATCAGAGTGTACAAAGTGGAATGGAGCAGTACTCCAATTACCACTGGAAGGATATGATGCCCTATGATGCTTTGCCATTTAACATACTTCATATGAAAGTTGGAAACATGAAAGGAATGAAATTTTTGGGGAAACAAAAGTTGCAATCATTGTAAAGGAAGATGATCAAGATCCATATGTCATAACTTTGCTTCTTCATTGGACACAGTGGTAGCCGCAGTTGTTGTTGTTTGTATACAATGATCTTCAAACAGGTGCAATCCTCTTCCCTCACGACCACAGCCAAGTAATTTCCCCGTAGACAAGTCCTAAAAACACAGTGTGAGGCAAAAAAGGTAACACTGCATTTGAGATTGTTAGTAATATTGCTAACAGAAAGAAGATTTGCTGGCATCTTTTGAACATGTAAGGTAGATTCAAGGGACAACTGACCAACATGAGTAGTCCATTTTACCAAGCACAGGAACTAGATCCGTCAGCCATAAGGACACTACATGGTGTAGACATAGGAGATAAAGACTCGAACAAATAAGATATACCCGTCAAATGATTGGTTGCAATAGAATTAATGATCCACAAGGGTCGAGCAGACACATACGCATGGGTTGACCGAACAATCTTTACTATGGACTCATCCACAGTTGAGATATTTCTTTTATTTTTACAGCCACACAGTAGACAAACATCACAGGTAATTAGCTACACAGCCACCATGCTTCCACATACTGATGGGGAATTTACGTCCGCCTGGCTGGATCGTAGCCGAATCAAGTGAAGGAAATTTATAAGAAAAAAGTGGACCAATACGTGGGTTTTCAAACGGCCCGTGAAGCAACGTCGTCAGTAGTGGACGGACATCCGTGACCCATTGACGGACGTCCGTGACCACATGACGGACATCCGTGAAATAAGTGCTCACTGTTTTTTGAACACCGTAGACGACGGGCGTCCATGGACACTTGACGAACATCCGTAAGATGCGTTCAAGATTTGATGGAATAACGGATTTTGTGGCAAAAACCTACCATTTTGAGTTTTATTTGTTTTAGGACTCTTCTATTTTCGAGTTTTATGTTTGTTTAGGGTTTTTAGCCTATATAAAGGCTTGTAAAGACATTATTAAAAAAGATGATTGATTATTGAATGAAAAGAGAGCTTGCTTTTGTGCAAACCCTAGAAGGCTTGTGAAAAATTTTCAACCAAGGGAGTGAATCCTTAAAACCTAAGGAGTGAGGAATCACTACTCATACGACTTGGTGCGAAGCCGATGTACAACCTCGGTGTGAAGCCTTGGAACTCTATCCTTTTATTTCTGTCTTTTCTAGAATTATTGTCAGGTACTATCTTCCTTTATTTCCATTGCTTAAAAGATCAAAAAAATCCCAAAACCCTATTTCTTGATATCTTTAGATTTTCCCTCTTTTATGAACTATTTCTTCAAGTCTTTTATTTTTCATTTAAAATCCTCGAGGAGTCAAGAGACGATATTGTAATTATCGCTTGGTGTCCTAAACTAGAACGAAACTTGAGTTCCCTCATCCGAGCACTTTTTCTAGATCGGGAAATTTTCACGCATGCGAACGCTAAACTAGATTAATCTAATTGTTTTATTGATTTCATTAAATTATTTTTATGCGTTGGGTGATTTTGAATATTTCCACTATTCAATTCAATCTAAAGTTGATCCCAAATTCGCATCATTAGGGTTTTAGCGTTTGTCCCGCATCACATACACTTAGCAGCACAACTACTAATCACAGGAACGACCACCCTTTCAAACAAAATTCAACCACAATATTTGTAGTTGTCGCAACACCCAACAATCCACAACAGAGCCACAAATGTTAGTTGTCTACACAGCACCACTACAACAACAAGACGGCAGCCTCGCAACCATCGGAGTACCTTGTCAAGAGCAAGCACCACAATGGTGTACACAACCATCGAAGGACAACCCAACCTTAGTACTATTGTTGATTAAGATTCCAACAATTCAGCACTACTGCTGACCACGATTACAACAACCATTAACAACAAACACAGGAAGAGGACTATTTTATTTCAGTACATATACTAGTAAAGGTGATGCATAATTCCACGAAATACTTTGTAACTCCTTCAATTTTTGTCCAAAAATCTTGAGACTACTTCCAAATGAAAGGTAGATGAAATGAGATCCAACCCCAGCAGAAGGAAAGAGAAGATCAATCTCATAGAAATCGAAAAATTCAGAAAACCGTGTTACAGGCAGATCTCTAGGTCTTCCAGGATACTCTAGATTACAGCCTTTATATTGAAATCTATAGTTGCACAGAAAGCAGGAACGCAGAAAACCATGTAACATGAACCAGTAAGTCCCTTCGAAACTCAATAAGACATCAAAACTTGTATGCTCCTTCATTAAGTTGCTCTCTATGAAAAAAGGACCAAAACCATACCCTTCTTTTTCGTTTTCAAGGTCAAAACTTTGACTATGTCGTTAACATGATGTCATACTGATGTCAGCAGTGACGCAGTATGGTGTCAGCATCGATTCAATCTCGAGAGATATTCTGCTCTCATACCAAGTTGAAAAGTTGAAGATTAATTAGGGTTGGGGTTAGGTTAGAGAAGAGAGGATGGAGAAAATAGGGTTCTAGGAGTTAATTGCTCTTGTATCCTTTTATCATTGATATGTATACTTGATACTTCTTTACAATTGATAGTGAGACACCATCTAATACTCACGCACCCACTTACATATAATGATACCTACATACACCAACATAATGTAAGTTCTATGCACACACCAACACCTCCTGTAATTATTATCTCTCCTTCTTTAGTTCCTAATCCTTTTGTATCTCCTTCCACTACTACTGATTGCCCTACTAACTCTGCTTCTAATCTTAATCTCCCTCGTGCACACCGCAAGGGTGTTCGCCAATGTGTGATTCCCTATCCCATTGTTGAATACGTTTCTTTGCAGCCTCTATCTCCGTCCTACAAGGCATGTCTTTCTGAGGTTGATACTGTGAGTATTCCTCTTCTCTAATGCTGCCCTTGCTCACCCCAATTGAAAAGCGGCCATGTTTGAAGAAATGGATGCCTTTTAGCGCAATCATACTTGTGATATAGTTCATCTCCCTCCTGGAAAGACCGTTGTTGAATATAAATGGGTTTTTGTTGCGAAGCATAACCTAGATGGCACGGTTGCTCGATACAATGTTCGTCTTGTGGCTTGTGGGTATACTCAGACCTATGGTCTTGATTATGATGCTACATTTGCCCTTGTAGTTAAGCGTACATTTGTCCATGTTATTCCGTCCAATGCGGCCAATCAAAACTGGCCCCTCTATCAACTTCATGTGATGAATGCCTTTTTGAATGGCCATCTTACTGAAGAAGTGTACATGAAACCTCCTCTCGTCTTCCTGCTTCAAGAGAAGTTAGGGAAAGTCAATCGACTTTGCAGGTCGATTTATGGTTTGAAGCAGTTGCTTCGAACGTGGTTTCATCGTTTTAGTAGTGTGATACTTAAGATGGGGTTCTAGTGATGCCAGTATGAGCACAGTCCTTATCCATTTTAGCCCTGCAGGTCGCACATTGTTGTTTTATATTGATGATATCAACCTTACTGGGGACAATTACAATTTTATTTCCCATGTGAAGAGAAAACTTGGACAGAACTTCAAAGTGAACGATTTGGGCACCCGGCACATTGAGATACTTATTGGGGTTCGAAATTGCTCAAGAAAAGGCATCTTTCTTTTTCAGAGAAAATATGTTTTAGACCTTCAATGGATCCCAAACACTCCCCTCAAGAAAAAAGGGGAAGAATTACTTGCTAATCCTCATTGGTACCAGTGTCTCGTCCGTAGTTTGATTTATGTCACTCTTACTCGGTCAGATAGCACATTTGCAGTTAGCTTGCTAGTCAATTCTTGCATGATCCACGTACTTCCCACGTGGTGATTATCCATCAGATTCTAAGATACCTTAAATCCAACCCTGAGCATGGAGTAGTTTATCATGTGCATGGTTATCTCCGTATATCGGGCTACACTGATGCTGACTAGGGTGGGGCAGTTACCAATAGACGATCTACCTCTAGGTACTGTGCGTTTCTTGGAGGTGACCTTGTTGCTTGTAAGAACAAGAAGCAGTATGTTGTCTCTCATTCCGATGTTGAAGCCAAGTATGTGCTATTGCTCATGAGGCATGCAAACTGTTATGGCCAGTGTTACCTAGGCACTTCTACTTTTGGGTTTTTGCTGTGCCGACACTTGGTGGAACTTGGACAAGTGCCGAAACGTAGTGGAACTTGGAGAATCCTCAACACAGCATGATACTTCTAGACATGTTACATGGATGAAATTTCACATAATACCATCAAAATGTTCCTCATTTTGACACGATAAAATGAACTGTCGTTGTATATAAAAAATTTGTGTAAAATTTAGCAACGTATAAAATAAAAGGCTTTGGTACTAGAAAACAATTTGTATAATATAGTATAGTTTTAGTTAGGTCCATGAAATACATTATGTTTCTTTTCATTACATATGTCAATTGAATCTCTAAGATTTCCCTTCAAATTTTTTTACTCTATATGTTATATTTTTCAAAAAATTTATTAATGTAAGGTCATACCACCGTATTGGAATCTTTAGAAATTGGGGTTGCCAAACATCTATGACACCCTTGACACTTGGCACCTATGCCACGTGTCTAGGTAACACTGGTTCTGGCTTAGACCTCTTATTATAGAGTCTGAGTTAGGTTTTCCTATTAATGGTTCGATGCACCTCGATTGTGACAATGAAGCAGCCGAAAAGATCGCTTCAAGTTATGATCTACATGAGAGAACTAAACATATTGAAGTGGATATTTACTTTGTAAGGGAGAAAGTTTGGGACCACACCTTGGAACTCATTGATCGTTCCTCTTCCCAGCAGTTAGCAGATGTTTTTACTAAGTCGCTTGGTCCTTCTGTTCTTCAAGAGTTTATGGTCAAGTAGGCATGTATGACATTCATGAGCCGGCCTGAAGGGGAATGTTAGAGTGTGTTTGTGCGTGTATTTGATGTACATGGGCTATATTATATTGTGAGGTGTATAGAGAGTATTTGTGGGTGTGCAATATACCATATTTCATATAAATTCTAGTGAGATGCATTATCTCATTATGCTATTTTTGTTCTCATCTCTTCTCCCATCTGATCCTCTTCTTCTTGCTCCAAACCTAGACTCTCTTCTCCCTTATATCACCTAACCACTATAACTCCTGCATGAAATGAATTATATCCTAACTTCAAGTAGAGGATTCACCATGCCATGCCATCAACCAGATACAGGTTCATGTGTAAAGTAGTCATGGGAAGCTGGCAACCATAGCACCGTCAAGAGCCCAAAGGTAATGTGCTAGTTTTGATTACGGAGTCCAATCCTATTTGCCCATTAGCATAAATCGAAACACAGAACAGCACCAGCTATTACGAATAAAGAATAATCACAACACTCCTAGAGTGTATAAAATAGAAGGCAAATAGACAACTATAAAGGAGAGACTACCACGAAATATATATTTCGTTAAACATAAGATTAATTATGGCATATAAATAAATTAAACTGAAAATGGTATTTTAAAGGCTATAAATTTCCTACAGTTGTCACAGCCAAGGCGTCTGGAATCTTATAAAGTGGATAGGCAAAAGCAAAGATACCACTGAAACTTGTTTGGTCCAGAGGTTGACAAAGATCAAGACAAAAAACATCAAGACAATCAGATAAACAGTAACAACTTACCAATTGATCATCCACCAGCTACATTCTAACTAGTACTAGGATTATGATGTAAATAGAGCTACTTTACGAGAATAGGGGAGCATCTTAGGATCAAAATATAAGTTCAAATAGTAAAAATTGCAGTTTACCCTAACCACATTAACAAATGAGAAGGAAGGAAATAGTGATTACTGGAATAAATGCTTCACAAGTATATCTAAAGAAAGAATAAACAGAATAAGGTTCATATATAACAACTACCAACCTTTGTGGATCCCAGTCCATGGCACAAGATTACAAGTTCCCTGGAAGCAGTTTCATGTAAAATCCCCACAAGCTTCTCTCCATGGCTGTTTGGTATGCTTATTTTCTTATGTTGGACCACTGCAAAACAAATGGGTTATGGGTAAAAAACTGTCACACACATTATAGTCCTATAAATGTTATATGTTACGAAGATTTTAATATATCCAAGTGTCAAAAACAAGTACAAAAACAGTCAAGCAGTCGAGTACAGATTCCTACGCATACATATGTATGAGAACTTGTCATCATTACAGCACTATCAAAAAGGGTGATACAGATTTGCAGCAAAATAGTCCATTTCAGTACCTTTTCTTTCTTTTTTTCACATTGTATCCCCCAAAAGTCTCTTTATTTTCCCATTGGGAATGAGCAGACAAATTTTAAATATATATTATTTACATTTCTTCTCTATCTATTGATGAATTTGTACAAAAGGCAGGCCGTGAAGCAGCTGTAGGACACATCAAATTCTGTACATGTTGCACATCTAGGTCATTAGTTGATATGTCAAGGAGTTTCATGTAGATGGGACCCAGTAAAAAAATCATATTTGCCTGAGAATTCTAACCATCTCATCAAAGCACTTGATGTGGAATTTGGGCCCGCATATGCGGATCGAGTCCGGGTCAAACAAAGAAGAACAATGCGGAGACAGTGGACAGATAAATGGGTTTTTAAAGACCAATTAAAGATCCATGAAGACCTGCGAGTGCGAACGCAACGAGAAATTTTGACCGATCGAATGCCATTCTCGATCGATCAAGTTTGTCCCAAGAGGGTATCATCAAAGCAAACAAACTCAATCGATTGAGTTTTAACTTAGATCGAGTAAACTCGCACGCAAAATTTTAGTTTATTTTAGGTTGTGTTTTATTTTGCGATTTTAGTTTCCTTATTTGCATGTATGGTTGCTGCCTTTTGGCTTAGGAGTCTTATTTTAAAAAGATTAGATTAGGGTTTCTAAAAGTCTATAAAGCAATGTAATCTCTTTGGAGAAAATAATTATGAGTTTATGAAAATATGGGATTGCTTTGTGCATCTTTGAAAGAGTGATTCTTTCGTAGAAAACTTGCAGTGAGTTTTTGCCTTGAGGAATGATTCTTCAAGTTTATCGTTAGTGAGATGCCGACAAACCTCTTTGGAGTGATTCCGAAGATCTTCTACCCCTATTCCTCCTTTCATTTTTTTTTAATTAAAGATTGAGAACTCTAAATCCTATCGTGCAGGATTTTATGCTATTTTAGGGTTTAGCATGCAAGTTTTTCCTGCATCAAATTGGTATCAAAGTCAGGTTCAAACCTCGGCACGTGAAGTTTGTTCCATCATGAGTACAACATCGGTTTGAGAAGCCCTTCGCGAGTTGAAAGATCATATGGACAAGAACGTTCAGAGTTTTAATTGGATGAAGGAAACATTGAGCGGAAAGTTTGATGAGGTTGAAGAAACATTATACGAAAAGTTCCGTGGAACGAGGAAGATTAAGTCGGCGGAGTCGAGGGTTATTGATTGTGTTCCCGTAAACCATATATCATCGCCTCCTTTTATTCTTAATCCCAATCCCGTACCTGTAGTTACTCGAATCGAACCTATATCAACCGATCTTCTACCCAAACTCGTGGTTAGCCCTATCGAGGTCGGGACCGTTGAAGATCCTGAGATCGATGACGCGCAAGTATCCGCAATGAAGTTTATCAGTCCCATGACCCATAAGTCCCAAGATCGTGTTTGTTGTGTATTAACGTCAATTCCTGTCGGCGTGTATCAACGATAAATCGGAACTCGCCCGAGTCAAATCTGGTTTATTTGTTCAAGCCACATCCGATCAAGGTTTCCAATATATTGTTCGTAACCTCCACGATGAAAGTTCATGTTAGCCAAAGTTCGACATCGAACTTCTTCAAAGAAGGGGGAATGATGGAGAATTTGGGTCCGCTTATTCGGATCGAGGTTGGATCAAGCAAAGAAGAACAACCCGGAGAAAGTGCAGACATAAATGGGCTTTTAAAGACCTGTTAAATATCCATGAAGACCTACGAGTGCGAGCGCAGCGAGAAATCTTGATCGATCGAATGCGATTCTTGATCGATCGAGTTCGTCCAAAGAGGTCATCGTCAACGCAGAACAAACTCGATCGATCAAGTTTTAACTTTGATCGATTGAACTCGCACATGAAAATCTTAGCTTATTTTAGGTTGTCTTATTTTGCGATTCTAGTTTTCTTATTCGGATCGAGGTCGGATCAAGCAAAGAAGAACAACCCGGAGAAAGTGTAGACATAAATGGGCTTTTAAAGACCTGTTAAATGTCCATGAAGACCTACGAGTGCGAGCGCAGCGAGAAATCTTGATCGATCGAGTTCGTCCAAAGAGGTCATCGTCAAAGTAGAACAAACTCGATTGATCAAGTTTTAACTTTGATCGATTGAACTCGCACATGAAAATCTTAGTTTATTTTAGGTTGTCTTATTTTGCGATTCTAGTTTTCTTATTTACATATATAGTTGCCTTTTGGCTTAGAAGTCTTATTTTAGAAATATTAGATTTGGGTTTCTAAAGTCTATATAAAGCAATGTAATCTCTTTGGAGAAAATAACTATGAGTTTATGAAAATTTGGGATTGCTTTGTGCATCTTTGAAAGAATGATTCTTTCATAGAAATCTTAGATGAGTTTTCGCCTTGAGGAGTGATTCTTCAAGGTTATCGTTAGTGCGATGCCGAGAAACCTCTTTAGAGTGATCCCAAAGATCTTATACCCCTATTCTTCTTTTATTTTATTTTTTTGTTTAGTTGAAGATTGAGAACCCTAAATCCTATCGTGCGAGATTTTATTCTATTTTAGGGTTAGTGTGCGAGTTGTTCCTGCATCAGCACTTTTTACGCCTCAATCTGTACCATTGCTTATATGCCCATTAGCCATCCATTTGACGGCTCTTGGTCAGGTGAGAAAAATTCAATGGCAGCTGGTACACCATACAGGACATCATGCACATAATAATACCCATCTATAAGTACCGATAAAAAAAACAAAACAAAAATATTTTTCTTAGTAACAATAGTTGAATGTTATATCTGTCAATGAATCTTTGCATATACAATTAATTACGAGTTGTTATTAGGTATCTGACCCAAGCACCAGCTGCAGTGCTCAGTTCAATATCCTTCTGCCAAAATGGTCAAGCTTTGGGAAGTGCACGGTTATTTGCAAGCACACATATCAGTGGAAGTACGTGATTGACTTTCACTGATTTGGGACTCGAAAATGTCCAACTTCTCCCAAGGGAGTACTCGTGTCGAATACCTAATACGAAACCAAATGAAGCAAAATTCAAAATTATTGTTTCTTTCTTGACAAATAATCCCTGGTGTTCCAGCAATAATAATTGCCAAAACCAGTATTGATATTTTATCACATTGCAAAATAGAGTTGGTATTAGGTACCTAACCTGAGCACCGACACTCTTGGTACTCGTGTCACTTTTTGGGTTGTGAAATGTGGAACCACTTGTGTTCCTTGTGATTTGATGCCCACGATCACAAGATCTATGGTTCAAAAGATTTTGCGGCTAAAAGCGATCTAAAACACATTGTATGTTGGACTTATATGGTAGCCATTAATTTAAAACGGTTTTTGACTGTTCTGAATCAAACGATAGAGAACGTTTTTCATCTCAATCTTTTGCACCAAAAATTTTTAGATCATGGCGCACATATCAGACGGCACACATGAAGATTTCATGTGGCACACATCCCAAAAAAGACTCGAGTAGCAAATCACCTAGAACTCGGGCTGCTTAGCTAATACTAACAAGTGCAAGATAATCATATTCCTATGCATGTTCTCCCATCACAGGGACCGTGTGATGGAGCTAAACCGGAGAGCTATTACCATGATTTTAAATATCACCCAAGACGAGAAGTCTCGGGCGATAAGTTTCGTGTCTCAGGAGTCAGGACTGGGCGAGACGACAAACATACCACGTCTCGCTCCCAGACTCAGGTGAGAAATTCACAATTTTAAGATGAGTTTGTTAGGATGTTAAACTAGTTAACGATTGGAATACACGTAATAGTAGTTTGACTTACCATCTGCACTATTTTGATGCAATCCTAGGACTGTATCCAATCCATGTGATGACCCCATGAACAGCTACCATGCTTTGTCCAAATTGTTGACTCTAATATCTGCCATTGTTCTTATTTTTAAATTGTTAATATTGAACCTTATCCATCGGATTGGTTGCATCCTCTTATAGGTGTAATTCTTTAATTGGGATATGCTCCAAATATGGACAAACACTTGGGCTATTCAGATTGATCACAATATATGCCATGTGGCATAACGGACAAGTATACTTTAATGGTGTAAGATCAAACGTTTATTTTAATGACGTAACATCATTTAAACACCATTTTCCATTTCACGCCGTATCGCCAAGATGCCATGCCAAGAAGCGAGACGTCTCATGTACGTTCCCTATCCGATACATCTCGGATTTCCGAGATTTAAAACCATGGCTACTATGCTTTCTTCAAAAATGGGTGGCTGCTTCCTAGGTGTGTAAATAGAAATTTGGAAACTGAACTGAACAGTTTTGGGTTTCCGTTCAAGTGGGTGGGAAGTTCGGTTAACCAAAACTTTTCGGTTCGGGTTCGGTTTTAGGTGAACCAACACCGAAACCCAAATTTCGGTTAAGCGAATTTACACCCCTACTGCTTTCAAATCAAAACTCGGAAAAAAAAATGAAAAAAAAAAAAAAAAAATGATCAACAGAACCCAAAAAAAAAGTGGTGATATTATGGGGTAATTGATAGGTTGAAAACTCTGATAAAATGATATATTTGTAGCAATTTGGTGGGAATCGTAAACTATATTATCTGCAAATTATACTTAAAGCAACACTAATTGCAAGAAAAGGCACTAATCAGTAAGAAAAAAAAATAGAGCAACAAAGGGGAACAAGGGTGGGTTTTCTTACCGATGGTTCCTTGTTGAGACGAATGGGATTTCTGGGCTGCCATTGTGGAGTGATTTGTGGGTTTAGAAAAGTGAAGGATGGTTGAAGGGGAAGAAGGTCTACTTCTTAATAAGAACAAGTGGGGTGATGGGTTGGGACCCACTGAGAGAGCTGAACAAAATGGATGGCAAGCGCAGGCCATATAAATGTATTATACTCGACCCCAGATAGATGGAATAAAAGCTCTAGTGATGACAGGGACTTCCTTTGATGGAATCTATGGCTGTGTTGGTTAGCTAGAGCAGAAGCAGCTCTTTGCTGCTCTCTTATCACTTAAAACACCTTCCTGCCGGAGCAAATGAGGCGATGAGCTGTCTTACCAAATATAAGAGTAGTTCGTCAGCAGAGCCAAAAAGTGAAAAAACTCTTTGCCTTAAAAGAACAAACCCAAACGCAACCTATGGCACCCATTACAGATCTATGACATTTGGGATTGCTCTTTGGAAGCGAAAACCATCTCTATGCTCTAGGGCTGTGTACTTTAGTATGGGATTGCTCTAAGGATCAAAATTTCAGTCGAAATGTCAGCCAAATTATTAGTTTTCGGCCAAAATTTCAGTCTAAATTTTTAATTTCGGTTACGCCCAAAATCAAAATTTCACCCGATATTTTGATCCTTGGATTGTTCCTCTTTCCGAAACTTAAAAAAGCTGAATTTGTTCCTTTTTTGAGTAGGCTACACAGAAGGGGCACTTTACGATGGTTGGAAAGTGCCTCTTTTCCCCCTATTTATATTATCCCTCTTCTTCTCAAAATGCCCTCACACCCATGAAATTCAAACCAATTTTTCATTGAGCTGCTACCAAACGACAACTTAACTCGGCTATGCGTTATTTATTGTGAAGGTAGCCGTATTTACAATCCAAGATTCAGTCTATGCAGCCTGGGGTTTTAAGTGTTTGACTACTTTGAATATGAGATGGTGGTCATTTTTCGTTTGAATCTTTCACACAATAGGTATTAAAATCATGGTCGACTTACCAAATCGTCAGAAATTGATTCCACCTGACATACATCCCTGGTCATGGGAAAATATGAGAAGGTTCTTGGGTCACTTTGGGATGTGTACCAAGTGGAATCGCCATCTGGTAGGTTGGCCACAATCTCAAGATCTTTTGTGGAAGATTTGGATCAAAAGTGATTTCTATCATCTAATTCAAGATAGTCATTAGTATTAAGGGTGGAACCATCAATTGTGCGGAAAGAATCTTCGGTTGCAAAAAATTGTTATCCTTAATTGTCACGATCCAGAATCCTTATCCGATCTCGAGGGCCTAAAATTATGTGTTATAACACCGCACTCCTGTTAAGGCGATAAATAGACATACACATAATCTATAAATTGACTCAGCTTATAGATCGATGCATTTAATATTTCATTCAATAGCTCATAAATCAAAGCGGAAAGCATAAACATCAATTAATAAGGAGAAATCCTAGCCATGCATCTAATTAAGATATAAAGTAAAACAAGTTTCACATAGGGTAAATGTTATGACCCGAGTCTCTTTTGACCCTATCTAACGGTACTAGATATGAGAAGCACCAAGTTTGGTGTTTGAGCACACACCTTATCATAAACCCACTTATTTTAAAATTAGAAAATTCTATTTATGTTCGGCCACACAAAATAGAAACCAAATTTCTAAGAGTTGTGTTACCTTAAACAACTAAGGCAAGATTCAATCCCAATATCCTTAGGATTTGAATTGGCAAGCAATTAAGGACTCTTGCTCTTTTAGCAAGGTCAACATGCCTTTTGGGACTCCTTCCCTAATTCCATTTTCTTTTTAAATAGAGAATTTAGAAAATTCTAAAATCTCTAGTTCATTCTCAAAGCCATCTCTCTTTTTGTCTCTTCTTCTCCCATTAACATAGCCGCCACCATTTACCTCCGCACAATATTAAACACCAATCCAAACAATCCAATGTGCACCACCTCTTCTCCTTAGGCAAATCTACGACCGAGGCTTATTTTTCAAAGTCTAATTTTCTCTATTAAGAACCTTCACCGTTGCGAATGTCTAATCGTAAGAAAAGGATTCTCGCAACTTAAATCATGCGAATCGTCACTCAAATCAGATCACCGTCAAACCAAATTGCCGCATAATTCAATTCACGCTTCAAGATTCTTTCTTCCCGATTATACAATCGTGGGATCCATGACAGTCCCATCGCGGTGATGCGCTCGCTTGCAAAAAAATATAGTCACCACCCGAAACTTTCGGTGTCCCGGGAAGCCTAGTTCATTTTTATGAGCACCGAAGTGCTAAAAATATGACTCTGAATCCGGTCTACACCAAAGGCTCTTGGGTAGGGGCTTCGGTTATCGATTGGGAAGGTGCTAGGCACCCGATCAACCCGCTTAACGCGGTCTTTACTTATGGCCAAAAATAAAATAAAGCAAAAGAAAGGAAAATAGCTTCCTCTTGCCCATAAGGAGTTAGAATCTTATTTGTGCCCCTCCGTTTCTATTGAAATGTTGACGGTGTAATGACACAAATGGGAGGATGGAGGGAGCTAAAAAGAGATAGGAGAAGAAAGGGGAGAGCCGGAGTCCTCGGGCCCTTGTAACATCGTAGGAGAGCCTTGCGTGGCTTGCTTTGATGAGCTTTTAAAGGCCTTGTATGGTAGAAAATGGGGTTCTAACTCCTAAGGCTTGAAGCTAAGAGGTAGGGAAGGAAGGCTAGGGGAACACACACACCTAAGCTAAGGGTTTTGAATGCAAGAATAAGCTTGAAATGAGGTTGAGAGATTTTAAAATTTGGGTGAAAATGATGTACAAAAGGGAGGAAGAACTTCCCACTTTGAGCTCTTTCTCTCTTAAGCAAATTTCTCAACCCTTAAACCAAGGGGTGGGGGGCTCTATTTATAGGAAAAGGGTAGGTTAGGAGGCTACTTAGATGCTAATTAGGGTTAGTAATTAAGTAATCTCTAATCTAAGGTTTTCTAGGATTTTGAGAGCTTGGAGATGTGGGAGAATGGTTTTAATGGTGGATGATAGGTTAGTGTTTCGAATCACTTAAGGGTTACAAATAGGCATTAAAAGGGTACAACAAAGTTATCAAAACACACCTCAAAGGTCGAGGTGGTCAACAAGTCAAACCCTAATCACGAATTTTAGGACAAAAATCAGAGGTTACTGTTTATATGCCCAGTGCAACTAATAGTTGCGCCAGACAAATGTATAGTAAAACAGTGTTTAAACAGTGCTTGGAAGTTAGCTCGCGAGGGTGGGGTTGACAATTAATACTAGCACAACTATTAGTTGCGCCATGCTTAAATCCTAGGAGAAGTGGCCTGGCGCAACTAATAGTTGAGCCAGGCAAAATTATCACTGGCGTAACTATTGGTTGCGTCAAGCCATTTTTGGGGAGAAATAGCCTGATGCAACTATTAGTTGCGTCAAATTCCTAGGGGGCCCACTTGATTTTACTCTTATGCCCTTTGGGCTCGATTTGTCGTATCTTTTGATGTATACCTCCGATTGGGGTGATTCTTAGACCATTAGAAAGCTGGCGACCTCTACTTTTCAATGGTATGAGATTCAATCGCAGTAGAGGGCTGTAACTAATTTTGATGCACCCCTCCTCAACCATTTGCTGGATAAGGTTAAGTTTAGGTTTAGAACGGGTTCTAAAGATCGAGATTGATTTCTAAAGGTTCGGGTCAGGTTTCTAAGGGATTTAGGGTAATTCCTAATGGTTTGGAAAGGTTCCTATAGGTTCTAGGGGGTTCTTAAAGGTTCTATACATGTCATCAAAAGCTCAGAATTGCACCTCTCTCGAAAGGTGTTTCGATCGGGCCTTGGGCCAAATTTGGGAGTTTACAGATGCCCCTCTTTGGTATCCGATCACTAATGATCGAATGCCAAAGAAAAAAGAGACATCCGAAGAGGCCCAAGGCATTACTGACGGGTCCACTACATTCACAACAAACTTCAAACATCAGACGAGTAATATGGTGAGAAAACGAAAGCCCTGGGATGTCAGGCTAAACATTCGTTTCTCGAGGTAATCAGTTCCCAAGCGCTTAACGATATTACTGGGCATAACCGAGGTGGAATGAGTTACAAACTCCCAATAGTCGGGAAAGATATTCGCTTCTCGGGATGATTTGAAGGTATTTGATGTTTAAGATTCATTCCGAATGCTACAGCTTCATAAGTAAGAGGAGTGATCGACCCACATTCAAAGATAGACGCGAAGTAAACATACGTAAGGCTCCACAGTTTGCATCTAATCCTATGAGGCATTTGATGGCCCCATCGAACTATTCGCGGGTGCCCCTACTGAAAGTAGGGTTTGAGGTCTTTGGGCGAACCCATCGATCCCAAAGTTTATTTAGCATGACTGCCCGAGCGAAGTGAATGGATGTCACAACGCTTTTTGGGGAGGACGTGCCATTTTCGAAAACATCCCTTACATTAACATAGCCTAGAGCATCCAGCTTTGATTACCTTAAACAGATCCAACCAAATATTAGGATATCTCCATGAAGGGACATCCAATCCTAGTCTCTGTTGACAATGATCATAAACATCAATTAACTATGCATAATCATGCACTCATCAGGGGCAATAAGCAACAACAACGGTGATGGAAGCCCTAACCTGGACCCACCCAGGTATAATTTACAAGGACAAACGACCATCATAAGGATACCCAGACGCATGGCATACACTTTACAGGGATACCGCTGCCCATACAGGTTTTAAGCCTGCAGAAAATAAAAAAGGAAATGAACCCTTCTGAATACATGGCTGCACATAGTTTGATTGACACGTAATCTCATTCTCAATAGGTTGGTCTCAACCAATGATTGACCTTTCCCAATGGAGAATCTAAAGCTTAAGACACTTAAGTTCACATGAATCCAAAACAGAACGCTTGTCGCAAAGATTTAGCCGTGGAGTCGACTTGATCAAAACATTGACTGTTTGACCAGGACCGATATTGTTGCTCCTTCCTTAAAGTAGGATCCAAAAATCCGAGGCAAACCTCCGACTCAGGACTTTAGTATGACACAACTACATTGCGGATAAAATATTGACATTTTACCACCTTATGCTTATGCGTCTCTGTGGGGATTTCAAATCAATTTTTGATTTTTCTTATCATTTTATGTGATTTGTTTTTTAATTTTTCAACTATTATTTTATGCTATTTTTTTAAATTTTAAAGATTTTATTTTATGTGATTTTTGGAAGTTTGAAGCTATTATTTTATGTGATTTCTTTTTATTATTTTCGTGAATACTTCCGGCTTCTCTGTGGGGATTTTTCTTTATATTTTCCTGTATAGGACCGGGGTGCTCATTGATCTCGATCTGCTTTTATTCTAGCACAGCTCTCTTGACAAGTCGAAAGATGATCGAAATGCCGCCTTGGGAGTGCGTGCATCTGCCGGGAGCGACAAAACAAATAAAAAGAGTGGGGGGACCGGTCTTCCCATCTGGCCCATACTAGGGGCCTTAAATAGCCTGGCGCAACTATTAAACTAATAGTTGCACCAAGTAAAAGGTGGAAAACATTTCGCCTGGTGCAACTATTAGTTGCGCCAGGCTTGGCTGGGGGGAATTTAAACAGCCCGAGTTCGGGCTAGGAGCTTTATTTCAAAATTTTCTCCCCCTCCTTCCTCTTTGAAACAGAAAACTGCCCCCCCCCCCTAGGGTTCCTTTACATTGCCTCTACGCGTGCCCCATTGTCGTTGCTTTGTTTGTGTGGATCGATCGTCGGCTCACGCTAGATCAAAGACCCTTTTTCTCTTTAAAGGTAACCATTAAAATTCATTTTCTTTGATTTTTCTTGCTTTTTCTTATAGATTTGATCATGACCTTGTATTCTTTGATGAGTAATGGCTTATTTATATGGTGTGTATGTTTATTGATGAAGTGTGGATGATTCTTCATGAACAATGCCCTATTTTGTTATTTCATGGATTTATTGGTGGATTTTTTTTTGTTTGATTTTTTTTTTTGGTTGATTTTTTTTTTTTTTTTTTGTAAGTAAAGGATTTTTTTGTTTTTGTTTTTATATTTGCAAAGTAAAGTGAAGAGAATTTTTTGTTTTTGGTTTTTACTTTTTATGTTGACAAACAAAGTAAAGGATTATTATTTTAATTTTTTTTTTTTTTTACTTTTGTGAATAAGGTAAAGGAAATTTTTTTTTTTTTTTTTTTTGGTTTTTTTTTGTTTTTAGGAGCATGAAGAAATGGATGTTTGTTTTTTCCTTGGGACCTAAGGAGAAGAGAAAGATTTTTTTGTTTAGAAGCGTGATGATGATTTTTTTCCCTCCTTCTTTTTTGCTTTTGTTTTCCTAGACATAAAGGGAGGATTTTTTTATTTTTCTAAGTGTAAAAGAAGGGCCTTTTGTATTATTTTTTTAGAAACATAAAAGAATAATTTTATTTGATTCTAACTTGCTTTATTTTCAAAGATAGGAAGGGGAATTTTTATTTTTTTTTGTCATTTTCTGAAGAAAAGATTTTTTTTTGCATTTTCAACCTAAAAGGGATCTCTTTTTTTGTTTACGCATGTGTATCTCTCATTTATGAAAATATGTGAAAAGAAAGGGGAAGGGTGAGCATACTTACCTCCCTTTTGCAGCATAGAATATCATGGTTCTTTGTCATTGATCTGCTTTGACGTGATTGCTTTTTGTTGCCCCAGAATGTCAGGTGAGGGTGAGCATATTCCCGAGGAGGGGCATGAGATTGTATACGGCCCGCAAGGGAAGCAGTTCATCTGGGTAGATCGGAGAGCGGGCCCGTGGCTCGAGATGTAAGGCGAGGCCACCCAAGTCGGCCTCCTTCACCAACAACATACCTACATTTCAAATTTCGGGATAGCGGCCAAGGTAAAAGAGAGGTTCAATTCATCTCCATTATGCAGTTTTTTGCTTTGCCTCTGTGATTTGATGCACATTTTCTTGGGTGCAGGACCTAACCAACATTGTATTTCGTGGCGGGTGGCTCGACTTCCAAGATCTTTACCTCTACGTCCCTCTCGTAGTAAAGGTCCTTCTGGCACAAGTGGGCTTCAGAGAATTTCTATCTTGCCCCGCCATGAGGGCCGACGCTGCCTATATGAAAGCCTTGATTGAATGGTTTCGCCCTGAGACAATGACCTTTCACATGCCGTATGCAGAGATGACTTTGACGCCCATCGACTGGGCCATGATTACCGGCATCAGGATAGGGGGATACCGATATCCGATCTCGCGGTGCCGAGTCGAGAGGACATCATTCGATTGATTGGGGCATATCCTCCTCGCGGGCAGACACATGGCACCAAGGTCAAGATGTCTTAGCTGACCTCACTTTATACACTTGATGAGTTAGTGGATCTAGGTCAGCCGGACAGGGTGCTCTACATCATGCCGGAGCGGGCGATTGCCCTAGCCCGCATCACTCTCTTGGTCTTGCTCGGTAAGATCCTTTTTACCAACGGGAGCGGTGGTCGAGTCAGCCTAGCCCTGCTGAATGTGATGGACAACTGGGGTGATGTCCACAGGTATGACTGGGGAAGGGCAGGGTATGTATGGCTGATGTACAATTTGTCTCGGGTCACGACCGGGGATTCAAAGTCTGCTGTTGGATTTTGGGCCGCCTTAGAGGTAATTCCTCATTCCTTTGCCTTTGCCATTTTTTTTAATGATCCATATACGCTACTGACCCGCTCTTATTCAATGCTCCCTTTTAAGGTATGAGGATATCATCACTTTCACCCTGGGTGCCCGCTTCTTTTCTTGAAGGTGCTCACCTATCCCCTCCTCAGCAACTAGAATCAGGCCTGACACAGCGATGTAGGTTTAAAGCACTCGGAGATGGGTCTGAGGTCCCAACTTGACTTGATGGTTCCTGAGCAGGTAAAACTCTCTTTCAACTTTGTTTGTTCTTAGCTCGAAAATCTCCTTTTACTGATGTGCTAACTGCTTGGATTTTTTTTTTTGACTTCGGCAGATCCTCCTTGACCCGTACTTTGCATCCCCCTTCTGGGACCGAGCAGCTGTAGGCACTTCTCGCCTATTAACAATTGCCGCGTTGTTTTCTTCTATGGAGCATGGGCCAAATTCTATTATCTGGGAGAGCAAGTGGTGCACCAGTTCCAGGGTTACTATGCCATACCTGTGGACCCTCAGACGGATGTTTGGTATCTTGTTGGCAGTATCGAGGAGCTTACGGCGGCCTTCTTTAATAACGAGCTCCCCATCCATGCTCTCCATGTGCCCGGGAACTATCATCTTTGGTACGAGTGCCTGCCATACCGGTTTATCTTGCCACGCTTTGTACCTAGCACCAATTTTCTTGCGTTCGGTGGCCCACTCAATCAGGTAATTCTTCTTAGCTTGGATTAGTTCCCTTTATGCTTTAATTTGGCCTTCGTCCCTTCTAAGCGGATCTTTATTGTCACAACCCAGTTTTTTTCACTGATTTGTGCACGGCACGCATACACACATAGGTATATGTGTTTCACAAGGAGACCAAAACGACCCAAATACTTTAAGTGTGTACGTGGGAAACACGCTAGTATATCCCAAAAACTTTGGATATAAAAGTGAAGAAGAGAGAGAGGAGCCCTTACGTAAATCTATTCTAACCTAAATAGAGAGAAGGAGAATGTAGAGAGAAAGAAGAAAAGAGCCTGGTAGAGAACTAGGGTTCGTCGAGACTTAGGTCGGCAAAGGAGATTAGAGGAAAGGGCGGAGGAAGAACCGGAGGCGGATAGCCTAGTAGATATTCAAATCATAAATCGGACACATGCGTGATTCATCGTGGAGGTGCGTTAAAAACATGATAGATGCCTAGGAATGTTTTAAATAAGTAGGAAGGATGTTGGCTAAATGTTACTTTGTATAAGAATAAGGTTAAATGAAGGATGGATTGTTCTCGATCTTGATCGAGGATAAATCGTTGTTCCTCGCTCGAGCGGTCTAAAAGGCTCGCTCGGCGAGGATGAACATAGAAAGTATGGCTGGGCTCGCTCGAGCGGTCCCTAAAACTAAAGGGGAGCTCGGCGAGGTCCTGATAAAATTAGCTCGATTTAACCGCTCGAGCGATCTCGATTTGACCGCTCGAGCGAGGTCAAGAGACAGGTCGAGCGAGGGCAAGTGGCCGCGCGAGCGAGGTCTGGTGACCACTCACATCTTGGCTGTCTAATATAAGAAACTTCGGAGTCATACACCCCAATGACCTTAGATCATTCTAAAACTACTCTTTAAATGTAGGTTGATGCATTATAACTCTCCACGGCAAAGCGTGCCTTGAGATTCGTCGAGGTAGGGAATATTCTGGAAACATGTGCATTATTTTGGGAACTGATATGTGTAGTATAGTCTATTTAAATAGTGTATGCCATAAACCCTCGTGATAAGGGCGTGGGTGTGTGTTACAATGTGGAAAATCCACGAGGTCCCGGGGACGAGAAATAAAAGCAAGTGGCATCCCAGGGATGCGTAAGAAAACAAACAGAGGAACAAAGGTAACGTGATGAGGCCTAATGTAATATATTTAGCACAATCACGGTGAATAACTATATGTAAAGCACATTGATATTTTTATTATTTAAGGTTGATTAGAATACCCCACCGACGTGGCGGGATACCCTGACCCGACTCGGCAGGATATCCGTGACCGGTACGGCGGCCAATCCGTACATTTATAACACATCCCAGGGATGTAGATTGAGAATTGACCCCGCCACCTATGAAAAAAGGGGCTCGGGTAGTATTCCCAGGGAATACACACAACAACTGTCTAGTTAGACGACGATGGCGGGTATTCCATCGGGGCTCGATGCTATATTGCTCGAGGACTACTTAAGTTAAGATTTAAGTGATTAGGCCAAATTCACAACCAAACCTATAAGGAGAATAAACAAAAATATGCTAAGTATTGGTCGGAACCATTGGGTTATTCATGTTACTCAAATTGTTGTACATAAGTGTTTTCTTGAAAATTCTATGCTGGTTAGGTTACTGACATATGTGTGAAGAATGATCTATATGTTCTTTTGTTTTCCCTACGGAGCTAGGATGTAGCTCACCCCTTAGACTATACGTCGCAGTCCGGGACTAGCGGCGGCAAAGACTTCGGAGAAGTTAATCCAAGGGCCTCGGTGTTCGTCACGTAAGAGTCGGAACCTCCTCCCAGGAATTCTTCTAGGAAACCCATACTTTGCATACTTTGAGAGTGAGTTGAGAGAGTATTATGTATGGCCTGGTATATTGAGCCTCTTTATTTCGAATGCTTTAATTTCTGTCTCTTGATTAAACATCTAGGGTGAATAATTATCTTTTAAAAAATTGGGTATGTCCTTATGTCCATGAATTGGCATGGGACAAGGACAGCCTTGCGAGATCAACTATATTGTCTTTTATTTCGATTTAGAGTAGTCGCATGTGCTTAAATTACAGTTTGGCTGTATATATCGACGAGTTATGATATGAAGTTAAGGCACGGCCTTGGAGGTCGTGCAGATGGCACGGATTTCGGGATGCCGAAATTCGGGTTGTCACATTTATTTTGTTCACAGTTTGCTCCAGGGGATGATTCAGATGGTGAAGGTGGGACGAGTGCGGCTGATATGTCAAGGGAAGATCCCTCTAGTGTTGGCCCTTCTGGTGTTGGTCCCTCGGGCGAGGGCTCTTCGAGTGCTGGTCCGTTAGGTACCTCTCATGCTGGTATCCCTGCTGGCGATCCGCCCGTGGTCTATGGGACCTTCCGGCACCTGGATGACAGCTTCCTTTCGGGCCTCTGCGCGGACGTGGATCAACAAGCGCGGCTTTCTGCTGAGGCGGCCTGCATCCCTCCTCCTGAGGTGGTCCCATGGGTAATTCTTTTGATGGCTCAATCTCTCTCTATTTCGGCCTCTTTCTACACATGCTTTTAAGATTGTCCTGATAACTGATGTTGTATCATTCCAGATGTAGGACTTCAACTCGGCCATGGAATATGCGGGGTATCATCATCACCTTACAGAGCTTAGGGAGGTGGAGACGGTGAGTACCTTGCTGCTCTACTCCTCTCATTCATTTCATTATCATTTGTCCCTTAACTGATCCTGACTCTTGACTTTGACTGTACCTTGCAGCGTGCCTGTGCTAAGGAGTCGCGTTCTTTGCTCAGTAGGATCTCACAGGCGTGGCAGGGTGGGGGACATTCGAACCTTCTATTGCTCCTCTCGCCGTCGCAAGAAATCAAAGGGCGCAAGTAAGGAATAGGCTTTTAGTTTTTGTTTTGAAAACTCAGTACTCTTTGAAATTTGATTTGGATTTGTTTAATCATTTTGGGGATGGTTGATGTGATACTTTGGATCATTATTTTTGGAAAATATTTTTAGTATTTCTGCTTTGATTTTATGCCATGATTTCTTTACATCGGACCTGTTTCTCTGCAGGATGTGTTTGCCCAAAATGTTCTCAGAAAGCGACTCCTTGGGAGTATGCTTTGATGTAGGATCAGTCCAGCATATGAATAAACAAAATAATTGCCAAACTGTTAGTGAAAGGAGGTGTGTGAAAAAATGAAAGGGGTGTAAGTCCCCACAGTTGGGTCCTGAGATGGCTAAAGAGGGGGGACTGTAGTGTGGCGCAACTATTAGTTGTGCCTGGTTGAAATCCCAGAAAATATATACTGGCATAACTATTAGTTGCGCCAGGCATAAATGGGGACCAAAATGTGCTAGCGCAACTAATAGTTGCGCCAGGCTTAACCTGGGGGAGAAAAACACTAACACAACTAATAGTTGCGCCCTGTTTAACCTGGGGAGCAGTGGGTCCCTATATACCCGAGTTAGTCCAAAACTCACTTCTTTTTTGTTTGACTTGGCCCTTTTGACCGATTCTTTTTGCTCGTTTTTCCAAGGCGGGTCCATCACCATACATCGATTTTTGTCTTCTTAGAAGATCTTTGTGCGTTCATGGACCCGCTTTCTAACCCTCCCTTACATGGAGGGCATGGAGAAAAACACTGGCGCAACTAATAGTTGCGCCCTGTTTAACCTGGGGAGCAGTGGGTTCTTATATACCCGAGTTAGTCTAAAAATCACTTCTTTTTTGTTTGACTTGGCCCTTTTGACCAGTTCTTTTTGCTCTTGCTTTTCCAAGGCGGGTCCATCTCCATACATCGATTTTTGTCTTCTTAGAAGATCTTTGTGCGTTCATAAACCCGCTTGCTAACCCTCCCTTACGTGGAGGGCCTGGAGCCAATTTAACCCCTTCCTTGGGCTTGGGGCCCAAGGAATATAAAAACACTGGTGCAACTAATAGTTGCGCCCTGTTTGACCTAGGGAGCAGTGGGTCCTTATATACCCGAGTTAGTCCAAAAATCACTTCGTTTTTATTTGACTTGGCCCTTTTGACCGGTTCTTTTTGCTCTTGCTTTTCCAAGGCGGGTCCATCACCATACATCGATTTTTGTCTTCTTAGAAGATCTTTGTGCGTTCATGGACCCACTTTCTAACCCTCCCTTACGTGGAGGGCCTAAAGCCAATTTACCCCCTACCTTGGGCTTGGGGCCTAAATTTCTAACAGCCTGGTTTGGGAGCTTGAATGAGAGTGAGCTCGCCGACTTGGAGCGCCTTGGGTTATCTCGCCTTCCTTCCTTTCTAGAGGTTCCTCCACTGTGGGAACTCCTTTATGCTGTCGTTTCATCTTGGGATGTGAATTTCCATGTATTCCGTTTTGAGAAGTGGGAGCTAACCCCAACCCTCGAGGAGCTATCCATTCTGTCTGGCGTAAAGCTTCACAGGGGTCTTGTAAGAGTTACGCCTCGGCCGGGCTACTCCAAATCCATCCACCTTACTCTCGGTTTGAAGAAACTTGAGTATGAGAAAAGTCTCATCGAGGGGCCCACAAAGTGTTCGCTAAAATTCCTCAAAGAACTTTTCGGTGACGAAAGTCTCCGAAAATTGCCGGTTAGGAACATTTTCAACGTGAAAGCTCTAGCACTCAGTCTCATCTCTGAAATCCTCTTTTTTACCAGGGGGAGAGCTTCTCCTTGGCAATTTGCGACATTTTGACTGAGCTGGAGGCACGCCGATCCATGATGCATTTGGTGCTCGCCGAGCTGTATCGAGGCCTTCATTCATTTGCTTTGGGAAAGGTGGAGGACCTTCAGGGGTGGCCCTTGTTGCTTTAGGTTTGGTTGGGTAAGCGCCTCGCTATCTTAGGGCCTGTGCCCCACTTTTATATTACTCGAGGTGAGGCGGCTCAGTGCTTTCTGGGTAGGTGCCATTTGCTTCCACAGGGCGATGTGTAAGCTCTGAAACTTTGGTTGGCCGATGTCGAGCTGACATGGAGGCTTCCTTTTTTGGACCGGACCTTCCCAGTAGATTGCTCTAGAGACCATGAGGGCATCACCCTCCTAGGATTGACTGGCAGTACTTTCTACTTCCCATTCCGGGTATTGCGCCAATTTGGCTGCCCTCAACAGGTGCCTTGCGAGGCCAAACCCCCTCTATGTGACTTGATCTTTTTAGGGGGTCCTCTGGAGACATAGATCAGATTGTTGCTCTTTGGGAGACGAGTCAGTCAACGCTAATGTGCGATATCGAGTAGGGAGATTCGATTCAGGCTTCTCCTGAGTACGAGGTCTGGCTGTTGATTAAGCGGCCTGCTGCTGATGGTCCAGATTCATCAGAGATCATTGACACTGGAGGCCCCTGGCCAAAGAAGGAGACGACACTCCGAGCCCGCATCGAGCTACTGGTGGATGAGAAGAGGGTCCTGTAAGAACTTTTGGCACATGAAAATGTTAGAGCAGAAACAACAGAGAGCGTGGTCCTCCATTTGAAGGGATCACTGAGCGTCACTTTTGGAGCCGCCGACTCTTCTTGGAAGAGGTATAAGAGCCTGCATGGTCGCTGGCTGACTGGGCAGAATATCCGGGAAGATGACCTTCATGCTGAGATTAGCGCATTGAAGTGCGAGCTAGGCCGCTAAATCCTTCTTGCACACAGAACTTTTTGCACAGATCAGATACACAGAGAAGGGGCATAAAAACCCTTTTACAGATACACACATTTTTTGTATACATATTTTCTTCATGTTTTTGTTGTTTTTCGTTTATTTGTAAAAAGGAAAGCACGCTAGTCGTCATACCGGCTATTTTTTTAGATGTGGTGTAAGCGGTGCATTTTGTAAATAAAAGGTAGTTTATTATATACATCTACATAGACTTTTTGGTCTTTTTGTTTTGTACATATATATATATATATATATATATATATATATATATATATATATATTTACGGTGCCTTAATCACCTTGTGAAACCTTGGGTCCTCTTTTGAGTATGGTCGAACCCCTCTTAAGTAGTTAGATCTTGGGTGAGTTTCAACAGCTTTACCAAGACTGGAACGTCAATCCCTTCGGATTGAGTCAAACCTTTCTCCTTACCTTGGGTCATATGTTTGACAAAGCAGTTTCACAAAGACAATTCTGGTCGGGACCCGATTCGAACTAGCATGAGCGGCCCAGTCGAAAAAGGGTATCAAAGAGAATAACCAAGAGGGCTGCTCAAGCATCAATCCTCTCAATCAGTCCAAACCTGTCTTCTTTTCTTCTTTTCTTCTTTTTTTTTTATCTCCTTTTTTTACTCATGGCGCTCTTTCAGTTTTTCACCACGTCCATGGGTTTAGCTCTCTTACCGCATGCGCCCTTTTGAGTTTTCACCTGGTCCGCACAAACTCGCTGTTTTTATTCGTAGCGCCCTTTCGAGTTTTCACCATGTCCATCTTGCTTTGAGCTTATATTTTTATTTTATTTTTTATTTTATTTTTTTATTCTTCTTTTTTTAAAAAAAAAAAAAAAGAAAAAAGCCACGACATAGACGTCAACTCCATCATAGCCGGCTGGATGGGGTTCTGGTGTCGTCTCACAATTTGGCTTGTGTTGACTTAACAGATATTATAATTGCTTGTGAACCTAAAAAGAGGGCTTTATTCAGGGTGTAGCTTGGCCATGGGTTAGGTTAGGATTTGAAGGTATGCTGGGCTAAAAGGGTTTCCTTAATGCGGCTTCAGTTTTCTCAACATACTTTCTTCCTTGGGGTTTTTTACTATACATGCCTCACGATTCTTCTACATTTTTTTTTGTTATTTTATTTCAGGCAATCTCTTTTTGGGGTTTTACTTTTCTGATTTTTTTAGATTTTGATAGTAACTTTACTTCCCATTTTTGTGTATGTACACACATACATTTTTTTTTGGGGGAAAGGGGTTTTTTGAAAGAAAGGCCCAGGCTTAAATGGGGTAGCAAAAGATATCATCATTTTTAGGGATGCTTTTTGGCTACTGTGTTTGAAATGATGGCTTCTTTTGAGTGGTTCTTAAGCAGTCACGTATATGTTTCACCAATACTTACCTTATCGAGATAGACTAAGAGTAGAACCGTTGGGCGTATCCAACGTTGATGGGCTCAGAAAGATGATCTCCGTCCATGGTGGCGAGGCGGATGGCATATCCCGATAGCACTTTTCGAATGACGTAAGGTCCTTCCCAGTTTGGCTTGAACTTTCCTCTCGGATCGACGTGGAGGGATGAGAAGATCTTCTTCAGTACAGTGTCTCCTATCTTTAGATCTCGATTGTGAACACTTTTATTGTAAGCGCGTGCGATTCGCCCCTGGTAAACTTGAGTGTGACACAAGGCTAGGAGTCTCTTCTCGTCCAATAAGTTTAATTGTTCAAAGTGGGATCTCTCTCTCTCTCTTCTTTGGGTAAGCCTAATTTCATGAGAATTCAAAGCGAGGGTACTTCAACCTCAACTGGTAGGACAACCTCGGTTTCATATACAAGGGAGAATGGTGTTGCCCCTGTAGCGGTACGGATCGATGTTCTGTAGGCCCATAAATTGAATGGCAGCATTTCGCTCCAATCTCAGTAAGTGACGATCATTTTCTCTAGGATGCGAATGACCGTCTTGTTTGTAGATTCTACGACTCTATTAGTTTGAGGCCGATAAGGTGATGAGTGATGGTGCTTGATTTTGTATTGCTCACAAAAGGCTCGGATGTGCTTATTCACAAAGTTTATGCCGTTGTCCGTAATGATATCTTTAGGGACTCTAAATCGGTACACAATATTATTCTTGAGGAATTTCTCGACGTGATTGGCCGTGATGTTGGCATATGGTGCCGCTTTCACCCACTTTGTGAAGTATTCAATGGCGACAAGGATTAACCGATGCCCGTTCAATGCTTTTGGATGAATCATTCGGACGATGCCAAGGCCCCACGTGGCAAATGGCCAAGGAGTGGTCATACAATGTAGATCGATGGCAGGAGCGTGTATCAGACTGGAGTGTTCCTGACACTTGTAGCATTTATGAACATGTTTGTAGTAATCTGATTCCATAATGGTCCAAAAGTATCCCTGTCGTAGAATTTTCTTAGCAAGCATGTGACCGCTGATGTGGGCTCCGCATACTCCCTCATGGATCTCCTTCATGATACTGATCGCTTCACCCTCTGTATGGCACCTTAGTAAAACATTATTATTGGATCGCTTATATAGGCATTCCCCACAAATGACGTAGCCTACTGCTAAACGTTGAATGATTCGTCGGTTCGTCTTGGATGTACCTTCAAGGAAAGTTAGGGTCTCGAGGAAATTCTTGATATCTGAGAACCAAGGTGGCTCATCATCAGGCTTCATAGGTTCCTCAATCTGGAGGCAGAAGTCCGGTTCATTCCTCTGCTCGATCATGATCGACATCTCAGCCATGTTGTTAGTGCAAGGGAAATTGAGCTTGATAGAGACGGGTACATGGGATCCTTTTAGCAAAATCAAAATGGTGCCAACTCCCTGACCTTGACATTTGCTGCCTCGTCAAAGTGCATTACTCATGAATCTTTTACTTTTTCAGTATCATCTTTTGTCATGAACAAAATGTCCTCATCAGGGAACTCAGTTCTCAAAGGCTCATAATCTGGCAAAGGATTGTCGGCAAGATGATCGGCGACTGCCTCTCTCTTAAGCGACTTCGGAGTGACGTACATGATGTCAAACTCAGATAATAAAAGCTGCCAGCATGTAGTCCACCCAGTGAGAGCAGGCTTCTCAAATAGGTATTTCAATGGGTCCATTTGGGCCAAAAGTAGAACGGCTTGGGATAACAAGTAATGGCGGAGCCTCTGAGTAGCCCATATAAGAGCCAGACATGCTTTCTCCATATGAGAATATCGCGTTTCATAATTAGTAAATTTCTTTCTCAGATAGTAGATGGCCTGCTCTCTTCTTCCCATCTCGTCATGCTGACCTAAGACGCATCCCATTGAGAACTCCGTCATGGAGAGATACATTAAGAGTAGTCTTCCCGGCTTGAGTGGTACTAACATAGGTGGGTTAAGGAGGTAACTTTTGATTTTATCGAATGCTGCCTAACAGTCGTTGCTCCTTTCAACGGGCGAGTTCTTCCTTAATAGCTTAAAGATTGGCGTGCAGATTAGAGTTAGTTGTGCAATGAACCGACTGATATATTGTATTCTGCCTAAGAACCCTTTGACCTCTTTCTCAAGAGATGGCGGTGGCATTTCTGTGCTCGATCCCTCTCCTACTGACGATGAATCCTAACAACTTTCTGGACATAGCACCAAAAGCGCATTTCTGTGAATTCAGACGTAACCTGTACTTTCTCAGCCTCTCAAACAACTTATGAAGGTTTACCAAGTGATCACTTTGCTCCAGTGACTTGGCTATCTTATCATCGACATATACTTTAATTTCTCGGTGCATCATGTCGTGAAACAGCGCAGTTATAGCTCTTTGGTATGTTGCACCAGCATTCTTTAGCCCAAATGGCATGACTTTGTAGCAGAAGGTTCCCCAAGGAGTGATAAATGTCATTTTCTCGCGATCAACCTCTGCCATCTTGATTTGATTGTATCCTGAGAATCCATTCATAAATGAAAGCATCTCGTGCTTAGCAGTGTTATCGACCAAGATGTCGATATGCTGTAGTGGGAAATCGTCCTTCGGGCTTGCCCTATTCAAATTGCGGAAATCAATGCACATGCGGACCTTTCCATCCTTCTTCGACACCGATACAATATTGGCTAGCCACTGCGGGTACTTGGATACCATGAGAAACCCCACATCATATTACTTGATGACCTCATCTTTGACTTTCAACATCCACTCGGGTCGGAGACGTCTCAGCTTCTACTTAAGCGGCTTCATATCGGGGTAGAGAGGCAACTCATGCTTGACTAAATCGGTGTCCAGACTAGGCATGTCCTCCTACGACCAGGCAAAAATGTCTTGGTATGACCGAAGAAAGTTGATCATGCTTTTCCTTTCTTCAGGAGACAGCGACGTTTCGATTTTGGTTATTCTGGGAATCTCCTCAGTCCCTAAATTGACGTCTTTAGTTTCCTTGACAATGGGGGTAGGGCCATGCTCAAAGTCGGCGAACCGGTCAAGGATCTCATTGGGGAGCTCCTCCAAAGGACTATCCTCGTCTAGACTCGTAACACCTACCTCTTCCTGTATTTCTACAAGGAAGGGGTCGATTTTACGTGGGATGGATATTTCGATTAAGGCATCCTTTTGTGAGACTTTTTCTAAAATTTTAAAAGATAATATTTTTGGGTTTTGTATTTTTTTAATATTTTTGGGATTTTGTATTTTTTTCATGTTTTTGAGATTTTTGTTTTCTTCGGAGACGGACTCTTGGCAAAGCGGGTTGCTATATATAGAAGGTATTGCCTGCCAAGGGCTTATCTCACTTTTTATAGGTTGTTTTTTTTTTGGAAACAAGTGCCAAACTTTAGGCCACTCCCTGCTTCCAGAGTTTGGGGCAAAGATGACCAGTTGCGTACCTAAGGGGCCGCTCCTTTACCTATTGGGATGGAGGGTACTAACGGATATGGCTTATTGGGGTCAGCCTCCATCATATTGATCCCTAATTCGTCCGAGATGATGTCCTCAAATATTAATACTGTTTTGTGGTAATTTACCATAGGGGGTATTTGTTCAGGTACTGGTCGTCGTTCCTCGAAGAGGGACAACACAGCCAAATCTATTTCTAGGCTAGGAAGGAAGATTTGGGGATTGATGGGATGTATTGGGGCCGTGGGTTTGTGTGGGGTCAAATGGGTTACCCCATTTCGATCGATCTTTATGACCCCAGCGCTGACAAAGGAATCCCTGATGTGCGGCCTAGGGTGAGGTTTCTCTTCTATGTTGATTCCTTGAGCTCTTGCCGCTGCGACGACCCTGGCTTTTTCTTTGGCCTCTCGAACCTCTTCCTCTGTGGGCTTGTATCCCAGCCCGAATCTGACCTTCTGCCCCTTAGCAACAACCAGCTCTCTTCTGCCTTGTAATCTAGGCCCGAGCCCTCGACCTTTTTGATAGCCTCACTTTTGGAGCATAGCCACCACTGCTACCATACCACCTCCTGTTTTAGGCATGATGCCCTCAATGGGCTCCAGGAGTATCGCTGACACCTCATATTCAAAACTGTAGAGTTCGACATCCTCAGCGGTGTGCGATATATCCAACACATTAGATTTTTCGACGCTATTGGCGGCTTTTTCTTTCTCGTTGTGCTCCTCACCAATGATTGTAATAATTTTGTGCCCATACGCAAACTTGAGTTTCTGGAGCAAAGTGGAAGATATCGCTCCGACCTCGTGCAGCCACGGGTGCCCCAACAATAGATTAAATGAAGATTTGATATCCATGACTTGAAACAAGATGGAAAAGGTCATTGGCCCTATCAACAGCTCAAGATCAATTTCTCCCATTATTTCTCTCCTGATATTGTCAAACCCTCTTGCGCTGGTTCTGGTGGGCCTCAGCATGCATGGATCGACCCGGATCTTAGTGGCGGTTCTTAATGGACATATAATCAATGCGGACCCATTATCAATTAAAACCAGGGGAATGACCATATTTTCAGACTCAACGGTTATATTTAATGACTTGGAGTGACCACACCCTTTTTCAAGTAAATCAACATCAGAGAATGAAATGACATTCGGAGCCATCACTTGCCCAATTATCTGCCCGACCTCATTTGGGCTAACTTGGAGTGATACATGCACATTTTTTAATGCCCCCATTAATGCTTGAAAATGGAGTGGGGACGTCATCAAGCATCGAGCAGTTATATGGTAGAGCATTCTTCTCAGTTGAGTCTCTAGTATATATTCCCGACTCATTTTTTTGAAGGGGTTCACAGCATTGTCTTTCTTTCCCTCTGGTTGGGCCTGTGCTGCTGGCGCTTCTGGCTGCTTCGATTTCCTTCCAGATCGTGGGACAAAGTCCACTGCCCCTTCTCTGTTGCTGCTGTCGGTATTGAAATCTATTTTCTCGTAGCTTAACGGGGCCTGATGAGGGTCATAGGTTGGTCCCGAGAGCTAGAAAGGTATGGCTGCTGGTACTTGAGGCACTTGCACTGTCGGCTCAGGAGGTGTGGGCAACACCTGATTTATTTCGGTGGTAGCAGGTTGGGTGGAAAAATTGGGCCAGATAGGGGTGGTGAAGCTTGAGGGTGGTGGCATTTGAGGGAAGGAGGTAAAAGTAGGCCATTGATAGCTGGTGGGAGATGGGGGGTCTGATGGGCCGTTAGGTAATTGACCGAGGTGGTGGAGTTCGCAGGCAAAACTTGGGGTGATGGGATGGGCACAGGCCATTGATAACTGACGGGTGCGGGTGTGGGATTGGGGGCCTGATGGCTTATTGGGTAATTGATGGGGGCGTTGGACTTTGAACTGGGGGAAATGGGGTGGGCGCGGGCCATTGATAACTAGAGGGTGCGGGCATAGGATTAGGGGCCTGTTGGCTCATCGGGTAGTTGCTGGGGGTGGTGGTGTATAGTTGGTATGCATTAATATGTACATAATTGACGGGTGTGGTGGATGGAAAGTATGCCCTGAGATCCAAGGGTTCAATTTGCGAGGTCGGGTTGGGGAAATATTCTGACAGATTTAGGGGTTCAATTACCCCTATGTTCCTCTCTTCCATATTTCTTGACAATGGTGCTACATAACTCTCCCGATCACTGATATAATCAGATGGGTCAAATTCAAACTCCTCATCTTTTATCATTCCGACGGTGGGTCTGGGATCTGCTCCTCTGGTAGGATGTGGGGGTAGTGGCACTTGGTGAATATTAACATGCTGAGAAGGTGCAGGGGGAATGATTTTCCCGGCGTCGATTAAATCCTGGATTGCGTGCTTCAATGGGAAGCAATGATTAGTTAGGTGACCCGGACCCTGATGAAAATTGCAGTGGGTATTCGGGTCATAGTTCTTTGAGATTGGACTAGGAGGAGGTTGCGGTTGACGAATAGTGACTAATCCTTTTTCCACTAACAAAGGCAGAAGTACACTCAACGATTGCCCTAGGGGCTTGAAAACTCGGTCATAGCGGGCTCTCCTCTGCTCCGGAGTCATTTGCATTCCTTGCCCATTCCCTATTCTCTGCATCTGCTCAGGCCTAGCTGGTGCTAGCGGGGCAGCATGAAATTGAAACGGGGTTGTATTGTTATTAGGCCTGGTATTGGCAATGTTCTGGATATCGCCCCTTGTTCTCTTATCGTTCCTTTGCTCTGAAAACCTCCTAACCCCACTGGGTCCACTTGGCATGTTCTTACTTAGACGGCCCTCCTTGATGGCATCCTCACATCGGTTAGAATTTCTCACCAGATCAGCAAAGCTGGACTGCTGCTAGTACACCAAAAAGTCTGAGATCACTGATAGAGTATTCTTTGAGATCATCTCAATCTGCTCATCATCAGGTATTCTATTTCTGACCTGAGCTGCCAGGGCTCTCCAGCATCCCAAGTAGTCACTGAAGGTCTCGTTCTAGTTCTATTTCAAGCGGGCCAAGTCCGACTTACGCGGCTCAATGTCTATATTATAGACATATTATTCTTGAAAGAGGTGCGTCACGTCCCTCCACGTTTTTATCATGGATGGTTCTAAAGATGTGAATCATCTCAAAGCCAGCTTGGTCAGACTCTTATGAAAGACTTTTATTACTAGTCTTTCGTCCCCTCCGTATTGGCACATATCCCCACAGTAGGACTTCAAGTGCGCGATAGGATTGCCCGTGTCATTATATTTGTTTAAGGTTGGCATTTTAAATTTGGGGGGCAGGGGGACTTCAGCGAACAAGCACAAATCTGTGAAGTCCGTGGTGTGGATTTCGGCACCACCCATTTTCATCAGTTGCTTCTGTATTTTGTCCAATTTTTCTTTCAGCTGCTCTGACTCTTTTGATACAGGGGCCGCTTTCTCGGCCGTTAGTTGGACTTCACTCCAGGGGGTGGGCAATTATGGGAGGAGGGTTAAGGTTGGTTAATGCCCCAACGTAGGCTCCGTTATTCCTAATCTCGTCCTCCTCATATTGCTGATTGGCATAATATACAGTGAGAGCGAGATTTTCTTATTGTTGTTGCTCGAGTTGGACGGGAATGACATGAGTGAGGGTGGGGTGAGCCCATTGGGGGTGAGGAAATGTTTGTTGGGTGATGGGATTTTGGTTTAGAGGTGGGGCCATTGGGTATGAGGGAAGGTTTGGAGATGGGTGAAATGTTGGGTCAAAATTTGGGTTTGGGGTATGGCATGGGTTTGACCTGGCTGTGAAGGTTGGGTGAAATGCTGGGGGTATTGTGGAAGGTATGAGTGTGGGGTTTGGGTTTGGGCCATGAAGCCTTGGTCATTTTGGGCTATGGGCCACTGATGGGTTTGGGCCAGGGGCCCTTGGTAGGGTTGGGCCATGGACGTTGGGTATGTCTGGGCCATGGGCCCTTGATGGGTTTGGCCCACTAGGTCTTAGTGGGTATGGGCCATGGGCCCTTGGTGGGTCCGGTCCATGGGCCCTTGATGGGTTTGGCCCAAGGGGCCTTGATAGGTCTGGGCCCTGGGTAGGTTTGGGTGGTGGGGTATTGGGTCATGGGGCCCTGAGATATGTGGGAAAAGGGGGTTTGGGCCAATGGGCCTTGGGGTATGTGGGAATTTGGAGATTGGGCCATTTGGCCTTGGGGTGTATGAGTAGTGGGAGGTTGGGCCATGGAGCCTCGGGGCATGTGGGTAATGGGAGTTTGGATGGTGTGGATTATGGGGGTCATTGAGGAGTAAGGCATGGAGATTGGTTAGGGTGTGAGATGGGTTTAGGGACATGGGGTGTGGAGGAGGGGAGGTGTTTTGAGAAGTCTTCCATATGGAGTAGGCTTAGAACATCTCCTCCATCATGGTCATGGAGGGAGGATTGGATGTGGGTGGTGGAGATGGGATGGAGGGGAAATTGGGCATGGCCCTGTTATGGTCGGGCATGGCCATGGTAAGAGGTAGGGTATGGGGTGGATTGGAGAGTTGAGGTGGGGCAAAGGATGTGGAAGGATTAGGGATGTTAGGGGTGGATGCTTGAAAAAAATAGGGCATGGCCCCGGTAAAAATGGGCATGACCCGAGTAGATGGGGGATTTGTGGGGGGTTGGATAGGGAGGAAGTGGTGTATGTGAATGTGGGTGGATCGGGCCTATAGGGGAGAGATGGGAAATAGGGCATGGATGTGGATTGGGAGAATGGGTTTGGGTTTTGTATGGATGTGGATGGGAAATGGGTTGGATTAGGCATGGGTATGGTTTGGGCAAAACATGGAGAATGGGGGGTTAGACTTTGGATACTTTGGGAGGTAGTGGTTGGGAAAATGGGGGCGCCAAACGGGCCGGTAACGGCAAAGGGTGATTGGGTGAGGGGGATGGGGGAAAAAAGTTCTCCCGAATGAGAGTGGGTTGGAGAATGTGGCGGGGATGAGTCGGGATCGGTGTAAGCCGGGTCCACTATCCACGACATGTCTCGGTATCAGGTTGGGTATGGGTGCCTCGGATAAGGCCCGAAAATCCTCCTCCTTCTTCCTTTACGGGATAGCAGAGGGCAAGATGATGCCGTTGTGTCGGCACCACAAACTATATCTTTTTTGGGTTTTAATTTATATATATATTTTTTGAATTTTTTGAAAAAGTTTTGAAAAATAAAGGTTTCGAGGCCTTGGAATTCCCTTTTCGGGTGGCCCTCGCACCTTAATTCAAGACCCGTGGCGACAATTTCGACGCACTTCGAAAGAATCGAAGGAGAACCTTCGATTTATTAAAGGCACAAAAATCAAGGCAAACAACCTGATCCCCCGGAATGAGCCAAAAAGAAGTTGTCCTCTTTTGACCGGTGGGGGCGTATTGGGTGTCGGAGATGGCGGGGCCTAAATAAGGCACTAAGCACACTGATCGGGAGATTTGGGAGGTGAAGAAGGCCATAGATTCGGGCTGCTGTGGTGTTAAACAGACCTGGCGCAACTAATACCTGCGCCCAGGTGGCAGGGGCACGTTTTTACACTGGTGCAACTATTAGTTGCGCCAAGGTAAAGACTTGGATTTTAAAGCTGGCGCAACTATTAGTTGCGCCAGTTATAAATTCCAATTTTTTACACTGGTGTAACTAATACTTACGCCAGGCAAAAATTGATGCTCCAGGATTGATGATAGCAGCCACCAACACCCAAAATGAGTCTCTTTTTTTTTGTAGAAGCTAGGCTTTCTGGAACTGAGCTATTTTTTTTTTTTTGGTGATTGATTCTCTCCTCACCGCACCTAAAGGGTTTGAGTCCGGTATAACTCGCTAGCGCGCTCCCCAAGAATTTTAAGCTTCGGAATAGGAACCCACCCGATATACCTCCGGTGCAAGCATCTTCTCAGATATTAGGTGGGTTAGGACTTTTCTGGATCATTACCACTAGGGGCTGCCGTCATATTAAGACCCGGGTGGTTATATGTGTGCCTAAACCCAACCCTTTTAAAATCTATCCTGTAAAAAACAAATTGATTAAGCTCCTTAACTTGGTTCAAATTTTTTTTTTTTCAAAGCCTTTCTTCTTTTTTTTGGAAGTTTTCTTTAGTTCAAAGACCGGGGGTGATGATCCCATGCCGCCACTACGGGTCGGCGTCCACTGTCGGAATATGTTTGCACAAGTAGGCCCGCCAATCGGCTAAGACACTTTAAATGATGGAAAATTAATGAAATTGAAAGACAATGCTTAAGTAGGCCCACCAATCGGCTAAGACACAAAAAATGATGAAAATGTAAGGAAAAAATAAAAGCAATGCACAAGTAAGCCTGCTAATCGACTAAGGCATGTAAATGACGGAAAAGTAGGGGTGAGTAAAATAAAAATAAAATAAAATAAATAATAAAAAAATAGTAAAATGGTTAGTAAAATAAAACTAAAAAGGCTAAATTTCAAGGAGAAGCTCTACAAGCTGTCCCTAGCAGAGTCGCCATCTGTGCAACTGTGGGATCCGTGACAGTCCCGTTGCGGCAATGCGCTTGCTTGCAAAAAAATATAGAGTTGCCACCCGGACCTTTCGGTATCCCGGGAAACCTAGTTCATTTTTATGAGCACCGAAGTGCTAAAAATTTGACTTTGAATCCGGTCTACACCAGAGGCTCTTGGGTAGGGGCGTCAGTTATCGATCGGAAAGGTGTTAGGCACCCGATCAACCTGCTTAGCACGGTCTCTACTTATGGCCAAAAATAAAATGAAGCAAAGAAAGGAAAATAGCTTCCTTTTGCCCAAAAGGGGTTAGAATCCTATTTGTGCCCCTCCGTTCCTACCGAAACGTTGGCGGCGTAACGACATAAATGGGAGGATGGAGGGAGCTAGAAAGAGATAGAAGAAGAACGGGGAGAGCCGGAACCCTCGAGCCCTTGTAGCACCGTAGGAGAGCATTGCGTGGCTTGCTTTGATGAGCTTTTGAAGGCCTTGTATGGTGAAAAATGGGGTTCTAACTCCTAAGTCTTGAAGCTAAGAGGTAGGGAAGGGAGGCTAGGGGATCACACACACTTAGGCTAAGGGTTTTCGATGCAAGAACAAGCTTAAAATAAGGTTGGGAGATTCTGGAATTTGGGTGAAAATGGTGCACAAAAGGGAGGAAGAACTTCTCACTTTGAGCTCTTTCTCTCTTAAGCAAATTTCTCAACCTTTAAACCAAGGGGTGGGGGGCTCTATTTATAGGAAAATGGTAGGTTAGGAGGCTACTTAGATGCTAATTAGGGTTAGCAATTAGGTAATATCTAATATAAGATTTCTTATGATTTTGAGAGCTTGGAGATGTGAGAGAATGGTTTTAATGGTGGATGATAGGTTAGTATTTCGAATCACTTAAGGGTTACAAATAGGCATTAAAAGGGTGCAACAAAGTTATCAAAACACACTCCAAAGGTCGAGGTGGTCAATAAGTCAAACCCTAATCACAAATTTTGAGGCAAAAACTAGAGGTTACTGTTCATATGCCTGGCGCAACTAATAGTTACGCTAGGCAAATGTATAGTAAAATAGTGTTTAAACAGTGCCTGGAAGTTAGGTCGCAAGGATGGGGTCCACAATTAATACTGGCACAACTATTAGTTGCGCCAGGCTTAAATCCTGGGAGAAGCGCAACTAATAGTTGTGCCAAGAAAAATTATCACTGGCACAACTATTAGTTGCGCCAAATCCCTAGGGGGCCCACTTGATTTTACTCTTATGCCCTTCGGGCTCGGTTTGCCGTATCTTTTGATGTATACCTCTGATTAGGATGATTCTTGGACCGTTGGAAAGCTGACGACCTCTACTTTTCAATGGTATGAGATTTAATCATAGTATAGGGTCATAGATAGTTTCTATACACCCCTCCTCAACCATTTGCTTGATAAGGTTAGGTTTAGGTTCAGAACGGGTTCTAAGGGTCGGGATTGATTTCTAAAGGTTCGGGTCATGTTCCTAAGGGATCTAGGGTGATTCCTAAGGGTTTGAAAAGGTTCTTAAGGGTTCTAAGGGGGTTCCTAAAGGTTTCATATATGTCATCAAAAGCTCAGAATTGCACCTCTCTCGAAAGGTGTTTCGATCGGGCCTTGGGCCAAATTTGGGTGTCTACACCGATTTCTTTGAGGATTTAATTAGGGTTTCTTTTATTTGAAAAATAATTGAATAATTTAAGATGGATTTAGAGGCACCTACCTGTTGAAGCGTGAATCGATTTCCACGACGATTTGGGTTGACGGAGATTGGATTCGAATGATGATTTACCCGAGTTCCTTTCGCAAGAATTCTTTTCTTACGATTGACTCTTCACAGCGACAAGGAGCCTTGATGGGGAAAGATTAGGCTCCATAACCGGATGCAAGGGTCTCCAATACGATGGTGGATTGAAGCTCGAAGTGTCGATCAAGTGGATCTTGCTTACCGAAAGTGCATAATGGTTGTGTTTGGTGAAGAAGAGAACAAGAGAGAGAGACAGCAAAGAGAGAAGGAAGAATGTATTGATTTCTAACTCTCTCTCTAGGCTCCCCATATATATAGAAGAATTAATTATATAGGAAGAGTCTAATTAGGCAAGTTGACTTGTCGTGAGAGGTAAGAGTCCAGAAAAAGTAAGAGTTCCTTAAGGACTCTAATTGCTTATCAAAATAAATCCCGTGATTATTGGAATTAAATTTCTTGCCTTAGTTGGTTTAAAGCAGTGGGATTCTTAGGATTTTCAGTTGCTATTTTTGTGTGAACTAATCTTAAATAGAAATTTCTTAAATTAAAACATGTGGGTCATGATAGGGTATACACACAAGTACCGAACTTGGTATCTCACAGATCTAACGCTGTTAAATAGGGTTAAAAGAGACCTGGGTCATAACATTAAAGTTAGCTAAGGATATAGATCAAGTGAAGGGTTAGAAAGAAAAGTAGATAAATATTAAGCATAGTAATTGCAATATATGTCTTCACAGCCTAGGGTTTCCAATTTCCACTGTTAAAAATGTTGATTCCCTTGAATAAGACAATGGAGCTTATTTTTCCTCCCAACCTATCACATGATAGATCTTCATATCATCTCCAACCTAAAAGACGCTGAGGTATTGAATTCATGGGGCACACATCACTAAAAGTGATATGAGAATCCCTTATAACGGCAACCCATGGTCAAGTGCTTTTTAGAGATGTGTGCCCTGTGGAATCAACATATGACCGTTTGATAGGTGAGCTATGATTTAAAGATCAGTTCAGTGAAGGTCGGGCGAAAATCCTGGTTGTTTACACTGAATCTTTGGTCCTTAAAGAATTTTCGCACTTGCGCTCAGTTGAAGAGGAAATAACCTTGGGAAGTGACCTTCTTTATTCTTAGCTTTATCTCCAACCAAATATTCATTATTGCTCACCATAACATTTTGTACGTATGAAAACTTTGACTACTTTGAATGAGACGATGGAGATGGTTATTTATCTCAATCTTTCATGTAACAAATCCTAATCAAGATGATGAGTGTGCCATCAATTTTTAATGATAAGCCCATGACAAGAAGATCGATTTTGTAAGCATATGGGGATACCAAATGATATCCATCATTTGAGTGTGAGGAAAGAAGCTCTACTTGCAACTACCGGTACCCTACTCCAAGTCTTACGACAACAAGAAACTTGAGAAGTGTCGATCTTTATTTTGAAGGTTTTCTTTACAAATAATAATCAATCTTTATTCAGGATCATCTCCTTCATATGGTCCTTCCATCCTTCTCATACTCATGCTTCCCCATGGCTTAAATCGCTTTTCGAAAACCCTTCTTTTTCATTTATGGATATATATGATATCTCTCCAACATGATAACACGGAGCTTCAAACAATAAAAAAAATTGTATTTTTATTTACATAGTTTCATAACCTTATATTTGATAAATTTGTGCATCCAACTCAAAATCAATTGGCAATGAGTGGTGGGGCCCAAGATACTATAAGGGGAGAGGCAAGGCTATAATTTAAACTTCAATACGCCCCCGCACGTGTTGGCCGGATTGAGCCAAATCAAGTGGACAATTAAACTAGGTGACGTGGAGTGGAGAAAGGTCTTCTTTGATAACATGATAAATTTGTGCATTCCAACTGAAAACCAATTGGCTGAGTGGAGGGGCCTAGGATATTATAAGGGGAGAGACAAGGGTATAATTTACCCATAATGGGACTAAACTTCAACACATACCTATTACAGTTTGAAGCCCAAACCTTTTTCCATCGTACCAAGCAATTCCCTTGGGATCAACTTGTTTACGCATTACATAACATTAATATATATATATATATATATATATATATATATATATATTGTACTGATCCTAATTTTATTACATTGATACACTTTATTTATTTGTACGTGCCTAATAGCGTATACACTACATGCTTTGAATTTCTAAACATTTTAATTAAAAAATATATGTTTTGGTTTACAAACTCTTATATTTATTTTTATCATTAATTGACACAAGTTATGTGGTAGGCTACTATTTAAAAGCTTGAGTTAGAAAAAAGAAATTAGAGGTTCGAACCTTAGTATATAAGTTTTAAACCTCTATTTTGGACCTTGAAGTAAATGCCTATACATCCTTCTTTCATATGCTAGCATAACACCGGATGTTTTCCTAATAAGTTAAAAGGTGTGTTAATCTCAATTAGAGTTTTTCTTAAATGCCTATACATCCTTATTTGGTGTGCTAGCATAACACCGAATGTTTTCCTAATAAGTTAAAATGTTTGTTAATCTCATTTAGAGTTCTTCTTAAGAATAAAGGTTCTTCTCGTAAGATACCCTAGAGACCTTAGAGAATATATTTTAGATCCTCTTTTCTAGAACTTTTCTTTTTAAAAGATTGATGAGACGTTTGCATCTATTCTCAAGCGGCATTCGCCTCCTTCAAGAGCCATCGTCGTAGTCAGAAATCTAATTGAATCGTGTAGATACAATCGAACTAGGTATGGAGAAATTATACTTTTCCCTTAGAACTTAAATATCGAATTAAAAATGAGTTTCATATTAATTAGTATTTTTATTGCATAAATAATGAAAGGTATGATTAGATGGGATGCATGTTATGATTTATGCTTTTTAATGTTGATGTTTTTGGCTAAAAAGAGATCGAGATAAATCCCATCGTACAATTTGAGACACTTTGAGGAGTGGTCTCGGATCGAGATTGATTGATCGATCAATTTCTAGACGATAATTATTGCCTGCTCTCAGGTTGAAATCGATCGATTGATCAATTATGACCAATAATGGTTTGAAATTCTCAGAGAGAAATTGATCGATTGATTCTAGGCAAACAAGTTTTACAGATTTGGACTCGGGATGGATGTCTGTGTCTTTCTTTTTCAATTCTTTTATAATAGTTTGATTAAATGTTAAGGTTTATGTTCAATGATTATATTCACATGCACTTTAATATTTTATGATAGTCCACGGATTGCACGATAACGACACATGTGAACATGATGACATTTTAAGTAATGATCGTGTTTGATTAGACCCAACATCTTGAGAGGGACGAAGTTTAATGAACATTGAATAATAAATATGATTAAACCCAACATCTTGATAGGTTTGTGCTCAATGATTATATTCACATGCACTTTAATATTTTATGATAGTCCACGGATTGCACGATAACGACACATGTGAACATGATGACATTTTAAGTAATGATCGTGTTTGATTAGACCCAACATCTTGAGAGGGACGAAGTTTAATGAACATTGAATAATAAATATGATTAAACCCAACATCTTGATAGGGACGAAGTCTAATAAGCAATGAACATGTGATCAATTAGACCAAACGTCTTGATAGGGACAAAGTCTAATGAAAAAAAAAAAAGGACTTATTAGACCCAACGTCTTCATAGGGGCAGAGTCTAAAAGTTAACGTCTTGAAAGGGACGGATAAAAGAACTTAAAACGAAAAGACAAATTCATGCGATAATGATTTCCATGTCATGTTTCAGTTCCTTTCAGCTTATTGAAATTATACATGCCACAAGCACACACTCTTGAATTATAGAAATGCTTACATTACGATAATTGATATCTTATGTTTTAATGGATTATATGTCTGGTCCATACAAATATAAACTTACACCCCTTGTTGATGTGGGTGGCCATATGAGATAGGTGTAGCTGAGGATAATGTATGGGCTTATGGTGATGAGACTGCACGTGGTATTCAGGAACCCAAAATGGATAGCGGCGAAGGCTTTGTTACCTAGCTATTTATTTTCTTTTAATATTATATTATTTTCAAATGGATGAAACAACAATTGACTAGTAATTTCATTAAGAATGTTTTAAGTTTTTAGGTATGTTAGACTTTATAATTGGAATAAGAAGAATGCCATGGTGCGATTCAGTAATGCTTTTTGAATTTTTCCTTCCACTGTTTAAGGCGCTCTTGGTGCCTTGTGATGGGTTTAATAATCATGATATACGAAGGTACGACCTAAGATCTTACAATAAGAGGTTGTGAGATTTTGGGTTGCTACAGTTGGTATCAAACCCTAAGGTTGATTCTTACGTCGAGATTATGTAGAACTAGAGTTTAATATTAGTTATTGAACGGTTACAGATAATGAACGAGCACATTAATGTGTTCACCGAGGTGATTGTAAATGCCATCAATACAACCACGGCTCCAAATCCTCATCCTACCCCTACTCCTAGGTCGAAATTAGACAAATTCAAGAAGAACCGACCGCATCACTTCAATGGGACGGGAGATAGTGCTGAATCTATGAAATGGGTGCAACAGATGGAGAAGATCTTTGATCTGATGAAATGTAATGAGACGAAGAAGGTGAGGTTGGCAACCTATAAATTGGAAGGGGACGTCGAGAATTAATGGAGACAATTGAAAGAGGCGACTCATGTCGAAGAACCCGAATATGTTTAGGATTGGGACAAATTCATGAAGGTGTTTTACGATAAGTATTACCCTCAAAGCATCCAGGAGGTAAAGATTGATAAACTCTTGAACCTTTAGCAGAGAGAGATGACTATATACGCTTATGCCAAGCTCTTTATGGAACTGAGTCAGTTCGCATTGATCCTCATTTCTGATGATAACTTTAGACTCAGGAGATTTGAGAGGGGTTAGAGGCCCCAGATTAGGAAATTGGTGGTTGGACATCGACTGGTAATGTTAGTAACATTACTCCTTCAACTGGTAATGTTAGTAAGAGCTGAGCTAGAAACTTTCAATCTGATTGCAGAGATCGAGTGTTTTCAAAATCGAATACGAGATCGTAGAGTAGGACCACGCCTTACTCAAGACCGACATTATCTCAACAAAGCAAGAGTGTATCAGCAATGGTGTCGACTGCGAAGACTATTCCGATATGTACCACATTTGGCAAGAATCATTATGGCACCTGCCTGAGAGGATCAGATGCTTGTTTCAACTGTGGGCAGGTAGGGCATACAACAATTGAGTGCAGAATGCCTAGGAAGTTGTCTGGATTGAGGACTACACCTCTCGCGACGATTACGGCTAATGGGCAAGTGCATACCCTATCTGACGCTGACGCAAGAGCTTCAGACGATGTCATCCAAGGTATATTTGTTTTATTAAAATTTATGATTAATTTATTTCACACCTATATATGTAGTGATGCCATGCAGATTAATTTAAGTAAAATGATCAGTTTTTTCAATAATGTTTGCTTAAAAAAAAGGGGGGGATATGTTAGGAATTGATGTTACCTTATTGACAGTAACTTTTAAATTGAATGATAATTATTATGTTAGATAATTTAAATAGTTGTATGTCTTGTATGCTCAAGTTCGATGTTGATAGATGGGCTTTTTATTCACATACTTTTGGATTTAGGTGCTACACATTCTATCGTCTCTTTGAACTCCACTAAGCGTCTTGATAGGAACTTATCCCTGATGAGCATTCCATTGACCGTAGCAACTCCCCTAGGGAAGGGTGTGCTAGTTGATAGATTCTATCCTCGATGTTCTATCCAGGTTAGGACCCATGCATTGGTCGTCGACCTGATTGAATTAGACTTCGAAGATTTTGATGTTATCCTAAGGATAAATTGGCTCGCTGATTCTCATGTGACCCTAGATTGTTACGCGAAGACCGTGATTTTTATCCCTTTGGAAGGACCGAAGTTTAAATTTGAGTGTGGAAAGGTGTTATCCCTAAACTCTTTGCCTTAATGGAAGCTGAGGAGAAGCATGGAGATATATCTTCGATACCTATTGAGAACAAATTTGCGAGAGTTTTTCCTGATGAAGTGATGGACTTATCGCCGAGTGGGGAAGTTGAATTTCAGATTGAGCTAGTAACTAGCACGACGCCGATAGCGAAGACTCCTTATAAGATGACGCATGCAGAACTATCATAATTAATGAAATAGTTACATGAACTTTAAGATAAAGGCTTTATTAGGAGGAGTCAGTCACCATGGGGTGATCCTGTCTAATTTGTGAAGAAGAAAGACGGTACTTAGAGACTGCGCATTGATTATCGACAGTTGAACCAAGCAATGATTAAGAATAAGTATCCATTGTCTCAAATCAATATTTTATTTGATCAATTGCAATGTGCACGATACTTCTCTAAGATCGATTTGAGATCTAATATCACCAGTCAAGGATGAGAGAGTCCGATATAGCTAAGAAGGCATTCAATACGAGGTATGGGCAGTATGAATTCTTACTAATGCCTTTCGGATTTACTAATACCCCTGCAATCTTCATGGACTTGATGAACCATATTTTCAAGTCCTATTTGGATCTGTTTGTGGTGGTTTTTATCGATGACATCCTGATCTACTCGTAGTCCAAAGAAGAACACGCCAATTACTTGAGGATAGCCTTGCAAACCCTCTTGGACCACCAGTTGTACTGCTAACGCAAGTAAATGTGAATTCTGGATGCGTAAAGTAGCATTCTTGAGCCACAGGATTTTTGAGGTAGGGATTACTGTTGATCCTGCTAAAATTGAAGCCATTGTGAATTGGGCAAGTCCTAAGAGTATTACTGAAGTACGCAGTTTCCTAGGCTTAGCAGGTTACTATAGGAGATTCGAGGAAGGTTTCTCAAATATGTCAGGACCTCTTATCGGACTGACCAAGAAGAATGCGAGGTTCAATTGGACTAAAGAGTGCTAGAAGAGATTTCTTGAATTGAAGAAAGGTTAACTACTACACCTATACTAGTGATACCTTCTAGCAGTAGTGGCTTTACCGCTAATATTGATGCATCGTATAAAGGATTAGGCAGTGTCCTTATGCAGAATGAGAGAATTGTAGCTTACAGATTTAGGTAGCTAAAGGATCACAAAAAGAATTACCCTACGCACGACCTAGAATTGGAAGCCATCATTTTGGAATTGAAGATCTGGAGACACTACCTCTATGGGTAGAAATTCATCATCTACGCAAGTTTGGTTGATTCGGGAATGAATGCGGACCAGGCAAAGCAAACATAAGAGCTACGCTGATTTGAAGCGTAGGAATTTAGATCTTATTGAAGGGGATAAAGTCTTCATGAAAATCTCACTTATGAAAGGAATAATGAGATTCAGACTGAAAGGAAAGCTTAGTTTGAGATACGTGGGATCGTTTGAAGTCTTGAAGAGAATAAGAGAAATAACATATCGAGTCAGGCGACCACCAAAGTTTGTCGAGGTGCACAATAGTTTTCACATATTCCATACTAAAGAAACATGTGGCAGACCCTGCTCACATTTTCGATTGGGAACCCTTGGAGGTTTTAAGGATATGTCCGTTATAGAGGAGTATGTTCAGATTGTTGATCGGTAAGAGGAAACCCTAAGAAATAAAGTTATACTGTTGGTTCTTGTGATTTAGCAACATCACTCTCGTGAAGAAGCCACTTGGGAACGTGAGGATACTATCAGGAAGGACTATCCCAACCTCTTTGAGTAAAGGTATGACTTAATTTCTTAAACTAAATTCTTATAAGTAGGGAAGATTGTAGTGATCCTAATTTTATAGCATTGATACACCTTATTTATTTGTACGTGCTAAAAACATATTCATTTGCCTTGACAACACATCAACTTTGGTTGCTAAGTTAGAGGTGTTGTTGACTTCATACAACCCTCCTTTCGTTAGCACATGGGCTTTTGCTAACATATCAAGGTTAGCACGACCTAATGTCTCACCTTGCATTGAATTCTGGCTCCATCTTTCGAATAGAGCCTAAATTTCTCCCTCCTCCTTTGTGATGTATGATCCTCCACATGATGATTACACTATGCTTCTTTCTTCTGGTATCAGTCCATTGAAGAAACTCTGGACTTGTTGCCATCTTGGAATTTGGTGATGTGGGCAACTTCGGAGTAGTTCTTTAAGTCGCTCCCAACCCTGGTGAAATGTCTTAGCGGGTTGCTGAGCAAATGTCATAATTTTCTGACACAGATCAATGATTTTATTGATGGGAAAGTATTTCTTTAGAATCTCTCTTTGTAACTTAGTCCAATTCCTAATGGATCTTGGTTCTAGTGAAAGAAATCAAGATTTCGCCTTATCTCTCAACGAGAAAGGGAAGAGTCTCAACTTGGCTATCTCATCGATCACATTGTGTACCTGTGCAACTGTGGGATTTTTTACGATCCCGTCACGATGATGTGCATCCTCTAAAGGATAAAGAGTTGCCACCTGGAGGTTTCGGTGTTCTGGGAAACCTAAATCAATTTTATAAGCACCGAAGTGCCAAAAATATGACTCTGATTCACTAGTCTACGCCAAAGGCTATTGGGCAGGGGCTTTGGTTATCGATCGGAAAGTTGTTAGGTACCCTATCAACCCACATTAAAGCGGTCTCTACTTATGGCCAAAAACAAAATGAAAATGAAAATAAAAAGAGCACTTTCTCTTGCCCGAAGGCACTATGATCCTATTTGTGCCCCTCCGTTCCTACCGGGATTTCAGCAGCATAACGACACAACTTCAAGGATAGAGCAAAAGATAAAAAGGTAGAGGAATAGAGGGGAGAGCAGGAACTCTCGGGCCCTTGTAGTACCGCTATGGACCTCTGCGTAGGTGCACCTTGGTGAGCTTTCGATGGCTCAAATGGTTGAAGAAGGGTTCTAACTCTAAGGCTTGGTAGCTAAGGGGTAGAGGAAGAAGGCTAGGGGATAGTGTTCTCGTAAACTCAAGGGTTTTTGAAGAAGGATTGGGCTTCTAAGTTGATTTAGAGTTCTGGAATTTGTATGAGCAATGGGGCACCAAAGGGAGAAAGACTTCTCTCTTAATCTTTTCTCTCTTAGGAATTTTTTTCAAGCCATATGCAAGGGGGGGTATCCCTCTATTTATAGGAAAAGAGAGGGTTATGGGGGTGCTTAGAGGCTAATTAGGGTTAACAATTAGATAATTCTAGCATCTAAAGTTTCCTAGGGTTTCAAAGGCTTAGAAAAGTAGGCAATGGTCATCAATGGTAGATGGTAGGATGACGTTTCAAATGACTAAAGGATTGTAAATAGGGTAAGCATGGGTGCAATAGTCCTAATGAAACTCATCCTATACTTTGAGATGGTCAACAAGTCAAATCTCAAAAGTGAAATTCAAGCCAAAAACCCACAGTTACTGTAGCTAAGCCTGACACATGTATTAGATGCGTCAAGCAAAAATACAGTCCCTGAAAGTTCAAAGCCCGCGGGGGGACCCACCTCTACTTGGCACAACTAATACATGCACCAGTCCATTTTTGGGGAGAAATGGCTTAGCGCAAGTATTACATGCACCAAGTACACATATTTTCTCGCGAAGTTAACGCGTGGTTCAATGCTGGCCTTGCGAGGTTCCAATGGTGCCCATTTTGCACCCAAACTTTAAATCGTCGTAACTTTTGATGCATAACTCGGATTGAGGTGATTCTTAGCTTGTTGGAAAGCTAGAAATCTGTAATTTTCAATGGTATAAGATTTGATCTCAGTAGAGGTCCCTACCAGCCTTAATACGCCTCTCTCTTACCATTGCCCGGAAGGGTTAACTATGGGTTCGGAAGAGTTTCTAAAGGTTGGGATTGGTTCTTAAAGGTTTGGGGAGGGTTTTAAAGGATCTAAGGTGATTCTTAAGGGTTTGGATAATGCTATCAGAAGCTTGGAGGCATGCCTCTCTCGAAGTATGTCTCGATGCCTTAGGCCAAATTTGGGTGTCTACTAATGCCCCTCTTTGGTATCCGATCACCAATAATCGAATGCCAAAGATTAGAGACATCCGAAGAGGCCTAAGGCATCACTAATGGGTCTGTTGTATTCAGAACAAACCTCAAACATCATATGGTAATATGGCGAGTAAACGAAAGCCCTGTATGTCGGGAAAAACATCCGTTTCTCAAGGTCATCGGTCCCCAAGCGGTTAGCGATATTACTGGGCATAACCGAGATAGAGCGAGTTGAGAAAGCCCAATATATTAGAAAAAACATCCACTTCTTGAGATGATTGAAGATGTTTGATGTTCAAGTTTTATTCTGAATCCAACAGCTCCGTAAGTGAGAGGGTGATCGACCCATACTTAGAGATAAGCGCGAAGCATATACGCGAAGGTCCACAGTTTGTGTTCAATCCCATGAGGCATTGACTGCCCCATTGGATTGGCCATGGTGCCCCTGCGTGAAGCAGGGTTCGAGGCCTTTGAGCGAACCCATCAGTCTCAAACTTGATATAGCACGACCACTCGAGCGGAGCGAATAGATGTCACCGCTTTTTGGGAGTACATGCCGCTTTTTGTTATTTTTTAGGTAGAATTTTTTGTTATTTTATGCGGAGATTCTTTTATGATTTTATGTGGATTTTTATATGAGATTTTTTATGATCTTATGTGAATTTTTATATGGGAATTTTTTTGTGATTTCCTATGGATTTTTACATGGGTTTTTTGTGATTTTATGTGAATTTTTATATGGGATTTTTTGTGACTTTATGCGATTTTTTTTTACATGGTATTTTTGTGATTTTATGTGAATTTTTATATGGTATTTTTTGTGATTTTATGTGGATTTTTTTAAATTTTGTTATTCGGGATTTTTAGCAAGCTCACCGATCCGAAATTGTTTATTTTAGCGCAACCGCCTGAGCAGATCAAATGGAGATTGACGCGCCATTTGGGGGCATGGGCACCTCGGCGGGTTCAAGGAAGACTAGGCTTGGCGCGTGCGATATACAAGCTAATTCGCAAAGGGGGCCAGGAGCAGCCTGGCCAGAAAATATAGACTGGCGCATCTATTAGTTGCATCAGGCAAAAAGGGGGGCCAAAATGGCTGGCACGTGTATTAGTTGCGCTAAGCAAAACCTGGGGGGTTTTAAAACACCCGAGCCCGAGCCAAAGAGGCTCTTTTTCGAAATTTTCTTTCCCTCTCTCTCCAAATCAAAACGGGATACCCCTCTAGGGTTCCTTAGGATTGATTCCAAGTGTGCTTCATTGCCGGTATTCGCTCGCGTCGATCAAACACCCGCTCTACGCCGGATCAAGGACCCATTTTCTTGAAGGTAATCTTTGTTTAATCCTATTTTCTTTGATCTTTCTTGAGCTATTTTGCGAGTATGGTCATGATTCTTGCTTTTCTAGATGATACATGGATGATTTCTCTTGTAAACATGATTATTAATGATTGGTTTTGAGTTTATGTCATGTAAATTGGCTCGAATGATGCCCTATTTTTTCTTTTTGTTGGTTTTTTTTAGTGATTTTATGATTAGGACATTTTTTTTGGATCTAGATGTATTATGAGTGATCCTTTTTGAAATCTTACATTTATTATGTATTTTAGTTTTTATTTCTGTATGTATGTATTATTTTTCATTGTTATTCTCCCTTCTTCTCTTTTTTTTTTTGAATTTGCGTTCTGCACTTGAGCTTGTAGCCAAGTGAGAGACAGCTGCAAACCCAACTCTGTTTTGCAATCCCATCATCAGTGAATAGACCTGAGATTTTGTAGAGATTGGAGAATTGTGAGCTGGGTCATTGCAAGCCTTTTTATAGTAATGACCAGCTGAATCTAAGTCCCCATTCAGCCTGTGATTTTTTGGGGTTTCCACTTGATTTTCATAGACTGTTTGCTCCTATGGATGCATGAGCTTGTCGCCCTACAAACACAGTGTCTGCAATGGCTTTCCTTTTCTGATTTAATCCATTGACTGGATGAAGTCCTTGGGGTATTTTATGACCATTTAAGTGGATAAAATACAACCCTAAGATCAGTCCATACCTCTAGTTTAGGTTAGATTTTTCTACCTTGCAGATGTGTTTGTAGCCATCTGAAGGACGGCTACAGATCTAGTTCTTGATCTGAGTTACAGTGTTGATTTACCCACAATTGCCTACTTCCCATTATTTTTACTTTATTTTCCCACTCCATCATCATTCTTCTTCCCCCTTCTTTAGCTGTAGTTTATTCATGTTTTTAGTTTTATTTTAGCTTTCTAGTTTAGGTTTAGAGTTGCCAAATCTATAGCTAGATCTGAAAATTTACTATACAACCCTTGTGGTTTAGATCATCACTCCCTGTGGGACAAACTCTTTCCTATCAAAACTTGCTACAACAGGCCCTGAATCTTGCAGGCAGTATTTAAATCTGGGTGTGTAGATTTTCTTCTTTATTTTTACCATTATTTTTCTCATTAAAATAAGCACACATAGAATTTAACCAACAGAAGGGACCGAGGATAGTTAACTTCTGCTATTGATGCGTCATTAGGATCCTGTATCTTTCTAATATGTCTTGTGTTTAGTACTGAGTCATGCGCTATTGGGATGCTCATCGTGTAGTCTGTGTCGATTTCTTTAAGGGGCGTATCGGCGCATATCCTGGTGATGGAATCTTCATGCGAGAATTTGATGCATTGGTGATACATCGATGCTACTGCCTTCATGGATTCTAGCCACTTCCTTCCTAATATCAGATTGTAAGTGCTTGAGGAGTCAGTGACATGGATAGTGACGTCCTTGGTGACTAGCCCGAGAAGAACTTGCAACTTGATGGTTCCCTTGACGAAACATCGAGTAAGCGATGAGGGATAAAGACGAAGGCCATATATCCTATTCGGTGTATTCAAGGATTTTCAGCATTGTTATAGGGCAGATGCTAAGTCCTGCTCTGGTGTCGACCAATGTGTGTGGTACTGAAAATCCTTTGATTACGACGGTTAGATGAATAGGAGCCGAACTTTCACGTAATGATTCTTTAGGCATATCAGCTTCAGTGAAGGTAAGTGTAGGAGGTTGAGTCATAATCGAGGTGATCTAATGCAGCTGATCCAAAGTGGTATCTTCATTCATGTGTGTCTCATCCAATGTCTCCACGAGCAGTCCGTGATGCTCTGGCAATTTTTTGATGAGTTTGAGGATCGATATTTGCACTGGCACTTTCGCAAGGAGTCAGAGAAGATCGTCTTCTTGACCTATTTCCAGGGCAGGTTCTTTGTCGGGTCGATGAGCTCTACACTCGTTCTGTTGCGTTGGTTAAGGCACTGGTACTGGAGAAGGAGGGATTACTTGAGGTGGAGGGGGCACGTTCAACCCTCGTTCTTTGGTTATCCGTTTAGACGGTTGTGCGTTGTTGCTCTATTTTTTTCGAGGGAATGGTGGTGGCAGATAATTGGTGCCAGATTTCAGGATTGGGATGTCTGCTGTTGGCCTTGGAGTGTTGGAGGATTCAGTGCGGCATTTGTGGTGAAAGGAGTGAAGTTCGACCATGGAATGCATAATGGGGCTATGCCATTCCAGGGCGGGAGGTATTGAGTGTAGTCTTCCTCTTCGAGGAATGAGGAGATTAGTACTTCTTCCTTGGCGGACTCTTCCGCCTGTAGCCTTATCTCCTTCGGTGATGGGCATTCTTCATTTGTCTCCTCGCGTTGTTGACTAATAGCATGTCGAGTGACGCTGTCCACCCATGCCGTGGTCTGTTCAGCAGTTTAAAGGACATGGTCTTTATATTCTGGCTAGGCGTTATTGGGAGCTACATCAATGTTCTGTTGTCTTATCTCTACCGCTGATGGGCGTTCTTCAGTTGTCTCCTCGCCTTGTTGACTGGTAGAGTTTCGGGTGACATTGTCTACCCACGCCGCGATCTGTTTCACAGTTTGAAAAACATCGTCCTCATATTCTGGCTCGACGTTATCGAGAGCTACGCCAATGTTTGGGGGTGTAGAGGGTTCTACGGGTTGAATGATAGGTCTTCGAGCTTAGAAAGGTTGAACTCGAACTTGAGTGAAGTTTGGGTTAGGCGGCGGAGTTGGTGGTTCAACTCATGTTATGAAGGTAGAGGGGAAAGGATGATGGGCCTCAGAGGATCATCTAAACTGGTTGTGGCATCAGGATGTCTAACCCGTGTGATGAGGGTAGATGGGTGAAAAGGGGCTCTGCCTGGAAGGTCTACCGTGGTGACATGGCTGACCGGTCCTTGATTGTGGTTTGGCAGAGGGTTGTTAATGATTCTAAGGTTCTGCGGAGGCTGTTGGTTATTTTGGTTAGAATTTCAAAGGGATTTCCAGTCAATTTGGTTTCGATCGTTCATATCGTATATCATATCTCTCAACACCCAGTAGTCTTCCAGGTTATATCCCGCGCATCGGTGAAAAACACAAAACTTGGTGTAAGCAAGGTTAGCGGGCCAAGGTCGTGGCCACTCTGGTGGGAAACAAATGAGGTTTTGATCGCTTAGGAGACGAAAAATGTTGGGGATGGTATTGGGTAATGGAGGATAATGATCTCGTCTAGGCTGATAGGGACCTCGGGTCTGCTGATTAAAATTTTGGGGCAAGGGTACATTATTATAGCCCTAGGTATTGGCAGGACAGTTTCAGGTAGCATTTTGGTTATGGTTAGGATATTGATTCTGATTTTGATTGGTGTACCGTTGTTGATTCTGGTACTGACTGTGACCAGAGTTCCCTTGCTGGTTATTTCTATTACCTTGGTTTTGATTAGCGACCGTGTTAACCTGCTCGGAGCCTGAGCCTTTGTTGTTATTTCGGGGTTTTGAATCACCGGAAGTCGATGCCTTTGGTGCTGTGATCGAAAAGGCGAGGTCTCCTCCCTTTATGTGTCATTGAATGCGACTAATGCGTAGATGAAGAGTAGCGAAGTCTGGGCAATAGCTTATGATCAGAGCACTTCGAAGGGGCTCTCTGATGTTATCTATGATGATGTCGATTGTGTCATTTTCTCTCATTTGACTTCCTATGTGAGCCACGAGCTTCCTCCAACGTGATACAAATCGACAAAGTCTTCTTCGATTTCTTGCTTTGTTGTCATCAAGTCTTCTTCGATACGAGCTTCCTCCTGTATCAGATGCTTGTATTGATCTAGGAACTGTTTGGCTAATTCTTTGAATGTATTGATTTTATGTAATGGGAGCCCAGCGAACCAGTCGAGGGCTTTCCCTTCGAGTGACCTTTGAAAGTAGTGTATTAGAAGTCCGTGATTATCGTGAATAGGTCGGCAGTCATTACAGAACAATGCCAAGAAATGGTTCAGATTCTCAGTGTTGTTATACTTGCTAAACTTCAAGGGCTTGAATCCTGCAGGTAGATTAAATTCAAGGTCTCAGCAGAAATTATCGAATCCGAATGACAAACCAGGGCAATTTTTCTTAGTCATGTATTCGTCGATCATTTTGGGGAAATCTTCTACCCTTATGACAACATCTTGCTTAGCGGTCTGGGAATGGATTATGTCTCGACGTCTGGTATTGAGAAGTGTGTGGAGAGTGTGCCTAGGTGGCAACACGTGCAGTAATATCATCATCGGAGTAGGGGGTGGCCTCCCCTGTCTTTGTTGCTCTCGTGCTTCCGCCTCCAGTCTTTCTTTGATGGTCTCGTATGCCGCGGCTAAGCTGTGGAGTAGTTCATCGGCTTCATCTCCTCTCCTTTGCAATTTCTGGATGCTGAGGTCTACAAGTTGTCGAGTTGTGAAGTTCTGCCTGAAGCTGCTATCTCTGTGTCCGTCATTGTGGTTGGTGCTCGGGGGTGGGAAGGGAGTTTCCTCACCACCGGCCATGTTGACTTCCAGGTTGTATTGTGCTGAGTCTTCGAGGGGTTGCTCATGGTATAGCAGGTTATTATGGTACCCCCATAATGGCGGGTCACTTATTCTAATCCTTTGTATTCCCGATATCTCGAGCCTCTGGTGTATGCTCATATGCTCTTGATAGTAGACTTAAATGCAAAAAGTACTAAAACTAAAACTAAAAAAAAAAAACTAACTAGAAGAAAAGGAAACTTAACTAAATATGGGCGGCTTTGGCGATAAGACGTCCCATCACGATCGCTAATTTGTTGGTACGCACTTTTTCTGGGTTCCTTTTGGTCCCCTGAAAGAGTGGCCCAATTCGGTCCAATGGACTCTGGCAAAGGCGGTGTTTTTAGAGGTAATTAAGTATTGAAAAATAAGTGGTAAATCTCAGGGAAATACTTGGTTCGTTGCGATCGCCAGCTACAGATATTTATCGATGCTGCAACACGTCACTGATCATGCCTTCCGGGGTGAAGATATGGGTTGTACTCTTTACTGAATCATCGGCCGCCCGATGTCAGCAGCACTGGGTCGCCTCTAAGTTTAGTTAAGCTAGTTTTCCTAATTCTCTTCTAACCACTTTTTTGCCTTTCCTGCTCTTACTATGATTATCAGGGATCTAATCGATTTTAATCCTATTAGAGGTCTAATTAATCAGGGGAATCCTGATTCAACTAGGTTTCCTAATCCTACTGGGAGTCTAATTAATTTAAATATTTTAATCCTATTAAAAATCTAATTAATTAAGCCTCCTAATCCTACTAGGAGTCCAAATATGTTAATTCTAGGAAAATTAATTAGGAATATACTACTTCTATTGAAACTCTAATTAGTTAAATATAATATACTAAATAAAGTAAATATACTAATTTTACTGATCATCTAAAAAAAATGGGGTTTTGGCCCGCTATGCTAAGGAGGATCGGCCCTATTCTCGGGTACCCTCCGTAAGCTCCCTTGGGAAAATCGGGTAGCTAGGGATTATTTTAGTAATAATATGGATTAAAAAATTGATTTTATTATGAAATTATGGATTTTCGGATCGAAGATGGAGGGTCAAATTTAGAATTAAAATTCTAGAACTAGAGATGAAAATTTTAAGACTAAATCTAAGACTGAAATTAAAGACTAAAATTAAGGATTGGTTCTAGAAACTAAGAACTAGAATAAAAAAACTAAAAATTTAAATTAGAACCTAAGATCTAGAATTGAAGAACTAGAGAGCTAGAACCTAAATCTAGAACAAAAATTAAAAAAAGAGGAACTGGTTCTGGAACTTAAGAACTAGAACTAGGGAAAAGGGTAAAAATTAAGGATTAAAGAGATTTAGGATATAGGGTAAGAATTAAGGATTAAAGAGATTTAAAATCTAAGATCTAGAACTAAAAGCTTAAGAACCTAAAGTCTAGAACTAAGGATCTTGAACTAAGAAATAGAACTAAGGACTAGAACTTGAAGAATTAAAAACTAAAGGAATAGTATACCTGAGGCTAGGGCTACAGAGAGGGATCTCGAAATCCTAAGCTTGAAAGCAAGGAACTTGAGAGAGAGAAATCTGTGTCAAAAATTGTGTCTCCTTAGGGCGAGGTGGTGGGTCCTATTTATAGGTATTTGGTCAATTGCGCACCCTGTGGTATGCGCTCAATTGGTCGGTAAATTCAATTATGTGCCCTGTCTGGTGTGCATAATTGAATTATGCGCCCTATTTTAGGCGCACAATTACTTTGAGTCGGTGACTGAATTAGTGAGTGACCGGTTGATTGGCTCAGCCGAGTAGCATAGTCCTAGTCTAATTAGATTAATTGCGTGTTTTGATTAGTGCACTCAATCCATTAAGTGCATAAATACATGCGTGTAATGGGAAATTTCAGGCGGTCTAGGGAGTTAGAGATCAGGTTCGCTTAGGAATCAATTATGCATTTGTGCTGAGGTGCATAACCCGATTACACGCTCTAGGTAGGGCATACAATCGTGTCTTAGGCGGTTTCTAGAAGGGTAAAAGGCCAGTCCAAAATGGACTAATTGTGCGCTGAGTACAAAGCGTGCAATATGATTACACATGCCTAAGAGGGCGCATAATCAAGGTCTAGGCAGTCCTCAGGAAGTGAAATCCTGGTCTAAGACGGACCAATTGCACACCAGCCATGGGACATGCAATCGAGTTATGTGCGCTGTACGGGGCACATAATTATGGATTTTCCTGGGTTTGAGCCGGGTCCGAGCCACAAAACTATTATTTCAGCCTGGGTCTCAACCATATACTATTGTTTCAGTGCATGCAATATAGGGTTTTAAAGTCTTCGAAAAAGGTAGTCCTTTTTCAGAGATCGTGGGCAAGGTCAAAGGTTGATTAAACAGGCTTGTATATTCTGAGAGGGCAAACTGGGGGTGTCTACACAACTGGCCCATCATTGTAATTTCCATTTTCTCCTTCATTATTATTGATGTTCACATTCCTTCATCCTCCTCGTCTTTGTTCAACCATGATCTCAATGTTTTCATGCTGAAGCCTTCGGTTTCTACGGTTTGTTTCACCAGATCTTTCGATCTCACGATTCAAAGGTTATAGATTTGGGCGATGAGATCAGGTAAAGCTCATGCATCGACAAACCAAGACAAGGATGTAGTGAACCCAAAATTTTTTATTTTAAAATTTCTCTCTTTTTTTATTTTTTTCAAATAACAACAAGATGGAATGGTAACATAACAGAATCGATCGATTGGTTTAAATAAATCAATTGATTGATTTGCCACAGAGTTGGAGTTTATGCTTCTCTGCCAATTGATTGATTTTCACAAATCGATCAATTGACTTGTCATAGTGCGCAAAATAGTAACTTGATTTTGTGTGTTAGACGATCGATTGAGTTTCACAAATCGATCGATTGACTAACAAAACAGTGAATAAAACAGGATGATTTTTTTTTAAGCAATTACTCAAACAGAATATATATATATATATATATATATATATATATATATATATATATATATATATATATATATATATATTAAACAACACAAAATATTCCTAAAAATTAACAAAATTCCGATGCATCCCCGACAATGGTGCCAAAAAATTGATGGTTTTAGAAGTAGTACCCTTGCAAGTGCCCAAGCTGGATGAACGAGGGCGAGTACAAAGGGTGTTGAGCCCACAAGGAAGCGCGAAATTTGGTTAATTCTAAAAGAGTACAATGAACCTAAGGAAGTATCAAAGGCGAGATTTGGGTATGATGAAGAATAACAACTACACAAAACACAATTAATGAAATCTACACAAAGCTTATGCAAGGAAAATAATGAATAATCAAACAATTATGATGAGATGATCAAGGATTCCGCTAACCCTAGATTTGTAACTTTTCTACTAACAACCCGATCATTCCAATGACAATTTATTTACCCTCACTTTATTATAAGCAAGATGATTCGAAAAGAATATGATTACGAGATCCAACATATATTATACTAATACTGTGACACATTCAATTACGACATGGATCATGCAAAAGGCATATTATATCACAAACACGAAACTATAACAATTAAAAATCAATTTTACGACATCCTATATCGGTCTACAAGATTGATCTAGGTAGAATAACGTGTTTATTATCGCCAATTTACAATATCAAAGACTATAAATGAGTATTCGAGGATATATCAATATGCATAAACTATAGCCGTACGATTCAACAATTATGACAAGAAATGATGGGATTGAAAATAAATTAGTTAAACATCTAGGGGTTGCGTCCTCCTTGATCGTGAGATTTAGCCGCTCATCCTCGATCCGAATGCAACAAATGAATTTGAAGCCATAAAAATGCTCTTTTATTTATCCAATGTTTGGATCTTTTGAGGAAAGATCCAGAACCTTACTGTAGACACCCCCATTTTGCCCTCTCAAAATATACAAACTTGTTTGGTCAACCTTTGACCTTGCCCATGACCTCCGAAAAAGGACTAACCTTCTCTGAGGACTTTAAAACCCTATACGGGGATCATGCACTGAAATAATAGTACATGGTTGAGACCCAGGCTAAAATAATAGCTTTGTAGCTCAGACTCGGCTCAAACCTAGGAAAATCTTGAATTATGCGCCCTGTCTAGTGTGCATAAATCAATTGCACGCCCCATGGCTGGCGCGCAATTGGTCCCTCTTGGACCATGATGACGCTTTAGACCTTGATTATGCGCTCTTCCGGGCGCGCGTAATCAAATTGCACGTTTTGTCCCACGCGCGCAATTAGTCCATTTTGGACTGACCTTGAACCCTTCTAGAAAATGCCTAAGACATGATCGTACGCCCTACCTAGAGCGTGCAATCAGATTATGCACCTCAACACAAGCGTATAATTGGTTCCTAAGCAAACCCGATCTCTAACTCCCTAGACCATATGAAATTTCCTATTAAGCGCATGTATTCAGGCGCTTAATTGATTGAGCGCACTAATCAGGACATGCAATTGGTTTAATCAGACTAGGATTGGAATACCCGACTGACCCAGTCAGCAGGTCACTCACTGAGTCAGTCATCGACTCAAAGTGATTGAGCGCCTGAAACAAGGCGCATAATTCAATTATGCGCACTAGACAGGGCGCATAATTGAAATTTACCGACCAATTGAGCGCACCCCATTGGGCGCGCAATTGGCCAAATACCTATAAATAGGCCCACCACCTCGTCCCCAAAACAACATCACAACGCAGTTAGCAATCGAATTTTTAAGTTCCTGCTTCCAAACTTAGGACTTCTCTTTGCGGCCCTTGCCTCAGGTATACTTCCCTTCTAGTTTTTAATTCTTCTAGTTCTTGTTCTTAGTTCTAGACTTTAGGTTCTTAAGCTTTTAGTTATAGATCTTAGATTTTAAATCTCTCTAGTTCTTAATCTTTACTTTTTTTCCTGATTCTAGTTCTTAGGTTCTCGAACTAGTCCTTTTTTTTATTCTAGTTCTAGATTTAGGTTCTAGCCCTCTAGTTCTTAAATTTTAGATCTTAGATCTTAGGTTTTAATCTAAATTTCTAATTTTCTGATTTTAGTTTCTAGAATCAGTCCTTAATTTCAGTCTTAAATTCAGTCTTAGAATTTCTATTTTTAGTTCTAGAATTTTAGTTCTAATTTTTAACTTAATCCTCCATCTTTGATCCGTAAATCTATAATTTTAGAATAAAATTCATTTTTCAATCCATATTATTACTAAAATAATCCTTAGCCACCCGATTTGCCCAAGGGAGCTTACGGAGAGTACTCAGGAATGGGGCCAATCCTCCTTAGCATAGCAGATCCAAAACTCCTTTTTTTTAGAATTCTTATAAAATTAGGATACTTTGATTAATTAGAGTTTTGGTAGAATTAATATACGTAGTTTATTTAATTATAGTTTAGTAAAATTAAAAAGATTAGTATTTCTAGTAAGACTAGGAAATTAGTTAGAACCCTAATTAGATTATGATATAATTAGATTTTTACTAGAATTAGGCTATTAATTAGACTTTTAGTCAGATTATGAGACCCAGCTGAACTAGGATTCCCCTCATTAATTAGACTCCTAATAGGAGTAGAGAAAATTAGAGCCCCGGTAATCATAGCGAGAGTAGGAAAGGTAAAGTAGTTAGAAGAGATTTAGTAAAACTAGCTTAACTACACTTACAGGCGACCCAGTGCTGCTGATATCGGCCAACCGATGATTCAGTAAAGAGAACAACCCATATCTCTACCCCGGAAGGCGTGATCAGTGACGTGTTACAGCGTCAATAAATATCTGCAGCTGACGATCGCAATGAACCAGGTATTTCCCTGAGATTTAGATCTCCATTTTTAGTACTTAATTACCTCTAAACAAACACTGCCTTTGCCATAGTTCACTTGGACTGAATTGGGCCACTCTTTTAGGGTACAAAAAGGCACCCAAAAAAAGTGCATACCAACAGACTGGCGATCGTGATGGGACTTCTTGTCGCCAAAGCCGCCCGTGTTTAGTTAAAATTTCTTTTCTTCTAGTTAGTTTTCTTTAGTTTGATTACTTTTCGCATTTAAGTCTACTATCGAGAGCACCTAAGCATACACCAGAAGCTCGAGATGTCAGGAATACGAACACAGACTTCTGATACACTACAATCCGCTATACCATGAGCAGCCCCTCGAGGACTCAGCACAATACAATCCGAAAATCAACATGGCTGGCGGGGTGGAAACTTCGTTTACACCCCCGAGCACCAACCACAATGATGGACACAGAGACAACAACTTTGGGTAGAACTTCACAGCTCGACAGCTTGTACGCCTTAGCATCCAGAAATTACAAAGGGGAGAAGAAAAAGCCGACGAACTACTCCATGGCTTAGCCGCAACATACGAGACCATCAAAGAATGACGAGAGGCAGAAGAACAATAACGACAAAGATAGGAGAGGCCACCCCCTACTCTGACAACGATATCACCACACGTGTCGCCACCTAGACACGCTCAACACACGCTCCTCAGTAGTGGACGTCAAGACAAAATCCGTTCCCAGACCACTAAGCAAGATGTTGTCGTAAGGGCAGAAGATTTCCCTAAAATGATCGACGAATACATGATTAAGAAAAACCGCCCCGATTTGTCATTTGGATTCGAAAATTTCTGTCAAGACCTTGAATTTAATCTACATGCGGGATTCAAGCCCCTAAAATTTGGCAAGTATAACAGCACTAGGAATCCAAACCATCATCTGACATTGTTCTGCATAGACTGCCATCCTATTCGTGAGAATCACGGACTTCTGATACACTACTTTCAGAGGTCACTTGAAGGGGAAACCCTCGATTGGTTCACTGGGCTCCCGCTACATAAAATTGACACATTCGAAGAATTATCCAGATAGTTCTTAGATCAATGCAAGCATCTGATACAGGAGGCCGTCAATCTTAGCGACTTGATGACGACAAAGCAGGAAACCGAAGAAGATTTCGCCGATTGTGTATCATGCTGGAGGAAGCTCGCGGCTCGCACGGGAAGTCAAATGAGAGAAAAAGATGCAATCGACATCATCATAGATAACGTCAGAGAGCCCCTTCGAAGCGCTCTAATCATAAGCGATTGCCTAGATTTTGCTACTCTTCATCTGCGCCCCAGTCGCATCCAACGACACATAAAGGGAGGAGACCTTACCTTTTCAATCACAACACCGAAGGAATCGACTTTCGGCGATTCAAAGCCCTAAAATAATAAGAAGGGCTCAGGCTCCGAGCAAATTAACACGATCGCTAATCAAAATCAGGGCGATAGGAATAACCAGCAAAGGAACCCTAGTTAGGGTCAATACTAGAATCAGCAATGGTACGTCAATCAAATCAGAATCAATATTCTAACCGAAACTAGAATCCTAACTAGAACCAAAATACTGCCCAAAACCGTCCTGCCAATACCCAGGGCTATAATAATGTACCCCCGCCCCAAAATTTTAATCAGCAGACCTGAGGTCCCTATCAGCCTAGACGAGATCATTATCCTCCATTATCCAATACCATTCCTAATATTTTTCACCGCTAAAATGACCAAAACCTCATTTGTTTCCCACCAGAGCGGCCACGGCCTTGGCCTGCTATCCTCGATTATATCAAGTTCTGCGCTTTTCACCGATACGCGGGACATAACCTGGAAGAATGTTGGGTATTGAGAGATATGATATATGACATGAACGATCGAAACCAGATTGACTGAGAATCCCTTCGAAACTTTAACCAAAATAACCAGCAGCCTCCGAAAAACCTTAGAATCATCAACAACCCTCTGTGAAACCACAATCAATGACCAGTCACCCATATCACCACGGTGGACCTTCCGGGTCGAGCCCCTTTTCATCCATCTACTCTCATCACACAAGTTAGTCATCCTAACGCTACAACTAGTTCAGATGATCCTCCGAAGCCCACCATCATTCCGCCTCACCCTTCTACCTTCATAACCCGAATTGAACCACCAATTCCTCCGTCGTATCCAAATTTCACTTGAGTTTGAGTTCAATCTTTTCGAGCTCGAAGACCTATCATTCAACCCATAGAACCTTCTACACCCCCAAACTTCGATACGGCTCCCTATAACACCGAGCTGAAATACGAGAACCATGTCCTTCAAATTACATAACAGATCGCGGCATGGGTAGATAGCGCCACTCAAAATACCACCAGTCAACAACGTGAGGAGACAAATGAAGAACGCCCATCGGCAGTAGAGATAAGACAACAGGAGGAAGAGTCCACTAAGGAAGAAGTACTAATCTCTGCATTCCTCGAAGAGGAAGACTACACTTAATACCTCCCACCTTGGAATGGCATAGCCCCAGTACGCATTCCTTTATCCAATTTCTCTCCTTTCACTACAAGCACTAGATGAATCCTTCAAAACTCCAAGGATAGCAGCAGACATGCCCAGTCCTTAAATATGGAACCAACTATCTGCCCCCACCATTCCCTATAAAAAAATAGAGCAACAGCGCACCGCCATCCGACCAGATAACCAAGGAATGAGGAGTGAAAGTGCCCTCCTCCACTTCATGTAATCCCTTCGCCTCTAACACCAATGCCTCAACCGACTCAACAGAACAGGTATAGAGCGTATCAACCCGACAAAGAACCTGCCCTGGAAATAGGTAAGAAATACGATCTTCTCTGACACCTCGCGAAGGTGCCCGCACAAATATTGATCCTCGAACTCATCAAAAAATCGCCAGAGCATCACCGATTACTTATGGAGACATTGGATGAGACGCACGTGAATGAAAATACCACTTTGGATCAGCTGCATGACATCGCTTCGATTATGACTCAACCTCCTGTGCTTACCTTCACTGAAGTTGACATGCCTAAAGAGTTGTTACATGGAAGTTTGACTACTATTTATCTAACCGTCATAATCAGAGGATTTTCAATAGCTCACGCACTAGTCGACACCAGAGCAGGACTTAACATCTGCCCTATAACGACGTTGAAGATCCTTGAATACACCGAATAAGATATAAGGCCTTCATCTTTATCCCTCATTGCTTATGATGGCTCTCGGCGCTTCGTCAAGGGAACCATCAAGTTGCAAGTTTGCTTCGGGTCAGTCATCAAGGACGTCACTTTCCATGTCTCTGATTCCTCAAGCACTTACAATTTGATATTGGGAAGGAAGTGGCTAGAATCCATGAAGGCAGTAGCATCGACGTATCACCAATGTGTCAAATTCCAGTACGAAGATTCTATCATCAGGATATACGCCGATACGCCCCTTAAAAAAATTGACAAAGACTACGCGACGAGCATCCCAACAATGCACTACTCAGTACTGAACAAAGGACATATAAAAAAGATGTAGGTTCTTGATGACACATTAATAGAAAAAGTTAACTATCCTCGGTCCCTTCCGACCCACCAACGAAGAGTAGTGAGAAGAGAAGCCATACCTGATCTCGCCCGACTATACGACATAAACCCGACTACAGCAAAAGGATGGGACCTATTTCATCAGCTAGGATACGTCCCTCACACTGGACTTAGCAAAGATAAGCAAGGACGCATAAAATCGGTCGTCCCGAAGAAAATGCGCCAACACATCAGATTAGGCTACCAGTCAGATGGCAAGCAAGCTGACATCTTACCCACTTCACCAAAGTGGTCGCTCTACGACCATTTCGTATATGGAACTACTGAGAAGGCTAATGTGCCGAAGAGAAGAAAAGAGCCATCCTTCACTGAATCTCAGGCAATCGAGATCGAGCAAATAACCAAAGCCTTCACTGACCTGACAAACATAAGTCGTGATAGTAACGACATGGACAAGCCACTCAAAGCGGTCAGACCATTATTCAAAACCCTTGAAGAGCCAGAGCCACGCATAGAAGACTGAGAGTTGATCGACGAGGAGGACTTTCACATCGCCACATTAGCAGACAAATAAGAACCAGAGTCAGAGACACCCCAACCTCATGAACCAGGAAAAGAAGACTGGCTCTCAATGTCAAGTGAGGAAGAAGACTACTGGATTAGCTGTACAGAAATAGAACTTGGAGATCACTTAAGAGCAAATCGGCTAAAGCTCCTCGAGGAGGTCAACAACTCCCAACACGAAGAAACAGTCTTTGATGATGAACTTGATCATCAATCCTTACTAGATAAAATACGGTGTCTGCGTAGCTGCCCTTACCCAGAATCACCCTATTGCAACCTGTGCGCATTCATTTTGACGCGGTATGAAAGAGCTATCTTGCGCAAGAAATGACGGACAATAAGAACAAAAGATCATCACGTTGCCTTTATAGAATTCCAAGAAGAATTAGAGCTCGATTCTCCCTAGTTTCCGGATGCGTTATAATTTCAGATATTCTGGAACTCACTGAAAGAAGAATGACAACCGCCGCCAAGCGATGACGAAGATTATTGGATGGATCTCTCCGCACTTGAGTTAGCAGAATAGCTGGAACATGGCTTCCAAGCATAATCAGACGAAGAGGAAGGTCTTGACCTTGGCAATAGTGACCTCAGCTCTGATCATGAAGGATGGGAATGCCCTTGGGAGTATCCTTGCATCTCTCACCCATATCAACCTCACTGTCAGGCCTGTATACTTCTCACCATGTACCACAAGATCCAAAGGAAGGAAGTCCCAGATTCTGACTTCAATGATGATACTTTCAAGCACTTCTTCGCTATATGAGAGTGCCCACGAGAGGTTCCATGCATCGTTCAACCATATCAGCCTTATTGCCAGACCTGCACCACAATAATAGAAGACTTCGAACAAGAAGGCCGAACCAATCCCCTTCCTGTACTATGGAGAATGGTTGAAAAGAACCCAGGTTCGGTAATTAAGTTCATCGAACCATATCTACGGTTAATATGAAGTGAAAAATCTCAGCGGCAAGCGGACCTCCGATCTGATTCCGAAGACGAGAGTTTGGACGACTATCATCTTCAGACTCTCTTCGATGACAAAGCGCTTCACGTAGCAGAAGAGGAAGAGGAGCTGTTTGACAAACCATCGCCAGCATCGCTCATCAGGAGGATCACCTCCGATGAGGACTCTAAAAAAATGAACGGATCTACATCTTCCGAAGACTCGCACGAATGGCTTTAGTAGCCGTCCCACTTTCCCAACTAGGAGAAGTAACCTCGCCAGTTTTGCCTTAGGAAACTGACCCTGTACCATACCTATTATCAAAAATTAAAAAAATAGAAAATTCTAAAACCCATAAAAATATAAAAGTAGAAAATCCTAAAAAATTAGAAAATCACAGAAAAGGGGGGGAGCCCTTCATCCCAGACCCATTCGGTGACCAGCAAGGAGACTTTTCTCCAAAGTATACGAGTAGTGATCACTTCGATAGAATAAAAGAAGGAGTAACCGACATGATTATACACGGTCATCGTCCTACCCTCAACATCGAAGGACCTTATCGTGACTCGGTTCGAAGTAACCTAACTACCTCTTCCATGCAAAACCGTCGAGCATCCTGACGAAGTAACAAGCCTGTAATCTTACCCACGAGATACTCCACAACTTCGAGAGGAGGATGAATAACCTCCACCTACACCTGACAAAGGATGCCACAATCCTTAATTACGTCGATGGAGGATTACCTCTCACAAAACTAACCCCCTAGTGTAGTTCTTTTGTAGCGTATGAACTCACGAATGACGATGAAGGAGCACTAGTCGCCAAGGAAACCCAGGACTTTCAATGGGTCGTCAAGCGCATCGATGAGCAAACACAAGTTGTCGCGGAACCTACTAAGGAAATAAATTTTGGCACCGAGGGAGAGCCCAAAAACTGCTGATCAGCGTGACACTCAAACCCAAGGAACGACAATAAATTATCCAAGTCCTCCAAGATCATCCTCACATGGTCCTATGAGGATATGCCTAGATTTGACCTGAGCTTAGTAGAACATCGGTTGGTCCTGGAACCTGATGGTAAACCCGCCAAGCAGAAACTCAGAAGGATGCACCCCTAAATAGTTTTGTAAGTTAAAGAGGCAGTTGACAAGCTACACAAAGCGAAATTCATCTGAGTCGTCCTCTACCCCAAATGGATTGCCAACATAATACCTATTGCCAAGAAGGATGACAAAGTGTGGGTATGCATCGACTTCTAGAATCTCAACAAAGTATGCCCAAAAGATGACTTCCCCTTACCACACATCGACACCCTGGTCGATAATACTGCTGGACACGAGATATTATCCTTTATGGATGGCTTCTTCAGATACAACCAGATTAAATTAGTAGAGTCAAACCAAGAAAAGACTTTATTCACCATGTCATGGGGAACCTACTACTATGTCGTCATACCGTGAGGGCTCAAGAACGCAGGAGCCACGTATCAGTGAGCCATGATGTCTATATTTCAAGACATGATGCACAATGTGTTGAAGTCTACGTCGATGACATACTAGTGAAGTCTTAGACATGAGTGAGACATGCCGAAGCATAACGACTGGTGTTACAAAGATCTAAACAATGTCAACTGAGGATGAATCCAAAGAAGTGCGTGTTTGGAGTAACCTCTGAAAAATAATTAGGATTTATAGTCAGCAAACGAGGTATCGAAGTTTACGCGGTGAAGGTCAGATCCATCCTCGAGATGAGACCTCCCAGCAACATCAAAGAATTACATGGCTTGATAGGAAGGTTATAGTTCATTAGGAGATTCATCTCCCAATACTCAGATCAATGCGATCCTTTCTATAAGCTACTTAAAGGGGGAGCCGAGTACAAATGGGATGACCAGTATCAGCAGTCCTTCGACAACATCAAGAAGCACCTACTCAACCCGCCAATACTATCATCGCAAGTTCTTGGAAGACCCCTAATCCTCCACCTCTCAGCAAACGACAAATCGATGAGAGTTATTCTTGGACAATATGAAGAAGATGGCAAGAGAGAGAAGGCTATCTGCTACCTCAACAGAACGATGGTCGAGTATGAACGAAAATATACGCCAATAGAGAAGACCTGCCTCACACTAGTGTGGTCCTCGACGAAACTACAACACTACTTCGGAGCGCATAAAATATTAGTACTAGCATGCATGGAACCTCTAAAGTATATCTTCGAGAAGCCCACTACCTCCGGGAAGATCACACGATGGCACTTATTACTACAAGAATTCGACATCACGTATGTCACACAAAAATTCGTCAAAGGACAAGCGATCGCCGATTAACTTTCTGACTTACCACTCCCAGATGACGAGCTTGTGCACGCAGACTTCCCTGATGAAGACCTGCTCTCGATTCACGATGAAGAGCCTGATAAGACATCATGGACCCTCAACTTCGACGATGCTCTCAATTATAAAGGGAAAGGTATCAGGATAGTCCTACTAAGCCCAGAAGGAGTCGTCATACCAAAAGCCTTTCAACTCGACTTCTCGGTAACCAATAATGTTATAGAATATGAAGCTTTCTTCACCGGACTACGAGCAGTGCTACAGCTAGGAGTCAAGCAGTTGAAGACAATCGGCGATTCCAAACTTATAATATCGCAAGTTATCAGGGAGTGGAAAACCAAAGAAAGACGACTGATGGCCTACCTAGAGATAACTCAGTTCTTAATAAATAAATTTGAAAAAATCTCCTTCATGCACATTCCTAGATTAGAGAACGAGTTCGCAGACTCTCTTGCCACACTAGCCTCAATCATACAGATACCAGTCAGACAAAGTATAAAATCCCTTTTCATCGAGAGGTTGACGACACCAGCACATGAAGTCGCTTGAAAAGTGAAACCAGAACTACCAATTGCACTAGATGCTCACAAAGACGAAGGGCAGCCTGCCTCAAGAACTTCCATGGAGAAAGAAGCCATCGTCGCCATATTTATATTTGAAAAATCTCCAATCGACGACGGGTAACCATGGTACTTCGACATCTAGAATTTCCTAAAGCATTAACATATCCCTCCTTATGCTACAAAGATCGAACGAAAAACTATAAGGAATCGATGTGCGAGATTTTGCATACTCAGTGAAACTCTATATAAAAAAGCCTTCACTAAAGGACTACTGCGATGTGTCATGACAGCTGAAGGATAATACATTATCCGAGAAGCGCACGCCAGTGCTTGGCGGCGCCCACGTCGGTAGACAAAGACTCACAGATCAAATCATACAATAAGGCTACTTCTGGCCGACAATGATAAGAGATTGTCACCTCTACGTCTAATGTTGCAATTAATGCTAAGAACACGCCGCGCTCATCAAAGCTCCATCACTTGCATTGAATCCTATAACCTCACCATGGCTATTCTCGATGTGGGCCTTCGACATCATCGAACCTTTTACGGACACAGTTGGGAACACTCACAAGCACACGTTCATACTCACTGCAACCGAATACTACACCAAATAGGCAGAAGCTGAATCCTACGTCAGAATCACTGCTTCGACACTAGTGAAGTTTATCATTCAAAATATTATCACTCGATGATGTTCGTCACCGATAATGGACCATAATTCATCGCAGAGAAGACGAAGAAGCTATGCAAGAAATTCAGCATCGATCTACCCCACTCATCGCCGTTCTACCCTCAGAGAAATGGACAAGCAGAAGCTACGAATAAAACTCTGATTCAAAATCTGAAATGAATAGTGGAAATGAGCGATGGAGCCGATGATCAGTCACATAATTTACCAGTTTATCACCCTTAACTTAGTGATGCTAGGACATAGTTTGCTACCAACAAGTTAATGATATACAGATATTAAGGAAAAATAGTAAAAGAGAGCCAAAGTGTTAATATTCATCAAAATAAACTCAAAAGGCAGTAAGAAAGACGATTGAGCGAAAAAGATGATTTCCCGCATACTAAAGCTAGAAAATCATAATTTATGATTCTGTAAAAGAGACAAAAAGAGAAAAATCATAATCTAGAGAATCGTCTAGTAGGAAAAAAAATGAGAGCGTGATTTACGATTCTCCAGAAAAAGAGGAACAATCGTAATTTATGATTGTGTAAAGCTGTTGCTACTAATTACGTGAATGAAGACTATCACCGTCAAGAACAGATTAGAAGATATATGAAATTAGAAGTTTGGTGAATCACGGATCTGAGAAGATTGATGAAGATAAGCTTTAGAAAATCTTGATTATTGAAATAAAGGAGAACAATCCAGAAGCACATCTACAGTTAAAAGCAAGGAAGAATAAAATTAGGAATTAGAGTTATATTAGGAATCTTTTATCTTTAGTAGTTTCTTTTATTAGAATTAGAAGTCTTTATAAACTGACTCCTTATGATCTATAAATAAGAGAGCCCAGTGTAGGAATAAGTATCGAAGAAGTTTGGCATCAATTGACAACTGAGGTTAGATTTTCTTCCGATCAGTACTGTAAAATAGTTAGAGTAGATTAGATATTAGAGGTTTTTCAAGAGCAATTGATGACTACTATTGGGTGCTGAAGATTAGTGTAGATATCCTAGTTTCTCAGGAGCGATTGACGACTGCGGCTGAAGGGTGAAAAATATATTTATTTGCTTTCTAGTTTAGATATTTATTTACTTTCTCGTTTAGATTTTATTTGCTTTATTTATATGTTTTGTAAACATTTTCAAGTTTTAATTTGAATTGACGACTTAGGTTGGAATTTGCAGATTAGTGAAATGATTTTTACTTTTCCATCTTTAATTTTCTAGAGTTTGATTGACGCCCAGATTTTAAGAAATTATTAATTAGATTAAATCTATGTTAAGAAATTTTAGTTTTTGATTGACGCCCAAATTCTAGAAGACTGCAATATGGTGTAACGTACTGTTTATTTTTATAAATATCCGAACATTGAAGATTGAGATTGACGACCTCAATCTGAAGGAGGATTAGAATTTATTTTCTACACTTTAGATTAAGAAACCATTCTTTTATTCATATTTCTCAAGTAGTTTAGAACCTTTAAAGATAAATATAAGTTTAAAATAGAAATATATCTATAAGATAAAACTTCTTCGTGGGAATGATCCTATACTAGCTCTACAATTTCCATTATGTGCTTGTAATAGGTTAAGACTTAACTAGACATACATAGTAAGCCGATCAAGTTTTTGGCGTCGCTGTAGGGGAAGTTTTATCTTTGATCTTTTTTTTTTTTATATTTCTGTTTTAAAAAATAAATATTTATCTTTCTCTTTTTATATTTTTAACTTTCCTTGATCACTTCTTAAATCTTTCATAGGTTTATTCAGAGCAGCAAATTTAAAGTTTCCAACTTTTGTCGGCCACGAAATTTAGAAGCTCAGATTTGTTTCTCTCCCTGCTTTCTAGAATAAAAATTAGATAAAATTAAAATTAAAATAAATATTTATAATAACTATTTTTAGCCACTCTGCTGTTATCTCAGTATGATAGGAAGAAACCAATTTATGGCTAAAATCATGGGAGAATATTATGCATTGACACCTCTTAGCCTTCCCCCGTGCATTCAAATGCACCCTACTACCCGTAATAGGACTTTTGAAATAACACCCAATACACTTCATATACTTCTGACTTTTCATGGGCTAATGGATCTGAAGATCCCTATTTGCATTTAAATAAATTCGTAAGAATATGGACTGTCATTAGAATTAAAAACTTGATAGAAGAATTCACTCGATTGAGGTTATTCGCATATTCCCTTAGAAATAAAGCAAAGCAGTGGATAAACTCTTTGCCCTATAATTCGATCCCTAATTGGGAAGGATTGGAACGCATGTTCCTCGTGAAATTCTTCCTAATTAGTAGAATGAATAAAATCTGGCATCTGATTATAACGTTCCTATAATTTTCGGATGAATCTCTTCAGGAATGTTGGAACCGTCTCAAGGATCTTCTGCGCAAGTGTCCTCACCATGGGATTACGCGTTGGCAATTGGTGTTCACTTTTTTTGAAAGTCTTAACAATATAAACCGGCATAGGATTGATGTAGCCAGTAGCAGTATGTTTTGAAATTTGATAGTAGAAGAACCATGGGAACTCTTTCAGGCCCTTTGTGAGGAACCGGTGCAAAATCATGCATCAGGTGAGATTGATTCGGAGACTTTAACAAGTGTTCTTCCTAAGTAAGGAAGATTATATAAATTAAAGTCAATGATGAAAGATTTTCTAAAGCTAAAGCTTTGGAAAAGAAAAATTCAATCTCTAGTGGGTACAAAATCTCACCCAACATCTCAACAAGGAGAAGCCTGTGGTCCTAACCATGGTCTAACTCACTTAGTCTCCCAATCTCCTTCTATTCCTTCTTGCCCCACAGGAGCCCAACACCATGCTGCTACCGAGGATACTTTGTTACAAATAGCTTATAGTTGGATGCAGCAGAGTCGTATCCAGACACAATTATTTAAGCACCTAGGGCAATCTGTCAAAAGGTTGGAAACTTAAATTAAGAAGCTAACCCTTTTGGGAGGAGAGGTAATTTACTACCTTTACATGAAGGTGGTACATCTAGAGGATGTATATCTATGGGAGGCACATCACCTTCCTCTATTTTTAATTAATTTCCTCTTGAACCCGTCGAGTTACCGACTCACCCATAGCCAACATTTGTAATATATGTAAATAATATTAGAAAAAGAGTATTCTACGATCTACGGTATGTAAAAGTTCAGTCAATCGTAAAAGTCTCTTTTAGGTCATAATCACCTAAAGATGTACGAAGTTACGATTGTAGGTGATACGAAGAGTTAAGTTGTAGTGAGTACGATTTGAAGCGTCAATAAGTCTCACTTTTGTAGAATTGCAAATGACAATTCTAGGGAATAGGCGACTAAAGTGATCGATCTTATCGGTTACGTTGGAATTTGAACCCATTAAATTCATAAGGGAAATAAACAAAGTTCGCATTCAAGACTACTACTTCCGAACTACCCTAGCCTAGAAACCTACACATCGACATTTATTTCGAAGAGATGGTTCAAAATAGAGCCTCTTTCCTATAAATCCGTACCCATCCATAAACCAACTCATTTCTTTCGTCTTCCATCTTTCATACCTAAAACCCCATGACAGAGGAGTATAACCAGAGCGATTTCAGTAAGCAACTTGATGAAATTCTAGAAATACACAGAGCTGAGCACCTAGTTGCAGAAAGGAGAGTAGAAAATCTGAAGCACCAACAACTTACTCGAGATGTTGAATCATCCACTGAAACTACCCTTGGACCTAAACCTAACCCAAATCTGAAAACATATACTAGGAATCCATCTTCCCCTACTCCCTAACCTTTACACCATCACAACCCACCCCAAATGTGTGTTCCATTATAATAAGGATGGGTTATATTTTTCAGTGTTATTTCCCATCCCATCCTTGATCTCCTCACCACCCCTCTCCATTGGTTATACTTTCTCTTCACTTGCGCTACATTCTCTTCACATAGTTTTCACAAGGGAGTAGTATAGGTGACCGGTGATCTGGAGATGTGTTCACTTTCTCACCCTTCGAAGCACTCCATGTATGATATTATATTTCTTTCAAGGAAGGAATGTTAAGTGCTTCTTTTTGACGATACAAGATAAAGAAGGGCGTAGAGGAATGTTTTACAGCTTTTGGGGGGAGCGACCTACCAAGGAGAGGATACTCTTTTGGTAGGAAGGAATGAGAGACTTTGATTGAAGGTGGTTAGAAGCTGGAGGCCGATCTTCATTAAAGATTTTTTTTCGAACGTTACTGCCAATGTCTTAATTTAATGTGTGTCTAGATTTTTCGTAGGTTTATACTCTTTTACATACTTAGTTCTTATAATAGATTTTAGATTTTACTTTACCTTTCTGATCATTGTACATATTCAGTAATATATGAATGCAAAGAAGGGAAGAAGAGGGAGTGAAAGGAGTAAGAATGAAACAGAGAAGGAATGTTAGAAAATAGGTACAAAAGAAAAAGAAAAAAAGAGAAGAAAATATGGGAAATGAGTGAAAAAGAAGAACGATTCTTTAACAAAAAGAAGTTGTGCTGTGGAAAAAAAAAAGAAAAATCATAAAAGACGATTTTATAGCTGAAGAACTGGGATATATATATATATATATATATATATATATATATATATATATATATATATATAAAAGAAGAGAAGTATATGGGAAGAAGTTATCCAATAATGGGTACTTACTGAAATAAAATAGTAAAAAAAGATAGGAGGAAGAAGAGCTAAATTCTCACAAAAACTTTGATTCCTTTTCTACCTTTCCTCGATATCTTTTAACCCAAAGAAAGACTTTTCTGATTTATGATTTGCAAAAGCATAAGCCTAGTAGAGATAAGGATAATTGATACCATGGATTGTACAGGGAATCATAAGAATAGGAAAAGATTATATTTTCTATGAGATTTATTTCTGTAATTATCTTTGGCTGAATTCTTCTGAAAAGTATACTGAGAGAACCCAAAAGTTTCGATATCTTTTGAGAGTATGTCAATAGCGATTTTTTAAATGAAAGTATCTTCTAAATCTGCAGTTTAAATTTTTTTATGAAGAATAAACTGTTCACTAGTGCATATACACTCTCTGCTTATTATGAATTGAAATTGTTGGAGTTCTAATCAAGGATAGCTGTTGTAATAGAAAATAAGGATAAAGAATTGGTAATTTTAGAAAATCGTAATAGACTATGTATTGACTAATTAAGTAAAAATCGTAATAGACTATGTATTGACTATGTATTGACTATGTATTGACTATGTATTGACTAATTTTTAGAAAATCGTAAAAATCTAACCTTTAGAAAATCAAGTTAGATTTTTATATACTTTTAAAGAATATATATATATATATATATATATATATATTGAAAAAATATATATATATTTGAAGTTTGTAGGTAACTTCACTGAAAACCTTCAGGAGACTATAACTCCTCCACTAGGGATCACCTAGGGGTTTAAAGGTTTATTGCTTCAGCTAAATGCAATCGTACTCCCTATGAAAGTGGCATTTAAATTCATAGTTTAGATATTTTATGTTTCCTTGTTTACTAGGGACTAGCAAAGCTTAAGTTTTGGGGTGTGATCAATCACATAATTTACCAGTTTATCACCCTTAACTTAGTGATACTAGGACGTAGTTTTCTACTAACAAGTTAATGATGTGCAGATATTAAGGAAAAACAGTAAAAGAGAGCCAAAGTGTTAATATTTATCAAAATAAACTAAAAAAGCAGTAAGAAAGATGACTGAGCAAAAAGACGATTTCCCTCATACTAAAAGCCAGAAAATCATAATTTACGATTCTGTAAAATAGACAAAAGGAGAAAAATGAAAAATCGTAATCCAGAAGTCTTTATAAACCGACTCCTTATTAGAATTAAAAGTCTTTGTAAACCGACTCCTTATGATCTATATATAAGAGAGCCCGGCGTAGGAATAAGCATAAAAGAAATTTAGCATCAATTGACAACTGAGGTTGGATTTTCTTTTGATTAGTAGTGTAAAATAGTTAGAGTAGATTAGATATCAGAGGTTTTTAAAGAGCAATTGACGACAGCTATTGGGTGCTGAAGATTAGTGTAGATATCCTAATTTCTCAGAAGCAATTGGCGACTGTGGCTGAAGGGTGAAAGATATATTTATTTGCTTTCTAGTTTAAATTTTATTTACCTTATTTACATGCTTTGTAAACATCTTCAAGTTTTAATTTAAATTGACGACTTAGGTTGGAATTTGTAGATTAGTGTAACGATTTTTACTTTTCCATCTTCAATTTTCTAGAGTTTGATTGATGCCTAGATTTTAGGAAATTGTTGATTAGATTAAATCTGTGTCAAGGAATTTTAATTTTTGATTGACGCCCAAATTCTAGAAGAATGTAATACAGTGTAACGGTACTGTTTATTTTTATAAATATCCGATGGCTGAAGATTGAGATTGACGATCTCAATCTGAAGAAGGAGGATTAGGATTTATTTTATGCACTTTAGATTAAGAAATCATTTTTTTATTCATATTTCTCTAGTAGTTTAGAACCTTTAAAGATAAATATAACTTTAAAATAAAAATATATTTATAAGATAAAACTTTTTTGTGGCAATGATCCTATACTAGCTCTACAATTTCCATTGTGCACTTGTAATAGGTTAAGACTTAATTAGACATACATAGTAAGCCGATCAGCCGACTGGCTTGAATGATTACTAGAAGCACTCTGGGCCTATAGGACTTTTATTCACACGGCCACTGACCAAACTCCTTACCTCCTCACATACGAGATGGAAGCAATCCTACCGTATGAGATACAGATACCATCCTTACAAATTCAACTCAATGATGAGCTATTCTTAGACGAAAGGAGAATTGCTCTGCTTGCCGAGCTAGAGCAACTTGATAAGACGTGTCTAAGGGAAGATGATCATGCTCAGGTATATCAAAAGAGAGTGGCCGGGGCTTACGATAAGAAAGTCCTCGAGCGAACTTTCGATATTGGAGAATTAGTTTGAAGAAAATCATGCCCTCCAAACACGCTCATCCAAAGGAAAAACTGAAACCGAACTGGGAGGGCCCATATGTTATAGCGGCCGCATATCCAGGGAATGCATACAAGCTGAGGAACCCGGATGGGGAAGAGCTTCCCAACCCTTGGAACGCCATGTACCTTAGAAAATACTATCCTTAACTATGTGATTATCACATCCCGCAGTCAAATACTTATATCTATCACCCCCGTAGTTGTCACGACTCATTCATCGGTCGTACGCCCTCAATTCTCGGAATGTCCTTAAGACTTCCAACTTATTGTTCACCTCCATATTCGGATAATTTGATCAAAAGACTAGTGACATACCTGACCTCTTTCAAAAGCATAAGTAACACCCGATTCTCATCCACCTTCCCCGCCATTGGAGGAGATGTTAGAGTACAAAAAATGAAGATGCTAGGCTCAATCAAAACTCGCCATTCTTGCATTAGCAGGTTGCTTTCGAAAAAAATACATATATATATATAAATTGAGTGAGAACAATACAACGAATGAACCAGTCAATGAGCTCAGGGAAGCATAAGCAGGTCGTGAGGACATCTTTGGTAACTCTACTAGGAATGTATAAGCAAGCTGCGAGGGCATCCTTGATGTGCTGATACTACTAGATGTCGTTGTAAGGTGGCGAGAGGACAAACTCCTGGTAATCATAGAATGTGAGACTTTGATGGTGTCGAAACATGACAGAGATCTCAATCATGGCACCCCACACCCACTCTGAGAAAAAGATTGATACTTATCTATTTTAGAAAGCGTCAGATATAAACTATTCCCCCACGTCACTGAGCCTTTTCTCTCTTTCACCCTTTATTTTTATTTTTGGACAATGGGTTGGAAGCCTCTCAGGATATTTCTAGAAATGAAATCGAAAATCGAGGAATGATGACTGATACAATCACCTATTATACTTATCGCACGCCCTCTATAATAATGACCATGGGATAGGATGACCACTATCAAAGGTAGACCCCCAATATACGGATGATATGATTAGATAATCCCCCTAGTTCGATGACGGTCTCAAAACAAACTTTTCTTCAAAGCTAACCCACCAAATACACATGGCCACCTATAGGCCCAAAGTACTTATCAAAAACTTAGAGAAGCTCTATTACACCTCAACACTGAGGCATTTTTAGAATCACGTTAAAAGCCCCATGCTTGCCCATAAAGAAGATGCAGAACGACGAAGTCATCGCTCGAGGAATTTTTTTAGTATTAGAATTTTCTTTTAGTTCTTTGCTTTCTCTGTTGCATTATTTTCTTTCCTTCTAATGAAAAGTACAAAAAATAAAAAAAAAGAAAAAAAATGCCCCTCTTTTATTACCAGACCTCGGTCTGAGACACTTCTCCCCTTGACAATCAGCAAAGGGGAAAATAAAATCACTAATGCCTTTATCCTCATGTGCAGATACAAGATAACCTTTGATTATTATCGGGCCAACTCAAGAAGCATCCGAGTCCCAATAACAGGCGACGGTGCCAAAAATTTCGACGACAGAAGGTAACAAGAAAATGAAGCGAAGTCAGGTACATCTAAACCAAAATCTCTTTTGTATATCAAAAGTTTCTTTTACATCTATCATCGGGGGCATACCCCATGTATATACAATGGATAAAAAAAAGAGAAATAATAAAAATGCCCTACTCCCTTCGCTGCCTCTGCGAAGGGCACTCGCTACCATCTCCCATATCCTCAACCCCTGGGTCTGAGGGCTGATCCCCCGATAACTCAATATTAGCACCCGGAGTCGGAGGACACTCCCTATGAGGAGAAGGCCTAGCAACAGAACCTCTCTCTCTCGCCTGGCTAGAGGCCCGCCGAGAATGTGAACGGAGAGGACCAAAGGCAAGCATAGGCCCTAGGGCCGAGTCTGCCTGAGCATAGGCCCTCATGCGCTCACAACCCTCTCGATGAATCTCTGCTAGTGAGCCACTAGCTCGACCCTGACCCTGGAAAATGATCGACCATCCCTTGCACTCTCCCACCAACTCTCGCCAACTCGAGCTGTAAAAGATCTATCATCGACCGCATCTTAGCACAAGCCACAGCTCGTGCACTGTCTAACTTTGTTGTCCAAGTCCTCTGCTCGACCAATAAGTCTACAATCACCTCCTGGAGATGGCACTCCGTGACATTGGAAGGGATCTCACGAATCTCCTAGTGAGCTAAGATGCGTTGTGTCTCCATACGCGATTGCTCCAGCTCACGTACCTGTGCAAGTCAAAGGCTAAGGAAGTGCATATGCATAACAAGACAAAGAGTATAGAAAATGAAGACATACCAGCTCAGCACACTCCCGCAGAAGACGCTCTACGGTGGCAGTAGTGGCCGGATCAGCTAAAGGAGCCTTGGACGCAGGTGGCTACAAGAAAAAAAGAAAAGATATCAAGGATACAATAGTGCTACAAAATCGAGAACGAAAAATAACCACGCTAACCAAATATATCTAGGAAGGAGCGAGAGTCGACTCATGAGGAGGAGCCTTGGGAGTAGAGTTAGGAACCACCTACGCATGAACCAAACAAACACGAAACTCGTCAGATAAAAAACTAATTTGCAAATGAAATAAAAATCAAATAAACTACACATAAAATACATGACTCTCTAGGCGCAAGGAAGCCGCAGTCGCCTCCCTCGTCTAAAGATCCTCAGCAAGGCGGCGCTGAAAAGATAGGACTCAAGTCAACAAACCACTAAACAACATAAGGTTGAATAACTCAAAAGAGTGAAGAAACTTACCCAGTGCTCTAGCTCCGCCCGGAGCTTAGGCATCGCCGGATCCTCCAGACTTGAAGAGGCGACTGAAGACGGGTCGAATGTTGGAGCAAAAGCCCCAATAGCAGAAAGCTCTGCTCTCTACAAATATCAATAAACACATCAGACCTGACAATGTCAACAAAATGCTAACAATTAACAAAATAAAAATGAGACAAACACTTACCAGTCGATCACTCTCAAAGCGTAGGCTAGCCGCCACCACCCGGTCAGCTTGCTGCTGGCTATGATAAGATTCGAGTAATGTCGCTCTCCCTCTCAATCTAACAAACAGGAAACAAATAAGACTATTAAACTAGGAATGATTAGAGATAGAAGTGAAAAAATTTGCAAACAAATACACTCACCAGAGATTGCTGCGTCTCTGAGAGCTGAACCCTCAGCTCATCCTCCGAGGTCATAGCTTGGAAAATCAAGTCCATTAAGGACTGCAACATCTCTTCGTCTGGACGAGGAGCACATCCTGTCCGCTCCGCAGATGCCCGCACCCAAGTGGGCCTGCTCTAATGTGGCCAATCTCTCCCTTAGAGTGGAGGCAGACTCAGGACCACCAATTGCAAAAGAACCGCTCCCATGGAAAGGGCGGGTAAAAAGTCAACCGCCACCTATATCATGAAACCACCGTAGGAACTCCCGGGCATCCGCCTCATCGCGCTCCCCGATAACCCTAGTCCCCCCGGCTCTACAGTCCTCAATCTGGGCCGCCATCCTCGACCAAAAAATGAGACTAGAGGGACCAGTGATCCTCCTCGCCACTCGGTGGCAAATCTTTGAAGGAACTCCCTAAGGGAGCCCCAACTGATGAGTCGCTCGAGAGAGGTGGATGTGCTCCACCTTCTCAAAGCAATGGACCTAGATGTCCACATCAAAGAAGGGCCGACCGGACTGAATCACCGGCTACCCTATGTCCTCTGCATCATAGGGCCTCCAAATCACCTGTGACCAGACGTAAACAAAACTGCCTGTCAAGTCTATGACCCAAGACATATAAAACACTCTAACAATATAGACAACATGTACCTATCCTGCGTGCATATCCTCAAATAAACCCCGCACTGTCTGTAGGTCGAAAGATCGACGACGGCGCCCCAACACCTGCCGCCACACATGCATCCGGGGGAATGTGACAGTAATCTCCATCAAAACCCACGGGCGTAAGAAGGAGAAATGGTCGTGTGCCTAAAATTAAACACACGACATCAGAAACCATCACTAAAATAGACGCTAAGATATTACCAACGAAACTAGTAATCAACCAAAACTCACCTGGATAAAAGGGAGGAAACCCTCGACAGTAGCGACGCCTCTCCCTTTACGTTAAAGTTGCTCGTAGAGGTGCGCCAACGTCGTTGCCCCCAACCATAGGCAAGAACCTGATCTAGGTCCCTCAACAATGTCAAGAAAAAACCCGTCACACACCCCCGGGTCGAAGACGAGAAGAGGACCGCCCCGAAGAAATGCATCAAGAACGCCCGAAATACTCGATCTGTCGCTACTCCCGACTCCGTCACTGGCACCCTACAAGCCATCGCCTCGTGACGTGTATCGAAAACTGCCCTCACCTCCGAGTGACGCCTCGAAGGAATGAACTCGGTAGCAAAAGTATCAAAGAACTAAGTAATCTAGACAATCCCTGTCCCAGACCCACTGTACCGGTACTTAAGATCGAGCACCTCCCTACACACGGCCTAATAATCACTCTCGATCTGCCCCATGATAGGTGCTCCCTCGAATTGCAACCCAGTGATACGGACTTAGTCCTCAGGGGTGGGCAGCAACATGCCTATTGGGAACAACAATGCCTGCTACTCCTCCCTCTATCTCTCCATAATCGCCCCAATCAGATCACGATCAACTGAAAAGGACTCCAACTCCAAAATTGACCCAAAGCTAAAAGCTGCTAACCGCACTGACTAGAACTCAGGCAGGGCATGGTACCATGCATGAGATTCTAACCACACCGTACTAAAGGCCAGTGTAAGAGGCTCCTGACGAACCACACAAAAAGAAAAAAAACAAAATACATGTTAACCTAAGCCTACACGAACCTTAATCACAATCACAGATGATGACTAAACCTACCTAATGGCGATAATGGTAAAAATGATAATAATGAAACTAATAAGAATGACAATCCACAAAAACTACACAAAACATGATAAAGATAACGTAGAGTAATAAAGTAAACATAAACTGAAAATAGATACAAGTATGCAGGTTTGACGTAAAATTAGAAGGTTTCCATCCTAGGAAGTCTACGTCGTAACCTAAATGCTTAGAAATAACAAAGACTCTTGTTCACAGATACCTACCTGATCTCGCGTAAAGAACTCCTCTAGCGGAATCTTGATCGCAGGCTCGTGAGGAGCAACATCCTCACCATCTTCACCATCCCTGTCGTCAGTCTCAGGAACCTCCTCCGAACAATCATCTCAATGTCACCATTGGTGTGGACCTTAGAGGTCTCACCTCCCCCCTTGACCATCTGCTCTACCTTGGATGCGGTCCTTGAAATGTGGTCAATACCCTTAGACTCCATCTCAGATCGAAGAGCTCAAAGAACTAAAGAGAACGCAAGAAACGACGTCCAAAACGGACGAATAGAGTGCAAGAAATCACAAAAACATGAAAATCAGGAAGAAAGAAGCAAGAGAGCTCAAAATTACAAAAGATTCAAAAAATGCGCGTTTAAATGGGAAACCTTAGGCTTATATAAAGCGTGGCTTAATCGCGCCCCTAAATACGAGTGCGCAATTGAATCGCGCGCATTATCTCCAGCGCACAAATTAAAATGCGCGCCATTGAACATGCGCATAACTAAATTGTCGCCCGCACACACACCTATTGAGCATTCTGAATAGCACACACAATTGGATTATATGCCCTGAGGCAGGCGCGCAAACTCAAGTGTCGCCCGTACATTGACTGGAAACTGATCGAATCACGCGACCTTAGCCAAGCGCACAATCTTATTGCACGCGTCAAACTGAGCGCATAATTGACCCGTGGGTCTATCATTCCCGCGCACTTGACTAGGTGCGCAATCGTGGGTCTATCATTCCTGCGCACTTGACTAGGTGCACAATCATATTGAGCGCCCTGGATCCAACGCGCAATTACCCAGGTTCACCAAAAAAAAAAAAATTCCAGCCATCTGCAGCCCAAAGATGAAAATTCAGACTTAGTGGCCGATAACTCAAACACATACACAGTTCAGATTTCACACACACTCTCGCTTAGGCCTTCACACTCTAAAAACTCAAAATTGAATCGCACACTCACGCTTAAACACCTCAAACCATCCAAGTCCATCCAAAACCTATACCAAATTAAGACCAAACTAGATTAAAAATACAGATGAAGTATTCTAAATTTAACCTAATATCTCTCAACCAAATGAAGATACCCTGGCAAAATAAGAATCCACCCGATAAAGCCATTTTAAAAAGTAACTAACTCGAATCAACAATAGTTAAAATTTCACGTAATTACAAATAAATCTTTTATAAATTTGGGAAAATTATTACAAATTACACCAAGGGCATACCCTTTGAATTTACAAAGTAATTATGATCTCGGGGCGAGAGATGAATTTCGATTCAAGACAAACACTCAAAAACACCCGAACCCGTAAACACTTAGGAGAGGCAGTCCTAAAAGAAACACCCAAAATAGGAGAAAATAATAGAAAAGTTCGGAGTAGAAGCGCACCCTGAACGAAGTCCAACAAGAATCTCATCTTCCTCTCGTGAGTTGGCAGAAAAGAAAGAATGACTCACTAAAAGCCACCCAGGATCTGACGGATACACCTATGGAAGGCCAATCTTGGAAACCCCCAAGGGGACGCCAACTGGAGGATAATCCGCAGAGCCTACCAAGGAACAACTGGCATCGGTCACGAGAACTTCGAACAACTCCTTCCTTCGATTTCTTTTCCCCCTCCTTTAACTCTTTCATCTCTTCCCTTAGCATGGTAGCAATTCGATTGCTCCCCCACATTCCCAATGTCGCTCATCCTCAACATTAATAAACAAATAAAAATTACAAACCATTTAGGGTTTAACACCCAAGATACAAAGTGAAAAAAAATAAACATTAATAAACTAATAAACTAAGAAAAAAATGTCTCAGATTTCTAGAATAATAATGAAAAATGCCCTAACTCTTAAATAAAAAAATGCTCTAAGTCTTTCCCCAATTTGAAATAAAATTCAAAATAAAACCCAAGCCCTTAACCCCTCATTTATAACTTATGCTCCCTAAACCACAAAATGACAAGTGTCACACTCACAAGCCTTCTCTATCTAATTAAATCTAAACCAGACACATACCTCCCTTGGAAACACCAATCCCTCACAAGTTTAGACAGACCAGTAATCACACAACACTTATCCTTCAAAGAAACACAAATCCACCATAGAAAAGATAAACCAATAGGATTAAGACACCTGACATCCATCTAGAACCCCTTTAAGTTAAACATTAAATTCACACAATTCACATCCAAAATCAAACATAGGACTAAAACAAAATCCCTCAAACCTTAAATAAAAGCCCCCTCAATTGTGGAATTAAAAAACAAAGCTTAATTTAAAATAAATGCGGCAAATAAATACAACAAACATTTTATTCATATATCAAATTCTTTTACAAAGATCACCGGAGGCATACCTCCTGAATATACAACCCAAAATGAAAACCTACAAACCTAATTTACAACCCAAAATGAAAACTAAGCCCGAAGGCCCGAGCTCGGAGTGTCCAATCAGAGGCTTCAAAAGGCAAGATGGAGGATTGGTTGGGAGATACAACCCTCTACTTGTAACACCGTCCCTTTTTCCATATTCACCTCCTCCGCTACTCGTCTCCTCAACGTTGCCTTTACTGCTCCCTAAAAGGGATCGATGTGAAGACCGACCTCCTCCTTCTTAATACCGCCCATTCTCAAAGTCACACCACCGTCGAAAGCCCCGTTAGGCTGAAGATCATGCGAAACCATGAACCATGGAAGAAATGACATCAAAATCCAATGAGTGGATTACAAGTTATCGTTAAAACTCGGGAGTTAGAGAAAAACCGAAACGAATTAAGAAAAATGAAAGGAACTCGTATATATATAGAAACTTGCTTAATTAAACACTCGAAACGAAACGCACAATGCAATTATGCGCATATACAAAAGTGCTTAAACACAATCACGCGCACCCCAAGGGGCGCGCAATTGAACTTCCGCCCATACACAATCCCGAAAAAATAATCACGCGCAGCTAATCCTGTGCACAATGAAATTATACGCCTATGTTACCGCACAGAATCCAAAGGGACACCCGCATCGTGACCTGGCGACGCTCTGATTGCGCACACTGACTCTAGGGCATAATTGGATTACACACTATAACTCATGCGTGGAATTCGAATCGACACCTGAACACGTCCGCTCTGCCAGCCCTGCGAATCTTCGATTGCGCGCTATTCACAGAGCACATAATGACATTGCACGCAAACGCACTAACGCGCAATCACCTCTCTAATCCCATAATCACGCACTCGTGGCTCACCACGCAATTTAATTAAACACCCGGTACCCTATGCGCAATACTCAGCTACAACCACATTTCAAACATAATGCACACCCTCACACCCCTTTGTCCCATCTCGATCAGAATCCCTCTTTCTCCTTCGTCCAATGGCGTGGCCTCATAGGCCGTTTATAGAGAGAGAGTAATTGACCACACCTACATCCCACCGCGGCAGGACTTGCAGCATCCAAACACATCAGTATAAGTCAGCTATGTCCCACAACGGCCCTAAAACTTCACCATGCGACCTAAGGAAGGCTCGACCAATGTCCCATCACAAAGGGTTAAGACTGAGCCTCCCAAAAATCCCATTATACTACCAAGACCAAAGAGTCAAATCCGATCCTGACACCATTCAAACTGACTTCAACCCATTACATAAGCAAGATCTGCCAAAGAAAGAAACACCATCATTGCCCTCTCACGATATTGAGACAACTAAAGAATCATCAACCGCGCACATGTTCCGTCGTGATGAAACTACAACTTGATCTCATCACAAGCCTGTCTCATCACGACATTACTACCCAAGACGCTCGGACACATCCCGTCATGATGCACAATCAAGAAGGGAAGGCCCAATCAATGTCCCATCACAGAGAGCCGAACCTTCCAAACCTCATCGCATAACTCTGCATAACCAATAGAGGGGAAGGCTCGTTCATGTCTCATCGCGAAACCAGAGAGCCCACTTCCTAAATCCCTTGTCACACAGCAATCATCAGACTCCACTGCAATCGAAACACACACTCGCTGGCAGTAGAGGAAGCTCTCCGACATCCCATCACCCATACCATGTTTCAGCATGAACATCTCATCAGAGTCTCCCTCAAGTCTCATCACACCAACAATCGACGAGACTCACTGTAGCACACGACCATAAGGGGAGGACCGCCATGTCCCTTCGTGAACCTCGCTTCTCCAAGACATCCTACCACATTGGTGACCCTCAAGTCCAACGACAGCAGAAGTAAGAGAGGAAATCCTCATATGTCCCATTGCGACGCCACTACAACAACCAGCGAGTCCCATCGCATACAAAAGACCCCAGCAGGCAACAATTCAGGTAAGTATCAACCCCTTCTCTTTACTTGATATTTCTTCTAAAATATAATTAGTTAATATTAAGTCAAATGTTTTCAAAACCCGTCTCTCTCTATCTATGAATCACTGTAGTCCTCCCATAAGAGACAATCATCAGTATTCACAAGAAGGTTAGACGGAGTATCCGACATACCAAGTGTCATCTTGACAATCACGCAAACGATTGAGTCCATAAATCCCGTACCAGTGGATCTGCTCAGCGATATCTCAGAAGCCATGTTTTCCAAAGATTTACAATTGAATTGATCTTAAGTTAAATTTCTAAATTTTCAAAAATAAAAAATATATATAATAATAAAACAAAAAAATTGATAATGAACTCGTATCTGTCAAACTTTCACCTCTCATCACTAGAATCCATTTTTTCCCCTAGGAAGCTGAACACTAAATATATTCAACTCTGAGAAATCACGAATGTCCACTGGAAAAGGGATACCTGACACGCATTGGTGTGAGCAATGACGCGCATTGGTGTGAGCAATGACGCGTTCGGTCTGACATGACTTGTGAAAGCCTTTGCCATTACATGATATTTTATCTTATTATCGATCTCTGGATCTTGTCTCTAGACATTCGTATGAAGCCCCTCGGTACCTCGATTGTGTTGTATATCCCTCTGTTTGATTGCCCCTTGCACCTGCAGATCAGGATATCGACTCTCCTACTGTTTGACTGCCCCTTACAGCAAGTCGCGATATGCAGCGGGATGCCCCTTGCACCCACGGATTAGGTTATGCCTCTTTTCCCCCATTGACTGCTACTAGTAGCACATCGCGATATGCGGCAGGATGTCACTCGCATTCACGGCATGGAATACGCCTTTCGACAGCTACCACTGGGCCCCCTAATGCTCCATTTTAGCTTGCACTACCAAGCATCTCATGTCAATATCCCCAGTTCATATTTGTGATTTCCAAGAAAAAAATGAGAAGACACCTCAGATGAGGGGTGTCTACTTCTTCAACGCTTTCTTATTCCACAAGAATGCGTCGAAGAGGGGCATCTATAGACACCCTCATTTTGTCCTCACGGAATATATAAACCTGTTTGGTCTACCTTCGACCTTGCCCACGACCTCTGAAAAAGGACTAACCTTCTCTAAGGACTTTAAAACCCTATACGGGGACCATGCGCTGAAATAATAGTACATGGTTGAGACCCAGGTTGAAACAATAGCTCTGTGGCTCAGACTTGGCTCAAACCTAGGAAAATCTCAAATTATGTGCCCTGTCTAGCCCACGTAAATTGATTACACGCCCCATGGCTGGCACGCAATTGGTCCCTCTTGGACCAGGATTTCACTTCCTGGGGACCGCCTTAGACCTTGATTATGCACTCCTTCGGGTGCGCTTAATCAAATTGCACGCTTTATACCACGCACGCAATTAGTCTGTTTTGGACTGACCATGTACCCTTCTAGAAACTGCCTAAGACATGATTGTACACCCTACCTAGAGCGGGCAATTGGATTATGCGCCTCAGTACAAGTGTATAATTGGTTCCTAACCGAACCCAGTCTCTAACTCCCTAGGTCGCCTGAAATTTCCTATTAAGTGCATGTATTCAGACACTTAATTGATTGAACGCACTAATCAGGGGGCGCAATTGGTCTAATCATACTAGGATTGGGATACCCGACTGAGCCAATTAGCCGGTCACTCACTTAGTCAGTCACCGACTGAAAGTGATTGAGCGCCTAAAACAAGGCACATAATTCAATTAAGCGCACCAGACAGAGCGCATAATTGAAATTCACCGACCAATTGAGCGCACCCCATAGGGCGCACAATTGGCCAAATACCTATAAATAGGGCCCACCACCTCATCCCAAAAACAACATCACAGAACATTACAACGCAGTCAGCAATCAAATTTTTGAGTTCCTGTTTCGAAGCTTAGGATTTCGAGATTTCTCTTTGCAGCCCTGGCCTCGGGTATATTTCCCTTCTAGTTTTTAATTCTTTTAGTTCTAGTTTTTAGTTCTAGTCATTAGTTCAAGTTCTTAGTTCTAGATCATTAGTTTCAGACTTTAGGTTTTTAAGCTTTTAGTTCTAGATCTTAGATTTTAAATCTCTCTAGTCCTTAATCTTTACCTTTTCTTTCGGGTTCTAGTTCTTAGGTTCTCGAACCAGTCCTTTTTTTTATTCCAGTTCTAGATTTAGGTTCTAATCCTCTAGTTCTTAAATTCTAGATCTTAGATCTTAGGTTTTTATCAAAATTTCTAGTTTTCTTATTTTAGTTTTTAGAATCAATCCTTAATTTTAGTCTTAAATTCAGTCTTAGAATTTTCATTTTTAGTTCGAGAATTTTAGTTCTAATTTTAAACTTAATCCTTCATCTTCGATCCGTAAATCCATAATTTCATAATAAAATTTATTTTTCAATCTATATTATTACTAAAATAATCCTTAGCCACCCGATTTGCCCAAGGGAGCTTATGGAGGGTACCCGGGAACGGGGCCAATCCTCCTTAGCATAACGGGTCAAAACCCCCTTTTTTTTAGAATTCTTATAAAATTAGAATACTTTGATTAAGTAGAGTTTTGGTAGAATTAATCTATGTAGTTTATTTAATTATAGTTTAGTAAAATAAGGAAGATTAATATTTCTAGTAAGACTAGGAAATTAGTTAGAACCCTAATTAGATTATGATATAACTAGATTTTTACTAGAATTAGGCCATTAATTAGACTTTTAGTCAGATTATGAGACCCAGCTGAACTAAGATTCCCCTGATTAATTACCCCTAATAAGAGTAGAGAAAATTAGAGCCCCGATAATCATAGCGAGAGTAGGAAAGGTAAAGTAGTTAGAAGAGAATTAGGAAAACTAGTTTAACTAAATTTACAGGCAACCAAGTGCTGCTGACATTGACCGGCCGATGATTCAGTAAAGAGAACAACCCATATCTCCACTCCGGAAGACGTGATCAGTGACGTGTTGCAATATCAATAAATATCTGTAGCTGGCGATCGCAACGAACTAGGTATTTCCCTGAGATTTATCTCTCCATTTTTAGTGCTTAATTACCTCTAAATGAACATCGCCTTTGCCAGAGTTCACTTGGACCGAATTGGGCCACTCTTTCAGAGGACCGAAAAGGACCTAGAAAAAGCGCATGCCATCACTTACAAAGCCTTAATTCCTAATTACAAATTAATTATCAAACGCTAAAACTAAGCACTGAAAAACTAAGGCGAAAACTTAAGAAAAGACTAAGAAAATCGACAAAAAAGAAGACCCCCTAAAGCCTTAAACAAATGCTTTGTTTTATATAGGGCGCAAACTGAAAATCTTTCATTTATAGGTTAATCGATTGAATTCAAAATCTGAATCTTGGCAGGCTCAAATGTTTTAAAGTCAATCGATTGATTCTTATAACTCAATCGTTTGAATTTAGATTCAAATTTGAGGGGCAAACAGTTGTCATAGATTCAATCGATTGAATTCCATAACTCAATCGATTGAATTTAAATTCAGATTTTTAGCGACAAAACATGTGTCATAAACTCAATCGATTGATTTTGACATGTGGCATATTTAGTTCTCTTCATCAATGACTGGATCAATCGGTTCTTTTATGGTTTTCGTTGGCTTCATGGTTCAGCGCTCCCATATAGCTTTTCATTATGCTCATTTATGCTCTTGCAAGATTTAACGATCAAGAACACCTGAAACCACTAAAACTACACAATAGACGTTAGATTACCTTTATTGAATAACCAATTGTTGGTATTAGAGTGTGAAATATAGTCATATTTTGGCACATATCATATGTTATGGTTGATGCTTTTTAATGTTGATGTTTTTGGCTAAAAAGAGATTAAACTAAATCCCACTGTGGGATTTGAGACTGTTTGAGGAGTGGTCTCGGATCGAGATTGATCGATCGATTTGGAAATTGATTGATCAATTTCTAGATGATAATTTTTGTCTATTATCAGGTTAAAATTGATCGATCAAGCTTGGAAGTCGATCGATCGATTTTGACTAATAATGGTTTGAAATTCTTGGAGAGAAATCGATTGATCGATTCTGGGCAGACAAGTTTCACAGATTTGGACTTCGAATGGATGTTTGTGTCCTTTTCTAGTTCTTTTACAATAGTTTGATTAAATGTTAAGGCTTATGCTCAATGATTATATTCACATGCACTTTAATGTCTTATGATAGTCTACGAATTGTATGATGACGATACATGCGAACATGATGAAATGTTAAACAATGTTCGTGTTTGATTAGACCCAACGTCTTGATAGGGACAGAGTCTAATAAACATTGAATAATAAGCATGATTAGACCCAACTTCTTGATAGGGACGGAGTCTAACAAGCAATGAACATGTGATCAATTAGACCCAGCGTCTTGATAGGGACGGAGTCTAATGACATAAAAATAAGGACTTATTAGACCCAACATCTTGATAGGAGTAGAGTCTAAAAGTCAACATCTTGAGAGGGACGGGTAAAAGAAGAACTTAAAAGAAAAAGATAAATTTATGCGATAATGATTTCCATGTCACATTTAAGTTCCTTTCAGCTTATTGATGTTATACATGTCACATGCACACACTCTTGAATTATAGAAATGTTCACATTGCGATGATTGATATTTTATGTTTTAATGGATTGCATGTTTGGTCCATGGAAGTGTAAACGCACACCCCTTGTTGATATAGGTGGCCAGATGAGACAGGTGTAGCTGAGGATAACGTATGGGCTTATGGTGATGAGACTACATGTGGTGTTCAGGAACTCGAAATGGATGGCGATGAAGGCTTCGTTGTCTAGCTATTTATTTCATTTTAATATTATATTGTTTTCAAATGGATGAGACAACGATTGACTAGTAATTTCATTAAGAATGTTTTAAGCTTTTAAGAATGTTAGACTTTATAATTGGGATAAGATTGCCATGGGTTTTATTGTGATTCAGTAATGCTTATTGAATATTTTCTTTTACTGTTTAAGGCACTCTTGGTGCCATGTGATATTTTTAAGGATCATGATTCACAAATATATATATATTAGTGGTAGAGCCAAAATTTTCCTTATGGGTGTCCATGATAGTCGTTACATATTAATGGTTTTGTTATGCTCACTTTTATAGGCAAAATTAGTAAATCGGCGTCAAAATGGGGCCCTATTAAAGAATAAAATAAATTTTTTTGGACCATAGGCCTTTGAAGAATTGACTGACATGGGGGCCAATTTTTGGCAAAAAATATGGGGCCCAAGGCTGCCGCCTCACTCTCCTATGCTCAGAGTTGGCCTTGCACTTTATGCTACAACCACCTCACGCAAGCAAAGGAAAAATGTTGACTATTTCGAATCTGATGATGGAGATTGTTTTTCGTCCAAATCTTCCATACAATAAATCTTGAGATCATGAGTCTACCATCAAACAGTCGATGTTTATTCCTCACACAATAAACCCTCAAACATGGTTCACGTTCACTTTTTGGGATGTGTGCCACATATAATCAACATCTTACTGTCTGATAATGGGCCTATGATCTCAAGATCTATTACATGAAACCTTAAGATGAAAACAATATCATCAGATTTGAAGGAGTCAACTGATTTTGTCTTTGTTTTAAGAAAGATGACTATAACATAAAGTGGTGTGATAATAACACCAACCTGTTTTTGAATTAGAGATTTTGGGATAAAAAATAAGAGGCGTGGGAAGATTATAATAATGGGTACCATTATTTGCAATCAAAATTTTTTTCTTTATAATATGGTTGTGAATGAAGTAACTTTAATGATAATATTAGAATTTTAAAAATCACTTGACTAAACAAAGATAAGAGGAGAATATATAGATGGGCTTGGGAGGTCCCTCATAAAGACGGATTACGCGTAAAAACTCTCCTTAGAGAGTGTTAGCATATATGTCACAACCATGATAATCCGAGTAAAACACTCTCATAGTGTAGACACCCCATTTTTGTCCTCTCGGAGTACACAAACCCATTCTGTCAACCTCTGACCTTGCCCACGATCTACGGAAAGGGACTGACCTTCTTCGAAGACCTTAAAACCCCAAACCTAGGGACCATACATTACTTACATAGTATATGGTCGAGACACGAGCTGAAATATCAACCCAAAAGCTTGGACCCAACAAAGCCTGGGAGGTACCCCAATTACGCGCCCTAACAGACGCAAGTAATTGTTAGCACGCATATATACATGCGCGCAATTTGTCCAATTTGGGTCAGGCTTCACCTTCTGTGCACCGCCAAGAGACCTGAATCACGCGCCCATTACAGGGCGCGTAATTCGATTGCATGCATAGATGCACGTGCGCAATTGGTCTCACTTGGATCAAGTCTCTCCTTTTCGATGACCACCCTAAAACCTTATTACGCACCTAACCTAGAGCGCACAATCGATTACGCTCCCCACTTGAGGTGCGCAATTGGTCCCAAGTTGGACCAGGTCTCTAATTCCTATGACCGCCCAAATTCCCCGATTAAGTGCATAGATGCATGCTCTCAATTGGATTACACGCAGGCCCTCCAATGCACAATTAGTTACAAGCGAATTGGAAATAGGACTTTCAGGCTGAGCCAGTCAGTCGATCACCCACGAGTTAGTGACCGACTCAAACCTGAGTTACGCGCGGTGGACTCCACGTGCAATTCGATTAAGCGGCCAATGGATGGCGCACAATTCAGTAATTGCGCACTTGCCAGAGGGCACATAATTAGCCCGTTACATATAAAAAGATCCCCCTTCCATGTTCTACTCACCAATTTTTCATAGCAATCTCTCCTCTCTCAAGCTTAGTCCTTTTAGAAAATTCGACGTTCTCTTTGGGGTTGAGCTGCTTTCTAGACTTCTAGAATTGCAAACTCTTCTCTAGAAGCCCTACGTAGTCAACTAGCGGGGTCAACCCACTAACCTTGAAGGAGTATTGAAGGAATAAGCACCCTTAGCCTTAGACTCCTAGGAAACCCCTGCCCAAGTCCTTAGCCTAGAGCCCATTAGGCCCTTGCCTCTCTTAACTTTCTAACCCTAGCCACCTGATTTGCCTAAGGGAGCTTACGGAGTGTACCCATGAACGGGGCCGATCCTCCAAAGCATAAAGGGCCACCACCCCCCTTTTAAGAAGAATTAGCAGGATTAGAAAGTTTGACTAGATAGACCTTAGGCTATTTTTGGCTGCTGGAGTCGGCTGGCCGACGTTCAGTAAAGGATTCAGCTCGCATCTCCCCACGTGTGATCACTAACGTGTTGCAGTGTCGATAAATATCTGCAGCTGGCGATCGCATCAACCAATGTACTCTTCATTTAGAATTCACCTTTTTCCTTCCAGCATTTAATATTTTTTAGTTTATCATTCATCGCTTTCTACCAGAGTCCACATGGACCGAATTGGGTCACTTCTTTCGAGGACTGGAAGGAACCCAGAAAAATGCGTACCAATAGACTGGCGATCGCGATGGGACTCTTTTTGCTAAAATGGTTTCTGTCTAGTTTAGCCTTACTTTCCTGTTTTATTTTAGTTAGTTTTACTTTCCTACTTTGTTTAGTTTAGTTTTATTTCTTTTTTGGCTTTATCACTTTATTACACACACTCGCACTCTCGAGAGCTCTCTAAGAGTGTATGAACATCTTCCAAAGGTTAGATATATTGGGAATATGACGGATAAACCTTACTAGTAGTGGTGACCCGCTATTATGGGGGTACCACGATAATCCCATGTATGACGCTGACCCATCCTATGATTCGCCCCCATGTCACCCCAAAATTAACATGGCTGGCAGTGAGGGAAACCTCTTCACCCCCCTGAGCACCAGTAACCATGATGACCGGAGAGAAACCAATACTGGGTAGAACTTCACGGCCCAACAACTCGTTGAACTTAGCGTCCAAAAATTGCAAAGAGGAAGGGAGGAAGCCGAAGAACTACTTTGAGCCATGGCTGCTGCATACAAGATTGTCAGAGATCAACAAGATCAGGAGGAGCGAGAGCGAAGGCGAGAGGAGAGGCCACCTCCAACTCCAAGCACCACGTCCCCTCATATGACTCCGCCGAGACAAAATGCCCACACCTTTGTCAACAATAGTAGACAAGGTAGACCTCATCCCCAGACTATCAAGAAAGATACCACTGTAAGAGTAGAGGATCTCCCCAAGATTCTCGACGAATACATGGCTAAGAGAGAGCACCTCGGCTTTTCATTCGAATTTGACAAATTCTTTCGGAATCTCGAGTTTAACTTACCTACAGGTTTCAAACCTCCCAAGGTCAGCAAGTATAACAGCATGCGAAATCCAAATCACCATCTGACATTATTCTACAACGACTGTCGGCCCATTCACGACAATCAAGGGCTCCTAATCCACTACTTCCAGAGATCGTTAGAAGGATAAGCTTTCGATTGGTTTATCGGACTGCCACTTCACAAGATCTACACATTCGAAGATCTGGCCAGCCAATTCTTAGATTAATACAAGCATCAGGTACAAGAAGCGATCAGTCTTAGCGACCTGATAATAACAAAGCAAGAACCCGAAGAAGACTTCGCGGACTTCGTAAATCTGTAGAGAAAACTCGTTGCCCGAACTGGAAGCCAAATAAAAGAGAAGGACGCCATCGATATCATCATCGATAATGTCAAAGAGCCTCTTCAAAGTGCTCTCATTATAAGCGATTGCCTAGATTTCGCTACCCTCCATTTGCGTGCCAACCATATACAATGGCACATCAAGGGTGGAGACCTCGCGTACTCGATAATAGCATCGAAAGGTGCCTCTTCCAGTTATTCCAAAATGAAGAACAATAAGAAGATTTCCGGCTCCGAGTAGGTCAATGCGGTTGCTAATCAAGAACAAAACTCCGAAAGTCAGAATTTCCAGCAGAGAAATCCCGGTCAAAACCAGTCCCAGAACCAAAATCAACAATAATACCCTAATCAAAATTAGAACCAATACCATAACAACAATCCATACCCAAACCAGAATACCTACCAGAAACAGAATTAGAATGCGACCCAGAACCAGACGGCCAACCCACCAAACTACAACAATGTACCCCAACCATAAAATTTCAACCAACAAGACATGCCTCCCTATCAGCCGAAGCGTGAAAACTATCCCCCACTACCTGATATCATCCTTAACATTTTTTGCCTCCTTAGCAATCAAAATCTGATTAGATTCCCACTAGAGCGACCACGCCCTTGGCCAACACATTTAGACTATAGTAAGTTCTGCGCATTCCATTGATTCGCAGGACATAACTTAGAAGACTGATGGGTCTTACGAGATGTGATTTACGACATGAATGATCGAAATCAGATTGACTGGGAGCCCCTTAGAAACTCTAGTTAAAATAACAATCCGCCTCCACAGAACCTCGGGGTCATCAACAATCCCATGCCCAACCATAATCAAGGGTCGATCTCTCACTTCACTACAGTGGACCTCCCCAGCTAGCTCCCTGTTCATCCTTCGACTCTGATCACCCGCATCAATCCTCTTGATACCCCAGTTGGTTCAATCGAATCTCTAAGACCCCCCGCCGTATTCGAATTTCATTCGGATACGAATCCAATCATTCAGGGTCCAGAGACCTAACCTTTAGAGACCACAACTAGAACCCTTGACTCCCTCGAACCTAGAACCTGCCCAGTTGACATTGCCCCTCTATGACTCTGAACTCGAAGATAGTAGGATCCCCACTCAAGACTTATCGTAGGTCGATGACATGCCCGACCAAGAACTTGAAGCAACACCTCGAAGCAAGCCAGCCACTGAAGCAAGCTGGTAAGATGAGGAACCAAGCAAAGAAGAGGCACTAATCTCTACGTTTCTGGAAGATGAGGATTACATGCAATACCTCCCCCCGTTGAATGGCGTGTCCCCGATATGAATCCCTTCCTCTAACTTTACTCCCTTTCTGACAAATGCTTCAGGGAATTCATCAGGAAAAAATATGGCATGGCTCAAGGACCAACCATCAACATTTCCCATCCTCAAGTCAGGGACCAACTATCCGCCACCACCATTTCCCTAGGAGAAACAAAATGTGAGCACTCAACCATCAGGAAGGATAACAAGAGATAGGGAAGCAGACTTGCCTCCCCCGCCTCATGTGAGTCCTCCACCTCTAGCCCCGACACCGACACCTCAACCACCTCAGCCACCGCAGCTGAACGCAAACAAAGCCCATAGACCCAACAAAGAGCCAACACTTGAGTTAGGTCGGGGGTACGATCTCCTACGACACCTTGAGAAAGTTCTGGCCCAGATATCAATACTAAAACTCATCAAAAAATCATCGAAACACTACCGACTATTAATGGAAGCATTAGCGAAACCCGAGTAGACAAGAACACCATTTTAGACCAACTGCACGAGATCACTACGGTCATTGTGCAACCTCCAGCACTCACCTTCGCAGATGCTGACATGCCAAAGGAATCGTTATGAGGAAGTTTAACCCCTATATATTTGACGGTGATAATCAGAAGCTTCTCAGTGCCTCACGCTCTAGTCAACACAGGAGTGGGATTGAACATCTGTCCAATGACGACACTCAAGACCCTTGAATACACAAAATAGGATGTGCAACCGTCATCATTGTCCCTTATTGCATATAATGGCTCGCGGTGCTTCGTCAAAGGAACTATCAAGCTTCACGTCCGCCTCAGGCCACTGATCAAGGACATCACATTCCACATCTCCGATTCCTCTAGTACCTACAATTTAATCCTAGGGAGAAAATGGTTTAAATCCATAAAGGCTGTGGCGTCCACATATCACCAATGCGTCAAGTTCCCCCACGAAGACTCTATCGTTAGAGTGTTTGTCGACGCACCCTTTGAGGAAATGGATACTAATTACGCGGCGAACATTCCAATGGCCCACAATTCAGTACTGTCCACCAGACACATCAAGAAAGTAGGGACCCCTGACGACACATTGATAGCAGAAGTCAGACACCTAGGGTCTCCCCCAATACGTCAACTAAGACTGACAAAGTGAGCGACTGGTCCTGACCTCACACGACTATATGATATAAACCCGACGGTAACGAAGGGGTGGGACCTCAAGTACCAACTAGGATACACCCGGCACATGGGACTTGGCCAAAATAGCCAAGGGAAAATAGGCCCTATGGTCCTCAAGAAGGTTTGCAAGCTCACCGGATTAGGCTACCAGCTAGATAGCAAATAGGCCGACCTCTTGCCAACCTCGGCCAAGTGGTTATTACACGATCATTTTGTGTACAGAACTACTAAGAAGGCCGATGTACCAAAGAGAGAGGAACCCCTCACCAAATCCTAAATCACAGAGATTGAGCAAATGGCCGAAGCCTCCGTAGACCTCACAGACTTAAACCGAAATGAAGAATCCGACCGAGCACTTGAAGGAGTCGGACACTATTTAAAGCTGAAGAAACTCCTCACAAAGAAAGCCAGGGTCACCCAAGTCACAAGCTGCTCATAGAAGATTAGGAGTCAACCGACGAAGAGGACTTCCACTTCGCTACACTAGAGGTCGAAGAAGAACTAACGCTCGACGACCTCCAACCATCTGAGTCACCACCACTACAAATTTTATGAAAATCCTTAGAGAGGAAGAATGGTACCCACCACCAAGTGATGATGAAGATTACTGGCTAGACCTCCCCGCTCTCGAGATGGAAGAACAATTAGGTGAGGACCTCCAAAGATTATTCGAAGACGAGGGTGAACCCCAATGAGAGGATTTCAACCCTGACAATGACACAGATTCTGAGCAGATACTCTCAAGGTGGGAGTACCCATGGGGATATCCCGGCATCTCCCAGCCTTACCAACCTTGTTGTAGAGTATGTGCATTCATTCTGACATATTGTGAATCCCAAAGGGAAGAATCCACAAGCTCAAAGGGCGATCAACCTGATTTACCCAAAGAGGAAGAGCCCGAGAATCTCCGGCTGTTCTTTGAAGAGCAAGTGGTCCTTGCAATTGAAGAAAGAGAATCATCCACATGTTGAGGTATAAAATTTCTAGTGCTTTTATATTTATTAAAAAGTGTGATAAAAACATGGTGGCAAACACAAATAAGAAAGGGGCGAGTGAAATGGAATGAAATAGCATAAAACAATAATTTATACACAGCCTGCAGGATACAGGGTTGTTGTAACAAGTTTTGATAAGTAAGAGTTTGTCCCACGGAGAGTGATGGTCTAAAAACCTAAAGGCGTATAGTAAACTCTAGATTTAACAACTTAAACCTACACTAGAAAGCAAGGTAAAGAGAGAGTGTTTAGGTGTCACAAAACAAAACAAAACAAAACTAAAAATAGGAATAAAACTAAATCTAAAGAAAGGGGGTAAAGAAAAATATAGATGGAGTGGTAAAATAAAGATAAAATGATGAGAAGTAGACAACTATGGTCAAATCAGTATTGCAACTCAGTTCAAGAACTAGATCTGTAGTAGTCCTTCAGATGGCTACAAGCACAACTGTAAGGTAGAAGAATCTAACCTAACCCAAAGACATGAACTGATCTTAGGGTTATATTTTGTCCACTTGAATGGTCACAAAATATCCTAGAGATTTATCCAGTCAATGGATTAAATTAGAATAAGAAAACCATTGCAGACACTATGTGTGCAAGGTTACAAGCTCATGCATTCATAAGATCAAATAGTTTGTGAAAATTAAATGAGAACCACAAGAAATCACAGGCTGAATGGGGACTTAGATTCAGCTGGTCATTGCTACAAAAAGGCCTGCAATGACCCAGCTCAAAAGTCTGCAATCTCTACAAAATCTCAGGTCTATTCACTAATGATGGGATTGCAAAACAGAGGAGGAGTTGGGTTTGCTGTTGTCTCTCACTTGGCAACAAGCTCAAGTGCAAAGAAAAAGAATCTATCTCAACCTTGTGATCTAGACCAGCCTTAGGGCTATACCCTGCCCACTTAAATGGTCACAGGCTATCCTAGAGGTTATTCTAATCACAGAGGTTAGAGATAGAACAAGAATACTACTGCTACACCATGGTTGCAAGGCTACAAGCACAAACAATCATAGGAGCATTAAACCCATATAGATTCATGTGAAAAACACAGAAAGATAAAGATTAAATGGAACATTAAACTTGGCATTTTATTGCCTAAAAATGACTTATAATGATTTTCCCTCAAGGCAACAGTCTGTGCAAAACCCCAAAACAGCTCACTATATTATTACAAACCTGATTGCAAAACTGAAATAAACCTAGCTACTACCCAAAGAATTAACTCGGCTCACTATATTATTACAAACCTGATTGCTATTGTGCTAAGGAAAGAAGGAAAAGAAAATGGAAAAGGGAAACTAAACCAACCCTAACCCTAAAAATATACTTTGATCTAGCTATTCTGGATAATTTTACAAAATAGGTCTTTACTATATATAGATAGTCCATACAACAGTTGTGTGCAATAGCCAATCAGAAATAAGGCACTTTTGGAGCTGGTGTCATGGCCTATTTGCAGCCAAGTGATGCTTTGGGATGTGTGGGACAGCTAAGCACATTGGGATGTGTGCCCTAGAAGCTATGAAATCTCAAAAATACCCTTGGATGTTGAAGACAACTGCTGAAACCCATGCCTCGACAAGCTGCAGCTTCAGATTTTTCAATTCGAGTAGCTCTCGAGTAGCTGATAGGCTTCAGGTTAATGATCTCGAGCAACTCTTGAGTAGTTGAAGGCTTCAGTAGCTTCAGAATTTTGTCCACGAGCAGCTCTCGAGAAGCTCTCGACAAGATGAAAGCACCCCCTTTTAAGTACTCGACAGGATGAATGTGCAGCTTGAGTAGATAGTTGTGCAGCTTATGAACTGCTCGAGTGCATAAAAGATGTACTTTAAGGTGCTCGACAGGTTTAAGCTTCCAGGGAACTACTCGAATGGATAAAATAGGGCTTGACAGGTTCAAATGTGCAGCTTGATTAGTTGATGAACAACTCGAGTTGCATTGCTCGCTTCAGCAACCTACTCGAGTTCATTAATGAACTGCTCAACAGCTTCACTTGGGCTTCAGCTAGCAGCTCGAGAGGATCAAAACAATAGCTCGAGAGGTTCAAGGTAACTGCTTGAGGTGGGTTAATTCACATCAGTGAGCTGTTCGAGAGGCTTAAAGCTTCAGGTTCTCCAGGTTTCCAGCTCGAGAGGCTCAATGAAGTACTCGAGTTCAATAAATATAGCTCTAGGAGCTGCTCGAAAACGGCTCTTGGGGTAAAATGCAGTAGGTTTAATAGCTTCAAATTTGTAGCTTGATGGGTTGCTTCTCCATGCAATTGCAGCTGCTTGAGTGCCTGTTTTACAACATAGAATGCTTGAGTTATATGCTACACTTCATATCTGCAACTCGAGAGGTTGCAACTTCAACAATAGCAGTTGCTCTTCAAGTCTGCCTCCATCCAGCTGCTCTACAAGTAGATTGCAAAGTGCTTAGGCTGCTGGATTGAGTGTGCCTTTGCTGCAACTTGTATGAGTCTTCTCAAATGGTGCAGTGCAACAGCTTATGAGGCTCCATCTCTCTTTCTCAGTAGGACTTCAAAGTTCTCGAAGCATGCATAACAGCCCCAATGGTGTGAACCATCATGGTGCAGTCAATTTAAACTCATCCGCTCCACAACTTAGCTCAAAATTCCTTCTTCTTGGCTTGAAAATAATGGAGTGCAACACTAAGCTATATTTTCTTGTCATCTACAAAAATACACTTAAAACTTCATTATTAGCCAACTCAAAGGTCTATCAAAGGCCAGGCTAAGGGGTGGAAAGTGGTATATTTCAGTGCTCAACACCACCCTGTTTTCCTCACTTATCCGAAGGATCCCATAGGACAAGGACCACAAAAAAATGCCAAATTCAGAATGAGTCCATGTCATCCGAAGGCTCGCACAAACGACTCCATCAGTCGTCACGCTTCCTCAACTAGAGAAAGCACCCCTGTCGATGGGGAATTGACCCTGTATCCTATCTATTATAAAAAATAAATAAATAAATAGAAAACTCCAAAACACCTAAAAATATAAAAATCCAAAAATATTAGAAAATTTTGGAAAAGAGAGGAAGCCCTTCATCCCAAACCCATCTGGCGACGGACAGAGAGACTTCTCTCTTAAGGTTACGAGTGAGGGTGGCGCTGAAGAATTCGAAGAAAAAATAACTGACATACCTGCACAAAGTCGTGCCGCTACTTTCGACACCATGAAGCCGCACCTTGATCTCACCTGACGCAACCACACTACTCCCCTCTTGCAAGAGCACAGGGCGTCTCGACGAAAAAGCAAGCCAGTAATTATACTAGACGAGATACTCTATGACTTCGAGGGAGGATGAATGGCGTCAACCTACACCTTACCAAGAATGCCGCGGTTATCAATTGCACTGATGAAGGGTTACCTCTCGCAAAACTAACCCTCCAGTGTAGTAATTTTACAGTTTATGAGCTTACTGATGATGAAGGAGAGGAATAAACCCCAAAGGAAACACATGACTTCCAATGGGTCATCAAATGCTTCGACGAGAAAACTCAAGCCACCGCAGAGCCTAACGAGGAAATTAACTTCAACATTGAGGATAAGCCCAAGAAACTACTGATCACTACAACACTTAGTCGCAAGGAACACCAACAGATTATCTAAGTCCTCCAAGATCACCTCAGCTACTTTGCATGGTCCTGTGAAGACATGCCTAGTTTGGACCCGAGCTTAGTAGAACATCATCTAGTCCTGGAACCCGACGTCAAGCCCATCAAGCAGAAACTAAGGAGAATGCACTTGCAAACCGCGTTACAAGTCAAGGAGGAAGTCGACAAACTGCACAAGGACAAACTGCACAAGGCTAAATTCATCTGAGTCGTCCTCTACCCCAAGTGGGTTACGAATATAGTACATGTCGCTAAGAAGGATGATAGAGTACGAATATGCATTGACTTTCGCAACCTCAACCAGGTGTGCCCAAAAGACGATTTCCTGCTCCCACACATCGACACTCTGGTCGATAACATTGCCGGACATGAGATGTTATCCTTCATGGATGGCTTCTTCGAATGCACCAGATCAAGTTAGCAAAATCTGACCAAGAGAAAACTTCTTTCACTACACCATGGGGAACTTACTGCTACGTCGTCATGCCCTTCGACTTTAAGAACACAGGAGCCATGTATCAACACATCATGATGACTATATTTCACAACATGATGCACAAGTGTGTAGAAGTCTATGTCGATAATATACTAGTGAAGTCTCAAATGCGAGCAAGACATGCTGAAGCCCTCCGATTGGTGCTAGAACGATTCGAGAAGTATCAACTAAAGATGAACCCGAAGAAATGTGTGATCGGGATAACTTCCAGAAAGTTATTAGGGTTCATAGTCAGCAAGCGAGGAATCGAAGTCGATCCAGGGAAAGTCAAAGCTATTCTTGAAATGCCACCTTCCAGCAACATCAAAGAATTACAAGGCCTAATAGAAAGACTGCAATTCATCAGGAGATTTATCTCCCAGCACTCAGATAGATGCGACCCTTTCTACAGACTACACAAAGGAGGAACCGAGTATATATGGGATGACCAGTGTCAGCAAGCCTTCAAAAATATCAAGAAGTACATCCTTAATCTTCCAATACTATCGCCACCGATTCCCGAAAGACCCTTGATCCTCTATGTCTCTGCTAATGATAAAGTGATGGGGGTAATCTTGGGATAGAATAGCGAAGACGGGAAGGAGAAAGCCATCTACTACCTCAGCAGGACGATGGTCGAGTATAAGTAAAAATGCAGTGCAATGGAGAAGACTTGCCTAACACTAGTATGGGCTTCAATGAAACTACAACACTACTTCAGGGCTCACAAGATAATGGTGATTGCATGCATGGACCCCCTGAAGTACATATTCGGGAAGCCAGCTACATCTGGAAAGATTGCTTGATGGCATATGTTACTACAGGAATTTGACAACACCTACGTCACACAGAAGTCAATCAAAGGACAGGCAATCGTTGATTACCTCACTAATCTTCCACTCCCAGGCAACGAGCTAGTACGCACTGACTCCCCCGATGAAGACCTGCTACCAGTACAAGAAGAAGAGCCCGGTAAGGCTTCATGAAACATATACTTCGACAATGCTCTTAATCACAAAGGAAAATGCATCGGGATAATCCTGCTAAGCTCAGAAGGAGTCGTCATACCTAAACCTTTCAACTCAATTTCTCAATCACTAACAATGTCACGGAATATGAAGCCTTTATCGCCAGACTACGAGCAATACTACAACTAGGTGACAAGCAGCTGAAAACCATCGGTAACTCCAAGCTTGTGATATCACAAGATATCGAAGAGTGGAAAACGAAAGAAAGAAGATTGATGGCATACTTAGAAACTGCTCAGTTCCTGATAAAGAAATTTGATAGGATTTCTTTCACCCACATCCCAAGATTAGAGAATGAGTTAGCAGACTCTTTCTCTACGCTGACCTCAGTCATACAGATACCAATGAGACAAAGTACTAAGTCATTCACCATCAATAAACTGACTATGCCAGCCCATGAGGTGGCATGGAAGGTTAAACCAGAATTACCAGTCCTCCCGAAGATCGTCAAGCACAAGGAAGCATCCACTATAGGAAGCCCCGTGAAGAAAGAGGCTACCGTCGCGACCTTCAGATTTTAGTAATCACCAATGGATGATGGACAACCATGGTACTACGATATCTGGAACTTTCTGAAATATCGACACATCCCTCCTTACGCGACGAGGGTTGAGCGGAAGACTATAAGAAACCAATGTGCCAGATACTGTATCTTAGGAGAGGTGTTGTACAAGGAAGCCTTCACTAAAGGAGTCCTGCTACGGTGTGCCACAGAGGCCGAAGGACAATATATCATCCGGGAAGCACAGGCCAGTGCCTGCGGCGCTCACGCTAGAAGCCAAAGACTCTCCGAAAAGATTATACGACAAGGCTACTACTGGCCAACCATAATGAGAGATTGCCATGTCTATGTTCAATGCTACAAGCAATGCCAAGAACACGTCACACTTATGAAAGCCCCGTTAGTCGTACTGAACCCCATGGTTTCGCCATGACTATTCTCGATGTGGGCCTTCGACATAATCGAACCCTTCACGGACACAGTCAGGAACACGCACAAGCATGATTTTATTCTCACTACAACTGAGTATTACACTAAATGGGCATAAGCTGGGTGTTTCAAAGCTCGTAAAGTTTATTATTCGAAACATCATCACAAGGTTCAGAGTTCCCAAGATGATCATCATCAACAATGGACCGCAATTCATCGCTGAAAAGACGAAGAGACTATGCAAGAAATACAACATCGACTTGCAACACTTATCGCCCTTCTATCCTCAAGGGAATGGGCAAACAGAAGCTATGAACAAAACACTGATCTGAATTCTGAAATGAACAATAGAGACAACTAATGGAGCTGACTGGCCTGATCGATTACCTGAAACACTTTGGGCCAATAGGACTTCTATTCGCACGACCACTGGCCAAACTCCTTATCTCCTCACATACGGGATGTAAGCGGTTTTACCTTACGAAATACAAGTGTCATCTCTACAGGTTCAGCTTGATGACCAGCTATCCATAGACGAAAGGAGGATTGCTCTGCTCACCCAGCTAGAACAACTCAATGAAATGCGTCTAAGGGCAGCTGACCATACATAAGTATATCAAAGGAGAGTGGCCAGGGCCTACAATAAGAAAGTCCTTGAACGAACATTTGAGATTGGAGAGTTAGTCTTGAAAAAAATTATGCCCTCTAAGCAAGCTCACCCAAAAGGAAAACTGAAGTCGAATAAGGAAGGGTCATATGTTATAGTGGCCGCGTACCCTGGAAATGCATACAAGCTGGTAAAATAAGATGGGGAGGAACTCCCTAACCCATGGAATGCCATGTACTTGAGAAAATACTACCCTTAGCATCGCGATTGTCATATCTCATAGTCAGACATAGATACTTATACTTACCACCTTCGGAGTCATCACAAGTCATTCGCTAGTCGTACGTCATTATTTTTTAGAATATCTTTCGAAATCTTCTAACTCATCGCCCACCTCTTTATTCAGGCAATTTGATCGAAAGGATTAGGGGAATACCCAACTTCTTTAAAAGCATAGGCAACCCCCGATTCTCACCCCCTTCCCCGCCATTGGAGGAGAGGATAGAGCATAAAAAATGAAGATTTTAGGCTCCATCAAAACTAACTACTCTCGTGTCAGCAGGAAGTTTTGAAAAAATATATATACACATGCTTCAAGAGAGAAACAAAAGAAAGAGACCACCAAAAGGGAGATAAAGAAGCATAACCGAGTGACAGTAATACAACGGGTGAACAAGTCAATGAGCCTAGGAAAGCAGAAGCAAACTATGAGGATATTCTTGGTAATCTTATCAGGAAAGTATAAGCAAACTGCGAGGACTTCCCTGGTGTCTTCACACTACTAGATAGCATCGTAAGGTGGTGGGAGGAGGAAAAACTCCTGCTAACCATAGAAGGTGAGACTTTGATGGTACCGAAACATGATGAAGAGCTCAACTATGGAACCCCATACTACCCGAGAAAAAGATTGTTGCCTACCCCTTTTAAGGTTGTCAGGTAGAAGATTGTCCCTACATCATTCAACCTTACCCCTTCTTTTACCCCTTTTTATTTTTGGATGGACGATGAGTCAGAACCTTTCCTAAGATATCCTCAGGAATAAAATCGAAAACTCGTGAATGGCGAGTGGTGCAATCACCTGCTACATACCTACCGCTCACCCCGCCCATATCAAGACTACGGGATATGATGGTCACTGTCAAAGGTAAATACGACCGATGTCACCAAGTGTCCCCTTCCAATACGGCAACACTGCTAGGGAATTTCTTCGAAACTAACTCACCAAGCACACGCATAGCTATACATAGACCCCAAGTCTCACAAAATCGAGGAAATCTCCATTGCAGCTCGACACTGGGGCATTTTTATTTATTCAAAAAATAAATTACATTAAGGCCCTTGCTTGCCTGAAGATGGATGCAGAGCAACAAGGTCATCACTCAAGGAAGACTGTCCAAGGCATCACGCTGCCTATCTACCACGCTCCTACACTGGGGCATTTTTTTATCTCAATATTTTGCCGTTGCATTGTTTTCCTTTCCTTGTAATATATAAAAAAAAAGATACAATGATACTTCTTCTATTACCAAACTCCGGTTTGAGATACCTCCCCCCTTGACAATCAGCAAGGGGGAAAATAAAATTACTAATAACATTATCTTTATGTGCAAACATAAACAACCTTTAACTACTACCTGACCAGCTTGAAAGTGTCCAAGTCCCAATAGTAGAAGACAGCGCCTAAGCAGACAACTAAAGTGTGGAAGGTAAAAGAAAAGTGCAAAACAAGGTACATCTAAACAAAGACTATATATATATATATATATATATATATATATATATATCAAATTTTCTTCACACCAATTATCGGGGGCATACCCCTTGCATATACAATAAAGAAGAGGAGAAATACCAAAAGATATGTCCTACTCCCTACGCTGCCTCTAGGATGGCCGGTCGCTGCTGTCTCAAGTGTCATCGCCCGCGGATCAGGACTCTAACCCATCGAGATCTCAAGAGAAGCCCCCGAAGTAGGCAGAGGCATCCTGGGAGGAGAGGGTCTGACAATGGAGCCTTCCTCGCACGCCTAACTAACAACCCGCCTAGATCGTCAGCGCGAAGGACCTTTCGACATCACAACACAAAAGACAGAGTCCTCTTGAGCATAATCCCTAACACGCTCGCGATTCATATGACGAGGCTGACCAGCCAAGGAGCTCGTACCCACCGACTCCAACTCAGCCAAACGACAGAGCATCCCATGGATCCCCCGATCCCTCCAAGCCAGTTGGTATTGTAGCCGATCTATAGCAGCCTGCATCTCAGCCCACACCGTCTGATGAATGGTATCCAACTCGATCATGTGTGCCCCCTGACGGATAAGCAAGTCGATAAGCATCTTTGCGCGATCCTGCTCCCGATCACCTGTATCGAAGCATCGTCTCGCCCCTAGGATGGAAAGTGTGCGCTCAACCTCTAGACAAGACTCCTCGAGCTGACGAGCCTGCATAACAACTCATAACTAAGAACCAAGCATAACTATAAAGGGGAGAAACACCAAAAAGAAGGAACAACAACATACTAGATCGACTTGCTCTCGTAGGAGGTGCTCCACTGTCCCGGGGGTCACTGGATCTGCAGCCAGCACAAGAGGACGAGGGACCACCAAAGACTGCTACAAGAAGAACGAAGATGCATCAGAAAATGTTACATACACAAAAATTGGAAACAAAACTACACTAATTTGATATACCTGAGGAGGAGTAGAATCCGAAGGGGGAGCCTCAGGAGTAGAATTGAGGACAGCCTGCACCAAAAAAAATAAAAACCAACACATACACATCAGATAAAGCTGACAAATGAAATGAACAACACACACATCATACCTGACTCTTCGGGCACTGTGAGGCACTTGTGGCCTCCCTCACCTGAAGATCCTTGACCATCTTGCACTGAACACATCCCGACAGGATATTAGAAAAGAACATCAAACAAGATAAACAAATAAAATGAAACAACTCAGACCGAATTCTTATCCAATGAGCTAACTCGCCTCGAAGGCGAGTCATCTCTGGGTCCTCATGGCTAGAGGATGTGACTGACATCGGGTCAAACGCCGAAATGGATACTCCAGTGACATTAAGCTCTGCTCGCTGAAAATATGACAAATAAAACATATTAGAATCATAAAGCACTAAAAACTAGACTTACGCCAACTCAACAAAAGTAAACACATACCAGCCGTACAATCTTCGAGTGCATAGCCAACTACTCGCCCTGAAGCAACTCAATGTACTGCCCTCGACAGGCAACCTCACCCTCCATTGCACTCTGAATGACCATAACAAGCACATCAATTTGACTGGAACCAAATTAATGAGACTAAAACATAGAAGACTAGTTCACAACTCACCAGAGCACAACGGGCCTCTGCTAACTGGGTCACCACCGGGTCCTCGGCCACCCTAGCCTCCGAAATAATGGCCGTCAGTGACCTCAGCATCTCCTCGTCTGGGCGAGGAGCACTCCCCATCTGCTCCATCACCCTGTGGAGGGCATTCATTGCTCCATGGACTCCAGGACCGAGATAGCCTTGCTCTACAGTAGCTAATCTCTCCTTCAGTGTCGAGGCGGAATCAGGTCCACCAACACCAAAGGAGCAGCTCCCGTGAAAAGGTCGTGTGAAGAGACAACCCCCACCAAGAGCCAGGAACCATCTCAAGAACTCTTGGGCTTCCGCCTCATCGCATGCTCCCATCACTCTAGTCCCCCCGGCCTGGAAGTCATCAATTTGATCCTTCATTTTCTTCTCAAAGTTCCGACATGAGGGATTGGTCATCCTCTTCGCCACTCGTTGGCGAATCACCGAAGGGACTCCTTGAGGAATCCCCAACTGTCGTGCAACTTGAGATAGGTGGATACTCTCCACCTTCTCGAAACAGTGGAGCCATATGTCCACTCCAAAAAATCACTGACCAGACTGTATGACAGCCTGACCAGCATCCTCCTCAGCAACATAGGGCCTCCAGATAACCTGACATGGTTTACAGAATCCTTCACCATCATATTACATCATATTATCTGATCACTTGACCTTATTTCTGAACATTCGTATGATGCCATCCAATACCTCGTTTGCGTCAATTTTCCTCCGTTTGACTGCGATATGCAGCAGGTCACCATACGCGACGGGATGCGATATGCACCCGTGGTTGAGGATACACTTGTCGACAACTATAATCTGGCCCGTGAATAATTCCCTTTAGCTTGCACCGATAGATAAGAAGACCAAATATTTCATGTCAGCTCCATGGTTCAAACTTGTGATCTCTCAAAGAAATAATAAGGCACCCTGAAAGGGGGGTGTCTACTTCTTCGACACATCCTTGTTTTACAAGAACACGTCGAAGAAGGGCATTTGTAGACACCTCATTTTTGCCCTCTCGGAGTACGCAAACCCGTTCGGTCAACCACTGACCTTGCCCATGATCTACGGAAAGAGACTAACCTTCTCTGAAGACCTTGAAAACCTCAAACCTGAGGACCATACATCAAGGATCAAAATTTAGGCCGAAATGACAGAAATTTCGGTCCAAATTATCGGTTTCGGTCCTCACCGAAACGATATCTTGGATCGAAATTTCGGTCATATTTTATATGTGATTGAAATTATCGGCCGAAATTTCGGCCAAATTATCAGTTTTCGGCTAAAATTTTGGCTGATATTTTGATCCTTGCCATACATTACTTACATAGTATATGGTTGAGACACGGGCTGAAATATCAACCTAGAAGCTCGGACCCCACATAGTCCGGGAGGTACCCCAATTACGCGCCCTAACATATGCGCGTAATTGTTTGCACGCATATATACATGCACACAATTTATCCAATTTGGACCAGGCTTCACCTTTCGTGCACTGCCAATAGACCTGAATCATCCGCCCATTGCAAAGTGTGAAATTCGATTGCATGCATAGATATATGTGTGCAATTTGTCTCGCTTGGACCAGGTCTCTCCTTTCCAAGGACCGCCCTAAAACCCGATTACGCTCCTGACCTAGAGTGCACAATCGATTGCGCTCTCCACTTGAGGCGCATAATTGGTCCCAAGCTGGACTAGGTCTCTAATTCCTATGACCGCCCAAATTCCGCGATTAAGCGCATAGACGCATGCGCTCAATTGGATTGCACGCAAGCCCTCCGGTGCATAATTAGTTCTCAGTGAATTGGAACTAGGACTTCCAGGCTGAGCCAGTCAGCCGGTCACCCGCGAGTTAGTGACCGACTCAAACCGAAGTTAAGCGCGGTGGACTCCACGCATAATTCGATTAGGAGGCCAATAGATGGCGCGCAATTCAGTAATTGCGCACTTGCCAAAGGGCACACAATTAGCCCGTTACCTATAAAAAGACCTCCCTTCCACGTCCAAACTCACCAATTTTTCATAGCCATCTCTCATCTCTCAAGCGTAGTCATTTTAGAAAATTTGAGGTTCTCTCAGGAGCTCCCAAAGAAAGGGGTTGAGCTGCTTTCTAGATTTCTATTATTGTAGACTCTTCTCTAGAAGCCTTAGGTAGTCAACTAGCGGGGTCAACCCACTAGCCTTAAAAGAGTATTGAAGGAATAAGCATCCTTAGCCTTAGACTCCTAGGAAACCCTTACCCAAGTCCTTAGCTCAGAGCCCATTAGGCCCCTTACCTTTCTTATTTTTTCAACCCTAGTCACCCGATTTGCTCAAGGGAGCTTACGGAGGGTACCCGGGAATGAGGCCGATCCTCCCAAGCATAGAGGGCCACCACCCCCCTTTTAAGTAGGATTATTTTTAGCTATTGGAGTCGGTCGACCGACGTTCAGTAAAGGAGTCAGCCTGCATCTCTCCGCGTGTGATCACTGATGTGTTGTAGCGTCGATAAATATCTGCAGCTGGCGATTGCATCAACCCAGGTATTCTCTATTTAGAATTTATATTTTTCCTTTCAGCATTTAATATTTCTTAGTTTATCATTCATCGCTTTCTGCCAGAGTTCATGTGGATCAAATTGAGCCACTTCTTCCTAGGACCAAAAGGAACCCAGAAAAAATGTGTACCAACACATAGGAATTTTTGGCCAATCATATAAATACTGTACAACAACTCCCTTGTGAAATTGCTTTGTACAAAAATTGGACGCTCAACTGCTCCTGGAAGAAGCACTCTAGAAGGCATGGAGAATCGACCTAGAACCAACTTGATGAAGTGGTTAACAAAGGATGTGGACGTCCGCGTGTGTGTGGGTGTGAACTTCCATGGTGCGTGGGTGTGGACATCCGCGGTGTGTGGACGTGGACATCCATGGTACGTGGGTGTGGACATCCGCGGTGCGTGGGTGTAGTTGTCTCTCGAAACAACCCGGAACCAACAACCAAATGGCATTCAATGCTAGTCACATATTGAGGGCGGACGTCCGTGCATGGGGGTTATATAAACACACAAAGTGTGTTTTATTCACTGATTTTTTCAGGAAAATAAAATCTCTTACACTTTAAATCTGGAAACGTTTAATACCCCTTACTCCTTGAGTTTATAATTAATCATCACCATTTTCTAAACTCAAGGAAAATCTACCATCTACCTTTGAAAGTATAGCTTGTGAGTCAAGCTTGGTATCGGCTCGTGTGACTTGAGTGGATCAACGTAGGATGTGTTGATTGAAGGCGATAGCAAACTCCTGTATATTATGAAGGGATTCGTGGGATTCGAGCATTGCGAGCTAAGAAGAGAGTGATAGGTGTATATCATTCGCATCTTCTGTAAGTGTTTTACTATTCATAGTAGATTTTGTTTGCCTTGGATCTGTGCTAGGATCTAATGGTTTTTTCCCAGTTGGCTTTCCACGTTAAAAATATTGCGTTCATTGTGTGGATGTGATATTTGGGTTTGGATTAGCATTTGTATAATTATTCGCTATGAATTTTGGATTACTCAAAATTTTCAGAGGGCGATTAAGATTTGTTTTAAACGATGGAGGATCTTGGGATCCCCCATCAGATAACGTAGCTCTGCCATATCTATATCTATATATATATATATATATATATATATATATATATATATATATATAAGAAAATGGATCCCTCCACGTGATACCCAAATCCCAAAATGACACCCGTTTTCCCTAGGGTTCTTTCGTCCCTCTATAGAAAGGATCAAAATATCGGTTTCATTTTCGGTTTTGGGCATGGCCAAAACAAAAAATTTGACTAAAATTTTGAATTTCGACTGAAAATTTCCCTTCCATACATTTATTTGACTGAAATTTCAGACCTTCATTTCGTTTTGGTGTGGATTGAAACCGATAAATTTTGGCTAAAAATTTAAATTATTGGCTGAAATTTTGAGCCATGCTCTAGGGTTTTAGAAAAAGAATTTTTTTTGTGAACTTTTTTGCCCTTCAAATCCCAAGTCAAATATTGTGGTTCGCCCAACGTACATGGTGCATTGATTTTTTTTCTAACTTTGACAACTCGCCGCCGTGGCACCCAATCTCCGCTTTGGGTGCGAACTGGCTACATTTTAGGTTTCAACCCTACAACGACGTCTCAACTTCCATATATATATATATATATATATATATATATATATATATATATATATTTATTTATTTATTTATTATTTAAAAATAATTCTTTAATTTTGGCAAATTTTCTTTAATTTTGCTGACATTAATGAAATTTCGGCGATTTCCGAGAAATCATCATAATTTTGTCGAAGGCCAACCCTTCTTATTTTAGTGAATTTAAGAGAAATTTTGTAAAATTTTGAAGAAATTTGTCACCATACTTACAATGGCCTCCCACCATCTATAACAAAAGAAAATATGACGGTGGAGTGATTGAGTTCACTTACTATCGAACATGTATCTCTAATGTCTGAAAGCTGGTCAGCTGGTAATATTGGTACTTTCCCAACTGCCTTTCCGATTGTAAATTCGAGTGTCTTCCTTGGTAGTGGGATTTTTACTACGATTAATTAATTCGCATCAAACACCACTTCAAATTATGCACTACAGTTAGGGAACTAGAGGATTAAAACCCAACCAGAATCGAAAGTCTACCTCAACTTGCAAATGCTAGGGCTCTGTTTGACACTTTGACTGGTGAATCGAAAGCAAAGATAAAAAAAAAATCGAATTTCCTTTCCGGTTTCGGGCTGGGCCGAAACCGAAATTTCAGCCAAAATTCACAGGGGACTGAAAATTTCTGATAATATTGGTTTTCGTTTCGGTTTCAGTCTTCCGATAATACTGGTTTTCATTTCGGTTTCAGTGGGGACCCAAACCGAAATGTGTTTCAGTTTCGGCCGAAATTTTGAACTATGATCGAAAGTCAGCCTCAAATGTATGCATGTTGAATGTGGTAGATCGACTCAAATCCTTCTGAACTCAATTCCAGCAAAATTCTGCCACAATGACTGAAATGGAGTTGTCCGTGATGTGTGACTTGATAAGAAATCCTACCGGCCTATATCAACCTCACAAAATCAATGGTTAAGATATAAAGAGCCCAAGAAAGGTCAGCCTACATCTGATGTGGGACAAAATCTAATATGCCCATGCACGTGTTGGCGAGACTAAGCCAAATCACGTGGATAAGAAATCGATGATATGGGTAGAAAGAACTACTTTGATACCATAAGCCACCATGATAAGAAATCTAATGAGCCTAACTCAATCTCACAAAACCGACTTCTAAGGTGCCCAAGATATAAAGAGCCAAAAAAGGGCCAGCCTGCGAGACAAAATCCAACATGACTTGGTGGTGAAGTAAAAGGGGAGTCTAGGGTAGTCGAAGATGAGTTCAAAGAGGACTTGAGTAGGCCCAAAGTGAGGTAGTGGTCGAAGAAGTTGTGGGAGCGTCAAAGAGCGTATTATGATGATGGGCACCCATCGCCAGAGTCACAAACAAAATCATGTTGGCTACTATCAGTGGCCTTTACTATGGGTGCCGACCATAGTGACCAAGTCGGGGTTCAGGAATAAATCAGCTTGGAAACTATTCAAAACAATCCGGTAAAAATTGTCAAATTCGGGAAAAATAAGGTCAAATTTCGGAAAAAAATAAAAAATATATTAATAAAATTTTACAAATTTTAAAAATAGAAGTTTGTGACCAAAATCAAGAATAACTCGAAAAAAAGTCATTTAATTCACCATATAATTCGTATAAGGGAGCCATTACTTGCACACACTTTTTAAGTGATTCCACCAAGGTTAAAGAAAGACTTTGTATTTTAGGGACATGTGACATGTGAAAACGCAATCTAAGCCATATGATTTAAAGTTCATGATCTATAGATCCTTAGTGGATAAGATTAAAGCAAAACACAACATTTACCATATGATCTATTGTAAACCCTAATATCCTTTGACTATATTTAATCACATAATGAAGATTATATTTCGTGCCGGTCTTACCCACTAAGGATCTATAGATCATGAACTTTAAATCAAACAGTCCAGATTGAGTTTTCACATGTCACATGTCCCTAAAATACAAAGTCTTCTTTTTAACCTCGGTGCAAGCACTTAAAAAAGGGTGCAAGTAATGGCTCCCTTTGAAAATTAGGATTTTTTCAGAAATTCTCAATAATTCAGATTTTTTCCAATGTTTCAAAAATTCACGAATTATTCACGACTTCTTGGGAAAGTCGGCAATTTTGTTCACTATGGTGCCCACTGCCAGGATAGTTCTTTGGTAGGTTCACATCTAACAGTGGGATACCACTGCTACATATTTTTTTGTTAGATTTATATATAACCAGATGTGTAAATTTGTTCGAAGTAGCTCGAATGGCCAATGTATGAATTTTTTATGTGCCAATTGGGCTTCTGTTTTTCTCTCATTTGGTATCGTCACGACCAAGGTGTCAAATTGGGTATCGGTTCATGATGGACCGATATGTATCGGCTGATACCGATACAAAAATGTTAAAAAAAAAAAAAAAAAAATTTAAATAAATGAAAGAGGTATCAGAGAAAATTATAATAAACAAACAATAATAAGATAAAAGAAGATAAAAGAAGTGTAAAGAGCAAACAAAGTCACAACGCAAACAATTTTAGATTGCCTAGGAGAAAATTTAGATTGCCTACCAAATTTGGTTGGAGTGATACTCTTGCCATCTTTATCCGATTTTGATTAGCTCCTGCCATTTCTATTTAAACTGCCATCTGTATCAATTTTGAAGTTTCCTTATAGCATGCTATTATTGCCTCTTATTATTTTTTGTTTAAACTGCCATATGTGTCAACTTTGAAGTTTCCTTGTAGCTTGCTACTGTTTCTTGCCATCTTTCTCTTGATCCCTTGAGGATTACCACCTTAGTTTAGCTGGCTCTTGCCATCTGTCTTCATCCGATTGAGCATTGCCACCCATTCTCTCATTGCCATATTTATTAATAGTGACTTTTATGTTTATAGTTTGATTTGATTGGCTTTTGTTATCTTTGTCTTTATTTGATTTGCTAAATTAGCTACCAAATTAGCTAAATTTGATTTGATTTGCCAATATGCTAAATTTACGACCGATACCGATACTGTATCGGTGCCGATACGTATCGGCCGATATTTAATATCTTGGTCTCTATGCTGTATGACATATCCAAACACAACAAAAAAACGAGTAGACTAGCAATTATGTAATACCCTTCATTTAATATTTATATTTTGATGGGTTGTCTCTCATAGATATCGTCTCCTAATATTTTTGTGAATGTCATTGATAAAAAAGAAAATCATCTCATGACTTATAATGCATATTTGTTTTGTGAATATGGTTAGTGGACCTAGATGCAAATCCGATTTAGACCCGACCCGTTTTTTGATGGGTCGGATTTGGACATGGCTTTTCCCAGACTCGGACTCGAAACCGGAATGAGTCCATAAATATTTATTTTGATCCAACCTGGACCCGACCTGATTCCAAATGGGTTGGGTCTGATTCACCCTTGTCTCGTTCCCGACCAATTTTCACCCCTAATCAATGCCCACCAAAGATAGGGCCGGGCTAGGCCCTTGCCCATATGGCTTGGCTAAGTTTTAGGGTGGCCCGGACTGTTGACAGCCCTACCTGATATGATACCCTTATAATTTACAATCTTATTATTAATGATAAAAGTTTCAAGATATTTTGTGCAGTAAAATTTAAAAATTTTACCATTTTAAGATGGTGAAATAAAAGGAAGCAAACCAATTGAAGGCGGCCAGAAATACAAACAGATCACCAACCCTTATCCCTCTATCCACACGCACACAATCAAAAGGCTTGCTTTGTCACATATTGTAGGAAGATCAGATGGCTAAGCTTTCATTTGCTCATGGCTTCCTCCGTGTCCTAGTTTTGGCCCTTGTCCTCCTAGTTTTGACATCAGGTATACCAAATTTATCTTATTTTTTAACTAACATTTATCTTATATATATTTTTTATTATCTCATTGTGATGTCATTCTGATCAAAATCAATTGATAATAGAAGAGACACAACTAAATATTTTTAAGGAGAGCATTTCGACCACCCCTTAGGCACATGAGAGTTGTATATAGACCCAACAATTCATATGAGCAATAAATGAACAAATCAATAGATAAAGAAGATTTAAATTAAATTATTTGTTTTATTTAATGGTGCAGTTGCAACGATGGTTCCAAATGTGGAGGCCTAAAAGCGATGCCAATTGTTTGTTGGAGGCAACAGGCTGTGTCCTCTCCAAGTGCGGCAAGAATGCTACCAATAGAATAATGGCAATGGAGTTTGTCAAGCCAACCCTGCAGCCACGGATTATGCCTGCTTTGTTGACCGTTTCTCAAAGAGGTCTCAAACTCTCTTTAATTTAAGGAGCTCTTGAAGTGGTCCACTCCTAGTCTCCATCACTTTTGTAATTATAGGAACTACCATGAAGTTGAAAGTTGTGGAAGTTACCCATGATATTGGAAATTGTGGAAGCTACCCATGATATTGGAAGTTATGGGAACTACCTATGAAGTTGGAAGTTGTGAAAACTATCCATGTTGTGGGACATGTAGCCACTAAGACTTGATGGAAGCTTTAGCTATAAATACCAAGGTTTGGTCCCCAAACTCAAACACTCAAGCCCCTTCAGTTTTACACCATCTAACTAGAGTGAGTAGAGTTTGAAAGTGCCAAAATCGAGAGAGATAGAGAGAGAGTGTTATGACCCGGATCATAGGATGGGCATTCAATGGCTTTAGATGTCATGAATCACCAAGCCCCGTGTGAGTGCTGTACACTCTAACCCAACCCACACACACAATCATTAGTGTAGAAACTTTATAATTTTAGTTGGACCCGATTACTAGCTAGCAATATATTATATTTTAGGAATAAAAAACTAGCCTTTTATGCCCCATGATTCCCTAATTTTATAAGGGAATTTGGGTCTTTGAACTCTTGCCTTTTTGGCAAACCATGCCCAAATTAAGTCTTCATCTTCTCTCTATAAACTCTCATATCCCTAGCTTCTTCCTCTTCTATCTATCTCTGCCACTCGTTCCTTCTCTACCAATATCTCGGCACCATTAATGTTGTGATAATCTCTTTCCTTCTCTCGCATCCAACCTGCCTAGCACCAGCCGACCCACCATCGAAAGCGCATCGCTAAAGCGACAGGCTGCCGCATCGCTGAATCGACGCGTAAGCTATCGTGTCGCCGAATAGATCAGAATCAACCCATACACGCTCCAACAAGTCGGTGCCCCTAAATCCATCTTAAATTATTCAGTATTTATATTTATATATATATTTTTAACTTTATTTATTTATTTATTCCTTTTTGAAATCCAAAATCAATTTAAGATCATAAGAACAATCTTAACTAGATATGTCGAGATATAAGGATCTAACACCCTTCAATCTAAGATTGAGGGATGTTACATTCAGAAAATGTGACGTGCCAAAATAAATTGCTCTTAGATCCATATAGAACATGTTCGTCTATCTCAGCGCATGGGTAAACCTCGGATCGGTAGGTTTATTTTATTTATTTATTTACCTTATATTTGTTTGTTATAATAGTTAAGTTGTATGTATCTAATATGATATATTTATTAAATATATAAATGAAAGTTTGCTTGACAACAAGTCTCTATCAATTGACGAGAGTACTCTTCCCTTGTCTTTTCTTTCTTACCTTATTTTTGGGCTAAGATCTTTTGTGAAGCCTTAATGCATGCACTTTATTCAAATCAACATAAAGATAGAATTTCTATAGGATAAGATGTGCAGCCAGCAGTACATTCACTTAATCTAGGAATGCATAAACGCATATACTGAGACCATCAGATCTAGTGTTTTGATGGTATTAGATCCACTGTCTCGATGGCGTTAGATTCATTCAGAGATTCCATCATGATTTATGATGCTACATAAGGAACCGGTCTCACCTATTATTGTATTGTATTAGACACCTATTATTTTATTTCATTAGATGGCCACTTTGTGGAGTGTGAGTTACTTATGGCTGTTGAGCACAATAGTGGAGAAACCAATGATCGGTGAGTTCGATACTCCCAAAACAATTAAACGCCACCAATATCTTCCTTCCCAAAATAGGAAGCAAAATTACTAAGCCATCTCTCGCTCTATATATATGTATACATATATCTGGGGCTGGATTTATAGGACCCACAGCCCTTTGTGTTTTATTTCTTGGGCGAGTTACGGTCCATGCGCTATTAGTAGCACTCGGGAAATCGGGTCCGATTTGACCAAGGCTGGGAATACAATGGATTAAACTAAAGCCCAACACATATCTGAGCATGTTTAGATTAGGCATAGTTTCAGGCAAGTTTTATTTTTATGATTGGCCCACCTTGCATGGAAGCCTTTATAAAAATCCGGACAGGTGATTTATCTTCTATATTAATTTGATTGATTGGGAAAAACTAATGAATGTTAAAATCAAAGAGTCGGGCTGGGATAAAATAAATTTCGGGGATCGGCCCAACCAAACGCCGACAATACCGGTGATAGCTTGCCCGTGCCAACTATTATAGTTGGACGTTTTGAAGAATTTTACCTGACATGATTAATTTGGTGCAACCACCCCCTTGGCACCATTAGATTTAAATAAAATAGGTTCAAGTTGGACCTTGTGGGCCCAACCCAAGAAATAGAGCCGAGATGGACCATCTCCGCAAAATGAAATTATCGAGACATCTAACAATTCAGAACTCGAGAAATCGACACATAATTTAAGAAATTTGACCTCCTTTTGGAAACTAGCAATCATGTAAGGATTGACCGTTCGATCTGAGGGCTTAGAAGATGAAATAGTTTAGACCCAAAGACTTGACACCTTAAAAGTATCCTCCTTAAGTATCTGATGGTTCAAGTCCGCGAAACCTGATCATCACATAGTAGGTTACACTAAGTGTGCACACGACTCCTAAATCTTGCGAAACGTTGACCGGAGGATCTAGTGTGCTAGAGGTCGAATCAGGATCGGGACAAAGAATCAACCTTAGGTAAAATTTTATCGTCTAACCATCAAATGGTTCAGATTATATGAGAGATGACTCTAAGCTCATGTCTTCTTATTTTAGCCTTAGGTGCCACATGGAATAACACCATGAGTTCCCTTTGACCCTAATTTTTGATAATCAAGGTCCAACTGGCACATAGGACCAACTCCAAACGATCTCAATAGTAACACAATGTAATCTAACAGATCAGAAAAGTGTCACTAAAATTTCGAGGACGTGTTTTGAGGCCCGCAAGTTTGGAAGATTTGGTGAAGATATTAACCCTTGTATAAATAGGCTAAGGGAATTGTTTGATCGTCCTTTTTACCCACTTTTTGGTCAAACTAGAAAAAATGTCCAAATATAGAGACCACCTAAATCTTGGAAGGCTTTAAAAACAGGAGGCCCGATCGCTCCCTAAGCAATCTAATGGCCCGTAAAAATTTCCCAAGGTTATATATGAAATATTTGTTCTTTCCAAATTTTAATTATTATATTATAGTCATTAGTATATAAGGCTTATGATATAGTTTTGATTAGTCAGGTAAGTCCTTCCATCATATGACATGCATCACATAGAAAACTATGATAGGGCATACGCATGATTAAAAGGGAATAAATTATGTCACATGACTTTTAAGCCTTCGTCATGGTGGGGTCTCCTTTCACGGTCACGTGGAACTTGGAATGTAGGCATCCATGTACGGATGCAACACCTCTATGGGGGTATGGGCTGCCACACGAAGTACATCCAGGTTACTACGGAACCCGTCTCTTGGAAAGCGTGATTTTTGTGAATCTTATCGCACCGTGGCTCACTTCAAATTAAGTTTTAAGCAAACAATAAGAAATGATATGTAAGATAAGGTAAGCTACGAATACGGATAAGTTACGTTGTGAAAGCCAACAAAATATAAATTAAGTTTCTACACGTGCCACCGCAAGATCCAACGTCTACAGCCAAGACGGGTCTTAAGGACAATACGATACGACAGTATCCCGAACGTAAGGGGACACTGATTTAAATGCATGCAACCTCATCAGGCTGGATGGTGGTATACGATATGATATGGAGGTTAGGTGGTTATCTACACGTGGACCTCGTGCGATAGGCTCGGCGGCTTCTCCACAGTCGATAATCTGAAAATTAAGTAAGATGTGAAGTACGTTGTGTAGGCGTATGGAGCAATATTAAGTTTTAAGATATGCCACATAGGAAAAGTCAACAAAGCAGACACAAAAGGTGATCCGAACTTGATGCATCATATTCATTTCATGTTATGTCAGGTCTTTTCATTTTATGTTACTTCTTTTCTTTTTATGCTATATTTTTCAGTTTTGTTATGATAGATATGAGATCTTAGATATTTTTGTAATCATTTATAGCTGTTTGGTTTATTTCAAAATGTACCGCAACTCAAGCGATTCTACACACGATCACCTGGATATTTTATGGTGGATCGATTGTGCAACCTGCTGAGTTTACGTGACTGAGTAAACTCACCCCCTCCCCAAAACTAACAGTTGCAGGTGAGAACTCTGATTTTTCCATCACTGAGGATAGGGATGCTGCTGTTCCTGATGCGGCTCATGAGAGTGAAGACGTCGGCTACCATCTGGACGAGGGAATAGATCCGGCGGACTACTTTGAGCATTGAGAGATTCTTTAGTCATAGTTTTATTATTTTCAGGGGAGATTTGTTATTAGATACTTTTATTTTTCAGCACCAATTTTGGGTTTGCGTTGGGACTGTTTTATTCTACGTAAAACCTCTGCTTGCTTTCGATTATAGATGTATGGTTAGGATTTATCACTTAATTAACGTCATCTACGTTTTTCGCTGTTGTTTTCTTGAATCATTTATTTTTAAATGATACTATTAAATGCCTTAATCCATATGCTAAATCGATATAAGAATTATGTGTATGTCCGCTTATCGCCATAACAAGCATGCGGTGTCATAACACGGAATTCTAGGCCCTTGAGGTCGAGTAAGGATTCTAGGTCGTGACAAAGAGAGAGAGAGAGAGAGAGAGAGAGAGAGAGAGAGAGAGAAACAGTGAGAGAGTCTGAGTAAGCATCAATGGTTGGGGGTATAATTTTTATATGTTTCAGTTTTGATTCTTATTAAGTGTTTAATTCTGCATTATAGAATCATTTTTGACTAACAGTTGATATCAGAGCTAATTTTATCTCTGTCTTAATGGTCGGAGGTACTCTCTTTGTCTTTGTTTTTGGCTAAATTTAAGTTTTATTTTGGTTGATTTTAATTCGAAACAACACATTAAAATCATGTGGAAATTGATTTTCTAAGTTTTTTTTTTTGTGATTAAAAATCATAATGGGTTTTTGGGTCGCGATCTACACCCTATTTTCAGTTTTCAGTTTTGGTGAAAAAATGACTATTAGTTTTCACTTTGTGGATGGTTTGAGTTGTAGGTTTTGGGCCCACGCCTTTTGTGAAAACTCATTTATTATGTCTTTTAAATTATTGTTGTGCAAATTTGATTTATTATTCTTATATTTAGTTAATCCTTATGCATAAAAGTTGTAATGTCTAGTGATTCATATGATTTTTAATTTATTAAAAAATAGCCACAACATCTTTAATTAAATAAAAATTATATATTATAATTTAGGATTATATAAATAATATTTAAATATTAATTATAATTAATCATACTTAATATAATAAATTGTATCCCATAGGAATTTTTATTATATTTATATGATTAATTAGGATAAAATATCAAATTATTCATAACATACTCACAGGAATTATGAATTAATAAATAATTTGATAGTTTTATCATAAAGTTTATTTTTAGTAAATAATTTGATAAATTCTATCATAAAGAATAATTGAATCTGCTTGGATTAAAAAAATTTGACCCACAAGCAATTTTTATGTCATTAGATTCAATTTTTAAGCATGATTTATATTGGTAAAACATGAAAATTTTATTTAAGCCTCTGGGAGCGATCTAATCGCCTCAGTATGATGTTCATTAAGGCTAGAACTTCTGCTAGTATTCTTGGTTCCGTCGATCAACATGAAAAGGCCCGAGACTTGTTAAAAGCCATTGATGAATAATTTGTCACTTCTGATAAGGCACTAGCAAGTATCCTAATCATGAAGTTCTCATCCCTAAGACTCACCAGTGTAAAAGTTGTGCGCGAGTACATCATGCAAATGAGGGATAATGTGGCTCAATTAAAAAAACTCGAGGTTGAAATGTCAGAGTCCTTCCTAGTACAATACATCTTGAACACCCTTCCGTACTAATACGGACTCTTTAAAATCTCATACAACACACATAAGGATAATTAGTCAATCAATGAACTCATGACCACGTGTGTTCAAGAGGAAGGGAGACTGGTGATGGAACATGGAGAAAGTGTAATGCTGACAACGTATGGAAAGAGAAAATCTCAAGCCAATAAGAAAGAAAAAGGTAAAATACCTCCCCAAACTGATATTAAGAAAGATTTCAAGTGTTTCTTCTGTAAAAATAATGGACACATAAAGAAGGAATGCACCAAATTTCAGAAATGGCTTACGAGCAAAGGTAATCTAACCTCATTTGTTTGTTATGAATCTAATATGGTTAAAGTCAATATTAACACATGGTGGATTGATTCTGGATCAACAATCCACATTTTGAATTCCTTACAGGGTTTGCAAAACCTAAGGAAGCCAGTGGAAAGTGAGCAAAGTATCTTATCAGGGAACAAAATGGGATCGCATGTGGAAGCTATAGGAACTTGCAATTTAATTTTAAGTAGTGGCTTTGTATTAAAGTTAGAAAAGACCTTTTATGTTCCAAATTTTTCTAGAAACTTGATTTCAGTTTCAAGGCTTGTACCTTTCAAATATTTCTTTAATTTTTTAGATTCATCATTCAGTCTATTTTATAAATCTAATTGTGTTGGGAATGATACTTTATTTGATGGTCTTTACTGCATTAGTTTAAAAAATAATGCCACATATGATTTAATGCATGTTCACACTGGCTTTAATAGATGTGTTATTAATGAGGATTCCTCTATATTATGGCATCGGAGATTAGGTCATATCTCCATAGAAAGAATTAAATGATTAGTAAATGAAGGGGTACTTAATACCCTAAATTTTATTGATTTTGAGACTTGTGTGGACTGCATAAAGGGAAAGCAGACCAACAAGTCAAAAAAAGGTGCCAATAGGAGTTCAGACATATTAGAGATCATACATACTGATATATGTAGTCCAGACATGGACTCACATAGTCAGAAATACTTCATCTCTTTTATAGATGATTCCTCACGATATATGAATCTCTACATGTTTTATAACAAGAATGAAGCATTAGATGCCTTTAAAATCTTTAAGGCTGAAATAGAGAAACAATGCGGTAAGCAAATTAAAATCATGAGATCAGATAGAGATGAAAAATATTATGGTAGATACACAAAAGATGGACAAGCACCTAGGCCATTCGCAAAGTTTCTTCAATAACATGAGATTATTTCCCAATACACCATGCCTAGTTCACCGGACTAGAATGGTGTAGCAGAAAGAAGAAATCGAACATTATTGGACATGGTACAGACTATGCTTAGCAACTCTAATCTTCCTAAATCCTTGTGAGCTGAAGCACTTAAGACGACAGTGTATATATTAAACCAAGTTCCAACCAAGGTTGTTCCTAAAACGCCATTTGAATTATGAAAAGGTTAAAAATCGAGTTTGCGACATATGCGTGTTTGGGGATGCCCGTTTAAAATAAGAATTTAAAACCTACAAGAGAAGAAGTTGGACCCAAGGACCATCAGTGAGTATTTCACTAGATATGCTGAATGGTCTAAAGGTTACAGATTTTATTGTCCATCTCACATCAATAGGATTGTGGAATCAAGAAATTGAAAGTTTCTTGAAAATGACTTGATCAGTGGGAGCGATCAAACCATGAACATAGTTTCTGAAAAGGATCATTCAAAATCTTAACCTTTCACCTCAAGTAATAGATTGATTATTGTTTATAACACCCCTCAAGTTCAAATTGGTGTTGAACAACTAATCGTTGAAATTTCACAAGCTGCTAACGATATTCCAATAGATCAGGTAGTTCAAACTAATGTTGAACAACAAGTTGAACCGCATACCTCTCAGGAAGACGATGGTACAACATTAAGAAGATCTATTAGATTAAGGAGATTAGCAATTCCTGATGATTATATTATGTATTTACAAGAATCTGACTACAACATTAGAGCCGAAAATGATCCCGAGTCTTTTTCACAAGCCATGAGTTGTAAAAAATCAGAATTATGGTACAATGCCATGAAGGAAGAGTTAAATTTTATGAAGAGTAACAGAGTTTGGGATCTTGTTGAGTTGCCTAATGGTATAAAAACTATTTGATGTAAATGGGTCTTTAAAATAAAGAAAGACTCATTGGGCAACATTGATAGAAACAAGGCAAGACTCGTTGCTAAGGGATTCACTTAGAAAGAAGGAATCGATTACACGGAGACCTTTTCTCCTGTATCTAAGAAAGATTCATTGCGCGTTATTTTGGCATTAGTAACCCATTTTGACTCAGAGTTGCAACAAATGGATGTGAAAATGATATTTCTCAATGGAGATTTAGAAGAGGAGGTTTACATGAAACAACCTGAAGGATTCCCCTCTAATGATGATGAGCAATTAGTTTACAAGCTCAAGAAATCCATATATGGTTTAAAATAAGCATCCCGCTAATGGTATTTTTATAATATAATTTCTTCATTCGATTTTATAGAAAATATTATGGATCAATATATATACCAGAAGGTCAATTGGAGTAGAGTATGTTTTCTTGTTTTATACGTGGATGATATTTTGCTAGCAGCTAATGATAAGAGTTTTCTGCATGAGGTAAAAAGTTTTCTCTTTAGAAAATTCGATATGAAGGATAGGAGTGAGGCATCTTATATCATTGGCATTAAGATTCATAGAGACAGATCTTGAGGTATCTTAGGTCTATCTCAGGAAACCTATATTAATAAAGTTTTAGAGAGATTTCATATGAATGATTGTTCACCAAGTGTAGCCCCCATTGTGAAGGGTGATAGGTTCAATTTGAACCAATGCCCGAAGAACAACCTTGAAAGGAAACAAATGAAAAATATTTCATATGCTTCTACTGTCGGAAGCCTAATTTATGCTCAAATCTGCATAAGACCTAACATTACATTTGTTGCGGAAATGTTTTGACTATATCAGAGTGATCCAGGTTTAGACCACTGGAGAGCTGCAAAGAAAGTAATGAGATACCTTCAAGGAACCATAGACTACATGCTTATGTATAGACGGACAGACAATCTGTAAATAATTGGCTACTTAGATTCTGATTTTGCTGGTTGCATTGATTCACGCAAATCAATACCAGGATACATATTTTTGTTGGCCAATGGAGCTGTATAATGGGGGAGTGCTAAGCAGACTTTGACTGTAACTTCCACTATGGAAGCCGAATTCGTCTCTTGTTTTGAGGCTACTTCACATGGTGTATGGCATAAGAGTTTTATTTCTAGGCTTAGAATTATGGATTCTATCTCTAGGCCATTGAGAATATATTGCGACAATTCAGCTGCTGTTTTTATGGCTAGGAACAATAAAAGTGAGAGTCAAAATAAACACATCAATATTAAGTATTTAGCTATAAGAGAACGTGTTAAAGAAAAGAAAGTGGTCATTGAGTACGTCAGCACTGAGCTAATGATTATCGATCCTTTGACTAAGGGAATGCCACTGTTTAAATTCAAGGATCATGTAACAAATATGGGACTTGGTTCCATTATATAATTTTTCATTGTAATGACAATGTCATTTTATAGAAATTCTTAATTATCCTGATGTTTTTCTCATATTGATGTGCATCTTAATTTAATTTTGAGAAAATTCATCTGTGTTGGACCAAGAATAAACATAGGATTATTTATTAAGAAATTGTTGTCACATAAGTTATAAATACATAGTAATACATGGATGGTAATATTCGTCATTAGAGAACTTATCGCCATGATTCATGTACTTATTACTTAATACAGAATATCGATGGGTTCAAAATGAGACATTAGAAGTGTGGATCAAGTGGGAGAATGTTGACCGTTTCTCAAAGAGGTCTCCAACTCTCTTTAATTTAAGGAGCTCTTGAAGTGATCCACTCCTAGTCTCCATCACTTTTGTAGTTATGGGAACTACCCATGAAGTTGAAAGTTGTGGAAGCTACTCATAATATTGGAGGTTGTGGGAACTACCTATGAAGTTAGAAGTTATGGAAACTACCCATGATATTGGAAGTTATGGGAACTACCCATGAAGTTGGAAGTTGTCGAAACTACTCATGTTGTGGGACATGTAGCCATTAAGACTTGATGGAAGCTTTAACTATAAATACCAAGATTTTGTCCCCAAACTCAAACACTCAAGCCCCTTCAGTTTTACACCATCTAATTAGAGTAAGTAGAGTTTGGAAGTGCCAAAACTGAGAGAAATAGAGAGAGAGAGAGAGAGAGAGAGAGAAACAGTGAGAAAGTCTGAGTAAGCATCAATGACTGGAAGTATAATTTTTATATATTTCAATTTTGATTCTTATTATGTGTTTAATTCCGCATTATAAAATTATTTTTGACTAACATGCTTTTGTGTCTATAATTGCTGATTCCTCTCTTCATATATCTCCTCTCTCAATCTCTCCTTATCTCTATTTCTATGTTTCAAGACTTCAATCAGTCTTACCTCTATCTCTTAGATGTACTCAATTTTAAAGATGAATAATTATAAAGAGTGAGAGGACATTAGTTTTAAAGAGTTTAGTCTATAGTTTTTATTTATTTATTATTTTATTTCAAACTCTGTTTGACTGGAATTTAAATATTAAAATGTGTTAAATGATCTTACTCCATTAAATGAGATTACTAAAGTGTGACTCCTCTTTATTATCGATTTAAATTGTCTAAGTAACAATTCACCATTAAAATAGATTTTATTGAGAGAACTTTTAAATTCGCCACTAAAACTAAGAAGAAGGATTTGGTTTAGAGTGCATACATTGGATGATTCAAATTTTTTAAAAAGCAAATTTTAGCATCCAATGCCTCAATATATATGATCTATCATTAATAGTGTAAGATCATTTAAATGTCATTTTGCTGTGATTCATAATAAAAAAGTGAACCTATAAAAAGTAAAATGGGCCAACCCTGATTTCGACCCCAAACACCAAATGGCGGGGATGATCCTGATTTTAAAATCTTTTAAAAATAGTATACCTTTGTTCGTGCTTAGAGATTTACTGAAAGCATGTAAATCCAAAACCCTTTGAAAGTTTGGTACCGGATGATGGAGATCAATTTTCAACCCAATCTTCCACAAAATGATCTTCGGACCATGAGTGCACCTTTGATTCCAAATGCCACGGACATCCCAAAATGTAGCGCCCTAAAATCTCATGGCGCACATCTTGCTCAAAGGTGATTTTAATTAGGGCTATTGTTTTGGGATCTGTATCAAATGAAATAAAAAGTTGTCTGTCTAACATGGTCTCAACACCCATGGTGTCAAAGATTGGGGTGAGAAACATTGAGGGTCGAGGCTCGTAACTCATTTCGACTATTCCCCATATGAATAGTGTTTTAACGGCGGAGATTGTTTTTCGTCCGAATCTTTGACACAATAGATCGATCTTGAAATTATGTTCCTATCATTAAATGGTCAGATTTTAATTAAATGGTCAGATTTTAATTCTATATTACACACAATTGCATCCTAAAAAGTGATTCAAGAATCATGCATGATGTAGGTATAATGTTCATTTTTTATATGTGTGCGACATGGAATCAAAATTTGATCATATAATGAGATGCACATTTGTCTAAGATTGGAATGAGAAATCATTTCCGTTGAGGTTGAGAAGGAATAATCTTGAGTTGAAAACAAAGGTGTCCTTGGGGCTGTCAAAGGGTTGGATTGGTAAATTATATTGAACTGACGAAAACAACAAATCATTCTAACTCATGCTTATGTGGTGCAATATAAGTGGTTGCCCCGACTTGCATTGCTGGTCGCACTGTACTTTCATGGTGCCACATTAGCAGTCCATTGAATAGTCTGCTGTTTCTGTCCGTCATATGACATTATCCGGTTGGATTTGGTTGTCATGGAAAATTTTCAATGGACTGCTGTTTCAATCCTTCACATGATATTGTCCGGTTGGATTTGGTTGTCATGCTAAAATTTAGGTTGCCCAACAAGTCAAGGATATCCATTGGGCCCGATCTAATTCAACCCGACAGAGGGTCAATATGGGGCCGAATGGGCCGACCTAGTTTGCCATCTGCGAAACCTCAGCTACGTCATTATATTATACCTAACATATTAGGTATCGGTGATACTTACCAAATCTGAATTTTTATTTTATTTTTTTTAAATAAAATATTTTCTTCTTATTAAAATAATCATCTAATAGTTTAAATATTAGTCTTTTATGATATTTTTAAGCCTATAAGTTTATAACATTTTAATTTTTTTCAGAAAGAAAATAAAAATAAAAATTCACTGTATCAACGTATTAGCCTCTAAGAACCGATAGCCGATTTGGAACTTAGGACCTCACAGTCTCACACAGTGCAGAAAATAAGTCTACGACCATGTCATCCGTTTACTCTGAAACCTGTTACGGTAATCACATGAGCATTGTATGCAAAATAGAGTGGGAATTTTGGGATTTTGGGAGACCTGATATTGTTTCAGAGGGAGCTCCGTGTGACACCCGATTGTTTCGATGTAACATGGAGCTCGGGTGCATTACTTAAATCATGTTTAGAAAAAAAATAAAATTGAAAACTGATATACACCGTGTGATTTTTGAATTGTTAATTTTTTTTTCCAAAATTTCTCTTTTTAAAATATTCATCTAAACCTTTCGCATGTGTTTCATGTGGCACCCGAATAATGTTTTGGGTGCCATGTGGACCTCCACATGGATCTTGGAAGGTGGTGACCGTCCTCCTTAGGAGGACGGAACCGGCTCCGAGGGTGCCACCTCAAGAAAGGGGCATGGTTTAAATCAATTTTATATAAAAAAAAAAAAGTTGGGAAAAAATAAAACGTTTGGAAGAAAAAACTTTTTAAAAGTACAAGTCAAAATTTAACTCGTTGCAATGATTAATATTTCACGACTCACAAATCACATGGTGGAGATCAGTTTTCAATTTTCATTTTCCTTAAAGATGATCTAAGCAATCCACCCAAGCGGTGACCGATCGTCCTTGTATGGAGGATGGACACCTTTTCCTATATATATATATATATATATGGAAAAGGTTTTGTCCTCGCGTAGAGGGCGGTGAGCGTCCTCCAAGACCCCACGTAGAGATCCATGTGGGACTTGTAAACAAGGTGTCAAATCGGGTATCGGTCCATTGAGGACCGATACGTATCGGCCGATACTGATATGGAATGGTATTTTAAAAATAAAAAAAAATTAAGAAATCAAAGTGTTATTTGAAAAAATTATAATAAATTAATATACCAAGTATGCTAGACCCGACCCAATATTTGACCACGTGACATGTGATCCGGGGACTAGTGTAGCATTCAAATGCTAAACCTCTAATATAGGGATCTCTTATATATATATATATAGCCAATGACTCAACACATGACCCACACCGACCCGGCCCTATATATACGGTCGAGATGCTACTAACGGGTGTAGCATTTTAGTTCTACCCACGAGCCAAGTGAGCGCCATGGGGCACCTAACCCGGGTGACGTGCTACCCACGAACCAAGTGAGCGCCATCTAGCACCCAACCCAAAAATCAAGTGATATGATAACTTAGAGGGGATCAATCATGTTCCACCTAAAAAAATTGGACAAGATCCGATGTTTATCCACCGTTAAAATGCGGTCAAGGTTGGGAAAAATATAATGACAATTTTATATGTAATGTTCACTAAGGGCAAAGGCGTCATTCAATCGAAAAAGTGACGCCTAGTTAACTGCCATTTAATGGCAGGGGTATATGTAAAGGAAACATAGAAGCAGAGGATGCAATGTAAATAGACATATTTAGGGGGGGTTTTAAGTAGGGCCAGCCCTGAGATTTTGCGGGCCCAAGGCGAGTTCCTAAAATGGAGCCCCTCTTTCATATTAACCTTTAAAAAAAAAAATTTGCCGTAATTTTTTAAAATTATTTTTGACAAATAAAATAATACTCATTACTTTTAAATTACAAATATCTCCATATTCCATCTATTGTCTATAATTTTAAAATGCAACTAACAAACTACCGAAAGTCTATATTAAAAAAAATACAACACAAAAAGAGAAAAGCTAAATGGTAGAATGTACTTAACGGATCGAGTAACCCAACCAAACGGATCGAGTAACCACTACAAAAAATAAATCATAAGTCGACGGCTGCCAGCTGTCGGCGTAGGGTTCCGAAGTCGTCTGCGTAGGTTACACCGACGGTTGGGACATCCTACGCCGACGGCTTGAAGCTGTCGGCGATACTTCGATCGGTTAATACATATTCATTTTACGATTGTGGCATAGGTTGAGACCAATGCCGATAGAACAGTTAGTATGAGGATTTTTATATTTCCCAACCTATGCCAACGGCTGAAATTGCAGCCATCAGTGTAGGTGTTTTTCTTTATTAAATTTTTTTTAATAATAATAAGAATATTTTTTTTCTTAATTTATTTCTTTCTCCACCTCAGTTTTGGAGCCATGGACCTGCCTATTTCTTTCTCCACCTCAGTTTTCTCCCCCTTCTCTCTCCCTTATTTGTTATCGATTGTACATTTTACCACATCCTTGGTGCATTTTGGGAGTATCGTTTACATATTCAGAGTTCTCTTTAGCACCCTATTTGGAATATTTGGTGGTAGTCTGAATCTCAATTCACGTTATAGGGGAACAAGAAATATTATGTCCTACTATTTTTTTTTTTCCTCCAAGGTGCACAAGAAAACTCCAGACGTGTCTCTGAAGCTGAAATAATAACTTCAATTTTTGATAATTTTTGGCGTTATTGAAGTTTTTGGCCAAAATTTTGGTCCAAAGTCTTGGTTTCGGTCCCCTCCACGTTAACTTTGGCGTAAAGGGTATTAGCAGCGCAAATGTTACCGCAAGATTCCTTATTGTAAATGTGAAGCAAAATAAGAAGATTCCTTATTGTAACAAATTCTGACTTACGAGAAACGGCCTAATGAAATTGCCAAAATCATGCAGAATCTTCAACACCTATTTTAAAAGTACCTATTTTACAATCGCCTATTTTAAAAGCGAGGGAAATTTATTTGATCAACTTGTCAGATACGCTTTCTACTACAGAGACCTTATATTTTTCACCTTACCCAAATTGATTAGCTTTTAGTCAAATCATTTTCAGTTAGCACAAAAAATCAGAAATACCAGTTTTTACACTTTTTTTCGTTCTACATAATTTAAAATTTAAAATTTTAAATATTTATATTTTTTTATATTTTACGCAATGTAGAACGAAATTTATGCCGTCTGATTTGAAGGCCACAATATGAAACTGATGGTACTAAAGATAGATATAAAAAATAAAGGCAATATTGCCTCTTTTAAAAAAAAAAAGTTTAAACAGTCGATGTCGACCATAAATTAGTCAATGGTGACTCTTAACACAGGCGTGACCGACTGTTTTAAGAGGCGACATCGACTGTTTACACAATCACCATCGACTGTGTATAAAAATTAAAAAAAAAAAAAAAATTATTTGTTTTTTTTTTGTTTTATAGTCAAAGGTAAATTTAATACACAGTCAATGTCGCCTCTTAAAATAGTCGGTACCGACTGTATTAAGAGTCGTCATCAACTGTTTTAAGAGCCAATATTGACTGATTAAAAAAAAAAAAAAAATTGTTTTTAAGATGCGGTAGCGCTTTTTTTTCGTGTCTATTTTTGGCACCATCGATTTTATATTGTGACCTTCAAATCAGACGGCATATATCTCATTTCTCATTAAAAAATAAAAATATTTAAAATTTTAAATTATATAGAACGAAAAACAGTGAAAAAAAAGGATATTTATGACTTTTTGTGCTAACAATAACTTGGCTAAAAGCTAATCGGTTTGAATAAAGGTGAAAATATAGGTTCTCTTACCTAAAAGGTAAATTTCCTTAAAAGCAATTATTTTACGGCCGTCAAGTGATACACATAATTTAGTGTATTTACAAGGAAAAAAGCTTGCATTCACGGCTTTACTTACCAACGCATCAGAAAGAAGAAAGAAGAAAGAAAAAAGATAGAGCGATCGCATCTTTCCAACGCATCTCAAAGAAAAAGAAAGAAAAAAGAGAGAGAGAGTGCGTCTTTCCAACGCATCTCAAAGAACAAGAGTTGCAGGTTACTTGGAATAAAGAAGAATAAGCGCTACTTTTCATTGGGAAATGGCGATGCCAATCTCGTGTTACTTGTATGATTTGATTTACTTGCAGGATTTGATTCCCAAAATGATTAAAAAAAATAGGGGTTTTATTATTCATATTTGAGTGCTTTTTCCCAATGCACATTAGATCGCCTTCTCCTTACCCTCAAATCTGCGACAACAATCATGCATCTTTTAAAAAAGGGCTGTAGCCTTTATTTTGATTTATAGTTTAGCACTCATTATCCTCAAATCTCCCTTTTTTCTTATAAATTGGTCACACCCATTGCCATTATCATTATGCTGATATAGATATATATCAGCATGAATTTTTTTCCTGCGATTAGTTAAATTTTATTTTTTTATTAACCGGATTAGCTTAAGAATTATTTTTGGAGATTAATTTAAATTTTTTTATTAACTGGATTATCCACGAATCCGACAATCAAAGAACACTTGTATTCAAACTCAAGAATACTTACAAGCTGGTACTACCTTGAAACAATGGTTACCAATCCTCAATTTACAAGCCAAATGTGATTATTGGAAGATATAGTACAACTCATCCATAGATTCGACTATATAATCAAGGGTCGAAAAATTACAATCCTAAGAATACAAACTAGTAGGGTAGATCGTATTAGTGAGATGACGTTGTGTAATAATTTCATCAAATTCGGACTCTTCCTCAATAGGAGATGTGATGATTACAAAAGGAACGATTACGATGGTTAGCACCGAAAACAATTTTACGGACATCTTACATTACTTGTTCATTTGGCAATATATTGAATTTCAAGTCAAAAATTAGTTTTTACATAGCAAAAATGCAGTGAAGTGAACACCTTATTTTACATGGCAAAATTCGATATTATCACATTATTTGTATTCCATTTTACCTACAAAGGGAGATTTTACCACAATCATGTTACCATGAAGTGAACGAGGCTTAGGTATTATTACGTATTAGGTACCAGACCCAAGCGCTAACGCTCTTGCTACTCTGGTCACTTTTTGCAATCTATACTATGTGGAACCCCTTTGTGTTCAATGTGATTTTCACACCCATGATCTAAAGATTTACATTGCAAAAGTTTGGGTCGAAAGATGATCTTCACTGTCTAAGTCGAAACAATCAAGGTTCCTCTGTTTGCACTCACGTCTCAAAACCCTTGAAAATCATTGATTGCTTCAACTTATATGATGAAGATCATTTTTCACCTCAATCTTCAACAGAATAGATCTTGAGATCATATTGCACTTATCACACGATTAATTTTTTATTCCACGTGTCTCAGATCCCCAAACAATGACCCTAAATTCACGCTTGAGGGTGATTTGTGACACATGGAATAAAAAACTGACCGTCTTAAGATTAGGGTAAAAAACAATCTCCATATTCAGATGTGAAGCAATCAATGATTTTCAAGGGGCTTGGGTTACGAATAGAGGTACCATGGCATATGATTTGACTGATTTGACTAAGATGACGTAATCTTTTACAACAAATAACTTCAGATCATGAAAAACCTATGAGATGGCATACATTATGATTTTGGCATGAGTACCAAGTCACCTGCACTCGGCCTCCTTACATAATACTAACACCTAAAATATCAGTTCCATACACTTGTTTTGTTTTTGATAGTAAGCTTTGAGGTTGCTTTGGTCCTCATCCTTTCATTAAGCACAAAAACAGAAAGGGGTAAAATATGAAGAATATATAGAGAAGAAAAAGTGATTTCAATGCCAACACAATGGGAGCTTTGTCCTCGCTATCACCCCCTCTTATATTAGATTGCATTCAATTAATAGACTAAATCGACACCCTATCATCATAATCACAAAAGTCTTTGACTTTTTTAAAAAGTCAGAAAAAGTTGGTGACTTACAATCATCCCGATTACATCACTAATTAATTAGTCGAGTCAGCAACTTGGATGATTAATCAAACTATGTTTATGATCTTGTCCGATTTCTTTCTCATTTTTTTGTTCATTTGTACTAAAAGTAAGAAAAACCTTTAGGGCTATCGGCCCTCTCTGCTTCCTGCCCTATCAAAGTTCACTGCTCTTCCTTTTTTTGCCTATTTTGTACTGTTATTTTTTCATTAAATCATTATTTTTCACTTGAAATATGTTATGATACATTGTTAATTATATATATATATATATATATATATATATATATATATATATATATATATATATATATATATTATTTTTTTTGCCCAATTTTTTCTAACTTTGACCAATTTTGACCAATTTTTGTCTATTTTTTCCGACTAGACCCTTGCTGATTTATTGCCGACTCTCAACTTTGTGACTATGCCTATCATTCACCATTCTATACTCTTAGATATTGATTCCCCATTTTCCAGCAACTTTGAGCGTTATTTGTCGGTCTCCGATGCAACTCTGATGGGCAACGCCAAGATCGAGAGCATTGGATTTGGGCCGCAACAGATTTTCTAGTACAAGAAGAAAACAGAAAGGGAACTAGAACCAGGCCTAAAGGAAAACACTACCCAAACCCGCTCAAGCGACCCCACTTCTCACTCGAGCGAGAAAGCTTCAGAAATAAGGCCAAAAATCGATCGAGCGAACATCGGTTGTCGCTCAAGCGAGACATCGAAGAGCGGAAAAGTAATTCCTCTGAAATAAGTCGCTGGAGCGAGCATCGGTTGTCGCTTGAGCAAACCCATGTCGAATTTTGACATTTTTTTTTGTTTTCCTAGGTTTTCTTTGATTCGAATGTAATCAATTTAGGGTAGTTTGGTAATTTTTATGTTTTAGGATTTTTCTGTTTTGAGGCCTCCTATATAAGGTCATTATAAGCATTGTAAAAAAATAATTAGTTGATTATTATTGAATGAAAAGTGCATTGCACTTTACACCTTGAGATGAGCTTTGTGGAAGAGTGATTCTTCTTTCCCGTGATGGGTTTGCTATGAGGCAAAGGGTGTGATGCCCACAAGTTATCTTGATCTTCTCCTTATTTCTTATTTTTAATTTCCTTGCAATTTTCGTACTTTCATTTTCATTTGTTCGAATCTGAAAAAAACCCAAACCCTAGATCTAGAACAACCTTAATGCGCATCCTTGTGGATCGACTCCGATCTAACCCATCGATTCATGACCATTGTTGGGCTCAATATTGTTCGATTTGAGACCGATTGATCGCTTCCTTCAAAGCTCTAGAGAAGATTTAATGATTCCACATTGGACTTATGAGTGAGCGCCCCAACCTAGAAGATGCTAGAGTTCTATCTCTAGGATCGTCCCTTCCGCAAAGCTAATGGATTTCGCGCACCGGATTGGACCCTAGCCGAATCTAATGTGATCACTCAAGCAAAAATCTACGAAACTCTAAGGTATCGCATGTATTTTGAGATTTTTGCTTAATTAATCAGTTTAATTTCGGCACATCTCCATTTCATCATTGTTCACGTGTTTTAGGGTAGTTGTCCCACGTCAAATCCTTATAGGCCCGAGTAGGGGCCACGCTCGAAACGCTCTCCCACCACCTTAAAACATTGAGTTGTACATCTTTCATCACCAATTGATTTTGGTTGGAATGGTGGCTCAATGGGTGAAAAGATCCTACACCATCAGTTACAAATTTACTATCCATATTCTTTAACCGCGAAAAACTAATATAAATTTACTATCCATGTCTCTTAACAGAGCAGCTTCTTCAAACATGTGGTCGATTCTAAGACTTACAATTTCACATTGTGCCAACACCAATCTCCATACCCAACATAAAAACCAACATTTGAAGAAAAGATGTTCATTCTCTTCTGTCAAAGGTACAAATCCCATGCTTACCAAAAAAAAATGTTCATCCTCCTCTCTAAACAACATAAAACACATCTGGAGGTAATCTTACACCCTTGCTGTTATAAAGTTTCAATGATAAGGGGTTTTTGGTTCAAATCCATCTAAGAGAAAGTGGCATGTCTTGGAATCCTACCTTTATTCTAACAAAATTTGGAGTAAACAATTTCAACAGCTTCTCAAACACTCTTGAAGGTAAGTTTACCTGTCTTTGTAAGGGTTTATGATAATTGATCTCTTTTGTTACTTCCTGAAAAAAAAATGAAAAACATATAACGTTTTGGACTCGCATTCGATCCGTAGAAGGCTAGGCTGGCTAGGCTATGGGAGAGACCATTCGAAAGCTATAGAAATATCCATAACAAATATGGTAGGATCCCTCTCAAATTAGTGAATAATATGATGGCCATACTGTGAGACAATAGAACCACCCTCAATCCAAAACTCTCTTCATAAATATGTAGTTAATCTATCCCCAATCGATTTCTATAATATGTTTAAGGTATCACTTGCTTTAATAATTACATGTCAAGCCCATGAAGCATCAGTAGGAAGAGCATAAGACTAAAAACACTTTTAGCTTATCGACCGGAGCGTTCATGTCAAATTATGGACAAAGATGTGGCTGAGAAAGGCATTCATCTCCAATTACTATAATACCCTTGCCGCCTATTCTTTAATCCACATGACACTAATTTGAGGATTTAATAACCGATACATATCGGCCGGGTTCCAAGCTTATACTTGGATGGTAATATATTATAGCAGAATTTGCATGGGTTAAAAGAAAAGGAAATTAATTTTTTTGATCGGCTCAGACATGGAAATAATATTGGAGCAGTTTGGTGGGTGAACCACAGTGTTCATAGAAGCTTCTTTGCACATATAAACTTCTTAATTTCGTTTTTTGTCTTTTAGTTAAATGAAATAATTTCTTCCTAAGTGGACACCAACTTTTGATATCCGAGCTTTTGTTTTCATGGGTGCAGGAAGAAAAAAGTGCTGCGCACATAGCAGCCCTCTTAATTTAAAGGTGTTCAATTAGTAGCCACCATCATATGGTACATTGAGTATATACACAGGGAATTTGTGAATAATAAATAATCTTAAGCACTAATAAAGCAAAACAGGCTTATTTGAGAGAAACAGGGCCGAAAATATTAAGCACCAACAATGTTTATTAGAAAGAGTGCTGAAAACACAGAATGTAACAGCCTTATTTGAAATTAAATCGCCTAATAAACTTCAAAGTAGATACCAAATTCAAACTGTGTGCTGCTGATGTAATTACTGTGCGGCATGACTGTGTTGTGGGGAGCGTTGCTAAGAAGATAGCCGGTAGTCCAATAGAGCTGCATGATTGGCATCTTTGACCTGTAGCAATTGAACTTCTCGTCATCATGAAGAAGGAAAGCTAGCCCCTTAACTGAGTAAAACTATAACACCAGACTTCTATCAATGCAGGAAAAAACAGTACTCGCTATTGCCACCTTTGATATTATTTTTATCTAAATAATTGGTGTTACCATATATCACGGCATGTGAATTAGAATCTCAAAAAGAGTGTTCTATCAGCTCCTTAGCTTGGTACCTGATTCGATATCTCTTTGCGTTGCTGAAGACCCGGCCTTATGAAATCCAATACTACTGAAGCCAACTCATCTTGGTGGGAAGTGTATACATGATCAGCTCCCTCTATGCTATGAAATTTGTGGTTAGGAATGAGCTTACCGAACTCCAAGGCATCTTCTTGTGGCACATGTTCGTCTGCCGAACCATGAGTTGTCAAGACCCTGTACAAAATATTAGGAGATAAGAACTAGAAAACAATAGCCTACAACACCTACCATAGCTTACCAAAGGAGTTAATGTGAAAAAAGTAATTAAGAAATCAGAAGGTCACTTTATCTGTGACTTATTGGTTGACAAATCCAAGGCAATGAGTGGGCCTTATGGGAAAGGGATAGATAATAGATGGGAAGTATTAAAGGAAACACATTTCAAACCTGCACTCTTTGTCAATTGAGAGGCAGACTGAATGCATATCAATATTTAGGCGATTCGTCAACATTTCTTTAGTCACGCGAAAGACAAATTTTCCTACAATGCAATCAAATGTTAATCATACACTCAATTTTCATAAACTAAAGCCATGTTGTAAATTAAATACATGCATAGGACTGGGATGCAACCCGGAAACCTCCAAATTAGTTTCAAGAAAAGAAGTTCCATCAGGATGTTGAACGGAAAAAATCCAGGGGGGCATATATATATACATGTGGCAATACACTTCAAATCACCTAAGTCGAAGGGGATGAAAACAGCAGTGGAAGCCAGATTGCTTAAAGCACCAAATTTGAAGATTCAGAATTATTTGGGAAACAGCCCTATTTGGAAAAGTTGCTTCCAAAAAGCACTTTTGAAGGTAAAATATTGGTTGAGAAGCCCTTTCCACCAAAGGATTTGGCCACCTCTAGAGAAAATGAAGAAGCAGCTCCAAACATACACTATTTTCAGCTAGAGCCAAGCCCTTAGATGGAAAGTGCTTCTCACCCAATACTTTACCCTGAAAAGGGATTTTTGGAAGCAACTTTGCCAAACAAGGTAAGGCCCTGTTTAGCAATGCTTTTCCAAAAAGCACTTTTCAGCAGTGTTACCTAGGCACTTCAACTTTTGGGATTTTCCCCGTGCCGACACTTGGTGGCACTTGGGCACTCCTCAGCAAAGCACGATACTTCTAGACATGTATGAAAATACCACATAATATCATTAAAATGGTCCCCGGTTTAACACGATAAAATGATTCGTCGTTTTATTAAAAAAAAAAGGTTTTTTGCATTTAACCCCTTGAGATATCTCTTATTTGCATTCCGCCACCAGTGTTTCATCTATTTACATTGCGGCCCTTGCTTTTGGGTTTCCTTTACTTATTACCCCCTAGAGTGACGGATTGGTTACAAAACTAATCTTTGACTGCTATGAATCAGACGATGTTGATCGTTTCTCACCACAATCTACCACCCAGTGAATCTTGAGATCAGAAGACTCCCATTAAGCAGTCAGATTTTGATTCCACATGATGATCATGGTTGTACGTCAAATGTGGTTCTTGGTTCACTTTTCGAGATGTTTTGTCGGAGAATCCATCAGTGTAAGGGGTAATATGTAAAGAATACATAGAAACAATGGCTGTAATGTAAATAGGTAAAACATGGGAAGCAGAGTGCATATCTCAAGGGGGTAAATGCAAAAATCCCTAAAAAAAAATTATGTAAAGTTTAATAACTTATAAAATAAAAAGCTTGGGTCTTTGAAAATGATTTGTATAATATAGTAAACATTTATCTTTTCATTCCATATCTTAATTGACTCTCTAGGATTTCCCTTAAATTTTTTTGTTTTTTTTTTCTTTATTACGACTAGGGCTGTGCATTTTTGGACCGAACCACCGGGTTTGGTCCGGTTTGGATGGGTACCAGTTTGGGAAAAAGGCAAACTGAAAAGTTTGGTTTGGTTTCGGTTCCAAGCCTCCCCAACCCGAAACTGAACCGAATGTAGTTTATATATATATATATGTAGGCGGGGGTTTTGATTAATTTTAAAGGGATCATCATCTATTCATCTCTTCCGGTATTCTTCTTTATCCAAATTATGATTAATTAGAGTTAATGTGATGCATTTATTTTTGTTATCTATTTTGAGAAGGGTGAATAAATTATAAAAGTAAAACAACTACAGAAAATATGAAAATAGTAAAACTGTAAAACAGGTTGAGAAGTTGAGAAAATTTTGATGTGCAAGTAGAACTTATAGGAAAACCAAAACCGACCGAACCAAACTGAACCAAATCGAATCGGGTTGGTTTGGTTTAAGAGTTGGATGGTTTGGTTTGGTTTGAAAATCTAGAAACCGATTAGGACCAGTTTGGTTTGTGGTTTTGGTCTAAAACCGACCAAACCGAACCAAATACACCAAGGTCGTGCCCCTATATTGAATATTTAGAAATTGGCATGCCAAACATCTATGACACCTTGACACTTGGCACCCGTGCCACGTGTCTAGGTAACAATGCTTTCCAGGAGAAAAATATTAGGTGGAAAGAAATTTTCACCCAAGGACCTGGTCACACTGAAAATGTTGTTGTGTGGAGAAGCTGCCCCATGCCACTTCTCACACAACACCATTTTCAACATGTGATAGACTGTTTTGAGAAGCAACATTTGAGAAGCATCATGTGAAAATGGCCTAAAAGCACTATCATTATACCACATACGTATCAAAATCAAGGGAGAAGATACCATATTACCATAATTAATGTCTCTCACAGAAAAATTAAAGTATAATTAAAAACAAAAATTCAAATAGGCTGTGAAAGTTCATGAGATCGAGGGTAGTGGAGTCTAAAATAATGATGCTTGGTCAAACCAAGCAAATTAATTGCAAACTTGTTTGCCCTTCATGCTATTTGAAAATGAAAAAAAAAAGTAGAATAAGAAGGATATTTTGCAAAAATTATAAAACCAACTTTAGCAATAAAGGGAGAAATGATTCAAATTCCCTATAAGTGACAACACTTCATATAAAAGTAAACATTGGTGAAACAAAATTACTAAAACATCTCTTATTTAAGAATCATCTACAAAACTTTGAATAGAAGGCAATTTTAATTTTTAACTACGAAAACATGATTGATTCATAATTGAGAGAAATCAAATCCATCAAGCTAATCTTAATTTCACGTCCATTACTTATCTTAAAGCTTATCTATGCATACATAAAATATGGAGTTAAGAGTACCTGCTTTGTAAAAAAGAAAAGAAAAAAAGAGAGTACCTTCTTTGTCTGCAACATCAATATACCCATCCTTCTTGACTCCTTCCATAATATTACCTATGAGAATCTCCATACCTCTCTCTAGATTAAATCGGCCAGAAGCATTTATTACTGTTTGGATATCACGATACACTGAAGCATATAGGAGCACCACATTTCCACCTGCAAGAACTTCTTCAGTAACATGTAATGTTTGTGTAGTAAAGTTTAATAAATGTAACAACCTAAAAACAGTGAGAAGAGGTACAGACAAAGTTATTAATGTTAGACTATGTAAACAGCATATGTGGTGTGTAGCTATGTATATAGGGTGTGTGTGTGTAGTGGACTAGCCACTTAGGGAGTTTGCTTATCTCTTCGTTCTCGATATACGTGAGATTGTAAGTGGTCAATATAAATTCTAATAATAGAAAGCGTTAGAGTTACAACAACTCAACCCTAATTTCCTCCAATATTCTTCCTCATCTAAACCTAACCTAATTTATCTTTACACATTCTATCTATTAATTAATCACTATGTCACAATGCTAGAAGGCACTCAGAATTTACGGACTTATTCTTTCCACATCATATGCTAACTTCAAACCTCCCTCTCTAAAAACATTACTTCCATTATCACATTAGACCATAAACAAGGTTCAAACTATCAGCCAATCCCGTTACAGATCAGCAATATGTATCAGTATTGGCCCCAAGCTGATGCTAATACTGACACCTGCAGGTATTTTGGTATCCCCATTAGATCGGCCATGTGAAAAAACGAGTTTCTTTTTAAAGATATAGTTATCTATGTGATATTTTGTGTGTGTGAGAGAGGAGAGTGTTCTTATTTCGGGCATTCTCGACATGATTTGGGGATGAAAATGCCTAAAAACACATTGTTAAGCAGACTGGCATAGGATTTGAAAGATTTGTGCAAAACCTTTTCAACATATTTTCTTCCAACCCGACCACTTTTGTGTTATTCAACAAACAAAAGGAATGATCTACAATTCATCCATGTTCATGACAAAAAATTCGCGAGCATAGCCTTGTATTTAAAGCATATTTTATATGGAAATTTATTTTTCCTACTTTTTTTAAAAAAAATTTAATAGATGTAAAGATATCCCTATATTTATAAATCTGCAGGTAATAATAAGATCTCCAGGAACATCTCACCAAGATATATACACACATTCTATTACGAATTCCAACTGACTCAAAGTTGATAGAAAGTTTGCGATGATACTTTGAAGCATCATTTTATCTCCACATCTATTCATATTTATTTGTATTATTTGCTTTTTCATGTATTTCAAGGTATATTTACTGCATTTGCCAGTAATTTTGTTAGAAAATGTTTATGGTACATTTTAAAGTATTTATCTATTAAGTAAAGTATATATTGTTGTATAATATCAATTGAGACGGACTCCTATCACCAGCTCTACATTGCTAAATAAAAATGTAATAGCCTTTTAAAGGCTATTACATGTCAAAAGCTGACATTTAACAAATGCCAGGGCCCCAAAAATCTGTTTATGTAAGTTTTTGATGGCGAGAGATCAGCTGCAATAGATGTAATACACTTGAAGCCGGAATAATTAACACATATCAATTATATATTAAAGAATAATAAGTTATTATTGTATGTACTTTGTATTCAATTAATAATGCATAAAAAATGCCATAAATATTAATATTATTAATGCTGTTGCAAATTTCAAAGTGCCTTGAAGTATGTGACATCGTGTATTTTTCTTATTTTGAGGGTTGTTTAGAGCTTAAAGTAGTCTTATAAACTAAATGATACAACAGTGTGATGTGGAAGGTCAATCATTTTATAATTTTTATCTCTATATACTTTTGCTTAATTAAGCATTTTATGAGTAATTAATCTATTTTATTTGTTATTTGCATACGATAGACCCCTAGTTTGATCTCATGGCTCCAAGGTTGAGAGAAACTAACATAGCATGGAAACATTGTGCTACAATTAATAGAAACAAAAGGCATGCCAGGTATAACTATTGCATGAGAGGGATCCATCGTGGAGTAACTAGATTGGAGGAGCATTTAGCAAGGAAAGCTAGTCAGTGTTTAGTTTGTTTGTGTTCCTCTAGAGATTAGACAACTTATGAAAGAGCATTTGCAAGCTGCTAAAAAGGAAGTGTGTGACAGTACAACATAGTATGTAGAGGAAAAATTCATTGTCCTCTTCAATTACAGCACCTAAAGATTATGATTTGCCAATAAATTCAGAGTTAGAGAATGATGAGGAATATAGAGAATTGAAAAGTGTTGCAAATGACTTAGGACGAAGAGTGTAGGCAGGAAGAGAGGTAGACATAACAAGCAGACGCCCATAGATAGTGTTTAATGTTAGCGTAAGGGAGACTAGTGGTGTTCGTGGTAGTGGTGCTCGGTCAGACGGAGGCTGAGATTTGGAGAAATCGTAATGTTGCTCCCATGGACCCGTTTGTATTTAGAAAACTTTCAAATAAAAAAGATGAAAATTATCAAAATATTATAATTTATGATGTGAATCGTATGATTCAAATTGAATCCCAGGCTCAATGGTTTGATTATGTATTAAATCCTAAATTCATATAAATCCTATGATTCATATATTGAGATCCAAGCCTCCAAAAACCGTGAATCAGTTGGTTTCCATGAGTTTCACAAAGAAAATGGTAACTCCTTCAATATTGCAGTGAAATCCCAATTTGATTATCAGGAAGCAATCAGGGATATTTCCAATGCTAACTGACGGCATGCACTCCCAACTTCATCAACTCAAAGATCAGAATGCAAGGAATATTGTGAAATCCTGTGATGCCAAATAATCCTTCGAAACCCTCTAAATACTCCTCAAAGCATACATGTCCTTTTATTAAAGCTGTTTGTATTAACAAATTGATCAAAACTTAATTGTTTCCCCAATCTGAGGTCAATATTTTATCAGTGATTGATGAGTATTGAAATATGATCATATTTCACACCCTAAAACTTACATTTAGCCATCCGATGAAAGCAATCTAACAGTTTTGTGGAGTTTTGATGGTTTTAGGAAAATCTGACCGTTGGGTGCATTTGATGGCATAAAAGAGCATAAGAACAACCAACACTAGAACACTGAACTAAAGAAACTGTCTGGCCCTTAAATTCCTGAAGAATCGATCGATCAACCTTGTTTGTCGATAGATCGGGACTATATATATAAATTATATATAGTTTTCGTTCTCTGATTTGTCTATATCCGAACGATCGACCTACTAGATCGATCGATCGATTTCAAAAATTTTGAGGAGCGGCAGATTCAAAATTCAAAAACGATTGATCGATTTTGAATTTTGAATTTTCGACCAAAGGCCCTATTTAAGTAAATGTTAGAATTAGGTTAAGGATTTAACATTTTTCCTTAGCCATTTTAGGTTTTCTCTAGCTTTCCTCTTCATTTTCCAAGCACTTTTCTCCATTTCTTAGCCTTAGATCATAGATTAGTTTAATTTTGTACCTTGGAGAAGGATCGTATCTCTTGTATTCAGGCAAAACGTGGATTGTTCAAGCTTTTTATTGGTAAATTAATGCAATTTTCAATTTCTATTTCATTTATCTTGTGTTTATCCATAGAAATGTGTGGCTAATCTCTTTTAGGGTTGGGATCTAATGAATCCCATCCGAGGTTTTCATTTTTAATTATAGATCTGTGGTTGGAATTCCTTGCTAGATTCTTTAGGGTTTATCATTTATTTGTTCTTGCCGATCTCTGTAAATATCGATCACCATTCTAAGATGGGATTTAGTCATTCTCTTCTCATGATCTCGGATTTGTGATCTGGAATTCACACCGCGTTCTTCATTGCTAATACTTGAGGCATTTATTCATCGTGATTAAAGAATTCTTTAATACGTTGAATGTTTTGCCTCTTTTCTTTTACGGTTTTGGAAGAAAATGATCTCATTATTTTGAGGTTTTAACGTTCTATCTTCCATAAATTATCGATTGATTTTGATATTTATGCGCTTAGCATCTTTTAATTTCCGACCAGTTAAATCTTATGATTGCAAATGATAAATCGAAGATGGGAGGATTTACAATCCTGAATCTCACCATTTTATTCTCATTTTAATTACATTTTATTGTTTTAGTATTTCTTTTGCATCATACTTTGTGGAAACTAGTAAACTAGGTTGATATTGTGTTAAATCTGTGGAAAGTTTTGTGATTGTTTGCTATTTCCTTTTAAAAGTCCATTGCCAATCTTTGTGGGATCGACCTCGCACTTTGTAATCTATTGCTACATTTTGATTTGTGCGCTTGAGAGTAAAACAGTTTTAAAATTGCACAGCAGTGACGTTGTCAGCACATCGAAGGGTGATGTCAACATAGGAAGGTGACGTCAATGCACGAAAAAGATTCTATGGATCAGGTGGCTCTAGTACCAAGTTAAAGTTAAGGTTAGGTTTAGTTGGAGGAGGAAGAAGATTTGGGGAGAAAATTAGGGTTATGAGTTTGGTTTCTCACCTATAAGCTGTTACTGACACCCACATTAACCTAAACATACCCATACTTACATAAAGAGAGTAACGCAACTACACACACACACTCCGACTTAATGATAAAACCTATTGACACACAAATGGAAACAATCACCTAAAGCATGGTTCTAGAAGTTTAACAAGCCAATTATGAAGTTTGGATACAAAAGAAGTCATTATGATCATACTGTATTTGTAAAGAAAGCCACTCATATTGTATATGTGATGATATCATTATCACTGGAGATGATAGAAAGGAAATACTAAAGTTGAAATGCTACTTGAGTAGGGTTTTTTATATGAAAGACTTGGGCCCTATTAAATAGTTCTTGGTAATTGAAGTGGCCAGGTTTAAGAAAAGAATAAGGTGTCTAAAAAAAATACACTCTTGATGTGTTGAAGGAAACTGGTATGGTGGGATGTAAGCCAGTGTTACCTTGGCACTTCTAATTTTGGGATTTTTGCGGTGCCGACAGTTGGTGGCACTTGGCGCACGTGCCGACACTTGGACACTCCTCAAACAGTACGAAACTTCTAGACAGTATGAAAATACCACATAATACCATCAAAATGATCATTGGTTTTGACAGATAAAATGAACTACAGAAAAAAAAAATAGTGTAAAGGTTAGTAACTGCTAAATAAAAGGTTTGGGTCGTTGAAAACTATTTTTATAATATAGTATACTTTTCTTTAGGTTCATAACTAGATAGTATACTTTTATAATATATTTTTTCATTAAATATATCAATTAGCTCTCTAAGGCCATGTCGTCGTATTGGAATCTTTAGAAATTGTCGTGCCAAACATCTATTGGAACCTTGACACTTGGCACCCGTACCACGTGTCTAGGTAACACTGATGTAAGTCAACAGTTACTCCTATAAAGCAGAAGCATAGGCTTAGTGGAGAGGATGGAGACTCCTCCAGGATACGCTTATCTACCAACAGCTTGTGAGAAAATTCATTTACCTGACTATGACTCATCCTGACATCGTCTATGCACCGAGTGTAGTAAATCAGCAAATGCATTCTTCAAGGACCATCCATTTGAGTGCTATGTACAAAGTTTTGAGATATTTTGGAAGGGAGTCCAGGCAAGGGCCTCCCTAAATGGTAATCATGGGCATTTGAGCATTAAGGTGTTCACTGATACAAATCGGGTTGTTTCCTTTAGTAACAGGATCCACTACTGGTTATTATACTTTCTTAGGCGGGAACCTAGTAACATGAAAAATTAAAAGTAACATGTCGTCTCCAACTCAAGTTCAAAAGGAGAATATAGAGTTATGTACCAATAAGCTTGTGAAGGGATGTGACTTAAGTTTATCTTGACAAATCTAGGAGTGGATATGATCACGTATGGAGATAATGAAGCACGGCTTTACATAGCTGAAAATCTGGTATACTTTGAAAGGGCAAAGCATATTCAGGTTGACTACCACATCGTCTGTGAGAAAGTTGAATCATAAGGCTTTTGTACTCCTCAAGCGCGATATGAAGATCAGTTGGATGGCAGACTAACAAGGCTGTCGAGGGAAACAATTGTATGACATCACCTAGAAGTTGGCCATGTTAGATATATATGCACCAATTTGAGGGGGAGTATTGATGTATCCATAGATTTATCATTAAGTTGGTATGTGCTAGTGTTAACCTGTTAATTTCTTTATGTGTGTGTGCTAGCGCTAATCTGTGTGTCTATAGTATTTTGTGAGTGATATGAATACTAATAGTAAAAACGGAATGGTGGATTACTACACATAACCTAAATTTTCCTTCATCTTTGTCCCTTCTCTCTCTCTCTCTCTCTCTCTCTCTCTCTCTCTCTCTCTCTCTTCCGTGACCACCCCCTAACCTTAACTTTACAAGAACACTAACTTCGACTGAGCAATCCATGATTAGACGACCATGGTTGTTATACATATTCAGTAGTGGATAAAGATGGGAGTACCATCACTTTCTATTGTGTTAAGCATTATGCAAGATCTAATATGAATTGGTATTGTGTGTGGGGCCATCCATCACAAGCAACAATGGGTCAATTGTGCACTAGTAAAGCAGTCTAAAAGCAGATTTTCTTAGATGCTATATATAAAGTGTATTAGCTAGCTTTTTTTTTATAGGTAAGCTGGGCCAGAATCAGCGACCTTGAGGTTGCAATATTGTCAAGCTTCCATTGTGCTTGACGCCCAAGACCCATTTGTGTTAACTTACTTAGTAGTTGATATATATGCGACAGCTAAAGTACTTGATCCATTCCAATAAATAGTCCATATACTAACCATCACGATTGGCTTTCTGATGCGGGACAACGACCCTAAAACACGTGAATGATCATGAGATGATAATTTCCAAAATTAAACTAACTAATTAAGCAATAAAACCCAAATTAAAGCGATGCCTTAGGGTTTCATGGATTTCCGGTTAAGTGACCATGCTTGGTTTGCTTAGGGTCCAATCCGGCACCCAAGATCCATTAAAATTTGTGGAAAGGGCGATCCTAGAGATACAACTCAATCATCATTTAAGTCGGAGCGTTCGATCGTGGCTCGATGTTGAATCGCTAGATCCTCGCTAGGGCTTTTGAATTGAATCGATCAACGGCGCAAATCAGACAATTTTGAGCCCAACAACGGTCATGGATCGACGTTTTAAGATCGGAATCGATCCACAAGGATGGGGATCAAGGTTCCTCTAGATCTAGGGTTTTGAGATTTTGAACAATCAAATAAAAGGGAGAAAATGGATGCAAGAAATTAGCAAAGAAATAGGAAAAGAGGTAAAGAGAAGATCAAAGGTAACATGGGCCTCACACCCTTGGCCTCACACCAAACCCACATGGGGAAAGAAGACTCACTCTCCATTAAAGCTCATCTCAAGCTCTCAATGCATATCATTTTCATTAAAATAAATCAATCTCCTCTACAATGCTTCACAATGACCTTATATAGTAGGTCTCAAAAGAAGAAAACCCCAAAATAGGGAAAGTACAATCATACCCAAAGTAGAGACCTAGAAATATGTGAAAAGTACAAGAAAGAGAAGGAAAAAGACAAGATTAAAAGGACCCTTACGTCAGTAAACTCACTCGAGAGGGTTTGGTTCTCGCTCGAGCGGGAATCTTAAAGAGGGTCGCTCGAGTGACAACCAAGGGTTGCTTGAGCGAAGTTTAGCCGAAAGTTTTAGCCTAAACTCTTGCTCACTCTCGCTTGAACGAGGACCATGGCCGCTCGAGCGAGTTTGGGCAGAAAGGTTGCCCTCTTACACTCCTTTAGCTTCTTCTTCCTTTGCTTCTTACATCGGAAAACCTGTCGCAACCCTAATTCCATGCCTTTGATGTTGGCGTCCCCGCCAATTCTCCTAGACCAAAAGTGTTTCTTCATCAATGAAACCAGCTCGTGGCATATGTCTCCGTCAATTCTCTTGGACCAAAAAGGTTTCATCTCCAATGAACCTTGCACGTAGTATCAGTCAAGTAAGTCGGGACTCAAATGGTAAAACTCCTCGCAAGCAACCTTGGAACCCGGTGAAGTATGATCATCATGTCGGTGGATTGTATTGGGGCGCACACGGTAAATATCTTCTCAACGTACCCAATAACCCAGCTTGCCAATCCACTCTACCAAATATTTTTAAGCTTCTCACCAATTTCCTCAGACCCAAAAGACTTCATCACTGATGAAGTATGATTGTGACATCGACCGGAAATGTTGGAATCTAAGCTGCGAACCTTCTCTTGATTACCCATGCACTCTTGGAAGTCATCTCACTAACCCTCTTCACAAAATAGCCTTTAAAATTTTCTACCATCGGTGAATGCCACAAGACCATCCAAGATCTTCTCAATGATCTCACTTTTCATCTTGCTCGGAGGAGGAAGGGGTATGGGTTGTGGGATTCAAATTGACTCAAAGGAATGAACGTTTGAAAATGATTTCTAGGAGTGGGGTTGAGCCTAGATAAGGAACTAGGTCTTCCACATTGAGTGTTGAACTAACCCCCATACCTTGAAGTAGCTCAAGCACATATACCTTAGGTCCACTCCTTGCCACCATTGTAAAAGATTCGGCAACGCGGATTTGGGATGTCTTCGCGACCCCCAATGGGAACCGTTCAGGCCTAATCCGAACCATTTCATGGCCACTTATTTAGATTTCCTTGAAGCTCACAGGAAAATCCGTCAATAATTTGGAATTGTCATTGCACAAATTAATTGTAGGCATAATTTTGGCATGCAATGCGGAATGTGACCCAAAACCATGATCTATACATGCACGTACGAACTCGATATGCTCATGTGCATGTGACATGAATGACTCATGTGTAGTGTACTCTGCCAACACTAGTGACTCATGTGCACTTGACTTGATTAACTTGTGTGTACTCGATTCAACCAACACCAAAGACTCTTGGGTACTCGATTCTATTGACACTAATGGCTCTTGTGTAACCAGTTCGATGGAGTCACGTGTACTCGATTCATTGGGCACCAACAATTCGTTTCTAACTAACTCTACGAACACCAATGACTCATAGGCAAGTGACTCATTGGCTCGTGTGTACTCGGTTCGACCACCACCAAAGACTCAAGTGCACTCAACTCTACAAATGACAAGGACTTGTGCACAACTGACTCCACGGACACTAACAAATCATGTGTAAGTGACTTGGTCAAATCGTGCATGGGTGACTTGGTTCGCTCACGTGTGGGAGACTCAACATCATTACTCACAAAGGAAATAGAAGTCTCTTCAATGAAAGCTAGACTTTCTTCGACTTCTTATATTTCCTCTTCACTCATCACGGTTATAAGGTCGTACACATCGTCTCCCACATTCACATTTTCCAGTTCCGTAGAACTATCCTTTTAATCAATAAATTTTGGGTGGAAAATTTTGTGGGGCATTGATAAGCAAAGTGTCCAAATCCGTGACACTTGTAACATTTGTTGCGACCACTAGTTTGGAGCCCTCAATACTTGTTCCTCTCGCGCTAGCAATTTGGGGACTCGGAGAAGTGTTCACGGGCTTCGACGTTTGGACCCTGGAATTATATATCTCATGGGTCACTCCTTTCCCGTGATAAATTTGTCAACTCGTAGGAGTACTCGCGACCTTTGAAGATTGAACCCCGAAATTAGCCTTCACCTTTACATAGGTACTCTTAGACTCAAGTTGGGTGTGTTTATGACACTTATCCACCTTAGCTTCCTAGTACCATAGAAGGTGGCGGTGCGTGAAAGGAACATACTTCTCGATAAGTCGCTCCTTTATGTTCTCCTGTCTTGTGATTCACTTACATCGAAGTGACTCGCGTCGAAACTTCACACCATCCCAATAGATTTTAGTGCGGCTCACCAACCTTGCTTTGGCGAGCCTAACCTTTCACTCTTCTGACACATCATACAAGCCAAAATATTCCTCTAGGTTAGACAACCACTCCACGAAGGCGTTAGGGCTCATCGTCCCATAAAAATCCGAAACCTCGACTGAAGTGGACTTTAGAAACTTCCTATCAAGGTCATACTTGGGTTCACAATGATGGGAGTATCCCCTAACTCTAGTCTCATCTCGACTTTCGAAACTTCTCCTAGGATTGTGAGTGTAACGGTTTCCTTGTTTGGCTAGTTCCCTCTCATTTATCGCGATCACCATGGCTTGGATGCTCCTAAGAGCATCGATAATCTCACTCGTGTCCATGGTGATCACGACTCACTAACCTAAAACCAGCAACTATGAACCAAAAGTGATTGAGTAATTTTGTCAAACACAAGATGTGCACACAAATGAAATAAAATCAAACGATATCGAAATGACATACAAATGTGCCCTAACCTAGAACCTAGGCTTTGATACCAAAACTGATTCGGGACAACGACTAAAATGAATATGAGATGATAATTGCCGAAATTAAACTAATTAATTAAGAAATAAAACCCAAATTAAAGCGATACCTTAGGGTTTCGTGGATTTCCGCTTAAGTGACCATACTTGGTTCGCTTAGGGTCTAATCTGGCGCGCTAGATCCGTTAAGATTTGCAGAAGGGGCAATCTTAGAGATAGAACTCTAGCATCATCTAAGTCGAAGCGTTCGATCATGGCCCGATGTGGAATTGCTAGATCCTCGCTAGGGCATTTGAATTGAATCGATCAACGGCGCAAATTGGAAAATCTCGAGAACAACGACGGTCATGGATCGACGGGCTAAGATCGGAATCGATCCACAAGGATGGGCATCAAGGTTGCTCTAGATCTAAGGTTTTTGGATTTTGAATAATCAAATAAAAGGGGGAAAATAGATGCAAGAAATTAGCAAGGAAATAGGAAAAGAGGTTAAGAGAAGATCAAAGATAATATGAGCATCACACCCTTAGCCCCACACCAAACCCACATGAGGAAAGAAGACTCACTCTCCATTAAAGCTCATCTCAAGCTCTCAATGCAAAGCATTTTCATTAAAATCAATCAATCTCCTCTACAATGCTTCATAATGACCTTATATAGTAGGTCCCAAAAGAAGAAAACCCCAAAATAGGGAAAGTACAATCATACCCAAAGTAGAGACCTAGAAACGCGCAAAAAGTACAAGAAAGAGAAGGGAAAAGACAAGATTAAAAAGACCCTTGTGTCGCTTGACTCGCTCAAGCGGATTTAGTTCTCACTCGAGCGGGAATCTTAAAGGGGGTCCCTCGAGCGACAACCAGGGGTCGGTCAAGAGAAGTTTGGCTGAAAGTTTTGACCTAAACTCTTGCTCACTCTAGCTCGAGCGAGGACCATGGCCGCTCGAGCGAGTCTAGGTAGAAAGGTTGCCCTCTTGTGCTCCTTTAGGCTCTTCTTCCGCCACTTCTTCTTACGTCGTTTCTTCTTACACCGGAAAACCCTTCGCGACCCTAATTCCATGCCGTTGATGTTGGCGCCCCCACCGCCTTCTGTCAAGTCGTACTTTTCTAATAAAAAACAAAACAAGTGAGCATTGGTGATATAACTTGTAATTATGATTTTCACCAATCACCTAAACAATATAAAAAATGTGATTTCGTAAAAACGCACCTTTATAGAATTTAAAATTTTCATTATTAAGAAAATTGAAATTACAAATTCCGATGATGACATCCAAACGGGCCTTGGTATTTTAATTTGAGATTAGGGTTAAGATTTTCTAAAGTCATTATACGCAGTTGTGTTATATATTCAAAGAATATGCTTTTGGAGTTTTTAAATAATGAACATTATTTTATTTTATTACGTGATTACTTTTGAAATCTTTTTTAGGGAAGCTATACATAAGATCATCCTATGTTATTTTGGAGTTTTTTCGCATAGCCTTCGCACGAGCTTTGAGATTTCCTTTTAGATAAACCTTCAGAAAAAATAAAAAATTTAAAGCCCAAACTCTTTTTTCGAACCAGAGTTATGGAGTCAAGTGTTCCATCTATCCCATGTACAAATTCCTAAAAATATTAGAACTTAACTACATATGCAAGTCCTATTGTTCAATGGAAGCCATATGGTTGAACCCACCTTTACTGTGCCCAATAATAGCACTTACTTCACGTCCCTCCTGACAATAATATGTGACCACAACATGTAAATCATCAGCCTGTCTTCGGTAGTTTGCTAATTCAAATGAACCTTCACTTTCCCTAGAAAGCCATACATAATCAATCCATATATGAGTATATGACAGAATATAGAAAATTTTTATAGCCACAAAATTCGAACAACAGATAAATAACTGCTTAATAAATAGATATCTAGTTGATTGAAAGCCAATAGGAACCACAGCAAGAAGACCTGTCAATATAAAGATACATGTAATCACATCGCCTGCAAAAATGTTGCTTCGTTGCAGATGGTTATTGATTCACCAAGTAACCTAGTTGTTCCTATTTTAAATACACACACGCGCGCACACACACACACACACACACAGAGATATATATATATATATATATATATATATATATATATATATATATATATATATATATATCAGTATAATAAAGAACCATACATATCAAATTACAATATAGATATCAAAGAACAAGCTATGCATGAAGAAGTAACCATCTACAAGAAGATTTACCTTGCTAAATTTGTGTTATGAAAATATACTAGAACTTTAGTGCAATGACCTAAGTTAGTGAGATCATCATGCTAGATCAGGGATTTCTTCAAAATGTTGGGGATTTTTAATTTTTTATTGCTTTTGTAAATTGGCATGCTTCTTCCTGAATAATTAAACATGTGAACTTTCTCTACCTCCGTCCCTTATTGGCCTTTATTTTTTAGAAGCCTATCTCCATGCTTTGATGCTCGATACAATGCTTATTCTTGTCATGGTATTGTTGTATGGAGCATCAATACCAATATATGCATATTGAAGTCCCCATGTAGCGTAAATAAGAAGCCTATCTCCAAGCATTCACATGAGAAAAGTAGTAATTTCAGGTAAAAAGCATTTTAAAGGAAAAGATGGAAAATGCATCATTTTCCAAATTTCTCTAAGAATAGCTTACCCATTTCCAGCAAAGTCAAACCTGAAGGCACTGATTCCTTCTCGCGCTAAAGCAGAAGCAAGGTTCAACATATTGGTTTCTTCCTGGAGACAAACATATAAATCTATAAAATCAATCATAACCTTTAAAATTTGGGAGAAAGGGAGTACAAAAAAATTTCCAGACATTAGCCAAATTAAGTTGGAGATTTGCACACATGGACCCAGTTTTACCTAAGGCCTTCCTCTGAATGTTCTAGAGTCAAGAATTTTGAAAATGATGATGCCATATGAAATCTGGCCCCAAGGGATAAATGAAGATCAGGTATTACATGATAGAAAAACATTCCACTAGTTAGATAATGCATACGAGCAATTTCAGCATGAGATTAAGTGTATATTAAAGAGTTTTTTTTTTTTTATGAGGTGTATATTAAAGAGCTTGACGAGGAAGAATAGAGCATATTGGATGTGTATATAGAAAGTTCTTAACTGGATATAAAAGCCACTGATTCTTATACTTAACTTTTGATGTAAGGGTTTGATTTCTAGGGTAACGGTTAGGTAGGGAGGAGGAGGAGAAGAAGAAAGAGAGAGAGAGAGAGAGAGAGAGAGAGAGAGAGAGTTAGTCAATAATGACTTCTTTAGGGTTAGAGTCCCTAGACTCCCTACTAGCCTTTTATTTGAATAGAAAGACATAAATACCCTTAAAATACAAACACAAACACATACCAAATAATATATCTAGCCCACCACTATCACACCTAAACACACATAGATACATATATTCCAATACTCCCCCTCAAGCTGGTGCACGGATATCTTATCATGCCCAACATGACAAGAATACCTTAATGTTGTGTAAGACCAAGTGCCTTAGTGAAATGTCTGCTAGCTGATCGAGGAAGCTTTGGGAGTATCAATGAGCCTGACTTGAACCTTTTCTCAAATAAAATTAATATCCACTACAATGTGCTTCACTCTCTCATGAATAACAGAGTCAGTCGCAATGTCGATAGTCGTCTGATTATCATTGTGCCAGGATATAATACTAGATGGAGGAGATCAGAGCTCAATCAGAAGGGAGTGAACTCACAAAAGCTCACATGTATCATGCGTCATAGCTCGATATTCAGATTCAACACTTGATTTAAAAACTACCTCTTGTTTCTTGCTCCACACCACAAGATTACCTCCGAAAAAAAGACACAATAGTTGTAGGTAGAACGATGTCAGTAGGAACCTCAAGTATAGTTTGTAGGTAGAAACTACCTCTTGTGAGGTGGAAGAAAGGGACTGCATGGGAGTATAAATATTGGAGGCATGGGGGGAGCTTATGCTCCCATCCCACTTCATGCTGCTAGAGGACGAGGAGGAAGAAGAAAAGGGAGCCTCCGCCCGGTCCAACACAATTCGGCTCAGAGGCACGATCAGGTCCAGTCCAGCCCAGGCTCATCAGAATTAATAGACAAGTAAAATTCCGTTTTATTCTAGCTAATAATGTTTTAATTAGTTAAACATAATTAGTATAGGTAATCATGCTAAGGCTAGGTAATCATGCTTAGCCTAATTAATTGTGATTAAGCTAATTAAACATGCTTAGGGTAATCAATCACGATTAGCCTAGATTAATCATCTACATGCATAGAAAAGTTTTGTTTTATGGCCAATAAACATGTTATTAATTAATCATGATTAATGTAATTTAAGCATATACGTGCATCTAAAGGTTTTGGAAAGGTTTTATTCCACAAATTAAGATGGTTTTATAATAAATGAAAAGGACCTTTCTGATTTTAAATAGAATTTGGATCTACAAAATTACAAGTTTTAGCATTCTTACAGTAATGGATTCTAAAGTTATAGCATCATTCAAGGAAAAGTATAACATATGCATACAGTTATAGCCTTTGTTTTCAAACTGGTTTCTTTTTTTTTTTTTGTTTTAAGAATAGCATATATGTACAGTTATAGCATATGTTATCAGACTGATTTCAAAAGGAAAAGAGAAGCATATGTATATAGTTATAGTATCTATTTCAAAAGAAAGAAATAATAGATATACCTGGATATAGTATCTGTTTCCTGATCGGAGAAATTCTGATATATGAAAAAGGCTTCCAAAAAGGTTTTACCGGTTTATATAATATGTCCAATAGGAATACCAAAAAGAAAAGATAAAGTTGATGCACCATGGGTGGTGAAAAGAAAAGTTAGCTGGCTAACGTTACAGTTACTGTTACAGTCACAGATGCAGTTACAGTTACAGTTACAGTTACAGTTATAGGATATCTAATAATCAGACATCGATTGGATAGCACTTACGAAGGGTAGGACCCCTTAAGGTGACTCGGTTTTAGTCCCACATCAGAAGGGTCAGTCTAAAAGGAAGTGTTCTAATATTAAGTATGATAGTTAGGCTGATTGATATTCGTGTCCTGGCTATGTAGGTATATGATAATCCAATCGCTATAAGCCGATTCGGTAAATTAAGTATAACTAGTTTCAGCTAAAAGGGATCTACAAGTACATGTCCAATGGACTTTTGAATTTATGTCAGCTTTCTATTGTTTTCAGTGCATACCATACTGCATTTATAGTTTTCAAATACCATTTTTATCACTTGATTTCACATGTGTTATATGCTTTAGACTCATGAAATTTAACTTGTTGGGTTGTTCAAATTGCACAAAATGTTTTACCAAGAAATTAATGAGTGAAAAAGATGGATTTCAATATCAAATTTTATCAAACGAAAGAAAAAAAAGTCAGATTCAATGCAATAATTGCAAGGATATGCTTTCAGCTCCAGTTGTATGTAAGTATTTCTATTATTTTGTTACTTGCTCTAACTCCATGTTGTCAGGACCTCTAATATGACTGATCTCACACCCCGAGGTCTTGACACAGGGATTTTGGGGCATGACACGTATTATGTTTTGTTTATTGATGATTACATTTGGGTTCATCTCATGAATTCTAAGGATGAAATTTTTCTAAGTTTCAGGAGTTTAATGCTGTGGTACAAAATCAATATGGTGTTTCTATAAAAGGTTTATGTTCTGATGATGGAGGATATACCTCTTAATTGTTTACTTTATCTGCAAGACCATCGGCTTGCCCATCAATTTCCAGGTTCCTAAACTCAATAAAATGGAGTTGGTGACCGCAAAGACAAACATCTTATTGGAGTTAACAATCCTTATTGAGGGGTATGAATATGCCTAAGTCCTATTGGTCGACGGACTTACGACTTTTTTATTAATCGAACCCCTTAGAGAATTCTTAACGATCAAACTCCTTTCGTTACCCCGTCCAAATGATTCTATGTTTCTTACAAGACCTAGGGCATTTGGGTACACTTGCTTTGTTCAAGACCTTCGGCCTACTTGATATAGTTAGACGACCATTCTCTGAAATGTGCCTTTATTGGTTACCAAAGGATATAGATATGTACTAAGTCTCACATTCTTTACTTCCATGCATTTTACTTTTTTGAACATGTGCCCTATTTTTTTCGTTGCGCGTCACCTCACATCTCTATACCTGTCTCTACTGCTTTACCCATTCACCAAACTATTGACCATGTTTCTTGATCAATCCCTGTTACTGCTCCTATGTCTCCATCACAAGTTCACAACCACCAATTCAGTAGCCGATTGATATACCACCCCCACCCAGCCTTCTTTGCAACACCAACTAGCAGCATCACACTTATGTTTGCATACATATGCATAGTGGGCCTCCTCTGTTAGCCCTCCACCTCAGCTATCTATGTAGGAAGATGCCATTGAGAGCTTTCTTCTTCTTCTTCAGATTGTCATCTTCCACTTATTCCTAGTCCCATGACTACTTCTGATCTTGATGTTCATATTGCTCTTCTGAAGGGTGTCCGCTTTTGTGTTACACCCTATCCTATTGCCCAATACGTATGCTACCACGTTGTATCTTCTGATCGGGCCTTTTTATCTAAAGTTGATATGTCACTACACCTCATACTGTTAATATTGCCCTTTCCCATCCTGCCTAGAGGGCTGCGATGGTGGATAGAATAACTGCACTTGAAAGCAAACCACATAGGACATGGTCTTGCTTCCTCCTTGAAAGAAGACCAAAGCGTGTAAATGAGTTGTTGCTATAAAACATAATTCAGATGGCGGTGTCTCTCGGCATAAGGCATGCCTCGTCGCTCGTGGATATACTCAGACATACATCATCGATTATGCTACCACTTCTTTTCTTATGGCTAAGCTTACATCAGTACATGCCCTTATCTCTCTTGCGGCCAATCAGAATTGGTCCCTTTATCAGCTGGATATGAAAAAAATGCATTTTTGAATAGTAACCTCACATAAGAAATTTATACAAATCGTCCGCCAGGCTTCTTGCTTCAGGGGAGACTGGGAAACTATGTAGACTCAGAAAATCCATATACGGGTTGAAGCAGTCGCCTCGTGCCTGGCTTCAACACTTCAGTGGAGAGATCATTAGTATAGGATTTCAGAGATGTCAATCTGAGCATATTGTTTTCCATCATTTCAGTCTTGTTGGTCGCACAATCTTGCTAATGTATGTGGATGATATATTGATTGCTTGGAGATGATTCCTCTATCATATCTTATGTAAAAGGGTAGCTTGGTCGAATTTTTTAAGCGAAAGATTTAGAAAATTTTTAAAATTTCTTAGCATGGAGGCTGCAAGATTAAAGAAACAGGATTTTTCCTTTCTTAAAGGAAATATAATCTAGATTTGTTGAGTGATAAGGGTAAGCTTGGATACAAACCTGCTGCCTCCCCTATAGAATCTGAGCACTCTCTCCATGAGAGTGAGGGGGTGTTGTTGCCTGACCCTCATGAGTATCAGTGTCTTATGGGTTGATTGATCTACCTTACTCGTACAAGACCAGATAAAACCTTCGTTGTTAGTCCCGTCAGCCAGTTTATTCAAGCTCCTCATGCTCATCTTGTCATTGTTCATAGCATTCTGAGATACATAAAGTCCAACTCTAATCATGATATTGTGTATTATTCTTATCGTCATCTTCATATATTTGGGTACACTGATGCAGACTGGGTTGGCTTGGCTATTGATCGTCATTGGACATCAGAATATTGTACTTTTCTTGGAGGTAATCTTCTTTCATGGAAATGTAGAAAAACAGCCTGTCTTTTCCAAGTACAGTGCTAAAGTTGAGTATCATGCGATTGCTCATGGAGCTTGTCAATTATTATGGCTTCGTTCCCTCATGACTGAGCCTTAATTTCCTATCACATGCTTATTCAGTGTGATGATGAGGTTGCTGAGAAGATTGCATATGATTCTGCCTTGCACGAACAAACGAAGCACATGGAAGTTTATATTCATTTTTTCAGAGATAAGTATGGGATTGCACGTTGGAGCCTATTGATGCATCCTCAACAGAAGCTGGCTGATATCTTCACCAAGGCAGACGTCTCTGTCGAGATAGGCATCCAGGATATTCATGCTCCATCTCAAGGGGGAGTTTTGGGGGGGGGGGGTGTCTTTGTGTTTTGCATGTGTATGGGTGTGCGTACAACATACAATATATGTGGATGTGCTACTTTTATTAAGGGTATACTTGTACTTTATTTTTTCTTACCTAGAATATGAATGCTAGTGAGATTGTGAGACATAATGTCTCTCTAAACCTTCTCATTATATCTTCTCGCTCTCTCTCTCTCTCTCCTACTCTTTCTTCTCTAACACTAAACCTAATAACACTTCCTAACCCTAATACCATTAACCAAAACCTTTCACCCTTACCCAGGTTTACTATTTTCATATAGGTACGCTATGCTCGAAGCTACGACCTTGAGGTTGCAATATTGTCAACCTTCCATTGTGCTATAGGCACAAGCCCAACCCTAGTTTACTATTGGTATGGCATCCCCCTATTTTCATCCTTTGATTCTCCATCACATTGATTTGCAATTTCATCTTCCATCTCTTTGATCTTCAATTAATGCAACTTTTTATTAACTATCAAAGCTCCTTGTAATCTCTAGTGTTGATGTTAGAGCTTTGATCTTTTCAGTTCTCTCTTTCACAACAGCTCAATTTTTAACAATAGAGGGAATTGTGAGGAATGTTTAAAGAAACTTTAAACCTAAAATGGAGAAAGGTGAGGTATGCCCCTGGCATACTGTATGAATTACAATTAGGCAACGATCTAACCTATTAAATCTTGTGACCCCAACTGACATTATCCCAAAATAGTCATCATACTAAGGATGCACACCGATCCACTTTTGTAAGGTCCGGGGCAAGGTAGCAACAAATTAGTGTGTAGTTCACCACGTACTCACCCTTCAAGCATGAGTGTAATAAATACCCGATATCCTATAATGCAAATTGCACAATAGTACCTTCTCCTGTGGATGACTTCTCTATGCTTCAAATTCATCATCTATGATTTGCATGACACAAAAGTAATTAAAAATATGAATCTTTTACTTTCTCGAAGAAATAGGATTTATCTTTAGTCACAAGAATTTATTTAAAGTTTTAATAGTTAAATAAAATAAAATAAATTAGGAAACAATTACTTCTAAAATTGAAAATTAATGTGTTCTGGGACATAAAAAAATTATACTTTGACACTTAAGAACCCCCCAACAATAAATTTTCTAAGCATAAAGGAGAATAAGTTGCTCCGACACAATCTGCAAGTATCTCAATTATATGTCCCTGCTACCCAAATAGGGATTGCTGTGCTCATCACAATGTTGTGACATGCGCAATGAATCAAGCAAAAGATCGGCAGTCACACAGACTCATAGTCATAAGCTTGTATAAAGGCACCCAGCATCCAAATGGTCGAAAGTCAAATTTGCATACATTAAACAAGTGCATCATGCGAGAAGTACATAAAGAAGATATAGAGAGTCAATACGCTCATATGAGAGAGAACATATGTCGCAAATAAAGTTATATCCTAACTTCAAGTAAAGATTCATCATACCCTAATGTCGACCAGACAGTTTCACATGTAATCATGAGAAGTTGGCAACCATAGCACGCCAAGAGCCCAAGATAATGTGCTAGTTTTGATTACGAACTCCGATCATATTTGCTCATTAGCATAAATCAAAATCCAGAGTAGCACAAGCTATTATGATGAAAGAATAATCACAACACTCCTAAAGTGTACAGCATAGAAGGAAAATAGACAACTACAAAGGAATGACTGTCACGAAATAAATTTTTGATATATTTCATTAACCATAAAATTGATTTATTGTAGCATATAAATAAACTAAACTGATAATGGTATTTTAAAAGATATAAATTTCCTATAGTTGTCACAGCCAAGGCTCCCAACAAGGACCATGAAATCTCAGGCAGCGGATGGATGAAGGCAAAAGATACCACTGTAACTTGTTTGGTCCAGAGGTTGGGAAACATAAAGAAAATCAGATAAAAACAACACCACCTTACCACATAACTATTCCACCAGCTACATTTTACCTAGTTACGAGGATTATGTAAAAAGAGCTACTTTAATAGAATAGGAGGGTATCTTAGGTTCAAAAAGCTAACCACATTAACATATGAGAAGAAAGGAATAGAGGTTACTGGTGGTGGTTGCATAAAAAATAAAATAAAATATGGAAGGTGCGAAGAATAAATTGGAGTAGCTGCTTAACAAGTATGTCGAAATATTGAATAAACAGAATAAGCTTCATGGATAACAACTATCAACCTTTGAGGCTCCCAATCCATGGCACAAGATTACAAGTTCCCTGGAACCAGTTTCATGTAAAATCCCCACAAGCTTGTCTCCGTGGCTGTTAGGTATGTTTATTTTCTGTTGTTGGACCACTGTAATCAAATGGCTAAAAGCTTGTCACACACATTATAGGACTAAAAATGTTAAATGTTACGAAGATTTTGATATATCCAAGTCTCAAAAACAAAATCCAACATAAAGGGGTCTGTTTATTTTCTGTTGTTGGACCACTGTAATCAAATGGCTAAAAGCTTGTCACACACATTATAGTACTAAAAATGTTAAATGTTACGAAGATTTTGATATATCCAAGTCTCAAAAACAAAATCCAACATAAAGGCTGCTCAAAAAATAAAGAAGTGAATAATCCAGACATTTGCATTTAAAAATTTTGTTATGGCATTCAGCACAATTTACTCCCAAGGTGTAAATTGCAACCATTTTACACGTGGATAATTTGGTATCCAATCTTCAAAGCCCTAGATATTTGAAAATGTACTCAAAAATGTCAATATTAGCTTAACTAGTATAGCATGACCTTGGTACTTATCTTAAAGTTCCATTAACCATCTCAAGATGGAACTTCTTAGTTACTCCACATTACATGGAACTAAATTATGTGAAACTGACTCATCCGTCTATCCCATGGGTCAAAATATTGTCCGATACCGATACGTATCGGACGATATGTATCGGTTTTGGACCTCACCGATACGGTACATTCAAGGTACCGTATTGGTGCCTCCCATACAAAAACTTAAAATTTTGGACGATTCATTGGAATGTATCGTACGAAACTGATAGGTATCGTCCGATATGTATTGGTTTTGGGGCTGAACAATAAGTATCATTTTTCTGAGATTTTAACCCATGTCTATCCTATAGTCAAGTTGCCTTCAAAGTAAGAGATACGGTTTGACTGCACAACCAAGCTAAATGGTTTTAGCCATAGTTAAAAAAGTCTCGAACTTTTTCAAAAAATCGGAAAAAGTCGGCGACTTGCAGTCATTCCGTCAACGATTGATCAGTCGAGTCTGCAACTCGGCCGATTAATCGACAATGGCTGTGATGTTGTCAGCTTTTTTGTTTCTTTTTTGTCACTCGTAGTTAAAGGAAAAGAAAAACCTTTAGGTTTTGTACTATTTTGTTCACAAAACACCTTTAGGTTTTGCCTATTTTGTACTATTTTGTTCATTAAAACTAGTGTTTTAAAGTTGAAATATATTATGATTTTTTTTTATTTTTATATTATTTGAATCTTTTTGTCTTCCCCAACTTTTTCCGATTTTGACTGACTTTGACCGATTTTTCCCAACTTATTAGACCCCTGCCGATTTATTGCCGACTCCCGACTTTGTGACTATGTTTTGAGCAAGAGAACTCTTGATATTGGACATAAATAGAGAACTTTGTGCAAGTAAAACAGGTAAAGGTCTCTGATTACTCAACTAGGCAGAACTCAACAGGACTTCAAGCTAGAAACGGGAGGTATCTCAACAGAAACTGCATAAAAAGATCAATCTAATCTTTGTGAAGGGATTTCAGGTTGCATACTTCACGATTGATTATTGAAAGAGGTTTTATAGGGAACAAACTTCCAAAGAAAACATAAACAGGGTTGCAAACAGAATGGTGGAACTACAATTAATAGTATTGACAGAAAAAAAAAATATTTAGAGTCAATATATACAATAATTATGAGTTGTATCAGAGGTGGAACCAGGTCAACAAAGAAAATGAGTTAGTATCATGCATGTGTTAGGATAGTGGCAATCCTCTTTTTAATTTGGGGGGCTGCTACTAACCCCCCACCAAATACTTAAGCATCCCCATCCCCAATTAAGTACAGCTGAAACCGTTGACCACTTTGAATCGGACAATGGAAATTGGTTTTCGCTCCAAGCTTCCTCATAACTGACCTTGAGATCATGAGCATATCAGCAGACGATTAGTTTTTTATTTCATGTGACACATCCCAAAAGACTGACCCAAAAACCATGTGGCACACATAAAGCTCACAGGTCACTTTCTGGGATGTGTGGCATGGAATAAAAAACTGAACGTGTGAAACCAACAGGGGGTTGGTGCAGTGGCCAGGACCACTGCTCCAAGAAGCGGAGGTCCTAAATTTGAATCGCACCCCCTGTTGGCCACTCCCCAGAGATTTTTCCCTACAGACTAGTGCGTTTGAGGGGCAAGTGTTGCACTTACCAGGGGAGCTTAGTCAGGTGCTCTAAGAGGCCGGATACCCTGTTATGGAAAAAAAAAACCACTTGACCGTGTGACAATATGCCCATGATCCCAAAATCAGTTGTATGAAAGATTGGAATGAAAAACGATATCCATCATCTGACTTAGAGCAGTCAACTGTTTTCAACTGTATTTAGTGGGGGATATTTAGTATTTGGTGGGGGGTTTAGTAGTAGCCACACTGAAAAGGGAGCAACCGTAGGTGGAAACAGAGGCATAGACTAGTAGTGCATGCTATAGGTTGACTAGGCCTATTAGGCTATTACATATGGTTTCAAACATAGTTACCAAGTTGGAATTCGGGAAAAATATGGCAAAAAAACAAAGCTTGAAAAAAATTGGAAAATTTTGGAAAAAAGGGGAAGCATTTCCCCGATTCAAAAGTATTAGAAATAAATAAAAAATTTGACAAAAATGAAGAAAATTTCAGGAAAAATTCCTATAAAACTCGTTTAAAAATCAAAAAAGGAAATGTGAAAAAAAAACGAGATTTTTTTTTTAAATGCGTTTTAAACATGTTTCATGAAGAGACCGCATTTTAAATGAATTTTTCTCCAATTAAACTGTCGAAGGTGGTAACCATGGTATCAGATATCGGCCGATACCGATACGTATCACCAATACGTATCAATTTATCCGGTATCAACTCGGGTATCGGCTGATACCTCCATTTTCCAGAAGTTTTTATATTTTTTAAAGGCACCGCTCTGTATCGGTATCTGCTTATGCGTATCGTCTGATTTGTATCAGTTCTCCATGGACCGATACCCGAGTTGACACCTTGGTGGTAACTATGTTTTCAAAAGCTAGGGGCAACCGCTCCAAGCCTCTACGTGGCTCCACCAGTGCCGGCAGTTTTAGATGGAATTTGACGACGACGGAGATCAGTTATCGTCTCAATCATTCTTCAAAGAATGAAAATTCGAAAAAAAAAATTGACCAAGGGAAACAAAAAAGTACACTGATAATAATGGCGTGTTCGTAGCAATTTGGTGTGATCGTATACCATATTAAAGCAACAGTGATTAAAAGAAAAGGCACTAAAATCAGTAAAAAATAACAAATTAAAGCAACAAAGGGGAAAGGAGGATGAGTTTTCTTACTGATGGGTCCTTGTTGAGAAAAGTTCGATTTCTGGGTTGCAATTTTTTATGTGATTTGTGGGTTTGGTGGAAAGGAGGAGGATGGTGTGGAAGAGGAAGTAGGTGTCCTTCTTAAGAACAAAGACAAGTGGGAAATTTGGTGGTTGGTGGCTGCGTGTTTACACCACCAAAATTTAAATATTTTCAGGGTCAAGCGGTACCATTATTTCCAACTATGCCTGCCAACGGTTATCCGAAAAAAAAAAACACTGTGCCTGCTAACGGGTCGGGTTGACCCGTACTAGACCTGATATTAATATCGGGTCCGGCACATAAATTTGGCTTCTCAGGTTGGGTCAGGTGTGAAACGTCCAACCCGACTCCATCGGACAGTTTATAATATAAGAAAACATACAAATAGGGGTTTTATAGGGCCGGGTCGTGTCGGGTCAGCTTGAGTGCACCATTAGATCATGTTGGCCCTTTGCAATTTTGTTATTGAGCAGCCAAAAGTTTGACTTGACCCGACCCATTGACAAGTCAAAGTTTTTAGCTGATCATTGAGAAAATAGCATATCCCCGACCTAGGGATGCAAACCCTAAACTGAAACCCGATACAGAACCAAAAACCGAGGATACCGAGCTGGCCAGAACCACAACGAAAATCGGAAAAAACCGAACCGAATCCAATCCGGTTCAGTTTCGGTTTGGGGTGGCAAAAACCAAAACCGAAGAGTTAGGATGAGTAACCCGAAAAAAACCCAAAAAAATAAAAAACTGAGAAAATATATTTTTAAAAAAAGAACAGAAAAGTAGGTATAGTGCCCACACCGAATCGAAACCAAACCGAAATATTTGTTTCGGTTTCAAAAATGAAAAAAAAGCTATCAAACCGAACCGGCACCCATAGGTTTTGGTTCAGTTTCAATGTGTGGGGTACCGAACTGAAATCCGAAAAATCAATTACAGTTTGTTTCGGTACACCGAATTTTCATCCCTACCTTGACCTGACCCGAGAAGGGATAAGTGTTCTTAGGTGTGTTCTCAGGTGCACGGGTGCAAAATGATATAATAAAAAGTGTAAATAGGTCAATATTCTTCGATCAGAAGTAGCGATATATTTTGAGTATTCAAATCATGGTTCAAAATTTCGGCCGACAATTCAAATTATTAGGCCGAAATGTGTTGGTTTCGGTTTCCACATAAATAAAAATTTTAACCGAAATTTCAGTCAAAATATGTATGGAGGGAAATTTTCGATTCAAACTCGAAAGCATTAATTTTTTATCGATCGTGCACGAAACCGATATTTTGATCCTTGATTCAAATCACAAGTCTCTTGCAAGAGGTACCGTAGTGTCAATCAGATTCGAACGTTTCAAGTAACAATATCTTTAAGCGTTCAATCGTAACTTCTTAAAATAACTAATGCTTTCACTACTAAGTAAGCCTTTGAAGTTTTTATAACCTGTGTATGCAAGCCTCTTGGAGCAGTCTACTAACATATAGGGGCACGTGTACACCACAAGTTAGCACATGACAGGTTAGTTGACTTAGGGGCACGCGTATATCTTAAGTTAGCACATGGCAGGTTAGCACAATATATAAATCTTTAAGGTGACCTAGAGGATTCAAACTCTGAGTCTCCGAGATTTTATCAATTTTTATTTTTTTTTTAAATTAACCCTGCCAAATTATTGCCCAACACCCAACTTGGTGACTATGATTGAGACTCCCCCATTTTAGCCATCAAATGAACATATTTAGAATTGTGACTTTCACAAATTTGACCTTTCTAAGGCCTCGTTTCGGTGTTTTTTGACTTTTCTCATAAAAGCTTAGAAAACCAACAACTCTCTTTCTTGCACGACTCAAATTCCCGACTTTTCTTCGATGTGTTCTTAAGTCATTTTGATTTCTAATTTTTTTTCAGCAAAGCACATAATCCAATCGTTCTTAAGGTCCATCTCAGAAAAGGTTGGAATCAATTGAAATGTTGGTTGCACTATGACTATAAATGTTATTTAATATCGTATATGAGTCGAACTCAGATATGATCCAAGTTTTACTGCCTATCAATCTATGCAAGGTAGAATATATTAGACGGTATTTTTTTATAATACCACTTGTAGAAGAACAATACCAAAAACCTTATATACATATAACAAATAAATATTATAAACTCATGAAAGTGCTCGAGCCGAGAACATTAATGCCAAAATAAAATACCTTGAAAAAAAAATCACCCACTTCTTCTCTAAATTTGATGCACCGGCTATCTTTCCTAGTGCAAGTAATGGTTCCCTTTTTATTATCAATATATATATATATATATATATATATATATATATATATATATATATATATATATATATATATATATATATATATATATATACTCCTAACTGTTATTTAAGCACGAAAATAGTGCTTAAATGGTCGTATACCGTTGATAGGCTCAATGTGTGGGTAATCCACACAGTCAAAGTGCACAGATCATAACTTGAAAGCTAGTGGACCCAAAAATTACTTTTTTGAGATTTTTTAACCATCCGATCTGTGCATTCTAATATCAACAGTTGTGTGTAGTTTTAATGACTAATATTCAAACTCGCCTATGGGATGGTTCATATCGACTTGTGGACATGATTCTTTGACTATAACATTTTCCAATGATAGATTGCCGTTTGAACTATTTAAATTGATTATAAATCGGTGCTACATGACATATTAGAAGATCACATAACAAATTCTAATTTAGTGGCAGTAGATAATGTAAATACCATTTGGTGTTTAAACGTAGCCATTATGCTATATTAAGTTTTTTTATATCCTTTTTTCACAAATTAGTATAGTGATATAGTGATCGAGAGATTGGCAGGGGACACTAGGTTCTAAGTTCAAACCTCTTTAAACATAATACATTAGTTACTTTTATTTTTATTAAATATATTAGAGCATATACACCTTAATATTCGTGTATAGCTCTATATGAGCAAAACCGTCGGAAGTGTATATTTTCTGTGGGACCCACACAAACTCTCGAACGAGTGAAAACTTTCTGAGCAGATTCATGTGTTTGTTAGCTCTAGAATGAGCCCTGCATGTAAAAGCAGTAGCTTTCTTTTACAAATCATCCATACTTACAAAATTTGGTAATAAGCTGCTACGGTAATACGTCCACATTAGAATTGCTCCATGTGGTTCATGCACTCATCTCGTCTTATTTTAAAAAGGGTGTATTATCCAATAGGGTCTGAATCTCTTACATTTTACATGACAAGGTCTCAGCTTTCATTTATTACCTTGGAAGGTGACAAACTCTCAACTCTTTTTTTACTGGGCCCGGACCCTCTCACTTTTTCTTTTTCTGTTTTTGTTTAACCTATGGAAAGAAGGTCTAATAATTGACGTGTGCTAAAATTCAATTGACGAATATTCCCTTAGTTCCATTTGAGACGATCAATCCAAAATAAGGCCGGTCAAGTCGGTCTCATATGGGACCAATAGACGGATCAGTTCATATGAGATCATTTAATGATCAAATCCATATGTGACCAACAGCTTCATTGTGAGACTCATCGGTTTCATATGAGTCCGATTGATTAGCCTCACATGGGACCGATTGATTGGTCTCACATCGAGCTAAGGGCATTTTCATCCAACTCATTATCCCACTTGAGTAAAATATCATGTCAATTCTTAGATCCCCTTTCAATGAAAGTTGAGGGTCCGGGACCCTCTCGGGTAATAAGCGAACGCTGTCGGGTAAATATGGTATAGGTGGAGACCCTCCGGAGTAAAAACCTTTTTAAAGATACGTTAACACACTACAAAATCCATGCATAATTGGCAAAAGTGGCCCCTATGATAACTTTTCATAAAAAGGAAGTCATTACTTGCACATGAGAAGTTGGCCTTTGCACAGTATAAAAGAAGTTAGCTTGTGTCATATGTAAATAACATCTAAGCCATTTGATTTGAATGCCATGATCTAGAGATATTAGTTGCAAAAGATTGGCATGAAACACAATCTTTGCCAAATGATTCAATGCAAACGCCATTACATTCAAAACAGTAGCTACAACATCTAGAATCTACTGACCCGATTCAAGTTCTAAGCAAGTCAAATAACTCAGCTCGAGTTGATAGTCGACTCGAGAACCATGGTTTGAATGCCATACCTATTCAATGTACATCTAAAATGGCCACCCAAACTAACAAAAGAACCAATTAAATTGGTAAACAGATTAGTTTACTAACCAAATCAATCATGCTGCTTCAGCAGCCAAAACAAGGAAAAACCGTTTTTATGCAATAAAAAAACTGTTTAAACTGTCGGTTAACTAACCATGTCGAAACTAAAATTTGACCATGAACATTGATATCACTAATTGAGTTGTGCTGTAAACAAAATATAAGAGTCCATTTAATTTAGAGGGCTTCTATGAGCACACCAATTATTTCTTCCTGCACATTGTTTCTTGTTGCCCGTCAACTTTCGCTCTCCGCACACCAATTAATGGAAAACTAAAATTTTGTTTTGCTGTGGCTAATAAAGATCCAGAACATGTATTAAAAAAAAGAGTGTTCATAGAAGCTTTTGGGTACACAAGCATTTTTATTTTTTTCCTTTTGGTTAAATAAAATAATTCTTTCTAAGTGCACACCAACTTTTGCTATCCACACACCACTTAATTTGGTTTTTGTGTACAAGAAAAATAGTGCAGTGCGCGTAGCAGCTCCCTTAATTTGAAGGTGGTATAATGTACCTGACCCGTTCTCTCCTCCAGTCAAATATGAACTTTCACTAATTTGAAAAGGCTGTGAAATTCTCGAGGATAATTGACCTATTCACACTTGCTAAAGCACGGGCCGGTTATCAACCCTTTAACTTAAGGGGCTTCGATTAGTAGCTACGATAGAATATTGAGTATATATACACAGGGAATTTGCAAATAATAAATAACAGTAAGCAGTTGACAGAAAAAGTGCCAAAAAATGCAGAATACAACAGCCTTATTTGAAACTAAGTTCCTAATAAAATTCAAAGTAGATACCAAATTCAAACTATGCGCTGCTGAAGCCATAATTATACTGTGGGGAGCATCGCTAAGAAGCAGCAAGCCCGTGGTCCAGTGTTGCTGCATGATTGTCTCGCTAGATCCATTTTTAAACATCTCCCTCTGCGTTGGCATCTTCAACCTGTAGTAATTGAACTCTTTGTTATAACCAAGAAGGGAAACTTAGCCCATCAACTCCGTAAAAACTCATCATCAGAATTCTAGCAATGCTGGAAAAAATAGTACCTGCTATTGCCGCCCTTCACGGTGTTTTATCTAAATAATTTGTATTACCATATATATGTGCTAAACGATTTTGTACATTTATATGACCAACTGTACATATTAAAGATCCAGTTCATAAGATGCTCTACAATCTAGAGGACTAGAATTGTTCAAAGATGTGTCACATGCTCACATAGTCGCATGGCATAAAAGGTGCCTTATATCTAGGGGGGGTACAAGAAAAAACCGAAAACCTGAAACCGACCTGAAAACTGGCCAAACCGAACCGTATGGAGCAGATTCCAAGTCAATTTCAGTTTTGGGTGGCAAAAACCAAAAACTAATTTGGTAGGATTAGAAAATCGAATAAAATCTGAAAAACCCCAAAAACAGAAAAAATAACTTTAAAATATATAATAAAAAAAAACTCGAAATCGACCTGAAAAGAACCAAAATTTTGGGTTTCAGTTTCATTTTTTTTTTCTTCTTAAAAACAAATCAAAACCAAACCGATTCGTTTCAGTTTGGTTTCGGTTCTGGCTGAACCGAACCGAAAACCGAAATTTTCAATTTCGCTTTGGTTTGTTTAACCGAATCTACATCCCTCCTTATATCTAGGGTTATTCGCCGAAGTACAGGGTGAGCCATGTGATGCGTACTGAGACTGCATAGTGAGACGGTAATAGATACCATGCTCTCAAGTAATCAACTGTCTCCTATCTCAAGGTCCACACCACGCACAGTTCCCACAGTGGTGATCCGGGTATATCTCTAATGCCTTTCACGTTACCAAGAAGAATTAGAATATCGAAAAGACTGTTCTATCTGCTCCTTAGAGTAGCACCTGATTCGATGTCTCTTTGCGTTGCTGAAGACATGACTTTATGAAGTTCAATACAATTGAAGCCAACTCATCTTGGTGGGAAGTGTATACATGATTAGTTCCCTCTATGATATGAAGTTTGTGGTTGGGTATGAGCTTAGCAAACTCCAAGGCATCTTCTACTAGCACAATTTCGTCAGCCGAACCATGAACTCTCAAGACCCTGTACACAATATTAGGAGATAAGAACTAGAAAACCTTAGTCTACAACAGCTATGAAGAAATCAATAATACCAAATTGCGATTAGTCAGAATAGAAGTACAGCTAATAGCTATAAGAGAGCAGAAATAACATCCCCAGAGACAGCTAATAGCCATATGAGAGCAGAAATAACACCGCCAGCAGCAGCATCACTGGTAAGTCGTAACATAAGAAATAGGAGTTTGGCCTCCACATTGGAGAACCCTAGAAATGTTTTAAATACTTGTTTGTACAAGCATAGAGATAAATGTATGCATCAATCATATTATTACAGAGGAATAACCTCTTCCTGTGTAGAAAATGATGGCAATAGCATGGTTTCAATACGATTTTATATATATATATATATATATATATATATATATATATATGTATATATATATATATATAGAGAGAGAGAGAGAGAGAAAGAGAGCGAGAGAGAGAGAGAGAGGGCAAAGGATATGCGCCCAGGCGTAGAGATATCTCTGCACCTATTGATATGGGCGCGACAAGTAGCACCTTTTTGTGAAGTGATGGGTGGCATGGGGCCCACTTTACTAAATAGGGTTAAAACTTTTAAAATATTTTAAGAGTAATATACCTTTCCAGCTGTCATTCTTGACTTTTTAAAAGTCTCTTTTCTCTCTCCTCTATCGTTTTCCAAGAAAGTGTCTGACTTACTTTTTTAGGTACATTTTACTCAAAAAATGTGGGCGCCCGGTAGGGTAGCGAAGTGCTAGCACCTTGGTATCAAAGTGCCGGCACCCCGATAGCGAGGCGCTTGCACCCCGGCGCCGGGGTGCCGGGGTGCAAGCGCCTCGTTTTAGGGGCACCGACGCCTCTATATCGAGGTGTCGGCGCTTCACTAAAAAAAAAGGGTGTTGGTGCCTCATTTTAGGAAAGTTGTTGCCTCTATATCAAGGTGACGGCGCTTTGCTAAAAAAAATCGGGGTGCCAGCGCCTCTATATCTAGGTGCCCGTGCTTCACTAAATTTTTTTTTTTAGCGAGGCGCCGACGATCCTAAAATGAGGTGCCGTCACCCCGTTTTTTTTTTTTTAGCGAAGCACCGGCACCTCAAAATATAGGGGTGCTAGCTCCTCGCTATCGGGGTGCCGGCGCTTCTCTACCGGGATGTCGGGGCTTTGCTATCGGGCACCCACATTTTCTAAATAAGACATATACCTGAAAAAGTAAGTCTAACACTTTCTTGGAAAATGAGAGAGAACGGAGAGAAAAGAAAGAGACTTCTAAAAAAGTCAAGAATGACGGCTAAAAGGGAATATAACTTTTAAAATATTTTAAAAGTTTAACCCTAGTTACTAAAGTGGCCCCATGCCACCCATCTCTTCACAAAAAAGGCGTAGAGATATCTCTACGCCCGGGCGCATTTTCCCCTCTGCCATATATATATATATATATATATATATATATATATATATATATATATATATATATATATATATAGGGTAATGATCACTTGACTCGAGTCACACATGACTCGAGCAGATGACTGTTAGATCACATCGCGGTCAACATTTGACCAAGATAAGATGGTCATCCGCTTGAGTCACGCATGACTTGAGCGAGACTCGAGTCAAGTGATCATTACCATATATATATATATATATATATATATATATATATATATATATATATATATATATATATATATATATATATATCTGTGTGTGTGTGTGTGTGTGTGTGTACATACACACACAAACCTCACCTTGCACCTACCGAACCTTTGAAAGCACCTACAGGAAGAGGAGAGGAGGGTGCTTCATTGATTCGTTGGAGATGATGGTGCTGTCGTCGTTGCAACTCGTCGGACTTGAGATGCCTTCATTGTACTTAATTCATTTTAAACATTGGGTGGTACAATTTTAACATATGGCATCTATATATAGATCAAGTACATGATTGTCCCATTTTTTTTTATACAAAAAAAACCCTCATTACATAGCAATCGATGATGAAAAAATGGATTCCAGAATAAGAATCTCAAAAAATTAACATCTTCCGTGTTCTAATAAAAGCTAAGGCCCACACAGCCCTTTCTACCTTAAATCTTTGTGAGAGGTTGGGGAGACCGTCGGATGGTAAACCCCAATAACAGTCACGGTAACTCTATAAATAGCAGCCTCTTCTCATTATTCATGATTCTGAAATATTACTATGTGAGAGTCCTGCAGAAGAAATCTTCGACTTAAATTCTCCCCACTTAGGTGCCTTAAGGTATCTGGTCTTCTTCTGCTTCCGTCCTCTTCTCTCCTTTGACTTTCGTTTACTTAGAGTGTATGGGAGAAATAAATTCAGACTTAATTCTGGAAATTATGATTGCCTCCGGTACGAGTGGCACTTAGGATATGGGTTATGACCTATACCTAAGTTCGAAATTAGGGGTTGCAATTTAAGTTATGGGCTACGACCGGCGCCTAATCCCTTATATACTTGGAACTATGTTAGATGATGTGCGTTACAAACCCATTGCCTAATTCTTGGTATATTCAGATTGCAACCACGAAATTTGATACCTCGTACAATTGCAATGGCAAATCTAAAGAATGATTCTTGGATATTGAAACCCAAAACACTCATAAATCATGGTTATCACATCTTCGCACGACTACGACCATCGAACAGTATAATTTTTGGTCATATCCCGACATTGGAGTTTCCCTCGTGGTTCGCGTTGTCACCTACTTAGATTAAGGGTTCAGACCTTAACCTCGAGATCAGAAATTCCTTTGAAGATTATAGTCAAATCCAACGATGGATTTGTCATATGTTGACTAAATTACGAGATTATGGTCAAATTCAATGGTTTGATTTATCATACTTTGACCAAATCATAGGATTATGGTCAAATCCAATAGTGGATTTGTCATACATCGACTAAATTACTAAATTATGGTCAAAATCTAACGGTGGATTTGTCATACTTTGACCAAATTATAGGAACGATGGATTTGTCATATGTTGACTAAATAAGAGATTATGGTCAAATCCAACAGTGGATTTGTCTTACTTTGACCAAATCATAGGATTATGGTCAAATCCAAGAGTGGATTTGTCATACTTTGACTAAATTATGAAATTTTAGTCAAATCCAACGGTGAATTTGTCACATATTGACCGAATCACAAGATTATAATCAAATCCAACAGTGAATTTCCTATGAATTGACCTAATCATAAGAATGTGGTTCAATTTGATGGTGGATTTTATCATATAGTGAGATATCGGTTCAATCCGATGATGCAAACTTAAAATAAAGCATACCATTACTAAATTCTAAGGAATTCGACGACATCTGACTATGGATCAATTACCTTTATGATTAAATATACGAACTATTTTGATGATCAACCATCAAAGACATGGATCCAGGGTTTGAGTTTATTTTTGAAACTAGACACGAAGATTTCATCATGAGGTTCATCCACAAGCTTCTCGCTCCCCTAATGACTCATGCCTACTAGTCGGATGGATCCGACTTTCGGAGGAGGGGTTCTTTCATTTGTCACTCTCTATTTCATATCTCTCGGGTCTCTGATGAAGATAGCATGTTACGAATCTATCTCGTGATTGACTGATATCGAAGATGACGATGATGATGAAGACTTAGATTAGGATATTTTTAATCATTTTTTTAGAGATGTAATTAATTTGTTTTCCTTTAGTAGCTTTTAATCGGAGGTAGTCAATTTCTTATGTAATTAACGGGGGATCGATTACAATACCCGAAACTGTAAAGTCCGCTATGTCAATAAAACTCTCTCCTTGCGAGGGGAAATTTGTTATTATTTATTTGTGATAGATTTGTTTTCTACGCAAATTTGTTGTTTACAAATATAGATATAAAGTATTAAAGGAAATCCATTTCTAACCTGCACTCTGTCGATTGAAAGACAGGCTGCATGCATATCAGTATTTAGGTGATCCATCAAACTTTCTTCAGTCACCCGAAACACGACTTTTCCTACAATGCAGCCAAATGTTAATCATATAATTTTCATAACTTAAAGCCATCTTCTGTATTAAGTACATGCATAGGAGTATAGGACTATGATGTAAATCAAGGTGTCAGTATTGATATTGGGTATCGGTCCATCTTGAACCGATACGGATATGGTATCGCTGATACCGAATCGACCTTTTAATTATTATTTTTTTGTAAAAAATAAAAATAAAAAATTAATTTGTATCAGCTGGTACTGATGTTGGTCCAATACAGATATTGATACCGATAATCGATAGGCGATAGGTGGTATCGGTATCGATTCTTGACGAAACCAATACATATCGGTATCAGCCAAGTTTTGATATTATGATGTACACAGAAAACCTCCCAATTAATTTCTAGAAAGAAGTTCCCTCAGGATGTCTGAACGAAAAAATTCCAGGGAAGCAATTAATATACGTGACAGCAGTGGAAGCCAGATTGCTTAAAGCAGCAAATTTGAAGACTCAAAATTATGTGGACAACTAAAACTCCCACTATACCATATAAGTATCAAAATCAAGGAGAGGATACAATATTTAATGTCTCCTAAAGAAAAATTAAATTATACTTAAAAACAAAAATTCAAATAGGTTATGAAAGTTCATGGGGATCGAGGGTAATTGAGGGCATTTTTGTGCCAAGAGAGGAACTGAACTCTAAAATAATGATGCTTGGTCAAATCCCTTCATGCTATGTTACAATCGGAAAAAATAATAAATAGCAGAGAAATTCTGCAAACTTAATTAATAAAAAGGAACAATGATCCTGATTCACCCAAAGAGACAACACCTCATATAAAAGCAAACACTGGTGAAACAAGATTAGTAAAGTATCTCTAATTTAGGAATGAACTACAAAAACTTTGAATACAATGCAATTTTAAGTAAGAAATTGTGAACATGATTGAGTGAATTCAGATCCAAAACGATAATTTAAATGCTATACAAATGTTGGCCCACGACAAAGAAGAGAACCAAGAGTTCTGCATCAAACACATGTTTTTAATCAAAGAACTCTCTAATGGCATGTGAAGTAGAAAAGATTAGTGGCAAAAATGATTCCCCTCTTACTTCATAAAGATATTCCAACAGTGAAAGAGAAAGGCACGGTAAAAATACATAGCGTATATAGAAAACAAGCTCAAAGGCATAATAAAGTAGAAAAGGATCCATTGAGCTAATCTTAACTTCATGTGGATTAGTTATGGAGTTAAGAGTACCTGCTTTGTAACAAAAAAAGGAGTTACCTTCTTTGTTTCGAACATCAACATATCCATCCTTCTTAATTCTTTCCAGATAATCTTTACCTAAGATAACCTCAATGCCTCTCTCTACACGAAACCGGCCAGAAAGATTTATTACTGTATGGATATCACGATGCTTTGAAGCGTATAGGAGCACCACATTTCCTCCTGCAAGAACTTCTTTCTTCAGTAAAATATAACTTTTGCATAATAATGTTATATAAATTTAACAACATAAAAACGGTGAGAAGAAGAACAGACAATGTTATTAAATTAGAAAAAAGTGCCTGCTTTCAAACAGTTTTAAGGATATTATCGTACTTCAAACAGTTTTAGAAAAACAATGCTTTGACATTTTTTGGAAAACGATTCAACCCACAAAAAAAACCCGTTTTGCATTGATCAGCCACATGGAACGTGATTTAAAAAAAGAAAATTAACATTTTAAGAATTTTTTCCCTTGCATTTGATGGGTCAAACATAGGGTAATGCCCACTCAATCTGGTGCATTGAATTTGAGCACCTTTGGCTACATTTTCAACGGTGGGTATGCATCTGATCATGGCCAATTTTTTTGGGTGGTACCTGATCGTCCTTGGGCAAATTGTCGTGGCACCCAATCCCAGATGGGTGCCACGTGGAGCCCCTGAACCGATGAGCATGTTTTTCTAAAACTGCAAAGCATTGTCATCCTGTAACTATCTGAAGTAAGATAATAGCCTAAGACTGTTTGAAAGCAGGCATGTTTTCTAAAGAGCCCTATTAATTAATCCCAATACGACAATGCTAGAAGGCACTCAGGATTTACAGCCTCACTCTTTCCACATCATATTCTAACTTGACGGGGACACCGACATAGTGGAGATAGGCTTTGGGGCATATCGTGTGTATTGGCGTCGGAAGAAGCGAAATGGAATTCAGAATCAGGCATAAAGGAGCATAAAGGAGCACTTAAGAGATTACGCAGTCGATCGATCGAACACTTGGAATCGATCGATCAATTGTGCCCAGTGGGAATTTAATTTTGGCGAAGTTCTGTTTCTCAGTCGATCGATCAACAGTAGTTTTCGATCGATCGAATGGAAACGAGAATTACTGCGATTTATATATATCGATCGAGTACCATTTTCGATCAGTCGATTTGCAACCCGAGACTTCTATATATATATATATATATATATATATATATATATATATATATATATATATATATATATATATATATATATATATATATATACTCGATCGATCGAAGCTTCGCATCGATCGATCGATTTTTCGCATAAGGGGCTCCGCCAAAAGATGGAAATTATAATTTTGAAGCAAACTTGTCTTTTTTTTAGTTTATTAGCTTTAGGGTTTTCTTTTTTTAAGGCCTCCTATATAAGGTCATTATGAAAACAACGTAATTAGTTTTTTATTAATGAAAAGAGCTTATGCTTTCTGCTTGAGATGAACAACTACGAAGAGTGAATCTTCTTCCCACGAAGGGTTTGGTGTGAAGCCAAGGGTGCGAAGCCTATAATCTATTATCTTCTATCTCTTTTGATTTATCTTTCTTTGCTTTATTTTTGTTCCCGTAAACCCTAAAATCATCCATTACTCTTTCAAATACCCCAAAAATTATAAACCCTAGCTTTCATCTGAATCGTTGAATCGACCCGATTCGATAACCCTAAATCTCCCCTGAGCCATTAAACCGTTCCGCACCAAAACACCCTGAGAAAATCAGCGATCCCATTTTGATCAAAGAGCGACGCCCTAATCTGAAAGCGGCTAGAGTTCTATCTCTAGGATCTTCCTTCTGCGAGGCTAACGAATCTAGCACACAGACTGGACCCTACCCAAACCAACACGATCATGCATGCCGGGAACTATGAACCTTAAGGAATCGCGATTATGTATTGGTTTTTGCTTAAACTAATTAATTAAGCAATAAAACCCAAATTAAAGCGATACCTTAGGGTTTTGTGGATTCCCGCTTAAGTGACCATGCTTGGTTCGCTTAGGGTCCAATCCGGCGCTCGAAATCCGTTAAGATTTGCGGAAGGGGCGATCCTAGAGGTAGAACTCTAGCATCATCTAGGTCGAGGCGTTCGATCGTGGCCCGATGTGGAATCTCTAAATCCTTCCTAGGGCTTTTGAATTGAATCGATCAACGACGCAAATCAGAAAATCCGAAGAACAACAACGGTCATGGATCGACTGGTTAAGATCGGAATCGATCCACAAGGATGGGCATCAAGGTTGCTCTAGATCTAAAGTTTTGGGATTTTGAACAATCAAATAAAAGGGGGAAAATGGATGCAAGAAATTAGCAAGAAAATAGGAAAAGAGGTAAAGAGAAGATCAAAGATAACATGGGTATCACACCCTTGGCCTCACACCAAACCCACATGGGGAAAGAGGACGCACTCTCAATTAAAGCTCATCTCAAGCTCTCAATGCATAGCATTTTCATTAAAATTAACCAATCTCCTCTACAATGCTTCATAATGACCTAATATAGTAGGTCTGAAGAGAAGAAAACCCAAAATAGGGAAAGTACAATCATACCCAAAGTAAAGACCTAAAAATGCGTGAAAAGTACAAGAAAGAGAAGGAAAAAGACAAGATTAAAGCGTCACTTGACTCGCTGAAGCGGGTTTGGTTCTCGCTCAAGCGACAAGATTAAAGCATCACTTGACTCGCTGAAGTGGGTTTGGTTCTCGCTCAAGCGAGAATCTTAAAGGGGGACGCTCAAGCGACAACCAGGGGTCGCTTAAGAGAGTTTGGTCGAAAGTTTTGGCTTAAACTCTTGCTCACTCTCACTGGAGCGAGGGCCATGGCCGCTCGAACGAGTATGGGCAGAAAGGTTTCCCTCTTGCGCTCCTTTAGGCTCTTCTTTCACCACTTCTTCTTACGTCGATTCTTCTTACGCCGGAAAAAACGTCATGGCCCTAATTCCATGCCTTTGATGTTGGCGTCCCTGCCACCTTTTGTCAAGCCGTACTTTTCTAATAAAAAACAAAACAAGTGAGCATTGGTGATATAACTTGTAATTATGATTTTCACGAATCACCCAAACAATATAAAAAATGTGATTTCTTAAAAATGCACCTTTATAGAATTTAAATTTTTCATTATTAAGAAAATTGAAATTACAAATTCCGGTGATGACATCCAAACATGCCTTGGTATTTTAATTTGAGATTAGGGTTAAAATTTTCTAAAGTCATTATACATAGTTGTGTTATATATTCAAAGAATATGTTTTTGGAGTTTTTAAATAATGAACATTATTTTATTTTATTAGGTGATTACTTTTGAAATCCTTTTTAGGGAAGCTGTACATAAGATCATCCTATGTTATTTTGGAGTTTTTTTGCATAGCCTTCACATGAGCTTTGAGATTTCCTTTTAGATAAACTTCCAGAAAAAATAAAAAATTTAAAGCCCAAACTCTTTTTTCGAATCAGAGTTATGGAGTCAAGTGTTCCATCTATCCCATGTACAAATTCCTAAAAATATTAGAACTTAACTACATATGCAAGTTCTATTGTTCAATGGAAGCCATATGGTTGAGCCCACCTTTACTGTGCCCAATAATAGCACTTACTTCACGTCCCTCCTGACAATAATATGTGACCACAACATGTAAATCATCAGCCTGTCTTCGGTAGTTTGCTAATGCAAATGAACCTTCACTTTCCCTAGAAAGCCATACATAATCAATCCATATATGAGTATATGACAGAATACAGAAAATTTTTAAAGCCACAAAATTGGAACAACAGATAAATAACTGCTTAATAAATAGATATCTAGTATATTGAAAGCCAATAGGAACCACAACAAGAAGACCCGGCAATATAAAGGTACATGTAATCATATCACCTGCAAAAATGATTCTTCGTTGCAGATGGTTATTGATTCACCAAGTAACCTAGTTGTTCCTATTTTAAATATGCACACACACACAGATATATATATATATATATATATATATATATATATATATATATATATATATATATATATATATATATATATATATATGTAAATGATAAAAGGCGATAAACATTTGGTCAAACATGAAATGGAACAAATACAGTGAACTACGCTACTACAAAGTACATAAGGAACGCCGAGTAGTAAATAATAATATCAGTACAATAAAGAACCATATTTATCAAATTACAATTTAGATATCAAAGAACAAGCTATGCATGAAGAAGTAACCATCTATGAGAAGATTTACCTTGCTAAATTTGTGTTATGAAAATTTACTAGAACTTTAGTGCAATGACCTAAGATGGTGAGATCATCATGCTAGATCAGGGATTTCTTCAAAATGTTGGGAAATTTTAATATTTTATTGCTTTTGTAAATTGGTATGCTTCTTCCTCAATAATTAAACATGTGAACTTTCTCTACCACTTTTTCCCCTCCTTATTGGCCTTTATTTTTTATTCTGGCCCTTTGCTCCCTAAGGTAACATCAATAGAACACACTCAAAAGTGGTAAATCAGAAGCCTATCTCCATGCTTTGATGCTCGATAGCATGCTTATTCTTGTCATGGTATTGATGTTGTATCAAGCATCAATAACAATATATGCATATTGAAGTGCCCAGGTAGCATAAATCAGAAACCTATCTCCAAGCATTCACATGAGAAAAGTAGTAATTTCAGGTAAAAAGCATTTTAAAGGCAAAGATGGAACATGCATCATTTTCCAAATTTCTCTACGAATATCTTACCCATTTCCACCAAAGTCAAACCGGAACGCACTGATTCCTTCTCACGCTAAAGCAGAAGCAAGGTTCAACATATTGGTTTCTTCCTGGAGACAAACATATAGATCTGTAAAATCAATCATAACCTTCAAAAATTGGGAGAAAGGGAGTATAAAAAAATTTCCAGGCATTAGCCAAAATAAGTTGGAGATTTGCACATATGGACCCAGTTCTACCTAAGGCCATCCTCTGAATATTCTAGAGTCAAGAATTTTGAAAATGATGATGCCATATGCAATCTGGCCCCCAAGGGATAAATGAAGGTCAGGTATTACATGATAGAAAAACATTCCGCTAGTTAGATAATGCATTTGAGCAATTTCAGCATGAGATTAAGTGTATATAAAAGAGCTTTTTCTTTTATGAGGTGTCTATTAAAGAGCTTGACAATGAAGAATAGAGCATATTGGATGTGTATGTAGAAAGTTCTTAACTGTATATAAAAGCCAGTGACTCCTATACTTAACTTTTGATGTAAGGGTTTGATTTCTAGGGTTACGGTTAGGTAGGGAGGAGGAGAAGAAGAAGAAATAAAGAGAGAGAGAGAGAGAGAGAGAGAGAGAGAGAGATTTAGTCAATAATGACTTCTTCAGGGTTAGAGTCCCTAGACTCCCTACTAGCCTTTTATTTGAACAGAAAGACTTAAATACCCTTAAAATACAACACAAACACATACCAAACAATATATCTAACCCACCACTATCACACCTAAACACACATAGATACACATATTCCAATACTCCCGCTCAAGCTGGTGCATAGATATCTTATCATGCCCAGCCCAACAAGAATACATTAATGTTGTGTAAGACCAAGTGCCTTAGTGGAAATGTCTGCTAGCTGATCAAAAGAGGAAACTTTGGGGGTATCAACGGGCTTGACTTGAACCTTTTCTCAAATAAAATTAATATCTACTTGAAGGGGACATCAGACTCAAGCATCCACCATTGACGTATTGATGATGAAAGAAGAAAATCAAAGTGTCCAGAAAGAAGAATACCTAGAGTGGCGGAGCTGAAGACCGGTTTAGTCGATTGATCAAGCTCCAACAGTCGATTGATCGATTGAAAAAAATTCGAAGGACTGAAGGGACACTCATTCGATCGATCGATCGATCCCCAGCTTTTGATCGATCGATTGTGGACAATGGACAAATATTCTGAGGCGAAGTTATTTTGCTCAGTTGATCAATTGAGCAAGAAATGTCGATCGATCGATTTAAATCTATGGCGTCAGGTGAATTAAGTATTTGATCAGTTGATCGATCGACCCCCAGAATCAATCGATCGACCAATTATGCAAATTTTGACAAAATTTAGTTTTAGGTGCAAACTTGTCATTTAGTATTTATTTGTTTTAGGGTTTTCTTTTCTTTTTGTGGCCTACTATATAAGGTCTTTATAACTTTGTAATAAATTATTGATTATTGAATGAAAATTTGAGAGCTTGCTTTTGTGCAAACCCTAGAAAACTTATGAAGAGTTTTCGATCCAAGGAGCAAGTCTTTCGAAACCTGAGGAGTGCTCATTCATTTCTCGTGAGACTTGGTGTGAAGCCGACGTACAACCTTGGTGCGAAGCCTCGGAATCCTTGGTGTGAAGCCTTAGATCTCTATCTTCTTATTCTACCATTGTCTCTATTTATTATCTAGTAATATTTTCCCTTGCTTGATAAATTCCAAAATCCCAAACTATTGTTAGTTTAAATCTTTGATCTACCCCTTTTATTTGTTTAATCCCTTGAGCCTCCGTTTTCCCATACTTTAGAGGAGTCGAGAGACGATACCATAATTGTCGCTTGATGCCCTAAACTAGATCGAAACTCGAATCCTTCATCGGATCCATTTTCTAGATCGGGAATATAGAAGCATGTGAACGCTACGATTTAATTAATCTAATTGTTTTATTGAATTCATTAAATTATTTGATGTGTTGGGTGATTCTAAATATTTTTGGTGTTCAATTAAATCTAAAGTTAATCCCAAATTTGCATAATTAGGGTTTCAGCGTTGGTCTTTCATCAGATTTGGTATTAAAGCTCAGTTTTAGGGTAGGGTTGTCAATGTTCATATAGGTTCTAGGGTTTATTTCTTATTTCAAATTTGGTTTGCATCATATCATTTTTGTGTTGCATCATCATGGATCCTAGTAGGATAGAAACCCTACTTAATGAATTTGCGGCCAAGTTCACCGCGTTCAAGCCACCCTTCAGGCCCAAATGCAAACTCAGATTGAATTCATCAAAATCCGTCGTATGCAAACCCATAGTCGGATTTCCCAATTTGAGTCAAGGAGCACCCCCACTAATGGGAGCTCTAATTTCTGTGCTCCACCATCAAAACCCGTGATTACTCCTTTGAATCCCCAAATTGCTAAAGCGCGAGGAGCAAGTGTCGAGGGTCTTAAACCTTGTAATCGTAACAAGTGCTATAAGTGCCAAGGATGTGGGCCCTTTGCATACCAATGCCCCACAAAATTTTCCGCTCCAAATTCATTGACTAAAAGAGAGAGTCCTAAGAAGGCGGAAAATAGAAAAGTGGAAGAAGTGTATGACCCTAGTACCGTGATGAGTTAAGAGGAGATAGAAGAAGCTGATGAAAGTCTAGTTTGTGTTAAAGAGATTTCTATTTCCCTTATGAGTAGTGATGTTGAGTCGTTCACACGTGAGTCAACCGAATCACCCACGCGCGATTCGACCGAGCCATGTACTCGCGAATTGCTAGTGTCTGTAGGGTCAGTTGTGCACGAGTCCTTGTTGTTGGTAGAGTTGAGTGCACTAGAGTCCTTGAAGTTGGTCGAACCGAGCACACACAAACCAATCGAGTCACTTACCTATGAGTCATTGGTATTTGTAGAGTTGGGTGCGCATGACTTGTTGGTGCCCGTTGAGTCAATAGGAATATGCCAGCATTCAACTTGTATGGGATTAACGAGAAGGCTTTATTGAATGATGAAAATACACTAAATGTCACCAACACAACGAATTTATTTAATGATTTTAATAATGACAATTGTGTGTTAATTCATGATAGCCCCGAACATGTGGAAGTCCTCCCGACCTTGAAAAGAGGTCATGATGAAAGTCTCAAATTCCTCTAGGCAAGGGCATTCATCTGATAGGTGCGGTGGAAGATCTTACACCTATTCCAAGTCCAGCAACTATGTCTTTTGATCCATTCCTTGCTACCAGATCAAACGAGCGAAGCCCATTTAACCAATTCATAACCCGTACCCTACCTGAGCCATATGAGAAAAGGTTGAATGAGGAGGTTCTAGAGTATCCAAACTTCGCTACCAACTCAGATAAAAATCAGGCGCACCTCACAACATGGAAGGACAAGCCAGGAGTTGAACATTCAAAGTGCACCATGCGTGGGTTCTACAACTCATCGATGATTAGTTTTTCTAACCCGGGGAGAGTTTATGGGGACATCAGACTCAAGCAGCCGCCATTGACGTATCGACGGCGAAGGAAGAAAATCAAAGTGGTCAGAAAGAAGAATATCTAGAGTCACAGAGGTGAAGACCAGTTTAGTCGATCGATCGAGTTCCAACAATCGATCGATCAATTAAAACAAATTCGAAGGATTGAAGGGACCCTCATTTGATCGATTGATTGTGGACAATGGACAAATATTCTGAGGCGAAGTTATTTTGCTCAATCGATCGATTGAGCAGGAAATGTCGATCGATCGATTTAAATCTTTGGCGTCAGGCGAATTAAGTATTTTCTCAGTCGATTAATCGATCCCCAAAATCGATCGATCGACCAATTACACAAATTTTGACAACATTTAGTTTTAGGTGCAAACTTGTCATTTAGTATTATTTGTTTTAGGGTTTTCTTTTCTTTTTGTGGCCTACTATATAAGGTCTTTATAACTTTGTAATAAACAGTTGATTATTGAATGAAATTTTGAGAGATTGCTTTTGTGCAAACCCTAGAAGACTTGTGAAGAGTCTTCAATCGAAGGAGCGAATCTTTCAAAACCTGAGGAGTGTCATTTCTCGTGCGACTTGGTGTGAAGCCGACGTACAACCTCGGTGCGAAGCCTCGGAATCTTTGGTGTGAAGCCTTGAACCTCTATCTTCTTATTCTACCATTTTCTCTATTTATTGTCTGGTAATATTTTCCCTTGCTTGATAAATTCCAAAACCCTAAAATATTGTTAGTTTAAACCTTTGATCTACCCTTTTTGTTTAATTTAATCCCTTGAGCCTTCGTTTTCCCAAACTTTAGAGGAGTCAAGAGATGACACCATAATTGTCACTTATTGCCCTAAACTAGATTGAAACTCGAATCCCTCATCGGATCATATAGATGCATGTGAACGCTACGATTGATTTAACCTAATCGTTTTATTGAATTCATTAAATTATTTGATGTGTTGGGTGATTCCGAATATTTTTTGTGTTAAATTAAATCCAAGGTTAATCCCAAATTTGCATAATTAGGGTTTTAGCGTTCGTCCCGCATCACCACTTCAATGTGCTTCATTCTCTCATGAATAACAAAGTCAGTTGCAATGTCAATAGTTGTCTGATTATCGTTGTGCCGGGAGATAATACTAGATGGAGGAGATTAGCGCTCAATCAGAAAGGAGTGAATTCACAAAAGCTCACATGTATCATGCGTCATAGCTTGATATTCAGATTCAACACTTGATTTAGAAACTACCTCTTCTTTCTTGCTCCACACCACAAGATTACCTCCGAAAAAAAGACACAATAGTTGTAGGTAGAACGATGTCAGTACGTACGTCTAGTATAGTTTGTAGGTAGAAACTACCTCTTGTGAGAAGGCGGAAGAAAGAGACTGCATGGGGGTATAAATATAGAAGGCAAGGGGCAGCTTATGCTCCCAACCCACTTCATGCTGCTAGAGGAGGAAGAAGAAAAGGGAGGCTCCACCCTATCCAATGCAATTCGGCTCAGAGGCAGGTCAGGTCCAGTCCAACCCACCCACACTCATCAGAATTAAACAGACAAGTAAACTTCCGCTTCATTCTAGCTAATCATGTTTTAATTAGTTAAACATAATTAGTATAGTTAATCATGCTTAGACTATGTAATCGTACTTAGCCTAATTAATTGTGATTAAGCTAATTAAACATGCTTAGGCTAATTAATCACGATTAGCCTAGATCAGTTATCCACATGCGTAGAAAAGTTTCGTTTTATGGCCAATAAACATTTTATTAATTAATCATGATTAATGTAATTTAAGCATATACTTGCATCTAAAGGTTTTGGAAAGGTTTTATTCCACAAATTAAGATGGTTTTATAATAAACGAAAAGTACCTTTCTAATTTTAAATAGAAATTGGATCTAAAAAATTACAAGTTTTAGCATTCTTACAATTATGGATTCTAAAGTTATAACATCATTCAAGGAAAAAAGTTAACATATGCATACAGTTATAGCCTTTGTTTTCAAACTGGCCTTTTTTTTATTTTGTTTTAAGAATAGTATATATGTATAGTTATAGCATATGTGACGCAGGACGGTACCCTAAACTACGTGAATGATATGATTGAATTTTGCCGAAATTAAATGGGAATTAAACTAAACAATGAAACTTGCAAAATATAACGAATACCTCAGGGTCTCATACTATTCCTTGGGAGAATCACGTATAATTCAGGCAGGGTTCAGTCCAGGCGCTAGATCCGTTAGGTTGCAGCGCAGATCGATCCTAGAGATAGAACTCTAGGTTTCTTTCCAGATTAGGGTGCTCACGATTCAATGATGGGATCGCTGATTTTCTCTGAATATTAGGTGCGGAAGGTTTAATAACTCTACTGGGCTCTACGGTTGTTGAATCGGATCGATTCAAGGATTTAGAGAAGTTTAGGGTTTAGGATTTTACAAAAAGATGGTCGATTTAGGGTTGTAGAATCACGCAAACAAAATAAAAAGAGGTAGATAGAATTGTAGGCTTCACACCCTTGGCTTCACACCAAACCCTTCTCGGGAAGAAGATTCACTCTTCGTAGAGGCTCATCTCAAGCACACATAAGCAAAAACTCTTTTCATTCATAATCAATCTCCTTAATAGAGTGTTTACAAGGCCTTTATATAGGCTAAGAAAACCCTAAACGAAATAAAACTCGCACTAAAAGAGTTCTAAAATAACAAAAGACTAAAAAAAAAACAAATAAAAGAAAATTTTCGTCACTGGGCCCGCTCGAGCGAGGATTATAACCGCTCGAGCGAGGGCCCGCTCGAGCGAGGATTATAACCGCTCGAGCGAGGGCTTGCTGCGGCATTCTCCTTGCGGTTTCCAGAATATCTTCTCTTGCCTAATTTTAATTTCCATTCCTCTTCTTAGGCGTACACGCGAAAAGGTCCATATCCGATGTCTACGGCGTCGCCCCCGTCAATTCTCCCCGACTGAAAATGTTTCATCACCGATGAAACACGCATGTAGTATGAATCACGTGTATGGGGACCCGAACGGTAGAACTCCTCACAACTAACCCAAACAATCAGGGCATCTGAGTATTATCTCGATCGATTGTATCGGAGCGCACGCTGTAAGTATCTCTACGACGAACTAAGTAACCCGGCTCGCCAACCCACTCTACCAAATATTTTTGAAGCTGCTCATCAACACTCTCGGACCCAAAGGGATTCATCCCTGATGATGTGTGATCGCGATATAGGCCGGGAATGTAAGAAAACAAATGACAAGCCCTCTCATGATTGGCCCATGCACTCTCGGTAGCCGACTTGTCAATCCTCTGCATCGTATAAACCAGGAACTCTTTGCCGCAGGTGAATACCACAAGATCATCTAAAATTCTCTCAATTACCTCATCTCTCTGCTTGCTTGGGTAGGGAAGGGGTATTGGCTGCAAAGTTGGGATGTGGTTGTAACTAGGGGTTGTTTGAAACGGGTTGCAAGGAGGTATGGTTGAGCTCAAAGAAGGAATTAGGTCCTCCACATTGAACGTAGAGCTGACCCCTATATCAGGTGGAAGCTCGAGAACATATGCATTAGGTCCGCTCCTTGCCACAATTCTAAAAGGTCCAACGCCGTGGGCTTGGATATCCTTTACGACTTCCAATGGGAATCGTGTGCCTAATCCAATCACATAATCATTCAATTGAAATTTCATAAAAGCCTTAGGTAACTGCATCGAAATTTTGAGAGCTTCATTGCATAAATTAATTTCAAGCTTAATTTCGGCATGCAATGCGAAATGAGACTCAAAAGATGACTTACATGTGCATGCGATGCGACTTGGAATGTATAGAAGTATGCAACTTGAGACTATGATGTGCATGCGTGTCTATGGACTCGATACTCTCATGTGCATGCGATGCGAATGACTCACATGTAACCGACTCAAGTACTCTTGACTCTACCACCAACAAGGACTTGTGCACAACGGGCTCTACGGGCACTAATAAATCGTGTGTAGGTGACTCGGTCGAATCGTGTGTGGGTGACTTAATTGACTCACGTGTGGGCAACTCAATATCACTACTCACAAGGGAAATGGTAGTCTCTTTGACACAAGTTAGGCTCTCATCAGCTTCTTCCATCTCCTCTTCACTCATCACGGTACGGGGGTCATACACCTCTTCTACTCTCAAATTTTCCTGCTCCTTAGAACTCTCCCTTTTAATCAATAAATTCGGAGTGGAAAATTCTGTGGAGCATTGGTAAGCAAAGTGTCCAAATTCGTGACACTTGGAGCAATCATGACACTTGTCTGTCTTTGATTTTAAAAATCGTAAAAGATGACGGTGTGTGAGAGGAACATAATTCTCGATAAGTCGCTCCCGCATGTCTTCCCATTGTGTGATGGGCTTACGATTAGCTAAGTCGCGTAGAAGCTCAACATTAGTCCAATAGGTTTTGGCACTATCCTCCAACTTTGTTTTTACTAACCTAACTTTGTACTCATTCGGTACACCATACCAATCAAAATACTCTTCCACACTAGATAACCACTCCACAAAGGTTTTAGGATTTGCGGTACCTTCAAAATTTGGAACCTCATTCCGAATAGATTTTAGAAACCTCTCGGCAGGGTCGTACTTAGGTTCACAATGGTAACGGTATCCCTAACTCTAGTCTCATCACAACTTTTGAGATTTTGCCCATAATTTGATGTGTAGCGGCCCCTATTATTAATTGCACACATTTGGGCTTTGATGTCCCTAAGGGCATCAACAATCTCGCTCATGCTCATGGTGAACACGACTTACTAACACGAATGCTAAATGCCATACAAACATGAACCACAATGGATGAAGAATTTTGTCAAACAGTAGACGTGTATACTTTTGAACACAAATGAGATAAAATGCAAAGAAAATTAAAATGACACATAATATGCCCTAACCTAGAACCTAGGGCTTTGATACCAAAACTGACGCAGGACGGTACCCTAAACTACGTGAATGATATGATTGAATTTTGCCGAAATTAAATGGGAATTAAACTAAACAATGAAACTTGCAAAATATAACGAATACCTCAAGGTCTCACACTATTCCTTGGGAGAATCACGTATAATTCAGGCAGGGTTCAGTCCAGGCGCTAGATCCGTTAGGTTGCAGCCCAGATCGATCCTAGAGATAGAACTCTAGGTTTCTTTCCAGATTAGGGTGCTCACGATTCAATGATGGGATCGCTGATTTTCTCTGAATATTAGGTGCGGAAGGTTTAATAACTCTACTGGGCTCTACGGTTGTTGAATCGGATCGATTCAAGGATTTAGAGAAGTTTAGGGTTTAGGATTTCACAAAAAGATGGTCGATTTAGGGTTGTAGAATCACGCAAACAAAATAAAAAGAGGTAGATAGAATTGTAGGCTTCACACCCTTGGCTTCACACCAAACCCTTCTCGGGAAGAAGATTCACTCTTCGTAGAGGCTCATCTCAAGCACACATAAGCAAAAGCTCTTTTCATTCATAATCAATCTCCTTAATAGAGTGTTTACAAGGCCTTTATATAGGCTAAGAAAACCCTAAACGAAATAAAACTCGCACTAAAAGAGTTCTAAAATAATAAAAGACTAAAAAAAAAACAAATAAAAGAAAATTTTCACATCGGGGCTCCATGAAGCGAGGATTATAACCGCCGAGTGAGCTTTATGGCGCCGAGCGAGGGCCCGCCGAAAGCGAGGATTATAACCGCCGAGCGAGGGCTTGTGCGCATTCTCCTTGCGTTCGTAATATCTTCTCTTGCCTAATTTTAATTTCCATTCCTCTTCTTCCGACGTCGGTACACGCGAAAAGGTCCATATCCGATGTCTACGATGTCGGCGTCCCCGTCAATATGTTGTCAAACTGATTTCAAAAGGAAAAGAGAAGCATAAGTATATAGTTATAGTATCTATTTCAAAAGAAAGAAATAGTAGATACACCTGGATATAGTATCTGTTTCTTGATCGGAGAAATTATGATATATGAAAATGGCTTCCAAAAAGGTTTTACCAGTTTTTATAATGTCCAATAGGAATACCAAAACGAAAAGATAAAGTTGATGCACCATGAGTGGTAAAAAGAAAAGCTAGTTTAACGCTTACGCTATCATTCATGATCGCAGAATAGCGATTGATGCTTATAGGATATCTAATAATCAGACATTGATATATGAAAATGGCTTCCAAAAAGGTTTTACCAGTTTTTATAATGTCCAATAGGAATACCAAAACGAAAAGATAAAGTTGATGCACCATGAGTGGTAAAAAGAAAAGTTAGCTGGCCAACGTTACGATTCTTATCATACCATGACGCAAAGATATGATTCTGATTCTGATTATAGGATATCTAATAATCAGACATTGATTGGATGGCACTTACAAAGGGTAGGACCCATTAAGGTGTGACGTCCCCAAATTCGCACACCGGATCAATGCGCTCACTTGGAGACATCACACTACTTCACAAATGCATGATCTTAAATAAATCAATTAATCCATAAAGATCCACATATAAACACAACGGAAAAATAACTATTAAAAGTGCACGCATAAATTTTCTTTTTCCATCATCATGAGAGCAATACTAAATTATGAGATAACAACCTATTATACCAAATTGTATGCTTACTACTTAAATTAAATAAAACTAAATCAAGCATAATCTATCATTAACATGAACTTGTTTATAAAAATAAATCTGAAAATAAATATCTTAAGATCCTTCCTAATGCATAAAGAAAAAAACTAATCAACTAAGCTTCAAATCCTTCTTTGTTCAAATCTGGATTTCCATCAATGATTGACGCATCTACTTTATCCTCTCCATGTGTAGTTGTACTCTCTGGAATCCCAAACAATGGGTCAGTTTACCAAGTAAACCAGTATGGATCAGACATGATGAGGCTAATAGAAAAGGTCCATCACTCAAATCATCTTATAAAATCGAACAATAACAGAGATATAACATGTGACATAAAGAATAAGTAAAGCAATAGAATGAAACTGAAACATAACATTAAATCTAAATAAACATTATGGCTTGGGTCTCTACCATAATTTCATGTGGTTATTTTTAATAAAAAATTATGCATTTAATGCTTATGAATCGGCATACATAATGGATATGGTTATCTCTTTCTTAATCATTATCCTAATCTTCTCTGATCCTTTGATTACTATCTACATTAACCTTCACATAACTTCTCTTCAGTTAAGCAGTAAGCTTAAAATTAAAGACCTTCTATATCTCTTTAGTCTATCATTAATGCATGGATGCATAACTTTTGTTACTTGTCATTCTTATTCATATTAATTCCTCTAGCATAAGTCCATAGGAATTCTATCATAATCATAGAAATATTTTGTTTTCATGTGTCATGTCGTAAATGTATCTTTTCACATTTATGAATGCCATGAATGTACATATATAGAAAAACTGGAAATCAATCAATCATGCAATAGCTCTTTCACTTGTTTAGCTTAACACATCATAAATATGTAATCTCTATCAATTCCTACTTGTTTCATGTTGTGTAATTCAAACATCCTAGGTTGCATGGATTCTAAGTAATAAAACAATGATGAATATAAATAAATATTTAAGCATGATAATTAGACATAGACAATATTTGAATAAAAACTCATTGCTTGCATCCTATACAAATTATGAAATTCCTAACAAATTCTGGATTCTAAATAGATTCTGGATTCTGGATTCTAGATTCTAAACAGATTCTGGATTCTGGACAGATTATGGATTCTAAACAGATCCTGGATTCTGGACAGATTCTAAATTCTGGATTCTAAACAGATTCTAAATAGATTCTGGATTCCAAACAGATTCTAGATTCTGGACAGATTCTGAATTCTGGATTCTAAACAGATTTTGGATTCTTAATTCTAAACAAATTATGGATTCTTAATTCTAAATAGATTCTGGATTCTGAACATATTCTGCACAGAATTTTGTGATCAACCACGAAATCCCGTGTACCATCGAAAACCCGCGATTAAGCATAAATATTTATCAATCTAATATGAAGAATATTTATTAAATGAAATAAACCCTAATTTTTATTTTATTTTGTGTCATCTACGTTTTCGATTAATCTCAACATGATTTCTCCATACCTCTAATATTCGCGTAAAATTGACGTAATTCCTCTCCCTTGATTCAATCTGAAGCTCTAATCCGAAATCCGGTCACACCGTAAACTCCTCTCACGCTCTTCTAAGCCTTCAAACCGAAAACTCTAGGGTTCCTCTTCTAATTTTCCTTCTCTAAAATTTTCTCTCTTTCTCTATGAGGTTATTAGGTTATAAGAGCTATATAAAAATTTTGTAAATAAATCTCTATATTTATAATACTTTATGATTTCCTATTTAAGATCTAATTCTATTTAGAATGCTTTAAGGTTTCCTATTTAATATCTAACTATTTAGAATACTTTAAAGTTTCCTATTTAAGATCTAAATCTATTTAGAATGTTTTAAGGTCTAATTCTATTTAGAATGCTTTAAGGTTTCTTATTTAATATCTAACTCTATTTAGAATACTTTAAGGTTTCCTATTTAAGGTCTAACTCTATTTAGAATACATTAAAGTTTCCTATTTAAAATCTAATTCTATTTAGAATGCTTTAAGGTTTAATATTTAATATCTAACTCTATTTAGAATACTTTAAAGTTTCCTATTTAAGATCTAATTCTATTTAGAATTTCTTACATGGGTGTCTTAAGTGATTCTATGGGCCTTTAATTACTTAATGGGTTTTTAATTACTTAATGGGTCTTTTAGTTACTTAATAGGTCTTTAATTAGTTATTAGGTCTTTAATTACTTAATTACTTAATGGGTCTTTAGTTAATTTACTAACATATTTTAAAAATCCATTAAACATTACTAAACGCACCCCAATTATTACTAACACATATTTAAGGGCTTTTAGGATATATTAATTAGATTAATTAATTATCATGAGTCATTATAAAATAAAGTACGCATTACATTCATGCGTAATAATTAATCACATCTATCAAATCAATCAAACTAATCATAATTAAAAATCTAGCAATTATTAAGGAATAAATAGAAAATTTCAGTCGTTACATAAGGTGACTCGGTTTTAGTCCGACATTAGAAGGGTCGGTCTAAAAGGAAGTGTTCTGATATTAAGTATGATAGTTAAGCTGATTGATATTCGTGTCCTGGCTATGTAGGTATATGATAATCCAATCGCTATAAGCCAATTCGGTAAATTAAGTATAACTAATTTCCGCTAAAAGGGGTCTACAAGTAAATGTCCAATGAACTTTTGAATTTATGTCAGCTTTCTATTGTTTTCAGTGCGTACCATACTGCATTTATAATTTTCAAATACCATTTTTATCACTTGATTTCACATGTGTTATCTGCTTTAGACTCAATGAAATTTAACTTGTTAGGTTGTTCAAACACGCACAAAATGTTTTACCAAGAGATTAATGAGCGAAAACAGGTGGATTTCAATATCGAATTTTATCAAACAAAAGAAAAAAAAAGTCAGATTCAATGCAATAATTGCAAGAACATGTTGCTTCAGGTCCAGTTGTATGTAAGTATTTCTATTATTTTGTTACTTGTTCTAACTCCATGTTGTCAAGTCCTCTAATATGACTGATCTCACACCCCGAGGACTTGACACAGGGATTTTGGGGCATGAGACGTATTATGTTTTGTTTATTGATGATTACATTTGGGTTCATCTCATGAATTCTAAGGATGAAAATTTCTAAGTTTCAGGAGTTTATTGCTGTGGTACAAAATCAATATGGTGTTTCTATAAAAGGTTTATGTTCTGATAATGAAGGATATACCTCTTAATTTTTTACTTTATCTACAAGACCATCGGGTTGCCCATCAATTTCCAGGTACCTAAACTCAATAAAATGGAGTTGGTGACCGCAAAGACAAACATCTTATTGGAGTTACACAATCCTTATTGAGGGGTATGAATATGCCTAAGTCCTATTGGTCGACGGACTTACGACTTAATCGAACCCCTTCGAGAATTCTTAACGATCAAACTCCTTTCGTTACCCCATCCAAATGTTTCTATGTTTCTTACAAGACCTAGGGCATTTGGATACACTTGCTTTGTTCAGGACCTTTGTCCTAATTGATATAATTAGATGACCATTCTATGAAATGTGTCTTTATTGGTTACCAAAGGATATAGATATGTTCTAATTCTCACATTCTTTACTTCTATGCATTTTACTTTTTTTGAACATGTGCCCTATTTTTTTCCTTGCGCATCACCTCACATCTCTATACCTGTCTCTGCTTTTTTTTTTTTTGATAACCTAGGTATCCGGGCCTCTTAGAGCACCCGCCTAATCCCAGGGGCACATGCGCAGCCCAAATTCAACACATGTCGGGTCAGCATAGGATATAAATCCCTAAGGTGACCTCTAGGGGGGAGGGGATTCAAACTTAGGTCTCCTACTTTTGGTATCCCTTTCTCTACTGCTTCACCCATTCACAAAACTATTGACCATATTTCTCAATCAATCACTGTTACTACTCCTATGTCTCCATCACAAGTTCACAACCACCAGTTCAGTAGCCGATTGATATACCACCCCCACCCAGCCTTCTTTGTAGCACCAACAGCAACATCACACTTATGTTTGCATACATATGCAAAGGACCTCTGTCAGGCCTCCACCTCAGCTATCTCTGCAGGAAGATGCCATTGAGAGCCTTCTTCTTCTTCAGATTCTCATCCTCCACTTATTCCTAGTCCCATGACTACTTCTTATCTTGATGTTCATATTGCTCTTTTGAAGGGTGTCCGCTTGTGTGTTACACCCTATCCTATTGTCTAATACGTATGGTACCATGTTGTATCTTCTTATCAGGCCTTTTTATCTAAGGTTGATATGCGACTACACCTCATATTGTTAATATTGCCCTTTCCCATCCTGCCTGGAAGGCTGCGATGGTGGATAGAATAAATGCTCTTGAAAGCAAACCACATAGGACATGGTAGCATTTCCTCCTCGAAAGAAGACCAAAACTTGTAAATGAGTTTTCGCTGTAAAACATAATTCAAATGGCAGTGTCTCTCGGTATAAGGCATGCCTTGTCGCTCGTGGATATACTAGACATACAACATCGATTATGCTACCACTTCCTTTCTTATGGCTAAGCTTACATCAGTACATGTCCTTATCTCTCTTGCGGCCAATCAAAATTGGTCCCTTTATCAGCTGGACGTGAAAAAAATGCATTTTTGAATAGTAACCTCACATAGGAAATTTATACGAATCGTCTGCCAGGCTTCTTGCTTCAAAGACTGGGAAACTATGTAGACTCAGAAAATCCAAATATGGGTTGAAGCAGTCGCCTGGTGCCAGGCTTCAACACTTTAGTGGAGAGATCATTAGCATAGGATTTTAGAGAAGTCAATCTGAGCATATTGTTTTCTATCATTTCAGTCTTGTTGGTCGGACAATCTTGCTGGTGTATGTGGATGATATATTGATTGCTTGGAGATGATTCCTCTGTCATATCTTACGTAAAAGAGTAGCTTGGTGGAATTTTTGAAGCGAAAGATTAAGAAAATTTTAAAAATTTCTTAGCATCGAGGTTGCAAGATTAAAGAAATGGGAATTTTCCTTTCTTAAAGGAAATATAATCTAGATTTGTTGAGTGATACGGGTAAGCTTGGATACAAACCTGCTACCTCCCCTACAGAGTCTGAGCACTCTCTCCATGAGAGTGAGGGGGAGTTGTTGCCTGATAAAACCTCTGTTGTTAGTCCCTCTCATGAGTATCAGTGTCTTATGGGTTGATTGATCTACATTACTCGTACAAGACCAGATAAAACCTCCGTTGTTAGGCTCATCAGCCAATTTATTCAAGCTCCTCATGCTCCTCATCTTGTCAATGTTCATTGCAGTCTGAGATACATAAAGTCCAGCTCTAATCATGGTATTGTGTATTATTCTTATGGTCATCTTCATATATTTGGGTACACTGATGCAAACTGTATTGGCTCGGCTATTGATTGTCGTTGGACATCAAGATATTGTACTTTTCTTGGAGGCAATCTTCTTTCATGGAAAAGTAGAAAAACGTCTTTTCCAAGTACAGTGTTGAAGGCGAATATCATGCGATTCCTCATGGAGCTTGTCAATTATTATGGCTTCGTTCCTCATGATTGAGCCTTAATTTTCTATCAAATGCTTATTTAGTGTGATAATGAGGTTGCTGAGAAGATTGCAGCTGATTATGCCTTGCATGAACCAACGAAGCACATAGAAGCTTATATTCATTTTGTTAGAGAAAAGTATGGGATTACACGTTGAAACTGTAAACAACAAATTTGCGTAGAATATTAATCTAATAGAAATCAATCATAACAAATTTTCCCTCGCTAGGAGATGGTTTTATTGAAAATGGCGAACTTTACACTTCCGGGTATCACAATCGATTCCCCGTTAATTACATCAAAATTGAATACCTTTGATTAAAAGTTATTAAAGAAAAGTAATTATATCTCTGAAATAAAAAACTAAATTCTAAGTCTAAGTTTTCTTCGACATCTTCAATCCGTCATGAGATAGATGCATAGTATGCTTTCTTCATCGGAGATTTGAGAAATATGAAATAAGGGACGACGGATGGGAGAACCCCTCTTCCAAAAGCCGGTTCCATCTGATCGACAAGCACGAGTCATTACTGGAGCAAGAACCTCGTGGACAAACCTTAAAACGAATTCTTGTTCCTTTGTCTCAAAGATAAATTCGAATACCAGATCCATTCTGCTGGTGATTGGTTATTAGAAGAGTTATCACTTTTAGTGATAGAGTATCTAATCATGAATTAGATATCGTGAAATTCCTTAGAATTTGGCAATCATAGATTGTTTTGTAATGATTTTACCATTGGATTTGACCAAAAGTCAACGAGTTCACCATTGGATTTGACCAAAGCTATAAGATCTAGTCAATATGTAATAAATCTACCGTTGGATCTAGTTACGATCTCGTATTATGATCGTTTGACCAAAAGTCAATGATTCTACTATTGGATTTGACTAAAACCACAAGATCTAGTCAATATGTAATAACTCCATCGTTGGATCTTGTTACAATCTTATATTATGATCGTTTGACCAAAAGTCAATGAATCCACCGTTGGATTTGGCCAAAACCATAAGATCTAGTCAATATATAATAAATCCACCATTGGATCTTGTTACAATCTCATATTATGATCGTTTGACCAAAAGTCAATGAATCCACCATTGGATTTGACCAAAATCACAAGATCTGGTCAATATGTAACAAATCCACCGTTGGATCTCATTACGATCTCGTATTATGATCGTTTGACTAAAAGTCAAATGATTCACCGTAAAAGAATTTTCGATCCCGAGGTTGAGATCCAAACCCTACATTTGAGGGAGTGATGACCTAAACCGCGAGGGAAACTCTAATTTCGGGATGTGATTCCAATTCGGTAAAGCCAATAGCTATGAGTCATTATAGAAGAATATCTCGGGTCTCGGTGTTCGAGTATCGAATTTGTAGTTGTCATCCAAGGGTACCAAGAGTTATGCAAGGGGTTATACCCACATAGCTTAATTATCTCTAAGTACACAAGAAATTGGGTACTTGCCATAACGCATAATCCCAAATTACAGCCTTAAATCATATTTAGGTAAGAGTCGTAACTCTTATCCTAAGCGTATCACCTTTAGGTAATGGCCATAGCTCTTATCCTAAGTATATCACCTTTAGATAAGGGTCATAGCTCTTATCTCAAGTGTATCAACCCAGACTTATTCCTCCTGTCAACTTTAAAAAAAGAAAAAAAGAACCGATAGAATCCCGAAGATACCTTCCAATCTTTTGCAAGATAATTAAAGTCGGAGATGTTTTCAGCATGGCTCTCTTAAGAATTTTCGAATCTTTACAATGAGAACGGATCTGCTATTTATAGATTTATGGTAGCGGTTACGGGAAGTTATAATCTTACGGTGTTCTCAAGAGTTTTACGAAATCAAGGGTTGTGAGGGTTGCGTAGGTCTTAGCTTTCACGCGGATTGAGAAAAGATTCATTCTCCAGATATCTGGCATACACAAGTAATTATTCATAACTACCTAGGCAGGTCTGTGCCTAACTAAGCTACCTAGGCAGGTATGTGCCTAGGTAAGCTACTTAGGTAGGTATACTACCTAGGCAAGTATGTGCCTAGATAAGCTACCTAGGCAGGTATGTGCCTCGGTAAGCTACTTAGGCAGGTATGTGCCTAGATAAGATACCTAGGCAGGTATGTGTCTAGGTAGGTATACTACCTAGGCAAGTATGCTACCTAGGTAGGTATGTGCCTTAGGTAAGCTACCTAGGCAGGTATGTGCCTAGGTAAGCCACCTAGGCAGGTATATTACCTAGGCAAGTATGCTACCTAGGCATGTATGTGCCTAGGTAAGCTACCTAGGCAGGTATGGCCTACGTGTGCCAAATTCTTTGACATAATCTAGGACTTTAAGTCCTAGTTAGAGTAGGTGAAATATGAGATTTTAATATAATCTATAAATACTCACAATCACCACAAAACAAAAATAAGTACGCAAGTCGTTTTTAACGTGGAAAACCCATCACAGGTAAAAACCACGGGATCTATCTCAGATCCAAGAAAAGATACACTATGAATTAAAAATCTTACAGTGCCTCTTTGGAATGATATGCCCTAACACTCCAATCACCAACAATGACAGCCTCTCACCATCATACTATTCGCAGTGAACATTTCCAACAACCGACATCTCTCACGAAGGTTCACTTGTCTCTCACAAGTCTTACACTCTCAAACAAGAAATAGTAAAGACACACACATCAATGAGATTTTTGAATGAATTCAATAGAAGGTAAGTAATCTCAAAGACCAAATTTGGACCAGAAATATTTCAAAATGAGGATTTCTTGACCGCCATAAACTGTCCAAACTTCCGAAAATATATATGATTTCGGGTCACGGACGTCCGTGAATCACTCACGGTCGTCCGTTGCAACGGACGTCCGTGAGTGTAATACGAACGACCGTGGGTCCATAATTAACAAAACACTTAGTCAACCATAATTACTTGGCAAAACTATTTTCCTAAGGAGCAATACTGATTTTTGGGTCATGATGATGACAAAAATTCTTACAATCTCCCCCTTTGTCACAATCATGACAAAAATCAGTTTACAAAGACTCAAAAAATAAAAATTACAATATATTCATTTTTCATCTAAATCATATACATCAATCTAGAATGCAAATGCTGAAATTACAACTCTATTTGCTCCCCTAACTATTTGCCAAGTAAAAAAAAATAACCTGAACACTATTTTAGAATTTGATCTTTCACTTGTTGCTCTTCACCTGTTGAATTGACCATAAAGCTCATTAAAAGCACAGGTGTAATATAAATGTATCTCCCCTTTTTTGTCATACTGTGACAAAGGGTCCAATTAACCAAAAATACTACAACCGCAAATATGATATATCAAGTTAGTCATATCCTAAGATAACTTTGCACAATCATACTTAAGAAATTAAAAAAAATTGTACATGCTAAACAAGTATTTAAAAGTGCAATTACATAATTACAACTGATTTCTCCAGAAACACCAAAATAAATATAAACATCATGATCAGAAAACAAAAACAATAAGATCACTCTGGCGGCGGAAATTGTGCTCCAGGAGGCGGGAAAACACTATTAAAGCGATTCATCATCACTTCAAAACCGTCAATCATTGTCATTTGTAATGAAGACATCTGCTCCTCATAAAAATTAAAACGAGTGTCGAATCGATCAGATAGGTTTTGAATATTTGAATTCATTTGTTGCATATCAGCATGAAACCTATCAAAGCGATGGTCATAGTAATGACCCTCTGGAGCTTGAAATGGAGGAACTGGTGGGGGTACTGGAGCTTGGTGACCAATATCTTCTTGAGCAGGAATTTCTTCTGCCTCATCCTCGTCAGACGTTTCATCTATAAATTCAACATCGTCCAAATCTAATCTAACCATTTTCCCAAATTTTCTTAACTTATCTAATGGTGTCATGGCTCGAGAATTAGCCAGATTAGATGGAAGAGTCATTTGAGACTCAACAATCTTACTAATAATTATAGGAAAATGAAGAGACATTTTAGAAGTATCATCCTTCATTCGACGAACGATTAATTCAAAAATAATTGAAGATACACACAAAGGACGATTTTTGTCTAAGAGGAACATTAGATAAATAATGTCCCAACGCACTTGATCTTTATTTCCCGCTCTTGGTGTAAGAGTGGCAAAAAGAACGTGACGAAGCCACTGAAATTTCATCTTCAAGGAAGTATAGTGCAATGCAATTCCAGTGAGTTGAGACGGTTCATTGCACACATAGTCATATACGGTGGAAGGACTAAACAGTGAATGAATTTGACTTTCATCCACAGGATAGCTATACCCATTATCATTTAAAGGGATGCCCAAGATTTCAGAGATAAGCAAAGGAGAAAAAGTAATTTGCTTACCAAAAACGTACGTCATTCCATAACACTCCATCCTGCTCTCTACGATCTTGGCGTTGAGGAGATTAGCATAAAAACACCGAACCACATCGGTATAAGCGGAGCCAGTTAGAGAAAGAAGTGATAGCCAACCCCGAGAAGCAAATATCTCAAACAGATCATAATCTCTAAGAAATTTGTCAAGAACAACACGTTCGACTATTAGGTTTCGATTTGCAAATAGACGTTGAAAGCGATTTACATGGCTTTTAGAAGGAAATCGTTGAAGTTCATGCGAAGAAGAAGATGAAGAACCTTTAGATTTCTTAGAATTTTTCCTATTTAGAGACATTATTTGTCTTAAGTCGAAATGGGTAGCAAAGGGTTAAAAAAAAATTTCAAAAGAAAATGAAGAAGACGATTCGAAAATACCGTTTTTAAAAAATTTTGTACGGACGTCCATGAGAAGAGCACGGACGTCTGTCGAACCTTGAGATCCGTGAAAAAGAAAGTTAACCGTTTTAAATGGTCGTTGGAATTTGAACCGACGGACGTCCGTAGTGACATGCACGGGCGTCCGTGGCTGAATGACAGCTTGCAGTTGAATTAATTGCGAAAAGACCGTTCGAATTTGAGAAACGGTTCATCTTCCGAACATCTGTAGTGATTCACGGACGTCCGTGGAAAAGTGCCAGAAAGACTACAAAAGTACGGACGTCCGGGAAAATTTTGGCAGTGTGGTGTTGAAATGACGGACGTCCGTGAAGAAACTACGGACGTCCGTGACACTTAAGAATTTAACTTTTTTTAAGAAAAAAATCCGAATTGGAAAAAAAAATTTTGAAGACAATTTTATATATACCTAATAAAATTTCATGTGAAAGAGTTAAAACATCCTAAAAATGCATACGAAGGAATTAGAGTAGATCAAAATTCACTATTTTCAATACACATCATAGGTATTACTTTAAGAATTATGATAGTTAATAAAGGAAGATTTTAAGAATCAAAGTCATTTGCAACAAAAATAGTCCAAATTTATATTGAGACTCCTTTTAAGCTTTCCAAAAATTTTTTTATAAAAAAATTTCTTGATAAAAGAAATGACACTCACACCTTTTTAAGCTTTCTAAAAGACCCTTTAATGAGCTTTAGAACATTGACTCCCAAATAGTTAGTTTAGGGCAATAGATTTTAAGAGATCCCAACGGTTTTACTTGCTCAAGTCAATTAGGCAACAAGGTAGTGAGAAATATAATTTGAATATTCGATCTGAAACTTACTTGCTTTCTATTCAACTCATTTAACGAGGGTTAGGCCAATGACTCCTAATTCAGTTGACTTAGGGCATTAAGTATAGAATACTCCATCGGGCTTATTAACTCGAGTTGAAAAGGCAAACTGTAAGTGAAATCAGAAGAATACAGAACATCATTTGAACATATAAGCCAATAATCAACATTATACTTAGAACATAAGCTTGTTGCAATGACTATTTAAAAAAATTCCTTTATATACTAACAATATAAAAAAAGTACCTTGATGATACAGAAAAAAAAAAAAAGCCAATTAAGAGTAACTCAAAATAATACAAATGCATTCTCATGAAATTTTATCACATGTTCACGTTTGAAACTTTAGAATGTATCATATAGAATTATAAATATATACAGATTAAAAACAAAAAATATATATATATACAAGTAATGAAATAATGATTAATCGATGAAGCATAAACCAATGGATTTTCGAAGAAATTCAAATCGAACAAAATCCAACGGTTTTGTAAAAATATCTGCCAATTGTAATTGAGTGTCTATGTGCTCAAGAAGAAGAATTTTATCTTCCACCAAATCACGTATGAAGTGGTGTCGAATATCAATGTGTTTAGTCCTAGAGTGTTGTACAGGATTTTCAGAGATACAAATAGCACTGGTGTTATCACAAAACAAGGTCATTACACCTTGAGAAATCTCATAATCAGACAACATTTGCTTCATCCATAAGAGTTGAGTACACCCATTTCCAGCAGAAATATATTCTGCTTCAGCAGTGGATAAAGAAACCGAAGCTTGTTTCTTGCTGAGCCAAGAAACAAGACAATTGCCGATATAAAAACAACCACCACTAGTGCTTTTACGATCATCAGAGTTACCGGCCCAATCAGAGTCGGAAAAACTAATGATATGAGATGTGGTATCGAAAGGATACTAGAGACCTATCTCTAATGTTCCATTAACATAACGGATGATTCGTTTAAGAATAGTTACGTGAGACTCCTTAGGGGCTGCCTGAAATCTAGCGCACATACCCACACTATAAACAATATCTGGTCAACTAGCAGTAAGATAGAGAAGACTACCTATCATGCTTCTATAAAGTGTTTCTCCTACAGTTTTACCATTTACATCTTTTGTCAATTTTACGGATGTACTCATAGGAGTGCGAGATGGTTTACTTGATTCCAAGCCAAATTTTTTAACAAGTTCTTTTGCATATTTGGATTGGGAAATGAAAATGCCAGTGGAACATTGTTTAATTTGAAGACCTAAAAAACAATTTAATTCACAAAATAAACTCATTTCAAATTCATTGCTCATTAGAGTTTGAAATTTATGTGCATTTAAGTCTAACGTGGATCCAAAAATAATATCATCAACGTAAATTTGAGCAACAGTTAAATTAGATGATTCTTCTTTCAAAAATAAAGCTTTATCCACACTACCACGTTTAAAACCGTTAGTGATTAGATATTTTGTGAGTCTATCATACCAAGCACGAGGTGCTTGTTTCAAGCCATATAACGCCTTTTTAAGTCTAACAACATCATGAGGATGATGTGGATCTTCAAATCCTTTGGCTTGTTCTACATACACTTCCTCAGTCAAAAAACCATTTAAAAATGCACTCTTTACATCCATTTGGTATAATTTAAACTTTAAATGACATGTCATTGCTAAGATTATGCGAATGGACTCAAGTCTAGCCACAGGTGCAAATGTTTCATGAAAGTCAATACCTTCAACCTGAGTGTACCCTTGAGCCACCAATCTTGCTTTGTTTCTAATGATTTTACCTTCATTAGTTTTATTTTTAAAAATTCATTTCGTACTAATGATTCTAATGTTTGGAGGTATAGAAACAAGTTCCCACACATCATTCCTTTTAAATTGAGTGAGCTCTTCCTGCATCGCAGTAACCCAATGCTCATCAAGAAGAGCTTCTTTAATATTTTTTGGTTCAAGATTTGATGTGTAACATACATGACAAAGAAGATTTGACAGATTTTAAATTTTCTCCTAGTCAGTAGTTTAGTGGACATATCACCAATGATAGCAGTTGGTGGGTGACTTCTCATATCACGAGCATAGGAAGGCCTATGTCGAGACTCATTTTCAGAGATATTGTTATGTGAAATTTCTACACTCATATCTTCAGTGATATTAGATGTAGTGTGTGTAAAATTTTCATTGTCAGAAGATAAATTAGTATTATCAAGTCTAATATTTTTATGATTAATAGGAATAATAAGAACTTCATCATCAATATCTCTATTTAAAACAGAAGAAGAATCTAATTTTTGATCTTCTACAACAACATTAACTGATTCAATAATTGTAAGAGTTCTTAAATTAAAAATCCTATAAGCTCTGTTGTTCAAAGAATAACCAAGAAAATTTTCATTGTCAGCTTTAGCATCAAATTTACTAAGAGATTCACAATCTCTTAAAATGTGACAACCACTACCAAAAACGCGAAAATAACTAACTTGAGATTTTTTATCATTCCATATTTCATATGGAGTCTTAGTAGTGTTCGGTCTAAGGTATACTCGATTTGATATGTAACATGCAGTACTAACAGCCTCAGCCCACAGATTTCTAGCCACATTATTAGCATTTAACATAACCCTAGCCATCTCTTGAAGAACCCTATTTTTCCTCTCAACCACACCATTTTGTTGAGGTGTGTGCGTGTGGAGCAGAAAATTCATGCTTTATTCCATTAGAAGCACAATATTTAGCAAAAGATGAATTTTCAAATTCTTTACCATGATCACTACGAATTCGAACAATAGAAAGATTTTTTCCAATTTGAGTTCTCTTAGTAATGATAATAAATTCATCAAAAGCTTGAGATTTTTCTCTAAGAAAAGCAACCCAAGTATATCTAGAAATATCATCAACCAATACAAGCACATATTTCTTACCTCCTAAACTACTCGTTCTCATGGGACCTATAAGATCAAAATGTATTAATTCAAGAATCCTAGAAGAAGTAGGAACATTTACTTTCTTGTGTGGAACACGGGTCTGTTTACCCATTTAACAAGCACTACAAATAGATCCATTTGGTTTACTTAATTTAGGTAAACCTTTAACAAGTTGATCAGAGGCTAATTTGTAAAGATCATTTTTATTCATGTGGCCAAGCCTCTGATGCCAGATATTGATCTCATTTGTTTTAGTGATAAGACAATTGTTTTTTAGAGGATCACTAAAAGTGTAACAGTTATCAGTAGATCTAATCCCTTCAAGAACAATTTTGCCATTGGAATCAACAACAGTGCACAAATTTTTTGAAAAATTAATATTCATCCCATCATCACATAAATGGCTAATACTAATGAGATTAGCCTTAATTCCTTCAACATAAAGGACTTCTTTTAGTTTAGGGCATCCAGGTGCTTCAATTGTTCCTTTACCAGTAATTTTACAAGAACTTTCATTTCCGAAAGTCACATTTCCTTCCGAGCATGGACTAAGATGAGAAAAGAATGATTTCTCACCAGTCATATGCCTAGAAATAACCACTTAGAAGATTCACTTGCTTTTAGTGAAATATGAGCAACCTGAGGAGTCAAATCAGTTTTCCGAATCCAAACACGTTTATATTTAAGATTTGATTTATTTTGAATCACATGTTTGTTGATATATTTATTTGAACTCCTCAACGAGATGACTTTATTTTTCTTAACAGTTTGGTAGTTAGGAACATAGTATCGAGAGTATTCAAAGGCAAATGGGCAATACACATAAGTATGCCCTTCCCATCCACAAGTATAGCAGATTGGTACTCTCCTACTAAAAGATCCAAAATTGAAAGATTTAGAATTGAAAGATCTAGAATTGAAATTTTATTTAGAATTCGTAGGAAGTGATTTGGTTTCTTTAACAAATTTTGGAGCATGAGTTACCACGGATTTTGGATTTTTATTTACTGCATGATGATATCCAATACCTGATTTGTCTGTTGTTCTTTGACCAGAATTGAGTAATTTTTCCACTTTCTCATTTGTCTTGTAAATGTTTGAATATTTTTCAGAAATAGAACCAAGTTCCCTTTTTAAATTTTCATTTATTTCAATAAGGGAATTTACTTTATTTTCTTGTTCTATAAATTTTGAAGTGAAACAATTTACATTCTCTTGAAGTTTGCTAATGATGTTTTTTAACTCAGTTACTTCTTTAATTAATTTAATTTTTTCTTTAGTTAGATGTATTGATTCTTGATAAAGTTCACTGTAGGCATTTGTCATATCCAATACATCACCATCAATTTCATTTGCAGATGAGATTGAATCAATAGAGTCGGTTTCAATATGGGATGGAGTTTGAGAATTATTAGATTCAACAATAGAAGCAACAAAAGCTCTAAAACCATATGAACCAGATTCAGATTCATCAGAAGATGACTCATTTGATATATCAATCTCATGTGAAGCAGTCAAGACTTTGGATTTTCCCTTATCATTTTTCTTACTAGGACACTTATTAGCGTAATGCCCATAACCATGACACTTAAAGCATTGAGTAGTGTCAGGAGAATCCTTTTTAGGTTTCTTCTCAAATGATTTAAATTTTTCAGAACTTTTAAGTTTTGTAAAAGGTTGTTTCTTATTTTTATAGAATTTTTTGAATTTTTTAACAAATAAAGCAAGTTCATCTGATTGATCAGAATCACTGCTAGAATCAGACTCAACTTTAGATGATTTAAAAGCAACACTTTTAGTGACATGATGATCTTGAATTTCATATTCATAAGTTTGTAATGACCCAACAAGTTCATCTAAGTTTAGATTGTCAACATCTTTAGATTCAACAATAGCGTTGACTTTTGATCTGAACCTTTTAGGTAGTGACCTTAGAATTTTTCGCACAATTTTAGTATTAGAAGCAGGTTCTCCTAAATTAAATGAGCCATTTACAATATCATTTAAGCGAATATAGAAATCAGAAAATTTTTCATCCTCATCCATGCGAAGATTTTCAAACTGAGAAGTGAGCATTTGAAGTTTGTAAATCTTCACTTAAGGAGTCCCTTCATAAGTGGTCTCAAGAATTTTCCATGCATCTTTGGCTATGGTGCAAGTACTTACTCGACGAAACTCAAAAGCAGTAACTGCTCCAAATAAAGCATTAAGGGCCTTGAAATTATAACCAAGATTATCATATTCCTGATCCGTCCATAAAGATCTAGGTTTGATAGTGGTATGTGGTATATTATCGACAACAGAGGTCGTAGTTGGTGGCGACCATCCGTCCTCAATAGAATACCAAATGTGAGGATCTAGTGAACTTAAAAAATGCTCTCATCCTTGCCTTCCAGTAAGGATAATTAAAGCCATCAAACAGAGGGGGTCTAGCAGTAGACGCACCTTCTCTAGGAAGATCGTGATATCCCAAATTTGACAACACTTAATTTGTTAAAATTTACCAAGTGACCAGGCTCTGATACCAATTGAAATATGAGATTTTAATATAATCTATAAATACTCACAATCACCACACAACAAAAATAAGTACGCAAGTCGTTTTTAACGTGGAAAACCCATCACAGGTAAAAACCACAGGATCTATCTCAGATCCAAGAAAAGATACACTATGAATTAAAAATCTTACAGTGCCTCTTTGGAATGATATGCCCTAACACTCCAATCACCAACAATGACAGCCACTCACCATCATACTATTCACAGTGAACATTTCCAACAACCGACATCTCTCACGAAGGTTCACTTGTCTCTCACAAGTCTTACACTCTCAAACAAGAAATAGTAAAGACACATCAATGAGATTTTTGAATGAGAATTCAATAGAAGGTAAGTAATCTCAAAGACCAAATTTGGACCAGAAATATTTCAGAATGAGGATTTTCGGATCAGTTACAAAACTGTCCGAACTTCCGAAAATATATATGATTTCGGGTCACGGACGTCCGTGCATCACTCACGGTCGTCCATGACAACGGACGTCCGTGAGTGTAATACGAACGACCGTGGGTCCATAATTAACAAAACACTTAGTCAACCATAATTACTTGGCAAGACTATTTTCCTAAGGAGCAATACTGATTTTTGGGTCATGATGATGACAAAAATTCTTACAGTAGGTTTGCATGGGTCATACTCTTTGACATAACTTAGGAGTTTAAGTCCTAGTTAGAGTAAGTTTGTTAAAAAAAATAATAAAATTATAAGTAGTCTCCTTTCTTAATTTCTTTCATTAATTAATTCTATCCGATTTTTTAGACTAAGTAGAAGAAGAACTTCCTGATTTAAAAAATTATGAGTCAACAGGAACCTATTGATGTATCCTCAACAAAAGTTGGTTGATATCTGGGCATGCTCTTCTCCAAGACGCCTCTGTTGAGATGGGCATCCAGGATATTCCTGCTCCATCTCAAGGGGGAGTATTGGGGGGCGGGGGCGGGGTTGTGTTTTGCATGTGTATGGGTGTGCGTACAACGTACAATATATGTAGATGTGTTAATTTATTAAGGGTATACTTGTACTTTGTTGTCTTACCTATAATATGACTGATAGTGAGACTGTGAGACATAGTCTCTCTAAACCTTCTCATTATCTCTTCTCTCTCTCTCTCTCTCTCTCCTACTCCTCTAACACTAAACCTAATAACACTTCCTAACCCTAATACCACTAACCTAAACCTTTCACCCTTACCCAGGTTTACTATTTTCATATAGGTACGCTATGCTCGAAGCTACGACCTTGAGGTTGCAATATTGTCAACCTTCCATTGTGCTATAGGCACAAGCCCAACCCTAGTTTACTATTGGTATGACATCCCCCTATTTTCATCCTTTGATTCTCCATCACTTATATTTGCAATTTCATCTTCCATCTCTTTGATCTTCAATTAATGTAACTTTTTATTAACTATCAAAGCTCCTTGTTATCTCTAGTGTTGATGTTAGAGCTTTGATCTTTTCAGTTCTCTCTCTTCTTTAGGCTCAATCCCTCTCCGCTCTTTCGCAACGGCTCAATTGTTAACAATAGAGGGAATTGTCTGGAATATTTAAAGAAACTTTAAACCTAAAATGGTGAAAGGTGAGGTATACCCCTGGCATACTATAGGAATTACAATTAGGAAACGATCTAACCTATTAACTCTTGTGACCCCAACTGACATGATCCCAAAATAGTCATCATACTAAGGATGCACACTGATTCACTTATGTAAGGTCCGGGGCAAGGTAGCAACATATTAGTGTGTAGTTCACCACGTACTCACCCTTCAAGCATGAGTGTAATAAATACGCCATATCCTATAATGCAAATTGCACAATAGTACCTTCTCCGGTGGATGACTTCTCCTATGCTTCAAATTCATCATCTATGATTTGCATGACACAAAAGTAATTAAAAATATGATTTTTTTACTTTCTCGAAAAAAATAGGATTTATCTTTAGTCACAAGAATTTATTTAAAATTTAAATAGTTAAATAAAATAAAATAAATTAGGAAAAAATTACTTCTAAAATTGAAAATTAATGTGTTTTGGGACATAAAAAAAATATACTTTGACACTTAAGAACCCCCCAACAATAAATTTTCTAAGCATAAAGGAGCATAAGTTGCCCCGACACATTTAGCAAGTATCTCAATTATATGTCCCTGCTACCTAAAATAGGGATTGTTGTGCTCATCCCAATGTTATGACATGTGCAATGAATCAAGCAAACGATCCGCAGTCACACAGACTCATAGTCATAAGCTTGTATAAAGGCACCCAGCATCCGAATGGTCGAAAGTCAAAATTGCATACACTAAATGTGACAGCCCGGATTTCAGCACCCCGAAACCCGTGCCATCAGCACGATCCTCCAGACTATGTCCCAAAACTATGCACGGAACATTGGTATAACAAGCAATTATAAAGAGATAAAGCAATTAATTTCATAAAACGAAAAAGTAACATGCCCATCTGGTATAAACAAAAGACAGTTCTACTTTCATGCCACTGCATAAACAGAGAACCGATCCGAACCATCGGTGATAAACAGATCACCCCAGATGGTTCGCCAAAAGAAATAAATCAATTTAATTATATTGTTTTAACAAAATAAAGGCTTGACATACCAAGCCCCACAAATCTGCTCTCAAAACTACTCTCTGTCAAAGTACACAGCAGAGTCTCCTAGAAGAAGTCCTCGGGAGGAGGCTCCAACTCGTCCCCAAGCACGTAATCCGAATCACCCGGATCTACGTCTCCTGAAGCCGCAGCTGCTGTTATCAATGGACCTGCGACGTATAGTCTAAAGGGGTGAGCTACATCCTAGCTCAATAGGGAACAAGCACAATGAACATATAAATTAAAACTCACATATATTCCATGATATTCTAAGCATGATGTGTCTATGCATTTGCTAAAAAAACGGTTTAAAAGCTAATGATTTGCATTCAAGTTTACTGGTAATTAGCATGTCTTACTTTACTGTTGATTTATCATGAATGACACTGAACAGGCCTAAAGCAAAACTTAAATCTTCAACTTAAGTAATCCCCGAGCAATATAACATCGAGCCCCGATGAGATACCCTTTATTGTTGTCTAAATAAACAATTGTTAAAAATGTATTCCCTGGGAATACGACCCAAGCCCCTTTCTCAATAGGCGTGAGGATGTGCTTTCTGTGTCACGGATAGACCTACTTGCCTTTGGTGTCTATGGATTGGCACATGCTTTGATCATGGATGTCCTAAACAAACCTCAAATAACAAAAATAACATGTGCTTTACATATAATTGTTCACCGTGTAAAGTGCTATCTTATATCAGTTAAGCCTCAACAGTAATTATTCAATCACATATACATCCCTGGGATGTATAATCTTACTCGCATCCACTGATGCCTTTATTACTTTCTCATCCCCTGGGGATGTCTCATTCTCATTAGATTACTTGATCTTAGTTACTCACATCACACAGATTCCTTTATCACATTCTTGGTGTCACACACACACACACCCATTTTCACAAAGCTTTTCATAGTTAAGACATTTTCAATTCTGATAAATATATCACTACATACATGCTCTTGCAATTAAAGTACATGTTCAAGGTGTTCCCTACCTCAATTCTCTGAAGGTTCAAGCATCAAAGTCCCACGCGGCTCCTTGTGCTCGCTTTCACACGTACCCCCTATGGTACATCACAACACATGCAATACATCACTAAAGATGTAATAAAGAAGGTCCTAGACCCTCCATGAATCTCAAAGTAAATCTAGAAAGTTAGGTAAAACTGCCAAAGTCGATTAATCGATTCCCAAAATCGATTAATAGAAACACAATTCGATTAATCGATTCCCAAAATCGATTAATCGACATTCAAATTCGATTAATCTATCCCAAATCGATTAATCGAAGTTTCTAACATAAAAAGGTCGATTCTCAAATCGAGTGGTCGAAAATCCGAATCGATTAGTCGATCTCAAATCGATTAATCGAAATCCAAAATCAATTAATCGATTTCTTAATTCGATTAGTCGATTTCCCCAAGTCACGTTTCTCCAGCCACTGGACGTACCCAGTCGATTTCCAAATCGATTAATCGAACATCCAAATCGATTAATCGAAATCCAATTTGATTAGTCGAAATCGGGCACACTTGACTTTTCAACTTCCAGACCAAAATCGATTAATCGAATCCCAATTTCGATTAATCGATTTAGTCCGATTCAGCCCTTTTCTGGCTGTTCTTCCAAATCATTTCCCCTTCTTTTCTAAACCTTTAATCTACTCTTTTAAATCTACTTGATTGAATTTAATCATCTACAATCTATGCATTAACTTCAATCAAAACTCACCTCAATAAATCCCTTTAAAGGATTGCTTCAATGGGTTTGATGGCTAGGGTTCCAGCCTTTGCTTCAACGATCCCAAATCGCTTTGAATCCGACCATAAATGCTCTAATTAGCCCTTTGATTTGCATTCACTCCTTCCTCAATAACTCCTCTTGCTTTCTCCCTTTCTCTCTCTTCTTAATTCCTTCACCAACCAAAATAAAAGGATTCTAGGGTTATTAAACCCTTATATCCTCCTTTGGTTTCGGTGTTAAGCGCATACACCAGAGATAGGTGTATGTGACTGTAATTTAACCCATACTCTACACTTAGGTCACATTCGCACCACTTCAGTTCATCACTCCATGAGTGCATTGTTTGACCATCACATGGTCAACCCTATGACTAATCAGGCACGGATCCCGAGGTCAAAGTTAAACGTTAAATTTTTCGGGATATTACACTAAACAAGTGCATAATGCCAGAAGCACATAAAGAAGATACAAAGAGTCAATACGCTCATATGAGAGAGAACATATGTCGCAAATAAAATTATATCCTAACTTCAAGTAACGATTCATCATGCCCTAATGTCGATCAGACAGTTTCACATGTAATCATGCGAAGTTGGCAGCCATAGCATGTCAAGAGCCCAAGATAATGTGCTAGTTTTGATTACAAACTCCAATCATATTTGCCCATTAGCATAAATCAATATCCAGAGTGGCACAAGCTATTACGACTAAAGAATAATCACAACACTCCTAGAGTGTATAAAATAGAAGGAAAAGAGACAACTACAAAGGAATGACTATCACGAAATAAAATTCTGCTATATTTCATTAACCATAAAATTGACTTATTGTAGCATATAAATAAAACTAAACTGATAATGGCATTTTAAAGGATATAAATTTCCTATAGTTGTAACAGCCAGGGCTCCCAACAAAGAGTAAGCTTCATATATAACAACTATCAACCTTTGAGGCTCCGAATCCATGGCACAAGATTACAAGTTCCCTGGAACCAGTTTCATGTAAAATCCCCACAAGCTTCTCTCCTTGGCTGTTAGGTATGTTTATTTTCTGTTGTTGGATCACTGTAATCAAATGGCGAAAAGCTCGTCACACACATTATAGTACTAACAATGTTAAATGTTACGAAGATTTTGATATATCCAAGTCTCAAAAACAAAATCCAACATAAAGGCTGCTCAAAAAATATTGAAGTGAAGAATCCAAACATTTTCATTTAAAAGTTTTGTTATGGCATTCAGCACAATTTACTCCCAAGGTGTAAATTGCAACCATTTTACACGTGGATAATTTGGTATCCAATCTTCAAAACCCTAGATATTTGAAAATGTACTAAAAAATCTCAATATTAGCTTAACTAGTTTAGCATGACCTTGGTACTTATCCTAATGTTCCATTACCCATCTCAAGATGGAACTTCTTAGTTACTCCACATTACATGGAACTAAATTATGTGAAACTGACTCTTCCGTCTATCCTATAGTCAAGTTGCCTTCAAAGTGAGAGATATGGTTTGACTGCACAACCAAGCTAAATGGTTTGAGCCATAGTTAAAAAAGTCTCGAACTTTTTCAAAAAATCGGAAAAAGTCGGCGACTTGCAGTCATTCCGTCAAAAATTGATCGGCCGAGTCAGCAACTCGGCCGATTAATCGACAATGGCTGTGATGTTGTCAGCTTTTTACTTTCTTTTTTGTCACTTATAGTTAAAGGAAAAGAAAAACGTTTAGGTTTTGTACTATTTTGTTCACAAAACACCTTTAGGTTTTGCCTATTTTGTACTATTTTGTTCATTAAAACTAGCATGTTTTAGTTGGACTATATTATGATTTTTTTTTTTTTTTTTATATTATTTGAATCTTTTTGTTTTCCCCAACTTTTTCTGATTTTGACTGACTTTGACCGATTTTTCCCGACTTAGACCCTTGCCGATTTATTGCCGACTCCCGACTTTGTGACTATGTTTTGAGCAAGAGAACTCTTGATATTGGACTTAAACAGAGAACTTTGTGCAAGTAAAACTGGTAAAGGTCTCTGATTACTCAACTAGGCAGAACTCAACAGGACTTCAAGCTAGAAATGGGAGGTATCTCAACAGAAACTGCATATTTGTGAAGGGATTTCAGGTTGCATACTTCATGATTGATGATTGAAAGAGGTTTGATAGGGAACAAACTTCCAAAGAAAACATAAACAGGGTTGCAAACAGAATGGTGGAACTACAAGTAATAGTATTGACAGATATAAAAAGTATTTAGAGTAAAAAACAGCAACTATAGAACCACGAAAATTTTCAATAATGGTATTGTCAGTAACTAATAATTCACTGTTATATCCTTCAATATATACAATCAATTACGAGTTGTTATTGGGTATGTGACCTAAGCACCAGCATTAGTGCTCAGTTCAATACACATATCAGTGAAAGTGCACAGTTATTTCTGAGCACACATTAGTGAAAGTACACGTTTGACTTTCGCTGATTTTGCACTAAAAAATATCCACCTTCTTCCAATAAAAAACTAGAAACTAATAATATGATAAAATAACTAAAGATAATAATCCCCATTTAGGGTTTATGGGAGAGAAAGAGATGGAGGAGAAGAGGGAGAGATGAGAGAGAGCAATGAACACAAAAGACTACAATGTTACTTACTGTTGATCATGAGATGACCTATATATATAGAGGGCTACTTACATACAAAACCCATTTACAACCAATGTGGGAATAAATCCACTAACTCAACTAGACTCTCATAACACTAAAATAACATAGTTACTACTAACACAACTATACCTAATATATTATCTCCAATACTCCCAAGGTTGACAGAGGGAGTACTTTTTTCTCGCACCAAATACAAACTCATTAATTACTGGCATTCCATTGATGGAAAAGGAAACTAAATTCACAACCATGAAATTACTGCAAGCAGTAACCAAATTTGTTATTTTTCACTTAACGAATCACTCATGGTGTTCCCGCAATAACAATTTCCAAAACCAATTTTTTTTTCATGTCTTTCTTATGAACCATATTCATCAAATTGTGGAACGACCCAGTATTGATGCTTTATCACATTGCAAGATAGAGTTTGTATTGGGTACCCAATCCATCCGCCGATGATGTTGATACTCGTGTCACTTTTTGGTATGTATTCCCTGTGGAACTCCATGTGTTCCGTGTTATTTGATGCTATGATCTCAAGATCTATGGTGCAAAAGATTGTACGAAAGAAAGCGGATAAAAGCCATCTAAAATTACTGGTATGTGTTAGTAATGTTACTAGAGTTAGTTAGCGTGTGGGTGTATCTACTAATATAGGGTGTGCATATAACCTCTCACTTAATATAAATATTAATGCTAGCAAGATTATTGAACTCACTAAGCCTTTTCCTCTCTTTCTCTCTCTTTTTCTCTCTCTCTCTCGAAACTTAAACCCTAAAACCACCATCCAGAGTCTTCTTCGTTGTATCAAAGCAGGTTCCTAAACGTCTCTCACACAGCCACATCACCATCCTCTGCTGACATCAGTATGACTTCACGCTGACATCAGCAGGCCCATCATTTGCGCCCTAAATAATGGAGGATTCATGATAAAGCTTGGAAGTCCGATGACTGTGTATGCGCTGTAGATTATTGTTTGACTATAAGAGGGTGTTGATTCTACACAACAGTTTTCCACAACTTCATTTTCTATATACAAGTGTGCAGATTTTTTCCACAGTGATGAGTTTTATTGGCGATGTTAGAACACTTACTTCCTGCCCATAGAGTGTTTGTTAACTTGTTGCAATGACCAGCTGTGAGTTTTTATTTATTTATTTCCTTGCTCTTGATGGCTTTGTTGCCCACAAAGTGTTTGTTAAAAGGCTGCAGTGACTAGTTGTGAGTTATTTATTTATTTATTTACTTTCTTTTGATGGCTTTGTTGCCCACAAAGTGTAGGTTGCAGTGACCAATTGTGAGTTTTTTTGTCGGCAGTAGGATCAAATCTGAAATCTTCTTGATGGTTTGGTTGAACAGCGTTGACTGTTGATGTAGTTGCTATACCCTATCAATCAGTTTTCTGGTCGTCTTCTCCAACCATTCCTGCAATGTCCCTTTGGGGTTATTTGTAAATCACAATGACCGAAAGGTATAAAAATATGAGTGGGAAGAATTTACCCACCACTATCACCACTCTAAAGCTGAATTCTGCAAATTTTTTGGAATGGAAAAGGGCCATCACCCTTTATATTCAGGGTCATATGAAAATGGGTTTATTGACAGGGGCTACCCCTAGGCCTAGCACTAGTGCTAGTAAGGCCGAAAAATGGGATGCCGATAATGCCATCATTCTTGGATGGTTACTAAATTCTATGAACCCCTCTATATACAGAACCTTCATGCTCTACGATTGTACAACCAAGCTATGGGCCAATCTGGCTGACACGTTTGCTCCTTGATCCTTCTGATCATGACACACGCATATATCAACTCAAGCAAATGATCTCCGAGTGTAAGCAGGGAGACGCCTTTATGGGGGAGTATTATAGCATACTTCAAAGTATGTGGGAGGAGCTCAGTCATTATGAGCCCCTATTTGAGTTTGGAGAGGAGGTAGGAGCCAAGTTGGCAAAGCGATTCGAAAGAGACCAGATCTATAAGTTTCTTGGTTTACGATCTGACTATGAGTAAACACGCACTCAGATTCTCGCTTTCAAACCTCTTCCTTCGTTGAGCCCCATCTATGGGATACTATTTACTGAGGAGCAGCATCGCCTTATTATGTCTACTAGTGCTACGATCACCTCTACTCCGCCTGAGCGAGCCGCTTTTGCATCAGATACTCATTCTCCTGGAAGCAGGGGTCGGGGGAGTGAGAGGTGGTCGAGGAGGTCGCTCTACTCTCACATGCTTGCATTGGGGTCTTAAGGGATATGGCTGTGATCATTGTTATCGTCTTCATGGTTATCCAGAGGGTTATCAACCTAGATATGTATCTTCTGCTCATACTGCTACTATTGACACTCCCAAGGCAATTTCTGCTAGTGATCTCATAAGCTCCCTTAGATCCCAGATGATAAAGTTATTTCGCGCCTATGAGCACTGTGCCTCACAGCCTCCTCCTACGGAGTATACAAGGACCTCGACATCTACTTCTGAGGCACCAGGTACTTCTGATTATTACCTTCACTGCGACACTACTTCTTCTCCCAGTTGGGTCATTGACTCAAGGGCTACTGATCACATGACGGGTGAGTCTCAGGGGTACTCTCTTTATTATCCCTCCACTTCTCCAACTCAGGTTCACATTGTTGATGGTTCCTACACTCCCATCCTGGGAGTTGGCACCATTCCCATATCTACCTCCTTATCACTTTCTCATGTTTTACATGTTTCCCATTTCTCTACTAATCTTCTTTCTATTAGTAGCATTGCAAAAAAACTAAATTATTGCGTCATTTTTTACTCTGATTATTGTATATTTCAGGAGCTTACTACGAAGAGGATTATTGGTAGGGGCGGTGAGAGGGGCAGACTTTACTACTTGCAGGCTGACTTCAGTATCCCTACAGTTGTTGCTACTGATGGACCCACTGCTATTCCCACTTCTATTTTTCCTTTTCCTGTTAGCTTTAGTTTAAACGATTTATCTTTGTGACATGTCAAACTTGGACGTATTAGGTTTCATACTCTATGCGCTTTAATCTCGGTTTTAAATCTATTTGCACGTCTATTAAATTTCAGTGTGATGTTTGTGAGCTTTCAAAACATGTTAGAAATTCTTATCCATCTCACATACATAAATCTAACGCTCCTTTTCATATCATACACTCTGATGTGTGGGGCCCATCCCCATTTACCTCTGTTGACGGTTTTCAATATTTTAACACTTTTATTGATGATTACACTGGATCAACTTGGTTATATCTGTTGAAAATAAAAGCGAAGTTATTTCTAAGTTTCAAGAATTTCATTCTTTAATCAAGAATCAATATGGAGCTTCTGTAAAAATTCGAAGGTCTGATAATGGAGGAGAGTAGACGTCTCAATCCTTTGATCACTACTTGACAATGCATGACATTATTCATCAGTTTTCCTGTCCTTACACATCCCAATAAAATAGTATCGCAGAGCGTAAGAACAGACATCTATTGAGATTGACTTGTTGCTTGCTTTGTGGTATGTATCTGCCAGAAACTTATTGGTCTTTGACACTACTTACTGGTTGCTTTCTAATGAATCACACACCCTCTCGGGCACTTGCGGGCCATACTCTTTATCATTTTCTTAGACCTACAGATCCTCTCTTTGTGGTTGAACCTCGCATGTTTGGATGTACTTGTTTTGTCCAGGATCTTCGTCCTGCTCGACAGAATGATAAGGCTATTAAGTGTTTGTTTGTTTGTTGGATACTCTACTGTCTCTAAAGGATACCGTCGTTATGATCCTTATATGTCGCTTTTACACCTCTATGGATGTCACATTCTTTGAGGATGCCCCATATTTCACTAAGGATAGTCATACTCCTGCTCCTGCTCCCCTCTTCCTTTGCTACCCTTCAAGACCTTCCAATCTCTCAGTAACAGAAGGGGGTTACTTATGCACTACGTGGCGTGATCCAACCATCCTAGTGCCTCTTCCAACATCCTCTTTAGTGGTGACTCTACCTCCTGTATATATCCTTCATCCATCTCCTGTTTCTCCTTTATTTTCTACTAATGATTTGGATCTTCCTATAGCTCTCAGGAAAGGGATTCGCGATCGAGTGACCCCTCATCGCCTTGCTAATTTTATTTGTTCTCAAGATTTTTCTCCAGCTTATCAGGCCTTTCTCTCTACCATTGACTCTGAGACGTTCCCTCGAACTGTTCGTGTTGCCCTTGACCACCCCTCCTGGCGAGCTGCCATGGCTGATGAGATGAGTGCCTTACAGCGGAATCATACATGGAACATGGTTCCTCTTCCGCTAGAAAAGAAAACTATTGGCTGCAAATGGGTCTTTGCAATCAAGCACAATCTGGATGATTATGTTTCTCAGTATAAAGCTCGACTTGTTGCTAAAGGGTTTACTCAAACCTATGGAATTGATTATGAGGCTACCTTTGCTCCTGTGGCTAAGTTAACTTCAGTTCGCGTTCTTTTATCCCTAGCTGCCATTCAGAGTTGGTCCCTTTATCAGCTTGATGTGAAGAATGCATTTCTTCATGGTGATCTTTTAGAAGAGGTGTATATGGATCCTCCACCTAGTTTTCTGCTTCCAGGAGAGACTGACAATGTCTGCCGCCTACGGAAATTTATATATGGGTTGAAGCAGTCTCCTAGGGCATCGTTTCATCACTTTGATTTGGGATTTCAGAGATGTCACTTAGATCATACTATATTCATCCACTCTAATCCTTTCGGTCATGCCATCCTTCTTGTCTATGTGAAAGACATTATTATTACTGGTGATGATCATGCTTTTATCAGTTGGACTAAGAGCGAATTGGGTAGAATTTTTCCAGTTAAAGATTTGAGAAATCTAAAGTGCTTCCTTGGATTAGAAATTGCTAGATCTCAAAAAGGGATATTTGTCTCTCAGAGGAAATATGCCATAGATTTATTGCATGACACTAGAATGTTGGGTTGCAAACCAGCAACCACACCCATGGATCAGAAGTTTTCTATTCATGAGAAATGGCGACTTACTTCCAAATCCGCATGAATATAAGACATTGGTTGGGAGATTGATTTACCTCACTCTCACGAGACCTGATATTACATTTGTTGTCAGTCTTGTGAGCCAATTTATGCATGCCCCTCGTACAGTCCACCTCGTTGTCGTCCGTCGTATTCTCAGATATATCAAGTTCAGCTCGGGTTTTGGATTGATATATCGTGCTTATGATTCTATGAGCATCTCTGCTTACACTGATACCGATTGGGCTGGATCCATTACTGATTGGTGGTCTACTTCAGGATATTGTGTATTCTTGGGAGGCAACCCAGTTTCCTGGAAGAGTAAGAAATAGGTCATTATGTCTAAATCTAGTGCTGAAACCGAACACAGAGCTATTGCACATGGAACATGCGAAGTTTTATGGTTGCGCTCTCTTCTATATGAACTTGGCTTTCCTCTTTCAGATTCCACTCCTCTTCATTGTGACAATGAGGTAGCCCAAAAGATTGCTTCTGATTTTGTTCTTCACGAGAGGACCAAGCATATTGAAGTCGATATTCATTTCGTCCGAGAGATAGTGCGGGTCAAGACACTGGTTTTAATTAATGTTAAATCCTCTCAGCAGCTTGCAGATATTTTGACTAAGGCCGTTGGGCTTAGTACACTTAGTGATGTTGTTGTCAAGTTGGGCATGGTCAATATGCATGCTCCAGCTTGAGAGGGAGTGTTAATAATGTTACTAGAGTTGGTTAGAGTGTGGGTATATCTACTAATATAGGGTGTGCATGTAACCTCTCACTTAATATAAATATTAATGCTAGTGAGAATATTGAACTCACTAAGCCTTTTCCTCTCTTTCTCTCTTTCTTTTTTTTTCTGTATCTCTAAACTTAAACCCTAAAACCACCATCCACAATCTTCTTCTGTATGTTGGATGTAAATGGTAGCATTAATCAGAGGCGGAATCAGGTCAACAAAGAAAATGAGTTAGTATCATGCATGTGTTAGGTAAGTGGCACAAGCACTATGCGACTTGGTATTCAGGTCACTTTTAAAATGTGTGCCATGTGGTATTAACATGTGTGCCATTTGATAGGTGTGTGATGATTTAAAGATCTTTGGTGTACAAGATTGGATGAAAAATAATTTCTTCCATTTAATTCAAATCTGCCAAACACCATCTAAAATTAACGGCTGCGATGTACTGTTAATTTTTTATGGTGTTTGATTGCATTGAATCAGATGATGGAGACCACTTTCATTTCAATCTGTTATAAAATAAGTCTTGAGACCATGAGGGTCAAATCACATGGACCACATGATGGTTGCACATGGCACAAATCCCGAAAAATGACCCAAGTACCAAGAGCGTCAATAATCAATCATGTACCTAATACTATTACCTCAAAATTAGGGATATTTAGTATTTGGTGGGGGTGGGGGGGTTAGTGGCAATCCTCTTTTTAATTTGGGGGGCAGCTACTAACTCCCCACCAAATACTTAAGTATCCCCATCCCCAATTAAGTACAGTTGAAAACCGTTGACCACTTGGAATCGGACAATGGAAATTGGTTTTCGTTCCATTCTTCCTCATAACTGATCTTCAAATCATGGGCATATCATCATACGGTTAGTTTTTTATTTCACGTGACACACATCCCAAAAAAAGGACCCAAAAACCATGTGGCACACATAAAGGTCATAGGTCACCTTCTGGGATGTGTCACATGGAATAAAAAACTGAACGTGTGAAACCAACAGGGGGTTGGTGCAGTGGCCAGGACCACGCCCCAAGAAGCGGAGGTCCTAAATTTGAATCGCACCCCCTGTTGGCCACTCCTAGAGATTTATCCCTACTGACTAATGCGTTTGAGGGGCGAGTGTTGCACTTACCAGGGGGGCTTAGTCAGGCGCTCTAAGAGGCCAGATACCCCGTTATGGAGAAAAAAAACCGCCGGACCGTGTGACAATATGTCCATGATCCCAAAATCAGTTGTATGAAAGATTGGAACGAAAAACGATATCCATTGTCTGACTTAGAGCAGTCAACTATTTTCAACTGCATTTAGTGGGGGATATTTAGTATTTGGTGGGGGGTTTAGTAGTAAGCTAGTAGCCCCCCTGAAAAGGGAGCAGCTGTAGGTGGAAACAGGGGCATAGACTAGTAGTGCATGCAATAGATTGACTAGGCCTATTAGGCTATTACATATGGTTTCAAACATAATTACCAAGTTATAATTCGGGAAAAATATGGCAACAAGACAAAATTTGCAAAAAATTGGCAAATTTCAGAAAAAAGGGGAAGCATATTTTTAAAAAAACGAGATTTTTTTTATAAAAAATGTGTTTTAAACATGTTCCATGAAAAAACCGCATTTTAAACGACTTTATCTTCAAAGAAAAAACCGCATGTTAAACCATGGAATCAGATATCAGCCGATACCGATACATATCGCCGAAACATATCGATTTTTCAGTAACCGATACGTATCAGGTATCAACTCGGGTATCGTCCGATACCCAAGTTGATACCTCTATTTTCCGGAAGCTTTTTTTTTTTTTAAAGGCTCTGCTCCGCTCCGTATTGGTATTGTCCGGTACGTAAGGACCGATACCAATACGTATCAAGTATTAACTCGGGTATCGGCTGATACCTCTATTTTTCGGAAGCTTTTCTTTTTAAAAGGCTCCGCTTCGTATTGTTATCGTCCGGTACGTAAGGACCGATACCCAAGTTGACACCTTGGTGGTAACTATGGCTGCCTATGGCATAGCTCTCTGCTAGCCCCTGCCATAGCAGAGTTCACTTGCTTTAGAAGGTTCTCATTCTCTTTGTTAATATCTTGCTACCTGCTTTAGCAGGTACACCTTCTCCTTGATAACTCCTTGCATAACAAGATTTTATACAAGATTACCTGTTCAGTAGTTCCACCCTCCTCTCTACTCACTCCTTGTCGGAGCAGATTTTATTTGCTCTGGTAGGGAGTTGCTAGAGAGCATGGAAGTTGTTGCTAGAGCAGATAAATTCTCCTTTGTAGAGAGTTAGAAAAGAGCATGGGAACCAACGAAAGCAGGTGAACTCTACTGTGGCAGAGGCTAGCAAAGAGCTATGCCATACGTGTTAGAAAAATATTAGGATCAGAAATCCGAAAATGATAAATGGGCAAGAGAAATTGGACTCGAGGCACGTAATCATTATCTTTAAAACGCTATTCGCTCCCTACTTGAGTAAATCCTCAAGTTTGCAAAAGGTTTTCAGCGAGACGTTTCCAGGATACAATGAGCCCAATCTCTTGGTTGCGATCAATTACTTTGCAATAGTAGAGGATCGCCCCAGAAAACTCAATCTGATGAAGTACTAACAAAAGAAGAAAGCAATAAAATTTTCTCTAATCTGTATGCAAGAATTCGAAGGATTTCAGTGTCTGAAAACGAGTCCAGAGATCTCCTTATATAGATCTCAAGTGCCTTATCAATATGACTGTTGCACCAACAGTCATATTTTGGACGGTTCAGATCTTTTAGAGATCTCAACTGCTCCATCCAACGGTTGTATGAAAGGTTACACTTTTTCGAATTCAAATTCGAACGGTTGCACACCTTTATAAGTGGTTATGAAACGGTTGGGTCCAATGGTCAACATTTGACCAATCTGTTTGGCCCAATAGAACTAAATTGACCAACTGATTAGTGGCCCATTAGGCCCGACCCGTCCCATGAATAATCTTATCGTTGTATTTACTTGGTCAAAAAGTCAAACCTCTCCTTGCAACGATGCGCACATGCGAAGTGTAAAGTGCGCGCGCGCCTAAAGCACCAATGCGCCTAAACGCCAATCACCACGTACACGCATTCAATGACTTTATTACCTAATTTTGGTCTTTTAAGATCAGGTAATCTAACCAGTGCTCGACACCCCCACACTTTGAGGTATTTAAGATTTGGTTTTCTTTTCTTCCATAACTCATAGGGAGTTATACTGGAACTCTTTTGTGGCACTCTATTTAAAAGATGGCAAGCAGAGAGAAGTGTTTCACCCCGTAAATTTAAATTTAAACCGAAATTTAAAAGCATAGCATTTACCATTTCAATTAAAGTTTGATCTTTTCTTTCTGATGTACCATTTTGTTGAGGAGTGTAAAGTGCAGTCGTAAGATGTACGACCCCACATTTTCACAAAATTCACTAAAATCATTTGAAGTGTATTCCCCTCCTCTATTAGATTTTAAAGTTTTAATTTTAAAATTTAACTGATTTTCAACTTCTTATTTGTAAGCTTTAAATTTTCCTAAAGCTTCATCTTTATATTTTAACAAATAAACATAAGTATATTTAGAACAGTCATCAATAAATGTTATAAAATATATTTTTCCTCATCTAGTTAAAATATTATTTAAATCACAAATATCAGTATGAATGAGTTCTAAAATCTGAGATTTTCTTTCTACTTTATTGAAAGGTTTTCTAGTGATTTTAGTTTGAACACAAATTCTATATTTTTCATGAATATTTTTCTCGCATATAGGAATTAATCCTAATTCTATCATAGAATTTAAATGATTAACATTCACATGCCCTAATCTATCATGTCATAATGAAAGAGAATCAACAATATAAACGGAAAAAGGCATTTCATTGATTACATTCAATTTAAACATCTTATTACAGACATATCATTTCCCCATAAATACAACACCCTTAGTGATTACAACTTTATCTAATTTAAACACTAACTTGAAACAATATTTATTGAATAAACTAGTCGAAATCAGATTATTACGAATCTCAGGAACATATAGTACATCGGTCAAAGTAAGGGTCTTATTAGAGGTCAATTTGAGATTGATTTTCCCTGAACCCTTGACCTTTGCAGTTGAAGCGTTCCCCATGAAGAGCTCTTGTCCGTTCGTGTCCTCCACAAAGTTGGCGAAGAAAGATCTGCAGTTAGAAACATGCCTAGTGGCACCAGAATCAATCCACCAGTCTTTTTCGCTTTCAACCATATTGATTTCGAAAATCATGGCTACGAACTTTTCTTCAGTCACATTCGCTTGAGATTCTTTCTCCCTTTTAAGAAGTTTGCAATCCTTTTTTAAGTGACCGAGTTTACCACAGCGATAACAACTGCCCTTTTTCTTCTGACCCTGATGACCTTGGCTCTTATTTTTCTTTTTAGACTTATCAAAATTAAAATTGTCTTTCCGTTTTCCATGAGATTTGGAGGTGCCAACTTCCACCATATGAGCCTTTAAAGTTAATTGAGATTGCTCGTTTTTCTTGTCGCGAACGCGAAGTTCGTCTTCGACTCGAAGATGGTGGCATAACTCTTCAAATGAAAGTTCTTTCTTTTTATGTTTGAGAGTATTTCTGCAATCTTTCCATGAGGCAGGCAATTTGTGGATAATTGCATGATTGTGAAAGATGGGATCTATTTTTATGCCCTCTTGATTAATTTGCCCGATATATATTGAATCTCATGAACTTGATCGAGAATCGGTTTATTATCAGTCATTTTATAATCTAAATACTGACTTACAATGAAGCTTTTGGTACTGGCATCTTCTGTTTTGTACTTTGTCTCCAACGCCTTCCAAAGTTCTATTGCAAACGGCATGCTCTGGTACACATCAAAGAGTGAATTTGCTAGCATATTGAGAATATGCCCTTTACAGATATAATCATTTTGCTCCCATTTCTAACGATTACGAGCATTGACAAGAGATTCTCCATTAGAATCTTCAGGCTCCGCGGGTTTTGGAGTAGTCAGGACATAAGCAACTTTCAAAGTCGTCAATACGAAATGTATCTTTTGTTGCCATCTTCTGAATTTGGTGCCGTCGAATCGCTCTAATTTGACGAAGTCGTGAGTCATCACTTTCATATTTGCAGCCATGATAATATAGGATAGCGTTTTAAACTTGTTAGAAAAATATTATGATCAGAAATCAAAAAATGATAAATGGGCAAGAGATATTGGACTCAAGGCACGTAATCGTTATCTTTAAAACGCTATTCGCTCCCTACTTAAGTAAATCCTCAAGTTTGCAAAAGGCTTTCAGCGAGACGTTTCTAGGATACAACGAGCCCAATCTCTTAGCTGCGATCCGTTACTTTGCAACAATAGAGGATCGCCCCAGAAAAACGAGTCCTCCAAAGATCTCCTTATATAGATCTCAAGTGTCTTATCAATATGACTGTTGAACCAACAGTCATATTTTGGACGGTGAAGATATTTTGGATATCTCAACCGCTCCATCCAACGGCTGTATGAAAGGTTGCACTTTTTCAAATTCAAATTCGAACGGTTGCACACCTTATAAGCGGTTATGAAACGGTTGGGTCCAACAGTCAACATTTGACCAATCCGTTTGGCCCAATAGAACAAAATTGACCCACTTATTAGTGGCCCATTAGGCTCGACCAGTCCCATGAATAATATGACCGTTGCATTTACATAGTCAAAAAGTCAAACCTCTCCTTGCGATGATGCGCATGTGCAAAGTGTGTGCGCCTAAATGCCAATCGCGACGCACACAGCGCGCGAACCTAGCAGCTCGCCGCTAAGCAGACTCTTCTCTTCTTATTATCAAGCATTAATAGAAGGTGAAAGGTTCTATATATAGCCTTGACACTTTTTATATTTACCAATGTGGGACCATTTATTTGCATACAAAAAATGAGAACCTCTATTGCCTAAAAATTAACCCACAAAACTAATAAAGAAATCACGTGAAGTTTTATTTTCTTTAAAATTATTTAATATATTTTAAACTAATAAATAAATATAACAATACGCAGCATATGTTTTTAAAAGCTAGGGGCAACGGCTCCAAGCCTCTACGTGGCTCCACCAGTGCAGGTAGTTTTAGATGGAATTTGACTTCATTGAATCGGACTATGGAGATCATTTATCGTCTCAACCATTCTTCAAAGAATGAAAATTCGAAAAAAAAAAAAAAAAAAAAAGACCAACGGAAACAAAAAGGTACACTGATAATAATGGCTTGTTCGTAGCAATTTGGTGTGATCGTATACCATATTAAAGCAGCAGTGATTAAAAGAAAAGGCCCTAAAATCAGTAAAAAAGAACAAATTAAAGCAACAGAGGGGAAAGGAGGATGAGTTTTCTTACCGATGGGTCCTTGTTGAGAGAAATTCCATTTCTGGGTTGCAATTTTTATGTGATTTGTGGGTTTGGTGGAAAGGAGGAGGATGGTGTGGAAGAGGAAGTAGGTGTGCTTCTTAAGAACAAAGACAAGTGAGAAATTTGGTGGTTGGTGGTTGCGTGTTTACCCCACCAAAATTTAAATATTTTCAAGGGTCAACCCGGACCTTTATTTCCAACCATGCCCATGAACGGTTATCAAAAAACAAAAAAAAACACTGTGCCTGCCAACGGATCGGGTTGACCCGGTACTAGACCTGATATTAATATCGGGTCCGGCACATAAATTTGGCTTCTCGGGTCGGGTCAGGTGTGAGACGCCCAAAATAGGGGTTTTATAGGGTCGGGTCCGGTCAGGTCGTGTCAGCTTGGCTTGAGTGCACCATTAGATCAGGTTGGGCCTTTGCGATTTTGTTATTGAGCAGCCAAACCTTTGACTTGACCCGACCCATTGACAAGTCAAAGTTTTTCGCTCGTTGAGAAAATAGCACATCCCTGACCTAGGGATGCAAACCCTAAACTGAAACCCGATACAGAGCCAAAAATCAAGGATACCGAGCTGGCCAAAATCGCACCGAAAATCGAAAAAAACAGAAATCGAACCGAATTCAATCCGGTTCAGTTTCGATTTAGGCTAGCTTAAACCAAAACCGAGGGGTTAGGATGAGTAAACCGAAAAAAACCTGAAAAAAAAAAAAAAAACTGAGAAAAAATATATTTTTTAAAAAGAAAAGTAGGTAAAATGCTCTCACACTGAATCGAAACCAAATCGAAATATTTCGGTTTCGGTTTCAAAAAAAAAAAAAAAAAGCTACTGAACTGAACCAGCACCCATGGCTTTTGGTTCGGTTTTGGTGTGTGGGGTACAGAACCGAAATCCAAAAAATCGGCTTCGGTTCATTTTTGGTTCACCGAATTTGCATCCCTACCCCTACCTGACCTGAGAAGAGATAAGCGTTCTTAGGTGCATATGTCGATGAAAGGCCAAGTGTGCATTTATCAGGTGCACGGGTGCAAAACGATATAATAAACAACCTTAAAAAACAAACGTTTTAGCAAAAAATTTCAGAACTTAAACGTAAAAACAATGCTTTCAAGAGGTACCATAGTGTCAATCAGATTCAAATGTTTCAAGTGGCAATATCTTTAAGCGTTGAATCATAACTTCTTAAAAGGGAAAATTAGAAAAACAACCTTAAAAAATAAATTTTTTAGCAAAAAAGTCCAGAACTTAAACGCTTAAAAAAAATAATGCTTATACGGTTTTTTGAAGTTCAGAGATTCGTGAGATCTCAAATCCTCAACAAAAAACAATGCTCTATGATTCACAGAACTTCAAAAAATCGTGAAAGCATTGTTTTTTTGAAACGTTTAAGTTCCGAAATTTTTTGCTAAAATGTTTGTTTTCTTAAAATATCTAATGCTTCCACTAAGTAAGCTTTCGTATTTTTTATAACCTGATTGTCCAAGCCTCTTTGAGCAGTCGACTAATTCTAGGGGCACGTGTACACCCCAAGTTAGCACATAGCAGGTTATCACAATATATAAATCTCTAGGGTTTTGCCATCAAATGAACATAATTTAGAAATGTGACTTCTACAAATTTGACCTTTCTAAGGCCTCGTTCGGGTGTTTGTTGACTTTTCTCAGAAAAGCTCAGAAAATCAACAACTTTGTTTCCTGCAGGACTCAAATTGGCGGCTTTTCTCGGATGTCTTCTTAAGTCACTCTGATTTCTGATTTTTTTTCCCAAAAAGCACATAATTTTATCATTCTTAAGTTCATTTCAGAAAAGCATGGAATCAGTTGAAATGTTGGTTGCACTATGACTATAGATGTTATTTAATATCGGTATATGAGTCAAACTTGGATATGATCTTAATTTTACGGCCTATCAATCTATGCAAGGTAGAACATATTAGATGATATTTTTTTTATAATACGACTTGTAGAAGAACAGTACCAAAAACCTTATATACATATAGTAAATAAAAATTATAAACTCATGAAAGTGCCCGAGCCAAGAGCATTAATGCCAAAATAAAATACCTTAAAAAAAAAATCACCCACATTTTCTCTAAATTTGATGCAACGGCTATCTTTTCAAGTGCAAGTAATGGCTCTCTTTCGATTATATATATATATATATATACACTCCTCATTGTCATTTAAGCACGAAAATGGGGATTAAATGATCGAATGCCGTTGATCGGCTCAATGTGTGGGTAATCTACACCGTCAAAGTGACAAATCATAACTTGAAAGCTACTGGGCCCAAAAATTAATTGTTTTGAGTGTTTTTAATCATCCGATCTATGCACTCTAATATCAACAGTTGTGTGTAGTTTTAATGGCTGATATTCAAACTCACTTTGCAGATGATTCACATCCACTTGTGGACATGATTCTTTGGCTATAACAGTTTCTGATGATGGATTGCTGCTTGAACCACTTAGATTGATCATAAATCGGTTCTACATGGCTTATTAGAAAGTCACGCTTTAATGATGTGAGATAACAAATTCTAATTTAGTGGTAGTAGATAATGTAAACATCATTTGGTGTTTAAACGTCAGTTAAGAGCCATTATATTATATTACTTTTTTAATTTTCCTTTTTCACAAATTAGTATAATGTTATAGTGATTGAGTGATTGGTTGTGTACACCAGGTTCTAAGTTCAAATCTCTGGAGGCACAATTCAATAATTACTTTTATTTTTATTAATATATTAGGGCATATATACCTTAATATTTTTGTATAGCTCTATATGAGCTGGCTCTTTAAAAAAGGGTGAATTATCCAATAGGGTCTGAATCTCTTTCATTTATTACCTTGGAAGGTGACAAACTCTCAACTCTCTTTTCACTGGGCCCGGAGCCTCTCACTTTTTCTTTTTCTCTTTTTATGGAAACAAGGTCTAATAATTGAAGTGTGCTAAAATTCAATTGACGAATATTCTCTTAGGTCCCATTTGAGCCGATTAATTCAACGTAAGACCAATCAAGTCAGTCTCGTATGAGACCAATCCGCCTTATAATAGACCAATCGGCTTCATATGAGATCGTTTGATCCCACATGAGAATGATCAAATCCATATGAGACCGACAAATTTATTGTAAGACCTAAGGGCATTTTCATCAACTCATTATCCCACTTAACAAAATATCATGTCAATTTTTTCGACTCCCTTTCAATGGAGGTTGAGGGTCTAGGACCCTATCGGGTAATAAGCAAACCCTTGGGCTAGGTGGAGACCCTCCAAAGTAAAAACCTTTTTAACGATGCTATAAGACACTACAAAATCCATGCATAATTGGGAAAAGTGGCTTTGATGATAACTTTTTGGGAAATTTATCTGGGGGACCCTATCAGATACACCTTTTACCTCAGGGACCTTATATTTTCACCTTTGCCCAACTTGACCATCTCCAAGTCTAGCCAATTCTAACGACAAAAAGTCTTAAATACCCCTTCTTTCACTTTTTATGATTTTATATAGTTTAAAATTTTAAAAATTTGCACTTTTTTATAGAGTACCTTTAAATCCACCCATTGAATCTTTAAGTTCACCCATGTTGAATTCCGTTGACTGCTTTGAATTCGACGATGCAGATCATTGTTCATCTCAATCTTTCATATGATGCATCTTGAGATCTTGCTCTTACCATCTACCGTTAGTGTTTGATTTCACATGGTATCCATTCTAAAAAAGTGATCTTAACATCGTGTGGAACTCATCAAACTGAAATAAGGTCACTTTTTGGGATGTTTACCACACGAAATCAAAAACTTATCGCTTGATGGCACATCTATGATCTCAAGATTCATTATGTGAAATATTGGAATGAAAAATGATCGGGACCATCGGATTCAAATCAGTCAATAGGTGTCAAACTGTGTAGCAAGTAATGGCTCCCGCGGTATCACCATGTAAAGATCAATACCGCTTTCTTTCAAATACCATCTATGCCGTCTGATTTGAACGCTACAATGTAAAGATCAAATGTGTCAAAGATTGGCACAAAATATGTTCTCTAATATTTGTTTTTTCACAGTTGACTATCAAATTTAATCATTGACGCAACTAACGAATCGTCACCGATCAAATAATAAATCGTTATCGCTCGACGAATGAATTACCACAGATCAAATAAATAATCGTCATCGATCTGATAAATAATCGCCATCGATATGATAAACAATCGTCATTTATTAAACACAATATACAAAGAGACTTATTAAAAGAACACAAACATAGCGTCGTAAAGTGCGTCTTTTTCAAACAGGTGATTTTGAGTTCGAATCTTGGTAATAGCATTCTCGTATGAAGTTTTGGTACTGCATCCAAAATAAGCGCTAATATGAATTGAACTCAAGTCTTTTCCATCCAAACCAAATGCTCCAGCCAACTAAACTACAATGTACAATGTGAAATAAACTAATAATTTTATATTAAAATACTTTTCATCTAATCTGAGCGAAGATGATTCTTTATCCGATCGATGACGATTGCTTATCCGATCGATAGCGATTGTTTATAAGAGCAATGACGATTGTTTATTTGATCGGTGGCGATTCATTAGTCGAGTGATAACAATTGATTATTTAATCGGTGACGATTCGTTAGTTGAGCCAATGATTAAATTTAATGGTCAACTGTGAAAAAATAGATGTTAGAGAGCAAGTTTTGTGCCAATCTTTGGCACATTTGATCTTTACATTGTAGCCTTCAAATCAGATGACAAAACTAGTGTTTGAAAGAAAACGGTATTGATCTTTACATTGTGATACTGCAGGAGCCATTACTTGCTACACAATTTGAATGAAAGCCGTGACAGCATTGAATCATCAGAGAGAGATCATGTGTCATGCAAGTTTTTTGCATTAAAAATATTTAGATCATAGCCTTTGAATCAAACGGCCTAGATATGGTATTTCCACATGGCACAGGTCCCCAAAATACTAAGGCTTTCTTTTAAGGGTACCTCTCAATGCGCTCACGCATGCTTTGAAACCGCCCACGTCCCAGACCCCCTGAAAATCATTGATTGCTTCGGATTGGATGATGGAGATCGTGTATCATCCCAATCATCCACACAATAGATCTTGAGATCATGGCGCACCCATTAGACAAGTTAATGAGTCGATATCGACTGTTTAAATAGTCGATTTATTTTTTATTAATTTTTTTTTTTTAAAAGAAGCGATATTGTCTTTTTTCGTATTAATCCCTAGCACCATCGATCTTTATAGCCTTCAAATTAGACGACATAGATGCTACTTCACATTGGGTAAACAAGCGACTTTTTTTTTTTAAGAGGCGATAGCGCCTTTTTTCATGTCAATCTTTTGCACCATCAATCTTTATATTATGGCCTTAAAATCAGACGACATAAATGCAACTTCACATCGCGTAAATATAACAAGTGCAAATTTTTAAATTTTTAAACAATTTAGAACGATAAAAAGTGTAAGAAGGGGTATTTGAGACTTTTTGTTTTAGCTGGAAATGGCTTGGCTAAAAGCTGGTCGGTTTGGATAAAGGTGAAAATATAGGGTCTTTGACGTAAAAGGTGTATCTGACAGGGTCGATCAGGTAAATTTTCCTAACCTTTTATAGAAAGGAAGCCGTTACTTCCATATGAGAAGTTGGCCTTTCCACAATAAAAACGAAAGATTTGGTATTTGGGGACCTATGTGTTAGATTTCACAGATTTATGTGGCTCTTAGGTCACAGGTCATAGTTAAGGTTAAATAGTCAAAGTTGTTAACTTAGAGAGATAGTGACACACTAATTGTGGTCAAACTAAAAGTTTTCAATTATATCAACGGTTGTGATTTTACTCTAACATAAGTGCGGTAATCCTAATCGTTAGAATTTTTGATGGACATGTTTTTAACTTAATTGGTTAACTTATTTAAAAGGATGTAGAGTCTATCTTTCTACACACAATATACATATCAATTGAATTAAAAGAATTCAAAGAAAACTCATCTTCTCTACGGTGTGCAAAGAAAGAGAAAGCTCTCCATCAAATCATCGATTGTCAGATTATGCTTGGATTATTCAAGGCTAAATCCTCGTGTCAAAAACTCTACGGTGTAAGGTATGCTAAAATTTCATTTACTTTCGTTTTCAATTACGGGAAGATCCTAATAATCCTAACTAGTGGTATTAGAGCCAACTCGTAATCGATTTTACCGTACTGATTCTCATCGTTAAGGGTTTTGCTAATCCTTAGATTAATATTTTTAATAATCATATTAATTGAGTATCACCGGTATAAATTGTTTATTAGCGTTTAGATCAATTTATAATAATTTTTTAATTTTTTTTTTTGAGGTTTCGAGGCTTGATATGTGGTTTTACCAACAACTGAGATGTCACCGGCCATCACCGAAGTCATTGGCAGGTCATCGGCCATCGACGGCCGGACCGGCCAACCACTATTTACTGATCGGTGAATTGCAACGGCCGCTGGTTTTATTTAGCGGTGGTAGGCGACAGACAGAGTCACTATTGGTTTTCTTAGGGAAGGAGACTGTTTTGTCTTCTCTTTAATTAATGCTACAACAACCTCCACTTGTAACAATGAAGAGTTTTCTTAAGAAAAAAGGAGACGAGACTGTTTTGTCTTCTCTTTAATTAATGCTACAACAGCCTCCACTTGTGACCGACCTGCGTCTCCCTTCAATGCACGACAGGTCTTACAGGCCCCGTGATTCGACCCTTCGTATGGCTCATATTAGCTCATGCCCCAACCCGCAAACTAACTCGTCCACATGCCCAACCTGGCCCATGGACCCATATTAGCACGACCCGACCAAGTTGATAACCGGATTCAGGTCATGACCCAATCCAACCCATGATCCGGTCTAGTTCATTACTCAACCCGGCCCATGATACGTGACCCAATTCGGCCCATCCGACGCGATCCGTTTGCCCTTAAGAGATTCCTTGATGCACAAGTTTCTAACCTAATTGGCTATTCTATTTAAAGGGATGCAACATATATATCAATTAAATTAGAATAATTAAAGGGAAATTCATCTTCTCTACGATGTGCAAAGAAAGATAAAACTCTCCATCAAATCATCGATTGTCAGATTATTGCTCAGATTGCTCAAGGCTAAATCATCACAAGAAAAAACTTTACAATGAAAGGTATGTTAAAGTTTTATTTAATTCTATTTTCTATTGTGAAAAAATTCTAATAATTCTAACATTGTGTCTTGTATAAATACCATCTAAGCCGTTTGATTTGAAGACTAAAATCTAGAGATATTAATTGCAGAAGATAAGCATGAAGCATGAGCTTTACCAAATGATTCAATGCAAACGCTATTACGTTCAAAACAGTAGCTACATCATCTAGCAATCTACTGACCCGATTCAAGTTCTTAGCAAGTCAAATAACTCAGCCCGAGTTGATAGTCGACTCGCGTTTTAGAGAACCAAGGTTTGAATGCCATACCTATTCGATGTACATCTAAAATAGCCACCCAAATTAACAAAAGAACCAATTAAATTGGTAAACAGATTGGTTTACTAACCAAATCAATCATGCTGCTTCAGCAGCAAAAATCAGGAAAAATGGTTTTTACGCAATGAAAAAACTGTTTAAACTGTCGGTTGACTAACCATGTCGAAACAGTAAACTCAATACTTTTCTAAAATTTGCCCATGAACATTAATATCACTAATTGAGTTGGGCTGTAAACAAAATATAAGAGTCCATTTAATTTAGAGGGCTTCTATGCGCACACCACTTATTTCTTCCCGCACAATGTTTTTTTTGTTGCCCGTCAACTTTCACACTCCCGCACACCAATTAATGAAAAACTAAATTTTTTGTTTTCCTCTGGCTAATAAAGATCGAGAACATGCTTGGCAAAAAGAGTGTTCATAGAAACTTTTGGGTACACAAGCGTTTTTTTATTCTTTTGGCTAAATAAAATAATTCTTTCTAAGTGCACACCAACTTTTACTATCCACACACCACTTAATTTGGTTTTCGTGTGCAAGAAGGAAAAAGTGCAGTGGGCGTAGCAGCCCCCATAATTTGAAGGCGGTATAAAGTAACTGACCCGTTCTCTCCTGCTGTCAAATCTGGACTTTCAGTAATTTGAAAGAGCTGTGAAATTCTAGACGATAATTAACCTATTCACACTTGCGAAAGCACGGGTCGGTTATCCAATATCAACCCTTTAACTTAAGGGGCTTCGATTAGTAGCTACCATAGAATATTGAGTATATTTTTATGCACAGGGAATTTGCGAATAATAAATAACAGTAAGCAGCTGACAGAAAAAGCGCCACAAAAATGCAGAATACAACAGCCTTATTTGAAACTAAGTTCCTAATAAAATTCAAAGTAGATACCAAATTCAAACTATGTGCTGCCGAAGCTGTAATTATACTGTGGGGGAGCGTCGCTAAGAAGCAGCAAGCCGGTGGTCCAGTGGAGCTGCATGATTGCCTCACTTGATCCAATTTTAAACATCTCCCTCTGAATTGGCATCTTCAACCTGTAGTAATTGAACTCCTGGTTATAACGTCTGAATTGGCATCTTCAACTTGTAGTAATTGACCTCCTGGTTATAACGTAGAAGGGAAACTTAGCCCATCAACTCAGTAAAACTCAGCATAGACAAAACTGTAGTTTAGGGTTATGGTTTAGTAATAGGAAGAAGAAGAGGAAAGAGAAAAGAAGAGAGATATTAGGGTTGAGTCAATGTGACCCAAATTTCAATGCAAAATATATTTATATCATCTTAGCATGTTCACGTATTATATGGTTCCAGAGTTAGGTAAAATTCACTTGACTATACGCACACCCAAAGTTACTACACACTCATACAATAGAAATAATATCTCTAATACTCCCCTTCAAGTTGGAGTATAGATGTTGATCATACTCAACTTGAAGGAGATGTCATAAAGTCTCTTGCCATCAACACCTTTAGTCAAGATGTCGGCAAGGTGACCCTCAATTCTAACTTGAGGAATACTAATTTCTTTGGACTCGACCTTCTCGCGAATATAGTGACAATCCACCTCAATGTGTTTTATTCTTTCATGAAAGACATGATTCTCTGCAATATGATGGACGGCCTCATTGTCACCATACAAAGTAATTGGAGAGGATAGAGCGACTCTCAAGTCTGACAAGATGAATTTAAGCCACATGCTTTCTCTCACACCTTGGGATATGGCGCAGTACTTCCCCTCGGCACTGGAGTTTGATATTACATGTTGCTTCTTAGATTTTCATGTGACCAAATTACCTTCCAAAAAGGTACAATATCCGGTAGTTGATCTCCTATCATTCAGAGACTCGGCCCAATCGACATCAGTAAATATCTCTACATCTAAATGACAACGATTTTTATAGAGAAACCCTTTGCAAGGACTTGCTTTCAGATACCTTAAGATCCTGTGAACAACCTCCAAATGTATTGTCCTTGGTGAGTGCATATATTGGCTTACCACGCTTACTGCATAAGCAATGTCTAGACGAGTCATGGTTAGATAAATCGGTTTACCAACTAATCTCTGATAGGTACGTGGATCCTTGAGCAGATCACCTTCTTCACCATTTAATCGGTGATTTTGTTCAATAGGGGTCACAACAAGCCTACACCTCAAAAACTCTGTATCATGAAGGAGGTCTATGGTATACTTCTGCTGGGATAATGAGATGCCCTTCTTAGATCTCGCCACTTCAATGTCAAGGAAATATTTCAAACTTCCTAAGTCTTTAATTTCAAACACTCTGCTCAAATACTCTTTCAGTTTAAGAATCTCATAACTATCATCACTAGTAATGATGATATCATCAGCATAGACTAATAGGGCAGTCATCTTGATTCCCCTTTTTACAAATAGAGAGTGATCATAGTGACTTCTTCGGTACCCAATTATCATAATAGCATCACTAAATTTTTGAAATCAGACACTTGGGGATTGCTTTAATCCATAGATAGATTTCTTCAATTGACACACTTTTTCCTTTTCTCCTTTTACAAATCCAAGAGGAAGGTCCATGTAGACTTCTTCCTTGAGATCACCATGAAGAAATGCATACTTTACGTCAAACTGAGATAGTGGTCAGTCTTTGTGGGCAGCCCGAGATAACAATACCCTGATTGTGTTGGACTTGGCTACAGGTGAAAATGTGTCATGATAATCAACTCCTTGTGTTTGAGTGCACCACTTTGCTACAAGCCTTGCTTTGTATCTTTCGACAGTACCATCAGGTCTATACTTAACTGTATACACCCATTTGCAACCAACAACTCTCTTTCCTTCTGGGAGTTCAACAATTTCTCATGTTTCATTTTGTTCCAGAGCATTCATCTCCTGAATCATAGCATCCTTCCATTTTGGCTGCAACAAGGCATAAGAAACAGTAGAGGGAAGGGTGATAGAATCAAGAGAATAAATAAAACTATAATGGGATGATGACAGATTGTTATATGACACATACTTACTGATGGGATGACGAGCACACGATCTAAGAAGTTTTTTGTGAGTAATGGGTAGATGAAGATCAGAAACAAGAAGACCCTCTTCGAGTAAGGGATCTTGGTCGGTATTCTGAGAAGGTGACTCATCCACATTCTCATTCGCAGTGGCTTCAACGATGCTTTTATTGTTTTTTCGCACATACATATTTCCCTTTCCATATTTATCAAAGATGGGTTGTTCGCTTTTCTTTGGCTCAACAACTTCATCTACTTCTTCACAATTTTCACCATCTCCCATAAGTAAAACTCTAAACATCTCAGAGTGCTCTTCATTGTTAAGTTGATTCTCCCCCTAAAGAGGACTCGGAGGACGGGAAAAATGAGTGCCCACAAAGAATGTGACATCCATGGTGACTATCACATGACGAGTGAGAGGCTCAAAGCACTTGTATCCTTTATGAGAAGAGGGATACCCAATAAAAAGACACTTGGCAACCTTGGGATCAAGTTTACTTTGCTGAATGTTGGGGATATGAGTAAAACATAAGGAACCAAAGATACGTGGTGACACTACGAATAGAGGTTGATGAGGAAACACAAGTTGGAAGAGAGAATGTCCTTCCAGAATCGGGGTAGGCATTCGATTGATGAGGTAGGCAGTGGTGAGAACAGCTTCACCCGAGAGATATTTAGAAACTTTCATATCAAACAAGAGAGATCAAGCAACTTCGAGAAGATGTCTATTTTTCCTCTCAGCAACCCCATTCTGTTGGGGGTATAAGGACAAATAGTTTGCCACACAATTCCATGAATGAAGATAAGATTGGAGAATGTGAAAGGAATATTTCCCACCATTATCCGATCGAAGAACCTTAACATGCCCATGAAATTGTGTGCTGACTAGTCTATGAAACAGAAGAAAAATAGAGGCAACTTTATCTTTGGTGCGCATCAGAAAGAGCATAGCGAGTCTAGTACAATCATCAATAAAAGTAACAAAATAACGATAACCATTCAAAGCAGTAACAGGAGAAAGCCTCCACACATCAAAGTGAATAACTTCAAAAGGAGTACCACATTTACTACCACTCAAGGGATAAGAATAGCGAACATGTTTAGAGAACTGACAAGTTTCACAATTAAATAAACTACTATCAAATTCATAAAATTTTTCCGAAAATAAAAGTTTCAAACGATTAATATGAGGATGGCCACAGCGAGAGTGTCAAAATCGAGCTTCATCAACAGAAACCACCATAGCTGCAGGAGATGCACCACACAAATCTTGAAAGAGGTAGAGTCCCTTCTCTTCAGTATCATAACCAAGGATCTTCCCCGATTTCAGGTCCTGGAAAACACAATATGATGGAAAGAATATCACACTACAATGCAAGGAATTTATAAGTTTACTGACAGATAATAGATTTATAGGCATGTTAGGAACTAAAAGAGTAGCGTCAAGGGACAAAGTGCCTAATTGAACACTCCCTTTGCCCTTTATAAGAACAAGGGATCCATCAGTAATGCGAATATGAATAGAATAAGAAAAACTAGACACAGATGAAAATAAATCTGTCATACCAGACATGTGATCCGTAGCCCCAGGATCGATGATCCATGGGGACTGAGAGGTTGAGGTCACATGTGCAGACCCATAAGTACCTGACTCAGCTATGTGGGAGGAAGATGCTTGTCCCTGTGTTACCGTCATGCGCTGAAGGCGGGCCTGGAGATCCTGAAACTCTCTCTGTAAGCTTTGAAAATCAGATAGAGGTGGAGCTGAAGCAGGAGGGATACTCTGACCACTAACTGGATTAGAAGTTTCCTCAGTGGAGGACTGAAATGCATGACCCGGAAGGAATTTCGATTTCCCATGTAATTCAAAACATCTTTCTCTGGTATGACCCTTCTTGCCATAATGAGAATACAATAATTTTCCCCTTTCTTCATGGGAGAGGCCCCCACGACCTTCACGACCACCACTTCTACCACTAGATTTGCCTCCACCACGACCAAAATAAGTGAAGGATAGTAGGGCAGATCTCTCAAATACATCACTATCAGGAATCTGCATAAACTGTTGCCTGCTCTCCTCATGCTGAAGGAAGGCATACACGGTATCAAGTGGAGGACACTCCTCTTTGCCTAGAATATTTGACTTAACATTCTCATATTCAGATCTAACCCCTTTTATGAAGTCAAACACTCTCCTCTTTTCAGTATTTTTATTAGCTTTGCTGGCACACGAGCTGCACTGTTTTTCTTCTTGATACTGGGCTAGTTCATCCCACAAGCTCCTCATTTGAGTGTAATATTCTCCAATAGTCTTATCACCTTGCTTCATAGTATTAATTTTGTCACTAACTTAAAACATTTTTGCGAGGTTTTGTTTCTGCGAGAACGCATCCTTCACAACCTCCCATAATTGTTTAGCATCATTGACATATATAAAAGAATCACTAATGTCTAGTTACATTGAGTGTAGTAGCCATGTCATGACAGTTAGATTGTCGCTTTGTCAATCAATACACTTAGGGTCATCTTCTTTGGGTTTTGGGATAGTCCCGTAAGTGTACCCTAATTTTTTCTTTATCCCTAAGTACATAGAAGCAGACTGTGACCACAAAAAATAATTGGCCCCATTCAATTTCTTCGTAGTAATTTACAAGTTATGAGAAATATCTCCCCCACCAACGATCTTGGATTTATTCTCATCTATGATCAAAATATACCGAGATGAATAAATCCGAGATCAAAACAGTTCAAAAATATAAGACCACAGCTTCCAACAAAGGGGGAGACAACTTGTTGTAAACACAACTTCCAAATCTGTGGCAGACACAGCTTCCAAATCTGTTGCAGACACAACTTCCAATCTATTGCAGACACAGTTTCCAAATCTGTTGCAGACACAACTTCCAATCTGTTGCAAACATAGCTTCCAAATCTGTTGAACCAACGGGATTAACGAGGATCGATAACTCCAGTAGACATTACAGATTCACGAGGCAACTTGAAAGCTGTTTCAAGATTTCTGTTGCAGACATTACAGAATTCAAGAGGATCAGCAGCTTCATCAGGAATTGATAACTCCAGCAGGATCGCAGGTTCAACAGAAATCTTCACAGGTGATCACACATCTTCACAAACCTTGCGATCTGGGCACATTAGAGTTTGTATACACTCTCCCAATGAATTTCCATGCAAAAGCCAAAGAGATTTCGAGCTTTGAAGCTCTGAAACAAACAGTTGCAGAACCAGCTCCATGAGGAAGATGATAATGGAGGTCTTTAGAACTCCATGAAGGAGTTTTCAAATCGCAACACCACAGAAGAGAAAAATGTTCAGGTTGAGAATCCCTCCCTCCCCCCGCCCCCCAAAAAAAAAAAGTGAGAAAAGTTATCAACGAGTTGACCCTGCCGACGTCAGCATGATGACGTCATGCTGACGTGGATGGCTTCAATAGGGCTGCTATGTATATAAAAAACTCTTAAGTTTGAGTTTTGTTGGCTCTAATACCAAGACAAAACTGTAGTTTAGGTTTAAGGTTTAGTAATAGGAAGAAGAAGAAGAGAAAAGAAGAGAGATATTAGGGTTGAGTCAATGTGACTCAAATCCCAATGCAAAATATATTTAGATCTTAGCATGCTCACGTATTATATGGTTCCAGAGTTAGGTGAAATTCACTTAACTACACACACCCAGAGTTACTTACTACACACCCATACAATAGAAATAACATCTCCAACAATCATCAGAATTCTTGCAATGCTGGAAAAAATAGTACCCGCTATTGCCGCCTTTCACATTGTTTTATCTAAATAATTTGTATTACCATTTATATGTGCTAAGCGATTTTGTACATTGCACTTTAGATATAAACTGTACATTTTAAAGACCTAGTTCATAAGATGCTCTACAATTTGGAGGACTAGGGGTGTCACATGCTCACATAGTCGCATGGCATAAAAGGTGTCTTATATCTAGGGGTACAAGAAAAAACCGTAAACCTGAAACCGACCCGAAAACTGGCCAAAAACTGATTAGGTAGGATTAGAAAATCGAAAAAATCTGAAAAAATCCAAAAATCGAAAAAACAACTTAAAAATATATAATAAAAAAAAACTCGAAACGAACCTGAAAAAAACCAAAATTTTGGGTTTCGGTTTCATTTTTCTTTTCATCTTAAAAACAAACCAAAACCAAACCGATTCTTTCAGTTTGGTTTCAGTTCTGGCTAAACCGAACCGAAAACCGAAATTTTCAATTTCGCTTTGGTTTGTTTAACCGAATCTATATCCCTCCTTATATCTAGAGTTATTTGCCGAAATACTGGGTGAGCCATGCGATGCGTACTGAGATGGATATGGATACCATGCTCTTAAGTAATCAACTGTCTCCTATCTCAAGGTCCACACCACGCACAGTTCCCACAGTGGTGATCCAGGTATATCTCTAATGCCTTTCACGTTACCAAGAAGAATTAGAATCTCGAAAAGACTGTTCTATCTGCTCCTTAGATTAGTACCTGGTTCGGTGTCTCTTTGCTTTGCTGAAGACCTGACTTTATGAAGTCCAATACAATTGAAGCCAACTCATCTTGGTGGGAAGTGTATACATGATTAGCTCCCTCTATGACATGAAGTTTGTGGTTGGGTATGAGCTTAGCAAACTCCAAGGCATCTTCTACTGGCCCAAGTTCGTCAGCCGAACCATGAATTATCAAGACCCTGGGCACGATATTAGGAGATAAAAACTAGAAAACCATAGTCTACAACAGCTACGAAGAAATCAATAATACCAAATTGCGATTAGTCAGAATAGAAGTACAGCTAATAGCTATAAGAAAGCGGAAATAACACCCCCAGAGACAGCTAATAGGCATATGAGAGCGGAAATAACACCGCCAGCAGCAGCATCACTGGTAAGTCATAACATAAGAAATAGGAGTAGTTTGGCCTCCACATTGGATAACCCTAGAACAGTTTTAAATACTTCAATACTAGTTTGCACAAGCATAGAGATAAATGTATGCATCAATCTTATTATTACAGAGGAATAACCTCTTCTTGTGTAGAAAATGATGGAAATAGCATAGTTTCAATACTATTATATATATATATATATATATATATATATATATATATATATATATATATATATAGAGAGAGAGAGAGAGAGAGAGAGGGCAGGGGATATGCGCCCCGGCGTAGAGATATCTCTGCTCCTATTGATATGGGCGTGACTCGTAGCACCTTTTTGTGAAGTGATGGGTGGCATGAGGCTCACTTTACTAATTAGGGTTAAACTTTTAAAATATTTTAAAAGGTATGTACCCTTCCAGCCGTCATTCTTGACTTGTTAAAGTTCTCTTTCTTTTCTCTCTTCTCCCCCTTTTTCCAAGAAAGTGTCGGACTTCCTTTTTTAAATATATTTTAATCAAAAAATGTGGGCGCCCGGTAGTGAAGCGCTAGCACCTCGGTTTCAAAGCGGGTGTCGGCGCTTCGCTACCGGACACCCACATTTTCTAAGTAAAATATGTCTGAAAAAGTAAGTTGAATACTTTCTTGAAAAAAAGGAGAGAAAAGAGACTTCTAAAAAGTCAAGAATGACGGCTGAAAGGGAATATAACTTTTAAAATATTTTAAAAGTTTAACCCTAGTTAATAAAGTGGGCCCCATTGCACCCATCTCTTCACAATAAAGGCGCTACATGTCGCGCCCATATCAAAAGGCGTAGAGATAGGCCCGAGCTCATTTTCCCCTCTGCCATATATATATATATGTGTGTGTGTGTGTGTGTGTGTGTGTGTGTCATGGGTCAAAATCTCGGGTTACCGATACGTATCGTCCGAGCTCCAAAACGATATGTATCGGACGATACGTATCGGTACCGGTTCGTATCGAACGATACATTGAATGTATCGTTCGATAAATTCAATACAGTTGAATGTATCGAACGATACATTCAATGTATCGTTCGATACCAATACCGATACGTATCGTCCGATACGTATCGGTATCGAACGATATTTTGATCCATGGTGTGTACACACACAAACCTCTACTCACACCTACCGAACCTCTGAAAGCACCTTCAGGAAGGGGAGGAGAGGAGGGTGCTTCATTGATCCATTGGAGATGATGGTGTCATCGTCGTTGCAACTTGTCGGACTTGAGATGCCTTCGTTGTAATTTATTCATTTTGAACATTGGGTGGTTCAATTTTAACATATGGCATCTATATATAGATCAAGTACATGATTGTCCCATTTTTTTTTATACAAAAAAAAACCCTCATTAAATATCAATCGATGATGACAAAATGGATACCAGAATAAGAATCTCAAAAAATTAACATCTACCATGTTTAAGAGTCCTAAACAACAATGTTAAATAACTTTTTACTTACAAGGCAGAATATTGATGCCTCATGTGCAAGTCAGGAAAACATAATTGTGGACACAACAAATTGTCTCTTTAATAAAACAAAAGAAAAGAATAAAAAGGGGGAGATGACCCACTCTTTCTTCTCTCATCCCACTCTTTTTCCACCTATGCAAGGAACCTACCCGCGTGGTCCTCTGCCTTTTCTCATTCTCTTTCTTCACCTAAGCGGGTTTTGCCCGCGTAGGTCCCTATCTGCCCGTGTAGGTCCCACATTTCTCTTTATCCACTTGAGCAAGGGACTACCCTGCGTGGGTCCCTCGGCCTTTTCTCATTCTCTTTCTTCACCTAAGCATGGTATCTGCCCGTGTAGGGCCCACATTTCTCTTTATCGACCTAAACAAGGGACCTACCCTCGTGGGTCCCTCTGCCTTTTCTCATTCTCTTTCTTCACCAAAGCGTGTTATCTGCCCACATAGGTCCCACATTCCATCCTTCTATCCTTACGTGGGTCTTCTCTAGAAATTTCTTTTCTCAATCCGCATAATAGCTAAGGCCCATGCAGCCCTTTCTACCTTAAATTTTTGTGAGAGGTTGGGGAGATCGTCGGACGGTAAATCCCAATAACCATCACGGTAACTCTATAAATAGCAGCCGCTCCTCATTATTCATGATTCTGAAATTTTACTATGCGAGAGCCCTGCCGAAGAAATCTTTGACTTAAATTCTCCCCGCTTAGGTGCTTTAAGGTATCCGGTCTTCTTTTGCTTCCGCCCTCTTCTCTCACTTTCTTTTACTTATATGAGAGAAATAAATTCAGACTTAATTCTAGAAATTATGATTGCCTCCGGTACGAGTGGCACTTAGGATATGGGTTACGACCTATACCTAAGTTTGAAATTAGGGGTTGCAATTTAGGTTACAGGCTACGACCGGCGCCTAATCCCTTATATACTTGGAACTATGTTAGGTGATGTACGTTACATGCCCATTGCCTAATTCTTGGTATATTTGGATTGCAACCAGGGAATTTGATACCTTGTACAGTTGCAATGGCAAATCTAAAGAATGATTCTTGGATATTGACACCCAAAACACTCATAAATCATGGTTATCACATCTTCGCACCACTACGACCATCAAACCGTATAATTTTGGTCATATCCCAACATTGGAGTTTCCCTTGCGGTTCGTGTTGTCACCTACTTAGATTAAGGGTTTGGACCTTAACCTTGAGATCAGAAATTCCTTTGAAGATTATAGTCAAATCCAACGGTGGATTTGTCATACGTTGACTAAATTACTAGATTATGGTCAAATCCAATAGTTTGATTTATCATACTTTGACTAAATCATAGGATTATGGTCAAATCCAATGGTGAATTTGTCATACATTGACTAAATTACGAGATTATGGTCAAATCTAATGGTGGATTTGTCATACTTTGAGCAAATTATAAGATTATGGTCAAATCCAAAGATAGATTTGTCATAAGTTGACTAAATTAAGAGATTATGGTCAAATCCAAGAGTGGATTTGTCATACTTTGACTAAATTATGAAATTTTAGTCAAATCCACAGTGAATTTGTCACATATTGACCATTATAATCAAATCCAACAGTGGATTTCCTACGAATTGACCTAATCATAAGAATGTGGTTCAATTTGATGATGGATTTTATCATATAATGAGATATCGGTTCAATCCGACGGTGCAAACTTAAAATAAAGCCTACCATTACCGAATTCTAAGGAATTCGACGACATCTGACTATGGATCAATTACCTTTACGATGAAATATACTAACTATTTTGATGATCAGCCATCAAAGACCTGGATCCAGTGTTTGAGTTTATTTTTGAAACTAGTCACAAAGATTTTGTCATGAGGTTTCATCCACGAGCTTCTCGCTCCCATAATGACTCATGCATACCAGTCGGATGGATCCGACTTTCAGAGGAGGGGTTTTTTCATTTGTCGCTCTCTATTTCATATCTCTCGGGTCTCCGATGAGGATAGCATGTTACCCATCTATCTCGTGACTGACTGATATTTAAGCCGACGATGATTATGAAAACTTAGAATAGGATATTTTTATTCATTTTTTTAAGAGATGCAATTAATTTGTTTTCCTTTAGTAGCTTTTAATCGGAGGTAGTCAAATTTTATGTAATTAACGGGGCATCAACTGCGATACCCGGAAGTGTAAAGTCCACTATTTCAATAAAACTCTCTCCTAGCGAGGGGAAATTTGTTATTATTTATTTGTGATAGATTTGTTTTCTACGCAAATTTGTTGTTTACAATAATAGATATAAAGTATTAAAGGAAATTCATTTCTAACCTGCACTCTTTGTCAATTGAAAGGCAGGCTGCATGCATATCTGTATTTAGGCGATACATCAAACTTTCTTCAATCACCCGAAACACGAATTTTCCTACAATGCAGTCAAATGTTAATCATATAATTTTCATAAATTAAAGCCATCTTTTGTATTAAGTACATGCATAGGAGTATAGGACTATGATGCAAATCAAGGTGTCAGTATCGATATCAGGTATCGGTCCATCTTGAGCCGATACGGATATGGTATCGCTGATACCGAATCGGCCTCTTAATAATTATTTTTTTGTAAGAAATAAAAATAAAAAATTAATTTGCATCGGCTAGTATCAGCCGATACTGACCTGTGTTGGTCCAATACAGATATTGATACCGATAATGATAGGCGATAGGTGGTATCGGTCTCGGTTCTTGAAGAAACCAATACATATCGGTATCAGCCAAGTTTTGATACTATGGTGTAAACAGAAAACCTCCAAATTAATTTCTAGAAAGAAGTTCCCTCAGGATGTCTGAACAAAAAAATTCCAGGGAGGCAAGTAATATAAGTGGCAACTCATTTCAAATGACCTAGGCCAAAGGGGATGAAAACAGCAGTGGAAGCCAGATTGCTTAAAGCAGCAAATTTGAAGACTCAAAATTATGTGGAAAACTAAAACTCCCACTATACCTTATAAGTATCAAAATCAAGGAGAGGATACCATATTTAATGTCTCCTAAAGAAAAATTAAATTATACTTAAAAACAAAAATTCAAATAGGCTATGAAAGTTCATGGGGATCGAGGGTAATTGAGGGCATTTTTGTGCCAAGAGAGGACTGAACTCTAAAATAATGATGCTTGGTCAAATCCCTTCATGCTATGTTACAATCGGAAAAAATAATAAATAGCAGAGAAATTCTGCACACTTAATCAATAAAAAGCAATAATGATCCTGATTCACTCAAAGAGACAACACCTCATATAAAAGCAAACACTGGTGAAGCAAGATTAGTAAAGCATCTCTAATTTAGGAATGAACTACAAAAACTTTGAATACAATGCAATTTTAAGTATGAAATTGTGAACATGATTGAGTGAATTCAGACCCAAAATGATAATTTAAATGCTATACAAATGTTGGCCCACGATAGAGAAGAGAACCAAGAGTTCGGCATCAAACACATGTTTTTAATCAAAGAACTCTCTAATGGCATGTGAAGTAGAACAAATTAGTGGCAAAAATGATTCCCCTCTTACTTCTTAAAGATATTCCAACAGTGAAAGAGAAGGGCACGGTAAAAATACGTAGCATATATAGAAAACAGAAAGGATCCATCGAGCTAATCTTAATTTCATGTGCAATAGTTATGGAGTTAAGAGTACCTGCTTTGTAGCAAAAAAAGGAATTACCTTCTTTGTTTCGAACATCAACATATCCGTCCTTCTTAATTCTTTCCAGATAATCTTTACCTAAGATAACCTCAATGCCTCTCTCTACACGAAACCGGCCAGAAAGATTTATTACTGTATGTATATCACGATGCTTTGAAGCGTATAGGAGCACCACATTTCCTCCTGCGAGAACTTCTTTATTCAGTAAAATATAAGAACTTCTTTCTTCAGTAAAATATAACTTTTGAATAAAAAAGTTATATAAATTTAACAACCTAAAAACGGCGAGAAGAAGAACAGACAACGTTATTAAATTAGAAAAAAGTGCCTACTTTCAAACAGTTTTAAGGATATTATCCTACTTCAAACAGTTTTAGAAAAACAATGCTTTTGCATTTTGCGAAAAACGATTCAACCCAAAAGAAAACCCATTTTGCAATGATCAGCCAAATGGAAAGTGATTTAAAAAAAGAAAATTAACATTTTAAGATTTTTTTCCCCTGCATTTGATGGGTCAAACATAGGGTACTGCCCACCCAATCTGGTGCATTGAATTTGAGCACCTTTGGCTACATTTTCAATGGTGGGTATGCATTGGATCATGGCCAAATTTTTTGGGGGGTACCAGATCGTCCTTGGGTAAATTGCAGTGGCACCGATCCCAGATGGGTGCCACATGGAGCCCATGAACCGATGACCATGATTTTCTAAAACTGCAAAGCATTGTCATCCTATAACTGAAGTAAGATAATAGCCTAAGACTGTTTGAAAGCAGACATGTTTTTCTAAAGAACCCTATTAATTAATCCCAATACCACAATGCTAGAAGGCACTCAGGATTTACAGGCTTACAGCCTCACTCTTTCCACATCATATTCTAACTTCAAACCTCCCTCACTGAAAACTATACTTCCATTATTACATTAGACCATACACATGGTTCAGAGTATCGGCTAATAAGGATCCACATCAGGGATATGCATTGTATTGGTCCAGGTTGATGCCAATACCGAGACCTATGGGTATTTTGCATCCCCATTATATCGGCCATGCAAAAAAAACCAAGTTGCATTTTTTAAGATATACGTTTCTATGTGATTTTTTTTTTTGAGAGAGAGAGAGGTGTGTTTTTTGAAATTTCGAGCATTCGCGACATAATGTTGGGGACAGGAATGCCTAAAACACATCATTAGCAGATTAGCGTCAGATTTCAGGAAAAATCTTCGAAGATATTTCTTCAAATCAAACCCGTTCAAATCAAATAAATTTGTGTTATTCAACAACAAAAGGAATGATCTACTATTCACCCATGTTCGTGAAAAAAATCGTGTGCATACGTTGTATTTTCTTATAGAAAGTGTATTTTATAATCAATTTTATATGAAAATTTATTTTTCCTATATTTTTAAAAAATTAAATAGATGTAAAGATATCCCTAGATTTATAGATCTACAGGTAATAATAAGATCTCCGCTAACTATCTCACCAAGATAGATACACACATGCTATCACGGATTCCAAGTGACTCAAAATCTGAAAAAAAGTTTATAACTTGGCACTGGGGTAAAACTTATAATGAAGCTACTTAGCTGAGCGGTGATACTATGAAGCATCACTTCATCTATTTATTTGTATTCTCATATTTTTATGAATTTCAAGATATATTTAATGTATTTGCTCATAATTTTTTTTAAATGTTTATGGTACATTTTTAAGCAGTTATTTAATATTAAATAACCTATATGTTGTTGTATTTGTCCTCAGTGTTCATAAAAGCGAAAGGCGAAGGTGTGTAGTGCTCAGTTCTCCTGTGAGGCTTAAGCCTCACAAATTTTTTAAAGCCACACAAATTTTTTAATTTTAATTTTTAAAATGTAATTAAATTAAAAGATAAAAAGAAAATTAACAAAAACATGATTAATAAAGTAGAAACCATGTTTGAAAAATAATGGATAGTTTTCTGCATACACCAATCAATATTCAAGTTAAAAATGATAGTGAGAGGTATAAGTGAAGAACCATCTACCACCAACAAAAGAAGGATTCAAAATCAAAGCATACACAAAATTGCAAATGTTTGCAATATATAAGTCTCAAGTCATGATTCCCAACTTACAACTCAAAAAATAACGGGTTACAATACCAATTTAAATTTTAACCACCCATTGATAGTTTCCACTCTCAAACATATAAGAATTTTAGTTATTAAGTATTAATAGAGGTCATTCTCCTCTATTTCGTCCCCTAATAATTTTTAAAAGTTAACTTGTGAAAAAAAGTAAACTAATAAGAAAAAAGAGGATAAAATACTAGTGAAAATAAAATTATACGTGAGGCTTAAGCCTCACTGTACCTCAAATATGCCTTACTACGCCTCATTACGACTCAATACACCTCAATTATGCCTCAAGGTATGTCTCGAGGCAAAAAGTTTACGCTACGCCTCGAGGTGCTCGTCGAGGCTTGTACCTCAAACGCTATATAAAACACTGTTTTCCTTATGTTGTACATTATCAACTGAGGCGAACTCCCATCGCCAGATCTTTCTTGTTAAATAAAAATTAATGATCATTTAAAGGGCTATTACATGTCAAAAGCTGACATTTACATATCTCAGGACCCCAACAATTTTTATGTATACTTTTGATGGCGAGAGATCAGCTTCAATACATGTAATACAATTGAAGCCGGTATAGTCCATTAATACTTGTCAATTATATTAATGCATATTAAGGTATTATTGTATGTATTTGATATTCAATTAATGGTGCATCAGAAACACCATAAAATATAAATATTATACTCGGTGTTATACAGTTATCACCCTTAGAATACTTGTCGAAAATTTCAAAGTGCATTTGAATCTGTGACAGCATGCATTTTTCTTATTTTAAGGGTTGTTTAGAGGTTAAAGGAGTTATATAAACTAAATGTTACAATAGTACCATGTGGATGGTCGATCAGTTTACAATTGTCTTTTTTTTACATTTTTTTCTTTTGGTAATTAATCTATTTTATTTGTTAATTGAATACACCAGATCCCTAGTTTGAGCTCATGGCGCCAAGGTTGAGAGAAACTAACATAGCATGGAAACATTGTGCTACTAGTGATATAAACACAAGGCATGTCAGGTATAACTACTGCATGAGAGGGATCCATGGTGGAATTACTAGATTGGAGGAGCATTTAGGGTATAAGGGTCAGTGTTTAGTCTTGTGTGTGTCCTTCAGAGATTTGGCAACTTATGAGAGAGCATTTGCAAACTGCTAAAAGGGAAGTATGTGACAGTACAATTTGGTATGCAGATGACAAATTCATCGTTCTCTTAAATAACAACACATAAAGATTGGGATTTTACAATAAATTGAAAGAGAATATTCAGGAAGATATAGCATCAAGAAGTGTTGCAAATGACTTAGGATAAAGAACATAGGCAGGAACAGAGGTAGATGTAGCAAGTAGAGGCCCATAGATAGTGTCTGGTATTACCACGAGACTAGTTAATATTAATATCATTACAATAAGATAATGACACCCACTAATACTAACACTTGTAAACAACAAATTTGTGTAGAAAAGAAATCTATCACAAATTTTCCTCTCTAGGAGAGGGTTTTATTGAAATGGAGGACTTTAGACTTCCGGGTTTCGCAGTCGATTTCCCGTTAATTATATAAAAAATTGAATACCTCTAATTAAAAGCTAGTAAACAAAAGTTAAATAATTACATCTCTGAAATAAATGAAATAATCTCAAGTGTAAGTCTTTCAACATCTTCGCCTTCATGGTACGTGATCGACGCGTGGTATGTTGTTTTCGTCGGAGACTCGTCAGATGAGAAATATAGGACTACAGATGAAAGAGCCCCTTATTCAAAAGTTGGACCCGTCTAATCCATAAGCGTGAGCCATTATGGGAGCAAGAAGCACATTGTGACGGGGCCAATACTTGAGCTTGCAGCATGGTGCGTGTGGCACGACATGTGGTGCCAGGAGGGCACGCGACATGGGGCCAAGTGGGCCCCGCGACGTGGTCGCGCTGCGAGGACGCGACACGGTCGCATGAGGGTATGACACGGAGCGTCACGGTCGGGACACGGATGCGACATAGCCAAGGTGGGCTAACGATGTAAGAGGCGTTGCGGTATGTCAAACCAAGGGGTTTGAGGTTCTCCTGCCATTCTAGCTGAATGATTGTTTTACCCTTATATAGGGGAAGGGAGCTTGAGAGCTATTCCCCCGCACACGGGGACTGAGGTTGCGGAAGTGCGACCCCGTGACATTTTGGTATCAGAGACAAGTTCCATCCAGAAGCGATGATGCTATGAGCAAATTGGTGCGGAGGCACGCGATGTGGTGTCAAGAGGGCACGCGACATCCATGAACAATTGGTGCGGAGGCACGCGATGTGGTGTCAAGAGGACACGCGACATCCCTGAGCTAGTTAACAGGTGAGGGCCTTGTGACAGCAGAACCAAGTTGACCCGACCGGGGTGACAGTGGGAAGCTAGTGGGAAGGTGCGGACCTAAGAACTAGAAATGAGATGCGAACAAGCTGGGAGGAGTTGGCGGGGTCAGTTCACTATGATCATGCGTCAAAGAGGACGTTGACATTTATGGAGTGGTGGAGGATGTGACGGGGCCAATACTCGAGCTTGCAGCATGGTGCGTGTGGCACGACATGTGGTGCCAGGAGGGCACGCGACATGGGGCCAAGTGGGCCCGGCGTGGTCATGACTGCGACGCGACAGTCGCATGAGGGTATGACGCCGGAAGGTCACGGTGCGCTGCGACGCGACATAGCCAAGGTGGGCTAGCGATGCAAAAGGCGTTGCGGTATGTCAAACCAAGGGGTTTGAGGTTCTCCTACCATTCTGGCTGAATGACTGTTTTACCCTTATATAGGGGAAGGGAGCTTGAGAGCTATTCCCCCGCACACGGGGACTGAGGTTGCGAAAGTGCAACCCCGTGACAACATGGATGAACCTCATGATGAAATCTGATGTCTCGTCTCGAAAACAAATTCAAACACTGAATCCATGTTTTCGACATTTGATCATCAATAGACTTAGTATCTTTAAATTGTAGTACATGGTCACTGGTCAGATATCATCAAATTCCTTAGAATTTGGCGATTATGAGTTTTGTTTTAGGTTTGCACGTCAGATTGAAAGACCCATATCTCATAATTTATTGATTCATGACAGATCCATCATTGGATTCGGATGCAATCTTATGATTTGGCCATTTCATGATGATTCCACCGTTAGATCGAACCATAATCCTATGATTTGGTCAATTTATGAAAAGTTGACTGTTAGATTTGATCGAAACCTCATGATTTGGTCAATTTACAATAAATCCACTGTAAAATTGAATCATAGTTTCACAATATGGTCAACTTACGAAAAGCTAACCGTTAGTTTTGACTGATATCTTTGATTTGATCAAGTTGTAATAAATCTATCGTTGGATTGCGTTATGATCAACTTATAAAAAGCAAACAAGTCAACCGTTGGTTTTGACCAAAACCTTGTGATTTGGTCAATTTATAATAAATACAACATGGGATGACATCACGGTCTCATAAAATGGTCAACTTATGAAAAGTCAACGAGTCAACCATTAAATTTGATCATAATCTTATGATTTTGTCAACGTATGACGAAGTCAACATTAAATTTGACCATAATCTTATGATTCAATCAATGTATGGCAAAGTAAACGTTAAGTTTGACCATGACATGTAAACCTCCTCCTTAAGTCACCGTGAAGAAAGGCATTCTTCACATCTAACTCATAAAGTGGCTAATTCTTACAATCAACTAGGGATAACAAAACCCGAATAATGTTAGACTTGGCCACTGAAGCAAATGTCTCTTGATAATCTATACCTTGCGTCTGTGTAAAGCCCCTTGCCACAAGTCGAGTTTTATATATCTCAACTGTACCATCAGGTCTATACTTCACAGTATAAACCATTTGCATCCAACCACCTTCTTTCCTAGGGGAAGATCAGCAACTTCCCATGTATGACCAGATTCAAGGGCATCCATTTCCTGTACCATAGCCTCATTCTTTGGCTAAGATAAAGCATTAGACACAAAAGTGGGAATAGAAATGGAATCTAAAGAACTAATGAAGGCACAATGTGAATTTTACATATTTTGGAAAGAAACGTACTTAATCATAAGACGATGAGTACATGACCTAGATGACTTTCGAAGAGAAATGGAAAGATCGAGCTCACTTTGACTTTGAGGGCCTTCTTCCGTGAAAAGGCCTCGGTCAATGGTCTCTGAAGGAGGTTCTTGTGGTCGCTCTTGTAGTACACTAGTATCCTTGAATTTCTTCTTAACATAGAATTTTCCTTCTCTCACTTTTGCAAACCTATCAATTGTGGGTATTTCTGATTGTTCTGCTTCTTCATTCTCTTTATCATCGACGTCAGGAAACACATCATTCACATCCACTCTTGGTAACACACTTATGCTCTCTTCACCATAGTCTCCTCGTGAAGAAGGCACTGAGATCTCTCCCCTGGCATGTATAGAAGGGCTATCTTCAAATAATGTGATGTCCACAGTAACAAAGAATTTTTGGGAGATAGGGTCATAACACTCATAACCCTTTTGAGTAGGAGGATACCCAACAAAGATATGAGTGGCTTTAGGATCAAGTTTGGACCAATGCTCTGCAGGAATATGAGCAAAACATAATGACCCAAAGACACGGGGAGGAATGGAGAAAAGAGCACGATCATGAAACACTCATTTGCACGGAGATGTGGCTCGGAAAACTGGAGTAAGCATGCTGTTGATAAAAAAAATGGAGGTGAGAAATGCTTCACCCCACAAATACTTGGGAACATTCATCCCTAACAAAAGAGAGCGAGCAACTTCCAGGACATGCCGTTTTTTTTCTTCGGAGACCCTATTTTGGTGTGGGGTATAAGGACAGGTGGTCTACCACTCAATTCCATGCTCATGTAAGTATGTCTAAAGATGGTGTGAGGCATACTCCCATCCACTATCAGAATGTGGAACCTTAACATGGGTATGAAACTAAGTTTGAACCAATTTATTAAATGTAGGAAACACAAACAATCTTATCTTTTGTTTTAAGCAAATAAAGCATGGTATAATCATCAATAAAGGAAACAAAATATCTATAACCATGAGCAGAAACAACAGGAGATGGTCCCCAAACATCTGAATGTATTAACTCAAAAGGAATTTTACTTCTACTATCACTAACAGGATAACTGCCTCTTTGATGTTTAGCAAACTGACAAACTTCACACTTAAACAAAGATTCTGAAATTTTTTTGAAAATATTAAGGAAAGACGAGAAATAGGTAAGTGGCCACATTGGGCATGCCACAATTGAAGCTCCTCCATCCTGGTACTAGAAATTATAGGTCTCGGTACCCTCTGTAGATCTAGCACCTCAAACAATTAGAGCCCATGCTCCTCACGATCATGACCAAATATCATCCCCGAAGTCAGATCCTGAAATGAGAAGGATAAAAGGTTATGCCAGAATTCAGATATTTAGTTAAACGACTAACAGATAAAAGATTTAAAGGCATTTTAGGAACAAATAATGCAAAGTCTAATGGTAGGGTACCAAACCGGATGGTCCACTTGCCTTACACAGGGACAAGAGAACCATCCGCAACACAAATCTGGCAGCTATCAGAAACACTAGAGATGGTAGGAAATAAATGAGACATACCCGTCATGTGATCGGTAGCCCCACAATCAATGATCCATGGGGGCGAGGAAGAAGATGATACATGCGCAGAGCTATAGATACCTGACTCAGCCAAATGGGAGGAACAGGAGGATGAACCTGACAAAGAGGCACGAGAAATGGTAGCACGCTGCAGAAGGCTCTGAAGGTCCTAGTACTCCTTCTGAGAAAGGGTGACCTGCCCAGGATATGATGCATTCATTGAAGGAGTTGAAGCAGGTGTCGGAAGACCTGTCCCCTCATCACTAGCTATCTGATATACCCGAGACCCTGGAGAAAATTTGGGCTTCCCATGCAGATCCCAACATGTACAGATCCGATGTCCCTTTCTTCCACAGTGTGTACATTTTGATTTTTTTCTGTCATCTCTCGGAAAAGTACCAAAGCCACCTCTACCACCATGACTTCCACTAGATCTACCCCCACCTCTACGAAATTCAGAGATGGATGGAAGAGCAGACCTCTCTGGGCCACCACTCAGAGGACAAACATGCATAAACTGCCTACGACTCTCCTTGTGAAGTAACTGTGCAAACACTGAACCAATTGAGGGACATTCCCCTCGTCTCAAAATATTAGCCTTGATGGCTTCATACTCGGGGTTCACACCCCTCGACAAATCAAACACTTTCTTTCGATCAACCATCTGTTACGCCTTGCCACTACAGGCACTACACATATCACTCTCCTGATACTGTGCTAACTCATTGACGCGGGATGATAACCTTAAAATGCGGAATATGATTTTTTTATGCAATTTGGCTGAAATTAAATAAAGTAATTCAAGTTTAATCACAAAACTATCTTAAGATACCTTAGGGTTGGAGAATTTTGATGAGTAGATCACACGAGATCCAGGTAGGGTCCAGTCCGATGCACAAGTACTTTTAAATTTGAGACGAGATCGGCCTAGAGATAGAACTCTAGCTTTTTCCAGGCTTGGGCGTTCGTCTTCGATCCGATGTAGATTCGCAGGCTCTAACTAGGGCTTTGGAAATAGGTGTATGATTTTGTAATGGGCTTATGGTTTGATTTATGACTTAGAAATGGGTTTTAGGCTCTGTTTGATTTGGGATTCTGAAAGGGATTTATGATTTTAGGGATCAAGAAATCAATAGGTTAAGATGTAGGAGAAACAAGCAGGGATCAATAAGGCAAAAATCCAAAGAAGACAGTGATAGATAATAGAGAAAATAACAATGGCTTTTGGGAATCACTCCCTTGGCTTCACACCAAACCCATATCAGGTAAAGAATATTCAAGCATAAAAACATTCAAAATATTCAATAACTAATTAAAAAGTCTTTACAAGCCTCTATATATAGGCCACCAATAATTAAAATTCGAAATAAAGAGTTCTAATAGAAATAAAACACAAAAGGCAAGTTTTCGCTAAAAAAACTCAAATTTCGGAAGCCCGTCAGGACGTCCACAGACGTCCGTAGTGCCCCACAGACGTCCGTGACCTACGGACAGTGAAGGGACAAAATCACGGACGTCTGTCACTGTTCATCACGAACGTCCGTCATTGTTCATGTGAACAGTAACTTTTTTTTTTTTTTTTTCTAAAATTGAAATTCTATTGCGGTTCAACTTCAATACTTTCGATCTTGACGTTCCCCGTCACTCATCCCATAAGGACTGCAGTTGAGTGTAATGGTCACTCAACGATCTCTCTCCTTGATGGAGATTGCTGATCTTATCACTGATCTGAAATATCTTCGTCAAAATTTGTTGTTGTGAGTAGGCTTCACGAACAGCCTCCCACAAAGCATCGGACAGAGTGAAACTCAAAAATGACTCACTAATGTCAAGGTTCATAAAATGAATGACGCGGGACAACGACCCTAAAATGAGTGATTATGATTGTATGCGATTTTGCCAAAATTAAATAAAATTAAATCAAGCTTAATCTCAAAACTACCTTAAATACCTTAGGGTTTAGAGAATTCAGGTTGGTAGATCACGCGAGATCCAGTTAGGGTTCAGTCCGATGCGCAAGTACTATTAGATTTGAGGCGAGATCGGCCTAGAGATAGAACTCTAGCGTTTTCCAGGCTTGGGTGTTCGTCTTCGATCCGACGTAGATTCGCAAGCTCTAACTAGGGCTTTGGAAATAGGTATATGGTTTTATAATTGGCTTATGGTTTGATTTATGGCTTATAAAATGGTTTTGGGCTCTGTTTGATTTAGGGTTCAAAAGGGGTTTAGGATTTTGGGATCGAAATCAATAGATTGAGATTTAGAAATTTAAATCAACACATAGAAAGGTTAAGAAAACAGAGATAGAAAATAGAGAAGATAACAAAGATTGCTTTTGGGAATCACTCTCTTGGCCTCACACCAAACCCATCTCAGGCAAAGAATATTCAAGCATAAAAGCATTCAAAATATTCAATAACTAATTAAAAAGTCTTTACAAGCCTCAATATATAGGCCACCAATAATTAAATTTGAATAAAGAGTCTTAATACTAATAAAACACTAAAAAGGAAAGTTTTCACAACAAAAAACTCAAAATTAGAAGTCCCGTCATGACGTCCACGGACGTCCGTAGTGCCCCACTGACGTCCGTGACCTACGGATAGTGAGGGGGCAAAATCACGGACGTCCGTCACTATTCATGTAAATAGTCACTTATTTTTTTCTCCTGAAATTAAAATTCTGTTGCGATTCAACTTCAATGCTCTCGATCTTGACGTTCCTCATCAATGAAGTAATAGGGTTATCACATACAAATTTTCGGATTCCCAGTCACCATTGATATAACCCAATTTTTTCTTTGCCCCCAACACCATGTAGGCAAATCTTGACCAAGATAGATAATTCTTGCCGTCAAATTTCTTAGTAGTGATTTGGTAACCATGTGAACTATGTGAACCATCGACTACTCCTCCAACATTCATTTTAGATTCTTCCATTTTTGAATGCTCTCAAGAAAGTCACAATTTAGTTCTAATCACAATGAGGCGTACACCTCAATCCTCACAAAAACAATTTTCACAAGGAGTCTACACTCCTAACTACAGCTATGCAGCCCAAAAACAGTCACCACCATGGGTCAAAATACCGGAAATCCGGTACGTATCGTCCTAACCTCCAGGACGATACGTACCGGGTATCGTCCGATACATTGAATGTATCGGTTTGATACATTCAAAAAACCAGTATTTTGAAAAAAAATCCCAAAAAAATCTCAAAAAATCTGAAAAATTATATTTATTTATTTTGTATTTATTTCAACTATTTTTGCTTTTATTTTTTACTTATTTGATGCATTATTTAGATGAATATATAAGTAAGATGCCTATTTTGTAACTTAACCCAAGTCACATGCCTATTTTGTAACTTATTTTTGACTTAAGATCACATTTTTGACTTAATGTAATAGATCTTCTAACATTATGTTCGACTAGCTGATCACATGCCTATTTTATTAACAATATTTCATAATTTGATAAATCATGATTGAACACAGATCACGCATAAACTAAATTACAATGTATATTGACAAAAATAAATTATATATTGTCAAAAATAATAGCTATGTTGATAAAAATAAATTTAATTGTACATGGAAAACTTACTTTAGAGCCACATTGAATTTCGTGGTGGTTCTTGGCCCTCATGATCATCGTTATCATCGGTGCGCGAGCTTTCCGACCTTCGCCTATAATGTTGCTCATATTGATACCCATGATTATATGTGCCCCCTTGAAACTGAGGCTGTAGCAATGAATATGGCTCAGTGTAGTACGTAAAGGTCGGTCCTCCAAAAATCTGACCAACGAAGTCATATGGCACCGGGTAAGTTTGTTGTGGCTGGTAGTATGGGTTACTAGTTGCTGAATCTTCGGTATTTTGCAAACTGAATCCCCCGAAGCTAGAAGTCATATAACCCATATCCATATCATCTTGTGGTAGTGGTGGTGGCGGTGTTTGATATGATCCCGACGCTCCTCTTCCTTCAACTCCTCCCATTCTAAATGTAGGAGTGTCGAACTGTGTTAACGGCGTCGAGTCATCGTCCCATGCCGCCATATCTCTATAAGGATCAGAGGTACCAGCATCCTCCCCTCCACCACTAGTGCCAACGTCCCCTTCACCATCATGCCCTCCACCATCATCCTCACCACTCCCATCATCACTACCGGGCTGCGTTTCGTCATCAGATCCAACCACTGAATGACGATTCAATCTTCTTTTCCGCCTCGGTGGTTGGGAAGCCTGCTGCTCCGCTACTCTTTCAGCATTGTCCAGCCATTCAGTGCTCTCACTATCCAAGACTGACTCTTCTCTCTCTTCGATCCATTCATTCAAAGGGTCATCCTCCTCGAATATATAATCCAACTGGATGGGATCAAAATAATCACCGTGTGCAAGGTAGAATATGATAGATGAATTAGTATAATATGTAAGTAAGACTGCATATAATTGAGGATCTAAAACTTCATGTAATTGCTTACCACGGTTGGTCCTCTGTATATTCCTAACCCTTAATCGCATGTTGTAGTGGCAGTAGACTAACTTTTCCAATCGGTCTATAGTTAGTCTATTCCTTGTCTTAGTATGAATGAGAGAGAAAGTGCTCCAATTCTGCTCGCAGTTGGACGAGGAACACGTTTGCGACAATACCCTCATTGCTACCCGCCTCAATATCGGACCATCACCTCCATAATGCATCCACCAATCAGCGGGTTTGTCGTGTTTAATTTGGGATTGCGCCAACGGGGTCCCAAATGACCCATGTCTCTTGCGAAACATGTCAATCTATAAAGATGAAACACAGTAAGGCACATATCAATAAATAGATGATAATATCACATGACATTTGACTTATTACTTATAAAGTATGATACTATGATCACTCACATCTCTTATGGCTTGGCCTTGGTCCGCCAACTCAGGGAGCATTCTTTGGATTACATTGAGCAAACCGGTATACACTTCATCAATGTCACTCAGCTCGAAGCGTCGCGTATACTGGAAGGCTGGATTCAAGTAGTGTGCTACACATCAAATATGAGCAATTTCATCAGTATATGAAAATAATGAATAAATAAATAAAAATCACTACATAATTGTGCAACATGTTATACCTACTGCATGCAAGTACTGGTGAAATTATGCATCTCACCTCTCGTCGATAATCGCCCAGTATCGTTTATATTTTGTAGGGCATTTAGTTTTTATAGCCAATTTTGCCTTATCCATTGACTCATAAACGTACCCCATCGTTGGTTTGTCATCACCATCAACCAATCTCAACACTTGCTCCAACGGGGTAGTGACGATCGATCGGTGGTCGACATACGCCCAAAGCTGCGTCTTTGTGGTCAGTCTCTTCACTGTTTCATGTTGATTCCATTCTTTCGCGACACCATGCTTTTCTCACGCCTATATCTAGCCAAACTTTGTAGGGCTAAGAACGTGTTGCAAAACGTGTAATCGCTTCGTGAAGGCTCTCATTAAATTGACCGACTTGTCCTTTGTTATGCGGTAGGAAGTAATTGTTCTTCCCTTTTGAATAGTTGCCGTGCCTTGCTTCTCTTTCCTAAATCCTCAAGAATGAGGTCCACGCTTAATATGCGCACGAGGTCCAAAGACGGTGGACGTCTTCTTATTAGTTTTAATCCAAATGCTTTGTAGTTTGCCGCATTGCATTACCACCAAGATAACCTCATGAACTACCATATCCATTAGTTTAAAGAGGTAGTCGGTCTTTACGTGTCTGTAAGCATCAATCGATTTCAAAATATCGTCCCCAAGCATCAGTAAACCAAAAAGTTTATCAAACTCTTATTTGTGGGACCAGTCCATCCATCGCACATAATTGTGCAACCTCTCTCATCCCATACATCCTCAAAGCTTTGTACATAGGCAGTTATCTCATCGTACTCATCTGTTAGTAAGGGCCCAGATATCTCATATGGAGAAGGCTTTTTAACTCCTTGACCAACCACACTTGTATCAATCATGCTTTTGAAATGCTGTTGAGCACTACTTGGCTCGGAATGTGGTTGTATATAAAAAACTTGGCAATGGATTTTCCAAGCTTCTTCCCCATTTTTGTAAGTGAGATTGCACTCAATTTACTTTGTTTGGAGCTTTCAGTGCGATACATGAATGGATCCATGGGGGCTGTAGTACGGCCTCTAGTAGATGGCCTATAATCCCTCCCAGATGCTAACCTACGCAACCCGGCAGTCTGCTCAACATCCTCATCATCCTCAACAATATGTGGCCTATGACTAGATCCACCACCGGTAGCAGGCATGGATGGGCCCCTCAACCTGGACCAAAACCGATAATCGGCTTCTTCCTGATTTCGTCGCTGTTGTGCTTCCCTGGCACTCTCTCTCATAACTCTCGCTATCTGCTCATCCTCATCATCCTCAGGTGCAGCTGATGTAAACTCTGGATCTGGCCTCCTGATTCTCTCATACATTTCCCTATCACGATCGGCTTTAGCTTTTTTCTTTCCCTTTGCCGCTTGTAAACTAGCTCTGATATTTTCTTTTATCTCTCTGGGTACACTGGGACACCCTCTTGTCTCTCCCTTTACATGAGTCAGATGCTCCTTTAATCGTGTGATACCTCCTCCCAGTAGTTTTTTTCCACAAAGCTTATATTGTATCTAGAGTCTATTATCATCTATTGCTGTACCATATTGCCACGCTGGATCTGTCGAACGTACCATATTTATTTATTTCACCTGCATGAATGAGCAAACGATTGCATTAAAGTAAACATCTAATTTACACTTGAAAATAAAATTTATTTTTTAATTATTGCTATTTTAAAAATATTAGATTATATTTTATTAAATTTATTTGATATTATTCTAATTTTTATAAAATTTAGATTATATTATTCTAATTTTTAAAAGATTAGATTATATTTTATGAAATTTATTTGATATTATTATAATTTTTGAATATTTATTTGATATTATTATAATTTATAAATATTTATTTGATATTATTTTTATTTTTGAATATTTATTTGATATTATTATAATTTTTAAAAATTTATTTGAAATTTATTCCATATTATTCTAATATTTTATGGGACATATCCCATAATATTAATTATTTTAATTATATGTGACGGTCTTCACATATAATCAATATGGGTCACATATAATTAAATTTATTATTAAAATTAATATGGGTCACATATAATTAAATTTATTATTAAAATTAATATGGGTCACATATAATTTAATATGTGACCCATAAATTTAATTATATGTGACCCATATTGACCCCATTATTTTATTAATTATATGTGACCCATATGATATGTGACCCATATTGATTACATGTGACCCTTAATTATAATTATTTATATTATTTTTGACCCATCAATTTAAATATTTTAAATGGGGTCACATATAATTATTTTTGACCCATCATATTATTTTTGACCCATTATTTATATTATTTTTAATTAATTTAAATATTTTAAATTATTTTTCCCCTCTTCTTAATTTAAATATTTTAAATATTTTAATTATTTTAAATAATATTAATTATTTTAAATAATTTAAATTATTTAAATAATTAATATTATAGGTAAATGATAAAATTTAAAGGTAGATCTACCTAATTTAAGAGTAGATCTACACTTATATAAGGTAGATCTACCCTTAAATAAGGTAGATCTACAGTTATTTAAGGTAGATCTACACTTATTTAAGGTAGATCTACAATTATTTAAGGTAGATTTACCCTTAAATTAGGTAGATTTACACTTATTTAAGGTAGATCTACATTTATTTAAGGTAGATCTACACTTATTTAAGGTAGATCTATACTTATTTAAGGTAGATCTACATTTATTTAAGATAGATCTACCCTTAAATAAGGTAGATCTACACTTATTTAAGGTAGATCTATAATTATTTAAGGTAGATCTACACTTATTTAAGGTAGATCTACCCTTAAATTAGGTAGATCTACCTTATTTTAGTATTTAAAATAAAATAAAACGATGGTAAAATGATAAACACGTACCTTCCACGTTGATCCCGTGATTTTTTATGCGATTTGACGCCGATTTAGGGTGCAAATAATCCAAAAATGAGAGAGGAAGAAGGAAGAAGAGAGGAAGAAAAGAGGAAGAAAATGGGAAAAAAATAAGGGTTACCCGACCCTTTAGTCGGGTCAATGGGTGGGGCCCACCATTTTTTCAAATTATCGGACGATAATTTGAAATTATCGTTCGTATCGAACGATAATTTCAACTTTTTAAAAAATTTTCATTTTTACTCAAATTATCGGACGATAATTTGAAATTATCGTCCGATACGGACGATACGAACGATATTTTGTCCGTATCGGGCGATAATTTGCTTATTTTATACAGGGTACGATACATACCCTATGTATCGTACCGCTGACCTCCAAAACCGATACGTATCGTCCGATACATATCGGTATCGGACGATATTTTGACCCATAGTCACCACTACAGCTAAAAATAGCTAAGAGTAGCCCACAACAATTCACATGGAATTACTACTCAAATCATTGTCTGTCCAAATACCACATCATGCACACCGATCGATGCAGAAAACAAGCCAATAACAAGAAAATACCTCCAAATATGCAGAAAACAGTGAGAAAAAGGGTAAAAAGCAGTTTACCATATCTAAGAGACCATTGACAATAATTCTGGACAGATTTCAAGGTGTCAGACAATTTCCGACGACATTTGGGCTATTGCAGTGAGGTTTACACAGCTCCGATCATACTCCGATTGTCAAAAAAATCACCAAACTTCACTTCAGATGAGTCGGAATCTGATTTGCTGAATATTCTGATGCTTTACATACCGATGCGGAGGGATTCGAAGCTTAGATGAGAACCCTAGCGGTTCTGCAACTCCTTGACAGTGGAGTCTTGAGGAAGAAGACAACTCCCAAAGTCTATTTTCCGAGCTCAAACGAGGTGGCTGCAAGAGAGTTTATTGTTGGGAATTGGATTTCGATCCAAACCCTAGAATCTGGGACCTTTCCGGCGTGCTCCGGCGATCGCTGACGTCAGTTTGACATCAACACTAACGTCAGCAAGTTGGTGGTGACATTCACAGTCGAATCATATCAATTTCGGGGTCGATTATCTTTCTCTGATACCAAGTTAATTAGGGTTAGCGCCAGGTAGGAGAAGAGAGAGAAGAATCAGGGTTGAGTGTTGTGTTCACTCTTCCTAATGCATTAAGAATATATATGATCTTACATGTGACATGGACTATGGTGTCATGGATACTATGATAGATGTAAGTAACTCATTTACACACTACACCCCACAATATACTACTCACACACCCATATACAATAGAAATATCTCTTCAGTGGATAGGTTTGATTTTGATATTCTTATCTACTATAGTACTTATAGTCTAGTTTAGGTAATTCAAACAATGGTATTATTGTGCTTGTCTTGATTTATTTGAATGGGTTATGAGTGGGTGAGATATTTTATGACTATAATTAGTACATAAGAGTATGTCAAACCGAGATAATTTGTGATAATAATTTATTCAAGTTTCTTTACGAAACTGTTAGAGGTTGTAGCCTAATGATTATTCACGTGGTGGTTTGATTATAAAACAAAGAGGATTGCTATAAATTTATGGTGGATTCAGATCCTTAACTGCACTTTTATTCTTGTGTTTTCTCAAAACGTTTGCACACTGTTTTCTATTTCTGTTTCACTCATATTTTTTTTAGTTGTTTTGTTCTACCTCAAAATTGTTTTCATTAAATTAGAGTGAAGTTAGTTTTTAAGGATAGTTTCAGAATTAATATAGATTCCTTGTGGGTTAGGCACTCTTGTATTTGCCACTTGCTATAAAAGACTTGTGCACTTGCAAGGACAACATAAAATATCAAACAAGTTTTTGACAACGTAGCTGGGAATCATTGTATTAAAACTAAAATTTTACTTGAATACTAATTTTGTTCTATTTTTAGTTAGTTACTAACTATAGTTTAGAACTTCTTAATTTTAATTTTAGTTTCTAGTCTAGTTAGTTTCTAATTTTAGTAGTATTAAAACTGGAATTTTACTTGAATACTAATTGTGTTCTACTTTTAGTTAGTTACTAACTATAGTTTAGAACTTCTTAATTTTAATTTTAGTTTATCCTCCCTTTAGAATTTTCTAATTTTAGTGTTAGTATAGTTCTAATTTACTTACTAATTTTAGGACTTTCTAATTTTTAGTTTACTTTTTAGTTTGTCTTTAGTTTCTAATTTAGTTTATCATTTTTCGTTTGATATAGGTGATTGGAGTTCTACCCAAGGACTGCAAGAGGCTAGGGTAAGTCTCAACCTCATCTATTTTTGTTCAAGGCAAATGTTCGCTATATCCCGAAGATACTACCTCAATTTAGAGATAGAGCGAACATAATGCCATCGTCGTGATTTGAACAGGATTATGAATTCTGGTCAATCTCTCTCAGATCAGCCGATCGATAACCCCATCTTTGAATCTATTTCTTCTGTATCTTCAAATCCCACAATGGCCAAGGTAGAAACTGAAACCAAAATTCTCAGATTACTACCACCAGGTGCTTATACATCTCCGTTATGTATACCATCACCCACTGCTGCAACGGGTAGTCAATTCGAAATTAAGCCCTCTATAATTCAGATGCTTACATGTTTTCATGGGCTTACTAACGAGGATCAGTATAAGCACTTGAATGAGTTTTCAGAAGTCTGTACTACCCTTAAACTCTCCAGTTTATCGGATGAAGCAATCCGCTTGAGATTATTCCCATTCTCGCTTAAGGATCGGGCAAAACATTGGCTTCATTTATTACCTACGAATTCTATTACCAACTGGAATCAACTACAACAAGAATTCTTGCGTAAATGCTTTCCAATTGGTAAGACGATTCAAATATGAAAAGCCAATACATCGTTTGCCCAATTACCGTGTGAAGAATTTCACAAGTGCTGGGATAGACTAAGGAATTGCTGCGTAAATGCCCACACCATAATGTCCCTAAGTGGCAGCAAGTACAGAACTTCTATGAAGGTCTTAATGAGTGTAACCGCACTATGGTTGATGCCACATGTGGCGACACATTCTTCATTAAAACTGAGAATGAAGCATGGGACTTGTTTGAAACACTAAGTGAAAACTCAATACAACACGCTGCATTGAGTAGAGTAGAATCAGAATCTAATTCACGCAATACTGCCCCACAAGGAGGTTTGTATGAAGTGAATTCTTTTAATAATGATCTTTCGAACAAAGTCAATTTTTTGTGTCCAAAACTGAATCAACTCATGACTGCACCACATCAGCCAACCCCCCACTTAGAAGAGGCTTGTGCTATTTGCAAAGCCCTGCACATACACTTTACGAGTGCCCATCCGCTGCCCAATATGCTAAATTTGTCCAAGAACAGGCCAATACTGCACAATCCTTCCCTCAGGCTGATATCCCTTTTTCAAATACCTATAATGGTGCACAACAGTACCTTAGCCACAAAGGCCTAATTATCAACAACCACCAAATTTACAAAGGCCTAACAACACCCTGGGCTAGCCACAATATGCCTCTCAGCAGGCTTGAGGTTCCACTTTTGAAAACAAGGTTTTGTCTTCACTACAGAATCTTGAGACCTTAACACAAATCGTTCATTCGCATACTTAATCAATAGCAAAGCTATAAACCCAAATTGGTCAACTAGCAAACCAAATGAGTAAGAGAGAGGAAGGCAGGTTACCAAGTCAGCCGGTGAGCAATCCTAAGGAAGTAGGAGAAACTTCATCTTCCTCGGAAGATGTTAATGCAGTGACGACCCTTAGGAGTGGAAAAACCTATGAGAATAGGATGGCTGTTGATAATTTATTTTTTCTATCTGTAAAAAGATATATTGATCAGCAGCAAGGTGCTGAAAGGACCATTACAACAACACGACCAAAACAAGCAGAAAAGGTACAGGGGACCAAAAGCTCTCCTGGCCAGCTTAGCCCAGGTCCCACACGTAGGCCTCCTCACTAGAAGCATTCCCGCCTCTAGCTACCCAACACCACACCAGATCTCTGACTGACTTCATGATCATCCCCACCGGACGGATTTTATTCTCAAAAATCCGCTCATTTCTCTCGTTCCATATACTCCAATAAATGGCGAAAGTAGCAGCCCTCTAGTAATCTCTAACAGACTCCCAGATCAGGAACTGGGTGTAAGGCGACGCCAGCTTGACCCAAGTCATACTAAATGATTTTATGACAATACTCCAAATCTCATGGGCCACCTCGCAGTGAAGAAGATGAGCTGTGTTCTCCTCCCCAATATTACACATCACGCAATGATTCGGGATCTCCTTCCCCCTTCGAATCAGCTGATCTATAGTTAGGATTTTCTCTTTGAAAAGGGTCCACGCAAAGAACTTTATTTTAGTAGGAATGGTTTCCTTCCACAATCTGGCTCCACGGAACCTGACGAGGGGGTGAAACGAAAGCATCCTGTAGTAGGATTTGACACTGAACATTCCATCTTTACTCGGGGTCCATACTCTCCAGTCTTGACCTTGAGGATTCCGCTGAGACTCGTAGATCTTTTGCATAAGATTGGAGAAAGAAGCCACCTCCTCGTCCCTCAGAAGTCTTCTGGTAACTACATCTCATAGTCTACCCCCCTCAGTGTCAGATACAAACTCATCAATCATTCCATGCGGGTTCAAAGATAGAGCGGAAATATCCAGGAAAGAGGATTTGAGGGGTTCTCCATCCACCCAAACGTCCTCCCACAAACGGATTTGAGTACCACAGCCCCAACTAAAGCGCAACCCTCTGGCAAAGAATTCCCAATTGCTGCACATACTTTTCCACCACGCCGAAGTACCTCTGTGAACTGTATTGCTGATGCCCCAATTTCCAATGGAATTGCCATACTTTTCGCTTAGCACCACACGCCAAAGACAATCCCTATCCTCAACCCTTCCCGCTCGCCAAAACCATTTTCGTAGCAGCGCCATATTAGTTCACCTCAAGCTTCGAATACCCAGTCCCCCACATCTGACGGGCAGCTGGCAAGTGTCCCAGTTTACTATGTGGTATCGATTGGTCATACCCGATCCCTCCCATAGAAAGCAACATTGAATTTGCTCCAGCCGCTTGATCACTCCCATCGGACATTTGAACATAGGCATGTAGAAGATGGGTAGCGACGATAAGACCGCTTTAACTAGCACAAGATGCCCTCCATTGCTGAGCATTTTCCCTTTCCACATCGACAGCCTTTGCTCGAACCTCTGCAGAACCGGCTCCCAATCTCTAGCTATAGGCTGTCTTAGGCCAGGGGGAAGACCCAAGTACTTAATTGGGAGCTCGTTGCTTACACAATTGACAGTCCTCGCTAGATCAGCCACCAATAGATCATCCATACCAATACCCGTGATAGCCGACTTTGACAAGTTAATGAGTTGGCCCGAAGCAGCCTCATATATCGATAGAACATCAGCCAAGGACCTGAATTCCTGAACATCGTCCTGCCCGAAAATTATGGTGTCATCCGCAAACTGGAGGTCCCTAATACCTGCTATGAGGTTAATTTGTCTCACCCATGCAATCGGCCCCGATAATGCTTCTCTCACTATATTGAAGAGGAAAGGAGTGAGCGAATCCCCCTGACGTATACCTCTGGAACTCTTAAAGTATCCAGCTGGAGTGTCGTTGATCAAGACCGAAAACCATGAGGAAGAATAACATCCCCGCATCCATCTCTTCCATCTTGGCCTGAACCCCAGCCTACCAAGCATGTAGTCTAGGCAATCCCAACTCACCCGATCGTACGCTTTCTCCATATCAACCTTCCATAGGGCAGCTGGGCAGCGATCAAGATGAGCCAAGTGGATGGTCTCCTGGGCCACCACAAAAAAGGTTCACTAATTGTCTTCCCCTCACGAACTCCCCTTGACTGTCAGAGATGATCATACTCATAACCGGCTTGAGTCGATTGGTCAGAACCTTGGATATGATCTTGCAGAGACAGTTTGTGAGGTATATAGGCCGGAAATCCGCAATATCATCAGTCCCTTTTTTCTTGGGAATGAGGGTGATGAAAGTAGAGTTAAGACTCTGTCCAATAAAATCGGAAACATAAAATTCATGCATGACCTCCATCAGGCCCGGCTTAATAGTCATCCAAAAAAATTGAAAGAATTCCATGGTGAACCCGTCAGGTCCTGGTGCTTTGTTCTTGGCCCCAAACCTAATCACCTGCCACACCTCATCTTCCCTAAAGTGTTGCTCCATACTCAGCTGCTCCTTTGCTGCAATAGTTTGGAAGGGAATCCCGTCCAATTCTGGTCGTTACAAGCCATCATCCATATACATTTTTTTATAGAACTCGATAATGTTCTCCCGGATTTGCTCCTCCGTATAGGTCACCTCATCCACTACGATATGGCCCAGATAGTTCCCTTTGTTTCACGCGTTTGCAATTGCATGGAAGTACTTGGTATTAACGTCCCCCTCCTTAAGCCATCTAGCCTTGGTTTTTTGCTTCCAGCTCACCTCTTCTGCCAGGCTAGCGCTATTGAAGTCCATTTTCTTGCGGTAACGTTCATCTCACTCTTCCGGCGTAACGTTTCTAACCTCCTCCAAGTGGTCCAACTCCTTCAGCCGTAATAGCATAGCCTCTTTCTTAACTTGCACCAAACCATACACTTCCTTGTTCCACAACTTAGTTTTATCTTTAATCCGCTGAAGTTTGGAGATGAACCTGTAGGCAGTCGTCTCGGATGATGACGGTTCTCTCCACCACTCTGGCACCATCGCCTGAAACTTCCCATCCAACAACCACATGTTCTTGAAACAGAACGGAATCGGACCTCTCCCACACGAATCGCAAGTCAGCAGAAGTGACCGGTGGTCGGATACTGCCCGTGCTAGACATTCTAGTCTCGCACCCAAGAAAATATCGAGCCATTCCAACGTGCAAATGAACCTGTCCAGCCTACTCAAGGATGGGTTCTCTTGCAGATTCGACCAAGTGAAACGTGCGCCAGTTAGCGGGACATCCAGCAATTCCCAGTCGGAGAAGAAAGAGTTGAAATCCCGCATTACAGCAGCATTCGACAGCCCACCATGTTTCTCGAACCCCCATCTTATGGCATTAAAGTCTCCCCCCCCCAGGCAAAACGGAAGATCCCATTTGGCTACAAGTGCGGCCAATTCCATCCAGAAGTCAGGCCGGTCTCGGTCAACAGACGGGCCATATATGCTAGCAAACATCCACTCTTTCCCTGAGTCTTTGTTTCGAAGCACCACCGAAGCCGAAAATAGCCCCACTTCCTCGTTCAGTTTGTCAAACAGACGTGTATTCCAGGCCACCAGGATGCCTCCAGATGCACTCGCAGAATCCACGCCCATCCACTCTCAGTGGTTGCCACCAAGCACTGACGCTACCTTCCTCCTGTCACAGCTGCCCCACTTGGTTTCTTGCAATGTAACAACGGCCAGTTTGATAACGTCAATCACCTGTTTAACTCCGGCCCGTTTATTCCTATCGCAGATACCCCTCACATTCCAAGATAGCATCTTCATGAACACCAGTCAAAAGTCCCGCCCATACCCGAGGATGCCCCCCGTCCCCCCGCCCCCTTCCCATCTGACATCCCCCATTGTAAACGAGCAAGTTCCCTCACCCCACCTCGACGCTTCCTTTTGGTCTCCTGGCGACTGGCCACGTTAGAGCGAAACACTTCTCGGAGGCCATCATCGGAACATTTGAATGACAATCCGAGATCACGACCAACACGAATCAGGTGTTCGATATTGGCCTCCAGACCTGTCTCCCCGTCAGTCCCATCACCCATAGGCACTAGGTGGTTGCCTACTCTGGAAGACCCCTTCTAAGAATGAAAAAGTCAAGCCCATAAATGTGCATTAGTCACCATTCGTCCCACATGCTATGGACCTGCCCTCTCTATTCTCAAAGGAAAAGGCAAGGATTGAAGAGATGACTGAATTGTTTAATTAAACAAGTTAATATTATTTTGCCTCCCCTTGATGCTATAAAACAGGTCTCCACTTGCGCTAAATTTCTTAAAGATCGGTGCACACAAAAGAGAAGAGCCAAAAATCATCTTTCAAAAAGGTCTTTCTTTACTCAGCAGATCAGTTCTATTTTGAAGGCTAATACGCCTCCCAAGCTCAAAGATCCAAGGGTGCCTACTATTCCTTGTATTATTGGTGAGCACACCATCAAAAAGGAACTCTTCGATCTTAGAGCTAGCATAAATTTGTTTCCCTATTCTGTTTATGAAAAGCTCGGCTTGGGAGAGCTAAAGCCAATATCGGTTATCCTTCAGTTAGCTGATAGATCTGCGGATGACCAATTGGAATAATTGAAGACCTACTGGATGGGGTCGACAAATTTGTCTTTCCCGCTGATTTTCTGGTCTTACACATGGAGCCAGGTTCGATTGAGTCACCGCAAATTCCCGTAATCCTTGGAAGACCATTCTTAGCTATAACTAGTGCATGCATAAACTGGAAAACCGAGATGAAGGTTTCTTTTGGAAACGTGAAAGTACAGATCGATGTCTTCCATACCTCTAACCAACCAGCCCCACCAGAAATAGAAGAGTTCTTCCAAATTGGCATTATTGATGAACTTGTTGATGAAGCACTCCCCCATGTTCTTTTCAAAGACTCTTTGGAAACTGTTTTATGGTACATGGTTTGGAGTGAAGGCAAACTTGTTCACTCTAAGGAGGAGGAGGTACATTCTATGTTTACTACCCCTACTTTGCCTCATCCGATCCCACGGAGGATATATTTTGAGCCACTTCCCATTTCGGCAAAGGAACCAATGAGGCCATCAATTGAAAGTCCACCTAAGCTTGAGCTGAAAAAGTTACCGGAGACACTCAAATATGCTTTTCTAGGCCCCAGAAACATATTGCCCGTTATTATCTCTTCACTATTCACTACTGAGCAAGAGGGAAAATTGTTAACTATGCTTCGTGAGCATAAGAGGGTTGTAGGATGGACAATTGCAGATGCACTGGATTCATCTCGAAGAAAATTCGAAACCATCTAGTAAGGGGCAACGAAGGTTGAACCCTAACATGCAGGAAGTTGTGAAAAAGGAAGTTGTCAAATTACTCGATGCAGGTATTATATACCACATTTCGGACAGCAAATGGGTTACCCAACTCAAGTGGTTTCAAAGAAATCCGGAATCATCGTGAAAGAGAATTTAGAGGATAATTGGTCCCCATGTGCGAAACCACAGGGTGGAGTGTATGCATTGATTACTGGAAATTGAATTCAATGACTTACAAGGATCACTTTCCATTACCTTTCATTGACCAAATCCTTGAGAAGCTTGCGGGTCAAGAATTCTATTGCTTTTTAGACGGGTATTCGGGTTATAACCAAGTGCCCGTGTTTTCGGAAGACTAAGAGAAGACAGCATTTACATGTCCTTTCGGTACCTTCCTTACCGACGTATGCCTGTTGAACTATGTAATGCACCTGCGACCTTTCAACGATGTACGATGTCAATCTTCTCCGATATGGTGGGCAGATTTTTAGAAGCCTTTATGGATGGCTTCTCTATTTTTGGCACATCTTTTGATGAATCTCTTCACCATCTCTCTCTAGTGCAGCTTGTTGCGAGGAGACCAACTTGGTCTTGAGTTGGGAGAAGAGTCATTTTATGGTTCAACAGGGGATTGTCTTAGGTCGCATCGTCTCTAAGAAAGGCATAGAGGTTGACAAAGCTAAGGTGGACCTCATCGCTACTTTTCCACCAAAAACGGTGAAGCAAATATGTTCATTCCTCGGTCATGTAGACATCTATCACTGCTTCATCAAAGATTTTAGTAAAATATCTAGACCTTTGTGTAATTTACTTGCACATGATGTTTTTATCTTTGATTATGCATGCATGGAGGCATTTCAGAAACCGACGACTCTTCTCTCTACAGCCCCAATTATACGCCCTCTTGATTACTCACAACCCTTTGAGATTATGTGAGATGCTTCCGATCATGCTATCGGAGCAGTCCCTAGTCAATGCAAAGAAAAGGTACCCCATGTGGAATACTACGCGAGTAAAACCTTGATCAATACCCAGATTAATTACACCACCACTGAGAAGAAGCTACTCGCTGTCATGTTTGCATTAGACAAATTTACGTCTTACTAGGATCTAAGATTTTCATTTTCATGGATCATTCCGTACTTAAGTATTTGTTGTCCAAAAAGGATTGCGAACCATGTCTCATTCAGTGGATCCTTTTACTCCAAGAATTTGACTTTGAAATACGAGATAAAAAGGGTGTAGAGAACATAGTTGTCTGTCATCTTTCATGGCCGGAACTGGAAGAGAATATTATTGATCAAAAGCAGCTTCATGGCTCTTTTCCGGATGGGCAACTTTTTGCCATCCAAGGGGTAAGTCCATGGTTTGCAAATATTGTAAACTTTCTTGCAACAGGTCAGATTCCTTCAACTTGGTCTAAAAATGATAAGAAGTTATTTTTTTCACAATTAAATCATACTTTTGAGAAGATCCTGATCTGCTCAAACTTTGTGTTGACCAAATAATTCATCGATATGTGCCCGAGAGTGAGTTCCACAGTATTCTACAATTTTGTCAAGCTCATGCCTGTGGAGGTCATTTTGGGGGAAAGAAAACTGCTGCTAAGGTTTTGCAGTGCATATTTTATTGGCCATCTTTATTTAAAGATGCTCAAAAAATTTGTGACCTGTGAAAGATGCCAAAAGACATGAGCTACGTCTCGAAGAGATATGATGCCCCTGCAACCCATTCTTATTGTTGAACCTTTTGATGTTTGGGGTATTGATTTCATTGGACCCTTCCCACCTTCTAGTGGTTATTCTTATATTTTGGTAGTAGTAGATTATTTACCCAAATGGGTTGAAGACGCAGCTACCCGAACCAATGACCATAAGGTGGTTGTTAATTTTATTAGGGAAAACTTCTTCTCTAGGTTTGGAACTTCACGTGCCATCATTACTGATGGGAGTAGTCATTTTTGTAACAGATACTTTGAAAGTTTACTCAAGAAGTATTCAGTTACACGTACAATTGCGACCACATATCACCCACAAACCAACGGACAAGTAGAGGTTTCCAATCAAGAAATTAAGTGAATACTTGAGAAAACTGGTCGCGCTGATAGAAAAGACTGGTCCCTTAGATTCAATGATGCCCTATGGGCTAAGAGGACTGCCTATAAAATCACCATTGGCATGTCTCCTTATTGATTGGTTTACGGTAATGCATACCATTTATCAGCTGAGTTAGAGGATAGAGCTCTTTGGGCAATTAAAACTTTTAATTTCCATTGTTCAAAGCCGGTGCCCAACAAAAACTCCAACTCAATGAACTTGAAGAAATCCGTAATGATGCCTATGAAAATGCAAAGATTTGTAAGCCCAAAACTAAGATTTTCATGACCAACATATTCTTAGGAAAACTTTTGAAACTGGTCAAAAGGTTTGGTTATTCAATTCTAAGCTTTGTTTGTTTTCTGGTAAATTAAGGTCAAAATGGGGTGGTCCCTATGAAATAGTTCAAGCATACCCTCACAGAGCAGTGGATAACAAAGATCTCAAAGACAACAGAATTCTCAAAGTTAATGGGTAAAGGCTCAAGCCTATGATAGAGATCGGTGAACCAGTCAAAGTGGACTATGTGCTGCTCAAGAAGCCTACATACACTTGAAAATCCAATGGCTCAGTCCAACTAAAGACATAAAAATTTAGCGATTTTTGGGAGGCAACCCAAAGTTGTAAATTTCTTTTTATTTTGCTTCGCTTTGTGTGTTTTGAGTGTGTGCATAAATTTTCGAAAAAAAGACCCATCAAAAATAACAAAATCACGGGGAACCAGTCAAAGTGGACTATGTGGTGCTTCACTGTTAATGTTTAAACGAGTACATTTGTTTCCCGAAAATCTCAACTCTCGTTCAAACAAGAGTAAATCTCGTTTACTCGGGATTCCCTTTAGTTGGGCTGGCAGTTTCGTTCCAAACAGTGCAATCTTGTTTGAGCGATCCTCACTTCCATTCAATCGAGACGGCACACGCAGTGCATGTGCATCCATTCAACTCTCGTTCAAACGAGAGTAATTTTCTTCCTTTTTAAAACCCTAGTAGCCACACAACTTTCATTTTCGTTTCTTTGTCCTCTCTTTCGCAAACAAAGCCTTTTTCACGTACTTTTGCATAGCTCTCATGGTCAACTTTTCAAAACACCCCTCAAATTTTCTTTTAAAGATGATGAACCTCCGACGATCATACATGCCAATCCATTGCAAGATTTATGGGATTAGTGGGAGATGGTTCAGGATGAGGAGGAGGCCATCAAGAAACAAGAAGAGGCTGTTGTTGTGGCACCACCACCACCACCATGTGATTCCACTCCAATTTCCCCTGGTTGGTGGGAAACCCTGATCCCAAAGCCCAACCCAACAATCGTGGCCACGACCTCTGCTCAACCTGTGTCTTGAACGGAAGTGGATTTTTGCTCAAGATCACCTTGATCTCGACAAACTCTCATCTTTCTTCTACACTTTGAAGGAGGGGGAGTATTTGGTGGAAGATTGCATCCCTTTTGTGTGATATCCACGAGAGATCAGGGAAGGGTTTGTCTAGAATCAATTTTGTTTTGATTTTCTTGATCTTTGGATCCCAGCCCTGTTTTGTTTTGTTTTGTGTGAATTTTTTTTGTTTACCAAGGTTGTAAATACTTTGTTAATATGATACTTTTTGTGGAATCAAACTGTGATTAATGGAAATATACTTTCTTGTTTCCCTGCAATTTTTAGTTATTTCTCATATTCTCTTGTTACTATATACTAATGCCTATTTCTTGATGCAAAGATTTCAATGGGATATATACTTTTCCCCTCTTTTATTGAATTCACAATTATTTGTTAATAGTGAGGAGTGAGGACACTGTTTTTGATAGGTTTGGAGGAGGTATAGTATATAGTTGGGTAAGTGATGTTTGGGAAAATTTTGAAATTTTGAAATTTTTGAGAAAAATCTGTTTTTAAACAAATTTTCGAAAAAATCTGTGATTTAAATGATTGAATTCAACACAAAGTGATTTGGATGTAGAAAATTAACCATATTTTTTCCAAAATAAATTGAAGTTAAAAACAAGAAAATCTGTGAAGTTAAATGCGTTAATTTTTAGTAAGTAGAAAATCAACCATATTTTTTTCAAAATAAACTGAAGTTAAAAACAAGAAAATCTGTGAAGTTAAATGCGTTAATTTTTAGTTAATTATGCTGAAAATGGAAGTAATTGAGAATTATAGATCTAGTAAATCTTTTACACACATTACCATTTGAGCTAGAAATTGAAGGACATAATTGATATGTGAACCATAAATTCTTGCAAGACTACACCATGTCAGATTTGAGCATTAAACTCTTTGTGAGAAAATTTATCTATTTCTCTATATTTTTTAGAAATTCTAAATTTTAGATCTCATATTATTTTCCTTTGCTCTATGAATGGAACGAGCAATTAGTTTTACTAGAAGTTTCATAATGTGAATTCAAAGCTTTAAAGTAAGTATTCATGAACCAAGGAGATGATTTAAGCCCATCTTTGGACAGTTTGAGCTTTAAATGCACCATATTAATATCCTTTTTAGCAGCCACTTTTGATCCTATAGAGTGAAATTAACTTTTTTTGGAAAACCACTTAGCTTTTGAATCGTAGTCAATTAATTTTAGCCTTACCCCCACTCTGAGAAATTAAAAGATAAAAGACGTGTTGGAATTGTTGAAGAAGTCAAAATGTTGGGTGAGAAAAAGATAAAAAGAAGGATATTGCTTTATGAAAAAAAAAGAGAGAGAGAGAGAGAGAAAGAATTGTCCAGAAGAATGGAGTTGTTGAATGAAAAGAAAAAAAAAGAATTTCATGAGTTGTATTGAAAAACAGAGAAAGAGAAGAATTAGAGAAGAGGAGTCTAAAAGAAAACCTTTGTGAAGCACCTCTCTTTACTTACTGAATTCTCAGATTTTGAATCCTTTCATACCTTTAACCTACAGCCCCAGTACAACCTATAATAAAGACCTTTTTTTATCTAAGGTGATTGAAACTACTCTCGTGGAGAGTTTATGCTTTGAAATCTACGGTGAACTGAGTTATGAATTTCAGGCTTGGGAATCCATTCCATGAGATCTCTTGAATTCTTTTTTATTACTGTGCTTCTTGGATATAATGTGGTAAAATCAGTTTGCTTTGTTCATATAAACCACATATTGAAAATGAGTGAACTCAAACTTACTAATTTTCATTGAGAGTATGCCCAAGTGAGTTTGTGAGCAAAATAGAGAATTTATGGGTAAACAAGGAACCTAAGTTTAGATTTTAAAAGTGAAATTGGTAATAAAAAACACACTACACATTAGATCTGTATGAATTGATTATGAAAATTAGAGGTGTAATAACTTTGAATTAACTTGTTTATATGAATCAATAGGTTTGAAGTTTTAATGACAATAAATTTAGAACTCAAATGTGATTTACATTTTCATATTCCTTGAAAATTTTGTTGGATTTGATATATTTTTTTAAAGAATTTTTGAAAAGAAATTTGAAGTTTGTGAGTAACTTCATTAAAAAATCTTAGGAGACAAAACTCCTCCACTAAGGATCACCTAGAGGTTTAAAGGCTTCTTATATATGCTAAATGTAATCGTGTTCCCTACGAAAGTGGCTATTTAATTTCTTAGGAATTAGTTTCAAATTAAGTTTTGCTCAAGGACTAACAAAAGTTACGTTTGGGGTGTGATATATCTCCAAAATGTGTCAATTATACCCCAAAGCTAAGCTTTGTTAGCACTCTTTTGTATACCAACATATTATTTTTAGTGTGTTTAAGTGATTACAGATCAAAGTAGAGAATTACATTAAATTGAGGTGATGGATGAAAAATAGAACTTAAGAGCATTCCAACAAGCCAAAGATCACTTAATTTGGAGCTCTGGATCAAAAGATATGAAGAGTCAAAGTTCAGCTGCTGAGAAGTTAACCAGATTCGATTAAATGAATCTGGGAGCCAATTGAACGAATCTGAGATTCGTTTGAACAAGAATAAGAAGCAGAAACTGAAGTCGATTGAACGACTGCATCAAACGAGAGCCATTAATCGAGTTTTAAAGCTATCAATTGACTGCTTTGATCAAGAATGCATTTATCGACCTCCAGCTATCCATTAATCGAATTCAAAAGCTCATTTAAACGAGTTGGGACTTTCTGTGCTCGATTTGTAGCTGCCTCCAATTTTTGAGAGTCTCCTTCTCCAACTTAGATTCTAATTCTACATAACTTTTAATTCAAAGGCCAAGACCGACCAATGAAGATTATAAATAGGTGGCCAAGCTTCCAAAATGAGTAGATTATTCTAGAAAGGAAGAATTCAAGAGCTAGAGAAGAGAAAGTTTAGTTTAGAGAGATAAATAGTTGTAAGAGAGGAACCATGGCTTTTTTATGGTTTTCTTCTCGATGAGCGGCTAGATATTAGCAAGTTAGGAGAAAGATGAAGCCATAATGAAGTAGTTTAATACCTTGAATTGTAATAACGGGTTTTAGTGAATATAATTGTTTGATTGCGGGTTCATTTTGTTAAAAAGTAGTATTGGATAGAGGATTCTTTTATGAACCAGATTTAATGTGTTAATTCAATTTCTTATTTATTTACTCATCTTGTAGAGTGTGAATAGGCTTGATTTTGATATGTTTATCTACTCTAGTACTTGCAGTCTAGTTTAGGTAATTCAAACAATGATACTACTGTGCTTGCCTTGATTTATTTGAATGGGTTATGAGCGGGTGAGATATTTATGACTATAGTTAGTATAGGGTATGTCAAACCGAGATAATTTGTATAATAATTGCTTCAAGTATCTTTACAAAACTGTTAAAGCTTGTAGCCTAATGATTACCTATATTCACATGGTGATTTGATTATAAAACAAAGAGGATTGCTACAAGTTTATGGAGGATTCGGATCCCCCTAACAGCACTTATATTCTACTGTGTTCTCTAAACTTTTGCACACTGTTTTCTATTTTTGTTTCAATTATATTTCTTTCAGTTGTTTTCTTTTACTTCAAAATTGTTTTCTTTAAATTACAGTGAAGTTAGTTTTTAAGTATAATTTCAAAATTAATATAAATTCCTTGTGGGTTCGACACTCTTGTATTTGTCACTTGCTGTAAAACACTTGTACACTTGCAAGGACAACATAAAATATAAATCTCACATATCTTGCTTAAGTGAGAAAAAGAAGGAACCCACGTATGAATTTTTTCTCTGTAAAGGAAGAGAGGACCTGCGTGGGCCATAGGAAGAGGAAATTTGAGAAGGAATGAGGAGAGAAAAAGAGAGCGAAGAGAAAAAGAAGGGGACAGAAACCTACACAAGAGCCTTGTTGCGTGGGTCATCTCTTCCAAAAAAGATAAATCTTTTTGTCTTTTCTTCTCTTTTTTTTTTTTTTTTTTACGTTGTACCTTATCCAAACAAGACACAAATAATTTGTGTATACAATACAGATCTATATAGGTATATCTATAGTTAAAAAAGATTAAAAAATCAAACATTTATGTTTGTATAATTTATTTATTTTTGTCTCCTTGTGTGGGTCTCAAAGATAAAAAAAGACACAATTCTTTTTTGTGTATTATCATCTCTTTTTTTACGTTTTACTTTATCCAAAAAAGACACATAATTTGTGTATAAAATACAGATCTATATATGTATATTTATAGTTAAAAAATATTAAAAACCTAACATTTATATTTGTATTATTTATTCAAATAAAAGATACAAATTTTTGTGTCTACACACTCCCCTCTATATGTGAAGACATTTACACACACACCAACTTAAAGGACATACTACTGGCACAACACTTTATAATTAACAAGGTTAGTGGCGATCATAGGTCAAAATATCGTCCAATACCGATACGTATCGGTTTTGGACATGAACGATACGATACATTGGGTTTTTATCGCCCCCCTTAAAAAACAGTCAAATTATCATTCGTATCGTCCATATCAGACGATAATTTGAAATTATCATCCAATAATTTCAAATTAACGTTTTTGTTGTTCTTTTTGTAGATTTTTTTTTTTTGGGGAAAAAAACCGATACGTATCGTCCGGAACGTATCGGTTTTGGGGCTGGACGATACGTATTGAAAATCCGAGATTTTGATCCATGGTGGGATAGTGCTAGTGGGAATCTTACTAGAAATGTACTTCGCTAGACGAAGGGTGAGACTCAAAGAAATCGTAACGTTGGTCTATGGACCCATTTGTATTTAGAGAATTTTCAAACTCAGAAAGATGAAAGGTTCATTTATAATGAATGCATCAATTAAGGTTAAAGAAGTCGATATCAAAATTCTTTCAAAATGTCATATTTCGATATATGCAGCTGCTCTCCATATTTTCAGCCCATCTAGATACCATAAGCTAGGTTGGTTCAAGAGTGAAAGGGTATACACTGTATGAAACTGTTACAAACCTTATGACCTATGTTGATACTTTCAAACATATATGATGGGAGAATGGATGTATACCTATGTGTGATGTTGGAGCTACTATGAAATCTATCATAATTCTCTAGTTTACTGCCCACGTTACACAGTATTTCAGAAGTGTGCAGATGCATTTGGTAGTATTACAATGCATGGTATATTTTGGTCAGGCGGATGAGGATTTTTAAGAGATCAGGGAGTCTAATATTGTTCAGGTCTTGACCGATACTGGGACAAATTTTAAGGCAGTTACCATTTATTTGCATATTGCAATTGGTATTTGAAATTTATAATGCTGCATACTTGTAAAATTATATTGAAGTTGTGATTGTAGAGCCATCTTATCTTGTAAAGATGGTAGATATTCTTATCTTGTAGAGATGGCAGATGGCAGTCTTGTACACTTAGTGACTCGGTAAACAGTTAATCCAACCTAAATACCTATTATTGACTACGTAATATTATTTATTTATTATAAAGGAGATTCCCTTTTACGTATACAATTACACTAAACAAGTGGAGAACAGTGTTAAATTTTTTAAAGTTTTTTATATTTTTCATAATTTTCTAATTTATTATTTTCATTTTTTTGAAAGAAAAATGGTACCGCACAGTATCGACTGATACATGTTAATATTGCCAATATGTAGAGGTCAGGAGGCAGACCGATACTGCATCCAATACTGATACTTTTTAAACCGTACGCACAAATATTCAAAACTGAAAGACCTAATTTGGAAGTAGCTTTGTTTAAAGTGTCTCTCTTGCTTATAAGTGGAACATTAACTAGACCCCTCAATAAACCTATTGGAACTTAAAATAGAGTGTCAGGTTAAGAAACTTTCCAAAGTATCAGCATGAAAAAGTAGGTTTGAAATAAAATCTTCCCAGTTTCATCAAAATCGTATGGCCACAATTTGAGGATGATTCAAATCAAATTGATAATAGAGTTATTTTAAGTGTCAAGTCATACAACTTTGAAACAAAGTTTGATGTACTTCTATTTTTGGTATAAAAGGCTTAGTGAGGCTCTAATATACCTTTCATTCTAATTGAGTTCATTTGAGAGGTAATTTAGAGCTTTCTGATTTCTTCTTAAACACTAAGCCATAGGATTTGGTGGTGTCGTTAGGTAGTCTAGGGGGTGCACACATCCTCCATAACAGGACTGATAAGTTTGTTTGGGAGATAGTGACCAATAAGTGTTTCTCGCTTAAGCCCTTTTACCACATTTACATATCAGCAGCCCCAGTGCTCACTCTTTGCTCTATAATTTGTCTTGTTCAACGTCTCTGGAAGAGATATGGATGCGTTTGGCATAGCTCTTTGTCAGCTCCCTGCCAGAGCCAGATATACTTGCTTTAGTAGAGGCCCCCCCTTCTCGGTGCTAACTCCCCTGCAAAGCAGGATTTACCTGCTCTAGCAGCTACCTCCCTGCCAGAGCAAATAAAATCTGTTCTGGCAAGGAGTGAGCAGAGAGCAGGGGAGAACTGCTAGAGCAGGTAAATCCTGCTCTACAGGAAGTTAGCAAGGAGAAGGGGGGCCTGCTAAAGCAGGTAGCAGGGATTTAGCAAAGAGAAAGGGAACTTGCTAAAGCAGGTAAACACTGTTCTGGCAGGGAACTAGCAGAGAGCCATGCCAAACACCGCCATAATTTATTATGAGATGTGTGTTAGTAGTGACACTCGATAGACTAGTGTGACTGGAATGCATAGTGGATTTAGTCCCAAATGGGGTTGAAATGTAATAGGAGTTTGTGTTGCCTGCTATATAAAGAGCTTGTGTCTTGTATCTTGTATGATTCTTAATGAGCAATAAAATTTTCAGTGATGACGTTCAAACTGGCCGTTGTATCTTCAAGTGAGATCAGGGTTAAAAATCCCTAAAGTCCTTATACGTAATTGTGTTATGTATTAAAAAATATAATGTCGGCGTTTTGAAATAAAGAATAACAAATTACTTTACTTTGATAGGTGTTTACTTTTGAAATCCTTTTAGGGATGCTCTACAGTAGATCATCCTAAGAATTTTGGAGTTTTGTTGCATACCGCTTTGAAATTTGAGATTTTCCACTTAGATAAACTTCCAGGAAAAAAGAAAAATCTAAAGCTGAGAATTTTTTTTTTTGTACCAGAGTTATGCAGTCAGAAATTCCATCTATCCCATGCAGAAATTCCTAAAAAGAGTAGAATATCCCTATATATGCAAGTCCTATTTTTCAATAGAGGCCATTAATTGAGCCTACCTTTACTGTGCCCAAGAATAGCACTTACTTCACGTCCCTGCTGAAAAAAATATACAACCACAGCCCGTAAGTCATCAGCCTCTCTTCGGTAGTTTCCAAATTGAAATGAACCTTCACTTTCCCTAGAAAGCAATACATAGTCAATCCATATATGAGCATTTGACACAATATAAAAGAATTATATAGCCACAAAATTCGAAAAACAAATAAACAACTACTTAATGAATAGACATATATATATATATATATATATATATATATATATATATATATATATATATATATATATATATATATTTGATTGAAAGAAAACCTGTCAATACAAAGATACATGTAATCATATTGCCTGCAAAAATGTTGCTTCATAACAGCATGGTCATTAATTTATCCAGTAACATAGTTGTTCCTCGTACAGATATAAAAGTGATAAAACGCGATAAGTTTTTTGGTTAAAACAGGAATGGAACAAATATAATGAACCATGCCAATACAAATGGAACTGTGAATAGTGAATCATACTAAACATGAGCATGATAAAGAATACCAAATATACCAAATTACCGTAGATCGAACAACAATTTACATATAAAAGCACAAGCTATGCATGACGAAGTAACTCCATCTACAAGAAGATTTACCTCGCTCAATTTGTGATATGAAAATATACTAGAACGTTCAGTGAAAATGACCTAAGTTGGTGCAGTTCTTCATGCTAGATCAGGGATTTCTTCAGACAGGGACTTAAGGTAAGAGAAACTTCAACGCATGGCAGCGATGCCAATAAGGGATTTCTTCAAAAAAATGAAGTCTCTTTAATTTCTCTATTTCTTTTACAGGCCCTTATTGGCCTTTATTTTTTGTTCTTGTTCTTTGTACCCTAGGCATCATTATAACTCTCAATAGCATATAGCATAATGACATCTCCATACCTTTTGAATCATTCTCTCATGCTTTCATGCCATGGGTCCTTTCAAGATAGAGAAGCACCACCACTTACAATATCTTGATGCAATTGAAAATTTTAAATCAAGCATTAATTATGGTAATATAAATTGAACGCAGGTGAAAGTCAAGAAAATAAAGCTTCCAACGATAAAACTCTGATAGTTAGGTACAGAATTGCAGAAAATTACAAGTAAATGACAGCTAAAGGTTACAAGTCAACATTAATCATCAAGCTCAAGGAGGTCCAGGCATGATGTCTGTAAAAGATGAAAAAAATTTATAAAGATCACTGCAGTTATGACCGAAAATTTGAAGAGGAGAACTCACTTTTGTCTCTTAAATTCAGGAATTAAAAACTTTAAGAAATCTTGAATTCAAAATATATGATAAACGGAAGTGGCAACTTTTCTCATTTTAAATATATTGGCCTTGACAAATAAAATTTTTCTGTGTATCCAAGCCACTAAAAAAATTTCTTTACGACATGTCATTTATATGTTTTTGTACAACAAAAACAATGATCAGAAAGTATGGAAAACTTTGTAACTAATGTAATAGGATCAAGTTAGGGTATCAGCGCATCACGTCAATACCAATATATGCATCTTGAAGCCCCCCGGGTAGCATAAATCAGAAGCCTATCTCCAAGCATTCACATAATAAAAAGTGACAATTACAGGTAAAGGCATTTTGAAGGGAGATCAAACAGGCATCATTTTCCAAATTTCTCTAAGAATGGCTTACCCATTTCCAGCAAAGTCAAATCGGAAGGCACTGATTCCTTCTCGTGTTAAAGCAGAAACAAGGTTCACTATATTGGTTTCATCCTGGAGACAAACATTTAAATCTGTAAAATCAATCATAACCCTTAAAAATTAGAAGTAAAAGAATATAGACAGATTTCCAGACATTAGCCGGATGTGATTGGAGATTTGCACATATGGACATGGTTTTACCTAAGGCCAGTTTCTGAATGTTCTATTGTCAAGAACTTCAAAAATGATGCATGGCATATGGCATCTGCCCCCAAGAGACAAATGAGGGGCAGGTATTGTAATATCCCTGATATTTTCGGCATATTTTCGTTTACCTCGGTAAGCGTGCCCGGAAAATACTGTAGAATATTTTTGAACTTTTGGTAAGCTAAGGCTTTGGTAAGACTAGTGGCCAAAGGATTTGGTCTCGAGAGGTGTGCAAGTCATGAAGTCAATGACTTATACTATCGGGTTGGTGTTAGTGGTTAACACTAGATATACTCTCAAACTAAAAAGGATAAGTTGTAAAATTAAATATCTAGATTTTTTTGTATGCTTTGTTTATATATTAAAGAGAGAGAGAGTTTAGAGAAAATATACTTCTCTCTTCCGGTTGGAAAACATAGGAAACTTTTGGGGCTGCTTTTGATCTTTAGATCTAGAGAGTTTGAGAACTCCTCTTCCCATCTCAACCATTAATAAGCCTTGAGTTAGTACTTAGATCTGTTTGAGCTACTGAAAAAGAAAAGAGATGAGGAAAAGGAAAGGGAGAAGTTCTCTTTAAAAATTTTCGTGGCTGAGACGATGATCACCTCCAAAGGAATAAAGAGTCGCTTGAAGTTGTAAACCGTTGATCATAGAAGCTTGTTCCGGTGCGTGAATCGGTACAAGGGGATCAACAGAATTAAGCTACAAGAGGTATGCCTTGAAACCTCCTTATGCAAACTTGTTTGATTTTTGTTAAGAAAATAAGTTTGAATTCAATAGAAATGATGGAATGGCTGTGTAGGAAATATGCAAAAGAATCCGGGCATGTTAAAAGTTACAGCCAAAGTACCTGAGAAAATCGACCATCGATTTTCAAAATCGACTGTCGAAATTGGAAATCGACTGTCGATTTGGAAATCGACAGTCGAAAATGGGATTTTAGCTTTAAAACAGAATTCTGAAATTTGATGGTCGAATTTCAAATCGACCATCGAATTTCAAATTCGACCATCGAATTTAGAATCGATGGTCGAATTCTGTCCAGTTCTGGCTTTTTAATTTTTGATTGGATTTTTTTGTTTTATGAGCCTTTGGATTAAATTTTGGGTTGTATATTAACACTTAGGGTGTTAATATATGTAGGTTTTGGTCAATTGGGAGTCCTTGGAGAGGATTGCTTATGCATGCCTTTGATTTTGCTTGGTTAAGGTAGGGGAACCTTGTATTTAATTTGCATCAAATTATAAGTATAGATTGTTGACTATTTCAATTAAGGGTAAATTTTTAAAGTTCTGTTGCACACAGTATAAATAAAACTCTGAACACATGGCTCAATTTGAAAAATTTGTGAACCTTGCTATAACTAAGAACCTTTGGAATCCGAACATCAGAACCTCAGTTAAATTTGAATCAGAACCTCAGTTAACTTTTGAATCAGAACCTCAGTTAACTTTTGAATCAGAACTTCGAATCAGAACTTTGAAAAATCAGTATATGATATGAATAATAAGCTTGGATATGTGTTAGCATTTGCATTTGATTTTGGGTTCATATGTACGATGCCCTAGATTCCACCAACCGTGTTGACGGTAAAATTTTGGCGCAAGTTTCCCTCATAGCGTAGGGGCTTGTTGCATTTTCGAAATGGGTTCATGAACATTTGGTCGAGGGTCTTCCCATCGGTCACGTAGTCTGCTCTCATGTTATAGAAAATTTGGGAGATAAAATTAAGTTATAAATTTAAGACAAGAAGCATGCTAAATCAGAACATTTGAACACTTTAGATTTGTTATCAGTTTTGACTCAGGATTAGAACTGGAGATTTAATTTGAAAAGCATCATTGAAAAATAAAATCATATTTGATCCGATTCCGTCTTTTGAAAACCTTTACTTATAAAAATGCAAATAGATCTGTTTTCCCTTATTGAGCTTGGTAGCTCACCTCGACTATACGTCACAGTCTTTGAGGTGACCTTGGGGTCGAGGATCCGGAGGACTCGATTATATTCAGGAGGATTTGGATATACCAGCTGAGGAGTTCTTCCCGTGATCCTAGATTTTCTATTTTTGGTATTGTCTGGATATTATTTTGGATGATGAGCCTTAGGCTATTATTTTTGATCTTTTGATATCACTCGAGGAACCATCATCGTGAACCATTAGTTTAGGTGTTGGATTGGCCATCACCGGTGGTTCCTTTTGGTTCCTCATCGTGATAGATTTGTTATTACAAGCTTTTGAATTATGAATTATCTCTGCTTTGCCTCTGCTTTAGACCTTTGTTTATGTTGCCAAAATTTGTTAGAAATCAATAAGTTGATGAACCGGCCTTTCCTATACCTTAGGGATTGGAAAAGTCGGGTCGTCACAGTTGGTATCAGAGCAAAGGCTCTAGGTTCATAGTCTTAGGACTAGGGGTTAGATTATTTCTAACAATTTATTACTGATCAATTGTTATTGTTTGTTTAACAATGACAGATCAGCATGCCTCCACGGTTTAGAGGCAGAGGCCGAGGTATAGAGGGACCTCGTACATTCGTATTGAGGAGATTGATGAGGCGTAGGCACCTCTCATATGGCGAGTTATACGCCCTAATGCAGAGCCTTTGGGAACTGCTAGGCAAGACAGAGGAAATGTAGACGAGGTATTGGCAGCCTTGGCTACTAATATGGCCCAGCAGACGGCAGCCATTGATAGACAGACAGAGATGCTGGCAGCCAGACATCAGCCAGGATTCGGAGAGGATGAGACCTCCTACATTCTCGAGGCGACGGATCCTATGGAAGCCGAGGCATGGCTGGATGAGATAGAAGATATTTGAAGTGTTGCGTGTCGATGTCGAGAAAGTCTGGCATCTTTCAAACTTTTGGGTGAGGCCACCCGTGGTGGAAGTCTGTTTCAGGATGAGAGAGCAGACTACCCCAACACTCCATGGACTTAGGCGTAGTTTGTGGAGACGTTCAACGATCACTTTCCGAGGATCGTTAAATCAATGGGAGGTCCAATTTATCGAATTGAAATGAATGAGATGTCTTGGCGAGTATGGCAGAATTTGATAGACTTTCCGATTTGCACCCTACATGTGGCCACCTGGTGATGAGAGCTCGAAATTTGAGAGGTTTGAGGTAGAACATTCGTGGAGAGGGTGTCTATGTGGGAAATGGAGACGTATGCTGATGTGATGTCCAAGGCCCTCATTGTAGAGGAAGATATTCAAAAACAGTACTTGAGGCGAGAGCAGGGTAATAAAAATAGGTTTGGCCAGGGACAGCAGAGTGCTTCAGAGCAAGTGAACAAAAGGCCGAGGTTCTCTAAACCTCCTCCCTACCCTAGTCACCATCATATTCTAGACCTGGCCGTTGCTTCAGGACCGGACGTCTTCCTATCGTGAGACCTCGAGTACGTCACTGGGCGATCTTTCGAGCCGGAGCACTATCATGCAGTGGAGCTTCATGGCTCGTGGCTCGACGAGAGGATCAATCACATTCTGCTTCTACCCCAGTGTGTGCAAGATGTGGGAAACCACATAGGATGAGGATTGCAACACCGGAGGATGCTTTGTGTGGACAAAGTTGGTCACATGATCAAGGATTGTCCTACTATTGAGAAAGGACTGACCACGATCTTCTCACGCCAGGTTTACATGACCTCTCAGCCTGGCTCGCTTATGCGGTGGATCGCATGAGATGCCCAAACGTCGAATGACGCTATTCAAGGTATCATTAAAGTTGAGACGCCAATTATGCTTTGATTCAATTATTATTGTTAAAATCTACATACAAGTCAATTATGTTAAAACACATAGGAATCATTGCATATAATTAACAAACTTTTTAACTAAAGGTACACTTATGATGAGTAGTCGAGACGACGTGGATAAAATTGAAACGCGAGTACTTATAGACCCTGGGTCTACACACTCGTTTATTACTCCTTCCTTCTCAGAGAAGTTGGGTATTACTCCCGAACCCCTTGCTTTCATTTTAGATGTCAAGATTCCTACGGGGAGTTCGGTATGATCGTCTGACATGTCGATGGTCATCGTGATGATTGATGAGCACGAGACATTGACCGGCATGATTACGTTGAGCATGGAAGGGTTCACGTCATTCTCGAATGGATTGGTTGGCGACTTATCACGCGGCGTGGGCTCTTCTAAGATAGTGACCTTCCGACCACCAAAGCGAAAATCCTTCCGATTCTGTGGAGTCAAATCCAAGGTTGCGCCGTTGGTTTCAGCCATTAAAGCTGAGCGTATGATGAAGAATGGTTGCAGTGGGTATCTGGCCTATTTGCAAGATTCTACCGAGAAGAAGAACGACTTAGCTCTTATCAAGGTGGTCTGCGATTATCCTGATGTCTTTCCAGAGGACTTACATGGATTACCACCTGACCGAGAGATTGAGTTCGCGATTGAGCTAGCGCCGGGTACAGAACCGTTATCTAAAGCTCCATATCGGATGGCGCCTGCTGAGTTAAAAGAGCTCAAGGAACAACTTCAGGAGTTGTTAGACGAAGGCTTTATTCGACCGAGTGTTTATCCTTGGGGAGCACCGGTTCTATTTGTGAAAAAGAAGGATGGATCGATGCGTCTATGTATCGATTATAGGCAACTCAACAAGATGACGATTAAGAATCGTTATCCTCTTCCGCGGATAGACGACTTGTTTGATCAATTGCAAGGTGCAAGGTTCTTTTCGAAAATTGATCTGAGGTCAGGCTATCACCAACTCAAGATCAAGGCGGAAGATATATCCAAGATCGGCTGCGTTTGCGTTATGGCCACTATGAGTTTCTAGTGATGCCATTTGGATTGACGAATCTTTGCATCTTTCATGGACTGATGAGCAGGTGTTCAAACCACATCTTGATAAATCTGGTAGTGTTCGTAGATGACATCCTCATCTATTCGAAACCGAGAGGAGCATGTAAAAGATCTCAAGATGGCTCTTCAAACACTCGGGGACCATCGGTTGTATGCCAAACTCGATAAGTGTGAGTTTTGGCTTGAAAGGTGTCGATTTCTTGGGCCACGTAGTCTCTACGAATCGGGTATCTCGTGGATCCTACAAAGATAGATTACGTGGTGACATGGGAACAACCTCTCGGCGATTCTGAGGTCCAAGTTTCCTTGGTTTGGCGGTACTATCGGCGATTTGTCGAGGGTTTCTCAAAGATATCTGGTCCGCTTACACAGCTTACAAGAAAGAATGCAAAGTTCGATTGGACAGAGCAGTGTGAGCAGAGCTTTCAGGAGTTAAAGCGCCGCTTGACTACAACACCGGTGCTTGCTATACCTTGCGGCAGTGGAGGTTTTGCAGTATATAGTGATGCTTCCTATGGCGGATTAGGCTGTGTGCTTAATCAACACGAGCGGGTTATTGCGTATGGTTCTGGCAGTTGAAGGATCATGAAAGAAACTATCCGACGCATGACTTAGAGCTAGCAGCAGTTATATTCGCCTTGAAGATCTGGCGACATTACCTCTACGGTGAGATATTTGATATATTCACCGATCATAAGAGTCTCAAGTACCTGTTCACTCAGAAGGACTTGAACATGAGGCAGCGACGATGGATGGAGTTTTGAAAGATTATGATTGCTCGATTGACCATCCAGAAAGGCAAATGTCGTTCTTGATGCTCTCATAGAAGGTCTTGACTCGATTATCACATCTTGTGAGCCGGATTCGATGGAAGCTATTGGAAGATATGGCTTTGGGCACTCAAGGTTTGATGTAAAAGGCTGGGCATTGATGGCTACGCTTGTATCGTCCACGCTCTTCGAGATTATTAGAAAGCTCCAGAGGAACGATGATGAGGTGATGGCAATCAGATGAAATGTCGAGAATGGCAGTAAGAAGGATTTCTGCATACGAGCAGATGGGAGCTTGCTATTTCAAGACCGGGTATGTGTACCGTCGAGTACCGAAGCCGGGACACCATTCGAAGAGGCTCACAAATCCATGTATGCCATACATCCCGGTAGCACCAAGATGTATCAAGACTTGATGAAGAGTTTCGTGGCGAGGTTTGAAACGCCGACGTCGTACGTATGCGTGTCGCGGTGTTTGGTTTGTCACAAAGTTAAGGTTGATCATCGAATCCTGCAGTCTATTGCATCCTTTACCTGCACGAGTGGAAATGGAAGCCATTTCGATGGATTTCATACTCGGGTTCCAAGACATCGAGAAAGAACAATGCCATCCGGGTCATTGTAGATCGACTAACCAAGTCTCGCTCATTTCTTGCCATATAATACCACTATACAACCAGAGACTTGCGAGTTATACGAAGAGATTGTTAGGCGCATGGGATACCGGCTAGTATTGTGTGTCCGATAGAGACCCGTTGTTTACTTCACATTTTGGCGAGATTTCGGGAGGGCATGGGTTCTCGTCTTGATTTTAGCTCAAGATTTCACCCACAGACGGATGGCGGACAGAACCAAATCATTGAGGACATGTTGAGAGCATGTATGTTGGATTTTCACGGGTCATGGGACCAACACTTGCTCGATAGAGTTCGCCACAATAATAACTTTCGTGCTAGCATTGGTATGGCTCCGTTTGAGGCTTTATATGGACTGGCGGTGTCGATCCCGTTGAATCGGGAAGAAGTGGGTGAAACTCATTATTGGACTGAGATAGTTGAGTGCACTCTCGACGGTTCGGTTGATACGCGGCGACTCTGAGTAGCTCAGAGTCGTCAGAAGAGCTACGCCGATCTCAAACGGAGACATGTGGATTTTCAGGTCGGTGAGAATGTCTTTGTTCGAATTTCGCCTACCAAGGGCGTTATGCGGTTCGGAAAACGAGGGAAACTTAGTCCTCGATACGTTGGGCCTTTCGAGATATTAGGCCGAGTCGGAGAGGTTGCATATCGTGTATGCGTTATCACGCAATTATCTAGCATGCACAACGTCTTTCATGTGTCGATGCTGCGTCGATACATCCGTGACCCGACTCACGTACTTGATTTCCAACCCATCGAGCTTCAGGATGGTTTGAAGGTGGTCGAAGACCCTATTCACATTTTGGATCACAAGGAGCAGATCCTACGCACTAAAAGTATTCCTTTGGTTCTCGTGCAATGGCGGAATCATACACCGGAGGAAGCTACTTGGGAGCGCGAAGCTGAGCTCCGAGACCAATTTCCGAACCTTTTTAATTGAATTTTGGGACATTAAGTGTTTAATGTATACTTTCTTGAATTTTATGTAATTACTGATTTTATACAGATGATTTGGCGATAAAATTTTATCGGTCCAATATGGTGCATGTTTAGAAGCCTCTACATTATGGAAAATTTAATCCTATTCGGCCTACCCTGGGTATCTTACACAATATTGGCCATGTGACATCAATTTGGCCTTGATACTGATGTCATGACTCTATATATATACCCATATTTTTTGTCCATGTTTATAGCTTTTAATTATGTTATGATGTAGAAAATCCTAAAACTTTTATGAGCCCGACCAAACCCGGACTTGTTATTTCCACATGGCAATGAGAAATAAATTGGCCAAAAGCTTACTTGGCCTATTCGAAAATTTTCTACGCCAAATTCCGGCTGTGGCCATACAATCATAGCCCAATAAGGTGATGAGCATGAAATGGAACCAAAGAGGGTGCAACTGGACCCAAGGGCATGCGTGGAATTTCAAAAATTTTGAAAATTTTTCATTAAAACAGTATCAGAAAATTCGACTGTCGATTTACAAATTCGACCATCGAAATTTCTATCAGTTTTCAGGGCAGTTTTCGGCCAAAAACAGAACTTAAATTGTTCTGAGAAAATCGACCAACGATTTTCAAATCGACCATCGATTTGCAAAATCGACCATCGAATTTGAAATCGATGGTCGAATTTATCGATTTAAGTTTGGGGGTTTTAAACTTTTGGGCATTTCGGTTTTCTGTTTTGAGGGTTTTGAACTTAGGGTTTTGAGGGGTTTCGGGCGATTTGGGGATTTTGGAGCTTCCACTTCATTTTGGGCTGCATTCCAAAGGGGATTTCACTGCATTTTACAAAAGGAGTATCTTCCCATCCTTGCAAAACAGAATTGGGGCATTTTCACAAGGTAACCCTTGCTCTATTCTCTGTGCATCCCTATTTTCTGGTATTTTGTGGGTTTGCTTTTAAATTTTGATTCCATGGGGCCTAAGAAACAGACACCCATTCGAAATCCCACCTCTAAACGACCGGCTTCTAAAGCTGCGTCTACAAGCCGCACAAAACAGCCCACAACACCACAGTCGGCTCCACCACCCACTGTCTCCCCCTTGCCTGAGCATCCCAATGATTTTTGGAGCATTAAAGGCTTCATGACCGAATATTTGTTTCACCCCGAGTTATTTGATCAACAAACGACCACACAATGGGCGGGTGAATACCTTGAGAAGGCCAAATTGACCTCTCTGTGCACGACCTTTAGCGACCATTTCTATCCCCGACTCGTGCGTCTATTTTATCAGCACATGAGCCGCGAAGACGGGAAAAGAATTTATACCGAAATTGATGGCCGCGATTATACCTTCCTGAGGACATGGATCGTGGCATTGCGATGCCCTTTAAACCACTCACAAACCATGGGTCTAGGTCCTCCATTCCCGACCATCCGTTTGAAGATATAATCACCAGATGACGCAAGGTCATGGGTCCCAGTAAATCCATCGTCACGGTCCATATGCCGAGACCATGTGGATCTTGGATAAAATTTTAAAGTCCACCTTTACCCTTTTGGTCATCAATCGAGCGCACGTCCCCTTCAACAAATTCTTTTTGCGGCCTATAAAGAACGATGGTTTAGTGCTCTAAATTCTTTTTAAAGGATTATCAAAGCCCGAGAGAAAATGGGCAAACATGTGAAGAAACCATTGAAGACAATGCCCTATGCTCGCATAATTTTGGTGATGATTGAGGACTACCGAGCGGGCCCTGCTTATGATATCCCTCCCATCAACCTAAATCTACGGGTTCGAGAATGTATACTTTGGTCAATTGGGGTCAAACCTACGAGGGTGGAAGACTCCAAAGGATGCAGAGGCACCGACACCGCCATCGATGATGAGGACCCTACTCATTCTATCCCGGATACTACTACATTGCACCTCCTCACAGAGTGATTCTCACACTCTCAAGTTTACCATGATGACCGCCATGAGCCATCGATTCGGAGCTCACCCATCATACCAGCTCTATGCGTCGAGTCGGATGTCCATGGCGCGCCCTCAGATCTCGATGCGACGCACGTTTCCAGAGGATCACACGACGTATATGGCCGATATTCGTGCTTCAGTCTATTGCCCTTCGACATCGGGCGCTGGTCCTAGCATGCCTTCTACGGCCAGGGAGGATACGGGTGATGATGATGCTGCTGCGGGTGATGGTACTTTGGATCGGGCGGGTCCATCTTCTGCCGGGGATTATTAGTGTACTTGGGGGAGGGGGTTACTGATTTATTCTATGGTGGTTATGGGTCTGTATTTATTTACAGCTTGGATTATTAGGACCTGGTGGTCCTTCTTTTGTTATCTTTTATATTTTCAGTCTTTTGCTTTGCTTTGGATACTTTGCATATGGTTTGTATATAGTTCAGTTCGAGCCTTGTTTCATTTTTTTGCTATACATGTTGGCTCGTGATGTGCATTGCTTTTGTTGGTATTTTGGTATCTGCTTCCGTTAAATGCTTGTGTGAATTTGCTCTGTCACTTTTGTCCTACCTGTTTCTTGGTGGTTTTCATGCGTCACTGTGCATCGGTCTCCCGGCACGTGACACTTGGGGTGTGGGCATCCATGTACGGATGCAATCCACTATGGCCTTTTAATGCCACATGCAGTACATCCATGTTACTACGGATCCCATCCCTTGGCTTGCGTGCCCTGTGGGATCGAAACACGGTGTCCCATGTTTTCTCTTCTTTTCTTGTCTGGTGTGTGTTATGTTCAATTTTCGCGGACGAAAATTCCTAAGGAGGGGTGAATGTAATATCCCTGATATTTTCGGCATATTTTCGTTTACCTCGGTAAGCGTGCCCAGAAAATACTGTAGAATATTTTTGAACTTTTGGTAAGCTAAGGCTTTGGTAAGACTAGTGGCCAAAGGATTTGGTCTCGAGAGGTGTGCAAGTCATGAAGTCGATGACTTATACTATCGGGTTGGTGTTAGTGGTTAACACTAGATATACTCTCAAACTAAAAAGGATAAGTTGTAAAATTAAATATCTAGATTTTTTTGTATGCTTTGTTTATATATTAAAGAGAGAGAGAGTTTAGAGAAAATATACTTCTCTCTTCCGGTTGGAAAACATAGGAAACTTTTGCTTTTGATCTTTAGATCTGAGAGTTTGAGAACTCCTCTTCCCATCTCAACCATTAATAAGCCTTGAGTTAGTACTTAGATGCTTGAGCTCAAAAGAAAAGAGATGAGGAAAAGGAAAGGAGAAGTTCTCTTTAAAATTTTCGTACGAGACGATGATCACCTCCAAAGGAATAAAGAGTCGCTGAAGTTGTAAACCGTTGATCATAGAAGCTTGTTCCGGTGCGTGAATCGGTACAAGGGGATCAACAGAATTAAGCTACAAGAGGTATGCCTTGAAACCTCCTTATGCAAACTTGTTTGATTTTTGTTAAGAAAATAAGTTTGAATTCAATAGAAATGATGGAATGGCTGTGTAGGAAATATGCAAAAGAATCCGAGCATGTTAAAAGTTACAGCCAAAGTACCTGAGAAAATCGACCATCGATTTTCAAAATCGATCGTCGAATTGAAATCATCGATTTGGAAATCGACAGTCGAAAATGGGATTTTAGCTTTAAAACAGAATTCTGAAATTCGATGGTCGAATTTCAAATCGACCATCGAATTTCAAATTCGACCATCGAATTTCAAATTCGACCATCGAATTTAGAATCGATGGTCGAATTCTGTCCAGTTCTGGCTTTTTAATTTTTGATTGGATTTTTTTGTTTTATGAGCCTTTGGATTAAATTTTGGGTTGTATATTAACACTTAGGGTGTTAATATATGTAGGTTTTGGTCAATTGGGAGTCCTTGGAGAGGATTGCTTATGCATGCCTTTGATTTTGCTTGGTTAAGGTAGGGGAACCTTGTATTTAATTTGCATCAAATTATAAGTATAGATTGTTGACTATTTCAATTAAGGGTAAATTTTTAAAGTTCTGTTGCACACAGTATAAATAAAACTCTGAACACATGGCTCAATTTGAAAAATTTGTGAACCTTGCTATAACTAATAACCTTTGGAATCCGAACATCAGAACCTCAGTTAAATTTGAATCAGAACCTCAGTTAACTTTTGAATCAGAACCTCAGTTAACTTTTGAATCAGAACTTCGAATCAGAACTTTGAAAAATCAGTATATGATATGAATAATAAGCTTGGATATGTGTTAGCATTTGCATTTGATTTTGGGTTCATACGTACGATGCCCTAGATTCCACCAACCGTGTTGACGGTAAAATTTTGGCGCAAGTTTCCCTCATAGCGTAGGGGCTTGTTGCATTTTCGAAATGGGTTCATGAACGACGATGGTCAGTAGGGTCTTCCCATCGGTCACGTAGTCTGCTCTCATGCTATAGAAAATTTGGGAGATAAAATTAAGTTATAAATTTAAGACAAGAAGCATGCTAAATCAGAACATTTGAACACTTTAGATTTGTTATCAGTTTGACTCGAGATTAGAACCGAGATTTAATTTGAAAAGCATCATTGAAAAATAAAATCATATTTGATCCGATTCTCTTTTGAAAACCTTTACTTATAAAAATGCAAATAGATCTTTTCCCTATTGAAGCTTGGTTAGCTCACCCTCGACTATACGTCACAGTCTTTGAGGCCGACCTTGGGTCGAGGATCCTGGAGGACTCGATTATATTCAGGAGGATTTGGATATACCAGCTGAGGAGTTCTTCCCGTGATCCTAGATTTTCTATTTTTGGTATTGTCTGGATATTATTTTGGATGATGAGCCTTAGGCTATTATTTTTGATCTTTTGATATCACTCGAGGAACCATCATCGTGAACCATTAGTTTAGGTGTTGGATTGGCCATCACCGGTGGTTCCTTTTGGTTCCTCATCGTGATAGATTTGTTATTACAAGCTTTTGAATTATGAATTATCTCTGCTTTGCCTCTGCTTTAGACCTTTGTTTATGTTGCCGGCTTCTGTTTGTTACGGCTTATTGAGAAATCAATAAGTTGATGAACCGGCCTTTCCTATACCTTAGGGATTGGAAAAGTCGGGCCGTCACAGGTATTGCATGATAGCAAAATATTCCACTAGTTAGAGAATGCATACGAGAAAATTTCAGCATGATATTAAGTGTATAATAAAGGCTTTCACAAGGAAGAATAGAGCATATTGGGTGTGTATGTAGAAACTCTTTCACTTAACATAAAATTCAGTGAAGGTCTCCTATATTTAACATTTAATGTTAATTAGGCTTTGATTTTTAGGGTTAGCATTAGGTAGGGAGGAGAAGAGGAAGGAGAGAGAGAGAGAGAGAGAGAGAGAGAGAGAGAGAGAGAGAGAGAAATTTAGTCAATAACGACTTAGTTAGGGTTAAGAGTGCTACTAGCCTTTATATTAGAACAAAAAGACATAAACATCCTTATTAGAGAACCTGTAAGGTTACACATGGATGCAGTAAAGATTAGAATATTAATAATTAAGGTATATTAAGATTAGGCTTATCTTTATCACATGGAAAACCGCATATCATGTGTGTAAACGTGGGAAAACCACATTACAGGTACTGTAATTGTTTATTTATAGACTCAAAAAGATTAGTGAAAAGATAGAAAAATTTTCCACAATGTAGTCTCTCTCTTCTCTCTCTAATCTTCTTTTTCACCTTATTCTCTTATTTACAGTATTTGGTTTTAATAAAACTCTTCTATGAGAAGAGTATAGATTTTCTACACGGTATCAAGGCCATAATGGCTTACACCTTTCCCGTTTCAACCGCTGTCATGCCTTTTCTATGCTCCTAATTTGTAGAGTTTGCATTTTCTATCTTCACAGGGTTCACATTTTCTATTTCCATGATTAGGTTTTCTTCTCAACCCATCCACATCTTTGATCCATTTCTCATTCTAATCATAAAACTCAAGATCTCATAATCATTTTTTTTTTAAATCATCTTTATGGAGGTGTGCGAGACATATGATTTGTCTTCAATTGTTTGTGGGTGAGATCGTGACAAACCTGATCTAGTGGGCCACCGGCTCCGACTGACTCTAAGATGAGGGGGATGCAACATTGATGGAATTCACAGACAGGCGGTGAGCACAAGCAAGCACAATTGAGGCATTTTTGTGCCTCCAAACTCTGAGAGTGGTTGATAGTGACTGAACTCTTCCCACATGCTCTGAAGAGAGTTATAATACTCCCCAGAGAAGAGTTCTCTTGCTTGCACTCATCAATCATTTGCTTAAGTTGATAGATATGAGAAAATGTCTCGGCCAATTTGTGCCAAAGGTTACTGGCCAAATCATAGAACATGAATGTCCGATAAATATAGGGGTCTATAGAGTGCAACAGCCATCCAAGGATGATGGCATTATCCACATCCCACTTTTCAGCATCGCTGACACTAGTCTTAGGGCCTAGGGGTAGAGCCCGTTAATAGTCCCATCTTCATACGACCTTGGAAATAAGAGTATGATGGCACATTTCCACTCCAAATAGTTGTTGGAATTCAGCTTAATGGAGGTAATACTAGTGCATAGGTTCTCACTTCCCATATTTTTACAATCCTCAGTCATCTTGGCTCAAATAAGCAATTCAAATCAAAGGAAAAGCAGAAATACCAGCAAAACTGAACCAGAAAATAGGGAATTCCAACCAAAAAACAGCAAAGCATAAAGTATAAACTGTGGAATTTAGTAAACTTCAGAGGCAAATAAAATACCAAACTGCAGCATCGGAGTGTCAACAATGGCCATAAATAGAACCAATAAACGGTGCACCGGCCAGAGAAAACATATCAACAGCATGAAACAACATCAGAAGGCCCACAAAAAAGGTGTAGACAAAAATCGGAAGCAATCATGAAAAATTACTAAGGAAAGCCAGCGATAGAAGCTCTAGAATTTCAAGAAAAAATGCAAAAACTTATCAAATACCTGATGGATGGGAGTATCGATTGCTACAAATGATCAGAAATGTAAACTGGATCCACTCTTGACAAGATCGAAGCAAAGAACTACTGCAAGAGAAGACTGAATCGAGCCTCTTAGAAAATCGGAAGAAAAAAAAAACAGTTCATTCAAAACTTGTTAAACCAAACAAAATCAGTTTTATTGATTCGACATTGAAAAGCGAATCAAACACGTGCAGTCATGATCAGTCTTCAATACAAACGAGGAAAAAAACCTCAAAAAACCGTGAACTGCATCCAAAAACACCTCCACACAAAAGTCTTCGAAGACCATCTTAGACCTTCTCTGCGGCTGTTGTGCCAGAAGAATAAAAGTCCCAGAACGATCCAAAAAATGACAATATCCGGTCAAAGTGTGGTCAACAAAGATTAGTGCAAAGATAGGAAAATTTTCCACAATGTAGTCTCTCGTGATCTCTCTCTTCTCTCTCTAATCTTCTTCTTCACCTTCTTATTCTCTTATTTAAAGTATTTGGTTTTGATATAACTCTTCTTAGATTTTCTACAGCCCTTACAACTCACATACCCACTAATATGTCTAACTGGCACAGTACAGAACCCTAAACTACGTGAATGCGATGATCATGTTTGGTTCGAGTAGGGTTCAGCCTTTGCGCTAGATCCGTTAGGATAGCGATGCTGATCAGTCCTAGAGATAGAACTCTAGGTTTTTCCAGATTAGGGCGCTCACAATGCAATGATGGAATCTCTCGTTCTTCTATGGTTTACAGGATCGGGTCGAATCAATGGTTAGATAAAAGCTAGGGTTTATGATTTCGGATTTATGAAAAAAATTTAGAGGCAAAGAAAGAAAAGAAAATAAAGAGATAGGTGAAGAATAGATGTTGTGGGCTTCACACCCTTGGCTTCACACCAAACCCTTCTCAGGAAGAAGATTCACTCTTCGTAGAGACTCATCTCAAGCATACAAGCAAAAACTCTTTTCATTCATAACCAATAGCTAATTACAATGTTTTTCTTAAGGACCTTATATAGGAGGTCTTACAATAAAAGAAAACCCTAAAACAAATACTAAACAAAAGAGACAAGCATGCCCCTAAAAGTTAATTTCGAAATCTGAAAAGAAAGAAAACTTATAACCTGCGCGATTTTGATCGATCAAAAGTGAAGCTCGATCGATCGAATTTGAAACTCAATCGATCGAATAGAAAATTCGATCGATCGATTTATATATGTCTCAATATATCGCCGTTGGAACTCGATCAATCGAACTGAGGTTGATCGATCGAAAATGGACATTCGATCGATTGAGTTTCAAATTCGATCGATCGAATTATATATATATATATATGTCACTCCAGAACAAGTGTTTTCTGTCAACATAGTTCGATCAATCAAGGATTTCGATAGATCGAATACAATTCGATCGATCGAATTTGTAGTGTTCCTCCAATTCTCCAGAAATTCATCTTTCGTTCGCCTAGTTCTGATTTTCATTCCGCTTCTTCCGGCGTCGGTACACGCGAAAAGGTCCATATCTGATGTCTACGATGTCGGCGTCCCCGTCACTAACACACCACTATCACAACTCAAGACATATACATGCATCTATCCCAATACTCCCACTCAAGTTGGTGCATAGATATCTATCATGCCTAGTTTGACAAGAATACTCTAAAGTTGTGTAGGACTAACTCCCATATTGAAAATGTCTGCTAGTTGATCAGAAGAGGAAACTTTGGGAGTATCAATGATCCTGTCTCGAGTCTTTTATCATATAAAGCGAAAGTCCATAATATGTTTCGTCCTCTCATGAAGAATAAAGTCAGCTGCAATATCAATAACTGCCTGATTGTCGCAGTGTATGCGCATAGGATAAGATGGAGGAGATCCGAGCTCAGTGAGAAGGGAGCAAAGCACAAAATCTCACGTATGTCATGAGACATAGATTGACATTTAGACTCAACACCAGATTTAGAAACCACTGCTTGTTTCTAGCTCTTCCACGCCACAAGATTACCTCCAAGAAAAGCACAATAAACGAGGGTAGAGAGAGGTCGGTATGTGCCGGTATAGTTCACATCACTATAGCAACTATGGGAAGAATGTCCCACATCAGAATAGAAAAGGCCTTGAGCAGGAGAGGCCTTAATTAACGAAGTATACAGTGTACAAATGAGGTGCTCGTGGAGAATGCATGAATTGTCCAACCACAAACAGGGCAAATTTGAGATCCGGGAGGAGCTCCCCAATTCAACATGTAGATGGTGTTTGGGATCCATGGGAGACTTAACAGGTCTACACCTAACATACCCGTGACGCGTAATAAATCAATGGCATATTCTCTCCATGATAAAGATGTACCCTTAAGAGAACGAGCAATCTCAATCCCAAGGAAGCATCAGAGATTGCCAAGATCATTCACTTCAAAGGATCAACCTAACTCTACCGCTACATGGGCGATGAAAGCAGTGTCATCTCCAGTCACAATGATATCATAGACATATACCAACACTATGGCCTGCATGCCACTCAGTCCAGTATGAATGAAACAGGTGTGATCTAATTGACATCTAATAAAGCCCACAATAAGCACGATGACACTGAAGTTGTGAAACCATGCTCTATGAGATTGTTTCAGCTCGATTTCAAGAGACGACAGACCTTCACGGAATCCTCCCCCTGAAGACTATAGTCAAGAGATTGATCCATGTACAGCTCTTCATCCAAGTTCCCATGGAAGGAAAGCAATTTTCACATTGAGTTGATATAATGGCCAACGATGGTGGGTGACTAAGGAGATAAGAAAGCAACAAAAGTGAATTTAGCGGAGCAAAAGTAGCTGTGAAAACCAACCCTGGCATCCGAGTGAAACTCTTCGCAACTAGACAGACCTTACACCTTTCAACAGTTACATCCACTCAATATTTTAGTAACCATAAAGTCGATTATATTATAGCATATAAATAAACTAAACTGAAAATGGTATTTTAAAGGATAAAACTTTCCTATATTTGTCATAACCAAGGCTCCCAACAAGGAGAATGGAATCTTATAAAGCGGATGGACAAAGGCGACGAGGTCCCACTGTAACTTGTTTGGTCCATAGGTTGGCAAGCCTCAGGACCATCAGATAAAACAACACCTTACCACTTGATTATTCCTCCAACTACACTTGACCTAGTTACTAGGATTATGATGTAAAAAGAGCTACTTGGCCATCAGCTAAAAGTTAATTTCAAATTGTAGAAACCACAATTATTTTAACCTAACCACAATAACAAATCAGAAGAGAGGAAATAGGGGTTACTGGTGGTTATTGCATAAAAAAATAATAAAATATTGAAAGTGACTAAAAATAAACTAGAGTAACTGCTTCACAAGTATATCTAAATATCACATAAACAGAATAAGCTTCATATATAACAATTGACTACCTTTGAGGCTCCCAATCCATGGCACAAGATTACAAGTTCCCTGGAACCAGTTTCATGTAAAATCCCCACAAGCTTCTCTCCGTGGCTGTTTGGTATGTTTATTTTCTTTTGTTGGACCACTGTAAACAAATGGCTAAAAGATTTCACACACATTCCAAAAAATATGAAATGTTCTGAAGGTTTTAACATATCCAAGTGTCAAAAACAAAATCAAACAATAAAAGCAGCTCAAAAAGTAAGGAAATGAAGAATCCACACATTTGCATTTAAAAGTTTTCTTTATGGCATTGAGCACTCCCAAGGAGTAAATTGAAATCATTTACACATGAAAAATTTGATATCCAATATTCAAAACTCTATATATTTGAAAATTTACTCTTAATGTCAATATTAGGTTGATTAGTTTAGCATTTGATACTAATGTTCCATTCACCCATCTCAAGATGGAATTTCTTAGTTACTCTACATTAAATAGAACTAAATTATGTGAAACTGACTCTTCGGTCCAAGGTATCAAACTCGGTAATGGTATCGGGTATCGGTGCATCTTGGACCGATACGGATACGATATCTCCGATACCATATCGCTGGTTTTCTTACAAAAAAAAATTAAAAATAAATAAATAAATAAATAAAATGTATCGCTTAGTATCGGCCAATACTGTGACAGCCCGAATTTCGGCACCCCAAAACCCGTGACATCAGCACGATCCTCCAGACTGTGCCCAAAAACTTAGCACGGAACATTAGTATAACAAGCACAATTTAACAAATAAAGCAAATAATTTCATTAAAGCGGAAAATGTTAATATGCCCAACTGGCATATGCAAAAGACAGCTCTACTTTCATGCCACTGTATGAACAGAAAACCGACCCGAACCATCGGTGATAATCAGATCACCCCAGATGGTTCGCCAAAAGAATAATCCAGTTTAATTACATTGTTTCAACAAAATAAAGGTTTGACATACCAAGCCGTCCTAATCTGCTCACAAACTGACTCTCTATCAAAGTACACAGCAGAGTCACCTAGAAAAAGTCCTCAGGTGGAGGCTCCAACTCGTCTCCAGTGCACGTGAATCCACGGATCTACGTCTCCCAAGCCTCATGGCGCTATCAAGGACTGCGACGTATAGTCTAAAGGGTGAGCTACATCCTAGCTCAATAGGGAACAAACACAATGAACATATAAATTAAGACTCACATATATTCCATGATATTCTATGCATGATGTATCTATGCAAGTGCTTGAAAAAACAATTTAAAAGCTGGTAGTTTGCATTCAATTTTACTGGTACTTTACATGTCTCACTTTACTATTAATTTATCTTGAATGACACTGAACAGGCCTAAAGCAAAACTTAAATCTTCAACTTAAGTAATCCCCGAGCAATATAGCATCGAGCCCCGATGAGATACCCTTCATCGTCATCTAATTAGACAGTTGTAAAAATGTATTCCCTGGGAATACGACCCAAGACCCTTTCTCACTAGGCGGCGGGGTTAATTATCACACAACATCCCTGGGATGTACTTACGGTTACGGATAAACCTCCGTACTGGTGTACGGATTCGCCGCCGTACTGGTCGTGGATATCCTGCCGTGTCAGTCGTGGGTATCCCGCCACGTCGGTGGGGTATCCTATCAAACTTCAAATAACAAAAATATCATGTGCTTTACATATAGTTGTTCACCGTGTAAGTGTGCTATCTTATATCAGTTAGGCCTCAACAGTAATTATTCAATCATATATATACATCCCTGGGATGTATACATACCCGCATCACACCTAATGCCTTTATTACTTTCTCATCCCCTGGGGATGTCTCAATCTCATTAGATTACTTATTCTTAATTACTTGTATCACACAGATGCCTTTATCAATTTCTTGGTGTCACACACGCACCCATTTTCACAAAGCTTTTCATAATTACAACAACTTCAAATCTGATAATTATATCACTACATACATGCTCTTGAAATTAAAGTACATGTTCAAGGTGTTCCCTACCTCAAGTCTTTGAAATTCCTAGCATTAAGGTCCCACGCGGCTCCTTGTGCTCATGATCATACGTACCACCTATGGTACAACATAACACATGTAACTCATCACTAAAGATGTAGCAAAGAAGGTCCAAGACCCTCCCTGAATCTCAAAGTCAAACTAAGAAGTCAACTAAAACAGTCTCAGTCGATTAATCGATCTCCAAATTCGATTAATCGAACCTGATTCGATTAATCGATTTCCAAAATCGATTAATCGAAATTCAAAATCGAACCTGATTCGATTAATCGATTTCCAAAATCGATTAATCGAAATTCAAAATCGATTAATCGATTCCCAAAATCGATTAATCGAAATCTTCAATCGATTAATCGATCTCAAATCGATTAATATAAAGTCTCAACTTACACATCGATTCTCAATTCGAGTAATCGAGATCTCAAAATCGATTAATCGATCCCAAATCGATTAATCGAAATCCGAAATCGATTGATCGAAATCTCAATTCGATTAGTCGATTTCCCCAGGTCTCTTTTCTCCAGTGGCTGGAGCTTCTCAGTCGATTAATCGATTTGGGATTAATCAATTAATCCCAATTCGATTAATCGAAATCCATTTTGATTAATCGAAATCGGGCCTTCATGACTTTTCAACTTCTTGGCCAAAATCGATTAATCGAACTCCAATTTCGATTAATCGATTTGGCCAGATTCAGCCCCCTTTCGGGCTGTTCTTCCAAATCTTTCTTAAACAATTTTCTTTCTTTTTCTAAGCCTTTATCCTATGATTTTAAATGTTCTTGACTGCAATTAAACCTCTATAACCTATGCATTTAATTCACACAAAATTTACCTCAATCAAATCTCAATTTGATTGGATCTCAAGGTTGGAATGGCTAGGGTTCTAGCTTTGGCTCCAAAGGGTCCTTCGCGTTGAATTCGGCTTTAAACATTCGAATCCTTCTCCCTTAGCTTGCATTTACTCCTTGCTTAACAACTCTCTTTACTTCTCTCTCTCTCTCTCTCTCTCTCTCTCTCTCTTCTTAGTTCTCTTCAACAACTCAAAACAATGAATTTAGGGTTATTAAACCCTTATATCCCTCTTGTCTTGATGTTAAGCACATACACCCAAAATAGGTGTATGTGACCCCATATTCACATTACACTCCACACACTTACATCATATTCACATCACATCCGTTCATCACTTCTTGAGTCAAATAGTGAACTCCTACTTGGTCAAACCTATGACCAATCGGGCACGGATCCCGAGGTCACTGTTTAACGCAAATTTTTTGGGATATTACAGATACTGACCCGTATCGGCCCACTACTGATACCACCCTGATATTTGTATTGGGGTGGTATTAGTATCGGTTCACGGCAAAACCCACATATCATCAATACACATTCGTATCGGCTGAGTTTTGATACCATGCTTCCGTCTATCCTTATTCAATATGAAAACATCAAGCATATTCTTTGCAATACCTTCAAAGTGCCAGATATGGTTTGACTGCACGACCACACTAAATGGTTTGAGCTATACTCAACAGGTAGAACTATTGATATTGGACTTGAATAGAGCACTTTGTGCAAGTAAAACAGGTAAAGGTCTCTGAGTTAGTTAACTGGCCACAACTCACTAGGAGGACTTCAAGCTAGAAACTGAAGGTATCTCAATTAATACTGCATATAAAGATCAGAACTAATCTTTGTGACGGGATTTCAGGCGCCATACTTCATGATCGATCATTGAAATCGGTACTTTGATAGCGATAGCAAAACAAATTTCCAAAGAAAACATAGAATGGGATTGCAAACAGAGTATTTAGATGCAAAAACAGCAATTAGAGAACCCCAAAAATTTTCAAAATTAATTCAAGAAGAGGATGACAAATTTGAATTACAATATATGATTTGATAGAAATATTAGTGAGATGTGTGAGATCAAGGCTTAAGTGCAAGACCAAGAAGCCCAAAGACAAGAATGAAGCAGTCCAGGAATCAAAATCAAGAAGGGCAATTTACAAGAAAATATTCAAGGTCATGTCATTCTCTTTCCAACGAGTAAACATGATCATAAATGTCATCCAACCAGCAATCACATCCATTTGAGCTCCACGTTAAGAGACCTCAAGCTCAGGCCCCAACAATTTATTGGCATCAGAATTGCTTCAAAAATAAAAGATATTGCAAAGATTAATTTATAGTGAATTCCTATAACGGCATAAACCTATCTCCTATGCTAATTGACAATCTATACGTACACCAATATTGAAGAGTTAATATAATTCAAGAGGAATAAAAGATATTCATGAGAATATATTTTACCTGCAAAGACAATTATTAGTGTCACAGTAAGTTATTATCAGAAATTGAAAGTATATTAGTTTTCTCGGTCATTTCAAATACCATTCTTTTATCACCAAATTACCAATTCCAGCAATTTAAAATTTGACTGCCTTGTTTTAATGTTTCAATGATTTTTAATGATTAAAATATCCTTACTTGCAAACGATTAACCTCTCTATAAAAGAGAACTGCAATAGATCTACAGGAATCCAGTGCAAAATTTGTCCACTAGTCACCCTAAATTTCATGAATACATAACCAAGCAAGTTTTAGAAGAGTTGCATTAAAACCAAACTACTGCAAAGAGGCGCATGAGACCAAAAGGAAGAAGAGGGAGACGAGAGCGAGGGAACAAAGATTTCTTATATGGCTACATTATCACTCTTTTGCATTATTTCATTCATAGAGATTGCCTTGATAAATAGAGACGATTACAGCTCAACTTAATCTTAAAGATAAACTCATTTAAATAATACTAGCAAAAATGCACGTGTGTTGCACATGCACACTATAAAATGAAATAATTTGATCAAAGGTGATTTTAATTATGAATTAAAATTAAGTAGTCATATAAAATCATAATCGTATATTATAAGTCAACCACTAAAACATTAATAACAATTAGAGTACTTGTAAACACATCCACCGAATCTTTGAGAGCGCCCACGCTAAAAAACATTGGCTGCTTTGAATCAGATGATGAAGATCCTTTTTCATCCCAACCTTACACACGCTTGATCTCAAGATCATGGGCGTACCATCAGACGGTCAGACTTCGATTTTACGTGGCATGGATTCGAAAAAAGTGATTGAAAAATCATGTGATGGTACGCTCATGATCTCGAGTTTAACTGTTAAGAAGATTGGGACGAAAACGATCTCCATCTTCCGATTGAAATCAGTCAATGGGTTTTAACATGGTCGGTCTCAAAGCTTTGGTGGGTGTATTTAAAGGTACTCTTAACAGTTATTGTTAAATATTTTATTGATTCTAGAAATTTGTCCAACTTATTATTTTTTATAATAACTAAAATTTGGAAGTTTAATTGAAAGTTGTCTTACTCAATGGTACACTTGTCAGAGCATTAGATTGAGTACTTTTTTAGAATTTTTTTATTTTTTGACTCGGAAATGAATCCGCGATAGAATCATTTTTTTGTAGTAATGAATTAATTGGTCTTTTTCTTTTTCATATGAAACAAATTTTTTTGAGTCTTTATTTGGAATCATACAAAGTTGATTGAGGGCAATTTTATGGGATCTATGTCACGGGGAATTAAAAATTGTCTATTTGATGGTAAGCTCATTGTATCAAGATCCATTGTGTGGAAGATTTGGGCGAAAAAAGAACTCCATCGTCTGATATAAATCAATCAATGGTTTTTGGCGTTAAGTACCCTCCAAAATTCCATGGTGTTAATAAAGCTACCCTTATTATTTTGGTCAAGTAGAATTCACTTAAAAGAGTTCATGCACAAATTGTTAATTTTCTTAACTTTGTGGGTTTCTTTGATGGTGCTAAGTGCTAACTAGAGTAAAGAAGCGAAAGAGAAATTCTAGAAGACCAAGATATTTAAGGAAATAAATGATGTGTTCTGTGATTCTATTTGGGTACCATTATTTACACCTCAGGAAACCGTGACCTCACCGCATCTCCTGTGGGCATGCAATAATCGCTTTGAATCAGAAGACGAAGATCGTTGTTTATCCCCATCTTTTACACAAATGATCTTGATATCATGAGAGTATCATCAGACCGTCGATTTTTATTTCATATGGCACACATCTCAAAAATGATAATTAAATCATGTATGGGAGTGATGTGGGCCATGTCATTTTAGAATCACTTTTTAGGTTTTGTGCCACGTGGAATAAAAATATGATCGTTTGATGATGCACCCATGATCTCAAAATTAATTGTGTGAAATATTGGGGCTGAAAACGATCTCTATCAACTAGAGGAGGTGGGTTGAGGTCACAGTTTCACAATGTGTAAATAATGGTACCCATTCTATTTTGATTATAAAAGCATAGCGGCAGAGAAAATAATAAAGGCAGGCTTTAGGAGTATATGAGGATTAATTTAGGGGCAAATTGGGCTAAGAAGGATATTTTAATCCTAAAAATATGTGAAAACAAAAATTGACAGAAAGAACTAAATAAGACCCCAATCATGCTTTTAATAGTAGTATAGATTCTTAATAAAACCATAATCAAATCTAGTCTAACACCCTAATATAATCTTTCCCATATGCATCTCTATTACGAGATCTGTTCTAATACCATCCTATAATCTATGTCCCTTTGAAGAAGGAACATGCAATTGGTTACAAGAAATGTCTTTTATCTTGATGAAATTGTTGCGGATGAATAACCGAAAGCATCCGATCGTGCTTGATAGTGGTCACTACCGTTTGTATGTGAAGTCCATTACTATCGATCCCACTAATTTTAGCATCTAGCGGAGCCGGTGGGTTACTAGATTAGGTTTATCATGATCTCATCCAGAAGCAGCAAATAAAGGATTATGTAGTATAACTCCAGTTGGAGACGTCTCGAATAAAAACATAATGATATTACAGGCTTTAGCGTGTTGATTACGGAGGTTTTTAGACGTATGGATACAAGCTGAAGTATGATGGTGGGTGGTATGGTGCACCATGGCATCAAGGGGCTTAGGCTAGGATTCAAGTTCCACCTATAGCTCAAATGAAGTTTTCCATGCCAAGATCCCATACATTGGTTTAGAAACCAAATTCAGTATTGATCAGTGCCAGAGAATAGTCACTCATTTCACTTGTTACCACTTTACCCCTCATGTACGGTAGAACTAACTCAGAGTATTTGGTTCTAGACGATGCTACCACTAGGGTTGCAGATGAACAAAAGCAAAATTGAAGGGAAAAAGGGAATGAGAGAAAATACCCAGCCATGGTGGGCCTAATCACAAGATCGAGTTGGCTATGACTTTGATCCCTTGTAGAAGTCTAGAGAGACTTATTGTAGAAGGTTTTATTAAAACTAAACTATTGTAAAGAGCCATGTGAGATCAATGGATAATGACAATGAGAGAGAGAAAATTTCTTATATGGCTACATTGTCACTCTTTCACGATTTGTCCATAGAGAATGTCTCTATAAATAGAGATGATTACAACTCACCACAATGTTAAAGATAAACTCAATTTAAATAATATTCCTAATATAATTTAACCTAATCACCCAACTATCATAATCTTTTCTAGGTACCTCTCTATTATGAGATATATTCTAATAGTTTTAAATATGTGAGCATGATGTGCAAAGCATGCTCAGCCTTGTGCACATTATCCTCTTATCAAGTAAAATTATTTTGTTTCCCAAAATAATTGTACCAATAATTAGTTTAAAAAAAAATTCACAAAATCCAGAGTTTATTTCTGAAAATACTTACACAAATAATTGGTTTAAAAACAATAAAAAAAATTCATGGTTAAACTCTAGATAATGTCATGGATAAGTCACACAAATGTTCACAGTGATCATATACTACTACAAATCCAATTGGCATAACCTAAACTAATCAAGTGACTCAAGTTTATGGGTGTTTCAATGCTAAGAGATCTTTCGGAAACATGTAGTTGGCATTATCTTAGTCACTTTCTTATCAGTCTTTGGAGCCCAAATAAAATCCACTTATGGAAAATTATACCAAAGTACTGACCATTAAGTCTGATGCCTGAAGGTATAATAGTCAACCATATGACAAGTTCCAACACAACAACAAGAATAAGGGTGGATATTACAAACTGTAGGTAGCGTATTATATCAATGTTGCATGTCACATTTTTGTGGCACATACAAGGAGCATGCACATACCAATCCTCCTAACTCGAGTCATGACACAGAAACGCATGACCCGAGCTCCTATTGTGTGCATGTCAGTCAACTGCCTTTGGTAGTTGTTGTAGCCAATAGGAACTCGAGTCATGGGTTTATGTCCATAACTCAAGCGAGAGGATCATTACCCGATAACAATCTATGATCATTTTTAAAAATAAGAAAATCGTACATAAATATATACAGATAACAATCTATGATCATTTTTAAATACTTAGTGTCAAAGACACCATTCCATCATCAGCCACATTAGAAATTAGAATTTAAATCAAATAAATTGAACCAAATATTTTATTGGATTGATTTATAAAGAGGAGATAAAAATATAGTCACATAAAATCATAAACTTTTCAATTTTCCACTATATAAAAAGAAACTCTATAGTTGCACAAGTATAAGTGTGGTGTCAGTCTGTATTGTATAATTGTATTAAATGTTTATATGATGTGTTTTTTAAATTTCAAATTCTACCTAAAAAAATTATTATACATTTTTCTTTTTTATATTACTGGATTATAATCCCGAAATTTTTTTGTAAAAAAAAAAAATCCCAACTCTTCATTCTTTGTCTCTATCCCTAACATCACACCAGCATCTTCGTTAGCAATTAAATTATCAATTTTTTCTTATGTTTCTTCCTTCTCCTAGACATCTTCCCCTTCTTTCTTTACTCTTGTCGTTCTTTCGTTTTAACTGAAATCACAGGTATGATTTGTACCTCCATCGCAACGTTATATCCTGTATCCTAAGATTCGGTTTCAAAAAGGGGCACTTTAGAAAACAATGCCTCAAAAACAGACTTCTTAGCAAAAGAGACCCGACCTCAAACGCTTTAGAAAAGCAGTCCTTTCAGGGATTTTGAAACTTCAGAAAACCGCGAAAGCACCTTTTTAAAAGAAAGAAAAAACATTGCTTTCACGATTTTCTGAAGTTTCAATATCTATGAAAGCTCGGTTTTTGCTCAAATTAGGCATATTTTTAGCTAAAAAGTTTGTTTATGAGGCATGCTTCTCTAATTATCCCTTAAAAAAGATACACAAGACAAATACATATCATTTTCTATAATTTATATTATATGCAAATACTTAAAGCAAATTGAAAGAAAAGGCCCTAATCAGTTTAAAAAAAAAAAAAAAAAAATTAAAGCAACAAAGGGAAAGGAGGGTGGATTTTCTTACCGACGGTTCCTTGTTGAAACGAATTCGATTCTCGGTTGCCATTTGGGGAGTGATTTGTGGGTCTCGAAAGGAAAGAGGAAGGTCTACTACTTAAATTTGTCTACTGAGGTTCAGACCGACAAACCTGAACAACCTCTTCTTGTGACTACTGACTACGTGTTTGTAGCCACCCGCTGTATTAAACAATCAAAATTTCTACACGCCTTTATTTTGGGTTGATCATTTCAAATTGACATGTGATTCTCGGCGCCTTAGTCTATTCTCCCCAACACCAGTTTCTAAAAACCCCACGTCTCATGTTTCCCTCCGTGACCATCGGGGGCGCTCACGCCTATTATTATGACCCAAAATATTTATCCGATCTCGAAGGCCTAAAATTATGTGTTATGATATCACACGTTTGTTAAGGTGATAAGCGGATATATATCTAATTTTTAATTTAATTTAGTATATGAATTAAGGCATTTAATAATAACATTTAAAGATAAATGACTGATGAATTAACAGCGAAAAACGTAGAAGATAAAAGTAACGTAATAAATTCTAATCATGCATCTATGATAGAAAATAAATTGAAATTTTTCATAGGGTAAAACGGTCTCAAGCATAAACTCACAAGTAGTACCGATAAATAAAAGTAACTAATAACAAGCCTTTCCTGAAAGCGATAAAAACTATAACTAAAGAATCTCTCAATACTCAAAGTAGTCCGTCGGATATACTCCCTCGTCCAGATAGTAGCCAACGTCTTCACCTTCATGAGCCGCATTAGGTACAGCAGCATCCTCATCCTCAGTGATGGAGTAATCAGAATTCTCACCTGCAACTGTTAATTTTAGGGAGGGGAGTGAGTTTACTCAGTCACCTAAACTCAGCGGATTGCATAATCGATCTACCATAAAATACTTAGGTGATCGTGTGTACAATCGCTTGAGTTGTGGTACATTTTGAAATAAATCAAGCAGCTATAAATGATTACAAACATATTTAAGATCTCATAACCTCTCATATCAAAATTGAAAGACATAACATAAAATGAAAAGACATAGCATAGGATGAAAAGACCTGACATAAAATAAAATGAATATGATGCATTAAGTTCTTATTTCTTTTTGTATCTACTTTGTCGACTTATCCTATGCGGCATATCTTAAAACTTAATATTGTTTCATACGCCTACACAATGCATTTCGCATTTTATTTAATTTTCGTATATAACCTGTGTCAGGGCCGCTGCTCGATCCTATCATGCGAGATTCACGTGTAGATAATCACCGAACCTCTATATTATAGCGTATATCACCATCCAGTCCGATTAGGTTGCATGCATTTAAATCAGTGTCCCCTTATATTCGGGATACTGTCGTATCGTATTGTCCTTAAAATCCGTCTTGGCTGCAGACGTTGAATCTTGCGGTGGCACGCAAGACATGACACGTGTAAAAATTAAATTCGTATTTTGTTGTCCTTCACAGCGTAATTTATCCATATTCGTATCTTATCTCAACTATCGTTCCTTATCATTTACTTATAACTTATGTTAGAGTGAGTCACAGTGCGATAAGATTCACAAAATCACGTTTTTCAAGGGACGAGTTTCGTAGTAACCTAGATGTACTTCGTGTAGCAGCCCATACTCCCATAGAGGTGTTGCATCCGTACAGGGATGTCTACGTTTCAAGTATCACGTGACCGTAAAGGGAATCCCACCATGACGAAGGCTTAAAGATCGTGTGATGTATTTTATTTCTTTTTAATTATGCACATGTCCTGTCGTAGTTTTCTATGTGATATATGTCGTATGATGGGAAGACTTACCTGACTAAATGAAACTATTTCATACACCTTTCATACTTATGATCATAATATAATAATTAAAATTTGGGAAGAATACATATTTCATACCTAATTTTTGGAGGAAACTGTTATGGGCCGTTAGATTTCTTAAAGAGCGATCATGCCTTCTGTTTTTAAAGTTTTCTAAAATTTGTGTAATATCTACATCGGGACTTTTTCTAGTTTGAATCAAAAGTGGGTCAACGAGGTGGTCAGACAAGCCTTTTAACCTAGTTGTATAATGGTTTATACCCCTTGTAAAAATTTTCTAAGCTTTCAGGCCTCGAAACATTCCTTGACACTCTTTTGATCTGTTAGATTACATTGTATCATTATTATGATCGCTTTAAAAGTTGGTCCTTTGGGTCAGTTGGGCCTTAAATTCTTAAAAGTTAAGAGTCGAAGGTAACCCATGTGCTATTCCATGTGGCACTTAGGGCTAAAATAAAAAGAAATGAAACTTCAAACCATCCATCATCTAATCTGAATCATTAGATGGTTAGACAATAAAACTTACTTAAGGTTGAGTCTTTTGTCCCGATCCTAATCCGGCCTTTAGCACACTAGATCTTCTAGTCAACTTTTTACAAGATTTAGGGGTTACGTGCACACTTAGGATGCCCACCATGTGACGATCTAATTGCACGGATCTGAACCATCAAATATTTAAGAAAGATGATTTTAAGGTATTAGGTCTTTGGGCCCAATTCATTTCAGCTTCTAAAGTCTCAGATCTAACGACCAATCCTTACATGATTGGTAGTGTCCAAAAGGAGGTTCAATTTCTTGATTTGTGTTTCGATTTTTCGGATTCTGAACCGTTAGATGTCTCGAGAATTTCAATTTGTGAAGACGGTCCATCTTGGCTCAATTTCTTGGGTTGGGCTCACAAGGTCCAACTTGAATCTATTTTATTTAAATCTAATGGTGCTAAGGGGTGGTTGCACTAAATCATTGGTTAAAATACCGGAAAACCGGTATGTATCGTCCGATTAAAAAATCGGTACGTACCGGACGATACGTACTGGAATAGTACTCTACCGGACGATATATTGAATGTATCGTTCGGTATCTGCAATACAAATGAACGATATGGTACATTTAATGTACCGTATCGTTCACGTCTAATACTGATACGTATCGGTATCGGACGATATGTTGATCCATGCAGTAAATTAATCATATCAGGTAAATTCTCCAAAGTGCCCAACTACAATGGTTGGCACGGGCAAACTATCACCGACATCGTCGGCGTTTGGTCAGGCTGATCCCCGAAATTCATTTTATCTTGGCCTGAATTTTTTTATAAATATACATATATCAATATATGTATGAAGCTCTACATTACCCATATATATATATATATATATATATATATATATATATATATATATATATATATATATATATCTAGGTGGTGTTTTGCAGATGTACGAATGGAGAGGAAGATGGTAGGGAGGTGGGGGGGGGGGCGAAGAGACTACTAAAAGAGCTTGGGTCAGTCTCTTTTTCTCTCTCTAAAAACTATAGGTACTCACTCTCTCAAACCTTTTCTATAGATTTCTCTCTCAACAATTTCTGTTGAACCTTTCCTCTCTCTCTCTCTCACAACTAATTTTCTCACTCTCTGTCTCCTTGATCACATTCAGACACAACCCATAAACTCTATTCCCTCAACACCCCTTGATCCTCACATCGATGACCTCTCACCCACCACCTTCATGTCACATTCTCAACATGTTAAGACACCCATTTCGTCTCCTAGTAGCTCACTGCCTCCCCTATCCATTCCGGTAGTTGAACATAGTTCTGATAGTATCCCTTTACATTTAGAGCATCCCATGATAACTCGCTCTAAGGTGGGTATTGTAAAAGCAAAACTCAAATATTTTATGGCCATTACTGGTATCCCTCAACACCTAAAACCCTCAAATTTGTTCTAAAGGATCAGTGATGGGTATCAGCAATGAAGGAGGAACTTGAAGCGCTTCACAAAAATGACCCTTGAGAATTGGCTGGGCGTACACCGGAGATGAACATCGTAGGCCGCAAACGGGTCTTCAAGGTCAAGCTACAATCTGATGGGTCTGTTGAGCAGTTTAAAGCCCGACTGCTAGCAAAAGGCTTTAAATCAAATTCCCAGCACTGATTTCTCTAACAACGTGAGAGTATATATATATTGTATAAAAGTGCAATATATACAACTATTATAAATATATATATATATAATTTCCCTCACCATTTTTTTTTTTTGAAAAAACTCTGTTGCAGTGGCGTGTACACTCTTGGGAAAGGAAGAAGATTGAGGGAAGTTGATTTGGTGTAGACACCGTACATACTTATAATATATATATGTATATATTATATATATTATTAGTTTTTAGAGTACTTATGTGAAATAAATAGGTGCTTATTAAATCTTTTCATCTTCTTCAACAACACCGGAGCTCCATTAATGGAGTTTTTATTTTTGTTTTTGTATATATAAAAAAAAAAATATAAACCGAGTCTTTTAAGATTGATCGAGGGGCACCCACCTCTCGGAGCGTGTACGCGATTCTCGGGATGATTATGATCGATTCGGCGGAGCAAGTGATGCAACAGCCTACACGTCGGTTCTGCAATGCGACAACTTATTCGTCAATTCATCGATGTGGCAGCTTACGCGTCGAATCGGCGATGCTGTTTCGGCGGTAGCGCATAAGGATATAGCTCCGCAGGTGAGTCGACGTACGGAGTGTAGGAAGCGGTGTATTGAGGTGGCCGTTTTTGTGAGTTTTGACAAGGAGAAGGGGTAGCAGCCGGAAGAAAGAAGGTAGCAACAATGGCTGCCTCGGGTGTGTGGAAGAAGATGAGGGAGGGTTATGCGTGAGATTGCAAGGGTCATATAGAGGGGAGAGATTTAAGTTCGGCAAGTTTTACCAAGATAGCAAGAGTCCGAAAGGCCTGGATTTCCTTCCAAAACTAATTCGATCTAGTGGATTGTGGGGCATAAAAAGGCTAGTTTCTGTTTCCTAAAATATACTATATTGCTAGCTAGTAACCGGGTTCAACTAAAATTATAAAGTTTCTTCATTGATGTGTGTGTGAGGGTTGGGTTAGAGTGTGGAGCACTCACACGGGATTCGGCACTCCACCACATCTAATGCCATTGGATAGCCCTCCTAAGATCCATGTCATAACACCTATTCTCCCCAACGTCAATTTCTTAAAAAACCTCACGTCTCATCTATCCCTCGTTAGTCAGTGAGACCCGCCGTCTCTCTCCTCTCCCTCTCTCTCTCTCTCTATCTCTTGTAGTCCTCCAACTCAGTGGAGTTGTGGTCTCTTACTGTCCACCGTTTATAATTTTCCATAGTGGACAGCGTTATAAAATGGATAATTTTTAATAGAGAATTTTGAAGTGGCGTGTACACTTTTGGGAAAGGAAGAAGATTGAGGGAAGTTGATTTGGTGTAGACATCGTACATACTTATAATATATATATGTATATATTATATATATTATTAGTTTTTAGAGTACCTATGTGAAATAAATAGGTGCTTATTAAAATTTTCATCTTCTTCAACAACACCGGAGCTCCATTAATGGAGTTTTTATTTTTGTTTTTGTATATATAAAAAAATATATATAAACCAAGTCTTTTAAGATTGATCGAGGGGCACCCACCTCTCGGAGCGTGTACGCGATTCTCGGGATGATTATGATCGATTCGGCGGAGCAAGTGATGCAACAGCCTACACGTCGGTTCGGCAATGCGACAGCTTATGCGTCAATTCATCGATGCGGCAGCCTACGCGTAGAATCGGCGATACTGTTTCGGCGGTAACGCATAAGGATATAGCTCCGCAGGTGAGTCGACGTACGGAGTGTAGGAAGCAGTGTATTGAGGTGGCCGTTTTTGTGAGTTTTGACAAGGAGAAAGGGTAGCAGCCGGAAGAAAGAAGGTAGCAACAATGGCTGCCTCGGGTGTGTGGAAGAAGATGAGGGAGGGTTATGGGTGAGAGTGCAAGGGTCATATAGAGGGGAGAGATTTAAGTTCGGCAAGTTTTACCGAGATAGCAAGAGTCCCAAAGGCCTGGATTTCCTTCCAAAACTAATTCGATCTAGTGGATCGTGGGGCATAAAAAGGCTAGTTTCTGTTTCCTAAAATATACTATATTGCTAGCTAGTAACCGGATCCAACTAAAATTATAAAGTTTCTTCATTGATGTGTGTGTGAGGGTTGGGTTAGAGTGTGGAGCACTCACACGGGATTCGGCACTCCACCACATCTAATGCCATTGGATAGCCCTCCTAAGATCCATGTCATAACACATATTCTCCCCAACGCCAATTTCTTAAAAAACCTCACGTCTCATCTATCCCTCGTTAGTCAGTGAGACCCGCCGTCTCTCTCCTCTCCCTCTCTCTCTCTCTCTATCTCTTGTAGTCCTCCAACTCAGTGGAGTTGTGGTCTCTTACTGTCCACCGTTTATAATTTTCCATAGTGGACAGCGTTACAAAATGGATAATTTTTAATAGAGAATTTTGAAGGCAGCTAATGCGGCGCCATATGACTGGCTGCGTACGTTGTGGGGCCTGAGCATTATAACCAATCACATCATGCCATATAAGCTGCCTGCAAAATTGTTTATAAATAATTGTCCATCGTTTATAATTTTCTATAGCATATGGGTTGTCTTTTTGTTACTCTTATAAGAGGAGACGCGACGTTACATTGCTAATTTTGGTGTCCATTGATGGTGTTAGGCGGCTCTCAATGGGCTCGAAAAATAGGGGGTTTCCTAAACTATAAACTCAGCCTGAGACCGGACTAGATCGAACATGCTCCAATCCATATTAATCTAGGCCAAGTTTGGATATGAAGCTCAAAATCCAGCCCAAACTCGGCCTTAGTGTTAAATATATATAGAAAATGAGAAAATGAGAAAATGTACTCGGGCGTAGAGATATCTCTATGCCAATTGATATGGGTGCGATACGTAGCACATCTTTTGTGAAGTGATGGGTGGCATGAGGCCCAATTTACTAAGTAGAGTTTAACTTTTAAAATATTTTAAAAGTTATATTCCTCTTCAACCATCATTCTTGATTTTTTTAGAAGTTTTTTTAAACTCTTTATTTTTTTTTTCTCTTTTATCTTTTTATAAGAAAGTGTTAAACTTACCTTTTCAGGTATGTTTTACTCAAAAAATATAAGCGTCCGTCACCCGATAGCGATTGTCACAACCTCAGATTTTTGAGATGAGTGCACGGCATGCATTACACATAGGTATATGTGTTTCACAAGGAGACCAAAACGAACCAAAGACACTAAGTGTGTACGTGGGAAACACACTAGTATATCCCTAACTTATAGATATAAAAGTGAAAGAGAGAAAGAGGAACCCTTACGTAATTCTATTCTAACCTAAATAGAGAGAAGGAGAATATAGAGAGAAAGAAGAGAAGAGCCTAGTAGAGAACTAGGGTTCGTTCGTACTTAAGTCAGCAAAGGAGATTAGAGGAAGAGACTGGAGGAAGAACCTTGGAGGCCTGTTAGCCTAGTAGATTTTCGAATCGTAAATCGAACTTGTGCGTGACTCATCGTCAGAGGTACGTTAAAGACATGATAGATGCCTAGGAATGTTTTAAATAGTAGGAAGAATGTTGGCTGAATGTTTCTTTTTATGAGATTAAGGTAAAATGAAGGAAGGAAGCATGTTCTCTATCCGATCGAGGAACAAAATCATCGTTCCTCGCTCGAGCGAGGATGAACAGAGGAAAATATAACTCTGGGCTCGCTCGAGCGGTCCCCAAAACTAAAGGGAAGCTCGCTCGAGCGAGGGTCCACAGTAATACTCCGATGGCTCTATTTAACCGCTCGAGCGACCTCGATTTAACCGCTCGAGCGAGGTCAAGAGACCGCTCGAGCGAGGTCAAGTGACCGCTCGAGCGAGGTCAAGTGGCCGCTCGAGCGAGGTCTGGTGACCACTCGGATCTTGGTTTTTCGAATACAAGAAACTTGGGGGTCATACACCCCAATAATGCTAGTGATTGTTCTAAACCTATTTTTGAAATGTAGGTTGATGCATTATAACCCTCTACGAGCAGGCGTGCCTTGAAATTCGTCGAGGTAGGGAATATTCTTGAAACATGTGCATTATCCCGTAAACTCATATGCGTAGTATAATCTATTTAAATAGTCACATATTTCATGAACTCTCATGATAAGGGTGTGTGTGTGTGTTACAACGTGAAAATCTTGAGGTCCCCAGGGGACGAAAAATCATGTAGTTCAATCAAAGAAGGGTGCCAGTATATGGGGCATCCAGGATGCGTATGAAAACTAACAGAGAAACGAAGGTAATGTGATAAGGCCTAATGTAATATAATTAGCACAATCACGGTGAATAACTATATGTAAAGCACATTGATATTTTTATTATTTAAGGTTGATTAGAATACCCCACCGACGTGGAGGGATACCCATGACTGACTCGGCAGGATATCCGTGACCGGTACGGCGGCCAATCCGTACATTTATAACACATCCCAGGGATGTAGATTGAAAATAGACCCCGCCACCTATGAGAAAGGGGCTCGGGCAGTATTCCCAGGGAATACATATAACAACTGTCTAGTTAGACGACGATGGCGGGTATTCCATCGGGGCTCGATGCTATATTGCTCGAGGACTACTTAAGTTAAGATTTAAGTGAATAGGCCAAATTCACAACTAAACTAATAAGGAGATTAAACAAAACCATGCTAAGTAACGACCAAAATCATTGGGTTATTTCTTGTTATTCAAATTGTTGTCCATAAGCGATTACTTTATAATTCTATGCTTGTTAAATTACTGACATATGTGTGAGGGTTGATCTATATGTTCTTTTTATTTTCCCTACGGAGCTAGGATGTAGCTCACCCCCTTAGACTATACGTCGCAGGTCCAGGACTAGCGGCAGCAAAGACTTCGGAAGAAGTCATCATCCAAGGGCTTTGTTTCGTGCCCGTGAGTCGAACCTCCTGAGGAATTCTTCTAGGAAACCCGCTGCATACTTTGAGAGTGAGTTGAGAGAGTACTATGTATGGCTTGGTATATCAAGCCTCTTTATTTCGAATGTTTTAATTACCATTCCTTGACAGAACGCCTAGGATGAACTGTTATTACTAAACATTTGGGTAAGTTCTTATGTCCATGAATTGGCATGGGACAAGGACTGCCTTGCGACACCTTGATTATTTTGTTGAGTTTTTTTTTGTGTAGCTATGAGTGCTTTAATTACAGTTTTGGATTGTATATACCAATGTTTCGTAAGGAACCCGGGGCACGGCCTTGAAGGTCGTGCTGATGGCACGAATTTCGGGGTTTCAAAATCCGGGCTGTCACAGAAGCATTAGAACCTCTACAGAGAAGCGCCGACGCCTCGGTTTAGGGGCGTCAGCGCTTCGTTTAGGAACGCCGACGCTTCGATTTAAAAAATAAATAATATATATATATATATATATATATATATATATATATATATATATATATATATATATATATTTATGGAAGTGTCAGCGCCCCTAAACGAAGCGTCAGCGCTTCGTTTTAGGGGTGCCGGTGCTTCGATAAATTTTTTTTTTTCGAAGCATCGGCGCTTTGTTTTAGGGACGCCAGCACTTGGTGCTTCGCTCCCTAAAGTGCTAGCGCTTTGCTATCGGGCGCTATTTTTTTTGAGTAAAATATACATGAAAAAGTAAGTCGGACACTTTTTTGAAAAAATAGAGAAAAGAAAGAGACTTTTAAGAAGTCAAAGAATAGTGGCTGGAAGGGTATTTAACTTTTAAAAGTGTAACGCTAGTTAGTAAAGTGGGTCCTATGCCACCGATCACTTTAAAAAAAGGGCACTACGTGTCGCGCTCATATCAATTGGCATACAGATATCTCTACGCTCGAACGCATATCCCAGGGCCTCTCTCTCTCTCTCTCTCTATATATATATATATATATATATATATATATATATGAGTAATGATCACCTGACTTGAGTCACACGTTCCTTGAGCGGGTGACCATCAGATCACGTCACAGTCAATGTTTGGCCGAAATATGAGGGTCACCCATTAGAGAGTTCTACCATATAGGTGTCCGGATCTAAAAATTCAAGACCTACTTAGTCTCATGCCTGCACCGTTTCAGAATCTCGATCAGTTGGGGAACCTTGAACATCAAGGAGGGACCTAGAGACACCTTCCTCCTCACCATCATGTACAGCTCAATCACCACCTAAGCTTTCCAACCATATCATCACTCGACCAGCAAATCTACCAAAATTATCAAATGCTCAAATCAAGTCTTCAAAATCCTCTTTGTTTTCTCATCTTTGATTTATTTTATGGTATCAAAGCAGATTCTTCGATAATTAAAGGGAAGTATAGACTGTGGTCTATTTCTACAAAAAGGTTCTCTTGATTTGAATGCATATACGGATGCTGATTAGGCTGAAAATCCAGATAATCGACACTCTATATTAGAATATACCTTATTAGATAACTATCCACTTACCCATGTTCATTCTCACTTCTAGATAATCGTTGACGGTTATATTTGTAATCTTATTTATACATATCTTCTACATGTAATAAACTTTTCATTTTCCTTTCATCTCTTCTATATTAAATTGACTCATATAATTTTTATTTTTTTGTCTTCATCTCTTTTACATTTAGTAAAAGATAACTTCCTATTCATGTGAATGTATTTTCACATTGATTTGCTTAATGGATGTGTATTTTTTACTTTGGTTTTAATGGCCTTTTATATTCTATGTGGATGTCTTTTCCCACATTTTTTCTGGACTTATATCTTCTAGGTGGATGTCTTTTCCCACATTTTCTCTTGGCCTTCTATACTCTATGAGTATTAGAATATACCTTTTAGATAACTATCTACTTACCCATGTTCATTCCCACTTCTAGATAACCACTGAGAGTTATATTTGTAATCTTATTTATATACTTTCTTGTGTGAGAATATTGGAAAACAACAATAACTGAATTCTGTTGGCTTCGCATGCTTCTCAAATATCTTAATTTTTTTACTTCAGCTACTCCTACCTTGTACTGTGACAATATCGGTGCTATGGCTCTGACTTCTAACCCAGTGTTCTATGCTCGTATTAAACACATTGAAGTAGATTACGACTTTGTAACAAATAAGGAGGCTGATAAGGAAGTTATGGTTAAATATGTTTCTACCGTTGATCAAATTGCTGACATATTTACCAAAGGTCTTAGCTCTAATTGATTTCTTGAACTTCGTGACAAGCTCATGGTTCATCAATTACCCATGAGCTTGGAAGGGCATCTTAGCAAGACACCTTCCCCCATCATGTTTCGGTAGCCACCCACGCGCGTGTTAACCATATCATCACCAAAATTACGAAGTTCTTAAAATCAAGAATCTTTAACTCTAACGATAAGCTTTGAATTGGCGGATATATCCAAATCTGTTTTCTTTGTAACTTACTAGCTTTCGTCCCTTGATTTCATGGATATACTGATACAATGTAATCTTGTAAACTCATTTGGGTTAACCTCTCTCGGGGCAAAGAGCAGCTCTTTCGCTCTTTGGCTCTGGCGGGGAACTACTTTCACGTTTGGTAACACAGTTTCTCGTCCCATTTTCTCTGGCGGGAGCTGTTTTAAGTGATAAAACTGCTCTCCGCCGCTCTTTGTCAGAGCAGATTTTATCTGTTCCGACAGAGAGCAGTCTTATCAGTTAAAAGAGCTAACCCAAAATAGCCATATACATATCTTCCATGAGACTGCATTTATTTTAAATCACCAGACATCCCCACTCAACCACATGAGAACTCTTCCCTAATGACTCTTTTTCCTTTGGCCATCACACTACCTCAAAACCAATCACTTCTCCCCCTACGGACATACCCAATCTTTCTACAAATTCCATCACCTCTCCAACTTCTCAAGATGAGAACCAAACCCACGCTCTCAACTCTATGGCTCATATCGGTCCAACATGACCCACTCCCTCTACCGGTCTCTTATGTAACAAAAGTCAAACAAGCCCTCCACTGGCTCAATTTCCACACACCCTATGCTTACCAAAGAGCTGGTACGTGAGAAGAACAGTAAATATGTCCTCTCTGTAGTGCTCATCCCTTTGAAACTTCTCTTACTCAAGCTACAAAGGTACTAAAATGGAGGGCTGCTAGGTGATCAAACTTTGATGCACTTCAAAAATATGAAATTTTGATCGCTTATTGCTCCTAAACCTGACATGAATATCTTAGCTAATAAATAAATTTTTTAGGTTAAACGACATTCGAATGGCTCATGTGGAATGATACAAAGCACGTCTCATAGCCAATTGTTTTCACCAACAAGATCTTTGATTGCATAGATACTTTTAGTCCAATTGTAAAATACGACAATCTGAACTGTGCTTGTTCTAGCTACATGCAAAATTGACCCATTTTCGGTAACTGGATGTCCAATAAATGAGTTTTTGCATGGTTTCTTCCAAGAAGAAGTTTATGCGACAACCAAAGGGATTCACAAATCATTTTTTTATTTTTTTTTTATGATTAAAGTTGAGGGATAAGAGACCTCTCCCTACCATTAAAGAACAAAGCCAAATTAAGTACACACAACAAGGAAAACCATCCAGTTGCTAAGAGAGCTTCGGCGATGCCATCACTCCTACATAGCCAAGGATGAAAGCCACATAAATATAACTAGAAAGCTCAAGGAACCAAAAAAAAACTAAAAAGCCCCAAAAGAAAACTCAGAGAACAAGATGCTCAAACTGAGAACCCAAGGGAAGGAAAACCCAGCAAACACAGAACTAATGCAGAGGCAGCATAAAACTACACCTCCATCAATGTCCCCTAAATTAGAAATATAGTCCCTAATCGAAAACGGTTGAATAATCTTTAAGCTATGAGCCCACTGCAAATTTTAATTTGAATTTTTTCAACTAGCATCGAAATCTGCATCTCCTTTCCTTAAAAAATTCTATTGTTTCTTTCTTTCCATATCATCCATAGAACCGCGAAAGGGATTCACAGATCATTCGTTTCCTAACCATGTATGTCGACTACATTGCTCCATTTATGGTTTCAAACAAGCACCTCATGCCTTTTTTAAATAGTTCTTTGATTACATTGAAGAGCTCGGTTTTTTTTTAGTCAAAGAGGCAATTATCAATTCTATTATTATCATAAAGGTATGACAATCTGGGTTTTGGTTAATGCCGATGATCTTCATTCGAAACAATGACAAGCAACTACAATGGCTTATTGATCAATTAGGCAAAATTTAGAATACTCTCTCTATCTGTGACTAAGGAAGAAAGTTCGCGGTGATCCAAGACGCCAGCTCTAGTATACAATTAAAAATAAATAAATAATTGTTGAGCTTGAGCTTGGCTCGAAGTGCCTAGAGTATGGTAGAGCCGAGGTAGAGCTGACCCTGGCCCTACTCAAGCTCAGCACACTGACAACCCGACCTGCATTTATTGGTAAAATATGAATCCATCTGATGTTGATCCACTCTTTGATCCAACAGAGTACCAAAGTGTTTTTGGATCCCTACAGTACTTGACCCTTACTAGGCCGAGCTTAATTGGCTTTTGTTGTCAACCAAACATATCAGTTCATGCATCATCGTTCTGCAATCCATCAAATTCTAGTGGAGTGAATTCTTTGTTACATTAAAGAAACTATTGATCATTGCTTCATCTTTCAACCAGAGTCGGTCGAAACTTAACTTTATATGGATGCTAATTATGCCATATGCCCAACAGATCGTACTTTGGTTTCAATCTGATATCTCGGAGCAAAAAAAATAAAATAAATCCACTTTCTCTGGATCAACACTGAGTCAAAATACCGCAAGCTTGCCCAAAATGCACCCAATTTCAAGTGTTAGGCATCTAACGTGTCTTCATTTGGATCCCCCAAGGCCCCACACCTCTATCTCTTAGTTCTTATTTACGAGGCAACAATCTCCCTCTCTATTACTTCTCTCTCTCTCTCTCTCTCTCTCTCTCTTCTCCACTCCTAGTCCCAGTCCCAACACCCTCTCTCTTTCAGTTCTCTCACAATCCTATTGGAATACAAACCCAAGTAAAGTGGGTCTTGGGTTGCACACCTTGAAAAGCTATTTTGGGACATGCTTTAAGTAACTTTTTCAAGTTACGAGGAGACCTTTCATCTATCAAGAAGACCTTTTATCTCTCAAGAGATAAATGATTATTTTGGTTAGTTTCGTAGAAGTCATTTCCTAGGTGTCTTTTCAAGGTTCTAGGTGTCTTTTCATATTTCAAAGTGTCTTTTACTTTTTCAATGTACTTTCATCCTTGTAATTATTGGTGTAACCAGGTAGCATGATACAAGTTGAAAACTTTTAAATGAAAAGCAAGTTTAATATGTTAGTAGCTAACAACCTATTTTAGTATAAGGAAATCTTTGTTGTGCAATAACACAAGTTGTTTTATTTTATCTCCTTCAAATTGGTATCAAAGCTTGGTTTGATTAAGGAAGATGGCGAATATGATTCAGCCCCAAATTTCAGTCTTAACAGAAGAAATCTATGATAATTGGAGCATCCAAATGAAAGTCTTGTTAGGACCGCAAGATTTGTGGGACATAGTCGATAACGGCTACAATGAACCAAAATCACCACAAGCAGAAGCGGCACTTACGGCAGCTCAAAAAGAGGCACTGAAAGAGGTACGAAAGAAGGATAAGAAAACCCTTTTCTTAATCTATCAAGGAGTTGAAACATCAATTTTTGAACAAATATCAAATGCCACATCGTCCAAGCAAGCTTGGGAGATTGCAAAATTCATTCAAAGGAGTTGATAAAGTAAAAAAGATTCGTCTTCAAGCTCTTCGAGCTGAATTTGAATCCATTCGTATGAACAAAAGTGAGTCAATTTTAGAATATTTTTCTTGCAGTTTGATTATTGTTAACAAAATGAAGAGAAATGGTGAAAGCATGGAGGATGTGCGGGTGATAGAAAAAATTCTAAGATCGTTGACACAACGATTTGAACATGATGTCATGGAGATTAAAGAAGCGAAAGATTTGTCCACTCTTTCAATTGATGAACTCATGGGATCACTTGAAGCCCATGAACAAAGAATGAAATAAAACTCTAACGAAAAAGTAGAGCAAGCTTTACAATGCAAATTGGTCCTTAAAGAAGAAAAAAAAACTTCAGAGGACGTGACAGAGGATATCGAGGCCGAGGTTTTACTCGTGGTGGCCGTGGTAAGTACCTTAATGAAAGGAGACGTGGTGATCATGGTGATTTTTCAAATGAACGAGGACGAGGCCAAAGAGGAAGAGGTCATAGAGATCTTTTCAATTCATCATACAAGCCAAGGTATGATAAATCATATATCAAATGTTACAATTGTCAAAAGTTTGGTCACTATAGTAATGAATGTAGAAGTAAATCTACAAATGATGTTGATGAATAAGCTAATCTCTTTAAAGAAAAGGTTGAAGAAGTAACCACTGTGTTACTTGCATATAAGGGAGATGAATCAAGAAATCAAACCTCTTGGTTTCTTGATACTGGGGCCAGCAATCATATGTGTGCTAAAAAAGAAATGTTTATCGAGTTAGATGAGTCGGTAAAAGGTGATGTGACGTTTGGCGGACTCATCTAAAACTCTAGTAAAAGAAAAGGAAAAAATTATAATTCAATTAAAAAATGATGATCATCAATATATTTTCGATGTTTATTATGTTCCCGCAATGCGGAGCAATATTCTGAGTTTGGGACAACTCTCGATTATGACATACACATGAAGGACTGCACTCTTGTTATTAAAAATTGCAATAATATTGTCATTGCAAAGGTGGAGATGTCAAAGAATAGACTTTTCCTTTTAAACGTCAAGAATGATGCAGTTAAATTCTTCAACTCTATTGTGAAAGACAACTCTTGGTTATGACATTTGCGCTACGGGCATCTTGGTTTTAGCAGGCTAGAGTTGTCATCTCAAACTAATATGGTGAAAAGTTTACCTAAAATTGAGCATCCAAAACAATTATATAAAGGATGTATTTTGGGTAAACAACATAGATTGAGTTTTCCGATGGGAGAATCAAGAAGAGCTTTTGAACCTCTTCAGCTTATTCACTCTGATGTTGCGGGTTCAATGGAGGTTACATCAAAAGGTGGAAATAGGTTTTTTCTCACTTGTATCGATGATTTCAATTTCTCAAACAATAATCAGATGTGTTTGAAACTTTCAAACAATTTAAATCAATTGTGGAAAAATATAGTGGTTACTTTCTTAAAACTATAAGATCTGATAGAGGTGGTGAATACACCTCAAGCGTGTTTCAAGAATTTTGTAGGTCAAATGAAATTATACATCAGTTGACAGTTGCATACACTCCTCAACAAAATGACATCACAGAAAGGAAGAATCGCACCATCCTTGACATTACAAGGAGTATGCTAAAAGGAAAGAACATGCCAAAGGAGTTTTGGGCAGAGGCAATTGTTTGTATTGTCTATTTGCTCAATAAAAGCCCCACCAAAAGTGTAAAGTTCATGACACCTCAAGAAGCATAGAGCGGCTACAAACCCGGAGTTGGGTACCTCAAAGTATTTGGGTGCATTGCATATGCAGATATTCCAACTCAAAGAAGAACGAAGTTTGATGACAAGGGAGAAAATTGCATCTTCCTTGGATATGATGAACATACAAAGGGTTACAAATTATTCAATTGTGTAAACCGAGAAGATCATTATTTCTAGAGATACTATCTTTGATGAAGAAGCATCTTGAGAGTGGAATAAATGTAAAAAACAAAATAAGGGAAAAAATCTAGTTGATGAAGAAGTCATCAAAGAGAATGATAAGGAGAATCATTCTCCTCCTCAAACTCCTCCCCAAACTCCTTATTCATCATCCACATTTTCATTAGCCGATATTGCATCATCAAGTAGTCAATCAAGGACACTGATAAAAATGAGAAGTCTCAATGATATCTACGATCAAAAGGAGGTCGCCGATTTCACTTTATTTTGCCTTCTTGCAGATTGTGGTCCGTTGTACTTTGAAGAAGCTATTATTGATCATAGATGGAAAAATGCAATGGATGAAGAAATTAAAGTAATAAAAAAGAATGATACATGGGTGTTTACCACTTTACCAAAAGGGCAAAAGGCGATAGGAGTGAAATGGGTCTACAAAACAAAAAAGAATAAAAAAGGTGAAGTTGAAAGATACAAAGCGAGTCTAGTCGTCAGAGGCTACAAATAACGTCAAGGCATTGATTATCAAGAAGTGTTTGCACCAGTTGCAAGATTTGATACTATAAGGCTCCTTATAGCCTTAGCTGCCCAACATGGTTAGAATATTTTTCAAATGGACGTAAAGTCGATATTTTTGAATGGCTATCTTCAAGAAGAAGTGTACATAGAGCAACCGGAAGGCTACATCAAAAAGGGTCAAGAGACATGTGCGTACCGATTAAAGAAAGCATTGTATGGGCTAAAATAAGTCCCAAGAGCATGAAACACTCGCATCGATGAATTCTTTCAAAAGAATGAGTTCATAAAATGTTCATACGAGCATGCCTTATACACTAAAATAAATGGTGTTGGGGATATATTGATCATTTGTTTATATGTTGATGATATGATCTTCACAGAAAATAATCTTCATATAATAGAAGATTTTAAAAAATCCATGATAAAGGAATTTGAAATGACCGACATTGGAAAGATATCATTTTTTCTTGGAATAGTGATAAAGTAGACAGAGGGAGGAATTTTTATCTTACAAGAGAAGTATGCAAAAGAAATTCTTAAAAAATTTAAAATGAACAATTGCAATTCGGCAAGCACACCTATGGCAGTGGGTTTGAAGCTACAGAAGGAAGAACAAGGTGATTCGATGGATCCTACACTCTTCAAAAGTTTGGTGGGAAGTCTTATATATTTAACAATCACTCAACCCGACATTGCTCACAGTGTTGGAATCATCAATAGATTCATGAAAGCACCAAAACACAGTCACTTCTTTGCTGGGTTTTGCAATACATCAAGGGTATAATTGATCATGATTTTTTTTATAAGCCTACTAATGCTTTTGATCTTGTAGGATTCACAGATAGTGACTTTGGTGGAGATCTTGATGAAAGAAAAAGTATATCAGGATATGTTTTCAATATTGGTTCAGCTGCAGTCTCGTGGTTATCCAAAAAGTAAAATATTGTTGCTCTCTCATCATGTGAAGCTGAATATATAGCTGCTACAACATGTGCTTGCCAAGCTATTTAGTTGAAAATTTTATTAAAGGAGTTGCATCACTCTACAAATCAATCAGTAACAATCTATGTTGATAATAGATTAGCTATTTCTTTAGCAAGGAATCTTGTGTTTCATGGTCGAAGCAAACATATTGACACAAAGTATCATTTTATCCGAGATCAAGTAAAGAAGAATGAAGTCAAGCTCATCTATTGCAAGTTCGAAGAATAAGTTGCGGACATTTTTAGGAAGCCTTTAAAGATTCAAATATTTCAAGGATTGAAGACTTTATTTGGAGTAACTTCGAAACTTGGGTTTGAGAGGGAGTGTTGGAATACAAACCCAAGTAAAGTGGGTCTTGGGTTGCACACTTTGAAAAGCTATTTTGGGACATGCTTTAAGTAATTTTTTCAAGTTACGAGGATACCTTTTATTTATCAAGAAGACCTTTCATTTCTCAAGATAGAAATAATTATTTTGGTTAGTTTCCTAGAAGTCATTTCCTAGGTGTCTTTTCAAGGCTCTAGGTGTCTTTTCATATTTTAAAGTGTCTTGTACTTTTTCAGTGTATTTTCATCCTTATAAATATTGGTGTAACCGGGTAGCATGATACAAGTTGAAACTTTTAAATGAAAAGCAAGTTTAATATGTTAGTAGCTAGCAAGCAATTTTAGTATAAGGAAATCTTTGTGGTGCAACAACACAAGTTGTTTTATTTTATCTCCTTCATAGGAGTCTCTCTCTCTCTCTCTCAAGTTTTTTACGGCCCCCGATCACCAAAAGCTCTCGTTGATTTTGTGTCGAATTTACAGATATTATGATTTTTTACTTTTTTAATAAGAAATAGAGACCCTAATTCTAGTGACCAATTTCGTTGAAATTCACAAAAAAATTGCCAAATAGGAGTAAATCAAAATTTTCAGTGAGATTCCGGTGATTTCACATAAACTTTTGTAATTTCAGCGAAAGTTTGGTTATTTTGGTTATTTTTGTTGCCCTGCCCACAAGCTTTTTATTTTTTAAAATTATATATATTTATCAAGTCCAAATTTTTCTGAAATTTTCCCATTTTTTTTAAAATTAATCTGAAATGAATCGAAAGTACTCCCCCCCGAAAAATTACCAAAAATGAAATTTGTCACCCCAAGCATAGTGACAAATGAAATAGTGGAGATTTAAAATTTCTAGTGAAATTTCGTGACGTTGTAGAAAATTATTATTAGCTGACAACTATCAAGGACCCCCAATTAGAAAAATCCTGGCTCCTCCACCATTGATGGCAAATAGGTTTTGTGTAATCAAAGTGCAAGCAAATGGCGTGTACCAACGCAATTGATTGCAAGTACAGTGGAATTCTCAACTAGTTAATTGTGTTGCTCATCGAAAGAAAAATTCTGCTATGTGTTCGAGAGCCACATTTGGGGAAGGGGTGAAGGCAGGCTCAGTCCGAAAGACAGCTTTGTCACCCCACCTGTTCCAGTTGGCATGTAATGACACTGCCTTTGAATCAATGATGGAGATCGTTTTTGTCCCCATCTTCCGCACAATGGATCTATGCATCATGATCGAACCATCAAACGGTTAGTTTTCTATTCACTACAAAAAATAAGACTATTAGCGGCAGCCAAAAACTACCGCTATTAACAAAAAATTATTGCTATTAGTCCTGTCGCTACCAAAAATTACCGTTGTTAGTCCTGTTTGCTACCAAAAAACACCTTAATAGCAAGTGCCATTGAAACACCTTAATAGCAAGTTCCAGTTGTAGTGATTACGCATGGAACACATCTAAAAAAAGTTACCTAAAATAATGTATGAGCTCGATGTGTGTTATATGATTTCAGGGTCAATTTTTTTGGATGTGTGCTTCATGTAATAAAAATTGGACCGTCGGATGGTAAGCCTATGATCTATAGATCAATTATGCAGAATGTGAGATAGATCGGCTTTCTTTTTTTACCCCTCCTAAAAAACCGGTCTGCCCGGGAGAGGCAAGACGTGGTTTAGCTTTCATTGGATAATGGATTGGAGCACATATGAAATTTTCTTTTCTACCATAAATAGGTAGCAGCCACAAGCAAAGATCAAAATATCGGGTAAAATTTTGGTTTCTGGTTTGACTGAAACTGAAAATTTCAGCCAAAAACCAAAACTTTAGCCGAAATTTTGCGTCCCATACAAATTTGGACTGAAATTTCGGTCCAAATTATCGTTTCGGTGGGGACTGAAACCGATAATTTCGGCCGAAATTTCGGTCAGTTCGGCCAAAATTTTGATCCTTGGCCACAAGACTCCAAGACCCGTTGTTTAGGTTTGGCAGCTGGCTTGGGTCTCATCTTGGGGTTTAAACATAGGTCCCATACATATTTTATGGAGGCTCCCAAAGGTCTATTTGGGCGGGTAGTAGACTTTTTTTTTTTTTTGATAATAGAAAAACCATTGAATAAAAGAACTAATGAAAGTCAGTTACAATTTAATCATAAACCTGAGGAGGAGTATCCTCTATCCAAACTTCATCACAATCCTCTCTTAATCCTATTTTAGCTAGTGCATCAGCTACCAAGTTACTCGATCTCTTTATAAGGGAGCAACATGAGTACTCCAACATGGAGACCCATTGTTTGATATCGCCAAACAAAAAAGATAAATCAGACACATCTAGGGCTATCAACGGGCTAGTTCGGGCTGGGTTTTTATAGGCCCGTTTATATTTTAGAGTAAAAGTGAGGCCTGAGCCCGGCCCGCTATCCTATCTGCGCTCAGCCCTGCTTGACCCGAATCAAAATATGTGAGCCCGACCCCGACCCGAATCAACCCGGCCTGATACTAATCGGGCAGAAACTCGGGCTGAGCTCGGATATGATATCGGGCCAATACTAATCGGTCGAAACTCAGGCCAAACGGGCCTTTTATGCTAATCTGGGAGGGCATTTTATGAATTTTGCCCAACAGTTTTTGGCTTCGGGCCCATGCCTGAAATTTTAACAAAATATTTACTAATATCATTTTTGTTTCAAGACCATTTGAGCCCGATCCAAAATTATTGAAATCTAATTTAAAAGACCCAACCAGAGGCCCATAACCTGTTTCATATATAACTTGTTTCAGGACCATTTGAAATCTAATTTAAAAGACCCAACCAGAGGCCCATAACCTTTTTCATATATAAGCATAAGATAAGAGTAATAGTGTAAGAACCAACCTAAACATATTTTATATTCATATAAGACCCAATTAGAGGTCCAAAACACATGCATTCATACAAGAGGTCCAGAACCTGTTTCATAAGAGACTAAAAGAGGTCCAGAACCTGTTTCATAAGAGACTAAAAGACCCAAACTCAATTCCATTAAAATAAAATAAAAAAAAGACTCAAACTCAACCTGTTTGCTGTTTCATACAAGACCAACTTGAAAAGTGAAAACCCAACATGTAAACCATATTTTAGAAATTATACAATACAAACAAAATATAAATTACAAAAAATTAAGTATGCTAATAATGTATCTCTCAAATCCTCTTCAGTCCTTTTTAAGAATTTTATGCGTCCATCCAGTCATCCTCTCCTCAGTCCTCTTTTGACCCTTTTCCATGAAAATATTCTTCTTCAATAACCTGTAAAAGAGAGAAATTAAAAGAATTATAACTTTACATTTATATAAATGATCAAACTAACCTCAAAAGGAAATCATATTCCTTCATTCTCATCAACATCGACAACACCACTATAATCATGATGTATCAAATCTTGACCGCAAATGAGCATTTCTACCGTCTCCGGATATAATGAACTCCTAGTTTGATCAAGCACCCTTCCTCTGGTGCTAAAAATAGATTATGAAGCAACTGTGGAAAGAGGAACTGCTAATAGATCCCGCGCAATTAGCGAAAGAACCGGATATGTAGTTGAGTTATTTTTCCACAATACTAAAATATCAAACTTTTTGGTATAAGGCTCTTGTGGGCTCTCTAAATACAAGTTTAATTCGGACTTTGTTCTTAAAGTGGTCGGTCCTTTATGCCTATCATTATTTTTAAATTGTTGCCACAATGAAAAAACTTGAGGACTACCCTCTTTAATTGGAACACTTGAAGATAATTCACAATCATTATCATTATCATTGGAATGAAATTTACTATTATGCTCATCAAACATGATCGTCAAATCACTGAGTACTTTCTTATAATATTTTTCACCATCCTCTTCATATAAAATACCAAATACAAAAGCCAAATATTTCATTTTAAATTGAGGATTTAATACGACAACAATTGATAGGAGGGAAGAATATTCTTTCCAGTATTTATTAAATTTATCTAGCATTATCTTAGCCATATTATGAGCCCACACAACCTTTTCATCCGCCATTTATTTTTTAAGTTGTATATAAATTTTGATTACTTGATGAAAAAATAAATGAATGATTGGATATTTTGTACTGAAAAATATTTTTGTAGCTTCGAAAAAATATTTCAAATGCCCAAAAAGGGCTTCGGCCTTAACCCAATCTTTAGTTGATGGTGCAAATGGATAGTTTGAATCGCGGTCTTTAAACCAAGAGAATCCATCTTTAAATGGAAATGCAGATTTTACCATTAAAAATGTGGAGTTCCATCGAGTTGCGACATCTAAAGATAATCCTCCTGCAATGTGCCTAGCATTTGCCTTTACCCAAATATTAAATTTTTATTGGCGGGATGGTGATGATTTAATATACTTGATGCTCTCCCTAATATTTCCAACAATATCTTTAATGTCTTTCAACTCATCTTGCACAATTAAATTGAGAATATGTGCGGAACATCAAATATGAAATAACTTACCTTCAATTGGAAGTAAGTTCCTTCTAATAAGATGTTGTCTTAAAGATTTAGCCATAACATTATTATTTGATGCATTATCTAATGTTATAGAAGGAATTTTATGCTCTAATTTTCATTCAATGATACATGATAAAATATGATAAAAAAGAGCTTGACACGTGTGAGGATAATGGATCAAAGGGAAGTTAATCACACGGTTTTGCAAGTTCCAACTCTCATCAATAAAATGGGCAATTAGACACATACCCAAGTTGTTGATTAGAAGTCCAAATATCTGAAGTGAAGCTAATCCTTCCTAATATTTTATGAAGTAAGTCATATAATTTTAGTCTATCTTTTTTATAGACATCAAAATAATCCTTTTTAATCGTGTTACGAGAAACCATTTTATGTTTAGGTTGTAGACCTTTACATAAGTCAATAAACCCTACGTGACTAACAAATTTAAATGGTAATTCATGCAAAATTATCATCCGAGCAATTAGCTCACGAACTTTATTTGAGTCAAACTTATAGTTACCAACTCCTCATTTTCCATCCACACACAACTGTTGTTGTTTATTATCATTATTGACTCATTTTATTTTTGGACAAGTAATTTCGGTGTGTCTTTTTAAATGGCTAGTTCCACTATTTCTACTATCAACACCTAAAAGTGCCTTACAAAACTTACATTCCGCTTTGAGGACTCCCCAAACCGTCACTTCGTTAAAATAATTCCAGGCACTAGATGTCTTTCTCATTTTTTTACGATCAATGTGATCATTAGGGTTTACGGTAGAGGGTGAAGGAATCGTTGGATCAATGAGTATTGTGGAGGTAGAGAGACCTACACCACCTGTCGGTGATAGATTTCCTTCAAGAGGAGGACTGATACGAATATCAATATTATCGTCCGATGCCTCTATCTCCTCGATGCCACGACTCTCAAATAAATCAAAGGGATTTTCCATATCAAATATAAATATATAATTCGAATAATTTTTGTAGATATAACAGATTTGAATATAATCAGATATTAAACTAATCAGCTTAATACCACATCAACTGCAGAATTTTAAATAAAAAACTAATCATTGATTTTAAATTAATAACTGATTTTTTTTATAAAAAAATTTAATCACTTTAGGCAGATTTGAATATAATCAGATATTAAAGTATTAAACTAATTAGTTTAATACAATAACAATTGTAAAATTTTAAATAAAAAATTAATCACTGATTTTAAATTAATAACTGATTTTTTAAAAGTAAAATTTAATCAATAATTTGAATATAATCACATATTAAACTAATCAGTTTAATAATAATACCACAGCATGACAGTAAGCACTTGCAGAATTTTAAATAAAAAATCAATGACTAATTTTAAACTAATAAAATAATAAAATAAAAATTAAACTTAAAAATAAAATTTATTGGGGGAATGGCAGAGCCGCACTAGTGGACTAATGGTGTTGGTGGTGGTGCGCAGCGTGGTGGCGGCGTTGTGGTGGTGTGTGGCCTAATCAGATCGTCAATGAAGAACCCCTAATCAGATCGGCGTCAAGGTGGCAGAAATTGAGGGTTGGGCTGGGTAGAGAGAGAGGGTTAGGCTGGATAGAGAGAGAGAGGGTTGGGCTGGGTAGAGAGAGAAAGAAGTTGGGACTAGTAGAGAATAGATAGAGGGGTTGGCCGGTTGGGCTAGGTAGAGAGAAAGAGAGAGAGAGAGAGAGAGAGAGAGAGAGGTTGGGATTGGTATAGACTAGAGAGAGGGTTGACCGGTTGGGCTAGGTAGAGAGAGAGAGAGAGAGAGAGAGAGAGAGAGAGAGAGAGAGAGATGTTGGGACCATGTAGAGAAAGAGGTTGGGGCCGGTTGGGCTAGGTAGAGAGAGGGGGGCTGGGTAGAGAGAGAGAGGGTTGGGCACTTGGGCTGGGTAGAGAGAGAAAGAGGTTGGGACTGGTCACTAGACTCACTACTCACTAGCAGAGAATAGAGATACAGTGGGTTGGCTATTTGGCTGGTTGGGCTGGGTAGAGAGAGAGAGAGATGGTGCTGGCGAGAGAGGGCTGTGGTGCCGGCAAGAGACTTGAGAGAGAGAAGCAATGGTTGTCGGTTGCAGTGCCGGCGACTGCGAGAGAGAATCAAGAAGAACCGAGCGAGTGCCGCCGTGGAGGTTGCTGTCTTGTTGATGCTTTCAAAGAAGGAGATGGAGATTAGAGATTAGAATGAGATGGAACCCTAATTTGTGTGGTTATAGAGGCTAGCTTTAAGTAAAATTACAACTTTAACCCCCTATCCAACTGTTGAACAGTAATAAGAAGGGTAATAGTGTAATTTATAAATGGGCCGGGATCGGGCCGGGCTTACTAGCCCGTTAGATTTAATATAAATGACGGCCCATTTATTTCACTCATCAAAGCTTGAACCCGAACCCGTTTATATTCAGGCTTAGCCTGGCCCTGCCCGTTTATGAAATTTCTCAAAATTTTGGGCCCAAACGGGCCGGGCCGTCCCGGGCTAAAACCCGACCTGTTGACAGCCCTAAACACATCCCTCTCCGAGCAAGCCACAATGTTGATAATCCTTGAGGAATCTCCTTCAAAAATTAATTTCTTAAACCCGCATTGCACCGCAATTTTACTCGCTTCCAGAAATGCCAACGCCTCGCAATGATCAGAAGATGAAGCACACTTAATATTCTTTGCTAACGAGGCCATCACTTGTCCCTTATGATCCCGAATAATAATCCCAATCCTAGCAGTTTTGCTTTAATGCCTCCAAGATCCATCAAAGTTGGCTTTGAAGACACCATATGGGGGAGGAGACCATCTAGAAATTGAAGAGTTGCTTGTAAGAGTTGGAGAAACAACAACATCACAAAAGTTTGGTGAATTAGTCATTTCATAATTAAGGAGATATGCTTCAGCCCCAGCTGAAATAAGGCTCGGGTTACTAGGTTTTTCCCCATGGCAAATACTGTTTCTTTCCTTCCAAATTGCCCAAGAGACGATAAAAATGAAGCTGATTTTTTCCAAACATTTTGTGAAACTCCATAGCCCAATCTTTGAAACTATACTCCCGAAAAAAATAGGCACGAATACTTAAAGAAGAGGAAAACCAGCACACTTTAGCTTTAGAGCAATCCCTAAGAGCATGCTGACAAGTTTCAATTTGATCTTCACAAAGCTCGCAAAACTGTGAGATATCTTCAATTTTCTTGCGGAGAGAGAACTTCACAGGGAGAATATGATGGCAAGCCCTTCAAGCAAAAATCTTTACCCTATTTGGGATAGGCAATCCCCACACATCTTTCCAAAAACTTCCCTCATCGAAGGAGCTTGAAGATGCATTATAATTGTGAAGGTGGAAATCAGACGCTACTTTATAAGCACTTCTACCTATGTACTTGTCATTTTTTCCATAAGCCCAAGCAATTTGATCTCCGTGAGGAACCACTGGTAGTGGAATTCTAATGACCTCTTCTGCATCTTCTTCAAAGAGCAATTCTCTAATTTTCGCTTCATCCCACCTATGTGGGTTGTCAAGAATGAGGTCCTTAACCTTCTCTGCTTGTCCATCTACATAGGGGGAAATCACCTTGAAGGTAGATGGCCTAGGAATCCATCCATCCTTCCAAATTTTAATTAAATCACCATTCCCCACCCTCCAAATAAGTCCCTCCTTTGACAACTTTTTTTACCGAGAAGATACTATTCCATGTGTAAGAGACATTTGTACCAGCCTTTGCATCAAGAATGCTAGTTCTTGGAAAATACCTAGCTTTATACACCCTGCTTGTGAGGCAGTTTGGATTGGATAAAAATCTCCAAAAATATTTAGCAAGCATAGCGGTATTGAAGGATACAAATTCTTTAAAGCCAAGTCCTCCACAGAATTTCGGTTCGCATTCTTCCTTCCAAGACTTCCAATGGATGCCCATGTTCTTTCCATTCTGACTCCACCAGAAATTTGCAGTGATTGATGATATCTCCTTTAATAGAGATATAGGTAGGCGAGAACAATTCATCACATATGTAGGGATTGCTTGTACAACTGCTTTAATGAGAACGTTTTTTCCCGCTTTTGAGAGAAGTTTATTTTTCCATCCGGATAATCTTTTCCAAACTCTTTCCTTGACATTTTCAAAAACTGCTTTTTTTGATTTACCAATCGACACGGGAAGGCCCAGGTACTTGTCATGTGCATTCATTCTTTTGATCTGCAAAATGTTAGAAATTTTTTCCCGAAGATTATTTTGAACATTTGAGCTAAAAGAGCATTGATTTGTCATAATTTATTTTTGGACCCGATGCCCCCTCATATAGCTTAAGTATATTCATAATTTCCCTACACTCTTTTTCATCCGCACGATGATAATACATGACAGGGGCTCCCCTACAAATGGGGATATGACAAGGGCTCCCCTACAAACAGGGATACCCGAAATCTGACCAGTTTGGACTCTTGATGTAATGAGGTTTGAGAGAACTTCAACACACACTAGGAACAAATAAGGAGAAAGGGGATCCCCTTGTCTAAGGCCACGACTTGGGCACATCTTACTAAGAACATGCCCATTAACAAGAAAATCTAACGAGACCGATCTAACACATCCCATAATAAGTTCAACGCATCTAATACAGAAACCCATTTTTAGCATCATTTTTTCAAGGAAAGACCATTCAACACGATCATAAGCTTTGCTCATATCCAATTTCAAAGCGCACCATCCCTTTCTACCGTAGCGTTTGTTCTTAAGAAAATAAGCAATTTCAAAAGCAATCAGAGAGTTATCAGAGATAAGTCTCCCAGGAACAAATACGCTTTGAGTTTTAGAAATCAGCTTAGGGAGAATTTTTTTAAGCCTATTTGCAAGAACTTTCGTAATAATTTTGTAAATCACATTGCAAAGACTGATCGGTCTAAATTGGGAGAGGTTTTTTGGATTTTTTTATTTTAGGAATGAGCACAATATCAGTAGAATTCACACCGGATAAATCAACATGACCATTTAGATAACCAAGGATAAAGTAAGAAACCGATTGACCCACAATAGACCAATAAGATTGAAAAAATAGTGGAGGCATATCATTAGGTCCAGGTGATTTTGTGGGATGCATTTGAAATAGAGCTGTTTTGACCTCTTGCGCCATGAATTCTCTAACTAGCCAATCATTTTGCTCCACAGAAACTTTTCCATGAGCCCCCGCTAGAGCCTCGTCAATCTGATTAAGATTTGAAGAAGCAAAAAGTTGTGCAAAATGTGTGGATATAACCTTCTCAACCTTCTCTTTAGAAGTTCTCCACGAGCCTCCCTCATCCATAATTCCCTCAAGCCGGTTGTGTTTTCTTCTTTTGAGTAGCAGCGGAATGGAAGAATTTTGTAGTTATGTCTCCGTCCTTCAGCCATAGGTCCTTTGATCTCTGCTTCCACTACAATTCCTCTTTCTCTAGGAGACCATCTAACTCATTTTTCAATTTTACCTCCTCCATTCTATCTTGGTCACACATAATGCCTTTTTTGATGTTACTAATTTGCTTTTGTAAGCAAAGCTTGCACATTTCCAAAGCAATTCTTCTATTTCATCAATCTCATAGAGATTTGTGAAATCTTCCCACAAATGTTATGCATATTTGGTTCCGGTGAGAAGATGTTCCAATTATTACGAATAAAATCTTTACATTCCTTGGCCCGGGACCACATCGATTCAAAACGAAATATTTTAGGAGCTCTTTTCCATTTTTCACCCCTTTGCTTTTCCGAAACAAGTATCGGTGCATGATTAGATCTAGAAGATGTTAAGTGTTCTACAATAGCATTTGAAAATATTTGTGCCTAACCGTAATTAGCAAACACTCTATCTAGCCTTTCTTCAATGAACTCAGCACCCTCTTGTTTATTAGACCAAGTGTATTTATAGCCCAAGAATCCCAAATCCCTTAAACCACATACATCAAAATTTCGGTTGAAAATTCTGCCAAATTATCGGATTTCGGTTTTTGTCATGCCCAAAACTGAAATTTTGGCCGAAATTTTGATCCTTGCGTAGAACACATCTCAAAAGTGACTTCAGAATCCTTTCCCATAGTACGCCCATGATCATGGTCACTTTTGGGGATATGTGCCACAAGGAATCAACATATGACTGCCTGACAGGTGGGCCATGAAATCAAGACTATTTTGTGGAATATTGGGACGAAAAACAATCTCTATCGTCTGATTCAAGGTATTCATCAATATTTTTGCTAAAAAATAGCATGCTTTTCACAGTGAAAACGGGTGTGAATAATCCCACCCTAAAAAGAATTACATTAATTTTATGATTCATAATTGTAAATTGTGCTTCAAGAACCATTGAAGCATGCAAAATGGGAGAGTCAAGCCATATGATCATAAATATTATCCAATATCTTTACCCTCCGGACTCATATATGATAAATTAGCAATTACTTGACAAAAGAAATAATCCCAAAAATTAGTGAGAATTAGAATAATATAAATCATGATTATCATCAATCTTTTTAATAAATTACTTATATGAAAACTCAAGTGCATTTTTAGTAGTAAATATAAACATAAAACAATATATTTGAAAACTCAAGCGAACTGGATTTGTTGGATAGTGGCCAACCACATACCCGAATTCAAATCGAGCACACTAGCGAATCAGGTAACATTGGTCAAGACCATCAACCCATTTGGTTCACAAAGCTCTCATATTCGGCACCAACACGAGCTCTTTTTCAACTAAGGGCCACTACCCTAATGGGCCTAAGCTCTTGTCCAAGTGGTTAATCTACCATTATTAGATTGACTACTTGGACAAGAGATTTGTGAAGTTGCACATAATTTAATAAAAAGACTTTGTATTTTTGGACCTGTGCCAAATAAAATATCATCTAAGCCATCTGACTTTAGGCAATGATGTATAAATCTCTTGTGCCAAAGATTGACACAAAATATAATTTCTATCATCTAGTTTAATACAATCAAACATTTGAATTAGACCATTGACTTTGACTGCTTTGAAACAGATGAAAGTGTCTAATGCCATGCAAGGTTGGCACGAAAGATTTTTACATTACAATCTTTAAATCAGACGATTTAGGTGGTGTTCCATGTGACACAGGTCCCAAAATTATCAAGCCTTCTTTTAAATCTTTGTGCAACAACACAAATCTTGCGTGCAAGCAGTTGCCCCTTCTTTATAATTACAGTTTTTGAGTTTTCTTTTTTATAAGTAAGCTCTTTGAGGTTGGGTCCTGATAACCCTTGCATTAAAATCAAGAAAAACGGCAAAAATCACAAAGAATACATTAGGTACATGGCCAGAGTGCCCACCCTCATAAGTAATTTGGAGATTTGTGCCATGTGTAACCATAATGTGTTACATGTAGTATCACACTCTTGATCTGATGACTTATCTTATAAAAGATCGAAAACATTGTGATCAAATGCCATCTAAAACTAACAGGATCTTGGATTTACATGACAATCATTAATTTCATATGTATTTGACGGCTTTCAATTTAGTAATGGAAAGTATTTTTAGTCACAATCATCAATTGGGGAAATTAGAAAAACAACCCTGATTTTGAAACGTTTTAGGTTATTATACAACACCCAATCATTTTAGCGAAAAGGGCTTTCACGGTTTTTGGAAGTTTGAATGAATGTGAGATACAAAGGTTGGGTCTCACGTGGAAACTAAGTTTGCAAGTGAATTTACGTTTCAGCCCTTCTTCTTCGTTGGTCTTGATTTCGACTGCAACTGATTCGCCCTTCTTCGTTGGCCTTGATTTCCACTGCAACTGATTCGTGGACAGAAATTCATGGAACAGAAACCAAGGTTCAAGATTCTAATCACGCCGGGATCTAAAAAGATCTAAGAATCTCCAGTTGAGCAAGGAAGAACAACTTGTAGATTTTAGGGTTCCGGCTTGAGGAAGATGAGGTTACAGAGGTATGGAACAACTACAGAAAGCTTCGATTTAGTTGGGAGATTAGTGTTTTAGACCATTTCGATCATAACCGTGGGGTTTTAATTAGGATCTGAAGCTAGGGATAACCACTGTGGTGTAGGGTTTCAGCTTAATGAAGAAGATGAAGGATTGGGGGCTTTGAAACAAAACATTTCAGCCTCCTTTTGGTTAGATCCAGAAGGCAAAGATGATTGGAAGAGCCTTCCGATCGAAAGGAGCTCATCGCTGGTTAGTTCCGATGCCGGCTAGCTGATGTCACTTTAGAAGAAGGGCTAAAACGTAAATTCACGTGCAACTTAGTTTGCACGGGAGACCCAACCTTTGTATCTCACACCCATTCAAACTTCCAAAAATAGTGAAAACCCTTTATTCTAAAACATTTGGGTCTTGTATAATAACCTAAAACGTTTCAAAATCAGGGTTATTTTTCTAAAGTGCCCTCATTAATTTCATATGAATATGACACACTTATCTATGAAATGGTATGCATATTAATTAGTCTCACATGAATCATCCCACTAACCTAACACTTAATGCATAATACTAACTTGGACTGTGTTTTATAGTGGATAATTTTTGGTAGACAATTTTGCAGGCAACTTATTTGGGATGCACACATAGTAGGGCCCAAGCACTGCAGCCAGTCACATCGCACCACATAAGATGCCTGTAAAATTGTCCAAATATTATCCACCATTTATAATTTTCCATACTAACTCATTTTCTCTTATAAGCATAACTTGGCCTCCTCAGAAAAAAATATTGGCTTTGGCTATACTTATCGGCTAGCTTGTAATTCCAACATACCATTAATTTTAGATTCTTTCAAAACAATCTTTTATGTTAGTCTCGAGATCATAGGTAGCAAATCATACAGAACACATGATGGTTCCACATGACACACACACCAAAAACACATGTAGTTCCCTTAACTAGCAGCTTTATCCATAGATAACAACCGCACAAGCACACCTTCTAGTTGCTTCGAAATTGTGTATGCAACGAGTTGGTTCCGAACAACTTTCCGGTGTTTCTGATGTGGCACTCAATCTGGAATTGATATTCAAGTTGTAGAATGTGACAATAAGAGCTAGCATGACTCACTCTAGATTCAGGTTGTAGGAAAATGAAAAAAAAAAAGGAAAGTATATATATATATATGATAAGATAAGATACAGATATATTAAGACATCGCCGTGTAGGCTAGCATAAGATTAAAAATTTAAGTTTATATGTGTCGTTCCTTGCGTATCCACTGAAAGGATTCCAACATCTACAGTCGAGAAGGGTCTCTCAAAAGATAGTATGAGATATGTTACGAAATACATCGTTCTTGCCTTTAGAGATGTGTAGGCTTATAATCGGTCGCCTTAGAGACTGGATGAGATATATGATATGATTATATTTTGTTATGTTGTGGAGAGCGGTATGTTATGGCGATTTGTTACTATGGTGACCCTCACATGGTAGGCGTGAGGAGCGACCCTGACACAGGTCGTATTAGGAATAAAAGTAAGAATACATACTCATGCGATGTACAGACGCATGTGGCATTGTAATATAATAAGTTACGTTTATTAGGTATGTTAGGATTGGAGTGTGTCTAGATCATGATTTTGCATATAGGTTAAGCTATAAGTTTGATGTTACGCATGATTCTAACATTTATTTATTTCTCATATACTGTCATATTATTATTATCACTCACAAGATGTACCCACAATGCACCTGAGTAATGTAGGGTGGATTGGTAGTCTATCAACTGAGTTGCGGGTTGTTTAGCAACTCAGTCTTCGTGGCATTTATTCTTTTCACGTAATTTTATCGACGGAGTGGACGTCGGTTATCCAAATCCTGTGGATTGTGACCGGGGCACGCGGGGTGGTTACTCGAGCCTTCCGCAACACTCATTACGCTTGTGCTCCGGGTGGGGCATGGGTGGATTGCAGTTGGTGCATCGTAGGCGCTTCACCAAGTCATGAGGGCTTCGTCGTAGATACTCCGAGAGCTTCGATCATTGGTCACTAGGGCATGCGACGTGGTGGCATAATCGGTCGCGACGCGATCGCATAGGGGAAGACGTGAGATGTTATGGGCGTGTTGGTGTGAAAGATGATACTGTGTGCAACAGATCAGGAGATGTGTGTCATGGTGGTATGTCAAATCAATACCTTTGAGGTCATTCTGTTATTTGCCCATAAATGGTGTTTGAACCATCTGTGTGAGAGGCAAGCGACTCTCACACACATGGGGTCTTGTGACACTGTAGAGTGCGCAAGTGTCTCCTATACCTGAAAGGGTGGGCCTAAAATGTTACTTCGGGAAGCAATGTCGTGTGTCACCCAAAGCAAGGTTGCCATGTACGTCGGACAATGCGTCACGGAGTATGTAGATCGGCTAAGCGTGAGACACTCGATAGCTATGTGGGACTCTATAGAACACTTTGGCATGAGGAAGCTACGTGAGACTCTGTAGAGCACGTTGGTAAGAGGGTCCGAATACAATGTGTGTTGGTGGCGAGGTTCACACACGATAGTGGGCTTGGTTCAGTATGATGGTAAAACATATTAGTATGAGATGACATGAAGAGCTGCATGCTATTACTGTTGTGAAGCGAGGTACTTATGCAGGAGGCAAGGTGAAGCTTGAGCAGGCCAAGCGTGGCACAAAGGTGCTGGCATGCATGTTGCGAAGAGACACAATGCGTTGATATGGTGGCCTGAGGGGAAGGCAACCATGAACGAGAGTTCCTGTCCTCTTAGCGGGTGATATCAGAGTTGATGTTGGTTAGTCTTGCTTCGTTGCACAAGGCACTGAGGTGCCGCACGGGTATGTTAGCCGGCGTTAGACTGTGCTCCCGTGATAGTTGGTATTAGAGACAGGCTGACCTAGCTTGTGAATTTAGGTGCCGCATGCGAGTCCACGTCGAAAAGAGTGACTCCATGATAGTTGGTATTAGAGCCAGAACATTCTGAAAGGGACAACGTTGGCTAGGAGGGCCACACTATTGCCATGAATAGCGAGGAGCAGGGAAAATGCTCCGTTCTCACTTCAAGAAGAAGCCGAGAAAAGAAATGGGTCAGTTCGAAATGGATGGACATTAGTGACTTTCGACATATAACGCTGGATCCCGTTGGTGCTATGCACCGTTGCCATGAATGGCAAGGAGCAAGGAAAATTCTTCGTTCTCACTTTAAGAAGCCGAGAAAAGTAGCGGGTCGATTCGAAATGGATGAACGTTAGTGACTTTCGACATGAAAACGTTAGATCACGTTGGTGCTATGCACCATTGCCATGAATGGCAAGGAGCAAAGAAAGTGCTCCATTCTCACTTCAAGAGGAAGCCGAGAAAAGTAGCGGGTCGGTTTGAAATGAATGGATGCTGGTGACTTCAGACATGAAACGTTGGATCACGTTGGTGCTATGCATCGTTGTCATGAATGACAAGGAGCAGGAAAAATGCTCCGTTTTCACTTCAAGAAGAAGCCGAGAAAAGCAGTGGGTCAGCTCGAAATGAATGGACATTGGTGACTTCCGCCATGAAATGTTGGGTCATGTTGGTGCTACACACCGTTGCCATGAATGGTACAGAGCAGGGAAAATGCTCCATTCTCACTTCATGAAGGAGGGAAAATGTTCCATTCTCACTTTATGAAGAAGCTGAGATTTTCATAATCGATTACTGGTACAGGACATGATGATCAAGACCGCCGGTATGGGACAGTGGGACAAGTCAGTGTGTTGCGGGATACTGCAAAGACTGAATTTAGCTACGTTGAACTGGAGAAGGGGTTAGTGGCTTGTTGCTTTGTTATGAAACGACAGAGTGCCGATTGCGTGTAGTGAAGACTTCGAGTTCATGAACTGCAACATCGAAAGAGGGCATATTCTGCGAAAAGAAGTGTCTTCGTGTCAACGAGACATTGACTATTTTGAGTGGGGGAGGATGTGACGGGGGCACGCGGGGTGGCTATCCGAGCCTCTCGCAACACCACTCATTACTCTTGTGCTCTGCGTGGGGCATGGATGAATTGAAGTTGGGGCATCGTAGGTGTGTTACCAAGCCATGAGAGCTTCACCGTAGATACTTCGAGAGCTTAGGCCGTGGGCTACAAGGGCACGTGATGTGATGGCATGATCGGTCGCGACGCAATCACATGGGGGAAGACGTGGGATGTTATTGGTGTGTTGGTGTGGAAGATGGCACTGTGTGCAACGAACGGGGGGCATGTACCATGGTGGTATGTCAAACAAATACCTTTGAGGTCCTTCTATTATTTACCCATAGATGGTGTTTGAACCATCTATGTGAGAGGTGAGCTATTCTCACACACATGGGGCCTTGCAACACTGAAAGGTACGCAAGTATCTCCTATGCCTGAAAGGGTGGGCCTAGGACATTACTTCAGAAAGTAATGTTGTGTGTCATCTAAAGCGAGGTTGCCATGTATGTCAGACTACGCATCACGGTGTATGTAGATTGGCTAAGCGTGAAACACTCGATAGCTACGTGAGACTCTGTAGAGCACATCAGCATGAGGAAGCTACATGGGACTCTGTAGAGCACGTCGGCAAGAGGGTCCAAATACAATGTGTGCTGGTGACAAGGGCCACATACGATAGTGGGCTTGGTTCAATATGACGATGAAACATGTTAGTATGGGACAACATGAGGTTCTACATGCTATTACTGTTGCGAAGCGAGGTACTTATGCAGGAGGCAAGGTGAAGCTTGAGCAGGCCAAGCGTGGTACAGAGGTATTGACATGTATGTCACGAGAAGACACGATGCGTTGATATGGTGGCCTCGGAGGAATGCAACCATAAACAGGAGTTTCCGTCCTCTAGGCGGGTGATATCAGAGTTGATATTCGTTAGGCTTGCTTCATTGCACGCAACATCGAGGCGTCACACGGGTGTGTTAGCCCGAGTAAGACTGCACCCCTGTAACAGTTGGTATCAGAGACATGTTAACCTAGCTTGTGAAGTTAGGTGCCGCACGCAAATCCATGTCAAAAAGAGTGACTCCGTGACAGGACGTTGATTTTGTTGATTCTGTTGACGCTGAGTATCAGAAGCCTCGAAAGGGTGACATTGTAGGACACCATGAGGATCTCAGTATTGATTATGATCCTTATGCCGATTATTGATAACATAGTTTTAGTGCTGAGATTTTAATTAGTCTAGGTAGTTCATTCTTTCATTTCGTTCTGTAATGGTCGATCTTTGGGTATTCATTATTAGTCTCGTACATTTGATCTATTATTGACTTTTATTTTCGCATTGATTAGTAATTATTTCATTCATTTATTATTGGATTCACGAATTTTGTAGAATCATGTTAGTGTGAGAACTCTGACTCTGTATATGCCCACTTAACGTATCTGGGATGTGTTTGGATCATAACATAGAATTCTAGGCCCTCGAGATGAGATAAAATTTTGTGTCATGACAAAAGATAAGTAACGTCCCAAAAAATTAGTGCACTGATCTTATTAAACTTTTACCCCATTTTCACTGGATCCTAATGATGGTTGTTGCTACATAATGCCTAAGCTGGCATGATTGCTGAGATATCTCTACACCCGGGTACATCCTCCCAGGTCTATTAATAATATTTTTAAAAAATACACAATGAAACGATTTCAAAAGTTTGTCTGGCTTCATGGAAATTAAATTTGGCAGGTGTTACTACCACACCAGTTTATGTTACAACCACCTCACTTAAACAAATGAAAAACATGCTTGATTGTTGTGAATGATACAATAGAGATCGTTTTCATCCTAATCTTCCACACAATAGATCTTCAGGTCATAGGCCTAACATCAGATGATCAGATGTTGATTCCACGTGGCACACATCTGAAAATGTGAACGTAATCATGGTGAGCCATCAAATGTGGTTCACGTTCACTTTTTGGAATGTGTCCCGAGTGGAATGAACATCTGATCGTTTGCTGGTAGGCTCATGATCTCAAGATCTATTGTGAGAAAGATTGGAGCAAAATATGATCTCCATTGCCTGATTTAAAGCAATCAACCGATTTTTCCTTTTTCTAGTGAGGTGGCTGTAACATAAAGTGGTGTGGTAGCAACACCAGTAGTAAATTTAAAGCCCACAATTTTGTTATAGTGCACATTAGCCTCCCACCGTCCACATTGTTCAGAACTTGCACAAATCAACAACACATGTACTCAATTATGTTCTCCCCAAGTTCCTCTGCAACATGTATGTGTTTGACTTCATAAACGATTCACACAAAGACATACCTGATTTTCCACAGGGATGTCAAAACATCCCAATCCGAAGAAGAGAAAGAAACAATGAGAATTGCAGTCTGGAACTCCAAACATAAAACAACCTCACATGAATACCAAGTATCCTATCCATTTTATTCTCATCACTAATATGTAATGAAACCTCGTGTGATTCCTCAAATTGTCTTTCTTTGATGAAAATGCCCAACAAGGCTACCTCAACACCTGATTCCCTACAAAGATGGCAAAATGTTAAGGCGGTTGTTCGAAATTTTGATTTCAAGGGATAACTGTATACTACAGAAGTAGTGTATAAAAATGGCTGGACTACCCATCATGGGCGGGAAAGTGGATTATGCGCGACCTTCTGCCACGTGCGGACTTTGTAGTGCATAGAAGTCCGCATGCATCAAAAGGTCAAGCAGATATGCAATCCACTTTCCTACCCGCGATGAGTGGTCCACCCATCATAGACAAATTCAGAGATATAACAAGCCTTTTTGTTTCTTGTATATCGCAAAGCATTATAGCAATAACAGAACCATACTAACCTTTTCTTCTTTCTCCTCTTATTCTTCTTCTTCATCGTGAAGTTATAGAGCAGCCATTAATGGCTGCTCTGCAAAAAGGAGAGGGGGATTCCAAAGCAGCCAATCATGACCGCTCTACAATTTGACTACCAAGAAGAAGAAGAAGATAAGAGTATTTTTGTAATTTGAAATCACCCTTTCCCTCATAACTCTACAAAACAACAGATTTTTAGCAGCAGTTTTTTGGAACAAAAAACTGCCACTATTAACAAAAAACTATTAAAGACTATTAGCGACAACAATATTAGAGGCAGTTTTTTGTTAATAGTGGAAGCTTTTGGCTGCCGCTATTAATCTTGTTTTTTTGTAGTGTAAGTATTAGAGCCTCGAAAAGACTTCTATCTGCTCCTTTCCTTAGTACCTGATCCGATGTCTATTTGCGTTGCTGAAGACCTTGCCTTATGAAGCCCAATACAATTGAAGCCAACTCATCTTGTTGGGAACTGTATACATGATCAGCACCCTCTACGACATGAAGTTTGTGGTTGGGTATGAGCTTAGCATACTCCACAGCATCTTCTAGTGGCACAGTTTGGTCCGCCGAACCATGAATTGTCAAGACCCTGTACATAATATTAGTTGATAAGTACTACGAAAGCCATAGTCTACAACACCTACCAAGAAATCGTTAATATCAAATAGTTGGCTTCGTGATTATTTGGAATCGGAATACAGCTAATAGCCACATGAGAGCAGAAAAAACACCCCAACAGCATCACTAGTAGCACAAGAAATAGAACGAGTTTGGTATCCGTATTGAAGATAGAACGGTTTTAAATACTTCATTGCTTGTTTATATCAGCATATGAGTTATTGGCTGAATCGTTTCGGTTTCGGTCCCCACCGAAACGATAATTTGAACTGAAATTTCAGTCCAAATTTTCGGTTTCGGTCATCCCCGAAACCGAAAACAAAACCGCTATTTTGATCCTTGAGCATAGGGATGAATTTATACATTAAATAAATATTTTTAAAAAGGTATAACCTCTACAAATATAGAAAATGACGGTATAGGAAATATTAGTAAAAAAGGATAACTTGATCTATGCAGTTACTCCATGTGACATCGATACAGGGTCTTGGGTGCCACATGGCACCTTTTTTTAGGGGTTGAAAAAGGACTCCGCTGTAAAAAAAAAAGTTGAATACATTCAACGGTCCATTTTTCATTCGGTATAAATCACATGGTGCAGATCAAATTTCAATTTTTTTTTTTTTTTTTAATTGAGCAATGTCCACTTTGTCCTTGTCGCACCAAAACAGGAACTAGTGTGCCAAATGTTACCTTTTTAGAGGTTGGGACTATGGTGACTGGACTTGCTATTTTATTATTGTTGTTGGGAAGCTTTGTTCGCGCCCACTGAATTACTGAAAGTACCTTCTTAATGAGAGCACGCGCTAGCGTCTAACACAGCGTCGTACATCACCTAAGCATCTAGGACGGTCCACCTAGGGTTAATCTACATGTTTTGATGACTTTGATCACACAACTTTTGAATTACTTTGTTAAGGGTAGTAGTCTTGTAAAGTGTAACATTACTTTCAATTGAACCATTACATACTCTGAAGAAGAAATCACAATCCTCGCAAATAATGAGGATTCCGAAAACCATTTCAAGAGCATGTCAAAACATTAAGATAATCATAGCTTGAAGTCTCTATCAGCCTATATTGACCGACACAACCAATTTATTTATTTATTTTTAATTTGTTTGTTCAAAAATATATATATCAACCGACACGGAATTAGCAATACCGTATTTGTATTGGCCAATACATATCGGTCTAAGATTGACTGATACCGATTATGAAACCTTGGTTAACAGAATGGAAATCTCAACAAACTAACATTTGCACTATTTTAGAGTCCTAAAAGGCATCAGTGTTAACTATATCTTTATGATGTTATTAATTTTAAAATTCGCAAGGCAGAGTATTGATGCCTCATGTGCAGAGTCTAGCAAATGTCAGGAAAACATAATAGGTGCAAAGTATTAAAGGAAATGCATTTCTAACCTGCACTCGTTGTCAATCGAAAGGCAAGGTGCACGCATATCAGTATTTAGGCGCTCCATAATACCTTCTTCATCCACAAAATACACAAATTTTCCTACAATGCAATCAAATATTAATCATATACTCAATTTTCATATATTAAATACATGCATTACTCATCTTAAATTGTATTCGTGCATATATTAAATACGTAATTAAGAGTACCAGCTTTGTAACAAAAAAAGAAAAAGAAAGAGAGAGTACCTTCTTGGTTTCGAGCATAAATATGTCCATCCTTCTTGATTCTTTTCATAAAATCTTTACCTAAGAAACCCTCCATGCCTCTCTCTAGACGAATCCGACCAGAAATATTTATTACTGTACGGATATCATGATGCTTTGAAGCGTATAAGAGCACCACATTTCCTCCTGCGAGAATTTCTTCCTTCAGTAACATATAACTTTTGCATAATAAAGTTCTATAAATATTGGTCCAATGACCCGTTTGTATTTGGAGATGTTTCAAACTCAAAAAATGAGAGCTTCATTATAAAGAAGGCATCAACTAAGGTAAAGAAATCGATAGCCAAATTCTCTCACAATGACCATATTTCGAAATTTGCATCTGCTCTCTGCATTTTCAGCCTATAATAGATACTATAGGCTAAGGTTGGTTCTAGAGTAAAAGGGCACTTTGTATGAAACTGTCAAGCCTCTCCTTAATGATGAGATTACTAAACTTAAGGCCCATATTGATACTTTCCAAATCGAAAATTTAAAAAATATTAGAATTTCCCTATTATGCAAGTCCCACTATTCAATAGAAGCGACATAGTTGAACACACCTTTACTGTGCCCAACAATAGTGCTTACTTCACGTCCCCCCTGAAAATAATATTTCACCACATCCCGTAAATCATCAGCCTCTCTTTGGTAGTTTCCAAGTTTAAATGAACCTTCACTTTCCCTAGAAATGAACACATAATCAACTCATATGAGTACCGGACCCAATATAGAAAACATTATATTACCACAAAATTTGATATGCTTTTGTAAATTGATATGCTCTTTTGTTGAAGAAATAAACATGTGATTGAAGAATTAAAAAATTTAAGTGTCTAAAATTCAACAATTAAAGAATTTAAGAATTCTTAAATGCAAAATGTATGATAAATAAAAATGGCTAGTTTCTCATTTTAATATATATTGGCATTGAGAGATGAAATTTGTATGTGCATCCAAGCCACTAAAAAACTTTCTTTACAACATGTCATTCATATGTTTTCTGTGATAAAAAAAAGGGATTTTTTGCAAATACCCCCCTATGTTATGCTTAAACTGTATAAAACCCTCTGAGTTATGCCTATTTACACTTGCCCCCCTACTTTTATGTTTCCTTTATAAATAGCCCCCTGCCGTTAAATGATAGTTAACTAGGCGTCATTTTTTCAATTAAATGACTTGTTTGCCCTTATTTAACATTATAAACAAAATGACCATTGTATTTTTCTCAACTTTGACCGCATTTTAAATGGTGGAAAAGTATCAGATCTTGTCCAAATTTTTTGGGTGGAATATGATTGATCTCCTACAAGTTGCCGTGTTACCTGATTTTCGATTTGGATGTCCATGACTCTCACTTGACTCGTGGGTAGCGCTAAAATGCTACCCCCGTTTGTACTATCCCGACCCTACCATCGTTACGAACCAACTGGGTATCATGGACATCCAAATTGAAAATCAGGTAACAAGGCAACTTAGAGGAGATCAATCATGTTCCACCCAAAAAATTTGGAAAGGATCCGATGCTTATTCACAGTTTAAAATGCAGTCAAAGTTGAGAAAAATAATGGCTATTTTATATATAATATTAAGTAAGGGCAAATGCGTCATTTAATTGAAGAAATGACGCCTAGTTAACTGCCACTCAACAGCAGGGGAATTTGTAAAGGAAACATAAAAGTAGGGGGTGCAGTGTAAATAGACATAACTCATAGGGTTTTATGCAATTTCAGCATAACATAGGAGGGTATTTGCAAAAAACCCAAAAACACAAGTAAGTTTCAGGTATCAGTGAGTAGCATAAATCAGAAGCCTATCACCAAACATTCACATGATAAAAGTGATAATTTCAGGTTAAAGGCATTTTGAAGGAAGATGGAACAACACTATAAAAATAAGGTGTTTCAGCGGCACTTGCAGTTAAGGCGGTTTTTGGTAGCAGCAGGACTAATAGTGACAGTTTTTTGTAGTGACAGGACTAGTAGCAGCAGCTAATAGTCTTTATGTTTTGTAGTGCAAGCATCATTTTCAAAATTTCTCTAAGAACAGCTTACCCATTTCCAGCAAAGTCAAAGCGGAAGGCACTGATTCCTTCTCGCGATATAGCAGAAGTAAGGTTCAACATATTGGTTTCTTCCTGGAGAAGAACATATAGATCTATAAATAAAGGTTCAATCATAGCCTTTAAAAACTAGAAGAAAGGAACAATGAACAAATTTGAAGACCTTAGCCAAATTAGATTGCAAGTCACATGCAATTTGCCCCCAGAGATAAAGGAAGGGTAGGTATTACATGATAGAAAAATATTCCACTAGTGAGATAATGCATACGAGCAATTTCAGCATGGGATTAAGTGTATAACAAAAGTTTTGAAAATGAAGAACAGAGCATATTGGGTGTGTGTGGAGAAACTTTATCATTGACTATATAAAAGCTAGTGACTCTTATACTTAACTTCTGATTTTGATTGGATTTTGATTTCTAGGGTAAGGGTTAGGTAGGGAAGAGAGGAAGAAGAAGAAGAGAGAGAGAGAGATCTAGTCAATAATGACTTAGTTAGGGATAGGAGACCACCAACTAGCCTTCCTATTGGAACGGAAAGACATAAATGCCCTTACAATACACACATTTGAAGAAGATGGGCTCGAGGAAGAAGAAGAAGAGGAAACCTTCCGTAGGTTTTTTTTATTTTTTTTTAAGACGATTATTTTGATAGTAGAAAAGAAAAACAATGCTAAATAAGTCTTTGTGAAACTTAAACTTCTTCCGGTATCAAAAAAGAAACTTAAACTTCTTCGCCAGTGGTCTTTAAAAGAGGAGCTTTGAATAGCTCCTTTAAAAGGGAAGAGAAACTGCTCCTGGGCTCTCTGCCACAGTCTAGAGCCACTCTAACCAAACGAAATCTCGAGCTAGATTTTAAATATAATTTCAAATAGTTAAAACCACAATTTAACCTTATCACATTAACATATGAGAAGAAAGGAGATAGAGATTGTTGGTAGTGGTTGTATAAAGAAATAATAAAACATAGAAAGTGCGAAGAATAAATGGGAGTAACTGCTTCACAAGTATGTCTAAATATCGAATAAACGAGAATAAGCTTCATATCAACCTTTGAGGATCCCAATCCATGGCAAACGATTACAAGTTCATTGGAACCAGTTTCATGTAAAATCCCCACAAGCTTCTCTCCGTGGCTGTTTTGTATGCTTATTTTCTTTTCTTTGACCACTGCAAAACAAATGGCTAAAAAATGTTAAATTTTGTGAAGATTTTGATATATCCGAGTGTCAAAAAAAATCCACCATAAAAGCTGCTTAAAAAAACTAAGGAAGTGAAGAATCCAAGCATTTGCAATTGGCACAATTTACTCCCAAGGTTAAATTGCAACCATTTACGCAGTGAAAATTTGGTATACAATATTTAAAACCTTAAATATTTGAAAATTTACTCTACAATGTCAATATTAGGTTAACTAGTTTAACATGACCTCGGTAATTATCTTAACATTCCATTTAGCCATCTCAAGACCTGTTGGACCATTTATTTACCCCTAAAGATTCCTCACGTTAGAGAGCAATCAAAACCACTCAAGTTTAACCTCATCTTTGCCCCATCCATTTTCTATCAGCCAAATCCAAGACCTCCATGTAGCCAATAAACACCATGTTGCAAGGATATGGGAAACACATTTCCATTGAACACAATCTACCTACACTACCTACACTCTGTTTATGCAATAACACCATATTAAACACAACCAAACCCAATCACAATAACACTTTTGTATATGAAGTTATTAAATTTTATTTTGGCTTTCTCTAATTTTGAAAGAGGACACGCAGTTTTCATTAAGCAACTGAGTTTTGATGGAATCACAAATCATATGGTAAAATTTCCATTTAGTTAAAATGGCTCTCATGAAAGATTTGCCTCATCCTTTATGCAACATCAAAAATTCAATGTCTCGACCTTCTTTTTTATATTAATTAGAGTAGGCGTATCTGCAATCAAAGATTCGGTCTCCACAACTGAAGGTACCACCGTTAACACTGTTGATTTCCTTGAATCGGGCAATGGAGATCAACTTTCTTCCCAATCTTTCCCGCAATAGATCTTGGGATCATGAACCACCTTTCAGACTGTTAGGTGTTGATTCCACGTGATTCACGTCCCCAAAAGTGACCGTGATCATTTTGTATCATGAGAAGGATTCTCATATCACTTTTGGAGATGCGTTCCACATGGAATAAACATATGACCATCTGATAGTGGTACATGATCCCAAGATCTATTGTGTCAAACATGGATCAAAATTTCTTGGTTTCGATCCCCACCGAAACAAAACTTTGAACCGAAATTTCAGTCCAAAAGAGCATGGGGGGAAATTATCGGCCAAAATTCAAAATTTCGGCCGAAATTCTGTGTAATAGCCCGAAAAATCACACAAAACTATGACCTCGGGATCCGTGCCCGATTGGTCACAAGTTTGGCCAATCAGGAGATCAAGAGTTAGCATAAGATGTGATAGCTTGAGGATCAAGGTAGTGTGTCGTAAATAGAAGTCGACACGCCATCATGCGTGTATGTGCTCAACACACAAGTGAAGAATAGGATAAAAGGGTTTAATAACCCTAGATAGGTATTTTGGGTTGTTGAAGGAGAGTAAAGAAGAGAGAGAGAGAGTAAAAAGAGTGATTAATGCAAGGAGTAAAAGCTAGTTGAGGAAGGAAGGATTCAAGTATTAAAGAGGCCGATTCAACGCAAGGGATCCGCTGAAAAGCTAAAGCTGGAAACCCTAGCCTTCCAACCCTAGAATTGAAATCAACTTGAGATCTATTCAAGGTAAGATTTTTGTAAATAAAATGCATAGATTATAGGGGTTAAGTTGTAGTTGAATGTGGGTCAAAATCATAGGATAATGGCTTAGAAAAATAGAGGAAAAAGTATGGAAAAGATTGGGAAGAACAGCTCGAAAGGGGCTGAATCTGACAATTTCGATTAATCGAAATTGGGTTTCGATTAATCGAAATTGGCCAGGAAGTTGAAAGGTCAGAGGACCCCGATTTCGATTAATCGAATTTGATTTCGATTAATCGACTTTGGATTTCGATTGATCGATTTAGGGATCGATTAATCGACTAAGAACCTCCAGTGGACCCCAGGGGTTGGAGGAAATGACTTGAGGAAAAATCGACTAATCGAAATGGGATTTCGATTAATCGATTTTAGTTTTCGATTAATCGATTTGGGATCGATTAATCAACTTTTGAAACTCGACTGTTCGAATTGGGAGTCTACTTTGCGAAAAGAAGAATTTCGATTAATCGAAATTGGATTCGATTAATCGAATGAAAACTCGACTGTTCGAACAGTGAAATTACTTTGCGAAAAGAAGAATTTCGATTAATCGAAATTGGATTTGATTAATCGAATGAAAACTCGACTGTTCGAACTGAGAATGGACTTTGCGAAAAGGAGAATTTCGATTAATCGAAATTGCTTCGATTAATCGATATTGACCTTCGATTAATCGATTTTGGAAATCAATTAATCGAATCAGATTCGATTAATCGATTTTGGAGTTCGATTAATCGACTGACATAAATTATGTTAACTTTTGGGTTTGACTTTAAGATTCTTGGGGGATCTTATACCTTCCTTATTGCATCCTTTGTGATGTGTTTCACCTGTTATATGGTACCATAGGTGGTACGTGTGGACTAGTGCACAAGGAGCCACGTGGGACCTTGATGCATTGATCAAATGAAGACTTGAGGTAGGGAACACCTTGAACATGTACCTTATTTTACAAGAGCATGTATGTAGTGATATAGAGTTCAATTCAAATATTTTACTGCTTAAAGAATTGTGAAAAGTGTGCGTGTGTGACATTCATAAGAGTAAACTAATGAGCCATCCCCAGGGGATGAAGAAGTAAAGAGATAAGAGCATCAGGTGTGATGCAAGTAAATGGATACATCCCAGGGATGTATCCAAGGATTGAATCATGTTTGATAGGGCCTAACTGATATAAGATAACACAATTACACGGTGAATTACTATATGTAAGGCACCGATATTTTTGTTATTTGAGGTTTGATAGGGTACCCCACCGACGTGGCGGGATATCCACGACTGACACGGCAGGATATCCGTGACCGATACGGCGGCGAAACCGTAGGCCAGCGAGGCTTATCCAGTACATAGTAAGCACACCTGTGGGTGTTGATTGAGAAAAGTGAAACCCCGCCACCACCAATCCCTGAGGAAAGGGGCTTGGTACTATTTGTATTCCTGGGAATACTTAAAACTATCTATATAGATGACGATGATGGGTATCTCATCGGGGCTCGATGCTATATTGCTCGGGGATTACTTAAGTTAAAAGTTTAAGTTTTGCTTTAGGCCTTCTCAGCATCATTCATGAGTAAATGAAAATGTAAGTAATCAACAAGAAACGAAATGCTTTTAATCTGTTTCATTAACAACTGCATAGATACATCATGCATGGCATATCATGGAATATATGTGAGTTATAATTTATATGTTCAATCGTGTTTGTTCCCTATTGAGCTAGGATGTAGCTCACCCTATAGACTATACGTCGCAGGTCCACTATTAGCAGGCCGAGGCTTCGAGACGCCGACGTGAATGGGACCTCTGTTGCGGCGAAGGGTTGGAGCCACCTCCAGAGGACTTCTTCTAGAGGACTCCGTTGTGCCACTTTGAGGGATTTTTGGAGAGATTTTGTACGGCTTGGTATGTCAAGCCTTGATTCTGTTTAAAATCATGTATATAAGGAGTTGGGATTTCTCTTTTGGGACGAACCATCCGTGATGATTTCTATCATCGATGGTTCGGATCGGTTCTCCATTCATGCAGAGGCATGAGGGTAGAACTGTCTTTTGGGAAATTAATTAATATAGATTTAAATTTTGCAAACTCGTTTATTATACTTTTCTATGCTTGATATACCTGTGTTCCGTGCTTAGCTAAAGGGCACGGTCAAGATGATCGTGCTAATGGCACGAGTTTGAGGTCAAATCCGAACCGGCCACCAGCTTGGTATCGAGCTATTTTTCTTTTAGCAATTCGACAAGGGTTCTTCGTCAACATAGGGCTTCGCTAATCTAAACTTTAGTTTCAAATGCAGCCGCAAATGTCGTCTAGAGGAAGAGGCCGACCAAGGGGAGGCAATCAAAGAAGTCTACGTAGTGGAGATGGTTACATCTCTCCTACTAATAGAGTGCCTTTAGGAGGTACTGAGGCCCCAGGGGGCAGTAGTGGTAGACAACGGGATGAAGAAGATCGAGATCATCAAGATCAAGATCTAAGAGAACAAGAAAGATTGAGAGAAAGACAAGAAGATAGGGAGGAGCGACAAAGGATGATGCACACTATGGAGACTATGGCAGCTGCCATGGCACAACAAGCCGCATCCTTTGCAGCTCATGCGACAAGAGAACAGCAGCCACCTACACCACTCAGGGACTGCGTTGCGTGCCCTCATCATTTACGAGTTTAGAAGGATGAGACCTCCTTCATTTTCTCCGGGCATACAATGGTCAGAGAACTGGTTGATGGATGGAGATGGAGAAAGTCTTTAGCGTGCTAACTTGCACGGAAGATGAAAGTGTGAGATGGGCGCTTACATGTTGGATGGGGAGGCTGGGCCTTGGTGGAAGTCCGTGATACTTGACTCGCTCGAGAGACCCCAGAGTTGCCTTGGACTTGGGAGGAGTTTGTTGAGGAGTTCAACAAACAATATTTTCAAGTGGTGAGGAACCAACTAGAGATACAATTTTTCTGATTAGTACAAGGGAGGATGAGTGAGAGAATACGGGGTAGAGTTTCTACGACTTGTTTGCTTCTCGGACACGCCGCCATCGAGGTGATGAAGTCCAAGAGGTTTCAAGGTTTGAAGCACGAGATTAGGGAGGCGAGCTCCATTTCAACCGAGGACCTATGAAGAGGTCATGAGCAAGGCGTTGGTTGTAGAGGAGGAGAACAATAATAGATATAGACAGAGGGAGCAACAGAGAGGAGGAAATGAGCAAGGAAGAACAGGGCACTATGAACCGGTGAACAAAAAGCCGAGGTTCATGGGCCAGAATCAGAGACCACAATTTCAAGGGGGTTTCGGAAGACCGGCGCAACAACAACAACACCAACAGAGGTTTCCATTGCTTGCGTCGGGGAGACCTATTCGCTATGAGAGCCCTGCCATGTCATCGCGCCATCATATTACAGTGGTTCTCGATCGCTTTCTTCCGACACCTGGAGACTTGCATAAAGTGTGGCAAGCCTCATAGGTGGGATCTAGATCGGGAACTAGGGGCTGTTTCCGATGTGGCAAGGTGGGCCACTTGATCAAGGATTGCCCCGAGACGGATAAAAGAAAGACGGTTTCAGTTGCAGCACCACGACCAATTCAAGCAAGGAAACCGATCGTCTGTGGAGAGTTTATGTACACGTCAGAAGGTGGAATGTGCATGACGTCATCCAAGGTGTGACCCTTTTTAAAATTAAAGGAAATTTCCATTTCGTTAAGATTTTAGATAGAGGATCATGCATTAGAAATTATATATAGATTCTCTTCTCAATATAAAAAGCTGTATGTAAATTAAGAGTGTAAATTGATGTGTAAATTATTGTATGTATGTATGTATACTATAGGTACTCTAAATATATATGAAAAAGGATGCTTCGGTGGATATGACGCTCGAGTGTTGATAGACCCCGGGTCTACCCACTCATTCGTCACTCCACGTTTCGCTAAGAAGATGAAGATTATTCCAGAGACGTTGGATTTTGTCCTATCTGTGTCTATTCCGACTGGGGAGTTAGTAGACACGGAGTTAGCTTGCAAATCCATCATTGTAGCAATTCGAGACTTAGAGGTGCATGAATTGGAAGCAAAGTTGATACTGTTAGACATGCAAGGGTTTGATGTGATCCTTGGCATGGACTGGTTGGCGCAGCATTGTGCAACCGTCGATTGCAAGAACAAGGTAGTTATTTTCGCACCAACACAAGAAGATCATTTCGGTTTCAAGGAGTGAGGTCGTCATCTGGCTACTTGATCTCGTGATGAAGGGCCGAGAAATGATCGAAAGGGATGCAGATGGATACTTAGCTTTCTTAAAGGAGGACAAGGAAGAAAAGAAGCGTCATTGAGATAATGAGATATGCGAGACTTCGCCGATGTGTTTCCAGAGGAATTGCCTGGATTACCTCCAGAAAGAGAAGTAGAATTCGCCATTGACTTAGCACCAGGAACGGAGCCTATTTCGAAAGCACCTTACAGAATGGCTCCCGCTGAGTTAAAGGAATTAAAAGAACAACTACAAGAGCTTATGGACATGGGGTTTGTTAGACCGAGCGTGTCTCCATGGGGAGCACCGGTCTTGTTTGTCAAGAAGAAGGATGGGTCAATGCGGCTATGCATTGACTATCGACAAATGAACAAACTCACTGTGAAGAACCGCTACCCTTTGCCTAGAATTGACGATCTATTCGACCAACTGCAAGGAGCAAAGTATTTTTCCAAGATCGACCTGAGATCTGGGTATCATCAGTTGCGAGTCAAAGCTGAGGACATTCAGAAAACAGCTTTCCGGACACGGTATGGACACTATGAATTCCTTGTGATGCCGTTTGGATTGACGAATGCTCCAACGTCGTTTATGGATCTGATGAACTGAGTGTTTAAACCACACTTAGACTCCTGCGTCGTAGTGTTTGTCGACGATATTTTAATATACTCCAAATCCAAGACGGAACACGAAGAACATTTGAGGATTGCTCTACAGACGCTACGTGAACACCAATTATACGCCAAACTCAGCAAGTGTGAGTTTTAGTTGGAAGAGGTTAGCTTTTTGGGACATGTCGTCTCAAAGCATGGTGTCACCAGTAGATCCAAAGAAAGATAGAAGAGTCAAATGGGAGCAGCCAAAGACAAAGGACCGATGTCCAAGTTTTCCGGGCTTAGAAGCTATTATCGACGTTTCGTCGAGGGGTTTTCAAAGATATCGGGACTTCTCACAAAGCTGACACGAAAAGATTCAAGGTTTGAGTGGAGTGAGGCATGCGAGAAGAGTTTTCAAGAACTCAAAACGAGACTCACTTCAGCTCCAGTATTAGCGATTCCTTCAGGCAGTGGAGGATACGCCGTGTACAGCGACGCGTCATACAATGGCCTAGGTTGTGTGCTCAACCAACACAAGAAGGTGATAGCTTACGGATCAAGACAGCTGAAAGAACACGAGAAAAATTACCCGACTCATGACTTAGAACTAGCAGTACTATTTTATGTCAAGATTTGGAGACATTACTTGTATGGTGAGACTTTTGAAATTTTCACCGATCATAAGAGCCTCCGATACTTGTTTACACAGAAAGAGCTCAACATGAGACAGCGCAGGTGGATGGAATTCCTCAAGGATTATGATTGCTCCATACAATACCATCCAGGCAAGGCGAATGTAGTAGCCGATGCATTGAGTCGAAAGGGTTCAGCTCAGTTAGCTTCTTTGATTTTGGGTATGCACCGATGGAAATTATTGGAAGACCTGGCACTCTATGATGCGAACATTGAGTCAAAGGACACTAGATCCTTTTTGGCTAACATATCAGTAAAGCCAGTGATATTTGAACATATCCACGATCTACAGACGAAAGATCCAGCATTGATAAAGATTCATCAAGACGTGAGTGAAGGCATCAGGTCGGACTTCTCAGTAAAAGAAGATGGTTCTTTAGTGTACAAGGGCCATCTATGCATTCCGGACAACGTCGACCTAAGACGAACGATTCTTGATGAAGCTCATAAGTCAAATTATGCTATCCACCCTGGTAGCACCAAAATGTACCAAGATTTGAAAAAGAACTACTGGTGGAGAGGTATCAGACGTGGCCGAGTATGTGTCACGATGTTTGACTTGTCAGCAGGTGAAGGTTGATCATAGACATCCTGCTGGACTATTGCAACCTTTACCAATACCAGAATGGAAGTGGGAATCGATCTCAATGGATTTCATTGTTGGATTACCCCGTACTGCCAAGAGACACAATGCCATTTGGGTCGTCGTAGACCGATTGACCAAATCAGCGCACTTTTTGCCGTACAATACTACATATACAGCAGGAAGACTGGCAGACTTATACATGAAGGAGATTGTAAGATTACATGGTATTCCAAGCAGCATAGTTTCAGATCGTGATCCGCTATATACGTCCAAGTTTTGGAAGAAATTTCAAGAAGGAATGGGAACACGGCTAGACTTTAGTTCAGCTTTCCATCCTCAAACTGATGGGCAGACAGAGCGAGTAAATCAAGTGATAGAAGACATGCTCAGGGCGTGCATGCTTGATATGCAAGGATACTGGGATGAGTATCTACCGATGCTCGAATTCGCATATAATAACAGTTTTCAAACGAGCATTGGCATGGCACCGTATGAAGCTCTGTATGGACGACGATGCAAGTCACCTCTCAATTGGGAGGAAACAGGTGAGAAATTTGTATTAGGACCGAAACTACTTGAAGATAACGCTACCGTCGTCCGAATTATCAGAGAAAGGTTGAAGACAGCACAGAGTAGACAGAAAAGTTACGCCGATATGAAGCGGACTAGTGTCGACTACAAAGTGGGTGAGCATGTGTTTGTAAAGGTGTCACCTATGAAAGGTGTAATGAGATTTGGCAAGAGAGGGAAGTTAAGTCCACGTTATGTTGGACCGTTCGAAATTTTGGGACGAGTAGGTGAAGTTGAATACCGCATTGGTTTACCACCGCTGTTTGATAGAGTACATAATGTTTTCCACATATCGATGCTCAGGAAGTACGTGAATGATCCGTCTCATGTGTTAGGAAAGCAACCTATAGAGATGTGTGAGGACATGAGCATGATAGAGGAACCAGTGGAAATTTTGGATCGAAAAGAACAAGTACTGCGCACTAAAGTGATTCCCTTAGTGCTTGTTCGGTGGAACAACCATCCTAAAGAAGAGGCTACTTGGGAATGAGAGGCCGATGTGAGAGAACAATATCCAGCCTTGTTTCCAACGACGTGAGAATTCAATGTAAACCACAAACCTATTTGTAAAATCTCCACTATGCTTGTAATTCAATGGAAATTTTGATCCAATCTGTCATAAATTGTCAAAAATAGTAAAAGAAAGAAAGAGATTGAAATTCTGTAGAAATTGGGCAAAACCGATTAATCGAATTTCAAATCGATTAATCGATTTGGAATTTCGATTAATCGATTTTGTTCGATTAGTCGACTGGCATGTGCCAGTGACTAGAAATTGAAAGGAGAGTTAGAATATACATAGAAGACAAATTTCGATTGATCGAATTGGAATCTCGATTAATCGATTTGGGGATCGACTAATCGATTTTGAAATTTCGATTAATCGATTTACTAAAGGGACTTACGAGAATTTGAAATCAAATGGACGATTTCGATTAATCGAAGTGAATTTCGATTAATCGATTTCAAAATTTCGATTAATCGAAATGGATTCGATTAATCGAATAATTTAAGAAATTCTGGAAAATTTGAAGTTACAGCACGATTTCGATTAATCGAAATTAAATTCGATTAATCGATTTTGGAATTTCGATTAATCGAAATGGATTTCGATTAATCGACTGGCTCGCACCAGTGAGCTCCAAAATGGAAAATTTTAAACAGATACGATTTCGATTAATCGAAGTGATTTCGATTAATCGAATTTGACTTTCGATTAATCGATTTGGGAAATCGATTAATCGATTTTACGCGGCTTAACCTAGTTTTGAATCTCGATTAATCGATTCAGAATTTCGATTAATCGAGCCGAGGCCTATATATATGAAATTGGGGATTTCATTCCCCATTCGAAATCATTTCACCTAGGAATCTTTGGGCGTTTCATCTTCTCCTTCTTCTCCAACCAACCGATTACTCTAGGGTTTGCATTCTCAGTCGATTCTCATCCGCACTCATCTCCGAAATCTAAGGTAAACCCTAGAATTTCATTTTTCTCCAATTTGAGTTAGAAAAACCCTAGATTTTTTCTCAAAATGCCGCCTAAAACCCGTTTGTCTTCAAAGAAGGCTACTTCCAAACTACCGGTTAGGCGTAAGAACGCCGCACCACCGCCACCTACCCCATCGTCGGTGAGGACTCCTTCACCGTCGGAATCGGAGACCACCTCCGATTCGACGAGCGCATCCATGCGCGAGTCTTCCCGCGAATCCACCCCCATGCCACCACCACCCACAAATGTCGAGCAACCAAACGAATGGTGGGCGGCAAAGACCTTCGAGGTCGAATATACCATCGACCCTACCCTTTTCACCAATCCCAATTTACCGGGCGAGACCCAATGGGCTCGAAACTACCTAAATAATGCCGGACTCGGCAACCTACTCAAACCAATCCGGGGTTCCTACTACCCTATGTTGGTTAGGTTATTCTACCAAGGGCTCGTAGACGGCCCTACCGATGATTGCATAATCACCAAGATAGAGGGTCGTCTCTATACGATCACCCGCCACCACATCCACGAGGTACTCGAGTGTTACCTCGAGTTCACCCCGGAGACCACCCTGTTTCCACCTTTTGAGGAGGAACCCCGTTTTGAAGAGGTCATGACCCGTATGACCAACGGGAAAAAGGGGTCGGGCTCCTCCATTAAGAGGGTTGAACTTCCGCCATACATGTGGATGCTTGATTCCATAATCAAGTGCAACCTTTACCCGATGCGCCACGACACCTAGCGCGTGGACAAAGTGCAACATGCACTTTACGCGGCCTTCTGTGGCCGGTGGTTCGACGCCACGATGGTCATCCTAGAGGGGATGAAATACATCAAAGGCAAGTTGATGAAGGGCAACATGAGGCCCAAAGAAAAGATGCCCTACGCTCGTCTCATATCGAGCATGTTGGAGTGCTACTCCAACGAGCCATCTTACACCATCTCGCCTCACGAGGTGAGGGCTACGGATCGCGTGAAGACGTTTACAAAGTCTTCATGGACCCGTAGCTATAACCTCCTAAAGCGGACCCTACCAGCCTCGTCCCGCTCCGCCCAGCACGGCTGGCAAGAGCACCCCACCACCCCACCACCTCGGCGCAGCCCACCGTGGGTGGGGCACACCCTGCTGCAGCAGAGCCATCCGTGGAGAGGGTTCCCTCCCACACCACAGCCTCACCGACACCACCTACCCACTCCGCGCCCGCTACACCCACCTCATCCTACCGCCGGCGCGCCGCCCCATCCGGTCCTACCATCGAGGACGTGTTGGCTCGCATGGAAGCCAACAACGACCGGATGAACCGACGGATGGACTTTTTGATGTTCCACACCCTCCGCCACATCTACCCGACCGACTACCGCTACCTCGCCCGGAGAGGAGGTGGGATCTGGGCGCACCGCTTTCCATCGAGGACCCGTCTTCCATCCCACCACAGACGCGGCTCCTTCCACATCCACGTCTACTCGACAATGACGCCAGAGCTCCACGAACCCACTTGACCAACCGCCACCCCAGATGGAGCGGCTTACTCCGATGCAGACCACTGACTGACGAGTTCACGACTTCTGTTGTGTATTTTGAGTTCTCATTGTATATATGTACAGTTTTTGTACACCACCTCTGTTGTGGCGTTGTAAAATTTAACTTTTTATATAAATCAAATTCTGTCTCAATCATTACTTTTGTTTAAATTATCTCCATTTTTGTATGTGTAACTGCCAAAATACGTCTGCATCTATTGGACATCCTCACCTGGGTGTGTGGAGAGAGAGAGAGAGAGAACCATACCAACGAACCTTGGCCTATTTTCGAGGACGAAAATTCCCAAGGTGAGGAGGATGTAATAGCCCGAAAAATCACACAAAACTATGACCTCAGGATCCGTGCCCGATTGGTCACAAGTTTGACCAATCAAGAGATCAAGAGTTAGCATAGGATGTGATGAACGGACGAGATGTGATAGCTTGAGTGACTGCGTGGTGTGTGCTGTAAATAGGAAGTCGCATACACCTACCGCGGTGTATGTGCTCAACACACAAGTGAAGAATAGGATAAAAGGGTTTAATAACCCTAGATAGGTATTTTGGGTTGTTGAAGGAGAGTAAAGAAGAGAGAGAAAGAGTAAAAAGAGTGATTAATGCAAGGAGTAAAAGCTAGTTGAGGAAGGAAGGATTCAAGTATTAAAGAGGCTGATTCAACGCAAGGGATCCGCTGAAAAGCTAAAGCTGGAAACCCTAGCCTTCCAACCCTAGAATTGAAATCAACTTGAGATCTATTCAAGGTATGATTTTTGTAAATAAAATGCATAGATTATAGGGGTTAAGTTGTAGTTGAATGTGGGTCAAAATCATAGGATAATGGCTTAGAAAAATAGAGGAAATTGGCCAGGAAGTTGAAAGGTCAGAGGACCCCGATTTCGATTAATCGAATTTGATTTCGATTAATCGACTTTGGATTTCGATTGATCGATTTAGGGATCGATTAATCGACTGAGAACCTCCAGTGGACCCCAGGGGTTGGAGGAAATGACTTGAGGAAAAATCGACTAATCGAAATGGGATTTCGATTAATCGATTTTAGTTTTCGATTAATCGATTTGGGATCGATTAATCAACTTTTGAAACTCGACTGTTCGAACTGGGAGTCTACTTTGCGAAAAGAAGAATTTCGATTAATCGAAATTGGATTCGATTAATCGAATGAAAACTCGACTGTTCGAACAGTGAAATTACTTTGCGAAAAGAAGAATTTCGATTAATCGAAATTGGATTCGATTAATCGAATGAAAACTCGACTGTTCGAACTGAGAATGGACTTTGCGAAAAGGAGAATTTCGATTAATCGAAATTGCTTCGATTAATCGATATTGACCTTCGATTAATCGATTTTGGAAATCGATTAATCGAATCAGATTCGATTAATCGATTTTGGAGTTCGATTAATCGACTGACATAAATTATGTTGACTTTTGGGTTTGACTTTAAGATTCTTGGGGGATCTTATACCTTCCTTATTGCATCCTTTGTGATGTGTTTCACCTGTTATATGGTACCATAGGTGGTACGTGTGGACTAGTGCACAAGGAGCCACGTGGGACCTTGATGCATTGATCAAATGAAGACTTGAGGTAGGGAACACCTTGAACATGTACCTTATTTTACAAGAGCATGTATGTAGTGATATAGAGTTCAATTCAAATATTTTACTGCTTAAAGAATTGTGAAAAGTGTGCGTGTGTGACATTCATAAGAGTAAACTAATGAGCCATCCCCAGGGGATGAAGAAGTAAAGAGATAAGAGCATCAGGTGTGATGCAAGTAAATGGATACATCCCAGGGATGTATCCAATGATTGAATCATGTTTGATAGGGCCTAACTGATATAAGATAGCACAATTACACGGTGAATAACTATATGTAAGGCTCCGATATTTTTGTTATTTGAGGTTTGATAGGGTACCCCACCGACGTGGCGGGATATCCACGACTGACACGGCAGGATATCCGTGACCGATACGGCGGCGAAACCGTAGGCCAGTGCGGAGGCTTATCCGTACATAGTAAGCACACCCCAGGGGTGTTGATTGAGGAAAGTGAAACCCCGCCACCAATCCCTGGGAAAGGGGCTTGGTACTATTTGTATTCCTGTGGAATACGGTTAAAACTGTCTATATAGATGACGATGATGGGTATCTCATCGGGGCTCGATGCTATATTGCTCGGGGATTACTTAAGTTGAAAGTTTAAGTTTTGCTTTAGGCCTTCTCAGCATCATTCATGAGTAAATGAAAATGTAAGTAATCAACAGTAAAACGAAATGCTTTTAATCTGTTTCATTAACAACTGCATAGATACATCATGCATGGCATATCATGGAATATATGTGAGTTATAATTTATATGTTCAATCGTGTTTGTTCCCTATTGAGCTAGGATGTAGCTCACCCTATAGACTATACGTCGCAGGTCCACTATTAGCAGCTGCCGAGGCTTCAGGAGACGCTGACCCCGGCGAGTCGGACCTTGCGGCCGGCGAAGAGTTGGAGCCACCTCTAGAGAACTTCTTCTAGAGGACTCCGTTGTGCCACTTTGAGGGATTTTTGGAGAGATTTTGTACGGCTTGGTATGTCAAGCCTTGATTCTGTTTAAAATCATGTATATAAGGAGTTGGGATTTCTCTTTTGGGACGAACCATCCGTGATGATTTCTATCATCGATGGTTCGGATCGGTTCTCCATTCATGCAGAGGCATGAGGGTAGAACTGTCTTTTGGAAAGTTAATTAATATAGATTTAAATTCTGCAAACTCGTTTATTATACTTTTCTATGCTTGATATACCAGTGTTCCGTACTTAGCTAAAGGGCACGGTCAAGATGATCGTGCTGATGGCACGGGTTTCGGGGTGCCGAAATCCGGGCTGTCACATTCTGTTTCAAATTTTTGGTTTCGGTCATGCCCAAAACTGAAAACAAAACTGCTATTTTGATCCTTGGTGTGAAAGTTGGAAACGAAAACATATCTTCATTGTCCGATTCAAGGCAGTCAACAGTGGAACCATCAATTGCGGAGATCAAATCGTTGGTTGCAAATACCCCTACCTGGCTCCCAACCCTCTGACTAAGTGAGGACTAGTAAATTTTTGGGTGGCAGAGACGGAAAACCGATTAGAAAACCAAAAAAACGTGGAAAAAAAATGCTTCAAAATATAAAAAATAATAGAAAAACCCAAAACTGAACCAAACCGAGAAACCAAAATTCAGAAAAAAATTTCAGTTCGATTTCGTTTCTGGCTGAACCAAACCAAAAACTGAGGTTTTCGATTTCAGTTAGAGTACCCGAACTTGCACCCCTACATGTACACGAGAAGCTAGACTTGGTATTTTAGGGACCTGTGCATATGAAAACACAATCTAAGCTGTCTGATTTGAAGGCCATGATCTAAATATCTCGATATCATTATATGATTTAACACAGTGAACTGTTGAATCATATAATGACCTTTGACTGTATTGAAACATATGATAAACATTATGTTTAGTGCCCATCTTTTTCAATTAGGAATTTTAGATCATGGCCCTCAAATTGGATGGCTTAGATGGTGTTTTTGCATGGCACAAGTCCTCAAAATATCAAGGGTAATTCTATGGGTACCTCTATTCGCACCCACCTTATTATTGAAAGCACCCACTTAAAAAAGTGCGCTAGCACCCACAACAGCGCAAGACATCATTAAGTGGGCACTTTCGGTAAATAGGGCGCGAATAGAGGTACCCTAATTCTATTCATGCATACCAAATTGCTTGGGGCGCCTATGCTGAAAAATCATTGACTATTATGAATCAAGCGATGAAGATTGGTTTTCACACAATGGATCTTTAGACCGTGGCCCAGATCCCAACAAGTGACCCTAGAGTCACGTTTAAGCGTGACGTGTGCCACGTGTCATTTGAGTGACTTTTCTGGGAATTGTGCCACATTAATAAAAAAGTGACTTTATGATGGTATGCCCATAGTCTCAAGATCCATCGTGTGGAAGATTGCAATGAAAACAAATCTTCATCGTCTGATTCAAAGCAATCAATGGTTAGTCACAAAAAACGTGTATAAAACACATTTTTCAAGACATGTATAAAAAATCGTTTTATACAAAAAAATGTATAAAACACGTATATATTGTTTAAAACTCATTTTATACCGTTTTTTTCCGTATAAAAGATGTTTTAAACAGAAAAAATAAGGTTTAATCAAATATATATATATATATATATATATATATATATATATATATATATATATATTTAAATAACTACTTTTATATTTTCTTAAATTAAAATATGTATATTTTTTTGTCCTGTATTTAACCATATTTTACTGTTTTTTCGTATTTTTCTATTGTCACACTTTTCGCATACTCCATTTTTTCCCTTTTATTTTATGGCCTTAGGCACTTTTTGCCTTTTTCGAATTTTTCTCTTGGCTTGGGTACTCCGTCTTTGTGAGGGTTTGGGCTTAATTTTTTGTCAATTTTTTTAAGGCCTAGCTCGAGCCCACTCCGTTTATAGTAAAATTTGAGGCGCGAACCGGCCCATTACCACCCTATTTGTGACTATGAATATAGCTACCCAATATGAAATCTTTCTTATAATGTACAACGACAGTGCAAAGGCCACCAACTTTTCATGTGCAAGTAGCAACTTGCTTATAAAATTTATCTTTTCATTCCCCAGAGATAATAAAGAGACACTTTCGGAGGAATAGCACATGATGCAATGCCATTAAAAAGGCATTGTGGGACAAGACAGCCATGTGAAGGAGATTGGGGACAAAAGAGAACTGGCTATCAAGAGGGAAGTTAAGAGAACTAATTTTTTATTATATTTTGTCGCCTTCTATATAAAAGATAGGAAGCCTCAATAATGCTGCACAAGACGGTAGTCTAACAGACGTGAGGGTAGTTTTAGGATGTAAGGGCGTTTTGTACCATATTTTAAAGGAATAGTAGGGGCGTAGGAAATCATTCGAAAAAAATAAAACGAGGGGCGTAGGAAAAGAAACTTCTTCCTTTCTTTTAAAAGGGTAAAGAAAAGAAATAACAGAAAGAACGAATACCGAATGGGATGATTCTTTTGTAAGGGTAGGGATCCAAGCTGTCATCTGTATCCCGAAACCAAACCAAACCAAACTGATGAACCAAATCAGCCCAAAAACCAACTCAGACTGACGTAAACTCAATCGATTCCATTTCGATTTGGTTTCAATTTAGGGTGGCAAAAACTGAAAGCCAAGGTGGTATGATGAGGAAATAGAAAAATGTTTTAAAAATATAAAAAATAGTAAAAGTACTGAAACCAAGCAGAAAAAACCGAAATCTTTCGCTTTTGGTTTGCTTTAAAATAAAAAATAAAAAAAATAAGACTATTAGCCGCAGCCAAAACTGCCGCTATTAACAAAAAAATTATCGCTAATACCCTCGTCCACAGCATAGTCTTAAAAGCATTTAATAGTTTTTTTATTAATAGCGGCAATTTTTTGCCACCGCTAATAGTCTCATTATTTTTTTGTAGTGTTCGGTTTTTGGTTCAAGCTCAACCGAACCAAAAACCGAACAAATAAGCATTGTTTTCAATAAATAGGTAGGGCCGAATAGAGGTTCATATATATATATATATATGTTCACGCCTACATCTAAAATCCATTGAAACCCGCTGCCTGAGGGTGCCTACGTCTAATACCCCTTGAAGCTGTTTGATTGCTTAGAATCAATCGGTGAAGATTATTTTTCACTCCCAATCTTTCACAAAATGGATCTTGAGACCATGATTTTACCTTCCCGTTAGTGTTTACTTTCACGTGACATAGATCTCAAAAAAATTGCTCTAATAAGAAGAATACAAAATTAATCATCTAATAGAATGCTCAGGGTCTCAATATCCATTATGTGGAAGATTGAGGTTAGAACATATTTCCATCACCTGATTCAAGGGGATTAGTAATCGTGTAGGTGTGAAGAGACGTACCCTACCCTATATATTATACCTTTTTCATAGAATGGCTGACCGTTTCCAAGTCAAAATTGGGGAAAAGTAATTGCCAAGAGAAATAGAGAAAACAGAAAGTGCTGACACTAATAATAATGGTGTGTTTTAGCAATATCGTTAGAATCGCAAACCGGAAACCATATTAGTTAGGGTAGCTCTATTTGCACCCACAGAATTTCTAAAGTCACCAGCCCCAAAAACTATTGACTGATTTGAATCAGACAATGGAGATAATATTTCAACCCAATCTTCCCCCTAATGGATCTTGAATTCATACGTGAACCATCAGACAGTCAGATTATGGCCATGATTATATACACATTTTTGGAATGTATGCCACATCAATCAAAATTACGACCCCGATGGTTTCAGATCTGTTAAAAGCAGTCATCATAGTTTGTGCCCTCAGAGATCAGTAAGTGAAAATAAAGCTGCCTTATTAATCATCTGCAAACCGTAAAGCGACACTATTGCAAGAGATGACCCTAATTAAGTGAAAAAGTATAAGAAAAGGAGGGTGGGGTTTTCTTACCGATGGCTCCATGTTGAGAGGAATGTGATTTCTGGGCTGGCATTGTGGTTTGATAATTTGTTGCTTTGGAAAGGAGGAGGAGGACGAGGATGGTGGAAAATGGAAGAAGCTCTACTTGGATACTATCTATTTATAGCCAAAAAGAAAAAGGACAATATTATATGGCAGGCAGGTTTTTGTATAGTCAAAGTGCAGGCGACAACGCGTACTAACGCAATTGGTTGCGATGTACAGTCGGCATGCTTCAAAAGACTGTTTTCTCACCCTACCTGTTTCAGTCGGCATGCAATGACTGCCTTTGAATTAATGATGGAGATCGTTTTTGTCCGCATCTTCCGCACAATGCATCTATGCATCGTGACCATACCATCAAACGATTAATTTTCTATTACACATGTGGAACACATTTCAAAAAGTGACCTAAAATAATGTATGAGCCCGATGTCTGTTATATGATTTCAGGGTCAATTATTTTGAATGTGTGCTTCATGTAATAAAAATCGGACTGTTGGATGGTAGGCTCATGATATGTAGATCCATTTTACTACCCTTATCAAAAAGAGAGAGAGAGAGAGAGAGAGAGAGCATATGAATTTGATTTAGCTTTCATTGGATTGGGACACATCTGAATTTTTCTGTTCTGCCATAAATAGGTAGCAGGCACAGGTTTACAAGACCTGTTGTTCAGGTTTACAACTCCAAACCCCTTAAAGTAAACTATCTTGGTGTTTAAACATAGGTCCCACACAGATTTTATGGAGGCTCCCAGGGTCTATTTGGGCGGGTAGTAGACTAAGACCAGTATGTTGGCGCCTACAAATTTATTGAGGGACCTACATCTAAAATCCATTGAAACCTGTTGACTGAGGGGCTTACGTGTAAGCTTAGAATTAGACAGTAAAGATCATTTTTCACTCCCAATCTTTCACAAAATGCATGGATCTTGAGACGTTGATCTTACCAGCCGGTTAGTTTATTCTTTCACGTGGTACAGATCTAAAAAAAATTGCTCTAAAAGCATGTTTGATAAGCATGTGATTTTAGGGTCACTTTTTTGGCATCGGTTCTACATAGAATACAAAATTGACCGTATGATGATAAACTCAGGGTCTCAATATCCACTGTGTGAAAGATTGAGGTGGAAAACTATTTCCGTCATCTGATTCCAAAGTAACCGTTTAGGCGTGAAGAGAGGTACCCTATATATTATGCCTTTTTCATAGAATGGATGGCTGTTCGAAGTCAAAAATGGGGAAAACTAATTAACAAGAGAACTAAAGAAAACAGAAAGTGTTAATTGACAAGAGAACTAAAGAAAACAGAAAGTGTGTAGCAAATTGGTGAGAATCGCAAACCATATCATTCAGGTAGCTCTATTTGCACCTATAGAATCTCCAAGACCACCAACCCCGAAAATTATTGGCTGATTTGAATCGGACAATGGAAATCATTTTTCAACCCAATCTTATCGGCAATGGATCTTGAATCCATACGTGTACCATCAAAAGTCAGGTTTTGATTCAATATGGCCATGATCACATATACTTTTGGGGATGTATGCTGCATGATACTACCCCGACCCTGATGGTTTCAAGATACATTGCGTAGAAGATTGAGTTGAAAAACAGATTTCATCGTCGGATTCAAAGCAGATACTTGTTTTTCAATGCTTGTGTCAACAGAGATTCAGTAAGCGCAAATAAAGCTGCCCTATTAATCATATGCAACCACGTACAGCGACACTATTGCAAGAAAAGATCCTAATTATGTGAAAAAGTAAAAGAAAAGGAGGGTGGGCTTTCTTACCGATGGCTCCTTTCTGAGAGGAACGTGATTTCTCGGTTGGCATTGTGGTTTGATAATTTGCGTGTTTGGAAAGGAGAAGGAGAAGGAGAAAGAAGAAGAGGTTGGTGGGGAAAGTTGAAGAAGCTCTACTTGTTATTTATAACAACTGGGTTGGGAGTTAGGACCCGAGCCAGCCGCCAAACCTGAACAACAGGTCTTGGGGCTGCGACCCTTTTATGGCCGAAAATAAAAGAGCTTTTGAGAAAGGATTGAAGACGTGTTTGCCATCCTTTCTCACTACAGAAGACTGCTTTCTCAACCCAACTGTCATGAAATGACTGCTTTTGAGTTAGATGATGGATATTATGTTTTGTCCTCATCTTCTGCACAATAGATCTATATATCATGACCATATCATCAGATCATGTTTGAGGACAAAATGTGTCAAATTGTTCTAGGGTCACTTTTTATAAATGTGTTATATGTGTAATAAATATCTGACTGTTCAGAGGGTAGCCCATGATCTATAGATCCTTTTAAGGGTAGATGAGGACGGAAAATAATTTATATCATTTAATTTAAAGACGGTCAATCCATGCCCGCTAGAGTGGGTGGATGAGAAAGCAGTCTTTTTGGGTTGAGTGTAAGGGTACCAAAATGGAGGTGGTCTTCCTGTTGTTAGAGACCCAGTCTATAAACCAACGAAAATGCATAAATCTCTTTCTTGTGGGGTCTGCTTGTCTACTCTACAAAACGCCAAAAACAAAATTTTTTTTTCTTGTGGGGTCTACGCGTTTACTCTACCGTCTACGAAAGGATAAGACAATTTTCGGTAACTGATGTGTCCCTTATGGAAAGAAAACTAAGCCACGTTTCATCTCCCTCTCGTTACTCACGCGGCCTTCTTTCTAAACTCTCCCTTACTCTTTCTTATATCCTCAACTAAATAGGGCTGCAACCAAGTCGGGCACGATGTCACTCTGCATGCAACCTATCGTGCTTGATTTATATATATATATATATATATATATATATATATATAGAATACTCTAAAATTATAGAGTAATTAGAGAGATTTCATGGAAGAATAAATGCCAATAAAAGTTTAGACTCATTGAGGAGTATAGGAAGCTAGAGATAAAAAACTTTGAAAGTGGGTGAAATCAAAGATTAGTATGAAAACTTTTAGAGAAAACTTTAGAGTGTTCCACCACTGTTGGATGGACGACGCATGTCTTAATCTCTCACCATTCATTATACATAAGAGCCCTATTAATAGGTAAGATGGCCTCATTTGTAAGACACCGTATAAACCTCAGAACTTGTAAAGCATTTATGAGTTCAATACAAAGTTGTTCTTTGCATCTCCTCTCTTAAGTTCTCTCCTTATACTCGCATTGTCTCTTTGTTGATTTTTGGAATTTGGATCTTGTGACTCTAGGAAGTGATTAGACGCAAGAGCCACACGGATAGTTGGAGCGCGACACTAGGTCTGTGACAGTTAGTATTAGAGCTAGGTTGGTTCAAGAGAAAACCAAGTTGGTTCAAAGGGAAGTCAGGTTCGATTCGAAGGAGACCAAGTCGAGTAGGAGAATCATCATGCTAGAGGTTATGCACAGGGGACGCAACAATGAGGGTTGAAGGCCAAACAAGACCCCTGACGCTTCCAATGATCTAGTTGTTAGCTTTGACGAACGACATGCCAAGGTAGAACTAGTCGTGGTCGACGGAGGAATTCGGTTTGACAAGGTGGGCCAAAGCATCATGACTCTCGAGGTAGAACTTGACGAGCTGCGTGGGGAGATGCAAGGGCACGTTAACATCATGACAGATGAGCAACGTAAGGAGCAGAAAGCATGGAAGTCCTTCAAGTCCAAGGTATGGGAAGTCTTCAATGATATTCGTGTACAACTAGAGGAAATTAAGAGCAATATGGCTTTATATAAGAAGGTCATGACCAATGGAATGGTCACAGTTAATTTGGGAGTCTCCTAGAGTGACGGTACCCGAACCTAAGACCATACCTAAGACTAATAACTGGTCTAAGAATGGTAGGGAGAATCATGAAAAAGATGGGGGAGACGATCTCTCATACCCTAAGGAGAAAATTGGCAAACCATCACAAAGAGAAAAACGACAAGCCAAATTACGAGAATGTCAAAGCCCGCGAATTCAAATGCTTCTTGTGCGATGGGTCACACAAGGCAAGGGAATGCCTAAAGAGAAGCTCTAATGGCCCTTGCACATTGGATGAGAAAAATATTGTTGAGGATGCAACAATGGGGTCGTTGCAGCTCCTCAACACTATCGAGAAGCTATCAGAGACCCTGAAACAACCCGAGATGCCCAAGCGCACAAACGAAGGGCCCCTGTACATGGAGGCGCTCACCAATGGGAAGGCAACTCGTGCAATGTTGGACACGGGTGTCACATATAACTTCATTTCGGAGGGAAAAACAAAGTGTTTGGATCTAAAGACGACTAAGGAGCAAGGATGACTCGAGGCCACCAATGTGGAGGCAAGACTCATCCACCAATGTGGATAGGAACTACAGTTAGAGGAACAATGGCAGGTACAAAGATATTGTTTGCCCTATGACTCGTAAAGAAAGTAAAGAAGGGTGAGTTGACTACACTGAGAAGGAAAAGGATGTCCGAAGTGACTAAGTATATTCTCATTGAGCGGACAATAAAGCGGAGAAGCTTATATCCATATAAGGAATACCTCGTGAAATAGAAGGGTTTATAGATATATAACTAGGCCAGCTAGGAGCACACTGACAAGCTATGAAAATTTGAGAAACATATATAGTGCTTTGAAGAAGGAGATGCAACGAGGACGTCGCCACCATAGGTGGGGGGAGTGTCACGCTTGCATGCAACACCAGATCTTTCCTACCGTATTTGTATTATATATATATATATATATATATATATATATATATACTGTATACTTGTATATAGTAGAGATACATGAAATACTCTAGAATGTTAGTGTAATAGCCTGAAAATTTTGACTTTAAATAGTATACCTTGGGATGCATGCCCGACTTTGAGCAGTGTACCTCGGTGTGCATGCCCGACTGGTCGCTTGCTCGATTTTATGAAATTACTTATGTAAGTTAAATTGGGTTTGGTCTTAAGTGAAAAAAGACCGATTTAGATTGTGTGATGAGTATTAGACAATTTTGTATACATAAAGCTTTGGTGTAACGATTCAATACCGAATCCGATGGATAGATGGGTTGGGTGTGTAGGCCCCACATCGAATCAAAGATTATTTTATTATGAAGTAACACCCGAGTTAAATATATCAGTTCTATACGAAAATTAGTCCTTGGGATGAGAACTAATATACCCAAAGTAGTGTATATGTGTTTTGTATAGGAACTAGTCCCATTGACTTAAGAGAAGGCAAAACTTCTCTTAGAAGCTACCAGGTTAGCAAAAGAAAGGGGTTTTGGGTTTTAGGGAGAGAAAAGGGAAGAGAGAAAGAGGAAGAAAGAGGAAAGCTTGTGGATTTGTACACTCCGAGCCTTTTATTTATATAAAGAAGATTTTTGAGATCGTGTAAGGGGAAGATCGTCGTCGGTTTCGACGTTTGGTTATAGTTTTGTGAGATTTGGAGCCGTTGGAGGTTTTGAAACCCTCTTTTTGCGAAGAGATCGTGGGTTTTGATCCGCAAATCGTAGCGTGAGTTTATGTGAAGTGTGTGTGAAAGGATTGCCGTTGATTTCGTGAGCTTGGTTGTGATCTTGGAGCACGGAAATGATCGAGGTGGGTTTGAAAATCCTTTTTGTTTAACGAAGAAGATGATCCGATCTACGAGTAGATCGTCAATTTAAAGAGGTAAATAACGCAATTCTTTCATGTATTTAACTAAATATAGGTTGCTTAGATGTGTGCAAAAGATTAAGATAAAAAAAATTGAATTTTGATGTAAAATGGGTTTTTAAAAGTCCAAAAAAATATAAATCGCGCACAGTCGCTTGCGCGGAGCTCGCTCGAGTGAGCTATAATCGCTCGCGCGAGTGTCAAAATATGTCTCGGTAATTCAGCCATAACATTTTATTTTGAACTCTGATTGACACGATTCTTACTGCGTTGGAAAGAGAACAACGAACTCTACAACTTTTATGTTTTGACCAACTTAAGAATCTATATAATTAAAGGTCAAAAATTGAGGAAAAAGTTACATCAAATTCTTAGTCTCTTTTGAGAAAACACTCAAAGATGTCTAGGTTGTTAGTGATTAGAGTTAACCCTTGATGCCTCAATGTATATGTGAATGTAGGCAAAGGATGGTAGAGAGTTGAGAATGATCGAGAGAAGAAAAATGGTAGATATGAGCCGTTTCTATTTCTCGCTCGTGCAACTGTTATAGCTCGCTCGCGCGAGAGACAAATATGGGGAGATTTATTCTGTGCTCGCTCGCGCGAGAGACAAATAAGGTCGCTCGCGCGAGGGCTCGTGTGAGTTTCAGAGGGATCGATTATAATCGATCGAACGAGGGGTGTGCTCGCTCGAGCGAGGTACAGAGTATATGTTTTGCTTAATTTTGTTTGAGCCCCTTAGAGATGTGTTCCTTGGATCCTTTAGTAGATTTCTAAGGAAAATTTGGGTATTTTAAATGTAGGAGTAAAGTGTTGAACCATGCGTAAAATGTGGATTGTGTTGAGCGTGCTTTGAGGTAGGGGAACTTCAACATAAACTTGCATGTTTAACTTTGATGCATAGTTTCTTTGAGATATTTATATGAAAAATGATAAGTTTTTTTGATGTATTTAGATAAAAAATAATAAGTTTTCTTGATGTATTTTGATGTAAGTTTGATAGTGATTTGAACTATAACTTGAACTCCTTGCAAAATAGAAAATTGAAATCTTTGAGTCGAAAATGATGAATTCTGAACTAGGAACTTAACCTAAAATTTCTATTATGGTATTCGATTTTAAACTTGATTTTTAAATGGTGAGTTTTAAAACCTTTGAACCAAGAATGTGAGCTTTGGACCGTGAATTAGAAATCTGAACTAGAATATGAACTCAAAATCGTTGAGTCTTGTAGATTTGTGATAAGGTACACCCTTGGACCGCTGTGGCGAGATTTATGTACGCCTCTGGACCCATTTTATGGGATTTTACGTACACCTTTAGACACTGTTGTGAGTCATGTATGCCCTTGGACCGCTTTCGCGGGATTTTACGTATTCCTTTAAACTTTGTTGTGCTTATGTACGCCCTTGGACCGTTTTTACGGGATTTACGTACTTCTTTAGACTTTGTTGTGCTTATGTATGCCCTTGGATCATTTTTACAGGATTTACGTACTCCTTTGGACTTTGTTGTGCTTATGTATGCCCTTAGACCACTTTCGCCAGATTTTTCGTACTCCTTTGGACCTTGTTGTGACTTGGTACACCCTTGGACCACTGTGGCGGGATTTATGTAAGCCCTTGGACCGCTTTCGCGGGATTTTACGTACTCTTCGAATTATATTTCATGAATCAAATCATAAGTCGTGAGATTAAAGTGGACCGCTATGGGCGGATATTATATATGTGGACCGCTATAGGCGGATTATGTGTATGTGGACCGCTGTGGGCGGATTATGCTTGTCATGGATCGCTATGGGCGGAGTAAAGTATCATATGGGTCGCTAGGGCGGATTTGAAAATCAATTTTATGTGATAAATAAATATTTTGAAATCACATTTATGTGTGAAAAAGAAAATCAGTTTTGTATGATAAGGAAATCAACTTTTAAATCAATTTTGTGTGAAAAAGGAAATCAATTTTGAAATTAGTTTTGTGTGATATGAAAATCAGTTTTAAAATAAGTTTATGTGATAAGAAAATAGTATTTGAAATAAGTCTTTGTTTGATAAGAAAAGTACCTTTGAAATGAGTTTCAACTTTAAATAAGAAAATGTTTGATTATGACATTGAATCTATGTTTCGTTATGATAAGATGTAAAATTGTGCTTAATTTCCTCTGCTGAGCTAAGATGTAGCTCACCTTTCGACTATACGTCACAGGTATAACTTCTATTTGGACAACGAACTTGCAGATTGAGGAATTGAGGAGTGCTATGATGTTCAGGGTCGTAGATTGAGTACTTTGTGAAGTTTAGTGAGTGTGGCTTGGTACAATATATTATTATATACTCATTGTACACCACTATTTGGTGATGTTGGTAGCTCACAGGTGGTCGTTGTTAGTTATTATAATATTAGATATTAAAATTAGAAATTTATTTATGCCATATGTATTATCTGCTTTGATTTCTGCATGTATGTGAATGCACCAAGTATTCTCTGTATTCGGATCGTGTTCTACGACCCGACGGTCCGGGTTTTCCCATTTGGTTTAGGTGTAAAATTAAAGAAAAAAAAATATCTAAAAATTCAGGTTGGGAAAATCCGAGCTGCCACAGTTGGTATCAGAGCTATGGTATTAGATTCTATAGGGACGTAAGAGACCCAACTGTGACTCTGTCACAATTGGTATCACAGCTATGGTATTAGGTTCTATAGGGACGTAAGAGACTCAACTGTGACTTTGTCACAGTTGGTATCAGAGCTTAGGCATTAGGTCTTATTGGGACTCAGATGCGACGGTATTAGATCATGTCGGAAGTCTAGACCCAACTGTGACTTTGTCACAGCTGATATCAGAGCTTAGGCATTAAGTCTTGTTGGGACCTAAAAATTTAGGACTCAATTGCAATGCCATTAGATTATGTTGGAACTTAGGAGGGGTTCGCAATCCCTATTCTGAAATTTTCTAGAAATTCAAAGCCATGTCTCTCAATGATATTAGGTTGTCGGGTCTTAGGCGTTAAGTCTCCCATGAGACTCTGAGTCTTAGTGATGTGTGCGAAGCGTGATTGTAGGTTCATAAATGTGACATTAAATTTTGTCAGATTATATTTTGTGAGCTTTTGAAAGTCCTGTCTGAGTATAATAACTGATTGCTAATTAAAACTTTTGGTTCATTGTTATAACAGATCATTATGTCTGGAAGAGGTCGACGACCCAGAGATGGTCGAGGTGGTAGAGATTTTCAGTCAAATACAAATAAAGTACCGTTGGGGAATAGAGATGCTCTAAGAGGTAGTGGTCAGGGGAACAGAGACTAAGAGGGGAACCAAGATAGAGATCAAAGAGAACAGGAAAGAGTAAGAGAAAGAAATGAAGAAAGAGAAGAACGTCAGAGGATGATGCATACCATGGAAACCATGGCAGCCGCCATAGCTCAACAAGCGGCATTGTTGGCAACTCATAATGCCAATGACCAGTATCAGCCACCTCCTACTCCTCCAGTGGGTACCACTCAGCAGATACCTTCTGCATTCACCAAGTTTAGGAGGATGTGTCCTCTGAGTTTTTCAGGGCAAGCAGAGCCAATGGACGCAAAAAATTGGCTAAGCGAAATGGAGAAGGTATTCAGTGTACTTACGTGCACTGAGGATGAGAGTGTACGTTGGGTGGCCTATATGCTAGATGGGGATTCAGGCCGATGGTGGAAGTCCGTGTTGCGGACTAGAGCGCAAGAGACCCTAGGATTGCCTTGGACATGGGAAGAATTCGTGGGAGAATTCAACAAACAGTATTTCCCTGAGGTAGTGAGAAATCAAATGGAAGTAAAATTCTTACAGCTTGAGCAGGGGAGGATGTCTGTAATATTCTGAAAAATTGACCATTTGACTTTGACCTCAGGATCCGTGCCCGATTGATCGTAGGTTTGACCAAGTGATGGTCAAACATTGAGTCCATGAAGTTATGTAATAATGTGAGATTAGTGTAACCTAAGTGTAGAGTATTGTATTGAGTTGCAGTCACATACACCTATCTCTGGTGTATGTGTTTAACACACAAGGCCAAGAGAGGATATAAGGGTTTTAATAACCCTATTTTCCTTTTGTTTGGTTGTTGAAGAGTTAAGAAGAGAGAGAGAAAGTGAGAGAAGGTTACTAATTGCAAGGGAGTTATTATAGTTGGATTAAGGGAAAGTGGAGCATTTATTATCAGATTCAAGGCGATTTGGGATCGTTGAAGCAAGTGATGGAACCCTAGCCATCAAACCCAACAAATCAATCCCTTGAAGAGATTATTGAGGTGAGTTTTAATTAAAGTGAATGCATATATTGTAGACAAATTTAATTCAGTCAAGTAGGGTTAAATGGGTAGATTAGAGGCATAGAAAAGAAAGGAGAAAGATTTGGAAGAACAGCCCGAAAGGGGGCTGAATCTGGCCAAATCGATTAATCGAAATTGGGATTCGATTAATCGATTTTGGCCTAGAGGTTGAAAAGTCGTGAAAACCAATTTCGATTAATCAAATTGTATTTCGATTAATCTATTTGGATTTCGATTAGTCGATTTGGAAATCGACTAATCGACTGGGTACCTCCAGTGGCTGGAGAAAAGAGACCTGGAGAAATCGACTAATCGAGTTGGGAAATCGATTAATTGATTTTGGATTTCGATTAATCGATTTGCGATCGACTAATCGATTTCAAACTTTCGACCACTCGATTTGAGAATCGACCTTATTATGTTAGAAACTTCAATTAATCGATTTGGGATCGATTAATCGAATTTGAATCTCGATTAATCGATTTTGAGAATCGATTAACCGATTTGGGTTTCGATTAATCGATTTTGGAAATCGATTAATCAACTTTGACAGGTTTGCTTGGCTTCCTAAGTTTTCTTTGAGATTAATGGAGGGTCCATGACCTTCTTCATTATATCTTTAGTGATGTATTGCATGTGTTATGATGTACCATAGGTGGTATGTGTGAAAGCGAGCACAAGGAGCTGCATGGGACCTTGATGCTTGGACTATCAGAAACTTGAGGTAGGGAACACCTTGAACATGTACCTTAAATTTCAAGAGCATGTATGTAGTAATATAATTATCAGATTTGAAGTTGTTTTAACTATGAAAAGCTTTGTGAAACTGGATGCGTGTGTGACACCAAGAATGTGATAAAGGCATCTGTGTGATGTAAGTAATTAAAAACAAGTAATCTAATGAGATTGAGACATCCCTAGGGGATGAGAAAGTAATAAAGGCATCAGGTGTGATGCGGGTATGTATACATCCCAGGGATGTATATATATGATTGAATAATTACTGTTGAGGCCTAACTGACATAAGATAGCACACTTATACGGTGAACAACTATATGTAAAACACATGTTATTTTTGTTATTTAAGGTTTGATAGGATACTCCACCGACGTGGCGGGATACCCATGACTGACGCGACAGGATATCCGTGACCGGTACGACGGCCAATTCGTATACCAGTGCGGAGGTTTATCCGTAACAGTAAGCACATCCCAGGGATGTTGAGATGAGTTTTAACCCCGCCGCCTAGTGAGAAAGGGGCTTGGTCGTATTCCCAGGGAATACTTTATAACAATTGTCTATTTAGACGACGATGAAGGATATCTCATCGGGACTCGATGCTATATTGCTCGGGGATTACTTAAGTTGAAGATTTAAATTTTGCTTTAGGCATGTTCAGTATCATTCATGATAAATCAATAGTAAAGTAAGACATACTAATTACCAGTAAACTTAAATGAAATTCATCAGCTTTTAAACTATTTTCTAGCGATTGCATAGACACATCATGCTTAGAATATCATGGAATATATGTGAGTCTTAATTTATATGTTCATTGTGTTTGTTCCCTATTGAGCTAGGATGTAGCTCACCCTTTAGACTATACGTCGCAGGTCCACTAATAGCAGCAGCTGAGGCTTCGGGGGAAGTAGATCCGGGTGATTCGGATTACGTGCCTAGAGACGAGTTGGAGCCTCCACCCGAAGACTTCTTCTAGGAGACTCTGCTGTATACTTTGACAGAGAGTAGTTTTGAGAGCAGATTTGTACGGCTTGATATGTCAAGCCTTTATTTTTTATAAACATGTAATTAGATCGGATAATTCTTTTGGTGAACCATCTGAGGTGATCTGTGTATCACCGATGGTTTGGGGCGGTTCTCTGTTCATGCAGCGGCATGAAAGTAGAACTGTCTTTTGCATGTGCCAGTTGGGCATATTAACCGTTTTCGCTTTATGAGATTATTTCCTTTAATTATTTAATTGTGCTTGTTATACCAATGTTCCGTGCATAGCTTTGGAGCGCGGTCTGGAGGACCGTGCTGATGGCACGGGTTTCGGGGTATCGAAATACGGGCTGTCACAATGTCTGTGAGAGAGTATGAAGTTGAGTTTATGAGGCTTGCTCGCTTTGCTCCTGAGTTCGTGGTGACGGATTTGATGAAAGCCAAGAAATTTCAACGCGGCTTAAGGCCGGATATCAGGGGAAAAGTCGCTGCTTTTGAGTTAAAAACTTATGGCGCAATAATGAGCAAGGCTCTTGTGGTGGAAGAAGACGTGGAAGAAATGTATAAGAGAAGAGACCAACAGCATAGAGAAAGAGCAAGTCAAATGCAGCCATATGCCCATGAGCAAGCACCCGAGATACCAAGACTCTTATTGTCAGCAACCCCTCAGTCTACTCAGACCATTTATGCAAGACCACCTGCGTCTGTGCCTGTAGTGACCTTTCGTCCTTCAAATCTTATGACAACTAGAGTTCCACAAACACAATAGGCTCCACTCACCTCATCATTTGCAGCTGGAAAATCATGCCCAAGATGCGTGGGACGACATCGAGCAGTCAAGTGTAAGTGAACCATGGGTCCATGTTTCAATTGTGGTCAGATGGGGCATCTAGTAAGGGACTGTTCGGAACCGAAGAAGGATAGGACACCTTCAGCGTGGGAAATTAGCAATCAATACGTGTGTCATATGTATCTTGTTCTTATGTGCTTAATCTCAAAAAAAAAAAAAAAAAAAAAAATGTTAATCTTTATATTTTGGGTATCGGATCGATGCTATTAGATCCTCTTTTCGACTAATGTCTATGAGAATCATTAATACAATTACTGTTGGACATTAACAGTTTTAAAGTCTTTCTTTTCTTTTATGACAATGTTCAAACTTTATTATGGTATAACATAATAAAGTTTATTACGAATACTAAAATATGTGTGATGGATACCTTGCTCGGAGTATGTTCATTTTCCAGAATGATGGATAATGTGGTTGGGGATAAATTCAGTCTGTCATTGTCAACTCACTATGGATAGTTAATTGAATGATTATGGGAAATTCATTTCTTTCGTTTAGGGTGCATTAGTCGTTTCATCATTATGGGTCAGTTCTTGTCAATAGGAATCGTTGTTAGTGCGTTAGCGCTCGAAAGTGTAGTCGTCAATTTTCGAGGACGAAAATTCCTATGGAGGGAAGAATGTAACAACCCTGAATTTATTTTGTGTATAGATCGATTCATATCTGGATGTGAGTGTTCAATTCGATGTGCATGGTAAGACCTAGTTACTTAGGGCAATTTTCGAAGACGAAAATTTTATGAGGTGGAAAGAATGTAATAGCCTGAAAATTTTGACTTTAAATAGTGTACCTCGGGATGCATACCTAACTTTGAGCAGTGTACCTCGGTGTGCATGCCCGACTGGTCACTTGCTCGATTTTATGAAATTACTTGTGTAAGTTAAATTGGGTTTGGTCTTAAGTGGAAAGAGACCGATTTAGATTGTGTGATGAGCAATAGACGATTTCGTATACATAAAGCTTTAGTATAACGACTCAATACTGAATCCGATGGATAGATGGGTTGGGTGTGTAGGCCCCACATCGAATCAAAGATCATTTTATTATGAAGTAACACCTGAGTTAAATATATCGGTTCTACATGAGAATTAGTCTTTGGGATGAGAACTAATATACCCAAAGTGGTGTATATGTGTTTTGTATGGGAACTAGTCCCATTGACTTAAGAGAAGGCAAAGCTTCTCTTAGAAGCTACCCGGTTAGCAAGAGAAAGGGGCTTTGAGTTTTAGGGAGAGAAAATGGAAGAGAGAAAGAGGAAGGAGCAAAGCTTGTGGATTTGTGTACTCCGAGCCTTTTATTAATATAAAGAAGGTTTTTGAGATCGTGTAAGGGGAAGATCGCCGTCGGTTTCGACGTTTGGTTATGGTTTTGTGAGATTTGGAGCCGTTGGAGGTTTTGAAACCCTCTTCTTGCGAAGAGATCGTGGGTTTTGATCTGTAAATTATAGCGTGAGTTTGTGTGAAGTGTGTGTGGAAGGATTGTCGTTGATTTTGTAGGTTTGGTTGTGATCTTGGAGCACGGAGATGATCGAGGTGGGTTTAGAAACCCTTTTTGTTTAACAAAGAAGATGATCCGATCTACGAGTAGATCATCGATTTAAAGAGGTAAATAACGCAATTCTTTCATGTATTTAACTAAATATAGGTTGCTTAGATGTGTGTAAAAGATTAAGATAAAAAAGATTGAATTTTGATGTAAAATGGATTTTAAAAGTATCAAAAGGAGCTCGCCTTGAGCGAGCTATAATCGTCAGCTGAGTAATCATCTCGATATTTTAGCCAATACTTTTTATTTTGAATTTCGATTGACACGATTCTTGGGGAGTTGGAAAGAGGACAACGAACTATACAACTTTTATGTTTTGACCAACTTAAGAATCTATATAATTAAAGGTCAAAAATTGAGGGGAAAGTTACGCCAAATTCTTAGTTAGTATGAACTTGTTCGTTTTCACCTCTTTTGAGAAAACACTTAAAGATTTCTAGGTTATTAGTGATTAGAGTTAACCCTTGATGCCTCAATGTATGTGTGAATGTGGGTAAAGGATGGTAGAGAGTTTAGAAGGATCGAGAGAAGAAAAATGGTAGATCTGAGTCGTTTCTATTTTTCGCTCGCGCGAGAGACAAAAATAGGGAGATTTGTTCTGTGCTCGCTCGCTCGAGGCCTTACGTTAAATAAGGATCGCTCGTGCGAGGGCTCGCGTGAGTTTCAGAGGGCTCGATCGAGCGAGGGGTGTACTCGCTCGAGCGAGGCCAAAGGCTCGATCGAGCGAGGTACAGAGTATATGTTTAGTTTAGTTTTGTTTGAGCTCCTTAGAGATGTGTTCCTTGGATCCTTTAGTAGATTTCTAAGGAAAATTTGGGTATTTTGGATGTAGGAGTAAAGTGTTGAACCATGCGTGGAATGTGGATTGTGTTGAGCGTGCTTTGAGGTCGGGGAACTTCAACACAAACTTGCATGTTTAAGTTTGATGCATAGTTTCTTTGAGGTATTTATATGAAAAATGATAAGTTTCTTTAATGTATTTAGATGAAAAATGATAAGTTTTCTTGATGTATTTTGATGTAAGTTTGATAGTGATTTGAACTATAACTTGAACTCCTTATAAAATAGAAATTTGAAATCTTTGAGTCGAAAATGATGAATTCTGAACTGTGAACATAACTTAAAATTTCTACTATGGTATTCAATTTTAAACTTGATTTTTAAGTGGTGAGTTTTAAAACCTTTGAACCAATAATGTGAGCTTTAGACCGTGAATTAGAAATCTGAACTAGAATATGAACTCGAAATCGTTGAGTCTTGTAGATTTGTGAGAAGGTACACTCTTGGACCGTTGTGGCGAGATTTATGTATACCCTTGGACCGCTGTGGCGGAAATTTGTATGCCTTTAGATTATTTTTACGAGATTTTACGTACTTCTTTGGACACTGTTTTAAGTCATGTATGCCCTTGGACCGCTTTCGCGGGATTTTATGTACTCCTTTGGACTTTTTTGTGCTTATATACGCCCTTGGACCGTTTTTACGGGATTTTCGTACTCCTTTGGACTTTATTGTGCTTATGTATGCCCTTTGACCATTTGTTCGTGATTTACGTACACCTTTGGACTTTATTGCGCTTATGTACGCCCTTAGACCGCTTTCGCAGGATTTTACGTACTCCTTTGGACCTTGTTGTGACTCGGTACACCCTTGGACCGCTGTGGTGGGATTCATGTACCCCCTTGGACCGCTTTCGCGAGATTTTACGTACTCTTCGGATTATACTTCGTGAATCAAATCATAAGTCATGAGATTAAAGTGGACCGCTATGGGTGGATTATGTGTATGTAGACCGCTGTGGGCGGATTATGCTTATCGTGGACCGCTTGGGTGGAGTAAAGTACCATGTGGGCTGTCGGGGCGGATTTGAAAATCAGTTTTATATGATAAATAAATGTTTTGAAATCACTTTTGTGTATGAAAAAGAAAATTAGTATTGAAATAAGTTTTGTATAATAAGGAAATCAGCTTTTAAATCAGTTTTGTGTGAAAAAGGAAATTAGTTTTGAAATCAGTTTTGTGTGATATGAAAATCAGTTTGTGTGATAAGAAAATAGTATTTAAAATTAGTCTTTGTTTGATAAGAAAAGTACCTTTGAAATGAGTTTCAACTTTAAATAAGAAAAAGCTTGATTATGACATTGAATCTATGTTTCGTTATGATAAGATATAAAATTGTGCTAAGTTTCCTCTGCTGAGCTAGGATGTATCTCACCCTTCGACTATACGTCACAGGTATAGCTTTCCATTTGGATGCCGGACTTGCAGATTGAGGAATTGAGGAGTGCTATGATGTTCGGGGTCATAGATTGAGTACTTTGTAGAGTTTGGTGAGTGTGGCTTGGTACAATATATTATTATATACTCGTTGTACACCACTGTTTAGTGATGTTGGTACATTACCGGTGGTCGTTGTTAGTTATTGTAATATTAGATATTAGAAATAGAGATTTATTTATGCCATATGTATTATCTGCTTTGATTTCTGCATGTATGTGGATGTACCATGTATTCTCTGTATTCGGATTGTGCTCTACGACCCAACGGTCTAGATTTTCCCATTTGATTTAGGTGTAAAGTTAAAGAAGAACAAAAAAAAATGTCTAAACATTCAGGTTAGACCAAGAAAACTCTAGAGTGTTCTACCATCATTGGATGAAGGGCACATGTCTTAATCTCTCACCATTCATTGTAAATAAGAGCCTTAAAATAGGCAAGATGTCCTCATTTGTGAGACACCCTAGAAGGCTCAGAACTTGTAAACGATTCTTGAGTTTCATACAAAGTTGTTCTTTGCATGTACTCTCTTGAGTTTCCTTCTTCTACTCTCATTGTCTCTTTTTTGGTTTTTGGAATTAGGCTAATATTGCCACACTAAAGAGTGATTTGACGGAAAAGCCGCACAGATAGTCAAAGACGCTAAGTTCGTGGCACTGAACTTGGGTCAACTCTTTCTCAACTCTATCTTATACGAGTCAAGCTCAAACTCGACTCTAGGTCCTTCAAACTTGAAAGTTTTGAGCTCTTGCTTGACTCTACTAAACTCGAGCCGAGTCGAGCTGAGCTTTGAGCCAAATAAATTTTGTTATAAGATGTTTTTTTTAACTATATCTTCCTCATTGAAAAAAATGAAAGCCCTAATAAAATTTAATATATAAAATCCTTAATCTCTTTAGTCGTTTAGTCCTTTTTGGAGAAAGAAAAGGTTTAATAGTGTTGAAGTAAGAAACTTGGTATCGATATCGGGTATCGGTCCTTGGAGAACTGATACGAATCGGCTGATATGTATCAGTCGATAATGATATAGATCGGCCCATTTAAGACTTTAAAAAAAATAAAATTAAAGATACAGGTATCGACCGATACTAGAAACAAATCGGCTGATACCCGATACGTATCGGCTGATACCGAGTTGAATACTTGATATGTATCAGTGCTGATACGTATCGATATTGGCCGAGATTTGATAAAATACTGTTGACAACTGTCATGATTTAGCAAGTTGGCTTTCCTTTTCTATGTGGCTCCTCTTTTAGTATGATGCACTCTAAATGCATGGTTGTAATTGATCCTTCTAGGATCTTCTTTCCTTCTCTTATATATGGGTGAGAAACATGGCGAGCAATAATATAATGAAAATAGGGAAATTTGCACTTTCGGCTCTATATGTTTGCGTATTTGCAGAAACAGCCCTATAGTTTCAATCCTTGCATAAATGGCCAGCTCCAAGCCTAGCCGCGTGCACGCCAGATATATATATATATATATATATATATATATATATATATATATATATATATATATATATGCTTCTCTATGCAAACATTGAATCTAAAATTTCTGTATCATTTTTTAACAATTTCTATCTCTCTTGGAAAGCGATTTTGAGATTCCACTAAAGGTCGTATAACATAGAGAATACAACAGGCTAGGTAAGATATCGAGTACAATATCTTTTAAGTTATTGTTTTCCCAATTTCTCAAAACATTGTAGGTAGTCCAAGATATATAAGTTATCGACCGATAACTTAAGATATCGGTCGATATCTTAAGTTATCGACTGATAACTTAAGATATCGACCGACAACTTAAGATATCGGCCGATAACTTAAGATATCGACCGATATCTTAAGTTATCGGTCGATAATTTAAGATATCGATCGATATCTTAAAAGATGATTTTTTTTTAGTTTTTGGATTATGGTTTACGTTAAAAGTCCATCCATCAGCTATATATCTTAGGATATCGGCCCGATATCTTAGGATATCGAGCGATATCCTATGATTGACAAAAACGCTAAAGTTTTCATTCCTTTAATTTTTTAATAATATTTTTAAATAATTGTAGCGCTAAGTCCAGTATAACTCTTTATAAACAACTAATTTTAATTTTAATTTTGTAAATATTGTAGGTTGAAATGGATGTTCCCCTTCTTTGCCATTTTGATTTCGTACGCGTGAGAGATAATACTTACAACGGAGGACATCGGAGGATTGTCACTGTCACGGAGAATATATCATTTGATGAGTTTATAGAGAAAATGTACAAAGTCACTTCGGACATAGGAAGAACATTCTATTACACTTACTTGTTTCATTACGCATAGGAATGAGCTTGTATTTGCCGAATTGTCTCGACTCGATGATCTTTCAAACTTATTTAGAGCATATTGTATCGGTGATGGTGTTATAAATATTTATATCGAAAAATCATTAGTCACCATCTATGTAAAAATTTTGCCGTCTTTAGAAACATTTCAACCGTTCAAGGAAACAAACGAAGATGATCATGGTGTGGGAACAAAACATTTGATTGAAAATCAAGGAATACGGTATGAAGAGGAGAACATTGTTGCACCGATAATAGCCGACGATAATAGAAATATGAATATAGGATTTCGCCCCTACAGTAAACTTTCGGAGCAACCCTATTCAGACATTCCGATGAGTGAAGGCGATGAAGATCAAGGATATTGTCATCAAATGAATCCGATGCATGATACATCTCAGTTCAACTTCGATTCGGTAAATCAGTGGGAAACATTTTTAGTCGGCCTTAGTCCATATCAATGGCCTTCCGAACAAATAGCTTCGGAGCCAACGATAATCGAGCCTTCAACAGAACAACCTCTCATACATCAAACATTCCCGGATCGGCTAACATCAATCCAAACAACTGCACATCAACCAAGCGTACATCGACGGGCTCAATCCCAATCACGTAATAACCATCCAGTCGATGACGGTGATAGTGATCCTGAAAATAATGAAGCCCGTCGTCTCCCACTTCGCGTGTTTATACTAATAGGGGAATTGATCAACCTCTGGTGGACGAAGACTATCAGCTTAATGACTCGGAAGGAGAGTATATGGATTCAGACGATGAGGAACTGTATGAAGGGGGAACGATTACCATTGGTCAGGCGTTTAGAAATAAGAAATCATTTAAAAAAGTTCTTAAAGAATTTGCAATGACAAATAATTTTCAGATTAAACCAATAAAAACCAGTCCTCTTCGAATAACTGCGAGGTGTGTTGAAGTAGGATGTGCTTGGCAAATACATGCATCGAAATTAGTAGGCGTAGACACGTTTGCTGTGAAAACTTTCCACCCGGAACACACGTGCGGAATGCCAGCTTTTGGAAGCGGACATCGCCAATGTACGATATCGTGGATAGCTTCATTCGTTAGAGATAAGCTATTAATGGGTTTTGACGAGACTCCTGCTTCAATAATTTTTGATATTGAAAAAAAATACGGTATAACAGTAGGTTACTGGAAAGCATGGAGAGGAAAAGAAATGACGTTGAATGACATCCGAGGTAGCTGGAAGGAGCAATTTAAGATGTTACCGTCATATGTTGCCGAATTACAGCGGGTCGATCCGCATATTGCATCAATTGTGTCTCGAGCCCGATAATGCATTTCGTAGATTCTTCGTGGCATTCGACTCAGCATTCAAGCTGTAATACTTACGAAGAATAATTATGTAGATGGAACGATTTCGTGGGATTTATATAAGGGAGTGTTGTTAATAGCTAGGGGATAGACGAATAGACATTTATTTCCTATAGCGTTTTGCCAGTAATTTGAAAGAAAATGAAGACCATTGGACATGGTTTTGATCTATTATATTAGGAGGCGGTAATCGGTGAATTTGAAGAACAGTTTATTTTGATATCGCATGCGAAAGGTTTGATGGAAGCGATGGAAAAAGTTTTCCTAATGCCTTTCAATCGTATGACACAGGCTCTAAATCTTTGATAAATATAAGGATACAATCTCACCGCTTTTACGGATTGTCTTTGCGTGCATTTTCGTAAGCAAAATTTAAAAGAATTATGCGAAAAATAGAAGACGACGCCCCGCCGGAATGTACAAAATGGATTAAAGAAATTGGTGATCATTTCTGGGCACGCGCTTATTTCCAAAGGAGGCGTTATGATATGTTGACAACTAATATAGCTGAAAGCATAAATAGTGTGTTGAAAATAGCCAGGGAGGAACCGATTGTGAGCATGTTAGAAACTATTCACACAAAAGTAGCTGAATTTTATCTTCGTCGTCAGGAGGAAGGAAATAAAATGACACATGTGTTAACACCGATGTCAGAAAAATACATAAAAAGAAATTCAGGATGGGTCCGTCGAAAAAACGTCATACCATATGGTCGTGATATATTTCAAGTTAAACGTGGTGATTACACTCACAGTGTCGATCTAGAATTTTGAAGATCGTAAATAGTTAAATGGTGTAAGATTCGTTTAAGGGAGCCATTACTTGCACACACTTTTTAAGTGATTGCACCGAGGTTAAAGATAGACTTTGTATTTTAGGGACATGTGATATGTGAAAACGCAATTTAGGCGGTCTGATTTAAAGTTCATGATCTATAGATCCTTAGTGGATAGGATTGGAGCAAAACATGATATTTATCATATGATCTATTGTTGTCAACTGTTGAATCAAATAATAGCCTTTGATTATATTTAATTACATGATCTGATTTTAGATAACCTTGGACCTTTTCAAATCAAATGCTATCCAGCCAAGATCTTTAAGTCACATGACATACCTATCAGATGGCAATAGTGATTCCACGTCACAATACCAAAAGTGACCCGAGTAGTAAGTCATCTGGCGTTCGGGCCGCTTACCCAGTTCCAATTCTTTTGTTAAGTTCGACCATGTGAGCAGATAAGAGGACCTTTTCTAAGCCCAATCTTCTTCTTCTTTTGAGCCGATGACTCTTTTTCTATTCCCTCGCTTTCCTTCTTTAGCTTATGTCCCTTTTGCTCTCTCGCCTTCTCAAACCCTTCTCTGCTGCTCATTCAAATCAATCTTTGCAACCCAAAGAAAGCACTCCATCTACGCAAAAACACTTGCAACTGATAGAATCATAGGTTTTGGGATATACAAAGGTAAGATGCTCGAAACCCTCCCTTCAAACTACCTCAAATGGGTCTCACTACAAAAAATAAGACTATTAGCAGCAGTGCTGCTATTAGTCCTGCCGCTACCAAAAACTGCCGCTATTAGTCTTGTCACTACCAAAAACTGCCTTAATAGTAAGTGCCGCTAATACACCTTATTTTTGTAGTGTCTCTAAAACCCTAAAAAGAAGCTACTACGTAGCTGTTTCGAGAAGACGACACAGGTATGAGTTTGGATCTCATGTATTTCATTGGGACAAGTATACTTCACAGCAAAAATCTGAGCTCAGAATCCGAGCAATTTGCTTGGACGTTCAAACGTCCTATTCACTTGGAAATTAAAAGCTCCAATTCGCAGTTCCCAATTCCAAAACTCTCAAACGTGGTCCTCACTCAAATTTTGCATAAAATCTCAGATTTTTGGTAAAAAATTCTCTTGAACGAGTCCTAAAAGAAAGTACCACCACCCAAATTTCATGGACTCTTCAGCCTATTTTTATGTTTGTTTATAAATAGGGAGCCATTACTTGCACTCAGAAGCTTGGCCCTTGCACCGGAGTTAAAGAAAGACTTGATATTTTAGGGACACATGACATGTGAAAATGCAATCTTGGTTGTCTGATTTAAAGTTCATGATCAATAGATCGTCAATGCATAAGATTGGAGCAAAACGAGATATTTATCTTATGATCTATTACAGTCAATTGTTAAACCAGATAATAGCTTTCGACTATATTTAATTACATGATAAAGATTATATTTCATGCTAATCTTTTACATTTAGTATCTTTATATCATGGCCTTTAAATAAAAAAATTTAGATTGTGTTTTCATATACTAGAGATTGTCAAACATGCATGCCTTTATTTTACATAAGTTTCAGTGCATGTAATGACTCCCTTATAAATATATTTAAAGTAATTTTATTATGTTTATATATTTTTTATTTTTTAATTTAAATATAATAATTATAAATATTTTATAAATTTAAAATTTAATTCAAATTAGTCAGCATATCACACACCATCCGTCTCGGATCCAAGTGTCAGAGACAACTCGGATTTCTAGGTTTCATCATTTATTGATTCAACTTGCTCCGGAGAAAGCAAATGTGAAAAGACTTGGTGGGGTGATAGAGCCTCTTTTGCATCATTTTGTCCCCCTGCAAGGTCACAGGCACCCTTTGCCATTATTCAAGGTGAAAGAGTCTCTCTTGCCACTACTTTATTCATCTCCGTTAAAGGTACAAGGTCTCCTTTGTGGTTGAGTTAACAATGAAATTACCTTTATGCTCATAGTCTATATAATTTCTATTTTCCCTTGATTTTTTAATCAATCTGAAAATGGTGCCATCGTATAAGATACTGTTGTCAAAATCAAATAAAAAAACTTACACTACAAAAATAAGGGTTGTCAAAATCAAATAAAAAAACTTACACTACAAAAATAAGGGGTTTCACTGGCACTTGTTATTAAAACATTTTTTGGTAGTGACAAAACTAATAGCGGCAGTTTTTGATAACGACAGGATTAATAGCAGCAATTTTTTATTAAAAAAATTGTCGCTAATAGTCTTATTTTTTGTAGTGTTAAAAATAGATTATAACCATTTGTTTTAAATATCAGTCATATCGGTCATATCCCCCCCCCCCCCCCGGGATTTGTGGGGTAAAATATCGAGTCAAACAGGTCAAATATTGGTAGGGGTGGCAATGGGCTTAGGAGCCTGTTCGGCTTAGCCTTGATCATAAATCCCGTAGGCCGAGCTTAAGCTCGCACTTTAAGCCTGATAATTAAACAAGCCGAGCCTAGGCATAACCCCTTAGGCCTGTCGGGCTCTCCTATTTGATAGCCATCAATCACCAATCTCATGCCATCTATTTAAAGTAGAACATATCATGTTTGATAGCCACCTATCACCTACACAAGAAGAAATCATTTTTTCGATAAAGTAACGATTGAAATATTACCTTCCCCATAAAAAAAGATTTCCAAGATTTTGAAATGAGAAAGGATTAAAAAAACCCTCATTTTTAGCCCTCTTGTAATTCTATTCATTCGACTCATCTAGGAATCAACGGATCGGGCCGAGCCAGGCTTGGGGTTTGAAATTTTGATGCGGGCCAGGCTTAGGCTTAGAATCATAAGCTAGCTACAGGCTTTGACTAGGCTTGGGCCAAGTTCAAATTTATCGGGCCAGACATTGGTATACTCGAGCCCGGCCCTATAACGCCCCAAAAATTCTGTGCTTAAATAATACACCCCGGGAAGCGGACCAACTGGTCGCATCTTTGACCGAGTCAATGTTGACTTGGTTGACTTGGTAAATCATATGTGAGATAGTGTGTATGATAGAAACCACTTAGTTGGACTAGGTATCCATAAATATATACACACACGTTAGTTGAATGTATGAGCTTAACACCCTAGTTAAGTAGTAGGTGATAAGAAAAAGATAAGTTATTAGACTTGAATGAGTAGTTGAGAAGAGTGACAGAGAGAGTTAATGAGAAATTGATTTTTGTAAAATTGAGAAGAGTGCAATGAATGCAAATAGTTGATCTTGACTCGGAAAGATAGCGGATCGAGATCGGAATCGACGTGAGAATAGAGATTTGGGGGTTTATGAAACCCTAGTGAGCTAAAAGCTTGGAGCAAGGGAAATCCAACCATTAGATATGGTAAGATCCACTATTTCAAGTTTGTTTAGTTATTGGATAAAGAATCTAAACTATTTTGTACAAAAAAAAATGGACGATAAATGGGATGGATGAAGATGAGATGAGTTTTAGAGCAAATAACACATTCAGATCTGAGAATAGGAAAAATCGATCGAATGATTTCTGATTTCGTTCCATCAATTTTGACCAATGAGAAATAAGGTGAAAAACGAGTTCTGAAGAAATCGTTCGAATGATTTTGGAAATCGTTCGATCGATTTGAGAACCGTGTGAACGATTTAAAAATCGTTCAATCAGTTTGCTAGGGGACAAAAGTGAGATAAAACGGATTTCTGAAGAAATCGATTGAACGAAATAAATTCGTTCGATCGATTTTTCAAATCGTTCGATCGATTTGGACAAATACATGTTTTTGTTGAGTTTGTAGTATGGGCTGTGCTTTTGTTGGGATTAGGCTTCTAACCCCGATGTCTTATAGATGATTGGTTATGGGTGTTTGACTAGGCCTAGTTTATGCCGAACCTAAGGATGATTAAGCCCTAGCTAGGATTGGAAAATCCTTGGAATCGCGTTGCCTGTGAGGTAGAGAATGTCTGAACTTGTACCCTTAATTACGAGAACATGTATGTGACGATAGTATATGAATGCTTGCTCTTTAAAGCCGAGTTGAAATACAAATGTTTTTTCTTTTAAAGTGTAGTTGAAATGTAAAATGTTAAAATAAATGTAGTAAGAAACAGTGTGTGAATACACAGATAAATGAGAAAATTTATGAGTAAAAGAGTTAAGTCATCCCAGAGATGCATATGCATATTGGGCATCGGAGTGATGCATCAGAACATGAGACATCCCAGGGATGTAATGTAGATGTAAAGATTCACGTTGTGGAAGGTCCATGAAAGAGATTTAGAAGGGTGGAAATTATTATATTATTAGCACAATTACATAGTGAATAACTATATGTAACGCACAATCGATTTAAGGTTTGTAGAATACCCAATCGACACGGCGGTATACTCGTGATTGACTCGACAGGATATCCGTGATCGGTACGGCGGCTAATCCGTACACCAGTAGACATCCCAGGGATATATAGTAATGTGCCCGTCGCCTATGAGAAAGGGAAGTGGGTCAGGATATTTGAAAAATAGTCTGCTAAGTCATCCCAGAGATGCATATGCATATTGGGCATCAGAGTGATGCATCAGAACATGAGACATCCCAGGGATGTAATGTAGATGTAAAGATTCACGTTGTGGAAGGTCCATGAAAGAGATTTAGCAGGGTGGAAATTATTATATTATTAGCACAATTACATAGTGAATAACTATATGTAACGCACAATCGATTTAAGGTTTGTAGAATACCCAATCGACACGGCGGTATACTCGTGATTGACTCGACAGGATATCCGTGATCGGTACGGCGGCTAATCCGTACACCAGTAGACATCCCAGGAATATATAGTAATGTGCCCGTCGCCTATGAGAAAGGGAAGTGAGTCAGGATATTTGAAAAATAGTCTGATTAGACGACGATGAAGGGTATTCTATCGGGACTAGATACTATATTGCTCGAGGATTATTTAAGTTAATCATTTAAGTTATGAGACCAGCCTGATTGCAATCACAAGAACTAATTACGTCAGATGTCATGAGTAGAGTAATAAAAGTAGTCTATTTATTTTCTTGCATCTCAAACTATTTTTAATAAATTACATTGATAAATTCATTCTTTATTTCTGTTATGATATATATGTGAGTAAGAAAGATGCACTTGTTCAGATATTGTCCCTATTGAGCTTGGATGTAGCTCATCCTTCGATTATATGTCATAGGTGCAGAGTAAGGAGCAGCTTCTGGCGAGGTTGATTCCGAGGACTCAGAATATATCCCAGGAGAGGAGTTTGAGCTCTCTCCTGAGAGGTTCTTTTAGAAGACCCTCTGCGTACTTTGATAAAGAGAGAGAGAGAGAGAGAGAGAGAGATATTTTTGGCTTGATATGTCCAACCATATTTTTGTAAGGTTAATGAAACATGTAATATTATTTTGTCGAACCATCCAAGGTAATCGTAGTTAACGGCATTGATGGTTCGGGTTGGTTCTTTTGCCCATACCGAAATATGAGATTAGAACGATCTTTTGAATTAAAATATTTTGACGATATATTGTAGAACTGGAGATTTAGTTATGCATTTTACATTTATGTGTCTTATCTATTTATATGGGGATGTATCAAGTGTTCCACTTATTATATCAGGCTTGGTCTAGATGGGCTGTGCTGATGGCACGGGTTTCGAGGTACCGAAATTCCGATTGTCACAGGCCCAAACTTGCCCCATTGCCACCCCTAAATGTAGGCCCATATAAGGTTATTTCAACCGACATGCATTAGACAAAATAACGAAAATGTCATTTGAATATTTTTAATATTTTATAACATTTTAAAATAATAAAAAAAATTGATATTTAAAATAATAAAAAAATTGATATTTCAACCGACATGCATTAGACAAAATAACGAAAATGTCATTTAAATATTTTATAACATTTTAAAATAATAAAAAAATTGATATTTAAAATGTTGATCAATTTAGCCGATACTTATCCAAGATCCCTTATGCATATGCCTGAGAATAGGTTTCACGTGATCATGACATATCAATTGTTTCATGATGAGTGTAATTTTGACATTTTCATAGAATGAACCAACAGTGGTTAAGTCAATCAAACGGTTTGGTAACTTGCTGTTACTATAGGGACCTCTTAGCTCGGCACATTCAATAGTGTGGATCAAGGATCAAAATTTCGGTTTTCGTTTCGGTTTCGGAGAGGACCGAAACCGAAATTTCAGCCGAAAACTGAAAATTTTGACCGAAAACTTGAATCCCATACATTTTATGACTGAAATTTCGGTCCAAATTATCGTTTTGGTGAGGACCGAAATTGATAATTTGGACCGAAATTTCGGTCATTTCGGCCGAAATTTTGATCCTTGGTTTGGATGCAACTACAATAACAAAATCACAAATGAGCATGTACAAAATATCAGGAAAAGTTAGGGGTTGCATTGCAATTATCCCTTTATTTAAAGGGAAGTGACATGACTTCTTTCCGAGCAAAGGTACTCTTATATTATCTATTCTTGGCATCTGCAATTCGTGGGGTTGGGTGTATTTGCGTCTACGCTCCCCTCTTTTAACTCTTATATATATATATATATATATATATATATATATATATATATATATATATATATATATATATATATATATATATATAAGCTCGGGGATATGCGTTCGGGCGTAGAGATAACTCTGTGCATATTGATAGGAGCTTGACACGTAGTGTCTTTTTTATGAAGTGATGGGTGGTATGGGGCCCATTTTACTAACTAGGATTACACTTAGATGCCCTTTCAGCCGTCATTCTTGACTTTTTTAAAGTCTCTTTCTTTTCTTTATTTTTTCAAAAAGTGTCAAACTTACTTTTTCATACATATTTTACACAAAAACTTAACTTTTAAGATATTTTAAAAGTGTAACCCTAGTTACTAAAGTAGTGTTAATGTCACCCATCACTTCATAAAAGGGCGCTATGTGTCGCATCCATATCAATTGCGTAGAGATATCTCGCTATGCCCCCGAGCATGTTTTCCATTTTTTCATATATATATATATATATGAAGGTTGTAGAAATGGGCTCGAGTATAGAGATATCTTTACGCCAATTGATATGGGCTCGAGCGTAGAGATATGGGCCATTTTTGTAAAGTGATGGGTGGCATGGGGTCCACTTTACTAATTAGGGTTACACTTTTAAAATATTTTAAAAGTTAAATACCCTTTCAGCCGTTATTCTTTACTTTCTTAAAGTCACTTTCTTTTCTCTTTTTTCTCTCTATTTTTCCAAGAAAGTGTCAGACTAATTTTTTTAGACATATTTTACTCAAAAAATATGGTACCCGATAGCGAAGCTCTAATATATAGGTAGCAAAGCGCCGACACCCCGAAAACTAGGCGTCAACACCCCGATATTAAAGTGCTGGCACCTCAACGCTAGGGTGCCAGCGCCTAGGTGTCGGCGCCTCGTTTTAGGGATGCCGACGCCTCTATATCGAGGTAGCGCCTCTTTTTAAGGGAGCTGCCAACGCCTTTATATCGAAGTGTCGACACTTTGATAAAATAATAATAATAATAATAAATAAAAATAAAATAAAATAATTTATCGAGCGCTATATAGAGGCGCTGACGCCTCGATGCTTCTCTAAATATTTTTTTATTGAAGTGTCGGGGTCCCTAAAACGAGGCGCTGACGCTCCGCTATTATTTTTTTAGCGAAGCGTGGGCACTTCGACGCCGGGGTGTCAGCACCTCGCTATCGAGGTGTCGGCGCTTCGCTGTCGATGTGCGAATGTTTCGCTGTTAGGTGCTCATATCTTTTGAGTAAAACATACATGAAAAAATTAGTTTGACACTTTCATAGAAAGAGAGAAAAGAAAGAAACTTTAAAAATACTTATAAAAAAGTCAAAAATGATGACTGAAAAGGAATATAAATTTTAAAATATTTTAAAAGTTTAACTACAATTAGTAAAGTGGGCCGCATGCCACCTATCACTTCACAAAAGAGGCGTACGTGTCACACCTATATCAATTAGCATAGTGCTATCTCTATGCCCAGGCGCATTTTTCCTTTTCCCCACTACAAAATATAAGACTATTAACGACGGCCAAAAACTGTCGCTATTAAAAAAAAACTATTAAGACTATTAGCGAAGAGGGTATTAGCGACAATTTTTTTGTTAATAGCGGTAGTTTTGGCTACCACTAATAGTCTTATTTTTTGTAATGCCCTATATATATATATATATATATATATATATATATATATATATATATATATATATATATATATATATAGGGAGCCATTATTTGCACACGCTTTTCAAGTAATTGCACCGGATTGCATCGAATTTGAAAGAAAGGCTTGCAAGTTTGGCGATCTCTACTATGTGAAAACTTCATCTAAGTCGTTTGATTTGAAGGCCATGATTTAAAGATATCGATTGCAAAAGATTAGAGCAAAATATAATTTTCATCATTTGATTAAATGGAGTGAAGGGCTATTACATAATTCAACAGTTGACTACAATAGATCATATGAAAAGTATCGTGTTTTGCTCCAATTTTATGTACCAGAGATCTATTGATCATGAACTTCAAATCAGACGACCCATATTGCATTTTTATATATCACATTTCCCTAAAAATACCAAGTCTTTTTTAAATTCGGTGCAATCAATTGAAAAACGTGTGCAAGAAATGGCTCCCATATATATATATATATAGGAAAAGGCGTCTGTCCTCCATGGGAGGACAGCCACCGTCCTCCAAGCTTCCACGTGGTGCTCCCACCCAAAATATTGTTTTGATGCTACGTGGAGCTCGGGTGTATTGCTTAGATCATCTTTGAAAAAAAATAAATTGAAAACTCTTCTCCACCGTGTGTTTTTTGAATCGTGAAATGTGGACCAATGAAACCCGTTAAACTTTGACTTGTGGGTTTAAAAAGTTTTTTTCGATTTTTTTTAAAATATTGATCTATACTGTTCACTTGTGGTCCACGTGGCACTCAAATTTTGGATGCCACGTGGAGCTCCATGTGTATCTTGGAGGACGATCACCATCTTCCATTGGAGGACCTACCCGGCTCCCATATATATATATATATATATGGAAAAGGGGAAATTGCATTCGGGCGTAGAGATATCTCTGCGCCAATTGATGTGGGCGTGACACGTAACGCCTTTTTTGTGAAGTGATGGGTGGCATGGGGCTCACTTTACTAACTAGGATTAAACTTTTAAAAGTGAGAAAAGAAAGAGACTTTAAAAAGACTTCTAAAAAAGTCAAGAATGACTATTGGAATGGTATTTAACTTTTAAAATATTTTAAAAGTGTAACTGATTCGATTCATGCAAATTTTCAATTATGGCTTTGTTCTATGTTTTAAAAAAGGGATTTAGATTTGAAGTTTGTAGGTATCTTCACTGAAAACCTTCAGGAGATACAATTCCTCCACTAGGGATCACCTAGGCAAGGATCAAAATTTCAGTTGAAATGATAGAAATTTTGGCCGAAATTTCGGTCCAAATTTGTATGGGACTCAAAATTTTGGCCAAATTTTTGATTTTCGGTTGAAATTTCGATTCAAATTTTCAGTTTCGGTCAAGCTCGAAACCGATATTTTACCCAAAATGCGGCATTTATTGTTTTCTTTAGGTTGACAATTTACTTCTTCTGACATTATTTATCATTCTCTTTGCTCAAAGAATAGCAAAGTGTAGGTTTGGGGTGTGATCAGTGTCGAAATATGATCATATTTTGTACCCTAATACATATACTTAGCTATCCGATGAAAGCAATTTGACGGCTTTTGCGTAGTGTTGCTAGTTTCAGGTATTCCCGACAGTTAGATCGTTCGAAAGAGTTAAAGAACATAAAAGACGACAACATGGAAACACTGAACCAAGGAACCTTCAGGGGCACAGAAATTCGTGAAGAATTGATCGATCGCGATGTGGAAAAGAAATAATTTCCCAACAGATCCAGTCCAAATTCGATCGATCGAGGCATTAAATTTGATCGTTCGACTGAGAAACTTTTTAACGCCTCAGAAGAACTTGGTCCAAATTGATCGATCGAGTATTTGAATTTGATCAATCGATTATAAGAGACTTTAGCCGCCAAATCTTATTTTAAAATTGATCGATTGAAGATTTTGATTCGATCGATTGATTTTAAGTAATTTTTTACCGCGAAATTCTTATGTTAAAATCGATCGATCAATTATTTGAATTAGATCGATCGATCTTAAAATGAAATCATTCGGTGCAGCTGCCAATATAAACTTAAGGATTTTTTATGGCCAGATCTCATGCCTTTTTTTCTCTTATTCTTTTTTCTCTTATTTTTTTTCTCTCTTGTTTTTACATTTTCTTTTAGCTAGGGTTAGTTTTCAGCTTTGGAGAGTTGTGAGAGACTGTGATTTGTAATCATCGTCCGATGATCTAGTCAGTAATGGTGAAGATCAATCCGACGATGCGTGGCTAAACTTGTCAAGGCTAGGATCCCTTGTAACATCACAGATAAGTATCTAATATAAATTCTATCTCTTTTTCTATTTTGAATTTCTTGTGGTACGATTGCATGTTTGTAGTTTACGGTTGTCATCATAAGTGAACTTCTATCGATTTATTTTTGTTTTATTTAGTACTAATGGCCTTGTAGGGATTAGGAGTAGATCTAATAGAATAAGCATCTTCGGATTGCTCTTGTAGCCTAGTTTCGTCGGTTACGTGCAGTGATGCTTATTGTTTAGATTGCTAAAGATTAGACAAATCGTATCATCCCTACTAGTCCATGATTATGAATAGGACCTGATTCATTTACCTCGCTTTAGCTTGTAGCGAAGAGCGGAGCTGTTACCCGAAATTTAGAATAAGATAGAGATAGGGTTTATGTTACTTATGAGTTTGTGATTCAAGAGGGATCCCAAGTTGTTTTCTCATAGCTTCTCCATCTCTGTTTTTAATTGCTTTTTAGTTAATTTAATTTGAAAACTTTACCAAAAACCTTCTTTGATTAAGACTTTAGTTGAGAGTAAACGACAAGTCCTTGTGGTTCGACACCATTGTGCTCGCCCTAGTACTTCGGTCTTGTGTACTTGTAAGGTTATTATTTTTAAAATGATCAAGTTTTTGGCACCGTTGTCGGAGACTTTGGCTTTTTATCTTAATTTGTATATTCTGTGAACTTTTTAACTCTAGTTTGCTTTTGCCCCAGTTTTGCAGAATTGGAGACCGAAGTTCGAGTCTACTAAAGCTTCGAAGGGGACGCCCGCGAGAGGCCAAGCTACGCACCTCAGTTTTTAGAATTAGTTAGGTTATTGTATTTTTATTTTCTTGTCCTAATTTATGCCTTTGTGGTATGGAGTTTCCTGTAATCTCATTGCCCTCATCTTGTTATGGGTTAAATTACGAGACTCCAAACCAATATTGGGATGAATATGGGAAAAGTTGTCCTGATTAGTGGGAATCAAATCAGGGTTGCGAATTAAATCTACTTTATATGCCAAAATTTTTAGACCAATCACAGTTTGACCCACAATACTCACAATCCCCATGGAGTTCCGATTTCGAAGACCGGTTGTTAAATATGTTAGAAGAAGAACTCTAATCCCAATTTGACCATCTTGTGGGAATTTAATATCAAATAGGATAGTTGGCTGCTGCCATTGCTAGGGAAGAAGATACCTTGCCTACCCAACCAATAAGCATCTCGCAAGACCAGAATTTGAGAGGAGAAACTACCCTTGCCCATGAACATGAGGTAGTTTACTGGGAAGATATTGTTTGGCCGACTTGAAATTGAAACAGTGGAAAATAGCCAACCCATTACCGATGCCTCTCTAATCTCAAGAGAACAATTATTTGAGGAGGACATAATTCCTTATCCTATATTGATTGGGCAGTCTAGCATTATTTATGAGGCACCTAGTGTGTTGAGAGATTCATTCTTACAGTGCCTAGATAAACCCTCAAATCGGTTGGCATCAACGTATGATTTATTCGGTGCTTTCAAATTGCCAACACACACTGAGTCCAAATATTTCATGATTTATAGGGTGGATGAGATTGTTGAAAGACCACTTGCGAAAGGCCTCAAGACCTTAAGTGATAAAAAGGGTAACCAAAGCATGCTATATGTAAAAACCTTTTATGTATCTCTCATAGATTGTTGAAGACCGAAAACTTAGCGCTTACTGGGAGGTAACTCAGTTTGTTTTGTCCTTGCATTTAACAAAATCAAATAATAATAATAATAATAATAATATATATATATATATAATTCGAAAAACCTATTGTGAGTTCTTGGAATCGATCGACCATTTGGGAATTCGATCACTCAGTTCCAAGATAATTAGATTTGTGTAGCGATTATGAGCTTTGTTAGATCGATCGATTTTCTCAAAGTCGATCAATCGATTTCAGTGCTTTTAGCATGCGAGCGTGTTCTAGTTGTTCCTTAATTCTGATCGATCGATTTGTGTAAATCGACCAATCGACTTAATGTACAATACACATGCATTTTGACTGTTGTTACCAATTAAAGTTGATCGATTGATTTTTCTAAATATATCGATCGACTTTAATAAGTTCTGACGACTTATCATTTTCCAAACGATAAGCGTCCGGTCATTCCAATGGTCACTCGAATCGATGCACCGCCTTATCCGAACAATCGATTTCTGTAAATCAATTGATCGAATTTATTAGGGCATCTATCGAACGGTCATTTCTTGAAATTGATCGATCGATCCTAATACATCACAACGGTTCGGTGGCGAGAGTTTGCTTATTTAAAGGACCGCGCGGTCCTCTTTCTATTTCTTTTTCATTCTCATGTTTCTTTTCTTTCCTCTTCCTCGTACTCTGAGTCCTTATCTCCTGACATTTATTGCGATTGCTGATGTTGCGGGTCCCGCTCTCCAACGTCCTCGCTGCCCTCGCAACACTCCTGTGGGCGAGCCCTCAGATCTTTATGCCAACCGCCTGATTCAATCCTAAGACTTCTTTGACCTACTGTTCTTTCCCAATCTTCCTGATGCCGAGCAATCCCTTCCATACGTTGATACGGTGTATCTCAATACACTTGTAACGCCGCCACCGCAAGACGCTTATCCGCGTCCAATAAGATTGTTTTACCAGAAAATGACATGGGTGACTGGGGAGGGATCGCCAACTAGGCATGAGCATTTTAGGATCACAATCGACAATTGGACCCATCGGGTCCATGCCGACTAACTTTTTGAAGCTTTGGGATTCCATTGAAACCGACCAATCGGCCATCGGATCGGTGAGGCTTTGGAAGTTAGTCAAAAAGTTATAATTGAGGAAATGACTGGTGGTGTCTTTGGCTCCGGGCAATCAAGTACACGATCAGCATTGCCTAGGGATTTGCTTTTGTGGGATACAATTCTCACGTCAAACTTCTGCCCACAGGGGCAAAAATCGGAGAGGACCGGGGATTGCGTGACGGCACCGTAAGCGTCCATGGCACGGCTTGATGCCAAGTTAGGCGGGCTTGAAAGGATGCAGCGATCACAAAATTCACTGCTCGCGCTGATGGTGCATTGGATGTGGCCGATGGAGGCCGATGATATGATTGCTCAATCGAGGGAAGCGGCGGATGGGGAGGATGAGGATTAGACTGGAGTAGATTAGATTTTAATTTACTAGTTGTGTTGCCTTTTTCTTTTCGCTATGTAATTCCTGTTAAAAAATAATAATTTGTGTTTAGGTTAAACTTTTGCACTTTAAATTTTGTTCAAAAATTTGGCTTTATTTAATCGATCGATCAAACACTCTGGTCCGTCGATCGATTAAATAATTCTGACAGTATTTTGCTCACAGGTCCAAATCGATTGATCGAACTGTTAGCCTCAATCGATCGATTATGCACTGTGAATTTTAGTGAATTCCTTCAATTTGGTTATAGATCAGAATCGATCGATCGGACTGTTACTCTTGATCAATCGATTATGAACTGTGAAATTTCCACAAATTTGGTTACTGTTTGCCTTACCGAATCAATTGATCGATTCAATTAGATCGATTGATCGATGCTAGATGGTAACAAGATTTTTTGGGCCGAAACTTTCTTTTGTTACTGCTTCTATTTTTGTTTATTTCTTCTTTTAAACCCTTTCTCTTCTATTTAAAAGTCCACATGTCTTAGTATTTTTTAAGACAAAATTTAAACACTGCTTTGAATAAAATTAATAAAAGTTTAGTTATTTAAATTTCCCTTGCATTGTTAATCTAGATCTGCTCTCCTGTGCTTATTGTGGATTTGTGACATTTATTCTTTACGTGTTCTTCATGTACATGATTTATGTCACCTGCTCTTGCCTATTGGCCTGTGATAGTTTTATACAGGTTTGGGGGTGCCTTTTTTATTAACTTTTTGTACAATGAGGCCAGTGCACCTCTCAGGTTTGGGGGTGGAAGTTCATGTCTTCACTAATTCAGGTCAACTCTTTTCAATTTGGGCGGTACTTATGCAATGCTAAATCTACATCCCTTTTATGTTGTCAATCATAGTTGATTTTGCATGTGATATGATTTTAAGAGAAGCTCGATTTCAATAAAGATTGGAAAAGATCCCTGAAAGGAATTTAAATTGAAAACTGTTAGGAAATGAAATTCATGCTTAGTAACTCTTGCACACATTACCAAGTTTGAGATTTGGACTTAGTAATTCATGTTAACATTGGATTTTGGAATCAGTTGAAACTAAAACCAATGAACTTTTGAGCCAAACCTAAATTTTTGTGAGAATTATCTATTTGTTGTGTTAATGACAAATTTTTTTGACCTTCAGTTTCTTATCAATCTCAGGAAATTTTTATTTGAATCTATATCTTCACATGTGATCTTGCACTAGAACTCTTTTCCATGGGTGTTGAAATAAATAAACATCATTACTAGTGAATTTTGGAAATGAGAGAAGGCCTTTTATTTATGAGTTTGAGCCAAAGAGCCAATATCCCAGATATTTTACCCTTGAACTGACATTTGATTATTGTAGCCAAAAATCTCTTTGTACCCAAATTACATAAATCCTAACCAATTTTACATCCCAAAATTTTCAATCCTTTACTCATGCACTTCTGAGAACATAGATGAAAAGGAAGATATGAAGATTGAGAGTGTAAGAAAAGAAAGAAAAAGGGAATGTTTAAAAAGGGGGTACATATAAATGATAAAAAAAAAAAGAGATAAAAAGGGTGTTTTGAATGTAGAAAGTGTGGAAAGAAGAATAGAAGAAAGAGAAGGGATTTACATAATAAAATTAGAAGAAGTGATCTGACTTTTTGAATCCTTATTGAAAAAAAAAAACAAAAAGGGTGAAGAAGAAAGTGTCAGAATTAAGCTGAATTTTCAGAATTTCAAATCCATATATCCTTTCTTTGGAACCTTGAACCAAGCCCCATTACAAGTCCTTAATCCAAAGATCGTAATGGTAAATGCTTTGTGGAGATATCCTTTGACAAGGCCTATGGTTGCTTCATTTGACATGGGTGGAATAAATAGGCTATCCTGAGATCATTTTTCATTTCTCATACTGCCTAAATTGATAAATCACTTATGAGAGAGTTAATCCACAGTTATACTTCATTATGAGTGTATGCCCAAGTGAGAATTGAGTCGAAATTGTTCCTCAGTCCTTTGTTAATTGTTTTACTTCAGAAGAATTTTTAACTTTGGTAAACACAAACCCCACACTTTGCATGAGTGGATTAACCTAAAATGATCAATTTTAGATGATTTGATTGGATAAGAGTTGTCTAAATTGAAATTGAGCAATCTCTCACTGATTTAGATCATGCAATTTTTCAACTATGGTTGTGCTGTTCTATGTTTTCAAAAAGGAATTTAGATTTGAAGTTTGTAGGTATCTTTACTGAAATCCTTCAGGAGACACAACTCCTCCACTAGGGATCACCTAGGGATTTAAAAGCTTGTTGCATACGCTAAATGCAATCGTGCTTCCTACGAAAGTGGCATTATTTATCATTCTCTTTGCTCGAGGACTAGCAAAGTGTAGGTTTGGGGGTGTGATCAGTGTCAAAATATGACCATATTTTACACCCTAATACAGACACTTAGCTATCCGTTGAAAGTAATCGGACGGCTTTTGCGTAGTGTTGCAAGATTCAGGTACTCCCAACAGTTAGATTGTTCGAAAGAGTAAAAGAGCATACAAGAGGACAACATGGGAACACTGAACCAGGGAACCTTCGGGGGCACAAAAACTTGTGAAGAATTGATCGATGCTAAAAAGAAATAATTCTGCAAAAGATCTAATCCAAATTCGATCGATCGAGGCATTAAATTCGATCGATCGACTGTGAAAATTTTTAACGTGTCAGAAGAATGTGGTTCAAATCGACCGATCGAGTATTTGAATTCAAATTTGAATTCGATCGATCTTTAAATTGAATCATTTGGTGTCAAGGCCTATATAAACTTGAGGATGTTTTAGGGCCGGATCTCTTCTTTTTTTCTCTTGTTTTTACATTTTCTTTTAGCTAGGGCTAGTTTTCTTTTAAGTTTTAGGGTTAGTTTTCAACTTTGGAGAGTTGTGAGAGACTGTGATATTTGTAATCATCATCCGATGATTGAGTCAATAATGATGAAGATCAATCCGATGATGTATTGCTAAACTTCTCAAGGTTGGGATCCCTTGTAACATCATAGATAAGTATCTAATATAAATTTTTTTTCACTTTTTCTATTTTGAATTTCTTGTGGTACGATTTCATGTTTGTTGTTTATGGTTGTCATCGTAAGTGAACTTCTATCAATTTATTTATATTTTATTTAGTCCTAATGGCCTTGTAGGGATTAGGAGTAGATTTAATAGAATAAGCATCTTCAGATTAGTGCTTGTAGCCTAGTTTCGTCTGTTACGTGCAATGATGCTTATTGTTTAGGTTGCTAGAGGTTAGACGGATCATATCGTCCCGACTGTTCCGTGACTATGAATAGGACCTAATTCATTTACCTCGCTTTAGCTTATAGCAAAGAGCAGAGCTGTTACCCAGAATTTAGAATAGGACAGGGATAGGGTTTATGTTACTTATGAGTCTGTGATTTAAGAGGGATTTCGGGTTGTTTTCTCATAGCTTCTGCATCTCTGTTTTTAATTGCTTTATAGTTAATTTAATTTGAAAACTTTATCAAAAACCTTCTTTGATTAAGACTTTAGTTGGGAGTAAACGATAAGTCTCTGTGGTTTGACACTCTTGTACTCGTCCTAGTAGTTTGGTCTTGTGCACTTGCAAGGTTACTATTTTTAAAACGAACAGTAGGTTAAGTCTTCTCGTAGTTCGACGACTTCTTCTGGAAACAAGTGACTCAGATCTGAAATATATTATCACAATGTAGAGACATGGAATACATTATGTACTGTTGCCATCTCTTCAGAGAGTTGTAGCCTGTACGCTACGGTTCCGATCCTTTCTATTATCGGGTAAGGTCCAATATAAAGGGGCTTCAGCTTGCCTCGTTTACTAAACCAAATCACACATTTCATCAGGGACACTTTAATAAAAGCTTTTTCTCCAACTTCAAATTCTAGGATTCGCCCTTTCTTATCGGCAAAACTGTTCTTTCGATCTCGTGCTACTATCAACCGGGATCGAATAAACTTAATTTCTCGATAGTAATCAGGACCCATTCAGGGCTAAGTATCTGTCTCTCACCAACTTCACTCCAGCAAAGTGGAGATCAACAAGGTCTCCCATACCGGGCTTCGTACGGTGTCATTTTAATGTTGCTCTGATAGCTATTTTTGTAGGCAAACTCATACAAAGGCAAGTATTGGTCTCAACTTCGTTGAAAGTCAAGAACACATGCTCTCATCAAATCTTCTAGTATTTGGATTCTCTGCCCATTGGTCTGGGGCTTGTAAGTTGTACTCATATTAATCTTGGTTCCTAGGGCTTTCTGAAATTATCACCAAAATTCTGAGGTAAAATGAGACTCTTGGTCTGATACAATGGACGAAGAAACGCCATGGAGTCGGATGATTTTGGAGACGCACAAACTAGCTAATTGTTTAAGCAAAGCAGTCTGCTTAGAATCTAAAAAATGTTCTGATTTCGTCAAGCGATCCACGATTACCCAAATCTTATCATAACCTTTATTAGTTGTAGGGAGTTCTAACACAAAATCCATAGTGATGTACTCCCAATTCCACTGGGAAATATCTAATGGCTGTAAAGGTCCTGCAGGTCTCTGATGTTCTGCCTTCTCTTGTTGACACACTAAGCATCGACGAATGAATTCAACAACACCCTTCTTCATTTCGGACCACCAATAATTTTTTCTTAGGTCATGGTACATCTTCGTACCTCCTGGGTGAATAGCATACTTCGAATGATGTGCTTCTGTTAAGATCTCCTTCTTCAACTCAGGTCATTCGGAACACACAATCTCCTTTAGAAATATAAGGCTCCGTCAGAAGAAATAGAAAATTCAGGAAGTGTGCCATCACTCACCTTCTGTTGGTAAGTCTCTAACTGAGGATCTATGTGTTGCACTTTGATCACTTTATTCCTGATTGGAGGCTTCAACTTCAAACTAGCTACTACAAGCTTTGGAATAATATCATTCAGGGGTTTCGAACTACAACACAGATGAGCAAGTGTGGATACATGCTCAACTCTCCTGCTCAGAGCATCGACAACTAGATTCTCTTTTTCCCTCATGATACTGCATCACGCAATCAAAATCCTTAAGGGTTTCTATTTAACGCCTCTATTGCAAATTCACCTCCTTCGAAGTGAAAAGGTATTTCAAACTCTTATGGTCGGTAAAGATGACCAAATTTTCATCATATAGGTAGTGTCGTCATATCTTCAAATCAAACACGACAACAGCTAATTCTAAATCATGCGCTAGATTGTTTCTCTTATGGTCCTTCAATTGTTGTGATGCATAAGCAATCACTCTACCCTTCTGCATCAATACGCAGCCCAATCCCAGATGGGATGCATCGCAGTAGACTTCATAACCATCACTTCCTGAGGGAAGAGCGAGAATTGGTGCAGTAGTCAATCGCTTCTCCAGCTCTTGAAAATTATGTTCGCGAGCAAGGGTCCATTCAAACTTAGCCTTCTTCTTGGTCAGTTCAGTGAGTGGTTTAGCCTTCTTAGAGAATCCTTTCACGAACCGAGGATAATAGCTATTGGTACGCGCTTTTTCTAGATCCCTTTCTGTCCCCGGAAGAAGTGGCCCAATTCGGTCCTCGTGGACTGTGGCTGAGGGTGATGGAGTAATAAAGTAAAAAATATAAATTCGAAAAGTAATAGGCAGAATTCCTGTGTTGATGCGATCGTTAGCTGTAGATATTTATCGATGCTGCAACACATCGCTAATCACGCTTTATAGGGTGTGGGTTAACTCCTTTACTGAATGTCGACCGGCCTACTTCAGCAGCTGTGGGTTGCCTAAAATCTAACCAGTCTAGTTTCCTAATCCTACTTTAATTCTAATTAAGAAAAGGGGGTTGTGGCCCATTCTGCTAAGGAGGATCGGCCGCGTTCCCGAGTACCCTCAGTAAGCTCCCTTGGGCAAATCGACTAGGCTAGGGGAATTTTTGTAAATACTAGAAATTAAAGACTGAAATGAAGCTAAGCTTAGAACTAAGGGAGAGGTTACTTGAAGTCGAGCGCTTCTTCCTCCTTGCTTCTCCTTCTTCTAGCGTTGTAGAGAACCTGAAACTTCCTAAGCTTGGAGGAGAGGAACTCGAAAATTGGATTGTGTTTTGGTTGTGGGGTAAGGGGATCTATTTATAGGTATTAGGCTAATTTCGTGCAGGACTATCTGCGTGGAATTGAATTCCGCACCAAGTCTTATGCGTTGAATTTAGTTTGAGTCAGTCATGGACTCGAGAATGACCGACTGACTGGCTCAGTTGGGGAGTCCTAGTTCCACTATGCTTGAAATTAATTCCGTGCATTGCGTCATGTGTGAAATTCAATTATGCACAAGGGAACATGTGCATAATCGAGGAGCTTAGGCGGTCTGGGGAGTTAGAGTATCAGTCCTTGTCTGGACCGATTACGCATATGTAGGGATACGTGTAATCTTATTCCGCGTGCCAAGGTAGGTGCATAATAGGGTGCTTAGTGCGGTGCACGGAAGCTTGTGCCTACGTGTGATTTAATTATGTGAGTGGATGTACCCGCATAATTCAGGGGCTTCTGGGCCTTATTGGGTCCGAGCTTTTGGGTTGATGTCTCAGCCCATATCTCGACCAAATACTATGTGTATAGTATATAGTCCCCATATTTAGGGTTTTAAGGTCTTTGAAGAAGGTCAGCCCCTTTCCAAAGATCGTGGGCAAAGTCAAAGGTTGATCGAAAAGGTTTGTATATTTCGAAAGGGCGAAAATGGGGTGTCTACAGATGCCCCTCTTCGACGTATTCTTGTGAAGCAAGAGTGCATCGAAGAAGTAGACACCCCCATTCAGGGTGCCTTCTCGTTTCTTTGGGAGATCACAAGTGTGAACCGAAGAACTAACATGAAGTGCTTGGCTTTCTTATATGTTGGCACAAGATAGTAAGGGATATTCGAGGGCCCAGTGGTAGCTGTCGAGAAGTGTGTCCACATCCGCGGGTGCAAGTGGCATCCCGTCGCATATCGCGACATGCTGCATATTGCAGTCAAACCGGAGGAAATTGACATAAATGAGGTACCGGGGGGAGGCATACAAATGCCCATAAATAAGGTCAAGTGACCAGATAATTAGATGTAATATGATGTTGAAGGCTTTCACAACTTATGTCAGGCCGGGCATGTCATTACTCACACTAATGGCGCGTGAGGGGTCCCTTTCCAATAATCATTTGCGACTTCTCAAAGTTGAGTATACTCAGTGTTCGATTTCCCAGGGGAAAGAACATATTGGGGTGATGAGAGATAGAATTTTGATAGATAGGGGTTTTGAAAATTTAGAGTTTTAACTTAAGATCAACTTGGTGGTAAAACTTCGGAAAATATGGATTCTGGGATGTCGCTAAGCAGATTCATCGATAGGGGATTTGGGGACCCGACCTTTGTTTGGTTGTCAAGACGGCGCTTGGTATGGAGAATACACTTTCTAACCTTCTTGCGAATACTAATGATTATTTCTTATGGGAGGACTATAGTAGTTCGCAGGTTCGAAGAGTAGGTTTTGAAAATATTTGACTTAATATTAGCTAAGTTATATTTACAGAGAATATTGAGTGAAAAGGGGTGATGCTTCCTTGGTTTGTTACCTGTGTTTCGGGTAGAGCTATCATGCGATGGGACGTTGGATAGTTTCTCCTCCTTATTTGTTGGGGGTATGTATTCCTATCGCTCCAGGGCACAATGGGACATTTGGAAGGTTTGGCTCTTCGTGATGGGATGTTAATTAATCCTCCCTTCTGGTTTCGTGTCAAGATAAGTTGCGATGGGGTCTGATGGTCATGGAATGTTGAGATGGTTTATTTCTTTCTTTGGTAGATCTTGGGTTATATGACAGATTGGGTTAGTTTGAGTAGTGTACTTAGATTGTGACGAGACTCATTTTTAACACTAATGGTGTGGTGGAGTTTCGATATCATGATAGGATAGTGGGACCGATTGTTTTAGTTCAGAAATTGGGAGCGTGATGATTGTATGCTTATGGGTGTGTGATGGGTGTATGCGAAACTACGTGGTAGGGTAGTGTTGAGATGGGGCATGTTATGAGTGTGTGCAATGGGACATGAGTGTTGGGGGTTTGTTTGTTTCGCGAAATCACGCAACCACCCATATTAGTTGACTTTGTCACCTCTTGGACTACTATGTTTCTTGTTAAATTTTTTTACATGAACTCAAAGCCTTCTTGTTGGTGTTTGTGCCTTGTCTTTTTTATGTCAGGGATGATTTCGCACTTGGCTCTCTCAGTGATAATCTTTGATGCTTGGGTATCGCCATTATTGTCTTCAAAGTCGAGCCCTCCTAGTGTCGAGGGACAGTCCTCGGTAAGGGTGTAATCCTAAATGATGAGAATGTATCTAGAAGAGAGGGGTCTCCAATTTATTCCAGCTGATGCTTCTCTTGGTGGCAACAAATAGATGGATCTGTTTCGTTCTCCATCGTGTCAACTTTAGTTCGTATTCCATTCGCCACCGAGGCACTCCAATAGGATTTGGGATTTGGGTGGAGTTATGTCTTGGTGAGGTTTGTCTTAGGGTTTCTTGGCTAGTTTCTTCTTTAGGTGGCCACGACGGAGTGATAAGGGGGTGGCTTTGACAGGGTGTCAGGGTGTGGCAGTAATCACGATGGAGCTGTAGGGGGGTAAGTCTTTCGATCGTGGCAGGGCATTTATTTATGATAGTCTTTATTGTGTTCTTTGTTCTTGTGATTTTTGTGTCTTTGGCGTGGTGGGACTGTAGGGGGATGATTTTCCCCCATCTTATTTGGTCTGTTTTGTTTCCATATTTTATTTTATTTTATTTTTATTTGGTGTATTTTATCTTTCATCATGTTTATTTTATTTATTTATTGTGTTTTCTCTTATGGGTCAGAATGGGATAGGGCTCTAGCTAGTTTTGGGGCGTTTGCTTTGGGTCGTTTATATTTAGGTTATATACCTTTTGAGTTGGTGGAGTTTGCTTTCATCATTGTGGAAAAAGGAATTCCATGTGTTTGTTTAAGGTATGAGGTTTGTGTTGTTCTACTATTTTGTGAGTGTGACACTTATTGAGTGGATGTGGGTTAATATTGGGGTTATAAGGGTCTAAGAGCTTGTGTTTTAGTGCTTTTTATTTGTTTGTAATTTGCAATTTTTTTATTTTAGTAATAATTTTTGTATTTTTAATGTCTTTTTTGCCTTTTTATTTTGTTTCAAGGGTGTTATCCCCTAAAGTAAGTGGTTGTGGAGATTTATTTCATGCGAATGGGCGGTGTTGGGAATAAGGAGTAGCACCCGGGGTGCTACTCCGTTGGGGAAGAGATGGAAGAGAAAAATGTGGAGGGAAGAAAACCAAACGAGATGGGTCAGAGTTCTCATGATTGATCCCAGTTGCTCTTTGGTAGACTCTGTGGATTGATCTTTTGTCAGCCTTCCTTTGGGGGTTTTCTAAAATGATCTTCCATAGGTGTATGCCTCGGCTCCGGGTGTCTTTGAGTGTTTCTCTTAAAAAGTTATCCTCGAAGCGTTGACATGTTGATCTATACCGAAATGTTATTATATTTCGCACCCTAATACCGACACTTAGCCATCCAATGAAAGCTATCTGACGACGGTTGTGAAGGTTTAGTGGTTTCAAGTGTTCTTAACCGTTGGATCTTGCAAAAGCATAATTGAGCATAATTAAGGGTTACGTGAGAGCATTGGACCATGGAGCTAGTGGAAGCACCGAAATCCATGAAGAGAACTGATTAGTCCAGCCACGATTATGAGAATGAAGATGTGATCAGTCACATAATTTATCATTTTATCACCCTTAACTTAGTGATGTTAGGCTTTAGTTTGCTACTAATAAGATACTGATGTGCAGATATTAAAGATAAATAGTAAAAGAGAGTATAAGTATTAATCTTTGTCAAAATGAACTTAATGAGCAGTAAAAAGACGATAGAGCGTAAAAGAAAAATCTTCGCGTAAAAAGAAATGAAGAATCGTGTTTTACGATAGTGCGGAATAATATACTGAGAAGAGAGAAATCATAATTTACGATTATCTAAAGAAAAGCCGTATTATGTAAAAGTGAAGAATCGAAATAAAGAATCTTAGCTGAAAGCCTACTGAAAATAGAAAATCGTGATTTATAATTTTCCAGAAGGAATAGAAAGTAATTGTTATTTATGCTTTCTATTGTTGCAGAACGTGAGATCTATCACCGCCATGTATATTTTCAGAAGTCTTCTACAATTAGAAGACTGACCAACCATGGATCTAAGAAGATTGATGAAGATATACTCCGATGGACTCTGCTGCTGCTAATTAAAGAACACTCTAGAAGCGCATCAACTAAAGAAAGTAAGGAAGAATAAAATGAGAAATTAGAGTTATATTAGGATACTTTTATTTTAGTGGTTTCTTTGTAAACTGACTCCTTATGATCTATAAATAAGAGAGCTCGACATAGGAATAAGCATCGAATAATTTCAGCATCAATTGACGGCTGAGGTTGAATTTTCTTCTGATCAAAGTAGTGTAACATAGTTAGAATAGATTAGATATCACAGGTTTCCCAAGAGCAATTGACGACTGCAATTGAGTGTTGAAGATTAGTGTAGATATCTGTAGTTTGTCAGGAGCAATTGACGATTGTGGCTGAGGGGTGAAGGATATATTTAACTTTGGTTTTTAATTTAGATTTATTTGCTTTGTAAACATCTCCAAGTTTTGATTTGAATTGACGACTCAGGTTAGAATTTATAGATTAGTGTAATGGTACTGTTTAAATTTATAAATATCCGAAAGCTGAAGATTAAGATTGATGACCTTAATATGAAGAAGGAGGATTAGGATTTATTTTATGCACTTTAGATTAAAAAAAAATCATTCTTTTAGTTATATTTATCCAGCAGATTAGATCTTAAAGATAAATAGAAGTTTTTAAAGATAAGAATTTAAATAAAAGATAAAAATAAAGAAATAATTAGATAATAAACTTCCTCGTGGGAACAATCCTATGCTAGTACTATAATTTCTACTGTGCGCTTGCAATAGGTAAAGACTTGAATTTAATATAAAATATATACATAAACGATAGCGATCAAGTTTTTGGCGCCTTTGCCTAGGAAGCGGAATATATCTTTATTTCAAGTTTTTGTCTAATATTTTTATCCTTTTAGAAACTAATATTTATCTCTCTTTTTATATTTCTTTATATTTTTATTTTTCTTTGATCACTTCTTAATCTTTCGCAGGTTTATTCAGTGCAATGGATCAGACTTTCAACACTTCTGCGGGCCTTAGAAATTAGAAACTCAGATTTGTTTCGCCCCCTGTCTTCTAAAATAAAAATTACATAAATTCAAAACAAAACTAGAAAAACTCAATTTTAGACAACATATGGCTAAAACGATGGGGGACTACTATGCACTTCCCCCATGCATACAATTAACCTCTATGACCGGTAATGAGATTTTTAAAATTACACCCAAAATATTTCAAGCGCTTCCAATATTTGGTGGGCTAAGGGATGAAAATCCTTATTCACATTTAAGACAGTTTATAGAAGTGTGCAACCTTATCCGAATAAAAAATTTGCCAGAAGCATCTCTTCGTTTAAGGCTGTTTTCATATTCTCTTAGAGATGAGGCAAAGCAGTGGATACATTCTTTGCCTCATAATTTGTTCGTCGATTGGGAGGACTTGGAATGAGGTTTTCTCATAAATACTTCCCAATACATAGAACAAATCAAATCTGGTATCTTATTCAAACTTTCAAACAATCTCCGGATGAATCTCTTCAAGAGGGATGAATGCGCCTGAACGATCCATTATATGGGTGTCCTCATCATGAAATACCCCATTGACAAATAATCCTCACTTTCTATGAAGGTTTGAATTATAAAACTCAGCACATAGTTGATGCTGCTTGTGGGGGGATGTTCTATACTTTTTCTGCTGAGACTGCATGAGAATTCTTTGAGAACTTTAGCGAGGACCCAGTAAAATGCCAAACACCGAGAGAGATTGAATTAGAGACCACAAAGAGTATACGTCTTAGGCAGAGAGGACTACACAAATTAAAGTCAATGATGAATTGCCTTCCAAATCAAGACTTTGGAAGACAAAAATTCAAACTCTGGTGGGTATAAAATTACGCCCAACATCTCCACAAGGAGAAGTCTGTGAACCCAACCATGGCCTAACTCAAATAGTTCCTCAACACTCTCCTGTAGTTTGCCCCACACAGACCCAAGACCACAGTGACACTGAGGAAGCCCTGTTGCAGATAGGTGACAACTAGATGCATCATGGCTGAATTCAAATGCATTTACTCCAAAATCTCCTAGAATCCATTACACAATTGGAAATTCAAGTTAAACACCTGACCAATTGGGTTAACTCGAGAAAGAGTAATTGTAATATCCCAGATATTTTTGGACCTGATTTTCGAATACCTCAATAAGCGTGCCCGAAAAATTTACGGGACGAATTCGATTTAATTAGGTAGGTTAAGGTATGGGATGGAATGTGGTCAAAAGATTTCAGTTTTGGAGTTGTAAAAGCTATATGTTTGATAACATATACGCTAAGTCATGTGTAAACGCTTAACACCGAAAACTAATGCACAATAAGTGGATAGAATTTTAAGCATAAAGATCATGATATTTTAGTAAATATCATGATATTTGAGGTGAGAATTTAGGTTATAAAGGGAGAGGATTGAAGGGGAAGTTTGATCATTTCTTCCCCATGTGAGAACCTAAATTCTTGCACTCTTTGCACCTTTGCTTCCTTGCTTAGATCCTAGATCCTTTGGTAATTAAAATCCTTCTCCCCATCTTAACCATTGAAAATCCTTGTGCTCAACTCCTGATTGGTTAGAAATAGTCAGAAGGAAGGCTAGGGGAGAGAGGACAGTTTGGTGAATGATTTGGGCTAACTTGTGCCTTGGCGGCAAGGTTGGAGATGGACTGATTTTTAAAGTCCAATTGGAACTTGTTGCTTGTTCCGGTGCTTAAATTTGGTGCAACGGGAGCCAAAGGATTTAACTTCAAGAGGTAGGCTTTAAACACCTTTGATTAAAGTTATTCTTGCCTAGATTAGTTTAGATAAAATAGATAACAGGTTTTGTACTCGAATGAGTGAAAGCAAGAAAGGGGAGAAATTTTTAGCAGCACAGACCTGGACAAATTTGGGGTCGAATTCAAATTTGACCATCGAATTGGAATTCAAGGGTCGAATTTGGGCTGTTAAGCCTAATGCACTTTTGGGACAATTCGAGGGTCGAATTCAAATTCGACCATCGAATTCTGTCCTGTTTCTAGCCTTCGAAAATTTTGTTGGATTGCATCTATGTTGACTTTTAGACCTCTATTAACACATGTGGTGTTAATCATTGTAGGCCTTGTGATAAAGAGTCCATTGTGAGGACTTCTTAGTGTGATTTTAGACCAATTTAAGTCAAATTAAGGTAGGGGAACCCTAAACTTGATTTGCATTTTATTCTGAGTATCGGTTATTTTGATTAGCAAGCATAAAACTCTGAATTTTGTTAAAACATTGCTGGATTATGAACTTTGAAACTACGACATAAATCAGAACTCTGAAAATTTAGAACTTTCGAACCTCATTTGCAAATGTGCATTTTGTATTAGAACTCTGAAAATTCGAAATGTATATTATACATAAAATCTGATATGTTTAGCATTTGCATTTGATTTGAGGTATATACGAACGAAACCCTAAATTTTACCAACCGTGTTGACGGTATTTCAACCTAGCGCAAGTTTCCCTCATTACGTAGGGGCTTGTTACTCTTTCTGAAAAAGGGTTCATGAACAACGATGGTCAGTAGAGTTTCCCATCGGTGATACTTGTGCTCTCATGCTATATGTAATTTGGGAGATATAATTAAGTTATAAGTTTAAGAAAAGAAGCATGCAAATCCGAATTTGAAACATCTGAACATCAGACTTAGTAACTTCTCTTTTGGCTTACTATTTTAGAATTGGAAATTTAGTCTATAAAGCATCTTTTGAAAGCCATAAATGATCCGATTTTTGTCTTTGAAAGCCTTTGTTTATGATAAAAATGTAAATAGATCAGTTTCCTCTATTGAGCTTCAATGTTAGCTCACCTCGACTATACGTCATAGTTGCTGAGACTGATTTAGGTTCGGACGACCTTGATTTGGAGGACTTTGACTACATTCCTGAGGAGGAATTAGAGACCCCAGTTGAGGAGTTCTTTCCCTGATTTGGACTGACTTTTTGGTACTTTTGTTTTAGAATTATTTTTTAATTGTGGGCCTAAGGCCATTATTTTGTCATTTTTGATATCACTTGAGGAACCATCACTAGGAACTATTATTTTAGGTGTTTGGATTGGCCATCACTGGTGGTTCTTCCTAGTTCCTCTTTGTGATATATTTTTGTATGAGCTTTTGTTCTTATTTTATCAGTTTTGCTTCTGTTTAGATCTTTGCTTATGCTGCCAGCATTAGTTTGAAATACGGCTTATTGAGAAATCAATAAGTTGATGAATCGGACTTTCCTATACCTTACGGATTGGAAAAGTCAGATCGTCACAGTAATTCTTCTTCCTCATGGCTAGTAGCACCTCAGGGGGAATTACTTTTATAGGAGGTGCATCAACTCCCCTTGACTATCATTGAACTCCTTTTGAACCTATAGAGCTACCGACTCACTCGTAGTAAACACGTGTAACATATGTATATATAAGTACTTTTGAAACGACCCTCTACGATTTATAAAAGAATACTAATCGTAAAGACTCTTTTCTTTATTTTAATCACTTGAAGCGCATAGATTTGCGATTCTCGTGAATATAGAGTCCAATCGTAGTGAGTACGACTTTTCAGTCATAGATTCTCGTGATCGTTATTCAGAATTGCAAACGATAATTCGAGGAAATAGGAGAACCTGACGATTAGTCTTTTCGAGTGTAGTGGAAATAAAAACCAATTTAATTTTGTAGAAGAAGTAGACAAGAAGTGCATTCAAGACTACCACTTCCCAACCACCCTAGCCTAGGAACTTACACATCGACATTTACTCGAAGTGACGGTTCAAAACAAAGACTTTTTCCTATAAAATCTATACACATCCATTAACCAAAACTAGCTCATAACCCTTCTTCCTCTGTCTGTAACCTTAAACCCCATGACGGAAGAACATAACCAGAGTGATTCTAGCAAAATTTTTGATAAAATTCTTGAAAAACACAGAGTCGAACTCTTGCCTGTACAACAGAAAGTAGAAAAATTAAAGTGCCAGCGATCTGTCTCTAATGCTGAATCATCCACCGAGACTACCCTTTACCCTAAACCTAACCCAAATCCGAAACCATATTCCACGAAATCATCTTCCCCCACTTCCTAACCCTTATACCATTACAACCAGCCCAGAATGCCACTTCCTTTATGATAAGGATGGGCTACAATTTCCAGTGTCATTTTCCATCCCATCCTTGATCTCCTCACCACCCTCTCCATTGCTCATACCTCCTCCCTGCGTCCGTTACAATCTCTTCATAAAATCTTCGCACGGGAGCAGTATAGGCTGAATGGGGGGCTTGAGATGTATCATCTTCTAACTCCTCAACTTCTTCCTGTAACTGCATCACAGGTGCAGTTGATAAATCATGGAGTGGATGACCTCCCTAAAGAAGAGGAGGCGAGGGATTTGGAAGGGTAGTGGGGAGTGTTCCGACAGCTCTTGGAGTAGCAACCCTCCAAAGGTTGGACCTCCTTTTGCTAAAAAGAATGAGAGACTCTGATTGAAGGTAGTTAGAAGCCAAGGACCGATCTTTATAGAAGGATCCTTATCTCGGACGTTACCGTCAGTGTCTTAGTTTAGTATGTGTCTAGATTTTTCCTAGGAATTTCGTTTTATTAGTTTTTCTTCTATGTTTCTGTAATTAGTTCATATACATATATAAAGTTTTCTTTTAACTAATTTTTTTTTTCTCTAACATTGCTACTAACATCTAACTTTGTAGTTCTAATAATTCGAAAGTATTTTTCTCTCCAGTTTGGGGGGAAGATTCTTATTACAGATTATAAACCCGGTTACTAACTTAGCAGTAAAATAAGGTAATAATTTTTTCTGTATGTCCTCTGTTTTGCACAATGAGGACATTGTCCTATTTAAGTTTTGGGGGGGATACATTAGATATAAGTATTAGTATAGTAGTTTTTTTATAAAAAAGAAATTTTTTTTTAATAAATTTTCAGAAAATTTTAGTAAGAAAGTTAATCATTATATGTAAATTATGATAAGAAGAATGAAAATTCGAAATACGTAGCAATCCATCATAGTAGTAGTTCAAAAATTAAAATAAAAAATAGTTACAATTCAAGTAAAACATCTCTAAAACACTGTATCAGAAGAATGTTTGAAACTATACGATTGATCTGAACTTTAATATTTTAGATTATAGTTTCAAACTTATATAACCAGTGAGCTATAGAGCCTATTTCCTCTTTTATTCTGAGAAATAGAGATTTTTTTTATTCATGCTAAAATTTTCCTGAACTTCTCTACTATCTGTAATCTCATATTGCTAAACTTAGAATTAAGATATTCTGTTAATATGATGATTTATTTGTTTAGAACTGTCTATTAAGTATATCAAAGCAATAAGACATCCATATTAGTAAATTGTGAAAATAACCGAAGGCCATCTTTTGTTAAACCAGAGCCAAAAAGCTAAAAATCTCATAATATTTTATCCTTTGAACCTATATTAGAAGCCTATAACTGAAGTTCTTTGTACCAAAATTTTATAAACCTTTAATCATATGTACTGCCCAAAGCTTTCTACCTTTGACCCTTACAATTTCTGAGAGTTTAGAATGTAAAAGGAGTGAAAGGAGTATATGCTTAACAGATAAAGGATTTGCTGAAAAGGGTAAAATTGAAAAAGAAATATAAATGTATGAAAATATGGGAAAAAGGAAAGAAAAAGAAGAAATCGTAAAACACGATTCTGTGAAAATGAGATTTACAAAAAAAAATAGAAAAGAAAAATGGGAAGAAGATATCCAAAGAAAGGATACTTACAGAAAAAAACAAATGTAGAAATAGAAAAAGAACTAAATTCTCAAAAATAATTTTGAATTCTCTTTATCTTTTTTTTTTTAAATCCTCTAAAAATCCAAAGCCCCATTACAAGCTGAAGGAAAGACTTTTGAGATTTACGATTTACTAAAATATGAGTTTAGTAGAGATATATAAAATAGATACTATGAATAAATATAGAAGTTATATGAACATAATTGATTATCCTTTTTATGAGATTTATCTATTTAGTAATTATCAGATTTTTGCATATATATCTACAATATTGTGAGATCCCAAAAGTTCATTTATTTTTTAGAGTACACCAATAAGCGAGAGTTTGGATGAAAATATTTTCTAAAAACTGCACTTTAGAAAAATCTATGATGAATAAACTTTTCAATGATATGCACACTTTTCACGCTACACCGAATTGAACTTATTGAGTTCTGATAAAGTATAATCACGATGATGGGAAGCTAAGGATAAAAGATTTGAAATTTTTTAGAAATAATAAACATATAATGATAGACTGAGTATTTAATATATAAAAATTAGTTGCATTTTGAATTTTAGTTTTGAAAAATATTTAAAAAAACCCAAAAACATTTAAAGTTTGTGGGGACTTTACTGAAAACCTTCAGGAGACTACAACTCCTTCACTGGAGAACACCTAGGGGTTTAAAGGCTTATTGCATCTGCTAAATGCAATTGTGCTCTTTATGAAAGTGGCATTTAACTTTATAGTTTTAAATATTTTATGTTTCCTTGTTTGCTAGGGACTAGCAAAACTTAAGTTTGGGGGTGTGATCAGTCATATAATTTATCATTTTAACACCCTTAACTTAGTGATGCTAGACTTTAATTTGCTACTAATGAGATACTAATGTGCAGATATTAAAAATAAACAGTAAAAGAGAGCATAAGTGTTAATCTTTGTTAAAATAAACTTAAAGGATAGTAAAAAGATGATTGAACATAAAAGACAAATTTTCACCTAAAAAGAAATGAAGAATCGTATTTTACGATTGTGCGAAATAATTTACTAAGAGAAGATAAATCGTAATTTACGATTATCTAACGAAAAGCTGTTGTAATATCCCGAAAAATTGATCGTTTGACTTTAACCTTGAGATCCATGCCCCATTGATCGTGGGTTTGACCAAGTGATGGTCAAACATTAAATTCATGAAGTGATGAACTGATGTGATGCAATTGTGACTAGGTGTATTGAATAGTATTGATTTTGAGCTACATACACCTATCTCTGGTGTATGCGCTTAACACCGAAACCAAAGAGAGGATATAAGGGTTTAATAACCCTAGAATCCTTTTATTTTGGTTGGTGAAGGAATTAAGAAGAGAGAGAGAGAGAAAGCAGGAGGAGTTATTGAGGTAGGAGTGAATGCAAATCAAAGGGCTGAGTAGAGCATTTATTGTCGGATTCAAAGCGATTTGAGATCGTTGAAGCAAAGGCTGGAATCCTAGCCATCAAACCCAACAAAGCAATCCCTTAAAGGGATTTATTGAGGTAAGTTTTAAATTGAGGTTAATGCATAGATTGTAGATCATTAAATTCAGTTAAGAATGGTTTAAAGGATAGATTAAAGGCTTAGAAAAGAAAGGGAAAATATTTGGAAGAACAGCCCGAAAGGGGGCTGAATCTGGCCAAATCGATTAATCGAAATTGAGATTCGATTAATCGATTTTGGCCCAGAAGTTGAAAAGTCATGGATGCTTGATTTCGATTAATCAAATTGGATTTTGATTGATTGATTTAGATGTTTGATTAATCGATTTGGGAATCGACTAATCGACTAGGTACCTCCAGTGACTGGAAAAACATGACCTGGGGAAATTGACTAATCGAGTTGAGAAATCGATTAATCGATTTTGAATTTTGATTAATCGATTTGGAATCGACTAATTGATTTCGAACTTTCGACCACTCGATTTGAAAATCGACCTTACTATGTTGAAGATTTCGATTAATCGAATTGGAATCTCGATTAATCGATTAATCAATTTGGACTTCGATTAATCAATTTTGGGAATCGATTAATCGAATTGTGTTTCGTTAATCGATTTTGAGAATCGATTAATCGACTTTGGTATTTTTGCTTAACTTTCTGGTTTTACTCTGAGATTCATGGAGGGTTTAGGACCTTCTTCATTATATCTTTAGTGATGTATTGCATGTATTGTGATGTACCATAAGTGGTACGTGTGAAAGTGAGCACAAGGAGCTGCGTGGGACCTTGATGCTTGGACCTTTAGAGAATTGAGGTAGGGAACACCTTGAACATATAGTTTAATTGCAAGAGCATGTATGTAGTGATATATTATCAGAATTGAAAATGTTTTAACTATGAAAAGCTCTGTGAAAATGGGTGTGTGTGTGACACTAAGAATCTAATAAATGCATCTGTGTGATGCGAGTAACTAAGATCAAGTAAACTAATGAGAATGAGACATCCCCAGGGGATGAGAAAGTAATAAAGGCATCAGTGGATGCAAGTAAGTTATACATCTCAGGAATGTATATATGATTGAATAATTACTGTTGAGGCGTAACTAATATAAAATAGTACTTTACACGGTGAACAACTATATGTAAAGGACATTATTTTTGTTATTTGAGATTTGTTTAGGATACCCCACTGACATGGCGGGATACCCACGACTGATGCGGCAGAATATCCGTGACCGGTACAGCGGCCAATCCGTACACCAGTGCGGAGGTTTATCTGTAACAGTAAGCACATCCCAGGGATGTTGAGATGAGTTTTAACCCTGCCGCCTATTGAGAAAGGAGCTTGGGTCGTATTCTCAGGGAATACTTTATAACAACTGTCTATTTAGACAACGATGAAGGGTATCTCATCGGGCCTCAATGCTATATTGCTCGGGGATTACTTAAGTTGAAGATTTAAGTTTTGCTTTAGGCCTGTTCAGTGTCATTCATGATAAATCAATAGTAAAGTAAGACATGCTAATTACCAGTAAACTTGAATGCAATTCATCAGCTTTTAAACTGTTTTTCTAGCAAATGCATAGACACATCATGCTTAGAATATCATGGAATATATGTGAGTCTTAATTTATATGTTCATTGTGTTTGTTCCCTATTGAGCTAGGATGTAGCTCACCCTTTAGACTATACATCACAGGTCCTTTGATAGCAGCAGCTGAGGCTTTGGGAGACGTAGATCCGGGTGATTCTGATTACGTGCCTGGAGACGAGTTGGAGCCTCCTCCCGAGGACTTCTTCTAGGAGACTCTTTTGTGTACTTTGACAGAGAGTAGTTTTTGAGAACAGACTTGTACGGCTTGGTATGTCAAGCCTTTAGTTTTGGTAAACAATATAATTAAATTAGATTTATTTTTTTTGGCGAACCATCTGGGGTGATCTATTTATCACCGATGGTTCGGATCGGTTCTTTGTTCATGCAGTGGCATGAAAGTAGAACTATCTTTTGATTATGCTAGATGGGCATGTTACTTTTCTGTTCTATGCAATTATTTACTTTAATTGTTTATCTTGCTTGTTATACCAATATTCCGTGCATAGTTTTGGGGCACGGTCTGGAGGATCGTGCTGATGGCACGGGTTTCGGGGTGTCGAAATCCGGGCTGTGACAGTTGTATCATGTAAAGACAATAAAAGAGAAAGCGAAGAATCGAAATAAAGAATCGTTAGCTGAAAGCCTACTGAAAATAGAAAATCGTGATTTACGATTTTCCATAAAGAATAGAAAGAAATTGTTATTTACGCTTTCCACTGTTGCGAAACTTTAGATCTATCACCGCCATGCATATTTTTAGAAGTTTTCTATAATTAGAAGACTGACCAATCACAGATCTGAGAAGATTGATGAAGATATACTCCGAAGGACTCTGCTGCTGCTAATTAAAGAACACTCTAGAAGCGCATCAACTAAAGAAAGTAAGGAAGAATAAAATTAGGAATTAGAGTTATATTAGGATACTTTTATTTTAGTAGTTTCTTTGTAAACCAATTCCTTATGATCTATAAATAAGAGAGCTCGGCATAGGAATAAGCATCGAAGAATTTTAGTATCAATTGACGCCTGAGGTTGGATTTTCTTTTAATCAAAGTAGTGTAACATAGTTAGAATAGATTAGATATCAGAGGTTTCTCAAGAGCAATTAACGACTGCGATTGAGTGTTGAAGATTAGTGTAGATATATGTAGTTTCTCAGGAGCAATTGACGACTGCGGGTGAGGGGTGACGGATATATTTTACTTTGCTTTTTAATTTAGATTTATTTCCTTTGTTAACATCTCCAAGTTTTGATTTGAATTGACGACTCAAGTTAGAATTTATAGATTAGTGTAATGGTACTGTTTAAATTTATAAATATTCGAAAGCTGAAGATTAAGATTGACGTCCTTAATATGAAGAATGAGGATTAACATTTATTTTATGCACTTTAGATTTTAAAAAAACCCATTCTTTTTTTCATATTTCTCCAGTAGATTAGATCTTAAGGATAAATAAAAGTTTTTAAAGATAAGGATTTAAGTAAAAGATAAAAATAAAGAAATAATTAGATAATAAACTTCCTCGTGGGAACGATCCTATACTAGTACTATAATTTCTATTGTGCACTTGCAATAGATTAAGACTTGAATTTAATATAAAATATATACATAAACGATAGCGATCAAGATGTAACATGTCATCATCAATCCATTGAAATTTAGAAATCAATCGATTGATTTGGATGACAACTGTTTCCCTCCTAAATTTGAATTTGAACTCAATTGATTGAGATTTGGAAATCAATCGATTGATTTCAAGTTCAGATGAATCCGCCAAAATTCAGATTTTAAAATCAATTGATTGAATTTTGAATTTCAATCGATTGGCCCTTATATGGAAGTTTTCTTATCCGCATCCTGTATAAACAATGTTATGTTTAGGGTTTGTGTGTGCTTCCTTGGTAGTTTTTCTTAGTTTTTCTCCATTGTTTTTAGTGATTACTTTTAGCCTTTGATCAGTAGATTGTAACTAGGAATCAAAGCTGTGGAAGGTTCTGATCTTTTCCTAAAGGATCCAACAATTGATAAATGAAAGAGTGTTCGTGTGACGGCTTGGATATCGTGTGTTGCATACGAATCAAGGATGAGTGGCTAAACCCCTCTTTCAAGGAGGAAGCGACCCCTAGATGAGTAGTTGATTTATATTTGATCCTCTAAATTCTTACGAAATTTATTGAATCGTATGACTTTTAGTATATGTAACGTCCCAGAAATTTTGTACCTAAATAGTGCACCTCGATAAGCGGACCAATGGGTCAAATGTTTGACCGGGTCAACTTTGACTTGGTTGACTTAGGTTAGTTACTATGGGTTGGATATATCATGTGAGGGAGGTGTGGTGGATATAGATAAAGACATATTCACACACATACACTGATTAATTATAGGCGCTTAACATACAAGTCATGTGTTAAGATATAAGGCAAAAAAAAAAGGGAAGGGAAGTTATTCCTCTTAGGTTTGTTGGTTTAGAAATTTAAGGAGAATAAATGAGAATAAATGAGAGAGAGATTTGAGTTGTGATATCAAGAGAAGGGTATTAAATACAAGTGATTGAGGTCGGAAGGTTAGCGGATCGATCTTAGGATCAAGAGAGTAGAGATTTGGGGTTTGTAAAACCCTAGTGAGCTAAGGCATAGAATAAGAGAAAGAGATCCAACCGTTTGAATGGGGTAAGAGCTACAAATCCAAGTTTTGTTTAAATTGATAAATAGAGAATTTAAAACTATTGTGTATTAGCTAAATGGGTAATGAATAGGATAGATGATGAAGAAGTGAGAAAGAACATGTTCAGATCTGAAAGTGTGTAAATTGATTGAACGAAATTAGAAATCGTTCAATCGATTTTGACCAAAGAAGAGATAAGGAAAGGCAAATGAATTCTGAAGGAAACGTTCGAATGATTTTAGAAGTCATTCGATCGATTTGAATTCTGAAGGAACCATTCGAACGATTTTTCAAATCGTTCGATCGATTTAGGAACCTGTGTGAACGATTTGAAAATCGTTCAATCGGTTTGCTAATTGACAAAAATAATGTAGGATGAATATCTATGGGATCGATCGAATGAAATAGAATTCGTTCGATCGATTTTGGGATTTCGTTCGATCGATTTAAATTCGTTTGATCGATTTTACAAATCGTTCGATCGATATAAATTCGTTCGATCGATTTAGATAAAATTCAGATTTGGTTAGGTTTTACATGCGAATTGTTCATGTGTTGGGGTTAGATTTCTAACCCAATCTTCTTACACTGATAGTGATGAAATAAATGTGTTTGGCCAGGCCTAATTTAAGCCGGACCTTGTGATGGTTGAGTGCTAGCTCGGATTGAAGAATCCGAAAGCGTAAACACGAGTGAGATAGGGGAATATCTGAACTCATACGCTTAATTACGATAACATGTATAGGATGATAATCTATGAATGCATGTTTCCTTAAAGCTGAGTTGAATTATAACATATTCACTTTCAAAGTAAGTTGAAAAATGTAAAATGTAGAGTAGTATTAAAACTGAGAAATGTTATGTGATGAAGTAAATTAGTAAAAGAGTTCAACCATCCCAGGGATGTATGTGTACTGTGGGCATTAGAAGGGTGCATCAGAGAATGTGACATCCCAGGGATGTACGGCGGATGAAAGGATCCATGAATTTGAACATATGTAAATGAGATTGAACAGGCTGAGAACTTATATTTATTTAGCACAATCACACGGTGAATAACTATATGTAGTGCACAATTGATTTGAGGTTTGTAGAATACCCAACCGATGCAGCGGTATACCCGTGACTGAGTCGACAGGATATCCGTGACCGGTACGGCGGCTAATCCGTGCACCAGTAGACATCTCAGGGATGTGTAGTGGTGATGTACTCGTCGCTTATGAGAAAGGGACGTGGGTCAAGATAATAGCAAAATATTCTGATTAGACGACGATGGAGGGTATTCCATCGGGGCTCGATGCTATATTGCTCAGGGATTACTTAAGTTAATTGTTTTAAGTCATGTGACCAGCCTTGTCGAAATTATAGAAATTAATGACCATCAGATGTCATGAGTAGAATAACAAAAGCACTCTGTTTATTTTATTATATCTCAAATGGTTTTCCAGTTAATTTACATTGATAAACCCATGCTTTATTTATGTCATGAAATATATGTGAGTAATCAAGATGTACCTGTTCAGATATTGTCCCTATTGAGCTAGGATGTAGCTCACCCTTTTGACTATACGCCACAGGTTCAGAGATAGGAGCTGCTACGGGAGAGGTTGATCCCGAGAACTTAGATTACGTTTCGAGAGAAGAATCTGAGCCTCCTCCTGAGAAGTTCTTCTAAGAGATTCACTGCGTACTTTGAGATTTTGTAAGGGAGAGATCTAGGCTTGGCACGTCCAGCCGTATTTTGTTTCTTTTTGTAACAGTAAAGACACATGTATTATTCTTTTGTCGAACCATTTTGGGTGACCATAGCAACAACACTAATGGTTCGGGTTAGTTCTTTGGTCCATACAGAGGTATGGGATTAGAAATATCTTTTGGATTAATGTTTTGAGGTGGTATATTGTAGAATTAGAGATTTGTTCTGCACTATATTCTTATTGTATATTATGTGTGGTTGGATGTACCAAGTGTTCCACATATTATATGGGGCACGACCTCGAGGGTCGTGCTGATGGCACAGATTTAGGGGTGCCAAAATTTGGGCTGTCATAGTTGGTATCAAAGTAATTCGTTAGGATTTCTGGCAAGTATTAGATTATTATCAGAGTGAAGGGATCTTCTGCTAATGAAACTTTGGTTTCATGTGCAGAACGCGATGTCTTCTGGAAGAAAGGGTCGACCGAGAGGTAGCCAGAATAGGACCCAGAGAGGTGAAGAAGGGTTTCAAGCAGGGTCTACTAGTAGAGACCAAGAAAATTCCCGTGAGGGAGATCGGAGGAGTGAGACGACTGATCGTATCGCATTGGCTATGGAGACTATGGCTGCTGGGATGGCTCAGCAGACGCAGCAGACTGTGATACTGGCCGAGCAGACAACACTATTGGCGGCTAATAATATCAATAATGCCAATAGTCATCAGCCACCACCACCACCTCCTCCAGCATCGTTGCCCTCGTTGTTTGTTGATTTTAGGAGATTGAGACCTCCTAGCTTCTATGGGCAGACAGATCCATTGGAAGCAGAAAAATGGTTAAACCAGATAGAGAAGCTTCTAGACAGATTGCAGAGTACAGAGAATGAGAAGGTAGGATGGGCTTCCTTCTAGCTTGAGGGAGATGCCGATCCATGGTGGAAATCTATACTGAGGAGGAAGGAAATTGAGGACCCACATCGCCTATGGACTTGGGCAGATTTTGTTAGAGAATTCAATAGGGAGTATTTCCCTAAGCAGGTGCGAGTACAAATGAGAAGAGACTTTGCAAATTTACAGCAAAGAGGCATGTCTATGCGAGAGTACGGTGTAGAGTTTGAACGGTTGTCCCGGTTTGCACCAGAGTTAGTATCCACAGAGATCATGAAGGCAGCCAAGTTTGAAGAAGGTCTAAGACCAAACATCCGTGAACGAGTGTCAATTTTTGAACTTGAACGTTATGCGGATGTAATGGGAAAAGCAATAGTAGCTGAGAGGGATATATATGGTGTGTACAAAAGAAGGGATCAACAGGATGGAGTGTGACCAGACCAGGGGAGGGTGGGTGAGTATGACTCGGGGAACAAAAAGCCGAGATTTACAACACCAGCCCCACTCCCTAGACAGATAGCCTATACAAATTTTTCCAGACCAGCTGTATCCGCATTAGCGAGACCCATCAGATATGAGAACTCTACAGCCACCACAGGAGTGTCTGTTAACCAAGGCTTTTCAAGGGCAGCCTCTTCTACACCAAAAGAGACTTGTGCCAAATGCGGCAAGTCTCATAGGACAGTTGATTATAGACGGGGTATGCAGGGATGTTATTGATGTGGAAAGATAGGCCACATCATCAGAGATTGTCCCGAGATAGCAAAGGGAAGAATAGCTTCTGCTCCTGCACCGAGACCAATCCAATCTAAGAAGCCGGTCATACAGGGAAGAGCCTATACAGTTATGGCTCAGGACACTCAGAATTCCAATGATATCATACAGGGTGAGTTTTTATTTAGAATGATTTGTGCATTGTGTTAAACAGCTCGAAAACACAATTAAGTTCGTTTTATTTTGAGAAATATCCATCTAAGTAACATGTGAGAGAGTAGATATTCTAATTTACATTATATAAATGTGTTGCATGAGTGGAATGCTGAACTAGGTATGCCTTATAGGTACTTTACAAGTGTATGGGAGGGGGAGTGATGTCGCGTATGTGGCGAGAGCACTGATGGATCCAGGATCTACCCATTCATATGTCACTCATCGATTCGCAAGAAAGACGAAAGTTAAGCCAGAGACTTTGGATTTTGTCTTGGCAGTGTCGATTCAGACTGGAAAATCGGTTGATACAAACTTAGTCTGCAAGTCAATGGTTGTAGCCATTAAAGATGGGGATATTTATGGGAAAGTTTTTGAGTTGCCAGTAGATTTGATCTTGCTCGACATGCAAGGATTCAATGTGATCCTTGGCATGGACTGGTTGTCACAACACTGTGCAACAGTCGATTGTAAGAACAAGGTTGTCACCTTTAGGCTGAATATGAGATGCTCTTTTCGATTTGTAGGAGTGAGGACGAAGTTTCTACCACTTGTGTCCGCTATCAAAGCAGAACGTTTGATCAAAAGTGGATGCAGCGGTTATCTGGCTTTCCTAAAGGATGACAAGGAAGAGAAACATGTTGCCTCCGAGATTTCAGTGGTGTGTGAGTTTGACAATGTTTTCCCAGACGAACTACCAGGACTACCTCCAGAAAGAGAGGTCGAGTTTACTGTCGACTTGGCACCAGGAACGGAGCCGGTTTCTAAGGCTCCATATAGGATGGCTCCGGTGGAGTTGAAGGAGTTAAAAGAGTAATTATAGGAGCTCTTAGACAAAGGGTTTGTGAGACCAAGTGTATCTCCTTGGGGTGCGTTGGTCTTATTTGTCAAGAAGAAGGACGGTCAATGAGGTTATGCATTGACTACAGTCAGTTGAACAAACTCACTATAAAGAACAGGTATCCATTGCCAAGGATAGATGATCTATTTGACCAACTGCAGGGGGCAAGATATTTTTCTAAGATCGACTTGAGATCCGGATATCATCAACTTAGGGTCAAGGCAGAGGACGTTCAAAAGACTGCTTTTAGGATGAGATACGGACACTACGAATTCTTAGTGATGCCGTTTGGGTTGACGAATGTGCCGGCATCGTTTATGGATCTAATAAATCGGGTGTTTAAGCCACACCTGGACTCTTTCATCATTGTGTTCGTCGACGATATCCTCATATACTCTAAGTCAAAGCAAGAACATGAAGCGCACTTGAGAAGCGATCTACAAACACTGCGTGAACACCAGTTGTACGCCAAACTCAATAAGTGTGAGTTGTGGTTGGAGGAAGTTAGCTTTTTAGGGCATGTTGTCTCAAAGGAAGGTGTTATGGTAGATTCAACAAAGATCGAAGCTGTAGTGCAATGGGAGCAACCTAAGACGGTGATTGATATACGCAATTTCCTTGGTCTAGCTGGGTATTACTGGCGATTTGTGGAGGGATTTTCAAAGATATCGGGGCTACTAACGAGACTCACACGGAAGGACGTGAGATTTGAGTGGACCGAAGCTTGTGAGAAGAGCTTCCAAGAGCTTAAGAAGCGGCTCACTTTAACTCCAGTACTTGCAATTCCTACAGGCAGTGGGGGTTTTGCAGTCTATAGTGACGCTTCACATCACGGTTTAGGCTGTGTGCTCAACCAATATAAGAAAGTAATTGCGTATGGATCGAGACAGCTGAAAGAACACAAGAAGAATTACCCAACACATGACCTTGAATTAGCAGCAGTCATTTTTGCATTAAAAATTTGGAGGCACTACTTATACAGGGAGACTTTTGAGATCTTCACTGACCATAAAAGCCTCCGATACTTATTCACACAGAAGGAGCTAAACATGCGACAACGAAGGTGGATGGAGTTTCTCAAAGACTATGACTGCTCCATTCAATATCACCCAGGCAAGGCAAATGTTGTCGCAGATGCTTTGAGTCAGAAGGGTTCGGCTCAGTTAGCTAATCTAATGATGGGAATGCACAGGTGGAAATTGTTTGAAGACCTGTTATTGTATGACGCGACGATTGAGGTACAAGCTTTAGGTGCTCTGTTGGCCAATATTTCAGTGAGGCCGACAATTTTTGAACACATACACCAGTTGCAGATGAGAGACTCCGAGTTAGTCAAGATTCAACAAGAAGTGATGGATGGTACTAGACTGGATTTCTCTATAAGGGAGGCTGGTTCCTTATTATTCAGGGGACGTCTATGTATTCTAGTCGATGCCGATTTACGACAAACCATTTTGGATGAAGCTCACAAGTCTTAATACGCCATCCATCCTGGTAGCACCAAATTGTATCAAGACATGCGTAAGAACTACTGGTGGAGAGGTCTGAAACGCAACGTAGCAGAGTATGTGCCCAAATGTTTGACGTGTCAACAGGTGAAAGTTGACCATCGACACCCTGCTGGATTATTGCAGCCTCTACCCATACCAGAATGGAAATGGGAGTCAATCTCCATGGATTTCATAGTGGGGTTGCCACATACGGCGAAGTGGCATAACGCTATATGGGTTGTCGTGGATAGACTGACGAAGTCAGCTCACTTCTTACCCTACAATACGATGTATACTGCTGGACGACTCGTGGAACTCTATATGAAGGAAATAGTGCGGTTGCATGGCATTCCGAGCAGCATTGTATCTAATCGTGACCCATTGTATACCTCTAAATTTTGGTAAAAGTTTTAAGAAGGTATGGGCACTCGATTAGATTTTAGTACGACATTTCAAGTGATAGAAGACATGCTCAGGGCATGCATGCTCGAATTACAAGGCTCGTGGGATCAACATCTACCGTTGATCGAATTTTCATATAACAACAGTTTTCAAGCGAACATCGGAATGGCACCATATGAAGCTCTCTATGGGAGGCAAAGCCGATCACCCATCAACTAGGAAGAAATCGAAGAGAAATTTGTGTTGGGTCCAAAAATTCTTGAGGATAATGCCATATTTGTATGAATGATCAGAGATAGGCTCAAGGCAGCCCAGAGTAGGTAAAAGAGCTATGTCAATTTTAAGAGAACAAGCCTCGCTTTTGCCGTTGGCTATCACGTATTTGTGAAAGTATCACCCATGAGGGGTGTAATGAGGTTCGGAAAGAAGGGGAAGCTAAGTCCTCGTTATATAGGACCCTTTGAAGTTTTGGGTCGAGTTGGTGAAGTAGCCTATCCCATCGGTTTACCTCCGTTGTTTAATAGCGTCCACAACGTTTTTCATATTTCAATGCTCCGAAAGTACGTAAAGGACCCCACACACATTTTAGGCGGTCAGCCGGTTGAGCTACATGAGGATATGACTATGATTGAAGAAGCTACTCAAATTTTAGACCGAAAGGACAAAACTCTGCGTACTAAGATCATTCCGTTAGTACTTGTCAAGTGGGGTAATCATCCGATCGAGGAAGCGACTTGGGAACGAGAGGCAGAAATCAAGGAATTGTATCCCCATTTGTTTGAGCAATAGTACACGAGTACTAGTCCCAATTCTGTTTTGTAATTCTAAGTTAAAACTTAACTTGTATAAATGAATGTATGAAAAATTGTGTTGGAAGATGTTTTGTAATGATGCGTGTTGAGATTTTACGTTCCAGTCTACGCGTTCGAATATTTAGTGTTGAACTATGTATAGGTTATCAGCATGGAGCTGCTACCTTATTGGTGGAGCTACTATTGAGTTGAGTGGCTCACAAAACAACTATGGGTCATAGGACATGTAGAAGTAACCTCAAGGGCATTGTTGAGAAATTCGTTCGATCGAAATTAGAATCGTTCAATCGAATTCCTGTAGGCTAAAGCCTTTGGGTGTTGCCAGAAAACCGTTCGAACAATTTTGGAAATCGTTCGAATGAAATGCAAATCCTAGTAAGTAATAAGTTGTTGCCAGAAACCGTTCGATCAATTTTTCAAATCATTCGAACGAAGTATGCTGGCCAGTGGAGTGGGAAATAACCTCAAATCAAGCCGAGCAAATCGTTCGATCGATTCTCAAAACCGATCGAATGAAATTTTGTGAGGGCACTTTAACAACGACAATTCGTTCGATCGAAATTGAATTCGTTCGATCAAATTTTTGGACTGTCATTTATTGTTTGGAAACCGATCGAACGAATTTCAATTTGTTCGATCGATTTTGAAACCTGTATATATTGCATGCAAAATTTTTTCCATTCACTTAAATCGTAAACCTCTTTCATTTTCTTTCTTCAAAGGGGAGTTCTAGGGTTGTGTGGATCGCTGGTTTTCGTCAACTCCGGCCACTTCCAAGTCACTTTTCTCCATTCAAGGTAACCTAAACCCTCTTTTAGGTTTATTGTATTGTCCAAGGGATTCATCTCCCTTACATTTTGTTACCTTTGGGCTATAGTTGCCCTTAAACCCTAGTTTTTTTTGTTTTGCTCCACGATGCCACCAAAAACTCGCCAAGCCTCGGCGAGTGTGGTACCGAAAAAACCCACTACGGGTTCTTCTTCCCAGTAGCCACCGAAGAAGCCACCTACGGGTTCTTTGTCGGCACCACCTTCCCAAGCACCATCCCCACCACAACCACGGGAAAGACCAAATGAGTTGTGGTCTGATAAAGATTTTAGACCCGAATGGATCATCGATCCTAGAACTTTCGCTAAATGCGATGAGACGCGGTGGGATTTTGACTACATTTCCGCTGCGAGTCTAACGGGAATCCTTCGCCCATGCAAGGATACTTTTTACCCTCAGATTGTCCGACTGTTTTACCAAAATATGGAACTGATTAAGGATCCCACCATCCTCAAGACCAAAATTGATGATCGGCCTTATACGTTCACCTTTGATGACGTGGCCGATGCATTAGAGTGTTTCCATACTTATAACCATAAGGACATTGCCCTCGCGGAACCTTTTCCGGCCCCTCTCGACTATAAAGTTGTCGCAGCTAAGATGACCCATGGCAGAATGGGGTCAGGTCGCTCTATTAAACGTGTCGACTTACCGCGCGAGCTTTGGATGCTCGATTCGATTATTCAGTGCAATTTGTACCCCTTACGACATAAAACTAAAAGGGTGGATGAAGTTCAAATGTCACTTTTTGCGGCTTTCAGTGGTCGATGGTTTTGTGCGCCGAAAATGGTCATTGAAGGGATGAAATATGCCCGAAAGAAGATGCTTGAGGGTGCCAAGAAACCTATCGATGACATGTTGTATGCCCGATTCATTTCCCTCATGGTCAAGGACTACGCCGGTGACGATATGTACACCCTCTCCAAGAGTGAGTTTAAGTTGACGGGAAATGTGCAACAGTTCACCATGATTGACTGGAATAGAACCTATGTTAAGCTGACTAAGAAGCCCTTAGTTGAAGAACCACCACAACCCGAGCAACAACCTGCTGACCAACCACATGCTCCAGACCAGCCCGCTCAAGATACTCCACTTTATGATGAGCCTCTTAGACACCCAGCACAGGAGTACGTGCCACCACCTCACGGGGGCATTCCTACGCCGACCGTCGCCGATCTCTATGCATTGTTGGAAGCCAACACGCGTCAGATGGCAGAGAATAATCATCTTCTCAACCGCCTACTTGATTACTATGATGCATTGCACGCTGAGGAGATGCGCTTCATTTATCCTGACGACTATCTCCAGCGTATGGCGGCGATGACAGCTTGGGTCGTGGATGCTGATCCTCCTAGTGACGAGGAATCTTGAGGGTTATTTTTATTTCAGGGATATGTATTTTTGGGGTGTCTGTTTTTGTTGGTTCGACATATGTTTTGAAAATTGTAACCACTTAAAACAAGTACCTGGGACTGAAGTCCTTTTTGAACAATTGTGGCATGGTTGCCACTCCAAAATTCTCTGCAGATTTTACTTATATATATATATATGTTTGTGTTTTGATATGGGCCATGATTAGTTGTTTAAGTTGGTTTCATGGTGTGGCTGTTTATATATGCATGCGTTTCTTTTTGTCCGACCTCTATTGTTATGACTAACTATGTTGTGTGTGTGCTCCCATCCCGGCGTGTGGGGGGGGGGCTTGAGTTAAATTTTCACGGACGAAAATTCCCAAGGAGGGGAGAATGCAACATCCCAGAAATTCTGTACCTAAATAGTGCACCTTGATAAGCGGACCAATGGGTCAAACATTTGACCGGGTCAACTTTGACTTGGTTGACTTAGGTTAGTTAGTATGGGTTGGATATATCATGTGAGGGAGGTGTGGTGGATATAGATAAAGATATATTCACACACATACACTGATTAGTTATAGGCGCTTAACACACAAGTCATGTGTTAAGATATAAGGCAAAAAAAGAGCGAAGGGAAGTTATTTCTCTTAGGTTTGTTGGTTTATAAATTTAAGGAGAATAAATGAGAATAAATGAGAGAGAGATTTGAGTTGTGATATCAAGAGAAGAGTATTAAATACAAGTGATTGAGGTTGGAAGGTTAGCGGATCGAGCTCGGGATCAAGAGAGTAGAGATTTGGGGTTTGTAAAACCCTAGTGAGCTAAGGCATAGAATAAGAGAAAGAGATCCAACCGTTTGAATGGGGTAAGTGCTACAAATCCAAGTTTTGTTTAAATTGATAAATAGAGAATTTAAAGCTATCGCGTATTAGCTAAATGAGTAATGAATAGGATAGATGATGAAGAAGTGAGAAATAACATGTTCAAATATGAAAGTGTGTAAAATTGATTGAACGAAATTAGAAATCGTTTAATCGATTTTGACCAAAGAAGAGATAAGGAAAAGCAAATGAATTATGAAGAAACGTTCGAACGATTTTAGAAATCGTTCGATCGATTTGAATTTTGAAGGAACCATTCGAATGATTTTACAAATCGTTCGATCGATTTAGGAACCTGTGTGAATGATTTGAAAATTGTTCAATCGGTTTGCTAATTGACAAAAATAATGTAGGATGAATATATATGGGATCGATCGAACGAAATAGAATTTGTTTGATCGATTTTGGGATTTCGTTCGATCGATTTTACAAATCGTTCGATCGATTTTAATTCGTTCGATCGATTTCCAAATCATTCGATCGATTTAGTAATCGTTCGATCGATTTGGATAAAATTCAGATTTGGTTAGGTTTTACATGTGAATTATTCATGTGTTGGGGTTAGGTTTCTAACCCAAGGTTCTTACATTGATAGTGATGAAATAAATGTATTTGGTCAGGCCTAGTTTAAGCCGGACCTTGTGATGGTTGAGTGCTAGCTCGGATTGAAGAATCCGGAAGTGGAAACGCGAGTGAGGTAGGGAAATATTTGAACTCGTACCCTTAATTACGACAACATGTATAGGATGATAATCTATGAATGCATGTTTCCTTAAAGCTGAGTTGAATTATAACATATTCACTTTCAAAGTAAGTTGAAAAATGTAAAATGTAGAGTAGTATTAAAAATGAGAAATGTTATGTGATGAAGTAAATTAGTAAAAGAGTTCAACCATCCCAGGGATGTATGTGTACTGTGGGCATCAGAAGGGTGCATCAGAGAGTGTGACATCCCAGGGATGTACGGCGGATGTAAGGATCCACGAATTTGAACATATGTAAATGAGATTGAACAGGCTAGGAACTTATATTTATTTAGCACAATCACACGGTGAATAACTATATGTAGTGCACAATTGATTTGAGGTTTGTAGAATACCCAACCGATGCGGCGGTATACCCGTGACTGACTCGGCAGGATATCCGTGACCGGTATGGCGGCTAATCCGTGCACTAGTAGACATCCCAGGGATGTGTAGTAGTGAAGTACCCGTCGCCTATGAGAAAGGGACGTGGGTCAAGATAATAGCAAAATAGTCTGATTAGACGACGATAGAGGGTATTCCATCGAGGCTCGAAGCTATATTGCTCAGGGATTACTTAAGTTAACTGTTTTAAGTAATGAGACCAGCCTTGTCGAAATTATAGAAATCAATAAACGTCAAATGTCATGAGTAGAATAACAAAAGCACTCTGTTTATTTTATTGCATCTCAAATGGTTTTCCAGTTAATTTACATTGATAAATTCATGCTTTATTTATGTCATAAAATGTATGTGAGTAATCAAGATGTAACTGTTCCGATATTGTCCCTATTGAGCTAGGATGTAGCTCACCCTTTTGACTATATGCCACAGGTTCAGAGTTAGGAGCTGCTGCGGGAGAGGTTGATCCCGAGGACTTAGATTACGTTCCGAGAGAAGAATCTGAGCCTCCTCTTGAGAAGTTCTTCTAGGAGATTCACAGCGTACTTTGAGATTTTGTAAGGGAGAGATCTAGGCTTGACACGTCCAACCGTATTTTGTTTCTTTTTGTAATAGTAAAGACACATGTATTATTCTTTTGTCGAACCATTTTTGGTGACCATAGCAACGACACTAATGGTTCGGGTTAGTTCTTTGGTCCATAGAGAGGTATGGGATTAGAACTATCTTTTGGATTAATGTTTTGAGGTGGTATATTGTAGAACTGGTTGTTTTGCACTATATTCTTATTATATATTATGTATGGTTGGATGTACCAAGTGTTTCGCATATTATATGGGGTACGGCCTAGAGGGTCGTGCTGATGGCACAGATTTCGAGGTGCACGGGATTTGAAATACAATGCACCCTTTATAACACATGATTCAATTGCGTATGGTGAAGACTACGCGGGATTGGTCGAGGTCTATATAAGCCGAAAATTCTCCTCATTTCACTCACGCGTTCTGATTTTTCTCTGCTTCTTGTGCTTTCTTGCTTCCTTGGCGCTCAGATTTTCGTGTTAGTGCGATATTTAACGATCCACCTGTCAGATTTTAGCATGGTTTCTTGCACTTTCCTCAATTTTTTGAGCGCTTTCTTCTGAGATGGAGCCCGAGCTTGTTTAGTCAGACTGCTTAGGAGTTGGGTTTGGCAGCCGAGCTAGAGGGTGAGTTTCTTGGGCTTTCGGGCACGAAGGGTGATGGTGCTCTGGAGGCTCCTGATGAGGGGGACGAGGGTGAGGTCCCTCCTGGTGACGAGGGCACTGAGGATATTAGGGGTGCTAACCTGCCTCGCGCTAAGCGTCCGATACTTATTCCGCTAGCAGACGCCTTCGCGGCGAACCAGATAGCTGCTCGGGAACAAGAGTTCCTTTATTTTCCTAGGCATTTAGGCTATAACATAGATTGTCTAGGATATGGAAACCCATTTATTTTATGCAGAACCTGCATTTGATTGTGGCCTGCGTGCACATTCATGCATCATGCTTGAATATAGCTCTAGGTCATGTTTATTTTGTTGTCTTGCGTCACCTTTCTCATGTTTTGCATGCCTATCGCAGATTATTATTATGATTTTTGGGTGTTGTATTCTCCATCATCTTATGCCTTCTTGTTACGTAGTTTTGAGGTTGTTATTATCTATTCCTTGTTATTGGTATTTGTTGTTTCATCATGATCGTTTTGCTATTGTTATTACTGTTGTTTATTACTATTGTTGTTTACTGTTGCCATTATCCTTGTTGTTGTTGCTATTATTATTATTGTCATTATTAGTATTATCATTGTTGTGATTATTATTCCCGTTGTTATTGTTATCATTAGTACTACAATCATTATTAGTATTTTATTGCCCCCCTTTTTTTGTATTATTATTGTTGTTTTTATCAACATTGTCATCATTTTTCATTTTTATTATCATCACTATTATCGTTATTATTGTTATTATTTTTATTATCATTGTTATTATTATTGCTATTGTTATTTTATCTTATCATTGGTATTTTTTTTTAGTATTATTGTATTATTGGTTACTATTATTGATCTTTCAATTTCTATTATTTTTATTTATTAGTAACTTCTATTATTATTATTCTACCATTAAGTGTATTTCTTAGGAGTTATAGGTTTCGACTTACATTTTTCTTTTATTTTCTTGGTTATGTGTTTTAGAGCCCCTCACTTTGTCTATCAATTCCGCGTGGGTAGCGTCCCATGCGTGGTATCGGGCTCTCCCTGCGTTTCAGTAGGAGAGGCTGACGTCATTTGATTTTGGGCTGATCTTGGGGCTCGAGCCTTTCCATCTCGACCATGGTTTGGTTGGGGCCATAGTGGAGTGATGGAGACATGAGCAGCAAGCGTTGCTTTTCCTTACGGGAATGATGCTCTTGACCCTCGAGGACTGGGTTCGTGTGATGGGGGTGAGGTTCGAGGGTGAGCCCGTGACTGGGCAGATGTTGTCTGACTTTTAGGCGGTGAATGTATAGTTGATGGGGCTCTCGTGCCCCCGTGTTAGAGTCGGGGGTCGAGGCGAATCGTGTCATCAGGGCTTTCCTGATGCACTTTTTTAGAGCAGTTTGGTTTTATTCTTCCACCCAGGGGAGCATCATCGGGTTATTCTTGCCGCTTCTTGGGGACCTGGATCGAGTTTCTTCATATGCATGGGGTGCGGCGCCGCTGGCCCACCTCTATGAGCAGCTATTTCTCTGTGCGAGGGGCGTTGCTACCATCGACGGCTTCATTCCTTTCCTCCAGGTGAGGTTTTAGTTTTTTGGGAGTTTTTAGGATTCATTGTTTTCTTTTAGGAGTTTTTTTTACGTTGTTTTGCTTTATCTTGTTTAGTTCTGGGCATACGACCATTTCATCTTTCTTTGCCCTAGGGTTCCTCCAGGGACCCAGGTTACGTTCTTGCATATGTATGCGTGGCGGAGACTATGGGAGCTCATCGGAGGACTACTGACCTCCAGACTACGTGGTGGCTCTTCAAGGATATGCATCCCGACCAGGTATGTAATGTTTTAGTTACTTAGTCCATTTTATTTCACTTGGTATTTTTGATTTGTATCTGATATGTTTCTTTTGTTTGTGTTTGGTTGTAGGTTGTCTGGAGGTCGTACGAGGATGGTGAGGGTGTTGATCAGGTTGTGATACAGTTTGGTCAGGAACTTTTCAAATAGGATATATGGGTCCCCTGCTTTGAGAAGGTGGAGCGAATCGATATATCCTGGGTTGCACGTTAGTCGGGGCTCCCCTAGGGAGCCCCTCCAGAGCTTCGCCTGCGAGTGGCGAAGATGTCCGGTCCCCTTGGCCGCTTCTTTGAGAAGAAGATGCCGATGTAGTACACAGATTTTAGAGCTGGGGGGACAGAGGTGACCAGGGTGCGCGATGATGCGGATGCTCAGGAGTTTATAAGATGGTTTCAGACTCTTTACGTGATTCCCCTTTCAGGGGAAGAGCTCTTTTGGTGTGGGCGGATCGACTCGCCTCAAGATCGAGGAGAGGGTGGCTGTCGAGCGAGGCAGCTTAGCCGTGTCCATGGGCATTGAGCCCCTCACTGCGCATGAGCGGATGGGGAGTGCTCCTCGTCCGGACACAGAGATGTTGATGTCCCTACCGGCCTCGGTAGTTGATGCTAGGGCCATGGATGGACAGCTGAGGGGGTCAGCTTGGGGAGACTCGTCGTGCTCTGGTGAGTTTGTTGGCTTGTTTTCCCTTTGATTGTATTTGTTTGTCTTATTTTCTATTAGTTATTGTGTTTGTATATCTTTTAGGCAGCCCGGGAGAGTGAGGTCGCTCGCCAGGCACAACTCACAGAGTTGCTCAGGGGTGAGCAAGTAGCTGGCCGTGAGTGTTGGTACGCGCTTTTTCTGGATTCCTTTCGGTTCCCAACAAGAGTGGCCCAATTCGGTCCAAGTGGACTCCGGCAAAGGCGGTGTTTTAAAAGGGGAATTAAATACTAAAAGTAAAGAGGTAAATCTCAGGGAAATACTTGGTTCGTTGCGATCACCAGCTGCAGATATTTATCGATGCTGCAACACATCACTGATCACGCCTTTCGGGGTAGAGATATGAGTTGTTCTCTTTACTGAATCATCGACCGACCGATGTCAGCAGCACTGGCTCGCCTATAAGTTTAGTTAAGCTAATCTTTCCTAATTATCTTCTAATTGCTTTACCTTTCTTGTCCTTATTATGACTCTTGACTATTTTCATTACTTGACATTAGCGGGGATCTAATTATTCTATTAGAAGTCCAATTAATCAGGTTTCCTAATTCTACAGAGAATCTAGTTAAAAAAAAAGGGGTCTCCTACCTGTACTGGGTTTCTAATTAGTTTAGATATCTTAATCTTACTAGGAATCTTAATTAAGTTTCCTAATCCTTCTCGGAGTGCAACATATTAATTCTATGGAAACTAATTAAAAATATACTAATTCTATTGAAACTCTAATTAATTAAAACTATACTAATTCTACTAAAATTCTAATTAAAGTAAATATGTTAATTTTACTAAAAATAAAAAAAAGGGTTTTGGCTTGCTATGCTAAGGAGGATCGATCCCGTTCCCGGGTACCCTCCGTAAGCTCCCTTGGGCAAATCAGGTGGCTAGGGGTTGAAAAACTGATTTTTGATTTAGAGATTATAGATTTAAAGATCAAAATCATAGATTTTAAAGGATTTGAAACTTAAAATTAAGAACTATGGATATAAAATCTAAAACTAAAGATTAATGGTTCTAGGACTGAGGCTTGAACTAAAAATCTAGAACATAGAAGTTAAGATTTGAAAATTGAAGACCTAAGCTCTAGAAATTTAGAATAAAATCCCGGGCTAAAAACTAAAATCAAAACTATGAATTAGAATCTAAGATCTAAAAATATGCAGAAAAGCTAAGGCTAAGGATTAGTTCTAGCAACTAAGAACTAGAACCAGTGATAAGAAAATAAAAAGAATCTAGAATTATGATTTAAAACTAGAATCTAAGATCTAGAACTAAGAACTAGAACTAAGGAATATAACTAAGAACCAAGAACAGAAGGAAAAAGTATACCTAAGGTCAGGGCCACAGGGAGAAATCTCGAACTCTTAGGCTTGAAAGCAAGGAACTCGGGAGAGAAAGAAATCTCTAAGAAGATCGTGTTTCCTCAAAAAAATTGTGTGTTTTGAAGTCATGGTGGTGGGGCCTATTTATAGGTTTTTGGCCAATTGCATGCCCTTGGGGTGCACTCAATTGGTCGATGAATTTCAATTACGCCCCCTGTCTGGTGCACTCAATTGACCAAACAGGTTTTTATATTCCGAGAGGGCAAAATGGGGGTGTCTACAGATGCCCCTCTTCGACACGTTCTTGTGGAATAGGAATGCGTCGAAGAAGTAGACACCCCTCATTCGAGGGACCTTCTCATTTTCTTTGGAAAATTATAAATGTGAACTGAGGATGCTGACATGAGATACTTGGATTTCTTATCTATCAGCACAAGCTAAGATGGAGCATTCGGGGGCCCAGTGGTAGCTGTCGAAAGGCGTATGCCATGTCGGGATGTGAGTGATATCCTGTCGCATATTGCGACCTGTTGCTAGTAGCAGTCAACGGGGGGAAAAAGGCATAACCTAATCTATGGGTGCAAGGGGCATCCCGTCGCATATCGCGACTTGCTACAAGTAGCAGTCAAACGGTAGGAGAGTCGATATCCTAATTTGTAGGTGGAAGGGGCAATCAAACAGAGGGATATACAATACAATCGAGGTACCGGAGGTCGTCATACGAATGTCCAGAGACAAGGTACAGGGACCAATGATAATAAGAAATATCATGTAATGGCGAAGGCTTTTGCAAGACATGTCAGATTGGGCGCATCATTGCTCACACTAATGGCACGTTAGGCATCCTTTTTCAGTGGACATTTATGATTTCTCAGAGTTGAATATATTCATTGTTCGGTTTCCCAGGGGATGGAACAGATTGGAGTGGTGAGAAGTAAAGTTTGATAGGTAGGAGATTTGTTTATTGTTATTTTTATTTAGAGATTTTTTTTGAAAATTTGGGATTTAACTTAAGATTAATTCGATTATAAAACTTCAGAAAATGTGGCTTCGAGATATCATTGAGCAGATCCACCAGTACGGGATTTGTGGACCCGACCGTTAGCGTGGTTGTCAAGACGACACTTTGCGTGCCGGATGCTCCATCTAACCTTCTTGTGAATACTGATGATCATCGCTTATGAGAGGACTACAGTGATTCGTAAGTCAAGGAAGGCGAGTTTTGAAAACATTTGACTTAATATTATTTAACTATATATTATAGAAATATCGAGTATAAGGGGGGTAATAATACTTACCTGATTTGTTATTGAGGGCCTTTTGCATGCGATGGGGCTCGCTGGTTGTCGCAGTAGCGTTGCACTGGGACATAAGAGAATTTCTCTCCTTTCTCCACTCCTGCTGTAGCGGGATCTGATGGTCACCAATTTGATAGGGTGTCTTGGGAAGGTAAGGTTCGCGATGGGATGGGCTATGATGAGCCCCACTTAGTCGTAGGCGCAATAGGACCTGAGGGAACTCTGATGAGATGTTCGCACTGAGCCTTGATATTGGTCGGGTGCAATGGGACATTGGAGGAGTCCCCACTTCTTTTGGTTTCTGCAATGGTAAGGGCTCGATGATTGTCGAGCGATGGGACGATGGAGGGTTTATCCTCCTCCATCGTCAGTGGGCGTGTGTTTCTAATGTGGTGGAGTTTAGTGATTGCTGCACGACGAAGGATTTGGGAAGCGAGCCCTCTGCTTTCATGATGGGACATTGGTGGAGCCTTTCCCTTTTGGCCGTGCATAAGTTATGCACTGGATTTCAAATTGATTAAATGGCGATGGGACCTGGAAGGTTTGGCTCTCTGGGATGGGATATTGACTGAGTCTTTCCTTCTTGATCATGCTTCGTGCCGGAATGTGTTCGGTCGTCTTGGGTGGTAGTGTCACGATGGGACAGGTTTGCGATGAGATCAAGTTGTAATTGCATTGTGATGGGACATGCGCATGAGTTTGTAACACGGTCTGGTCTGATTATCCCTTTAGTTGTCTCAATGTCGTGATTGGATAATGATGGTGTTTCTTTCTTTGGCAGATCTCGATTATGCAGGGGATCGAAGTCAGTTTGAAGGGTGTTTAAGAGTACGACGACACTTGCTTTTCTTGGTGATAGGATAGGATTTTCAGGAGGCTCATTCTTAACTATTTGCAATGGTCAAGCCCTCCTTCGATTACGTGGTTGTTAGGTTGCGTGGTGAAGTTTTAAGGTCGTGGTGAAACTTAGCTGATTAATGCTGACGTGATCGGCCACGATGGGGCGTGAAGGTGTGATCAGTGGCTCTCTCTCTCTAAACTTGTGGTAAGGCGACACGATTAGATACGGGAGAGGGAAGTGTGCATTCTAGTGATCATAGCTGAGTTTTGCTCGCAGGATCCCCGACGTTTAACTACGTTGCGCGCCTAATTAGATGCGCGCGATTATGGGATTAGGGAAGTGATTGTTCATTAGTTTGTTTGCGTGCAATGTCATTATGCACTATGTAAAGTGCGTGCAATCAAAGCAGCGTAAGGCTGACATAGCAAAGGTGTTCGGGCGTTGATTCGAATTGCGCGCATCAGGACAACGTGTAATCTGATTATGTGCTTGATTTAGTGTGTGCAACCAGAGCGTCGCCAAGTCGTTGTGTGGGTGACCCTTCGGATTTTGCATGACAACATAAGCGCGTGAATGCATTGTGCGCGAGGTTGGCTGTGCGTGATTGATTTGTCGGGACTTGTGTGCGGGTGGAAGTTCAATTGCGCGCTGGTTCGGGTGCGTGTGATTGTGATTATGTGCAGTTGTTTGGGCGCACAATTGGATTGTGCATTTAATTTTTGACGTTTAATTATGTGAGTTTCTATATATATCCGAGTTCCTTTCATTTTCTTCATTCGCTCCTGTCTAGCTCTAATTTGCGTTCTTTAGCGATAACTTGTAATCCAATTGTCTGATTGTGACGTAGTTTCTTCCTATGTTCGTGCTTTCGCGTGATCTTCAGCCTGACAGGGTTTCTGACGGTGGTGTGACTCTGAGAATGGGCGGTATTGAGAAAGAGGCGACTGGCCTTCACATCGGTCTCTTTTAGGGAGCAGTGAAGGCAACATTGAAGGAGCGGCGACAGAGGAGGTGAAGATGGCGGAAGCAAAGGTATTACAAGTGGAGGGACGTATTCCCCAACCAATCCTCCATCCCGCCTTTTGAAGCCTCCGGTCGGATGCTCTGAGCTGGGCCTTTGGGCTTAGTTTTCATTTTGGGTTATAAATTAGGTTTTCTAGGTTTTCATTTTGGGTTGTATGTTTAGGAGGTATGCCTCCGGTGGCTTTTGTAAATTAAATTCGTTATGAAAAGATGTTTATTTTGTTTATTTTTGTATTTATTTAGATTAAGCTTTATAATTTGAATTTTTGAGATTCAAGGGCTTTAATTTTTATCATGGTGAGAGGATGAGTCCTATGTTTAGGATTTAAGGTATTTTGTTTTAGTCTTATGTTTGATTCAGCATGACAGTTGTGTGAATTTGAGGTTTTATCTAAAAGATTCTAGATGGATGTTAGGTGCCTTAATCCTATTGGTTTATCTAGACTGTGATGGTTAAGTATTTCCTAGGGGGGGTAAGTGTTGTGATTATTAGTTTATCTGGGCTTGTCATGGATTGTGGTCTTTCAGGGGGTATGTGTCTGGTTTAGACTTAATTAGATGAAGGGTGTTTGGGAAGGTGACACTTGTTGCCTTGTGGTTTAGAGTGTAGGTTATAAATATGGGCTACGAAGCTTGGTTGGCATTTTTTTTTTGTTATTATTATTTCTTCTTCAAGAGTTGGGGGCATTCCTAATTTCAAATTCTTTTCTTCCTTTTTATTTTATATCTAGGGTGTTGAATCCTAAAAGACTTGTAATTATTTTTGTCTATCGTTGTTGTTGAGAATAAGCGGCATTGGGAATGTAGGGTAGCAATCAAATTGCTACCATGCTAGGGGAAGAGATGGAAGAGTTAAAGGTTGGGGAAAATAAACCCAAGGATAGAGTTGCATCAAAGTTCTCGTGACCGACGCCAATTGCTCCTTGGTAGGCTCTGAGGATTATCTTCTGGTTGGCGTTCCCTTAGAGGTTTCTAAGATTAGCCTTCCATAGGTGTATCCGTCAGATTCTGGGTGGCTTTCTGTGAGCCAATCTTTCTTTTCCTCCAACTCGGGGCTCTGCGATACTAATGCTTAATTGTGTAGCTCGAAGGATTGCATCAAAAGTGGCATCTCCGGAAGAAAAGGACGGGAATATGAGATTTTTGTTATAATTCGTTCAAGGCGTGCTTCCTTTCCAGACTTTTCTATTATCTTCCCCTATTTTGGGCATTGCTTGTAGGGATGCCTCTCCTAAATTCAAACGCGTCTTTCATTTTGATGTTGTAATTTTTTACTTTCAAAGGGTATTATGCCCTTGGTGTAATATGTAATTTTATCATATTTATGAAAATTTTCATCCACTTACTATCACTTGTATTATGGTTAATTTTGGTTAATCTTATTTAGTTGGGTGCATTTAGATTTGGTTTGATTAATTCAGTATTATTCAGTTTAGATTCACTTTATTTAGTTAGGGTATTTTTTACTTGATTCCATTAGGTTTTGAGTGGATTTTAATCAAATCTGGTCTTGAGTATGAGTTTTTTTTTAGACGGGGTTCCAACGTAGGTATCCAGATGAAAATTGTGGGGTGTAAGTGTCTAGTGAGCATGGGTATGAAATCTGGGCTGTGTATGGTATTTAAGTGTTTTGGTGTTGGTTTTCAAGTCTGGGTTTTCAATTCCCTTGGCTGCTGATGGCTGCACAAATTTTTGTTCAAACTTGGGTAATTGCGCGCTGGATCCAGTGCGCTTAATATGATTGCGCGCCCGGTAAGGCGCGCGGGAATGATAGACCCAGGGGTCAATTCCATGCTTGGTTTGGGGCGTGCAATGAACTTGCGCGCTTTTTAGGGTGGCGTGATTCAAACGTCGCCCGGTCAACGTACGGGTGACTTCTGAGTTAGCACGCTTGGTGTAGGGCGCATAATCCTATTGCCCGACCTGGTAAGAATGCGCAAACGGGATTTGGGCGGGCGACAATGTAATTATACACCCGTTCAGTGGTGCGTATTTCTGATTATGCACTGCGGGTGTCGCATGTTGGAGTGGATTTAGATGCTTGCTGCTAATTTATTAGAAAATAATGGAGAATACAAATAAAGAGTGGAAATATGGAGATGGGTTAGCACAGCAAGTCTAAAATATACAGGCTTGCAAGATAGAGGACCTATTGTAGTAAGTTTTAATAAGTAAGAGTTTGTCCCACAGAGAAATTGATGTAGAACCCAAAATGGGCTATAATAGTAGGCCTCCAGATCTGGCTACAGATCTAACAATCCTAAAGAAAGGGAGTTGGGTGTCACGACTAAACTAAATTAACACTAAAGAATGGAAATAAAGTGCAGCCCTATCTTAAAGAAAGGGTTAAGAAGAAGATGGTGATGGTGTGTGCCAAAATATAATATAAAAATGATGAGAAGTAAGCAAGTTAAGTTAGAGTTAAAACAGTACTGTAACTTAGATTTAGTCTGTCTCTGCAGTGGCCCTTGCTGAGACGCTATTAATAGCCTCAACAAGGCAGAAATATCCAACTTATTAACCCATGCCATTTGGGGTGCTCTTAAGGCTATAAGCTGTCCACTCAAATAGCCACAACCTATCCTATAGAGTTTGTCAAATCCCATTGATCAAGCCAGAAATTGCTAATCTAATCCAGAGGAGTGGATTGATCATTTTTCCAATCAATGGACCAGATCAGGCCATGAATATTATTACAACACTATGTAATGTCAACGCTACAAGCTCCCCAAATCTGCGCATAGATCTGGTTGACATTCATAGGTATTCCAACCCATAAAATCCTAAGTGCTTTACCAAGGCCAACGGCTCACTATGCCCACAAAAAGGCTATATAACAGGTTGAATAAGGCTTTAGATTCAGCTGGTCATTGCTATAAAAGGTGTGTAATGACTCAGCCTCAAGCTGCAATTACTACAGAAAAATCAGATCTAACCTCTGATGCCGGTCAAGTAAAACAGAGGGGAGCCAGTTCCTGTACAAACCTCCTCATAAGGCTCTAGAAGCTCATGTACAAAGAAAAAGAATCTTTCTCAGACATGTGGCTGGACATGACCCTAGTGTTATACTTTGTCCACTACAATGGTCACAGGGTATCCGATAGGTCTGTCCATACCCTAGAGATCTGAGAAAGAACATGAAAATTGCTGCAGCCATCATGGTCCACAGGCCTTCGAGCTCCCCATATCTGACTACAGATCCAACATTACTTTCCATGGGTCTATCAAACCAAGAGAAATCAGATGGTAAATAATAGATCTACTAGAAACCGAATGAACTAGTCCCAAATATATGGATCTTATAGGCATCTAAAGAAACCATAAGATCTATAGATTTAATTAATCATTAAAACAACAATCCATTGATAAAAGTAAAACTTATAATGAACTGTCTCAAGGCAGTAGCCTATATACAACTGCTCATCCAAAATCCCAAAGTATATAAAGCTTATTACAAAAACTGAAATAAAACTAAACCTAGCTGCTTACAAGAGGATTAGCCAGCAAATGCTGGGCTAAGAGGGAAGAAAAATAAGAAAAATAGATGATCAAACTCTAATCCTAGCCTGCTGGAGATCTCAGTCGACAGAGGATGAAGGAAAGATGAAAATAATAACTCCTAAGTACAGCTTATATACTTTGTCCAAAAGGCCTTGGCTCTAAAGAGATTAACCCTAATTTTTCTACCAGACATGGTACTATTACAACCATTGAATGCATTGGGATGTGTACCTCAAGAAGTGTGCCCTAGCCCTGGGAAATTCCCAAAAGGTCCTTGAGTTAAAAACTGAGAAGTGGAGAGCCCGAGCTTCGCAGGGCTGGCATCTACATTAGCTCATTCACCCAGTCGCAGAGTCTTCGCGGAGTAGCCTTTGGCTAGTGAGAATTGCTCACTCGCGCAGTAAATCTTCAGTTCATCGCGCAGTTCCTTTGTGCAGAAATGCTGTCACAGAGATGATCTGGAGCGCCTGGATTCCTCACGCAGTTAGAGCTTTAGAAGCTCTCTCTCGCTGAGTACTCGCGTAGGTAGATTTCTGTGCTCGCGCAGTAACTAGCTAGGCTTCAAGGGGCGCGAGAGCTACGCGAGAAGAATTTTGGGCCTCTCTCTCTCTCTCTTCCAGGGCTACGCGAGAACTCCGCGAGGTGACAAATTATTGTTTGTGCATATGAACTCGCTATGTTCTGCGTGCAGCTACTTTGAGGCTTGATCTCCGCGAGGGCTTCGCGAGCGATGTTTCTAAGAGTTTTAAGGCGCGAGATCTTCGTGACGTCTTTCTAGTTCTCCTCTTAACTGCACATCTTATCTGTGCAAGGACAGCTTCCACTGCAGCCATAGCTCATGAGAAGCTCCTCACCGTATGTAGATCTTTTGTTCCTCTCATCGCAATGCACTTGTCATCCATTCTCATCTAACTTCTTTCGTCTACTGGACTTTGGTCAATGGTAATTAACATAAATTAGCCACCATGGTGAGCACTACCAGAGTGTTCCATCAGGATTTGGCTCAACTGTCATCTTTGCATGAATTCTCTCTCTTCTTTGGACCAAAAGTAGGACTTTTGTATTAAGCTGTACAGTTTATTGCTAATTACAAAATACACTTAACAAATGATTATTAGTTTGCTTCAAGGTCCATCAAAGGCTAGGTTAAGAGGTGAAAAATGATACTTTTTAGTGAACAACACACCCCCATACCTAAGCTTTGCTAGTCCCTGAGCAAAGGAAAAATTTAGACACTATTCTAAGAATTTAAACGCCACTTTTGTAGGGAACACAGATGCATTTAGCATATGCATCAAGCCTTTTAAACCCCAAGGTGATCCCTAGTGGAGGAGTGAAGTCTCCTGAGGGTTTTCAGTGAAGGTACGCACAAATTTCTCAATAAAACAGTTAGCAAAATTGCAAGATTATCAAGTCAGCTGTCAAAAAATAGAGCATCAGTTCACCTTTGAATCAATAAAAATGTGAGAAATTTAAATACATGATATGCACAGACATTTAATCATCACAAATTTCACATGAATGCACACCATTTCCAATTAGTTCACAACAAGGGAAATCAACACCTGTGTGTCAGTACTAAGCTAATCATTAATTCAAAAATTAGGTTCTAGGTCATGCCCAATACATTCAACATCAGACCTAATGCTCTCCAGGGCATACTCTCATAAGGAACTTTGAGGGTTTTCATTTTCTCTCAAGCTTAAGAGCAGTTACAGCCCCCAAACAGGTCTGTAAGCATAAGCATAGGCAAAGCATCTAAGTGCTGACATCATTGGCTAGTCCTCACCATAGATTGGACAACTCCTCATCTCTGCATGACAGCTCATTCCTTTTTGAATCACAAGGTCTTTTAACTAGGGATTATAATGTGGCTTATGGTATGGGTTATAAAGAATGGAAGGTTGAAAATGGATTCAAAATTGAGAAATTAGTAGGTGAAGGAGGTGATTCATGACTTCACCTTCTTTAGTTCAGCTCCTTTCATCTTCTTTGAGATTTTCAGATTTGAAGTGACCAGCTTCTCCTCTTATTTTTTATTTTTTCAATGAACATTTCCTCTTGACTCCTCTCTTATTCCTTTTTATTATTATTTTTCTTTCTTTTTGATGCATTTTTCTTTCTCTTTTTTTTTGTTTTTATTTTTGCTTTTCTGAATTGCCACCTCTTTCCTCAGTTGCTACACTGCTAGACTTGAAGTATTCCTTCTCCATTCACCCAATGTTGACCCTAGCTAGTCCAGCTCTTTCTCCTTTACTTTCTGAGTTCTTAGAGTGAGGGTAAGTTTGAATCAGGTCCATAGGTTCAGGTACAAGTACTCAAGTGCATTTTGAAGAAAAATTAGAATTTAAGGCTCAAAGGGTGTATGCACAAGGGCAATTGCTTAGGGTTTGGTCTGTTTAAGCTCAAACTGTCCAAGAGAAGGCCTTGATCCTTTCCTAAATGTCATGAGTGCTGTCAGTTGTTTCAACTTGGAGATGCCTAACTTCTAGTGAGGGTATTAATTCAGCCAGTCCTTAGAGCTAAAAGAATTGCCTCTGTCACTCCTCAAAGAAAAGAATTTTTTTTTTGTAGGCTCAAATCTCATTGGTTATGGTCTTCTATTAAATTTTTTGGCATGTCCTTACCTTTTTCTCTCTTTAATAATTCACTAAGTGCTGATGTAAGTGAGTTTTCTTGGTGTTCTCATCATGTAAATGTTAAAATTTAAAAGTTTGTAATGCCTAAAGGTCTGCAAAAATTTTAAATTTCTTATTTTTCATGAATCTTAGGTAAACATGGCTCCATTCCTATCTTACTTACTTGACTCTGCTGCACTTAAGTTAACTGTTTTATTGGCAGGCCCTACCACACCCCCAAACCTATGAGGTGCAGTGTCCTCACTAATTCAAAGGTAGATGTGGATGTGCAGCAAGTCCAAAACAGAGAAAAAAGAAAAGAAATAATAGGAAATAAGGCACACAACATACACACACATAGAAACAGACATAGAGAAAAACAGTGAACTAATCAACACATAACAAAAAGAAATTTCATTATAATTAGAAAAATATGTATAGTGTAAGGGAAAATAACTATAAAATTACATACTACTTCTTAACTAAATACATGTGCACAAGAGAGGTCTCTTCGAGGATATGCATGCAGGGCAGGTCTGTTTTGTTTTAGAGTGTTTTATGTGTTTTAAGCCATAAAACTGACAGGCTGTTTTACTTATTTCTGGTCATAGGTGATTTGGAGGCCCTATGGTACTGACAAGGATGCAGGGTAGTTGGTGATTCAGTTCGGCTAGCCCTTCTTCTATGTAGATATCTGGGTCCATTGTTTTGAGAAGGTGGAGCCCATCCACCTCTCTCGAGCGACTCATCAGTTGGGGCTCCCTCAGGGAGTCCTTTTAGAGATTCATCACCGAGTGGCGAGGAGGATGATTGGCCCTTCCGGTGGAATCTTTTCATCGAGGATGGAGGCTCAGATTGAGGATTTTTGAGCCGGGGGGACTGATCGATTTCAAATGTAACCCTTGCAAGTGCATAAGATCTATTGCAGTATGGCAAGAACAAGGGTGTCGAACCCACAGGGAAACGTGAATTTTTAATTAATTCTTTCAGAGATTTAAAAACATCCCCAAGGAAGTATCAAAGGGCAGATTCAATTTAACTAAAAATTTATCACTTTTTCTAAATGCAAGAAAAATAAATTAATTAATCTAAACAACTAATTACTGATGAATCTAAAATAATAATTAAATGAGATCAAGGAATATGCTACCCCAGATTTGTACCCCTTTTCTACCATTAACACCCACAGTTTCATTAAAGCATCATTCACACCATCATTTATCCATAAAAATGATTCGAAATAAAATATGATCATCAATCCGGCATACCCTATCTAAAAACAATGACTCAGCCTAACATTGCGGTATGAGTCATGTAAGAAGCATAGCGTATCTCATGATGTTTAGATCACGACAATAGAAACATAATCGCTCTGCAGCCTAGATCAGCCTGCAGGTCCAGATCTAGCGATTATAGCCGTTGATACGCGCCATCAACGATCATAACAAACATTCAATATATTTTCAATAACACAAACTTTTAGCAAAACGATTCCATGGTGACAATAATTAGACTATGGTATTAATCATAAATATGGGTACTTATCTGGGAATCGCATCTTTCCCGATCTACTGATTTAGCCGCTCATCTTTGGTATATGATCTCTTTGTTCATTCAAAGCCATTCCACTTTTCATTTCTTCAAAAGATCTTTTTACAATTATTTTTCCTAAATACAATCTATGATTTTCTCAAAGAAAAAAATAATGCAAACCTAAGTACAATCTACCCAGATCAAACCCTAGAAGAAGGAGGACAGAAGAACCCTTGAAAAGGTGAAAAGAAGTTCTTTAAATTCCCCAAAGTGAAGAGCCCTAAAAAGTAAAAATATAAAATCCTAAATCATGCTTTTTTCTAAAGCCGTAGCCTCCCTTTTATAATGGTCGAACAAACCTAAACCTAATTGCCTTAATCGATTGAGACTTAAATCTCAATCAATTGAATTTTAAGTAGGGAAAAAGTTGTATTCATGTGTCAATCGATTGACACTTAGTTCTCAATCGATTGACATCTAAGAGTAACTTTCGTGAACTCCCGTCCAACTTTACATCAGATATGGCCTTGGTATTTTAGCCATAACTTTCTATCTCGAACTCGGATTGAGGCGATTCTTATGGAGTTGGAAAGCTGACGACGAGCTCTACAATTTTTATGTTTTAGCAATTTCCTGAATCTGACGTCTTAAAGGTCCAAATTGAGCTGCAAGTCGCACCAAGTTCTTGATGACCCAAAATTACAGTGTTTTGACATTATTTTTGGAATTCTTGGGCTGTTTTAGAAACTTGGACTGTATTTACCTGAAATACTTCAAATCTAGTAAATCTCATCAGATAGCCTTCATCAGATGGCTAAATGTAAGTATTTAGGGGTGAAATATCATCATATTTCACTACTCATCAGGGACCGGCGTTATCGGGGCGCGTGATGAGGCAGATGCCCGAGAGTTCCTGAGGTGGTTTCTTTATATAGGCGGTGGTCGACTCTTTACCTGCCCTTTTCATGGGAGCAGTTTTTTTGTGGTTGGCGGCCATGAGTCTGCCTATGCTTTAAGGGAGAGGTTGGCCGCATCATAGTAGGGCTACCAAGGCACGGGCGTCCGCGGAGCACTGGACGCGCTTCACAGGGTGATGGAGCAGACATGGTGTGCTCCTCGTCCAGACGAGGAGATGTTGCGGTACTTGATGGAGTAGGTCTTCCAGGCTAGGACCTCAAAAGACGAGCTGACGACTTAGCTCGCGGAGACCCGACGATCTTTAGTGAGTGTATTTGTTTGTGAGTTTGTTCATTCCTATCTCTAATCGTTTCTAGTTTAATAGTCTTATTTGGTTCCTGTTTGTCAGACTAAGAGGAAGAGCGAGGTCGCCAGGTAGGCCGCACTACTTGATTCCTACCATAGTTAGTAGCAGGCTGATCGGGTGGTAGCAGCTAGTCTACGTTTTGAGATTGATCGGTTGGTGAGTATTTATCTTACTTTGCTTTATTAATTGTTAGTGTTTGCTGACTTTGTCAGATCTGATGTGTTCGTTGATGTTTGTAGAGAGCGGAGCTTTCCGCTGCTAGGGCTTCTGTTCTGCCATTTGATCCGTCTTCAGTCGCCTCTTCCAGTCGGGAGGATTCGATGATGGCTCAGCTTCGAGCGGAGCTAGAGCACTGAGTGAGTTCTTGGGCTCTTTTGAGCTGTCCGGCCTTGTATTGTTTAGTGGTTTATTGACATGGTGTTATGTCTTTTTCAAGGTCGCCTTGCTGAGGACCTCCAAATGAGGGAGGCGATTGCCGCCTCTCTGCGCCTAGAGAGTTAGGCATATTTTATTTGGTTTTTTTTGTTTGCTAATCAATTTTATCTGACGAGTTTCGTGTTTATTTATTTCTTGCACAGGCTATTCCTAACTCTGCTCCCGAGGCTCCTCCTTAGGAGTCGACTCCTGTTCCTTCGTAGGTATATTTGGTTAGTGTGCTTATTTTTTTGTTCTCGATTTTGTAGTATCATTGTATCCCTGACGTCTTTTCTTTGCTTCTTGTAGCCACCTGCGTCCGAGGTTCCTCCTGCTGATCTAGCCACTACTGCTACTATAGGGCATCTTCTGCAGGAGCATGCCAAGCTGGTATGTCTTCGTCTTCCATGTTTTTTTTGTCTTATTATTAATCTGCGTCTTTCTTAGCTCTCGACTTATTCTGGTACGCGAGTTGGAGCAGTTGCGTTTGGAGACACATCGTGTCTTAATTCGTCAGGAGATTCATGAGATTTCTTCTGATATGATGGAGCGCCACCTTCAGAAGGTGACTGCGGACTTTCTGGTCGAGCGGAGGACTCAAACAACAGAGTTAGAGAGTGCTCGAGCCATGGCCCGTGCTGAGATGTAGTCGACGATAGATCTCTTGTAGCACGAGTTGGCGAGAGTTGGTGGTAGAGTGCGAGGGATGATCGATCATCTCCCGGGGTCAATGTCGAGGGCTAGTGGTTCACTGACAAAGATTCATCAAGGGGTTCATGAGCGCATGAGAGCCTATGCTCAGGAAAACTCAACCTTAGGGCCTATGCTTGTCTTTGGTCCTCTACGTTCACATTCTTGGCGGGCCTCTTGCCAGGCGAGCGAGGGAGGTTCTGTTGCTAGGCCTTCTCCCCATAGGGAGTGTCCTCCGACTCCTGGTGCTGGGATTGATTTGTCAGGGGGTCAGATCCTAGACCCAGAGATCGAGGAGATGAGAGATGATAGTTAGCGTCCTTCGCAAAGGCAGCGAAGGGAGTAGGGCGTCTTTATTATCTTTTCGTTCATTGTATATACAAGTGGTATGCCCCCGGTGGCAGATGTAAAAGAAACTTTTTGATATATAAAGAGATTTTGGGTTTAGATTTACATGGCTTCGCTTCATTTTCTAGTTACCTTCTATATTCTGCTCGTCTTATTTTTGGTACCGTCGCCTGGTATTGGGACTTGGATGTTCCTTGAGTTGGCCCAGTAATAGTTGAAGGTTATCTGCACATGAAGATAAAGGTATTAGTAATTTTATTTCCCCCCTTGCTAATTGTCAAGGGGGGGAGGTGTCTCAAACCCGAATCTGGTAGGGAAAGATGTATTATATATATTTTTTCTTCTCTTTTTTTTTTTTTTTTTATATACTATTACAAAGAAAAGGAAAATAGTGCAACGAGGAAATCAAATAACTAAAAAAAATGCCCCAGTGTAGGAACACGGTAAAATCAACAGTGTAGTATCTTCGAGAATATTCCTCGGGCGGTGACTTCATCGTTCTGCATTTTTCTTATGAGCAAGTAGGAGCCTTTAATGCGATTCTTAAAAAAATGCCCCAGTGCCGAGGTGCAATGGAGCTTCTTTGGGTTTTCGATAAGTACTTTGCGTCTAAAAGGGAGTCATGTGTATTTGGTGAGTTGGTTTTGAAGAAAAGTATTTTGATGTTGTGGTCGAACCAGGGGAGACTGTATAATCATATCAACCGTATATCAAGGGTCTACCTTTGGTAGGGGTCATCCTATCCCATGGTCATTATGGTGGAGAGGATGCGGTATAACAGGTGATTGTATCAGTCATCATTCATTGGCTTTCAGTTCCATTTCTAGGAATATCCCAGGAGGCTTCCAGCTTATTGTCCGAAAATAAAATTAAGGGTGAAAGAGAGATAAGGCGCAGTGATGTGGGGGACTAGTTTGTATCTGACAATTTCTAAAAGAGATGAGTAACAGTCTTTTTCTCAGAGGGGATATGGGGTGCCATGATTGAGCTCTCTGTCATATTTTGGTACCATCAAAGTCTCACATTCTATGGTTAGCAAGAGTTTGTCCTCCTCCCGCCACCTTACGACAACATCTAGTAGTATGGGACACTAGGGATGCCTTCGTGGCTTACTTATACTTTCTTAGTAAGATTACTAGGAATGTCCTCATATTTTGCTTATGTTTCCTTGAGCTCATTGACTTGTTCATCTGTCGTATTACTCTCACTCGATTTTTTTATATATGTATATGTATATTTTTTTTGAAAGGATCCTGTTAACGCAAGAATGGTGAGTTTTGATTGAGCCTATCATCTTCATTTTTTTTATGCTCTAACATCTCCTCTAATGGCGGGGAAGGGGGTGAGAATCGAGTGTTACTTATGCTTTCGAAAGAGGTCAAGTATGTCACTAGCCCTTTGATTAAGTTGCTCGAATAGGAAGGTGGGCAGTGAATCGAAAGTCTTAAGGATACTTCGGAAATTGAAGACATACGACCGATGAATGGGTCGTGACAACTACGGGTGGATAGATATAGGTATTTAACTACGGGATGCGATGGTCACAGGGTTAAGGGTAGTATTTTATGAGGTACATGGCGTTGCAAGGGCTAGGGAGTTCTTCCCCATCTTGGTTCACCAACCTGTATGCACTCCCTGGGTATGCAGCTGCCATAACATATGGGCCCTCCCAATTAGGTTTCAGTTTTCCCTTTGGATGGGTGTGTTTAGAGGGCATAATTTTCTTCAAGACTAATTCTCTGATGTCAAAAGTTCACTCAAGGACTTTCTTATCGTAAGCCCTGACCACTCTCCTTTGATATACTTGAGCGTGATCAGCTGCCCTTAGACACGTTTCATCAAGTTGCTCCAGCTCGACGAACAAAGCAATTCTCCTTTTGTCTAAGGATAGCTCATCATCAATTTGAATCTGTAAGGATGGTATCTGTATCTCATAGGGTAGGACTGCTTTCATCTCGTATGTGTGGAGGTAAGGAGTCTGGCCAGTGGCCGTGCGAATAGAAGTCGTATAGGCCTAGAGTGCTTCTGGTAATTGTTCAGTCTAGTTGGCATCGTTTCTCATCTCCACTGTGCATTTCAGAATTTGAATCAACATTTTATTTGTAGCTTTTACTTGTCCATTTTCCTGAGGGTAGAACGGTGATGAGTGGTGGAGGTCGATGCCGAATTTCTTGCATAGTTTCTTCGTCTTCTCTGCGATGAATTGTGATCCATTGTCAGTGAAGAACATCCTGGGTACTCCAAACTGGGTGATAATGTTCCTTATGATAAATGTCATGAGTGTCGAAATAGTGATTTTGACGTAGGATTCAGCTTCTGCCCATTTAGTGTAGTATTCGGTCGCAGTGAGTATGAGCGCGTGCTCGTGAGTGTTCCCAACTGTGTCCGTGAAGGGTTCGATGATGTCATAGGCCCACATTGAGAATGGCCATTGCGAGGTTATAGGATTTAACGCAATTGATGGAGTTTTGATAAGCACGGCGTGTTCTTGGCATTGTCTGCAGCATTGGACGTAGAGGCGGCAATCTCTTATCATTATCGGTCAGAAGTAGCCTTATCGTATGATCTGATCTGTGAGTCTCTGTCTACCAGTATGAGCATCGTAGGCACTGACGTGTGCTTCTCGGATGATGTATTGTCCTTTGGCTGTCGTAACGCATCGTAGTAGTACTCCTTTGGTGAAGGCTTCTTTATATAGGGTTTCGCCGAGTATGCAAAATCTCGCACATCGATTCCTTATAATTTTCTGTTCGATCTTTGTAGCATAGGGAGGGACATGTTGATGCTTTAGGAAATTCCAGATGCTGAAGTACTATTGTTGCCCGTCGTTGGTTGGTGATTTTTTGAATCTGAATGTGGCGTGGCTTCTTTCTTCGCAGAAGTGCTTGGGGCAGGCTGCCCTTCGTTCGTGTGAGCTTCTTATGCAATCGGTAGTTTTGATTTCACTTGCCAAGCAACTACATGTGCTGGCGTCATCAACCTCTCGACGAAAAAAGATTTTATACTCTGTCCAACTGGTATATGTATGACTGAGGCCAGTGTGGCGAGAGAATCTGCGAGCTCTTTTCTAATCTAGGGATGCACATGAAAGAGATTCTTTCAAATTTCTTTATTAAGAACTGGGCAGTCTCTAGGTAGGCCATCAGTCTTCTTTCCTTTGTTTCCACTCCCCGATAACTTGTGATATCACAAGTTCGGAGTCGCCGATTGTCTTCAACTACTTGACTCCTAGCTATAGCACTGCTCATAGTCCGGTGATGAAAGCTTCATATTCTGCAACTTTGTTGGTGACTAGGAAGTCGAGTTGGAAAGCTTTTAGTATGACGACCCTGTTGGTGCGTGTTTTTTCTGGGTTCCTTTCGGTCCCCGGTGAATCAGTGGCCCAATTTTGTCCTGAGTGGACTCTGGCAATGCGGTGTTTTGAGTGTTGAAAATAAGGGAGATTTCTAGGAAGATTCCTTGTTTGTTGTGATTGCTAGCTGTAGATATTTAACAACGCTGCAACACGTCAGTGATCACACTTTAGAGCGGGTGTGGGTTACTTCTTTACTGAATCGTCGTCTTGTCAACGTCAGCAGCACTGGCTCTTCTTATAATTTAGATAGTTTAGTTTTTCTTTCCTTATTATTGCTGTAATTCTAATTGGTTTAAATTTTCTAGTTCTACTATAAGTCTTATTGTGAGAGCCGGTTGTAGGGAATTAATTTACTATTCTAGTATCTTAATCCTAGTATAAATCTACTTCGTTTAAATATTCTAATCTTATTGGAAGTCTATTGTGATTAGGTGCCCTAATGTTATTAGAAATATAATTAATTAAGTTTCCTAATCCTATTAGGAGTCTAATTAATTCAAATATTCTAATTTTATCAGAAATCTAATTAATTAAGTTTCCTAATCCTACTAGGAGTCTAATTAATATTAGTCTCCTAATTGTACTAGGAATGCAAATGTATTAATTTTGGTGAAACTCTGATTAAGTCAAGCATGCTAATTATACTGAAATTCTAAGTAAGGCAAATATGCTAATTTTACTAAAATTCTAACTAAAGCAAATATACCAATTCAACTGAAATTCTAATTAAAATAAAGGAACTAATTTTACCAAAATTCTAATTAAAGCAATTATACTAATTGTACTGAAATTCGAATTAAGGTAAAAAAACTAATTTTTACTAGAATTTTGATTAAAGAATTGATCTTACTAAAATTTTAATTAAAGCAATGAATTAATTTTATTAAAATTCTAATCAAAATAAAGGAACTAATTTGACCAAAATTCTAATTAAAATGAAGGACCTAACTTTACTTTAAATTTTAAAAAAGGGGTTTTGGGCCAGCCATGCTAAGGAGGATTGGCCTCATTCCCAAGTACCCTCCGTAAGCTCCCTCGGGCAAATCAGGTGGCTTAGATTAAGCAAATTTAAGTTTGAATTATAAGATAGTATTTTTTTTATTTTTTTTAAGTCGATAATTTCGGGTTATAATTATAGATTAAATTATGAAACTAGAAGTTAAGAAAAGTTGAATTATAATTTGGAGTTCTAAAAAATCTTAAATTAAAGAGTTTAAACCAAAATTTAAAATCTAAGGACTAAATTCGAGACCGAAATCAGAAATCCGACCGTATGATTAAGGACTGGTTGTAGAAACTAAGAACTAGAACCAGAGATTAATAATAGGACTGGAGATTGTGATTTCAGAACAAAATCAAGGTTTAAGGTCAGGGATTAGGCCGTCAAATTAAGGATTGGTTCTAGAAGTTAGGAACTAGAATCGGATATTAAAATTACGGTCTAAAAAGGTGCTACGGTCTAATACTGGGAATTTGATGCTAATAGTTAAAACTAAGAAAAAAAACTAAATCTAAGAACTAAAACTAGGGTCGAAACTAAATTCTTACCTGAGGTCGGGGATGCAGAGAGGAATCTCGAAATTCGAAGCTTGGATGCGTAGGACTTGAAGCTCGAATCCAGAAGTCATTGCTCTGTTTCTCTCTGTATTCGCTCTGCTCTCTCTCTATTTATCCGTCCTCTCTTGGGGTCAAATTAAAAAAGGTCTTTTATAGGTTTTTCTTTAATTTTGTGCCCTTTTTCAGGCATTTAACTGAATTATGTGCCTGTTTTCTGGCGCTTATTCGCTTTGAGTCGGTCACCGACTCAGTGAGCGACTGACTGACTGGCTTAGCCGAGTTTCCTAGTTCTAACCACGTTAGGACTAATTACGCGCCTGGTTTGGAATGCGCAATCCGATTAAGCATTTCATTCGAAGCGCTTAATCGTGGACTCTTGGGGGTCAAGGACTGTGAGACTAGATCGGGCGTAGGCCAATTGCAGGCCTGTTATATGGCACTCAATCTTATCGCGCGTGCCATGTGGGGCACATAATCGAGTCTCTAGATGGTCTGGGGAAAAGAAGTCTGGTTAGAAAGGGGATTGATTGCACGTTTGTGAGTTTGCGTGCAATTGAATTGCGCGCGTGATTTTTGGTGCGTAATTTGAGATTGTCCGAGTCTGAGTCAGGTCTAAAATGCCAGACTATTATTTCAGCCTGTATTTCAACTATATACTATTATTTTAGTATATAGTCTCCCTACATTGGGATCTGAGCCACAGAGCTATTATTTCTGCCTGTGTTCAGCCATGTACTATTATTACAGTGCATGGTTCCCACGTTAGGGTTAGGAGGTCTGAAATGCCAGACTATTATTTTAGTTTGTATTTCGACTACTATTATTTCAGTATATAGTCTTCCTACATTGGGATCTGAGTCATATAGCTATTATTTCAGCCTGTGTTCAGTCATGTACTATTATTTCAGTGCATGGTTCCTACGTTAGGGTTAAAGGGCCTGAGCCACAGAGCTATTGTTTCAGCTTGTGTTCAGCCACATACTATTGTTTTAGTATATGGTCCCACATTACGGTTGTGAAACTTCCATAGAAGGTAAGTCCTTTCTGAAAAGTCACGGGCAAGGTCAAAGGTTGACCAAATAGATTTGTATATTCCGAGAGGGCAAAATGGGGATGTCTTCAAATGCCCCTCTTCGGCACGCTCTTATGAAGTAAGAACGCGTTGAAAAAGTAGACATCCCTCATCCGAGGTGTCTTCTCATTTTTCTTGGAAAATCACAAATGTGAACTGGGGATGCGGACATGACATGCTTGACTTTCTTATCTATCAGCGTAAGCTAAAATGGAGCATTCGGGGGCCCAGTGGTAGCTATCGAAAGGCATATTCCATATCATGGATGCAAGTGATCCCGTCGCATATCGCGATCCGCTGTCAGAGACAGTCGACTGGGGAAGTCAGCGTATCCTATTTCGCGAGTGAAAGGGGCATCCCGTAGCATGGTGGGACCTGCTGCAAGTGACAGTCAAACAGAAAGGAGAATCACCATATCCTAATCTGTGGGTTCAAGGGACATCCCGCTGCATGTTGCGACCTACTGCAAGGGGCAGTCAAACAGAGGAATATGATGCAGTCAAGGTCCCGGGGGGCGTCATACAAATGTCCATAAATAAGGTTCAGATATCGATAATAAAATCATATAATGTCGAAGGCTTTCGCAAGTCATGTTAGATCGGGCGCATTATTACTCACACCAATGAGCGTCAGACGTTCCTTTTCTAATGGGCGTTTGTAAGTTCTTAGATTAAATATACTCCTTGTTTAGTTTCCCAAGGGAATGGCTGGTTTGGGCTGGTAATTGAAGTAAAATTTTGGTAGGTAAAGTCTCTTTGTTTAGTTTTATTTTAAGTTTTTTTTTTTTTTTTGCTTTTTTGTTTTGGAAGTAGAGGTTCTTTTTTTTTTAGTTTGAGAATTTAAATTAAGATCAATTTGGTAGTAAAACGGTGGAAAACTTGGCTTCTGGGATGTCGCTGAGCAGATCCACCGGTTCGAGATTTGTGGACCCAACCGTTTATGTGGTTGCTAAGACGATACTTGGCATGTCAGATACTCTGTCTAACCTTCTCGACGAATACTATGATTGCCTCTTATGGGAGGACTATAGTGATTCGTGAGTCGAGAGAGATGGGTTTGGAAAACATTTTGACGTAATCATAGCTAATTATATTTTTAGAAGAAATATCGAGAAAAGAGAAGAGGGTAGTACTTACCTGGGGTGATACTAACCTGAATTATGTGTGGCATGTGATGGGTTGCCGCAGTGATACCGCGATGGGATTTCTTTTAGAAGATTTCTTCTCGCTTCTTCGTGTCTGTTGTGGCAGGGTTTGGCGGTTGCCAATATGATGAAACGTCTTGGGGAAGTGATGTCGCAATGGGACATCGGTGATTTTTTCTTTCTTCGTTGGTGTGCTAGGGGCGAGTTTGGTGGGATGTAGGGATTCTGACTGGATGTTCGCGCTGAGACTTGGCATTAGTCGGATGAGATGGGACATGGGAGGAGTCCCAAATCCTTGTGCATTTTTGCTGCAGTGGTGTCTGGCGATGGTTACGTAGCGAGAAACTCAGAAAGAGGGCTCTTTATTTTAGCGATGGGACATGATCGAGCTTTCTCCCTTTTCGTCATATGGCGTGGCAGGTGTTATTTGAGCTTTCGGGTAGTGATGTTGCGATGGGATTTGATTGTCGTGTAGTGATGCGATGGGTGTCAGAGGATTTCCTCTTGCTTCATTTCTGCTATAGTGAGGCCTGGCTGTTGCCAGTATGGTGAAAGGTCTTAGGGGGTGAGATTCGTGATGGGATTTGGAAGGTTCGGCTTGTTTATTTTTTGCGATGGGACATTAGAGATAGGCTATAAGACAAAATGAAGTTGTCGTGTTGCGACGGGACATGTTCGTGATGAGACCGAGTAGTAGTTGTATCGCGATGGGACATATTCATGAATGTGTGGCGGGGTTGTGTCCGGATGTTTCTAGTAGTGATGTTTACGATGGGGTGTTGATGGGATATTTGCTCGATCCTTTCTTTGGCTGATCTTGGGTTGTATGAGATCACATTGTGGTTGCGCCGTGAATGGATTTGTTTTTTGGCTTTGATCGTGTCCCTGAGTTTTGGGAATGCTTGCTTTTAGCTTTTCACGATAGGATGCGTGGTGGCATAGCTGATTCAGGTAAGTGGGCTTAGGTATTGGGATGATGTTGCATGTGTGCCTCTCATCGTGATGGGACATGCGAGGGGGTATGGGAGAAGAATCTTGACCGAGAGAGGATAAAAGGTGTGAGGGTGGATGAATTTGGATATCGCGCGCCTAGTACCAAGCGTTTAATCGAATTGCACACCTATTTTTAGGCATGTGATTATAAGTTTGAAGGGGTATTTGTGCATCTGGATGTCAACGTGTGATTAGATTACACACGGTTTCTTAAGCGCATAACTCAAACGCCACCAGGTCACTGTGCGGGCGACGTTTCAGATTACGCAGTGTAAGTGGGTCGTGTGATAGCATTGCGCAATCTATATTGGGCGTGTGACTGGAGCGTCGCACCGCCTGCATGGGCGATGGTTTTATTGCGCGCTTCGTTCATGGCGCTTGTTTTAACTTGCGCACAGTTTACTCTGTGCGTGACTGATTTGTGCACATGTGTCTTGCCGTGTGATTAAGGTCTTCATTTGTTTTGTATCTCTTGGTTTAGTCTTGAGTTTTACTTTTTCTGAATCACTTATGCTCTAAAATCTGTATTTAAGTGATATTGGGTGATCTAACCATCCGATTAAGATGTCGTTTCTTCCTATATTCGTGATTTCGCGTGATCTTCGCCCTGAGGTGATGCTTTGGGGAGGCATTATTCTAGGACTGGACGGTATTGGGAAAGAGGAGGCTAGTTTTCACATCGATTCCTTTTAGGGAGCAGTGAAGGCAGTGTTAAGGAAGCGACGACGGAGGAGGTGAAGATGGAGAAAGAGAAGGCGTTACAAGTGGAGGGATGTATTCCCCAACCAATCTTTCCTGAAGCTTCCGATTGGACACTCCAAGTCGGGCACCGCTCCTTCTGAAGCCTCCGATTGGACACTCTGCTCCTCGCTTTGTGCCCATTTTGGGTCTCCATTTTTCGTTTTGGGTTGTAAATTAGGTTCTAGGTTTTCGTTTTGGGTTGTAAGTTCAAGAGGTATGCCTCCAGTGATACTTGTAAAATTTTTAAGTTACAAATAAAGAGGTGTTTTTGTTTATTGTGCTTATTTATTTGTTTAAACTTATTAATGGATTAGTCAAGCCTATTTGATTTGTTTAGGATTTGACCTAGCTTAGAGTTTTAGGATTCATTCCAGATTTATTCAGGGTTTACCCCGAAATTAATTTGCTTTGTTGAGTCTTGTTTAGAGGGTTCACTTGATCTTATTGGGTTTATCGGGGGCATTTTTTTATTTTTTTTTATTAGGAGGATTATTTTGAGGCGACCTCGTGGTCCGGATGAGTCAGGGTCTTATTTTAGAAAAGTTTTAAGGAAATTTTTTTTTGTTTGTTTTGTTTAAAGTTTAGGGTATTTTGTTTTAGTCTTTTATTTGATTTGAGATGATACTTGTGTGAATTTAAATTCCCAGATGGGTGTTAAGTGTTTGAATCCTACTGGCTTGTTTACTTTGCTTTGGCTTTGTGTTTCCTTGGAGGGGTAAGTGTTGTGTGATTATTGGTTCATCTAGGTTTGTCATGGATTGTGGTCTTTCAGGGGGTATGTGTTTGGTTTAGATTTAATTAGATTGGAAGGGTTTAAAATGTGACACTTGTCACTCTGTGATTTAGGAGGTATAGTTCATATAAGTATGAGCCAAAGGCTTTGAGTTTTTATTTTGAATTTTATTTCAAGTTTGGGATTTAAAGTTTTGGGGCATTTTTGTTTGTGATCTAGGGCAATTTTTTTTGTTCATTAATATCTTTTCTTCCTTTCTATATTATATCCTGAGTATTAAACCCGAAGAATTGTGTTTATTAAGTGGATTATTGGGAATGGATGTGATTGGGAATCCGGGGTGATGCTAGGGTTGGTGTTATCAATCTAATTCGAAGTGCCACCCCATTGGGAGAGGAGATGGAAGAGAAGAAGGTGGTAGAAAGGAAACCCAAGGATAAGGCAGGGTCAGAGTTCTCGTGACCGACGCATATTTTTCCTCGGTAGGCTCTGCGGATTCAGTGTTAGTTGCGTCTTCTTGTTATGCTTTCGAAGGTGAGCTTCTATAGGTGGATCCCACATGTCCTGGGTGGCTTTCCGTGAGCCACTATTTCCTTTTTGCCTGCTCGGGGTGGGGAAAGGTTGTCATTGTCAGAATTTGTTCAGGGTGCGTTCCTCCTCCGAATTTCTCCGAGATTTCTTGTTTCCCGAATAAATCCAGATTCGGCCATTGCCTAAATGTACGAATTTTAAATTTTTTGTTTAAGTTATATATTCAGAGGGTATACCCTCGGTATATTTTGTAATTACTTTATCTATTTTGAAGTGATTATGTTTTTAATTCCATTTGTGATTATTTTTATATTCAGTAAATTTTTAGTTTGGCGTACTTTGTAGCTTACTTTATTTATTTTGAGTGTAATGTTTATTTCTTTCAGTTTGGTTTGATTAGGTTTATTTATTTTATTTGTTTGTTTTGGGGTGTGTTGGGGATATTTTTTTTTGGTTTAGTTTAGTTTGGTTTAAGTTCAAGTGCGTAAGTGATGGACATTTTTTTTTAGCTTTCGGGGTGTATATTTTCTAAGTTAGGAATGTTTTTAGATTGATCTTAGCAAGAGCATAGTTTAGGTTGGTAATTAGTGTAAAAAATCTCTTAATTTAGGCCTGTAAATCTGCTATTCTGGGCATATATTTTTGTGTTCCACCTAGGGAATTACGTGCTTCACTCTGGGAGCATAATCAAATTGCGCGCCGGAATGGGCACACGCATTTCTGGGATTCAGAGGGTCATTATGCATCAGTGCCCCACCATTTAACCTAATTAAACGTGTGGTATGGGACGCAGGATTAAGGTGGCACCTAGTCACTGTGCGGGTGACCTTTGGCATTTACACGCCGCGGTGTAGGCGCTTGGGATGATTATGCGTCTGGAAAGCAGCGCGCAACCGAGGCATCGGGTTAGTTTGAGCATGCGATGATTTGTTTACGCGTTCAAGGATGGGCAGTTGATCCGAATTAAGCACGGGGAGTGTGGTGCGCAATTTTATTGAGTGCTTCCATTTACACACGTGATTTAGCTGTGCTCTATATATACTTCAAAATATATATTTTTTCGCGCTATCCGTTTTTGTCTTCGATTTTATGTTTCCTTGCGCACTAGTTTTTGTATTTTCGTGATATCTCGCAATCCAGTCATCCGCTTTAGGCGCCGTTTCTTCCATTCTTTCAAGTTTTTTGGGATCTTTCTTCTGGGATGGAGTCTAAGGGTAGTGGTAGACACGATCTTACTACCACTGAGTTGGAGGGGTTGATGATGGGAGAGATAGGTGAGACCTCCGAGGCTCGGGCTGGTGCTGTTGTCGTGGAGGAGGATGTCAGGGAGATAGTTAGAGAGGGGGTACCAGAGGGTGACCAAGTGGTGGTCAGGGAGGAGGTACCCGAGATTGATCAGGGTGTCACTAAGGGTGAGGGAGAGAGAGTTGAGGCTGAAGCTGAGAGAGGTGAGGGTGAGGAGCATCAAGGTGAGGAGCGTCAGGCTCGGACACACTTCCCGCTGGAGGATTTCTTCACTCGAGACCAGGTAGGTACCCGTGAGAAAGAGTTCCTTCATTTTTCTATGCATTTTGGTCATGACATAGACTTATTTGGATCTGAAAACCCTTTTTAATTTTTGTCGAACCTACATCGATTATTGATTGTGTGCTCATTTATGCATCATGACTGTGTCTAGGGATAGGTTACATTTTTGTTTTGTTGTTTTTCATCATGTTTTTTTGTGCTTGTTATGAATTTTCTTTGTATGTCTTAATATACTTTATTTATGTTTAGCCCTAGATTTGCCTGTCTCTCGTCATAGGTATGTGTGTTAGTCTTACATATTTTTTTTTTGCTTGTGTTTCGTTTGGTAGGAGCGCTCACAGCTGGCTATCAACTGGCATGGACTGAGTCTCACACTTGGTATCATGCCTTGCCAGAGTTTCAGCAGGCGCGGTTGGTGTCTTTCGGCTTTGGGCTGATCCTGGAGATGGAGCCCTTTCAGGTCAATCATGGTTTGATTGCGACAATTTTGGAGAGGTGGAGGGCGCTTCTATTTCCGATTAGTATGTTGTTGCCGACTCCGGAGGACTGGCTCCGCATTACTGGTCTTCGTTTTGAGGATGAGCCGATCACGAGGTGGATGGCAGAAGATTATCTAGGGGTGTGTGAGGAGATTTTGGGTGTACCGTATTGATCGAGTGGATCGGGGCCAGGGGTAGTTTGGGTCACTTGGTTCTTCGATACCTTCACCAGTGACTTCGTCCCTCCGAGGCGTCATTTAGAGCCGAAGACGTCTTACGAGGCGCATTGTGTAGCGACGGCGGGTTGGGAGCCTGTGGTTGAGCCGAGGTTGGATGCGGATAGGGTGCTTCGTGGATTCTTGATGCATTTCTTTGGTGTGGTGCTCTTCTCTTCTTCGACTCGAGGATGCGTCATCGGGTTATTTTTTATAGTTCTTGGGGACTTGGATCGAGTCTCCACCTATGCTTGGGGTGCAGTCGCATTGGCGTATCTTTATGAGCAGCTTTATCGTCGGGAATGAGGTGTTGCAATGATAGAAGGTTTTCTTCCCTTCCTCCAGGTGAGTTTTAGTTAATTGGTGTCATATAGTGTCTTCAATTTTTTTTTTCTTTCGGTCGTAGCAGCTATTTAGCATTTGTTTTGTGTTTTCTATTTTTGAGCATATGATCACTTTTCCTTTCTTTGTCCATGGGTTCCGTCGGAGGTTACGTTCATATTTTCGCGGATGCATGTGTGGAGGATAGCGCTGCGGGGTCGCCGTTGGTCTTCGGATCTTTAGACTGTGTGCTTTTTGAGGACATGCATGAGAGGTAGGTATATTCCATCATGCACACATTATGTTTCATTTTGTTTTGGGCTTTGACGCTCTAAGGCTTCATTGATGTGTTGGCTTGCTTATTTGGTTGTAGGTGATTTGGAGGTCGTACGCCGCCAAGGAGGATGCCGGTGTGCCAGTGATTCAGTTTGGCCAACCTTTCTTTGATGTGGGCATATGGGTCCATTGTTTTGAGAAGGTGGAGAGGATCCACCTATCTCGAGTGGTGCGGCAGCAAGAACTCGCTCAGGGAGTCCCTCCAGAGATTCGCCACAGGGTGGCAAAGAGGATGACCGGCCCCCTTGGCCAGAACTTCGCAGAGGGGATGGCGCTTCATATAGCTGATTTTAGAGCCGGGGGGACCAGGGTGATAGGGGCGTATGACGAGGCGAATGTGCAAGAGTTTGTGAGATGGTTCGGGGCATTGGGTGGTGGGTGCCTCTTCACATGTCCCTTCCATGGGAGTGGTTCTTTTGCGATCAGCGGGCCTGAGTCGGCATTGGGATTGAGTGAGAGATTGGCTGCGTTAGAGCAGGGCCATCTCATGGCGGGCGTACGGGTATGGATGCCCTTCATAGGGCGATGGAGCAGACGGGATGTGCCCCTCGTCCTGATGAGGATATGTTACTCTCCCTCGCCTCCTCGGTTGCTCAAGCTAGGGGAGCGGAGGATGAGGTGAGGGTTCAGCTTACGGAAACTCGACAGCTCCTGGTAAGTTAACTCATTGGTCTAGTTGTTTATATATTATGTTGACTCAAATTTTTAGCCGTTCTGATATAGTCGTGGTGCCTCGTTTGTTTTGGCCAGTCCGAGAGGGAGGTCGAGCTCGCTAGTCATGCGGCGATGGTTGAGTTGTTACGTGGTTAGCAGCAGGCCGTCCGGGAGGTGGAGGCCAGTTTGCGATCTGAGATTGATCGATTGGTAAGTGCTTTCCTTGGTTTATTAATTGTTAGTATTTATGGATTTATTAATTCTGGCGCATTTTGTCGATGTTTGTAGAGGGCAGAGCTTTTCGTTGCGGGGGCTCCTACTCAGGCATTCGATCCTTCCTCAGTTGCTTCTTCTAGTTGAGAGGATCCAGCGATGGCTCAGCTTCGAGCCGAGCTAGAGCATTGGGTGAGTTTCTTCAATATTTTAACCCAGTAGTTCGTTGGGTGTTATTGTTTTACTTTTCTTAATAGTTTGTTAACATCATATGGTATTTTAGCGTCAAGTTGTCGAGGATTTTCCGACGAGGGAGGTGACTGCTGCCTCTCTATGCCCTGAGAGTCAGGTATAGTTTCTAGTTTGGTGTAATTCAGTTTAGGTTATTTCATTTTATTTTATTCTGACATATCTTGTGTTGGCTTGTTTGGTTTTTGGTGCAAGCTATTCCGAACTCTGCTCCTGAGGCTTGCCCTCAAGGGTATGCTACTATTCCTTCTCAGGTACATTTTAGTTATTGTGTTATAGTTTATTCATCATCGTAGTGTTATGTGATGTATTTATTTTTTCTCGCGTTTATTTGTTCCTTCCGTGCACTTTGTTGATCCGATTGACCGGACGGTTGGCGATATACGGGGAGAGGATGGATCTGGTATGATTCTTTTCTTTTTCAAGAATTTTTTTTTTTCGTATATATATATTGGTTTTCTTTGACTCGATGTGGTAACGCAGGTACATGATCCTTAGCCGGGCAGCCTCGTCGTACGACATGTGATCATGTCAAGGATTATGTTCATGAGGATTCAGTTATTTTGGAGTTTCTTGCTGGGTATCTTCCTTGTTCTCAATCGAGGCGGTCTGCTAGTCAGGCGAGTGAGGGGAGTTCAGTAGCGGGGCCTCGGTGTCTAGAGGTTCCGTCGATTCCGGGTGTCGGGATCGTTTTTTCGAAGGATCAATCTACGGACCATCGGGCTGACGATACTAGGGACATCAGTGAATGACCATCTTAGCGGTAGCGTAGGGATTAGGGATGCATGTGTGTTTTGTGTCAATTGTGCGTGTCCATTGTATATACAGGGGGTATGCCCCCGGTGACAGATGTAAAGAAAATTTTGATATATATAGAGATTTTTGGTTTAGATGTACCTGATTGGATTCCTTATTTTTAGTTACCTTTTGCATCTATCTTTTACTTTTAGTTCTGTCAGTCGTCATCGGGACTTGGATGCTTCCTGAGCTGGCCCGGTGGTGGTTGAAGGTTGCTTTGTATCTGCACATGTACAGACAAGGCTATCAATAATTTTATTCTCCCCCTTGCTAGTCGTCAAGGGGATTAAGTATCTCAGACCGAGGTCTGGTAGTAAAAGGCAGATATATGCTCTTCTTTTTTCTTCTTTTTTTTTTCTTTTGAGAACTAAAAATAATGCAACAAGAAAAGAAAAGAAAGTAGGCGATAAATTAGAGATCTTAAGGATATTCTGAGAATTGATGATGTACGACTCATGAATGAGTCGTGACAACTACGAAGGTGATAAGTATAAATATTTAACCACGGGATGTGATGATCACTGAGCTAAGGGTAGTATTTTCTAAGGTACATGGCATTCCAAGGGCTAGGGAGTTCTTCCCCATCTTGGTTCGCCAGTTTGTATGCATTCCTAGGGTATGTGGCTATTATAACGTAAGGGACTTCCTAGTTCGGTTTTAGTTTTCCTTTCGGATGGGCATGCTTGGAAGGCATGATTTTCTTCAAGACTAATTCTCCAATATTAAAGGTTCGTTCGAGGACTTTCTTATCGTAAGCCTTGGCTACTCTCCTATGATATACCTGAGCGTGATCAGCCGCCCTTAGACGTATTTCATTGAGCTGCTCTAGCTGTGTGAGTAGGAAAATTCTCCTCTCATCTAAGGATAGCTCATCATCGAGTTGAATCCGTAAGGATGGTACTTATATCTCATATGGTAGGACCACCTCCATCCCGTAGGTAAAGAGGTAGGGAGTTTGGCCAGTGGCTGTACGAATAGAGGTCCTATAGGCCCAGAGTGCTTCTGGTAGTCGTTAGGGCCAGTCGACTCCATTGCTTTTCTCTATTGTGTGTTTTAGAATTTGAATCTGCATTTTGTTTGTAGCTTCTGCTTGTCCATTGCCTTAAGGGTAGAACAGTGATGAGTGGCGTAGATTGATGTCGAACTTCTTACATAACTTCTTCGTCTTCTCCGCGATGAACTGTGGTCCATTATCGGTGACAAACATCCTGGGTACTCCAAACCTGGTGATGATATTTTGAACGATAAACTTCACGAGTGTTGAAGAGGTGATTCTGACATAAGATTCAGCTTTTGCCCATTTGGTGTAGTATTCGATTGCCATAAGTATGAATGCGTGCTTGTGAGTATTCCTAACTGTGTCTGTGAAAGGTTCGATGATATCGAAGGCTCACATCGAAAACGGCCATGGCGAGGTCATAGTGTTCAATGCAACTGATGGAGCTTTGATGAGTGTGGCATGTTCTTGACATTATTTGCAGAATTAGACGTAGAGGTGACAATCTCTTATCATTGTCGGTTAGAAGTAGTCCTGTGGTGTGATTTGATCGACGAGTCTCTGTCTACCGATGTGGGTGCTGCAGGCACTGGTGTGTGCTTCTCAGATGATGTATTATCCTTCGACGGTTGTGACACATCATAGCAGGACTCCTTTGGTGAAGGCTTCCTTGTATAATATTTCACCGAGTATGCAGAATCGGGCGCATCGATTCCTTATAGTCTTCCGTTTGATCTTCGTGGCATATGGAGGGACGTGTTGATACTGCAAAAAGTTTCAGATGTCAAAATACCATAGATGTCCGCCATTGGTGGGTGATTTTTTAAATCTGAACATAACGACTTCGGTTTCTGACTTGATGTGATTTTTCAGAGTTATTGCTTCATTTGGTCTCGTGCTCGTGGGGAGGACTGGTAATTCTCTCTTAACGGTCCATGCTACCTCGTGGGCAGGTACTGTCAACTTTTCGATGAAGGTCTTAGAACTTTATTCGATGGGTATTTAGATGACCGAGGCTAACGTGGCAAGGGAGTTTGAAATCTTGTTTTCTAATCTAGGGATGTGCGTGAAAGAGATTCTTTTAAATTTTTTTACCAAATATTGAGTGGTTTCTAGATATGCCATCAGTCTTTCCTTGGTTTTTCATTCTCTTATAACTTGTGAGATTATGAACTTAGAGTCACCGATGGTTTTCAACTGCCTAATTATAGCGCTGCTTGTAGTCCATCTATGAAAGCTTCATATACCGTGACATTATTAGTGATAGGAAAGTCTAATTGAAAAGCCTTAGGTACGACAACTCCTTCCGGGCTTAGGAGGACTATCCCAATGACTTTTCCTTTGTGATTTAGAGCACCGTCAAAATAAAGGGCCCATGACGTCTTATCAGGCTATTCGTTATGAATTGTGAGTAGGTCTTCATCTAGGAAAGCTGCGTGTATGGGCTCGTTGCTCAAGAGTGGGAGATCTACGAGGTAATCTGTGATTGCTTGCCCTTTGATCGACTTTTGCATGACATAAGTGGTATTGAATTCTTGCAATAGCATACGCCAGCGAGCGATCTTTCCTAAGGTTGTTGGCTTTTCGAATACATACTTCAAAGGGTCCATTCAGGCTAGTACTAGTATCTTATGTGCTCCGAAGTAGTGCCATAATTGGTTGAGGCCCACACCAGTGTGAGGCAGGTCTTCTCCATTGAAGTGTATTTTCATTCGTACTCGACCATCATCCTACTAAGGTAGTAGATAGCCTTCTCTCTCCTGTCATCTTCTTCATATTGTCCCAAAATTACTCCCATTACTTTGTCATTTGCTGAGAGGTAGAGAACCAGGGGTTTTTCGAAAATTGGTGGCGATAGTATTGGCGGAAGAAGGTACTTCTTGATATTGTCGAAGGCATGCTGACACTGGTCATCCCATCTATACTCAATTCCTCCTTTAAGTAGTTTGTAGAAAGGATCTCATAGGTCTGAATGTTGGGAGATAAATCTCCTGATGAATTGTAATCTTCCTATCAGGCCTCGTAATTCTTTGATATTACTGGGAGGTGGCATCTCAAGGATGACTCTGACTTTAGCAGGGTCCACTTCGATTTCTCGCTTGCTGACTATAAAATCGAGTAATTTTTCAGAGTGACTCCGAAGACACATTTCTTTGGGTTCATTTTTAGCTAATACTTCTTAGATCTTTGTAGCACCAGTTGGAGTGCTTCAACATGTCCGGCCGGCGCGCGTTTGGGACTTCACTAATATGTCATTGACGTAGACTTCTACACACTTATACAATATATCATGAAAAATAGCCATCATGGCGCATTGATATATGGCTCCTGTGCTCTTGAGCCCGAAAGGCATGACGACGTAGCAATAAGTTCCCCATGGTGTGATGAAGTCTTCTCTTGGTCGAAATCTACTAATTTGATTTGATTATATTCAGAGAAACCATCCATGAAGGATAATATCTCATGTCCAGCAGTGTTGTCGACTTGAGTGTTAATGTGCGGAAGTGGGAAGTCATTTTTTGGGCATGCCTGGTTGAGGTTTCGAAAGTCAATGCAAACTCGTACTCTATCGTCTTTCTTAGCGACATGTACTATGTTGGCGACCCATTTGGGATAGAAGACGACTCTGATGAATTTGGCTTTGTGTAACTTGTCAACTTCCTCTTTAACCTGAAGGGCTGTTTGTGGGTGCATCTTTCAAAGTTTCTGCTTGACAGGCTCTGCATCAGGTTCTAAGATAAGGCAATGTTCTTCTTTGAGGAATGCATAAATTAGTACTTCTTCCTTAGTAAGTATTTCCTCCTGCTGTGCCATCTCTACCGTTGATGGGCGTTCTTAAGTCGTCTCCTCGTGTTGTTGACTGGTAGTATTTTGGGTAACGCTGTCTACCCATGTTGCGATTTATTCTGCAGTATGAAGGACATGGTCCTCATGTTCTGACTCAGCTTTACCGGGAGCTATATCGAAGTTCGGAGATGTAGAGGGTTCTATGTCGAATGATAGGTCTCCGATCTCAAAAAGACTAAACTCGAACTCGAGTGAAGTTTGGATACGGTGGAGGAGTCAGTGGTTTAACTCGAGTTATGAAGGTAGAAGGGTGAGGTGGAATGATGGTGGGCCTCGAAGGGTCGTCTAAACTGGTTGTAGTGTTAGGATGGCTAATTCTTGTGATGAGGTTAGATGGATGAAAAGGGGCTCGGCCCGGTAGGTCTACTGTGGTGACATGGGCGACCGGTCCCTGATTATGATTTGGCAAAGGGTTGTTGACAATTCTAAGGTTTTACGGAGGCTGTTGGTTGTTTTGGTTGGAATTTCGAAGGGATTCCCAGTCAATTTGGTTCCGATTGTTCATTTTGTATATCATATCTCTGAACACCCAACAGCCTTCCAAGTTATATACTGTGTATCAGTGGAAAGCACAGAACTTTGTGTAATCGAGGTTGGCAAGCTAGGGTCGTGGCCGCTCTGGTGGGAAACGAATGAGGTTTTGATCACTCAAGTGGTGGAAAATATTAGGGATGGTATTGGGTAATAGAGGATAATGATCTCGTCTAGGATGATAAGGGCCTCAGGTCTGTTGATTGAAGTTTTGGGGCGGGGGTACATTGTTGCAGCCCTACGTCTTGGTAAGACGGTTTTGGGCAATGTTCTAATTCTGGTTAGGATATTGGTTTCGGTTAGGGTATTGGTTCTGATTTTGATTGGTGTACCCATTGCTAATTCTGATACTGACTCTGACTAGAGTTCCTTTGCTCATTGTTCCCGTTGCCTTGATTTTGATTGGCGACTGTGTTGACTTGCTCTGAGGCTGAGCCTCACTTATTATATCGGGGCTTTGAATCACCGAAAGTCAAGGCCTTCGGTGCCGCAACCAAAAAGGCAAGATCTCCTCCCTTTATGTGTTGTTGAATGCGACTGGCGCGCGGGTGAAGGGTAGCGAAATCCGAGCAATCGCTTATGATCAGAGCACTTCGAAGGGGCTCTCTGACATTATCTATGATGATGTCAATTGCGTCCTTTTCTCTCATTTGACTTGCTGTACGAGCTGGGAGTTTCCTCCAGCGTGATACAAAATCGGCGAAGTCCTCTTCGACCTCTTGCTTTGTCGTCATCAAGTCACTGAGACTGCTGGACTCCTGTATCAGATGCTTGTATTGATCTAAGAATTGTTCGGCTATTTCTTCGAATATATCAATTTTATGCAGTGGGAGCCCGACAAACCAGTTGAGAGCATCCCCTTCAAGTGACCTCTGAAAGTAGTGTATCAAAAGTCCATGGTTATCGTGAATAGGCCGGCAGTCATTACAGAATAGCGCCAGGTGGTGGTTTGGATTTTTGGTGTCATTGTATTTGCTAAATTTAGGGGGCTTAAATCCCACAAGTAGATTGAATTCGAGGTCTCAACATAAGCTATCGAACTCGAATGACAAGCCAGGGCGAATTTTCTTAGCCATGTATTCATCGATCATTTTGGGGAAATCCTCTACCCTCACAACAGCATCTTGCTTAGTGGTCTGGGTACGAATTTTGTCTTATCGTCAGCTGCTGAAGAGTGTGTAAAGAGTGTGCCTAGGTGGAAGCACTTGCGGTGATATTGTCGTCGGAGTAGGAGGTGCCTTCTCCTGTCTTTTTCGTTCTCGTTCCTCTGCGTCCTGTCGTTCCTTGATGGTCTCGTATGCTACGGCTAAGTCTTGGAGTAGTTCGTCGGCTTCATCTTCTCCCTTCTGTAATTTCTGAACGCTGAGGTCTACAAGTTATCGAGCTGTGAAATTCTACCCGAAGCTGTTGTCTCTGTGTCCGTCGTTGTGGCTGGTGCTTGGAGGTGTGAAGGAAGTTTCTTCACCGCTGGCCATGTTGATTCCTGGTTGTATTGTGTTGAGCCCTCAAGCGGCTGCTCATGGTACAGTGGGTTATCATGGTACCCCATAATGGTGGGTCACCAATTCTAATCCTTCGTATTCCTGACATCTCGAGCCTCTGGTGTATGCTCATGTTCTTTCGGGAGTACACTTAAGTGCAGAGAATAATAAAATGAAAGAAAACTACTGGTTGACAGGGAAAAAGAGTATTAACACGAAAGAAAACTAGCTAGAAGATAAGAAAAACTAAACTAAACATAAGCAGCTTTAGCGACAAGATGTCCCATCGCGATCGCCAGTTTGTTGGTATGTGCTTTTTTTGGTTTCTTTCGGTCCCCGAAAAGAGTGGCTCAATTCGGTCCAAGTTGACTCTGGCAAAAGCACTGTTTTAAAAGGGGAACTAAATACTAAAAGTAAAGAGGTAAATCTCAAGGAAATACATGGTTCGTTGCGATCGCCAGCTGCAGATATTTATTAACACTACAACACGTCACTGATCACACCTTCTGGGGTGGAGATATGGGTTGTTCTCTTTATTGAATCATCGGCCAACCGATGTCAACAGCACTGGGTCGCCTATAAATTTAGTTAAGCTAATCTTTCCTAATTTTCTTCTATTTGCTTTACCTTTCCTGTCCTTATTATGACTCTTGACTGTTTTCATTACTTGACATTAGCGGGGATCTAATTATCCTATTAGAAGTCCAATTAATCAGGTTTCCTAATTCTACAGAGAATCTTGTTATAAAAAAAGGGGTCTCCTACCTGTACTAGGAGTCTAATTAGTTTAGATATTTAATCTTACTAGGAATCTTAATTAAGTCTCCTAATCCTTCTGGGAGTGTAACATATTAATTCTATGGAAACTAATTAAAAATATACTATTTCTATGGAAACTAATTAAAAATATACTAATTCTATTGAAACTCTAATTAATTAAAACTATACTAATTCTACTAAAATTCTAATTAAAGTACATATGCTAATTTTACTGAAAATCAAAAAAAGGGGTTTTGGCCCGCTATGCTATGAAGGATCGGCCCCGTTACCGCGTACCCTCTGTAAGCTCCCTTAGGCAAATTGGGTGGCTAGGGGTTGAAAAACTGATTTTTGATTTAGAGATTATAGATTTAAAGATCAAAATCATAGATTTTAAAGGATTTGAAACTTAAAATTAAGAACAATGGATAGAAAATCTTGAACTAAGGATTAATGGTTCTAGGACTGAGGCTTGAACTAAAAATCTAGAACATAGAAGTTAAGATTTGACAATTGAAGACCTAAGGTCTAGAAATTTAGAATAAAATCCAGGGCTAAAAACTAAAATCAAAACTATGAATTAGAATCTAAGATCTAAAAATATGCAGAAAAGCTAAGGCTAAGGACTGGTTCTAGCAACTAAGAACTAGAACCAGTGATAAGAAAATAAAAAGAATCTAGAATTATGATTTAAAACTAGAATCTTAGATCTAGAACTAAGAACTAGAACTAAGGAATAAAACTAAGAACTAAGAACTAGAAGGAATAAGTACAGCTGAGGCCAGGACCGTAGGGAGAAATCTCGAACTCCTAGGCTTGAAAGCAAGGAACTCGAGAGAGAAAGAAATCTCTAAGAAGATCGTGTTACCTCGAAAAAATTGTGTTTTGAAGTCATGGTGGTGGGACCTATTTATAGGGTTTTGGCCAATTGCCCACCCTATCTAGTGCGCTCAATTGAGTTGTACTCTTGAAACTAAGTGCTCAATCACTTTGAGTCGGTGACCGACTCAATGAGTGACCAGCTGACTGGCTCAGCCGGGTATCCAAGTCCTAATCTTATTAGGCTAATTGCGCGCCATTTTTGGTGCACTCAATCAATTAAGCCCGTGAATACATGCTCTTGATAGGGTATTTCAGGCAAAGGCTAGGTTCGCTTGGGAACCAATTACGCGCTAGGGCAGAGGTGCAAAATATGATTACGCACGCTAGGTAGGGTGTACAAACGCATCCTAGACGGTTTCTAGAAGGGTAAACAGCTAGTCCAAAAGGGACTAATTGCGCACGAGTGGTGTAGCATGCAATATGATTGCGCGCAATAGAAAGCGCTCGTAATCGAGGCCTAAAGCGGTCCTCAGGAAGTGCAATCCTGGTCCAAGAGGGACCAATTGCGTGCCAATTATGGAGCATGCAATCGGGTTATGCACGCTTGTCAGGGTGCATAATTCAAGATTTTCCTGGGTTCGAGTCGGGTTTGAACCGCAGAGCTATTATTCCAGCCTGGGTCTTGACCATGTACTGCTGTTTCAGTGCATGGTCTCTGTATAGGGTTTTAAAATCTTTAGAGAAAGCTAATCCTTTTTTGGAGAGCATGGGTAAGGTCAAATGTTGACCAAATAGGTTTGTATATTCCGAGAGGGAAAAATGGGAGTGTCTGCAGTGAGGTGGCGGCGGCTAGCTTGTGCTCCAAGATCGATTGGTTGGTACGTATTTATCTTTTTTATTAGTTAATCATCGGTGCTTTCTTGTTTCTGATGTTTTTATAATTTCTTATGCCTACAGAGAGTAGAGTTCGCCACCGCTAGTGTGTCTGCTCCTGCCTCTGCTGCATCCTCTAGTCGGGAGGACCCTGTGATCGCTCAACTTTGTGCTGAGTTAAACCATTGGGTAAGTCTGGTTATTTTATTTTCTTTATCTATCTTGTTTTGATGTTATTTGTTAACATTGGGTTGGGACATGTTCAGCGTCGTCTTGCTAAGGACCTTCAGTCGAGGGAGGCTATAGCTGCCTCATTGTGCCCGAAGAGTCAGGTATAGTATGAGTATCGCGTGTATGGTTTATTTTGTCTTGTAGTTTTTATATCTGATGTGATTGTGTCTGGTGTTCATTTTTTCTTGTGCAGTCCATCCTTGATTCTGCCCCTGAGGCTCCTCCTCAGGATTCCACTCCTCCTCCCCAAGTATTTTAGTTAGTATAGTTACGTTCTTAGTTTTGTAGTCGTGATACTATCTGATGCATTTTTTTATTTCCCTTGTAGCAGCCAATGTCTGAGATCCCTCCTCAGCCGACGCCTTCTACCGATCCGATGATTGTTGCCACTATCGAGTGCCTTCTTCAGGAGCGTGCTGAGATGGTATGCCTTGGTCGCCTTTGCTCTTTTGTATTGTGTTCGGACATCTTCTTAGCTTTGATTTTTGTGTTTGTGTGTAGGTGCGTGAGTTGGAGCAGTCGTGCTTAGAGACGCAACGTGCCTTGGCTCGTCAAGAGATTCGAGAGATTCCTTCTGATCTCACAGAGTGGCATCTTTAGGAGGTGACTATGGACCCCATGGTCGATTGTAGAACTCAGATGGTAGAGCTGGAGGGCGCTCGAGCCATTGCTCGTGCTAAGATGCAGGTGACGATCGAGCTTTTACAGCACGAGCTGGCGAGAGTGGGAAGGAGAGTGCGAGGGATACTCAATCACCTTCCTGAGTCTGGTTCGAGGGCTAGTGGCTCGCTGGCTAAGATTCGTCGTACGACCCGTGAGAATATGAGGGCTTATGCTCTAGCGAACTTGACTCTTGGGCCTTTATTTGCCTTTGACCCTCTGTGTTCATAGTCTAGGCGGGCCTTGAGCCAGGCGAGTGAGGGGAGCTCTGTTAGCAGGCCTTCCTCTTCCAAGAGACCTCCACCTACTCGTCAGGCTTCAGCTGAGGCTTCTGATCTTCGGCCGATGAGGCTAGAGAGAGTGGTGAGCATGCTTCGCAAAGGCAGCGGAGGGAGTAGGGCTATGTAGATTATTTTTGTATTGTTCCTCTGATTGTATATATATGGATTTTGGTGTAGAGGTGCCTGGTCTCGCCTTTTTTTTGCCTTCCATACTTTGGCTATTTGCTTTAGGTGTCGTCACCTGTTATTGGGACTTGGATGCTCCTTGAGTTAGCCCGGTAATAGTTAAAGGTTGCTTGTATTTGCACAAGTGAACAAAATTTATTAGTAATTTTATTTTCCCCCTTATTGTTTGTCAAGGTGGGAGGCATCTCAAACCGGAGTTTGGTAGTAGAAGGAATATTATATATATATAATTTTTTTTTTGTTTCTACTTTTCATTACAAGGAAAAAATAAAGCAACAGGGAAAGCAAAATACTGAAACTCTAAGAAGGATAAAACAAAAAAAAAATCCCCAGTGAGCGTAACAAGATAGGCAGTGTAGTACTCCTGGTGATGATCTTGTTGTTCTACATCCATCTTTGGGCAAGCAGGGGCCTTGATATGATTCCTTTTCCCAAAAAAATGCCCCAGTGTTGAGGTGCAATGGAGCTTTTCTGGTTTTGTGAGCACTTAGGTCTATGAAGAGCTATGTGTGTTTGGTGAGTCAATCTCGAGCAAATTTTTTTGATAATGTTGTCAGATCGGGGGAGGTCATTTGAATATATCAGTCGCATACCGGGTTTTGTAATGGCCATCATATCCCGTAGTCTTGGTAGGTGTGAGGTGATTGCATCAACCGTCATTTACGATTTTTTGGTTTTATTTCTAAGAATAACTTAAGAGAGGTTCCGACTCATTGTCTAGAAGTAAAAATGGTGAAAGAAGGGGTAAGGCTCAGTGATGTAAGGATAGCTTTATATCTGATAAATTTAAAAGAGATAGGCAACAGTCTTTTTCTCGGGTGATTTGTAATGCCATAGTTGAGCTCTTCGCCATATTTTGGTACCATCAAAGTCTCATATTCTTTGGTTAGCAGGGGTTTTTCCTCCTTCCACCACCTTACAACGACATCTAGTAGTGTAAAGACACCAGGGATGCCCTCACAGTTTGCTTATACTTTCCTAATAAAGTTATCAGGAATGTCCTCACAGTTTACTTATGCTTTCCTGGGCTCATTGACTTGTTCATTCGTCATATACTCTCACTCGGTTATACTTCATTCTTTGCTTTGGTCTATTGCTTTTATCTCTTGCTTGAAGCACATGTGTATTTTGAAAGTAGCCTACTAACGCAAGAATAGTGAATTTTGACTGAGCCTAACATCTTCATTTTTTTATGCTCTAATGTCTCCTCCAATGGTGGGAGTAAGGGGTGAGAATCGGGTGTTACCTATACTTTTAGAAGGAGTCGAGTATTCTACTGATCCTTTTGACCAAATTGCTCGAAGAAGAAGGTGGGCGTTGATTAAGAGGCTTCAAGAGATATCCTTGAAAATTTGATGTACGGCTAATGAATGATTTGTGATGATCACGAGGGTGGTAAATATGAGTATATGTGTTTGACTACGGAATGCGATGGTCACGGTGCTAAGGGTAGTATTTCTTCAGGTACATGGCATTCCACGGGTTAGTAAGTTCCTCCCCATTTTTGGTTCACCAGCTTGTATGGGTTTCCAGGGTATGCGGTTGCTATGACATAAGGTTCTTCCCAATTCGACTTCAATTTTCCTTTAGGGTGAGCATATTTTGAGGGCATGATTTTCTTCAAGACTAACTCTCCAATCTCGAAAGTTCTCTTGAGGACTTTCTTATCGTAAGCTCTGGCCACTCTCCATTGATATACTTGAGCATTATCGGCTGCCCATAGACGAGTCTCATCGAGTTGTTCTAGCTGAGTGAGCAGAGCGACTCTCCTTTCATCTATGGATAGCTGATTGTCAAGTTGGATATGTAGGGACGGTACTTCTATTTCGTATGGTAGGACTACCTCCATCCCATACGTGAGGAGGTAAGGAGTTTGGTCAGTGGCTGTGCGAATAGAAGTCCTATAAGACCAGAGTGTTTTTGGTAATCACTTAAGCTAGTTAGCTCCATTGCTCCTATCGACTGTTCATTTCAAAATTTAGATTAATATTATATTCGTGGCCTCTGCTTGCTCATTCCCTTGAGGGTAGGACGGTGATGAGTGGTGTAGATCAATACAGTCACTTCATCTTTTCCGCGATAAATTACGGTCCATTGTCTATGACAAACATTTTGGGGACTCTAAATCTTGTGATGATGTTCCAAATGATAAACTTCACGTGCGTCAAAGCAGTGATTTTAATAAATGACTCAGCTTCTGCCCATTTGGTGTAGTATTCGGTCGCATTGAGAATGAAGGCATGCTTGTGTGTTTTCCTGACTATGTCCGTGAAGGCTCCAATGATATTGAAGGCCCACATCTAAAATGGTCATGATAAGGTTATTGGATTTAGTGGGATAGACGGGGCTTTGATGAGTGTGGCATGTTCTTGACATTGTTGGTAACACTAGACGTACAGGTGACGATCTCTCATCATCGTAGGCCAGTAGTAGCCTTATCGTACGATTTGGTTTGTGAGTCTTTGTCTACAGGCGTGGGCGCCGCGGGTACTAGCGTGTGCTTCTCGAATGATGTATTATCCTTCGGCTTCTGTGACACACCGTAGCAGTACTCCTTTAGTGAAGACTTCTTTGGATAATATTTTGATCAAGATGCAGAATCTGACACATCGGTTCCTTATTGTCTTCCGTTCAATCTTTGTAGCATAAGGAGGGATATGTCGATGTTTTAGGAAGTTCCAAATATCGGCTGGTGATTGTTGATACCTGAGCATTGCAATGGTTGTTCCCTTCTTCGTAGGTGCCCCTGGGGTAGATTGCCTTTCGCTCGTAATAGCTCTTGGTCAAGTTGGCAGTTCTAGTTTCATTTTTTAGGTGACTTCGTGTGCTAGTGTAGTCAATTTTTTGATGAAGGACTTCATACTCTGTCCGACTAGTATTTGTATGACTAAGGTTAGTGTGGCCAGATAGTCTGCCAGCTCATTTTCTAATCTTGGGATGTTGATCAGTCACAGAATATACCATTTTATCACCCTTAACTTAGTGATGCTAGGACTTAGTTTGCTACTAATAAGTTGACGATGTGCGGATATTAAAGAAAAATAGTAAAAGAGAGCCAAAGTATTAATATTCATCAAAATGAACTCAAAAGTAGTAAAAAGACGATTGAGCTTAACAAGAGGATTCGTCACCTACTGAAAGCTGAGAAATCGTATTTTACGATTGAACGCTAATACTGAAGCCAAATAAGAGAAAAATAAGACATCGTAATTTAAGATTCTTCAAAAGACGATTCTTCAGAAAGTGACAAAAGAGTAAAAGGCGATATAGAAGAAAACGATCGTTCGTTATAGAGAATTGTCTAGTATAAAAGTCATGGGAGCTGAAGAAAGAGAAAATCATGATTTACGATTTTCTAAAGAAAGAAAAAGGATAATCGTGAATTACGATTATAGAAGCTTTCATGTTACTTCTATTGCTGCTAATCATGTGAAAATTTCTACCGCCAAGAACAGAATTAGAAGAACTCTCTAATTAGAAGTTTGGCTAATCACAGATCCGGGAGATTGATGAAGAAGAATCTTAAAATGACTCTATTGCTGCTATTAAGGACAGAAATTTGGAACACATCAAACATCCAAAAGCAAGGAAGAATAAAATTAGAAATTAGAGTTATACTAGGAATCTTTTATTTTAGTAGTTTCTTTTATTAGAATTCAAACTCTGTAAACCGACTCCTTATGATCTATAAATAAGAGGGCTCCGCATAGGAATAATTATCGAAGAATTTTACAGCATCAATTGACAACTGAGGTTTGTATTTTCTCTCGATCATAGTAGTTTAGGATTTACAAAGTAACATCGTCCACAGTTCTCTGAGGTCTTGCTTGACAACCAAGGCTGAGGAAGCTGAAAGATCAACCCTTTGGATGGTTCTACTTTTGCTTTCTAGTTTAGATTTTATTTTATTTTTAGTTTAGATTTTATATGCTTTGTAATCATCTTCGAATTTTGATTTGAATTGATGACTCAGGTTAGAGTTTGAAAATTAGTGTAACGCTTTTACTTTTCCATCTTCAATTTTTTTGAATTTGATTGAGGCCTAGATTTTAGGAGATTATTGATTAGATTAAATATGTTGAAGAATTTTAGTTTTTGATTGACGACCACATTCTAGAAGGCTACAATACGGTGTAATGGTATTTTAAATTTGTAAACATCCGATAGCTGAAGGTTGAGATTGACGACCTCAATCTGAAGGAGGATTAGGATTTATTTTTATGCAATTAGATTAAAGAACCCATTCTTTTATTCATATTTCTCTAGTAGTTTAGGACTTAAAAGATAAAGATAGTTTTTAAAAATATGAATATAAAAGTCTATAAGAAGATAATCACTTCTTCGTGGGATCGATCCTATCACTAGTGCTATAATTTCCATTGTGCGCTTGTAATAAGTTAATGCTTGATTTTAATTTAAATATATACATACTATAAGCCAGTCAGATGTGTGTGAAGGAAATTCTTTCGAATTTCTTTATCAGAAACTGAGTTGTTTCTAAGTATGCTATCAGTCTTCTTTCTTTCGTCTTCCACTCCCTAATCACTTGTGAGATCACAAGCTTGGAGTCGTCGATTGTCTTCAACTGCTTGATGCCTAACTGCAGTGTTGCTCATAATTCGGCGATGAAGGCCTTGTATTCCACAACATTGTTAGTGATCGGGAAGTCTAGTTGGAAGGCTTTGGGTATGACGGCCCCTTCTGGGCTCAATAGGACTATCCCGATGCCTTTTCCTTTTTGATTGAGGGCCCCGTCGAAGTATAGGGTCCATGAAATTTTGTCAGGTTCTTCGTCCTGAACTGAGAGCAGGTCCTCATTGGGGACGTCAGTACGTACTGGCTCATTGCCTGGTAGTGGAAGATTAGCGTGGTGATCGGCGATCGCCTGTCCCTTGATCGATTTTTTTGTGACGTAGGTAATGCCAAACTGCTGTAGTAACATGTGTCATTGAGCGATCTTTCCAGATGTAGTAGGCTTTTCAAATATATACTTCAGAGAATCCATGCGTGCAAGTACCATTATTTTGTGAGCTCTGAAGTAGTGTCATAATTTCGCTGAGGCCCATACCAGCGTGAGGCAAGTCTTCTCCATTGCATTGTAATTCTGCTCGTACTCGACCATCGTTCTACTGAGGTAATAGATGGCCTTCTCCTTTTTTCCCTCTTCATCATGTTGTCCTAGAATGATCCCATTGCTTTGTCGTTTGCCGAGACATATAGAATCAGAGGTTTTCCAAGGACTGGAGGTGATAGTATCGGAGGATTAAGGAGGTACTTCTTGATGTTATCGAAGGCTTGCTAGCACTAGTCATCCCATATGTACCCGGCTTCTCCTTTAAGTAGTCTATAGAAAGGGTCGCATCTATCTGAGTGTTGGGAGATGAATCTCCTGATTAATTACAGTCTTCCTATCAGGCCTCGTAACTCTTTGATGTTGCTGGGAGGTGGCATCTCGAGAATTACTTTAACTTTCACCGGATCGACTTCGATTCCTCACTTGCTAACTATGAACCCTAGTAATTTTTCAGATGTTACCCCGAACACACATTTCTTCGGATTCATCTTTAGCTGATACTTGTTGGATCGTTCTAACACCAATAAGAGTGCTTCAGTATGTCTTGCTCGGGTTTTTGTCTTTACCAATATATCGTCAACGTATACTTCCGCACACTTATGCATCATGTCGTAAAATATAGCCATCATGGCATGCTGTTATGTGGCTCCTGCATTCTTCAGGCCGAAAGGCATGATGAAATAGTAGTAGTTCCCCCATGGAGTGGTGAACGAAGTCTTCTCTTGGTCAGATTATGCTAACTTGATCTAGTTGTATCCGGAGAAGCCGTCCATGAAGGACAACATCTCATGTCTGAAAGTGTTATCCACCAGTGTATCGATGTGTGGTAGCGGGAAATCATCCTTTGGGCATGCTTGGTTGAGATTTTGGAAATCGATGCACACTCATACTCTACCATCTTTCTTAGCGACGGGTATAATATTCGCGACCTACTTAGGGTAGAGGATGACTCGGATGAATTTAGCTTTATGTTGCTTTGCGACTTCCTCCTTGACTTGTAGCGCCATTTGCGGGTGCATTATTCTCAGTTTCTGCTTGACAAGTTTAGCATCGGGTTCCAGGACTAAACGATATTCTACTAAGCTCGGGTTCAAACCAGGCATGTCTTCATAGGACCATGCGAAGAAGTTGAGGTTATCCTAGAGGACTTGGATAATCTGTTGTCGTTCCTTAGGGCCGAGCATTGCGTTGATCAATAGCTTCTTGGGGTTCTCCTCGGTGCCGAAGTTTCTTTCTTCTGTAGGTTCTGTAGCGGCTTGTGTTTACTCGTCGAAGCGTTTAATGACTCGTTGGAAGTCCTCTATTTCCTCAGTGACTAGTTCTCCTCCATCATCATCAGTGAGTTCATAGACTGCATGATTGCTACGTATTGGGGGTTACTTTTGCGAGAGGTAGCCCTTCATCGGCGCAATTGGAGACTGCGACATCTTTAGTGAGGTGTAAATCAAGACTATTCATCCTCCTCTCAAAGTTGTAGAGTATCTCGTCTGGTATAATTATCGGCTTGCCTTTTCATCAAGACGCTCTGCGCATTGGGAGGGAGAAGTAGTAAGGTCGCTTTGAACGAGATTGAGGGGCGGCTATGTGGTGTCAATAGTAGCGGCACGACAAGTATATCAGTGCTCGATGGGTTTAGGATGAAGGGCTCCCTCTCTTTTATGAATTTTTCTATTTTTTTTAGATTTTTAGTTTTTTTTGGGTTTTCTATATTTTTTATTTTTCACACTAAGTATGATACAAGATCAGTTTTCTAAAGAGGGACCGACAGGGGTTCTCCCCTTCGTTGGGGGGAGTGACAGCTGCTAGAGTCACCGTTGCGAGCCTTCGGATGATGTGGATCCATTCAAAATTTATCATTTTTTTATAGTCTTCCTCTGGCGCAACCTTTCGGATGCATGACGAAGGCAGTAGCGCAATTGACGTTCCCACCTCTTCTATCATGTGAATCGTTTTGCTCTCCGCGTCAGCTAGGTAGCCTTCTGACTCTCCCTCTTCTGGTGCCGATAATCTGTCTCGAATGTTTGGCAATAACATCAAGGGTTTTGCTCTTCGTGGCTTGTGATTCTTTAGTGTAAAATCACATGCTCTACAGAGTGGCTGGTCCTAATACAAGGGGCACAAGCCTCATTGTGGGCATACATGATGGAGTGAAGCAGCCATGAGCTCCTTGAAGAGTGACAAGGTTGGGCCTCCTTCATGTAGTCAGGGGCTCATTTCGAAAACACATTTTTCGCATGGCGGATCAAGTTGGTAGTAATTGCAAGTATACGACCAAACACATTCCTCAACGGGCTCGACTCTTATGTTTAGGTCAGGGATAATTGGTTGTGGGTTGATCTTGTGGTTGATTTCTTTGAATGGTGTCTGTGATGTGGAGTTAAGGATACCCAGCGTGCAATGGTTGTCTTGTTTCGTCCATTCGCAGAGATTTGAGGGTTGGGTCATTGAACGAGGCAGCATTAAGGTTAGCTTCGTCCCCCTTCTTGAAATACTTTAGTATGATGGTGCATGTCCTGCAACAGGGTTGGTATGCATGGAAATTCTCATGGGCATTCCCATCCTTCAGGATCGGGATAGGGATTGTTGTTACCAAGGCCGGAGTCTCCTTGCCGAGGTTCGCTTTCTTTGTTAGATATCACCTAGACGTTCTCTTCTAATTGTTCTACCAATTTGAAAGAAGGGAGGTCTATCCAGTAATCTTCGTCATCACTTGGCGAGGGCTGCCATTCCTCCTCTAAGGACCTCCAGAAGATTTGGAGTAGTGGTGACCCAGGCGATCGAAGGTCGTCGAGGGTTAGTTCTTCTATTGTCGCGATATGAAAGTCTTCTTCATCGGTCGTTTCGCAATCTTCTTCAAGTGGGTATGGTTATGGGCGAGCTACGTGAGGGATCTCTCTAGCTTTGAACAATGGGCCGACCCCTTCGAGGGCCATGTTGGGCTCTTCGTTTTGGTTTAAGTATATTAAGTCTATGAATGCTTCAGCCATTTGCTTGATCTCGGTGATCTGGGGCTTGGTGAAGGGTTCTTCTCTCTTCGGCACATCAGCCTTCTCAATATTCCCATAGACGAAGTGGTCATATAGTGACCACTTGGGTAATACTGGTAAGAGGTCAATCTGTCTGCCGTCGGGTTTGTAACCTACTCTAGTGAGATTACAAACCTTCATTGGGACGATAAGACTTATACGTCCTTGCTTATTCCTTTCAAGTCCAGTATGGGGGATGTATCCTAATTGATACATGAGGTCCCATCCTTTTGTTGTCGTTGGGTTTATGTCATATAGTCGAGTGAGGTTAGGACTTACTGCTCTTTGTTAATCTTTGTCGGCACGTTGGGGGAGACCAAGGATGGCTGACTTTGTTACTGACGTGTCGTCAAGTGTATCCACCTTATTGATGTGTCTAGTGGATAGTACCGAGTCATGAGCTGTCGGGATTCTCATAGTGTAATCGGTATCCATATTCTCGAAGGGAGCATCGACATATACTCTGAAATAGTGTCCTCGTGAGGGAACTTGATGCACTGGTGGTATGTGGACCCTACATGTGACAGCCCGGATTTTGGCACCCCGAAACCCGTGCCATCAACATGATCATCTTGACCGTGCCCCTTAGCTAAGCACGGAACATTGGCATATCAAGCATAAAATGAAATAATAAATGAAACTGCTGAATTTAAATCTATATTAAAGTAATTCTCCAAAAGACAGTTCTACCCTCATGCCTCTGCATGAATGGAGAACCGACCCGAACCATCGATGATAGCAATCATCACGGACGGTTCGCCCCAAAAGAATAATCTCAAACTCAATATATACATGGTTTAACCAAAACAAGGCTTGACATACCAAGCCGTACAAATCTCTCTCAAAAAGCCCTCAAAGCGGCACAATGGAATCCTCTAGAAGAAGTCCTCAGGAGGTGGTTCCAACTCTTCACCGGCCGCAAGGTCTGACTCACCGGGGTCAGCGTCTCCTGAAGCCTCGGCAGCTGCTAGTAGTGGATCTGCGACGTATAGTCTATAGGGTGAGCTACATCCTAGCTCAATAGGGAATAAAACACAGTTGAACATATAAATTATCACTCACATATATTCCATGATATGCCATGCATGATGTGTCTATGCAGTCACTGATAAAAACAATTAAAAGCATTACATTTTTACTGGTAGTTTACTCATGTCTTTATTTATTCATGAATGATGCTGAAAAGGCCTAAAGTAAAACTTAAACTTTCAACTTAAGTAATCCCCGAGCAATATAGCATCGAGCCCCGATGAGATACCCATCATCGTCATCTATATAGACACTTTTAACGTATTCCCTGGGAATACAATATAGTACCCAAGCCCCTTTCCCCTGGGGATTGGTGGCGGGGTTTCACTTGTCTCAATCAACACCCCTGGGATGCGCTTACTATGTACGGATAAGCCTCCGCACTGGCCTACGATTTTGCTGCCGTATCGGTCACGGATATCCTGCCGTGTCAGTCGTGGATATCCCGCCACGTCGGTGGGGTACCCTATCAAACCTCAAATAACAAAAATATCGGTGCCTTACATATAGTTATTCACCGTGTAAGTGTGCTATCTTATATCAGTTACGCCCTATCAAACATGATTCAATCTTGGATACATCCCTGGGATGTATCCATTCACTTGCATCACACCTGATGCTCTTATCTCTTTACTTCTTCATCCCCTGGGGATGGCTCATTAAAATTACTCTTATGGATGTCACACACATACACTTTTCACAATTCTTAAGTAATAAAACATTTTGAATTTGAATTCTATATCACTACATACATGCTCTTGTAAAATAAAGTACATGTTCAAGGTGTTCCCTACCTCAAGTTTTCGTTTGATCAATGCATCAAGGTCCCACGTGGCTCCTTGTGCACTTTCTCACACGTACCACCTATGGTACCACATAACATGTGAAACACATCACTAAGGATGCAATAAAGGAGGTCCAAGACCCTCCATGAAGTTTAGAGTCAAATTTAAAAGTCAACTATAATTAGCCCAGTCGATTGATCGAACTCCAAAATTGATTAATCAAAAGTCAATATCGATTAATCGATTCTCAAATCAATTAATCGAGATTTTCATTCGATTAATTGAATCCCAATTCGATTAATCGAAATTCTCTGCTCTGCCAAGTCGATTCTCAATTCGAGTAATCGAGTTCCCAAAATTGATTAATCAAAATTTGAAATTGATTAATCGAAATCCCATTTCTATTAGTCGATTTTCCCCAAGTCATTTCCTCCAGCCCCTGGGGTCCACTGGAGGTCCACAGTCGATTAATCGATATACAAATCGATTAATCGAAATCCAAAGTCGATTAATCGAAACTCAGTTCGATTAATCGAACTCGGGTTCCTTGACTTTTCAACTTCTTGGCCAATTTCGATTAATCGAATCTCAATTTCGATTAATCAAAATTGCCAAATTCAGCCCCTTTTGAGTTGTTCTTCCCAATCTTTTTCCACTCTTTTTCCTCTATTTTTTTTCTAAACCATCATCCTACAATTTAAATCATTTTTTAACTACAATTTAACCTCTACAATCTATGCATTTTATTCACAAAAATTTACCTTTAATCAATCTCAAATTGATTTCAAATCAAGTGGTTGGAAGGCTACGGTTCCAGCTTTGGCTTGAACGGATTCTTTGCGCAGAATCGGCCTCTTTAATGCTTGAATCCCCCTTCCAATCACCCACAATAACTCCTTGCTTGATCACTCTCTTTACTCCTCTCTCTCTCTTCTTTACTTCTCTCTCAACAACCAAAACTATTGATTTTAGGGTTATTAAACCCTTTTTATCTCCCCCCTAGCTTGTGTGTTGAGCACATGCACCTCGATAGGTGTATGTGACTTCAGATTTACAACACACACCACATAACCACATAACCCATCACATCTCATCCATTCATCACACCCCATGCTAACTATTGGACTTCTATTTGGTCAAACCTATGACCGATCGGGCACGAATCCCGAGGTCATAGTTTAGTGTGATTTTTCGGGCAATTACATCCTCCCCACCTTGGGAATTTTTGTCCTCGAAAATAACCCAAGGTTCGTCGGTCTGGGTCTCTCCCCCCCCCCCCCCCACACTCTCAGGTGAGGTGGTCTAGTAGGCTCAGACGCATACAGATAGTTACAATATACAAGCATCTAACTTAAATGTTGACGAATTGAAACAATTTACACAAACAAAAAATTTGGATTTCTATTAATATCAGAAAAAAAAAAAAATTTTACAAGGCGCCACATGAGTTGGCGTACAAAATATACATATATACAATCATGACTCATACAAAAGAAAGTGCTCGAGTGGCCAAGTCTGCTGGAGCTGGCTGTGGCTGCGGTGGTGGAGACTGTGCTAGCTGGGTAGTCAGAGGTAGCGGCGGCTGAGGCTGCGGTGTCTCGGTCGGCGGAGCAGAGGTAGATGTGGAAGGAGCCACGTCTGTAGTGGCAGTGGTGGAATGGAAGACGGGTCCTCAGTGGAAGGCTGTGCGTCCAGCTGTCCACTCTTCCTCCTGGGCGAGGTAGCGGCGGTAGTCGGTAGGGTAGATGTGGCGGAGGGTATGGAATAGAAGGAAGTCCATCCTCCAGTTCATCCTTTCGTTGTTGGCCTCCATACGGGCCAACACCTCCTCGATGGTCGGCCCTGATGGCGGCCAGTGTAGGATGAGATGGGTGTGTGCATGGGGAGTGGGCTGGCGGTGTCGGTGAGGCTGCTGTGTGAGAGGTTGCCCTCTCCACTGAAGGCTCGGCAGGGGTAGGGTGTGCCCCACCCACAGGTGGGTCCTGCTGTGGTGGTGGGGGTGGCGGTGGTGCTACTGCTGCTGGAGCGAGACCCGGAGCCGGTAGGGTCCGCTTGAGAAGGTTGTAGCTACGGGTCCATGAAGACTTTGAGAACGTCTTCACCCGGTCCGTCGCCCGCACCTCGTGGGGCGATACCGCATACTCGGGAGCGTTGGAGTAACACTCCAACATGCTCGAGATCAACCGAGCATATGGCATTTTCTCCTTGGGCCTCAAATTTCCCTTCATTAATTTCCCTTTTATATATCTCATCCCCTCTAGGATGAGCATGGTGGCGTCGAACCACCGGCCACAAAAGGCCGCATATAGTGCCTGCTGCACTACATCTATTCGCTCGGTGTCGTGCCACAACGGATAGAGATTACACTTGATAATGGAATCAAGCATCCACATGTAGTGGGGAAGGTCGACCCTCTTGATGGAAGATCCCGACCCCTTTTTCCCGTTTGTCATGCGGGTCATGATCTCTTCAAATCTCACTTCCTCTTCAAAGGGTGGGAAGAGGGTGGTCTCAGGGGTAAAGTCAAGGTAGCACTCAAGCACCTCGTGTATGTGACGACGGGTGATCGTGTACTCTCGACCCTCGATGGTGGTCTTGATCACATCGTCGGTCGGGCCGTCCACAAGCCCTTGGTAGAATAATCTCACCAATCTAGGGTAGTAAGAACCCCGGATTGGTTTGACAAGGTTGCCGAGACCGGCGTTGTCGAGGTAGTTTCGAGCCCATTGGGTCTCGCCCGGTACATCGGGATTTGTGAAAAGGGTAGGGTCGATAATGTATTCGACCTCAAAGGTCTTGGCCGCCCACCATTCATTTGGTTGCACCACATTAGTGGGTGGTGGGGGCATTGGGGTCGATTCACGGGAAGACTCGCGCGAGGATGCGCTCGTCGAACCGGAGGTGGTCTCCGATGCCGACGGTGATGGAGTCCTCACCGGCGATGGGGTAGGTGGTGGTGGCGTGGCGTTCTTACGCCGAACCGGGAGCTTAGAGGTTAGAGGTTGCCTTCTTCGAAGACAACCGGGTTTTGGGCGGCATGATTGGTGAAGTAAGCTTAAACTAGGCTTTAACTAACTCAAATTGAAAGAAGATTTCATTTTTAGGGTTTACCGTGGGTTTTGGAGGTGTGAGCGCGCAAAACTGATCTGAAAGGCAAACCCTAGGGCGTCGAACAGTCGGAGAAGGAGAAGAAACCGAAATGCCCAAAAATCTCTAGGTGAAATGATTTCGAATGGGGAATGAAATCCCCAAATTTATTTATATAGGCCCCAGCTCGATTAATCGAAATCCAAAATCGATTAATCGAGATTTCAAATTAAGTTAAGCCACGTAAAATCGATTAATCGATTTGCCAAATCGATCAATCGAAAGTCAAATTCGATTAATCGAAACCATTTCGATTAATCAAAATCGTATCCGTTTAAAATTTTAAGTTTTTGAGCTCACTGGCGCGAGCCAGTCGATTAATCAAAATCCGTTTCGATTAATCGAAATTTCAAAATCGATTAATCGAAATTCACTTCGATTAATCGAAATCATGCAGTAACTTCCAAAAATTTAAGGATTCTTTAAATTATTCGATTAATCGAACTCCACTTCGATTAATCAAAAATTTCGAATCGATTAATCGAATTCCACTTCGATTAATCGAAATCGTTCCTCTTACTTCATATTTCTTCCAAGTCCCTTTAGTAATTCGATTAATCAAATCCTCCTCGATTAATCGAAATTTCATTTTTTTTTTTTTCCTTCCTAATTCCTTCTAACATTCTCAGTTTATTCGATTAATCGAAGATGTAGTTCGATTAATCAAATTCCCAATTCGATTAATCGAATTCCCAAAATCGATTAATCGATCCCAAATCGATTAATCGAAATTATAAATCGATCAATCAAAATTGTATTCTGTGTCTGTTCTAACTCTCATTTCAATTTCCAGTCACTGGCACATGCCAGTCGACTAATCGAACAAAATCGATTAATCGAAATTCCAAATCGATTAATCGATTTAAATTCGATTAATCGGTTTTGCCCAATTTCTGCAGATTTCCAAGTTCTTTGGTTCTTTGATTACTTTTGGCAGTTTATGACATCAAGTGGCTCATAGTTCCATAAAAACACATTCACTTGGTCATGTACATACAAAATCTGTTCCTTAAATCATACTTGATCAAAACTTCCATTGAATTACAAGTATCGTGGAGATTCCACAAACATGCTTGTGGTTTACATTGGATTCTCACGTCGTTGGAAACAAGGCTGGATATTGTTCTTTCACATCAGCCTCTCGTTCCCAAGTAGCCTCTTCTTTTGGATGATTGTTCCACCGAACAAGCACTAAGGGAATCACTTTAGTGCGCAGTACTTGTTCCTTTCGATCCAAGATTTCCACTGGTTCCTCTATCATGCTCATGTCTTCACACATCTCCATAGGTTGTTTTCCTAACACATGAGATGGATCATTCACATACTTTCTGAGCATCGATATGTGGAAAACGTTATGTACCCGATCAAACAGCGGTGGTAAACCAATGCGATACGCAACTTCACCTACGCGTCCCAAAATTTCAAATGGTCCAACATAACGTAGGTTTAACTTCCCTCTCTTGCCAAATCTCATTACGCCCTTCATAGGTGACACTTTCACAAACACGTGCTCACCCACTTTATAGTCAAAACTAGTCCGTTTCATGTCGGCGTAACTTTTCTGTCTACTCTGTGCTGACTTCAGCCTTTCTCTGATTATTCGAACGACGGTGGCGTTGCCTTCAAGTAGTTTTGGCCCTAACACAAATTTCTCACCAGTTTCTTCCCAATTGAGGGGTGATTTGCATCGTCGTCCATACAGAGCTTCATACGGTGCCATGCCAATGCTCGTTTGGAAACTGTTGTTGTATGCGAATTCGAGCAACGGTAGATACTCATCCCAGTATCCTTGCATATCTAGCATGCATGCTCTGAGCATGTCTTCTATTACTTGGTTCACTCGCTCTGTCTGCCCATCAGTTTGAGGATGGAAATCTGAACTAAAATCTAATCGCGTTCCCATTCCTTCTTGAAATTTCTTCCAAAACTTGGACGTATATAGTGGATCACGATCTGAAACTATGCTGCTTGGAATCTCGTGTAATCTTACAATCTCTTTCATGTATAAGTCTGCCAGTCTTCCTGCCGTATACATAGTATTGTACGGCAAAAAGTGCGCTGATTTGGTCAATCGGTCCACAACGACCCAAATGGCATTGTGCTTCTTGGCAGTACAGGGCAATCCGACAATGAAATCCATCGAGATTGATTCCCATTTCTATTCTGGGATTGGTAAAGGCTGCATTAGTCCAGCAGGATGTCTATGATCAATCTTCACTTGCTGACAAGTCAAACACCGTGACACATATTCGGCCACGTCTTACTTCAGTCCTCTCCACTAGTAGTTCTTTTTCAAGTCTTGGTACATCTTGGTGCTACCAGGGTGGATAGCATAATTTGACTTATGGACCTCATCGAGAATCATTCGTTTTAGATCGGCATTGTCCGGAATGCATAGACGGCCCTTAAACAATAAAGAACCATCTTCTTTAACTGAGAAGTCCGACCTGATGCCTTCACTCACGTCTTGATGAATCTTTGTTAATGTCGGATCTTTCATCTGTAATTTGTGGATGTGCTCAAATATCACTAGCTTTACCGATATGTTAGCCAAAAAGGATCCGATAGCTTTTGACTCAATGTTGGCATCTAGAGTGCCAGATCTTCCAATAATTTCCATCGGTGCATACCCAAACCAAACAAGCCAACTGAGCTGATCCCTTCCGACTCAATGCATCGGCTACTACATTCGCCTTACCTGGATGGTATTGTATGGAGCAATCGTAATCCTTGAGGAATTCCATCCATCTGCGCTGTCTCATGTTGAGCTCTTTCTGTGTAAAGAGGTATCGGAGGCTCTTATGATCGGTGAAAATCTCAAAAGTCTCACCATATAAGTAATGTCTCCAAATCTTCAGCGCAAAAATGACTGCTGCTAGTTCCAAGTCATGAGTCGGATAATTTTTCTCGTGTTCTTTCAGTTGTCTCGATCCATAAGCTATCACCTTCTTGTGTTGGTTGAGTACACAACCAAGGCCATTGTATGACGCGTCGCTGTACACGGCGTATCCTCCACTGCCTGAAGGAATCGCTAGTACTGGAGCCGAAGTGAGTCTCGTCTTGAGTTCTTGAAAACTCTTCTCGCATGCCTCACTCCACTCAAATCTTGAATCTTTTCGTGTCACCTTTGTGAGAGGTCCCGATATCTTTGAAAACCCCTCGACGAAACGTCGATAATAGCCTGCTAAGCCCAGAAAACTTCAAGCATCGGTCACTGTCTTTGGCTGCTCCCATTTAACTACTGCTTCTATCTTTGCTGGATCTACAGTGACACCATGCTTTGAGACGACATGTCCCAAAAAGCTAACCTCTTCCAACCAAAACTCACATTTGCTGAGTTTGGCGTACAATTGGTGTTCACGTAGCGTCTGTAGAGCAATCCTCAAATGTTCTTTGTGTTCCGTCTTGGATTTGGAGTATATCAATATATCATCAACAAACACTACGACGCAGGAGTCCAAGTGTGGTTTAAACACTCGGTTCATCAGATCCATAAACGGCCGAGCATTAAATCCAATCAAGCGGCATCACCAAGAATTCATAGTGTCCATACCGTGTCCGAAAAGCTGTCTTCTGGATGTCCTCTACCTTGACTCGCAACTGATGATATCCAGATCTCAGGTCGATCTTGGAAAAATATCTTGCTCCTTACAGTTGGTCGAATAGATCGTCAATTCTAGGCAAAGGGTAGCGGTTCTTCACAGTGAGTTTGTTCAATTGTCGATAGTCAATGCATAGCCGCATTGACCCATCCTTCTTCTTGAAAAACAAGACCGGTGCTCCCCATGGAGACACGCTCGGTCTAACAAACCCCTTGTCCATAAGTTCTTGTAGTTGTTCCTTCAACTCCTTTAACTCAGCAGGAGCCATTCTATATGGCGCTTTCGAAATAGGCTCCGTTCCTGGTGCTAAGCCAATGGCGAATTCCACTTCTCTCTCTGGAGGTAGTCCAGGCAATTCCTCTGGAAAGACGTCGGCGAAGTCTCGCACAACTGCTATCTCAGAAATGACATTCTTTTCTTCCTTGTCCTCCTTTAAGAAAGCCAAGTATCCACTGCAACCCTTTCTGATCATTTTCTCGGCCCTTACTGCTGAGATCAGTGGCACAGATGACGACCTCACTCCTTGAAACCAAAATGATCTTCTTGTGTTGGGTCTGAAAATGACTACCTTGTTCTTGCAATCGACGGTTGCACAGTGCTGCGCCAACCAGTCCATGCCAAGGATCACATCAAACCCTTGCATGTCTAACAGTATCAACTTTGCTTCCAATTCATGCACCTCTAGGTCTCGAACTGCTACAATGATGGATTTGCAAGCTAACTCCGTGTCTACTAACTCTCCAGTCGGAATAGACACAGATAGGACGAAGTCCAACGCCTCTGGAACAATCTTCATCTTCTTGGCGAAACGTGGAGTGACGAATGAGTGGGTAGACCCTGGGTCTATCAACACTCTAGCGTCATATCCAACAAAGCATCCTTTTTCATATATAGTTAAAGTACCTATAGTATACATACATACATACAATAATTTACACATCAAAATACACCCTTAATTCACATATAGATTTAGTATTGAGAAAAGAATCTATACAATTCCTAATGCATGCACCTTCTCTATCTAAAACTTTAATGAAACGGAATTTTCTTTAATTTAAAAGAGTCTCACCTTGGATGACGTCATGCACGTTCCCTGCTTCCTGAGCAGTGACTGCATAAGCTCTCCCCTGAACGATCGGCTTCCTTGCTTGAATGGGTCGTGGTGCTGCAACTGAAACCGTCTTTCTTTTATCCGTCTCGGGGCAATCCTTGATCAGGTGGCCCACCTTGCCACATCGGAAACAACCCCTAGTTCCCGCTCTACAATCCACTGTTCTATGAGGCTTGCCACACTTTGCGCAAGTCTCTCGAGGTGCGGAAGAAACAGTACGAGAACCCTGTGTGATAGTGGCGCCAGTAGACATGGCAGGGCTCTCATAGCGTAAAGGTCTCCCCGACGCAAGTAGTGGAAACCTCTGTTGGTGTTGTTGCTGCGCCGACCTTTCGAAACCTCCCTGAAACTGTGGTCTCTGATTTTGGGCCACGAACCTCAGCTTTTTGTTCACCGGTTCATAGGTCCCCGATCTTCCTTGCTCATTTCCTCCTCTCTGCTGCTCTCTCTGTCGATATCTATTTGTATTCTCCTCTTCCACGACCAATGCCTTACTCATGACCTCTTCATAGGTCCTCAGCTGAAATGGAGCTACGCCTCCCCTAACCTCAGGCTTCAAACCTTGCTGAAACCTCTTCGATTTCATCACGTCGGTAGCGACGTAATTCGGAGCAAAATGGGCAAGTCGTAGAAACTCCACCCCATACTCTCTCACTGTCATCCTCCCTTGCACTAACTGTAGGAATTGTATCTCAAGTTGGTTCCTCACCACTTCTGGAAAATATTGTTTGTTGAACTCCTCAACAAACTCCTCCCAAGTCCAAGGCAACTCTGGGGTCTCCTGAGCCTGAGTCCGTATCACGGACTTCCACCAAGGCCCAGCCTCCCCATCTAACATATAAGCTGCCCATCTCACACTCTCATCTTCCGTGCATGTCAGCACGCTAAAGACTTTCTCCATCTCCATAAGCCAGTTCTCAGCGGCCATTGTATACCTTTGTCCAGGAAAATGAAGGAGGTCTCATCCTCCTAAACTCAGAAGGATGAGGGCACAGCAGCAGTCCTGCTGTGTGGTGTAGGTGGCTTCTATTCTCTTGATGCATGAGCTGCAAAGGATGCGGCTTGTTGTGCCATGGCAGCTGCCATAGTCTCCATAGTGTGCATCATCCTTTGTCGCTCCTCTCTATCTTCTTGTCTTTCTCTCACTCTCTCTTGTTCCCTTAGATCTTGATCCTGACGATCTCGATCCTCTTCATCATGCTGTCTACTACTACTGCCCCCTGGGGCCTCAGTACCTCCTAAAGGCACTCTATTAGTAGGAGAGATGTAATCATCTCTACTACATAGACTCCTCTGTTGGCCTCCCCTTGGTCGGCCTCTTCCTCTAGATGACATTTGCGGCTGCATTTGAAACTAAAGTTTTGTTAGCAGAAGCCCCTATGTTCTGACCAAAAGAACAATTGTCAGAACTGCTAAAAGAAATGGTGCTCTGATACCAACTGTGATAGCCCGGATTTTGGCACCCCAAAACCTGTGCCATCAGCACGATCATCTTGACCATGCCCCTTAGCTAAGCACGGAACATTGGCATATCAAGCATAAAATGAAATAATAAATGAAACTGCAGAATTTAAATCTATATTAAAGTAATTCTCCAAAAGACAGTTCTACTCTCATGCCTCTGCATGAATGGAGAACCGACCCAAACCATCGATGATAGCAATCATCACGGACGGTTCGCCCCAAAAAAATAATCCCAAACTCAATATATACATGGTTTAACCAAAACAAGGCTTGACATACCAAGCCGTACAAATCTCTCTCAAAAAGCCCTCAAAGCGGCACAACGGAGTCCTCTAGAAGAAGTCCTCAGGAGGTGGCTCCAACTCTTCACCGGCCGCAAGGTCCGACTCACCGGGGTCAGCGTCTCCTGAAGCCTCGGCAGCTGCTAGTAGTGGACCTGCGACGTATAGTCTATAGGGTGAGCTACATCCTAGCTCAATAGGGAACAAAACACAGTTGAACATATAAATTATCACTCACATATATTCCATGATATGCCATGCATGATGTGTCTATGCAGTCACTGATGAAAACAATTAAAAGCATTACATTTTTACTGGTAGTTTACTCATGTCTTTATTTATTCATGAATGATGCTGAAAAGGCCTAAAGTAAAACTTAAACTTTCAACTTAAGTAATCCCCGAGCAATATAGCATCGAGCCCCGATGAGATACCCATCATCGTCATCTATATAGACACTTTTAACGTATTCCCTGGGAATACAATATAGTACCCAAGCCCCTTTCCCCTGGGGATTGGTGGCGGGGTTTCACTTGTCTCAATCAACACCCCTAGGGTGTGCTTACTATGTACGGATAAGCCTCCACACTGGCCTACGGTTTCGCCGCCGTATCGGTCACGGATATCCTGCCGTGTCAGTCGTGGATATCCCGCCACGTCGGTGGGGTGCCCTATCAAACCTCAAATAACAAAAATATCGGTACCTTACATATAGTTATTCACCGCGTAAGTGTGCTATCTTATATCAGTTAGGTCCTATCAAACATGATTCAATCTTGGATACATCCCTGGGATGTATCCATTCACTTGCATCACACCTGATGCTCTTATCTCTTTACTTCTTCATCCCCTGGGGATGGCTCATTAAAATTACTCTTATGGATGTCACACACACACTTTTCACAATTCTTAAGCAATAAAACATTTTGAATTTGAATTCTATATCACTACATACATGCTCTTATAAAATAAAGTACATGTTCAAGGTGTTCCCTACCTCAAGTCTTCGTTTGATCAATGCATCGAGGTCCCACGTGGCTCCTTGTGCACTTGCTCACACGTACCACCTATGGTACCACATAACATGTGAAACACATCACTAAGGATGCAATAAAGGAGGTCCAAGACCCTCCATGAAGTTTAGAGTCAAATTCAAAAGTCAGTTATAATTAGCCCAGTCGATTGATTGAACTCCAAAATCGATTAATCGAAAGTCAATATCGATTAATCGATTCTCAAATCGATTAATCGAGATTTTCATTCGATTAATCGAAATCCCATTTCGATTAGTCGATTTTCCCCAAGTCATTTCCTCCAGCCCCTGGGGTCCATTGGAGGTCCACAGTCGATTAATCGATATACAAATTGATTAATCGAAATCCAAAGTCGATTAATCGAAACTCAGTTCGATTAATCGAACTCGGGTTCCTTGACTTTTCAACTTCTTGGCCAATTTCGGTTAATCGAATCTCAATTTCAATTAATCGAAATTGCCAGATTCAGCCCCTTTTGAGTTGTTCTTTCCAATCTTTTTCCACTCTTTTTCCTCTATTTTTTTTCTAAACCATCATCCTACAATTTAAACCATTTTTTAACTACAATTTAACCTCTACAATCTATGTATTTTATTCACAAAAATTTACCTTTAATCAATCTCAAATTGATTTCAAATCAAGTGGTTGGAAGGCTAGGGTTCCAACTTTGGCTTGAACGGATTCTTTACGCAGAATCGGCCTCTTTAATGCTTGAATCCCCCTTCCAATCACCCACAATAACTCCTTGCTTGATCACTCTCTTTACTCCTCTCTCTCTCTCTTCTTTACTTCTCTCTCAACAACCAAAACTATTGATTTTAGGGTTATTAAACCCTTTTTATCTCCCCCCTAGCTTGTGTGTTGAGCACATGCACCTCGATAGGTGTATGTGACTTCAGATTTACAACACACACCACATGTGACAGCCCAGATTTTCCCAACCTAAAATTTGGAGAGATTTTTTTTTTTTTTTTTTTTTACTTTACACCAAAACCAAATGAGAAAATTCGGACCGTCAGATCGTATATCACAATCTGATACAGAACACTTGGCACATCCATATGCATACGGAAATCAAAGCAAGGTTATATAAGTATCATGAACAAAACTCCAATTATGATATCTAATATGTACTGAACTAAACAAACGCCAGTGATGACTAACCATCACCAGTAGTAGTGTACCATGCATGTATAATAGCATGGAAGTACCAACCTCGAACTTACCAAGATCCACGATGCACTAAATCTACGATCCCAAAACAGAGTACAAATCCTTATGCGGAAGCTCCTTTTTCTTCAAGTATGTAGTCTGGCCCTCCTCAAAGCTACACACGATAGTCGGGTGAGCTAACATCCAAGCTCAATGGAGAAAACTAATGCCAATATACATCTCATCACATGCATAGATTCAAAGACAAGATCAAAATATTTTCTTATCAAGGCTAAAACTGATTTCAAAGGCATTTCTTATCAAAATTGAAACTGAGTTCAAAGGCATTTTCTTATCCAAATTCAAAACTAATTTCAAAGGCAAACTGATTTCGAAGATGTTTTCTTATCAAAACCGAAACTGATTTCAAAGACATTTTCTTAATAAAATTGAAACTGACTAATCTCTTATCAGAAGCATATTTCTTATTTTCGATTTACTGAGTTTGAATCACATTCATTTACATGTCTTACATATTCTTACTGACTTACCCACATGTCTTACATATTCTTACTTTGCTTATACATATATTTTATACATTTTTACTTAGCTTACTTATATGTTTCACACTTTCTTACTTCCCTTACACAATTCGATTCACGGATATCCCGTCGTGCCGGTTCGATTCACGAAGACTGTCGTGTCAGTTCAATTCAAACACTCACTTGCATAGCTTACACATTGTCACATAGTTTACACAATTCGATTCACGGATATCCTTCGATTCACGAGACTGCCGTGCATTCGATTCATTGGTTAGCCGCCGTGCGTTCGATTCACGGATATCCCGCCGTGGTTCGATTCATGGGTTTAACCGCCATGCCAGTTCAATTCACGATTAGCCGCCGTGTCGGTTTGATTCCACCCTAGCGCGCCCACAAGGTATCATATAATCCGCCCATAGCGGTCCACATGCATATATAATCCGCCCATAGCGGTCTCGATATTATATAATCCGCTTAGCGGTCCACAACACACTTATAATCCGCCCATAGCGGTCCACTTAAAATTTTCTTAACTTATGGTTCGATTTGGATTTAAATTTATATACAAATTTGATTTGGATTCAATTCAAAGTTCACATTCGCTTCCTTCAAATTTAACTTCTGGGTTCGATTCAAAACTTGCAAAACACACATACGATGTTCAAGACTGAAATTCCTTACATGATTTTCGAAGGCTATATAAAAGGTTCAAAACAAAGATCATTTCTTGATTCGATACGTCAATAATTTTAAAAGACCACTATGTCAAAGATTCGATAATTCAAAGCTTTCGAGCATTTCAAACAATCAAAATATTCAATCAAATATTTAAGTTCAAAGATCTAAAGTTTCCATTGCAAGGATTTCAAATACTAATTCATTTCAAAACAAAACTTATCATCTTTCATTCGATCATATCAAGCATCTATGAAATTAAATCAAAATGCAATTGCGTATGAAATTTTCCCCACCTTAACCTCGAAACTGCGCAAAGCCAAGCAATGTCCTATCGATGGCTTTCCTCCCTCAATCTACATCACAAATATATGATGATGTATCAAGGATCAACACTAATCACTAATAACTTAGACTATTTAAGTGTTTTAAAAAAAATCGAGTCGGAATGGGCAAGTTCGCGCCAACATAGAAATTGATGTAACCTTCCTCCTATATTTTAACCTTTAAAAGTTTAGATTTATAAGTTGGTCAAAACATACAAGTTGTAGATCTCTTTGTTATCTTTCCAAAGCCTCATGAATCGCATCAATCGGAGGTCAGAGTAGAAAGTTATGGTCAAAATACCAAAGTAGTACTGGCAACTCAGACAAAATCGACTAATCGATTTTCAAAATCGATTAATCGATTTTCCAAAGTCGATTGATCGATTTTATCTCGATTGATCAATTTTCAAAGAGCCAAAAATCTTTTTCACTATTTGAGACCAGTCGATTAATCGACCCAATTTCGATTAATCGAAATTCAAAAATCGATTAATCGATTTTACTCGATTAATCGGTTTCGTTTCTCGACAAAATTAGAAATTTACCTAATTTATTACTAAATTTTGACCTTAAAAATGATTGATTCATAAGTTGGTCAATTCATCAAAGTTGTAGGGCTTTCTGTCTTCTTTTCAACGCAATAAGAATCACATCAATCCGAATTCGGCACAAAATGTTATGGCCGAAATACTACGATAGTGTCAGTAAGCCCAGGCAAACTCGATTAATCGATTTTCAAAATCGATCAATCGAATTTCAAAATCGATTAATCGAAATTCTCTTCGATTAATCGATTTCGTGAAGTTCCTCTTGAATTTCTCTCTTGTCAAAAATCGATTAATTGAGTTTCAAAATCGATTAATCGATTTTGGCAGTTTCTGAGCACTTCTCGGGTTTGAACCTTGAAACCCATTTTTTTCATCAAAATTCAATCATTTTGATCCTAATCTTTTACACACATCTAATCGACCTAGATTTAGTTAAAATACATTGAAGAATTACGTTATTTACCTCTTTAAATCGGTGATCTACTCGTAGATCGGATCGTCTTCTTCGTTAAATAAAAAGGGTTTCCAAACCCACCTCGATCATCTCCGAGCTTCACGATCACACCCAAGCCCACGAAATCGACGGTAATCCTTACACACACACTTCACACAAACTCACGCTATGATTTGTGGATCAAACTCATGATCTCTTCACAAGAAGAGGGTTTCAAAACCCCCAAATGGCTCCAAAACCCACAAAAGTAAAACCAAAAGTCAAAATCGACAATGATCCTTCCCTTATACGATCTCACAAAACCTTTTCCACGCAATCACAAGGCTTGGAGCATACGAATCCGGCGATTCTTCCTCTTTCTTCTTCCTTCTCTCTTCAAAATCCAAACCATCAAACTCTTGCAACCGGTTAAGGCTTCAAAAGGAAGCTAGCCCCTTTTTTTTTTTTTAACTAAAAAGGCCGGCTCTCATGCAAAACACATACACCCATTTTGGGTGTTAGTCTTATCTAAGGACCTAGTTTTTCGCGTGAAACGGGCGTACCTAGTTAAGGTATTATCTATTATATAAATGATCCCTTGGTTCAGTGTGGGGCCTGTACACCCAAACTACTTATCAATCGGACCCGACGCTAAGCCAATACGCACCACCACGGTGTATGAACTCGGTCCTAAAAATCTCATACGAGCTCAAACGGACCTAAAATGATCTTGTTTGAAAAATCTAAACGGTGACGTGTTTCTTAACAGACATGCACCCGATCAGGACCTATAGTTGGCTCGAATAGTCGGCCCAATTAGTTGGCCCAACTAGCAGCCAATACAGTTGGCCCAATTAGTCAAATAAGTTATTTAACCATTACTAAACTTTTATTCTCTCTCTAGAACCAAAATTATAAGAAAAATAAATTCTCCTGCCTTTATTTTCATTTATAACCAACCTAAACTTAGGTGTTAAGCCAGTACGCCATAGCTAGGTGTATACAATTCATCCAAAGGTCCACACGCGAGTCTAAACCAATCTTTATTATTATTTTATTTTTTTCCACTTAAGACTTAGCCCAACTAATTTAATTATTTTCACCATGTCGGGTACGTGATCAGTCGGGCACGCACACCGAGGCATATTGTTCAAAGGTCAAAATTTTTCAGGATGTTACACCACATAGCCACATAACCCATCACATCTCGTCCATTCATCACACCCCATGCTAACTATTGAACTTCTATTTGGTCAAACCTATGACCGATCAAGCACGGATCCCGAGGTCATAGTTTAGTGTGATTTTTCGGGCTATTACACTACAGCTTTTGTGAACTCCAACTATTTCCTGCCTAGGATGAGGTTATAGGTACTGGAAGAGTCTGACACATAGAATATGGCATCAGTGGTCACTGGCCCCAACCGTACCTGAAGCTTAATGATACCTTTGACGAAACATCGGGAGCTGTCATATACGAAGAGGGATAACGAGGAGGGTCGTATGTCTTGCTTTGTATACTCGAGGGTCTTAAGCATCGTCATTGGGAAAATGTTGAGTTCTGCTCCTGTGTCAACTAGCGCGTGAGTAACTAAGAATCCTCTTATGACTACCGTCAAGTATATGGGAGTTGAGCTTTGGCGTAGTGACTCCTTGGGCATGTCAATGTTTGTGAAGGTAAACATTAGAGGTTATGCCATGACCGAAGTAATCTCATGCAGTTCGTCCAGTGTGGTGTCCTCGCAGATATGCGTCTCTGCTAATGCCTTCATTAGAAGTCGGTGATGCTCTGATAACTTCTTAATGAGCTCTAATCTGGGCTAAAACTTTCTCTAGGTGTCATAGGAGGTCGTATTCTTGTCCTGATTCCAGGGCTAGTTCTTTCTTGGGCCTATGTGCTTTGTTTATAGCCGGCTGAGGTGGTTGAGGCATTGAGGCTAGTGGGGGAATCATGTGAGGTAGGGGAGGCAGGTTTATCTCTCTTTCTCTCATTATCCTCTTGATGGTTGAGCGCCTGCATCTTGCTTCTCGCGAAGGAATGGTGGGTAGCTGGTTCTGGACTTGAGGATGGGGCAGGTTGGCTGCTGATCCTTGAGCCATGTTACGACTTGAATCGAGGAGCCTCCTGAGACATCTGTCATGAACTAGGTGAAATTCAAGGAAGGTATACGTACTGGGGCGATGCCATTCCACGGAGGGAGGTGTTGCGTGTAGTCATCTTCTTCTAGAAAGGTGGAGATTAGTGCCTCCTACTTACTTGGGTTTTCATCTTCTTGATTTGCTTTAGCATTTGTCTCATGTTGAATTGTAATCTCGGATGTCTAGTTCAAAGCATCGTCGTCTCTTGGTGAAGCTTGAAGAGGGGCTCCTTCAATTTTTGGTTTCGAGTCAGATAAGGGAAGTGGCAGCGGAGTTGGCTAAGGGTTTGAAGGAGTTAGGGGTTCTGGTAGATGTTTGTGGAGGTTGGGTCTTCGTGCCCTGAATGATTGAACTCTGATTTGGGTGAAGGTCGGATATGGGGGAGGTTTCGGAGGCATGATTCGAGTGATCAAAGTTGAGGGATGCGGCAGAATGGCTGGGAACCTTTGAGGCTCGATCGGATTATCGAGGGTGTTTGGCGGACTGATATGGGTGATCAAAGTCGAAGGATGGACGAGGAGACGGCTAGGGAGGTCCACATTGGTGATTGGTCAGTCACATAATTTACCATTTTATCACCCTTAACTTAGTGATGCTAGACTTAGTTTGCTACTTATAAGTTATTGATGTGCAGATATTAAGGAAAAACAGTAAAAAAGAGCCAAAGTGTTATTATCCATCAAAATAAACTCAAAAGATAGTAAAAAGACGATTGAGCGAAAGAAAATGATTTGCCGCTACTGAAAGTCAAGAAATTATAATTTACGATTGTGCTCTAAAACTAAAGATAAGCGAAATAGAAAGCTAAGAAATCATAATTGACGATTCTTCAAAAGACAATTCTTCAGAAAGCGACAAAAGGAATAAAAAGTCAAACAAGAAAAGAAATCGTTAGGAAGAATCCTTCACTAGAAAGCTATGAGAAATAGAAAATCGTGATTTACAATTTTCCAAAAAAGCGATAATAGAAAAAGAGAAATCGTGATTTACAATTTCTCAGAAATGGAAGCTTTCTACTACTGCTGATCACGTGAGTGAAGACTATCACCGCCATACACAGAATTAGAAGATCTCTTAAATTAAAAGTTTGATGAATCACGAGTCTGAGAAGATTGATGAAGATAAGCTCTTAAGAAATCTCGGTTGCTGAAATTAAGGAGAACAATCCAGAAGCGCGTCAACTAAAGAAAGCAAGGAAGAATAAAATTAGAAGTAGAGGTATATTAGGATACTTTTACTTTAGTAGTTTCTTTTATTAGAATTAGATCTCTGTAAACCGACCCTTTATGATCTATAAATAAGAGGGCTTAGTATAGGAATAAGCATCGAAGAATTTCAGCATCAATTGACGCCTGAGATTGGATTTTTTTTTATCAGTAGTGTAAAATAGTTAGAATAGATTAGATATTAGAGGCTTCTCAAGAGCAATTGACGACTTCTATTGGATGCTGAAGATTAGTGTAGATATCCTAATTTCTCAGAAGCAATTGACGACTGCTATTGGATGCTGAAGATTAGTGTAGATATCCTAGTTTCTCAGAAGCAATTGACGACTGCGGATGAGGGGTGAAAGATATATTTTACTTTGCTTTCTAGTTTAGATTTTATTTTCTTTTATTTCCTGCTTTGTAAACATCTCCAAGTTTTAATTTGAATTGACGACTCAGGTTAGAATTTGAAGATTAGTGTAATGGTTTTTACTTTTCCATCTTCAGTTTTCTAAGGTTTGATTAATTCCCAGATTTTAGAAAATTGTTGATTAGATTAAATCTGTAATAAAGAATTTTAGTTTTTGATTTACGCCCAAATTCCAAAAGACTGCAATACGGTGTAACGGTACTGTTTAAATTCATAAATATCTGATAGCTGAAGATTGGGATTGACAACCTCAATTTGAAGGAGGATTAGGATTTATTTTCTATAACTAAGTTTAATAACAAATTCTTTATTCATATTTCTCTAATAGATTAGATCTTAAAGATAAATAGAAGTTTTGAAAATAAAGATTTAAATAGAAGATATAAATAAGAAATAAATAGATAGACAAACTTTCTCGTGGGAACGATCCTATGCTAGTACTATGATTTCCATTGTGCGCTTGCAATTGGTTAAGGCTTGAATTTAGCATAATTTTAATACATAGAATAAGCCAGGTCAGTGATGTGGGCGACTGAACCTTGGTTGTGGTTAGGCATGAGGTTGTTGATGTTTCCTAGGTTCAACGGAGGTTAGTTATTATTCTAATTGAAATTTCTAAGAGATTCCCAGTCAATCTGGTTCCGATCATTCATATCGTAAATCACATCCTGTAAAACCCAGCAGTCTTCTAGGTTATGTCCTGCGAATCGATGGAAGGCACAAAACTTACTGTAGTAGAAGTGTGCTGGCCAGGGGCGCAATCGCTCCAGTGGGAATCAGACAAGGTTCTGATTACTGAGAAGACGAAAGATATTAGGGATGGTATCAAGTAAGGGAGGGTAGTTCTTGCATTTAGGCTGATAAGGGGGCTTGGGTTGCTGGTTTAAGTTTTGCGGTGGGGGTACGCTGTTATAATTTGAAGGGTTGGGTGTCCGATTTTGAGTCGTGTTTTGCCTCTGGTTTTGGTAGGTGTTCTGGTTAAGGTATTGATTCTGATTCTGATACGTATTCTGATTCTAGTTCTGATTCGGATATCTTTGCTAATTTGGATTCTGATATTGGTTCTGTCCAGAATTCCTTGGTTGGAAGTTCTCACCTCTGGAGTGTTGTCCTTGGTTGGAAACCACGTTGACTTGCTCGAAGTCGGAGGTCTTCTTATTATTCTTTGCCTTCGTGTCACTAAAAGATGCGCCTCTCGATGCTATTATAGAGAGGGCGAGGTCGCCACCTTTGATGTGTCATTGGATGCGATTAGCGTGCATGTGGAGGGTAGCGAAGTCTGGGCAATCGTTGATGACGAAGGCACTTCGGAGAAGCTCCTTGACGTTATCTATGATGATGTTGATTGCATCCTTCTCCTTCATCTAGCTTCCAGTACGTGCCGCAAGCTTCCTCCAGCGTGCCACGAAGTCAGTGAAGTCTTCTTCAGGTTTTTGCTTTGTTGTCATCAAGTCACTAAGGCTGACCGACTTTTTATTGCGTATATATTTTATGTTAAATTCAAGTCTTAACCTATTGCAAGCGCACAATGGAAATTATAGTACTAACATAGGATTGTTCCCACGAGGAAGTTTGTTATCTAATTATTTCTTTAGTTTTTTCTCTTATTCAAATCCTTATTTTTTAAAATTATTATTTATCTTTAAGATCTAATCTACTGGAGAAATATGAATAAAAGGATGGTTGTTTAATCTAAAGTGCATAAAATAAATCCTAATCTTCCTTCTTTAGATCAAGGTTGTCAATCTTAATCTTCAGCTATCGGATATTTATAAATTTAAATAGTACCGTTACACTATATTTTTAGTCTCCTAGCATTGGTCGTCAATCAAGTCTAAGATCCTATCAATATAGATTTAATCTAATCAACAACTTCTTAAAATCTGGGCGTCAATCAAACCTTAGAAAATTGAAGATGGAAAAGTAAAACCGTTACACTAATCTGCAAATTCTAACTTGAGTCGTCAATTCAAATCAAAACTTAAAAATGTTTACAAAGTAAATAAATCTAAACTAAAAAAAAAAGTAAAATATATCCTTCACCCCTCAGCTGCAGTCGTCAATCGCTCCTGAGAAACTACAGATATCTACACTAATCTTCAGCACTCAATCGCAGTCGTAAATTGCTCTTGAGAAATCTCTGATATCTAATCTATTCTAACTATTTTATACTACTTTGATCGGAAGAAAATTCAACCTCAGGCGTCAATTGATGCTGAAATTCTTCGATGATTATTCCTATGCGGAGCTCTCTTATTTATAGATCATAAGGAGTCAGTTTACAAAGATCTAATTCTAATAAAATAAACTACTAAAAATAAAGGATTCCTAATATAACTCTAATTCTAATTTTATCTTTCCTTTACTTCAGCGGTTGATATACTTCTAGAACTTTATTTATACTTCAACAATAGAGTCCTTCAAAATCTTCTTCATCAATTTCTTCGGATCTGTGATTTACCAGACTTCTAATTCAAGAGATTTTCTATTTCTAGTTCATGGCAGTGTAACATGCACGTGATCAATAGCAGTGAGCTAAGCCTTCTATAAAATCGCTAATAATGATTCTCTGTTCTTTCTTCTTTAGTGAAAAATCATAAATTATAATTTTCTGCTTTCAATAGGGTTCATAGAGGAAAATTCGTAAAAGACAATTCTTCAATTTTATCTTTTTCTGTAAAATCGTAAATGACAATTTTATACTTCTTCATACTGCTCACTCTTATGACTTTGATAGACTTGGCGGACGATTCTCTAAAAAATCGTAAATACTTCTCTTCCTTGAGTGGCTTCTTCTATAGAATCGTAAATTACGATTCTTTGGCTTTCATAGTCTCTCACTCTGGGAGAATCGTAGATAACAATTTTTCATTCTTTTCAGTAGCTGGAGCTTTCGTCTTTCAATCTATTATCATTCTGGAGCTTTTTTATTTACTTTTGACAAATATTAATATTTTGACTCTATTTTACTATTTTTCCTTAATTTCTTCATATCAACAATTTATTAGTAGCAAACGATGGTCTAGCATTATTAAGTTAAGGGTGATAAAATGATAAATTATGTGACTGATCACACCCCTAAACTTAAGTTTTACTAGTCCCTAATAAATAAGAAAATATAAAATATTTAAACTATAAATTTAAATGCCACTTTCGTAAGGAGCACGATTACATTTAGCAAATGCAATAAGCCTTTAAACCCTAAATGATCCCTAGTGGAGGAGTTATAATCTCATGAAGGTTTTCAGTGAAATTATCCACAAACTTCCAAATATTTTTGGTTTTTAAAAATATTTTTCAAAACTAAAAATAAAATTTTATATACTAAATACTCAGTCAATCATTATATGTTTATTATTTCTAAAAATTTGTAAATCTTTTATCCTTGGCCTTCCATCATCGTAATTATCCTTTATCAGAACTCAATAATTTCAATTTAGTGTAGCGTGGAGTGTGTACATATCAGTGAAGAGTTTATTCATCATAGATTTTTCTAAACTACTGTTTTTAGAAAATATTTTCATCCAAACTCTCACTTATTGGTATACTCTCAAAAATAATTAAAATTTTGGGTTCTCTCAATATATATATACAAAAGTCTGATAATTACTAAGTAGATAAATCTCGTAGAAAGGATAATCAATTCTGTTCATATAACTTTTTTATTTATTCATAGTATCTATTTTCTATATCTCTAATAGACTCATATTTTTATAAATCATAAATCACAAAGGTCTTTCCTTCGGCTTGTAATGGGGCTTTGGGTTTTCAGAAGGTTTCAAAAAAAGGTAAAGAGGATTTAAATTTTTTTTAAGAATTTAGCTCTTCTTTTTCTTCTTCTTCTATTTTTTAGCTTCAGTAAGTATCCTTATTTTGGATATCTTCTTCCCATTTTTCTTTTCTGTTTTCTTTTTTGAAAATCCTAATTTCACATATTCGTATTTCATGATTTCTTCTTTTTCTTTCCTTTTTCCTTTTTCAATCATACCCTTTTCAGCAGATCTTTTATCTGTTAAGTATATACTCATTTCACTCCCTCTTCTTTTACATTCTAAACTCTCAGAAATTGTAAGGGTCAAAGGTAGAAAGCTTTGGTTAGTACATATGGTTAAAGGTTTATAAAATTTTGATACAAAGAAATTTGATTTTAAGCTTCTAATATGGGTTCAAAGGATATACTGGGATTTTTGGTTTTTTTGACGTTGGTTTACAAAAGATGGTCTTTGGTTATTTTCACAATTTACTAACATAGATGTCTTATTGCTTTGATATATTCAATAGACAGTTCTAAATAAACAAATTATCATATTTACAGAATATATTGATCCTAAGTTCAGTAATATGAGATTACAGATAGTAGAGAAGTTCAAGAAAATTTTAGCATAAATAAAAACAGTCTCTCTTTCTCAAAATAGATGAGAAAATAAGCTCTATAGCTCACTGATTATATAATTTTGAAACTATAATCTAAAATATTTGCAGCTCAGATCAATCGTATAGTTTCAAACATTCATCTGATATAGTGTTCTAGAGATGCTTTACTTAAATTATAACCATTTTTATTTTAATTTTTGAACTACTACTATGATGGATTGCTAAGTATTTCGATTTTCATATTTTTCTATCATAATTTGCATATAATGATTAACTTTCATACTTAAATTTTCTAAAATTTTTATGAAAAAGTAAAAAATTATTGTTGAAAATAAATAAATAAATAAACTACTATACTACTATATCCTATATAATGTATCCCTCCCCCTCCCCCAAACTTAAATAGAACAATGTCCTTATTGTGCAAAATAGGGGACAAACATAAAATATTTTACCTTATATTACCGCTAAGTTAGTAATCGGGTTTATAATTTGCAAAAGGAATCAACAATCTTCCCCCCAAACTTGGGAGAAAAATACTTCCGATTTAATAGAACTACTATGTTAGATGTTAGTATAGAAAAAACAGCAAATGAAAAAAACTTTATATATATATGGGAAATAATTACAGAACATGGAAAGAAATCTACTAAATTTTTTTTTTATGAAAAATCTAGATACACACTAAACTAAAACACTGGTAGCAACATCCAAGATAAAGGTCCTTCGATAAAGACCGATCCTCGGCTTCTAAAATATTGTTGCCCATAACAAAAAGATAGAGACAAAACCCAAAGGCGAATGCGTCAAACTAGAAAAGAAACTCAAGAATATGAAGGAGGATTAGACGGTGAAACTCTCCGCTGCTTAGGAGATGGAGGTGGTTGTAAACACCCCCATTTTGCCCTCTCGAAATATACAAACTTGTTCGGTCAACCTTTGACCCCTTTTAACCCTAATATGAGAACCATGCACTGAAACAATAGTACATGGTTAGACATAGGCTAAAACAATAGCTCTGTGGCTCAGATCCCAACGTAGGGAGACTATATACTGAAATAATAGTATATAGTCAGAATACAAATTAAAATAATAGTCTTGCATTTCAGACTACAGATTAGACCCAGACAACCCCAAATTCTGTGCCTGAAACCTCGCGCGCAATTCGATCACGTGCAAAACCGCAAGTGCGCGATCAGTCCCCCTTTTAGACCAAACTTCCTTTCTCAGACCATCTCGAGACTCGATTACTCGCCTGAATCCAGGCGCTCGATCGGATTGAGTGCCCCACCACTGGCGCTTAATTAGCCTACGCCCGACCTAGTCTTACTGTCCTTGACCCCTAAGTTTTCTCGATTGAGCGCTTCAGATAACACGCTTAATCGGATTACGCACATCTCGACACTCGTGCAATTAGCCCTAATTCTGTTAGGACTAAAAAACTCACTGAGCAAGTCAGCCGATCGCTCACTGAGTCGATGACCGACTCAAAGCGATTGAGCACCATAAAGCAAGTGCACAATTCAATTAAACGCCTGAAAAATGGCGTGCAATTGGAGAGAAACCTATAAAAGTTTTTTTCTCGAAGAGAAAGAGGAGGCTGGCAATTTTGGAGAGAGAACAGAATTTGTTTTTGGGATTTCGAAATCAGAGAACTCCGAGGACTAACCCATAGAGCAACCTAGTCATGATTTCGAGATTCAAGCTTCGGATCTTCTAGATTTCTCTCCGCCACCCCGACCCTTAAGTAAGGATTTAATCTTTTAATTCACAACCGTAACTTTAAATCTCTAGATTTAGGAATTCCAATACTTTTATTTTCAGTTTTAGATTGTAATACCTCCTTTTTAATCTGTACTTTAATCCCTGATTCTAGTTCTTAGTTTCTAGAATCAGTCTTTAATTTTATTATCTAACTTTTAGTCTTAAATCTTAATTTTTATCCCGATACCTTAATTTTCAGTTCTAATATTAATCTCTGGTTCCAGTTCTTAGTTTTCTGGGACCAATCCTTAATCCTACGATCTGATTTTTTTTATTTCGACTCCGATTTCAGTCCTTAGATTTTCTTTAGCCTTTAGTTTTAATTTCTAATTTCTTATAGTTTTAATCTTTAGATTCTAATTCTTAATTCTTAAGTTTTAGAATTCAGCCTTAGAAAATCTCTGCCCAAATCCTTAGTCTAGAGCCAACTAGGTCTCCCCAACCTTTTCTCAATTATTAATCCCGTCATTTTTATATTTAACTTATTTTGAGGTATCAAACGAAGTTAGATTAAGACAAAATTGGTCACGTTGGAAAGCTTATCGAAGTAGCTTCCCAATAAGCTAAAAAATGCACAATTCTAACATATATCGAAGAAGTTATCGTCAGTTTTTGACCACTGCGCAAAAAGCGATTTTTTTCAAAACTCCTAATTGAATTAGGATTAGTATCTTTATTATTATTATTTTAGAAAATAGGATTTCTAGTAAAAGCCTATAAATAAGACCTTTACCTCCTCGCCATCCCTCTACACAATTTTCCTCTATAATTTTCCTCTACACAATTTTCCTCTCCACAATCCCCCCTACACAATTTTCCTCTATACATTTTCCCTCTACACGATTTAGATGATTCTTTAGGTATTCCTTAGTCCTTAATTTTCTAGTTCTAGTTCTTAGGTTCTAGAACCAGTTCCCCTTTTTTTATATAATCTAGTTCTAGATTTAGGTTCTGGCCCTCTAGTTCTTAAATTCTAGATCTTAGGCTTTAATCTAAATTTCTAATTTTCTTATTCTAGTCTTTAGGTTCTAGAACCGGTTTTTTTTTTTAATTTTTAGGTGTTAGAATTGGTCCTTAATCCCATGATCCAAATTTCCCTAATTTCGATTTCGATTTTGGTTTTTAGATTTTAGCTTTAGTCTTAATTTCTCATAGTCCTAAATCTTAAAATTTGCTTTATAGTTTAAGTTCTTAATTCTTTTTTAGCCCTAAAATTTTAACCCTTAAATACCAATCATCAATCTGTCACAAAAAAATATTACTTTATAATTTAAATTCAGTCTCTCAATTTTAGCCACCCGATTTGCCCAAGGGAGCTTACAGAGGGTACCCGAGAACGGGGCAAATCCTCCTTAACATAGCAGGACCAAACCCCTTTTTTTCTAATTAATTTAATTTCTAATTAAAATTAGGATATTTAAATTAATTAGACTCTTAGTAGGATTAAGAAACTTAATTAATTAGATTTCTAATAGGATTGAGATATTTAAATTAATTAGACTCCTAGTAGAATTAGGAGACTCATTTTAAAATTAAATTCCTAGTAGAATTAGGAGACCTTTTTTAATCAGACTCCCAGTAAGATTAGGAGACCAAATTAAATAAAATCCCAGCAGAAATAGAAAAACCAAACGAGTTACACTAAAGGAAACCCACAGCTGCTGACGTTCGCCGGCGGACGATTCAATAAAGGAGTTCAACCTGCAAGCCCCCGCTTCCCTTTAAAGCGTGATCAGTAACGTGTTGCAGCGTCGATAAACATCTGCAGTTGGCGATCACATCTTCTCAGGTATTCTTCATTTAGAATTTACCTCTTTGATTGCAGCATTTAATATTACTTAATTTATTACTCTATCATCGCCTTCGCCAGAGTCCACTTGGACCGAATTGGACCACTGATTTCGGGGACCGAAAGGAACCCAGAAAAAGCGCGTACCAGCAGACTAGCGATCACGATGAGACTCTTTTTCGCTAAGGTTGTCCTGATTTAATTAATTTGATTTTCTATTTTCCTTGCTTTATTTAATTTGGTTTTATATTTTTCACTCTCTACTTTGATTTCTATTTTGTTCCACTTTATCACTTTTCTACACACACTTGCACGTGGGTAAACTTTTTTTTTCTTTCTCAAAAAAAGATAATTAAAACAAAAAAAAAACTATTTTAAAATGACCGACATCAAAAAATTAAACTTTAATTATATCGACCCACCCGTATGGGGCTCCCATAGCGACCCTGAGTATAACGATAGGCCATCTCTATGGACAGCCCAACATCGTGCTCGGGTAAACATGGTTAATGAGAGTGAAAAATACCCCTTCACTTCTCAAAATACAAATCACAGCGACAACAACAGAGAAAGTGGTACTAAGCGAAGCTTCCCTACTAGTCAAGTTATGGACCACACTGCCAGTGCACTCACAAAAGGAGGAAAAGAAGTCGACACATTGCTCCAGTCCCGAAAATAAGCTACTCCGAGGAACAGACAAGAGGAAAGGATACCGACTCCTCCACATGCTCCGACTCCCTCGACACATAACACATATGCCTCTCACACCTACAACAATAACTACCGAAGACAACTCTCTCCCGAGACACCTAGAAAAGACACCGCTATAAACATAAACGACCTCCACCAATTTCTAGATGACTACATGGCTAACAAAGAACGCTCTAGTCACACTTTTGGATTCGATAAATTTTGCCGAGACATCGACTTCACTATACCCGCTGGTTTTAAACCTCCAAAATTCAACAAATATAACGGTATGGGAAACCCAAAGCACCACTTGGCCTTATTCTGCAATGACTTTCGACCAATCCGTACCAATCATGGGCTCCTGATCCATTACTTTCCCAGATCACTAGAAGGAGAAGCCCTCGACTGGTCGCTACCTTACCCTTAGCTGAAATCAAAACCTTCGAAGACTTAGCCGATAGATTCCTAGACCAGTATCAACGCTTAATTCACAAAGAGGTCAGTCTCGCTGACTTGATGCACACAAGACAAGAGGACGATGAGGACTTCTTGACGTTCGTCAGCCGCTGGAAAAGGCTCATCGCCCGAACGGGCAATCAAATAAAAGAAAGTGATGCGATGGAAATTGCTTCGGATGAGAACCTCTTCGAAGTGTTCTCTTCCTAAGCAACTGCTCCGACTTTACCAGCCTCTATCAACGGGTCTCACGCATAGAACGTCGACTGAAAACAGAGATCTTAACCTCTCTACACTAATAGCCAACAGACCCTTTTTCAACAACCCTAATACAAACACCCTAAACAAGACTCTAGACTCTGAACAAATCCACACGAACCAAGAACAGAACCAAACAAACCCTCAATCATACCACTCATATGACCAAGCTCAAGATCTATGCACAAACCTATATCCTGACCAAAATCAATTACCACACATAAACCAAGATCAACACCAAAACCAACCACTGTACACCAACCAATACACGAACCCCATACTATGACCAAAGCCAATACCCCAATGACACGCAAACTAACTCACCTATTACAACCCATTGTTCGATCAAACTCAACTCGCATACGAGACTGTACACTCATTCACCCCCGCCCCATTCCACCTAGCTAGCCTGATCCGAAGAATTGAACCTCCTTCAGTGCAAGACCATACTATTCACTACAACCAACCAACCCTATCCCACGCACCTATAAACGCGAAGTTACCTTTCACCCTGAACAGGTTACCAAGATCACTAAAATCCAAGCTATCACCGAATCCACCCCTAAACTAACTCAACCCATCCCCAAACTCATTGTCGAGTTCAACACGCTTATCTCCGAACCAACTCAACCTACCCTTCAATCCGATAACCTACCAACAAACGAATCAATCCTCACACCTCTTGAACAGATGCCCAAACCAATGACACAAACTACCCCCGAACAGGCTCACGTGCCATTCATACTTAAACAATCACAAAATTAAACTCTGAACCCAAATCAGTAATCAAATCTACCTCCGAAACCACCAGCCCTCTTGCTTCCAAATCAACTCCGAAACTAACCCCCAAAACCAAACACATTTACCCCATCAATCTCAAAACCAATCCCTGAACTAATCCCTACACCTGCTTTAAAACTTGAACTCGACAACAAACACATCAACCCACTAACCTCAGCATCGACTCTCGAATTAACTTCTACGCCCACTTCGAAACCTAAACTCACTATCACCTCACTAACCACGAAACCTATTATAAGACCTAAACTTATCATCAAACCTAAACCTACTATCAAAACTAAGCCTATTATCAAATCTAAACTTATTATCGAATTTAAACCTATTCTCGAACATGAATCTATCACCGAACTTAAACCCATGATCGAACTTGAACCTGTCATCGGACACGAAACAAAACCGATCATTGAACTTAAACCAATCATCGAATCCAGACCCGAACCTATCATCGACCCAGCACCCATCCACAAGCTCGAACTTACCATCAAAGGCTAACCACCACCAAATCCGAATCCCATTGTCGAGCCTGAACCTATCTTCAAACCTAAACTGATCACCGAATAAAAACCTGACACCAAGCCTCCGACTATTAGCGAATCTAAATCGATCCTCGAACCTAAACCTACCGTCGAACCTAACCAATCACCGAACACAAACCTGTCATCAAACTTCAAACTATCAATAAATCCAAGCCCATTATCAAACTTGAACCCATCATTGAACTCGAGCTTGTTATCGAACACGAATCCGGTACTAAAATCGAACCTATTCCTATAACGCCAACGCCACTCACCTTTGAGCCTACCACAAAACCTATCAAGGAGTCGATCATCGCTCCCACTTTCGAAATCAAACCAAACTCAAATCTTACGGCGCCAATCACCATCCAAATCAACATCCTCAAATCCCATCAAAACACGAAATTAACGTCACAACTAAAATCACTTCTGATCATCAGATCCAAATCTCCGTGGACCTCACAATAAAAACCTTCACCGAACTCCAATCGGCGACAAAACCACTACGTCAAATTTCTGATACTCAACCTCCTCAAAAAATTATAAATAAAACTTTAAAACAACCTCACGATAAACCCAAAGTGTGAATCAAACCAAACAACCATAATCAAACAAAACTGGGCCGCCCCCCACGTAGGAATGGTCAACCTTGGACTATGCCCTCACGTCTCCTCTGCCTACTCTACCTCTGCCTTACCTTATCACTACCTTTACAACACTATCGTCCCTCTCAACGGTTTCCACTCTAACTTCACTCGCAAACAGATTTTCAACCACCCATAAACGACCTCGAAGAACTCTTTAACAACTCTATGCTTCATCTCTACAAGATGCCTCACTCCATCGAAAAATAAAAGAAGGTCCCTCCAGACAAAGAGCCCCGACCATAAGAGACTTATCAAAAGAAAAAGTTAAAAGACGCCACACCTATTTTCACAAACCTCATATCATCCAAATTACGAACTCAAACATAAATGCATCTTCTCTCTCATCCCAGATCGATCAGATCGAAAGGGATCAAGGAACTGATGTTGTACTGTAACGCAATAGTAATAACAAAAAAATAATACAAAAAAAAACAAATATATAGAAAAGTACAAAAAAACTAAAAGTATAAATGCCCATAACGTAAATACTTGAAAACAAAAATACTTTTCTATGCCCCAAACCCTTCGAACTCATACTCGATCGAGAACTCGAAATCCAGGAGCTACTGCTAAGAAAAGTGCCTATACAACCACCTCACCTGGAGGAAATCAAACCCATATGAGAAGTACTTATATTATCTCGGCAACATGCCCTGCGAAACAGTCACAAGGGAAGGACTTTCTGACTTTTGGAATCATAACTCAATGACCATCATGTCTCGTAGCCTAAACATACTTATATACTTATCATCCTCGCAGTCATTACAAGGCATTCATCAATCGTAGGTCATTATTTTTGAAACCATTTTGGGTATCATCTGACTCATTGACCACCTTCCTATTCGGGCGAGTTGATCGAAAGGACTAGTGGATCATCAAATTCTCTTTTTGAAATATAGAAAACTCTGGATTTTCATACACCCTTCCAGCCATTGGAGTTGATGCTAGAGCAGAAAAAATGAAAATACAAGATTCTATCAAACCTCATAATTCTTGCGTTAGCAGGTTGTTTCAAAAAAAAAAATATATATATATATATATATATATAAAAGAAGCATAACCGAGGGAGAGCATTACGACAAATGAACAGTCAGTGGATTTAGGGAAGCATAAGCAAATTGTGAGGGCATTTCTAGTAATCTTGTTAGAAAAGTATAAGCAAACCACAAGGGCATCCCTGACATCTTCACACTACTAGATGTCATCATATGGTGGCGGAAGGAGGATTAAACTCCTGCTAACCATAGAATTTGATGATTTGATGGTGTTGGACCATGACGAAGAGCTCAATTATGGCACCACATTATCCACCCGAGAAGAAAGTAGTTGACTACTATTTCAAAATTTGGTCGAATAAGAAGTTACCCTCAGATCAATAAACCTTACCTCCTCTTCACCCTTTATTTTCTTTTCAGACAATGAGTCAAATGATTTTTAAAATCTCTTTCAGAATAAAACCAAAAACTCTCGAATGACAAGTGATGCAATCACTCATTATCTACCATTCTCCTCAATCCTTATTGAAAACTATGATACATGATGATCGTTAAGCACTTACAAAATCAAGCCTACCATGTGACCGAAGTAATCGAACTACTTCCCAACATGGGATCATTACTAATACACTCCAGGATATCTGAGAGGTCGATAAAAGTCCCACCGTCACTTGACACTGGGGCATTTTTTTTAAGAGCGCTAACATCTTAGTAGCGATACTCAAGTCACAAGACCGATACCCCAAACTGGGGCATTTAAAAAAAAAAAAAAAAAAAAATTCAATCTTGCTTCCCCACCTTGAATACCCCAACCTGGGGCATTTTTTTAAAAAAAATATCAATTTAGTTTTTTAACTTTTCCACCTCGGATACTCCAAACTAGGGCAGTTTTAAAATATTTTTTTAGTTCTTACTTTTCCACCATGGGACCCCCAAAATGAACACCTAAAATAGAACAACAGAGATATACTCAAAAAAATAAAACACCATGCTCTATACTACCTATTCCCCCTCTAATGTAACATACAACAATAAACATAAACAAACATTAAACAAACAAATACAATAAGAGAAAAATATTGCTCATTCTCAGCAATAAAAAATAATAATAATACAATTACAAACCTCTTAGGATTTAATACCCGGATGCAAAATAAAAAGGAAGAAAAGACATTAGAAACTAAAAATGCCCTAAACTTTTAAATCCTAAGTTTAGAAACAAAATTCAAAACAAAACCAAGCCCCTTAGCCTCTATTGATAACATACACCTCCTAAATCACAAAACAATAAGTGTCACCTTCACAAATATCCTCCATCTAATTAAATCTATGGCAAACATAGATGAGCCAATGATCATACAATACTTAACCCCCTAAGAAACACGAATCCACTCAAAAATAGATAAACCAATAGGATTAAAACATCTAACACTCATCTAGAACATTTAAACAAAAACTAAATCTAAATTTACACCTATCTAACAAGCGTCATCTTAAATCCAAACATAAGAAAAAAACAAACAAACCTTAATCCTAAACACAGGACTCATCTCTCATCAATAAAAGTTAACCAATCACAAAATTAAAGGAATAAAGCAACCATAATAAATAAAATAACCTTTCATTTAATAAAAAAAAATTTCATATAATATCATCGGAGGCATACCTCCTGAACACACAACCCAAAACGAAAACTTAGAACCTAACCTACAACCCAAAACGAAAACTAAACCTAAAACTGAGGCCAAGCGAGGAGCAGCGCCTGACTTGGAGCGTCCAATCGGAGGCTTCATGGAGGATTGGTTGGGGAACACATCCCCCCACTTGTAACACCTTCCTCTTCTGCCATCTTCACCACCTCCGCAGCCACCTCCTCAACGCTACCTTCACTGCTTTCTAAAAAGGACCAATGTGAAGACTAATGTCCTCATTCCCAATACTGCCCATTCTCAGAATAACACCATCCCCGAGCATCACCTCAAAATGGAGATCACGCGATGTAACAAATATAGGAAGAAACGATATCCCAATCGGACAGTTAGATCACCCAATATCGCTAAAACATGAATTTTTAGAATGCTAAAACACTCAGAAAGGTCAAAACTCGAGATTAAACCAGAGATACAAAATAAATGAAGGCTCCCTTTCTTATATAGAGTACGGACCTAATCACGCGCTCAGACACGGGCGCTTAATCTGATCACGCGCCACGCACGCTGCGCTCAATCCAAAACCTGCACCTTTAATGGGCGCGCAATGAGACCGTCACCCGCACAGATGGCGCGACCTTTCGATCACACGCTCACCATACGCCGTGTAACTCAATCAAACGACAAATTCATATCACGCAATATGAAAGGTCACCAACACAGTAACCTGTGACGCCTCGATCACGCGCAATGATTAGAGCACGCAATCCAATCACACGCACACTTCCACACGCGTAAACAACCCCTTTAGACTCTGAATCGCACGCTTGAAAATAGGCGCGCAATCAGATTACGCGACTGGAAATAGATGCACAATTCCTGATTTTACATAAAATCTACCCCCTTTCATCCCGCTTCGAGTGAAAATCCCCTTTGTCTCATCGCGTAGCCTCATAGGCTATCCACATCAAAGAAGGGACAGCTGCTCACTCTACTCCCATCACGTAACCCTACCAAAAACGTTGACCACGCCCCTGGTCCTATCACAGACAAAACATACATGCCTCGCATGACACCATCACCCCTGACCACATCTTTTACCCGATCTCAATCAAAACCCCTTTTTCCCATCATGCAACCACTCAAGCACGTCCCACCACGATAAGACACACACATGACACCACCCCGATATCTAATCCCATCGCAAATTGTAGCCATGCCCTCATGGCCTGTCGTGAAAAGCCAAAAACAAATCCCCCGAAAATGCAAATACGCCAAAAAAAAGGGGCCATCACAACGCAACCATAACATGATCTTACATAACCCAAGATTTGCCAAAGAAAGAAGTAAAACACGCTTGTCGCGCAAATACCCTGCTAGCGCCCATCGCCAACTACGCTCGGCCTACTTCCCATTGCGAATACCACTACCCGAAAAGCTCAAACAACACTGGCCGCGCTAAGAAAAAAAAGAAAGGGAGAGAGCTCGATCAGGTCCCATTGCTAAAGCGAAGAGCCTCCTCCCGAATTGCTCGCTACAAATAGTCACCATACACCACTACAGCAGGAATGCAGGAAGACTCGGAACTCCTCCCATGTTCCATCACATCCGACCAATGACAAGCTACAGTGCGAACATCCCATCAAAATCATCAAAATCCCATCGAGACATTACGCCGACAACCGCCAACCGCCGCCGCAGTAATAAAAAAAAAAAGAGGAAATAAAAGAAATCCCCAAAGCCCCATTGCAACAGCATCCCAACTACTCAAAGTACCATCGCGACACTACAATATCACAGGTACCATAGAACAATTCAGGTAAGTATCACTCCCAGGTAAGTACTACCCACTTTTTAATTACTCGATATTACTTATAAATATAGTTATCTATGATTAAGTCAAAATGTTTTCCAGAAACCCATCTCTCTTAACTCGTGAATTACTGTAGTCCACCCATAATAGACAATCATCAGTATTCGTCGAGAAGGTTAGATGGAGTATCCAGCATGTCAAGTGTCGTCTTGACAACCACATAAACGGTCGGGTCCACAAATCTCGTATCGGTGGATCTGCCCAACAACGTCTCGGTAGCCACATTTTCTACCGTTTTACCACTGAATTGATCTTAAGTTAAAATCCCTAGAATTTCAAAATCTCAAAACCCTCTTACTTGCTTCCAAAAATTTTTTACTAAAAGAAAAAAAAATAATAATACTACCAAAAAAAAAAAAAAAAAAAAAAAAAAAAGCAACAAAGAAGATAGACCCAATTCACCTTTCTCTAAATGCCCAAAAAAAATGACTAAGTGTCTCATTACCCACATGCAATAAATCTGACCTTTAACTCCTAAGACCGCCTTAACTCACAATCAAGCGCACATCCCACTGCACAAAATTGGATCAAGCACATACGCCATTGCATAGAATCACTTGTTCAGATACCTTAGGACCAGAATTCTTGACTTAAAGACCCTTGAACTTGCAATCAAGTGCATATCCCGATGCACAGAATTAGATCGGGCGCATATGCCATTGCACAAAATCATTTGTTCAGATGCATTAGGACTAGAATTCCCAACTAAAAGGCCGACTCCAGATGAATCAAGCGCACGCACCACTGCGCAAAATTCAGTTGAGCACACCTCACAAGATTCACCTCAATTACCAACCCAAACCGGCCCCTTCCCCTAGAAAACCAAATAATAAATATATTTAATTTAAGAACTTACAAACGCCAATTAGAAAAGGAACGCCTGACGCTCATTGGTGTGAGCAATGGCGTGCCCTGTCTGACATGACTAGTTAAAGCCTTCGACATTATATTATACTCTCTTTTTTTGTATTACCGGTCCCTGGACCTTATGGACATTTGTATGACGCCCCTTGGTACCTCAATCATGCCATATCCCTCTGTTAGCCCGCGCCATGTGGCGGGATGCGCCATGCACCCACAGATCTGGAAAGTACCTTTCGACAGCTACCACTGGGCCCCCGAATGCTCCATTTAAGCTTGCGCTGATAGATAAGAGAGTTAAGCATGTCATGTCAACATCCCTAATTCACATTTGTGATTTCTCAAGAGAAATGAGAAAGCACCTCAAATGAGGGGTGTCTACTTCTTCGATGCGATCTTACTTCGCAAGAGTGCACCGAAGAGGGGCATCTATAGACACCCCCATTTTGCCCTCTCGAAATATATAAACTTGTTCGGTCAATCTTTGACCCCTTTTAACCCTCATATGGGAACCATGCACTGAAACAATAGTACATGGCTGGACATAGGTTGAAACAATAGCTCTGTAGCTCAGATCCCAACATAGGGAGACTATATACTTAAATAATAGTATATAGTCGGAATACAGACTGAAACAATAGTCTTACATTTCATACTAGAGACTAGACCCGGACAACCCTGAATTTTATGCCTGAAACCCTGCACGCAAAACCACAAGCGCGTGATCAGTCCCCCTTTCAGACCAAACTTCCTTTCCCAGACCATCTCGAGACTCGATTACGCTCCTGAATCCAGACGCACGATCGGATTGAGCGCCCCACCACTGGCGCACAATTGGCTTATGCCCGACCTAGTCTTACTATCCTTGACCCCTAAGTTTCCTTGATTGAGTGCTTCAGATAACACGCTTAATCAGATTGTGCACGTCTCGACACGCGCACAATTAGCTCTAATTCTGTTAAGACTAGGAAACTCGCTGAGCAAGTCAGTCGGTCGCTCACTGAGTCAGTGATCGACTCAAAGGGATTGAGCACCATAAAGCAGGTGCATAATTCAATTAAACGCCTCTATCTAAACCAACTATATTGCCTTGGACTTGGAGCTGAATCTATTAAAATTGAACTGTATTTAAACAATATAGCAGAACAGCAATCGTTATCCAGATACAAAAATAGGTATAAAAATATGGCTACAAAAAACCAAGAATATAGCAGAGCAGCAATCGTGATCCTTTGTATTAATAATGCATCTCCAAATTATAGTTGTAGATTTTTCACCAGTCTGCGAAAAAGAATTCTAGACAAATTACATATGTTTGCCCGAGATGTCATTGCCATTTGCTCATATACTAGACATAGATTAATATAATCATAGCTATCTTAACCATGCGCCCTCATAATATATAGCAGGTCTTAAAATTGACCTGAGTACTTTAGTCACTTGGCAATCAGAATCCTCCTTGAGCTGGCATCCTTTGCATACCCAATCACTTTCTGGAACTTTATTCACATTATTTTCATGCGAGTGGTTGACACAACAAATGAAGTATTAAACTGTTGTGCTTATAAGTAAATTAATAGAATTATAACGCAAACTCAAAATAAATAAGCATAGCTTATGTGTGCTCGCGCCATCACTACATCTATTACAAATAGTAAGCATCTCTACAGTTCCTATTCCACTCTTATCAACATCACAAACAAATTCAAATATCTAGAGAAAGAGCAATTTAGATCTATCAGATGTAAAGCTCTTATATCTATCAGATGTATAGCCAGTGCATGTGACAGGCACTCGTGTCTGACCTATTGTTTGTAGAAAAACAATTGTATTGGCAGAAAAGGAAATAAATGGTGGATATATGTGCTTACTAGTTATGATGTGGAAAATAAATGATGGGATAAGGCTATGATGATGATGATGATGAGTGATGCTTACATGACATGTAAGGCATTGCTGCCAATGCCGCTCCATGATGCATAGTTGTGCAGCATATGGCCACCTTTTGGAAGGATACCCCAAGAAGAGAGCCAGAAGCAGCAACTATTTCATGAGAACATACTATCACTATTGGAAAAGCCCTTTGATATGCTTCATCAGCAGAAAAATCAAAGGTAATGCTTAAAAACAAATATGGTTATATCATCTACCATTCAACTACAGGGTAAGAAAAAACCTTGGGACAGCATTGAGCAAATGTTGACGCGAAGTTAGTGTAGGCCGCCTCCACCAAATCAGGCTCTTGATCCCGAAGGTAAGAAGAATTAAGGCTGTTATTGAAGCTGAAGAGGGAAATCTCTCGAACTTGCTTATGAACAAAGGTCCATATTCTTCCCCTGTGACCAAATTCTTCCAGTACAACAGCAGCTGATAAGAACCATATCAAGAATAGAAAGGGAAACGTTTTAAGTACACACACAGACAACCAATTTCTTCGAGAACAACAGCAATTGATAAAGATTTTAAGTACATATCAAGAATAGAAAGGGAAACATTTTAGTCACACTATGATACCAAATATTTAAATCTTGACAAAATTGTTCCAGTTATACCAAATTTCTGTATACAAAGAACGGGTTCATTAAGGCCCTATGCAATTAGATTCAGATCTATAAAAACCACAAGGTCCTACTCCCAAGCCCTCAAAATTAGATTGGTAAGAAACCTTTGGAAAATTGGGAGTGGACCTAATGAAATCACTTTGGGTATTTCAAAAGTTATGCAAAATATAAGATGTCCAATAGGGCATTGATACTCACACCTAATTCAAGTTTGTAACTGAAAATCAGGTCCAATAAAATATTGAAGATTTAATCCTATAAATAAAATTTTTTTATATTAAACTCATTTGCAAAAAATAAGATGTCCAATAGGACATGATACTCACACCTAATTCGAGTTTGTAACTGAAAATCAGGTCCAATAAAATATTGAAGATTTAATCTTGTAAATAAACTTTTTTTATATTAAACTCATATGCAAGGTTGTCAAATGTGAAAAGCCAGGCCTAGGCGGCCAACCCCCCCCCCCCCCAAGCCTAAGCAGGGCTTAGGCGGAAAGGAAATTTGTTTGAAAAGAAGATTATATATTTGTTGTAAAGCATCCATGCAAAGTGTAGAATGAAAATAAAATGAAAAATAATGGTAATTATGCCATTATCAAAACATACTACTAAGTACCACTACCAACTATTAAGTATCAAACATGGCGGCAAAATAGCTAACTAGTAATAAACAAAAAGAGATTTCGCCCTCTCTGCAACATAACATATTAACCTTACAAAAAATAAACAGCAGTAAAACAACACTGCCATGCAGTATTGTGTTTTTTTTTTAATTCTTTCGGATTGAGGATATTATTAAATTTGAGTTTAATTGATTAAATAAAAAACAGAGAAGCTGAGAGGGAGAGGTCTCTTTCTTTATTTTTGTTTGAGCTGGAACTGGTCTCTCTGTGAGTGAATGAACTAGTCAATTCTAGCTCAGCCTAAACCCAGGCTCAGGAGATACTGCAAATCAATTTTGACTTTCACTGATTAGAAGGAGATTGACCCAAGCAGGAGAGCACTGCAATTCATTATTGCTTAAATCAAAGGAAAGAGAAGTCATCTTCTCAAAAGCGAGAAAAAGAGGAATAAGGGACGGCTGAATTATTCTATTTAGTTCTTCTCAGCTTATTAATGTGTCCATGATATACTTTGATGCGCCTTAGTTGTGCTAGAAATCAGGTAGATTATGTGTTTTTCTTTTTTTTTTTCTTTGGCTTCAAGTAAATAGCAATGATATTATTATTGATTCCACAAATGCCCATCACTGTCAACAGCTCAGGAATGCTTATTGCAAACTGGAAGCTGATCTTGAAAACAGTAAGAAAATTTTTTCGGAGCTTGTGGAACAGAGGGACATTTTACAGAAGCGCGGGGAGGCATCTGGGAGCAGATACTGTTAAACCAGACCTTTGAAGCTTTGCTTAGGACTAAAATCTCTTTGTAGGGACTCTTTGGGCTTGTAGGTTAAGCTTCCATTCTTTATTCTAGGATGAGCTGGAGAATGCTTTAGAGGAGATGAAGATTATTGAGCTTTCGTATAACAAGCTGAAGGTAGTTCTAGATCCTATTTTTGTTCGATGATTTCCATTTGAATGAAATTTGTGTAATTTTTATGTAAGTACATAATTAAATAGTGGAATTCTTTTAGGACGAAATGGAGCAATATCTGGATAGTGACCCAGCTGTTCTTAAAGCAATGAGAAAGGAACACTATCCAGTTTAATCTTCTTTTATTTTTCTTGCCTATCGATTCTATTCCCATTGATGCGGAAGATAAGTGGAAGCAAATTGTAAGCGTGAAAGCACTAGTTCTGATACGACGGGGTCACCAGAATCTTGTATGTGCACGAGGAATGAAGGGGTTGGGAAAGAACTATACTCAGAAAACAGACATAGAAGATTAAACTGGTCGAGTTATGCAAGTTTTGGTATAGCGCGTGCAGGAGGGGATGAAGAACTCGATGAGCTGCTTATGTTAGTGGATTATAGGGAATGGTAAAAAACAAAGGATTGTCAAAGGGAAGAAGAAAAAGAAAAAGAAGTTGCACAAGGAGGTCCTGAGCTTGAAATCTTCTATCAACTTTGAGAAGGAAAGTTAAAGAGGGAAAAATATAACCAATTGACCTTTTCTTTTTTCTGTTACTTTTTCAGTTTCCTATCTGGATATCTAACTAATTCATTAATCAACCAATTCAAAGTAGTAACATGAGTAGTATCCACAAAGTCATCTCATTTGGAAAAAGGCCATTAACTAAACAGGCACATTGGCCAATTCTCATATTAGTCAATTTAAGTATTGCTTAATTTGCAATTCACATATCAAGAGAAGACGAAGACACTGCTAAAGACCTAGAGGGAAGCAGTAAAATTTTCAAGTTATTCCTGATGAACAATAACTTGATGAACAGATTCATCACAGTAAATTGCACAATGAAATTAGTATTCCGAGCTCTTATAGAGACCTTATTGATGCCTAATCATAGAGAAGTGGGTAAAGACCTGTTATCAGTCATTGAGAGACCATACTATCAGTGATCTGTAACAGAGAATATCAATTGCAGTTCTTAATAACAGACATGCACATTATACCCAACGTGCTCCGACCATACTAAATGAGAGTTTTGGACTATAGGCCATTCTATATGTCACCGTGAATTGGACGGCCCAGATAGGTAAACAAGCATGCCTGATGTCGATTCTAGTGAGGAAAGTATTTCCTCATAAACTGAACTGATTCAAAACTGAACCGATTCAAAAATGAACTGAACCAAACCAATATCGCTTCAGTTTCGATTTTGGATGGCACAAATTGAAAACCGATTGGCTAGCATTATAAAATAGAAGCAAATTGGAAAACATGAAAAAAAAATTGAGACTGAGACTTAACCGAATCGGTATTTTCCGGTTTGAATTTGGGAAATTGAAAAAAGAAAAGAACAAAAGAAGGAACAGAAGTCGAACTGATTCGTTTCAATTTCGGTTCGGGCTAACCGAACCAAAAACTGAAATTTTTGCTTTCGGTTGTGTCGGTAAGGCGATTAGCATCCCTAGTCGTAGCCTAGAAGGGGATCACCACAAATGTCAAGGTAACCTCCCAAATACCAAAAATTGCCCTTAAAAAAAACACAAAACATACAATCCAAGTGATCCAATCAAAAACACATATCTAAATATCCTATATTTTTTAAAAAAAAAAAAAATAAGGAAATCAGAAATGAACAGATCTGAAAGATTTTAGAGCAACAGATCACCGATTCAACATCAAATAATTAGGGCTTCATAGACCTTACCTTTGAAACTGAAGAATCCTCCACGGATCAATGAGGAGAGGGATGGAACCGGAGATCAAATTGTACGATGGATCGATCGCTTGGAGGTTGGTTAGGTTTACCCGATCGTCATGCAGTGATTTCTATGTGGAGCTGATTGTAGAAAACGGGAAATATCCTCAAAGTTGTTCAGATCTTTCGCCAGAGAATCGATTGTGAGAGAGATCTAGAAGAACTGGTCCCAATTTGGCATCGTTCGTGCTCGTGAGACGACTGGAGAGATCGTCGAGAGAGAGGAAGAGGAGAGGAAGGCTAGGGTTTCAGAGAGAAAATGATAGAGCTGAGAGAGAGGTGTTTTGTTAGGAAATAAAAACAGAATAGGGAGGCCCGATCAATTTCAAGGGAGGCCCGATGGTTTTGCACGTGATGATGGCATCACATGCACGTAAGGACTGATTTAACTTAAGAAACCACTATTTTAGGCAGTGGTATGTTGCACCACTATGTTAAGCAGTAGTTTATTTTATGCTGTTATAGTGGTTTTTTCCTCATTTTGACGTAGTGATGTTAATTTGTATAGTTATATAAAAAAATTTCGCATTCCACTTCATGAGAAGTTTGATATTACTGTTTTGTTCATCCTTCCTGTAGGCCGATCAGTTGAACAAAATTTATTCAATGTTTGGAGTTGCTACTGAATCCAACTGGCCCAGGGTTTCTGAGTTACCAAGGTATCAAGAGTTGATGCCAGAAAAGGAAATAAAGGGTGCTTTCGAGGACAAGTTCAGAAAGTAAATTCTCATCTTGTTGTATTAGTGCATTCTTATTGTTTTTCTTTTAATGTTTTAGATAAGATGATTTAGTATCAAGATTTGAAGTTGTTAGAAGTGTAGCTAAGCTTTGTTTTTCTTCTTTTAGTACGATATGTTGTAAGATTTTTCTTTTTCTGCTTTGCAGTCGTGACCCATATGCTGTCATGTTACTTGAGAAATGATAACTCTTGATCCATCTAACGTATCACTAATTTGATTAATTGACTTATATTTAAACTAGGTTTTTAGATCAATCTATTTTGTATGAGCTGCGAGAATAAATTTTATCCTTGTTTGCTGTCACATTACCAGTAATTTTGAACTATATAAAGGTTGTTAATATGAATTTAATGTTTATTTTAACCTATATAGGAGCACTACATCTGACGATAAAGTTCAATAAACGGGTTTGGCCTTATTTACTATGATTTTATATTTTGAAAATAGGGACAGAAGTGCTGTGTGCTGAACTTATAACATTTTCTATTTGTTTGTCATGCATGGTAGAATTTTTTTTTCTCAGTTCTACGAAAGTGCTAATTAGATTTTATAACAAATCTCAACTTTGAAAATCAACATAGATAGATCTATAATAATTCACATTAATGAAGAAATAACTACTAATCAAGATTGTATGTTCACGAATTCATCCTCCAATTTATACCATGGCTTGTTCTGATAAACCGATCCTTTAGGTTTTTTATCCTGACTTTATAGAACAAGATTTCCTCAAAAATAGGATCAAGTCCCACAGATGAGCTGGGTAACAATTTGATGTGTTGGTAACTTCTCGGTGTTTTCTGTGTTGTGCCGAATCTTGCGTTCATTTGTCGTCGGTGTGAAGGCTACTAGAAGAATCATCATCATCCCTGCTTTGTCCTTTCTATTTGGAGTCAAATTTACAAGTCCTAAATCAGCACTCATTTATATTTTAGGACTAAATTATTTCATCTCGCAATCTTAAATATCGTTTCGCACTGCTTCCCTCCAAGTTTGTATTGGTCTTCCCTTTCTCTTCATTGTGCTTGAATCACTTCAATCCTTCAGTCGATGTCTGTTTCAGATCTTTGTCACCTTTGATATGTTCATATAATGCCCAAATTAGTTATCTAGGTCTCAGAGAAAATTTACGTTTCAGCTCTAAATGTTATGTTTTACTTGTTTTCTTACCAGGCATCGCAGGTAATGCTGCTTAAGTGGGATCTCATTATCTTCTGTAGTTTGTTTACTTCTGTGGAATAATAATTTTTAATTATTGGTTTTGGTTGAACCCATGAAATATCCACAGTATGCCAATGCAAACTGAAATCTCTCGATCTCTGTAGCGAGTAAGGGATAGATTTGTTTATTTTGTAATTATCCAATTTATTTTACTTCTAGAAAATGTATATTTTTTGCTCATTTGTTGACGAATTTTCATTTTAAGATGCTTAATTTGTCTCCTTAGTAGCCATTGTTATAGACTACGTTTTATTTGTTTTTTTGGTCTTAGCTTGCCAATCATTCTTCATGGAGCTGTGTGGGTTTGAATTAGCGAAAACTGTTAATATTTCACTGATCATTTAATTTATATCTCTCCTCGTACAGAGAATATCTGCCAATGATGCACTTGAACATGACTTCTTTCGCGTTTCTGAAAAAAACTTATCAAAGTCTCTCTCTACTTCTATCAATTGGTTTTCATGTCTTAAATTTTAATTTCTGATTTTGAGAAGGTGACCATTCATGTGTTCATTGATGATTACTACAAATCGATGGGATGCCGTTCGGAAGGGTGTTACCCATTACTTAAACGATGGGATCGTCCAGTCAATGCGACTTTTTGGCTAAGGCCTATCCAAGAGTGTCCCTTGACATGGCAGTCCAAATCAATGAGCATATGCACCGTAGCAGGTAAAAATAAGCACCAAACTGTAAATTATGCTGAGAATTTATATTTGTGTTCCCTTGACTATATAACAGCCTGAAAAGTGAATCGTCCCTTCAACTGATGGTAAATGAAAGGCACAAAAAGAAGCCGCGCAAAAGAGCATATAATGCCCCATGTGGCGTGTTCATTGAGAAGGCAGAAACTCCGCTGATGAATGACAGAAACCCCGTTGAGACCTCATCTTTCTTTCTCTTTTTAGATCGGCATTGTGAGTTTGTGATTGTCATCTTCCTTATTCATTGATGGAGAAGTTTTCTTTCATTTCATCTTTGTTGTTGCCACTGTAAAGTATTCAATTTCTCATATCCAACAGTTGCGAAGAATTTTGTGAATATATTTGCCTAGGAGTTTTGTCATAATTCTTTACGGTACATATGCCAGGCCATCAGGTAGATGGAACTCAGAGATCTTTTGTACCGGAGCATTTCTCAACCATCTGATTGGATTACTTTTCGTGCATTCACGTGGACTCCGTGGCACAAACAATGGTTGAGCCATTTGCATGCGCTGACAGTCTCTTGATCAGATGGTCCAGTCATTCAATGGTATAATTTTGTGAGTTGAGCCACATCTACTCAATGGCCAGCCACATTCACATTTGGAAACTGCAGCTGTCTGTATAATATATAAATGACTTCAAGCACCTATTACCAATTCGAATGCCCTTTTTAAGCATTCCAAGAGCGCAGCTGGGGGCACTAGAGAGCATTTACAACTGCTACTTTGAAATTGTTGACTTGTAGCCATTTCTAAAAAAAATTGAGTACTGTTTTGCTACATTTGTCAGCCATTTTTAAGGGTTATTAATGGGCTTAGATGTATGTATGGAATTGCTTTATATGAAGATTTAGCTTACAATGGGCAGACCGTCCGTGATGGGCGGGCATCTTGACCTGCACACTTGTGGGGATACAGGTCCGAGTCCAGGTCCCGCCCAAAGGAAAGGCTAGTGACTCTCCTTCGCTTGTGAACTGAAAGGTATCCGGTCTCTACATGATAAAGAAGAGATAGAAATGGATCCTCTAAGAGCTTTCCAGGGGCAGAAGCAGCTAAGGAAGTGCTGATTCGATACCCGACCCATCAATACTGTAATTGCATTATCGATAGGAAGATTTATTCCTTCTTACAGAGGAGAATATAACGTTCATATTTGCTCACACGGCATCTCATGTTTGGATGTAAAGAGGCTCAATCCAAACATATTTTTGAAAAGATAACCACTTTAAAATGTTTGATTAGTGGTACAATTGTACATATCATGTATGCCAAATTTGTGTAATGACTATACACCAGAATGGGTCCTCTCCAACGGATACATTTTAGAGTTGGAAGAAGAAGTAACATGATAGCAGAAAAGGGGAAGAAGACAAAGGTACCACCAAGAGGAAGATGATGCCTCTGAAAACGTTGATGGGTTCTTATTCTTTCCATTAAATAAGCCGCAAGAGGTCCAAGATGAATTAGAAAAGGTAAGATTCTTTTATTTATGGGAAATTTGTACTTTCGGCCCTATAAGTTTGTGTATTTGCAAAAACGGCCCTATAGCTTCAAGCTTTGCAAAAGAGGCCAACTCCAGACCAAGCCGTTTTCAAGTCAGCATAGACCTTTTCTCCTTTATATATATATATATATATATATATATATATATATATATATATATATATATATATATATATATGTTTATAGGAAATTTGCACTTTAGGCCCTATAAGTTTGCGTATTTGTAAAAACGGCTCTATAGTTTCAAGCTTTGCAAAAGAGGCCAACTCCAAGCCAAGCCGTTTCCATGTCAGCACAGACCTTTTCTCTTTTATATATATGTTTATTTTATTTTATTTGTCATTTTTTCTTAAATGCACTTTTCCCAGTTTCGACTACAATAAGTAGCCCAGTGAATGACTATCGGCCAAATAATCTAAAATCTTTCATAGCAAATATCAGAAATTATAAGATAGAGTCAAAAGATAGCATCCCTCGAATTTAGGATAGTGTCCCGATATCTTAAAGTAGCGGGCGCTATCATAAGATATCGGCCGATATCATATGATAGCGGGCCATAAGATATCGGCCGATATCATATGATAACGGGCCATAAGATATCGGTCGATATCTTAAGGTAGTGGGCCCTATCGTAAAATATCAGCCAATTTTTACTTTTTCTCTGTTGGCATTGGTAGTCTTCATTTTTTTATCAATATTCTGCAGTGATTTGCTACTGTTCATAAATAAAATTCTATAGTCACTACAAAAAAAAGTGGGTTTTAGTAACACTAGTTTAACGGCGTTTGAGTAAATGGGCCACTAAAAACACCTTTCCATGACGCTTTTGATAAAAGCGCCTCTAATTGTTAATGATTTCATTTCACGTCATATTGGTTGCGGTGTTTACTATGAAAACAACGCGCTAATACGATATTTGCAGCCCTTTATTTTGCAAACGCCACTATTCAGAAAATTAAGCAAGGCCATTTAAATAACTGTGTTGCATAGTAAACCATCTGAATACTTCGAAGGTGGAGCCCCTATTTTGACTCTTGTGAGAAGGAAAATTGTATACACAGAAGCACAGTAATATGTAAAGCACACAATATTTGTTTTAGAGATGTTTAAAATATAATTACCAGTCACCAAAGTCAAATTAGGGACACGCCATGAATTGACCCAAGCAAATTCATTAGTGAATTATTGCAAGTTCAGGCTATTTGCTTTTGATTTCACTATGAGTAGCAAATTGTGAATCATGATAAGCAAACTGAACAATGAATATGGGAGGAGATGTCCAATTATCCTTCTCTATAGGTCTTGGCATTCAAGTATATCTAGTTTATTATTTTCCCTTTCGCTTTAGACCCAGCACCCATTAAGATCTGTCATACTCTGTTCACCAAATTCTTCATTAGAGTTTTTTATATAATTGATTTGTACCCTTGATAATTTGGCTTTCATCTTCTAGTTTATTTGCAGTCTCTGGAAGAGGGAATGGGCATTGGAATCCTGAACTTATAGAAAACCATCAGCTTTCTTTTTTGGTTGTGTTGTCTCCCTTCCACAACTTTTATGTTTTGATAAGTAGGCTAGGCTCGAATCTGCGACAACGAGGTCGCAATATTGTCAAGCTTCCATTGTGCTACAGGCCCATGCCCTCCCTTCCCCAACTATTTAATCTCGCATTTAGCACTGCAGCTTCAACCTGCTGACCTCCTCTGCACACAGTTAATTGTTTAGATGTTGGGATTATAATCTGCCCACCTTATTCAGCTAAGAAGGGGGAAATCTTCATGGGGATGTCATATGATTTTTAATTAAGATTCCCAACGATACTGATAAAGGAACTTAACAAAGAAGCCTATAGGGCTGTTAGGGTGACCCTGGATCAAGGAAGAAGCTTATAGGGCTGTTAGGGTCCCCTGTCCCTCCCCAAGGCTTTCAATGGGATGTTTAATGTGCAGCTTCTATAGACGGATTTATTTTGAAGTACTGCTCTTAGAGACTGCTTTGTGAACTGATTTGGGCTTTGTGAATTGATATATTTTTTTTTTTGTACTTACCATCTGGGACGACCCAACCACCCATAATGGAACTCAACAGAGAAGAGCACAGGCCTGCTCAAATACCTAATCCAATGTTGTTGGTTCAAATTTGGCTATACTATTGATTAAGACCAGCCATTTGCTTGTCAATTTGGCGTTGGTCCATACATTAGTTATGTATTAAGCCTTTCAATGGTTAATGATCTCAGCATGTTTGTTCTCTTCGATGGAATGTCACTAACACAAGGACACTTTTCTCCTTTTGAAGGTCAAAATATGTATTGAGCAATAGCACAAGTTAAACTGTGGGAAAATCCATTAACCCGTTTTTCAGTCATGAGAAGGATTTTTAAGGCAGCAGGTTCTGATACCAAGGTATGATATTTTGTAATTACTAATTAATGTCTTAGTCCCCATACTGTGATCTTAAACCTCGATTGAGATTATATCATTTTGAGTCACTTTTTCTTCTAGATTGTAATTACTAGATTAATGTCTTAGTCCCTTCATGTCTGGGCTGGCAAAAGAGATACAATTCTGTTGTCAATTATGTCCGTTTTTTTGTCGATTTTCTTACTTTGTGCTAAAAGCATTACAGTGGATGATTATCAAGGTCAGTATTCATGGCAAGTAGGCACTCTCAAAATAACTACATGTCATTGATCAAGTGCCATGAAACTAAAGAATGTTGTCACCCTGTGAACTGCCCTATATATTGTTAAAATAGATTTGGTATTTTTTTGCTTCATGAATATATTCTATTATTAAGGTCTCTAGGAATTATTCAGGCAAAGTAGTATAAGCCAAACAAAGTCAAAAATAGGAGCTTGATTCCATCATTGAAATTTTTGAGTCAATCCTTAGTGTCTGAGAAACATGTTTCTTCATGATAGTAGTGATGCTGGAAGATCAATCCTAGATGTACCACTGGCTACTTCAGCATCTACAATGAACTGCCCCCTCCCTGGATGCTCTTCTCACCATTTTGAAATCTATTCGTAGGTCTTGAGGTTGTTGGAGTAGGGCTCATGACACTTTCTGTGGAGGTGGTGATGCTTCTCGTACAATGGGTAAGCACAAAAACCTCTTAAACCCAAGAAAATGGCATCCAAGTATTGTTACTCTATCAATTACTCTTTGCACCATGACTCATTAGAGAAAACCTCAGCGCACCATGGCTCATTAATGAAACCAGTCCCACCCCACCACCCACATCCAACACTATCAAGTTCTTATCATTAAGACCAGTTGGTGCCTCATCTTGCATCTCCTTCGTCCGATGCACAGGTTTTATGATATGATCATAGACTATTGATAAGAATCTATGAAACAAATAGGCCTCCTATAGGTTACATAGATTACATACCTAATCATTATCTTTTTAGGTGGGATGTGGATCCTCAGATCAATTTCTATTATATAGATTAAAACTGAAAGTGACACTTTTACTCACATGAGAAGAATTATCAACCTATGCAGTTGCTAATCCCGAAATATGTTAATAATGAAATTGCATTGTGCATTTCTGTGGCAAATCACTAATATACTTTGTTTTGATTTTTTGTTCTATCACAGTTGCAATGCGGTATCTTCTTTCTTGTAATCTTCTAATTTTGATGCTAGAAGTTTGGCAAAAACTTGAGCTGTTGCAGCCCCTCATAGATAGTAGTTATTATTGCCACTATCAATAACTCCTCGTGAAAGGTAATGCTTTTAAAAGATTGCTTGAGTGAACTAAGTATTCACCATCAGATTGTTCAAACATGATGGGATATATTCATTGTTGGTGAATCAATTCACCATTTCGCTTTGTGTGCTTGTGAAAAATTGTCATATATGTGGAAGTCTACTCTTTAGACTCTCAATTCTATTTTTTATATGATATTTATTTGTGCTTAGTTTTGTCACTCAATAATCCAATTATGTGAAGTTGTCTTTGGTCATTGAAGTTATGGTTTCAGTTTTACCATCAAGCTTTTTCTCTTTTAGGTGAAGTATGCATTCAAAGTTGTTGATTCTATACTGGTAAAGGGTAGTTTGGGGCTGCTGGTTGCCAAGTCGTTACTAAGGAGTTTCTTAAAGGCGAGTTCTTTCTTTGCTTTGGTGGATGGTGAGAAGCTTCTTTCTTTACAAGACCATAAATGAGTCGACGATGGTAATACAAGTCCAAATACAGGTGGAATTGGGCATATCAAAGAAGTTTTCATTGATGAAAAAAATTACATATCTAGAATATGCTATGCATGTTTCTTTTGTAATACTGTCGCAAGAAAAAAGGGGAGTCGCTGCTTGTACACATAAATTTGTTGTGAATGAAATTGTGTTGCTGTGAATTAAAATTTATTTTTGTGAATGAGCTTTGAGCATGTTAATGTGTATATGCTAATGTAAATAAAAATGTGAGTATGCAAATGCAGGTTATGAATTTTCATTAAAAAAAAATGCAGATTGTGGATGTGTACTGTTAGGCAATATGGTGCCTGGGGCAAAAAAAAAAAAAAAAATTGTTGAAGACAGCCAAAAGTCATCTCCAATAATAGCATATCACTTACTGGAGACGGCCAAAAGTTGTCTCCAATAATAAGAGATGACTTATTGGAGACGGCTTTAAGCTGACTCCAACGTGCATTTATCTTTGGAGACGGCTTATGGCCGTCTCCAAATATCTTGTACTATTAGGGACAGCCAAATATCTTTGGAGACGGCTTATGGCCATCTCCAAATATCCTGGACTATTAGGGACAGCCAGAAGTTGTCTCCCCATTTAGTCTCCAAAGAGAATGGAGATGGGACTATTCGAAACTATATGGAAGCCGTCTCCAATGCTATTAGAGACAACTTAGACATCTTTGGAGACAACTTTTGGCCATCTCCAATAAATATATTTTTTATAGTGTTCATATCGTAATTATCCAGTTTTATAAAAACCCATGTGGACTATAGTAGACAACAACACAATTTATATTAGCTCAGTGGGTAGTATATAGCTTGCTAGCCTAGTACAGTCCGCAGCTTTGTCAGTCCTCTATATAGGGGTATGTTATTGTTCAGCCTATTGTGAACCCACTATATAGGAGACAAAAATTGTTTACTTTTCCTAGTTTTTTTTACCTTGTATTTTCGTATTTTGATTTTTCGATTAAGCGGATTATGAATGCATTGGGCTAATGAACCTCATCATTTGACATTAATGATATCGGTCCGGACACTTTTATGAGTTTCTAATTTTTATCTTATATATATAATGTTTTTGGTGTTATAAGTATGTCTCGAGAAAAATAAATCTGTCACATAACTCTAACCTCACATGGATTGGTCGCCCGAAAATTTGTAGCCAAATCCGAGTACGACAAGTAGTCTAATAATTAACATTCGTATGACAGTAGCACAACCACATATTCATCCGATTCTGAGCTTTTCAGAGAATAACTTTAAAAAGATTGAAAAATTAGCTTTTGTAAGAAAAGCCAGGAATCAGAGCAACTTAAGAACACATATGGGAAAAGATAGGAATCAGAGTCTGCTAAGAATCAGTAGGAATCTGAGTTGTCAGGATTCAGAGATTTTCTGGGAAAAGTCAGGAAACACCTGAACGAGCCCTAAGAAATGGAGCTAATCAAAAAGGGATTTATTAGAGAAAGCATGAGTTCTTGTGTTGTTCCGACTTCACTCATACCAAAGGAAGATAATGCATAGCACATATGTGTTGATAGCCGTGCAATAAATAAGATAACTATCAAATATCGGTTCCATTGATTCCCTATTTTATCCTTTATAATGTTCTCGGCATGCTAACAAGTTCTCAAATAGTTTCCAAGATTCATTTAATAAGCGGGTATCGCTAAATCTATACAAGACTAGGTATTAAGATGGATCACCATGATCACGATGACTTGGTGATTGGATCGCCATGATAACAGTCACTTGGTGATTTCTTCCAAAGGTTTTGTGATTTTTTTCAGAAATAACAACCATCACTGATTGGCGCCTTCTCCTAGCACGTCCGATGTATAAAGTTATCATTAATTAATTTATTAATTTATTTTAAGACGTAGAGTGTCCCAACCCTTTCAAGGGAAAAAGTCTTAGGTCTTCTTGCCCAGGACTGAATCTTGGTACTACTCCATTACAATCAAAGTCAATCACAAGCCTATTAGGTAAGCAAATTCAATGAGGCTGAAATTTTGGGGTAATCGATAATATTCCTAGCGAACTAATCACGTAGATGATAACCCAACAATAATCACAGCCACACAATGAGCACATAATCCTTTACGTGGAAACGCAACAAGGAAAAAATCAAGGGATCTATCTAAAATCCAAGGCATCAATCTACTATGAATAAACCAATACTTACAAAAGATTTGAATGACATGCACCTATCACTCTCTTCCTAACACATAGCATTCGCATCCCTCAAAACGCCCTTCACAATGTAGACTACTACCACCTTCAATCACCGCGTCCCACGATGATCCACTCAAGTCACACGAGCACCGTATGGGCTTGAATCACTCAAGCTTCCACGTTAGAGCTTGGAGGTAAGTTCTCCTTGAGATTTGCAATATTAAACCGTATAGTAGATTATCTTAAGGAGAAACATCAGTTCAGGGTTCGAGAGAAAAACTAAGAGTTTAGAGTTTATACTTTATAGCTCCAATAAACACTCATCGTAGCCTCACGATCTCATCATATTTGCTTTAGAGCTCTTCAAAGATATTTGTGTCGTACGATTGGTCTTTAATTGCTCTTGGGAGAGATCATGACAGACTTGATCTAGTGCCCTGACTCTAACAGACTCCAAGATGAGCAGGATGCGACAGTGGTAGACTTCACAGACAAGCGGTGACCACCAACAAGCCCGATCGATGCGTTTTTTGGCCATTTATCAGCAATATCGTCACAAAGTGCAATTGCGGGAGGGAATAGAGAATCTTTAGGATTGTTATACATATAAGATCTTAAGATAAGTTTGGTAAGATTAAGTGAAATTTTGGAATAATTATAGATCTAACAATATATAAAGAATATAAATAATTAAAAATTTAATCACATCCACACAAATAACACAAGAGATTTTTTACGTGCAAAACCCTATCACAGGTAAAAATCACGGGATCTATCTCAGATCCAAACTAAATAATCGACTATGAAAATAAATCTTATAGTACTTTCAGAATGATATGCCCTATCACTCTTCTCACAAGCAACAATCGCATCCCATGATCATCCATTCCATAGTGAACATCTTTCACTTCAAACCTCGAATCACACGAGTTAACGATCTAAACCTTTAGATCACAATAATGAAGGAGTAAATCCTTGAGAGATAAGTCCAATTAGAATAGTGTAAGTGTATCTCAAAGACAAAGGGAAACTCAGTCTCAAATTTTCAGAATAGAGAAAAATTTTGCATAAGAGATAGCTGCCCGAACTGAATTTTAACTTTTGTACTGTCAGGGTACGAACGTCCGTGAATCACTCACGATCATCCGTGACCACGGTCATCCGTGAGATTAGCCACAGACATCCGTACAACAAATTGTGAAAACATATTTTCACAACATTTTTACTTGGCAATTTAAAATAACTTTGGGATCGATATTAGATTAAATCATGATTATGATAAAAAACTTACAATTTCCCCCTTTGTCACAATCATGAAAAAATCTAATTTACAAGGATTCAATCAACAAGAAATACATATTTTCTCTCATCTAAGTCCTATACAAAGATCTAACATGATGCAAAAATTACAACATTATTTGCTCCCCCTAAAACTATTTGCCAAGTAAATTTATTATCCTAAAGAAAATATCTTTCTAAGAAAATATCTTTCTATTAATGTCTTCACCTGTTACCTGAAACAATAAAACCTTTAAATCAAGTGTAACAGGGATATAACTTTTCTCTCCCATTTTGTCACAATGTGACAAAGAGAGAAATTAGAAATCATTGACAAGAACTCATTTATATATAACCATCTACCAATGCATTTAGATAACTAAGAATTTATATAATAAGTTCTTCAACCAAAAACAAACATAGCATCAACATACACATCCATTTATCAAAACATTTACAACCGTAAACAAACATACACAATTCTCAACCATAAATCTTTAAAACACACCACAGTCATTGTCATGGAAACTGATCATCATGAGGAGGAAACTGTGATCTAGGAGGTGGGAACACACTATCAAAACAGTGCATCATCGTACCAAATTCATCAATCATAGTCGTGTGAAGTGAATTCAATTGTTCCCCATATAGTGTGAAACCCGTTTCAACACGGTCGGCGAATTAATGAATATCAGTCTTAATACGATCAAATCGTGGATCGTAGAAATGTCCTTCCGCACCTTGGAAAGGAGGAGGAACCGGAACTTCACCCGGACCAACATTTCCTTCAGCATTTACACCATCATCTTCGTCATCACTACTTCCTGAAATTAATTCAATATCATCTAAATCAAGGCGAACTCTTTTTCCAATCTTTTTTAGTTTTCCTAGTGGAGCCATAGATCTAGAGGTCGCTAAATGAGGTGGAAGCAACATTTGAGAAGCTACTACCTTCCCTATGATGATCGGAAAGGGTAGAGAAATTTTCGAAGACTCGTCTCGCATACGACGAGCTATCATTTCAACAGTTATAGTGGAGATGCAGAGATGTCGTCTTTTCTCTAGTAGGAACATCAAATAAATAGTATCCCATCTAATTTGATCCCTATTTCCAGCACGAGGAGTTAGAGTAGCAAAAAGGACATGTCGAGGCCACTAAAAACGAGGTTTAAGGGGTGTATAGTGAAGAGTCGCACCCAGAGGATGATCAGGATACTCGCATACAAAATCATAAATAGTTGATGGATGAAACAAAGTATAAATATCACCTTCTTCTACAGGGTATGCATAGCCATCTAAACTTAAGGAATTTGAAGTATTTCATAAATACTAAGGGGAGAAAGTCGAATCTTCTCACCAAAAACATAGATAACACATAGCTTTCCCTCCTATCCTCGACCAGATGACTTTTAACTAAATTTGCATAGAAACACCAAACCACATCGGTGTAAGCTAAACCCAAAATAGAGAAGATAGAAAGCCATCCTAAATTTGAAAACATTGAGTAGAGATCGTGATCACGAAGAAATTTCTCTAGGACAGGTCGTTCAACTATGAGAGATTTAGAGGCGAAAAGACGATTGAAACGATCTTCATGAGCGGGTGTTGGAAATCGTTGAACATTAGTAGCAAGAGGATTCGAACTAGATGTCAATGCTGAATTCTTCTTTGAGTTTCTTCGATTGAGAGGCATCTTGGGGAAAAAAAAAATTGGAAAAAAATAAACTCCGGGAAGAAAATTCTGTGAAAAGTATAAAAAAAAACTTCCGATTAAAATGTGTTAAAAACAAAAATCGGATAGTTTTGAGTTAAAAAAAAAAAACCACGGACGTCTGTGAAGAAGAGAATCTGCGTGAATGAAGAACGACAGCCATTGAAAAGAAACACAAATGAATCCGGTGCGTTCATTTTATAGTACGGGCGTCCATGAAGAATGGAAGGACGTCCGTCAAAAATAGTTGACGGACAATAAATGTAGTTATATTAACTATACAGTTGTTGAACCGTCAGAAGTACGGACGTCCGTTCAAAACGTGAAAATAAAAAACTGTGAGAGTCCTAAAATACAGACGTCTGTAATGTTACACGGACATCCGGACTAATCTGTGTTCAGAAAATAGTGGAGTGGTGAAATTGCGGACGTCCGTGAAATTTTACGGACTTCCGTGAAAAATATGTTGTTTTTTTATTAAAAATTTAGATTTTTTTTAAAAAAATTAGAACATAAAAACAATCACTGTAAATGTTATTTGTGAAAAAAATTAGCATTCCTCAATTTACATAATCCATAAAATTTTGTTATCAACAACAAAGATTCACCACTAGAAGTGAATAATAAGCTTCTAACATGAGAATTTACTCAAGATTCTAGAGACAATCAAAATTTCACAAATGAGAAAAATTAATCGCAGTTAACTCATTAATAATTCATATGTAATCTAAAGAGAAATATAAGTAAAAAAAATAAAGTATCATTGGCAACTCAAAATAAAGAAATTATGAAGTTATTGACTTGTATGATATATATATAAACTTTTTGAGACGAAACAAAAGAAATACTCAAACCTTATTAAGTTTTGTAGTTGACCCATGTAATGAGCGTTAGAATAATGACTCCCAACTAGTTAGTTTTGGGCATTAAATGTGAAAACATATCTACGATTTTACTTGCTCGAGTCAAAAAGGCTACAAGGTTGTGTAAATATCAAATAAAAAGTCAATAAAAATGTTAAATCTTGCTTTCTATTTGACCCATGTAACGAGTGTTAGACCAATGACTCCCGATCTAATTGGCTCAGGACATTGAGTATAGAATACTCCTATGAGCTTAATAACTCAAGTCGAACAGGCGAAAAATATAAGTAGCAAAACCATAGACATTATATTTTTAATTTCTTATTCTTATGAGAGTTGCAATGACATCAATGATTGAGTTGAACATATTTCTTTACAGAAAAATAGACAACAAATAATGAGCTAACATTAATTAAACAATGACATGGTGACATAAGATTAACTCAAAAAGAATATAGAAAGTTCGCATGTTATGAAGATCATATGTGAATCAATTTTGGAGCAACCAAAAACATGAGATATTTCAAGTGAAATACAAATTTATTTGACAAATAGCACAAAACATATTAAACACATTTAAAAGCAAATAAATATTTACAAACGTATTTACAAGAAACTGAATTGGAGAATTAGTCAAGAAAGCATAAACCAATGGATTTTCGAAGAAATTCAAATCGAACAAAATCCAAGGGGTTTTGTGAAGATATCAACCAATTGAAGTTTAGTGTCTATGTACTCTAAGATTATGATTTTATCTTTAACCAAATCACGTATGAAATGGTGTCTGATATCAATATGTTTAGTCTTAGAGTATTGTACAGGATTTTCAGATATAGAGATGGCACTTTTGTTATCGCAGAATAAGGTCATAACACCTTGAGAAATCCTGTAATCAGATAACATCTGCTTCATCCAAAGAAGTTGAGTGCACTCACTTCCAGCATAAATATATTCTGCTTTAGCAGTGGATAAAGACACAGAGGCTTGTTTCTTACTAAGCCAAGAAACAAGACAGCTTCCTATATAAAAACACCCTCTACTGGTGCTTTTACGAACATCAGAATTTCTGGCCCAATCTGAATCAGAGAATCTCACTATTTGAGATGTGATATCAAAAGGATACCACAAACCTTTAAATCCAAAGTTTCGTTAATGTAATGGAGAACACGTTTTAGAACAGTTAGATGAGATTCTTTAGGAGCAGCTTGAAATCTAGCACACATACCCACACTATATTCTATGTCTGGTCTACTTGCTGTTAAATATAAAAGACTACCTATCATACTCTTATAAAGAGTTTCACCAACTGATTTACCAGACACATCTTTGAATAATTTAACTGAAGTGCTTATTGGTGTGCGAGCAAGTTTACTGGATTCCAAATCAAACTTTTTAATCAATTTTCTGGCATATTTAGATTGAGTAATGAAAATATCAGTGGAACATTGTTTTATTTGAAGTCCCAGAAAATAATTCAATTCACCAATCAAACTCATTTCAAATTCATTACTCATCAATTTTTTAAATTTATGTGCAAACTAATCAAGTGTAGATCAAAAAATAATATCGTCTACATATATTTGAGCAACAATTAAATGAGATGATTCTTCTTTTAAAAATAAAGTTTTGTCAGCACCGCCACGTTTGAAGCTATTATTGATCAAATATTTAGTTAATCTTTCATACCAGGCACGTGGTGCCTATTTCAAACCATACAAGGCCTTTTTTAGCCTAAAAAATCAAGAGATTGATGTGGATCCTCAAACCCTTTAGGTTGTTCCACATACACCTCTTCAGAAAGAAAACCATTTAAAAATGCACTTTTCACATCCATTTGATAAAGCTTGAATTTCAAGTGACAAGCCATAGCCAAAATGATTCGTATGGAATCAAGTCTAGCTACAAGTGCAAATGTTTTATGAAAATCAATGCCCTCAACTTGTGTATAGCCTTGAGCAACTAATCTAGCCTTGTTTCTCATAATTTTACCTTCTTCATTAGTTTTATTTTTAAATTTTTATTTAGTTCCAATTATTCGTATGTTAGAAGGACGAGACACCAATTCTCATTCCTCATTTCTCTTAAATTGAGTGAGTTCTTCTTACATGGCCATAACCCAATGTTCATCAAGAAGAGCCTCGTTTATATTTTTGGGTTCAATAGAGGAAGTATAGCACAGATGACATAAAAGATTAGTAAGATTTTTGAATTTATTTCTAGTCATCAATTTGGTAGTGGCATCACCAATGATGGCACTGGAAGGGTGACTTTTCATGTCACGAGCATAAGTAGGCCTATTTGTAAACTTAGATTATGTAACATGTTGATCAGTTTCATCATCATCAGAATGTTGTACATTATTTGAAGATGTAGGATGAGACGAAACAAGTTCAGAATTAGAATTATTCTCTATTCTAAGTTTTTCGCGAGTGATAGGAACAATTGGAGTATCATCATCTTTATCTTGACGAATTGATGGTTTAGAAGAGAAATCTTCTACAACAACATTTATTGATTTCATGACAGTTAGAGTTCTTAAATTAAATACTCTGTACCGACTGTTTAAAGAATAGCCAATAAAAATGTCAATATCAATTTTTGAATCAAATTTTGTGACAACCCGACTTTTTCCCTTCTCGTAAATGGGAAAGGTCACGCCGTCAAATCACCTAACATGATCCTGTCATACAAGGGCATTGTGTACAAAGTGTTGCAATTGCATAAGCAAATTAAAATAACTCTAGTACGAAGAAATATGGCAGAATTGATATCCATTCATTTATCTAAAGCAGTAATCTGAACAGAAAATATAAACAGAAAACCTATACATGAATGAGTAAACTATCTCACACCACACTGCTATTTATACAAGTCTAGTGTTTAATAAACAAATATCTCTCTCTCTCTAAGCTCTCAAGGAAAGAAGTCATCAGCAGAACCTTCCTCCTCGTCCTCTTTGTCCTTCTCCTCAGACTAGTAGGTAGGATCAGCTTCGTGCTCAGTGTCACGAACAATATTTGTAGCTAAGACATAAAGTCGTAGGATGAGCTATCATCGAAGCTCAGCAGAAAAATTTAAGGTGCTAAGTTATATGTTAGATTATCAAATTCACTTCTAGATGCATAATAAAATGAAGCACATTATATCTCCTCTTGTTTCTATTCTAGCATCGTATCTATTCTAACAACATATAGTATAACAAGCAATAAATTATGCAAAAATTATATCATGCTGACATATTCATGCTGAACAAATACGAAGATTCGTACGGACAAGGAATCATGCTGGACAATTACAGAAATTATACTGAAATAAGACATATATAAGAAATAAGAAAATCAAACTTCCGAGTTAGCGGGATCACTTGTCAAGCTCTCGAGTTAGCGGGATCACTTGGACCAAGAAAATCAAGCTCCCGAGTTAGGGAGATCACTTGGACGAGATATCAAGCTCCCGAGTTAGCAGGATCACTTGGACGAGATATGAAGCTCCCGAGTTAGCGGGATCACTTGTTTCAAGGCAAGAATAAAAACGAGTACATGACATCAAGGATAACAGTACATGAATAAGGCATGCTAACATGTATGCAAAAATATCATGAACATATATGATATAGCAAAATTGAACTAGTATAACTGAGTTAGCATAACTAGCCATATCATGAACAGATATGAATTAGCATAATTGATCGTATCATCATTTATAATCACACATCTATCTTAATTAGCATAATAGCCCTACATCACAACTTCTTGGATCCTTATCATGCATATCTATTCATCAAACTTGACACAAGCATAGTCATGCAAAGGCATTCATTTAAATTAAAATTAGTATAATCATGAATATTCATCTTATCGAACTGAGCTAACTATTCATCAAAACTGGTCTAGCATATTCATTCATTAATCACACGTCAAATCTGACCTATACTTTCATCATGATTCATAAACTCATCTATCTCTATCTATGATTATTATACATGATTATACATGAGCAATACATGATCATCATTAATCAGAACCACTCCTCTAAACTTATTTAGCATTATCCCGTTATCACTATATATTTTAGCACCATCTTTTAACCATAAATCAACCCTGATTTCATTAGTATTATATCCATCCCAACTGACATGAGTTCATTATACAAACTGACATTATGACATGCGTTTATCATCAATAAAACTGATTGGCATCCTTATAAATCTCTAATCATCATTTAAAACTACCTTTATACTCAAAGACTATCATGCTGACATATATTCATAGAATAATCCTATGTCGAGCTGAACTAGCATGGTTCGAGCATCAAAGTTCATGATATAAACATATATGACGTTGATCTTACTATCATCATAGCATAGTATACCTCTGTAGAACTAGCACAACTAGTATATTTATAGTAACTAAAACTATTACTAGCATATGGATCAAACTAACATAGGCATAATTATAACTTGCTAATCAGGAATGAATTTGAAAATAAAATATAAATTAAAAATATAAACTCCCTACCTGACACCAGGTTTACGTGTAACTGATTTTTCGTACACGCACGTCTTCAAACAAACGCATCATGTGCACCAAGTGCCACCTATAATGTATATATATATATATTAGTATATCTTTAGGGGTAATGGGTCACCTAAGACCCAAAATATTCATTTATAATGCTAACGGGTCGTAGCATTAATGCACATACCCAAGTATAAACCAACCAAGCCATCACAGTAGCATCCCAAAAATAAAGCAGCCAAATATCTGCTTGCCTCGGCCAGCCACAAGGGTTGCCGCAGCAAGCAGCCCAGCTGAGGACCTTGCCGCGGCGACCTTATGGGGTTGTCGCGGCAAGCCTTGCTTGCCGTGGTTTCTTTCTTTTGGGCTTTGGCATATATAAATTTATATGATATGTATATATATCATCTACATATATATATTTAAGTGCCTTCATGCCATCATACAGGTAAGATCATGTAAGATCATCACATAATGAGTGCACCAAGTTGCACCCATAAGGTACATATATATATGGATTTTAATATGATCAACTGGAATATTGGTCATCTGAGACCCGATATATATGTTGTGTACTATTTACAGACATGGAGAGTCACTGCACGTAGGTCAGATACAGACCAAGGGCCTGTTAAGTAAAAATGGCAGCTATACATAGGCTTGCCTCGGCAAGCCATAAGGGTTGCCGCAGTAAGCTAGTCAGCTAGGTACCTATCTACAACTTGTCACTAATTTTTTTCCTGTAAATGTTAGATTCAGAAATTTATTACTTCATGAAAGTTATAGGGCTCGTTGTTGTGACAGCCCGAATTTTGGCACCCCGAAACCCGTGCCATCAGCACGATCATCTTGACCATGCCCCTTGGCTAAACATGGAACACTGGTATATCAAGCAATAGAAATAAACTGAAAATAATAACAATAACTGTGAAAATAATTCACTATTAAATATTGCTCAAAAGACGGTTCTACCTTCATGCCTCTGCATGAATGGAGAACCGATCCGAACCATCGATGATAGCTGCTCATCAAGGATGGTTCGCCCAAAAGAATAATCCTAACATTTAATCACATTATTTATAAAACTAGGCTTGACATACCAAGCCGTAACAATAAGCTCACAAAACTTTCAAAGCTGCACAACGGAGTCCTCTAGAAGAAGTCCTCAGGAGGTGGCTCCAACTCGTCACCAGGCGCAAGGTCCGACTCACCAGGGTCAACGTCCCCTGAAGCCTCAGCAGCTGCTAATAGTGGACCTGCGACGTATAGTCTAAAAGAGTGAGCTACATTATAGCTCAATAGGGAGCAAAACACAGTGAACATATAAATTAAAACTCATATATTCTATGATATGCTTACGCATGATGTGTCTATGCAGTTACTGAGAAAACAGTTGAAAAGGAATCACATTTTTCTGGTAGTTTACACATGTCTTTTAATTAATCATGAATGACACTGAGTAGGCCTAAATGAGATACCCATTATCTTTTAATTAATCATGAATTACACATGTCTTTTAATTAATCATGAATAACACTGGTAGTTTACACATGTCTTTTAATTAACCTTTCAACTTAAGTAATCCCCGAATAATATAGCATCGAGCCCTAATGAGATACCCATTATCGTCATCTATATAGACAGTTTCAAACGTATTCCCTGGGAATACCAAAAGTACCCAAGCCCTTTTCCCCTCGGGATCGGTGGCGGGGTTTCAACTTATCTCAAATCAACACCCCTGGGGTGTGCTTACTGTGTACGGATAAGCCTCCGCACTGGCTTATGATTTCGCCGCCGTATCGGTCACGGATATCCTGTCGCGTCAGTCGTGGGTATCCCGCCACATCGGTGGGGTATCCTATTAAACCTCAAATAACAAAAATATCGGGTGCTTTATATATAGTTATTCACCATGTAAGTGTGGTATCTTATATCAGTTAGGCCTTATCAGACATTATTCAATCTTAGATACATCCCTGGGATGTATCCATTCAGTTGCATCACACCTGATGCTCTTATTACTTTACTTCCTCAACCCCTGGGGATGGCTCATTATTAGGTGCTCTTATTGATGTCACTCACACATACTTTTCGCAAATACTTTAGCAATAAAATAAATTTCAACTTGATTCTATATCACTACATACATGCTCTTACAAATTAAACTACATGTTCAAGGTATTCCCTACCTCAAGTCTCTACTAAATCATGCATCAAGGTCCCACGTGGCTCCTTATGTCCTTGATCACACGTACCACCTATGGTATAACATAACACATGTAATACATCACTAAAGATGTAACAAAGAAGGTCCAAGGCCCTCCAAGAATCTTAAAGTCAAACTCAAAAGTCAACAAAAACTGGCACAGTCGATTAATCGAACTCTGAAGTCGATTAATCGAATCTGATTCGATTAATCGACTCCCAAAATCGATTAATCGAGATTCAAAATCGATTAATCGATTCCCAAAATCGATTAATCGAGGTCCCCATTCGATTAATCGAATCCCACATCGATTAATCGAAATTCTTGCTCTATCAATTCGATTCTCAATTCGAGTAGTCGAATCCCCAAAATCGATTAATCAATATTCAAATCGATTAATCGAAATTTGAAATCGATTAATCAAAAACCCATTTCGACTAGTCGATTTCCCCAGGTCACTTTCCTCCAGCCACTGGAGCCCACTGGAGGTTCTCAGTCGATTGATCGATACCAATCTCGATTAATCGAAATCTCAAGTCGATTAATCGAAATTCAGTTCGATTAATCGAATTCGGGCCATATTGACTTTTCAACTTCTTGGCGAAAATCGATCAATCGAACCTCAATTTCGATTAATCAAATTGGTCGATTCACCTTTTGAACATTCTTCATCTTCTTTCAACTAATTTTTCTTTCTTTTCTAAGCCATTATCCTATGATTTTAGCTATTTCTAACTACAATCAAACCGTTTAATCTATGCATTTAATCTACAAGAATTTTACCTTCAATCAATCTCAAATTGATTAAATCAAGTGGTTGGAAAGGCTATGGTTCCAGCTTTGCTTCTAGCGGATCCCTTGCGTCGAATCCGGCGTTAAATGCTCAATCCCCCCCCCCTTCTAATCAGTTGCAATAACTCCTTGATCACTACCCTCCTTTACTCCTCTCTCTCTCTCTCTTCTTAACTCTCTCCAACAACTCAACATTGATTTTAGGGTTATTAGACCCCTTTATCTCTCCTCTAGCTTGTGCGTTGAGCACATACACCCGAATAGGTGTGTGACTCCAGATTCACCTCACTCTCCACACACTCACTTAAATTCTTACATCTCATCCGTTCATCCTATCTTACGTCAGCTAGTGAACTCCTACATAGTCAATCTATGACTAATTGGGCACGGATCCCGAGGTCACTGTTTAACGTGATTTTTCGGGATATTACAGTTGTCCCCTTTCCAATGCATCAAGAATCGTGTCAATCGGAGTTTGGAGTCAAACGTTATGACCAAAATACCGAACAGTGGTCTGAGCACAATGCTTGTCGCGGCAAGCCTGAGTACCTTGCCGCGGCAACCATGTAAGGTTGCCGCGGCAAGCCTGTCAGGCTTGGCTTATCAGGGTATTTTCTGTTCTACTTTGGCTTCTTTTACTCAGGCAATTGGCTTGGTCTTTTATACATATAAACATATATATATATATATATATATTATCTTGAATATTTTGCACCAGAAACCATGTTTTATTTATGAAATTTGGTAAAAATTATATTTTCTTTGTGTTGTCGAGTCATCGATCGCATAGAAACGACACCACAGCCCAATATTTGTTTGAACACAATTAATTCAAATGAAACAAATAGGTGTTTCATTTTACGACATAGCTTATGGTGGTCTCTTTATTTACGATGACGCCGAATTGGTGTTGGGATTGCGCTTGCCAAACCCGTGACTCACGTGTCGATGCTAAGGTCGTAAGGATGAACCACAACCTGTTAGTAGAAAAGGGATTAGTGGCTATCCGCCAACCACAACCTCCTCCTCACCCGATCCCAAGGAACTATGACCCAAATACCCACTGCAATTTTTACCAGGGTCCGGGTCATCTTACTAATCGCTGCTTCCCATTGAAGCACGTCATCCAAGATTTGATCGATGACAAAAAAATCATTCTCCCTGCACCCTCTCAGAATGCTAATATTCATCAAGTGCCACTACCCCCACATCCTATAGGAGGAGCAGGTCCCAGACCCACCGTCGGAATGATAGAAGATGAGGAGGAGTTTGAATTTGACCCATTCGATTATATCAGTGATCGAGTGAATTATGTGGCACCATTGCCAAGGAATGATGAAGAAAGGAATGTTGGGATAATTGAACTCCTAAATTTGTCTGAATATTTCTCCAACCCAATCCCGCAATTTGAACCTTTGGATCTCCGGGCATACTTTCGGTCCACCACTCCCGTCAATTATGTAAATATCAATGCATACCAACCATACACCACAACCCCCATCAATTACCCTTTAAGCCACCAGGTTCTCAATCCAACACCCGCACCCACCAATTATCAATGGCCTGCGCCCACCCCATCACCCCCAGTTCAGCCACCGGTAAACCCCACCACCCCGGTCAATTACCTAACGGCCCATCAAACCCCCCATCTGCTGCCAGCACCCACCAGCTATCAATGGCCTACTTTTACCCCCTTCCCTCCAATGCCACCATCCTCAAGCTTCACCACCCCCATTTGGCCCAATCTTTCCACCCAACCCGCCGCCACTGTGGTGAATCAAGTATTGCCCACACCTCCTGAGCCGACAGTACAAGTACCAACTAGCAGCCATACCTTTCCAGCTCTCGGGACCCACATATGATCCTCATCAGTCACTTAAGCTCTGAACAAGCAGATGTCAATGCCGACAGCTGACAAAAGAAGGCGATGGAATTTTGTTACCAGATCAGGGAGGATATCAAAGCAGCCAGAAGCACCAACTGCAGCACAGGCCCAACTCGAAGGAAAGAAAGACAGTGCGGTGAATCCCTTCGAGAAGATGAGTCGAGAACATATATTGGAGACTCAGCTAAGAAGAATGCCTGCCCATATCACTGTATGGGATCTGTTGATAACGTCCCCACTTCATTTCCAAGCATTAATGGGGGCATTAAAAATTACGCATGTATCACTTCAAGTTAACCCAAATAAAGTCGGGCAGATAATTGGTCAAGTGATGGCTCCAAATGCCATTTCATTTTCTGATGCCGATTTACCTGAGGAAGGAGGTAGTCACTCAAAATCTTTGAATATAACCGTTGAGTCAGAAAATATGATTATCCCCTTGGTACTAATTGATAATGGGTCTGCATTGAATATATGCCCGTTAAGAACCGCCACCAAGATCGGGGTTGATCGGTGCATGTTAAGGCCTACCAGAACTAGCGCTAGAGGGTTTGACAATACCAGGAGAGAAATAATGGGAGAAGTTGATCTTGAGCTGTTGATAGGGCCAATGACCTTTTCCATCTTGTTTCAAGTCATGGATATCAAATCCTCATTTAACCTGTTATTGGGGCGCCCGTGACTACATGAAGTCGGAGCCATACCTTCCACGTTGCACTAGAAACTCAAATTTGCATCTCGGCATAAGATTATCACAATCATCGGAGAGGGGAGTAGCGAGAAAGAAAAGGCTGCCAATAGCGTTGAAAAACCCAATATGTTGGATATACCACACACCGCTGAGGATGTCGACCTCCACAGTTTTGAAAATGAGGTGTCGGCTATACTCCCAGAACCCATTGAGGGCATCATGTCTAAAATGGGAGGCGGTATGGTAGCGGCAGTGGCAATGCTCCAAAAGTCGGGCTATCAGAAAGGAAGGGGTCTGGGACCCAAATTACAAGGCAGAAGAGAGCCAGTTGTGGCTAAGGGAGAGAAAGTAAGATTCGGGCTAGGATACAAGCACACGGAGCAAGAGGTCCGAGAGGCCAAAGATAAACCCAGGGTCGCCGCAACGGCAAGAGCTTGAGGAATCAACATAGAAGAGAAACCTCGCCCTAGGCCGCACATCAGGGATTCCTTCGTCAGCACAAGGGTCGTAAAGATCAATCGAAATGGGACAACCCATTTGACTCCACACAAACCCACAGCCCCAATCCATCCCACCAATCCCCATATCTCTCTTCCTAGCTTCGAGATAGATTTGGCCACTTGTCCCTTTTCGAGGAACGACGGTTGGTACCTGAAAAAAAACCCCTATGGTAAATCACCACAAAATTGAGTTATCATTGGTGGTAAATCACCAATGAGCCATATAAGTCAGCACCTTCTATCCCAACAGGTAAAGAAGCGGCCCCTCAGGTACGCAACTGGGCATCTTTGCCCCAAACCCTGGAAGCAGGGAGTGGCCTAACATTTGGCACCGTTTCCCAAAAAAAAATAACCTATAAAAAGTGAGATAAGCCCTTGGCAGGCAATACCTTGTGTATATAGCAACTCGCCTTGCCAAGGGTCCATCTCCGAAGAAAATAAAAATCTCAAAAACATGGGAAAAACACAAAATCTCAAAAACATCGAAAAAATCTAAAGTCCAAAAATATTGTCATTTAAAATTCCAGAAAATGTCCCATAAAAGGATGCCTTAATCAAAATGTCCGTCCCACATTAAATCGACCTCTTCCCTATAGAAATACAAGAAGAGGTAGGGATCATGAGTCTGGACGAGGATGTCCCCTTCGAGGAGCTCCCTAATGAACTCCTTCACCGATTTGCCGACTTTGAGTATGGCCATACCCCCATTGTCGAAGAGACCGAAGACGTCAATCTAGGAACTGAGGAGGTTCCCAGGATAACCAAAATTGGAACGTCACTGTCTCCTGAGGAAAGAAAAAGCATGAACGATTTCCTTCGGTCATTCCAAGATGTTTTTGCCTGATCATACGAGGGCATGCCTGGTCTAGATACTAATTTGGTTGAGCATGTGTTGCCCCTCTACCCTGATATGAAGCCAGTCAAGCAGAAGCTGAGACGTCTCCAACCCGAATGGATGCTGAAAGTCAAAGATGAGGTCATCAAGCAGTATGACGTGGGGTTTCTCATGGTATCTAAATACCCATAGTGGTTAGCCAATATCGTGCCTGTATCGGAGAAAGACGGAAAGGTCCGCATGTGCATCGATTTTCGCAATTTGAACAGAGCGAGCCCAAAGGACGATTTCCCATTACCATACATCGACATCTTGGTTGATAACACAGCTAAGCACGGGATGCTTTCTTTTATGGATGGATTCTCAGTATACAATCAGATCAAAATGGCAAAGGTTGATCACGAGAAAATAGCATTCATCACCTCCTGGGGAACCTTTTGCTATCGAGTCATGCCATTCGGGCTGAAGAATATCGGTGTAACGTACCAGAGAGCTATGACTACACTATTTCATGACATGATGCACCGAGAGATTGAAGTGTATGTCGACGACATGATAGCCAAGTCACCGGAGTGAAGCGACCATCTGGTGAACCTTCAGAAGTTGTTTGAAAGGCTGAGGAAGTATCGGCTATGATTGAATCCACAGAAGTGCGCATTTGGTGCTATGTCAGGAAAACTTCTAGGGTTCATCGTCAACAGGAGGGGGATCGACGTCGACCCAATCAAAGTCAAAGTCATCACTGAAATGCCACCGCCGTCTATCGAGAAAGAGGTTAGAGGGTTTCTGGGCAGAATACAATATATCAGTCGGTTCATTGCACAACTAACTCCAATCTGCACACCGATCTTCAAGTTACTAAGGAAGAATTCGCCCGTTCGAAAAAATTAAAAGCTACTTCCTTAATCCACCTGTTTGGTACCACCTGAGCCAAGGAGACCACTCTTGATGTATCTCTCCACGACGAAAGTTTTGATGGGATGTGTCTTGGGGCAGCACGATGAAACGAGAAGAAGAGAGTAGGCCATTTACTATCTGAGCAAGAAATTTACTGATTATGAAGCGCGCTACTCTCATCTAGAAAAAGCATGTCTGGCTCTTGTATGGGCTACTCAAAGGCTCCGCCACTATTTGCTATCTCAGGCGATTCTGCTCTTGGCCCGAATGAACCCATTAAAATACCTATTTGAAAAGCTAACTCGCACTGGAGGAATCGCATGATGGCAACTTTTATTATCTGAATTCGACATCACATACGTCACTCAGAAGTCGATCAAGGGGCAGGCGCTTGCTGATCATCTTGCCGACAATCCTTTACCTGATTATATGCCTTTGAGAACTGAGTTCCCCGATGAGGACATTCTGTTCATGACAGAAGACGATACAAAAGAACTAGAAGAATCATGGGTAATGCACTTTGACGGGGCAGCAAATGTCGAGGGCCAAGGAGTTGGCGCCATCCTAATTTCACCAAAAGGATCCCACGTACCGGTCTCTATCAAGCTCAACTTTCCTTGCACTAACAATATGGCTGATCTGAAGCTTGCATGGTAACGTGACGACTCTCGATCTGAATGTAACTCACCTTCGAGTATTTGGCGATTCGCAATTAATCATATGTCAGACAAATGGTGACTGAAAGATGAAAGACGAGAAACTGATCCCCTATCATGAACACCTCGAGGATCTGATAGCTTGCTTCCAAGATGTGACTTTCTCATACGTCCCTCGGATAAGGAATCGCTTTGCGGATGCATTAGCAACTTTGGCGTCAATGATTGAAATCCCCTATGGTGTTGAGATGAAGCCGATCATGATCGAACAAAGGAATGAGCCGGCCTTCTGCCTCCAGATTGAGGAACCTACAAAGCCTGATGATGAGCCACCTTGGTTCTCAGATATCAAGAATTTCCTTGAGACCCTAACTTTCCCAGAGGGTACATCCAAGACAGACCGACGAACCATTCAACATTTAGCAGCAAGTTACGTCATTTGCGGAGAATGCCTCTACAAGCGACCATACAATAACATCTTACTCATGTGCCTCACTGAAAGTGAAGCGATCAATATTATGAAAGAAATCCATGAGGGAGTATGCGGAGCCCACGTCAGCGGTCACATGCTCGCTAAAAAAATCCTACGGCAGAGATACTTTTGGACCACCATGGAATCGGATTGTTGCAAACATGTTCAAAAATGCTACAAGTGTCAAGAACACTCCAGTTTAATACACGCTCCTGCCATTGATCTTCACTGGATGACCACTCCTTGGCCATTTGCTACCTGGGGCCTTGACGTTGTCGGAATGATTAATCCAAAAGGATCAAACGGACATCGGTTCATCCTCGTTGCCATTGAATACTTCACCAAGTGGGTAGAAGTGACGTCATATGCCAACATCATGTCCAGTCACGTTGAGAAGTTTCTCAAAGATATCGTCACGGACAATGGCACAAACTTTGCGAATAAGCGCATCCGAGACTTCTGCAAGCAATACAAGATCAAGCACCATCGCTCATCCCCTTATCGGCCTCAAACTAATGGAGCCGTGGAAGCCGCGAACAAGACAGTCGTCAGCATCCTTGAGAAAATGGTCGTCACTTATCGAGATTGGAACGAAATGCTGCCATTTGCTTTGTGGGCCTACCGAACGTCAATCCATACCGCTACAGGGGCAACACCATTCTCCCTTGTGTATGGAACCGAGGCCATCCTCCCAATAGAGGTTGAAGTACCCTCGCTCCGAATCCTCATGGAATCAGGCTTACCCGAAGCAGAGAAAGAGAGATCACGCTTTGATCAGCTAAACTTACTGGACGAAAAGAGGCTCCTGGCCTTGTGTCACACTCAAGTTTACCAGGGGCGAATAGCACGCGCTTACAATAAACATGTCTGCGGTTGAGATCTAAAGGTAGGAGACACTGTGCTGAAGAAGATCTTCCCATCCCTCCATGCCGATCCTAGAGGAAAGTTTGAGCCAAACTGGGAAGGACCATACGTCATCCGAGAAGTGCTGCCAAGATACCTCGCCTCCATGGACGGAGATCATCTTCCTGAGCCCATCAACGCTGGATACATCCGACGGTTCTATCACGACAAGGTAAGTGTTGGTGAAATAGATACGTGAGTCCTTAAGAACCACCCAAAAGAGGTCGTCGTTCTAAGCACAGTAGCCCAAAAGCATCCCTAAAAATGATGATATCCTTTGCTACCCCATTTGAGCCTAGGCCTTTCTTTCAATAAACCCCTTTCCCAAAAAAAATACATATACATATACCAAAAAAAAAGAGAGAGAAAAGATGCATGTGTGTAAAGTTACTATCAAATCCAAAAAAAATCGAAAAAGAAAAACCTCAAAAAGAGATTGTCTGAAATGGAGCAAAAAGAATAACAAAAAATGTGTATAGAAGAATCATGGGACATGTACAGTAAGATCCCCAATGAAGAAAGTATGTTGAGAAAATTGAAGTCGTATTAAGGAAACACTTTTTTAGCCCAGCATACTTTCAAATCCTAACCTAACCCATGGCCAAGCTACACCCTGAAGGAAGCCTTCTTTGCAGGTTCGCAAGTAGTCATAGTATCTGTTAAGTCAAACATGAGCTGAGTCGTGAGACGACACCAGAACCCCATCTAGCCAGCTATGACAGAATCGACGTCTATGTAGTGGCTCTTGAAAAAAAAAAAAAAAAAAGAATAAAAAATAAAATAAAAATACAAGCTCAAAGCAAGATAAACGTAGTGAAAATCCGAAAGGGTATTGCGGGTAAAAACAGCAGGCTTGTGCGGACCAGGTAAAAACCTGAAAGAGCACTTGGAGTAAGAGAGCTAAACCCATGGAAGTGGTGAAAATCCGAAAGGGCGCCACGAGTAAAAAAAGGAAATAAAAAAAAGAAAAAAGAGAAGAAAAAAAAAAAAAAAAAACAAACAAAAAGAAGAAAGGGTTGGACTGATTGAGAAAATTGATGTTTGAGGAACCCTTTTGTTACTCTTCCTGTACCCTCTTGTCCAACTGGGCCGCTCATGCTAGTTCGAATCAGGTCCCGACCAGAATTGTCTTTGTGAAACCCGTACCGTCAAACGTATGACCCGAGACAAGGAGAAAGGTTTAACTCAATCCAAAGGGATCGACGTTCCGGCCTTGGTAAAATTCGAAAACTCACTCAGGTCTGACTGCATGAAAGAGTTCGACTATGCTCAAAATGGGACCCGTTACTCCGTCTCACTATCAAGGCATCAAAAACAAAAAAAAAAAAAAAGAAGAAAAGTCAAAAACAAAAAAAAAAATCAAGAAAAATCCAAACACCAAAAAATGTGTATATATTTCTACTTATTTTCATGTACATATTTCCAACATCATATTTCAATCTCGAAAATGAAGAAAAATAATAAAAAATCTCCAAAAACAAAATTCCAAAAAAATATATATTGAAAATGAAAGTGTAGGTAGAAATCGACTTTTTCTTCTATTGTTTAGGATGCATTTTCTTTATATGTATAAACAAAAAAGGGACTGACGTTGTCTCGAGAATGTGCAGGAACATCACACAGTCCAATGCCTCGAAGCGGACAACTTCTCAGCGATGGACAAATCAGATAAAGCATCTCACCACCGACGTCAGGTCTAAAAAAAAAATGATGATGAAAATCATTTCGAAAAGAAAAATAAATCTATGTTTTCATGCTATGCACTCGCATATCTTCGATGCGGTAAAATGTCAATATGTTACCGGCAACGCAGCTGTGCAAAATTAATGTCTTAGGTCTAAGGTTCGCCTTGGATCCATGGATCCTATTTCAAAATAGGAGCAACGGTGTCAATTTCGATCAAACAGTTAATGCTTGGATCGGATTGATTCCACCGCTAAATCTTCGCCCTGATTGTTCCTTATTTCGATTTCAGGTGAACTTGAGTGCGTTGGCTTCAGTTTGGTTACAAACTATTGCAGAGGCATGGGCTCTTGGTATGCGTTGTCTAGGCATGCGCCTCCCGGAGTTCGAGGTCCAGATAATGCTTTAAAAAAACTAAAAAATAATCTTTCAAAAAAAGAAAAAAGAGAAAAAGAATAAATCTGTGCTTCCCCACAGAGCGACGCACATGCGTGTTCTGATGCGATAAAATGTCGATGTTTTATCAACAACACCACTGTGCTATAATAACGTCCTAAGTTAAGGCACGCCTTGGATTCTGGATCCTACTTCAAGGAAGGAGCAACGGCATCAGTCCAGGTCAAACAATCAATGTTTCGTTCGAGTTGACTTCACTGCTAAATCTTTTGAGCCAAACGCTCTGTCTTTGGGTTCATATGAACTTAAGTGTCTTAAGCTTCAGATTCTCTATTGGAAAAAGGTCAATCGTTGGTTGAGACCAACCTGTTGAGAATGAGACTATGTGTCAATCAAACTATGTGCAACCATGCATTCAGAAGGGATCATTTTCCTTTTTATTTTCTGCAGGCTTAAACCTGTATGGGCAGCGGTATCCCCGTAAAGTGTACGTCATGCGTCTGGGTATCTGTATGATGGTCGTTTGTCCCCGTAAATTGTATCGGGGCTTCCATTGCCTTTGTTGTTGCTTATTGCCCCTAATGGGTGCATGATTATGCATAGTTAATTGATGTTTATGATTATTGTCGGCGGAAGCCAAGATTGGATGCCCCTTTTTGGGAGACACCCAATGTTTGGTTGGATCTGTTTAAGATAGTTGAAGCTGGATGCTCTAGCCCATGTTGATCCAGGGCACATTTTCAGAAAAATGGCACGTAGTCCTAAAACGCGTTGTGACATCTATTCACTTCGCTCAGGTGGTCATGCTAAATAAATTTTGGGATCGATGGGTTCGCCCAAAGATCTCGAACCCTGCTTTCAGCAAGGGCACCCGCAAATAATCCAATGAGGTTGTCAAATGCCTTGTAGGATTGGACGCAAACTGTGGAGCCTTGCGTATACTTCGCGCCTATCTTTGAATGTGGATCGATCACCCCTCTTACTTACGAAACTGTTGTATTTAGAATAAATCTCGAACATCAATCACCTTCAAATCATCTCGAGAAGCGGACGTTTTTCTCGACTAACGGGCTTTCGCAACTCGAGAGGCGAACGTTTTTCCCAGCTATTAGGCTTTCGCAACTCATTCCGCCTCGGTTATGTCCAGTAATGTCGCTAAGCACTTGGGAACCAATTACTTCGAGAAACGGATGATTAGCCTGGCACCCCAGGGCTTTCGTTTTCTCACCGTGTTACTCACCTGATGTTTGAAGTTCGTTCTGAATGCAGCGGACCCGTCAACAATGTCTTGGGTCTCTTCGGATGTCTCTTTTCTTTGGCATACGATCATTAGTGATCGGATACCAAAGAGGGGCATATGTAGACACTCAAATTTGGCCCAATGCCTAATCGAAACACATTTCGAGAGAGGTGCATTTTCGAGCTTTTGATGGCATGTATGAAACCCTTAGAAATCACCCTAAACCCTTAGGAATCACTCTAGATCCCTTAGGAACCTATCTCAAACCTTTAGAAATCAGCCCCGACCTTTAGAACCCATTCCAAACCCTAAACCTAACATTCTCGGGCAATGGATAAAGAGTGGTGTACCAGGACTATATTTTAATCCATGATATGGGGTTCAACTGACCATTGGATGCAAGGAAATCTTAACTACAACTTTTTATAAGATCCGTTGCATCAACGATTTTAAAAACAGTTGAACCCTATATAGAGTTCAATCAATTGGATCTGACCAAAACCCAGGGATTCTATTAGGATGGCGAAGTACTTAAAGTACATAAATGGCCGGTACAAGCTCAATCACCGATACGCTAAATGAGTTTCTTATTCCCTTACTTTGGCCCCATAAAAGTCCATATATATAGAGCTTAATCACCATTTTAGTGCCATGTGGTGATTTGATCTCCGAAATTGATGGTTTCAGCCGCTAAAATCACTGACTGCCTTGAATAAAATGGAGATCTTTTTTCATCCTAGTCTTTCACACAATAAATCTTGAGATCATGGCCCACCTATAAGATCACATCACTTTTGGGGCGATTTTATTGGGTTGCAAATACCTGCACCATACTGCAATTCGCTATAGGATTTTCTGAAAAAAATTAACTGATCTCCATGCTAAAGAATTTATTTAATTTACTTAAGTCCAGAAAGTCAACTCTTAAAAGATCCAAATGACTAAAAGGAGTGTGTAGTGCGTACTCCATTTTATAACCGAGTATACGACTTTAACGGTCCATTTCGGCTAGTCCGTATCCAACTAACTAACTTGCGTGGGTATTGCGATTTTACCCAAAGTCAAGGGTGTTCTTGTCATTTCAGCCAACATAACTAACTTTTGAAAGATAATTTAACCGCCAACCTTTTTCTCTCCGTACATCTTTAACATCAAATTCATATATCGAATTCATCTTCTCTCATTTCGTGGAATTTCATCTTGAATTCCAAATCCGAAGGATCCGTAAACTTCTATCGAAGAGGAACTAAGAAGCAGCCGAAAAAAATCCAGCTGAATCAAAATTTGAGCCCTTTTGCAACTGCAACTGCAACTTAGGTACTCATACGTTTTTGTTATTGGGTTTCTTCTTCATTTATGGAGTTTGGGTTCTTTCCCGTCTCGAGGTTGAATAACCTTTACGAATCTTATAAACCCGTATTCTCATCTTTCTCATAAAAAAATTTACATTCTCCTTTCTAGGAATTTTATCTTGAATCCGATCAACGTGGAACAATGAATCCGATCAAACCAGGACGCTTCCCAAACAGGTAAAAATCCTACTTTAATCAGAATCTTAGCCATTTATTTACAGTTCTTGTATTTTTTCCATCGAAATTGAAGAAAATTTAGTAATCTTACAACCCTGTTTGTGAATCTTTTTTAACACAAGAAGGATGGGAAAATTGGAGAAAATTGGAGAAGGTGGATACAGATTAGTGGTAAGATAAGGCTGTGTTTTGGATTGCTTTTTGGAGGCAAAGAGCACTTTAGTATATGATTGTTTTTTGTTGTAAGCGCTCTTCGCTCTTTCGGAGATTGAAAGAGCTGAATTTGGGTCTCTTAAAAGAGCAATTTAAACCTGCTCTTTTAAGTGGTCTGCTCTTTGCCTCCAAAGAGCATTGTGTTTGTCATAGCTCTCAGCTAGATCAGGTTTCCTTTCTCTTTGCTAAATCTCTGCTACCTGCTTTAGTAGGTCCCCCTTCTCCCTGCAAAGCAGGATTTGCCTCCTGCAGTAGATCTCCCCTACGCTCTGCTCACTCCTTGCCAGAGTGAATTCTAGCAAGGAGTTAGCAGAGAGCAAGGAGGTAGATCCTAGAGTAGGTAAATCCTACTTTGCAGGGAGTTAGCAAGGAGAACGGAGATCTGCTACAGCAAGTATATCCGGTTCTGGCTGGGAGCTGACAAAGAGCTATGCCAAACGTAGCCTACATCTTCAGCTTATCTTTATCTTTTGCTTTCAGTTTGGATTATATATATATATATATATATATATATATAATCTGGACCATGGTTCTTGTTTGAGCATTATTTTACGATAATCTCTGTTGTTCCAATTAATCGATGCTCGATATCTTAGACATCTTGCTCGAGTTCGAGATGTTTCTATGTTCCTTGATCTGAGTTCAAGATTGTAAGTACTTGCAGGACATAAATCCTGCTAATAGCTGGCATTACATTTTCAAAGTACAGGGGAGCTCTGGGATTCTATCACTTAGCAGAAAACACAACGAACTGAGCTTAAGATTATCGGATTCATCATCAACGTCATCGAGGTTAAAATCAGGAAACTTCGGGTCCAAAGCTAATGCAACAAGTGTCCTCTGTTAGGATTATATATGTATATGGACTCATTTCTGATGGGATTAAACAAATGAAATCCAGAGTAACCTTGTTCAGAAGAGGGTGATCTAAGACTCCGACAAGGCTTCGATCTATAGAACATAATACCAACCGCTCGCTGCTATCGTCTTGGTAGGTAACGCATAATGATGACATAAAGATATGTGAATACCGCTGAACAAAGCCGGTATTGTACGAGATCGAATTTTGCCAATTTTTGCAGACAGATTTGAATCTGGAAAGAGATTTTGGTGGAAGCCGAGGAAGTATACTGTAAAATTTAATGTATTCACAGAAGAATTTTGTCTTGGGATTCTTCTTCATGCCTAAGTATAAGAAAAAAATAGTGTTATTTTGGGTATCCATGAAACTACAACTAACTGAATTTGAATATAAGTACTCTTTTAGCATCACTGATAGTATCTTCACTAATTTCACTTACATTTACACATTTGTTCAATCATTTGGTCTTTAACATCCATGTGAACAGGTCAGCTTAATATTTTAAAACTCCGTATCGACTCCGAAGAGTTGAAAACCGATCCAAATCAGCCGATTCACATGTGCACTGGTAGATCTGGTTGATAAAAGGGCATTTTTAAAAACAAATTCATCAAAAAAATTTAAAACTGATTTAAAGCATTCAATTAAATGTATGGTGAACATATATGATACCCATTAATTTTTTATATAATATTTGGGTGGTTTGACCCAAATTATAGAGATTGTTTTTCGAGTTTCGACCCAATTTTTAGCACCAAAGATCTTTAGATGAGGTACAAATGACGTGGCACAAATTGTAAAGTATGACCTTAGTATGAACTCATTAAGAGGAGAAAAGAAAACCCTTGATTCCCGCTTACCAAATTCTAACTCATTAAAAAGAGTTAGTATTAGCGCATCTCCAACAAAGCTCTTTATTTCTAGCCATTACGCATGTTTATTGTTAAAAAATTAATAAAGATAGACCAAAAAAATACACTAATCCGGTTCGAGGTACGAGAAATATCGCTATCATTAAACCAATATTTGCCCCCACCACTTCAACCAAGTGGTCAGTAATGGGTTACAGGCAAATTGGTTCCAGAATATAACGAACTAACTATGTATTCTTGTAATGAATTTGGTGAATCCCATCACGCTAACAGTACACCAAATATTGTGAGAGACTCTGAAACAACCTTTAAAAAGAGGATGGAAAGATAGAAAATTATGGTATATAAAACTATGGTCTCGGGTCCCTTTTATAGAAATCAAGAAGAGCGAAAGCACCGTTTCGCGAAAAGACATCCGTTTAAAGTAATCGAATTGACACAACGATCACAAACGAATGGTTAAAAAGTTAAACAGTAATAAACCAAACGATTACCCTTTTGCCCAAAAAATTAACTACTAAATGCATTGCACCGTCACGTACAGGTGCCCATCACGACCCGACTCGGCTTGGCGCGAGCATGTGTGTGACTGACCGGGTGCATGACGGCGGAAACCACAATGGCCCCTGGGTGAAGGTTACAAGCCTTGTGTCAAGGCTTCATCATATAAACCAAAGCCAATTTTTTGGGTTACCCGATGTAGGACAAAACTCAAAGGTAAAACTAATTTTTTTTAAAACTTTAAAATATATAACAATCCCTCACTATTTTAAAGATTTAAATCAAAGTAAAGCCAGAAATATGTGCATAAATGAAAATGTCTTATACACTTGAATTTTCACTTTAGTGGAAATAATTCAAAGTTTATCAATGTCTTTAGTGAATCTAAGTCTTGAACTAACGATCTTATACGGCAAATCAGAATTATTCCACAAACATATTTCATATATTTGGTGTTCAATAAATAGGTTAGCACATTGAAGACCTATGCTAGTACCCTGATTTTCTTAAGTGTTTATGAGATAAAGCTATGTCTCATTGAAAGCGGTTCCACCCTCACACTTATAAAAGATGTGTCACGCCCTCAGCCCCTTGCCTCGCACATTAGGCGGCTCTCGCGCCCTGCACGTTTTGATCCACGAGTCGGGTCGACGTGATATACCTTGATCTTTGGTGTTCAATATAAAGAATTTCTTTCAAATCGGAGGAAAATACAAAGTTTATTTATTGCGAAAAATCACATTTTCTTAACCTGATCAATTTCTAAATTCAATTATTCATTTATTAGGAAAACGCGAGTTCCTTCGAAATTTCTATTTGTTACGGAAAGACAAGTTAAAACAAAAGTATGTATTATTTTGATCAAAATAATTTCAAAGTCCGACTTTACAATGAGACCAATGATTTTATGAAATAATAAATCAAACTAGTCTTAAACAAGAGTAAAGCAAGTATACAAAGTCAAAACCCAGTCTAAGTGTCACGTGGTCCGTGCACGTATGTGCAGGTGACTCCTTAGATAACTTGAGTTAAACACTTTCAGCTCAATGGGCCCTTCTAAATCTGTACACGGTTGCTCCGTTTAGCTCTAACTGGGTGACGTCTATCCTATCTCTGAAACTTTGTCATGAAACGACATAAGTGGTGAGGCATAATAAAGTATTAGCTAGATTTATCAATGCAATTCCAGTAAATTATCATAATTCAATTAGTGTTTTCAGTAAAATTTCATCGATTGTCTATCTTAATCAATAATATTATCTCCATATAGCTCAGCCATGGGTCAAGAAATCGTCCGATACCGATACGTATTAGTTTTGGACGTGGGCGGTACGATACATTGCCCATGTATTGTACCCCCTAAAAAATAGGGTAATTATCGTCCGATATGGGTAATGTATCACCTGTATCGGACGATACGGACGATACTTTGAAATTATTGGGCGATAATTTCAAATTATCGTCCGATAATTTGATTTTTAATTTTTTGAAAAATATATATATATCAAAACAATCGCTATTTTAAGTTAGCGGCCACTAACTTTAAAAAAAAAAATTAAGATAGCAATATGTTAGCAGCCGCTATCTTAAGTTAGCGGCCGCTATCTTAAGTTAGCGGCCGCTAACTTCGAGGAAAAAAAAAAAAAATATTAAGATAGCAATATGTTAGCGGCCGCTATCTTAAGTTAGTGGACGCTATCTTATGTTAGCGGCCGCTAACTTAAAAAAAAAAATAAAGATAGTGGTATGTTAGCGGCCGCTATCTTAAGATAGCGGCCAATATCTTAAAATATCGGCCGCTATCCTAAGATATCGGTCGATATCCTAAGATAGCGGCCGATATCCTAAGATATCGCCCGTTCTCTGAACTATATCAAAAAAAAATGTATTGAATCGATACATTCAATGTATCGCCGATACATTGAATGTATCGGTTTTCTGATTATTTGACCATTGATCTCAGCTCCAAATCTATCAATCTATCCAACAATGACTCATAAGACACTAATCAGATAATGACGATAACGTTCAAGAATCCATTCGATACAAAGTGATCATTCAATTTCTCATTTTTAACAGTAACATATCAAATTCACTTACTAATCTACCATTCAAACAATGTCATCAAGAAGTGTTAGGTTGCCTCATTACAATTTAATCATGGTTTATACATTTAAATAATTATTCAAATACATCACCACAAAATTTACAATATTAGGTAATTAATTTAATGCAGTTGGTTGATGATTTATTAATGTCTTTTAAATTATTTCGGTGCGATACCAAACACCAGCCATCGTCCAAGATTCAAAATTCAATTGCCAATGTCGCGTAAACAAAGGCTGACCCTCTTTGTCATTTAATCAACCAAGATAAGGATCAATGACCATGTTGGACTAACTAGACCCAATCCTCAACTGATATTTGAATTGAGTCACCCATAATGCATGTTCGCAAGAATAGTGGTCAGCTTTGCGAGGTTCAAAATTCAAAACAATATCGCCTTTCCACTTTCGAGTTTTCAATTTTCATTATCAATAAATCGATATTCAGGGTTTAATAGTTCATTCAATGTTCAAGATTCAAGGTTCAATATTCAATAATTTCATGGTCAATGTTCGATAATCAAACCGATATTCGGTATTCAATGTTCAATATTCAATTCTTAATACTCGATTCAATGATCGGTAGTCAATGTTCAATATTCGATATTCAATATAAATTTTTCGGTATTCAATGTTCAATATTCGATATTCAATATAAATTTTTCGGTATTCAATGTTCAATATTCAATATTCAACACTCGGTATTCAAGGTTCAATATTCAGTACTCAAAATATATCAAATATTAACAACTCAATCAATCTTTGATTTCAATCTCAATCTATATCCAAAAAATCGATCATTCATTCAATCTTCAGATTCGATCTCAATCTATATCAAAAATTGATAATTCATTCAATCTTCAGATTCAATCTCAATCTATATCAAAAATCTATAATTCATTCAATCTTCGAATTCGATCTTAATCTATGTCAAAATCAATAATTCATTCAATCTTCGAATTCAATTACGAGTTTCATCAAATATCAATTTCAAATCAGATACAGATTTCAATCAAATATCGGTTTCAAATCAAATACAAGTTTCAATCTGTAACATCCTGAAAAATTTTGACCTTTGAACAATATGTCTCGGTGTGCGTGCCCGACTGGTGAAAATAATTAAGTTTGTTAGGCTAAGTCTTAAATAAAAAATATTAGTTTAGATTTGCGTGTGGACTTTTGGATGAATTGTATACACCTAGCTATGATGTATTGGCTTAACACCTAAGTTTACGTGATTATAAATGAGAAAAAAGGCAAGAGAATTTATTTCTCTTATGATTCTGGTTCTAGAGAGAGAATAAAAGTTTATTGATGGTTAAACAACTTTTTTGGACTAATTGGGCCAACTATATTTGGCTGACTAGTTGGGCCAACTGATCAAGCCGACTATAAGTCCTGATTGGGTGCAAGTCTGTTATGAAACACGTCACCGTTCGGATCTTTCAAAGGGGATCGTTTTGGGTTTATTTGAGCTCGTGTGAGATTTTTAAGATCAAGTTCATACACTGTGGTTGTGTGTATTGGCTCAACACCGAGACTGATTGATAGGTGGTTTGGGTGTACAGGCTTGATCGATTTTAAATGTAACCCTTACAAGTGTACAAGATTTATTGCAGTATGGCAAGAACAAAGGTGTCGAACCCACAGGAAAACGTGAATTTTTAATTAATTCTTTCAGAGATTTAAAAACGTCCCCAAGGAAGTATCAAAGGGCAGATTCAATTTTACCAAAATTTATCACACTTTTCCTAAATGCAAGAAAAATAAATTAATCTAAACAACTAATTACCAATGAATCTAAAATAATAATTAAATGAGATCAAGAAATATGCTACCCCAGATTTATACCCCTTTTCTACCATTAAAACCCACAGTTTCATTAAAGCATCATTCACACCATCATTCATCTATAAAAATGATTCGAAATAAAATATGATCATCAATTCGGCATACCCTATCTAAAAACAATGACTCAGCCTATCATTGCGGTTTGAGTAATGTAAGAAGCATAGCGTATCTCATGATGTTTAGATCATAACAGTAAGTACATAATCGCTCTGCAGCCTAGATCAGTCTGCAGGTCCAGATCTAGCGATTATAGCCGTTGATACGCGCCATCAACGATCATAACAAGCATTCAATATATTTTCAATAACACAAACTTTTAGCAAAACGATTCCATGATGACAATAAATCGACTATGGTATTAATCATAAATAAGTGTACTTATCTGGGGATCGCATCTTCTCCGATCAACTGATTTAGCCGTTCATCTTTGGTGTATGATCTCCTTGTTCATTCAAAGTCATTTCTCTTTTTATTTCTTTCAAAAGATCTTTGTTTACAATGCCTTTTCCTAAATACAATCTATGAATGTAAAAGAAAGACAGTGCAAATCCTAAGTACAATCTACCCAAATGGAACCCTAGAAGAAGGAGAAAAGAAGAACTCTTAAAAAGATGCCCAGAGCAGTCTAAAACCAAAAAAAATGAATAATAATCCTAAAAAAAACTCTCCAAAAACTCCTTCTCGAAGTGTTTGATTTGGCTTTAAATAATAGCCAAGTCACGGAAGTGTCCCAGCGTGAAAAGTTAGGGTCGATTGATCGACCTTAAAGGGTCGATCGATCAACTCCTTAAAAATCTGAGTTAAGAAGTCTTTTCCGTCTCAAACTCTATCATTTTGGTCGATCGATCGACTGGAGAGTCGATCGATCGACCTTCCCAGATTTCCGTGAACTCTCGCCAAACTTTGTATTAGACACTACCTTGGTATTTTGGTCATAACTTTCTGTCCTGAACTCGGATTGAGGCAATTCTTACATTGTTGGAACGCTGACAGAAAGATCTACAATGTTTGTGTTTTGATAATTTCATAATTTGACCGTCTTGAAGGTCTAAATGGAGCTGCAACGTGCACCAAGTTCTCGATGACCCAAAGTTGCAGTGTTTTGACATTATTTTCAGAATTCTTGGACTGTTTTCTGCACTTGGCTTGTATTTACCTGAAACACCTCAAATCTAATAATTCTTATCAGATAGCCTTCATCGAATAGCTAAATGTAGGTATCTAGGGGTGAAATATCATCATATTTCACTACTCATCACACCCCCAAACCTACACTTTGCTAGTCCTCGAGCAAAGCAAACTAAAAAAAAATAAATGTCACTTTCGTAGGGAACACGATTACACTTAACATGTGCAACAAGCCTTTAAACCCCTAGTGGATCCCTAGTGGAGGAGTTGTGTTTTCTGAGGGTTTATAGTATAGTGAAGTTACCCACAAACTTCCAAAAATTTCAAACCATCGACAAAATTGAGTTTTCAAAACATGATTTTTATAACATATATATTATTCAAAAACAAAAACATTAATTGTTTCAATATGTAAATCATCAATCTTAAATATTAATGTCATGTCAATCATGCTAGTATCCATTCAAATTAATCTAATGCTCAAATTGTTAGACAACTCATCCATTCATGCCTAAACGTGAAGTGTGTGCATACCCAAACCAAGATTCATCCATCTCGGAACTAGTCCAAACAGAAAATCGTCCAATCTGTTGTCTCGACTCAATCCTCACTTTAGGTATACTCTCGAAATAAAATCACTCTGATGATGGGTAAGCTTTCGCACATATGTGAGAGATCAATACAAAACAAGCAAAAAGGTCTCACATGATAACTGAAACACGATGTAATCAATGAACAAAATCAAATCTCATAAGAACAGATACTTGTATATCCTAAGCATGTCATATCAAGTGTCATAAGTATCATATATTTACTCTCCACAAGGCAGTTACCAATGCAAGATCAGATTATGAAGATCTTTTGTAGGGTTGTAATGGGGCTCAGGAAAGGGTAAGAAAGAAAGGGAATTGAGATTCAAAATTTCTGAGAAATTGGAAAAGAAACAAACTTTTGATTTTTCTATTTCTCTTCTTTTTCTTTTCTAATATCTCACTATTTTTTTCAATATTTTTCTATTTTTCTCAACTTTCTTTTTCTTTTGAATTTTCTTTTCTTGAAGCACCTCATATTTTTTTATTATTTTTCACAATTTTCTTTTTCTTTTTCTCCCCCCTTTTTCTTTTATATTTTTACCATACATTCTCAGTAAACACCACAACTCAGTATCTCTCCACTTACTCTCTTTTCATTCATTTTCATCCCTCGTTCCTAATTTCTCAGGGTAAAGCTGAATTTTCATAAATTGTGAAGGGTTAAAGGTTAACGTGGTTTATCAAAGAACGTATAAAGGTAAATTTTTTCAATAGGCTCAAAGGGGTACTAGAAGGATAAATTTATATGAGGTGGGGCATTTAAGCACAAACGAGCCAAAGATGGCCTTCAATCATTTCCTTAAAAGATGGTAACCTTGCCTATTTGTCTAGAGTAGATATACAGTACGTTCTAACACAATAATATGAATTTGATATCATGCAAAGTCACAAGTCAAAATAAAATGTATGAGATTATGCAAAATAATTAGTATTCAAAGAAAACTCCGAGTTTATATATTCACTCATCAATGACGGGAAATTAGCTCTAAAGCTTCCTGGGTTTAGTCTCCACTAAGAACCTAAGATTCACCGTTCAAAACAGTTCATCGATTTCTGAGTCTTAGCTTGGTATAAGTGTAAAAATTCTAAGCATGAATATCAAAATTACCCACAAAATATCACATTAAGCTTCATTATCCTAGATACAAGCATTCAAAATCTGACATCGATATTCTCAAAATTAAATTCACATGCATCATCAACTAAAATTTGAAAACTATCGAAAAATAATTCATATATGATGGTTCAAAAAAAAAAATTATTTTTTTTATTTTTTTTATATGAAGAAAAATAAGAAAGTGACACAAGATAGAGAATCATACCCCCAAACCTAAAAATGACAATGTCCTCATTGATTGAAATAGGTATTGCACCCCCAAACCTGTTGAAAAGTACCTCAACATAAAGATCAGGTGCAGAGAATATGTGCATAAAATTAGAACATGACCAAAAATAGATTGAAGGTAATGTGGCTACACTAATTTGGAAATTAAAAACAACCTAAACTAAACTAAAAACTAATATTCTAGAACTAATAAAAATAAAAATGAAAACGAAAATAAATAAAACACACTGGGTTGCCTCCCAGAAAGCGCTGAGTTTAAGTGTCGACAGCTCGACCTCTTCATTGATCAAGAATCTGGGTCACTAAGGTGCATTGCCTCAATTCTCATCTGGGCCATGGGCTCAAACACCGGTTTAAGACGTTGCCCATTCACTTTGAAAACTCGATTGTCCGTGAGACTGCGGATCTCAATCGCACCATGCACACTAATAGAAACAACCTGATACGGGCCTTCCCATCTCGATTTCAGTTTTCCCGGGTGAAGCTTAAGTCTGGAGTTGAACAACCAAATTTTTTGTCCAATGTGGAACTCTTTTCGAGAAATTGACTCATCATGCAGCTTCTTGTACCTTTCTTTGTACATCTTGGAGTTTTCATACGCATCATAGCGTAGCTCTTCCAATTCACTCAGCTGTAGCCTTCGATTTGATCATGTCGCTTGCATATCAAAGTTAAATCTTTTGATAGCCCAAAATGCATTATGCTCCAATTCAACAGGAAGATGGCATGCTTTCCCATAGACAATTATGAACGGAGACATTCCAATTGGTGTCTTGAAGGCGGTACGATAGGCCCAAAGAGCATCAGATAGCCGGTTAGACCAATCTCTTCTATCTAGTCGTACCGTAATTTCTAAAATTCGTTTAATCTCTCGATTCGACACTTCCACTAGTCTGCGGATGGTACGGCGTTACGACCTTGTGAGTGACGCCGTATTTCCTCATTAAAGCAGCAAAATGGCGGTTGCAGAAGTGCGAACCGCCATCACTAATGATCGCCCGTGGAAAATCGAATCTGTTAAAAATATTTTCTTTCATAAATTTGACCACAACTTTGTGGTCATTCGAACGGGTTGCCACAGCTTCAATCCATTTGAAAACGTAGTCAACAGCTACAAGAATATATGAGTATCCGAAAGATGGGGGAAAAGGACCCATGAAGTCAATCCCCCAAACATCAAAAATTTCAACAATTAAAATGGGATTAAGGGGCATCATATTTCTTCGTGAAATGTTTCCCAGTTGCTAACATCGTTGGCATTCTTTGCAAAATTGAGCGGCGTCACGAAAGATGGAGGGCCAATAGAATTCGCTTTGAAGGATTTTCCAGGTCTTCGTCTCTTCAAATGGCCTCCACAGTTCTCAAAGATGGCAAAAATTGATGACGCTCAGTTGCTCTTCTTCCGGTACACATCTCCTGATGATTTGATCTAAACAAATTTTGAATAATTGTGGTTCATCCCAAAAATAGTATTTGATTTGGGAGAAAAAGAGATGCTTATCATTCTTACCCCATTCAGTAGGGATTCTGCCAGTGATCAGATAATTCACGATATTGGCAAACCAAGGAGCTTTCGTAGCAGTCGCATCAATTGCCATCAATTGCTCATCCGAAAAAGAGTCCCGGATAGGTTCAGGTGCAGAAGATTCTTCAGGCAAAATGCGAGACAAGTGATCAGCCACTACATTCTCTACTCCCTTTTTATCTTTGATTTCAAAATTGAACTCTTGAAGTAGCAGGATCCAGCAGATCAATCTTGGTTTGGCATCCTTCTTTGCTAACAAATATTTCAATCCAGAGTGGTCTGAAAAGACCACTATTTTTTATCCAAGCAGATAAGATCGAAATTTATCGAGAGCATACACCACAGCTAACAACTCTTTCTCAGTGGTGGTGTAGTTAAGCTGTGCATCGATCAATGTCTTACTGGCATAATAAATTACGTGAGGTAGTTTGTTCACCCTTTGCCCTAAGACAGCTCCGATAGCGTAATCAGATGCATCACACATGAGTACGAATGGTAAATAATAATCCGATGGTTGGATTATCGGTGCATTTGATAAGAGCTCGCGCAATTTCAGAAATGCTTTCATGCAATCCTCCTCGAAATCAAAAGGAACATCTTTGCCAAGCAGGGTGCACAATGGTTTAGCCACCTTACTAAAATCTTTGATGAATCTTCTATAAAATCCAGCATGCCCCAGAAATGATCGAATTTGTCGAACACTCTTCGGTGGAGGCAAATTAGCAATTAGGTCAACTTTGGCCTTATCAACTTCGATTCCTTTCTTGGAAACAATATGCCCTAACACAATTCCTTGTTGCATCATGAAATGACTTTTCTCCCAGCTAAGAACAAGTTTTGATTCGACACAACGTTGCAGCACTTGTGAAAGATGATTCAAACAAGAACCAAATAAAAATCAGAAGTCCATGAAGACTTCGATGAACTTGTCAATCATATCCGAAAATATGGCCAACATGCATCGTTGGAAAGTAGCAGGCGCATTACATAAGCCGAACGGCATCCTTCGATATGCAAAAGTACCGTAAGGACACGTGAATGTCATTTTCTCTTGATTAGGTGGAAAAACGGGCACTTGATTGTATCCCGAATAACCATCAAGGAAACAATAAAACTCTTGTCCTGCTAACTTTTCAAGAATTTGGTCAATGAATGGCAAGGGAAAATGATCCTTTCTGGTAGCTGTGTTCAATTTTCTATAATCAATGCAGACACGCCACCCAGTAGTTTCGCGAGTAGGCACCAATTCTCCTTCAACAGTTTCTTTCACAGTGATTTCGGACTTTTTCGGAATGATTTGGACTGGACTTACCCATTCACTATCAGAGATCGGATAGATGATTCCAGCATCGAGTAATTTAATGATTTCCTTTAAAACGACTTCTTGCATGTTCGGATTAAGTCGCCTTTGCGGTTCTCTCAATGGTGTACTATCATCTTCCAGATGTATTTTGTGCATACATACTGATGGGTCAATCCCTTTGAGATCAGCTAAGGTCCATCCAATAGCCTCCTTGTGATCTTTAAGCACTTTCAACAAGTCATGCTCTTGTTCTTCCGACAACGTGGATGAAATTATCACCGGAAACATTTCTCGTGGCTCCAGAAAAGCGTATTTGAGCAATGCAGGCAACTGTTTCAATTCCACTGTTGGTGGTTCCTTAATTGACGGAGTCGGTTCAGCTTTTACCTCAATGGGTAACGGTTCCATCTTAGTCACAACTTCACATAAGTTTTCATCTGGACATGAAGAACTTGACTTATTCTCTTCTGGTTGCTTCCTTTCATATCCCTTTTCCTCATAGATGGCTAACAAAGCAGTTTCAAATTCTTCTTTGGTGAGCATTGATGGTAATGATTCATCCACCACTTCGTCCATCTGATCGATGCAAAAATATTCGACCTCATCCTCGTTAGGGAAATGGTTCATCGCATGAAATATGTTCAATCTGACCTTCATGTTTCCAAACGAAACGTCCATGACTCCAGTAGCGAGAAACGGACGTCCAAGGATGATGGGGACTTGATTAATTGATTTAATAGGTGGTTCCATGTCTAAGATAACGAAGTCCACTGAAAAGACAAACTTGTCTATTCCAACCAAAACATCCTCGATAATACCCCTAGGTCTTCTTTCTGACCTATCGGCCAGTTGGAGTGTGACCATCGTGGGTTTCAATTCACCCAATCCGAGTTTCTCATACATTGAGTATGGGATCAGATTAACACTTGCTCCCATATCTAATAACGCCTTTCCAATTGGTTGCCCACCAATGACACATGGAACAGTTGGGACTCCAGGGTCTTTCAATTTCTGTGGGGTTTTCAATTGCAATATCGAACTGACTTGATTAGTCAGGAACACTTTCTTTGAAACATGAGTACGTGCCTTTCTCTTACGAGTGCACAAATCTTTGAAAAATTTTGCATACTCAGGAACTTGTTTAATTGTTTCAAGTAATGGAAGATTTATCTTTACTTGCTTGAATGTTTCAAAGATTTCTTCCATTTTTGCCGGTCCCTTGCCCATTCTGGATGGAGGAGTTAGGCATTCAGGGAATGGTGCCTTTGGGACATAAGGTGCAGATTCAAGTTCCGATTCTTTTTCACGTCCTTGTTGGACAGTTGGAAGTGACACTTCCTCTGTTTCTTTTTCTTTTCCCTTCTCTCTTCCTTGCCTTTTCTCTTTCTCTTTTTTGTTCTCTTTTCCTTTTCCTTTATCTTTTCTTATCTCTGATTATTTCTCTTCTGCTGCTTCTCTTTCTGCATCAACTTCCACAGGCATTTTCACTTGATTATCAACTTCTCGCCCACTTCTCAGCACCGTAACAGCTTTCAACTGTTGACTATTCGATGGTCCTTCATCAGGTGGTGCTTGACCTCGAGGATTGTTGATGGGTTGGCTGGGAAGCCTACCTTCCTCTCGTTGACTCAATTGACTGACTTGGTCCATTATCATCTGCTGAAAAGATTGCATGCTTCGCATCACCTTTTCTTCCAGATCAGAATCTTTCGAAGTGCTGGTATGAGATTGATTAAGATTCTGATTGAAATTCTGATTTTTTCGGTATTCAGTATTTGGATGATAATACGGAGCATTCTGCTGGAAATTGGAATTCTATTGGAAATTAGGATTCTGTTGTGGACGAAAATTCTGCTGAAATTTTGGTTGAAAAGTTTGTTGTCCACTCATTGTTTACTCGTTTGGTTCGACCCTCCCCATCCTAAGTTGGGGTGATTTTTTCATTCCGGATTGTAGGTATTGGAGTACATGTTTCTACCCTGCCGCTGATAAGATTGAGTCACATTGACCTGCTCTTGAGGAGTAGGATCATCTGGGATGAATGACAAAGTGGTAGGGCACTCGTTAGCCATGTGACCTGGGTGGTCACAAATTGAACACACAGTGGGGGTGATAGGAGCTTTAGCTTGCTTGGTAGCAGCTAACAACATATTCATTTGCTTGGACAGCATGTCAACCTTTGTTGATAGATCAGAGGTATTATTGTTGACATCATATAATCCGTCTTTTATCAACATATGAGATTTAGGTGCCAGGTCCAAGTTAATTCACCCCAATGTTGTATTTTGTATCGAGGTTTGATACAACTTCTCAAACAATGCCCACAATTCGTCGGCTTCCTTTGTGGCACGTGATCCACCACAAGATGCATCAACCATGCGTCTCTCTTCTGGAATCAGTCCATTGTAAAAACTTTGGACTTGTTGCCACCTTGGAACTTGATGATTTGGACAACTCTTAATCAATTTCTTAAAGCGTTCCCAACATTCATGGAATGTTTCTATAGATTGTTGGGAGAAAATTTGAATTTTCTGACGCAACTCAATGGCTTTAGTCATGGGAAAATATTTTTTAAAGAACTGACGATATAACTCTGCCCAACTTTGGATAGATTGTAGTTCTAAGGAATAGAACCACGTTTTTGCCTTATCTCTTAAAGAGAAAGGAAAGAGTCGTAGCTTAGCTATCTCATCAGTGACATTGTGGACTCTGAACATTTTGCATACCCCAGTGAATTCATTTAGATGAACGTGCGGATTTTCATTTGCTAATCCATGGAAAATTGGTAGCATTTAGATCATTGCTGATTTGAATTCATAGTGGTTCCCTGGAATGGGATCATGCATGATACTATCCTGATCCTCGTAAAAACCAGGATCATTATAATACTCTAATGTTCTTGGGCCCTCATCATGATTATTATTCCCATTATTTCTATTATTATTGTTCTGATTATTTTCATTCCTTTGATCTGCCATAGTCTCAGTATAATGATACTAATTCCTTTGAATTCTACGATTCTCTCTACAAGATCTTTCGATCTCAAGATTAAACGGTTGTAGATGTGGGTGATAAGATCGAGTAAAGTTCATGCACTACGCTCACAAATAAGGATTGATGAATCCACAATAAACCCAAAATATTCAGCTTCAATCGATTAAAGCAAAGATTTTCAATCGATTGACACAAGCGCACAAAGTTTTTTTTTTTTTTTTTAATTTAAATTAAAATTCGAATTTAAATTAAAGAAGATTTTTTAATTTTTTTTAAAAATTTAAATTAAAATCTGAATTTAAATTAAAGAAGAAATTTTTTTTTTTTAATTAGATTAAAATTTTGAATTTAAAATAATTTTATTTTTATTTTTTTTAAATTAAAAAAAAAAAAATATTTTTTTTTAAAATTAAAATTTGAATTTAAATTAAAGAAATTTTTTTTTTTTTTTTTTAAATTCGAATTTCAAAAATAAAAATTTAATTCGAAAATTAAAATATAAAATTTAAATTTTAAAACCTAAAGGCAATCCTACAAAATCCTATAAAATCTTATTTAAAAGAAAAAAAGAAGGGAGAGAATAGAAAGATTCCTACAAAGCCTAAAGCAAGTAGTCCCACAAAAATTAATAACTAGATTTTAGAAAATCCTATAAAATATCTAAAAGAGGAAAATAAGGAAAATGAGGTCCTAAAAAATTTAAAATAAGAAATTCTAAAAATCTAAACTTCCTAAAAGAACTCCACAAAAACATACCTAAGAGAGAAAAATAAGGGAAAGAATTTCGATTTTTTTTTTTTTTTTTTAAACACTCAAAACACAAAAATCCCTATCCGAATTAATCAAAATTTCGCCGATTTCCCCGGCAACGGTGCCAAAAACTTGATCGATTTTAAATATAACCCTTGCAAGTGCACAAGATCTATTGCAGTATGGCAAGAACAAAGGTGTCGAACCCACAGAGAAACATGAATTTTTAATTAATTCTTTCAGAGATTTAAAAACGTCCCCAAGGAAGTACCAAAGGGCAGATTCAATTTTATCAAAATTTATCACACTTTTTCTAAATGCAAGAAAAATAAATTAATCTAAATAACTAATTACCAATGAATGTAAAATAATAATTAAATGAGATCAAGGAATATGCTATCCCAGATTTGTACCCCTTTTCTACCATTAAAACCCACAGTTTCATTAAAGCATCATTCACACCATCATTCATCTATAAAAATGATTCGAAATAAAATATAATCATCAATCCGGCATACCCTATCTAAAAATAATGACTCAGCCTATCATTGCGGTATGAGTCATGTAAGAAGCATAGTGTATCTCATGATGTTTAGATCATAACAGTAAGTACATAATCGCTCTGTAGCCTAGATCAGTCTGTAGGTCCAGATCTAGCGATTATAGCCGTTGATACGCGCCATCAACGATCATAACAAGCATTCAATATATTTTCAATAACACAAACTTTTAGCAAAATGATTCCATGATAATAATAAATCGACTATGGTATTAATCATAAATAAGGGTACTTATCTGGGAATCGCATCTTCCCCGATCAACTGATTTAGCCGCTCATCTTTGGTGTATGATCTCCTTGTTCATTCAAAGTCATTCCTCTTTTCATTTCTTTCAAAAGATCTTTGTTTACAATGCCTTTTCCTAAATACAATCTATGAATGTAAAAGAAAGACAGTGCAAATCCTAAGTACAATCTACCCAGATGGAACCCTAGAAGAAGGAGAAAAGAAGAACTCTTAAAAAGATGCCCAAAGCAGTCTAAAACCAAAAAAAATGAATAATGAATAATAATCCTAAAAAAAACTCTCCAAAAACTCCTTCTCGAAGTGTTTGATTTGGCTTTAAATAATAGCCAAGTCGCGAAAGTATCCCAGCGTGAAAAGTTAGGGTCGATTGATCGACCTTAAAGGGTCGATCGATTGACTCCTTAAAAATCTGAGTTAAGAAGTCTTTTCTATCTCAAACTCTATCATTTTGGTCGATCGATCGACCTTCCCAGATTTTCGTGAACTCCCGCCAACTTTGTATTAGACACTATCTAGATATTTTGGTCATAACTTTCTGTTCCAAACTCGGATTGAGGCGATTCGTATACCGTTGGAAAGCTGACAGAAAGCTCTACAACATTTATGTTTTGACAATTTCATAATTCAGCCATCATGAAGGTCCAAATTGAGGCTGCAAGTTGTACCAAGTTCTCGATGACCCAAAGTTGCAGTGTTTTGATATTATTTTCAGAACTCTTGGCTGTTTTCTGCACTTGACTTGTATTTACCTGAAATACTTCAAATCAAATAATTCTTATCAGATAACGTTCATCGGATAGCTAAATGTAGGTATCTAGGGGTGAAATATCATCATATTTCACTACTCATCAAGGCCCCACACCGAACGCAAAGATTAATTTTATAATAGCTAACACCTCGCTTAAGTGTATTTGTTTCACGTGGAGTCTAATTCCTTAGATAAGACTAACACCCAAAATGGGTGTATGTGTTTAGTATGGAAACTAGTCCCTTTAACCTATAAAAACAAAGCTTCCTTGGGAAGCCTTCAACGTTTGCAATTTTGAAGCTTTTGGGGCTTTGGGTTTTTAGAAGAAGAAGAAGGAAAAATCTTGCGGATCTTGGTGCGTCGAGTTTAGGTTTTATGTGAAAAAAGGTTTGTCGACTCATGGAAAGGAAGGATCTCCATTGGTTTCAACGTGTGTATCGTTTGGGGGTTTTGAAACCCTTTTCTTTTGAGATGAAATCATGTGATTTCAATCACTATTAGTAGCGGGGGGTTGCGTGAAGTGTGCGTGGGGAGATTGTCGGCATTTTCGAATGCTTGGTCGTGATCGTAGAGCTTGGAAGAAATCGATGTGGGTTTGGAAACCCTTTTTGTGAACCGGGGAAGATGATCCGATCTATAGGTTAATCGGTCAATTTAAGGTGAGAAATCCATGCTATATGAGTTCTAAATACTATATTTTATGGTTGTATAATTGTATGCGAGATTTAGGTTAGATTTGAGGAAGAAAATTGAATTTGGAATGAGAAAACTAAGGATTGAGCGAAATTTGTACATTTTGATCGATCGAAATTGAATTCGATCGATCAAATTTGACTTGAGACTTATGAAATATGATTTCTGAAGATTTTCGATCGATCAAAATTAAATTCGATCAATCAAATCCATTTTGAGGCATTGGAAAGAGAGCAACATGGCCTATAACTTTTGTGTTTTAACTATTTTGTGAATCTAAAGTTTTAAAGATCAAAATTTAGGAGGAAGTTACGTCAATTTCTAAGTTAGCACGAAATTACCCCGTTTCAACCTCGATTTTGAGAAAATACTTAAATATGTTTAAGTTATTAGTGATTCGTATTAATCTTTGATACATCATTATATGTTTGTGATGTAGATTGATAGCAGGAATCCATCGATAGGGCTTAGCTTGGCTTCGCGCAACTTCGAGGCTAAGGTGGGAAAATTTCTATACGCCATTGCATTTTTGATTTAAATTCATAGATGCTTGATATGATCAAATGAAATGTGATACGTTTTAATTTAAACATGAATTAGTATTTGAATTCTTTGCAATGGAAACCTTAGATTTCTGAAAGTTATTATGTGATTGAATATTTTCTATGTTTGCAATACTCAAAAGCTTTAATTATCGAATCTTTGACGCACTGGTTTGTTTTGGGCATTTATTGAAATGTTGAATCAAGTAATGATTTTTGTTTGAACATCGTATTTTAGCCTTCATAGATCAGGTAAAGAATTTTATTTAAACTTTAAGTTGAATCAAAACCAAAAGTTAAATTTGAAGCAAATGTAAACTTTTAGTTGAATCCAAATCGAATATGTATATAAATTTGAATCCTAATCGAACTATAAGTTAAATAAATTTAAGTGGACCGCTATGGGCGGATTATAAGTAAAATGTAGACTGCTATGGGCGGATTAGAAGTACAATGTGGACCGCTATGGGCGGATTGCAAGAATACTGTGGACCGCTATAGGCGGATTATAAGTAAAATGTGGACCGCTATGGGCGGATTATATGTGCATGTGTGGACCGCTAAAGGCAGATTATATGGTACCTTGTGGGCCGCTAGGGCAGAACCGAACAGGCATGGTGGCTAATCGTGAATCGAACTGGCATGGCGGTTAAATCCATGAATCGAACTGGCATGGCGGCTAACCGTGAATCAAATCGGTATAGCGGTTAAACCCATGAATCGAACCGGCACGGCGGGATATCCGTGAATCAAACCGGCACGGCGGCTAACCATGAATCGAACCGGCATGGCGATTAAACCCATGAATCGAACCGGCACGGCGGGATATCCGTGAATCGAACTGGCATGGCGGTTAAACCCATGAATCGAACCAGCATGACAGGATATCCCTGAATCGAACTGTGTAAACTATGTGACAATGTGTAAGCTATGCAAATGAGTGTGAATCGAACTTACACGAAAGTCTCCGTGAATCAAACCGGTACGACGGGATATCCGTGAATCGAACTGTGTAAGCTAAGTAAGAAAGTGTGAAACATATAAGTAAGCTAAGTAAGAATGTGTAAGACTTGTAAGTAAGCTAAGTAAGGATTGTGTAAGACATGAAAGTAAGCCAAGTAATAATGTATAAGACATGTATGTAAGCAAAGTAAGAATGTGTAAGACATGTAAGTAAGCCAAGTAAGAGTGTGTAAGACATGTGAGTAAGCCACGTAAGAATATGTAAGACACATAAGTGAATGTGTAAATGCGTAAGCAACGTAAGAAACATATGAGGTGTGAGAGAATGTGATTCGAACTCAGTAAATCAAAGATAAGAAATATGTTTTTGATAAGAGATCAATTTCGATTTTGTTAAGAAAATGTCTTTGAACTCAGTTTCGGCTTTGATAAGAAAACGTCTTAGAAATCAGTTTCGATTTTGATAAGAAATTACCTTTGAACTCAGTTTCAGTTTTGATAAGAAATTACCTTTGAACTCAGTTTCAGTTTTGATAAGAAATGCCTTTGAAATCAGTTTTGGTTTTGATAAGAAAATGTTTTGATCTTGTCTTTGAATCTATGCATGTAATGAGATGTATGTTGGGATTAGTTTTCTCCACTGAGCTTAGATGTTAGCTCACCCCGACTATACGTCACAGTTGTAGGTTTGAGGAAGGTCATACTACATACTTGAGAAAAGGAGCTTTCGCATAAGGATTTGTACTCTGTTTTGGGATCGTAGATTTAGTGCATCGTGAACTTTGGTAAGTTCGGGCCTAGTACGTTTGTGCCATTATACATGCATGATACACTACTGTTCGTGATGGTTGGTCATCACCAGTGTTTCTTTGTTCTGTATATATTAGGTATTAGAACTGGAGTTTTTATTCATAATACATATATAACTTTGCTTTGATTTCCATATGCATATGGATGTGCTAAGTATTCTGTATCAGATTGTGATCTACGATCTGGCGGTTCGGGTTTTCTCATATGATTTTGGTGTAAAGTTAAGGAAAAAAAAAATGTCTTAAAATTTCAGGTTGAAAAAATTCGGGCTGTCATACAATCAATATCGGGTTCGAATTCAAATATGAGTTCTATCAAATATCGGTTTCAAATCAAATACGAGTTTCAATCAAATATCGGTTTCAAATTAGATACAGGTTTTATCACATATCGGTTTCAAATCAAATACGAGTTTCATCAAATATCAGGTTCAAATTTAAATACTATAATTCAACAGTTCCATCAAGTTCCAGGTCCAATTGAATCAGTATAAATCCTAGGATCTATCACATTGATCACTGTAAATATTCTAATCCCATATATATATACATAATAGGATCACTAGGCATATTGATTTCCTAAATCAGTTCACACTATACTTAGTGTTACCATAATTCAGAATCCATCGAGGACTTATTTTAAATTACTCAGTAGGGTTATAGAAGAGGTTTATCTCTCCAATTATTTCAAATAAAATCATTAAAGCGGAGTCAATGTCAATCACTGGTTGCACACAGATATTGTGTAACTATGTTTTCCATTAAAATGGATTAATTGGTAGTTTATTTAGGGTCATCTATTTTAGAGTTAGTCAAGCTTTGACCAAGACTTTGATATCACTAACTTCATTCTCTTATCTCATATTTAGTAATTCTCCTTAATTTCTCATATTAAGGTACTAATTTAGATGGGTGTCCATTTGATTTTGACTGGGTGTCATTAGTTGGGGCACACCAGTTTAATTATTAGGGTTAGTATGTGACAGCCTGGATTTCGGCACCCCGAAACCCGTGCCATCAGCACGATCATCTTGACCGTGCCCTTTAGCTAAGCACGGAACACTGGTATATCAAGCATCGAAAAGTATAATAAACGAATTTGCGGAATTTAAATCTATATTAATTAACTTCCCAAAAGACAGTTCTACCCTCATGCCTCTGCATGAATGGAGAACCGATCCGAACCATCGATGATAGAAATCATCACGGATGGTTCGTCCCAAAAGAATAATCCCAACTCCTTATGTACATGGTTTTGAACAAAAATCAAGGCTTGACATACCAAGCCGTACAAAATCTCTCTAAAAAGCCCTCAAAGCGGCACAACGGAGTCCTCTAGAAGAAGTCCTCAGGAGGTGGCTCCAACTCGTCACCGGCCGCAAGGTCCGACTCGCCGGGATCAGCGTCTCCTGAAGCCGCGGCAGCTACTAGTAGTGGACCTACGACGTATAGTCTATAGGGTGAGCTACATCCTAGCTCAATAGGGAACAAGCACAGTTGAACATATAAATTATGACTCACATATATTCCATGATATGCCATGCATGATGTGTCTATGCAATTATTAATGAAACAGTTAAAAAGCATTTCGTTTTACTGTTGATTACATGTGTTTTCATTTACTCATGAATGATGCTGAAAAGGCCTAAAGCAAAACTTAAACTTTCAACTTAAGTAATCCCCGAGCAATATAGCATCGAGCCCCGATGAGATACCCATCATCGTCATCTATATAGACAGTTTTAACCGTATTCCCTGGGAATACAGATAGTACCCAAGCCCCTTTCCCCTGGGGATTGGTGGCGGGGTTTCACTTGTCTCAATCAACACCCCTGGGGTGTGCTTACTATGTACGGATAAGCCTCCGCACTGGCCTACGGTTTCGCCGCCGTATCGGTCACGGATATCCTGCCGTATCAGTCGTGGATATCCCGTCACGTCAGTGGGGTACCCTATCAAACCTCAAATAACAAAAATATCGGTGCCTTACATATAGTTATTCACCGTGTAAATGTGCTATCTTATATCAGTTAGGCCCTATCAAACATGATTCAATCCTTAGATACATCCCTGGGATGAATCCATTTACTTGCATCACACCTGATGCTCTTATCTCTTTACTTCTTCATCCCCTGGGGATGGCTCATTATGATTACTCTTATGGATGTCACACACACACACTTTTCACAAATTCTTAAGAAATAAACATTTGAATTGAATTCTATATCACTACATACATGCTCTTGTAAAATAAAGTACATGTTCAAGGTGTTCCCTACCTCAAGTCTTCATTTGATCAATGCATCAAGGTCCCACGTGGCTCCTTGTGCATCAGTTCACACGTACCACCTATGGTACCACATAACAGGTGAAACACATCACAAAGGATGCAATAAAGAAGGTATAAGAGCCTCCAAGAATCTTAAAGTCAGACCCAAAAGTCAACACAATTTATCTCAGTCGATTAATCGAATTCCAAAATCGATTAATCGAATCTGATTCGATTAATCGATTTCCAAAATCGATTAATCGAAGGTCAATATCGATTAATCGAAGCAAATTCGATTAATCGAAATTCTCTATTTCGCAAAGTCGATTCTCAATTCGAGTAGTCGAGTTTTCATTCGATTAATCGAATCCTAATTCGCTTAATCGAAATTCTCCTTTTCGCAAAGTCGATTCTCAATTCCAGTAGTCGAGTTTTCATTCGATTAATCGAATTCTAATTGATTAATCGAAATTCTCCTTTTCGCAAAGTCGATTCTCAATTCGGTAGTCGAAGTTTCTAAGATCGATTAATCGATCCCAAATCGATTAATCGAAAATTGAAATCGATTAATCAAATACCATTTCGATTAGTCGATTTACCACAAGTCATTTCCTCCAGCCCCTGGGGTCCACTGGAGGTTCCCAGTCGATTAACCGATTTCCAAAATCGATTAATCGAAATCCAAAGTCGATTAATCGAACTCCAATTTGATTAATCGAAATCGGTCTTCGACTTTTCAACTACGGCCAATTTCAATTAATCAAACCCACTTTTGATTAATCGAATTGTCGGTCGATTCATTTGTTCTTCCCAATCTTCTTCCATACTTTTTCCTCTATTTTTCTAAGCCATTATCCTATGATTTAACCCACATTCAACCACAACTTAACCCCTATAATCTATGCATTTTATTTACAAAAATTTTACCTTGAATAGTTCTCAAGTTGATTTCAATCCAGTGGTTGGAAGGCTAGGGTTCCACTTTGCTTTTAGCGGATCCTCGCATCGAATCCGCGTTATTGAATCTCCCTTCCTCAACTAGCATTCACTCCTTGCATTAATCACTCTCTTTACTCTCTCACTCTTCTTTACTCCTTCAACAACATCAAACCCTTACTTTTAGGGCTATTAAACCCTTTTATCTATCTCCCTCTTTGTGTGTTGAGCACATACACCGCAGTAGGTGTAAGTGACTTCCCATTTACATCACGCACCACATATTCACTCAAACCATCACATCTCGCCCGTTCATCACATTCTATGCTAACTCTTGATCTCCTGATTGGTCAAACTTGTGACCAATCGGGCACGGATCCCAAGGTCATAGTTTAGCGTGATTTTTTGGGCTATTACATAGTAAGTCCCAATAGTTTATTACTTATGTTGGGCCCCTTATTGGGTCCATTGGTTAGGTCAATTTTGGATCTTAAGTTCAATTTAAATACTAAGATTTCGAGAAAGTATAATGTAGAACTCTCCTACATTATCACAGGTGTCCATAACAAATGAACCACCTAATTAACGACGATATTGTATCCTTCTCCGATTCAACATCGTCCATATGGGCCTCATAAATTGGGCCAAATAGGATCGAATTTACAATCAGTTTAGGTCCTTAAGATGTCTCCACATTTTTAATGTGGGTGCTTTTAGTCTTCAGTGGATGCCATTATTAATGGCCCACAAGGCTTTCAAATAGGGACATCAGGTCCCAACAATTTCATTAATTACTTTATACCTCATATATCAGGTCACTCTGGGTCCTACATCAAAAGGGGTCTAATTTCTTAAGGAAATTCATATTTTAATTGTAGGTGCTTCCAAATTTTGAGGGGTGCCAATAGCACTGGCCCACTCAACTTTTAAACATGGGCATCAAGACTCATAAGTTATCTTGAACTATTTGCTTTGGCCCATGAGTTGGGCCGTATCGGATTTTTAGACCCTAATTGGTCTAATTTCAAGATACCTATTTTTGGGGCCTCTAACGGTCCCATCTCGATTAATCAAACCCGTGGTCAACCATCTAGTATTCTAATCAAGGGTCATTAGTGGTTACTTAGACCATAACAGTGATCTCTGTGCCACAGAATTGGGGGGAAATTCAAGATTTTGACTCAATCGCTTCAATACTAGTTATTTCACTAAGGGTTTCAGACCCTCAATGGGTAATCGAGTCACCATTTTCAACTCCGATCAAGTTTTTCGGTGATTCAAAAACTCAGTGAAAGATGACTAGGAGCCTCATTTGTCAATAGTAATGGCACTCAAAAATACGACCAGACGTGATGGTGGCTATCGATTCACCGACCGGGTTTTTGACCAATTTGTATATCAGATTTCCAGGTCTGTGGTAATCCGATCATAACTTTCATTTCCGATATCAAAATAACACAAATTAGTTCTTGGTCGAAAGCTCTTAAAGTTATCAATGATATCTTTATATATTTCTAATACTAGAAATATCGGGATCATGATGGAATCAGGGTCATCTGATCAGATGTCCAACAGCGGTCATAGTGTGCGCCACTTGACGTAGTTTTATGTCCTCATTTTTCGGGTTTTCTATCCGTCAAAACCGATCAAGTCGAAGGCTGATATTTTAGATGAAGTTAAAATATTTATAACTTAATTATACCAAAATTTTATAGAATTTGTGGGGTCACTTCGGCCCATGAGATCATAGCTTTAAACTGGGTCATTTTTCGGTCATATTAGTCTTTGGGCCATGATCGGTTTTAATTTATACCCTTGCAAGTGCACATGATCTATCGTAGCAAGGCAAGAATACAAGTATCGTACCCACAAGGAAGCGTATAGTTAAATTAAGTTTAAAGATATTACAAACACCCAAGAAAGTACCAAGGGCAAGAAAATTGATTGTTAAGATTAATCACTCCACAACGCAATAATAAGAGAAATTAAATCAAACTATGCAAGGTTGAACTAAGATAAAGAAAGTAATAATGATGAGATGATCAAGGAGTTTGCTAACCCTAGATTTATAGCTTTTCTACAATCAACCCTACAATTTCATGTCAAATCATTATACCATCATTTAACTACAAGAAAAATGACTCAGCATACCTTATCCTAACACTATGACTCATCCAATCACGACATGAATCATACAAAAGGCATAACGTATCACAAATGCAAAATCACAATAATAAATTCCAACCGTACAGCATCCTAAATCAGTCTACAAGATCAGATTTAGGTGGATTAACCCTTTTATTGTCGCCGATAACCAAGATCAACGGCTATAAATGAGCATTCGATGATAAACAATAGGCACACATTAAAAGTCGTACGATTGAATAATTATAACAAAAAATTGTAAGATTAAATGTAAATCAGTTACTCATCTAGGGTTGCCTCCTCCTTGAATGAGGGGTTTAGCCACTCATCCTCAATTCACTTGCATGATGCAAATCCAAAGCCATCACAAAAGTTGTTCTTTAATTTATCAAAAGATTGAAACCTTACACAGCTCTCTTCCCAAATACAACTACAACTCTAGCACAAAATGAAAAACTTCCAAAAACCCAAGAAGAAGCCTTCTCTAACCCTAAACACAATGTTGTTTATATAGGGCTCGGGATGGAAATTTGCCATATATAGGTCAATCGATTGACTTTCAATTCTCAATCGATTGACTTCAAAATTGAATTTTTAGCAGACTTATTTGAATTCGAAATCAATTGATTGATTTACAAATATCAATCGATTGAGTTCAAAATTTGAATTTAGGAGGGAGAAAGTTGTCATCACCTCAATCGATTGAACGTTGCAATTCAATCGATTGATGATGGCATGTATCCACTTCATTCTCTTAGTTGTGGCTAAACTAATCAACTCTCTTTACGGATTTCAGTGCTTCAGCTGGTTTCACGGTCCAATACTCCCATGTAACCCTTAATTACGCTCTTTCACGCTCTTTCAAGATCCAACGGTCAAAAACACCTGAAACCACTAAAACTACACAACAACCGTCAAATAACTTTCATCGGATGGCTAAGTGTCGGTATTTGAGTGTGAAATATAGTAATATTTCGGCACTGATCACACCCCCAAACCTACACTTTGCTAGTCCTCAACCAAAGAGAATGAAAATATATCAGAAAATTAAACTAGCAACCTAAAGGTAGATAATTGCCACTTTCATAGGGAGCACGATTGCATTTAGCATATGCAATAATCCTTTACAACCCTAGGTGATCCCTAGCGGAGGAGTTGTGTCTCTTGAAGCTTTTCAGTGAAAATACCTACAAGCTTCAAAAACCTATGAATTTCTGAATTAATTTTCATGCCCTTTAATTGTGAATCACCTGCGAAATTTTTAGTAATAAATACCAAGTCATGCTAATCTTATCAATGCCCATTCATATTAATTTAATGCTTTGCTTTTTCGATGACTCTTTGATTCATGCCTAGAGTGCCGTGTGTGCTTACCATTGCTAAAATCCTTCCATCAGGGAATAAGTCCAAATAATGAATCTTTGGATCCCATGTCTCGACTCAATCCTCATCATAGATATGCACTCAAAATGAAATCGCTCCGATGACTGGATTGCTTTTTCACACACATGTGAGAGAGAGTTACAATGCAAATAAAAAGGTCTCACATGACATAAGAAATACAGTTCATCAATGAATTTAAAAGAAATCTCATAAAGAAAGATATTTGTATTTCAAGCATGTCATATCAAGCACCATTGGCATTGCATCATCACTCTCCACAAGGCATTCACCACTCAAGATTGGATCAAGAAGGTCTTTTTCTAGGTTGAAACGATGCTCGGATAAAGGTTAAGAAAGAAAGGGAAATCGATGATCAAATTTCTCTGAGAAACTGGAAAAAGAAACACAATTTGATTTTCTCATTTTTCACTCTTTCCTTTGCCAATTTTTCAGAATTTTTCTTTTTACTTTTTCTCAACTTTCTTTTCTTTCTACTCACTTTTGCTTTTCATTTTGAAATCACCTCATAATTTTTATTTTTCTCATTTTCTACCGTTCGCTTTTCCTTTCCTTCGAAAATACTTCTACCATATACTTCCTGCAAGTAGTACCACCATGCCTCTCTCTTACTCTCTTTTTCTCGTCCCTTTTTCCCAATTTCTCAGAGATTGAAAGGTAAGATTTTACATTTGTAACACTGGTGTGGGGTATGATTAATAAGGCTTAACAAGAAATATTTTAAGGAAAAATTTTCATGAAGGCTCAAAGGGGTGCTAAAAAGATAAATAAGTATAAGGTGGGATATTTTGGGCAGAAACAAGCCAATAGATGGCTTTTGATCATTTCCTCACAAGGTGGTAATGATGTCTATCTGTTTTAAGTTTAAACACAATGAGTTTTAGTGCAATGATATTAAGCCATGCAAAATGGACAAATCGAAATAAATGTATGAGATTATAGCAAGTAAACATGAATTGAAAGATACTCCGAATTTAGCCAGCACTCATCAAGAACAAGAAAAAGATTTTAAAGCTTTCCAAGTTTAGTCTACGCTAGAATCTTAGGATTCAAGGTTTTAGACCAATCCCCAGACTTTAGAATTCAAGCATGATAATGGTGTAAGAATTTCTAGATATGAATTGTAGATCCATCTTTAAAACTTTGCATTGGACTAATAATCATAGGCAATTATAATTTTACCATGGCATGGTAATTTCTCACTAAAACTCATAGGTATCAACAATTAAAAATCATGAAAAGTCATGGAAATTCAGAAAATAGCTTTACTGTTGCTCAGTCAATCGATTGACTACTAAAAATCAATCGATTGAATTTTTATTTTTTTATTTTTTTTTAATAAATGTTATTGCTCAATTTTTATTTTTATTTTATAAATAACTTGAAACTTATCACCCCCAAACCTGATGTATCCAATGTCCTCATTGGTCTGAATGTTACAGAATTTGGGACCCCCAAACCTGTGTAAAGCATACCATAACCAGACGGCAGACCAGGTGAAAAATATTGTGCCTCATAACATCAAAATATACAGGTTATGAATTACCAATTAGTACCAAAGAGCATAACTAAACAAATAATGCATCATTTAATAAAATAACCTAAATTTTATTAATGACTATGTGTTTATTACACTTATTACAAAGAGAACTAAGCCTAATGCATTCCAACAAAGTAAACTATCCTATTATGAAAATAAATCAATCCCTAAAACAAATCCTAGAACCTAAGCAAGCCTAACAAACCTTACTAAACGACACTTCAAACTTCCAACAAATCAACTAGGTTGCCTCCCAGTAAGCGTTGAGTTTACATGTCAACAGCTCGACCCTTTAATTTTCACATCGTGGGATCAGTAAGGTATGTTGATTCAACCAACATTTGAACCATCGGCTCAAACAGTGGTTTGAGACATTGACCATGGACCTTCATATCTCAAATCTCAACTGCACCATACTCGAATGTAGAAATGACCTAAAAAGGTCCTTCCCATCTTGATCTCAACTTTCCCAGATGAAATTTTAGCTTAGAATTGAAAAGCCATATATTTTCCCCTGGATGAAATTCTTTTCTTGAAATTAGCCCATCATGAAGTCTTTTGGATCTTTCCTTGTAGAGACGAGTGTTCTCATAAGCATCATAACGTAACTCATCGAGTTCGTTTAATTGCAGACGGTGGTTCGACCTAGCAAATGGCATATCAACATTAAACTGTTTGATTGCCCAAAAGACTTTGTGTTCAATTTCAACTGAAAGGTGACAAGCTTTTCCAAACACCAGCCTAAAAGCAGACCTTCTGATTGGTGTCTTGAATGTCGTCCTGTATGCCCACAGAGCATCCGATAGGCGGAGAGACCAATCCTTCATGTCTGGTCTAACAATCTTTTCTAAAATCTGCTTGATCTCCCAATTTGACACCTCGAGTTGACCACTAGTTTGCGGGTGGTATGGTGTTGCCACCTTGTGAGTGACACCGTATTTCTTCATTAATGTCGCAAAATGGCGGTTGCAAAAGTGCGAACCGCCATCACTAATGATCGCTCAGGGTACCCCAAATCAATTGAACACATTCTCCTTCAAAAACTTTACCACAACCTTGTGGTCATTTGATCACGTTGCTATAGCTTCCACCCACTTGGGCACATAATCTACGGCAACCAGAATATACACATGCCCAAGGGATGGAGGAAATGGCCCCATAAAATTGATTCCCCAGACTTCAAATACTTCAACAACTAAAATTGGTTGCGGTGGCATCATATTCCTTCTAGAAATATTTCCCAATTCCTGGCATCGAATGCGTTCTTTGCAGTGGGTCATCGCATCACAAAAAAGTGTAGGCCAATAAAATCCACTTTGTAAAATCTTGAGAGCAGTTTTTCTTCCTCCAAAATGCCCTCCACATGCTCCCTCGTGACAAAAATTCATGATGTTAGTTTGCTCCTCTTCTGGCACACATCGACGAATCACTTGGTCTGAGCAGAATTTAAATAGATGTGGCTCATCCCAAAAGTAGTATTTCGCTTGGGAGAAAAATAAATTTTTAACATTTCTACTCCACTGCATTGGGATTTGCTCTGTGACTGGGTAATTGATGATATTTGCGTACCAAGGAGTTCTATTTCTTGTCACGTTGATAGCCATCAACTGTTCATCGAGAAAGGTGTCTCGGATGCAATCTGAGATCACAGATTCATCTGGAAAATTTTGAGATAAATGATTAGCAATCACATTCTCGACTCCTTTTTTATCTCAAATTTTGAAATTGAATTCTTGGAGAATTAAAATCCGTCGAATGAAGCTCGGCTTTGTATCCTTTTTGCCAATAAGTACTTGTGTGCGGAGTGATCTGAAAAGACCACAATCTTAGAACCAAGCAAGTATGAACGAAATTTGTCGAGCGCATAAACTATAGCCAACAATTCTTTCTCTGTGGTGGTGTAGTTTATTTGAGCATCGATCAAAGTTTTGCTTGCGTAGTAAATTACATGAGGTAATTTATCTACTCTTTGTCCTAGAACCACACCAATTGCGTAATCTGAGGCATCACACATAATCTCAAAAGGCATTGAATAGTATGGAGGTTTGATTATCGGAGCATTTGAGAATAATTCTTGTAATTTCACAAAAGCCTCTATACAAGCATCATTGAAATCAAATGAGACGTCTTTTCCCAACAAGTTACACAACGGCTTAGCCACTTGCTAAAATCCTTGATAAATCTCCTGTAGAACCCTGCATGATCCAAAAATGATCGTATCTAACAAACAATCTTTGGTGGCGATAAATTGACAACTATATCAACTTTTGCCTTATCAATTCGATTCCTTTTCTGGAGATGATGTGCCTCAAGACAATGCCTTGTTGAGCCATAAAATGGCTCTTTTCCCAGCTTAAAATGAGGTTAGATTCTTCACAATGTTGTAGCACCTACGTCAGGTGTTGTAAGCACAATTCAAATGTCTTCCGAAAGACTAAGAAGTCATTCATGAATATTTTGATGAATTTGTCGACCATATCAGAGAATATGGCTAACATACAATGTTGAAACGTGGCAGGGGCATTGCAAAGACCGAATGGCATTCTACGATATATAAATGTGCCATAAGGACAAGTAAATATTATCTTTTTTTGATCTATTGGGAATACCGGTACTTGGTTGTACCCTGAATATCCATCAAGAAAGTAATAAAACTCTTGTCCTGCCAATTTTCCAGAATCTAATCAATAAAAGGAAGGGAAAAGTGATCCTTCCTTGTGGCGGCAATCAGTTTTTGATAATCGATGCATACTCGCCATCCGGTAGTTTCTCATGTGAGTATTAGTTCCCCTTCAGCATTCTCTTTGACTGTGATGCCAGATTTTTTTTTACCAATCTGCACTGAGATGCTGAGATGACGCTAGCATTCTCTTCTCCTGAGATGCTGAGATGGTGTTCATTCCTTCAAACTCCTGCTCTACACTTCCTTTTTCATCATAAATGGCCAACAAGGTAGTTTCAAATTCTTCCTTGGTTAGCATTGAAGGGAGAGCCTCATCCACCACTGTATTGACTTGGTCGATATAAAAGCATTCAACCTCCTCTTTGTTGGGAAAATGGTCCATGGCGTTGAACACATTCAATCTCACTTTCATGTTACCAAAAGAGACATCCATAACTCATGTGCGACAGTTGATACAAGTATTTGCAGTTGTCAGAAAAGGACGTCCAAGGATGATTGGGATTTAATTTTTTGATTTAACATGTTGTTCCATGCCCAGTACAACAAAGTCAACTGGAAAGATAAATTTATCAATCCCTACAGGAACGTCGTCAATGATTCCTCTAGGCCTTCTTTCTGACCAATCTACTAATTGGAGTGTAACAGCGGTTGGTTTCAAATCACCAAGTCCCAATTTTTCATATATCAAATATGGGATCAAGTTTACACTTGCTCCCAAATCCAAAAGTGCTTTTCCAATAGTTTGTTCACCTATAACACATGAAACAGTTAGAACTCCAAGGTCCTTGAGTTTGGGTGGTGCATCTAATTTCAGGATCGAACTAACTTGATCAGTCAGGAACACTTTCTTTGATCCGTGTGGACATTCCTTTCTCCTACGGGTGCATAAGTCCTTGAGGAACTTAGCATAAGAAGGAACTTGGTTAATCGCGTCAAGCAACGAAAGATGAATCTTCACTTGCTTGAATGTTTCAAGAATGTAATCCATTTTTTAAGGACCCTTCCTCAATCTGGATGGAGGTGTAAGGCACTCAGGGAAAGGCGTCTTAGGTGTATGGGGATTGATTTCAATTGTTAGGTCCTCTTCAGGTTCCTGTTGGATAATTTTGCGAGACTCCTTTTCTTCTTCTGTCTCCGGTTCTACCTTCTTCTCAGCTTCTTTTTCTTTTTCTTCTAATTCCAATGGAATTTCCATCTGATTGTCGATCAATCAACCACTTCTTAACACAGTAACAACCTTCAGTTGATGACCGATCGATGGTCCTTCACCATATGGTCCTTGACCTCGAGGATTGTTGATAGGTTGGCTGGGGAGGAACCTTCCTTCTTCTCTTTAACTGATCTGATTAGCCCATTGACCAAATTGATCTTGCATTTCGGCCAAAGCTTGCAAGGTTTGTTGTTGGAAAACTTGCATATTCTGCATAATCTCCTCTTTAAAATCAGAATCTCTTAAAGTGAGTGTTAGATTGATTGAAATTCTAGTTTTGACGATACTGAGAATTCAGGTGCTGATAATTCGAATTTTGTTGAAAGTTAGAATATTGTTGTGGACGAAAACCTTGTTATCCACTTGATGCATTTGCTCTGTATTGCTGATTTTTCAGTCCAGTTTGGTTTGATCCTCCCCATCCTAAGTTAGGGTGGTTTTTCCATTCTAGAATATAGGTGTTAGAATACGAATTCCTATCTTACCGGTGATACAATTGAGTCATATTCACCTGCTCCAGAGGAGTAGATTCTTCAAGAAGAACCATCAGAGAGGTTGGACAGTCGTTAGCCATGTGACCTTGTTGTTCATAAATTGAGCAGACAGTGTGGGTGTGATAGCCCGATTTTCGTTACTCAAAAATCTGCCATCAGCACGACCCTCGAGGTCATGCACCTTAAATCTAAGAGGAACATCACATATCGATTAAAAGTCAACAATTTAAATTACCAAAGCTTCAAATTAATTAAGTCTCCAAGTTTCAATAAGGTCTAGCAACTAACAGACTGTTCCAGTCTCATGCCAATTCAAGAGCAGAGGAACTACCTTGACCCATAAATGATAATCTTATCACCTTCGATAGTTTGCCAAAAGAAAAGTATAGTATTTAATTACATTTAAAAGAAAGGACTTGACATGTCAAGCCACGAGTACTCTCTACTCACCACTTCTAAACGTAAAGCACCTCTAAAAGAATTCCTCGGGAGGAGGTTCTAACTCTTCTCCGTCTGCGAAATCCGAACCCTTAGGATCAACGTCTCAAACCTCGTGTTGTCATGAGTGTTGCACCGCGACGATAGTTCAAGGGGTGAGCTACATCCTAGCTCAATAGGGAAACGTAAAGAACATATAGATTAATTCTGACATATATGTTGTGCAGTAAAAGAAAAGTATAGTTTATCTGCTATCACTATCTGGAAGGGCAATCGAAATAACTGAAGGAAAAGGTGAACACCACTACTTACTTTACATGGTTTTATTCTTTCTCATCTTACTCGTTTAGTTGTGATTCCGGCCTAATAATTTAACTCTTTAACTTAAATAGTCCCCGAGCAATATAGCATCGAGCCCCGATGGAATACCCACCATCGTCGTCTAACTAGACAGTTATCAATTTTGCATTCTCTGGGAATACTGCCCCAAGCCCCTTTCTCCTAGGTGGCGGGGTCTATCATAAATCTACATCCCCGATGTGCTATCAGATACTGGATTAATCGCATCGGTCATGGATATTCTGCCGAGTCAGTCGTGGGTATCCCGCCACGTCGGTGGGGTATTCTAAACAAACCTTACATAACAAAAATATCAAGTATGCCTTACATGTAGTTATTCACCGTGATTGTGCTAATTTTTAATATATTACGCCTTATCACTTTACTTTCTTTTCCCCACTGATTCTCATCTGCACCCCTGGGATGCTACTGATATGTTGTATCATGTAGGTATTCATCTTGTAGTTCTTGCGTCCCCTTGGGACCTCTGGCTTCATTTTCTGAAGTCAACACACGCACGCTCTATTTATGTGACATGATGAGGTACTTAGTTTAGCAATTAAATTTGTACTACACATATGCGAAAACTGAACAATGTACATGTTTCAATAAGGTTCCCTACCTCAAGGCAAAACCCAGTGGTCCCTTCTCGTAGTGATGACACGTCCCGATCTCACGTCAATCTACATTTCATGCGAAAAGACATGCCTTAGAATGGTCATTAGTGGTCACTAGCACTCCTTGAGCACATAGTTCACATGAGGTATATTTGTATACATAAAAGAATTAAATTTTAGTTTTGGTGTATCGCTCGAGCGGTTGCTTAGCCTCGCTCGAGCGGTTGCTTAGCCTCGCTCGAGCGACCTCTTAACCTCGCTCGAGCGGTCGCGAAGCCTCGCTCGAGTGGCCTCTTATCCTCGCTCACGCGGTTAAAACGAGGTGTCGGATTACCTCGCTCGAGCGAGCCTATTCTTTCAATACGGGTCTCGCTCGAGCGAGCCCAAAACGCACTATTCCCAGGTTATATATTCTGTCCTCGCTCAAGCGAGACGTTTAGATCGCTCGAGCGAGAGCAGAAACCTTTACTTCATGATTTTATTCAAGAAATCTATTCTATTTCCTTAAATCTTAAATAAAATTAATCGGCCATTGCCCCTAAACATTGTAGGTTATCATTAAGACATACCTAAGCACTTCTCAAGCATTATCTCTTACCTAAATCGGCGGATCTCGTAGTTAGCTCGATCCAACGTTCAAGTCCCTGTTAGAGATCTCTAGGGTTCTGGTTCGACCTTCTCTCCAGGTCTTCCACCGGTTTACACTCCAACCAGGCCTTAGCCTTTCCTCCCTACAAGTCTCTCTTTTCTCTTTCTCTATCTTCCTCCTCTCTATTTAGGTTAAAATGATGTTACGTAGGGGAGATACTTCTCTCCACTTTCACTTATATAGTGAAAGGAAAGGAAAAATATAATATGTTATACACATATACACACCGTGTGTATATGTTGACCCAGGTTTCCTTATGAACCACACATACACGTGCGTGGCATGTGGCTTATACGATTCCGAAAATCTGGGGTTGTTACAGTGGGTGACAGGACTTTGAGCTTGTTTGGTTGCAACTAACAACATATTCATTTGTTTCAACAATATATCAACCTTCGTTGATAAATCTGAGGTATTGTTGTTGACATCGAAAATCTCACTTTTTGTCAAAACATGAGATTTGGTTGACATATTAAGGTGGACACAACCCAATGTCTCGTTTTGCATTGAAGTTTGGCATAATCTTTCAAAAAGTGCCCAAATTTCTCCAACCCCTTTCATGGCACATGATCCTCCACAAGATGCATCAACCATATGTCTTTCTCTGGAATCAGTCCATTGTAAAAACTCTGGACTTGTTGCCACCGTAGAATATGATGATTAGGGCAACTTCTTACTAATTCATTAAAACGTTCTCAACATTCGTGAAATATTTCAGTAGGTTATTGAGCGTAAACCAGAATCTTCTTACATAAATCATTAGTTTTGCTCATGGGAAAGTACTTCTTTAGGAATTTCCGTTGTAATTCAGTCCAACTGTTGATAGGTATTGGTTCTAAGGAAAGAATCTAAGCTTTCGCCTTATCGCTCAAAGAGAAAGGAAAAAGTCTTAACTTTGCTATCTTGCCGGATACGTTATGGACTCTAAATATTTTACACATCGCAATAAAATCTGTTACATGAGCGTATAGATTTTCATTGCTCAACCCGTTAAAAATTGGCAACATTCGAATCAATGCCGATTTAAATTCAAAATGATTTCTTCGAATGAGATCATGCATGATACTATCTTGATCCTCGTAAAGACCAGGATCATTATATTTATCCAACATTCGTGGGCCTTCTGGAGGCACCTCAAAATGATTTTCTTCCTCTCCTCCATTGTTATTGTTTACATTCCGACCTCCTTGTCTCTGATCCGCCATGGATTCGATATGATTAAGTTGAAACCTACTATTTCTATGATTCACTCTACAAGATCTTTCAATCTCTCGATTCAACGGTTGCAAATTTGGGTAATGAGATTAGGTGAAGCTCTCGATTCAACGGTTGCAAATTCAAGGTCAGTTGTAGCACGGTGAAATCAAAGGTGTCGAACTCACAGGGAAGCGTAAAATTTATTTAATTTCTATAAGCGTTAAATGAACCTAAGAAAGTACCAAAGGCAAGATCTTTGTCACGATAAAAATTAATAGCTACACAAACATCAAAATAAAAATATCTAAACAAAGCTTAAGCAAGGAAAAGAATGAAAAATCAAACAATGATGAAAAGATGATCAAGGAGTCCGTTAACCCTAAATTTGTAATTTTTCTACCAACAATCAATCACACATTTCTATGTCAAATTATATACCATCATTTATCAAGAAGAAAAATGAATCGTAAAGAGTGTGATTATTGATCCGGCATACCCTATATAAAAACTATGACTCAGCCTATCACTGTGCTATGAATTATGTAAAAAGTATAGCGTATCTCAAAATTCAAAATTACAACATTAAAATCCAATCGTACGGCCTGAAAGTCGTACGATTCAATAATTATGATAATGAATATAAATATTACCCCTCATTGTATTACAAGCAAAACGATTCGAAAAGAATATGATTATTGATTCGGCATACCCTATCTAAAAACTATGACTCAGCTTATTACTGCGATATGAATCATGTAAAAAATATAGCGTATCTCAAAATTCGAAATCACAACGTTAAGATCCAATCGTACGGCCTGAAGGTCGTACGATTCAATATTTGAAAAAAAAAATGATTGAATGAAAATAAATTAACTACTTATCTAGGGGTCGCTTCCTCCTTGAATGAATGATTTTAGCCGTTCATCTCCGATCCACACGCAAAGCACAGATCCAAAACCATCAAACACGTTCTTTAATTTACCAAATATTCGGATCTTTTAAGAAAAGATCCGAAAGCCTATAAAGTTTTGGTTCCTAATTATAAACAAATTATCATAAATTAAAACTAAGCACTAAAAATAATAAAGAAAAAGACTAAGAAAGTCGACCGAGAAGGCCCCTAAAAAAAAACATGCTGCTGATTGGTACCGAAATGTGACTATATTTCACACCTTAATTCTTATATTTAGCTATCCGATGAAAGCATCTGATGGTTGTTATATAGTTTTAATGATCGCAGGTGTTTCTGGCCATTGGATCTTCAAAGAGCATAAAAGAGAATAATTAAAAGTTTAAAAGTTACACAATAATAGTGGACCAAGAAGTCAACAGAAGCATCAAAATCTGTGAAAACAAGTGATTGACCTAGCATCCATCAGAAGGAGAAAGATCTTACCCCTATGTGTCAATCAATTGATAACCAACTCTCAATCGATTGACTAGAATGACAGCTTTTCCCCTCTACTTCAAATTTGAATTCAAATTCGAATTTGGTCAATTTAGACTCAATCAATTGAGAATGGATTCTCAATCGATTGAGCCTATTATGTAAGTTGTCTTGCCGGCTCCTATAAAAATAAAGTTGCGGCTTAGGGTTTAGGGGTTGTTCTCTCTTTTCCTTTAGGTTCTTCTCTTGGTAGATTATACTTAGGTTTTTATAGTTCTTTTCTTTACAATTTTGAAAGCATAGTTTGTATTAGGAACCAAGTATTGTAAGAAGAGATATTGGTAATAAATAAAAAGTACATGTTTAAGAGAATGGTTTCTGGTTTACAACGGGCTTGTACACTAAAGATGAGCGACTAAAATCACTTGTTCAAGGAGGATGCGATCCTCAGATAAGTAACTCTTTTATTATTACTCCACAATTTCTTAGCTTCATCATGGATTCATTCTGCTAAAAAGTGTATTTAATAGAATATCTTTGAATGTTCAATTATGACCGTTGATGTGACAGCTCAGATTTCAGCACCCCGAAACCCGTGCCATCGACAAGATCATCTTGACCATGCCCCTTGGCTAAGCACGGAATACTGGTATATCAAGCAATAGAAATAAACTGAAAATAATAACAATAATTGCGGAAATAATTCATTATTTAAGTACTGATCAAAAGACGGTTCTACCTTCATGCCCCTGCATGATTGGAGAACCGATCCGAACCATCGATGATTGCCAATCATCACAAATGGTTCGCCCCAAAAGAATAATCCCAACATTTAATTACATTTTTTAACGAAAACTAGGCTTGACATACCAAGCCGTACCAAATAAGCTCACAAAACTCTCAAAGATGCATAACGGAGTCCTCTAGAAGAAGTCCTCAGGAAGTGGCTCCAACTCGTCACCAGGCACAAGGTCCGACTCACCAAGGTCAACGTCCCCTGAAGGTTCAGCAGTTGCTAATAGTGGACTTGTGACAAATAGTCTAAGGGGTGAGCTACATCCTAGCTCAAGAGGGAACAAAACACAGTGAACATATAAATTAAAACTCACATGTATTCCATGATATGTTTATGCATGATGTGTCTATGCAGTTACTGAGAAACAGTTGAAAAGGAATCACATTTTACTGGTGGTTTACACATGTCTTTTAATTAATCATGAATGACATTGAATAGGCCTAAAGCAAAACTTAACATTTTAACTTAAGTAATCCCCGAGCAATATAGCATCGAGCCCCGATGAGATACCCTTCATCGTCATCTATATAGACAGTTTTAAACGTATTCCCTGGGAATACAAATAGTATCCAAGCCCATTTTCCCTGGGAATTGATGGCGGGGTTTCAACTTATCTCAATTCAACACCCCTGGGGTGTGCTTACTGTGTACGGATAAGCCTCCGCACTGGCTTACGGTTTCACCGCCGTATCGGTCACGGATATCCTGCCGCGTCAGTCGTGGGTATCCCGCACTCTATAACCTATCCAAATCTCTTCCTACTCTCTTTCCTTCATTTTTCTAAGCACTTAATCTATCATTTTAAACATTCTTGAATGAATTTAAACCTCTATAACCTATGCATTTAATTTACAAAATTTTACCTTCAATCAATCTCAAATTGATTAGGTCAAGGGGTTGGAAAGGCTAGGGTTCCAGCTTTGGCTTGAACGGATCCTTCGTGTCGAATCGGCCTTTTAAATGCTTGAATCCCCCTTCCAAACACCCACAATAACTCCTTGCTTTAACTATGCTCTCCTTCTCTCTCTCTCTTCTTTACTCTCTCTCAACAACCAAACAAAAGAGAAACTAGGGCTATTAAACCCTTTTATCTCCCCTCCAACCTGTGTGTTGAGCACATGCACCATAAATAGGTGTATGTGACTCCAGATTAATCTCATCCTCCACACATTCACTTAAATTCTCACATCTCATCCGTTCATCATATCCTACGTCAACTAGTGAACTCCTACATGGTCAACCTATGAACAGTCGGGCACGGATCCTGAGGTCACTATTTAATCGCATAATTTTTGAGATATTGCATCCTCCCCACCTTGGGAATTTTCATCCTCAAAATAACCCAAGGCGTCGGTGAGGTCCCCCCCCCCCACACTCTTGGGTGAGGTGGACCAGTTGATTAACACGACATAGCACAGACACACATAACATAAAAATATAATTGCACTAGAAAATTTACAAAATCATTATATTAATTAACAGAAAATTTACAAAACAGTTACATCAATGTAACTCACAATACAACCAAAATTTTTCCATACAACCAAAATACTATGCAAGTATGGTAGTCCAAGGCTCATGCCGTCCCCTCGCCAGACTGGTCGGGTGGTGGAGCAGGCTACTCCATCTGAGCTATAGTGAGCTATGGGGGTTGGTGGGCCGAGCCGGGTGGCGGTGGTGGCTGTTGTGGTCAGGCCGGCTCCTCTGGGGGTGGATGGCTGGTCGTAGTCAACGGTGGTGGCTGTGGCTGCGCGACTGGCTGCTGCTGTGGGGTGTCGGTCGGCGTCGATGGAGCAGAAGTGGAAGTACTAGCCGCGTCGGCACGCGGGCGGAATGCGGTACCGATGTGGAAGGCAGTCGCCTCCTCTCATGGTGTGGTACATGAGGAAATCCATCCGACGGTTCATGCGCGCGTTGTTGGCCTCCATACGAGCCAACACGTCCTCTATAGTAATGTCGGAAGGAGTCATGTGCCGGCACGCGTAATGCCTGTCGCCGAGCCGGGTCGGGATGGGGGTGTAGCTGCTATGGTAGTAGGTGGAATGGTAGGCTGGCTCGCAGCCGGTGGAATAACAGGTGGAGCCTCCCCACGTGGTGCTCACGGCCTGGTAGGTCCAAAGTGGTGGTGTGGTGGTGGTGGTGCTACAACATACCTCACCAAGCCACATCGGTAAGACCTTCTTCAGAAGGTCGTAACTACGGTTCCACGAGGAGTGTGAGAACCGTTTAATCTTGTCCGTTGCTCGCACCTCGTGGGGCGATATCGTGTACACCGGAGCGTCAGAATAGCTCTCCAATATGCTCGAGATGAGCCGAGCATAGGCATCTTTTCTTTGGGCCTTAGGTTGCCCTTCATGTACCTCATCCCCCCGAGGATGATCATGGTGGTATCGAACCACCAGCCCTTGTAGGCCGCATACAGTGCTTGTTGAACCAAGTCTACCCGCTCGGTATCGTGTCACATCGGGTAGAGGTTGCACTTGATGATAGAGTCGAGCATCCACATATACGAAGGTAAGTCTACCCTCCGAATTGCAATGCCTGAACCCTGCTTCCCCTTGGTCATGTCCCTTATAATTTCTTCGACATCCACCTCCTCTGGGAACGGTGGGAATAGGGTGGTCTCAGGTATAAAATCCAAATAGCACTCAAGTGCTTCATGGACGTGGCGACGTGTAATGGTGTAGTCTCGACCCTCTATCTTGGTCAAGACCACATCGTCAGTAGGGCCATCGATAAGGCCCTGGTAAAACAATCGAACCAACCGAGGGTAGTAGGACCCACGGGTCAGTTTCATAAGATTGCCGAGTCCGGCATTTTCAAGGTACCTACGAGCCCAATTGGTCTCGCCTTGCATACTAGGGTTTGTGAATAGGGTTGGGTCGATAATGTAATCGATCCCAATGGTCTTAGCCACCCACCACTCGTTGGGTTGAACCACATTGGTGGGTGGTGGTGGCATAGGTGTGGATTCACGTGAAGGCTCACGCGAAGATGCGACCGTCAACCCGGACGTGGTGTTCGATGCCGATGGCGATGGGGTCCTCACGGGTGATGGGGTCAGTGGTGGCGGTGCGGCGTTCTTACACCGGACCGGTAGTTTGGTGGTTGCCTTCTTTGAAGACAATCGGGTTTTCGGCGGTATTATGATAGGAATTGAAGAAAAGCTAAGGTTTCTCTAACTCAAATTGAAGAAAAGTTCAAATTTAGGGTTTACCGTAGGTTTAGGATGCGATGTTACTCGAATCTGATCCGAAATCGATCGGAATGTACAAACCCTAGATGGTCACAGTCGGTTGGAGAAGGAAGAAGAATGGCGCCCAAATGCAAAAAGCCCAAATGATTCGAATGGGGAACAAAATCCCCAAACTTATATATATAGGATCAGATTCGATTAATCGATTTCTCAAAGTCGATTAATCGAGTTACAAAAATAGCTAAGGCGCCCGAAATCGATTAATCGATTTCCAAAATCGATTAGTCGAAAAACAAAATCGATTAATCGAAATCCATTTCGATTAATCGAAATCATAGCCATTTAAAATTTCAAATTTTTGAGCTCATTGCTGTTAGCCAGTCAATTAATCGAAATCCATTTCGATTAATCGAAATTTTAAAATCGATTAATCGAATCTTACTTCGATTGGTCGAAATCGCATGGTCTTTCAAAAAAATTTCCAATTCCTTAAATGACTCGATTAGTCGAATTTTCCAATTCGATTAATCGAATTACAAATCGATTAATCTTTACCTGCTAACAGGTCAATCTTCACCTGCTGACAGGTCAATCTTCACCTGCTGACAGGTCAAACACCGTGACACGTATTCGGTCACGTCTTGCTTCAAACGTCTCCACCATTAGTTCTTTTTCAAGTCTTGGTACATTTTAGTGCTACCAGGGTGAATTGCATAATTTGACTTGTGGGCTTCATCAAGAATCGTTCGTCTTAGATCGGCATTATCCGAAATGCAGAGACGGCCCTTGAACAATAAAGAACCATCTTCTTTCACTGAGAAGTCCGGCCTGATGCCTTCAATCACGTCTTGATGAATCTTTGTTAACGTCGGATCTTTCATCTGTAGATCGTGGATATGCTCAAATATCACTGGTCTCACTGATATGTTAGCCAAAAAGGATCCTATAGCTTTCGACTCAATATTTGCATAATAGAGTGCCAGGTCTTCCAATAATTTTCACCGGTGCATACCCAAAATCAAACAAGCTAACTAAGCTGAACTCTTCCGACTCAAGGCATCGACCACTACGTTAGCCTTGCCTGGATGGTACTGTATAGAACAATCATAGTCCTTGAGGAACTCCATCCATCTGCGCTGTCTCATGTTGAGCTCCTTCTGTGTAAACAGGTATCTGAGGCTCTTATGATCGGTGAAAATTTCAAACGTCTTACCATACAAGTAATGTCTCCAAATCTTTAGCGCAAAAATGACTACTACTATCTCCAAGTCATGAGTCGGGTAATTTTTCTCGCGTTCTTTCAGCTGTCTTGATCCGTAAGCTATCACCTTCTTATGTTAGTTGAGCACGCAACCCAAACCATTGTATGATGCATCGTTGTACACTGCGTATCCTCCACTGCCTGAAGGAATCGCTAGCACTGGAGCTGAAGTGAGTCTCATCTTGAGTTCTTGAAAACTCTTCTCGCATGCCTCACTCCACTCAAACCTTGAATCCTTTCGTGTCAGTTTCGTGAGAGGTCCCGATATCTTTGAAACCCCTCGACGAAACATCAATAATAGCCTGCTAACCCAAGAAAACTTTGGACATCGGTCACTGTCTATGGTTGCTCCCACTTAACCACTGCTTCTATCTTTGCTAGATCTACAGTGACACTGTGCTTTGAGACAACATGTCCCAAAAAGCTAACCTCTTCCAACCAGAACTCACATTTGTTGAGTTTGGCGTACAATTGGTGTTCACGTAGCGTCTGTAGAGCAATCCTCAAATGTTCTTCGTGTTCCGTCTTGGATTTGGAGTATATCAAAATATCATCAACGAACACTACGACGCAGGAGTCCAGGTGTGGTTTAAACACCCGATTCATCATATCCATAAATGACGCCGGAGCATTCGTCAACCTAAACGGCATCACAAGGAATTCATAGTGTCCATACCGTGTCCTGAAAGCTGTCTTCTGGATGTCCTCTGCCTTGATTCTCAACTGATGGTATCCAGATCTTAGGTCGATCTTGGAAAAATACTTTGCTCCTTGCAGTTGATCAAGCAGATCGTCAATTCTAGGCAAAGGGTAGCGGTTCTTCACAGTGAGTTTGTTCAGTTGTCGATAGTCAATGCATAGACGCATTGAGCCATCTTTCTTCTTGACAAATAAGACCGGTGCTCCCCATGGAGACACACTCGGTCTGACAAATCCTTTGTCCATGAGCTCTTGTAGTTGCTCTTTCAACTCCTTCAACTCAGTCGGAGCCATTCTATATGGTGCTTTTGAAATAGGTTCCGTTCTTGGTGCTAAGTTAATGGCGAATTCTACTTCTCTCTCTGGAAGTAATCCAGGCAATTCCTCTGGAAAGACGTCGGCGAAGTCTCGCACAACTGCTATCTTAGAGATGACGTTCTTTTCTTCCTTGTCCTCATTTAAGAAAGCCAAGTATCCACTGCAACCCTTCCTGATCATTCGCTCGGCCCTTACTGCTGAGATCAGTGGCATATGTGATGACCTCACTCCTTGAAATCGAAATAATCTTCTTGTGTTGCGTCTGAAGATGACAACCTTGTTCTTGTAATCGACCGTTGCACAATACTGCGCCAACCAGTCCATGCCAAGGATCACATGAAACCCTTGCATGTCCAGCAGTATCAACTTTGCCTCCAATTCATGTACATCCAGGTCTCGAATTGCTACGATGACGGATTTGCAAGCTAGCTCCGTGTCCACTAACTCTCCAGTCGGAATAGACACAGATAGGACAAAGTCCAACGCCTCTGGAATAATCTTCATCCTCTTGGAAAATCGTGGAGTAACGAATGAGGGGGTAGACTCTGGGTCTATCAACACTCTAGCGTCATATCCAACGAAACATCCTTTCTCATATACAGTTAGCGTACCTATAGTATACATACATACATACAATAAATCACATATCAATTTACACCCCTATTTCACATATAAATTCAGTGTTTAGAAAAAGAAACTATACTATTTCCTAATGAATGCACCTTCTCTATCTAAAACTTTAATGAAATTGAAATTCCTTTATTTAAAAGAAATCTCACCTTGGATGACGTCATGCACGTTCCTTGCTTCCTGAGCAGTGACTGCATAGGCTCTTCCATGAACGACCGGCTTCCGTGCTTGAATGGGTCGTGGCGCTACAACTGAAGTCGTCTTCCCTTTATCAACCTCGGGGCAATCCTTGATCAAGTGGCCCACCTTGCCACATCGGAAACAACCCCTGGTTCCCACTCTGCAATTCACGGTCCTATGAGGCTTGCCACACTTGGCACAAGTCTCTCGAGGCGCGGAAGAAACTATACGAGAACCCTATGCGACGGTAGCGCCAGTAGACATGGCAGGGCTCTCATAGCATAAAGGTCTCCCCGACGCAAGTAGTGGAAATCTCTGTTGGTTGTGCTGTTGTGCCAGTCTTCCGAAACCCCCTTAGAATTATGGTCTCTGATTTTGGGCCACGAACCTCGACTTTTTATTCACCGGTTTGTAGTTCCCCATTCTTCCTTGATCTGTGTTTCCCTTCTGTTGCTCTCTCTGCCTATATCTATTATTGTTCTCCTCTTCTACAATAAGTGCTTTACTCATGACCTCTTCATAGGTCCTCAGCTGAAATGGAGCTACTCCTCCCCTAACTTCAGGCTTCAAGCCTTGTTGAAACCTCTTCGCCTTCATCATGTCGGTAGCGACGTAATCCGGAGCAAAACGGGCGAGTCGTAGAAACTCCACTCCATATTCTCTCACTCTCATCCTCCCTTGCACCAATTGTAGGAACTGAATCTCCATCTGATTCCTTATCACTTCTGGAAAATACTGTTTGTTGAACTCCTCAACAAACTCCTCCCAAGTACAAGGCAACTCTGGGGTCTCCTGAGCCCTAGTCCGTATAACGGACTTCCACCAAGACCCAGCCTCCCCATTTAGCATGTAGGCTGCCCATCGTACACTCTCATCCTCCGTGCATGTCAGCACGCTGAATACTTTCTCCATCTCCATTAACCAATTTTCTGCTGCCATAGTGTCTGCTTGCCCAGAAAACGTAGGAGGTCTCATCCTCCGGAACTCAGTAAAAGACGAAGGCACAGGCAATGTAGGTCCTACAGGTGGTGTAGGTGGCTGCTGCTCTCTCGCTGCATGAGCTACAAAGGATGCGGCTTGTTGTGCCATGGCAGCTGCCATGGTCTTCATGGTGTGTATCATCCTTTGGCGCTCCTCTCTATCTTCCTGTCTTTCTCTCACCCTCTCATGTTCTCGCTGATCTCGATCCTGACGATCTCGACCTTTATCCTCTTGTTGTCTACTATTGCTGCCCCCTGGGGCCTCATTAGCTCCTAAGGGTACTCGATTGGTAGGAGAGATGTAACCATCTCCACTACGCAAACTTCTCTGCTGGCCTCCTCTCTGTCGGCCTCTTCCCCTAGACGACATTAACGGCTGTATTTGAAACTAAAGTTTCGTTAGCAGAAGTCCCTATGTTCTGACAAAAAGGATGATTGTCAGAATTACTAAAAGAAAGCGCTTTGATACCAACTGTGACAGCCCAGATTTTGGCACCCCGAAACTCGTGCCATCGGCAAGATCATCTTTACCATGCCCCTTGGCTAAGCACAGAACACTGGTATATCAAGCAATAGAAATAAACTAAAAATGATAACAATAATTACATAAATAATTCATTATTCAAGTACTGATCAAAAGACGGTTCTAGCTTCATGCCCCTGCATGAATGGAGAACCGATCCGAACCATCGATGATTGTCAATCATCACAAATGGTTCCCCAAAAGAATAATCCCAACATTTAATTACATTGTTTAACGAAAACTAGGCTTGACATACCAAGCCGTACTAAATAAGCTCACAAAACTCTCAAAGATGCACAGCGGAGTCCTCTAGAAGAAGTCCTCAGGAAGTGGCTCCAACTCGTCACCAGGCACAAGGTCCGACTCACCAGGGTCAACGTCCCCTGAAGCTTCAGCAGTTGCTAATAGTGGACTTGCAACGAATAGTCTAAGGGGTGAGCTACATCCTAGCTCAATAGGGAACAAAACACATTGAACATATAAATTAAAACTCACATGTATTCCATGATATGCTTATGCATGATGTGTCTATGCAGTTACTGAGAAACAGTTGAAAAGGAATCACATTTTACTGGTGGTTTACACATGTCTTTTAATTAATCATGAATGACACTGAATAGGCCTAAAGCAAAACTTAACCTTTCAACTTAAGTAATCCCCGAGCAATATAGCATCGAGCCCCGATGAGATACCCTTCATCGTCATCTATATAGACAGTTTTAAACGTATTCCCTGAGAATACAAATAGTATCCAAGCCCCTTTTCCCTGAGAATTGGTGGCGGAGTTTCAACTTATCTCAATTCAACGCCCCTGGGGTGTGCTTACTGTGTACGGATAAGCCTCCGCACTGGCTTACGGTTTCTCCGCCGTATCGATCACGGATATCCTGCCGCGTCAGTCGTGGGTATCCCGCCACGTCGGTGGGATATCCTATCAAACCTCAAATAATAAAAATATCAGGTGCTTTACATATAGTTATTCACTGTGTAAGTGTGGTATCTTATATCAGTTAGGCCCTATCAGACATTATTCAATCTTAGATACATCCCTGGGATGTGTCTATTCACTTGCATCGCAGCTGATGCTCTTATTACTTCACTTCCTCATCCCCTGGGGATGGCTCATTATTAGATGCTCTTATTGATGTCACTCACACACACTTTTCACAAAAACTTTAATCAATAAAACAGTTTTTAATTTGATTCTATATCACTACATATATGCTCTTATAAATTAAAGTACATGTTCAAGGTGTTCCCTACCTCAAGTCTCTGATAAATCACGCATCAAGGTCCCACGTGGCTCCTTGTGCCCAAGTTTACACGTACCACCTATGGTACAACATAACACATGCAACTCATCATTAAAGATGTAACAAGGAAGGTCCAAGACCCCTCGAGAATCTTGAAGTCAAACTAAAAAGTCACCAAAATTTAGGTCAGTCGATTAATCGAAATTCAAAATCGATTAATCGAGGTCCCCATTAGATTAATCGAATCCCACATCGATTAATCGAAATTTTATACTCTATCAATTCGATTCTCAGTTCGAGTAATCGAATTCCCAAAATCGATTAATCGATCCCAAATCGATTAATCGAAATCCCATTTCGACTAGTCGATTTCCCCAGGTCACTTCCTCCAGCCACTGGAGTTCACTAGAGGCTCTCAGTCGATTAATCGACACCTAAATCGATTAATCAAAATTCAAAGTCGATTAATCAAAACTCAGTTCGATTAATCAAATTCGGGTTATTTGACTTTTCAACTTCTTGGCAAAAATCGAATAATCGAAACCCAATTTCGATTAATCGATTTGGCCAGATTCAGCCCCCTTTTTGTGCTGTTCTTCCAAATCTCTTCCTACTCTCTTTCCTTCATTTTTCTAAGCACTTAATCTATCATTTTAAACATTCTTGAATGAATTTAAACCTCTATAACCTATGCATTTAATTTATAAAATTTTACCTTCAATCAATCTCAAATTGATTAGGTCAAGGGGTTGGAAAGGCTAGGGTTCCAGCTTTGGCTTGAATGGATCCTTCGTGTTGAATCGGCCTTTTAAATGCTTTAATCCCCCTTCCAAACACCCACAATAACTCCTTGCTTTAACTATACTCTCCTTCTCTCTCTCTTCTTTACTCTCTCTCAACAACCAAACAAAAGAGAAACTAGGGCTATTAAACCCTTTTATCTCCCCTCCAACCTATGTGTTGAGCACATGCACCAGAAATAGGTGTATGTGACTCCAGATTAATCTCATCCTCCACACATTCACTTAAATTCTCACATCTCATCCGTTCATCATATCCTACGTCAACTAGTGAACTCTTATATGATCAACCTATGACCAGTCGGGCACGAATCTTGAGGTCACTATTTAGCGCGTAATTTTCGAGATATTTACAGGTGATTTATCACAGATTTTAGCAAGATCACTTAGTCATTGTGCAATTTGCTTGGCAAATATGTTTTGTTTGAATTTAATGAAGACTGCATGAAAGCCTTTTTAAAATTGCATGAGTTGTTATCAAATGCGCCGATAATCCAACCACCGGATTATTCATTACCTTTTGAACTCATGTGCGACGCATCGAACTATGCTATTGGAGCGGTCTTAGGACAAAGAGTAGACAAATTACCTCATGTGATCTACTATGCCAGTAAGATGATGATTGATGCACAACTGAATTACACCACCACCGAGAAAGAATTATTAGTTGTGGTGTATGCGTTGGATAAGTTTCGTTCTTATTTGCTCATTATCCAAAATAGTGGTCTTTTCAGATCACTCTGCATTAAAGTATCTCTTGGCGAAAAAGGACATGAAACCCAGGTTGATTCGATGGATCTTGCTCCTCCAAGAATTCAACTTTGAAATCAAAGATAAAAAGAGGGTCGAAAATATTATGGTTGATCATTTGTCACGAATTTTACCTGAAGAATCATCAGTGTCTGAAACTATCCATGACACTTTTTCGGATGAGCAATTAATGGCAATCGATGCAACAGCTACAAAAGTCCCTTGGTTTGCAAATATAGTGAATTATTTGGTCACTGGCAGAATCCCTACGCAATGGGGTAAAAATGATATGAGTCTCTTCTTTTCCCAAATAAAATACTACTTTTGGGATGAACTACAGTTGTTCAAATTCTGTTCAGATCAAGTCATCAGAAGATGTGTACCTGAAGAAGAGCAACTGAGTATCATAAATTTGTGCCATGTTGGGGCTTGTAGAGGCCATTTCAGAGGATAAAAGACCGCACAAAAAATTCTTCAAAGAGGATTTTACTGGCCCTCCATATTTCGGGATACTGCAAAATTTTGCAAAGAATGCCAACGATTTCAACAGCTTGGAAACATTTCAAGACGAAATATGATATCGATTTTGGTTGTTAAAATTTTTGATGTATGGGGGGTCGACTTCATGAGTCCTTTTCCCCCATCATTCGGTTATTTATACATTCTGGTGGCCGTCGACTATGTTTCAAAATGGATAGAAGCTGTGACAACCCAATCTAATGACCATAAAGTAGTGGTCAAATTTTTGAAAGAAAATGTGTTTAACAGATTTAGGATTCTAAGGGCAATCATTAGTGATGGCGGTTTGCACTTCTACAACAGCCACTTTACCACTTTAATGAGGAAATACGGCGTCACCCATAAGGTCACAACGCCATACCACCCACAGACTAGTGGTCAAGTAGAAGTGTCAAATCAGGAGATCAAACGAGTTTTAGAAAAACTGTACGACCAGATAGGAGAGTTGGTCGAACCGATTATCTGATGCACTTTGGGCATATCGTACTGCATTCAAGACACCGATTAGAATGTCGCCATTCAGGATTGTATATGGGAAAGCATGCCATCTCCCAGTCAAATTAGAACATAAGACATTCTGGGCTATAAAAAGATTTAATTTTGGCATGTAAGAGACAAGATCCAATCGAAGGCTAAAGCTGAATGAATTAGAAGAGCTACGCCGTGATGCGTATGAAAATTCAAAGATGTACAAGGAGCGATATAAAAAGTTGCACGATCAATCAATTTCTCGAAAGGAGTTCCACATTGGACAAAAGGTTTGGTTGTTCAACTCCAAACTTAAACTCCATCCAGGAAAATTGAAATTAAGGTGGGAAGGACAATTTCAGGTTGTATCCACTACTGTGCATGGTGCCATTGAGGTTAGAAATCTGAAGGACAATCAAATTTCAAAGTAAATGGGCAATGGCTTAAACCAATGTTTGAGCCAATGACCCAGATGAGGATTGAAGCGATGTACCTCAGTGATCCGAAGAAGTGATAACCAAGTGGTAGAGCTCTCGACACATAAACTCAGCGCTTCCTGCGAGGCAACCCAATGTGTTTTATTTATTTGTTTATGAAAATTTAGTCTTTCTCAATCGATTGACTTTGAAAAAAGTCAATTGATTGACCTTGAATTGGGATCAATCGATTGAGAATTACCCTTTTCAATCGATTGATGTGTCAGTCATCATCATCTCACCTCATCAATTGTGTGTTAGACCAATCAACACAGCTTTGATGTCAATCAATTGAAACTTAGATTTCAATCGATTAGCATCACCTCAAATTAATGGGAGGTTTTCAAAAATCAAAGCGTCAATCGACGCATCTTTTCGATGGTAGCTAAGTCAAGGGGCACATTAATGTCAATCGATTGAGACTAACCTCTCAATCGATTGACCTGCAAGCTACTTAATTCCGCTAGTTTTCAAGATGTCAAGCGTCGCGACTTTACGCGAAAAGCTCTGTGTCAATCAATTGACACCAATGTTTCAATCGATTGACATTAAGGGTGCATGAATGGTCGCCCCACGTTGCCTCCACGTCTACACTATCGATTAAAATTCCTGCGATGTGATTGATTGTCAATCGATTGAAGTCCATACTTCAATCGATTGAGGAGAAAAATATATAAGGGAACACCCGTGGTCCCCTTCTTCACAATCTTCCTGCAGCCCGAGCTTTGCATATTCTCTCTACATTCTCCTCATACGATCGAAATGGCGGTGCCTGGACCAATGTTCTACCAACCACCTCGTCCTGACAATAATCCCATGCACATCTCGAACGAGGAGTACATAGACCGCCAATGTCAGACCGAAAACTTCTTCAATCTTACGAAATTTTGTACCAAAGCCAAAGCGGCATGTTCAATCGAATTCATCGAGGCCATGTATTTGAAAATGCTGCTCGCTCCTCCTCCTATTAACGTTTCCCTACATCTGATTTGCCTTTTCTACCAGAATATGGAATGGGTGGCTGCACCACAGTCCCCAACTAGCTTCGCTTTCATTCATGTGCGGATTAATAACTGGTCGTACAACCTGCATGTTGCTAATCTCGCCCGTGCATTCAACTTTTACATTTTTCGTCTGGTGGATCATCATATTGATCCTGCTGTGGACCTGAGCCAAGAGGTGATGATCAACAATATGTGTGCGGGAAGGCATGGGTCGGGAGTGTCAACAAAGCGTGTTGTTTTGCCAATGGATATACTATTCTGGGACATAGTGATGTCTAACAACTTGCTTCCGCATGGCACCAAAAGCAAGTACAAAGAGTAGGGTGGCAGCACATTATGCGGCCCACACAAATACATGGTTCGACGCGCCGGGTCTAATGCTAGAAGAAATGTGGAGGTGTCACCACAACATCGTCATCACCACGGCACCACGCAAGCGGGAAGCCATCCTTCTGCGCTTCCCGCACTGTGTCATGCATTTGTTGGACAAAGTTGGGTGTCTTATTTATGATGATGAAGAATTGGGCGATATGCAATTCTATCATTATGGCACGAATGTGTGGGACAAAAGCATCAAGGCCATTTTACGTGTTACGCCACCGCCTGTCGATATCGATGAAATACCGCCTCCTCCTCCCCGACCAAACCCTGCACAATTCCAACGTGGCGGCATTCGACGACCTCGTCCTGAAGAGGTCCCCGATTTTAACGTTGAGGCAGCAGTTGCTCGCCTCGAGGCGCAGATGGATGGGTTGAGTACAACGGTGGGAGGTACAGATCGACGGTCCTGATTTTAGAGTTCCCTTCTCATGCGGATTGCCCGAGAGTCATTCCCGAGGCAAGCAGACGACTTCATCGCAGGAGCGAGAGCGACGATGGATGGAGAGGGAGATCCTGAAGATGATGATGTTTAGTTTCATTGTTTAACTGTTAATTTAGTTGTTTTAGGATTTGTTTTATGCTTGGTTTAGTAGTTGTTTTTGTTGGTTGTTAGCTTTAGAATGTAGGATTTCTTTTTAGTTATCTGGATGTTGTTGATGGAAACACGTTTTTGTAATCAAAATCAGTTTGGACTGAAAGAAAATTTGTGTGTTTCGTGTGTTATTTTTCTGTGTAGTCTCGGATTGGTGCATAATTTCATCAATCAATCGATTGATGGTAATTTCTCAATCGATTGAGAATTTTAATTTCCAAATTCTCAAAAGAAAATTAAAACTGTCAATCGATTGAAAAGCCTTTTTCAATCGATCAACTGTGACATTCAATTCACATTCATTGTATGAGGATCTTTCCGAATCCAGGCGTTTGGTCTAATTCTGGCAGTACACATTGGGGAGAGTCAATCAATTGAAGTGAAACTTTCAATCGATTGACACTATGGTGGACAGAAAATTCTTTCTGTCAGGAACAGAAGTTTCCAATTTTGCTTCGATTTCTTGTATCGAAAAGTTTTTTTGAAAATGCAACTTTTGGCCGTGCTCCAAGTAACACTCCTGACATCACGTGTCAATCGATTGAACTCAAGAGTCAATCGATTGACTGATGCATGTTCCTGAAAAACTACCTCATTCATCCCAAAAATCTAGATTCGAGTCCTCCTTAGAGTTACGTGTTTTAGGAAAATTCTTCTCTATTTAAACCCTTCTTAGGTTAGTTCTTTTAAAACATCCCCTCAGTCAAGAAAATTAATCATCCTCCCTAATTTCGAGTCATAGATTCAATCAAGCACCGTACCCGATCGGCAGTTCGAAAATTGGCGGAACCAGCTCGGAAACGTACGCGATACCACTCGCCTCGACCACCGCTCAATTTGTCGAATCTTGAAGTTATTGATTTAGAGTCAACATCTCCACCACCACCATCACCACCCTATGCTCCAATTCCTCCACCCGGTGGCCTCGGCATCACCGAAGAGATGTGGCGATTAATGTTTCCAAGGCCAAAGCAAGGGACGGCTGCCATTGATGACGAAGGGATTAGGAGTGTCAATCTTAGGGTCTAATTTTCGAAGTCTTTTAGAGTTTATTTTCTTTTCTTTTTCATGTTTTAGATTAGGTTATTTTTAATGCACTAGAATAGTTTCTTTAAATTTTCAATAAGTGTAATAAATTGCACAAGTTTAATAAAAAATTAATTTAGTTAAATATTTGTGTTTTAAATTTTGATCACAATATTTTGCACTTGGTCAGCCTTTTAGTTCTTGATTGCATTTAACAGGTTTGGAGGTCTCATACACTCTCCAACAATCAAAAGCCAATGAGGATATTGGAAGAATCAGGTTTGGGGGTGAGAAGTTGTTCAGAGTATTTTTTATTTGATTTAGATTTGTTTAAGAGAAAAAAAAAAAAAAAAAAAAAATATATATATATATATATATATATATATATATATATATATTCAAGGGTTGTTCTCGGATTTGAAATGTGTATCAGTCAATCGATTGAGACCAGTGTCTCAATCGATCGACTGATAACCATCAGCCCAGAAGCATCCAGCAGGTTAGGAAATGTCAATCGATTGATTCACAAAAATTAATCGATTAATAACAGAATTGTCAACCCTATAACCTATGGGAATCGCGTATCAATCAATCGATTGAGTATGCTCAATCAATCGATTGACCGATTTCCTGTGAACTTATAAATTTTGAAATGTGATTTCATGTCCTTGAATTGTTAATGACCAAAAATTTATAAAAGAAATTGCCATCACACCATGATTGTTCTATAAATGCTCATTAATTTTAATACGAGTTGAATGATGATTTTCATGATCCATGTCCGAAAAATCTTGTACTATTACCATGCTTTAATTCCAAAGTCTGAGAATTAGGTCTAAAACTTGGAATCCTAAGATCCTAAAGACTAAAACTCAATCAGTGTTGGAAACTCTTCCTCGTTTTTTATGAGTGCTGAAAAATTTCGGAGTATCTTTGAACTTCAATGTTAAAATCTCATATATTTTATCTTGATTTGTTGATTTCGCATGTTTTATATTATCGTGCTAGAAATCATTGTGTGAAAACTCAAGACAAAGAGGCATCATTACCATCACGAGAGGAGATGATCAAAGGTCATCTTTAGCTCGTTTATGCCCAAAATATACCACCATATATTGATTTATCTTGTTGCACCCCCTTTGAGCCTTGATTGAAAAAAAATTTCCTAAAATATTCCTTGTTAAGTTATACTAACCATACCCCACACCAATTTAGAAAAACTTTACCCCTCAATCTCTGAGAAATTGGAAAAGAGGGATAAGAGCAAGAAAGGAAATAGAGAGTTATGGCAATAATACTTGCAAGGAGTATATGACAGTAAAATATGTGAATAAAAGGGGAGAGTAAAAGAAAATACATCTTTGTGCAAGAGTTAAAGAAGTGAGAAATATGTAAAAAACATAAGGTAGCATTTAAAAAGAAAAAGAAAAGAAGGAGAAAAGTTGATAAAAAGGAAGAGGTTCTGAAAAATTCGAAAAAGAAAGTATCAGAAAATCAATTGTGTTTCCTTTTCTTTTTTTCTCGATTTCTCAGAAAAATTTGAATCCAATTTCCCATTTTCTTCTTAAACCTTTATCCGAGCCCCATTACAACCTTGAAAAATACCTTCTTGATCCAATCATGAGTGGTAAATGCCTTGTGAAGAGTGATAGCACACTGTCTATGGTGCTTGGTATAACATGCGTAGGATACAAATATCTTTCACCATGAGATTCTCTATTTTAATTCTTTGATGCACGGTTCTTCTTATAACATGTGAGATTTTTCTATTTTGTGTTGCAACTCTATCTCACATATGGATGAAAATATAAACTATTCATCGAAGCAATTTCATTTTGAGTGCATACCTATGGTGAGGATTGAGTATAGATATGTGATCTAAAGGTCCCTAGTTTAAACTTATTCTCAGATGAAAGCATTTTAACAGTGATAATAGCATATGACACTCTGGGCAGGAATCATGAATTATTGGAAAAATAATAGATTGAATTAAATAAGCATTAATAAAATGAGTATGGCCAGAAGCATCTTATAAGTTTCACCCAACATTTAACTATTTAAGGGCATGAATACAATTCTGGAGTTTCTTAGTTTATGAAGTTTGTAGGTATCTTCACTAAAAACCTTCAGGAGACACAACTCCACCACTAGGGATCACCTAAGGGTTTAAAGGCTAGTTGCATAGGTTAAATGCAATCGTGTTTCCTACGAAAGTGGCATTCATTTTATTTGTTAAACTATTAGTTATTTTTTCTCTTTGCTTGAGGACTAACAGAGTGTAGGTTTGGGGGTGTGATCGGTGTTGAATGTGACTATACTTCGCAACTTAATTCCTACATTCAGTTATTCGATGAAAGCATCTGATGGCTGTTATATAGTTTTAATGATTACATGTGTTTCTGACCATTGGATCTTTAAAGAGCATAAAGAAGATAATTAAAGATTACACAAAAAAAGTGAACCAAGAAGTCCACAGAAGCATCAAAATCCGTGAAAATAAGTGATTGACCTAGCATCCATCAGAAGGAGGAAGATCTTACCCCTATGTGTCAATCGATTGATGACCAACTCTCAATCGATTGACCAGAAAGACAGCTTTTTCCCTCTACTTCAAATTTGAATTCAAATTCAAATTTGGTTAATTTAGACTCAATCGATTGAGAATGGATTCTCAATCGATTGAGCCTATCATGAAAGTTGTCTTGCCAGCTCCAATAAAAACAAAGCTATGGCTTAGGGTTTGGGGGTTGTTCTCTCTTTTCCTTTAGGTTCTTCTTCTCTTGGAAGATTGTACTTAGGATTTTATAGTTCTTTTCTTTATAATTTTGGAAGCATAATTTGTATTAGGAACCAAGCATTGTAAGAAGAGATATTAGTAATAAATAAAAACTGCATGTTTAAGAGAATGGTTTTTGGTTTATAATGGGCTTGTACACCAAAGATGAGTGGCTAAAATCACTTGTTCAAGGAGGATGCGATCCCCAGATAAGTAACTCTTTTATTATTACTCCATAATTTATTAGCTTCATCATGGATTCATTCTGCTAAAAAGTGTGTTTAATTGAATATCTTTGAATGTTCAATTATCACCGTTGACTTAGATTGTTAACGACCATAAACGGATCATTCCATCTAGATCTGTACCTGCAAGCCGATCTAGATTGCAGAGTGATTATTTTCTCACTGTCGTAATTTAGAATTTTGAGATACACTATACTTTTTACATGATTCATACCGCAATGATAGGCTGAGTCATAGTTTTTAGATAGGATATGCCGGATCAATAATCACATTTTCTTACGATTCATTTTTCTTTTAGATAAATGATGGTATGATTGATGTATTATGAAATTGTGAGTTTAATGATGGAAAAGTTATAAATTTAGGGTAGCAAGCTTCATAATCATTCCTTAAATTGTCATTTTACTTGTCAGAATTTGTTCTTGCTTAGATTAATTTACTCTTATTGCATCTAGAATCGTGTGGGGATTATTTGGCAAATCGACTTTCTCTCCCTTGGTACTTCCTTGGGCGTCTTTTTCTCTTTAAGAATTAATTTAATCACGCGCTTCCTTGTGGGTACGACACCCTTGATTTCGCCGTACTACAACAGATCTTGTGCACTTGCAAGGGTACAATTTAAAATCGACCAAAACACTGCTCTGTTTATATAGAGCTCGAATGGAAGAGTTTCCATATGTAGGTCAATCGATTGAATTCCAAGATTCAATCGATTGAATTCAAATTTTGCATTTTGATGGATTTATTTGAATTTAAATCTCAATTGATTGAAATCTAAATCTCAATCGATTGAGTACAAATTTGAATTTATGAGGGAAGCAGTTGTCATCCAACTCAATCAATTGATTTCTAAATTTCAATCGATTGATCTTGACATGTGACATATCCATTCTCTTACTTGTTGCTGAACCCATCAATTCTTTTCACGAATTTCAGTGTTTCTATTCGTCCTTTTGTCTAATGCTCCCATATTATCCTTAATTATGTTCTTTTATGTCTTTGTAAGATCTAATGATCACGAACATCTGAAACTACTAAAACTGCATAGCAGTCATCAGAATGTCTTCATCAGAAGGCCAAATGTTGGTATTATGGTACGAAATATGATTATATTTTGGCACAGATCACACCCCCAAACCTACACTTTGCGAGTCTTCGAGCAAAAAGAATGATAAATATGCAAAGCAAATAAAACTAACATCCTAAAAAAAATTAAATGTCACTTTCGTAGGGAACACAATTGCATTTAGCATATGCAATAAGCCTTTAAATCCCTAGGTGATCCCTAGTGGAGGAGTTGTGTCTCTTGAAGGTTTTCAGTGAAGACACCCACAAACTTCCAAAAATAGTTTTCAAAACCATCGATAAAAGAATTTTCAAAAATCAGTTTATATAATATATATACCTTTAAAATCAAAAACCAATAATCATTCTAGGATGCAAATGTTCATTCTCAAATACCGATGCTATGATAATTTCATTGTTGTTTATTCCAATTAACCCAATCCTCCAATCTTAGACCAATTTTTCATGCATGCCTAGAGTGTCGTGTGTGCGTGTGTCAATGCCTAAATCATTCCAAATCGGGAATCACCGGATCCAAAGTTTCGACTCTATCCTCACCTTAGGTATACACTCAAAACAAAATTGCTCCGATGAATGATTTATATTTTCATCCACATGTGAGATGGAGTTACGACACGAATTAGAAAAATCTCACATGATATAAGAAAAATGGTACATCAAAGAATTTTAAAAGTAATCTCATAAGAAATGATTTTTGTATCCTAAGCATGTTATACTAAGTACCATAATTACTGCATCATCACTCTCCACAAGGCATTTATCACTCATGATTGGATCAAGAAGGTCTTTTCAAGGTTCTAACGGGGCTCGGGTAAAGGTCATGAAAGAAAGGAAAAATTGGATTCAAATTTCTCTGAGAAATCGAAAAAAGAAACACATTTGATTTTCTAACTTTATACTCTTCATCGGATTTTTCAGAATTTCTCTTTTTCTTTTTATTAACTTTTCTCCTTTTAATTCCTTCTTTTTTATTTTAGCACCACCTTCTATTTTTTCACATATTTCTCATTTCTTTACCTCTTGCATAAAGATATATATTTTATTTTTTTTCTTTTTCTCTCTCCCCTTTTATTCGCATATTTTTCTGTCATATGCTCCTTACAAGTATTATTACCATAACTCTTCACTTTCTCTCTTATTCTCACCTCTCTTTCCCAATTTCTCAGAGATTGAAGGGTGAAGTTTTGTATTATTTTTTTTTCAAACTGGTGTGGGGTATGGTTAATGTAGCTTAACAAGAAATATTTAGGAAAAAAATTTTCAATCAAGGCTTAAAGGGGGTGCAAAAAGATAAATCAATATAAGGTGGAGTATTTTGAGCACAAACGAGTCAAGGATGGCCTTTAATCATTTTCTTTCATGATGGTAATGATACATATTTATCTTTAGTTTTCACACAATGAGTTCTAGTGCAATGATATAAAGCATGCGAAATAAACAAATCGAGATAAAATGTATGAGATTTTAACAATTAAGCATGAATTTCAAAGATACTCCGAATTTATTTTAGCACTTATCAAGAATGAGGAAAAAGTTCTAAAGCTCACGGGATTTAGTCTTTCTTAGGATTCAAGAATTCCATATTGGAACTAATCTTTTGATTTTCGAACTTAAGCATGGCGAAGGTGCAAAATTTTTTTCTAAGCATAAATTTCAAACCAATCTTTAAATGTTCATTGGAGTTAATTATCCCCTTTCTTTTTTTAATTATGTTATTATTATTTTTTTATTTTTTTATTTTATAAAACATGAAATGAGCATTCAGACAATTTACCTCCTCAATCGATCGATAGAGGTTGGTAAATCAATCAATTGAAAAAAAGTCGGACTCTGTCAATCGATTGAAGTAAACTAGCGAGAAAAATTTAACTCAACTTTCTGTTTCTTGGTCAATCGATTGAAATGGAGCAAAAGGTAGAGTTTAATAATTCGGGCCAAAATTCAAAGTTCATCGATTGATTCTGTGAAACCGATCAATTGACGGATAAACAGTGTGCGATTTCCAGAGTTCAAGAAGAAAAACACAACAAAAGAAAAATACAATCGTACGGCTTGAAGGTCGTACAATTCAATATTTGTAAAAAGAAATAATTGAATGAAAATAAACAACTACTTATCTAGGGGTCACTTCCTCCTTGAATTAATGATTTTAGCCGTTCATCTCCAATCCACACACAAGGCATAGATCCAAAATCATCAAACACGTTCTTTAATTTACCAAATGTTCAGATCTTTTAGGAAAAAATCCGGAACCTTTCAAAGCCTTGGTTCTTAATTACAAACTAATTATCATAAATTAAAACTAAGCACTAAAAATAATAAAGAAAAATTTAAGAAAAAGACTAAGAAAGTTGGCCAAGAAGGCCCCTAAAAAAAAAGGATGACTAAATCCTAAACACTGCTCTATTTATATAAGGCTCGGATGAAAGAGTTTCCATATATAGGTCAATCGATTGAATTCTAAAATTCAATCAATTGAATTCAAAATTTGCATTTTGATGGACTTATTTGAATTTAAATCTCAATCGATTGAAATCTAAATCTCAATCGATTGAGTTTAAATTCGAATTTATGAGGGAAACAGTTGTCATCCAACTCAATTGATTGATTTCTAAATTTCAATCGATTGAGCTAGACATGTGACATATCTATTCTCTTGTTTGTGGTTGGACCCATCAATTCTTTTCATGGATTTTGATATTTCTGTTGGCCCTTTAGTCTAATGCTCCCATATTGTTCTTAATTATGCTCTTTTATGCCTTTGTAAGATCTAACGGTCACGAACACCTGAAACCACTAAAACTGCACAACAACCAACAGAATGCCTTCATCAGAAGGCCAATTGTTGGTATTAGGGTGCGAAATATAGTCATATTTCGGCATAGATCTAACTCATACACTGACACACCCAAGGCAAGGATTCAAAACCAAAACAGACTTCAAGGTTCCTAAAGTTCTCAATCAATCGATTGATTTTCAAGATTTGATCAATTGCTATTGAACAGAGAACAGAATCTCAGACAGACGACTTCTCGACCAATCGATTGAAATAGATAAATCAATCGATTGAGCTTGAATACTCTATGTGGATAAAACTAGAGGCACCACTGGACTGTAGCAGTTAGGATTCTGCCAATCGATTGAAATGAAATTGTAATTAACTCACTTCCGTACTTAGTCAATCGATTGAAATTAATAACTCAATCAATTGAACTGGAACAGAAGCAGAGTTAAAAGAATTCGAGAAAAATCAGAATCAATCGATTGAATTGGAGAACTCAATCTGAGAACTCAATCAATTCTCAGATTCCACACATAATTTTATATATATATATATATATATATATATATAAAAGGAGTAAAATAGGGAATTAGTCATAGTTTTAAATCGATTGATTGATTTTTACAAATCAATCGATTGATGGAAAACAAAAAGCTAATCTCCACCACTCAGTCAATCGATTGAATATGGAAACTCAACCGATCGACTGACAAAACAGAAACAAAAATCTCCTAAAAATCAATAAAATTGTATCGCTTCCCTGGCAGCGGTGCCAAAAATTTGATCGATTTTAATTTATACCCTTGCAAGTGCACAAGATCTATCGTAGCAAGGCAAGAATACAAGTATCGTACCTACAAGAAAGCGCATAATTAAAATAATTTTAAAGAGATTGCAAAGACCCAAGGAAGTACCAAGGGTAAGAAAATTGATTGCGAAAATTAATCACTCCACAACCCAATAATAAGATAAATTAAATCAAACTATGCAAGGTTGAACTAAGACAAAGAAAGTAACAATGATGAGATGATCAAGGAGTTTGCTAACCCTATATTTGTAACTTTTTACAATTAACCCTACAATTTCATGTCAAATCATTATATCATCATTTAATTACAAGAAAAATAAATCGTTGAAAATACAATTATTGACTCGGCATACCTTATATGACTCATCCAATCACGGCATGAATCATGTGAAATGCATAACGTATCACAAATGCGAAATTACAACAATAAATTCTAACCGCACAGCATCCTAAATCAGTCTACAAGATCAGATTTAGGTAGAATAACCCTTTTATTGTTGCCGATAACCAAGATCGACGGCTATAAATGAGAATTCAATGATAAACAATAGGCACAAACTAAAAGTCGTACAATTCAATAACTATAACAAAAAATTATAAGATTAAATATAAATCAGTTACTCATCTAGGGATTGCTTCCTCCTTGAACAAGGAGTTTAGCCGCTCATCCTCGATTCATACGCACGATGCAAATCTAAAGCCATCACAAAAGTTGTTCTTTTATTTATCAAAAGATTGAAGTCTTACACAGCTCTCTTCCCAAATACAACTACAACTCTATCACAAAATGAAAAACTCCCAAAAACCCAAGAAGAATCTGCCAAGAAGAATCCTTCTCTAACCCTAAACACAATATTGTTTATATAGGACGCGGGCTAGAAATTTTCCATATATAGGTCAATCGATTGACTTTTAATTCTCAATTGATTGACTTCAAAATTAAATTTTTAGCGGACTTATTTGAATTTGAAATTAATCGATTGATTTATAAATATCAATCGATTGAGTTTAAAATTTGAATTTAGGAGGGAGAAAGTTGTCATCACCTCAATCGATTGAATTTTGCAATTCAATCAATTGATGATGGCATGTATCCACTTCATTCTCTTAGTTGTGGCTGAACTAATCAACTCTCTTCAAGGATTTCGGTGCTTCAGCTGGTTCCACGGTCCAATGCTCCCATGTAACCCTTAATTACGCTCTTTTATGCTCTTTCAAGATCCAACGATCAAGAACAGTTGAAACCATTAAAACTATACAACAATCATCCAATAGTTTTCATCAGATGGCTAAGTGTCGATATTTGGGTGTGAAATATAGTGATATTTTGGCACAGATTAGGCCTTCTAAAAGTCAATCTTTGACTCGGTACACTAAGGTCAACCATTTTAATTACAATTCATCAATGACCATTAAAATCTTATTTGTGATCATTATTAGTCACAATATAACGGGATTTAAAGAGAAAGTTCAAATCTTGACTTACCCCATTCATTTTATAAATTTCAGGTAAGGGTATCGGACCCTCGCCAATAATCTGGCTGCCATTTTCAATCTCGATTGAATTTCGGAGTGATTCTAAAACCTAGTGAAAGATGATGGATAGCCTCATCTTTCACAGGTGACGGCACTCAAATTTTAGATCATAATTGATCAAGGACATTTCTCTTAAATTAGCATTTTAAAAAAAAGGTTTTAACATTCATTTGATGGGTTTCTAACTTGTGTATTGAAGCTAAGGCAATTAGAAGTCTTATAGTGAAAATTCTACCAACGGGCGCGAAGGTGTCAAAATAGTCAACATCTTCTTTTTGCCTATATCCTTTGGCAACCAATCTTGCCTTAAATTTATCTATAGATCCATCCGTTCTAAATTTCCTTTTAAATATCCATCTATACCCTATGGGATTAGATCATTCGGGTAAGTCTAGTAATTTCCATATTTTGTTTCCCATTATGGAGTCTATTTCATCATTAATAGCTTCTATTAAAAATACACTATCCCTAGATTTCATGGCATCTCCAAAAGTTATAGCATCATCTTCTACTATACTTAGACATAAATATTTTTTAGTACTTTCTTTCAATTCCCTTCAATAAGATAGATAATATAGTCTTTTGAAAGACTAGTTTCAACTCGTTGACATTTACTTCTTCTAGGTTTAATGATGACTTCTTCATCACTCGAAGATTCAATCACATCTTTAGATTTAGAAGATTCTCTATCTTCATAAATTTAACTTTCATTATTTAATTTATTTGACAGAGTAGTAAACTTAGATTCATAGAATATAGCATCTTTAGATTCTATTATAGTATTTTTATGTATACTATCATTATATTTCATAACTAGAAATTTGTAAGTCTTACTATTTTGTGCATATCCAATAAATACACACTCAATAATCTTAAGACCATTCTTAGGTCTCTTAGAATCTACTAATCTAACAAATGTCCTACACCCCACACTTTAAAATATGTTAGATTAGGTTTTTTATTCTTTAAATGTTCATAAGGTGTAGTTAAAGTTTTCTTGTGTGGAATTCTATTCAAAATATATGTAGCGATTAACAACGCTTCACCTCATAAATTTTTATTTAAATTAGCATTAACTAACATTGCATTAGTCATTTCTACTAATGTCCTATTTTTTGTTTTCGTAACTCCGTTTTGTTATGGCGTGTAAAAGGTCGTCACCGCATGACGAGTTCCATGTACTTCACAAAATTCGAAGAACTTATTTAAAATGTATTCTCCACCCCTATCAGATCTAATGGCTATTATCTTTATAGTTAATTAATTTTCTACTAAAGCTTTTTATATCTTAATTTTTTCAAAAGCGTCATTTTTAGTATTTAATAAATATATATAAGCATATCTTGAAAAATCGTCGAAAAAATTAATAAAATATTACTTCGCTCCTCTAGTAGGAATATTATTTAAATCACAAATATCACTGTACATTAGATTTAATAAGCATGAAATTTTCTTAACACTAGGAAAGAGCTTTCTAGTGATCTTAGTCTTAGCACATATACTACAAGCACCATTATCAAAATATTCATGTTTGGGAATTAAATCTAAATTAATCATGCATTTCATAAATCTACAATTAACATGTCTTAATCTATCATGCTATAAATTTAAAAGAGAAACAAAATAAAAAGAATGAAAGATTTCATTGATTTGATCAATTACATTCAGTTCGAACATGCTTCCCATGACATCCTTTTCCAACAAATTTATCATTCTTGGATAAAATAAACGTATACGATTCAAACACAAGTTTGAAACCATACTTGATTAGTAACCCACCCAATACAAGATTCTTGTGAATTTCGAATACATGGAGCACATCAACGAGCACTACGACTTTTTCGAATGTAAAATTTAATTTCACTCTCACACCTTATGATTTTTGTCATAGATGAGTTCTCCATGAAAGGATTTTGATCATCGTCAGCTTTTTCATACGTCATAAACATGCCACGATTATTACACACATGTTTTGTGGCACCCACATCGATCCACCATTCATTGATACCACCAACCATATTGACTTCTAAGAGAATAGCCACAAAATTGTTCTTCTCGTCCACCGCATTTGCTTGATTCTTCAACTTCTTGAAATAGCGACAATCCCATTTAAAATGTTTGGGTTTCCCATAATGGTAGCATGTACTATTCTTCGGTATCATGGTATTGATAAATTTCTTATTCTTCTTGGAGTAAGAGTATCCTCTCTTCCTTTTCTTTGATGATCCACTAACAAGTAACAACCTTAGACTCAACCAAGTGTGACGTTGATGTCATATCAATGTGATCTTCAATTTTATCTCTAACTCGGAATTCTTCCTCAATACATAAATAAAAGAGAATATCTTCTATAGAAATTTTCTTATTATTATGGTTAATGATTTTTTAGTAATCTTGGCAATTACCACACCAACCAAAAAATTTTCATCGAAGTACAAACCATTAACAATCATATAATTAAAAACAACTTGAAAATCATGCATTTTGTGAAGAATATGTTTATCATCGACCATCTTAAAATTAAAAAATTGACTGATAATGTAAGAATTATGCATTGCATCTTCAACTTTGTATTAATTCTCAAGTGCATCCCAGAGTTCTTGCGAAGTGTTATAAGTGCGATAGATGTTGAACAACAAATCCGACAATACATTTAAAATGTAGCCCTTACAAATATAGCCGTCTTCTTTCCATTTTTGCTTTCCACGACCTTCATTGAGAGTTGACGATTCAACAACAATCAGGCACAAATTAGTGAAGACGTACACAACTTTCAATATGATCAATAAAAAATATAACTTTTATTGTCACCTTTTGAAATTTGAACCATCGAAATTGTCCAACTTGTGGATGTTGTTATACAATGCAGGAGTAGTTGAGGCTGTGATATAGGCCATAATATTGGTTTATAATTATTTAAAAATTAATAAAGATTAACTGAAGAAATACATTGATCCAATTCAAGGCCCAAGGAATGTCGTTGTCTTGAAACCAATATCTACCCCCACCACTTCAATCAAGTGGTCACTAACAGATTATCGGCAAATTAGTTTCAAAATACAACAAACCAATTGTGTATTCTTGTAACGAATTTAACGAATCCAACCACGCTAGCAGAACACCAAATATTACGAGACTCTAAAACAACCTTTAAAGAGATGATGGAAAGATAGAAAATTACAGACATGTCCGTTTAAAGTAACTAAACAGACACAACAGTCACAAATGAACAATTAAACGATACTAAACCAAATGGTTAAATATTTAAACTTTAGTCAAATTCAAAAAATCAATACGGTCATAATACAATTACTTTTGCCTAAAAGAATTAATTATTAAATGCACATCACCACCACGTATACATATACATGCCCATGTTGTCCCATCCAAACCTGACCTTATCCAGCCACAATCTCGACATATATGTTTTAATTTTACATCATAAAACAAATTACTTATTAAAAGAATCTTAATAAGAAATAAAACTAAATCCACATAAAACATGCCTAAAATAATGTGCACACCAATTTTTAACAAAAATTTTAAAACCCCATTCATGAGTCCACTTAAGCTTCAATTTTGCATCAATTTCTTTGCATTATAAATATATTATAATCTCTTTTGAAAATTAATTAATAATGATATTAAAATTTGATTGCTTTATACTATTTTTAAGGATTCGTTGAGAATTTTTATCTTTCCCAAGTTTAAAATTCTGGGTGAGGCCAATATTTTGGCTTGTAAAATTTTAATAATTTTCTATATCTTCTTCCTTATTTTTTTATTTTTATATATATTTTTATCTCATATATCAAAAACTCTAATCGTATGGTGTGAAATTTATGTCACTTTAGCATTAAAATTTTTCCGTCCTTTATCAAAAATCTTAGAAAAAAATTTTGAGATCATTTCTTTTTCTCTCTCTCTCTTCTTTGGAAGGGTCAATGATTCCTGTGAGTTGGAATAGGATCTCTAAGCTAATAGATTAGGAGAGCCTCGGCTTCTCGAAACAACGGAATAATGCTTGCTTGATGAAATTATTTTTACATCTCAAACAATCGAGAGTTTTGACCGACATTTAAACACCCATTTGGTAAACATCACCGATCAATCTAAAATATCCATTTGGGGAAGAGGCATCTCCTCCCGAAGAAACATGGACGTATGTGGATGTGAATCATCCAATTGATGAAATTTAACATCAGCCATGAAAACTTGAAACAATTGATGATTTTAAAGTTAAAAGACTCCCGATTGGTAAGTTCGTAGGCCTCTCTCTGAAACACCAATTTTGGTAATCTATCACTTTCAACGATCCAGTTTCACAAATCCAAAAATAGTTCTTGGGAGTTCGAGATCAGTGACCAAATCCAAATCAAGGTTGGGGGCTTTATGCCAGTAACTCGCTAACTTTTCAAAACTACAAAGCAGAATCGAAGGGAAAGCCTAACGAGTCAAAAATAGATGTAGTGAAAAAAATATAGTCAGTATCACAAATCCCTAACGAGTCAAATAGATATAGTAGGAACAAATATAGTCAGTACTTAGTATCACAAATCAACGACAGCAGAGTCATAATGATCCAATTACACTAACTGAATTTATCTAGAAAAACAACAAAATAAGAAGATACTTCTTTCATTTCCCGTTCATCAGTGAATGAACAAAAGACACCATCAGCGATCAGATCAGGCCCTCTCACCACGGATCCTCCTGGCGAGCTGGATGTCCTTGGGCATGATAGTGACCCTCTTGGCATGGATGGCACACAGGTTTGTGTCCTCAAAGAGCCCAACCAGGTATGCCTCTGCCGCTTCCTGCAAAGCGAGGACTGCATGGCTCTGGAAACGCAAATCCGTCTGCAACCAACAAAATACAACATCCAAGAAAATGAACCTAATTTTCAAAGAGCAAAGGACTCAAAAAGTCCACAATAGATGACATGAAGTGACAGAAAAATATCAAGAACTTAAATACAAAGCAATTCAAGTGCACAAATCTAAAACCATCCACAGATGACTCGTTTGACTCGTTAAACATGTAAGTTTATAGTCTGGGAAATGCAATATTGAATATTAAACAAGAGTGGAAAGCAAAAACTCAGCTTGTTTAAATCTCCAAAAGATTAAGCAACCACATTAATTGCAACAATTTGAAGGGTCAGAACGCAACCATCTTCAACTGAAGAATTGCTATATCTATAATCTGGGAGGCACCTATAGATTGAAGGACACAATTTTGAAGCAAATTGAAAATTTGTAGCTTAAGTGCATACACCATGACAGTAATGCACATGGTCATAGAAAATTCTTTCTGAAGTGTTGTTAAAAAACTCTTTTACATCACCAGAACCCAAAGAAGATTAATTTAGCAGTTCCCGCATAAATATAATGTAAGTAGCTGCCCAAACAGATCCTTAACCAGGCACTTTTGTTACAAATTCCATCTATAAAACTCACCGACAAATGACTTATATACATTACTAAGCAATCATTGAACGTAATAAATCAAATGAGAGTGCTTCAAAGATTTTAAAGATATGAATCATGTTGAACTTACTGTTTTTATGAAAGTATTGAGAGGTTATTGCATCAAGACATTGAATTGGCATAATGTAATTATGGTCTGAAAAAACAGTAAATTCAACATGAACAACAGATTATCACCTTAAAATCCTGAGCAATTTCACGAACCAGCCTTTGGAATGGCAGCTTCCTGATCAAAAGCTCTGTGCTCTTCTGATATTTACGAATCTCACTGCATAATGCAAAAAAGCCATAAAATTGGGAAAATGCAAACAAAAAGGTTTATCACTCAATAATAAACACACTCATCATCCCAAGTACTACAACCAAAAAGACCCCAAGGTCAAAATACAAACCCACATTTCTAACCATGCAAACCACTGCCAGAAACTCATCAAATTATCAAAAGTCTGAATCCCATGGCTGCTTCACAGCCAGCCACTGCATGGAAATAACCCATTTTATAACACCCAGTATACATCTCTAATCATTTGAAGTGTTCCAAACTATCACTCAGGCCCTAAAAAAAAATGTGCACAACATTCCATATTACAATATATAGATCGAATTGTTCCAATCCCCAAAGGGCCATAACTTTCAGGGTCAAAGTATCTCCTGGCTATGAGTGTGACCTAGATTGTTCAAGAGAACTAAAATTTGTGCCTTCCCATGGAAAATCTATACTTCCAATCCCATTATTCCAATCATAGTTCTTAAATGCATTAGGCAAGGCCCAGGCAGTAGACCTCCCTTGGAGGTAAGGCAAGACTTAGGTGGATTCTAGGCAGTGAGGTCTGCTAATATTGTTGAATTCATGGGTCAAAATTTCGTCCAATACCAATACATATCAGACTATACGTATCGGTTTTGAACTGGGATGATACGGTACATTCAATGTACCATATCGCCATTTTGTATGCATATGCCCGGACGATACATTCAATGTATCGTCCAGTATTTTACTATTCCAATACTTATCTTCCGATACGTATCAGTTTAGAGCTTGGACGATACGTATCGGATACCCAGTATTTTGACCCATGGTTGAATTGTTTTTTACTTATTATATTAAGTTATAGAGGAGTTATAGTAAATAATAAACATGTGAGAGTAACAAATAATAATTAGCAAGCAACAATTAAAAAATTTAACATACAAAATACAATAATGAGCAGACAATTTGTTTGAAAACATAATATTTTTAGATTTTTCTTGGATTGTAAAGGCATTTATGTATAATTAAAATGATACCGCAGAAAGAAAAAAAAAAATAGCAAAAAAATTCAAGATAATGACTTGATGTACTTTCATTTCGATTAGTGTTAAAAACAATATAAAATTGGGGTTCTTATGGGGTTGGACCTTAGCTCAAGTTATGATGCACATTTAATTTGAGGACCTAGAATTAAATTGCAACCTGTAGCTGCATGGCTCATCAAGAGATCAGAGTTTCAATGCAGGCGAAAGAAACAATTTCAAATTAGCAGGAAATGTCTGCAACAAGAATGGGCATAATAGGCATTTTAAAAACTAAAACTTATTAGTTTTCTTAAAATTATTTGCAACACTGGGGATCTGAATTGCAACTAGTTGGACCCATTTTGAGTAGGCAACAGCTCAAAACCCCAATTTGTGAGACAATTGAAGCCTCCCATTAAATTACTGCTTATTAGATAATCAATAACAAAATGTAATATAACGACCAGCAACAAAGTATATTGAAGGTAGGGTGTCAACAACCTAACCCAGTTTTACCAGGTCAGGTCAGATCAGGCATGAGACATACGAGCCAATCTTCAGCTCTGGTCTACTAATAAGAGGTAAAGCTAGGCATAGGTTGACCTGACCCAACCGCCCAATGACTTATATACAAAATCCATGGAATATAGGGGTTTTGCCGGGTCGGGTGGAGGACCCATCTGGTCAGGTAAGGTCAGGTCGGGCATTTTCCACTTTCCCTTTGGGCAGCCAAAATTCCGGCCAGACCCAACCTGAACCATTGACAGCCCTAATAGAAGGGCACCATATTCTCCAAAGGAGAGAAATTGTTCAATCAAACCCTTGTTATAAAGATAACCAATTATTGATGATAAATTTTTATATACAAATTCCATGAATACAGAAAAATTGCAACAAATTTGATAACAAAAAAAAATACCGCAGAGCAACGGTTCCAGGGCGATATCGATGAGGCTTCTTCACTCCTCCAGTAGTCGGAGCAGATTTACGTGCAGCCTATAATGAAAAAACACAATTCAATTCACAATCTTACCCGAAAATTAAAAATAAAAATAAAAATAAAAAATTTTAAAAAAACAGCTCTGAGAAGTATTTTTAACGGTTACAAGAAATCAACCTTGGTTGCAAGCTGCTTCCTAGGAGCCTTTCCTCCCGTTGACTTACGAGCAGTTTGCTTAGTACGAGCCATCTGCAAAATTCATCATTTAATTTAAATTTTACAAAGATACTGACCAAAAAAAGTGGCCTAGATCTTGTAAGAACTGCAGCATGATTAGGGAAACTCAAGCATTGATCAGAAATAAACCCCCAAATCAACGAAACCTTATACCCTGTATAACAAATTGAAAAATTACGAAGAACGAATAAAAACAACAAGAAGCTCAAACGCTAACCCTAATTATGAATATAACTTACTAAGGTAAAAAAATAATCAAGAAACCCTAATTTGCTATTTTACAGAAATAATCAAGAAAAATCCTCAAATCTAAATAATCCCTAAACCCTATAACAAACGGGAAAAATTACGCAGGATGAAGAACATCAACAAGAAACCCTAACCCCAATAATAATAATAATAATAATAATAATAATAATAATAATAATAATAATAATAATAATAATAATAATAATAATAATAATAATAATAATAATAATTATTATTATTATTATTATTATTATTATTATTATTATTATTATTATTATTATTATTATTATTATTATTATTATTTTATTATTATTATTATTATTATTATTATTATTATTATTATTATTATTATTATTATTATTATTATTATTATTATTATTATTATTATTATTATTATTATTATTATTATTATTATTATTATTATTATTATTATTATTATTATTATTATTATTATTATTATTATTATTATTATTATTATTATTATTATTATTATTATTATTATTATTATTATTATTATTATTATTATTATTATTATTATTATTATTATTATTATTATTATTATTATTATTATTATTATTATTATTATTATTATTATTATTATTATTATTATTATTATTATTATTATTATTATTATTATTATTATTATTATTATTATTATTATTATTATTATTATTATTATTATTATTATTATTATTATTATTATTATTATTATTATTATTATTATTATTATTATTATTATTATTATTATTATTATTATTATTATTATTATTATTATTATTATTATTATTATTATTATTATTATTATTATTATTATTATTATTATTATTATTATTATTATTATTATTATTATTATTATTATTATTATTATTATTATTATTATTATTATTATTATTATTATTATTATTATTATTATTATTATTATTATTATTATTATTATTATTATTATTATTATTATTATTATTATTATTATTATTATTATTATTATTATTATTATTATTATTATTATTATTATTATTATTATTATTATTATTATTATTATTATTATTATTATTATTATTAGGGTAAACAATGATCAAGAAGCCCTAATGTAATATTTCTTCAAGAATAATCAGAACAAACTCCCCAAAATCCCAAATCTAGAAAACACTAAACCCTAAAACAAACGGGAAAAATTACGAAGGATAAAGAACATCAACAATAAACCCCAACCCTAACCCTAATTATGGTTATTATTATTACAGTAAATAATAAATAAGAAACCCTAACTAATTATATTTACCTCTCAGATCAGAAGCGCAGGGGTTTTCTTCTTCTCCTTAAAGCGGTATAAAAGACAAAAAGAACGATTTTGAGAAGTCTTCAGAACACTATATATAGCTTAACGGTGTGCGCTTCTGATCCGATCTTAACGGTGTGCGCTTATTGGACGGCCAAGATTTGCTAGCTTTGTGTTTTCTGGTACGATATCGGACGGTGAAGGTGTAGTCAGTTGTGTTTTCAAATTAAGCCGCCAACGGCTGAGATCTTTTTCCTGGAATCAGGGTTGGATCGTGTTAGCTGCGGTTCTCGATTCTGATTGGTGGGAAACAAGCGAGAAACAAAAAGAACTTTCGAAGGGAAATTGCGACTTTGCTGAATGAATGAATGGCTTGCACGGATTCATGACCCGTGAGAACCGTGAAAGTCTTTTCGAAATAAGAGATAATGAGGTTTCTCATAACTTGGCGTTGGAGTTGTATAAGTGTGTTGTAGATATCCGGGTTACGTTTAGAACTTAGGGCTGTGCATTTTTTTTTTACCGAACCGACCGAACCGTACCGAACCGCCAGCTACGATGACCGAATCATACTGAACCGCCAGGTTTGGTCAGATTTAGAGGGGTACTAGTTTGGGTTTAATTTAGAAAAAATGAAAACTAAAATGTTTGGTTTGGTTTCGATTCCAAGTCTTCCCAAGCCGAAACCAACCTAATCGAATGTAATTTGTAAGTATATATATATATATATATATATAGAGGCTCGGGGATATGCGCTCAGGCGTAAAGATATTTTCGCGCATATTGATAGAAGCTTGATACGTAACGTTCTTCATGTAAAGTGATGAGTGGCATGGAGCCCACTTTACTAATTAGGGTTACGCTTAAATACCCCTCAACCATCATTCTTGACTTTTTTAAAGTCTTTTTCTTTTCTCTACTTCTTCAAGAAAGTATCAAACTTACTTTTCATATATATTTTACACAAAAAATGTGGCGCTCGGTAGCGAAACGCTAACACCACGAAACGAAATGCCTACACTCCTAAAACGAAGCACCGGTGCCCCTAAATGAGGCGTCGACGCTTCGTTTAGGGGCTCCGGCGCTTCGAAAAAAATAAAATATAAATTATCGAAACGCCGACGCTTCATTTTGGAGCGTTGGCCCTTCCATAAAAATAAAAAATAAAAAATTTCGAAGCGCCGACGCCCCTAAACGAAGCGTCGGCACTTCATTTTGAGGCGCTGGCGCTTCCATAAAAAATAAATAAATAATTTTGAAGCGTTGGCACTTCGTTTTGGAGTGCTAGCGCTTCCATAAAAAATTAAAATTAAAATTAAAAAAATAAAAATTCTTTTTTTTTCCGAAGCGTCGACGCCTCGTTTTAGGGGTGTCGGCGCTTCTTTGTAGAGGTGCTAAAGCTTCGCTACCAAGCGCTTATATTTTTTGAGTAAAATATATCTGAAAAAGTAAATCTAACACTTTGTTAAAAAAAGAGAGAAAAGAGACAAAAGAAACAAACTTCTAAAAAAGTCATGAATGACAACCGCTAAAGGATATTTAATTTTAAAAAAAATTTAAAAGTGTAACCCTAATTAGTAAAGTAGTTCATGTCACCCATCACTTCATAAAAGAGCGCTACGTGTCGCACACATATTAACTGCGTAGAGATATCTCTACGCCCCCGAGCGCATTTTCCCTTTATATATATATATATATATATATATATATATATATATATATATATATATATATATATACTCCTATTTAAAAGCACAAATACTTTCTGACACTTTTTCATCCCTAAAATGCCCCTAACTATTCTTCCAATTTTTCATCCCTAAAATGCCCCTAACTATTCTTCCAATTCTAATTTCAAAATCAAAATCTTATTGCTTCTATAAGTAAGACCTCTAATTAAACTAGGACTCTAATCCTCTCTACTGAGTCCAACACTCCACTTTTAATTCAACATTGAAAAGGTTTTCCTTTCCATATCAGTCACAATAAGACGTCTCTCTCCCATAAACCCATCCAACGATTGCTCTCCTCCTCCTCACCACTAACATCATTAACGCTAAACCCAACTAAGGTCAGATCCCTCTCTATTTTTATTTTATTTTTATTCCATTTCATATATATATATATATATATATATATATATATATATATATTTTTTTTTGTATGCATTCAATCGATTGTTCGAATCATTTCAAGCTTATATATATATATATTTTTTTTATTACAATTAGGGGCAATTTGGTCAAAACAAAATTTCACAAAAACGATTTTAGGTTAAAGCAGATATATGTAGGTGTTTTTATAGAAGTATGTAGTATCGCTTTAGTTCATTCTTTCAATCTTAATTCGTTGACTAGATTCAAAGAGACCCTTAATTTATTTCTTATAGTTGCATCGGTAGTTGAAAATTTATTTTAGTTTCTTCATCACTTGGTTTAAACCTGTAGCCTATCGGTAGTTTAAAATCCTTATTAACTTGCATTATAACTCAAAACCTCTCTCTCTACTGATTCTCTCTCTTTCTCTCTCTGCTTCTCTTTTTTTTTTTCATTCTCTCTAATCTCTAATGGCTTAAGCAATTAATTAAGTTAAAGCAAATATGTGTAGGTGTTTTTATAGAGCCGCTTTAGTTCACTCTTTCAATCTTAATTCGTTAACTAGATTCAAAGAGACCCTTAATTTATTTCTGATTTTATAAAAGCCGACTTCTGTGAGCATGCAATTGACTATCTAATAGGATGGTTAGATCATCGGATCATATGATTTAATAAATTTGACCTATCTGGTTATGATATGTTAATCGACTGATGGTGGGTACTACCCCAACACTTGAGCTCAAGTATAATGGCCAATGTTATATGGTAGATAGTTTTTTATTGACAAATTTGGGACAGCTTACATGGCACAATGTGATTGGCTGCACACGTGTGTGGAGCCAAAGCAGTGGAGCCACTTATGTTGCCTCTACATAAGCTGCCAATAGGTACGCACATTGATCAAATAAGGAATTTGATACTAGTAAATGCATGATAGTCCCTTATATATATATCAACTAGGAGGCCAGCTGACATGGCCTTGGATACCCAGTTTTAAAACCTTGATACAAAGAATACATTAAATATTGGCCCTTTGAATGTACCCATTATTTCCTTGAAAATAAGGCCCATATAATGCTTGACTGGTTTGAATGGAGTAACTTCTTTGTAATATATAGCCTTGTCTAAAAATAGCTTTATTTTTTAAAAAAAGTTCATCTCTCTCTAAATAATGTAATGCAAGATTATCTGCCAAGCACCTCTTTCTCTCTTCCCTTGCCTTTGTGCTCCTCCCCCTTCTGCTCTATCTTTCATAATAGAATCCTCTAGATTTTGCCATCGACAGATGTCACACCACCATTTTTTCCATCACAGAGCATGATGCGGGAACTTACTAAATGCAATGTTAAGGTTGAAATTATGATTAAAATTAATTTAATCAATTAAAAAGAATAATTTTTCATAACAAATTATCACGAAAAATTTTACAAATTAATTAGGTAATTTAATTTCGACCCAAAATAGCGTTACTTTCGTGTACGTGGGATATCGCGGATCTAGAAGACTATGGTTCTTATAAACGACTAGATCTCCGATAATTTTAGGGTGTCAAACGAACTCGTAAGCAGGTTCTCTCGATACCAAACGAAAATAAAAGGCTAATCAAATTAATGATGAATAAAATATTGATTTAGGGCTTTTATGAGATCAATAAAATAATTAGGATTACGCTATCTACGCAAAACGTAGATTTAAAGAAGATAGAGATGGAAGAAGAGTTGACCTCGTACCAAACTACAAGCGGGAATCGAAGAATCGCTCTCCGTTTTGAGAGAATCGCACCCTCACGAAAGTTTAGAACTCTCAATTTGCATAAGCAATTTTCATTAACTAAAAACTTATAATAAAAGTGTTTATAAGCTTTTAAATAGACTAACAAATACATAAAATTAGAAATCATAGTATAACTCTGATTCATAATTCAAATAAAAGAAATATCTTAATTCTTCTAAAACAATAAAGTCTTAAACAATAAGGAAATTAATCATATTTCTAATAAAAGAAACAACTCTTACTTTCTAAGATAAAATGATGAAAGAGACTAATCCTAATTTAATTAGTATTCTTGAAATTCGTCACTTTATGTACAGCCTCTGAAAACTGACCATAACTTCTTCAATACTTGTCGGAATTACTCAAATTTTGGCTTGTTAGAAAGCTACTTCGATAAGCTTTCAAATATGACCAATTTTGTGTCAATCCGACTTCATTTGATACTTCAAAATAGGCCAAACATAAAAGAGACGGGATTAAAAGTTACTCTTCTTTCGATAAGTTATGTTTCTTCTTTCGCTTCCGATATGTTATGGGCGGTTGCCTGAATCGAATGTCCCCATCAGGACGCCACTAGCATCATGGACACTTACCTGTATTGTATGACATGCATGATTTCAAGCAGGGACATAACCAGAATTTTCTTCTGATGGGGGCTAAGTGTGGTCTACAGAAGTTAATAGATGTTTTACGCAGATTTGGGGGCATGTACACCATAAATTTGGGTGCTTGTACATATTAGAAGCCTATTACATAAATTTTCAAAATTAAAATGGAGGCTACAACCCCCACACCGCTCTATGTGGCTCTTCCCCTGATTTTAATGGTTTTGTGTCTTTGAGTCTCTTTTCTAAATGAACTTCGATTTCCTTTTTTTCCATTTTTTAAAAATATGAAGATGCAATTCAATAGAAAAACCAAATAAATACATGAGGATGATAGAGATAAGTGAGAAGCTTTCATTCAGTTTTCTTTCTCAACAACGCATTACATAAGGGTTTATGTCTGATTTTGTAAAAAGATGGAAAGAGCCTATTTCACAAACCTACTTTTTTCTATCCTATCTGTGTCAGGCAAGGTGCTTCTAAAATACCAAAAAAGGAATGTCATTGGTTTTGAGCACATAACTTCACAAAAACAAATCAAATCACTGCACAACCAAACCCATCCGAAAGCTTCGAATAAACTGACCAACACATTGGGATTTCAAGGCATTTAAGCCACTTGTTTGCCTAGGGGACCCAAAAAACCTGTGAATCTGGCTTTTATGGGTGAAATATAACGAGCCATTAAAACTGATGGAAAAAAGCTCACAAAATTTTAAAAAATTTGTAAAATTTTTAGAATATTAAGATCTCCGTAAATGTGCTTTAGCCTAATTCAGGTCAAGCTTTAACCAAGGACTAACATCAGTAAATGTAGAATTCCGTTCAAGGGTCAACCATGCGTCGGAGGCTCTAATACCAACTCAGAATTTGGTAAACAATGATGGTGATGAATGGCAAGTGTGGAAGAAGATAGAAGGGGAAGAGATTAAAGGAAAATGAGTTGCCTAGTATCAATGACAGACTAGCATACCCATATAATAAAACTAGAAAGGGTTTACGCTAGAGTCTTATAGCCTATTTTTTGGTGATCGTTCCAACAATGAGGTGGTGTTCCCGTCTGCTGAATTTGGCATAAGGATGATGGTGAATTGGGTGGCTCCGGATTACTAAGTGGAGGGATATTCCCAGTGTGTGATCCATTGGATCATTAAGGGCAATAATGTTACCTAAAGATACTTGAGTATTTCTGACCAGATTTTAAAGTTAGTTGCTGGTAAAAATGTAAGCTTCAAACATATATAGATCAGGTAATGAGACAGCTGATAAACATTGAAATCTTTTATTTATTTTTTTATTTTTGTTTCCCCATCCCATACGTATCTATATTGGCTGATGCATATAGTAGTCTGAGGGTCAACTGATACATATGTTGTTCTTTTCTCTCTTTTGGTACCCATTTTCTTTTTTTTTGGTATAGTGAGGCTTGCATAAATTTTTATTGTTATGCATCAGCTCATGCGTACCAATGTATTGTCCAACATTGATAAGTATCGTCCAAGACATATTGGTTGTGGAGCTGAGAAACAAGTAGCAATGGTCGCTTTACTATTTTCTAATTTTTTTAATGATGAAAAAGAATGTACAATTGATTGCATGCTCATGTTGTAGAATTCCATGGGCCTAACTCAACCTCACAAAACCGGCTTGTAAGGTGAGGAGTGCCCAGATTATATATAGCCCAAGACCTCCAAACCCACAAGCAATGTGGGACTATTCTAAACTAGGTACTAAAGTTAACTGGATGCCAAAATTTCATTTTATCTTTCTTTCGAAGCATCAAAGTTGATGAATATGTTTCAAAAAGTGAATACTTAGATGATGTGGTTTCGATTGGTTTATTGCAATTCTCAGCTTTCTTGATGTTTGCATTCCTGGAGCTCTTGGTTTCTGTTGGCTTATTGCAATTCTCAGGTTCCTTGATATTTGCACTCTTGGAACTTTTGAATGTCCTACACTTCTTGCTGCAAAATATAGTATTTTCGTCATATTCCTTGGTTGGAACTAAAAATTTGTAGTTAATTTTGTTCTCAAATCCCTTTCTCCAAGCTTCCAAGCGTTAACAAATATGTTGTAAATGTAAGTAAGCACAGGATTTTGTGAGATTCTTGCATATACTTGGTGGTATTCACTCATGATGTATTCACTCATGTAACTTTATACTTGGTGGTAGATATAACTTGTATATTTCGGTTTCTATGCTTCTTCCGTCATCGTAGAAATGTTTTATTTTGCCGCTACTACAACTTATCATGTCCTAATTTGTAGGTTTTTGCCAATTGTTGGAATTGGTCATTCTAAATTTTCTGATGAATTTCTCATCTGTTTCTATATAAAAAACTTGGTTTTCTATGTATCAAAGTTTGGATTTTTTAGTTGATATTGTGCCATTATAGTACATCCTTCTCATCCATTTCACTTATTATTGTGGGCACTCAGTCAATTTTCATGATTCTGAGCTGCTAAATACTGAATCAGTTACTTTGGCTATATACTCAACATTTCCTAAACACTTGATTTATGTTGTGTTTTGATGGTCTATTTTCACAATTTGTAGAGTTTCTACTATATTGTATAATTGTAAAGTCTTATATTCATGTAACAGGGCTGGGATAGTTTTAATCTTTTAGAATGCCCTAGCCTTTTGTTAGTAAACATCTGTTTTTGTACGAGACTGGATGATGAAGACAATAAAATCCTCAAGAAAGTTAAAGACGAGAATGCCCAACTAGCAGACGGTCAAATCTTGATTTCACGTGGCATACATCCCCAAAGTGACCTTGATCATGGGCATATCATGAGAAGGGTTCTCGGGGTCTTTTGAGATTTATTCAATGTGGAATCAAAGTCTGACCGTCTAATATGTTTTGCATGAGCTCAAGATCCATTGTGTAATCGATTGGGACAAAACATTATCTCCATCGTTGGATTCAATCCAGTCAACAGCTGTTAAACAAGCAAAATTGATAATCCATATAAAAATAAAAAGTCAAATGAAATTAACATCAAATATAAAAATATTCTAAAATAACTATTTCACAACCGAACAGTAGGTATAAGAACACATCAAAGGGCCTATAAACGGGTCGGGTTTACTTGAATTCGACCCGAATATTTTACCGGGTCGGGTCGGTTTGGGTCACTAAAAATAGGTTTCGAGTGTGGTGGCAATGGGCTGGGTTGACCAGCCAGCCTGTTAGGCCCAGCCCACTTTAAAGCGGTCTTGGGGTTGATCGTAAAGTCCGTGGGCTATGCTTGGGCTAACACCTTAAGCCTAACAACTACACGAGCTGGGCTAAAAAAATTGAAGGATAAAAGGAATAAAGAAGCCTCATTGTCTCTCATAATCTCATTTCATTCCGCTCATCTATGAATAAATGGGTCAGGATGGGCCAGGCTTGGGTCTTCAAAGTTTATTGCGGGGCGGATTGGGCTTGAAATCATAAGCCCACACATACCACATTCTCAATAGTAGGTTTCATCCAACGTTTCATAGAAATCCAGCCCACTTTAAAGCGGTCTTGGGGTTGATCGTAAAGTCCGTGGGTTGTGCTTGGGCTAACACCTTAAGCCTAACAACTACACGGGCTGGGCTAAAAAAATTGAAGGATAAAAGAACTAAAGAAGCCTCATTGTCTCTCATAATCTCATTTCATTCCGCTCATCTATGAATAAATGGGTCAGGATGGGCCGGGCTTGGGTCTTCAAAGTTTGTTGTGGGGCGAATTGGGCTTGAAATCATAAGCCCACACATACCACATTCTCAATAGTAGGTTTCATCCAACGTTTCATAGAATTCCAGATTATTGAGTCTCAAGAAGAGGAGGGGGTATTATAAGCACACACAGTATGAAGGTATTTGGTATGGCAAAACTTGGACCATAAAGAATTTTCTACTATCAGCTTCCATGCCAACTTTTTGGATATCCTCAAGCCTAATTATTCCAAGACCTCCCTCAATTTTTGGTTTGCAAATCGATGGAGACCATTTTCTGATAGAGGTTATCAAACTGTCTAAATTTGACTTCACATGGTACAAATATCGAAAAGTGGTCTTAGAACCATGTTTATTGTAAAATAGATCATGTTCACGTTTTGGGATGTGCACCTTATAGGATATACCTATGACCAATTGATGGTAGTCCTATTATCTCAAGATCCGTTATTTGAAAGATCGAAGAGAAAAATGAAGATACACCTCATCTCTACCTAAAATTTGGTTTTGATTGCTAACCCACTCATAGAAGTATGACATCCATACTATGCAAACTTTAAGCCCATGATAATAGTAGGGCTATCACGGGTCAGGTCAACCTAATACCCAATCTTTTATCTATGAAAATCATGGAAAATAGGGGGTTTTATCAGATCGGGTCGGGTTTTTCAGTTTGGGTGAGGTTAGACTAGAGGTTAGAAATGATCTCCATTAACTAATACAAATAGTCCAATAGTTTTTGGCATAAGTACCCTCTACTGTATCTTTGTAATTATTTTATATATAATTATTGGAATCATGTGGGTCCATTTTTTTTATAATAACATATCATATGCTCAACATGAATAGATGAAGGTAAACTTTGATTTTACTATCGATTTTCAGAAATGAAAACGTGAATATAATCGACAACGGTACAATGACTTCACAAAGAAGTAGAAGGAAGCTCGAATTTAAAATGTCATGAAACAAAAAAAACAAGCTACACGATTTTTACTCAAAGCTCAATTAAGACCTTTGGCTCAATAAGGTTTGTAGTATTCTTTTATGTTTATAGTCCTTTAGTTTAACCAATTAAGAATAGACATAGAGGTTTGACATCCGTTATTTTCTACAAATAGGGTCTATGGCAATAGATCATGGTGATATCAATAAACCAACACATGAGCTAATGTGTTCTGAATTGCATAAGCTTCAACATGTTGATAGTTGTATTTATTGTGGTGGAAAGAATTTTCAATATAAACCACCAACATTTTATTGCTATAATGGACAAATTACTCTAGCCCCTACTACTGTTCCTGAAAGTTTATTAAATTTATTTACATCTCAAAATAGTGAATCTATTGAGTTTCGAAGGAATATACAAGCGTACAATAATATATTCTCTTTTACATCATTTGGAGTACGTCTTGGTAAAAATATTGCAAGTTCAAGACGTGGTGTATATACATTTCGAGCACAAGGACAAATATATCATGATTTACTGTCTCTCTTGCCAATCAAGAATAGTCCTTGCTTCCTTTAATTATACTTTTATGATACTAAGAATATAGCTCAAAATAGAAAGGGGATAATATGAGAGGCAAACTTGTCAGAGTCTACTATCTTTAACTTGATAAACATTCTTCGTGTAAATCCTTATGCTCAATTCTTACGACGCTTCAAAGATTTTTCGTCGTTAGAAACTTATAATATCTTGATTAAAAGTGATGTCCAAGTTGATCAAAGAGTTTATAATACACCATCAGCTTTATAAGTTGTAGCTATATGGATTGAAGGAAATAATCCTAATGGAGTCTAAGAGAGAGATATCATAGTCCATGCGCATTCAGGAAAATCTCAGAGTTAAACACTATTTTGGCTGTTATGATCCATTGCAGTATCCTCTTTTATTCCCATATGGAGAGATTGAATGGCATCAAAATATATACAAGCGTGATACTCGAAATGGAAGTGGGACACATTTCAATGAAAATTTAAATCGTGTTGAATTCACATCTGCAGAAGATATATTTCATCAAGAAGGGGAATGTATTTACCTTTATATATTATACTATATCTATTTTATGTTCTTAATGATTTATTTTATTAATTTTTATCTACTTGTAATCTACAGATATAAAGCGATAAAATCTTGGAATGGTATCATGTCGACAGTACTACTCTTATAAACTTCAAATTCGAGATTTTGATAATTCTATCATTTTATGTGCTACGCGATTGCTATAACAATACGTTGTCGATATGTACATAAAGTTAGAAACAACTTGATTGGATTTCTTCAGACAAAGACAATCTGCTATTCGAGCAGAATTATATTAAGAAATTATTGATAGTGTTTTGGCTGGAGAAAGAAGAGGGGCTAGTGTGGGAATAAGAATTGTGCTTCTAGCATCTATTATTGGAGACCCTAGAGATATGCGTCATAGATATTTTGATTCAATGGTTTAGTTCAAAGATTCGGAAAACCTGATCTTTTCATTACAATGACATGCAATCATGAATGGAAAGAGATACATGAGGTATTAAAACCCGGACAATTTGTTCAAGATAAGCTCGATTTGGTAGCAAGAATTTTTCGAGTAAAGTTGCATGACCTAAAAGAACAAATATTTAATAAATTAATTTTTGGACAAGTTGTAGCACATGTACATGTAATTGAGCTTTAAAAGAGAGGACTCTCACATGCTCATATTTTAGTTATAATGCAGTCTAATTTTAAAATTATAAATCGAGATTTTTTTGATAAATTTATTTGTGTGGAGATTCCAGATCCTGAAAAATACCGAAGTTTATATGAAAAAGTTATAAAAACATATAATGCATGGACCTGATCAGTCACATAATTTATCATTTTATCATCCTTAACTTAGTATTGCTAGGACTTAGTTTGTTACTAATGTGCTGTTGATGTATAGATATTAGAGATATGCAGTAAAAGAAAGCCTAAGTGTTAATCTTTGACAAAGTGAACTCAAAAGGTAATAACAAAGATGATTGAACGAAAAAGACATTTTTCCGCCACTGAAAATAAGAGAATTGTAATTAACGATTCTTTAAAAGAGACAAAAAGAGAAAAGTGATAAAGTGTAATTCAGAGAATCGTCGGCTAGGAGGAAGTTTTGAGAAATAGACAATCGTGATTAACAATTTTTCAAAAAGAAGCTATAAAAGATAGAAAATCGTGATGAACGATTTTCCAGAAAAAGAATGACTTTCCAGAAAAGAAGCTTTCCTACTATTGTTGCTGCTGCTGATCACGTGAGTGAAAAATAACACAGCTATATCTAAAATTAGAAGATCTCTATAACTAGAAGTCTGGTGAACCACGGATCTGAGAAGATTGACAAAGATAATCTGAAAGACTCTGCTGGTGCTAAAGAAAAAACAATCTAGAAGGGCATCAACTAACTAAAACAAGAAAAGATAAAATTAGGAATTATAGTTATATTAAAATATTTTTATTTTCTTCTTTTAGAACTAGATCTTTGTAAACTGGCTCCTTATGATCTATAAATAAGAGAGCTCGGCATATGAATAAGCATCGAAGAATTTCAACATCAATTGACGCCTGATATTAGATTTTCTTCCGATCAGTAGTGTATACTAGTTAGAGTAGATTAGATATCAGATGTTTCTCAAGAGCAATTGACGACTGCGATTGAGTGCTAAAGATTAGTGTAGATATCTTAGTTTCTCAGAAGCAATTGACGACTGCGGCTGAGGGGTGAAAGGTATATTTTACTTTGCTTTCTAATTTAGATTTATTTGCTTTGTAAATATCTTCAAATTTTGATTTGAATTTACGACTCAGGTTGAAATTTGCAGATTAGTGTAACGATTTTTTATTTTTCATCTTCAATTTTCTAAGGTTTGATTGACGCCTAGATTTTAGGAAGTTATTGATTAGATTAAATCTATATTGATAGGATCTTAGACTTGATTGACGACTAATGCTAAGAGACTAGAAATATAGTGTAACGGTACTGTTTATTTTCATAAATATCCAATAGCTGAAGATTGAGATTGACGACCTTAATCTAAAGGAGGATTAGAATTTATTTTTATGCACTTTAGATTTAGTAAACATTCTTTTATTCATATTTCTCCAGCAGATTAGATCTTAAAGATAAGTAGAAGTTTTTAAAATAAGAATTTAGATAGAAGATATAAATAAGAAGATAAAATAGATAAATACTTCTTCGTGGGAACGATCCTAATGCTAGTACTATAATTTCTATTGTGCACTTGCAATAGGTCAAGACTTGAATGTAATATAAAATATATACAAAAATAAATCACAATCAGGACCTTATGGAGAACTCAACAAGAAAAACTCCTATATGCAGAAGGGATCATGCAAAAGTCATTATTTTCGACAATTTTCCTAAAAAATAATGCAAGGCAAAGATTTATACCCAATTGATAGAAGAAGGGATGATGGGCGACAAGTCTTAATTCACAATACAATGTTAGATAATCAATGGGTTGTTCCTTATAACCCATATCTTTTTGATAAGATATAATTACCATATCAATGTTGAGATATATTCATGTTTGAAAGCAGTGAAGTACCTCTATAAGTACATTTACAAGGGTCATGATCGTATAGTTGTAACGATTGCAGATGAAAATGAAGATAATATTATAGATGAGATTCAACGCACAAGAAGCTATGTGAAGAATTTTCGAGTTTAATTTAAACTAAATCTATCACTTCGTCATTAACCTACAATTGCATCTTCCAAATATGCAATCAATATATTATTGAGAAAATTAAATTTTAGAACAATTGATGTAAACATAGAATGTCTCAAAAACGTCATTAACTGAGTTTTTTCAAATGAATGTCGTTGATGAAGAAGCAAGAAAATATCTATATAAAGAAGTCCCAGAGCATTATGTTTGGAATAAACAAGATAAGTGTTGGAGTCCTAGAAAGAAAATGATTGCAATTGGCCGAATCAATGCAGCCAATTATTCAGAAGGGGAGAGATATTATTTGAGATTGTTATTGAAGCATGTACAAGGTCCAAAGTCATTTCAAGAGCTTTTACTTGTAGATGGGTTCAATGTTCAACATTTAAAGAATCTATTCAGAAGCGTGGTTTACTTGAAAGTGATGATAGCATTTCAGATTGTTTAAATGATGCTACCAACTTTCAAATGTCATTAGCACTTCGTAGACTTTTTACAACTATATTAGTCTATCGCGAACCCAATAATGTTAGAAAATTATGGAATGAGCATTTTGAAGCTATGTCACAAGACTTTGCAAATACAAATCAATCTAATGAGTTACAGATTTCAAACACTTTGTCAAGTATAAATTACTTCTTAGAAAGTATGGGAAAGAAGATTCAAGATTATGATTTACCTGAGATGAAAATTGTCAATAATAATAATACATATATAAGAGAAATTATTGATGAGATGAGTATTCTAATCCCCCATGAAGATTATTATGCATCCTCAAACTTGAATCCAAAACAAAAATTGGCTTATGAAACTATAATGAGTCGATTAAATTCTAACAAAAATGACGTTTTCTTTATCGATGGGCCAGGGGGTACAAGAAAAATATATCTATATCGTGATTGCTACAATAAGGTTGAAAAATATGATTGCTCTTGCCACTACAACATCAGATGTAGTAGCTGCAATAATGCCAGGTGGGTGGACTGCACATTCAAGATTTAAAATTCTAATCAATATAAATGAATCAAGTGTTTGTAATATACCCAAACAAAGCACAATTGCAAACTTACTACGTACATCAAAGCTTATAATATGGGATGAGGCACCAATGACCAAAAGACATACAATTAAAGCACTAAACAGAACTTTAAAAGACATAATGAATGATTGCTCACCGTTTGGTAGAAAAATTTTGATCTTCGGAGGTAATTTTCGTCAAGTGCTTCCTGTCGTCCAGCATGGGACAAGAATCAAAATAGTAGACGCAAGCTTAGTTATGTCATATTTTTTGCCAAAAATAGAAAAGTTACAATTAGAACAGAATATGAGAGCAAGATCATATTCTTATTACAGTGACTTTCTCCTTCATGTTGGCAATGGTGAGGAACCAATAATTTCAACAAATTTGATTCGTATACCAGATGAAATGGTGATTAAATATGAAGATGATGAAATATCTGAGAATCTATTAATTGACAATGTGTTTCTTTCACTATAACAACATGCTCATTCTGCGAAATATATCACTTGAACAATTTTAGCTACTAAAATGAGTTCGTCGATGGTCTAAATAAAAAATTGATTACACGGTTTCCTGAAAAAAGTGTAACTTATCATAACTTTTGATTCTGTTGTTGATGATACCAACAACTATTATAAAGAAGAATTTTTAAATTCGCTAACTCCGAATGGTCCACCACCGCATAAGCTAGATCTCAAAGTAATTTATCCGATCATGCTACTAAGAAATTTGGATCCTTCAAATGGATTATGCAATGACATCAGAATGGATTGTCGATATTTTAAGAAAAATATTATTCTAACAAAAATTACCGTGGGCCAATATGCTAGAAAACAAGTTCTACTTCCTAGAATACCTTTGCCCAACGAAAAATAAAGTATACCCATTTAAATTTAAGCGTAAATAATTTTTGATTCGTCTCAGTTTCGCTATGACAATAAATAAAGCACAAGGCCAAACAATTTCAAATGTTGGAATATATCTTCCCCAGCATGTTTTCTCACATAGACAATTATACGTTGCATTACCAAGAGGAACATCGATGACAATTACAAAAGTGTTAATCAAACCCGATGCAATCAACTGTTAGAAAAAAAAATTATACAAAAAATATAATGTATAAAGAAGTTCTTTTATCTAATGGGTATGTGATATATTCTATGTTGTTATCTCACATATATAATTTTTAATAGATTAATACTTTCTTATTACTTCTAGATAATTATATCGATAAGTTTCAATGTTTAAATGCAGGTAGTAATACCGAATGAATAATTAATTCCTCTAGCTAACATACTAATTAACTCGCTTCAGTTAAATCAACGAGCATGGACTATCAGGGCAAGAGTAATTGAACGGCCAAATCTACATACTTATACAAATTCAAAGGGACCTGAAAAATTATTGAAAATCAGTTTGATAAATGATGAGGTAAAATAATAACTAATCATTGTGTCATACTTTATGTTATATCTAATAATTTTTTCCTTTGCAGGATACACAAATTGAAGCAATAATGTTTAATGAAGCAGTTACTGAGTTTGAAAGTACACTGAAAAAAGGAAAATGCTATTTTATATCCAATGGAGTAGTGAAAAGCATAAACCCAAATTATAGGCACGCTCATAAAAGTTTTGAACTATATTTTATTATTGGCATTATTATTCCTGAGGATTTTAGTGATGTTGAACTTCAAAGAGTTAAATATAACTTCATTCCTCTACATAAAGTTAATTCATATTCTGGCAAAAAAAAAATACTCGGTATATTTTATCTCTCTTTGTTTATTTTTTTTTTACATAATTTTATCTCTCTTTGTTAAATAAATTCATTTTTTACATTACTGTCTACTTTGATCAATTAATTTAATAACTTTATTTATATTTCATATAGGCATTGTGGGAATAGTTGTCGAAGTCAAAGAGTCTGCAATTGTCACAAGTACAAAAATCAATTGAGATTTATTAAAACGTGAAATTATCATTATTGGTGAATGATAAATTTCTACTATAAATATAATTTTTACTATTTTATTTTTATTTATTATTTGCATTATGTGATTTTTTGTATATTAATAGTTTCATTCAAATTAAACTTACATTATAGGAAGAGTTGGCAAAAAATGAAGGTGAAACGCTCAATCAAATAGTCAATCAAATGTCAATCATTATAGCTACTTTATTGACTACCAATGAATTTCGAGGTACGTATATTAACAATTAATCTATCATTTTATATGAAAATATTATTAAACTATATTCAGTTATCTTTTATTCATCAAGAGTTCTTTCTCTTACTACAACACTAACAACTGTAATCCAAATCAATCCAAGCATACCAGAAGTTGAAGAAATAAAAAATGGTAATATAATGTTATAATTTTTTTTTCATAATTTTTTTTAAGTCTTAATAATTCTTATATTACAAATAAAACAGGCGCAATACATATCTCGATCTTAAAAGAAAAAGTTTATTTGAATTAAATTCAAATAATACTTTCGTAAATGTGGAGCAAGTTCCAATTAACGAAATAGTCAACTGCAAACTCTCTTCGCCATCTAAGGTATTAACCTTAACTAAAAGTTATAAATTTTATCTTTAGAATATTTTTTTAATCTATTATTTTATTTTAAAATCATATTTATTTTTATATATTTAGATTTAATTTATACTATTATTGTAAAGCTTCAATTAGAAGCATGCATCAAGATAGGGATCCTTGGTACCCCACATGAAATATATGCAAAACAATAGTTATTTTAAAAGAAAAATGAGCTGAATGCAAAAAAGTACAATAATCAGAATGTAGAATATACATTACGGTAATAACTTTAACATAAATAGACTTATCAATTATATTTAAATTTATAATTTAAGTCCATAACTAATTATCAATATATATATTGTAGCTATGCACTTCGTGTACAAATTGGTGATGAGAGTGGGAAAATATGGCTCATATTATTTCAAAATGAAGCAAAGGTTCTTATTGGTTCTTCTTTGAAAGATCTTATGCTTTTAAAATTGAAGGTAATTGTAACATCCCCGAAATTTGAACAATGAGCAGTGACCTCGGGATGCGTGCTCGACTAATCGTGGGTTTGACCAAGTGATGGTCAAACAGTGGACTTAAAAAGAAATTATTAAAGGTGATGTGAATGTGTCCTAAGTATGAGATTAGATGTTAGTTAAAAGTCACATACTCATATCTCTAGTGTATGTGCCTAACACCAAAACAAAGAGTTATAAGGGACTTAATAACCTAAGAGAAGTAAATTCTCCTGTTTTGGGTTGGTAAGAAGAGTTAAGAGGAGAGAGGAAGAGAGTAAAGGAAGAGTGATTGCTTGGAGTTAATGCACATCTAAATCAATGACAGGCTTGAGCAATTTGCTACGGATTCGATGTGATTGGAACCGTTGAAGTTAAAGCTAGGAGCCCTAACCTTTGAGCCAAGACGTTAAATCAACCAAAGGTTGATTTGAGGTGAGTTCTTGTTTGATTTCGAATAAACATGTGTTGTGCATTAAATTATTGAGTAAATGATAAATAGATGAGGTAGAAATGAAGGGAAAACGATAAGGAAAAGATTGGAAGAAAGACCCGAAATAGGGCTGAGTTTCTGACAAAATCGATTAATCGATTTGAAAATTCGATTAATCGATTCAAAATTGATTAATCATCTGAGCACTTCCAGTGACTGGAAATCATAGCTTGAGAAAACCGATTAATTGATTTTGGAAATCGATTAATCGATTTTGGTAATTCGATTAATCGATTTGGATTCGATTAATCGATTTTGACAGTTTTAGTTGGCTTTTGAATTGAACTTTGAGGTTCAAAGAGGGTCTTATACCTTCTTTATTGCATTCTTCTTAATATTTTGCATATGTTATGGTGTATCATAGGTGGTATGAGTAAACACAAGCATAAGGAGCCGTGTTAGATCTTGATGCTTAGACATTCAGAGACGTGAGATAGGGAACACCTTGAACATGTATTTAAATTTCAAGAGCATGTATGTAGTGATATAGAAAAGAATGCTAATGCATAGAAAATTATAAATTCATTGTTTGTAAGTGAATACAAAGCAAGTAAATGAAAATGTGACATCCCCAGGGGATGAGAACGAGGTAAAGACATCTGTATGATGCGGTGAACTTAGACATCCCAGGGATGTATGGGACTTTGTAAAGCAAAAGTGAACAAAGATTGATAAGGCCTAATTGATATTATTTAGCACAAGTACATGGTGAATAACTATATGTAGTGCACATTTGATACTTTTGTTATTTAAGGTTTGAACAGAATACTCCACTGACGTGGCGGGATACCCACGACTAACTCGGCAAAATATCTGTGACCGGTACGGCGGCCAATCCGTACACCAGTTTAATATTCCAGGGATGTGTATGAGGCTAGAAACCTCGCCGCCTATGAGAAAGGGACCTGGGTAGTATATTAAGAAAGAAATAGATATGAAAACTGTCTATTTAAACGACGATAGAGGGTATTCCATCAGACACCCTACTCTATAGAAAGTTGGGGAATATTTAAGTTACAAATTTAAGTCTTTAGGCCGAATCAGGAGGAAGTTGAGAACAAATGAGAACATGTGAAATACCAGTAAAACTTAATGCATATTTTTTTTTCAGTCATTTAAACTGCCATCTTTCTAGTAAATTTATTAATACATTATGCTATTTAATGTCATATAATATATATGAAAATTGACTTATATGTTTATTGTGTTGCTTCCCAATTGAGCTAGGATGTAGCTCACCCCTTTAGACTATACGTCGCAGGTCCATTACTTGCGACTGTCGAGGATCCGGGAGACGTAGATTCGAGGGATTCGGATTATGTACTCGGGAAAGAGTTGGAGCCTCCTCTTGAGGACTTTTTCTAGAGGACCCCTGCATACTTTGAGGGAGATTTTGAGAGTATACTATATGGTTTGGTATGTCAAGCCTTTTTATTTTGAGGAATGTAATTAAATAATATAATTCTTTTGGGTGAACCATCTGGGGTGATCTGATTATCATCGATGGTTCGGGTCGGTTCTTCTGTTCATGCGTTCGCATGAAAGTAGAACTGTCTTTTGAGCGTTTGCTTTAGATTAGTGTATTTTGATGTCACATCGTTCAGTTTATCTGTTTTGTTTTGAGTAGTTATTGCTTGGTTATACCAATATTCCGTATGGACTTCGGGGGTGAAATTTGGAAAATTACGATTTATAAATATTATCTATTATATTTATCAATTAAAGTCTACTCACAACCATCACACAATCAAAATAAAGTACGCAAGACATTTTTAACGTGGAAAACTCATCACAGGCAAAAACCACGGGATCTATCTCAGATCCAAAAGAAAATTCACTATGAATAATAAAAGAAAACTTTACAGTGCTTATTTGGAATGATATACCCTAGCACTCCAATCACCAAACACAATAGCCTTTCTCCATCATACTATCCATAGTAACCATTACCATCAACCTACGTTTCTTGCAAAGGTTCACTTGTTTCAAACAAGCCTTATACAATAGCCTTACATAAACATTTTACCATCAAAGAGATCTAAGAATATAAACAAGAATGGTAGGTAATCTCCATGACTGAAAATGGACCAGAAAAAATTTAAACTCGAAATATTTGGATCAGTTTTAAAACTGCCCGAAATATATAAGTTTTAGGGCAGACGTCGTGAATCACTCCGTCGTCGGTAGTCCTGAACGTCCGTAAGTTCACTACGGACGACCGTGGGTCCAAAACGAGAAAACTTTTTCTTACTTACTTACTTACTTGGCAAAACCCTTTTCTTACGGAGCAATACTGTTTTTGAGTCATGATTGTGACAAACAAACTTACAATCTCCCCCTTTGTCACAGTCATGATAAAAAAACAGTTTACAAAGACTGATAAAAAAAATACATTCAATTCTCTTGTAAGTCCTATACATCAATCTAGAATGTAAATGCAGAAATTACAACTCTAGTTGCTCCCCCTAACTATTTGCCAAGTCAAAATGAAACCTTAAACCTATATACTACATTGATCTTTGAATTGAAGCTCTTCACCTGTTCAAATAACTAAAGAACACGTTAATAACACAAGTGAAATATAATAAACCATCTCCCCCTTTTTATCATAATGTGACAAAGGTAAATTTAAGATAAATGTTGAAGTGAAACTTAAATGTAAAAGCATTATTTCCATCATATGAAACATTTAAGTAATTTAATAGATAAACATAACTTCACATAATATGGAAAGCATGTACATCAGATGAAGTTTTTTTTTTTTTCATTACAATATTAAACCACAGAGCTACAGTTTTATAACAAAGAAATCATCATTCTGGAGGCGGGAAGTGTGCTCCTGGAGGAGGAAAAACACTATTGAAGCGATTCATCATTGCTTCAAAACCGTCAATCATGGTCATTTGGAGCGAAGAAATTTGCTCCCCATAGATATTAAATCCTGTTTCAATCCGATTAGATAAAAGTTGAATTTCAGAATGCATATGTTGCATCTCAGTATGCATCCTATCAAAATGTTGATCATAATAATGACCTCAACCCGAACGTCGGAGGAACCGTGGAGGAGCATCGGCAGCTTGAGGAAGGTCTTGTTGGCGAGGAATATCTTGAGCTCATCCTCATCAGATGTTTCATCGAGCAATTCAACATCGTCTAAATCTAGGATAACTCTTTTGCCTATTTTCTTTAACTTACCTAAAGGTGCCATTGCTCTAGATGTAGACAGAAAAGGGGGAAGAGTCATTTGGGACTCAACAATCTTACTAATAAGTAGAGGAAATGGAAGAGACATTTTAGAGGTATCATCCCTCATGCGGCGAACGATGAATTCAAAAATAATAGAAGACACACATAAGGGACGATTTCGGTCTAACAGGAACATTAGATAAATAATGTCCTAACGCACTTGATCTTTATTGCCCGCTCTTGGTGTAAGAGTAGCAAAAAGAACGTGGCCCATTGAAATTTGATTTTCAAAGAAGAATAATGCACCGCAACTCCAGTGAGTTGAGACGGTGCAGTGCGCACATGGTCATAGACGGTTGAAGGACTAAACAGAGATTGAATTTGACTTTCATCAACAGGATACCTATAACCATTTTCATTTAACGGAATGCCTAAAATTTCAGAAATAATTGAAGGAGAGAAAGAGATTTGCTTACCAAAAACATAGGTGACTGCATAACACTCCGTCCTATTCTCTACAATCGTGGCGTTGATGAGATTCGCATAAAAACACCGAACTACATCGGTGTAAGCGGAGCCCGTTAGAGAAAGAAGTGGAAGCCAACCTCTAGACGCAAACATGTCATACAAATCATGATCTCGAAGAAAATTTTCAAGAACCACCCGTTCAACTATCAGATTTCGAGTAATAAAAAGACGTTGAAATCGTTCTTCATGACTTTTAGACGGAAAACGTTGAAGTTCAGGCGATGAAGATGAGGAAGAAGCTTTAGATTTTTTTGAATTTTTCCTATGAAGCGACATGTTATAAAAGTAAAAAAAATTTTGAGTGAAAAAAATGAGAGAGGCGGTCGAAATGGCGGTTTTTAAAAAAAATTTGGACGGACGTCCGTGCTGGTTCTACGGACGTCCGTGGATGAACCAGATATCCGTGAATTTGAAAATCAACCGTTTATTTGTTACCTAGGAAATTGAATTGACGGACGTCCGTGTTGACATGCACGGACGTCCGTGAGTTAATGACAATTGTCAGTTAAAGTAACGGCGAAAAGACCGTTTGACTCCTTGAGACGATTCGTATTCCGGACGTCCGTTGTGGCTCACGGACGTCCGTGATGAAAATGACAGTGAGCGCCTCAAACTTCGGACGTCCGTGAGGGTAGAGGCAGTGAAGGAGCATATTTGCGGACGTCCGTGAATTTTTTTTCGGACGTCCGTGAAGAAAAAATAAAAAAAAATTTTGGAACATGATAAAAATATATATATATATTTTTTTTATATATTTTTTTTTTAATATTTTTTTATTTATTATTTTTTTTTATTTTTTTTTCACATGTATAATACTTAAAACTTTCATTTGTAAGTGTTAAAATATCCTAAAAACGCATAGGAATCAATTTGAGGAGCTGAAAAAATCATCCTTTTATATATATATATATATATATATATATATATTTTAAATAACATAGTTAATAAAGGAAGATTTTTAAAAAATCAACGGTAATTGCAACATCAACATATATTGAATTTATATTGAGACTTATTCTTTTTTTTTTTTTTTTTTTTTTTTTTTTTAAATGTTCTCCATTAAGTAAATGATACTCAAACCTTTTTAAGCTTTCTAAAAAAGACCTTTATAATGAGCGTTAGAATATTGACTCCCAACTAGTTAGTTTAGGGCAATAGATTTTAAGAAATCCCAACGATTTTACTAGCTCAGGTCAATTAGGCTACAAGGTAGAGTAAAAAAAATTTAATATTCAATCTGAAATTTACTTGCTTTCTATTCAACCCATATAGCGAGGGTTAGGCCAATGACTCCTAATTCAGTTGACTTAGGGCATTAAGTATAGAATACTCCACGGGCTTATTAACTCGAGTTGAAAAGGCAAAGTGTAAGATAGATCAGAATAATACAGAACATTATTTTAACCAGAAAGCTAAAATTCAACATATACTCAAAACATAAGATTGTTGCAATGACAATTTAAATTTAAAAAAAAATTCCTTTATATACTAACAATAATAAGAACCTACCTTGATGATACAGAATATCAGCCAATCGAATCAACTCAAGATAGTACAAATGCATTTTTAGAATATTTTACCAAATGTAGACAAATGAAAATTTAGACCGTATTACACAAAATAAAATGAAAGCTATGTAAAAAAAAAATATATGCATATATATATATATATATATACAATTGAAGAAATAATGATTAATCGATTAAGCATAAACCAATGGATTTTCGAAGAAATTCAAATCGATCAAAATCCAACGGTTTTGTAAAAATATCTGCTAATTGTAATTGTGTGTGTATGTACTCCAGAAGTATAATTTTTTCTTCCACCAAATCACGTATGAAGTGGTGTCGAATATCAATGTGTTTTGTTCTAGAGTGTTGTACAGGATTTTCAGAAATACAAATAGCACTGGTGTTATCACAGAACAAGGTCATTACACCTTGAGAAATCCCATAGTCTGACAACATTTGCTTCATCCATAATAATTGAGTGCACCCATTACGGTGAAATATATTCCGCTTGATTGGATAAAAGCGGAAGATTGTTTTTCTTTGAGCCACGACACTAGGCATTTCGATGTAAAACAACCACCACTTGTGCTTTTACGATCATCGAGTTACCCCAATCGAATCGGAAAAACCAATGATATGAGATGTGGTATCGTAGGGATACCAGAGACCTAACTCTAATGTACCGTTAACATAACGAATGATACATTTAAGAATAGTTAGGTGAGATTCCTTTGGGGCTGCCTGAAATCTAGCGCACATACCCACACTGTAAGCAATATCCGGTCTACTAGCAGTAAGATAGAGAAGACTACCTATCATGCTTCGATAAAGTGTATCCACTACATCTTTACCATTTACATCTTTTGTCAATTTCACTGACGTACTCATGGGGGTACGGGCAGGTTTACTTGATTCCAAGCCAAATTTCTTTACGAGTTCTTTTGCATATTTGGATTGGGAAATGAAAATGCCGGAACATTGTTTGATTTGAAGACCTAAGAAGCAATTTAATTCACGAATAAACTCATTTCAAATTCATTGCTCATAAGAGTTTGAAATTTATGAGCATTTAAGTCTAAGGTGGATCCAAAATAATGTCATCAACATAAATTTGAGCAGTTAAATTTGATGATTCTTCTTTCAAAAATAATGTTTTATCCACACTACCACGTTTAAAACCATTTGTGATTAGATATTTTGTGAGTCTCTCATACCAAGCACGAGGTGCTTGTTTCAAACCATATAGTGCCTTTTTAAGTTTAAATACATCATGAGAATGATGTGGATCTTCAAATCCTTTGGGTTGTTCTACGTATACTTCCTCAGTCAAAAAACCATTTAAAAAAGCACTCTTTACATCCATTTGGTATAATTTAAATTTTAGATGACATGCCATTGCTAAGATTATGCGAATAGACCCAAGTCTAGCTACTGGAGCAAATGTTTCATGAAAATCAATACCTTCAACCTGAGTGTACCCTTGAGCCACCAATCTTGCTTTGTTTCTAATGATTTTACCTTCTTCATTGGTTTTATTTTTAAAAATCCATTTTGTACCGATGATTCTAATATTTGAAGGTCGAGAAACAAGTTCCCACATCATTTCTTTTGAATTGAGTGAGCTCTTCTTGCATTACGATAACCCAATGCTCATCAAGAAGAGCTTCTTTAATATTTTTGGTTCAAGACTTGATGTGTAACAAACATGAGAGAAGATTTGACAAATTTCTAAATTTTTTCCTAGTGAGTAATTGAGTGGATAAATCACCAATGATAGCAGTCGGTGGATGATTTTTCATATCTCGAGCATAGGAAGGCCTATGTCGAGACTCATGCTCAGAGATATTGTTGAGAGGAATATCTACACTAATATCATCGTGATATTAGATGTGGTGTGTAGAATTTTCACTATCATACGATAAACTCGTGTTATCTAGTCTAATTTTTCATGATTATTAGGAACAATAAAAACTTCATCGTCAATATCTCTATTTAAAATGTAAGAGAGTCTGATTTTGATCTTCTACAACTACATTAACCGATTCAATGACAAGAAGAGTTCTTAAATTAAAAACCCTATAAGCTCATTGCTTAAAGAGTAACCAAGAAAAATACCATAGTCTTTAGCATCAAATTTACTAAGATATTCACGATCTCGTAAAATGTGACAAGCACTACCGAAAATGCTAAAATAACTAACTTGAGGTTTTTAGCATTCCATATTTCATATGGTGTTTTAGTAGTGTTTGGTCTAAGGTATACTCGATTAGAAATATAGCAAGCGATTAATTGACCTCATTACCTGATTTTTAGCCACATTATTAGCATTTAACATAACCCTAGCCATCTCTTGAAGAACCCTATTTTTCTTTCAACAACACCATTTTGTTGAGGTGTGTGAGGAGCAGAAAATTCATGCTTTATTCCATTTGAAGCACAATATTTTGCAAAAGGCAATTTTCAAATTCTTTACCATGATCACTTGAATTGAACTATAGCAAGATTTTTTCAATTTGAGTTCTCTTAGAAATGATGATAAATTCATCAAAAGCTTGAGATTTTCTCTAAGAAATGCAACCCATGTATATCTAGAAAATCATCAACAATAACAAGGACATATTTCTTACCTCCTAAAGCGCTTGTTCTCATGGGACCTACTAGATCAAAATGTATTAATTCAAGGATCCTAGAAGAAGTAGGAATATTAACTTTTGTGCTTGAACGGGAGTCTGTTTACCCATTTGACAAGCACTACAAATAGATCCATCTGGTTTACTTAATTTAGGTAAACCTCTAACAAGTTGATCAGAGGCTAACTTGTAAAGATCATGTTTGTTCATGTGGCCAAGCCTCTGATGCCAGATGTTGATCTCATTAGTTTTAGAGATAAGACAATTATTTTGATTAGGATCCCAAAAAGTGTATATGATTATCGGTAGATCTAATTCCTTGAAGAACAATTTTGTCTTTAGAATCAACAACGGCACAAATTTTTGAAAAATTAATATTCATTCCATCATCACATAAATGACTAATACTAATGAGATTAGCCTTAAGTCCTTCAACATAAAGAACTTCTTTTAGGTTAGGACATCCAGGTGCATTAATTGTTCCTCTTCCAGTAATTTTATAAGAACTTCCATTACCGAAAGTCACATTTCCTTCTGAGCAAGGGCTAAGATGAGAGAAGAATGATTTCTCACCAGTCATGTGCCTAGAGCATCCACTATCAAGGAACCACTTAGATGATTCACTTGCTTTTAGTGAAATATGTGCCACTTGAGCAGTCAAATCAGATTTGCGAATCCAAACACGTTTGTATTTAAGATTTGATTTGTTTTGAATCACATGGTTGTTTTTATATTTATGTGTACTACTCAATGAAATGACTTTATTTTTCTTAAAAGTTTGGAAATTAGGAACATAGAATTGAGAGTAATCAAAGTAAAATGGACAATACACATAAGTATGCCCTTTCCATCCACAAGTGTAGCAGATTGGGACTCTCTTATTAATAAATCTAGTATTTGAAGATCAAATTATTTTCCTTTGTCTAGTATTTGAAGATTTGATTTCTTTAACAAATTTTGGAACATGATTTACATCGGTTTTAGATTTTTATTTACTACATGATGATATCCAATACGGTTTATGCATTGTTCTTTGACGAGCTGAGTAATTTCTCCATTTTCTCATTAGTCTTGTAAATGTTTGAATATTTTGAAATAAAATCAAGTTCCCTTTTAGGTTTGCATTTATTTCAATAAGGGCATTTACTTTATTTTCTTGTTCTATAAATTTTGGAGTGAAAGAATTTATATTCTCTTGGAGATTTATTATAATATTTTTAACTCAGTCACTTCTTTGATTAATTTGATTTTTCTTTAGTTAGATGTATTGATTCTTGATAAAGTTCACTATAGGCATTTGTTATATCCAATACATCACCATCAATTTGATTAGAAGATGAGATTGAAGCAATGTAATCGGTTTCAATATGAGAAGTATTAGTTTCTACAATAGATGCAATAAAAGCTCTAAAACCATAAGAACTAGATTCAGATTCATCAGAAGATGTCTCAGTTGATATTTCAATCTCATGTGAAGCAGTCAAGGCTTTGGATTTTCCTTTATCAATTTTCTTACTAGGACATTTATTAGCGTAATGTCCATAACCATGACACTTAAAACATTGAGTAATGTCAGGAGAGTCCTTTTTAGGTTTCTTCTCAAATGATTTAAAAGTTTCATTACTTTCAAATTTTTTAAAAGGTTGTTTCTTATTTTTATAAAATTTTTTAAAATTTTTTAACAAATAAAGCAAGTTCATCGAATTATCGGAATCCTTTGCTAGAGTCGATTCAACCTTAGATGATTTAAATGCAACACTTTTGGTGACATGATTATCTTGAATTTCATATTCATAAGTTTGTAATGACCCAAAGTTCATCTAAATTTAGATTGTCAACATCTTTAGATTCAACAATAGCATTAACTTTTGATCCGAATCTTTTAGGTAGAGACCTTAGAATTTTTCGCACAATTTAGTATTAGAAAGCAGGTTCTCCTAAATTGAATGAGCCATTTACAATATCATTTAAGCGAATATAGAAATCAGAAAATTTTTCATCGTCATCCATGCGAAGATTTTCAAATTGAGAAGTGAGCATTTGAAGTTTGGAAATCTTTACTTGAGGAGTTCCTTCATATGTGGTTTCAAGAATTTTCCATGCATCTTTGGCTATGATGCTAGTACTTATTCGACGAAACTCAGAAGCAGTAACTGCTCCAAATAAGGCATTTAGGGCCTTGGAATTATAACCAAGATTATCATATTCTGATCACCCATAAAGATCTTGGTTTAATAGTAGTATGTGGTATATTATCGACAACAGAGGTCGTAGTTGGTGGCGACCATCCGTCCTCAATAGAATACCAAATGTGAGGATCAAGTGAACTTAAAAATGCTCTCATCCTTGCCTTCCAGTAAGGATAGTTAGAGCCATCAAACAGAGGAGGTCTAGCAGTAGATGCACCTTCTCTCGGAAGATCGTGATATCCCAAATTAGACATAACACTTAATTTGTTAAAATTTACCAAGTGACCAGGCTTTGATACCAATTGAAATTTGGAAAATTACGATTTATAAATATTATCTATTATATTTATCAATTAAAGTCTACTCACAACTATCACACAATCAAAATAAAGTACGCAAGACATTTTTAACGTGGAAAACCCATCACAGTAAAAACCACGGGATCTATCTCGATCCAAAAGAAAATTCACTATGAATAATAAAAGAAAACTTTACAGTGCTTATTTGGAATGATATACCCTAGCACTCCAATCACCAAACACAATAGCCTTTCTCCATCATACTATCCATAGTAACCATTACCATCAACCTCCGTTTCTTGCAAAGGTTCACTTGTTTCAAACAAGCCTTATACAATAGCCTTACATAAACATTTTACCATCAAAGAGATCTAAGAATATAAACAAGAATGGTAGGTAATCTCCATGACTGAAAATGGACCAGAAAAAATTTAAACTCGAAATATTTGGATCAGTTTGAAAGCCGAGTCCAAAATATATAAGTTTTTAGAGACGCAGACGTCGTGAATCACTCACGATTGTCAGGGTCCTGAACGTCCGTAAGTTCACTACGGACGACCGTGGGTCCAAAACGAGAAAACTTTTTCTTACTTACTTGGCAAAACCCTTTTCTTACGGAGCAATACTGTTTTTGAGTCATGATTGTGACAAACAAACTTACAGGGGGCACGGCCTGAAGGGCCGTGCTGATGGCACGGGTTTCGGAGTCTCAAAATTCAGGCTGTCACAATAATATTTTTTATTTTATTATATTTTCTTATCAAAAAATTTATAACTAATTATTTTTTATTATATTCAGGATGGAGATAAACAATTTCAAATTCACATAAATAAATATCTCGAAAATGAATATTTCTTTCAAGTCAAAGTGCAAAATACAATTTATTAAAATTGTCTTGCAAGGTCATACATATGTCAAAGCATTAAATACGAGACTACGGATAATGAAGACAATAAAATCCTCAAGAAAGTTAAAGTTGAGAATGAATAAATACTTATTTTCGATTTAATTGAATTTTCGAGATTATACTTATTTGTTAATTTTATTTTTTTTCCTTCATGTTCTATAGTTGACAATATAAGTTATATATTTTTTATAATTTTTAATGTTCAACTCATCCGATAGATCTCTAAAAATCAATTTCAATTATTTAAAGGTACTAATGTCCACGAATTAAATTCTCTTATGTTATTTTAATTGAATGACTCATGTTACACCGTGTCTCAAGTGGCACGATCATTACCCTATTTATAAGCATATTAATTTTTTTGTAATAAAATAATAGTATTAAAAAAATTGAAGATATCTAATAAAGTTATAATAAATAAATAAAAATTAATAAAATCAAATTTATTTACATTGTACCACATGCATTTTTACTAGTATATATATAAGTGGGGGTTTTGATTAATTTTAAATGGCATTTAAGTAAAATGAATATTTATATTTTTATATAAAACTTTCTAAAGCGGTAAAAATAGAACTTATAAGAAAATCGGTTGAAAAGTTGATAAAATTTTGGTGTGCAAGTAGAACTTATAGGAAAACCGACCGAATCAAACTGAGCCGAATCAAATCGGGTTGGTTTGGTTTAAGAGTTGGACAGTTTGGTTTTGTATGAAAATCTAGAAACCGATCATGACCGATATGATTTGTGATTTTGGTCTAAAACCCACCGAACCGTACCGAATACACCTCCTAATTATAAGTCTTAACAGTTTCTTTGTTAGCGTTGCGTTGGTTTGCTACTTTGAAATCTGTGAGAAGTGGAAGAGAGATTAATGGGTACATGGTTAGGAGCATGGAGGAGAAGGATAAGTGCTCGGAGGGTTTGCTTGCTGATTTATATGCTAAGTGTGGGTTGTTGGGTGACGCTAGAGAGGTATTTGATGGAATGGATGAGAGAGATGTGGCTTCTTGGACTATAATGATAATGGGGTATGCGAACAACGATCATGGTCGTGAATATGAGGTGTCGAGATTGTTTTTGGAGATGCAATACAGCGGCATTGATCCAAATCAACAAACACTAACTGCGGTGTTGAGGTCTGCTAGTTTCGATCAAGGGAAACAGCTTCATGCCAATGTTTTTAAGAGGAATTGGGATTCAGACACCTTCGTAGACAGCGCACTTGTTGATTTTGTACGCGAAAAATGGTGTGCTGAATTGTGCACGTCTGTTGCTCGATGGAATTCCCAAGAAGGATATAGTATGCTTTAACAGTTTGATATCGGCAGCTGGGTGTCTAAGGGATGTTGTTTCGGTATTTGAGGAGATGAGTTTGACGAGTTTGACGGGATTAGTTGCTAATCCGGGCACTTACGTCGGAATGCTTAACGGGTGCGCTAGTGTGGGATCGATGTGCTTGGGCAAGCAACTCCATGCCCAAGTCCTCACAAGTGGCTATGACCATGATGTGATCGTTGAAGCTGTTCTCGTCGACATGTATGCTAATTGTGGGAGCATAGAGTCTGCTCGTGACGCGTATGATTAAATGGATGGGACAAGAGCTTAGTTGCTTGGAATCCCATGATTGGCGCGTATGGGAAGCATGGTTGTGGCAAGGAAGCCCGATCTTCAAGTCGATGGAGATGGCTTCAGTTCACCCTGATCACATTACTTTCACATGCCTTTTGTCGGCTTGCAGTCACTCAGGTTTAGTCGAAGCGGGAGATTGTTTAGATTGATGGGCGAGGTTTATGGGATTGAGGCTCAGAATGAGCGCTACTGTTGCATGGTGGATCTTTTGGGGGGTGTGAGACTGATGGATGAGGCTTATGAATCTGTAGAATGGAGTGCGAGGCTGGAGCTTCTCTTTGGGGTGCTTGTAGAGTATGGGGCAATGCTAAACTAGGAGAGATTGTGGTAAATGATTTGTTTGATCTAGAACCGGATTGCGCTGGATCTTATGTGGCATTGGCCAATATTTTTGCAGCTCAAAGCTGGTGGTATGGCGTTGTTGCAATCAGTGAATTGATGGATGATCGAGGGTAAGGCTTCGTAGCCTTATTATATGTATTCTGTCAAATAATATATGACCTGTAAGTAATTGTTTAGTTGTCCACCATTGTAAGCATGATACGTAGGAAACGCATAAGATGGCTGTTTGAATACACAGCTACATAACTTCACAACTTATGTAACATTAGTCACCAACTCTCAACTAGTCCCAAAGCGGACCTATCGGGAACTGTCAAAAGCCCAGATTTGCCTCAAAATACAAAGGACAGTGTTCATTTAGCTGACCACATACAATGGCCCGCTATATTACAATTAGAGGAGCTTGAACTTGGAGTATGGCAATCGACCCATCGCGTCTCTGGGCTGGGTTCACAGGTTCCGTGGGCGTGTAGTCGGGATTGTTGGCGTTTGCTAGTCAGCCCTCCTTGGCCCATTCTTCTTGGCCTTGGATAATGATCCACAATCACTAATATGCGGCATAGCTGCTAAAAAAACAATACGAAAAATGGGAGAAGTATTAGCAAAGGCTTTGGAGAAGATATGCTGGAAAGGTCTTAAAAACGAGGAACAGAGAACAGTAAAAGCTTCAGCTTTGTTTGGCAAGGCAAAATATGCAAAGCTTCGTTTGGAAAGCCAAATAAAGTTGCTTCTAAAAGGGCACTTTTAAGGGTTAATTATTGGGTAAGAAGCACTTTCTACCTAACAACATGGCCATCTTTAGGTGAAAATGGGTGAGGCTGCTTCTCCATTTACAGCTAGAGGTGGCTCCGTCCTTCGGTGAAAAGTGCCTCTCACCGAATATTTTATCTTGAAAAGTGTTTTGTTGAAGCAACTTTAGCCCTCATAACAGTCCGAGCTCAACACATGAGTTTTGAATCACTAATGCACGCCTGCACATAAACCTGAACCCATTCAAGATTCCTCCTAAATGGGTAAAAGATGGTATTATGGGTTATTATATTTTATCATACATACAAATATTATGTTGATGGAACATCAATTTCCTCCATTTTTGCTACAAGAGAAGAGCAAGTCACATCGAGCAACTTCACCATCCAAGCCTTTGGATGCGGAAGAACAATAAAGAGATATTGAAATCCACATTGATAGAGAAAAGAAGAAGAAATTTTTGGGGTTCCTTTATTTGCACCTATAGAATCTTTGAAGGCACCTACGCTAAAAATCATTGACTGCTTTAAAAAAGACAATGAAGATCATTTTTCGTCTCAATCTTCCACACAATGGAAGCTTAGGCATGTAGCACAATGGAGAGTTGACAATATTGCAACCTCAAGGTCGCAGGTTCGAGCCTAGCTTGCCCATAAGAAAATAGATTTTAAGATCATGGGCATACTATTAGACCGTCATTTTTTATTTTACATGGCACACATCTCAAAAGTTGTCCTGAAAATCATGTTTGAGTGTGATGTGTGTTAGGTAGTTCGTCGGTCATTTTTTTAGGATGTGTGACACGTGGAATGAAAAATGACCCTTTGATGGTATGCCTAAGATCTCAAGATCCATTGTGTGGAATATTTGGGACAAAAACTGATCTCGATTGTCTATTTCAAAGCAGTTTGATTTACAGCATAGATACCCTCAAAGAATCCGTGGGTGCTAATAAAGTACCCAATTTTTTATTTGGGTTATATGAGATTCTCATCTAATCACAAGAATTTGCCCAGATAATTTGCAGGCAAACAAGCAATCAATGTTTGAAAGTTGTAATGGTAATGAACTTAAAGAAAAGCGATAAAATAAAAGGAAGCAGACTCAACACAAAATGTCTAAAAGAAAAGGTCCAAAAATGCAAACCCACATGAAAAAACTAAAATTCGTTGAACCTAATTTTATTTATTTTTTTGATACGGCCATTCGGCCGAGACAACCTCGAGAACCGAAGAGCAAGCACATATAAACCAACTACAATGGTGAGGATTAATTATCAGAACCTAACCCACACCTTCTAAACACAAGGGTGGGAAACAGAGTGGAGGACTTGTATTGAACCCATGACCTACTTCCTCACAATGGAGGGAGCGTACCAACTGGGGTAATGCCTCTTTGGTACTGAACCTAATTGTTACCACATTACCATAAATTTCCTTTGTGTGTAGCTTAAATGAAAAGGGTGGCGTCATTTGCACCTATTTTTCTTATGAAGACAGTGCATTTCCACCTTAAAAAAAATTGTTGACTGTCTTGAATCAAACGACAAAGCTCATTTTTCGTCCCAATCTTTCACAAATAGATCTTGAGATCACATCGCACCTATCAGACGATCACATATTAATTCCATGTGGCACACATCCCCAAGAGTTACTGTGATCATGGGCGTTCCATGAGAAAGGGTTCTCAAGCGTTTTTTTGGGGATGTGTACCTCATGGAATCAAGATCTGTTCGTCTGATAAGTCTGTTATGATCTCAAGATCTATTGCGTGGAAGATTGGAACGAAAAATAATCTCCGTTGTCAACAAGACAGTCAATGATTTTTTCAAGGGAAATACATGTGTTCTTAATAACAAAAAAAAATGCAAATTGCAAATAATGTCACCCAAATGAAAATGAGTTAGATTACACCACCCATCATGCCCATCAAAGCAGTCCACACATCTATGTAACTGCTTGTCGTACATGGATTTCCATGCATTAAAAGTCCATATATATCATGCAGTCAAACATATGTGTAGACTACCATCTCCACCTCATTGGAGACTAACTCAACGAAAATACACCAAAACAGTGACAACTCCCACAATAAAGGTCTAGAATCTTTAAGAGCAGCTTTGGCATAATAAACTAGAATTTGTATTTCACGTGTAAGATTCTTACAAAGCTAACATAAATAATGGGAAGTCCGTTTTACATTAGTCATACTAGTGCACAAAAGATGTGCTCATCTAAAAAGGACACTGCTATATAGTGAATAAAATTTGATAGACTATTTTATAGATAGCTTATGTGGCGCAATGTGATTGGGAGTCCAAGCATTGCAGCCAATCACAACAGGCTACATAAGTTGTCTACAAAATTATCTATAAAAAAAATTGCTAGTATTCATAATTTTCTCACAAAAAATATAAACATACACTTTTTTGGGGGTTGAATAAAACTTTGATTCCCGGAACAAGATTTTCCAAAGTAGTCATTACCAAAGATCAAAATTTGGGGTAAAAACGAAAATTTGGCCGAAATTTTGGTTCCCATACAAATTTGGACCAAAATTTCGGTCAAAATTATCATTTCGGTGGAGACCAAAACTGATAATTTTGGCCAAAATTTTGATCCTTGGTCATTATTTGCACACTCAAAGTTAGGCCTTTACACATAATTTAAAAGGAAGAGCTGGTATTTTGAAAAAGGTACCTTTGTTCGCGCCCAAGCGTTCTCTCAAAGCGTCCATATCTCAGACTTCTTGAAAATTGTTGATTTCCTTAGATCATGGCTTTCAAATCAATTGTAAAAGGGTACCTTTGTTCACACCCAACCATTCTTTAAAAGCGCTCATGTTCTCTATCATATTAATGAATGTCTGACTCGACCCGACCCAACCCAACCTGACAGGTCAAGTTTATGTGCCCGACCCCAGTAAACTATTGGGTCAGGTTGAGTTGGGTATCTGCTCGACTCGACCCGTTGACAACCACAAGCAAATCCAACTATGCAAAAACTCTCTCTCTCTCCGCAAGGAACCCAACATACAAAGCTTGTGGATCTAAGGAACCTAAGAAGTGTTTTTCTTGTTCTCTTTTTCTCTGTCTTTTTTTTCCCTCTTATGTTGATAGATGCATAAACACTAAAACCTAAAGATTCATGGTTTAACGTTTCCATAAACAAAGAAAATTTTCTTTTAACAGCCTTCAATTTCGATTATCTTGTCAATCATCATCGACCCTTCATCGCTTTGAATACAAAAAATGGATTGAGTTCACTGTGACCTTTATTGAAATACATAATCTAATGACGTGGGAACATTACAAAAAGTGGACAGTTTTTTATAGACAATGTCTTGCAGGCAGCTTATGTGGCGTGACATGACTGACTGCACATATAGTGGGGATCCATACACTACAACCACTCACATCATGCCACATAAGCTGTCGGCAACCTTATCTATAAAAAATTGTTCATTGTATAACACTGTCTAATGAAGTCTATACACTTGATTCAATCGATGCACATGCACAAGGCCAACGTCTCTTAGAGTTGGATCATGATAAATTGATGATTATCTTCGTACTTCTTTTTCTTTGAGGGTTTAGCCCTAGAAATTTGGCAATATTGCAACCCTGAGGTTGGAGGTTCGATTCCCCTTACCGATAAAAAGAAAGATAAAGGTAGTCTAGTACTAAGGATTAGGTAGGTCCACATTATTTTATGGTTACATAGTGTCACATGATCAAGTGCCGCCATATAAAAGAGTGTCTTGATGATCAATTGGTCAATTATTGTAAAAAAATATAAAAGAAAAGTATATGGTCAATAGACTTAATATTTAATAGTGTCAACTGTGTGGAAAATAAATGATATAGTCTAATGTGATTTTACCATTCCTTTTCCATGCAATTGATTAGAGCACACGATTTTATGACTTATTATCATTATTTTTCACTGTAGTTTTAATTATTAAGTTGCTTTTTTTTTATGGCGCCCAATCATGTGATTGAGTACCACGTGGCAACTAATGTACGACTAGATAAGTTACCTCACGCTTAGTACCAAGATACCTTTATTAAAAGTATAAAATAAAATTAAAAAAGTGGGTTGATGCCTTGATGGGATGTAAAATAAAGAAAGCAGGATAGAGGTCCTTGGTGTGCATTACAAGATTTTGGTGTATAACAAGAATGTACGTTGTTAGGAAAAACCTACGTTTCGTCCTATTATGTACCGTGTAAAATAGAGATTGTATGTAATTTTTTGATGATTGGATTACATAGAAAATTCACTTTGCATGTAAAATTTGGGTGTAAAATGGTTGTTCTTTTGGATGTAAAATTTCTTTGTAAAATCCATTTTTTGATTTTTTTTAACATTATAGCCAAAAAAATAACTTTTGTAATATACTTAAATTCATATGAAAATTAGCATTTCCCATTCATCGTTGCTAGTATCCAACTTTATTGGGCATGATGGGCAGTGGTAGAGCCATAATTTTCCTGATGGGATATTTCATGAAGATCGATTGAGCCCAATTGCCCAGTCCTTCGAAAGTTACATTTTGTGAAGAACCACAAATAACCAAGTAATAATCGACATGTTTGAATGCAACAAAAGATCCATAAATCATGAAATTAATCAAAACAACAGCAAAGCCAAAGAAACCCACTTATCACTGCTTTCATCTTACTCATCTTTAATAATCCAAAATTTAAAAAAAAAAAACCCAAATTCTCAATAGCCCAAATCTACAAATCGAGAACTAAAAAACACACAAATTTAACAACTCAAATCCTCGAAAGTTTCCTAAATCACCATTATCCAAAATATCCAAATACCATGTTCACTAAACCAACCTAGCCAAAAAAAAAAAACAATAAAAACTAAACTTCCAAAACTTAAAACTTTCAAATCCCAAATTGGAAGAATCCAACTTCTATTACTCAGAAAATAGTAATGATTATTGTAAAAAATAAACAAATCAAGATCCAAAAACCTAAAACCTCCAAATCATAAAATACCCAAGCACAAAATATCAAATCTTCACAAACCCAGATCTCATAATCAATGCCCAATGAAACAATGCTTGTAAAACGCAGCAAATAGGTTATTTCTTCTTGCATCAAAGAACCTCAAAACCCAAGAAGAAAACAAAAATGTTAAAAAAAATAACTAGCCCTTACATCTCTTATCATATGAAGTCAATTTCTCCAATGCCACCACCAAATCTAGGCCGTTGAATACAAAAAAGAGCTTTCAAAAACCGTTGGATGAACTATTACTCCTTAGATATTTAAAAAAAATTCTAATCCAGAAATGAATGTAAGCAACATAAATGAACTGCCATGAAAGCTCTGCAACTGAGCTCTTTCTCTCTCTCTCTCTCTCTCTCCACCATCAACTTTGCCTAAGATCTTTTGCCCAAGCCTCCGATTTGCTGGACTACTCGAGGGAACACCCTCTTGAAACCCTTCTTTAGCAAGGAGGTCTCTTAGGTCACCTACAACTGTGAATAACAACCCTTTAAAGCTAGAAGAAAATGGAGTAAAAACCTCTGTTAAAAGCCTGGAGCAGCAAAGACGCATGTATTAAAAGCCCTTAAAACAATGAGTTTTGCACTCTGAATTCTTCATTCGAAACTAATGAATGTCAGGTCGGGGGTTTCTGCCTTGTTATCAAAAAGGTTTTTATAGCCATTATCACACCTTAAGAGGCTTGGGCTTCGTAACACTTAAATAATACTTGCAATTTGAATAGTAGAATGCAACCTTCAGTTACTATGAACTGAACGACCGTCGAGTAGAAAAAGCAATTGTTGAGACGTATTATTTTCTTTATACGTGTATTATTCGGGCAATACAGCGAAACGAACATGCTAGAAGTATTTAAACAATCTCACATCATTTATTAGCTTACGATCTTGAAAATTCATACCGTTAAAGTGATATTTGAAGGCCTATTGGTAAAATAATTTTGATGGCTGATATTAAAGTTCACCGATTGGATGGTTTACATCAACCTATAAGCATGATCCTTTGGCTGAGATATGTTCTAATGATGGATTGCCACTTGGGCAATCTAGATTGATCATAGATGCGTGTCACATGTCACAATGATAATTTACACTTCAAAGTTAGATGAAAAGTGACATTTTAATGGTGGAACATGCCCCATTTGGTGTTTAAATGTTGGTCATGAGCCATTATACCAAGTGAATGTCTATCATTGGAACATGTCCCAACCAAAGATTTATACTTATAGGTGGATGTAAACTATTCGATCGATGAACTTTAATATCAGCCATCAAAATTAGGAAGAACCATTGATATTAGATTGCACAGGTCGGATGGTTGGAATCTCTACCAGCAAGTCAGCAATATATTGGTTTTACCCATATCACTTGATAGATTATAAGCTAACAAATGGAGTTTGTGCTTAAATGACGGTTAGGAGAATCGGCCCCAAAAAAACTGTGGAAGAAGCATCCTTCTTTGTATGCAGTTCACGGACTATGCTCGTCAAAGCTCTCGGACACAGTGTTCAGAGGCCTAAAGTCAGAAAAACTACACCTTTGACCCTTCAATGGTGTAAGATTGACCCGTGCAGTACTTGTCCCAAGGATTCACTTGTTTCATGAGCCAGCACCTCCTACTTCCCTGAAACTGCCACAGCAATAGCACCCTCTCTACCCATTTCAAACTTCCAAACTGCTTACCAAAACATCATCCCCCCAAAAAAAAAAACAAAACTGCTTACCAAAACACCAATCAGTAACATAATTTTTTTTTTTTTAATTTTGTTTTTTTGGGTAAATAAGTCACACAAACTCCCAAATCCCAATGGCAGACCCCGCCCAAACCCCATCACCATCACCCACCATCCACACCCAATCAGACACTAAACAACCACCACCCACCAGCACCAGCACCAGCACCACCACCTGCTGCTGCGGCGCCCCGCTCACCTGCCCACCCCCACCCTCTTGGGACGAATCCTCGCCACCCAACTACCGCCCCATCCGCGCCCCCGCCATCAACCTCCCCCCTCCCCACAACACCCAAGCCATAATCCTCGCCCCCGTCCCCCAACCCCTCAAACCCCCCCTCCTCTCCCCTCCTTTCTCCTTCATCCTCCCCTCCAAAAAAATCTCCTCCCCCGCCCACATCCCCCTCTTCCACTCCTCCGATTCTGGCAAATTCTTCCTCGGCTTCGTCGCTGCCCTCAGTCACTCCGTCCTCGGCCGCAAAAACTCCGACCTCTGCCACCAATCAAAAACCCTAATCTCCATCGTCTCCATCCTCCAAACCCTAATCCAATGGATCGACGAAATCCCCCCTGTCCACCAGTCGTCCCGGTACGGTAACCTCTCGTTTAGGGTCTGGCAAGACCGTCTCGTTGAAAATGCCGAGTCCTTCATGCTCGGGTTCATCCCTGAAGAACTCCGATCCGTGACGGTAGAACTCGTCCCGTACTTCACTGATAGTTTCGGGAACCCGACGCGGATTGATTATGGCACTGGCCACGAGACGAATTTCGCAGCGTGGCTCTATTGCCTCGCGAGATTGGGCATCGTTAGGGAAGAGGATTACCAGGCAATCGTCCTTAGAGTTTTTGTAAAGTATTTGGAGTTGATGAGGAAGTTGCAGTTGGTGTATTGTTTGGAGCCCGCGGGATCGCACGGTGTTTGGGGGCTCGACGATTACCACTTTCTTCCGTTTGTATTCGGGTCTTCGCAGTTGATCGGGCACAAGTATATGAAGCCAAAGTCGATACACAATGAGGATATTTTAGATAATTTCTCGAATGAGTTTATGTATCTTTCTTGTGTTGGGTTTGTTAAGAAGGTGAAGAAGGGGTCGTTTGCGGAGCACTCGCCGCTGTTGGATGATATCAGCGGGGTGCCGACTTGGAACAAGGTGAACAGTGGGTTGCTTAAAATGTATAAGGCCGAGGTGCTCGAAAAAGTTCCGATTATGCAGCATTTACTATTTGGGTCTATTATCAAATGGTATGCCTTTGTCCCCCCTTTGAAAATTTCCGGCTAGATTAGTATTGCCATCAAATAACTTGAATTGGAAATGGAAATCTCCATCAATTTGTTTTCTTGATGAATGATCTATAGGATTCTTGGTTTGTTTACTTAGTGATAGTTCTCTGTTCTTTGCTTATTGAGTAAATATTGAATTGTTTGATTCTATGGTACTTTATTCGCTACTATACCATGCAAATGGTGATTTGTTTTGGAGCAAACCAGTTTGCCATCCGATTCTGTCCAATTCGGCGTAATTGAGTGAATTGAATTGAATTTTTTAAAGATATATAAATGCATGGGGGTGGGGAGAGTTTTTTTTTTATCGGTAAAGTTGTAATCTATTAAAAAAGCAGCGAGAAGCTAGCAGAGTACAATAGAGGTCACATTGACCAAAAAAAAAGGAAGAACAAAAAACAAAAAACAGAAAACAAAGCTAGGGAAGCGTCAGACGACTTGGGTGATGGGGTGACCCGTGCTTAGTCTCAGCCCGGGGTCCAGTGGAGGGCATTCCCCCCAGCCCCCTCCTTATCCAGCACCACCCACGAGTACATAAAGTCCCTGGTAGACTTCAGAACCATCCCGATTGGTTGGCGCTTTCTGCCGAAAATACGAGTGTTTCTCTTGAGCCAGATACTCCAAACTACCGCAAAGAAACCCACCCTCCAAAAAGCTCCCTGCTGACCCCGTTGCTGGCCCCAAACAAAGTAAGGAACTGCTGAGAAATGGTAGAAGGGCAGGTCCAATGCATGTCAAAAGAACTGAGAATAACCCTCCAAATCTTTTGCGCCACCCAGCAGTGGAGGAAAAGGTGGGAGACGAACTCTTCCGCTTGGAGATACATGGCACACCTATTTTGGATGTCTTTCCCCCCATCGGATCAGTTGGTCCATTGTGAGAACCTCTCTTTCAGAAGAGTCTATGTAAAGAATTTAACTTTGGGGGGAGCTGCTGCCGTCCACAAGCCGGCCCATTCGCACCGAATTAGGGGTTAGTAAGACAACATCCGATAATAAGACCTGGTGCTAAAGACCCCATTCTTACTCAGTCCCCACATCCTGGCATCAACTCGGGTACGATTTCTGGTGGCCCCATACACCACCACCAGCAGGCGAAGGAAAGCAGACTCCTCTCTAACAAGCCTCCTAAGAACCAAATTCCAACATGCCCCCCTTGCAGACTCCGAGAAAAAGCTAGCGACGACTGCGTATGGTTGGGAACAATGCTTTGAGCTGCTTGGACTCCACCCACGCATCTTCTTAGAATCAGATGCGAGTGCCGTCTCCCTAACTGTAAGACACCCATCGAGAGAAATAGGGCTAGGTCCCACATATACCCTTCCACCATGACGAGAAATTGCTATTAATGGTGACGTTGATTCCCCAGTTGCCTTCCAGATGACCATACTTCTCTGCCAAGACTGACAACCAGAGGCTCCCTCTCTCTTTTTCCAAGCCAGCCCGCCAAAACCACTTCCCCAACAGAGCGGAGTTAACCCATCCCAGAGAGAGAATACCCAGGCCACCACAACTGATTGGGAGATGACAAGTGTTCCAGTAGACAAGATGGTATCTCTTGTCCAGGCCCCATCCCCCCCATAAGAAGTCCCGTTGGATTTGCTTCGATCTATCTATCACACTCGCCGGACAGTTGAACATGGACATGTAAAATACCAGCAGACTAGCTAGGACTGCTTTGACAAGGAGGAGGCGGCCTCCACTACTAAGAAGTTTCTTCGACCATGAAGACAACCTTCGATCAAACCTCCGAAGTAGTGGGTCCCAGGCCTTTGCAGACGGACGACCAAGCCCAAGGGGGAGACCCAAATAAGTGATTGGGAGGGACTCGATCACGCTGCCCACTGTAGCAGCAATATCAGTCAGCAGCTGGTCTCTTATTTCAAGTCCAAACACCGTAGATTTATGCAAGTTAATCCGTTGTCCCGAAACCGCTCTGAATAGGCAAGAATATTGAGAAAGATCACAGCTTTAGGAAGAAAGTCGATTAAATTTCTGGGTTTTATTTGATTTACCCTTGTGGTTAGAGTGAGATTATAATTTCAGGGGTGCAAATAATAGTACCTGTAATAATATTTTGGTTTTTAGTGATTAATCCTTAATCGAGATTAAAGATTAATTAAATACAATCCCAGCATAGGATTAATTAAATACAATCCCAGCATATAAATCATACTAAGTTAAGAAAGAGAGCTACCAACCTACCTACCTGCAGAGCAGATTCCCAACGCAGAGCTTTGATCCTCCTATCACTACTTTCGTGGCCTCTCTTCTCAGAATGATTGAGATCGCTCTCTTCTCTCTTTTCTCTCAATTTTGAAGAAGAAGATGGAGAAGAAGAAGTAGAAGCAGAACTCTGTTTTGAGGAAAAGAGAGAGGGAGACAGAGATATCTATTAGCCTTTGTTTAGGAGAGAGAGAATCATAGTTTATTTAGGAGAGGACTCATAGTTTAATTAGATATATCAGAACAAAAATTAGGGCTGTTGCAGATCTAAAGCATAAGCAACCAAAAAGTACGGTTTCAAAATATATAAATCATTCAAAAAAAAGGAAAAAAAAACTGAAATGTTAAGAAGACGGGTAAAAAATTATACAGCGTACCTTGAATCGTCGTTGACGAATTCAATTTCGAACCCGTTGGCTTATTTGAAGAAATATTAGATGAATTGGAGAAGCTAAAAGGAGGAGATGTGAGCTAGGGTTTATCGAGAGAACTATGTTTTGAAGCTAGACAATGGGCTAGGGTTTAGGGATCCTTGGTGCTGAGCAAGATTTTCCCCTGGAAACCGTTCCCTTCTAAAGGAGCTCTCTCTCTCTCTCTACGACTTATATGTATTTAATACACAAATCTAAAAAGTGAGCTCTCTCTCTACGACTTATATGTATTTAATACACAAATCTAAAAAGTTATTTTCGGGACTTGCCAGATATGATTTGGGGGCATTTTAGTCATGAAAATATGACAGAAACTATTTTTACTTTTATGTAGTAGTAAGGATAAAACAGTACTCATATTCCTAGATTAAATATATTTGCATGTTCCATTCTACTACGTAAAATTTGAAAATGTAATTAAGAATATAATGGAGGTATATATTAAAGGAAAATGCAATACAAAAAGAGTGAAGCTAAATAGTAGAATGTACCCGATGGATCGAGTAGCCCAAGCAATAACTTTTTGGCATCTCCGAACTTGTTCATTTGCATTCGAAAAGGAAAAAAATAAGGTCTTATATTCTAAAAAAATATAAACATAAATGTAAAAATATTATTTATATTATACAATTACCTAAAAAAATTCATTTAAATATCTCTTATGGAATTTTTAGCGGCAAAATTGTTGATTAAAGTTGTACTTATCCACCATATCATTTTTAATGGATAACATAGCTAATCCATTAAATCTTTCTTGTGACATCGTTGACTGATGATATGATTTGATCAACTTTAATTTTGAAAAACTTCTTTCACCAGAGGCAACAATAACTGGCATAGTCAGCAGTATCCTATAAGCAATCCAAACATTCGGGTAACAACCATCCATTTGCTTCAAATAGTTCAACATTTTAATCAGTGTTTTTACTTCTTTTGGCAAAGTATCTTTCAAGACTTTCAATTTTGAAGATAAATCTAGCCCATCAATATCAATATGCTCTTCATGTTTGAGAACATGTTCAAGATTTGCACAAGAAGTCTTCAAACATTCATCACTGACCGAACTTAACTTATTCAAATCAAACAAAAGTTCAAAATGTTGCTCATATATTTTAAATTGTTCAAACCTATGCTTAAGTGATGAACGGCCTTGATCAATAATATATGTGAAGTAATTAATTCTGAAAGATTCTTTAGCTGATTGTGACACTTCTTCACTTCCATCCTCATCAAACTGTTTCCTTCTTTGAACAATGCACTTTCACGAAATAAAGGCTCGATCCCCATTTCAGTTGCAACTTCATTAACTTCAATTAGGGCCTCTGAGAATCCATTTTCCCTATATCTTTTAAAATAGGTAATGAGTCATTCTAATTGTTGAATATCAATATTAATATTCATACTTTCTCGTTGAAGAAACTTGCTAACAGTATTAACAGCAAACAATACATTGTGCCAAATAATCATAAACTACTAAGAACTCATAACTCTCAAGTTCATTTGTTGCAAGAGATTGTGCTTCACTAGAACTTTTGCCGTCATTTTCACAGGTTGACTCTGCTAGGATAAGTAGAGCATCTCTTAGTTCTGGAGCTTGGTATTTTATTGCTTTAACACTTTGTACACGACTCTCCTAACGTGTTTGTGATAGCTCCTGAACTGTGAAACCTTTCTCATTATCCGTTAAAATTTGTCACCGCTTTGGAGATGATGAAAACAATATATATATATATATATATATATATATATATATATATATATATATTGTATCACCGCGAAAAATGTTAAACGCTTTAGAACAAGAGTTCGCCATATCAGAGAGTGCAAGGTTTAGATTATGACAACCACATGACGTGTAGAATGCTCTAGGATTTATTTAAAGTAATTTTTTCGGTACACCTTTGTATTTTCTTTTCATATTGGAGTCATTTTCATATCCTTCCTTGTCTTCTTATATCATCAATATCAAGTTCAAGAGTCTTCAAATCTTCTACAAGAACATTAAAAAGCCTCTGCCCAGAAGTGTTATTGACTTTCAAGAATTTTAGAGATAACTCTTTCACTTGTATTTGACTTGGTGACTCATCAACACATTGTATCACAAGAGACATTTGCTCTTGATAGCTAATATCTGGAGTGCAATCAAATAGTATTGAATAGTATTTCGCTATTTTGATTTTCTGAACAGTCGTACGTTTGATCGTATCTCCCATCAATTATATCAACTCATTCTGAATTTTGTGACTTACATAAGGATAATGGATTTTTTTGTTTTGGACTTGTCGTAGATGCTCTTGCATTATTGGATCAAATTCGGCTATCCTTTCAACTATACCTAAAACGATTGCATTCCTCTCTTGATAAATCTTTTTATTATCCCCTCAGAATTCTATATTATTAAATGCAAGAATCTTCACGATGGAAACAATTCTTATTAATACCTGTCTCCAATGCTCTTTCTCCTTTGTTATTTTTTCTTGGACCTTTATCAATTGTCTCATTCTTTCCCAATCTCAAACTCAACTCAATTCATTTGTTCATACTAGTAATATGATCATTAGTCCTTTCATGATGTTTCAATCTTTCGCTTAGATTCTTCCAATCATTTAATTATTCTTTAGCCAATTGAGTAGTCATTCCTTTTGTGAAAAATAACTTGCAACTAAAACAATAAATTCTTTGACTAGTATATGAATATACTAACTATTTTCTATCCTTCTTTCTCCATTTGCTAATTGTCGCATGTAATGGGTAGACGAAAACTTCCTACCATGAACATTTCTCGAAAATATCTCATTATTATCTCTTAAAAGACCCAAAATCGATAATGTAATGTAGATAAGAAAATTTAATAGGGCTACAACCCAAAAATATCCCAAAAAACTTCATGGCTTGCAGTTTCACACCATGTAATCCTCTACAAGAATCATTTCAAACTGTATCTATAAAATCAGAAATTGTCTCGCCTAAAACTCATAAAATGCTAATTGATTTCAAAGATCACAAATTTCTCCTAAAATTCTTAACCATTAAAGTAAGGTACGATTGTATGAAAATCACCCAATCAAGTGATCGTCTAAAAACCAAGAAAATTAGATTAAATAAGAGAGTTGTAAATTTGTAATCAGCCCCCAAAATTTATGGTGAATATGCTCACAATTTTTTTTATGATATGCTTCCTATACAATCATCTTTTGTGTATAAGCTAAGCCCCCAAATTTATGGTGCATATGTGTTGGGGCCGATTAAGGGTGGGGCTGATCAACCGATGGTGGTGTGGAGAGAGAGAGAGAGAGAGAGAATGGTTGTAACTTGTAAGGTAGGGTTTTCTTTTCTTCTTTTTTTGTTTAAAGTGCAAGTGGGCCAACCTGAATCAATCGGATCCAACCTTGGTTTGCATTGTTAGGGGCCCATGTCAATTGGGCATGGGGCCCCTTTAAATTTTTTTCCAAACACTAAAACCCATAACATGAAAGAGGTTCCAGATTTGGGGCCCCCCAAAATTTGGAAAATTCGGGGGCCCGAGGTGGCCGCCTCCTGGACCTTGGTCCAGGGCCGGTACTGAAGGTGTGATGTCCCCAATTTCACACACCGGATCAATGCGCTCAATTGGAGACATCACACTATATCACATATCCATGATCTTAAATAAATCAATTAATCAATAAAGATCCGCATATAACGCAATGGAAAAAAAAATAACTATTAGAAGTGCACACATAAATTTTCTTTTTATATCATCATCATGAGAACAATACTAAATTATGAGATAACAACCTATTATACCATATTGTATGCTTACTCCTTAAATTAAATAAAACTGAAATCAAGCATAATCCATCAGTAACATGAACTTGTTCATAAAAATAATCTGAAATAAACATCTTAAGATCTTTCCTAATGCATGAAGAAAAACTTATAAACTAAACTTTAAATCCTTCTTCGCTCAAATCTGAATTTCCATCAATCATTGACGCATCTACTTTATCCTCTCCATGTGTAGCTGTACTCCCTGGAATCTCAAACAATAGGTCAGTTTACCAAATAAACTGGTATGGACCAGACATGATGAGGCTAATAGAAAAGGTTCATAACTCAAAATATCTCATAAAATCAAACAATAACAGAGATATAACATGTGACATAAAGATTAAGTAAAGCAGTAGAATGAAACTGAAACATAACATTAAATCTAAATAAACATTATGACTTTGGTCTCTACTCTAATTTCATGTGTGGTTATTTTTAATTGTGCATTTAATGCTCATGAATCGGCATACATAATGGACATGGTTATCTATTTCTTAATCATTATCCTAATTTTCTCTGATCCTTCGATTAGTATCTACGTTAACCTTCACATAACTTCTCTTCAATTAAGTAGTAAGCTTAAAATTAAAGACCTTCAGTCTTATCATTAATGCATGGATGCATAACTTTTATTACTTGTCATTCTTATTCATGTTAATTCCTCTAGCATAAATCCATAGGAATTCTATCATAATCATAGAAATATTTTGTTTCCATGTGTCATGTTGTAAACGTATCTTTTCACTTTTATGAATGCTATGAATGTACATGCATAGAAAAATTGGAAATCAATCGATCATGCAAAAGTTTTTCACTTGTTTAGGCTTAACACATCATAAATATGTAATCTCTATCGATTCCTACTTATTTCATATTATGTAAATCAAACATCCTAGCTTGCATGGATTCTAAGCAATAAAATAATGATGAACATAAATAAACATTTAAGCATGATGATTAAACATAGACAATATTTGAATAGAAATTCATTGCTTGCATCCTAGACAAATTCTGAAATTCCCAACAAATTCTGGATTTTGAATGATTCGATTCCAAGCAGTTATGGATTACGATTACAGGCGATTACGGATTCTAGGCAGTTACGGATTACGAGATTCTTGATTTTGAACAAATTCGGATTACAGGCGATTACGGATTACAGGCGATTACGGATTACGAGCAGATTCTAGATTCTGCACAGAATTTCGTGATCAATCACGAAATCCCGTGTACCATCGAAAACCCGCGATTAAGCATAAAATTTAACAATCTAATATGAAGAATATTCATTAAATGAAATAAACCCTAATTCCTATATTATTTTTTGTGTTATCTACGTTTTCGATTAATCTCAACATGATTTCTCCACACCTTTAGTCTTCGCATAAAATTGACGTAATTCCTCTCCTTGATTCAATCTGAAGCTCTAATCCGAAATTCGGTTGCGTCGTAAACTCCTCTCACATTCTTCTTAAGCCTTCAAACCGAAAATCCTAGGGTTCCTCTTCTAATTCTCATTTTCTAGAATTTTTTTTTTCTCTCTCTCTCTCAAAGGTTATTAGGTAATAAGAGTTACATAAAATTCTGAAATTTAATCTCTATATTTATAATACTTTATGATTTTCTATTTTATTTTTAATTCTATTTAGAATGTTTTAAGGTTTCCTATTTAATATCTAACTCTATTTATAATACTTTAAAGTGTCCGATTTAAGATCTAATTCTATTTAGAATGTTTTAAGGTTTCTTATTTAATATCAAATTCTATTTAGAGTACTTTAAAGTTTCCTATTTAAGGTCTTAACTCTTAACTCTATTTAGAATTTCCTACATGCGTCTTAAGTGATTCTATGGGCCTTTAATTACTTAATTGGTCTTTAATTAGCTATTGAGTTTTTAATTACTTAATGGGTCTTTAGTTAATTTACTAACACATTTTAAAAGTCCATTAAACATTATTAAACGCACCCCAATTATTACCAACACATATTTAAGGCCTTTTAGAGTATATTAATTAGATTAATTCATTATCATGAGTCATTATAAAACAAAGTATGCATTACATTCATGCGTAACAATTAATCACATCCATCAAATCAATCAAGCTAATTATAATTACAAATCTAGCAAATAATTAAGGACTAAATAACGAAAAATCTCGGTCGTTACAAAAGAAGCAAAACTATGAAACGAAAAATTTATTTCCAATTTCTGATGCAAAAAGTTCCTCTATGCAGCGTATGCAGTGCATACGTCAAACGAAATCGATGAGAGACAACGCTAAGGACACGCGGGATCAGCTCACTCTGAATATCATGTAGAATACTAGAAACAACTAACTATAAAGGATAAACAACCTAAAAATATACCTATTAAGGGTTTATTGAAAGAAAGGGAGATGGAGAATAATAGGGAGAGAGACGAGAGTAATGGACACTAAGGGCTACATTGTTACTATTCTAGATAAATTGAGTTACATGAAATTGCCACTATACATAGAGGGCAGCCATAATACAAAACTAATTTCCGATCAATGTGGGACTAATCCACTAACTCAACCTAGATTCTTATAATGCTAACACATCTCATTTACTACTAACACACCATACCTAACATACTATCTCCAACATTACCCAGCATTTTGCATGAGGTTAGGGCATTAGAGAAGGGAGAGGATGGTGGAGCCTTAAAGTCTCCTTTAGAATGGGTGGCTATAATTAAGCCAATCAGGTAAGATCTCGATTGATTTATGCATTCCTAATGCCTAACCAGGAAAAATTATTTCTATATTGGATAGTTCTTCATGTGTATGACAATGCCATATTTTTTGAAAATATTATATGGAATATGAATTTGAATAAAACAAGGACTCAACTACAAGGGGAATTGAAGCATAAAAAGCCTACACAAGTCGAGCCGTGTACTGCCAAATGTAAGTCAAATTAAAAATCGAGATCTCTAGGGAATCACAATTAAAATAAGAACCATCAATAAATTTATTATCCCAATTAAAATAAGAACCTCAATCATGCCGAAATAAAAGAGGTAAGAAGATTGATAAAAGCTTACAATATTATTAAGGTTGCTTTATTAACACCCACCGAATCTTGGAGGGCACCTACGCAAAAACCATTGACTGATGGAGATCGTTTTTCACCCTAATCTTCCACACAATGGATCTTGAGATCATGGGCGTACCATTAGACAACCAATTTTTTAATTCCACGTGGCACCCATCCCAAAGAAGCGAATAAAGAATCATATGGCATACATCACACTCAACCTGGTTTTCAGATCACAGTTTTTGGGATGTGTGCCAGATGGAATAAAAAACTGATTGTCGGATGGTACGCCCATGATATCAAGATTCTTGTGTGAGGATTGGGGTGAAAACGATCTCAATTGTCTGATTCAAAGCAGTCAATGTGGTTTGGCATAGGTGCCCTCCAAGATTCGTTGGGTATTAATAAAGCTACCCATATTAGTATTCTTTTATTGTTTAAACGAAATTAGTGTAAATAAAGCTGAGAAGTGAAGAACTGGTTTGCTTGAAATTGGAATTTCATTGAAAATTGTAACTATTAACACCTTGAGGTTGCCAAAAAATCTAATAATAATTTTAGTCTACTTTATTAGATCGAGTATTTATTTATTTTTTGATTGTTCACCATTTATCTAGAGATGTTCGGTTCGGAAATCGATGTAATTGTAATCACCTTAGAATTGGTGTTGACAAAGCTCCTTCACGTTTCAAGTAATCGATTCTGGTGTCGATGGTTGCAAGGGCATGAATCTAGTATAGTGCTCCCCCAACTAATATGTCGTCTTATAACTTGTAGTTGGCAGATATATTTAGCTACATGAAGAGGAGGAAGCACCCCAACGTGATACAATTGTTTGACTCTCACTTCTCAAATTCGAGATCACCTTCACTGTTTTCTTGCCCTGGCAACAAGGTGTCAAACTCGGTATCAATATCGATATCGATATCGGGTACTGGTCCAATCTTTGGATCAATAGAAATACTAATTTTTTATTTTTTGGGCGAAAAAATGACAGTATTGATCGATGTTGTCCTGATATCGGCCGAATCTGTGATACGTATCGGCTGATATGCCTGGTATCGGTTGATACGACTGATACATATTGATGTCAATATTGGTTGGCCAGAAACCGATATGTATGACCAATAATTGATGCCATACCTGGCAGTCAAATTCCTAAGCTCCATCCTCCTGCACTGTACATCTCACTAGATTGAGACCATGCCAAATTATTACCATCAAACTTTATAGTGGTACGATCTTTGTAAGCGACGTGCTACGACGGAGTTAGGTTGTATAAAGAAATAGGCAAGGGTTGACTAGGGCGTTCACTGTAAGCGACAATCAGCAAGGATGTCAAGTTGTTTTGCATAGTCGGTTAGAGGCTTCCACTTCGACATGGATGTATGCAAACAAAGGTGGCCCAAAAGCTACATATGACTTCTTGGAATATAGGTACATTTGCAAGAGACAAAGGCTGCATATGGCATAGCTCTTTGCTAGCCCCTGCTATGGTAGAGTTCAGCTGCTTTAGTTGATTCTCATTCTCTCTTCTAACTCCCTGCAAAGGAGGATTTACCTGCTCTAGCAGTAACCTCCCTACTCTCTACTAGCTTCCTATTAGAGCAAATAAAATCAGCTCTGACAAGGAGTGAGTAGAGGGGAGGGTAGAACTGCTGAACAGGTAAATCTTGCATAAAATCTTGCTATGCAAGGAGTTATCAAGGAGAAGGGGTACCTACTAAAGCAGGTAGCAGGATGTTAACAAAGAGGATGGGAACATGCTAAAGCAAGTGGACTCTGCTATGGCAGGGGCTAGCAGAGAGCTATGCCATACGCAGCCAAAGTGGAGAGGAGAGAGGGCTAAGGGCCTTGGAGATGGATTCAAGCTTTACTACTCAGGGAGGAGTATTCTTACAATGGGTAGGCATTGCAATGGATGGAGATGTGAAGGCTAAGATTGTGGCGGTCAGGAGAATGAATGATCAGATTATGATGGTTAAATTCATTTTCGGTAAGGAAATATTAAATGTTATTAGTGCCTACTCACCCCAAGTTGGACTAATGGACACATAGGGAGGATAAGAAACAAATATAATAGGATACATGAAGGATATGATTTTCATGAAAGGAATGAGATGTGGAGCTATCCTTGATTTTGTAGTAGCTTTTGACTTGGAAATAACAATACCTTTTTCTAGAAACGAGTGTCTTATAACTTTTAGAGTGGAGCAAATAGAACTCATATAGAGTAATTTTTTATTAAGGTGAAGAGAGTGGGCAGACGACTAGGATTGCAAGGTCATCTCAGGAGAGAGCCTTACTACGCCCATAGATTGATAGTTTTGGGAGTTCTATAAAGAGACAAGTGACTAAAAATGACAAGATGCTAAGAATCACATTAGATGCGACTTCTTCATTGTGAAGCGTCCTTCGAAGTTGAGGATCTAGTGGTGTTGATCATCTACGTTGTTTTGTCATTGAGAGACCGTATCATAGTTATCGGTAGAAAGCAATCAAAGATTCATAAAAAATATGGAGAGAGGTTAAAAATGGATCTTGTCATTGATACCCCACGTGAAAGTTGAAACCAACTCCCCTGTTGAATTGTGAAATGCATTTGCGCTAACACATTTCCACCAACCCGAACCACGGTACATCTTCAAACGATTGTCATTCTATTTACAACCTTGGACCCTATTATGAGCCACAATAATATATCCCTTGAAGCACCAAAATCAGAGTTAAGACATCAGAGGCATCCACCCAGCATTGCTTGGTTCATCGACCCTAATTTGCAAAGACCGAGGCCACCTTGGCACTTCTAGAGGTAGACCACATCCTAGTTAACCAAGTGGATTTCTTGTTATTGGTGTTGCCACTTCGAAGATAGGACTCACAAGATGATCCATAAAGCTGGCATGGCATTGTAGAAGAGACATGAAATAAATGGGAGGATTAGATAAGGTGGCTTTAAGAAGGGTGATCCAACCTATATGAGAAATAAATGACCTTTCTAAATCGAGAGTTTGGGCTCGATACTCTAGATGGTAGGGTCTTAGCAATGCTTAGGGGCCGTGTGGACACAAAGGGAGCTCAAAGTATTCAGGGGGAAGAGACAGGGCCTTACACCCAAAGAAGCGGGCAAGAGACGCCACCTCTTGATCTTTAAGAGTGAACTCCTGGAATTTCAGATTTTGCCACACTCACTTTTTGCTTGGAGACAAGCTCAAAGCATCTCAAGAAAAGGCGAAGATTGAACACATTGTCCCTGCTAGCATAACGGAAGACCAACAAGTCATCGAAATGTTAAAGGTGCATAATAGGACAACAATGCGGAAGCCTTGCATCCATAAGGGAGGACTATGGAGCGACGTGAGCGGAGAGGTAAGGGGAGTGATAGGCGGAATGGTGCGAGTGGCGGTGGCCGGGGGACACGTGGTTATGCTCCCAGATCTCATCCAATGTACCGGAGGAATCCGGGAGTCGGGGGTAATGATTATCCGACGTCAGGCAAGATCGGTACCCCAGTTGTGCTTCAGAATAGAGATTGGATGTGCTACGGATGTGGTAACCTCAATTTCAAAAGACGGATTCGCTGCCACCCTCGGGGGTGCGACGCCCATTAGAGTATCGAAGTTACTATTACTAATTGTATTAATGTCAATTCTGACAGTGGAGGGAGGATGGGTGGGACCAAGTAGATGATCATTTCGCAACGACAACGGAGAGATCTTCACAACTGATGGAATATCATGGGTAAACATTTTAAGAGGGTCAACCAGTTTTACAACTCGCATGTTTTTCCTATTGGGAACCAGAGCCGACAAATCCACACCGAAGACCACTGTATAGTCTGTGACATGCCAATCATCCGCTGTCCGGGGGAGTGTGGCATGGCGGCTCCTACTATAGGCCACTCCATTGCTAATGGTGGGTCAAGGCTAGTTCGGGATGCTTTTCTTGTTGTGGTTTCAGGCAATATTTATGAGACTAACAAATTGCTTAATCATCATAGGTGAGTCCCCATTTCCCTGGACATAGAAAAAGTTAATAACATCTTTGATTGCGTTAACATTAAAGAGTATTTACTACGGTTGCTCGACAACCATTACAAAAGGGGTTTCACAGTTTCTAAGTTAACTAAAGCCAGCTTCCTGCTATCATTCTCCGAGGAGTATTATCCGGCGGTGGAGGTCTTGGAAAAGGTTGGCACTGCCTAATGGGGGGGTACGGAGGCTCGCTTCTTAAGGTGGGAGGAGGGTATGCACAAAACCTCCTTTCAAAATGGAGAAGACGACATTTGGCTGTGTATCCACAATTTACCCCTCATGCCTGGACCAACAAAGTCCTAAGCGGAATCGGCAAACGATGCAGGACTTTCCTCGGGACCGACTCTTCTACTGCTGCCGGGGAGGATATCCGGTATGCTAGGATTTCGGTGCGTTCCAATGACATCAATCAGATACTGAGGCGGGGAGATGTCCTCATCAACGGGTGCCACTACAGGTGCTGGATTGAAGTGGATTGGAGTAACCTGATATCAATTGTTGATAACCGCGAAGTAGGAGCCAGAAGGATACTGCCTGGTGATTTACAACACTCGTCGATCAGAAGGAACAAAGTTACCTGTGAGGAGGGTGGATTTGACGGGAAACAGGAGAGACGGAAGTTGACGGAGCTCCCAGAATTCCAACGCACGCGAGTCGGGCTCCATACCAACATGTGTACGACTGCGATAGCGGATTGCTCCGCCAGGGGGCCCATCGCTCGATCAAAGCGTCGTGGCATTCTCAAATGGACCGAAAGGCTAAGAAGGTATTGGAGGTTGAAATTTGGCATTCTCCGAAGCTCAACAACCACAAAAGGACAAGGGAAAGCTCTATAGCCATCGAATGGGGGATCAGTCGACTCAAATTGATCCTTCGCATTCAGCTCTCTTGAGACATGAAACGACTGCTCATAGTTATGGCGGGAGGGACCGATTGGAGCTTAGGAGCTTCCTGAGGAGTGTGCATTTATGGCTCCATTTCGTACGGTTACACGTGCCAAAACGGATGATGGGAACATGGGCTCTAGCACGATTCAAGGCACCTGGCTAGAGGGAAGATGACTGAAATTAATGCTGGGGGGCTTGGTATTAATGAGAGGGACATGGCTGGTGATGCACGTGGGAGCTATTTGGGCCCCATCCTGAATCTGAGGCGACAAATGATCAGCGTGAGCAGTGGCAGAACCACGTACACATGAGTGCGGGCGAGCACCCACACTCAAACCCAAAACCTTTTTTTTAATATTTATATTATAAAACTTCCTCTTTTCTCTCTCTCTCTCTCTCTCTTCTCTCCCTCTTTTCTCACTCAAACCTACGCCCTCCCTCCTTCCTCCCTCTCTTTTCTCTCTCTAAACCCCTCGTCTCCCTCTCTAAACTAGTGTGACAACGCCCTCCCTCTGTTCTCCCTCTCTTTTCTCTCTAAAAGGCTAAAGGCCTAAAACCTCTCTAAATTGATAGCCTATTCTCTCTCTAAAACCCCTCTCTCTCTCTAAAATCAGCTGCCTATTTCTCTCTCTAAAGCTCCTCTCTCTCTCTCTAAAACCAGCAACCTGTTTCTCTCTCTCTAAACCAGTGCGGCAGCGCCCTCCCTTTGTTTGCTCTCTCTTTTCTCTCTCTAAAAGGCTAAAGCCTAAAACCCTCTCTAAGTCGGCGGCCTATTTCTCTCTCTAAAATCGGGGCATGTTTCTCTCTCTAAAACCATTGCTGGCATGCCTTGCCACTCGACCACTCACCAGCCTTTTCAAAGTTTTTTTTTTTTTGTCTTCAATTATTTGAAATTACTAGTTACACTGTTACACATCAAGTTTCTTTAATGTACACATCAATTAAAAATAATATTGTGCCTCTTCGAAAGAGTTTCCTCTTGCCAATAACTATTTATTCCCTTTTTCATATGGTTGAGAACGATTTAGTGGCATATTAGAGTAAGTTTCACAATTGAGATGATGATTTTAAGGACCGATTAAAGTGGATTTCACTATTATGATGGTAGTTTTAATTTTAATAGCAAATTAATTCATGGTTGGGGCTTTGGGGGGCATGTTAAAGTAAGTTTGTTGGCTGAGATGATGGCTATAATAAAAACTTAATTGGAGTTTATGGCTGAAATGATGGAGGGTGACAAATATAATGGCTTTAATGGTAGATTAAATTAGGTTTCATATATGAGATGTGCTAGTTTTATGGTTTAATGGCCACTATAAGCGTTTTAATGATGGTTTGAGAGTAAAAAAAAACTTATATTTTTGTTTAAATCTTCTTATACTTTCTTATATTTTCAACCAAAATCTTGTTCTACTTAGCCTTCTTTTCAGACGACCTAGTGGAGAAAGATGAAACCGTTAATTTCTTTCTTATTATTAAAAATGACAAACTAATAAAATTTCATTAATTTTTGCAAAATTTCGTTAATTTCGTTGAATTTTTTGCAATTTCGGAGAAATAACCGAAATTTCGTTAAAAGTTTCGTTTGAACCTTGTTTCAACGAATTTTGCTGAAAATTTTCACCATCACTTGCGCCCCGACTGGGTGAAAATCCTGGTTCCGTCATTGAGCGTGAGGGATTCCCTACCGTTTGATGCGCTAAACCCGATTTTTGATCAAATGGCAGAAGGATGTCTCTGCCTGACGTCTCAGACGAATTGCAGCAGACATGTGGCAGATTTAGGGGCCTTATGGACGACTAATGTGACGACGACTCGTGTTCGCACATGAGTCGCATAGATTCCAATGATGGTGCTCGGTTCACTGGAGAGGTTAACTTCATGGATCATGGGAATAATTTCTAGCCCATTGGATCGTGGCCTAACGAGGACATACCTTTTAGTGGTTGTGAGCCGGTTTTTGGGCCACTGACTTACGTTGATTATGTTAAACAGCTCGGGCCTTTAGGGTTGAGGCTGACTTTCTGTTTTACTAATTTGGCTACGGGTTTTGAGTGTAGATGTAGCGGAACCGCGTGCTGGTCCGGTTGTAAACAATACACCCCATCGCATTAGGCCCCTTTTGAGACTGTAAGGAATGCTTTGGTTGGACATGCTTCGAACGATTCCGATACTATTGAGCAGGATACTTCCAAAGGTGAGTCCACTGAGGTTTTCAAGGTCAGGCAGAAGGTGTTGGAAGGGGAAAGATTGGTAATGCTGGGAGAATCTTTAGGGGTCTCCTTTAACGGTAATCGTGAAGGTTTCCTGAAAATTTATTGCGACATTCTAGAGAAAGGGAAGCAGATGTCAAAGGCAGAGCGACTTAGAGGGAAAAAGGTTTGGGTCAGATCCAGATGGGGTTTATACTATTCGCGACATAGGAAGGAACAGAGAAGAATGAATGTGAAAGATGGAGAGGCTTAGGGACGATGTTCCCCTTATGGGAGTTCGTAGGAGGGTTGCTAGCGATCTTTGCTAGTGGGCTGTTTTTTCCGTTCCTTTGTTTATGAAGTTCTTGAATTGGAATGTCAGAGGCTTGGGAGATCGGGACAAAAGGTTGCTGGTCAAATCTTTCATCAGAGGTCAGAAATTGAAGGTGATTGGATTGCAAGAGACAAAGTGGGAAGAGGTGACCAACTCTATGGTTTGTTTTGTTGTTGGAGTTAATACTTGGGATTGGTTGGCTCTCGATCGGTAGGAACTAGGGGTGGTGTGCTTCTCGCTTAGGATTCTAAGGTTTTTAAACTAGTGGATTCAGAGATTGGAAGCTTCTTGGTGGCAGCCCTCATTCAGGATTGCAGGAGTGGGAATCAGTGGGTGCCTATTACAGTTTACGACCCTACGATCTATACGCTTAGAAGGGAGCTCTTTTTTGAATTAAGTGCCATCATTATCATTAACAAATGGGATTTTCCTGTTTGTGTTGGGGGGAACTTGAATGCACTTTGTAATGTGGGTGAGAAAAATAGAGGTCCTATGGATCTTACGACCAAAGATTTATTCATGGAGTGCATTTCGCAAGGTGCACTGTTTGATATGGGAATGTTTGGGGGACAATTTACATGGACGAATGGACAGGATGATCCCATCTTGTGCAAATTCAACAAATTTTTATGTGGGGTTGAATTTTTGGATATGATGAACGAGGCTACATGCAACTTTGGCGTACGACAGTATCCGACCATAAACCAATTGTCCTCACTTATACCGAGAATCACTTTATGGGGTCTGGCCCTGGTCCGTTTAGGTTTTTGAATGCTTGGCTCTACGATGAGGAGTTTAAAGACAAACTCCAAGGGTAGTGGAATCAAGAACATATTACTGGTACGGCGTCGTACATTTTTATGTCGAAACTGAAAAATCTGAAAGCTCAGATAAAGGGGTGGAACAAAGATAGCTTCGGGTCAACGGCTCGGATGAAGGAAGGTCTTGTAGCCGAAATAGCAATGTTGGATCGTATGGAGGAAAGTTTTCTGCTTTCCGAATAGGATAGGGAAATCAGGTTGGCGTTAAAATTGACATACAACATGAAAGTGTTGGACGAACAATTATGGCAACAAACAGCTAAGGTTCGCTGGTTGCGGGAAGGAGATGGGAATACCAAAGTCTTCCATTCGGTCGCTAATGGAAGAAGGAAACATAACCAGATCTCGGCTATTGATATTGATGGGATCAGGTATGCGGATCTTACTGTGGTGCAGGCGAAGATTGTTGAGTTCTATAAGCAGTTGTATGCATCGGAAGAGGTGAGTAGACTGTTGTTGGACGGTGTCCCCTTCAACGCTATTGGACTAGATAAAGCTAGGGACCTCAAAAGGAGGTTCATGGAGGAGGAAGTTAAGGACGCAATGGAAAAGCTGGGTACCAACAAATCTCTGTGTCTGGATGGGTTTACCATGGAATTCTTCAAATCTTGTTGGCCTATCATTGGCACTGATTTTATGGCTTTTCTGGGCGAGTTTCACGCGTCGGGTAAGTTGGCCAAGAGCATCAACTTCACGTTTATTGCTCTCATTCCAAAGTGCGCGGGGGCCACCAACATCTCGGATTTCAGACCAATCAGCCTCACTGGGTGCGCTTACAAGATCGTGGCAAAAATTCTAGCTATGCGTCTTAAGGGTGTGATCAGTATGCTGATATCCAACGTGCAGGGGGATTTTATCTCAGGCAGACAATTGTTAGACATTGCGATTACGGCGATCGATACGATTGATTCGGTTAAAAAACGGAAGGATAAGGGATGGATCTTCAAAATCGATATGGAAAAGGCGTATGATAGAGTTCAGTGGGAATTCCTCGATTATGTGCTTTACAGAATGGGGTTCGGTGAGGTGTGGAGGAAATGGATGAAAGGCTGTTATGTGTCGGTTAGATTCTCGGTGTTGATTAATGGGGCTCCGTATGGATATTTTAGGAGTAAGAGGGGGCTCAGACAGGGATGTTCGGTATCACCCATGTTATTCAACTGCGTTGAGGAGGCTTTGCATAGGTTGCTTAAGAGGGTGGAAGAGCTTAACTTGATCATGGGCTTTAAGGTGGCAGATAATGGAATGACAATTACCCACTTGCAATATGCTGATGACACGATGGATTTCTGTAATGGGAGCTGGGGTGGCGGGGAAGTAAAAGCTATCACTGACTTGATGGTTATTTTGAAGGTGTATCAGGCCAGAAAATCAACTTGCATAAGTCTAGCTTGGCAGGTATTAATATGTCCAATGAGGATACAGATAGGGTGGTGGCGACTATCTGGTGTAAGAAAGAAAATCTGCCTCACTTATCTAGGTATCCCTTTGGGATTCGGGAAGTGCAGAGCGAAAAGTTGGGATGTAATTGTGCAGAGATTCCAAAAAAGGTTGGCTACATGGAAAAGTAAGCTGGTCGGCAACGGGGGGAGGTTAACTCTCATAAAGTCCACTCTAGCGTCCATTCCGGTGTTTATGATGTCTATTTTCCTGGCCCCGATCAGTATCACGAAGAAGTTAGGGAAGATTGTTAGAGATTTTCTTTCGGAAGGAAGCGGAGATCGGAAGAAGGTACATATTGTTAAATGGGAGACTGTTGTGATCAGAAGGAAGAAGGGGGACTAGGGATTCGAAGACTATGGCTCGTGAACAAAGCCCTTTTGGCCAAGTGGTTATGGAGGATTGGTGAAGAAAGAGAAAGGGATAAATTGTGTTGGCAGGTGGTTACTAATAAATACGGGATGTCGGAGAAGTTCTGGAACTGCAACATCACCTCTACCCATGAGTCGGCTTGGTGGAAGGAGGTGAAGGGATGTAGGCTAGAGCTACAGAGCAAAATCATGTATAGTTGGGGTGAGGGTCTGCGGATTCATTTTGGAAGGACAGATGGGTGGTTGGAGAACAACCTCTTCAATTTGCGTTTCGTACGATTTATATGCTCTCGGATTCGAAGGAGGCGGTTATTAGCAATTTCGTGCAAACGAATCATGGCAACCGGGTATGGAATATTAAGATGCGATGAAGCCTTAGAGATTGGGAAATGGAAGAGTTCCAGAATCTTATGTCCCTCATTAGGGGGATGGCCCCCAACGTGAGTAATATGGACCGTAGGCTATGGAGGCACTCTGTTAAAGGGTATTTCTCGGTGAAATCTTACTATAATCAACTGTTGAAGCAGGAGAGGAACAACATTAATGCTAGGTGGTTGTCTGGCTTTTGGAGGATTAAGATACCTCCCCAAGATAAAAAAATTTTCGTGGACGGTCGTGCGGGGGAGAATCCTTACTCGAGATCAACTGATCAGAAGAAACATTCTGGTTCGAAACAAATGTCTCCTTTGTATGATGGAGAGGGAATTTGTGGCGCATATTCTTCTTCATTGCTCCTTTGCTCGCAATATTTGATATGATTTTAACATCTTCAACGTCACTTGGGTTCTTTTGTTCTGGCTGGCTCAAATGATGGAAATGTGGAAGGAAATCAGCGTGGAGGATCAGAGGAAGGAGCTTTGGCCTCTTATTGTGTATGCGGTCTTTTGGGTTATCTGGATGGAGAGAAATAATAGAGTGTTTAAACGAAGGGCCAAACCATTTATGATGGTTATCCGTGATATCCGTGACCTGGTCGTTACCTTGAATGCCGTTAAGATGACGGAATTTAATGAGGGGTTCCAGCACTTCATGATGCTTTGGGATTGTATATGTCTGTAGTTCTTGTGGGCTGTAGCGATCGTGATGGGGGTTTGGTTATGTCACAACCTTGCTCAGGTTCCCGGGTGAGTTTTTTGGGGGTAGTTCCTTACTACCCACCAAGGTATGTGTCTTCTCTGCTTTTGTTTTAATATATTATAACTTTTTATCGTTTCAAAAATAAAAATAAAAATGCAGAAGCCGTGAAAATGCTTGGCGCTAGTGCCTCTAGAATGGTGCCTACTAAGTGCCTCACTCACAATAATAAAAAATAAGGGGGATAGAGAATCACCTTGATAAATTCCCTGAGATCCTTGGAGGAACAATACAAGGTGCTATTAATGAGAGCCGTGGACTTGGAGACGAAACACATATAATAATTTAGCTAATCCAACTCTGGCCGAAGCCCATACAGATAAATATTTGACAGTGTCCCAGCAGACTGTCAAAAGCCCACTCCCTATCGATTTTGCAAACAAGATTTGGCAGGCTGGAGAGGTGGAAGGAATGGTTTGCCCCATAAGTGATAACCACACCATCAAGGATCTGGTGTCCTTTAACAAATGCTCCTCGGGATTCTCCAACAAGACTAGGAAGGAGAGGCTTCGGCCTGTTGGCAAGAACACTGGAGAGAATTTTGTAGGGGCTGCCTACAAGGCTGATGGTCTTGTAGTCCGAGGCAACTTCAACTCCTTCACTTTTCGGGATAAGAGCATAATGTGGGCCCAAGACTTTTTCCGAACTTGCTTCTTTTATGGAATTCCCTGATGATATCCGTCACATCCTTTTTAATTGCAGACTGATAGTGTCGAAAAGCGGCACTGGAAAGCCCTCGGGAAAGACAACGGCCTTAATCTCGTCTTCCAAGAAGGCTTGTTTAATGGCCAGCTTATCTTCAAGAGAGGTGAACAGTCAATGTCATCACCAGAGTAGAGGGCATGAAAGAAACCCGTAATCTCGTTCTTAAGTTCCTCCTTATCAGAGGCTGCATGATCTTGGCAATGGTATTGAAATACTTCACATTTTTATCTCCTTCTTTCAGCCATCTCTCGCGAGCACATTGCCTCCAAAAAATTTCTCTGTGGAGGATGGCTGCATTGAGGTCAGATTCGACTTGGATGTTTTCCGTCTTTCTAATACCAATGAGGCTGACTTGTTCCTCCTTAAGAATGAAGGCATTTAGCCTCTCCTGGATTGCCACTTTGTAAGTGGAGATGTTACCAAAGTGATCCTTATTCCAAGCCTTCAGCAGTTCCTTTATGGAGCTTAAAAGTGGGGACAAACTCTGTTGTACCTGGGGCCCTCCAGGAATTCCAGACATCTTTGCTATTATAATGAGAATGGAGCGAGTAAAAACTCAGTCCCAATTTTGACCTATTTCTGACAAATGCTCCTTAACCACTCTCTCGAAAAGAAACGATGCGCAGTCAAATTGACATTTTTCAGACTAAAATGTCTATTGACCATTCTTTCAAAAAGAAAGATTTCCCTCTCACACGGACAAATCCGAAAAAACACACTGTTTCACAGAGATACCTTCATACAGCTCTCTCAAAAGAAACGATTAAAAATAGCACTGTTTGAAAAAAAAACTACCATAAAAAGACCACCTTCCTTTCTAACCGGTCTTCACTGCCTCTCACTCTCTTTGAAAATAAAATCAAATTACAAGACAACATCATATCAGAAAAAAACCAGTCCAATAAGCGTTAAAGATCATTTGAACGGTAAATTTGAAGGTATGCTTTTCATCTTCCGTCATATGCATGTAATTTGGTTTTTCAATATATTCTTAAAAATGTAAAATTTAATCCATCTATTTATTATTGGTATCTTAATTTTTTAATCACCTTTTCTTTAATCAATTTTATGATTCATCGTTCAACTTTAAAAAAAAAAAAAAAAAAATATTAGAGCCACCAAAGCGATATCTAATACGAATTCTTGAAATCTTTTCTATTTTACAAGATACGAAAAATCTTTCATGGGTAAAGATCGTATAAATATTTGTTTTCTTCCCTCTCTTTGACTTCAAAAGTCAAACGTTATTTGAAACATCTGGATTAAAAAACTTCGAAAATTATTGAAAATTTTGGAGCAAAAATAAAAGTATCTTTTTTACTTCACATTTATGTGATTCTCAGAAAATAAATGTAATTTTGTTAAATAACCGTTCAAATAATTTAAAATTTTCAGATCGCCCACAACGACGTCTACTAATTGAATTACTAAAATCTTCACTATTTTACAAGACATTAAAACATCTTTCATCATAAAGACCATATAAATTTAACCCTAGCAAGGAGTCAAGAGACATCATTTTGATAGTTGCTTGGTGCCCTAGACTAGAGTGAAAATCTGAGTTCTATTAAATACTCTAGTCTAGGGCACCAAGCGACTATCAAGATGATGTCTCTTGACTCCTTGCTAGGGTTTGAATAATTTAAGGCCTGAAGGGTTTAAATCGTTCAAAGGAAAACAAGGGATTAGGGTATGAAATTAGAGATCAAAATCGCAACAATAATAACTAAGGGCTTGTTTGGATATTGGGAAAAGAGAGGAATACTTAAATTCAGATTATATTTTCCGTAGTTTTCCGATGTTTTGAAGCGACTTAATGGTCGGAATACAAAATACAATTTTTACGCTCATTTCCGACTTAAGAGTTCGAGGGTATCCATCGGCATTCAATTTTTCGAGACTTCGGAGAGATAAGAGGAGTGGAGAAGAAAAAGATAAGGGTACGACTCTTCTCACTCGTTTATTAGTAATACCACAATTTTTTCACGGACGAAAACCATTGACTGATTTGAATCAAACGATGGAGATTGTTTTTTTTCCAATCTTCCTCATGATAGATCTTAAGATCATGATGCCCCTATCAGACAATCAGAGGTTGATGTTATATGGCACACGTCCCCAAAAATTAGAGGCGGAGCTATGTTATGATTTGGGTGGTCAATTGACCACCCAAACTTTCTAAAAATTTGTTACTAAGCTATAGGAGTCCTAATGTATATTAGTGGATTCTCATCCATCCAAAATTATATTGACCACCAAAAATCTTCAAACAATCTTTTTTATGGTATTTGTTTTCGTAACAAATATTTCTTTTTTGATTTTTTTTTTAACTAAATCCCACGATTTTGACCTATTTTTAGGCTCCCCTCCATCTATTTAGGTGCTGCACGGACTTATTTGGCAGAAATTTCTCTCGTAAGGGCTCCACTATGTTGTAGAGCTACATACTCACATATATGGTGTATATGCTCTAGTATAATTAATTAAAAAAAAAAGCAATTTATTGCACATAACAAGGTTTGAACCTATAACCTAACCTTCACAAAGCACTAAGTCAACCACTAGAGCAATTCACTAAGATATGTAAAGAGCAAAAACAACTTAATACATATATATTTTTTGGTCATTTTTGTGAATCATTTTTATGATAGAGTTACCTTTAATTCCCCCCACCGAATCTTTGAGTTCACCCACGCTGGAACATATTGACTGCGTAGAATCGGACGATGGAGATCGTTTATCCTCCTAATCTTTCACGCGATGGATCTTGAGATCATGGGCGTACCATCAGACGGTCAATATTTTATTTCAGATGGCACACGTCTCAGAAAAGTGACCTTAACATCACGTGCACGCTCAAAATTGATTTTAAGGTAACTTTTTTGTGTGTGTACCACATGAAATAAAAAGTCGACCAGCTGATGGTACACCCATGATCTCAAGATCCATCGTGTGAAAGTTTGGAACGATAAACAATCTCCATCTTCCGATTCAACATAATCAATGTGTTTGAGCGTGGGTGAACTCAAAGATTTGGTGCGTGGATTTAAAGGTACTCTTTATGATATTGTAGCTGTTTTTTAGTTTGGATGATCTTTTGTGGTATTATGGCTATTTTTTTGTTAGGATATGTTATTTTCTTACAATTTTCTGCATATGTATCTAAACACAGGATTTGGTTAATCTCGCGTTTTCCTAGCTAGCAATGTGGTTATCCAAACAATGAAAAACAAAGGGAAACAAAGGAAAATATAGGAATATTATTTTACTTTCCTACATTTCCAGTGTTTTTATCCAAACAGGCCTTAAGAGAAAAGATACTTAGGTTTCATGGGTCCTCGGCAAAGGAAACAACTAAATAAATTACCTGACAATAATCAAAAGATAAATAGAAAAGGTATAAAATTTCCTAGGCTTCTCAGGAAGGACATAATTGGCTTCACACCAAACCGCACGCGGAATCAAAGATCTTCTCTCCGAATTTGAAAGAATCGCACTTTCGGGTGAAGACTCTTCACAAGATCTCTAGGGTTTTCTTCAAAGAAAAGCCCTCAATTCTTTTATCAATCAACTAGTCAAATAAAAGTCTTTACATGCCTTTATATAGGCTAACAAACCAAAACTAAGCATAAAATTCAAAATAAGAAAGTTCTAAACCTAAAAAATTTACTAAAACGACAAGTTTTCCCTAAAAAGTCGTTTAGTTGCCAAATTGCGAATGACATTCACGGACGTCCGTCCTAGGTCGCGGACATTAGTCTTCGAAGGTGTGCACAAAAACAGAATGGGGTCCAAATCGTGGATGCCCGTGCTGCTGGGTTGCGGACGCCCATCCTTCACTCGCGGACGTTCGTGTTGAGACCACGAACGTCCATCATATAATGACGGCTTTTTTCTTCTTTTGCTCCCTGCGTTCATTCCTTCCTAATACTGGGTCTTCTCACATGTCGCATGCATATTCATGGGTCTTCGATATATTTTGGAGCTTTGAATCTTCTTTTTGTGCTTTCTATACATAGGATAACGGTTTATGTCTCCATCATTTATTTTTTCCGTTTTCTTTGATATCCACAAAAATAAATGTTATTGAAGTGATTGGGATGCGAAACTTTGAAAAATTACAAATCTGAAATTTTTGGCATTCAAGAATCTAAAAAAAGAAAAAAAATATGAGGGGAGAAGATAGGTAAATCGACGCATCATTGAAAAAAAAATCAATTAAAAAAATCAATTGACGTTTAAATTTTATTATTAACCACTTCAATGTCTCGCTAAATTTCTTAGATTAAGATGTTCGAGAGATTTTGGATTATAGATGTCCGGTGATATTTTCAGCAATTCCTTCATATAGAGAAACCTTTGCCGTTGCTCACCACTTAGCACTAATAGTTTTGTAGAAGGGTTCTTTTTTGCCACTAACTCTCATTATATAGAGGCTGATGAGTTATCATTCTAACATATGACATTGCTGAGTTGTCTAGATAAGAGTAATAACTTGACGAGAGATGATCGAGTAATTTATTCCATGGGTCAAGATACTAGGTTAGTGGCAAGATAAGTGATTGGGGTACTCGGGTAACTATTTTAGATGTGTTATATGGAATCAACATGTGTACCAGTTTGACAGGAGTGCATGATCTAAACATCTTCTATATAAAGATTAGGAAGAAATATAATCTCAATCCTTTTATTCAAAGCAGTCAAACCTCATATAACATTAACGGATCTCATTGAAACCCAACATATCATTAATTTTAGATGGAGTTTGATTGCATTTAATTGGATGATAGTGATCATTTTTTCATTCTAATCTTTTGCACATTAGATCTATAGATTATGGGCATCAAATCGCTCAAAACACATGAAGGTTTTGCATGACACACATCCCAAAAAATGACCCCAAGTACCAAGAGTGCCCATGCTCGGGTTGGGTAACCTAATACTAACTCATTAGGAATTGATAAGCGAGATGGGTTTCCCTATCTCTTCTAAAGCTAATATGTGGTAATCCACGTAAGCACTAGGCGACTAAGTACTTAGGTTGCTGTTTGGAATGGGTTGAGTTTGACTGCAAACCGTCAACTTTAGGTAAAGTTTGATTGTTTTTAATCGGATGATGTAGATCATTTTTCTTTCCAACCTTTTACACTAGATCAAGAGATCATGAGCATCAAATCACACAATACTGATGGGGACGCCGACATCGAGGACCTAGGTTCAGGCCGTACAAGGTGCACCGGTGGAAGAAGCGATGAGGAAGCTGAGTACTTTAGCTTCAAGGGAGAAAAGAAGGCAAAGCCCGTCATCAGGCGACGGACGTTCCTACAGACGTCCGCAAATAGAGGGTGCTCAGTTTTTTTTAGCACCGACATCCGTGACCCTCAAGGTCGTCCGTGATGTTGTTGACGGACGTTCGTGAGCTCCAGGATGGACGTCCGTGGAGATCTCCGCCCTGCGACTTAAGTGACACGTTTTATCCTTTTAGTGACGTAATTTGTCCTTTTAATCATTTTCTTGCTTTCTTTTAAGATGTCCAATGTAAGTTACCACTAAGGGTAACATAGTACTTTTCTATTTTTAGGTTTATTCCCTTGTAATGGCTATAAAGCCCAATTTGTATGCCATTTTTGGCACTGGATGATTAATGAATGAGAATGCATTGCATTTTCGCTTGTGAGGAGCTTGAAGAGTGAGTCTTCTTCCCCATTTGGGGTTTGGTGTGAGGCCAAGGGTGAGATGCTCATTTATCTTTGATCTTCTTATCTCTTTTCTTACTTGATTCCCCTATTTGCAACCTCTTACATCCGATTTTCCTTTCATTTGATTCTTTCAATCCCAAAATCCTAGATCTAGAATACCCTCAATATTCATCCTCGTGGAGCGAATCCGACCCGACCTGTTGATCCACGACCGTTGTTGGGCTTGAGCGTATTCAACTCGTGCCATTAATCGCTTCCATTCAAAGCCCTAGCGAGGAACTCCCGATTCCACGAAGAACTACGATCCAACACCCCGACCTAGACGAAGTGAGAGTTCTATCTCTCGGATCGTCTTCTGCCATCCTAACGGATCTCGCTCGTCGGATTGAACCCTACGTGAACCCAGCATGGTCACCTAAGCGGAATCCTGCGAAATCCCAAGGTATCGCTTTAATTTGTGATTTAATTGGTCAAATTAGCATATCATGGGCATTCATGGATTTCAGGGTCGTTGTCCTGCGTCACTTTCACAGAAGATGAAGTTAGAAGAGCTATAATGGAAAGTGGTAGAAATAAGGCCCCGGGTCCGGATGGTTTCACTATGAAATTTTTTCAAGCCTTGTGGGATGTGATGAAAGGTGATATCATGGAGTTTTTTTAGGAATTCTATCAAGGTGGACATATCGATAGATCTTTAAACTCTACTTTTATTACTCTTATACCTAAAGTAGAGGGTGTTGATGAAGTGAAGAATTTTAGACCAATTAGTTTGCTAGGGAGCCTATATAAGATGATTGCCAAGGTCCTATCTAACCGTTTGAGAAAGGTAATGGGATGCATTATATCTTATAATCAACGTGCATTCATTGAAGGTCGTCGGCACATGAAGTAGTGGATTCGGTTTATAAAAGCAATGACAAGGGAATCATTATGAAGATTGACATGGAAAAAGCGTATGATAGAGTGAATTGGCAATTTCTCTGTAATATGATGAGCAGAATGGGGTTTGGGCAGAGGTGGAGAAAATGGATGTTTGGGTGTATATCTTTGGCGTGGTTTTCTGTTTTGGTTAATGGATCCCCCAAAGGATATTTTAAAAGCACAAGAGGGCTGAGACAAGGAGACCTTCTCTCTATAGTGTTGTTTAACATTGTTGCTGAAGCTTTGAATGGGTTGTTCTTGAAATATATTGAATGCAATCAGTTAAAGGATTCATAATATCCAGAAATGGTCTGATGGCTACTCATCTTCAGTATGCGGACGATGCAATTATTTTTTGTAATGATAGTGAAGAGGACCTTCAAAAGGTGATGGATGTTTTAGCCGTTTATGAGGTTGTCTCAGGGCAGAAGGTGAACTTAAATAAATCGAAGATAGCTGGAATTAAAGTTGATGAGGAGGCGACGATGAGGTTTGTTGGGGTTACTGGGTGTTAGGTAGAAAACTTGCCGACCTCTTATCTTGGGTTGCCGTTGGGTATTGGTAGACCAAGGTATAAATTATGGGAACTCGTGATAGAGAGATTTGAAAAAAGGTTAGCGTTGTGGAAAAGTAAAATGTTAAGTAATGGGGGTAGATTAACCCTAATTAAATCTACTTTATCCTCATTACCTATTTTCTACATGTCTCTATTTAAAGCTCCAGTTGTGGTTATAAAAAGATTGGAAAAGATTATTAGAGATTTTCTCCGGGAAGGAGGGAAAGAGGATAAGAAATTTCACTTAATTAATTGGGAAACTTGTTGTCTTCCAAAATGGCATGGAGGACCAATAAAACTTTACTTGATAAATGGCTTTGGAGGATTGGCGATGAGCGCGAAAATCAGCATCTTTGGTGGCAAATTGTGAGATCAAAATATGGAAGCCCGTTTGATGTTCAGAATGTTAGAGGTTCTGTGGGTAGGGGGTCGGGCTGGTGGAAGAGAATTTGCTCAGTTCTTGAAGAATTTCAGAAAAGGTCTAAAATTCAGCTGGGGAAGAGGGGATAAAATAAGATGTTGGGATGATATTTGGGTAGGTACTGAGGAGCTTAAAAATTTGTTCCTTGATATCTATATAATTGCTGTCAACCCGGAGGCTAAGATTGAGGAGATGCTCGAAATGGTTAACAACGAGGTTTCGTGGAATATTTTGGTGTGGAGAAATCTAAAGGAGGAGGAGGAATCCTCGTATGTTAATCTTCTTCAAATGATTAATGCATATCACAGAAATCTGGCTGGGAGAGATCTTCGGGTATGATATCCTAACAAAATTAAATTTTTTGGTTGGAGTGTAAGGTGGGGTAAAATTTTAACCATTGATCGACTCAATCAGAGAGGACTGAGGCTGGGAAATCGATGTACTATGTGTTTGCAAGTTGAAGAGAGTATGGATCATCTTCTCATTCATTGTTCGGTGGCCAAAGAGGTTTGGAATATTGTCCTTCAGATTTTTGGTATTACTTGGGTCTTTCCAAACTCTTGTGGTGATCTGCTAGCTGCTTGGGATGGAGTTAAGTTAGATGGTGATAAAAGGAAATTTTGGGAGTTTATGGATCTTGCAGTCATGTGGGCATTGTGGAAGGAGAGGAACAATCACATTTTTAGGTGAGTCAGGAAACCGGTCAGTATGATCATCAGAAGCATGCGGGACCTTGCTTTGAGTTGGATCAGGTTGAACATGGAAGATTCTAATGATGGAGATTTTGGAACAGATTGGGATAACCTCTGCAATTAACCTTTTTTCCTCTCCCTTAAAGGGGGCTATCTATGGATTTCGTGCTCGGGGGTGAGGTTTCTTTAGTTGGGTAGTTCTTTCTTTTCTTTATTTTTCCAGCGTCTTGCTGGTTTTGTTGTTTTGTTTTCTTTTGTTGAGTCAAAAAAAAAAAAAAAATTATGTGCAAAGGGCCGACTTTGTGCGTGCAAGTAATGGCTCCCTTAGGATATTTACTTTCCCTTCTCACATTGGTATCTCTTCTCATCTCTTCCACTGACGAAACCATTTATGACTTCAGTTCAGATAATGAAAGTATCGGTTTAGGTTTTATCGCAGTATATTAAGTTAGGTTTTATGTATTGTATCAAGCTTAAGTTTTATATACTTTTATATATACATAAAGAACCAATTAAGTTAGGTTTTATGTATTGTATCAAGCTTAAGTTTTATGTACTTTTATATATACATAAAGAACCAATTAGGGTGTACATGCATAGCTACATCAACAAAGGGTTTGCCATCTATTGAGTTTGCATGCATGCCCTACATTGGCTTTTATTTTGGGCTAATTTTTATTAAAGGCAGAAAACAATATGGGAAGAATTAGGTATAGATACCATAGGGAGGAAAATGGATTTCGGAAAATAGGAAACAGCTTTTCCTTAGCAATTTAAAAGTTGGCTGCCTACATAGGAAATGTGTTTCATAGCCAGAGTTTTGGGAATGGATTATACAAAATCACCTACAACCACACCCCCTCCCAATACATTTTCCTCCTCTAAGCATTTTTTGTTAAGATGCAATTTCAAGGCAGTTCTAGCATCCTCTTCTTCTTTAGAAAGAGGTCTCTATTCTTCAATAGAATCAAACACCTTAACTTCATTAAGGACCAGCTGCTTCACCTTTTCCACATTCCTAAATCTTTCAGCATTCCAACACTTCAATTTCTCTTTAATATATTTTAATTTAGCAGAAAATTTGTAAGTTGCATGACCATTCACCTGATAATCCTGCCACCAAGGACCTACCATTTCTTTGAAGCCATCATCTAACAGCCAAGCATTTTCAAATCTGAATGGTGTGGGGCCCCTGTCTCTTATCGGACATTTTAAAAGAATGGGAATATGATCAGAGGTAGGCCTAGGTAATCCTACCGAGATCACATCCGGAAACAACTCTAACCAATCAGAGTCGCAAAAGAACCGATCTAGCCTACTCAACGAAGGAGTTTCTTGTAAACTAGACTAAGCATATCAATCTCAACCAGCCCACAAGTAGAGATGAAATTGCCAAATTTTCTCATGCCCCTTTGATTCTCCGTCCCCCTAAATTTTCGTGCTGAAATCGAACCTTGTTAAAATCTCCTCCCACACCACGGGAGGTCCCATTTAGCTGAAATCCCTGCCAATTCAAACAAATAATCATCAGTTTGAGCCTCCTCCACCGGGCCATATACCCCAGTGAACACCCAAGATTTGCTGTCTCTCCTGTTTTTCAGAACAACAGAAACCGAAAAATCACCCACCTCTGATTCTATTGTTTCCATTTCCGGATTATTCCAAGCAACTACAAACCCTCCCGAAGCCCCATCAGACTCGAGGCTTTCCCAGCCCCATCTATTACCTCCAAGCACCGAATTTATCTTCCTTAAGTCTGTAGTCCCCCATTTTGTTTCTTGAAGAGTAACAATAACTGGCTTACTTCTCCTAATCATTTACTTGACAGTGGCCCTCTTATCCAAATCACATAAACCCCTAACGTTCCAAGTTAAAATCTGCATTATAACAAGTACTCAAACCCAGATTCACCCCTTCAAAGACAAACCATCTAACTGGCTGTCTTGTTGTCTTTCTTATAAGACAACCGTCATTTCAATTTTTCAAGTTTTCTCTTACCTTTGCCCTTGCCTCCAACTGATATATTTTTCTTCGTTTCTGAATTACAGCAAATGCATCTTCCAATTCTTTTTCAGATCCCTGGAATGTCATCCCAAGCTTTTTCCTTCAGACACCATTCTTTTTGTCAAATTTTTTGCATCAACATCAATATCCCTACTGAACCCCTCCCATAGTTCCTCTTCCAAATTTCCACTACCCTCTTCACTAAATGTCCAGTTTCTTTGGTATTTGAATATTCCCCTGTAGTAGAACCAACTGAAGCAGAAGCAGACAACTCAAGGTTCTCCCTGCAAAGACTAGGTCTATCTACAGATTTGTGTTCAACATTATTAGGCTCATTACAATATCGCTCACTCCCCGACGTACAATAAATAAATCGTAATTTTTCAAGCTCATTACATAAATTTGTATTAGCAGAATTAACCAAAGAACTACCTACCAAATTTCGAGGTGAATAGAAAGATAGTACCTGAGGCCTTTCAGCCGAAGAAACTATACCAATATTTTCACGTGTACCCATCCTCGAACGAGGAGAACACATGAGATGAGCAGTCATGGTATCAGAAGACTCCTCCCGGTGCAGACCGTCTTGACTTTCTCCATTTCCAGTAATAGGCAAGCGATCTCCATCTCAAAGCCCAGAAGAAGCCTCACTAGAAAAAGTTAGGCTATCACTGACCCAGTCCACACGTCCCGATCCAATGCTTCCCTCCACCCAATTGTCATGTGACGCTAACATCCTCCCTTTGTCATGTTTCCTATCTAGATCTCCGTGGGAATCCAAGTGTATCATTTCAATTCCGAGGTTGAGGTCTCTATGACCCATCTTTTCTTCTGCCATTTCTCCAATCAATTGGTCTCCCAAGCATGGATCAAAATATCATCCGATGCCGATACGTATTGGTTTTGGACCTGAACGAGACGGTAAATTTGGTATATCTTGGGGCCCCTTAAAACCAGTTAAATTATCGGTCAATTTATTGTTTGTATCATCCGTATCGTTCAATGTATCATCCATATCAGACGATAATTTGAAATTATCGTCCAGTGAGGCCCTCAGCTTCAAGCGACGAAGGGAAAATACCGGTATGTGTCGTCCAGTACATATCGGTTTTGGAGCTGGACAATACGTCCCGGTTTTTCGAATTTTTGACCCATGCTCCCAAGGCTAATTTATTAAATTTAGCCTCAAGGCTACCCAAATCACCTCCACCCCATTTACTATTACCACCAACTGTCGAATTCATATCAACCAAAATCTTTAGCCTGCCACGTGGTTTCTCAAGAACCATTTGATCAACACAGCTCTCTGCCTCAAGACTATAAGAAGGAATTCCAGCCCATAGTTTGAATTCAAAATCTTCCCTTTTATCTTTTTCTCTACTATCATCTCCAACAAACTTGTTATCCTGATTTTTCAGCCCCCCAATTTCCCCTTTAGATTCGTCCAGCGGATTCCGAATCTCACTCTGTACGTTTTTCGACTTGTCGTTGGGATGTCGCCTTGCCGTGATCGAACTTTTCACTCCTCTCGCTGTGTTATTGTTGATCTGCTCGCCGGAGTTATAGTTCCGACCACCCGAAGTGTCCTCCACTCTCTTGACCCTACCACCAGTGATATTATCAGCTACCCTTCACCGGTCGCTGTGTCATCTATGTTGCCCTCCCCAACGCCGACGGACGTGTTTTTAACTTGATCACTGACCTTAACCCCTTCCTCCCACGTCTCAAGTTAAATATAGATCCGGTACTTGTATCCATTGACAGTCACAGCGCCACTTCTAGGGATCGTACTCCACTAATCAGATCGCACCAGGATACAAACATGTCAGGTCTCGGTGAAGCTGCTGGTTCCTTTATTGAACACTCCACACTGTCGACCAATGCTGCTGAACTCCTCATTAGTCCAGGCGTGAAGTGGGAGACCCAACACCTTTAGCCATATGCCGCGACCCTCTTTTTGAAGTTGCCGTCCTCCTTCATCAGCATTCCACTGCGAACATACCACCTCATGTTCTCCTCTTAAAAAAATCTTCTTTTTGCAAGCCTTATCCACAAGGAGATGTTCTTCCTCCTTAAATGTTAGAAGACTTTTATTTTCTGTAAGATAGGAAAGTTGTGGGCTTCTAGATCCCCAAGTTCTTTGTAAATATGATGAAGTGAATGACAAGGGAGGGTAGCCTTTTGTGAATCGAACCACCGGGCCATTTTTCTGTAGATTTGCTTTACTTTTGTCATAGCACTCATTATTCACCTCAGAATTGAAAATCTGCGTGCGCTGATCACCATTTATATTCTGTCACTTTAATCTCTGGCCTTTCCTGCCTAGTGCCCCAATCGGATGTTTTCTCCTTTGTAGGGCTTTCTTAAACTTTGATTCCCATCCCCATCAACCACTGTCGTTTTCCCTTTGTCCTCTGTGTTTAAGAATAAATGGTGAGCCATGTGATTTCATTTGATGGTGTGTATAGGCCTCTTTTCCTCTGAACTTCCTCCCAACAGTCTGCCAGCCATTCTCAATATCACAATACTGTTGTTTAGACAGAGTTGGTTGACCTCGGGACTTGATCCCGCTGTCCTTGTCTTCTTCCTTTTGTACCATCATGCCTTCCACCCATTTGGACCCACATCTTTGTCAGTGACAAACCACCCTTCTTCCAAAGTTCAAATTACCACACCTGTTGCAGATCCAATCTCCAACCCTAACAATGATTGGTTGTTAAATAATCTCCACAGGAGATCTAAGCTTCCTCCCTTCTCTCCAAGTTCCATTCTCCAAACCTGTCACCTCTCTCATCGCTCTTTGCACATAATTTAAATGAAAGACTTGATATTTTGGGGACCTATTGATGCAGAAACTAACACGATGCAAATATGATGGGCTGAGATTATTTGTGAATTAATATGAACAATTGAAATACGAATTTCCCAACAAATTAACATGGAAGAGAATCAATTAAATAATTTGATTTAGCCCAAAATAGTGTTACTTTTGCCATACATTCCCTACAAGATCTAGAAGATTAGGGTTCTTAGTGAACAGCTAGATCTCCAACAGCTTACAAGTGGGTTCTTTTGAATCTGTGCAAAATTAACAACAAAAGGATTCTAGGTATTTGGAAATCAAAGGGCTCGAATAGAAGAAATCTCGTGTTAGGGCAGTTGAACGATCTTATTTTAGGTTACATAAAGATCGAGCAAGCAAAACACGAATTCCAGATTCTTTTACAATAAAATTAATTAGAAAATTAACCAAGCACTTACATGTAAGATGGAGATAAGAAGGATAGAAAAGTTAGCCTCGCACCAAACCACACGCGGAAAGAAGAATCGCTCTTCCAAGTTTTGGGAGAATTGCACCATCGAAGAAAACTTTGATAAAAGCTCTCAATTAGTGAAAACAATATGCAATAATCATTGACTTTTTAAAATTGTATTTACGGATGTGCACAAAAAAACCCTAACTAAACATAAATTTCGAAATGAGAAAGTTCTAAAACAACTAAAACTCTAAAACGACAAGTTTGGCTCCAAAACTTGTCTAGCTGCCAATTTGCGGATGAGACTCACGGATATTCGTCCAAAGGTCACGGACGTCCGTCCTTAACGATGTACACAAAATAAAACGGTGTCTAAATCACAGATGTTCGTTTGAAGGTCACGGACGTCCTTGCCCTAATTTTCAAATCACCTTCATTCTTCATTTTGGAGCCTTCAGGATGTTTTCGCACGCTTCTTTCTCCTTTGATAGACCATAGGCGATTCTTTGAATTGAATGTCCCCATCAATTCCCCTCGGGTTACAAGAATTCATCCCCGACGAATATTGGCCATGATAACACTCGAGGAGATCCAGATCAATCTGTTGAAACTATTCTTTTGTGATCCATGTGTTCTCTGAATCTGACTTATTCTTCCACTTGACAAGATACTTTTGAAATTTCCCTTGGTTTGTAGACACAATCTGGTCTTTCAAATATCCTCAATTATCTCACGAGAAGGACGTGCAGGCGGAAGTAATGGAATAGGGAGGGAAACAGAGATAAAATCAAATGTGGAAGGTTCAAAAGGATTACGTGAGGTAATTGCAGGGTCATAGGATGAAACAAGATCCTTCACATTGAAAGTTGCACCGATACCCAAATCTGGTGGTAAGTCTAGTACATAAGTGTTAAAACCGACATGTTTCAAAATCCTATAGGGTCCAGCACTAGGAGACTGTAACTTCTTAGCAATTCCTTGAGGGAAGCACTCAGGTCTATTTCGAACCATTACAAAATCAGCCTCTTGAAATTCTTTGAACCTTCTATGAGAATATGTAGAAATTTTATATTTTCCATTACTCACATTAATTCTTCTTTTAATCTCGATATGAAGTTCATGAATGCGATGTGCAAATGTAGATGCAGACTCTGACGACTTCTAATTAACTGACATCAGAATAAGATCTATTGGTGTCCTAGGCTTGTAACCGTGCACAACTTGAAATAGACTCATCCCTGTGGTTCTATTAACCGAATTGTTATATGCAAACTCTGCGATAGGTAAGGTAGAATCCCAATTTCTAACAAATTCACCAACAAGACACCTCAAGAGATTTCCTAAACTCCGATTAACAACCTCAGTTTGCCCATCGGTTTGGGGATGATATGCCCATGAAAATTGAAGCCTAGTCCCATTTTATGCCACAATGTCTTCCAGAAGTAATTGACAAACATAGCATCTCTATCCGACACAATGGTTTTAGGCAAACTGTGCAAACGAACAACCTCATTAAAGAAAAGTATAGCAATATCACTTGCATCTGAGGTTTTCGAACAAGCTATGAAATGAACCATTTTCGAGAAACGGTGCACAACAACAAACACCGAATCATGCTTTCGAAGGTCTTAGGAAGCCATAATACAAAGTCTATAGAAAGATCTTTGATGTGGACATCAGATTTAAAGAACGACCTGTGATTTATTAGAGGCGAAAGAAACGTCACGATGACGGACATCCGTGAAGTTTCAGTTAGTTACTGGCGGTTACAGTTAGTTATTTATTTTTAAATTTCAAATATGTTTGTACCTATAGAAGGCTTTGTAAGGACTATTTTATTTTAAATTAATGATTATGAACTTTGCTATGCAAATTGAAAACGAGATGTTTTCCTTCGAGAGTGATTCTCTCAAAATAGAAGAGTGATTCTTCTATACGCGTGTGGTTTGTGCGAAGCCAATCATTCAATCTTCATATTCACTTTTATTTCACTTGAAGGCGTAAGTATTTGATTCTTGCTTTCTTTCATTCTACCTACCATTCTATTTGAATTCTAATTGCCTAGAATCTCATTTCTCTTTGTTAAATCTGCTCATTTTCGAAAGAACTCCTTTATAAGTTCGTTCGAATTCCTAAACTGTTGGAGATCTAGATGTTCGCCAAAGAACCCTAGTCTTCTAGATTCATAAAGGAAAATGTGCAACAAAAGTAACACTAGTTTGGGCTATTGCAAATCATGTAACTGAAAATCTTTTCATTTTCCGTGTTAATTTGTCAAGTCAATTTATATTTCAATTATTTTTATTAATCTTCAATCAATCTCTTCCCATCTAAATCGCATTGTGTTAGTACCTGTATCAGATTTGGTATCAGAGAACAATCAGTTTAGAAATTTCAGCATTCATGTAGATTCCATATTTCATTGTCATTATCTTGCATCATTATGGAGTCCGTTTCTTGTACCATCCTGTGGCCCTGCTATGATACCACCTAACCATTTTGAACCTTCAATCTCAGAACCCACCTCTATCTCCCTCCCTATTCCATTACCTCCACCTACCCGTCCATCTCGGGAGATAATTGAGGATGTTGTGGATGATCAAATTGTGTCAACAAATCAAGGGAGATTTCAAAGGTACCTTATCAAATGACAAAATAGATCAGATTTAGAGAATACATGGATCACAAAAGGTGAATTCCAACGTATTGATCCGGATCTTTGTGACCAGTATCACAATCAACATTCATCGGGGATGAATGCTTCAAATCCGGGGAGAATTGATTGTGACATCAAATTTAAAGAACCACTTGTGATATATCAGAGGCGAAAGGAACGTCACGAAGACGGACATCCTTGAAGTTTCAGTTAGTTACTGACAGTTACAGTTAGTTATTTATTTTCAAATTTCAATATGTTTATAAATGCCTATAAAAGGCTTTGTAAGGACTATTTTATTTTAAATTAATGATTATGACCTTTGCTATGCAATTGAAAACGAGATGTTTTCCTTCGAGAGTGTGATTCTCTCAACATGGAAGAGTGATTCTTCTATACGTGTATGGTTGGTGCGAAGCCGATCATTCAATATTCATATCCACTTTTATCACTTGAAGGCATAAGTATTTGGTTCTTGTTTTCTTTCATTTTACCTACAATCCTATTTGAATTCCAATTGCCTAGAATCCCATTTCTGTTTGTTAAATCTGCTCATTTTCAAAAGAACTCCTTTGTAAGTTCGTTCGAATTCCTAAACTGTTGGAGATCTAGATGTTCGCCAAAGAACCCTAGTCTTCTAGATTCAGAAAGGAAATGCGCAACGAAAGTAATACTAGTTTGGGCTATTGCATATCATGTAATTGGAAATCTTTTCATTTTTCGTGTTAATTAGCTAAGACAATTTATATTTTAATTATTTTTATTAATCTTCAATCAATCTCAGCTCATCTATATCGCATTGTGTTAGTACCTGCATCAATCTTACCACAGAGTATGTGGCACAGGTGAAGGTGTATACAACGCAGTATTTTGCCAATTGGCAAATGCGACATTGATTGATGATTTTGACATCTCCTGTGAGATTGGGTCAATAAAACCTATCTTCAACCAATGCAACAGTCTTGTCGCGACTGAAATATTCTGCGATACCTTCAGCGTGTAATTCCCAAACGAGGAAATCTTGTAGCGAAGTGCGGGGAATACACAAGCGGTGTCTCAAAAACAAATACCTATCTTGGAGGGTATATTGATACGTTCTCTCAGACTGGTTACTCACGAGTGAGATATACTCTTCTCCAAAATCTGGATACATAGGATAATCATCCAATAAACGCTCCAATCTAGTCACCTCACCACTTAAAGAGTGCAATGCCGCCACTGTATGGCTAAGCGCGTCAACAGCCCTATTCTCCACTCCAGCCCTATGATTCAGCACAAAGGTGCAGTTCAACTCATTTCGTATGTCGTGGGTTTAACTTGTTTTGGGAGCTCAAAAATCTTAGGACCTCATGATGCCTATAAAAGGCCTCAATACTTGCGTCATGATTCGCATAAATATGCTCGGGACATTTGAGAGCCCGAAAGGGGTATGACAAACCATTCATTTAAACCATCTTTGATCTTAAAGGTAGTTTCCCTTTCGTCCCCGAGACGAATTCGAATTTGATGGTATCCACCTCAAATCAATCTTTGAAAATATTGTGACACCAACCATTATGTCAAACATGTCGTTCAGCCTCGGTATAAGGAACCAATACTTGACCGTGATTTTATTAATAGTGCGACTATCAACGCACTTCCTCCAAGACCCATCTTTCTTGTGTGTGAGTAGCACTAGCATGACACATGGACTTATACTCTCCCTAATGAATCCCTTTTGGAGAAGTTCATCAACTTGCATTTTCAACTCCGAGTGCTCGGATAGATTTATGCAATAATAGGGCAAGTTAGGTAAAGTAGAACCAGAAACCAAATCAATGGCTCATTGAATATCCTTTAAAGATGGTAATTCATTCGGAAGGTCTTTGGGAAAGACATCCTGAAATTCTTTCATCATAGGTTCGATGTCTTTAGGAAACTCAACACTCGAATCTTTGGGTGATTCCATTGTGATGAGAACATAGACAATATCCTCTTCCTTAGCACCTTGTTCAAACTCTAAAGGACTAACAATATTAATACTGTAGTTTTCTTCTTTCTCAACTAGAAACTGTGCTTTCTGAAATAACGTTGGTACAACTTCTACTACTGACTATGATTCGACAAGCTTTCTCACCACACCTGACTACGGTATAAAAGATGTTATCCCTATGCCAGTCGTCACTCTCCTTTAATTGGGCTAGAGCACATCTAACTACAAGAGCTCGCGTGGTATTCCCCTCCTCAATGGGGTAGGAGACTTCCCTTAGACACGCTACAGTCCGTTCCCCTACATGATCCTCCTCATCCCTATGGAACGATTCGGGCTCATAGACTTCTACTTTTCCTTCTTTCTGTTCATTATGAATAAATTCCAGGAATGACATTGTGCTGCAAAATGTTCAAAGTCATCACACTTGTAGCACTTATTTTGACCACCACTCGTAGGGCTCTCTAATATTGAACTCTTACCCTTATCAACTTTAGTCACCGGCGTGGCAATTGAATTGGATCTAGCCAAATAGGTATTGACATTAGACTTAGACTCATAATAGTTCGACTTGTAACCAGACCCACTAATATTGAAACATTTGGTTTGGGGGGTCTTAAGGTACCATTCTAATTCCTCAACTCAAGAGAAACACTCATCTAGATTGGTAACAGGGTATAAAGTAAGTTCCGTTTGCAATTATGGGCGGAGCCTCATCCGAAATCAAGATTAGCCTAGAACATCAAGTCCTCAAATTTATCAATGTACTCAGTGACCGTCATATTCCCTTGGCGAAGTGTTTGTCATTGATCAATGAGACGTTCATCATACAAAAGAGAAACACACTTCTCATTCAGTTGGAGCTTCATGTCTGCCCACGTGGAAATGAGAAGAAGTCCCTAGGATTGTCTACGATGTTCTATCTCCATCCAGTAAAGCCTAACTCGTCCCATAAGCTTAACTTTGGCAAATAAGATTTTGGGCTGTTCGGACATGGCATACCAATCAAAATAGGTTCCATGCCAGACACCCACTCTAGATAGACTTTAGGTTCTCTTTCCATCAAAAGTAGGGGTGTCCATTTTGACGGACTTCATGATTTTGTCATCTGGATTGGGTTGGAGGTCGCGTCGAATAGGTACATCTCTTCTACGGTCATTGACATTGACTCAATTATGGTCAACTGTAAGAATCCTATTCATGCCGTGAACACGGGTCACTAAGGCCTCAGGCCGGGTTTGTTGATCACTCAACTGATTTTGAATATCAGTATGGTGATCATTCATTTGGGCCTATAAATTGGTCTAGACCGTAGTCAATTTTGTTGCAAACTCCTTAATGAGAGCTTCTATACTAGCAGATTCCATAATAATTTAAGACACAAACGAATATGAAGCTTAGAACCTATATGGACACTGACAATCCTAAAGTGACAAAGCTCTGATACCAAATTTGACGCAGAAACTAACACGATGCAAATATGATGGGCTGAGATTATTTGTGAATTAATATGAATTTCCTAACAAATTAACACATAAAATAAAGAGAATTTCAATTAAATAATTTGATTTAGCCCAAAATAGTGTTACTTTCGCTGTACGTTCCCTATAAGACCTAGAAGACTAGAGTTCTTAGCAAACAACTAGATCTATAATAGTTTAGGGCTTCAAACAAACTCACAAGTGGGCTTTTTCGAATCCGTGCGGAATTAACAACAAAAGGATTCTAAGTATTTGGAAATCAAAGGGCTCAAATAGAAGAAATCTCGTATTAGGACGGTTGAACGATCTTAAGTTACGTTACGGAAAGATCGAGCAAGCAAAACACACAATTAATTTCATATATTTTTAGAATAAAATTAATTAGAAAATTAACCAAGCACTTACACGTAGGATGGAGATAAGAGTAGATAAGAAGGATAGAAAAGTTGGCCTCGCACCAAACTGCATGCGGAAAGAAGAATCGCACTTCTAAGTTTTGAGAGAATTGTACCATCGAAGAAAGCTTTGATAAAAACTCTTAATTTGGAAAAACAATATTTAATAATCATTAACTCTTTCAAATTGTATTTACAATGCCTTTATATAGGCAAATAAACTCTAACTAAACATAAAGTTCGAAATAAGAAAATCTTAAAACTCTAAAACGACAAGTTTTGCTTCAAATCTCAAAACTCGTGTAACTGCCAATTTGCGGACGAGACTCATCGATATCCATCCGAATGTCACAGACGTCCATCCTCAACGGTTTGCACAAAGCAGAAGGGTGTTTAAATCATGGATGTCCGTCTGAAGGTCAAGGACGCCCTTGGGCACAGATGTCGTTGGTTATGGGTGTCCTTAGGCATGGATGTCCTTGCCTTAATTTTCAGAACATTTTCATTCTTCATTTTGAAGCTGTCCCCATCACCTATGCCATATGAAAACATCATCCAAGTCGTCAGATTGAAAGGCCGTGATCTAAAGAGCTTTGGTGCAAAATATTGGCACGAAACACGATCTCGATCATATGATTCCCTAGTCCACCGTTGAACCAAATGATTCCCTTTAAAAAATTGAATCATATGATCGAGATGGATGGCTTAGATGGTGTTTCCAAATGGCACAGGTCCTCAAAATACCGAGTCGTTCTTGGCCGACTATGTCTTTGCAAGTAAGTAATGGGTCCCATATCCTAATCAGGCAACCCATTTTGAGCCACTGAAAAGAGGTTTAAGCAACACTTAGAATTTTCTCGAGGTATTGTTATGTCGCTACTATTTTATTAGTTTGGTGACTATTATGTATATCATCTTGATAATCTTGCACACTCATAATGGAATAGTAAATATTAATCTGACGCATTTGGACCATCTTTGCTTTATTCTTGCATGATGTTTAAAAACACAACACACACACTGGATGCGGACCTTTGTTAGCTGACAAATATGTTAGGTGTTTTGGGATTAATTTCTATATTCTCTTACCTGACAAGATTGTTTCTGTTTCTGATGGAGAAATGTGGGCTGTTGTGACATGTACAAGGGGTAGTATGGTTCTGTTATTGCTGTAATTTTTCCTGGTATACAAGGAAAAGAAAAGTTTGTTATTTCTATGAGTCTTGTCTATGATCAGTGGACCACCCATCGTGGGCAGGAATGTCGTCCTGATCTTTTGATGCATGCGAACTTCCATGCGCTACAAAGTCCGCACACATCAGAAGGCCGCACGGACGTGCAGTCCACTTTACCGCCCATGATGGGTAGTATCACCATTTTCATACACTCTAATTTCATAGTACTATGTTATCTCTTGCAATCATAATTTAGAATAACAACCTTAACATTTTGCCATCCTTGTAGGGAATAAGGTGTTGAGGTAGCCTTGTTGGGCATTTTTGTTGATGCAAGACAAGTTGAGGAATCGCACGAGGTTTCGTTACATGTTGCTGGTGAGAAGAAAATGGATCGGAGGCTTCGTATTCATGTTCGGAGTTCCAGCCTCCATTTCCCCTTCTTTCTCTTTTTTCGGATTTGGATATTTTGACATCCCTATGGAAAATCAGGTTTCTATCTGTGAATTGTTTATAAAGTCAAGTACATACATGCTGCTGAGGAACTTGTGGAGAATAGAATTCAGTATATTTGAGGTCCTGGTTTCTGTTTATATTTGTGGGATTTGAAAGTTCCTCCCTATTGACAGTAGATAACCTTGAAAACCCTTTTGATGCTTCTGTTGATTTGTGGAAGTTCTGAAACAATGTGGATTGTGGGAGGCTAATATGGACAACATCAAGATTGTGGGCTTTAGTTTAAGATTCTGAGTAATAAACCCAGACAAACTTTGAAAACAGTTTCATTTTTTTTTTCCTAATCAGCAAAATGTAATTTATTGCAATTTTTTCCAAATCAATAACACGTAATTTATTGCAAGCAAACGATATTAGAACGCGAAGGGCACTAGCTAGTCACCAACAGGAGGAAAGGAAAGCGTAGAGATAAAAATGAAAGGGAACTACCGAACCTCTATTCGTGCCCATCTATTTACTGAAAACGCTCACTAATGATGTCCCGGCCCTGTGGTGGGTGCTAGCTCACTTTTTCATTTAGTGGGCGCTTTCAGTTAAAAATTGGGCGCAAATAGAGGTTCCCAGCACGAAATGTAAACAAAAACCAATAACAAACGTAAGGAGCCGGCTGCGACCGGGCCAATTGGCTCTCAACCCAGATCGAGAAGAAGGATTCCACACGAAGCGCCTTTGTACGCTGCAGTTTGGCGGCCAATGGCCAGGTCACACACAGCTTGGAGAAGGACCGACTCCGCTAACTGTCATTTAAACATCAAAATGATGTTTAAATGTTCTTACACCATCAATGGTTTAAGATGAGGGTGATCTATATCATCAAAGTGAGAGATCATAGACTGAAATGTAACATGCTCAAAAAAAAAATGGTGTTTTAGAGAGATTTAAACCATCTGATTTGTGAACTACAAAATCAATCATTGTTTTTAGTTTTAATGGGTGATATAAAAGTTCAATCGGATAGTTCACATCCACTTATAAGCAAATATCTTTGGGCAGAGCTATGTTCCAATAATAGCTTGCCACTTAGATAATTTAGATTGATCGCACCACATGACATTATGATTAATCTCACTTCAATTATTTGAGATAAAATGTCTGATATTAATAGTTTAAAATCATTTAAATACCATTTTGGCGTGTAAAAGGCCATTATCCCAAGGATCAAAATTTTGGTTTTCGTTTCGGTTTCGGGCTTGTCCGAAGCCGAATTTTTTTTCTTTTCGAAGAAGCAAAATTTCAAATTTTGAGTTTCGGGCAAACTATCGGCCGACAATATGCTATGGATATACCGAAACCGAAATTTTATATATTTCCTTTCGAAATTTTGAACCATGCATTATCCCCTAAGGAAGCCTCTTTTGCTTGTTGAAGATTAGGGGAGCTCAGCTGTAGCCACAAAGCTCTTAAGAGTCGTGCACACAAAGTCAGTCCAAAGCTCTCATCCTGTAAATGCGATCAGGTTCCCACAAGAGGTGAGGAAAGCACCAAGAGAGAACGGGGGATGTTCACTTAGTCCACAACCTGCAAGAGGTGCCGGCTCTTAGCCGCTTGGACAGATTTCTGGTCTTCTGTGAATGGCTGGATATCTTTCTGGATGCAAGGCTTGTGAGCCTTGAGAGAATGGTGTCGGATCACCACCCCCTGTTGCTTCATTGTGAATCCCTAGAAAAAGGGTCTTCTCCCTTCCGTTTCGAAAATATGCGGCATTTCTACGCTCGGTTCAATGCGGCGGTCCTTGAATGGTGGAATGAATCGATGCCTTCGGAGACAATTACCTTCCAGTTCATCTCAAAGTTGTGATGGCTCAAACGCCGCATTAAAGAGTGGAACAAAGAGGTGTTTGGATTGGTACATATTGCTAAAGAGGATTTCTGTTGCGCCTAAGAGAGCTGGACGATCTTGAGGAGATTTGGGTGTTGACGGAGGCCGAAAGAGGAGGAGAAATTGAGGAAGAAAATAGAGTTCAGTGATAAGTGTCTGGCCGAGAAAGTGTATTGGAGACAGAAATCTAAAGTGCAGTGACTGAAAGCAGGGGACATCAATACTAAATTCTTCCATGCTAGAAATAAGATCAACTTTTTGAGATAGATTGTGGTGGAAGGTGAGAAGATCGCGGATCCGGATCAGATTAAGAACAAGGTGGTCGATTTCTATAAGAACTTGTACACGGATGAGGCTAGGGTAAGGTCGGAATTGGATGGGCTGCTGTTTAACACTATATCGAAGGAGGACACAACTGATATCGAACGACCCTTCGGCGAGGACGAAGTTTGGCGTGCCATCAAGTATGGCGGAAAAAACAAATCTCTCGGGCCTGATGGTTTTACATTAGAGTTTTTCCGCCACATTTGGTCTACCATCAAGGTGGAACTCATGGAGGTGATTAGCGAGTTCCACAATAATAGTTTAATTGGCCGTTGCCTCAACTCCACCTTCATCACGCTCATCCCTAAAAAAGATGGGGCCGAGGATTTATCGGATTTCCGTCCGATTTGTCTTCTCAACTGCCTGTACAAGATTATTTCGAAGGTTTTGACCAACTGTATCAAACCATTAATAGCCAAAATTATTTCGACAAATCAAGGGGCTTTTGCTCAAGGGGGACAATTGGTAGATTTGGTGGCGGTTGCTCAAGAGGTGGTGCACTCTGCACACTGAGACCGACAACCCATTGCCCTTTGGAAGGTAAACATGGAAAAAGCTTATGATCAGATGGACTAGAGCTGCTTAGACTATATGCTTGGAAGACTTGGGTTTGGGTCTAGGTGGAGGGGGTGGATGTGGGCGTGCTATTCATCTGTTTGGTTTTCAGTGTTAATCAATGGGACCCGGTGAGTTACTTTAGAAGCTCAAGAGGGTTTAGGCAGGGAGACCTGCTATCCCCGTTCTTATTCAATATGGTGAGAGAAGCGTTGACGTGACTCATACTTCGTGCAAGGCAGCTGCATCTTATTTCCGGCATCCAAGTGGGCTCGCATGGTCGGTTCATCTCGCACCTACAATACGCGGACAATACCATCTTTTTCGGCAAAGCGGAGTTAGACGAGTTTAGGCCATTATCTGATGTTCTATCTATCTACAAGGCGGTGGTCGGGTCAATGTATCAACCTCTAAAAATCTGCTATCATAGGGATCGGGGTTGGGGAGCATGAATTGGTCAAAATTGTAGGTCGGTGAACTGTGGGGTGGAAAAATTGCCTATTCGTTACTTGGGTCTCCCTCTTGGTCTGCGTAAACCCTCGGCCAAGGAATGAGAACCGGTCATTCGGAGGTTTGAGCTAAAGATGTCCTCGTGGAAGGGCAAACTTCTCAACTGTAGGGGTAGATTGCTATTGGTGAAATATGTCCCATCTAGCCTCCCGATCTTCTATATGTCCATGTTCAAATGCCCAATGGGAGTCATCTACAGACTAGAACAGATCCAAAGAAATTTTTTATGGGAGGGGTCGGGACTGGATAACCAATAGCACCTTGTGAATTGGGACATTTGCTAGCTGTCGATCAAATGCAGTGACCTTGGGATCCGGCCTCTTCGATAGGTTAATATTGCGTTGATGGGAAAATGGCTTTGGAGGACTGGTGTGAATGGAGAAAGAGGGAGCCTATGGCGGGTTATTTTGGTGGAAAAATGTGGGTAATTTGGTGACAGCAGGGAGATCAACATCGCAATTATAAATAACTTCTCCGCGTGGTGGAAAGAGGTGAGTGGAACATGAGATTTCTACTCTAGATGGCTGCGTTTCAGCTGGGGGAATGGAACGAAGATTCGGTTCTAGGAAGACGCTTGGGCGGATAGTAGATCTCTCAAAGAACCTTTTGAAGCTGTTTTCAGAATTTCGGGTCATCCTTCTAGTTGGGTGGCTGATTTTTTCTCTAAGTCCAAAAGGGGGGGGGGGGGCAGAAGGCGCCTGGGGGATGAGGAGCTGACCCTATTCATGTGGTTAGTAGCTCGCTTATATGAGCATAATAGGAACCCTTTGAGAAGAGACACTTGGGTTTGGACCCCGAGCAGGGATGAGAATTTTAATGTTTGGTCTTACTTCCGGATGTTAGCTAATCGCCCGTTAATTAGATTCAAAGTGGAGGGTTGTAGAAAGCGGGCATTCTTCCAAAGGTTAATTTTTTGTGTGGACGTTACTCAAAGGCAAGACGCTCACAATCGATTAGCTGATTCGTAGGGGGAAGGATCTTCATAATCGCTGTGCTATGTGCCTTCTTGAGGAGGAAACTGTGACCCATCTCTTCCTTCATTGCCAATTGGTCCATACTATTTGGGGAGTCATCCTCCAATCCTTTTATATGCATTGGGTTGCCTCAACATCTCCATATCAACAATTTTTGACTTGGGAGACCATCAAGCTAGAGGGGAGACTTGGAATTTATGGAAGGCTGGCTTTTTCACGATCATTTGGAGCATCTGAATTGAAAGAAATGCTTGCATATTCAACCGAAAATGTTGGCCGGTGGGGATGATCCTCAAATCTATCAAAGACCTTATGATTCTATGGGTCTGTAGAGGGAGAGATGAAGCAAGAGGGGAGGAAACTATGTGGGACCCTGGTTAGGAATTTCGAAGCCAGGCTGGGCTGTCGCTTTTGGGGTTTCGGTTTGTTTTTTTGTTTGCTTTTATATTTTACTTGGGCTTGTTGCCTTGGTATGGGAGTTGGTGGCCTTTTTGGTTGGTGTCTCTATATTCTTTCTGGTCGTTTTTTCACTGGGTTATAATACATTGCATTTTTACCAATAAAAAAGAAAGAAAGAGGATGGCGATATTTACACCGGTTTTCCTATAAGCGCACACACTCTTTCACAGGAAAAAAATGTTAATTGCCTTAAATAAGACAAAAGAGGTCATTTTTCATCTCAATCTTCCGCAATAGATCTTGAAATCATGACTAACCTATTAGACGGTCACATATTAATTCCATGTGACACACATCCCCAAAAATGACCATCTGATAGGTACAAGAATAGAATATTAGGGTAGGTACACGTAATAGGAACTCGTTTGAGGTACTGGTTCTCCTCGTGCTGGTACTAGTTCAAGTAGTAAGCTCGGTTACAGGTATTAGGTTGGTTATAAGCATGGTATCAAATATCGGCCGATACCGATATATATCAGCGATACATATTAAGCATCCACCAAGTTTAGCACACCTCCTTTGATCGTATGGGTGGCTGTTCGTATGGCAGAATGGGTGACACATTTAATAACAAATTGACGGTTTGATAGGTGATAAATGATCTCAAGATTCATTTAGTTGAAGATCTGGTTGAAATACGATCTCTATCATCTGATCCGAACCGTTGTGAACGGGTCTAGGATGTTGGTGCTCTTGGAGAAAGTATGGGCGCGAACAAAGGTACCCATTTAGCTGTTTTCAATTTTTGAGAAGGCGAACAGTGATGTACTGAGTTTACTGAGTGATTGATGTGATAGAAAGGTAATGTAATGATGCCTCTTTCTTTGTTTTTATTTGTTTTTAAGCAAGGGGCATCCTATGGGCTGATACATATGTATTCCTAAGGGACCGATAACGAAGCAGCATTGACACCTTGCCTCTGTTTGATAGGCCGATACGTATTGATATCGCCTAATTCATATCGGCCAAGTCGTATTGGTCTCGGACAAACTCATACTCAAAACCGATACCGATTTTGATACGTTGGTTATAGGAGAGAGTCTCTAGTAGTGGAGTTTCAAGCTCTGCTTGATTTGTTGCCTAGCCGTTTTCATAAGTACTGTGATATCTGTCATTATATTACCCATGTTTCCACACAATATACCCATGATCACGATCACTTTGGGGATGTATGTCATGTGGAATCAACATGTGACTGTCTGATAGGTAAGTCATGATCTCAAAATTTATTATTTAGAAGATTGAGACGAAAAATGATCTCCATTATCTAATTCAAGGCAGTCAACTTTTTTTTCTTGTGAAGAATTTTTTCTCTGATCAAACACGTGCTCTTCACAAGGAAAACAGGTGCAAATAATGCCACCCATAGGGGAAATAGACCCGAGTCTCTCGACCCTCATTTAAACCCTAAAATAGTAATTAAATGATCTTACACCATCAATGATTTAATATGTGAGTCATCCATACCATAAAATCATAGATCATACATTGAACTGTAATAGGCCCAAAAATGGTGTTTTGGGGAGATTTAAACCATTCGATATGCAGACTATAATATCAATTGTTGTTTTATTTTTAATGGCTGATATTAAGGTTCATCAATGAGATGGTTCACAACCACTTATAGGCATGTTTCTTTGGGCTGAGATCTGTTCTAATGATATATTGTCACTTAGACAATCTAGACTGATCATGGATGTGATCCACATGGCATAGGTGTTTAAATGTCGGTTACCACCCATTATTCCCATAGGAAGAGTAAGGGAGCCATTACTTGCACATGCTTTTCAAGTGATTGCACCGGATTGCACCGAATTTAAAAGAAAGGCTTGTAAGTTTGGCGGCCTCTATTATGTAAAAACACCATCTAAGCCGTTTGATTTGAAGGCCATGATTTAAAGATATCAATTGCAAAAGATTAGAACAAAATATAATTTTCATCGTTTGATTAAATGGAGTCAAAGGCTATTATATAATTCAACAATTGACTATAATAGATCATATGACAAGTATTGTATTTTACTCCAATTTTATGTACAAGAGAACTTTTGATCATGAACTTCAAATCAGACCTCCCATATTACATTTTTACATATCACATGTTCTTAAAATATCAAGTCTTTTTTTAAATTCTTTGCATTCACTTAAAAAGTGTGTGAGAGTAATGGCTCCCAAAGAGCAAACGCCCAAAGGGACAATGATTTAGGAGATGCTCGATAGTCTCCACGTCCAATAAACCACTGAAGATTATAAATGGGGGACAGGTTTTGATAAAATTTTGCAGACAACTTATGTGGAGTGATGTAATTAGATGCACACATAGTGGGCCCACGCACTGCAGCCAGTCACATTGCACCAACTGTCTGCAAAATTGTCTTTCAAAACTTCTCTATTGTATAACATTGTCTTAAAATAACATAACACAGGATCTCAAAACTTGCATTCTAGAGACGATCCTTAGTTTTTAACCGATCCCAACTTTAGCACACCAAAAAAATATTTGAAACATAGGGGGGAAATCGGATTTTCACAAAAGTCTTCGACTTTATTGAAAAATCTAAAAAAGTCCGTGACTTGCATTCGTCATGACTTTTTCGTCGATTAATCGTTCAAGGTGCAATTTGGCCGATTAATTGGCGATGTTTGTGATATAGTTTAATTTTTTTTCCCATACTTAAAGGCAAAAAAAATCTTTAAGTTTTGTACTATTTTATTTAAGGGTTTTTTGCAAATACCCCCTGAGTTATGTTGATATTATAAATAACCCTCCAATTATAGCTATTTGCTTTAAAGTTATGTTGATATTATAAATAGCCCCCCAATTATAGCTATTTGCTTTAAATCGCTTGAGTTAACATTTTGGTGTTCATAAAACAGCCTCTTTAACGGATGCTACTTTAAATGGTTAATCAGCCGTTATAGAATAGCCTAAATACCATATTTATTCTTTTTAAAATTAAATTACTAAATTGCCACCTTCTACACGTGGTAAGAGTAATTTTAAATCAATCTCTCCACTTACAAAAAAGAGTAATTTTAAATCCACCCACCAAATATTTGAGTTCACCCACGCTGAAAAACATTGACTGCATTAAATCGGACGATGGGGATCGTTTATCGTCTCAACCTTTCACCCGATAGATCTTGAGATCACGGTGGCACCATTAGACGGTTGACTGCATTGAATCGGACGATGGAGATCATTTATCGTTCCAACCTTTCACACGATGTATCTTGAGATCATGGTGGCACCATCAGACTGTTGACTGTATTGAATTGGACGATGGAGGTCGTTTATCGCCCCAACCACTCACACGATGGATCTTGAGATCATGGTGGCACCATCAGACGGTTGATTGCATTGAATCAGACAACGGATATTGTTTATCGTCCTAACCTTTCACACGATGGATCTTGAGATCATGGTGGTACCATCAGATGGTTGATTTTTTATTTCATGTGGTACACAACCAAAAAAATGACCTTAAAATTAATTTTAACCGTATACGTGATGTTAAGGTCACTTTTCTGAGATCTGTGCCACGAAATAAAACGCTGATCGTCTAATGGTATGCCTAAACGATCTCCATCGTCTTATTCAATGCAATCAATGTGTTTTAGCGTGGGTGAGCTCAAAGATTCGGTGGATGGAAGCAGACGCGGTTAGGCAATCCAATTTCTAAAAATGGGTCTTGAATCATTTAGGAAATTGGAGGGACGGGTATTTTGAATGGAACATGTAGATTGAAGATTTTCTTTTCAATAATAATTGCATCGTTTGCCACAAATCCTCAATTAGTTGAGTATTCGTCCAAACGTTGGCATGCTTTAATGGGGGAATCACTCATCAGATGAGTCTTGAATATGATGGGTGAATGAAGGGCCTTTTAGAAGAGTACCTTTAAATCCACCCACTGAATCTTTAAGTTCACCCAAGCTGAAACACGTTGATTGAATTGAATCGAACGATAGAGATCATTTATCCTCCCAATCTTTCACATGATGGATCTTGAGATCATAATCGTACCATCAGACGGTCAATGTTTTATTTCACGTAGCACACATCTAAGAAAAGTGACCTTAACATCACGTGTATGCTTAAAATTGATATTAAGGTCACTTTTAGGGGTGTATACCACATGAAATAAAAAATTGGCCGTCTGATGGTACACCCATGATCTAAAGATCGATATTATGAAAGATTGGGACGATAAAAAATCTCCATCGTTTGATTCAATGCAGTCGATGTGTTCCAGCGTGGGTGAACTCAAAGATTTTGTGGGTGGATTTAAAGGTACTCCTTTTAAAACAATGGTAAATTATAATGGCATGACTTGTAAATAAAGGTGAATGAAAGGCCTTTTAGAATGGTGATAAACTTTAATGACATGACTTGTAAATATAGATGAATGAAGGGCCTTTTAGAATTATGGTATTTTTAAAATATTGGTTTCATTAAGGGCAAAATAAGCTTTCACCCATAACTTAGGAGGTTTCTTATAATATTAGCATAACACGGGGGTATATGCAAAAAACCCTTTATTTAATTTGTTCACAAATTTTTTTTGAGAAAAGTATGAAAATACGCCCACAAACTATTTTTATCTTATTCAGCCGATTTTTTTTTATATTATGAGTTAGCACCCCACAGGACCGAAAAGAGGCCGCTCTCGCCTGTTTATAGTGAAACTTTAGGACAGTAGGCTTTGAGAGATTCTATTTCAGGTGAAAAGCCGGTTTGTATCAAGCATTTTGAAAATAGATCTCTCCTCTCAGTGATTTGTCTTCTCGAAAACCCAGCTTCGCAGCTTTGCAAAATTCTGTTTGAAGTAGAGGTGTGTATTCGGATCACTTTGATCGATTTTGAATCAAAATCATATACCAAATCGGTCTTAATTGATTTCTAAATTTTCAAACCAAATCAAATTGTCCAACTTTTAAACCAAACCAACCCGATTCGATTTGGTTCGGTTGGTTTCGGTTTTCTTATAAGTTTTACTTGCACATTAAGATTTTTTCAACTTCTCAACTGATTTTCTTATAAGTTCTACTTTCCCACTTTAGGATTTAGGAATAGGCTAAAGACTAGGGTAAGGTATTTTACTTAAATGCTCATTAAAATTAATCAAAACTCTCGCCTATATATATATATATATATATATATATATATATATATATATATATATATATATATGGAAAAGACCTTCGTCCTTCATGGGAGGACGGTCACCGTCCTCCAACCTTTCACATAGCACTCAAAACACTTTTTGAGTGCCACGTGGACCTTGGGTGCATTGCTTAAATCATCTTTTAAAAAAAAATATTAAAAACTCATCTCCACCATGTATATTTTGAATCGTGAAATGAGATAAATGAAAATCATCAAATTTTGACTTATGAGATTAAAATTTATTTTTCGATTTTTTTTTTTATTATTGATCTAAACTGTCCACCTGTGCCCCATGTGCCACGTAGAGCTCTACGTGGATCTTGGAGGACGGTTACCGTCCTCCATTAGAGGACCTAGTCGGCTCCCTATATATATATAATTACTTATAAACTACATTCGGTTCGATTTGATTGGTTTTGGCTTGAGGAGGTTTAGAAACGAAATGAAGTCAAACTTTTCGATTTTTCTTTTTTCTAAATCAAATCCAAATCGGACCAAACCCGGCAATTCGGTCTGATTCGATCAGTTTGGTCCTCAAAATGCATAGCCTTAGTTTGAAGGGAAAACACTGGTTTGTATCAAACATTTGAAAAATAGATCTCCGAAAATTAACTCTAAAACCTTGTAAGATCAAATAAATATTTGTCAGAGTGGCGGTTTTGTGCAAATTACGGTCTCGTTCAACTCATGAGTGGGACCTTTTCTTCATCTTGTCGTATCCCCCATGGGCTGAGACGAAAAATTTGAGGTTAAAGTAAAGCGATTATGGTCAACGCTCGGTGTTAAGGCGAAAAAAAAATATATCATAAATAGGAATAGACGTCGAAATTAGGGATCGACGTCAAGGTTGGGAGAGAAGAGGAGGTGAGGATTCGATGGGCAGTTTCGCACTGATGGGTTGGAGATGTACTTTTAAGTTACAACATAATAGTAATTTCATTCCTTAAACTTTTTAGGGGATTTTATAAAAAGGTAAAAATGTAAAAGATTTCACCGTCATACTACGTGGGCTCATACGTACGGCTGCCTGTTGTACATATCGTAAGCTGAAAAAACAGGCGCTGGTTTTTTGGGGATAAAAAGTGGCGCGGGGTGCCTTTATGTAAAACCTCCAAAAAGCTTAGGTTTTTATCTATTTTGTACTAATTGATTCCTTAAAATTATTATTTTAAGCTTCAAATATATTATGATATATGTTTTGTAATTTCTTTTATTTTCCATGATTTTAACCGATTTTTCGGTTGGGATACGAATCAGTTTAGGGGTCACTTTGCTCCAGTCAAACCGGCCTTTTTTTTTAATGGAAAACCATAACCAACCGTGTGTCCCTTGTACATTATCTATCCATTCGTACTAAAAGTTGAACAAGCAAAAAGCCCACTTAACTCGTCTTATAGAGATTCCTTAATTTTAGGAGTCCCAATCATAGATCAAAATCTCGATTTCGATTTCGGTCATGATCTAAATCGTAAATTGGTCAAAATTTCAGTAATTTCGGTTAAAATTTTGATAAATTTTAAATTTTTTAAAAAATATGCTCCAAACATTATTTTATTGATTTTTTTAAAACTCTTTAACATCATTTGAACATATATATATATATATATATATATATATATATATATATATATATATATATATATATATACTTGTGAGGCGAATTAATCTCAAATAATTCTCGAATTTTTAAAATATTATATGTTTTGAAAAAATCACAAATAATTCTTAAAATTTTCAAAAATGAGTGATTTTTATTATTTAAAAAAAATTGACAATTAGATATATAGTAACTACATGATTATATACAACCACACAATCTTGTGTGCAATTAAGTAAGTTGGGTTGATCCGATCTGTGTGTTTATCTGACTAGACTAGACCCGTCACACAAGTAAATTTTGATGTGTCTGACTCGGTCAAAATCTAGGTTGGGTCGGAAATCATGTGCAACTGATGCTGACCCGAATCACCCGATAACATCACGGATCAAAAACTCAATTTCGATTTCGTTCATGACCCGAATCGTAAACTGAACAAATTTTGGTCAAATTATCGGTAAAACAGACTGCACACATATATATATATATATATATATATATATATATATATATATATATATATATATATATATATATATATATATGGGTACCTCTATTACTACTAATGCAATCTCTAAAAGTGCTCATATGTGCAACCCCTTTAAATCCTTTGATTGCTTTGCAATAGATGATGGAGATCGTGTTTCACCCTGATCTTCCATACAATAGATCTTGAGATCATGGCGCACCTATCACGGTCAATACGATCAACAATTTTTAATATACGTGCTGATGATCAGTAATCTGATAGACGCGAATAGAGAGATATATGAGTGAATATACTCGTTTCATACCCGTAAGCATAGCATGCATGCGTTGGATCTAATAACCTATGTCTAGTCAGTTGATCTCTTTCATTTGATCAGCCAAAAAGTTGACTGAAAACATTTGATAACATTGACTTTCAACCGTGGCCCGAACCATAAACATGGTGCGATTGACAGATTCGACGGTTTGGATGAATCAAGAAATGTTACCGAGTCTAATGACCCACATTTAGGTGATCAGTTGATCTTGTCCATTTGATCAGCCAAAAAGCTGACTGAAAACATTTGTTAACATTGACCTTCAACCTTGGCCTGAACCATAAACATGGCAGATTCGACGGTCGGGATGAATCAGAAACGTGATCGAGTGGCGGCAAAACAGACTATACACTGCCTTTCCAGCATGTGATCTAAGTAAAAATTACGTTTGGCGGAAGATGTTGATGTGAAAGCATCTCATAAAGCAGGTTTCAGAAAGAAACCCAACAAAGCCATTCAAGAAGAAGATGAAGGCCATTTAAGAAGAAGATGAGCACCACCAAACCGATAGTGCTGCACAGCTCAGTAGAAAAGTCCATTAGAAGAGGTTAGCTTCTTCTTTTTCTTTTTCTGCTTTCCTGTTTTTGCAACACAGCCACCCAGCGAGATCGGACAGGATTCCGGCTGGTTTCCGGCTAGAAGAAAGGTGGTTTGGGGAAGAGGAAGAGAAGGAGGAAGAAAAAAAATCCAAATATTTGCAAAAAAAGATGGTTTTTTATCCATAAAAAAAAAAAAGGGAAACAACTCTCGGCCCGGTAATTTGAAATTATCGGCCGATAATTTCAGATTTTGACCATAATCTCTCGTATTTTCAGAGGGGAGACGATATTTTACATATTTCGGTCTCGGTTCAGACCAAAATCGAGACATCTTGGCCAAAATTTTGAAATTTTGATCGAGATTTTGATTCATGGTCCCAACTCGCTTATATTGAAAAACATGAGTATCTTTAAATCCACCCACCAAATCTTTGAGTTCACCCACTCAAACTCATTGAGTGCTTTGAATCTAATGAAGTAGATTGTTTTTCATGCCAATCTTTCAAATGCTGCATCTTGAGATCATGCTTATATCATCTTCCGACGATTTTTGATTTTAAATGGTATTCATTCCAAACAAGTGACCTTAATATCACGTGAAACTCATCATGCTCAAATAAGGTCACTTTTTGCGATGTGTACCACATGCCCAGGATCTTAAAATCAATTATGTGAAAGATTGGAATGAACAATGATCTGCATCATCAAATTCAAATCAGTAAATATTTTAGCGTGGGTGAACTCAAAGATTCAATAGATGAAATTAAAGGTAATCAGACTCATGGAAAAATCCACTTGCAACGAATATTTTTCTCCGAAAACGGAGATATCGAAATCACATCTTGTTTTCAGCTCCTCACTGTCATCATCTCTCACTGCCGTACAAAAAGCATTAGAAGAGGAGAGAGAGAGAGAGAGAGAGAGAGAGAGAGAGAGAGAGATGTGATCATAGTGACCAAGTCTGGGTTCGGAAATAAATTCGCTTGGAAAATATCCTGCAAAATCTGAAAAGAATCGACTAAAATTCAGAAAAATATAAAATAATAAATGGAAAAATATATTAATTAAAAACTAACAAAAACAAAACAAAAAACAGAAAGATTTAAATTTTTTTTGAAAAACTTTGAGAAATTCATGAACAATTCTTTCAATTTACAAATAATTATTCAAATTCTATTTTTTTTAAAAAAAAATTAGTGACGAACTATAATTTATCCGTATTTTAAAAAAATCACAAATTATTTGCGACTTTTTTCAGAGAATTTGATCACTAGGGATGTGATGGCCTATATGTTCAAACAGGATGCGTAGGTCTGGTCAGGTCAAATAAATGGTCAAGGTCAGGGCAGGTTGATTGTTTTAGGCGAGCGCAGGTGGAATCGGGCATAATACCATTGGTCAATACTCATATAGTCAAATATTCCTTTCCGGTTTATTAAGGCTGTGTTTGAGTTGGCTCCTATAAGAGCAGAAGTAGCTCTTTGCTTGCTCTTTGTTAGAGCTGATAAAATCTGCTTTGTGATAGAGCAGATATAGAATAGTTTTATCACTTAAAACAGTTTCTCGTAAGAGTGAATGAGGCAAGGAGCTGTGTTACCAAATATAAAAATAGTTCTTTGCCAAAACCAAAAAGGAAAAGAGCTGCTCTTTGTCGCAAAAGAGCTAACCCATACGCAACCTAAGTAGACAGTAACCTAAGAGCCGTATCTCAGTTTACTCCCTCACCCCCACCCCTAACCCCCCCTTGTGGCGGTGGTGGTCGTGGGTTCCAATCTCCACGATGGTTCCCTCCTTATGTCTTTACATAGGTGAGTGGATTTGGTTGTGTGGTATTTTTCACCATAATTGTTGGTGCTTCCTCACCACAAAATATGTTGGTGCTACTCCCGAACTGCCACATATGCAAGTGCACTCCTTTCCCTTGAGTCTGTCTAGGCCATAGGCCTTATAAAAAAGAAAAAAAAAGAAGCAGACAGTAGGGTGTAACGGAATATATGCATTTGAATTCCAGGCTGTCAAGATGGTCAAAGAGTCTACCAATACATATTGGACCTGACTCACTTACTCTCCCCATAGTCAAACATCAAAATGGTGCTTACACCATCAATGATTTAAGATTTGGGTGATCTATACTCTCAAAGTGAGAGATCATAGATTAAAGTGTGACATTGTAACACCAGTCCGTCGATTTCTGTGTTAGTTAAACTACTGACTGAGACCTGATGAGACCTAACTGTGTCAAGTGATTGCCTGAGGCCAAGTCCATCAAAAATTGTAAGGCACCCACCTTAGATTGATGAAATGATGCTTATTTCTAGTGAGGTAACCCATTTGTTTGAATGAATGTGTTAGAAATTTAGTAAAACACACACCAAACATACTCCACATCTTATGCCTTGAAAACCAGCCTTGATTGTATCTTGATGGACCTTGACCCAAAGTTTGACTAGAATTGGGCCTGAACCTTGGTGGTGATGAGGGGATCATCACCAAAGGATCGGATTTTGAAACTTGTCATAGGATTACTTGATGTGTTGAGTCAAACCTTGACCCATGAAATAGAAGCCTCTAGATGCACTAATACATGAGACAATATATTTGGGCCTTTGCATTGAAGGATGGCATTTCTTGTAATGTAGACTAAAGTCTAAGGGCTATTGTAACTAAAATTCCTAATTTTAGTAATTAGCAATTGTAATTTCTCAAATTTCTAGCAAATCCTAGCCTTTGATTCATTTGACCAAGATTTGACTCATCTTTGAAGGATGGCATTTCTTGTAATGTAGACTAAAGTCTAAGGGCTATTGTAACTAAAATTCCTAATTTTAGTAACTAGCAATTGTAATTTCTTAAATTTCTAGCAAATCCTAGCCTTTGATTCATTTGACCAAGATTTGACTCATCTTATGCCATTTATTTTCATTGGAAAAATCTAGGGTGCAAGATACACCCAATTGCATGCACCACAAGATAACTTTGACTTTTGACAAAACACAATTCTAAGGGTCTTGAAGACCACTAAAGACAAATGCTGACTTGATGTGTGGTGTGGTGAGAGGTCAAAGTGGGGGCCACTCTCTTGGGCGCATGGGATAAAGGAGAGAGAGGGAATACATTGGGAAGGAGAGAGTAGACTTGGGAAGTAGGCTTGTGACACATGGCACAAAATTGCAGCCTTGTTTCCCACTCCCTCTATGCAAAAATTGAATTTTGTAGGGCTCTCTCCCATTCCCACACTTCAATCTTCTTCTTCCTCTCTTCAACCTCCATTAGAGTTCTCTACAAACCTTGAATTTGCCCTCCCATCCTTGCCATCAAATCCATAATCTACCACTACCAATCAACTCCACCCCTCCTCTAGCCTCACATATATTAAATTGAACCCTATTCCAGCTCTTTTTGCCACCCAACAAAGAGCAAACCAGTAAGCCAAGAGGAGCTAGCAAAGGTAAAGTCTTGGTTACTTGTTGTTTGGGATTTTAGTTTTGAAGCCTAGGATTTTCGCCATAGAATCCTTTAGTTGCTTGATTTTTTTTTTTTAATTTGAATTCTGGAATGACTATATTGATTACAGGACCAGAATATTGGATGTCATGCATGTGATCTACATGATCATGCAAGGCCATCCAATGGTCTGAATAGCCATGTGGGTTAAGGCCAATCTAGTGTAGAGATTTATAGATTTTTCTTGAATTTTCTAGCTTAAAAATTGGTTTTTGTTCAAAGTTTTATTTAGAATCTGGAATGATATGTTAGACCAGTTATATTGGAGGCAATGCATGTAATCTACATGATCATGCAAGGCCATCCAATGGTCTAAATTGGTCCACAAAGTCAAACCAATCAAATTTTGAATTTTGTTTGGATTTTCTTGAGTTTTTGTAAAACAAAGTGGGATTTTAATTTAAATCTCTCAAATATTCTGAAAATATGTTAGATCAGCTATATTGGAAGCCATGCATGTGATCTACATGATCATGCAAGGCCATCCAATGATCTAGATTGGTCTATGATGATAAGACCAATAGGATTTGGGAGCTTCTTGAGATTTTCTTAGATTTTTGCAATTAAACTTGGATTTTTAAATTTGGAAATCTTATAAGTTCTGTCACATGTCTGGACCAATGATATTGGAGGCCATGCATGTGATCTATATGATCATGCGAAGCCATCCTGTGAAGACCCAGACCCACATGCCACAATATTGTCCGGTTCTGGGCTTAAGTTCCCACCCCGATTTTGTTTTTGGCATGGGCTTAAGTCCCCACCCAAAACGCGTCATGACATATAGTGTCCGCAATCACATATAGCCCAGGGTCAGGACTTTTCCCTATCCGATGTGGGACTATTACATTTGGGGTCTAATTTACGTAATAAATTAGTCCGATCACCTGCTTGACCTAAATAATCTTACTTATCCCATTTAACCATACTGAAGCCCGACTAACCCTACTTAACCTAAATAATCCTACTTAGCCTGAAAATCTGCTTAGCTTAATTAAGTGTGCTTTAAATAATTAAGCGTGTTTAATCTGAATAATCATGCTTAGCCTAATTATGATCATACATTAAAGAGAAGCTCGCATCATTGTGTTTGTTGTTTATGCAGATGACATTATAGTTATGGGAGAGAATAGTGAGGAAATTATAAAGCTAAAATAATATTTACAGAAGTGTTTGATGTCAAGGACTTTGGTTCACTCAAATACTTATCGAGAATCAAAGTGGCAAGGTCCAAGAAAGGGATAGCATTATCTCAACAAAACTACACTCTTGACATGCTAAGGGAGATGGAAATATTGGGATGTAAACCAGCAACTACATCTATGGAGTAAAATCATGGGTCAAAATATCGTCCGATACCGATACGTATCGGACGATACGTATCGGTTTTAGAGGTCAGCGGTACAATACATACCCTATGTATCGTACCTTGTTTAAAATAAGTAAATTATCGTCCGATACGGACAAAATATCGTCAGTATCGGACGATAATTTCAAATTATCGTTCGATAATTTGACTGAAATTTAAAAAAATAAAAAAGGTTGAAATTATCGTCCGATACGAACGATAATTTCAAATTATCGTCCGATAATTTGAAAAAAAAAGGTGGGCCCCACCCATTGACCCGACTAAAGGTCGAGTAACCCCTTTTTTTTCTCCTATTTTCTTCCTCTCTTCTTCCTTCTTCTTCCTCTCTCATTTTTGGATTATCTATACCCTAAATCGGTGCCAAATCACACAAAAATCACGGGATCAACGTGGAAGGTACGTGTTTATCATTTTACCATCATTTTATTTTATTTTAAATACTAAAATAAGGTAGATCTACCTAATTTAAGGGTAGATCTACCTTAAATAAGTGTAGATCTACCTTAAATAAGTGTAGATCTACCTTATTTAAGGGTAGATCTACCTTAAATAATTATAGATCTACATTAAATAAGTGTAGATCTACCTTATTTAAGGGTAGATCTACCTTATATAAGTGTAGATCTACCTTTAAATTTTATCATTTACCTATAATATTAATTATTTAAATTATTTAAATTATTTAAAATAATTAATATTATTTAAAATAATTTAAATATTTAAATTAAGAAGAGGAAAAAAATAATTTAAAATATTTAAAATAATTAAAAATAATATAAATAATGGATCAAAAATAATATGATGGGTCAAAAATAATTATATGTGACCCCATTTAAAATATTTAAATTAATGGGTCAAAAATAATATAAATAATTATAATTAAGAGTCGCATGTAATCAATATGGGTCACATATAATTAATAAAATAATAGGGTCAATATGGGTCACATATAATTTAAACTTAAAATTAATATGGGTCACATATAATTAAATTTATGGGTCACATATTAAATTATATGTGACCCATATTAATTTTAATAATAAATTTAATTATATGTGACCCATATTGATTATATGTGACCGTCACATATAATTAAAATAATTAATATTATGGGATATGTCCCATAAAATATTAGAATAATATAGAATAAATTTCAAATAAATTTTAAAAAATTATAATAATATCAAATAAATATTCATAAATTACAATAATGTCAAATAAATATTCAAAAATTAAAATAATATGAAATAAGCATTCAAAAATTATAATAATATCAAATAAACATTCATAAATTATAATAATATCAAATAAATATTCATAAATTAAAATAATATCAAATAAACATTCATAAATTATAATAATATCAAAAAAATATTCAAAAATTATAATAATATCAAATAAATTTGATAAAATATAATCTAATCTTTTAAAAATTAGAATAATATAAAATAAAAATTCAAATGTAATCTAAATTTTATAAAAATTAGAATAATATCAAATAAATTTAATAAAATATAATATAATATTTTTAAAATAGCAATAATTAAAAAATAAATTTTATTTTCAAGTGTAAATTAGATGTTTACTTTAATGCAATCGTTTGCTCATTCATGCAGGTGAAATAAATAAATATGGTACGTTCGACAGATCCAGCGTGACAATATGGTACAACAATAGATGGTAATAGACTCCAGATACAATGTAAGCTTTGTGGAAAAAACTGCTGGGAGGAGGTATCACATAATTAAAGGAGCATCTGACTCATGTAAAGGGAGAGACAAGAGGGTGTCCCAGTGTACCCAGAGAGGTAAAAGAAAATATCAGAGCTAGTTTACAAGCGGCAAAGGGAAAGAAAAAAGCTGAAGCCGATCGTGATAGAGAAATGTATGAGAGAATCAGGAGGCCAGATCTAGAGTTTACATCAGCTGCACCTGAGGATGATAAGGATGAGGATGAGGATGAGCAGATAGCGAGAGCTATGAGAGAGAGTGCCAGGGAAGCACAACAGCGGCGAGATCAGGAAGAAGCCGATTATCGGTTTCGGTCCAGGTTGAGGGGCCCATCCATGTCTGCCACCGGTGGTAGATCTAGTCATAGGCCACATGTTGTTGATGTTGATGAGGATGTTGAGCAGACTGCCGGGTTGCATAGGTCAAAGATTCTTCTGGGATTATAGGATTCATCGAGGCCGACATATAAACCAAATTGAGTGCAATCTCACTTACAAAAAAGGGAAAGAAGCTTGGAAAATCCATTGCTAAGTTTTTTATATACAACCACATTTCGAGCCAAGTAGCAGACTCGCCGTACTTCAAAAGCATGATTGATACAAGTGCAGAAGTTGGTCTAGGAGTTAAAAAGCTTTCTCCATATGAGATATCTGAGCCCTTACTAACAGATGAGTACGATGAGATAACTGCCTATGTACAAAGCTTTGAGGATGTATGGGATGAGAGAGGTTGCACAATTATGTGCGATGGATGGACTGGTCCCACAAAGAAGAGTTTGATAAACTTTTTGGTTTACAGCGATGCCGGGACAGTATTTTTGAAATCAGTTGATGCTTCTAGACACGTAAAGACTGCTGACTACCTCTTTAAACTAATGGATATGGTAGTTCATGAGGTTGGAGAGCAGCGGGTTGTGCAGGTGGTAACAGACAATGCGGCAAACTACAAAGCCGCTGGATTAAAACTAATGGTGAAGAGACGTCACCTGTACTGGACCCCGTGTGCCGCACATTGCGTGGACCTCATTCTTGAGGATTTAGGAAAGAGAAGCAAGGCACAGGCAACTATTCAAAAGGGAAGAACGATTACTTCCTACCTGTACAACAGTGACAAGCTGGTCAATTTAATGAGAGCCTTCACGAACAATGAGTTGCTCTGAACTACGATTACACGTTTGGCAACACAGTTCTTAGCCCTCTGAGGATATAGGCGTGAGTGAAAAGCATGGTGTCGCTTAAGAACGAAATCAACATGAAATAGGACTCCAATGAAGAGACTAGCTTGCACCTTCTTGACGATCTGATGACACGCTTTTTTGGGCAGATGTTGACCACCTGATCGCCGTCACTTCCCCGTTGGTGCAAGTGTTGAGATTGGTTGATGGTGATGACAAACCAACGATGGGGTATGTTTATGAGTCAATGGATAAGGCAAAATTGGCTATAAAAACCAAATTCCCTATAAAATATAAACGATACTGGGCGATTATCGACAAGAGGTGGGATGCACAATTTCACCAGTACTTGCATGCAGCAGGTATAACATGTTGCATAATTATGTAGTGATATTTATTTATTTATTCATTATTTTCATATACTGATGAAATTGCTCATATTTGATGTGTAGCACACTACTTGAATCCAGCCTTCAAGTATACGCGACGCTTCGAGCTGAGCGACACTGATGAAGTGTATACCGGTTTGCTCAATGTAATCCAAAGAATGCTCCCTGAGTTGGCGGACCAAGGCCAAGCTATAAGAGATGTGAGTGATCATAGTATCATACCTCATAAGTAATAAGTCAAATGTCATGTGATATTATCATCTATTTATTGATATGTGTCTTACTGTGTTTCATCTTTATAGATTGACATGTTTCGCAAGAGACATGGGTCATTTGGGACCCCGTTGGCGCAATCCCAAATTAAACACGACAAACCCGCTAATTGGTGGATGCATTATGGAGGTGATGGTTCGATATTGAGGCGGGTAGCAATGAGGGTATTGTCGCAAACGTGTTCCTCGTCTAACTGCGAGCGGAATTGGAGCACTTTCTCTCTCATTCATACTAAGACAAGGAATAGACTAACTATGGACCGATTGGAAAAGTTAGTCTACTGCCACTACAACATGCGATTAAGGGTCAGGAATATACAGAGGACCAACCGTGGTAAGCAATTACATGAAGTCTTAGATCCTCAATTATATGAAGTCTTACTTACATATTATACTAATTCATCTATCATATTCTACCTTGCAGACGGTGATTATTTTGATCCCATCCAGTTGGATTATATATTCAAGGAGGATGACCCTTTGAATGAATGGATCGAAGGGAGAGAAGAGCCAGTCTTGGATCGTGAGAGCACTGAATGGCTGGACAATGCTGAAAGAGTAGCGGAGTAGCAGGCTTCCCAACCACCGAGGCGGAAAAGAAGATTGAATCGTCATTCAGTGGTTGGATCTGATGACGAAACGCAGCCCGGTAGTGATGATGGGAGTGGTGAGGATGATGGTGGAGGGCATGATGGTGGAGGAGACGTTGGCACTAGTGGTGGAGGGGAGGATGCTGGTACCTCTGATCCTTATAAAGATATGGCGGCATGGGACGATGACTCGACGCCGTTAACACAGTTCGACACTCCTACATTTAGAATGGAAGGGGTTGAAGGAAGAGGAGTGTCGGGATCATATCAAACACCACCACCACCACCACCACCACAAGATGAAACAGATATGGGTTATATGACTTCTAGCTTCGGGGGATTCAGTTTGTAAAATACCGAAGATTCAGCAACTAGTAACCCATACTACCAGCCACAACAAACCTATTCGGTGCCATATGACTTCGTTGGTCAGATTTTTGGAGGACCGGCCTTTTACGCATTACTACCGAGCCTCGTTTCAAGGGGCACATATAATCATGGGTATCAATATGGGCAACATTATAGGCAAGGCCGAGCTTCAATGATCATGAGGGCCAAGAACCACCACAAAATTCAATGTAGCTCTAAAGTAAGTTTTTCATGTACAATTAAATTTATTTTTATCAACATAGCTATTATTTTTGACAATATATAATTTATTTTTGTCAATATACATTGTAATTTACTTTATGCGTATGCGTGTGCAAATTGATCAAATTATGAAATATTGTTAATAAAATAGGCATGTGATCAGCTGGTCGAACATAATGTTAGAAGATCTATTACACTAAGTCAAAAATGTGATTTTAAGTCAAAAATAAGTTACAAAATAGGCATGTGACTTGGGTTAAGTTACAAAATAGGCATCTTACTTATATATTTATCTAAATAATGCATCAAATAAGTCAAAAATAAAAGAAAAAATAGTTGAAATAAATACAAAATAAATAAATATAATTTTTCAGATTTTTTGGGATTTTTAAGGATTTTTTTGAGAATTTTTTTCAAAATACCGATTTTTTGAATGTATCAAACAGATACATTCAATGTATCGCCGATACATTGAATGTATCGGACGATACCCGGTACGTATCGTCCTGGAGGTCAGGACGATACGTACCGGATTTTCGGTATTTTGACCCTTGAGTAAAACCATCGGATTACTAGGGAGGCTGGTGAACTCCTCAGGGACGTCAAAATGTACCAAGGGTTTGTGGAGAAGTTGATATACCCGACTATGACACATCCAAAGATTTCTTATGCCGTCAACGTAGTTGGCCAACATAGGCATTCACCCATAATTAGACACTTAGATGTCGTGTATTGGATTATAAAGTACATGAAGGGAAGCTAGGGAGATAGTTACTCTATAGTAATAATGGTCGTTCGGATATTAATGTATTCACCAATGCAGATTGGGTCTGGATCCCTAAGTGATAGGAGGTCTACAACAGGTTACTACATCTTTCTCGGAGAATATCTAATCACATGGAAGAGTTAAAAGAGTAGGTTGTCTCTAACTCTAGAGAATAAGATGAGTACTGAGCTATGTCTGAAGGGGCACGAGAAGGAATGTAACTATGATATTATTGGATTTGTCCCACATCGGTTGTGGGCTGGCCCTTCTTGGGCTCTTTATATCTTGGGTAAACCTCACCTTACAAGCAGGTTTTGTGAGGTTGAGTTAAGCCCATGGAATTCTACATGGTATCAAAGCCGTTCTTTCTCCCCACACCACCCAGTTCTTGTCCTCGTGATTTGGCTCAATCCCGCCAACACGTGCAGGGGCATGGGGCGTAATGGAATTGTCCCACATCGGTTGAGGGCTATCCCTTCTTGGGCTCTTTATATCTTGGGCAAACCTCACCTTACAAGCCAGTTTTGTGAGGTTGAGTTAGGCTCATAGAATTCTACAGATATATCCTGATTGACCTAGGAGTTGATGTATGGCTCCCGATGCTATTGTATGGTGATAATGAAGCGACACTCTTTATTGCAGAGAATCTTGTGTATAATGAAAGAACCAAACACATTAAATTGGATTGTCACAATTAAATTGAATAGAAGTTTGTGCTTAGGTTAGGGTTAAGAAAAACAAGAAGAAGAAGAAGAATAAAGAGAATTACAGATGAGCTATGTTATCTCAAACCTCTTCTATTATTAATATATATACAACTATTGATATCTCATGTGTATTGGTACAATAGAAATAAGGGAAAACAACTAAACCTGATTGCTTAGGTACGACACACTGACCATGACTATAAGCATCCTCACTAACATATTACATGTATTCTACCTCTCTCCCTCAAGTTGGTGCATAGATGTCAGTTATGCCCATCTTGGATGTAATAGTCTTCAACCTTCTTTTCCCAACTGCTATAGTGAATATATAGGCAAGTTGGTCTCCTAAAACCAACCTGAGGCATCCATAACTCTTGTGCTTCAACCTTCTCCCTTATAAAGTGGCAGTCCACTTAAATATATTTGGTTCTTTCGTGGAAGATAGGATTTTCAGCAATGTGCAAAGCAGTCTTATTTACCCCATAGAATGTCATATGAAAATGGACCTGGATACCAAGGTCAGACAGTATAAAACACAACCACATTTCTTCTCGAGCTCCTTGAGTCATAGCTCTATATTCTGCCTCGGCATTAGAATTATAGACAACAACATGCTTTTTACTCTTCCAAGAAACCAGATATCCTCTGAGAAATGTAACATTACCTGAAGTAGACTGCCTATCACTCACTGGTCTAGCATAATACGCATCAATACACACTAAAACATCAAGGTGACCATTGTCTCTGTAAAAGAGATCTCTACTAGGACTAGACTTCAAGTTCCTTAGAATCCGACATGATTTACATGGGGAGTGCATTTGCTGGCTCACAACACTGACAACATAAGCTATGTTCTGTCTGGTCATAGTCAAGGAACTGAGCTTGCCAACAAGCCTCTAATACTCTCATACATCCTTGAGTGGTTCTCCTTCTTTAGCGTTAATCATATGGTTCTGATCCATAGGTGTGTCCATAAGCTGACAGCCTAACATTTCAGCCTGCTTTTGTATATCCAACGCATACTTTCTTTGTGACAGAACAATGTCCTTCTGGGATTTTGCAACTTCAATGCCTACAAAATACCGCAGAGGACCTAAATCTTTTATATCAAACACCTGACTGACGTAGTATTTGAACTTTACTATCATCACTAAACTTTCTGAACCAAGACTGTGTTTCAGCTCATAAATAGCTTTCCTCAATCTACACACTTGACCATCCTTTCCATGAAGAAGAAAACCAAAAAGTAGACATATACACCTCCTCTTTCGAGTCACGATGTAGGAAGGTGTTCTTTACATCCAACCGATATGGTGGCTATCTTTTTCTTATAAGAAATATAGCAGCTATATCTTATAGGCAACTATGGCCAGAAGTACACAAATGCTTCAGGGGCAAAGGTATCCTGGAAGTTTATACTGGAGTCTGCGTGAAACCATTTTCCACAAGCCTAACTTTGTATCTTTCGATTGTACCATCAGGATGGTACATCACAGTGTACACCCACTTGCCCCTTACAACTCTCTTGCCTTCTGGAAGCCTGGTAAATTCCCAAGTACGATTCTACTTTAGGGCCTTCATCTCCTAAACCATTGCCTCTTTCCATGTTGATTGGGGTAACGCTTCAGGTACAAAGTTAGGGATAGCGACAAAATATAAAATAGAGATGACGCTAGAATATGAGGCAAACAAAGCATGATACGAGACGAATTTATTAATGGGATGCCTTGTAACTTTTCGAAGAGCAATTGGGAGATTGAGATTGGATTGTGGAGACTCTCTTGGACCATTTTCAGGAAGGAACATTAGTTTTGTATCATGAGGCAAAGATCTAGGAGCTTGAGATGGCATCTTCTTTTGTACAAATATCTTTCCTTTCTCAAACTTATTGACTCCAGCCACTTTTGGATCACTAGCACTAGCAAGTTCTTCAACATCAACATCATCTTCTTATATTACAGGCAGCGGAACTGGTGACAAAGTGCTCCTTTTTTCATTGTTTGACTTCTCCAGGAGAAGAGAGCACTGGGGGACTTTTGAACTAGGATAATTTGAAGAAGGTGATATCCATGGTGACGAAGCACTTCCTAGTCACCAAACCATAACACATATCCCTTTTGAGATGGAGGATACTCAATGAAAATACACTGAATAGCTTTGGGGAGAGTTTATCTCGATGAGTGGATGAAATATGAGCATAACATAAGCAACTAAAGAAGGAGGTGGGACAAAAAAAAAGACGATTATGGCGAAATAATACTTTGTATGGACACTCAACACCCTAAGACAGGGGTAGGCATTATTGATAAGATAAGTGACAGGGAGAACATCACCCCATATATGTTTTGGGACATTTATGCCAATTAGAAGAGATTGAGCAACCTCAATGAGATATTTATTTTTCCATTCAGCTACTCTATTTTGCTGGGGAGTGTAGGGACAAGAGGTTTGCCACTCAATTCCATGAGTATGAAGATATGAATGAATATGATGGGAGGCGTACTCACCACCAGTGTAGATCTCAAGGTCTTCACACGACCATTGAATCGAGTTTCAACCATCTTGTGCTAAGTAGGAAAAATATCACAAACTTCATCATTGGTTTTCCTGAAAAAATAGTGGTGTACCGACTGCATTTATCAATGATGGCAACAAAATAATGGTAACAATGCCAAACATTTACTGGGGATAGACCACACAAAGCAAAATGAATGACAGTAAAAGGGACACTTTTAACAATATGAATTCAATGATCGGTTTTACAATGTGTGGAAAATTGGAAAACTTCACATTTAAAATTATGATAATCAAACTGACTAATAAAAAGTTTTGGAAATTAAATATGTAAACAAGCTAAAGGTTAATGTCCCAACGGACAATGCCATATATGAACCATCTAGAGATGATGTAACCACAACAACAAATCTTAGGGCTTGATAATCTTCCATCAGGTATAGTCCTCCCTCCTCGTGTCCATCACCAAATGCCCTCCCCATAATTAATTAGGTCCTAAAATAAGCAGTGAGAAGGGAAAAAAATCTAGGTTTTTTGCATATAACCCCCTGAGATATGCCGATATTGCACCAAATCCCCTTTAGTTTTATTTTATTTGTTTGAATCTGGTTCTTTACAATTTATGTACTTCCCTCTTTTGTTATAATGAAATCATGATAAAACCTTTGAAATGGGGGATCGATCAGGTTTGCTAGATCTATGGTGGCAATGTCAGCAAGAATGTAGATGGTGAGATCTTCATCGCCTGCTATATCTGCCCCATCCCTGTTTGTAGACCCTGCTATGAGTACGAGATGAAAGATGGGAGCCAATCTTGTCCGCAATGCAAGACCAGATACAAGAAGCATCAAGGTTTGGATAATCCGACCTGCACTCGAGGTATTAGTATCAGTATTGGTATCAGGTATTGGTCCATCTCACACCAATACATATCGGCTGATATGGATACGATACCACCAATATTGAATTGGTCTTTTTTAAAAAACATGTAGAAAAAAATTGTATCGGTAAGTATCGGCTAATACCAATCGGTCTTTCATCTGATGGGTCTTGAATCATATACCAAATTGGAGGGTTGGGTATTTTGAGTGGAACGTGTAGATTGAAGGTTTTCTTTACAAGAATAATTATATCGTTTGCCACAAATCCTCCATTGGTTGAGTATTCGTCCAAACGTTAGCATGCTTTAATGGGGGAATCACCCATATGATGGGTCTTGAATCTGATGGATGAATGAAGGGCCTTTTAGAAGAGTACCTTTAAATCCACCCATCGAATCTTTGAGTTCACCCATGCTGAAACATGTTGATTGAATTGAATCGAATGATGGAGATCATTTATCCTCCCAATATTTCACACTATGGATCTTGAGATTATCAGCGTACCATCATACAGTCAGTATTTTATTTCACGTGGCACACATCTCAGAAAAGTGACCTTAACGTCACATGCACGCTTAAAATTGATTTTAAAGTCACTTTTATGGGTGTGTACCACATGAAATAAGAAACAGATCGTCTGATGGTACACCCATGATCTAAAGATCGATTTCATGAAAGATTGGGACGATAAACAATCTCCATCGTTTGATTCAATGCAGTCGATGTGTTTCAGCGTGGGTGAACTCAAAGATTTTGTGGATGGATTTAAAGGTACTCCTTTTAGAATGGTGGTAAACTATAATGACATGACTTATAAATAAAGGTGAATGAACGGCCTTTTAGAATGGTGATAAACTTCAATGGCATGACTTGTAAATATAGATGAAGGGCCTTTTAGAATGGTGGTATTTTTAGAATATTAGTTTCATTAAGGGCAAAATAGTCCTTCCGTCCATAAACTCACGGCTAGTTAACTGTGATGTTAACGGGGTTAAGGCAAGGGGGTATATGAAATAGAAACACAAAAGTAAGGGATGCAGTGACAATGCCTATAACTGAGGGGGTATGGTGCAAGATCGGCATATCTCAGGGGTATATATGCAAAAAAACCCAAAAAATCTACACTATAATTCATGGATTTTATTAATGAAATATTCATAGGCATTTATGAATAAGAAGAGTAAACATAAGGGAAAATTACCAACAGGGTACATCTCCATGTTCCTTTACCGGAATAAGGGAGACATTTACAATGCAGATATGACTATTAAAAGGCATAGAGGAAACATGCTCAAACAGTGAAGACATACCAAACATATGATCAGCCACTCCTGAATTTATAATCAAGGGAGACACTAAGTGGAGAAAAAACAACAGCCCAAAACCGTTGTAAATGTCATAAGCAACGGTTTTGAGCCGTTGCAAAGGCCGTTGTTTATAGAGCAGTGGTTTTTATAAACAACAGCTCGAAACTGTTGTTTATTTATCAAATAAACCACGGTCCATGTCTGTTACAAAATAACAATGTTTTTAAGCCGTTGTTTTAACGAAAAAAAGGGTTGTTATTTTTCTTCCGAAACCACGGTCTAAATCAGTGGTATATGTAAACAATGGTAATAAACCGTTGTTAATTTCCTCCAAGAAACAACGGTCCATAATTCCTCCAAGAAACAACGGTTATGGACTGTTGTTTGTGGCTATTGCAAAATTACAACAATGTTGAACCGTTGTTCTTAATTGGAAAAGAGTTGTTAATTTTATTCCGAAACCACAGCCTAAATCAGTGGTATATGAAAATAACTGGTATGGACTGTTGTTTATTTATTTATTTTTTAAATGCACAGCTTCCATTTTTTTTTATTGTAATGAGAGCCATTTTACCCGTTACAAATATTATATCAACCACATATCACTCTATAAGGGAAAAAATTCATAATCCATTCAACTAAATAAAAAAATAATAAGCTAAAAATAAAATCAAAATCGTATTAATATATTCAACACCATCTCATTAAAATATTCAAAAATATTATATTAATATATTCAACATCCTATAAATATATTCAACGGCGCCCTATTCGAGCATGACTCGGGTTGCCAATAAACTCAATGACATAGAATTTTAATGTCTCATTGCTTGACACCTTGATTGAGCACCTTTCAACTTGTTGTTGAGATGACTTTTCTTTTATGATTTGTTCGCCCACTTCTTGTGTGGTTTTCAACTTGCGTCCAACTCCCATATCATGAGTTTTCCTGCTATAAAAATAAACTTAGTCACATTAACAAATTTTATAATAAAATGATACTCAAAGTTTACATGCGTGTTCAAGAAAAAAAAAAGTGTGCATAAGAGCGATTTGTATAAGAATTTTTATATAATTACATTAGGAGCTTAAAATTGGAAAAGGAATATGTAAAAAATGATCCACAGCGAAAAATGATCGCCAGTGAAAAATGAAACTAAGGAGATTTATTGCCTTCATACATTGTAGAGAAAAAAGGCACCAATATAAAAACCAAATATACATGCAAAACGAGCTATTACCCAAGGATGAGTCTTTGAATGAATGGTAAATCTGGAGATAAATATAACTGAAGCGGCAGCCATTTACGGCAAAAAGTGCACACAACCATAATCTAACAAGCTTAGCTCCGCAAGGTAACTGCCCAAGAATTCTAGTTGCAGATTTGGGGACTATCAAAAATTGCAAAGACAATGATTAGAACATCAAGAGCAAAGATTCTGAAGCTTATGCACAAATCAATGGTTAGGAGGCTCACTTTGCAGTTCTCTTGAGCAGCTCTAGTGAATCTCCTGCAATGCACTAAAAGAAAATGTGCAACTCCTTAAAAAAAGTGCTCAACAACAATTCATTGCCAAAATAATCGACCCACTGGTGGTGCACGTCTATTTGTGAGCACAAAAATCAGCAAAAGTATGCCTTTGACCTTTCACTTTGGCGCTAAAAATATTATAACAAAAAAAATTTGTGCAGTGTGCACAAAAATATAAGAAAAAAACCGATGCAGAATTGCAGATCAAACAAAATATCTGTCGACATCACCTGCGAACAACCAAAGAAATTTTTGCACTGACAGTAGACAACTAAAAAAATCTGTGCATACAAGGGAATATGGGTTTTTGAACATCAAAACATGAATACAAATTTTTGTAAAGCTTATATAAGTTAAGACTTTAGAGAAAATGGTTAAATGTGTTTACTCTTAGAGTTCTAGTAGACTTATTAGATAAAAGGTTAGGTTTAAAATTTTTGTAAAGGTTATATAAGTTAAGACTACAGAGAAAATGGTTAAATGTGTTTTTTTTAGAGTTTTAGTAGACTTATTAGATAAAAGGTTGGGTTTAAATTTTTATTATGTATAAAAAACTAACTTTGTTAGGATTTTGACGTAGGCGCAAGCAGAGATCGTGCAGGCATGAACAAAGGCACCCTAATAGTAATAACAATAAGCTGTAAATTTTGGAAAGGGGGTGTCATCAAGTAATCAACATCAACATAAGTGACTTTAAATGGTGATAGTGCAAGAGGTCTTCCAACTTGGTGGAAAGACATTCTGTCAATCAAGAAAGCATTAGTACTAAATGCTCAGGTGATTTATTGCGCAAGTGGCATTCAGGAATCTCACATGTCTATGTTGCTGGCTGGCCATCATGCATATCAGACTTGAAATTGTATCGTGGTCGATTCCGACCATCCGATCGAGAGCTTATAAGCACCTGCAAATGGACAATTAAAGCAGGTAGGAATATGGTCCACATTAATGCACAAGAAATTCCTGGTCTGAGTGAGTCCCATCAACAAGATAGCCTGCCACTTTACAAGTTTTGATATATAAGAATTGTTCAAAAGTTCAGTAAAAAGAGGTCGATTCTTATGACCGCCTTTAAACAGATTATTCAACTAGCAGCCCATCTTTGTTATGTCTTAGCCAAAAAATCACACCTAATAGAGGATTCTAACCATACGATTGGTGCAGTTTAACTTTAACGTTACAAAAAATATCAACAACCGTTCATTTTAAAATGCATAGATCGAATTGCTCAGATCCTTCAAATGAGTGTGATTTTGGGCCTACTTTAGGTCAATATATGAAATACATCTTGATGACTTGGATTGCTGACAGTTGTGGGCCACTTGGCGCAATAAATGGACGGCCATAGGATTATCTGCTTAAAGGCATTCATGTGCTATTATTCCAATCTTAAAAGAGTTGGTATCAGGTACCTGACCGGAGCACTACCGTCATCGCGGTGCCCAGCTCAATCGCCCTAGACGAGCTTTGGGAGATGCACATGATATTTTTTTAGGGCCAAATCAGTCAAAGGTCAAAAGTGTACTTCCACTGATTTGGAGTGCTCATAAATCGCTGTGCAGCCCCCAGGCTTAACAAGTTTGGCGGGAGATTAATCAGAGGACTGCCAGTTGTCAAGTAGGAAACTAATACCATTAATATGAAATAATGTGTATTAAAGAAGGGAAATTTACCTGATCGGCCCTGTCAGATACGCCTTTCATGTCAGAAGCCCTATAGTTTCACATTTACCCAAACCAACCAGCTCTAAGCCTAGCCGACCCTTAGGTTAGCAAAATGCCCAAATTACCCCCTTTCTTTAACGCACAAAAACATCATCTTCTTCCTCATTTTAGTCTGGTACAGTTTTTAAAAGTCAGAGGTGGCAAAGGTGACGGCGTCTTCTCTTCAATCAAAACTATTCCGATCTGCTATTTGGATCGACCCAGATACACCTTTTTCGTCAGAGACTGTAGCAGATTAGAATAAGGAAGAAGATGATACACCAATATAATTTAAAATTTTAAATATTTGCATTTTTCTATGTTTACGCGATGTGAAACGAGATTTATTCCGATCCAAACTATTCTGAGCTGCTATTTGGATCGACCCAAATACACCGTCTGATTTGAAGGCGACAATATAAAATCGATAGTTCCAAAGATAGATATGAGAAAAATGCGATATCGACTCTGTACATAGTCGGTACCGATCATTTTAAGAGTTGTCATCGACTGCATGCAGTCGTCATCGACTCTATCTATATAAAAAAATAATAATAATAATAAATAAAATTATGTAATCGATGGCGATTACATACAGTATGTATCGCCATTAATTAAAAAAAAAAAAAAATTTTTAATTTTATTTTAATTTTTTTTTATATAATCGATGACGACTCAATCTGATAAATCATCGGATTACATTAAAAAAAAAAAAAAAAAAAAATTTAAAAATTTAAAAAATTAAAAAATTAAAAAATTAAAATTTTTTTTTTTTTTTTTTTATGTAATCGATGATGATAAGATGAGTCATCGATCGATGCTAGAATCGTTATCGATTACATAAAAAAAAAAAAAAAAAAAAAAATTTTTTTTAAATTTTAATTTTTTTTTTTTTTTTTATGTAATCGATAACGATTCGATCAGTCGATGACGACTGCATCGAGTCGTCATCGATTACATAATTTTTTTTTTTTTTAATATAATCGATGGCGACTCTGCATAGAGTCAATGACGACTTTGTACAGAATCGATGACGACTCTTAAAATGATTACATCGATATAGTCGATATATCGCTTTTTCTCATATCTATCTTTAGAATTATCGATTTTATATTGTAGTCTTCAAATCTGACGGCATAAATCTCGTTTCACATCGCGTAAATATAGAAAAATGTAAATATTTAAAAATTTAAATTATATAGGTGTATCCTCTTCTTCCTCATTCTAATCCACGCCTCTAATGAAAAAGGTGTATCGATCCAAATAGCGATCGGAATAGTTTGATTGAGGAGAAGACGCAACACCTTGACTTTTAAAAACCTATTAAAATGAGGAAGAAGATGATGTTTAAAGAGAAGTGTTGTTAGCTATGATATATTTCCTAAGATAAACTTGGCATGCCTATATACAACTTGTAACTTGTTCTTTAATGCAAATTTCCACAAGATCTCACAACCATTTGAGAACAACTTAGAACATGTATCCTCTGTAACTACACAGGAAAAGAAAATTTGATTGAGGATTCAAGTAATCAACACATAACTGTCAACAGGAATAAAGATCATTGCAAATATTATAACCAAATACTTAAACAGAGAAAGAAATCAAGCACACAAACAGCTAGAATTCGTTAAATAATGTCATAACTTAATTGGAAGGAAGTGTTTAAGAACTAAATAATTTATATTACTGATTTTATTTGTCATTTTTAGTAGGGCATGCCAACTTTCTGTAGCAGGGCTATTTTAGTGTTGGCTTCTTCATGTGTAGATGAAGTAGAAAATTTTCCGTGTAGTCTAGTCAATGCCCTTGCTATACCAACTAGAGATTTACCATCCAATACATGTCTCAATAAGAGCGTAGCAATACAACCCAGATCAGTGTATCTGATGACACAAATTGATAGGGGCACATTTTCTCCACATGCAATGCAAAAAAATTGCATCAGACGATATTGAAAGATATTAGCCGGTGCCAGAGCCCAAGAGCACAAAGAAGAATACTAAGGAATTAAAACCATGGCCTATACCTCTTGCTTACCTGATCAACCTTGCTTTCATCCTCTTTTGACCCGTCAAATTGATCTTCTAGATCCACTTGTAATCATTTTTCTGATCTCTTTCTTCATGGCGGTAGGCTGACATCTGGTTTACAAAGGATCTAGGCCATCAGACTTATAAAAAATACCAAAGAAAGAAGTGGAAGAATGTGTGCTATATATTTAGATGTATAAGTAACACCAAAATAAATAAATAAAACCTTCACAATCAATGTATTAAGCTGGCTGTTGACATATATTCAATTTAAATAAACATCACAAGCAGGAACATTCAATGTAAGAGTGACAGAAACATTCCTAGTTTGCCAAGTGGCATTCCCCACAAGCTTATGCTGGGTCCCTAATATAGCTCCCATGTGGGAAGAATAGGACAAGAAAGTGGACCAACACCAGAAATTTTGTTGTTAGTGAGAACAATTTGGACATGCTATGTTGTTCCTAAAGTAAACCTACTATTAGTAGTAGTCTCCCATAAGAGGAACACAGGTGACTTAAAAGCACCACAACACTAGGAACTGGTAAGAAAGCCATCACAGGGAAATGTTATCTTAGCTATTAATTGTGAGTAAGGTGGTTGTATTCTTGGATAATGTTACTGTTGACCTTATTTTATTTTGATGATTAATAATGAAGTTATTATACATGAAGCCAGATGATAATATTGGAAGTATGTTTTGGACGTGATGGTTTGTTTTTGGAATTGGGTCTGAATGAAAATTGGTGGTTTTTCTAACCAAGTAACCTGCAAGTGGAACCAAACACTCAAGTAGTCGAGCAACCTGCATTTGGAAATAACTTACTTTGATAAAAAAATCCACGCGACCAAGCAGATTGCAGAAAATAAATGTCTGAAAAACTAAGAAACAAGGTAACAAGATTACAGCAGATGGCTTGTATATTCCAATAAGTGTGCCCAATATGACCTGCCAAATATACAAGTGGAAATTCAGAAAAATTGTTTCGGCTGAATGATATTTAAACTTGAATGATTTTAAATTGCCAAATATACAAGTACAGATTTCCACACCAAGATTTTAACGTGTGCAAGTTATACATACCCACACGGGACAAAGAGTAGTCAACAATTCAACTATTCTCTCATACTGGCTCACTTCACTCGGAGAGCTGGTAGGAACATCCCCAGATACATTTGCTTCAGCTTTGCACAGAACTTGACAACTCCTGATGAGTTAATAGGCAATAAAAGATTGCTCTAAAAAGAGGAAAAGTAAAGACAATTCTGAGCTAGAAGGAGGAAAATTAGTTACAAATTAGAAATAAAAATATGTAAAAATATATCATAATAAGTTACAAATTAGAAATAATGCTTTTAATAAACAAAATGAGCTAGAAGGAAGAAAATCTGTACTTTCATACTCCATGTAACCATATAAATGCATATGCATGATTCATCTCAGTTGAATTCAGTAAAATTCGAAAAAATGTGGAACACCCTTAATTCGGAGATTTTTTTTAGCTTTTTTTTTTTGAAAGAACACTGATTTTAGCTGACTATGGTCTTTTATATAAACTAATATTAAAAAACTTAAGAAATTTATTTTTTCAGTAATATGGTTGAAACATTTTTTAACTTGCTATTATAAAACTTAGGACATTGAAAAGTAAATGAGAAACCCTCAAAATAAAAGCTTTGATCAGTTTTTTTTTTTTTTATCAGTTTAAGGTTTATTTTTAGTATATATTTTCTCTTTTTTCTCAATCTTTTTTTTCCAAATATTCTTCCCAACTTTCACTATTTTTGCCAAAATTTTCTCTCACTGACTGATTCCCGAATTCTGCCACCTTGGTGACTATGATAAAATACACCAAAAAATTGACCGATTCCTTCAAACATTTACATGATCATTCTTTGTTTATAACTAAGATATGAATCCTTACCAATGCATGTATCTTGCTCCATTATATACAAAAGGTCACCCTTGCATTTACAGTCATAACCGCCCCACGTATTCTTACATGTGCAGCCATCACATTGACAGGCAAATTTTTCCTTGCATTCGTTAATCTCTGTTGTGCAATAAAAAGACAGGTGTGATGGTTTTCAACATACGGGACAAGAGTGTTTAAATATCACAAGATAGAAGTAGATGATGGCATAACAGATACCCATTTAGAATTGAATGGTTAGAGATTATCACCTTCACATTTATGCCCATCACCCCGAAAACCATTTGGGCAACGGCAGCCTTTTAGATCGAATTCCTGCTTATATCAGGAAATAAACTAAGTTTGATGATCCAAAGCAATAAGCAAGCAGTTTTCTAGTTTATAAGCAAGTATATGGGAAAGAACAAGAATTACTTTAAGGATAGTTGAAGAATAAATGTTGAAAATAGATGCTAAAAGCTCATAAATAAGGGATAACACGACGCAACTGAGCACGCTGAAAAGTTTTTTCTGTTATGACCAATTCATAAACCACAAGTTGACATATTTCCATTGTAGTCAACCCCATCTTCCTAAACCCAGAATTGCGTTTTCTCTCTGGTTCACAATTTCACCATAAAAATTGAATTTTTATTTGGTTTTTGATCCAAAGATGGGTCTCTGTTTGAGCAAAAAGCAGGTTTCAGAACCAGTAAATGTGTATCCACAAAGACGCCATGAATCTGCCCCCGAAAACCGCCAGGTGCATGCACCTGCACCCACCCCTGCACCCGCCCCTGCACCCTCCCCGACACATTTTAAGCCACCTCCTTTAGCTCTTAATGCAGATGCAATTTTAAGAAAACCATTTGAAGATGTGAAGTCATTCTACACACTTGGCAAAGAACTGGGGAGGGGTCAATTTGGTGTAACTTACCTTTGTACTGAGAATTCTACTGGTCTTTCTTATGCCTGCAAATCGATTTCTAAGAGGAAACTTGTTACTAAAAATGATAAGGAGGACATAAAGTACAATTCTAATTCAAAGCTTGCTTCATCATATGCAGTAGTAAGCCATAGTGATGACAATAGAGTAGCACGATACCCTGTCTAATATGAGGGTGTATTTCTTGGCTAAAAAATATCTACACGATAACCTGTCACATGGTCATCCTAGATTGATGACATGCCACACATGTAGTATGGATGACCCGATTCACATGTGTGCGACTCAGCCAATACAATTACATGAATAGATCACTTCAGCTGATATGCCTAAGACTTGAGCAAATCCTGTTCGCTCTAGGCTGGGTTCCTGTATATCATGTGGTCGTGTTCAGGTGATACCAACTCAGATGAGTCAATCATAGTCATAGGGACTCTAGTCAAGTCTTGAAACCTTAACTGGAGTGAAGCTTTCAGATTTCTTATGCTATGTTGGTTTCTCATGGTTGGATGGTAATCTGAATTGTTTTTTATGTTTGTTATAATGAGAACTAGAAATTTATTAATTATTATGGCATTCACATTGATTTCTTGAGAATCTAGGAATTCGAACTTGTTTTTTTCCAATTGAATTTGAGATTTGCAATGTTGATGAATTGATATCTGAGTTGTGATCTTCTATTGATTGGATGGGGAGTCTGAGCTTTAAACTTGGTTGGATCCTCACAAAGGTAGGGAGTCGAAGATTCACCAATGGCAGAATATGATAGATTCAACATACTGAAAATTGAGTATTTAGACTCCTTTTCTTTAATGTCCTGAGATGTTGTTTGGAATGTTAGAAATCAATAGAGCAATGGAGATGCATCAAGGTTTGTGGTTTAGGGTTCTGTTTGCAGTTACTTGATCTTTGGTTCAGTTATTGAATGGTGGACTAGGTTGTAAACTTGAGGAGTAAAGTAAGCATGGATGAAAGGGCCATGCTATAGACCATAAATGGAACATTAATTGAACTTCATTGAGTTGCCATGCTATAGACCAATAAATGGGGCCATTCAAACTCATACACAGGTGTAAATTTAATATATTTATTGTCATTATAAACAGGTCTACAAAATCATATTAATTCTTAGAAGTATAATAGAGAGAACACATTGATGAACCAATTCAACACCTACATTCCTTATTAACCCATCCAACAACTAAAGGCTACCATCTAATGTGTATGTAACAAAGAACACATTGATGAAACAATATAAAATACCCTCAATAGCAGTGTACACAACTCAAAATAAGACTGATGATGTGTTTCTGTTTTAAGATTTTTGACCGCAGAAAATTAGGAGACTGAAAAGTCCCGAAATATGAAAGAGAAACTCACAAGTTTTCTACCATAATAGTTCTCATAGTCTTGATAAACTTAAAAGTAATAAAAACCAGAATATATGTCTCTTGGCCAGTCCCAAAAAATATAAAAGAAACTCTAAGACAACTATGCTAGAGTCCTTTGTAACTTGGTCTCCAAGAAACTGAACCTAGAATTACATCTATACTTTAATTCCTAGTTTTTGAGGACATAAATCTATGCATTTTGATAACCTGGGAATTGGCTCTGGGTAATGTACAGTGCACGTGATCGCTTAATTTATCACATGACTCCAATACGGAGATTATTAATATCGTGATTAAGTGGCTCCCTTGGTTACTATAACGTGGTAATATCAGCCTTGTTTAAGTCTCATACCCAGCCCAACTCAATATCTCTGTGGCTGTGAGAGCCTTTGTAAACTTTGTTTCAGCCATCACAATAGCTTGAAACGCCCCTCTTATCTCAGTATAATTGCCCTGTATCATACTCCCCGGGTTGGAGAGGACTCGGCCATGCTGAGTCGGCCTTCTTGTACAGCTCGAACGGTCTCTTGTTAAATTTTTAAATTTGGATTCCACGATCCAAGTAATCTTCGTCTTTGGCTGTGCTTCCGACTTGGGCCGTGTATTTTTATTTTTCATTTTTCGATAGGTGAGCTGGGATGTCCTAGAGGTTGCAATATTGTCAACCATCCATTAGGCTACAGCCCAAGCCCTTAACTTTAAACATGTTAAACAAGGTTTGAACATAGTTTAACTATTTTTAAAGTATAATCTTACCAACAAGCTTATAACACTCAGCTTTTAAGCACTGTTTTTGTTCTTAATGCCTCAGATCACGTAGTGTTATCCAATTCAAGACCCTCTCTACCACCTCGTCACCCTCGTCTGCATACTCTTCGCTATCATGCATGCTGCTGGAATCTGCTGGTTTTTATGAGTTATTCTTAGTAGCCATATGTTGAGCTGTTAGAAGCTCTAATTTCTGTGTCTGAGCCTCCAGTTTATGGGATAACTCCTTGTTCAGGTCCTTCAACTTAGAACCAGTGGTCGATGCAATTGCCGGAGCTTGCTTCAAATCTTCTTTCTCCAATGCTAACTTAGAAATCAATGAATTAATGTTGTTGATCATTATCAGCTGATCAGGTGGTATTGTATCAGTTGCATATGGAAGATGTACTTGTCTATTTTCAGGTGGTAACTGGAGACTCGTCATATAACTTGATAGATCAACAGAGGATCCAATCTCTGGTGGTTCATTGTTGACATTGCTAGATGTTGCATCTGCACCACAACTGTCCCCATCGACCAGACCCAACATTTCAACATCTAAATCATCTGTAGAAATTGAAACATCTTTCATAATAGCTAGATGCTTTCTATCATCAACAGCTTTTCCATTTGCAGATGCTTTTCGTAGTTTAGATTGCAAGAGCTTTTTCTCTTCTTGCAAAGCATCAATTGGACGCTGCAAATCCTAACACTCTTTCTCTAGGCTAGACACTTTCCTTTTGTATGAAGTAATTTCAGCAGCTGAGTTCTCCAACTGTCTCTCCAACTTTAGTTCACTTGATCGCAACCTGAGTGCCTTCTTTTCTAGGCCAATAACCTCGGAAACTAATATTTTGGCCCGTTCATCAACTGCACTACATTCAAGTTGGGCATTGGCATACTCCATTTTTACGTCCTCAATTGCAAGCAGCTGAGCCCTGATTTCCTCCTGCAACCTTTCCATGTCAGACCTTAGTTGGTTGACAACTGCTCCCTGTTGATTAAAGCTATCTGTGAGAGATGAATTTTCAGCAGCCAATGATTCCGCTAAAATACATGATCCCTCAAGAGCTTGCTGCAAAGAGAATTTTTCTTCAATGTGCTGTTCCAAAGCTGCAAAATCATCATCCTTCTTTAGTGGAGGAAATTCATTCTTCTGTTGTATACTATCGTCCTTGATACGCCACCTCAGCAGTTCGGCATTGTTACTTACAGAAACTGAAGGCTCGTTTGTATTTGTAAAATTTGAAATCCTCAGTGTGGAAAAGGGCCCCAGAGAGTCAGAATCTCTGGAAGGCTCCTCAGAATCAGATGCAGAGAGAAAATCTTCATTGTGGACTTTAGAACTTTTGAAAATTTGTGGACCTTCAAATTGGAGGGTCAGGTCCTCACTAGGCTAGCTAAGTTCACTCACTTGGCCATTTTACCAGTTTATACTACTTTTCTACGTCCTTCGGGTCAAAGGTTGACTTGAACTTAAGTGAGATGATCTCACAGATCTAGGGCAACTTTATTTTATCATAATGTTCAATTTCCTACTCAGTGCTACTCAGGTCATAGGGCTTAAGTATTAAAAAGTTAGGTCTCAGGGGGACTGCACTTATTACAGAATTTTCAGACTTGACCCCTGAGCACTCCAAAATTCATAGAAAATCACTTAGAACTGATATGAACGTAATTTCAAATCTCAGTGAAAGATGAACTATCAGAGCACATCTCAGAAGTAGAATCATCAAGAGATCAACTCTATATTGGTCAAACTGCTCTGTGCAAGTTGACCGAAATTTCTGCAGTTTTGGCTCTATTTTGATCAGATCAGTCTCTGTAAATTGAGGATTTCTCCTAAACTACTAAGCCAAATATTCCATTTATATGTTGTTGGAAATATTCTGAAGCCCTCTACAACTTTCATGCTTTCAGTTTCAATACTTAAGCCCTCATTACTGATCCAACAAGGAACCTTCAATTCTAAATTGAAAAGAATCCATATATTTTCATGAAACTTGGACATAGCCCATAAAAATTTGACCTTGAAACCCCTCAATTTCCCATTTAACTATAACGATATGAAATCCATTAATACTATGACAAAATCAAACATGGAACTCTAGAATTCTAAACACAAAATTAAATACAATCACCTCAATTTCTTATTGGCATTAAATCAAGCACCTTAGGGGCAAACATCTATTTAAACAAAACCAATCAATATAACATGAGATTTGAAAGTCTCAACACCCTCTCACACATTGAATTATTAGAACCCAATACGGGTTGGCTATAAATCTTCACTTCTTGAGGCTCAAAGCCTATTTGCAAAATTGGAACTTGAGTTCAAAAAATTGCTTATAAATAAGAATTTCAAGACTTCAAAATTCCATCAAATCTGTATATTAAATCTTATGTTTTCTTTTCTTTTTTTTAATTAATAAATTTTAGCATCAGTAAAATAATTCTTTGGAATTCAATCAAAAGGCTCTAATGTTAGGCACCTTCATCAAAGCCCAAATATATACAATTCAACGAAAATTTTCAAAGGCAAAATCTATTCCATCCAATCTCAATGATTCAAACAAAAAAAAAATTATAGATCTCAAATATAATTCAATAAAGCATCACAAAGATCTGAAGATTTGAAAGTAAATAAACCAAAAAGTGAAGAGATTAGTGAGAATAACGAACATATAGGAGTGGGTCGGCTGCGCTGGGTGGTACAATGCAATGGATAATGGCAGTGAGGAGCAGAGCAGTAGTTGCCTGGAGATAGAGAGAGAGAGAGAGGCTCGACCTGTGTATGATTTGGCTGCGTTGGGTGGTTCAATGCAATGGATAATGGCAGTGAGGAGCAGAGCAGTAGTCGCCTGGAGAGAGAGAGAGAGAGAGACAGAGAGAGAGAGAGGCTCGATCTGTGTGTGATTTGGCTGCGTTGGGTGGTTCAATGCAATGGAAAATGACGGTGATGAGCAGGAATAGCAGTCACCTGGATAGAGAGAGAGGCTCGATCTCTGTGTGTCGTGCTGGAGGGGAGATTGAGAGGGAGAGAGAGGAGAAGACGAAGAGCTCTTATTTTGTGGGTAGAAGAAGACGAAGAAGCTAGATATATTAGGGATCCCGCCCAGATTTTCGTTTAGCAGTGAATATTTAAGCGCCAATATTATTTAGAAAAGTAAGGTCACAGGTTTGAACCTGCTTATTGGCAAAAACGGAATTTAAAGAGAGCCGTTGTATCGCATAAACCTCAGTTTTGAGCCGTTGCATTAGTTAATTTCTTTGCAACGGCCAGAATCCGTGGTTATTTTTAAGTAACTGGTGTTGTTTATTCTCCATTTTCACGTAGTGAGACTTGGATGAACAGGCATTGCAGATCCAATGATACCTGACTCAAGAAGGTACGATGAGGAGGCATGTGGATTAGACTCTCTCTATGTCAAGGTAACTGAAACTGGAGGTGCGTTAAGGATGAGCAGGTGTGAGCGGTCCAGTAAGTAGAGAAACCGGGGTAAGAGATGGAACATCTCCCTCAACAACAAAAGATCAATTGTTTTGGAAGGTGGCCTTGCCATGCAAGTCCCAAGAATTCTCCCGAAAATGTTCCAATGCGTGCATTTTAGTTTGTCTCTTTCTTCTTTGGACATAACACCACGACCATGACCTCCTCTATCACCAGATCTACCATCACCATGACGAAACACTAACAATGATGGGAGTGCATATCACTCTGGAGTCTGGAGTCTGGAGCACCAACTGAAACATGCATCAACTTGTGCATGCTCTCCTCATGCTGTAGAAGAGAGAAAACAATAGCAAGTGGAGGACACTCCTCACGCCTATTTCAAATATTTGCATGCATATTCTCATATCCAGGATTAATCCCTTTCAACAAGTCAAAGACCTGTTTCAAATCCAAGGTTTGATTCGCCTTTGATACACACCCATATCATCACAGTTTCTTAACACAATTCTCACATATATTGTCCGACCGATAATGAGCTAATTCATCCTACATACTTTGAATTGGTGTAGTACTTCCTAATGGATTTCTCCCAAACGGGTATTAATAATTTTTCTGTTACTTGAAATGTCTATGCAAGATTTTGCTTCTGTGAGTATGCATCACTGATGGCAATCCCACAATTCCTTTGCACTAGTCAATATTCACATACATGAACAATTTACTAATCATTAGTTGTGTAGAGTGTAGAAACCATGACATCACAGTAAGCTTGTTGCATTGCCCATCTTCATATTTCGCATCAGTAGGTGGCTCGATTATCACACCCGTAACATATACAATCTCTCTCTACGACCCATGTACATTGCATCAGACTGGGCCCATTTTAACTAACTAATACCATCAAGTAAAACAGTGGTAATTTTTAGTCCTCGAGGACTCTCATTACACCCAGTCGGCACCTTAGCTTCAACCATTTCGGTAGCACAAACAAGCTACACAACAATATAAAGAAAACAGCCCCCCACCAACAAATATATATAAAAACAAGGGTTCTAGCAGGTCCGCCAGATACTCAATATACCTCCGGCCTATAGGACTTCTTTGGTACTGAATTGGGTGACCTTCTCATGATCAACACCAACACCTAATGACATGATTGTACTAGGTACTAGGATCGAAGGGGAAAAGGGTAAATGCAGAAAACAAATCACCATAAGGCCTCCATGCCGCTGCCCACAATATCAACAAAACCTCGGTTACACCACCAAATCACCACAAACAAAGGGTTCTACAACCGTTTTCACACTATCAATTGAAAAAATACTGTAGGAGGTTACACAACCTCTAGTAGGCCTTCGCTGAACATACGATCGAGTATACTTCTCTAAACACAACATACCACATTGTCTTTCCACAAACACAAGATTTTGTCACTACTGGCATGTAACTCGAGCCCACAAAAGAGGACAGAACATAATGAATACACATCCGATTCAAGTCACATCACATTCATATGGAAACTGGGAGAAAACCGACTCATTCCATTTGGTTTCCTCTCAGTAAAAAACCTGAGCACAAATCCATAATGCTAAAAAATGTGAGAGGGAAACAAGATAGTTGCTGTAGTATAGACCAAACCTCACACAATCTTGATCAAATCCAACAAAGAAGTTGGAAATCTTACCCTACAGAGGATTTCAGTCCAAGAGGTGGTAACTTGGGGTTTCGAAACATCGATATCCGTGAAACTGACTAGATAGGAACAACCTCTAAAATCTCCTCTATCTTTTATGATTAAGGCTCCAGATGAATCCGATTCTTAAGAGGAAAATGTAGGGATTCAAATTTTGACCAAAACCCTGTCGAAAATAACTCAATCAGTGGTCAACAAGTTGACCAATCTGGTGTCAGCATGACACTAGCGGTGATGACATAGGCAATCAGAAGCAAATCATGGGCTAAGTGCTATTATATCAGGTTAAATTGAATGGAAGTTTATACTTAGGGTTAGGGTTAGGAAGAAGAAGAATGATAATAGAGATAATGAGGATTTAGTTGTCGTATCTCCAACCCCTTCTATTATTAGTATATCTATAAGACTAAGTACTAATATCTCAGACATCGGTCCAATAGAAATAGAGTAACTTTATTTCCACCCACGGAAAACGGTCGAATACCCACCACTTTCTTTTTCTATACACCCACATTGTCTTCCCCTTTTTTCTTCCCGGGCTTGCGCGATATTTGAACTCTGTTCCTCCAAGGCCCTCTGATCTCTCGAAAGCAGCCTCCATTTTCCTTTGTTGTACACCCACATTGTATTCCATCGCTTCTTCTTCTCGCGCTGCACAACGTGAGGAAGGGTTTGTGGGGCAACGACAAACCCTTTTTAGACTCAGTCCCTCCGAAGCCCTCAGCAACTGTATGAATCCCTCTGACATTGCAACAACGTGAGGAAGGACGAAGACTGGGATTTGAAGAGCGGCAAAGAAACCCTCTGAAATTGTATTGTTAGGGTTTGTGGGGCAACGACAGTCAACGATTCGAGGTAATTTTAATTTTTTTATTTATTTTATACTTGATAGGGTTCGTTGATTGTTCAACATATTTGTATTCTTTTTATATTTTTTATTGTGGTTCCAAACCAACAGTCGATGAACTTCAATTTGATAGTCGCAGTGTAAAATGGGTAATTTTCATAAACGACCTACGACTTCTTATAGAAGAAGGCTTATAAAAACCCGAATCTTTAGATTCAGCAATTGCTATTGATAATTATGGGATTTTAGCAATAGTTGTTGAAGCTACAACGACAGTGATATCAGAATCTTCAAGTGAAGTCTCGTCTTTATTAGATGTAGAGATGCAAGAAGGGAGAATATTAGAAGAGACAGTAGAAGAAAAGAGAGTGGAGGAGGAGAGTGTGGTAGAAAGGATGGTGGAAGAAGTTATTGGAGAGGGGAGAGTGGACGATGTGGCAGTAGTAGGGAGGGTGGAAGAAATTTTGGAAGAGGAGAGTGCGGCACACGTCGTCGGGGAGAGGAGTGAGGCAGAAGGGATTAGGGAGGGGAGTGTGGAAGAGAGAGTGGAGGAGATAGTGGAATTGGAAGATCGAGTGAAAGAGAGAGTGGAAGTGGTGAAGGTGAGAGAGTTGAAGAGATGGTAAAAAATAGATTGGAAGGGAGGGATGTTGTGGTTGAAGATGAGAGGGTGGAGGAGAGAGTAGAAGGCGAAGAAGAAATAACTCGAGTTCCGAAAAAGAAGAGAAAAATGCAAGAGGTCGACATTGAGTCAGTCCAAAATAGAGTCGAAGATAATGTGACACCATTTCCTGAAGGCCCTACGGACACTTCGCTTCTACGATGGTGTAGAAACCATATTGCCCATGTTATATAGATTAACAAAGTAAGTAAGCAATAACACTCAATTCATGTAATGCATTTATCTTTTTCACTTAAATGATATGTACATAATTATAATTTTCTTACTAAATTTTGGTTGCTGGCTAGGGTTGCATTCAGGACGATAAATTGTGTCTTAGTATCTGCCTTGGTTGCGAGAAGGCACCCCGAGATGAATACATTTCACTTCGTTATCGGTGAGATGACTATCACTCTCGACGACGTGAAGCATCTCATTGGTCTAACTGTAGTCTGAAATGTAGTTGTTGTAAACCCTTGTAACACACCTGAATTGGTGACCACGGTGCTCAAGCATTCGGTATTGATGCTAATGAAGTGATCGAAAAATTGAATCATAAAGGATGCAAGGGGAAAAAATTTCTCTTGGAATGGTTGCGTGCTCATTTGAGCTAGATACGTGATGATGCATCTAATGATCAGATTGACTTGCTGCAAGGGGATACATTCTTTATTTGCTAGACTGCACAATCCTTACCGATAAATCAAGTAGCATGGTGTCCGCTCGGTACGCAAAACTGTTGGTCGAACTAAAGGCAGTTGGGGACTACGCATGGGGAGCAACTGCACTTGCTTATCGTTATAGGAAGCTGGGCATCGCATAAGGAAAGGTCGCATAAATTTCGGGGTTGCTTACGTTGGTTGAGGTGTACTAAATTCACATAGCAATGTCTTACTAAATTGCATTTCTAATATTTAATAAATAGTATACTGTTAAATTATATGTCGTGTATTTTCAGGCGTGGAGCTACGAGCATATAGTTCTTGAGCGTTCAACACTTAAGCAAATGTCTTCTGATAAACTACCTTTGGCCTTTAGATGATAGCAACCTTTAAGTCAACCTATGCATCCCGAATCAAAGTTAGTTCTTTTACGTGAAGTGTTGGATGACTTACGAATGGATTAGATAATCTCATAATTAGTTATTTTACGTGAACCTATATATGCATTGCATTATAATTGTAATATCTCTCTCTCTCTCTCTCTCGTATGCTCTTATATGGTACATGTTATTTGGGATCCATGTTGTAAGATTAGATCGGAATATTCGATTCCTCTTTCGGCTCTTTACGCCGGATGTCTGTTCTGTTTCGACATGGTTGAGCCATATTACCCAGAGCGGGTGTTGAGATAGTTGGGTCACGTGCAATCAATCACCCCGCCACTAGTAGCACCTGCAGAAGGGAGCATTAGAGGGAGAACTGCGAAGACATATACTGTATATTACCGAGTTGTTTCGAAAAACTTCGAATGTCATTGCAGTCACCAATTATCAATAAAGGATTACGGTGCTCAAACTTTTAGTGGGCTACTGTGGAGGGTTATATGGAGTGGTACAATAAGTTCTCTTATTTGTACCTCGTGGACCCCAACCACTACAAGAGCTTGAGGCCATCCCAAAGTAGAGATGATGTCGACGATGTCTCGGATGAATGGGTACGTATTTACATTATTATGATGTCTCTCATTTATAACTGCTACGCTATATGAAAATTTATATATTGTCTCACGCTCATTTTGAATGCAGCGACATCACAAAGATAGGGCATTGATGTTATTAGAGGCTTCGATAGCTGTCGATGTAAATCAAGACATTGGGTACGTGATGGAGGTCACGAAGAGGGTATGCAATGAGCTCCGATTCGACTGTTTGCTCTCCTCACAGGTTGCTACTACAAGTCCGAGAGTCAATGCACCCACCGTCGCTGATACCACTACAAGTCCGAGAGTCAAAGAAACCACAACAAGACGCTGAAATTCGACATGGAAAAGGATAAAAACTCTATCGAAGTGAAACTTGGAGTGATATGAGATGGCGAGTTTTTTTGTATATGTATATATAGATTTTTTGGTTTTTAGGGTTTGAAAATATCAATTTTTTGTATATTGAAACATTGACTTGTTAGTACAGCTTACAAATGTCTGTTTAGATTATTTCAACTTAACACCTTCAAAATATTTAAAGCTTGTTTGTGTAAGTAGAAGTGAAAGTTGTTTGTTTAAGCACTTTTAATGTTAGTTTGTATACGCAGAAGTGAAATGGATGCCCATCACTTTTTAATGCATCAAAGATTTATATACACACTGTTGGAGAAGGAAAGAAAAATAGAGTGGACTTATGGCTGAATGAAACAGCTGGAGAAGGGTTGAGTGTACAAATAGACCCTTAGGAACCAGGGTGGGTGTACCAAGAAAACCTAAAAAGGTTAGTGTATTTAAAAAAAAAATGGTTAGTCTACATAAAAAAAAAAAAAATTGTTGTGGGCCTGACGGTGGTCACCCACTGTCAAAACAGAAACGCAAACAACAGGCCCCTACCATCAAGACATCAGATGTTGAACTCCAGTGAGGATTATCCTGAGTTAGCCTCCTGATGGTGGGTGCCTGCTATCAGCTCCACAAAGCTGACAAAAAGCACCAACCATCAGGAAACCAGATGCTGAACTCCTGTGAAGAGTATCCTCAAGTAGCCTCCTGACGGTGGGCGCCTGCTGTCAACTCAGCAAAGCTGACAACAAGCACCCACTGTCAGGATACCAGATATTGAACTTCAGTGAGGAGTATCCTGGGTTAGCCTCCTGACGGTGGGTGCCAGCTGTCAGCTCAGCAAAGCTGACAGCAAGTACCCACCGTCAGGACACTGAATGATGAACTCCAGTGAGGAGTATCCTGGGTTAGCCTCCTGACGGTGGGTGCCTGCTGTCAGCTTAGCAAGCTAACAGCAACAACCCACCGCCAGGATACCAGATGCTACACTCCAGTGAGGAGTTTCCTGGGTTAGCTTCCTGACAGTGGGTGCCTGCTGCCAGCTTTGCAGAGCTGACAACAAGCCCCCATCGTCCAAGGGTTTACTCAGTGATAATCCTCATTGGATTTTTTCACTGATGCCTTGACGGTGGTCCCTACTGTCTGTGTTTCTATTTTGACAGTGAGTGCCCACCGTCTGGCCCACAACAAGTTTTTTTTTTATGTACACTAACCATTTTTTTAAAAATACACTAACCTTTTTGGATTTTTTTGTACACCCACCCTTGTTCCTAAGGGTCTACTTGTACACCATTACCACCCAGCTTATTATGATCTTATGATGACCTGACAGTGGGTGGGCGCTTTCATGTCATTATTATGATGCATGTTAGCATATCTGTTGTAGTCATAAAGATGTTGGCATGATCATAGGTAGTGCGATCAATCGAGGTCAATGATCATATAATCTTCGGTGACAAATTTCTCATCATCATTGAGAGAGTTGAACTTCTTAGATCATTTCGCGAACTGATCATATAATCTTCGGTGACAAATTTCTCACCATCCCGCTGCACAATCATCTCAGTATCGCGTCCATACAACCGTCAGTGATGGAATGGGACTATATTTAATCAAGGTGATTGGCACGAAGTGACACCCGTTCACTGAATGATGCAAATGACTTTATCCGTTGAGTCTACTGCTATCCATAAAAAGGTCATACAAAGTCGAGTACTAAGAAGGACTAAAGGGGTACGATAGATGACGCTATTATGTATCCCATGTCGGTACAGTCATCCAGTAGGCACTGCAAGCATGATCAGTGAGGAAGTTGAGGATCGCATGTGTCTGATGCAATCGTTCTTGGTTATCGAAAATTGGTATATACTTCTCCGCGCGGGAGGTCAATTTAGCCATCAAATCTGCTCACACTACCTTCCATCGATTGTAGCCCATTTCTAACCGTTGTGCAACAGCTCTAAACCCACAATGTCCATCTGCTGATACTTCTGTGATATTAGCTACAATAGGGTGCAGAAACACAGGGAGTGCCTTTAGATACAATTTCATTTTGAGGCTTTCTTGAAGCTTCGAAATTTCAATGACTGCAGCTTTCTTCCCTTTTTCCTTTGCCTTCACCTTCGTATTAACTTCTTTTATAATGTACTCAAACCCGAGTTTATCTCTTTTCGACGACGCATCACGTTTTCATTTGTTCCCCTTCCCCTTATGCCTGCCGCATTTACTCTGCGACAACTTCGGCTCGACCATATAAGTCGTAGTGGGGTCTACCACCGCATGCAACTGTCTATAAATTTGGTCCTGGACAACAGGTTCGGACCTCTCACATTGGTCATATATGCAACTAAAATATATTTGTACTTTAGCACCTCTTGAGGATGCAACAATTTTAAGGTGATAGAGTTTCTTCCACCGAGGATGAATGGATTCTAGAGGAATTTTGTCACCAGCCAATAGCCATGAAGACAGTTCATGCAAGCATGGAAGGCCATGTGTCTTATGCAGTACATGCCTACATTGAGCTTCCATAATAGGCTGCATCTCAACTGCAACCCTGTCTGCTTCTATAATTTCCAGCGCAACTCTAGACACGTGACCCACTATGAGCTCGTAGAAATAGGCGCAATAATGGTGTCGTCTCTTCAGCTTACTTTCCTCAAATGACGCTCGTATGTGTATATCTTGTAGCTCGACGACGCCATCAATCTTCTCCCACGATTGCAAAAGGTCAACGATAGAAGATCTCAGCTTGCGCTTGATCTAAGCATGCGCGCTCTCCGCTCGCTTTGATGTTGTGTTACTAAAATGCATATACTCATTCGTCCATGCTGACAGGAATTTTTCCTTATACAACTCTAACGAAATCGCATACAGATAGTGGAGGATCTCTTGTTGATCCGTGTACCTATGGACCATAGTACCTACTGCTGCTTCATATTCCTCTACGATGAACTATACATGGCACGATTCTAAGCCTAGTAGAAGGAATCTCATTCTTCTTTTTTATCAAACCCTTTTCTACAGTTCTTTAACACACCCATGTTTATGTGTCATACATATAAATTATGTTTGACTTTCGAAAAAATCACTTCGATCGCATTTATGAGTGCTTGCTCCCGATCGGTGACGAATAGCAACGGAAGCTCGCCTCGTTTGAAAAGAAATTGAATGACTGCAATGCCCACACATAAGCGTTCTCTTTCTCGAATGAGATGAACACGAAGCTAACGTAAAAAAATTTTGTGTGGAGGTAACTCCGATGATGCTCAAGACTGAAAGTTCATCTTGTACGTGCAGTCCATAACTAACACCTGAAGGAAGATGTTTGCTATCTCTATCGAATCCGGATGAGCGAAGAAGATGTCAGTCAATACATCTATTTTAGGATCTTTATAATGTTAACAGATTTATTTGTATTATTGAAACCTAAACATCAACTCTTGGAGGTGAGTCCTCCCATGTCTCTCGGTCAATCCCATCGCATGCCTCGCATTGTAGATTGTTTGAATGGTCATACAATTTTTCGGATTCTTCTTTCGAATGCTATGCAATACATGACTAGGCTTCACCCCGACAACTGACATCTCTTTCAGAACCTCTCTCTCATTTTCTTTCAACCGTTCGACGTACGAATGACCTTCCCCAAATTACCCCGGGGATGGTTGTGAACTCCACACAGTACGTCCAACTTCCATACAACCTTTCCTTGTTTAATCTCCATTCCTCGTAATGAGAACAAACAACGTAACTTTTTCCTAAAAGTTTTTCTCGTTGCATTACTTTTGGATTGTCCCTTCATACGAAGACAAAAATTGCCTCCTCTTTGGCAAGCCAACTTCACCCTTGCACTAAGGCCTTAAAATCTCATGTCGGACCTTTGTATCGTAAGCACAATTTCTGCTTCATTCGGGACACCGCGAGCTGACTCTGTCATTTCATCTACTAAAGAGCTGATTTGTGATCATAATGAGAATAAGGTCTATATGCTGTGATTGCGTGTCTACGACCTAGACATAAATACATAGCGTTCATAACATTATCACTATTGAAAGGACTCAATTAAATGAACGAACTCATGCACATAATTTTAAACACAATGCTATTTTCTGATTATCAAAGGGTATGATATACTTTCAATTATTTGAACATTGTCTTTGGTTATAAAATAATTTGATTAATTGCTTTTGGTAAATTTTATTTATGACCTCAATGTTCAACTATTTTTTAACGTTGAAAACATATATACCCTCTCATAACTTATTTCGAGATACTCAAAGATTCAATGACAATCCTTTTTTAACTAAAGCCAATCCATATTGAACCAAAGTCAAATTATCAAAAATATATAAATTTGATGTATAAATGAAATGAAACCTACCTTCCATTTATCATTAATGCATAGAAACCCTAAGCTTACTTATGGAAAATGCAAAACATTATAGAACAAAATTTTTAATAATATAATGAAAAATAAGTCATTTACCTGTACAGGGGCTTGTGATTCTGTCCGAGGAAGTTCCGTCAACTCCAAATCATCATCATAGGACAACAACTCTTAAGAGCTATCATCCGCGCCCTTCGAACCCATGCTCAGTGTTTCCAATGGCATTAAACCTAAATCCAAACGAGAGGAAGAAGAAACACAACCTTAAAATCACTTGAGGAAGAAGAAGATAGTCGTGGGTGTGCCGATAACCAAGAAGATTGAACATGGGAGGGTGGGGAACATGCAAAATTTTAAATTGCTCGTAGCGCGGGAGCGAGAGGAAGAAGAAGAGCACGCAGGAAAATATGTTGGAATAAGTGGGTGCACCAAAAGAATTGTGTGGTTGTATTTCGCACACAATTTTCAGGGCTATTTTCTGATTTATTTCTCTAGCACGTGAGAGCGTGGGTGAACTCAAAGATTCCGTGGGTGGAAATAAAGGTACTCATAGAAATAAAGGAAAACAACCAAACTTACTTAGGATACACCCACTATGACTATAAGCACCCATACTAATATATTACATTAATTCAAATAGTCACTTCATAAGGGAGAAGGTTGAATCAAATGAGTTTTGTACACCTCAAATGAGCATGGAAGACCGATTGGAAAACATACTCACTAAAGTGGTTGAATGATAGTACTCCCAGTTGTGTGATACATTGTAAAGCGGTTGTGTGATACACCGTAAAGCGGTTGTGTGTCCAAAGATCTCATGTTAAGTTGGTGTGTAATTGGCTTCATATGTGAGTGGGGGCATCAGTAATAGTTGATGTGTTGAATATATTTTTATAAAGAGTATAAATATCAATGATAAAGGGTGTTTTGAGAACTAATTTTCTCATAATCCTAATTCCCTTCATCTTTCTTCCTCTATCTATCTCTCTCTCTGTCTCTCTCTCTCTCTCTTCTCCTTCCATTTCTTCTCCAATCAAACCCTAACCTTAACTAAATCATCACAATTTTAACAATTATTTACCCTAATGGTAATAGTAAAAGTTTTAAAGTTGGTGAGAGGATTTGAACATATGTTATTTGCTTTACACTATGTTTGATAACTAAGAAATCAAACTTGGAAAATGAAGTTGCAGTTCCTGGCTAATTTTTGGAGGAATGACTTCCTCTGGAAATGGCATTTCTATTATTTGATTATGCTATATGAGAAATGACATCCCCTAAAAAGCTGAATTCTATTGTTTGATTAGTCTGCCTGAAAAATGACTTCTTGCGAAATGGAAAAAGGGTATTTTTGGCCAAACAATATAATCAAAGGATCCCACACATATTTTTGGCAACAACCTATTAAGCCAAAACCATTAATGTATATGAATCCATGCTTTTAACCATGGCCAATGTGAAGGCCTTAAAACACTCTTCCTACCTCCCTACATTCCTATTGAGAAAAAAGAGAAAAAAATGCATAAATATGTATAACTATTACAGGTTAACAACCATAAAAACATTTGAATCAAATCTGGGTGCTAGCTCTTCAAATTTACATGGATCACAAATCGAGACAAACACTATCATTGTTTCAGTGAATCATAGAGGTGGAAAAAAAATAGAGCATCAATTCAAATACATGAAAAAGGGGGATTATGCAAAAGTACATTCATGTAACGGTGGATGATTAAATCGCTGCATGTGTGCCTGATGTAAAGCCAACGACATGTTTTGAACAAAATTTATTCATGTGATTGAACAAGGCAACATAACAAAAAATTTATTGAATTATAGTCGCTTCCTCATTGACAACTACATGCGCACCAAGATCCGTGAGCACAGATTTTGTAGAATTTATGGCAATCAAAATAAAGCAAAAACAAACAATCACAAACACGGGATTTACGTGGTTCGGCAATTTGCCCACGTCCAAGGGTGATGCAAAGTTCCTTACTAAATCTATGAAAAATAGGGTTACAAATCTCTTAGACCTCACTTCTCAATACGACATTGAGTTTCCTTCTTATGGAACCCTAATTCATAATTAGACTTTATATCTAATACAAAGTGTAGGCTCCCCATGTAAAATATGATGAAAATACCCTTACTAACCCTAGAAATAATTCGGGTCGCTAGGTGTACAATTCACTACCACATTTAATGCAACTATTCAAGTTACAAAAGAACTCTACTTCTGAATGATCGACAAATAGACAAAGACCTTTAATGCCTCCACGTTTGTTGTCAGCTATGCAGTTATCGATGCATCATGCTCGACAGAATCCCCAAAAAAATCTTGGTTGTAATTGTGTAAAAGTAGTTCTGATCAAGGTTATAGCCCTTTATATGGTTAAGTATTAGTATCACTGACCTCTTATATCACTTAAGTCATCATATAGCCTAAATGTGCTATATTTTTTTGAGATCTCTCTAGGTGCACATGGGCATTTTTATAGTGTGGAAGTTCATATAAATAGATAGAAATATATAGGATAAGGGACTCTCTGGGACAACATCCCATTGCATGCCACGTGGAACCACACTAACCACGTTCACCATCCCCAAGGTTACTCGTCTCTAGGGGTTTTTGGAAAAAAAAACAATGTTGGCATAGATATGGCCTCAATCTAATAGTGTGAAGATGAATGGAAATTTGATTTTGCTTTTTAATGTTCATTTAAATGGCCATTGACTATCATGGTGATTATAATAGTATTTTATTTTCCTTTTTTTTATGATCATGGATTGACCTTTTGGACATCCACATGGAACTCCACCCAAAATTTTCTTTCTTCTCAATTTGGCTTGATATTAGCTCTGCTTGATTGAGATTCTTGTTGGGTTTCTGCTCCTAAGAAAATCTCTCAAAAAGGCTAACCCAACAAACTATACAAAGGAACCATAGGACACAAGTTTCTTAACACTTCTCCCTTTAATTGTTCAAACACTGAAAGTAAATATTTTTTAGATCTTATTGTCACGATCTATGGTCACCTAATAGCCCATATGTGTTGCCAAGTGTCATTATATGCATTTGTGAACCAATGTACGATGATTGATTGATTGAATTTTGTTCACAAATGTATAGTTCTAAATAATTGTTTATAATAAGCCGTAACTTTCTTGATGGTTGACTACCTTTCATTTCATGGCTAACCACACTTAAAAGTTGTGGTTGACCACAGCTCAAGTGATGGCTAACCAGGGAATTAGTTTCATAAGGATTTATTCCTTGTGATTTCGTTAGGGTTATGGCTACTATAAATATATTCTTTAGTGCTTTTAGGTTGGGCTTCTATTATTATTATTATTCTGCAGCCGTCTTTGAGAGAAAAACCTCTACAACCTTTGAACCTTTTGATCTGATCTCTATGTTCATTGAAAGACATTTTTTCTACTCTATATTTTTTAGAGAATAGATGACGGGGAAGTCACATACATGAACATCGGATTCGAACCACATCAGTTCTACCGGTGTCGGAAGAAGCGTAGAGGAAGCCTGGGTACCGCAACTTCAAGGGAGAAAAGAAAGTTGAAACCATCATTGGGAAAGCAGTACAGCAGCGTGCTGTTACACAGCACGCTGTGAAAAGTCCAACAGCACGTTGTTACAACAATGAGCTGCGAAAAGTCCAACAGCACGCTGTTACAATAGCGCGCTGCTAGAGGTCCCACAGCATGCCGTCGACGACGACGTCCAGCGACGGACTTTCTATTTTATGCAAAAAAACTGCCTTTTAGTTTTTATTTCTTTTAGGACTCTTTTTTATTTCGAATTAATTATTGGTGGCCTATATAAAGAGGCTTGTAAACACTTTTTTAATTAGTTATTGAATATTTTGAATGCTTTATGCTTGAATATTCTTCTTTCCGAGATGGGTTTGGTGTGAGACCAGGGGAGTGATTCCCATCTATTCTCTTTTGATCTTTTATTATCTTTGAAATATATTTTCTCTGGTTTCTTTTATAATCCATTACCCATATTGAATCCTTAATCTAAAACCCAAAACCTATTTCCATCAAAACCCTAGTTTTCATCCGAGCCATCAAACCTACCCAATCCTACAACCCTAGTTCAAACTGTGAATCTACATCGGATCGAGGACAAACGTCCAAGCCTGGAAAAGCTAGAGTCCTATCTCTAGGCACGATCCCACCTCAAATCTAACGGGACTTGCGCATCGGATTGGGCACCCTATTCAGATCTCGCGTGATTTACCTACCCGAATTCTACGAACCCAAAGGTATCATGATAGTTTTGAGATTAATCTTGAATTAATTTTATTTAATTTCGGCAAATCACATAAAAAATCATATTCACACATTTTAGGGTCCCGTCCCAAGTCAGTTTTTGGTATCATAGCCAGGTTTTCTAGGTTAGGGCATCTTTGCTTGTCATATTTATTTTATTGCATTGTTTTTCCTTTTTTGAGTCCATATTGCATTCCATATTAGAACCCTAATAGACCTTTGTGATCACCATAGCTTTGAATGACGTTCTCGATACTCTAGAGCTATGCGAGAAGAATGCGATCAATGCGCGTCTAAATAAGATAGAGCAACCCCAAACATCCCTATGAGTTGGTAATGACAGATTGTATGATCGAATCAACCAGCTGAAAGTGATTGGTGAACTTGAGGATCAACACCAAGGGCACAATGGTCGCCAAGATATTCCGAATCAGAATTGTACGAATCCTCGTAGAGATGACTACGATCCCGAAGTTCAACTCCTTAAGAACGTCCGAGTTGAGATTCTGACTTTCGATGGAAGAATGGACCCTACAGTCTTCCTCGATTGGCTTTTCGAATTGGACCAACACTTTGATTGGTATGCCATGAATGAAGATCGTTGTGTCAGACTCGCTAAAATGAAGCTAGTTGGTCAAACTCGACTTTTCTGGCTCAATGTCGAGCGCATCAGGGTGAATACGGGTTGTCCTTCCATTACCCGTTGGGGCGACATGAAGGAATGACTTACTGAGAAATATGTTCCTTTATCATACCACCAATGCCTCCTCGACCAGTGGCAAAATTTACGCCAAGGTAGTATGCCCATGACCAATTACATTGCAAAATTCGAAGAATTCATGATGAGGGAAAAAGTATCGGAAGACCCTGAAATTACTCTCTCTAGATTTCGCACCGGATTGCGACTTGATTTGTAAAAAAGAATTGATTTCTCACCCCGTGGAAACTCTTGAAAGATGTTATACCGTAGTGCAAGATCTTGAACGATATTTAAAAACATCAGTGGTGAGGAGAACCGAGCCACAATATAGTGGTCAACGATTCGTTGAGGGATGATTTAATCCTCCTTCAAACCTACACAACCTGCCCCTACCAATACGAGGTTTGAAAAGGGAAAAGGTGTAGTCAGAGAATCCTCGAAGGATAGTTCTCAAGTAAAGTGCGATAAATGTCATGGGATGGGACACTTTGCCGCCCAATGCCCTACGAAAGACCCTCAAAGGACTCTCTTCATTGAAGGAGAGGAGGATGATGATGAGGTAGTGGTTGAAGAAGTATTTGAGTCGGTTAGCACACCCAGTGATGAGGAAGGTGATGCTATTAGCCATGCTTTAGTTGTGAGGTGTGCCCTTGCACATTCTCAACGGGATGAAAATGATGACTGGTGAAGGGAGAACATCTTCCACACCTTTGCCAGATTTGGTGAAAAGAGTTGTAGGGTCATCGTGGATAGCGGTAGTTACACTAACGTAGTATCAACTCATGTCGTACGCCGCTTGGGGCTTACACCTGAAGCCTACTCGAGACCTTATAAAGTCACATGGGTCAACTCTTCATCCATTCCCATGTCAAAAAGGTGTTGTATACCGATTCAGTTAGGTTCTTATTCGGACACATTATGGTGCGATGTGGTGCTGATGGATGTGGGCCATATCATTTTAGGAAGGTCGTGGCTCTACGACATGGATGTGACTCTTTCTAGTCGATCAAATATATGAACGTTCATGCATAAGGGCAAAAAGATCACTTTACACCCTTTGCCTCCCAAAACACCATCGACCAACAAAGTCGAGAAGAAGGGCGAGACTTTAAAATCCATTAATATTGTGAGCCCTTCAGAATTCGAGAAAGCGTCGTTAGATGAGAGTGTGGTTTACGTAGTCGTCACCGTTGAGAGTGCTCCCGAGTTAGTGAGCAAGTGTCCCAAGGATCTTGAAAGAGTTTACGGATGTCTTCCCTGAAGACTTACCAAACGAACTCCTCCCCTGCGTGATATCCAACACACAATAAACTTGGTTCCTGGATCTATCTTTCCGAACCTGCCCCACTATAGGTTGAATCCGGTTTAGCACACCGAGTTGACTCGACAAGTCAATGAGCTCTTTCAGAAGGGGTGCATCCAAGAGAGCATGAGCCCATGTGCCATACCTGCCCTACTCACTCCTAAGAAAGATGGTACGTGACACATTTGTGTGGATAGCCGTGCAATCAATAAGATTACGGTTAAGTATCGGTTTCCCATACCAAGGCTCAATGACATGCTCGATATGATGGTTGGTGTCACTATCTTTTCAAAGATAGACCTTAAGAGTGGCTACCATCAAGTCAGCATATGCCCCGATGATGAGTGAAAAACTGCCTTTAAGACTAAGGAATGCCCTGAGTACTTTCATGAGACTCATGACCCAAGTGTTGAGGCCGTTTCTAGGCAAATTCCTTGTTTATTTCGCTGACATTCTAATCTATAGTCATGACAAGGATCAACACTTAAACTACCTTAGGTTGGCTTGTGAAACCCTCAGGGTTAAAGCCATTGTGGAGTGGCCCAAACCTAAGAACATATACGATGTCTACAGCTTCCATGGCTTGGTTATTTTCTATCGTCACTTCATTAGAAGCTTTAGCACCATCATGGCCCCAATTACAGATTGTATGAAAAAGGGGGACTTTAAATGGGACAAAGCCGTGACGAAAGCCTTTGCTGAGATCAAACAACGGATGAGTAGTGCACCCGTCATGCGCTTGTCGAACTTTTCCAAAGTCTTCGAAGTCGCATGCGATGCATCGGGTGTGTAGGCATAGGAGGAGTGCTTAGCAAAGAGCGTCACCTAGTGGCCTATTTTAGTGAAAAACTTAATAAGACAAAACAAAAATACTCCACCTATGACAAGGAGTTCTATGCGGTCGTCTGATCTCTTTGGTATTGAAAACATTACCTTAGGCCGCAAGAATTGTGATGTTCTCTGATCATGAAGCCTTACGCTTTCTTACTTCACAGAAAAAGTTGAACCCAAGGCATGCGAAGTGGGTCGAGTACCTTCATGGGTTCACATTCGTGTTAAAGCATAAGGCCGGTGCCGAAAATAGGGACGTTGATGCGCTTAGTCATAGGGTAACGACTTTGCACTCCATGAGCACCGAGGTCATCGGGTTCGAACGACTAAAGGATGAGTACCCCGATTGCCCAGATTTTGGGGTAGAGTACACTGCTCTCCTTAGTGACCCGACCAACACACACTTCGCGTACACCATCCAGGATGGGTACTTATTTAAAGGCAATCGCTTTTACATCCGTCGCACTTCATTGCGTGTCTCATTTGGGAGTTACATGCTGGAGGGATGGCCGGACATTTCGGGCGTAATAAAACTGTTGCGCTTATAAACGATAGGTTCTTTTGGTCTAGCCTAATGAGAGATGTGGCCCTGGTCGTTAAACATTATCGTACTTGCCAAGTGTCTAAACAGACGAAACAAAATACGGGCTTGTACACCCCGTTACCCGTGCCACACACACCGTGGCAAGACCTCTCTATGAATTTCGTTCTTGGACTTCCCAAAACTTCGAGGAAACACGATTCCATCTTTGTTGTGGTGGACAGATTTTCCAAGATGGCCCACTTCATACCGTATTCTAAGACCTTCGATGCATCTCACATTGCTAAATTATTTTTTGTGGAGGTAGTGCGTCTTCATGGGTTGCCCAAAACTATTGTGTCTGATAGGGATGTTAAATTCACTAGTTATTTTTGGAAGACCCTTTGGCACATGATGGACACATTGCTCCAATTTTTGACGGCTTATCACCCTCAAATGGATGGCCAAACTGAAAGCACTAATAGGAGCATTGGGAATCTCCTTCGTAGTCTTGTCGGTGATCATGTTAGGACCTGGGATACCATTTTACCCACAGAGAGTTTGCCTATAATAATTCTGTCAATAGGTTCATAGGCATGAGTCCTTTTGAGGTAGTACATGGTCTTTGGCCTAAGACCCCATTAGATTTGATCCCCATGCCTGCATCCCATAGAGTGTCAGAGTCTGCCGATGCATTTGCACAACACATTCATAGCTTGCATGCCAAAATTAAGCAAAAGATTAATTCAAGCAACAATCAATATAAATTATCTGCAAATGCTCATAGGCATTTTAAAGAATTTCACGTGGGTGATTATGTGATGGTCCGAGTTAGGCCTGAGCGGATCTTGATGGGATCCGCAACGAAGCTCCAGTCCCGAGGCACTGGACCATTTAGAATTTTGGCTAAGAGTGGTCCTAATGCATACGTGCTTGAGCTTCCTTCAGTTACGGGGGTTAGTTTAACGTTCAATGTGGAGGACTTGGTTTCTTACTTGGGTTTCACCCCACCTCCTGCAAACCCACTCCTACCACCTCATAGCCCCAACCCAACCTTGCTGCCCGTACCTCTTCCTTCCCCAAGCAGACAGAGATGAGATGAGATAGAAGATATAATAAATGATCATGTCGTATCCACACAAGATAGGGGATTCTAGAAGTACTTGGTTAAATGAGTTGGAAAACCGAAGTCAGAAAATTCTTGGATCTACGAGAATGAGGTTTGCCGATTGAACCCTGATTTGATCGACATCTACCACGAGCGCGTTTCATCAGTGATGAAATCTATTTGGTCCAAGGAAATTGACAGGGACGCCACATATATGTACATCGGATTCGGACCACATCAGTTCTACCGGTGTCAGAAGAAGCGTAGAGGAAGCCCGAGTACCGTAGCTTCAAGGGAGTAAAAAAGCTAAAACCATCATTGGGAAAAGAGTACAACAGCGTGCTGTGCAACAGCATGTTGTGAAAAGTCCAACAACACGCTGTTACAATAGCGCGGTGTGAAAAGTCCAACAGCTAACAGCGCGCTATTAAAGGTCCCATAGCACGCCGTTGATGACGATGTCCAGCGACGGACTTTCTATTTTATGCAGAAAAACTGCCTTTTAGTTTTTATTTCTTTTAGGACTCTTTTTGATTTCGAATTAATTATTGGTGGCCTATATAAAGAGGCCTGTAAACACTTTTTTAATTAGTTATTGAATATTTTGAATGCTTTATGCTTGAATATTTTTCTTCCCGAGATGGGTATGGTGTGAGACCAAGGGAGTGATTCCCATCTATTCCTTTTTTATCTTTTATTATCTTTGCAATATATTTTCTCTGTTTTCTTTTATAATCCATTACCCATATTGAATCCTTAATCCAAAACCCAAAACCTATTTCCATCAAAACCCTAATTTTCATCCGAGCCATCAAACCTACCCAATCCTACAACCCTAGTTCGAACCGTGAATTTACATCGGATCGAGGACGAATGCCCAAGCCTAGAAAAGCTAGAGTCCTATCTCTAGGCTCGATCCCACCTCAAATCTAACGGGACTTGCCCATCGGATTAGACACTATTCGGATCTTGTGTGATTTACCTACCTGAATTCTACTAGCCCAAAGGTATCGTGATAGTTTTGAGATTAATCTTGAATTAATTTTATTTAATTTCGGCAAATCGCATAAAAAATCATATTCACACATTTTAGGGTTCCCGTCCCGTGTCAATAGCGCTAGACAATTCGAGCGTGGTTCAGCTCGTGGTTTTGAGTGACCCTAGAGGGTTCGAGGGTGTGTTGTGGCTTGTTTGAACACAAGTGGATCATCATGGACTCGGTGATTGAAGGCATATAAATTTGGAAGTTGTGAGGACACGTAGTGGATTCTAGCGTTGAAGATAGGAAGGGTTTGATAGGACGTGTGTCTGCATTCATTCGGTACCTTCTGTAATCTTATAACTCATAGTGGATTTGTTGTCTTGCAACTGGCATAGAACCCGTGGTTTTTTTCCCTTTTGGGTTTTTCATGTAAAAATCTTGTGTATTGTGGTGATTGCTTTATTTTGTAATCTGATTTTATTATATCACCGCTAGGCAAATCTAGGATACCGGAATTTCAATAACAGTTTGTGGTGTTCGTGTAATAGAGCTTACTTTTTATGGTATTTAATGAGATAAATGTGCACTGAATACAAAAAAAAAATACGAATATAAACCTAAGAAGAGGTGATAAGTCTTCTTCCATTTTTTGGGGTGTGGTGAACTATAGTTTACTATAGACATCAAATTGTATGCCATCTACATAGCTGCTCTCTTCTGGTAGAACTGGTTATCATAAAACTCCTTTTACTAAAGATGTGGATTTAACAAATAATCCTGAAAGAGATAAGTCTATGTTGCACACACAGATCATTGAACGCAACAGATGGAGACTGCATTTCATTTTTTGAACAAAAAGAAAAAGAAACTAAATATTAAAAAAAAAGAAATAGAAAAGGAATTGAGAAGATGGTCATATTTAAACCAAATAAATTGATAAGAATGAACCATACTCAACTTTAAATACCAATACAAGACAGTTGATCAATCCTAAGTACTGATTATAATAAAATTGAAGTCTACAACCAGAGTCATTGCATTAGAAGGGAATCGTATAATATGGATAATTAAAGCAGTAATCTAGAAATACCCAATATCTTTACGATAGTAAAATAATCAATAGAGCCTATCTTATATTCCATATATTTTAAGCATAGAATGACTGTTATAAAGACAAACCCCTACTGAATTGTGACCCTTCAAGAATGTATCTCTTAATAGTTCCCCGCAAAAACACAATCGGCAGTCCAGATATCAACAGCTGGTCCATAAATACAACTTCCGAGCAGCAGCTCTGGAGGTCTGTCGAATCATTATGAGCATTAATGAATTGGGAAAGAAATAGGATATGCCAATTTGGGAAATTTCACCACTCATGTTAAATCAAACAAACCTGTACCAGGGAATAATAACATCAGGAGTAAGAGGCTCATTGGGGTCATTGGGGAGTTCGTGTGCAAGACCAAAATCTGCAATCTTTAAATTTCCCTCCCTATCAAGTAGAATATTATCCCCTGCATGAATAGAAGTAACATAAAAAAACAAAGGACTTGCAAAAGAGAAAGAGGAACCCATAACAATTATTAAAATATCGGAACCGATCCCAGTTTCGGTCTGTGCCGATACTTTGATATATCATCTCTTGTATCACTGTTACAAAATCTGTATAAGTGATCGTTATACTACAAAGTAAATTTATCAAGAAAATTTTCAAGATTATACGTCTGGCTTGGGCGGCTCTGATACCCAGACGTATCACTCAATACAATCAGGACCTTTGATGTCGTTGTGAAGTACTTTGTTGTCAGGCAGGTAATGAAGTCCTGTCAACAACTGCTTCATATAAAACTGATAAAGAAATTGGTCAAAAAGGGAATTTATATTAAGATTTAAGAGACAACAATTAATTAGATAGAAAAATACTTATTTAAACCGCAGTGTTATGATACCTTAATGTGGGGTAATGTAATTTCCACTTTCTTATTTTGTACAAGTTCACACAAATCATGGTTCATATGCTCAAAAACATATAGAACCTCCTACCATCTATGCCAAGCAATCCTCAAAAGGAACTAAAAATATAGGTAATCGAGATCTGCATTGGTCAAAATTCTATTTGAATCAAGACATATATATATATATATATATATATATATATATATATATATATATATATATATATATATATATATATATATATATATATATATATATATATATGTATGTATGTATGTTACCTGGATTTCCTTGTGCATCCACTCCACGACCTAAGAGAATCACAACAAAAGTTAACAGTAGCATGATATGTCAAATATCGAATCTTCTTGTTAAAAAAAAGAGATAAAAAAATTACAAATTCAAATGTAACCTCGAGCAAATACAATCTCTTTCAACTGAATTATGTTTTCATGGTTCAACATACGTGCAACTTTTACTTCCTGTTTGAAATTTTCTCGTGTCTGCAAAAACAAAAAAAAATGATCATCCATGTCAGTATTAAGACTACAAAAAATAATATTAAACCACTAATCAAAATAACATTTTGAAATATTTTCCTCTCTCATACCTAGGGTATTTCCCTAACTATTGTTTTTACTGCAACAATTTCCCCAGTTTCAATGTCCTTAGACCTGTGTACTTGGCTGAAATTTCAGAAAAAATGAGGAATATTCAGGGAGCATCCAATCCACAGAAATATATAAATAGCTTTGAGAAACCAAGTGTTGTTATAAAGAGAGATAAATAGTTACCTAGGCCAACCTAGAGACTAGCTAAAGTAGCTCTTGCTTTAGGAATTAAATTTACTCGCAAAAGCATTTGGTGATAACTCAAAACAGAAGTTCTTAGCGGTTATTTATATGAAGTAATCACTTAAATAATTGGATAAAGAAAAATATTCTGTAAATATAACAACTTCAGCTTATGATCCTTGAGTTGAAGACAACTCTTAATAAGAACTTTGGCTGGAAGTTAAAATCTCCCAGTTTTATTCTAGAGTAAAGTCCTGAAATCATCAAAGGCTGTCGAGACAAAGAATGAGAAAATTGCCTTGCATTTCATATCATAATCTATGCAAATAAAGGACCAATTATGATAATAAAAATGGGGATTCCGTAGTCTTTAAATCCAAATCTCTCAAGATAAACAATATCAGATTTTAGGTTGAGGGAACTGAGAAAAGCTTGAAATTTAGAAGATAACCACACTTTCAAAGTTGTAATCCATGAAAGGGCCGGGTCAACAATCATATAAAAATGGGCTTCCTAAATAAAATAATCCCAAAATTCACAGATTTTTGGTGATGAAGAGATTATTCGTTTTAAAACCATGAATATACCATATAAAAGTAATAAAGGAAAATTTTATAATGGCATTCCCATTTCCAGCTCCCTGTATTTACTGAAATCCTTAATCCTTAATCCTTAATTCACATTTCCGTGCATACTTTCCGATGAGGCACACGATAAATTTACACTATCAAATCCTATGAGCCTTAAAAAAAAATTATGATGATAAAATCAACACAGAGACATGGATTACATGGCGGTTTATGTACTACAAACTTTCCTGACCATTAAAAGATCAACTTCTAACAACATAGCTATACCATATACTAGATGCTGAATAAATTGCACCCCATCAATTATGGAAAAAGAGAAATATAACCACACAAGGGAAGATCAAAGTAGAGTTATGCCAAAAAAATTTGCTAACTAATTACACTGGAGACCTCTATCAAAAATGTCAATATACAAAGTAATGAGATAGGATTAGGTCTATAAGGAAGCACACCAATTTTTTTTCTTTTTATGCTAATAAATAAATATATAAAATAAAAAACCTTCGCTTTAAGAGAGACAAAAGAATTAATAAGTTTTGATTCATCAATAACTTATACAATCAATTCCTATATAAGATTATCATGCACATTGTACGAAAAGTAAACAATGTTAATCATTATGTTATTAAAGCATAAGAGATTCTTATAAAGAAGTCTTCGATTCATGAATTAATGATTGACCTCTTCTCTTAGTAAAGTGAAGGTAAACTTCAAGGTTCTAGCAAGGAGAGTGGACAATGTGGCCCAAACTCAAATACAAACACGCTAAAGTCAGAATTTTGAGGAAGCATAATGATCTATTCCAAATTTTTTATCAGTCTATGACCATGACCACATGTTTTCTTCATAAATGACCACAAGCTATGAAGGAGAAAGTGATTATTAGTAGTCTTAAAATGCTCAAATTTTATACCACTTGAAGATTTAAAGATATTTTTGACCCATAGATCACAAGTATTGGATTGATAGCAAGAATGTATCTCCAATCTCTCTTTAAACACATGAAAAGTGGTTTGGACTATGGAATAACTAGACACAAAGGTTTTCTCAGTCCTAGGAAGTTGAAAAAAGAAAAAATAGAAAAAGTTGTCTTATTCTAAAAATCTCTTTTTCAGGAAGTTTTGCTCTCTCTCTCTCTCTCTCTCTCTCGGTCAACCAAAAATACCGGTGGTGGAAGTTTTGATGAGGGAGGAACTTTTTAACGAGAGAAGAAGTTGCCCCGATGGACGCTCAAAATCAAATGATTGGGAGTTGGATTTAAAATAACACCTGGGAGGTCTTATTTCAAATGTCATTATTCTGTCTTATTTCTAGTATTTACAAATAACTTAGAATTCCAAATCCAAATCTAATGATTCAAATAATGGTTCCAAACAGAGGATCTGAAATTCAGGTACCAAAATACAAATCCAACCCAGAAAATCCTTTGAAATGGCAAATCCACTGGTTCCTTTTGCCATTTCATATCTGTACATACATTTAGGTCGACTTATGATTTTGTAATTATTCAGTCAGTTTGGCTATATGGACTACATTAATCACATTATATGAGTTCATCATCATACTTCCAACTCAATTCAGTGAGGGTGGAGTTACTGCTGGTGGTGTTGGTTGTGAGCACCAAATCATCCAAAGAATTATTTACAATTTAGATGCAACTTTAACTAAAAAACTATATCATAATCCTAATCTTAATACCTTCTTCTTCCTTTCCTATACGAGCATTGAAGTTGACCATATTTCAATCCTAAGGTCCCAGGTTCATGCCCAGATTTCCCATCCATAATAATTTAATAATAACAACAATAATAAATATCATGAGTCGACTCCCTTCCAGCAGAAACAATTCTTCCATTGAACGAGTTAAACGTGCTAATTGCTCAATACTATGGCCTCCTTTTGAGTCATCCCAAACCTACCAAGGTTTCATTTCTTGAGTTTGTCTTCGATGAGTGGACCACCCATAGTAGACCACATATCTTTGACTCTGTGACTTGTACAAACTTCCATACAGTGCAAGGTATGTCCATGTCAATAGGTCACACTGATGTGCAGTGCACTTTCCTGCTCATGATGGATGGTCTCCCATCATAGACAAATCCCTTGAAAAAATTATGGGATCACATAGTCGACATGCATACTCTGCATGCATTGACTATTTAAAATCACAAAAAAAAAAATCGAATTATAAAGCATGTATGATAAAAATTCGGCAAATTCGTAAAATTAGGAAAAAATTCAGAGAATCAAGCAAACATTTGACAAAAAGGTCGGCAGAATACCTAATTGGAGAAGTTTAAAATTTTTTTGATTTATGAAATATTTTTTGTGACAGAGCTGGTTGAATATAAGCTAGGGCACTGTTTAAAAGCCATGAAAAACCATGCCATCAAACATGTTTAAAATCAAAAGAAGGAAATCATTTTCGTTCCAATCTTCCACAATAAATCTGATACACATCCCCAAAAAATTGACTGTGAAAACCAGCATACTATCAAATTGTGTTCTTGGGTTGCTTTTTGCACATGCTTGACAGCTTTGAATAAGACGGTAGAGATTGTTTCTCATCCCAATCTGAGATTGTTTCTCATCCCAATCTTCCACACAATAAGTCTTGAGATCATGAGTATACCATCATATGGTCAGATGTCGATTGCATGTGACGCACATTCCAAAAGTGAATGTGATCATAACATATCATCAAACATGTTTCTTAGTTCACTTTGGAAATGTGCCATATGGAATCAGTGTCTGAATCTTTGATGGTAGGTCCAGGATCTCAAAGATTGGGACAAAAAAATGATCCCCATCATCTAAGTCAACGCCGTTGACAGTTTAGCATCTGTAAACTTGAGTTGAGAATAAAAGAATCCTGGTTTGCAAATAAAGGTACCCTTAAAAATTCTTTAATGTGGAATATAAATTAAACTGTTAAAACTCATTCTTATCATAGTGTGGTTTTATATATCAGCCATATCTGATACATATCCGCCGATATGTATCGGATTAGGTCGCCTTCGATATGATATACACCACTGATTTAATGTAAGCAAAAAATATCAAGTCAAACTTGTCAAATATCAGTCAATATCGACTCATATTGGGCCATACCGGCCCATATATTCGGGTCATATTGGCTGATATGTATCTAATATGAATTGGACGTAATACCAAAAATCCACTTTGGGAAAATTTTTATTATCTTTTATATATATTTAGTATTTTTTCCTTTCAGAAAAAAAGAGGCTACTTTAATATAGGCTGGTTTGGCCGATAAGTATCTGCTACGTATCGTCTTGGGGCCCAGCCGATATGTATCAGTCATTTATTCCCGGTGCTAGAGTTCAAAGTCAAAAATCTGGTTTCAAAGTAAAAAATTGTAACACTATATCAGGCAATTTCCTTAAGGGGTAACAGTTAAATTTTTATTTTTTATTTTCACTGTATAATTTGTTGAAAAGAGAGGTTATAAACATTTACAAAAAAAAACAAACGACAAGTTTGGTTTCTTTTAGGGTGTTTCTCCAGTAAAGCTCTCCATGAGATGAACAAAAGGATTTCATCTCACAAGAATTCATAATCTTGCCACACGAAATTAGTCAACCCAAATCAAATTTTCCATGGTTTGATAATCTACCCCAAAAAGAACATCTCAAACTCGAACACGACATCTCAGATTTTGGTCATCGATGAGTCAAACAAAACTGAGACAGGGTTTAGTCTTACTAGAATTCACCACCTTGGGACGAGAAAGTAATCCACTCAAATCAGTTTTTCACCATGGTTTTAAAATCAATCTAAAAGGAAGCATATCGAACTCCTATAAGACATTTCAGATTTTCAGCATCGATGAAAAAACAAAGAATGGGTTTCATCGTACAAGAAAGTAGTCTGTTCAAATCAGTTTTCACTGTGATTTTTTTTTTTTTTTATAGGAGTTTTTACTGTGATTTTAAATCAAACTATAAAGGAACATATCGTACTCAAACAAGACCTTTCAGATTTTCGGGCCGATGAATAAAAAAACTAAGAAAGGGTTTCATCTTACAAGAACGTAGTCGGCTCAAATAAACTTTTACCATGATTTTAAATCAACCTAAAAGGAAATATATCGAACTCGAACTAGACCTTGCAGATTTTGGGCATCGACGAAGTAAAAAAACTAAGGGTTTCATCTTACAAGAAAGTAGTCCACTCAAATCAATTTTTACGACTTTAAAAATAACCTAAAATGAAGCAAATCGAACTCGGAGAAGACCTTGCAGATATTGGGGCATTGGTGAATAAAAAAAAATAATAAAGGGTTTCATCTTACAAGAAAGTAGTTTGCTCAAACCAATATTTACCATGATTTTAAATCAATCTAAGAGGAAACATTTCGAACTCAAATTAGACTTCTCAGATTTTTGGGCATCGATGAATTGGACAAACTGAGAAAGGATTTCATCTCACAAGAATTTGCAATCCAGATGAAATCCTGGCATAGCAAATTGATCAACCCAAATTAAATTTTACCATATTTTAAAATCTACCCAAATAGGGACATCTCGTCAGATTTCGGTCAAAAAAACTGAGACAGGGTTTCATCTTTCAGGAATTCACAATCTTGGAACAAGAATAAATATGAACTCAAATCAGTTATCATAATTTTTTTTTTTTAAAAGCTAAGAAATGGTATCATCTTACAAGAATTCTCATTCTTGGAACAAGAAATTAGTCCACTAAAATCCACCTAAAGAGCAACATCTCGAACTCTGAGACATGGTCTCATCTTACAAGAAAGTAGTTCCCAAAATCAATTTTCACCACAATTTTCAGCTATTGATGAACAATGCAGAACAAGAACAAAAGTCGAGAGATAAAGAGTTGGGGTTTCATTATCTTGTTTTCACTTACCCGAACCCTCCTTGGCAAATCTTTCCAATCAACTGGTAGCATCTAACATATCTTAACTTCTCCAACTGAAGATTATTGGGATTTATCTCTCCGACAGGTCTTCTAGCCATTTTTCGCTCTTCTCACACTCAAAAAAAGAAATCAAAATCGTCAATTAGAAAAAAGATTAAAAACAGGATTGCGAGATTCCTAATCTGGATGAGAGAAAACCCGAAACACTTGAGAAAAGAACAGAAGTAGAAACCTAAGAATAGAAGTTGGTGAGTACCAAATTTGCAGTTGCAGAAAGGCTAGAATTTTGATCCAGCTGAGAAAATTTTCATGTTCAGGCAGCGGTTTGTTGGTCTTCGATGGAAGCTTGTGGAGTCTTCGGATTTCAATTCAAGATGAAATTCCAAGAAATGAGAAGACGAATTTGTGATGTTGAAGATGGGAGGTCAAAGAAGAGTTGGCGGGTTTATAGGAGATGCGGAGGGACGTTGATCATTCAAAAGTTAGTTAGCTATGGTTGAAAGGACAAAAGAACCCTCGTCTTTTGCATAAATCCTACGCCAGGGCCAAAGTTAATTGGACGGTTGATTAAGAGTCGTACTCCGTCTAAGAAGGTTTTAAACGCGTTTTAGTTGCTTAATCTTTTAAGAATGCATTTGACTTTTATGGGTTTCTAAGGGTTGTCAACGAGTCGGATTGGGCCTGACGGGAACTTGGCATATGCCCAACCCGACCCAACACGATGGTGCAATTGACGGGTCAAGGGTGCATGCGCAACCCATAAATCCAACCCAACCTGGTTACAAACCTCCCATTTTCTTGATTCTATATCAAAATTATCCGGTTGATTGGTTCAGATGCCTCATGCCCGATCCGACAGGACCGATCAAATTTATGCACTCGAATCGGTAATAAATTCAAGTCAGACGGCTGGATATCAGGTCAACCAAATCTGTTGTCAGCCATAGTTTATAGACCATGAGTAACCTCTTCACCCGGGGCATCCATTAAAGTCTTTCACGGATTTCGATGGAGAATTGCATGATCCTTCTCTGATGAGTCATAAGAAAATTGGTCTTTGTTGGTTATAAATGGTAGATTTTGGAGGATCTAATGCCTTCTTTGATAACATGGAAATGTAATTAGATGCATGGAAATGAAATTTAATTTCCAATTGTTATTGTTTGATAGCTACGTAAGGAGATGAAAATGAATTTAAGTGGGCCCCGCATAAAAATCGAATTTCTATACACCAAGTTATTTTAGGAGAAAATCATTTCAACCTTTTAAGTGGCTGAAATTGAGTTTCCCACTAATAAAATAATATTTTTTTGTCATTTCAAATCTAAAGTTACTTGTATAAAATTAAAAGCAGAAAATATTATCTTTTGACTTTTAAAAAGTAACTTCTATTTCTATGACCATTATATCGGCACCATCACTATGACTACCACATTATCAACATCATACTCTTTTTAGCTAATATTTTACTTTGGTCAAAGATTAAATTTTAATCAAACTTTAACAGGATTTATGAGAGATTACACACTTGTACGTTTGAGAGATTTTGGGAATAAATATTTCAGCATATTTGATTTATTCAATCAAATTTGATGTATTTAGCAAGTGTAGCATACAAAATTTGAAAAGAGAAAAGTGAGAAAAGAAATAATCAATTAGTCAAAATTTTAATATTAAAAATTGAGGTAGAAAATTTCTAATGAAGGACGCTCACATGAATGATTGAGAAAGTCAAAATTTTAAAGAATTCAATTGCAGAAAGATCAACAAGACTAAAGAAGGAAAGAAAAAGTCCTTCTAACTCTATGTAAATACTCTACCACTCAATCTAGAGAACTAACCTTTAAAGTTCAAACTTTCTTCACGCATAAATCTCTCTCCGGTAGTTCTCTTTAATCTCTAATTTTTATTTCAGCTTTAATTGAGTAATTTATTTAATTTTAGCTTTTATTTTATGCCTTTTCATTTTCAAGTAGACATTATTAAAAAGGATGAAAACTTTGGTCTAATTCTCCATAAAAACCTCTTGTAATTTTTTTTTTATGCTAATGCATTGTTCTTTTTTTTTTATTATTATTTTTTTATGTTCATGTCTTTTCAATTTAAGTAGAACTGTTTAGGAGAATGAGACTTGAGCCAAAATTTTCATAAGTTGATGTACTTTTTTGGGATAATTAGAAAAACAACCTTGAAAAACAAACATTTTAACAAAACAACCCTGAACTTAAACGTTTTAAAAAAACAATGCTTTCACGATTTTCAGAACTTCAAAAATCCTTGAAAACACTATTTTTTAACTTATTTTTTAAAAAAATCAGTACTTTCACAGGTTTTTGAAGTTCTAAAAACCGTAAAAGCACTGTTTTTTTAAAACGTTTAAGTTCAGGGTTGTTTTGCTAAACGCTTGTTTTTGAAGGTTGGTTTTCTAAAGTACCCTTTTTTTTTTACTTTATATCATTTAATTTTTTATTATTATTTTATGCACTTTATTTATTTAGTTCTAACTAATTAGAATAGAGATTCCAATTGAGGAAGTTGAATTGAGAGAGAGATTAAGAAAGATTGACACCTTTCTAAATTTGAACCTTTCATTCAATTCAATATGATAAAAAACATGATGAAAACTGTTGCGTGGATTATGGATTTCTAAATGCATACATCAAAGTTAAGATAAAGTTCTAATTTTATATCTTACAAACTTTTAAGTTGAATTTTTATAGTTCATTATTGTAATGATATTTTTTATTTTAATACTTTTAATGTTAGATGCATTTTTTTACTTGATTTTAAAGTCAAATGTGCCATGATATGTGGATCATGATTGATGAGTACTGAAAAATGAGGATATTTCACTCCTAAATACCTATATTTAGCTGTCCGATGAAGGCTATCTGATAAGGTTGATTAGATTTGAAGTGTTTCAGGTAAATACAAGCCAAGTATAGAAAACAGTACAAGAATTCTAAATATAATGTCAAAACACTGCAACTTCGGGTAATCAAGAACTTGGTGCGACTTGCAGCTAAATTTGGACCTTTAAGACGGCCGAATTACAAAATTGTCCAAACATGACAGTTGTAGATATTTTCGTCATCTTTCCAACGGCGCAAGAATCGTCTCAATCCGAGTTCGGGACAGAAAGTTATGGCCAGAATACCGAAGAAGTGTCTGAACCACAAGAAAGTGCTGAATTTCACAGATTTCTGGGGTCGATTAATCGACCCTACAGGTCGATTAATCGAGCCAGAATTTTAGTCTGACACGAATCTGACACTAAAAGTCTATTTTTTGGGACTCTTGGTCGGCTCGATGCATCGACAGCCCTTGGTCGATTAATCGACCCGGAAAAGTAGGCTTGGGAGACCTCCGCGCGACGGGTCTATTTAAAGCGACTCAAACACTTCGGAAATGGGAGATTTTTTCAGCATTAGAATTACGTAGGAATTAAATTTAGGAGAGAGTTTTAGTTCTTAGTGTTCTTAGTTTTTAGCCATTATTTTTCATAGTTAGATATAGAAATAGAGAAATTTTATTATTCTTTTGAGAGCTTTGTTCTCTTTAATTATTCAGTACTCATTCCTAAATTTTGTTCAAAGTTTATTCCTGCATTTATTTCGTTTCTGAAGATTATCATCCGTGTGGATCAACGTAATTTATTTTGAAGTTTGAGGTAATTTTAATTAATGTTATTTTCCCGTCTTTATTTATTTATGTCATTTACTTACAATATGTGTGGCTAAATTTATAGGGATGGGGATCTAATGATTCCCATCCGAGGGATGTACTTTTAATAATATAAAATTAGGGATTAAAATATGAGATTTTAAATTTATGGTTGTTGTGCTATCATGAACGGATGAAATCCCCGCCACTAACCGGGATCGCGTGTCTTGAGAGTCATGCCGGATCTCGAGATCTGTGTGAAATTTTACCCTATCATTGTTATGGTCTTTGTGTTTTCATTGTGTGGATTTAATTACGATTATGTTCTGGGATCGAGTGTGCCGAGCCATGCCCTGGATCTTAGATCTGTAATGGTAATTTTATCTTAAATATTCCTAATCTGAATAAAGTGTGCCGAGCCATGCCCTTGATTTCAGATTTGTAAGTGGTATTCTTGTTGAAATTTTCACCCACCTTGGGGATGATTTTTATTTGAACCTGAGATCATGTGTGTCTAGCCGTACCCTTGATCCCAGATCTATATATGAAAATCATCTAAGTCCTAATTGCAGGGATGCAACATGGAACCTATTAGGGTGTTGACCATTGATCTTCCATAAAAGATGTTTGTTACCAATGAAATATCTCATAAGTTAATCCTTAGATTTATATTATAGGAAGAACGGACCAAAGATGGGAGGATTTAGCATCTTCATCTTTATCATCATCTTCACTTTTATTTGTGAATTATCAATTGAATTTTAGGTTGTAGTCATTAATTACCATCTCATCAACCGCTCAAATCATAAAATTGGTAGATTACTGTTAGATCTTAATAAATTTCTAGAATTGCTTGTCTCTTTTAGGTATTTCAAAATTAGTCCTCGTGGGAACGATCTCGTACTCCGCACCCACTATATACAAACCGATTCGTGCACTTACGAGTAAAACATACATTAAAAAATCACATCAAGTTTTTGGCGCCGTTGCCGGGGATCTAATTGAGAAAATCTGAATTTTTGGTAGACAGTAAATTTTAGGAATTTTCGAGGATTAAAATAGTATTTCTGCTTAATTAAAAAAAAAAAAAAAAATTCCGGAAATTTCAAATTTAAAAATTTTAATTTAAAAAAAAAAAAAAAAAAAAAAATTTCGGAAATTTCAAATTTAAAAATTTTAATTTAAAAAATAATAATAATAATAAAATAAATAAATAAATTTTTGGAGGTCGATGCATCGACCCACACTGTCGATGCATCGAGTTTGCCTCGATTGATCGAGTGTTACTCGATTAATCGATTTTTATAAAAAAAAAAAAAAAAAAAAAAAAAAAAAAAAAAAAAAAAATTCCCGGAAATTTCAAATTTAAAAATTTTAATTTAAAAAAATAATAATAAATAAATAAAATAAAATAAAAAAATTTTAAAAAAAATTTTGGAGGTCGATGCATCGACCCACACTGTCGATGCATCGAGTTTGTCTCGATTGATCGAGTGTTACTCGATTAATCGATTTTTATAAAAAAAAAAAAAAAATATATATATATATATATATATATATATATATATTTTTTTTTTGTTTTTTTTTGTTTTGAGGTTTTTCTACCGGAAACCTCCGCTCTGTGCATCCTTTGCATGCACACTAGGTCTTCTAAAGAAAGAAATTTAGAACCGTTAAATTCTGAGATTGAACGTGCCTGCCGGTCAAATCGTAGGGACGCTAGATCAAGGCAGAAATTTTTAAGTGAATCATTCACTGAAGTCAATATGACTGACAACATGGATGAGCAACTCGAACAAGAGGAAGAACCAACATTGAGAGAACTGTTTTCTCCAATAACTACAAATACCCCATCATGCATTATATACCCCGCCACACCTGGTGGCCGGTTTGAAATTCGGACAAATGTCATCCAAATCCTTCCAATCTTTCACGGCATGGAGCGAGAAGATCCATACCAGCATGTTAAAGACTTCGTCGAAGTCTGCTCATCTGTTTACCAAAATTTCAGCGAAGAATCTGTTCGGCTGCGCTTATTTCCTTTCTCTATAAAGGATAAAGCAAAAGCATGGTTAAACTCTCTACCATCGGGATCCATAACCACCTGGGATCAGATGGTCAAAAAGTTTCTGTCAAAGTTCTTCCCTATGGCGAAGACGAATGCCCTTAGACGTGAAATCACGGATTTCACGCAAGAGGAAGATGAGAGATTATATGAAGCTTGGGATAGATTCATGGATCTCTTACTCAAATGTCCGCACCATGGATACTCAAAGTGGAGACTAGTCCAGTGTTTCTACAATGGATTAAATCAACCAAATAGACATCTGGTGGAGTCAATGAATGGCGGAGGATTCCTGAGCCTTAAAGAAACCGAATCTTATGCTTTCTTAGAAAAGCTAGCTGAGGATTCTCAAAGACTGATTTCACAAAGACTCGGGAACAAGCAGTCAAAGCCCGTGATCAAGCTGGGAGTTCAACCAAGAAAGGAGGACTATATGTAGTCAAGGATTCCCCAGATCTGATTGCTAAAATTGATTCCCTCACTCAACAAGTGGAGGAATTGAAAGTAAAGAAGAATGTGCATATGGTCAATACACAACCTGAGCCATGTTCAATTTGTGCAAGTCCAATGCATATGGCAGATGATTGTCCTTCAATGCAGAACTATCATGAAGACACATCCTAAGCGGTTAAATGTCGTGAATAATTATGGGCGGAATCAAGGAAACGCTTTTCAATGAAAATAACCCAAATAGTGGAGATACCACCTAATTTCTCATGGAAACAAGATAATCAAAGAATGCGACCGAAGCAGGGGATGAACTTTTATCCCCAACAAAATTTCAATCAAGGACCGCAGAACTACGGTCAAGGGCAATTTCAGCGGAAGGGTTCAATAACCCGAATCAATTTCAATACAATCAAAATCGGGGTTGGGCGTACGGCAAATGAACAGAAATTTTCGGTTTTACACAACCAATGGGAGGTTATCAAAACCAACCACAACAAAATATTGTGCCGACATTTCCACCACAGGATTTAACAACCCACAGGGAAATCCTGCCCAACGTCCTCATACACAAACTCCTTCTACTGAGGACCTGATGAAACTCATTCATTCTCACACGTCCTCAATCTCTAAAATAGAGACCCAAATTGGGCAATTGGCATCCTTTCTCTGTGAGAGAGAATAAGGTTCGTTTCCAACCCAACTGCTTCCTAACCCAGGGGCCAAATGGTTGTTGAACAAACATCATCTTCAACACAAGAGGAGAATCAACAACAAATTGAGGCGATCACAACGCGTTGAGATCCGGAAGCGGTCAATAACAAAGTAGTGTTGCGAGGAGGAGGAAGAGTCTGATGGAGAGAAGAAATCTGAAGAGAGAAGAAATTGATGACAAAGTACAAGCAAAAGAAATATCAGATGATAAGAGTGAACAGAAGAAAAGTCTTGTTCCGAAAGCACCGTACCCGCAAAGATTGATGGCACCACTGAGAAATCGCGATGTGAAAGGAATAAATGAGATTTTCAAGCAATTAAAAATTAATATTCCTTTCCTGGATGCCATTCGTACACATTAATGCTAAATTTTTAAGGAATTGGTCACAATCAAAAGAAAGAGGCTTTTAATGAAATTTGGTTAGTTCAGTGTTGCAAGCAAAGCTCCCAATCAAATACAAGGACTCAGGCTGTCCTACAATCTCGATCATTATCGGCGATAACCGTATTGATCAGGCTCTTTTGGATTTAGGAGCAAGTGTCAACTTGTTGCCTTATTCTGTGTATAAGGAGCTCGAATTGGGAGAACTTAAGACCACTGCAATGACCCTTCAGTTAGCTGATCGGTCCGTAAAGATCCCTCGAGGAATTGTAGAAGATGTCCTCATCAAGGTGGATTCTTTCTACTTTCCTGTAGATTTTGTTGTTCTAGACACTGAACCGACATCAAACTTGAAGAATAATATTCCAGTGATTCTAGGAAGACCATTCCTAGCGACCTCCAATGCGCTGATAAATTGTCGAAATGGGATCATGAATCTGTCATTTGGGAATATGACAGTGGAACTAAACATTTTTAATATTGCCAAGCAGCCCATGGAGGATGATGAACATGCACAAGCATGCATACTCGATGAAATTGTAGAGGAAATATTTAATGCATCTGAATCTGAAGATCCTCTAGCAGCTTGTCTTGCGCATTTTGGAGAAAATTTCGATGTGGATCAACTAATCCAAGAAGTAAATCACAAGTTGGATTCCACACCACGTCTGGGTGAAGAACAGGAAATAGAGTGTGGAACTCAAATTGAATTAATCAAGGAAAAGCCGAAAGAGGAGGAGAAAGTGTCCTTAGAACTTAAACCTCTTCCGAAAAATCTCAAGTATGCCTACCTGGGGGAGAATGAAACTCAACCTGTTATCATATCATCAACCTTTGGATGCAATCGAAGGCCAACTCATGAATGTACTCAAAGAGCACAAAAGTGCCCTCGGTTGGTCGATAAAAGATATCAAAGGCATTAGTCCAACGGTGTGTATGCACCGAATCCATTTGGAAGACAATGCTAAGCCTTCTAGGGAACCACAGAGGAGACTGAATCCTATAATGCAAGATGTGGTCCGGAATGAGGTAATCAAACTTTTAGATCTTTGGAATCATATACCCCATCTCGGACGATAAATGGGTCATTGACCCACAAGTGGTCCCTAAGAAATCGGGAATCACGGTGGTTAAGAATGAAGAAAACATCCGGTCCCTACAAAAATTCAAACAGGTGGAGAGTGCATTGATTATCGGAAGTTAAATTTGATGACGAGGAAAGATCACTTTCCACTTCCGGTTTATCGATCGGATGTTAGAAAGATTAGCGGGCATGAGTATTATTGCTTTCTCGATGGCTATTCGGGTATAACCAAATAGTCATTACTGGAGGATCGGGGAGAAGACCACTTTCACATGTCCTTTGGTACTTTCTCCTACCGACGAATGTCGTTTGGTCTTTGTAATGCACCACTACATTCCAAAGATGTATCTTTGAGTATTTTTCGGGATATGGTCAGCGATTCTTGGAAGTCTTCATGGGCGACTTCTCGATACATGGAAACAGTTTCTTGTTGTTTGAATCATTTGTCGCTAGTGCTTGCGATGCCGGAGAAGAATCTTGTTCTTAATGCGAGAAATGTCACTTCATGGTTAAAGATGGCATTGTTTTGGGACACATCATATCGTCCCGAGGTATCAAGGTCGATAAGGCTAAAGTTGATTTAATTGCCGACCTACCACCACCGAGGGCGATGAAGGAAATCGGATCTTTACGGGCCACGCCGGTTTTTCTGAGCGTTTATTAAAGATTCGATGAAGATAGCACGGCAGCTCTGCGACTTACTTACTTTCCAAAGATGTCCCATTCATCTTTGATGATAAATGTTTGTGGGCCTTTGAAACCATTAAGGCCGAATTAATAAAAGCTCCAATAATTCAATCTCCGAACTGGGCCTTCCCGTTCGAAATTATGTGCGACGCCTCTGATTATGCAATTGGAGCTGTTTTGGGGCAACGAATAGAAAAATTACCGCATGTAATCTACTATGCGAGTCGCACTCTCAACGATGCCCAGTTAAACTACTCGACCAACGAAAAAGGAACTTTTGGCGGTAGTTTTCGCGTTGGATAAATTCGATCCTATTTATTAGGATCTAAAGTTGTGGTATTCACGGATCATCTTTCTGCGATGTCATTACGCGCTAAGAAAGAGGCTAAGGCACGTTTAATAAGGTGGATCTTGTTGTTGCAAGAGTTCGATTTGGAGATCAAGGACAAGAAAGGTTCAGAAAATGTGGTGGCCGATCACTTGTCACGAATAACTATTGAGAAACCTGACGAGCCTGTTTCGATCTTGGAGCACTTCCCGGATGAACAGTTGTTCAGGATTGATTGCCTACCTTGGTATGCGGATCTTGTCAATTTCCTAGTCACCGAGAAATTACCTCACCATTGGTCAAAAAATGAGAAATCTATTTTCTTAGCTCGGGTGAAACACTATTTTTTCGAAGATCCGTACTTATTCAAATACTGTCCTGATCAAATCATACGACGATGTATTCCTGAATCTGAGCAACCACGAATCATCTCGTTCTGTCATGAGTTAGCTTGTGGAGGTCACTTTAGTTCCAAAAAGACTGCAACTAAGATTTTTCAAAGTGGTTTTTACTGGCCGACGATATTTAAGGATTGCCATCAACATTGCAAATCATCACAAATGCTAGGCCGAATCTCAAAGCGCAACATGATGCCGCTCAATCCAATTTTAGAAGTTGAGTTATTTGATGTTTGGGGGATCGATTTTATGGGTCCTTTCCCGAATTCGTTTGGAAATACGTTCATTCTTGTCGGCATTGACTATGTTTTGAAATGGGTAGAGGCCGTGGCTTGTAAATCTAATGATCACAGAGTAGTGATCAAATTTCTCAAGGATCAAGTGTTTTCACGTTTTGGCATTCCAAAGGCGATAATCAGTGATGGTGAAAAGCACTTTTGCAATAAAGTGTTCACCCAATTAATGAAGAAATATGGTGTCACACACAAAGTTGCTACACCATACCACCCTCAGACAAGTGGCCAAGTTGAAGTCTCTAATCGGGAACTTAAGCGGATTTTAGAAAAGACAATCAATCCGAACCGTAAAGACTGGTCGTTAAAGCTGAATGACGCTCTATGGGCGTATCGAACTGCATTTAAAACTCCAATTGGCATGTCGCCGTATCGATTGGTCTTTGGTAAAGGATGTCACCTCCCGGTTGAATTGGAACATCGAGCATTTTGGGCCGTTAAGTCATTGAATTTCGATTTCCTGAAATCTGGTACCCAAAGGGGTCTCCAAATAAATGAATTAGAGGAAATCCGTGCTGATGCATATGACTGTGCTAAATCGTATAAGGACCGTATGAAACGGGTGCGTGATCAATCTATTCTGCGGAAATCGTTCGTTGTTGGTCAACTAGTTCTACTCTACAATTCCCGACTTCATCTATTTCCGGGGAAACTAAAAACCCGTTGGAGTGGTCCTTTCAAAATCTCTCGAATACTCTCCAATGGGGCAGTAGATATTATCAACTCGAAACACGGGAATGTTTTTCGAGTTAACGGTCAACGATTGAAACCGTTCCTTGAGAATGCGATTTCATTCTCTGACACTATTTCTTTGAGTGAGCCACTGGCTCACCCTGACTGAGCTATTCCCAAGGTCGAGCTATCGACTTTAAACTAGCGCTCATTGGGAGGCAACCCAATTGTGTAGTTTCCGTTTTGTTTAGTTTAGGATTTAGGTTTTAGGATTTTTTTTAGTTTGTTCTTCTTTCCTTTTTGTTTTGTTTTGTTTAGTTTAGGTTGTTTTTAATTCCCTAAATAGTGTCACCATATTCCCTTCAATATATTTTTTTTGTCATGTTCCAATTTGATACAAATATTCTCTGCACCTGATCTTTGTGTTGAGGTACTTTTTTCAAACAGGTTTGGGGGTGCGCTACTTCTTTCAGTCAATGAGGACATTGTCATCTTTAGGTTTGGGGGTATGGTTAATTATTTTGCGTCATTTATTTATTTTATTTGAAAAAAAAAAAAAAAAAAAAAATTTTTGAAGTCATCATGCACATTATTTTACGATTGTTTTCAAACTTTAGTTGATGATGCATGTGAATTTAATTTTGAGAATAATAGTGTCATATTTTGATTACTTGTATCTAAGATGATGAAGCTTAATGTGATATGTTGTGGATAATTTTGATATTCATGCTTAGACTTTTTACACTGATACCAAGCTAAGACTTAGAAATCGATGAACTGTTTTGAATGTTGAATCTTAGGATCTCAGTGGAGACTAAACCCAGTGAGCTTTAGAGCTAATTTCCCGTCATTGATGAGTGAATATATAAACTCGGAGTTTTCTTCGAATACGACTTATTTTGCATAATCTCATACACTTTATTTTGACTTGTGACTTTGCATGAAATCAAATTTATATCATTATGTTAGAATGTACTGTATATCTACTCAAGACAAATAGGCAAAGTTACTATCTTTTAAGGACATGATTGAAGGCCATCTTTGGCTCGTTTGTGCTTAAAATGCCCCACCTCAAATAAATCTATCTTTCTAGTACCCCTTTGAGCCTATTGAAAAAATTTACCTTTATACATTCTTTGATAAGCCACGTTAACCTTTAACCCTTCACCATTTCTGAAAATTCAGCTTTACCCTTCTTATTTCTGAGAAATTAGGAACGAGGGATGAGAGTGAACGAAAAGAGAGTAAGTAGAGAGATACTGAGTTGTGGTGTTTACTGAGAGTGTATGGCAAAAATAAAAAGAAAAAAAGGAGAGAGAAAAAGAAAAGAAAAATTGTGAAAAATAATGAAAAATCTGAGGTGCTTCAAGAAAAGGAAATTCAAAAGAAAAAGAAAGTTGAGAAAAATAGAAAAAATTTGAAAAAAATAGTGAGAGTAGAAAAGAAAAAGAAGAGAAATAGAAAAAAAGGTTGTTTCTTTTTCAATTTCTCAGAAACTTTGAATCCCAACTTCCAATTCTTTCTTACCCTTTCCTGAGCCCCATTACAACCCTAAAAAGACCTTTATGATCTGATCTTGTATTAGTAACTGCCTTGTGGAGAGTAAATATGTGATACTTATGACACTTGATATGACATGCTTAGGATATACAAGTATCTTCTTATGAGATATATTTTTGTTCATTGATTGCATCGTGTTTCATGTATCATGTGAGACCTTTTTATTTGCTTTGTATTGACCTCTCACATATGTGCGAAAACTTATCCATCATCGGTGTCTTTATATTTTGAGAGTATACCTAAAGTGAGGATTGAGTCAAAACAACAGATCCAACGGTTTTCCGTTTGAATTAGTTCTGAGATGAATGAATTTTGGTTTGGTTATGCACACACTTCACGTTTAGGCATGAATGGATGAGCTATCTAACGATTTGAGCATTAGACTAATTTGAATGGATATTAGTATGATTAGTATAACATTATTATTTAAAATTGAGAATTCGCATGTTGAATTGATTAATGATTTTTGTTTTTCAATGATATATATGTTATCAAAATCATGTTTTGAAAACTCAATTTTATCGATGATTTCAAAAATATATTGAAGTTTGTGGGTAACTTCACTGTAAACCCTCAGGAGACACAACTCCTCCACTAGGATCACCTAGGGGTTTAAAGGCTTGTTGCACATGCTAAGTGCAATCGTGTTCCCTACGAAAGTGGCATTTATTTTCTTTAGTTTGCTTTGCTCGAGGACTAGCAAAGTGTAGGTTTGGGGGTATGATGAGTACTGAAAAATGAGGATATTTCACTCCTAAATACCTATATTTAGCTGTCCGATGAAGGCTATCTGATAAGATTGATTAGATTTGAAGTGTTTCAGGTAAATACAAGCCAAGTATAGAAAACAGTACAAGAATTCTGAATATAATGTCAAAACACTGCAACTTCGGGTAATCAAGAACTTAGTGCGACTTGCGGCTAAATTTGGACCTTCAAGACGGCCGAATTATAAAATGGTCAAAACATAAAAGTTGTAGATCTTTTCGTCAGCTTTCCAACGGCATAAGAATCGTCTCAATCCGAGTTCTGGACAAAAAGTTATGGCCGAAATACCGAAATAGTGTCTAAACCACAAGAAAGTGCTGAATTTCACGGATTTCTGGGGTCTATTAATCGACCCTACAGGTCGATTAATCGAGCCAGAATTTTAGTTTGACACGAATCTGACATAAAAGTCTATTTTGATGCATCGATGCATCTTGGTCGATTAATCGACCCGGAAAAGTAGGCTTGGGAGACCTCCGCGCGACGGGTCTATTTAAAGCGACTCAAACACTTCGGAAATGGGAGATTTTTTCAGCATTAGAATTACGTAGGAATTAAATTTAGGAGAGAGTTTTAGTTCTTAGTGTTCTTAGTTTTTAGCCATTATTTTTCATAGTTAGACATAGAAATAGAGAAATTTTATTATTCTTTTGAGAGCTTTGTTCTCTTTAATTATTCAGTACTCATTCCTAAATTTTGTTCAAAGTTTATTCCTGCATTTATTTCGTTTCTGAAGATTATCATCCGTGTGGATCAACGTAATTTATTTTGAAGTTTGAGGTAATTTTAATTAATGTTATTTTCCCGTCTTTATTTATTTATGTCATTTACTTACAATATGTGTGGCTAAATTTATAGGGATGGGGATCTAATGATTCCCATCAGGGATGTACTTTTAATAATATAAAATTAGGGATTAAAATATGAGATTTTAAATTTATGGTTGTTGTGCTATCATGAGCGGATGAAAGGATCGCGCATTAATAGTCATGCGAGATCTCGGATCTGTGATAATTTTACCCTATCATTGTTATGGTCTTTGTGTTTTCATTGTGTGGATTTAATTACGATTATGTTACGGGATCGAGTGTGCGAGCCATGCCACGGATCTTGGAGTGCAGTAATGGTAATTTTATCTTAAATATTCCTAATCTGAATAAAGTGTGCCGAGCCATGCCCTTGATTTCAGATTTGTAAGTGGTATTCTTGTTGGAATTTTCACCCACCTTGGGGATGATTTTTATTTGAATCTGAGATCATGTGTGTCTAGCCGTACCCTTGATCCCAGATCTATATATGAAAATCATCTAAGTCCTAATTGCAGGGATGCAACATGGAACCTATTAGGGTATTGACCATTGATCTTCCATAAAAGATGTTTGTTACCAATGAAATATCTCATAAGTTAATCCTTAGATTTATATTATAGGAAGAACGGACCAAAGATGGGAGGATTTAGCATCTTCATCTTTATCATCATCTTCACTTTTATTTGCGAATTATCAATTGAATTTTAGGTTGTAGTCATTAATTACCATCTCATCAACCGCTCAAATCATAAAATTGGTAGATTACTGTTAGATCTTAATAAATTTCTAGAATTGCTTGTCTCTTTTAGGTATTTCAAAATTAGTCCTCGTGGGAACGATCTCGTACTCCGCACCCACTATATACAAACCGATTCGTGCACTTGCGAGTAAAACATACATTAAAAAATCACATCAATGATCTAAAGAACTAATATATGAAAGGTTTAAATAAAAACCAGACTGTTATTACTTGATTAAGGCGACAAACTCTGTGGGTTTTCTGACATGAACTTAGGCCTTGTTTGGCAGAGCGATTTTTGCAAAAAAAATCGCTTAAAATCTTAGGATTTTATAGAAACTCAAATTTTCAGCTGTTTGGCAATCACGTGGGGCCGACAAATGAGAGTTTTTTTTAAGAAAATCTCAAATAAAAGATTCAGTCAAAATTTGGCTGAAAATCATTTTCGCCCACGACACGGGTTATTCCCATTAAAGAGGAATTTTATTTAATATCCTTGCAACTCGAAATTCGTTCTTCGCAACTCGGATATATCATGCTAAAATCGTTTGATTGTTTTGGATCAACCGATCGAGGTTTTTTATCACCATAAATTTTTATATAATGGATCTCGAGATCATGAGCTTATCATTAAATGCTCAATTTTTTCTTTGATGTGGCAAACATATCAATACCTCTTTGTTCACGCCCACATGTTCTCTAAGAGCACCTACGCCCCAGACTCCTAAAAAAATGTTGATTTCTTCGGATCAGATGGAGATTTTTTTAACAAAGATCTTTCACAAAATAGATCTTGGGTGCATCACGCATCAATCTGACGGTCAATTTTTGATTTCTTGTATCATCGATACTCAAAAAATGACTCTTTAATCATATAGCACACATCATGCTCAAATGTGACTTTAGGGCCATTTTTTGGGGATTGGGGACACATGGAATCACAAACTGACGTTTGATAGGTGTTACATGGTCTTAAGATCCATTTTATGGACGATCGGGGTGAAAAACAATCAACCTCACTTGATCTAAAATAATCAACAGTTTTCAAGAGATCTAGGATGTGGGCGATTTCAGAGAACGCATGGACGCGACAGAGATACCCATATACAGTGGCGCCAATAAATGTAACTTAACCATCTAAGCCACTTAATTTGAAGGCCATGATCTAAAGATCATAAGTGAAAAGATTGGCACCAAGCATAATCTTTATCATATGACTCAATGCACTCCAAAGCCATTATCCGATTGAACAATTGATTCTATCGAATCATATGATAGAGATTGAGTTTTGTGTCGTAGATTTGTAGATCATGACCTTTCTATTAGACGGTTTAGGTGTAACCTCACCTCATAATCGTACTATTTATTTGCACTATAAAATCTTAACCTCGCTCCATCTCCTCCAGCTAACATACATTGACTGCTTTGAATCTGACAAAGGAAATTATTTTTTATCCCGATCTTCCACATGATGCATCTTGAGATCATGGGTATATCATTAGATGATTTTTTTTATTTCATGTGGCACTCATTCCAAAAAATGACCCGTGATTTGTATTTAAGCTTGATGTATGCCTCACGAGTTTAGAGTTACTGTTTGAGATGTGTACCATGCGAAATAAAAAAGTAATTATCTAAGTGTATGCCCATGATCTCAAAACCTATCTTTTAAAAAGTTGGGACAAAAAAAAAATTCATTTTTTAATTCAAAGCGATTAATGCATTTTGGCCTGACAAGATGAGATGAGGTTCCAGGTTCATATGGTGTGAAGAATGGTGCTTTGGAAAAATAATTTTACACAATGTAGTCAAATAGCTGAAAAAAATAAAATTAAACTATTATAAAAATTTAAAAATAAAAATTTCCATGACTTCATTTATTTTCAAGCCCTTCTAAAGTAAAAAAATCATTTACATGAGTTCCGGCGAGTCCAATTGAGTTATTTGGAAAAAAAAATTTCAGGAATCATTACTTAAAAGAACGCATACGAGAAACGCTAGGAATATGAGTTCCGGGGCGTCTCTCTCTCTTACCCGTCTCTTCTCAAACCCGTAAAGCGATCGGTTAAGATAGTCAAAAGCCCTAAAACCCATCTCTCTCTCTCTCTCTCACTCTCGCTCACACCCCTAGGGTTTTTTGATTCCATTGATTTCTGTCGCCTCTAGATCTTCTTTGCCGCCATTTCTCTTATGTATATATATATATAGAAGAGAAGAAAGAGCATAAGGAACGAAGGCGACCAAGCGAAAGAAGGTATATATGGAGGTAAATGTGATTGAAGAGATACTTTATAGAGTTCCTGCGAAATCCCTCATAAGATTAAAGTGTGTTTGTAAGCTCTGGTATTCACTTATTAAAGATCCTTATTTCATCGGGCGACACCTAAAACGTGCAAAAGAAGAAGCAGACTCTTCTTCTGATCTTATTATCCGCTCTGAATTTAATATTTGTAGTGACATAGAAGAAGAAGTTAAATTGCACTTGTGTTCGCTAGTAGGTGGTGCAACTGCAACTGCAACTGATGGGAACATCATCTTAACAAAGCTTAGTAAGGATTGGGGTTGCATGTTACCTTGTTGCAATGGTTTGATCTGCCTTTTTGATATTTGTTTTGAGTACCCAATTCAAATCTTCAATCCCGCTACACGAGAATCTTTATTTCTCCCAATTCCAAATCGCGAGAATTCAAACTATCGCCAATGCCGCGTCGAACTTGGATTTCATCCATGTACGAATTCCTATAAAGTGCTCCTATTTTGGAGAAGTAGGCATATTTGTGATGTCAAGGACGGGTGCCACGTTTTTACTCTGGGTGGTGGTGGCAGCAGCAATTCGTGGAGAGGGCTTGGGAACATTGGCTACCATCTTTATGCCGATTCTACCACTTGTGCTGCCAGAGGAGTTTTATATTGGACGGTTCATATGGGTGGTTGCTGTGTTGGGTCTAATTTTATTGTTTCCTTTGATTTAGGGGACGAAAAATTCATACAAATCCCACTTCCTGACTTGGGTGATAAGACAAAAACGAGTTATATGCTGCGTTTGATGGAGGTGCGAGAAAGAGTTTACTTGGTGGATACTTATTTTGGAGAGTATATTGATATATGGGCATTAGAAATAGAGGACTCCCCCAAGAAGAATTATTCATGGATCAAAGAATACACTATCAATTTGGTGGATGATATCAGACTCTTTGGCAAACTCATTTGGTTCCGCGGAGATCGTGCGGAAATCTTAGTGATTCAAACGAGCGAGGGAATAGTTTATTACGATTCAAGAACAAAACAAATTACAGACGTTTATGAAAAGAGACTGCCAGAGTATGATTTTCATGGCAGTCTTTATATCCAAAGCTTGGTCTCTCTCACAGGTATGTAGCTGATTCATCATGGTGCATGCTACATGAGCTTTATTACTTCACTTTTAATACGTAGGACTTCTTGTTGAAAATTAATACATACACATTTTTTTTCATTTTTTTTAGTTCTTCTTTACTGATTTGCATGTATACTTTAATAGTTATGTAGCTGTAGGGATGCAAATTCGTTTACCGAACCGAACAAACATCGAAAATTCGGGTTTTCGATTCGGTTCAGCCGAACAAACAGTGAAACGAATCAGGTTCAATTTCGGTTATTTATTTATTTTTTTTTTCGATTTTTGGTTTTCTTCAGGTGTTTTTTTTTTTTTCGGTCTTCTCCTCCTACATCTGCAGTTCCAAATTTTGTCACCCAAAACAAAAACCAAACTGAATCAGGAATGAGTTTGGTTCCCTCGGTTTTCGATGCGGGTTCAGGCTTCGGGTGAAAGCTTGCATTCATATGTAGATGGCTGGTTTAGGTTATGTTTCAGTTAGCTCTGACAGGAAGCAGTTTTAAGTGATAAAACAGCTCTCCACCTGCTCTTTGCCATAAAAAATTAAATTTGCCGCAGATGGGATCTAGGCTGCGTTTGGCATAGCTCTTTGCCAGAGACGAATAAACTTGCTTGAGTAGGCCCCTGTTCTCCTTGCTAACTCCCTGCAAAAGAAGGATTACCTGCTCTAGCAGCTACCTCCCTGCTCTCTGCTAACAGCCTGTCAGAACAAATAAAATCTGCTTTGGCAAGGAGTTGAGCAGAGAGCTGAGTGTGAACTGTTGGAGTAGGTAAATCCTTCTCTGTGTGGAGTTACTAAGGAGAAGGGGGACCTGCTAAAGCAGGTAGCAGGGGTTTAACAAAGAGAAAGGGAACTTGCTAAAGTAGGTAAACCCTGCTCAGGCAGGAGCCAGCAGAGAGCTATGCCAAACACAGCCCTAGAGTCCGCAAAAGAATAACAGACCCAAACACATCCTTAGGTCTTTTCGAGGGAGAGGTTTCAAAGAAAGTGTCTCACGGATAGCTATATATATATATATATATATATTCTAGAGAGGGCCTATTTCACTTGTGAATACTTTGACTGCCCTGGTTTATGCCATGTGGCATATGTCTTTGAAAAATCCAAGTAGTGAACCTAGCAGGCCATCATTGGCACATGTCTATACAAAATAATTACGTCTATGAGTAGGGATGTCAGCGGGTCTGGTTGATCTAATAACCGACCCACTTGACTCGGAATTTTATTAGGCCAGGCAGATAAACTTTATCCTTGGGGTCAGCTCGACCCGACAATACTTGAAGTGTCATATATTCGTACTACTCTCAAAACTAAAAATACCCTTAAATCTGTCTATCTCCTAAAATCTCTCTTGCATAAATAAGAATCTCAATTATATTTATTAGAAAACTGTTGCATCGCATTTCTTTAGTCTCCACTTTCTAATTTATATCTATACTACTAATAGTTAAAAATACTACACCTGTTATCTATACATCCGATACCTTGCGCCTAGTCAATGTAAGGGCTTAACACCTAGAGTCAAGGCGCAGTTCCGATTCTGTTGTAAGACTTTGTTCTATTTTTGTTATGAGATATTCCTTCTCCATTTGGCTGCATGGGGATTATACTGTTCTAAGATAAGTCTTGGCATCGCGATGAGTGGTGAATGACAATCTAACATGCCGGTATCACGTGTTAGGCTCAAGCAATGACTCTAATATAATTCGTAAATATGTTCTGTAAGGTGAACACGTGATGTATCGACACATGAAAGCCTTAAAACTTAGATTTAATATGTGGAAACTTGTAAGACACGTATGACTAATACAGATAGAATCCTGCTAGGTACATTAGAAGTTGAATGATGACATGTGCATTGCATCCACGATATTGTCCTGCCTTGGTATTCTATTTGATAGATCACATTGTACTTACAATTAGGTCTCCAATCATGACTATTATTACTTTCTTGTTGTACTTGATTATGTGATTGTCTCCTTTATTTGTTATTATTTATGTGCAATCACTAACAGTACACACACTGTACACCCTGAGTAGAGTGGGGTGGATCAGTTGTGCTACCCACTGAGAGGCTTTGTTTCTCAGATGCTTATGAGGGCGACATGGCGAAACAGGAGGATGGCGTAGCCTGACGGAGACTACGGTGATGATGAGGATTACCACGATGAGGATGCGATCCCTGAGGAGGGTGTAGACCCTCAAATTACTAGGAGCATTAGGCTTGTTGGACAGTTCCTTTTTTACATTGAGATTCATTTTGTTTAATAAGTTTGCTTCTTCACTCGTATACTTGGTTTATTTTGCATCACCAGGGAGTCGTTTCACCCTGGAATGATACCAGTGATTGTAGATAGACATTTGATGGTCTTCATTATTTATTATTATTTTTCTTTCGTGCATGGGAAGGGTGGAATCATTTTATGCGAGGACCTGCACTGAAGGCCTTGTGGAATAATCTCACTTACAGTCCTGAATTATTCAATGTGTCCATAATGAAATATGATTGCAAAGTCATATAGATTAACTGAAAAATGATAATTAACTGATGGATTATTAGTTTAGCAAATATGGTAGTTGCAAGTTCATAAGTTAATTAGAAAATTTTATTTCCATTAATTTTACAAGACCCCCCACAAATGTTTAGGTGAATATGTTTTGTTTGCCTGTCCACTTATCATATTAGCGTGCGCACGGATCATGGCACGAAATTCTATGTCATCCACTTCAGGGCATTACATTTCAAGAAGTGATAATTCCCAAAGCAGTCAACTCAAACTTTATTACAGGGATCCCAAAATCAGCTAAGCATTCTACTACCGCAGAATTTAGACCAATAAATTCTTACAAATCGTTTAAGTATTGTTTTACCTACCATCATTTCCAAAGAGCAAGAATTTTTGTATAGGGGAGAGATATTTATGACAACGTGATTATAGTACATGAGCTAATTCAAGACATGGAAAGAAAGACGTTTGGTGAAAATGTTGCACACGACCGAATTGAATGGGATTTTTTGTAACAAGTTTTGATTGAGTTTTAGTCCATTGTTTACCAAACTCATAAAGGGTTGTATCTCAAATGGTTTGTTCTCAGTTTTCATAAATGATTTTGTGATTAGTTATTTTCCAAGTACAAGAGGTCTTCGCTAAGGAGACCGCCCCTCTCCAACACTGTTCAACATAGTGGAAGAAGTTTGAAGTTATCATCACTATATATGTGGATCCAATTTAATAGAAAGAAACAGTTCTTCTCACAATGTGATCAGTCCCTCCCATCTTTTATTTGCAAATGATCTGATGATTTCAACAAAAAGCTCAAAATAGTCATTTGCTTATCTCAACATATATATGAAATGATCCCTCCATCTGTTACAAGTGACTCGAGCTTGGAGACCGTTTAGATTTTGATGGTTGACGTTGACTGTAGAGATGTATAATCTCTGGCTTGAGGCAAGCTGTGACTTGTGTCAGGTAATCATTATATATAGGCTGAGGGGAGAATGCGCCCAGGCGTAGATTACTCTATGAATGACATGTGGTATGGGCCCACTTTACTAATTAGGGTTAAAAGTTTTAAAATATTTTAAAAGCTATATTGCCTTTTAGCTGTCATATTTGACTTTCTTAGAGAGCTCTTTCTTTTCTCTCTTCTCTCCTCTTTTTCAAGGAAGTGTCAGACTTACTTTCTTAGAGGTCACTTCCTCTTCTCTCGTCTCTTTTTTCAGGGAAGTGGTCTATTTATTTTCTCTCCTTTTCTAAAGAAGTTTTCTTCTTCCTCCGAAAATCAAACCCGTCAACTGCTTTGAATCTCATGATGGAGGTCATTTTTCATCTTGATATTCCACAGGATTGATCAAGAGATCATCGGCATATCATAAAAAAATTTACTCAAACATGTGGCCCCCGATAGTGAAGCACTGACACCTCGGTAGCAAAGTACTGACGCCCCGATAGCAAAGCACTGGCGCTTCAATAGCGAAGCGCTGACACCTCGATAGCAAAGTGCTAACACCTCGGTTGGCGAAGCTCTAACACCTTGATAGCAAAGCGCTGACACCCCGGTCTCGAAGCGCTGGCACCCCTTTAGTGGAGTGTTGGCACCCCTCTAGAGGACCATCGTCGGTGTATCGTCGGAGCTTCGTTGTCGAAGCGTCGCCGGAGTACGTCAGTTAGAGGTAAAAGGGATGCCCTTTTACTTTTGCTTCTAGAGAGAGGGTAGAAAAGATGTGAGTTGGTGGGTTCTGACACCCAGGTGATCACGCGTAGGGTATTTTAGAAAGGTTATTGTGACAGCCCGGATTTTGACACCCCGAAACCCGTGCCATCAGCACAACCCTCAAGGCCATGCCCCATATAGTACGCGGAACACTTGATACATCCCCATATAAGTATATGAAATATAGATAAAAGCTACAATATGACTGATTTTCCAGTTCTACAACATATCACCAAAATAGTTAATCCAAAAGATCGTTCTAATCCCATATAAGGATATGGGCAAAAGAACCAACCCGAACCATCAGTGCCGTAACTACGGTCACTCTAGAGGGTTCGACAAAAGAATATTATATGTATCATTATCCTTACAAAAATCAAATGGCTGGACGTATCAAGCCCAAAATATCTCTAAAAAAGAAACAAGTCAAAGCGCACAGAAGGTCTTCTAAAAGAACCTCTCAGGAGGGGGCTCAGACTCTTCCCCCGGAATATAATCTAAATCCTCAAGGTCAACCTTGCCAGAAGTAGCTCCTGGCTCTGCACCTGTGACGTATAGTCAAAGGGTGAGCTACATCCTAGCTCAATAGGGATAATATCTGAACAAGTACATCTTACTTACTCACATACATTTCATGACATAAATAAAGCACGTGACATACATGAAGCATGAGCTTATCAATGTAGTTTAATTGGAATATAGTTTGAGATACAATCAAATAAACAACATGCTTTTGTTACTCTACTCATTACATCTGATGTTCACTATTTCTCATAATTGAAACAAGGCTGGACTCTTGACTTAAATCATTTAACTTAAATAATCCCCGAGCAATATAGCATCGAGCCCTGATGGAATACCCTTAATCGTCGTCTAATTAGACTATTTTTCATATAATCCGACCCACGTCCCTTTCTCATAGGCGACGGGTATAAAGCTACTATACATCCCTGGGATGTCTACTGGCGTATGGATTGACCGCCGTACTGATCACGGATATCCTGCTGAGTCAGTCACGGGTATACCGCCACGTCGGTTGGGTATTCTACAAACCTTAAAACAATTGTGTAATACATATAGTTGTTTACTGTGTGAATGTGCTAAATATATATTATATCTCAGCTTGTTCAATCCCATTCACAATCGTCTATTTCGTGGATCATTATATCCCCCGTACATCCCTGGGATGCCACATACTCTGATGCATCTTTTAGATGCCCATAGCACACATGCATCATTGGGATGGTTGAACTCTTTTACTCAATTGTTTCCTCACACACTCTTTCATACTACCACCACTTTAACTCTTTTTCATTTCAATTTCCTTAAAAGAAAAAACACGTTTTGATTTCAAGTTAGCATTAAAGAAACATGCATTCATATACTATCATAACATACATGTTATCGTAATTAAGGGTACAAGTTCAGATATTCTCCTACCTCATACGTAAGCAAATTTCGAGGATCCTTCAATCCTAGCTAGAGCTTAACCATCTTTTGGCTCGGCATGAACTAGGCCTGGCCAAATACATACGACACATCACTACATGTGTATAAACAATGGGCTAGAAGCCTAATCCCAGAAATTTGACAGTTTGAAAGAGAACCCAACAAAAGCCTGAAATTACCCAAATCGATCGAACGGTTTTTAAATCGTTCGAACGAATCCTTAAATCGTTTGAACGACTTTATCTCGTTCGAACAAATCCTCCAGAACTCATGCTTCTCTTAGCAAAATCGATCGAACGATTCTAAATTTGTTCGAACGATTTCCAAAATCTATCGAATGAATTTTATTTCGTTCGAACGATTTTCTCAGAAAACCCCTTTTCATTCAATCTCCTTTGGCCAAATTCGTTCGAAAGGACACTAATTCCGTTCAAACCATTTTGCCCTTTCTCAGCATTGGATCGAGTTCTTTACCCTTTGAACTCATCTTATCCACCCCATGTCCTTTATCATTCATTTCTCATCTCTAAGCTATTGGATTTTATATTTAACAACCAAAATAAAAATAAATATAAAGGATCAAGCTTACCTTCAATCGGTTGGATCCTTTGATCCCAAGCTCCTTGTCTCAACAAGGGTTCACAAACCCCAAATCTCCAAACCCTTCTCGATACTAAGGATCAAATCCGTAAACTCTTCGATCTCACTCAATCTAATAGCTCTCCTCTCATTCACTCTTTCCTAACTTTTCTCAACAACCTAAGACAAGGAGAAATAACTTACCCTTTCCTCTTTAAAGCCCCTCTTTACATAAGTGTGAAGCACATATACTTAACTAGTTATATGTGATTCACCAATTAATCCTTATTACCCTACACCCTTCTTCAAACATAATCGAGCCAATATTGACCCGATCAATCAACGACCATTCAGGTCCGCTTCCCGAGGTCCACTATTTGAGAACGAAATTTCTGGGACGTTACAGTTATCTACTTTTTTGAAATCAATGCTAATTCTAATTAAAACGTGGTTAAATGATTAAGCAACAACACACGTCACTTCACAAAAACGGCTATGTGTCATGCCCAAATCAATAGGCGCAAATATATCTCTACACCCGGACGCATATTCTTGGGGCTCATATATAATGCATGGTATATATGCATCCGGATGCATATATCTCATCCAGTCATAGAGGATATCACTATCAGAATCCACAAAGAAATATTTATATCTCATCTAGATCAATATGACAGGTTGCTTAATTTGTACTCTCACATTAGAGAAGTTTTGATTTAAAACTTCCATAGATTGTAATTTTCTCTTTTTTCTTCTAATATATGGGTGGGAATGGGCTTCCCAGTAGTCGTGGGAAAACTTTTCACCGATTAAACGCCAGCTGTTGGCGATAAAGTAAATCGCTAATAGCTATGACCGCTACAACCGTCGGTGTGTATATATATATATATATATATATATATATATATATATATATATATATATATATATATATATATATATATATATATATAATTCCCCGATTCTTTGAAGCGGTTTTGGTAATGAACCACATTTATTACGGGTCCGAGCTGTGGTTCCGATCTGATTTTTTGAATGCATATCCCACTTTTTTTTTATTCCCAATATTTGATTTGCATTTAACATATTGCTGTCCAATTTTAACTCTAGAGAGAGGAAGTGGTTGAGCTTCTAGAGAGTCATCCCCTTCAGCATTATTGAACTCCTGATTTTGTATTTGGGAGGAGAGAATTAACTGAAAAGTAAGAACATGTATACTTTCTTCCCTAGAAGCCACATATATCTAATAACCTCATAATATATAACATTAAAAATTCACACACTATATAAGAACCACAAATATCTAATATTATGATACCTGGGCCAGCTAGTGATCTCTATCATTAACTCATGTCATTTTTATGTCCTCAACCTTCTTCTCATTCATAGACACAACTCAATCCTGTTTGCGAGAGCCCATATATTCGTCACTCTATAAACACTACGTATCAATGTATGTTATCACCGATCTTCTTCATGTCCATAGACACACCACCATCCGATCCTCATTGTGAAAGCCATGCACTGTAAACCATATTTATGTTGTCAGTGATCTTCTCTGCCACCATAGACGCACCACCTAGTTCTTTCTGTGAGAACCCGACACAGTAGAGCCCATTCTTCTACTTCCAATGGTTCGGAAAACATGATTTCGGCATTCCTTTTTGGTTCCAGAGGTTATCACCTCCCCGAATACACATTGAAACAAATATTACATAACTAAGTAGGTCGAGGGGTTGCATAAACAGGAGTAGATTTGGGCCCTAAACTCAGTACCTTGAGCCATTTTGTGGCGATACTTCTATATCTGGTAGCGAAAATTATGGCACCAAACTAATGGACTTCACCGTTCTCGAATGATTCCTTGCTCCCGCTTACGCTCGTTACCGCCGACAGAACCTAATTACCATGAGATTAGAAGGATGTGAGGTTAGTGACTTAAATTAGGTCCCACATGGTGCAAAACTCGCTACTAAAAAAATTTCAGTATCTATTGCATGACACTTAGTTTTAATCAAGTAAATGTTTTTAGAGGTGTGCTAATGTGTCGAATCCGATTAAGGCTATTCAAAAATCTCAAAAATTGCAAGCCCAAGTCCAGCCCCATGCCACCCACATTGTCTTTAGAATAAAATGATTATGTGTCATGGTTTAGAGGATGGGTGTAGATTACCTGACTCTATTTTCTTCACGGTTCCGACATCGATGACCGGAGATCTACTGGTTGCCGCTTTAAGGAAAAAAGGCCCCTTGCTCGGCCTATGGATCCCGTATTTTTTGAGGTTCCCATAAATCAATTTACTACATATCACTCCCAACACCTGAGGATCAAATCATTCGTAGCATCACCGTCGAAAGGACCTGGCAATCTGCTTCAGTTTTATCTGGTCCACGTTATTGAATCGATTTCATCCCTTGCTGATTTATACAATTCCAACCTCTTAGCAGCTTGCTCTCTGCGTTCCATCAATGCGGGATCCTCATCCAACAATTGCCCAAGTTGCTTACCTTGAAACAAAAAATAGCCTTCTAGGTGCCGAGGGCGCTTCCTGAAGAAATCAACAGTTTAATACGAAGCCTCCATATCTACCAACCACAATGCTGTTCTCCGACTATCTTCACGAAATCTTTCTAAAGCTTCGTTGGAAGCAGCTGCTAGTTTGGCTTGGAGTGTTGGAAACTGCTTCAACTCCTGCTCATTTCAGAATATCAATATATGCCCTTTAGGAATAGAAACGAGTCAATTAGATCTCTCTCACTTGAGTTTCTCCGATTGACTTCCTGAATTGCATCTGTTTGTGCAACCATGGCAAGCTCAAATTGCCTAAAAGAGATAGAAGGAAGAGAAAGCAATTCAGGAACTTTGAAGTCATCCCAATTCTTCATTGTGCTAGTTGTAGTTGACCCATCCCATCGTATGTGTGTTACATGCTTCACATATGTTGGAAACCCTATCTCTATCTCTCCAACCTCTTCTTTGTATGCTGCCCACCAAAAAATAAAATCATATACTACAGTTTGTTAATTTTTAAGGGAAAAAAAAAGGATCATATAAGTGGAATTGTGATCTTATATATACTCTACTTCAAAGAACTCAATTTGAAGTAAAGTAAGGCTTGATACAAAAATAATGAATAATGCGAGTAACCTTTGGTCGACCCAAAGTGCACCCAAAATAATCTATTCCAAAGGAGGACGATGTGTAAGCAATAGTGAGTTCCAATGCATCCAGCTGGGACCCATTCTCTGCTACCTAAAACAAAATTTTATGCCTGTAAGAAGTCTTGCTGAATAAAAACACAGGCATCTTCCATAAAGAGCTTACCATTTTTGAAGCATCAGCCTGTACTTGTAAGGATTATGGAATCAAGATATATTAAACAATGATATATCAGAAAATAAAGGAAAATGCCAATGACAAATTAAAATTTCTTAAATGATTAAAGTGCTAAAACTCAAGCATAATTTGTGTACTTATAGCTAAAAATTGGAATTCATGTTCTCTTTCAATGAAAGATGGAACCTATAGAGGTCAATAAGAGTTCTTAAGTATGCAAGTTGAAATTTGAGAATGGTGACTTTACTGCTTGATCTCATATTTCCGATTATATATATATATATATATATATATATATATATATATAAAAGAGAGGGGCTCAGAGAATAGTTTTCCTAAAAGATACTGTTAAAAGTTAAAGGAAATAGTTCCTAGGCAGTTTAAACTCAGTGATATGAATAAAATCACTTATCTTAACTGATTTTATTGTCCATATGGTTGTCTAGAATTATCCATCAACCATAATCATAACCATAGTGCAAAAGTGGGAGTTTGGGAATAAGTCGGAAAGGGAAAAGATAAGAAAAAATATCACCAAAATTGGCAAAGTTGGGAAAAATTTGAGAAAATTTTAGATATAAAGGGAAAAACAGCAAAATTTGGGGAAAATCAGCAATATCAGAATTTTAAAAAAAAATCTGAAAAATTGGCAATGTCAGGAAAAAATCCAAATTAACCATGATGTTCATGATTTGTTCACATTTTATTCACTTGATTAGTAAATTGCGATTAAAACATGACTTTTATTGTCACTATGATCATAACAAATGATGGGATAACAATACTAGTATACTACCAACATAAAGATTTACCTGTGATAGTCTTATTTCAAACACGGTAATAATAAGTGTTTCCGCTTGGCAAGGTTCTACACTCAAGCTCGAAACCTCCTTAATACATTTGCAATTGACTATTAGTATTTAAAACAAACATATTCCAAAAATTCAGAAAATTCAAATATGACATGTAGAAAAGAACAATAAAACAACTATGAGCCTAAGAAGTTTATGAATGCGAGATTTAACCCCAGTTTCTTCATTTGCTATGCCACGCTCAAAGAAAATGGGAGCAACATGACCAAAGATGCGTCGAAATCCACGTAAGGTCACAATTCTAAAGTTTGTGAGATCAGGGAATGTACTCTTCCTACTTCTCTCTAGTACAATGATAAAAAAGAAATACATGGGCACATAATAAAGAATAAACCAGACACGTAAAAAAAAGCCAACAAAACACTCCAAATCCAACATGGTTTCGCTACATATGCAAATCTTTAGTGCTAGAATGAGGTTTTCCAGCCCATGTTGTTCCAAGTAAAGATAGATATAATGCTTAGTTCAGAGAGAGAGAGACAGAGAGAGAGAGGGAGAGAGTAAAAACTGAAATCTCATAACAAGAGTTCAATCTGTCCAGCAGCCATATAAAAAACAGAACTGTGATTACTCCACCAATCTCTGATCTTAGTAGAATGAAAGTTTCTGATTGGTATTGAGAACAAAATTAATAAAGAAATAGAGTACAAAAGAAGATTGGGTCATTTAAGTGAGCGGCTTAATAAATGGAAGCTTAAAAAAACCAAAGTCAAGAAGTTTCCATTAAGAGCCCACAAAAGAAACACCAGATTATACAATAGGCAAATTATCCGCAACCACAAATTTGTCTCTATCTAATCCTTCTTCACCAACAAGTTTGCTATGTCATTTGTTTCATAGTTGGCTATGGATACAGGAACTAACACCACTTTTCCTTAATCAAAAAATTTCTTCAATTAAATTGCTAACTTCAAGGGATACAATGACCTTTTACCTCAGAATCTGTAGTCACCCCAACCTAATGAACCCAAGATACTATTTCTAGTTTTCTTTTCATGACCCAAAACAAGCAACGCAAGAATGAGTCATTTAATCTTCTCCAATGACAACAAAACTAGATTACTTTTCATGTTTAAGGAGGGTAACTGATTAAGAAGATTTTTATTGCTTAAGTGAGTTTCACCATGAACCCTACTTTGATAGGTTTTTGGGTCCTGTAGTCAAACATGTGACATAATTAGCAATCAATTATGCCTCTGGGCTCTAATGTTTCAGTGATTAAACACTGAAAATATTAAAAAAAAGAGTGCTCAACAGCAATCAAATCACCTCCAAAATAGTCACCAAATGCTCAACAACAGTCAATTCAACACCAATAATAAAGCTCCCTCTTTAAACTAGCTTCAACTCCCTTAAGAAACTGTTCACAAGGTTCTAATAATATAAAAAGGAGCAGTAGTCAGATGTTTCTAATAATCTGATCAAAACACCTTTTTATGCCTCAATGGGGACTGCTGCCCATGAGAAGTTTGACCGTCCATTTGAAGGATCTAGTGGACTCTTGATCAAGTAGTGGAAATTGTTAAATGGCAACTTTTTGGGCTGTCCCATCTAAATGATGGCTGGGTGCATCAATAATTACAGAGTTGATAAAACAGTGCGTCATGTGGACAGAATTAATGACCGTGAACCTAACGCCAACTCTTATGAAATGCTAGAGGCTAACCTTTTGGGTGATGGATCAGCTAGAATCTCTGAGGCAAGTTCATCAACAAAAGGATAGCTGCATTGACAATATAAAAGTTAGAGAATAATGAAAATGATATGTACCAATATATATGATCTTCATCATTATTATTTGAAAGAGGCCCATAGAAGAATTCAATATGCTTTGTTTGTGAAAAAACTTAATTATGGTGTTGCATTTACTATCTAGCTCGAGCACCAAATATTTAGAGAATGTGAATCTTATCCAAGGTTCAAAATCTCAGTTTTCCGGTATGTATCGGCCAGCTCCAAAACCGATACACAAAGGTTTTGGATGATACATTGACATGTACCAATATATATGGGCTGATACATTCAACTCCGTGACCTCTGAAACCGATATGTATTGGATGATATTTATCAGTTTTGTCCAAAATTTTCAACCATGCTCAGAGGCACACGCGACTTCTGCATATAATAAAACAATAACAAACATGCAAATGATGTATGCAGTCACAGGACAGAACGCCATAAACTTAAGAGGATCATCCCAAGATGCTAGAAGAAGCAGGAACTTTCCAAGTTCTGTAATGGGAGATAATAACTCCTGCAAAAAAACAGACCTAATTTGAATAAATCTACAGAGGAAAAGATATTAAAAAAGGCCAGCAAGGAGCTAGAAAGCATAGTACAAGAAAAACAAGAAGCAACTGACGGAAAGAGACAGAGCTAAGAAGCAACAAAAAGAGCCGAAGGGGCAGCCCTGAACCCCAGGGCCACACACAGCAGATCCCAGGGACAAAACAATCCTGATCTTAACCAAAATCCAGCAACTTCGGGTCCCCTCCTGCCCCAAACCTATCAAGGACTACCATGTGGGTCATAAGAACGAATTAGGCAAGAACGAATTAAGATCCCTGATACCAGAGGTGGTGCTCGGTCAATTTCCTTTTGTTCAAATGGTCAATTCTCGAGATCCTCACAACCATTTATGAGCACGCAAATCATTGAAGGTTCACTTTTGAACTTTCACTGATTTGGTACTAAAAAATTCTGGCACACATACCAAGGTTTGCAGTTTGCGATAATAAGTCATGCAGACACTCTTGTGCCCAAGAAATTAAGTTCTTTATTTATTTTCTTTCTGAGTGAATGGAATCAAAGTTGCCAAAATGTGAACTAGTTCTCTCCATTATCCTTGCTTGAAAATTTAATGTGCTGTAGCCGTATGATTAGACAGTGCTTATCAATTAAGTCATTTATTTCGTCAAATTCGTTTGATATTCTTTGCATGTGATTATGATATATATTAACAAATTGCTCTTTGTAATGGTGCATGATCTGTATTTCTGGCACTCAGCTTGGCATCAAAATTATGAACAATGTGACTCTCCCATTATGGAACGAGGATGATTTGAGAAATTTTTAGAATATATGTAGGAAAATGATTTGAAAGAAATCAGATCGAGATCTGAAAAAATACCTTCCAGAGGTGACAGAGTTAATATTCTGCGGTACGAATGTCGGATTTGATCACTGATGGGTGTCGAACACTTCTAACGAGCAGAAAACATTGGTTCCATTTGATCGAACTCCGTTAGCAGCATCCTTGCTAGTGCTCGATCTGAATCAACATATCAAAATCAAAATCAATCCTCCAAAGATCAAAATCGATCTGAAGCAGAAAACAAGGAAATTAGAAAACCTAACTTTAGCAAATTCAATCCTCCGAAGATCAAAATCAAAATCAAAATCGATCTGAAGCAGAAAACTCGGCCATAAGCAAACCTCGAAAGAGAACTTATAGGGGGCAAGTGTTGAGGAACCTACGCCGGTCGAAATGAGGGCGGTCGATACAAAATCTCTTGTAGCGGTCTATAATAGTAGCCACCAGTATTATAAAAAAAAAATAGTAGCCGCCAGTAAAAGTCATTTATTTTGTAGTGTTTCTTCCCATTTTTTCTTCAATGTACGAATTGGCAACTATGTTTGGACAATCAACAAAATATATGATTACATATGCCAAATAAAATAGAAAATATGAACCTAACTTGAGGTATCTGTTATTATTCTAACACTACTTTGGTCTTATTTAAAAGTTTTCCTCCTGCGACCTTAGCTCTCATTTTTTCTTTTAGTATATAGTAGTATATATATAAGGCAGCCTATACACATCATAAGTTTTTAATTCTCCGCATCTCTCAAAATCACCCAAAAATTTCCTACAGTATAATGAACAATACTCTTGAACTTTGTACAAGAAAATAGCTGCAGAAAACAATAGGCTAAAAATCATGTTATGAAATAAGTTAAACATGAAATACTCACATGTAAAGATATCCAAAGTTGTCTGCCACAAGAACAAGACCTTTTTCTGAGTTGATGTAAAGCATCCTCCAGCTTCTTGGGCCTTGCCAAAAAACCATTTACAACTCAGACTCCATACCAATTATTGGTGGGCATTTCCAATAAGTTCTGGAGCTCAAACAAAACAAAATTATGCACTAATCAAATTTTTTTTTATTAGTTACATCCTTTAAAATGTTAATGAGTCGAGATGATTTGAGAACGGAAACGAAAATGCATTTGCACACCAGAACCCTCAATTAAGCACTTCAAAATCCCTTGGGCCAAGTAATAATGAACCATAAATGTACAAGAAATGACAGCTGATATATACACATGTATGTATGTAAGCATTTTTAGTTTCTTATTGTTCTGTTTCATGGCTAAGGAGATATTAAAAAAACCATGGCATGTCACTTGTCTGAAATACTTATTACTGATTTGTGGGCAAACTGTTGTATAGGATGAGACTGGTGTATACAAGAACCTTCTCCAAGGAACTGCTCATAGAGCAGGGTTGAACTTGCCTGTTTACACCACAGTTAGATCAGGTCCTGGTCATTTACCTGTTTTCACTTACATTGTAGTGGTTGGTGGTATGAATTTTACAGGTGAACCAGCAAAGACCAAGAAACAAGCTGAGAAAAATGCTGCCATGGCTGCTTGGTCTGCCTTAAAAGTTAAAACAACGTAAATTTTGATTTCAGTGCAAGTTTAGTCACTATAACAGCAACAAATCTTATATCAGAGATTTCAGAGTGAGGAACGGCAAAAATGTTGGATTACATATGATGATGATCAGTAGCAGAAATAGCAGAATATGTGATGAAGAATTAACAGCAGAAAATTTTAGCAATCACAACAGCAATATCATATTATCAGCACAAAAAACAGCAGCAATACAATTCCTAAAAGACTGTATCTGATCAGCCACGAAATCAGTCTAACAGGACCATTGACAGCAGCAACTAGAGGATCAGAACCCTCGAAATAACCCAGGACAGAGACTCAAAACTCACAACAGCATGCTCTAAAGCCACGAGTACAGAAGCTTTATGGGTGCAGCTTATCAAAGCATAATATAATCTGTCAGCCTCCAGTTAGGTGTATTCCGACTTTTTTAATAGGACTAGTTAAGATTGATGGCCAAGTCTAAGGTGCTACGTGGAAGGTTTCCTTCAATGCATATGTTTAACTGTAGGCAATGAGACTTTGATTTCCTTCTGGCACAATGCATGGTGGAGATCTACTCTACTTAAGGATCAATATTCTTATTTACATGAGACTTTGTCAATTCTAAGCTTTTGATCGGTGTGGGGGAAGAAATTCAATGCAAGAATAGAAATTTTTTTTCCTCAAAAGCATTCACAAGTTCAATACATGCTTAAAAAACTTATCGTATACAGAGAAATCTAAAGATATTTTTCAGTATGAATCATTAAAAACAAAGCTAAATCCAAATATTCTATATGGATAAGTTAATTTACTTAAAATAGCCACCTCTGACATTGCATGCAACATATCTTGCTACACAGAGGATTGGAACAACATTTGTCATCTATAATGGATATAATCATGACATGTCAGTTTCAGTTAAAAGGGGACAGGTTAAAGCAGATTCCAAAGGAAGCATACCTCTGCTTGAGGAGCATAATAGGGAGTGAAAGCAGGTACAACATGCACTCGTGGTTGATCTTCATCATCCCAAACTTTCAAACGGTCATCAAACACCATTTCCATCTTTGGCTGATAAAATCCAGCTTGGAAGACATTTAGCAATGATTTCCTGGATCCTAACCAAATTCAAAAGCAACGAAAAGGAAGGTGAATGTTTAAACGAAAAGAATCCCTATTAGGAACTCTCTTTCATTAAGAAGAGCATCTCCACATCGTGAAAATGAACTCAGTAAATATGGAGTAAAAGCAGGTACAACATGCACTCGTGGTTGATCTTCATCATCCCAAACTTTCAAATGGTCATCAATCACCATTGCCATCTTTGGATGACAAAATCCATCTTGGAAAGCAATGATTTCCTGGATCCTAACCAAATTCAAAAGCAATGAAAAGGAAGGTGAATGTTTAAACAAAAAGAATCCCTATTAGGAACTCTCTTTCATTAAGAAGAGCATCTCCACATCGTGAAAATGTACTCAGCTAATCCAGTGCAATCAATTATACAGTAAGAGTAGGGGTAGTTATACTTTGGCCCCATCATAATTAAATAGTATGGCATCCATTTATTTCAAAACTGCAAATAATAAATATCTGAAGTCATATTTAAGTGCCCATCCCTAGCCATTTTGTGTTATTATATTAAAAACATCTTACCTTTTATGTTCCCTACAAATCGACCTATCTTTGTATTAATTCAACATGCAATATCAGCAATGTAACTGACTTTTAATAATTATAATTCACAATCGTGTCCGATAGGAAAACAAGATTTGAAGCTTTAAATTACCATTACACCAAGACTACAACTAAAACCTACTAAAAGATGAGTGGTTTTTGGAGTTATGGCCATTAACAAATCACTTATTAGAGTTCTTGTTTCTCTAGAAGCAATATACCATACATTTTCACAGAAATCAAACCCTAAACCACAGTTTTAACTAATTCACTGATGGGTTTTACTTACATCGTAGCATTAAACAGCAACAACTATGTGTGGCAAAGAAAGAAAATGGGAAATAATTTTTTTTTAAAATATCTAAAAAAATGTCCCAATAAAAATGTGAAAATTCTATTCTCAAATCAAATCTTTGTGGACATAGAAATATTGAGGAAAATGGCTTGTAAACCAAACTAAAATATCTCAAACTAATTCTCAAAACACATAAAATAAGCATATATACGAAAATTTGAGAACAAAAACTTGAGAGAATAAGAACAAGCAAAAAAAATCACCGAGTAGCTTGCTCGGTGAAATATTTTGGGGGCTGCTTCTGTCAAAGAATGGAGATTACCCCGACTAACTTGGACATTTTCTGTGATGCTTGAATCAACTCCAGTTCCAGTTCAAAAATCCTCTTCCTTCGGTGAAATCACCTCAAGATCTGACAGCGGCTATAAAACCCTCTTCTTTGGTGGTACCTCAAGATCTAAACCATTAAGAAACAAAATCAATATATAAAAAAGAACTTGAGTAAAATAATGAACCTGCTTTGCTTTGCCACCGAAGCGGTAAGCCTTAGAGGGCTAGCACCAAGCCCTCTGCAAAAACCTCACATCCCACTGTTTTCTTCTCCAAAACCACTTAACTGAAGACAAACCCTACGAACCTAACATAAATTAGATCTTCGTGGAATCGATTACAGGGGCGATCAACGTCTTCAGATTAATGGAGTTTGAGGAAAATGCATGGTTAAGAGGGCGATAGATCGAGAGAGAGGGTTGGGTTTTGTTTATTGGTCCAAAACTCTAGCATCTTCATCTCCACCGATCAAAACCTAGAAAAAATTGATCGATCAATGATCAAAACAAATATACGAGCTCCAAAAGATCAAATCAAATACTATTTGGGAAAATTCAAACCTATTGATTTGAAGCATGCTCATAGTTGAATCGCTCCATGTTCATTGAATCGGGTTGCTCGAGCTCCCTGTTCGAGAGTTAAAAGGGCGAAAAGTACATAGAGCTCCAAACGAGAGAGTGTTTGAAGAAAAAAATAAAAAAAGATGGAATGAGAGAAAGAGGCTTGGGTCAGGTGGGTTATCTACATACAACCTACGCCGACAGCTCCCTATATTAGCCGTCAGCGTAAGTTCTGTCTTTCTCTTATAATCCATTACCCATATTGAATCCCCAATCCAAAATCCAAAACCTATTTCCACCAAAACCCTAGTTTTCATCCGAGCCATCAAACCTACCCACTTCTACAACCCTAGTTCAAACCCGTGAATCTACATTGGATTGAAGACGAACACCCAAGCCTGGAAAAGCTAGTCCTATCTCTAGGCCCGACCCCACCTCAAATCTAATGGGACTTGCACATCGGATTGGACACCCTATTCGGATCTCACGTGATTTACCTACCGGAATTCTACGAATCCGAAGGTATCGTGATAGTTTTGGTATCAAAGCCCTAGGGTTTCTAGGTTAGGGCATCTTTGCTTGTCATATTTATTTTATTGCATTATTTTTTCTTTTGTGAGTCCATATTGCATTCAATATTAGAACCCTAATAGGTATTTGTGATCACCATGGCCTCGAATGAGATTCTTGATGCCCTTAACGGCATGCGAGAAGAATTGGATGCGATTAAGGAGCGTTTAAACACCATTGAGGAAGCCCAAACATCCTTAGGGATTTCTAATGATCGATTGCATGATTGAATCAACCAATTAGAAGCGGAAGATGAATTCCAAGATCAACGCCAAGAGCGTGAAGGTCCTCACTTTGAACGCAATGGTCGCCAAGACAATCGGAACCGGAACCATAGGGATCATCGTAGAGATGACTATGACCCCGAAGTTCAACTCCTCAAGAATGTCCGAGTTGAGATTTTGACTTTCGATGAAAGAATGAACCCTACCATCTTCCTCAATTGGTTTTCCGACATGGACCAACAGCTTGATTGGTATGACATGAATGACGACCGTTGCGTCAAACTCGCTAAAATGAAGTTAATTGGGCAAGCTCGACTTTTCTAGGTCAATATTGAGCGCATTAGGGTGAATGCGGGTTGTCCTCCCATTTCCCGTTGGGACGACATGAAGGAACGACTTGCTGAGAAGTATGTTCCTTTATCATACCACCAACGCCTCCTCGACCAGTGGCAAAATTTATGCCAAGGTGGTATGCTTGTAATCGAGTACATTGGCAAATTCGAAGAATTCATGATGAGGGCCAAGGTATCGGAAGACCCTGAAATCACTCTCTCTAGATTCCGCACCGGATTGCGACTTGATTTGCAAAAGGAGTTGATTTCTCACCCTGTAGAAACACTTGAAAGATGTTATGCTGTTGTACAAGATCTCGAACGGTATTTGAAAACATCGGTGGTGAAGAGAACCGAGCCACAATATAGTGGTCAATGCTCCGATGAGGGATGATTTAATCCTCCTCCCAAGCTCGCACAACCTGTCCCTACCAATACACAGTTTGAAAAGGGAAAATGTGTGGTTGGAGAATCCTCAAGGGGTAACACTCATGTTAAATGCTATAAATGTCATGGGATGGAACACTTTGCTGCCCAATGCCCTACTAAAGACCCCCAAAGGAATCTCTTCATTGAGGGAGAGGAGGATGACGGTGAGATAGTGGTTGAAGAGGAAGTATTTGAGCCGAACGTCACATCCAGTGATGAAGAGGGTGATGATAGTGGCGGTGCTTTAGTTGTGAGGTGTGCCCTTGCACAATCTCAATGGGATGAGAAGGATGACTGGCGAAGGGAGAACATCTTCAACACCTTTGCTAGGTTTGGTGACAAGAGTTGTAAGGTCATCGTGGACAGCGGTAGTTGCACCAATGTAGTGTCAACTCACACTATACGCCGCTTGGGGCTTACACCCGAAGCCCACCCGAGACCCCATAGAGTTGCATAGGTAAACTCTTTATCCATTCCCGTGTCTAAAAGGTGTCGTATTCCGATTCAGTTGGGTTCTTATTTGGACACCTTATGGTGTGATGTGGTGCGGATGGATGTGGGCCATATCATTTTGGGAAGGTCGTGGCTCTATGACATGAACGTGACCCTTTTTAGTCAATCAAACATATGCACGTTCATGCATAAGGGCAAGAAGATTACTATACACCCTTTGCCTCCCAAAGCACCATCAACTAACAATGTCGAGAAGAAGAGCGAGTCATCTAAATCTATTAATATTGTGAGCCCTTCAGAGTTTGAGAAAGCGTCGCTAGATGAGAGTGTAGTGTACGTATTCGTCACCGTTGAGAGTGTTCCTGAGTCAGTGAGTGAGTATCCCAAGGAGGTTGAGCCAATCCTGAAAGAGTTTACGGATGTCTTCCCTGAAGACTTACCAAAGGAACTCCCTCCCCTGCGTGATATCCAACACGCAATAGACTTGGTTCCCGGATCTACATTACCAAACCTGCCCCACTACAGGTTGAATCCGGTTGAGCACATCGAGTTAACTCGGCAAGTCAATGAGCTCCTTCAGAAGGGGTTCATCCAAGAGAGCATGAGCCCATGTGCCGTACCTGCCCTACTCACTCCTAAGAAAGATGGTACATGGAGCATGTGTGTAGATAGTCGTGCAATCAATAAGATTACAGTTAAGTATCGGTTTCCCATACCAAGGCTCGATGACATGCTCGATATAATGGTTGGTGTCACTATATTTTCTAAGATAGACCTTAAGAGTGGCTACCATCAAGTCCGAATCTGCCCCGGTGATGAGTGGAAAATCGCCTTTAAGACTAAGGATGGTCTTTATGAGTGGATGGTCATGCCATTTAGGCTTTCTAATGCCTCAAGTACCTTCATGAGACTCATGACCCAAGTGTTGAGGTCATTTCTAGGCAAATTCCTTGTTGTGTATTTCGATGACATCTTGATTTATAGTCATAACAAGGATCAACACTTGAACCACCTTAGGCTGGTTTGTGAGACCTTCTAGGGCGAGAAGTTGTTTGCAAATCTCAAGAAATGCACCTTCATGCAACGTTCCATTGTCTTCTTAGGATTTATTATCTCGGCCTATGGAATAGTCGCAGACCTCGAAAAGGTTAAAGCCATTGTGGAATGGCTCGAACCTAAGAACATACACGATGTCCGTAGCTTCCATGGCTTGGCTACTTTCTATCATCGCTTCATCAGAAGCTTTAGCACCATAATGGCCCCAATTACTAATTGCATGAAGAAGGGGGACTTTAAATGGGGCAAAACGGTGACAAAAGCCTTTGCCGAGATCAAACAACGGATGAGTAGTGCACCTGTCATGCGATTATCGGACATTTCCAAAGTCTTCGAAGTAGCATGCGACGCATCAGGTGTGGGCATAGGAGGAGTGCTTAGCCAAGAGGGTCACCTAGTGGCCTATTTTAGTGAAAAACTTAATGAGGCAAAGAAAAAATACTCCACCTATGACAAAGAGTTCTATGCGGTCGTCTGATCTCGATGGTATCGGAAACATTATCTTAGACCGCAAGAATTTGTGTTGATCTCTGTTCATGAAGCCTTACGCTTTCTTACTTCACAGAAAAAAGTTGAACCCAAGGCACTCGAAGTGGGTCGAGTATCTTCAAGGGTTCACATTCGTGTTAAAGCATAAGGCCGGTGCTGAAAATAGGGTTGTTGATGCACTTAGTCATCGAGTGGCGACTTTGCGCACAATGAGCACCGAGGTCGTCGGGTTCGAAAGGCTAAAATATGAGTACCCCGAGTGCCCAGATTTTGGGGTTGAGTACATTGCTCTCCTTAGTGACCCGACCAGCACACACCCCATCTACATTATCCACGATGGGTACTTGTTTAAAGGCAATCACCTTTGCATCTCTCACACTTCATTGCGTGACTTTTTCATTTGGGAGTTCCATGCTGGAGGGATAGCCGGTCATTTCGAGCGTAATAAAACTGTTGCACTCGTCGAGAATAAGTTCTTTTGGCCTAGCCTAATGAGAGATGTCGCCCGGGTCGTCAAACATTGCCGTACTTGCCAAGTATCAAAACAAACAAAATAAAATACCGGCTTGTACACCCCATTACCCGTGCCACACACTGTGGCAAGACCTCTCGATGGACTTCGTGTTTGGACTTTCCAAAACTCCAAGGAAGCACGATTCCATCTTTATTGTAGTGGACCGATTTTCCAAGATGACCCACTTCATTCCTTATTCCAAAACCTCCGATGCATCCCATATTGCTAAATTATTTTTCGCGAAGGTAGTACATCTTCATGGGTTGCCCAAAACCATTGTGTCTGATAGAGATGTCAAATTCACTATCTATTTTTGAAAAAAACTTTGGCATATAATGGGCACAATGCTTCAATTATCAATGGCTTATCACCCTCAAATGGATGGCCAAACTGAGAGTACCAATAGGAGTTTGGGAAATCTCCTTCGTAGTTTTATCAGTGATCATGTTAGGACCTGGGATACCATTTTTCCCACAGCTGAGTTTGCTTATAATAATTCTGTAAATAGGTCCATAAGTATGAGTCCTTTTGAGGTAGTATATGGTCATAGGCCTAGGACACCACTATATTTGATCCCCATGTATGCATCCCATAGAGTGTCAGAGTCTGCCGATTCATTTGCACAACACATACATAACTTGCATGCTAAAATTAGACAAAAGATTAATTCAAGCAATAGTCAATACAAATTGTCTGCAGATGCTCACAGGCATTTTAAAGAATATCACGTGGGTGATTATGTGATGGTCCAAGTCAGGCCTGAGCGGTTCCCTTTGGGATCTGCAAAGAAGCTCCAATCCCGAGACGCTGGACCCTTTAGAATTTTGGCTAAGAGTTGTCCTAATGCATACGTACTTGAGCTTCTTCCAGGTACGGGGTTAGTTCAATGTTCAATGTGGAGGACTTGGTTCCTTACTTGGGTTTCACCCCACCTCCCGAAAACCCACTCCAAGCACCTCATAGCCTAAGCCTCAACCCAACCTTACAGCCCGTACCTCTTCCATCCCTAAGCCGACAGAGAAAAGATGAGATAGAAGATATAATAAATGATCATGCCATATCCACAAAAGATGAGATAGAAAGCCGGAGTCTGAAAATGCTTGGATTCACGAGAATGAGGTCCGTCAATTGAACCCCGATTTGATTGACATCTACCATGAGCGCGCTTCATCGGTGATGAAACCTATTTGGTTCGAGGGAATTGACGAGGACGCCACATACATGGACATGGGATTCAGACCACATCAGTTTTACCGGCGTCGGAAGAAACGCTGAGGAAGTCTGGGTATCGTAGCTTCAAGGGAGAAAAGGAGACTAAAACTGCCAGGAGAACAGCACCGCAACGCACGGTGGACGACGTTCCGCCCTGCGATGGAACTTCTATGTTTTACAAAAATTGCCTTTTTTTAGTCTTTTATTATTATTAGGACTCTTTTATTTTGAATTAATTATTGATGGCCTATATAAAGAGGCTTGTAAAGACTTCTAATTAGTTATTGAATATTTTGAAGAGCCTTTGCTTGAATATTGTTCTTCCCGAGATGGGTTTGGTGTGAGACCAAGGGAGTGATTCCCATCCATTCTATTTTGATCTTTGATTATCTTTGCTATATATTTTCTGTCTTTCTCTTATAATCCATTACCCATATTGAATCCCTAATCCAAAACCCAAAACCTATTTCCACCAAAACCCTAGTTTTCATTCGAGCCATCAAACCTACCCACTTCTACAAACCTAGTTCGAACCCGTGAATCTACATTGGATAGAAGACGAACGCCAAGCCTGGAAAAGCTAGAGTCCTATCTCTAGGCTCGATCCCACCTCAAATCTAATGAGACTTGCCCATCGAATTGGACACCCTATTCGGATCTCGCGTGATTTACCTACCAGAATTCTACGAACTCGAAGGTATCATGATAGTTTTGAGATTAATCTTGAATTAGTTTTATTTAATATTGACAAATCACATCAAAATCATATTCACGCATTTTAGGGTTCCTGTCCCGCGTCACTAAGTCTTACAAATGCTTAGGCTTTGAGTGTTGGCTAGGAACCGTAGTATCTACACTTTAGAGGAGATTTTCAGTCTGCCTATCACTTTTTCATCTCCCTTTTTAAAAGAGAAAAAATATGTGGCTTCGTTGTTTGTGAACGAACCGGATTGAACCGGCCCCCAAACCGATAAGCAACGAACCGGTTCACAGGTCGTAGGGTTATGTAGGAAAGCCCTGGAATATAACTCTATTTACTGGTAAAATATTTGCATGTAATAACATGATTCATTGCTTTATAATTTTTGGTTTTGCTTGAGCCCACACAATTCCGTAGTGCACAAGACAATCCCAACTAAAAGTTATCCATAGAGAGTGAGAGAGATGTATTTATGTTTATATTTATCAAATTTTTTTACTTCTAGTTGTATCTTCTCAGTTATGTTTGTTTCATGAAGCTTACTCTTTGTTTCGCTAGAAATTTTATATCTTGCTTTATTTCTTTTATTTGTGGTCTTTTTTACTTTAGAAGGTTAAAGAAATAATTGAAAAAAAAAGAACTGATACAGAAAAAACAACAAAAGCAGGGAGCCTTGATGAGGTGCAAGACTCTCCCACTCTAAAACAAATAGAAACCAGAATAAATGAGGGGACGCTAGGGAAGCACCATGGCAACTTAAGAATCAATAGGACTCTGCTCGAACTCCACAGAGCCACCCTGCATCTAATAAAAAGGTGATTGAGAATTTCTCTATTTCTGCAACACATTTGGCACCTGTTAATCAAAACTACGCTACTTAATTCGCTTTTGGATTCGGTCCGATTTGTTGTGATTGAGTGAATTAGGTAAATCCCGTCTTGAGGATAAAAAGAGTTGGAGATGGGGAGAGTTGAACCCATGACCTACAACCAAAGCCTAACTTCCACACCAGTTAGCAAGTAAACCAACAATTGCAGTTGTGCAAAAGGTTAATTTATTATTTATATAATGATCCTTTAATCTTAAAAATAATAATAATAAATAAAAATACTTAGTTTAAAAACTCAACCTACCCATAGCGAATTGGGTTTGCAGAGGAGTAGCAAATTTCGAATTACAAACTTGAATTCGAATTGAGTGAATTTTTTAATTAAGTAATATAGAATCAGCACCATATCACATTTAATAAGCTGATCCACTATAAGGATGTGCTCCAAGCAGTACTCTAATAGTAGAACTTGGGGACACCAATGAACAGTGTGCTAGACTATGTACTTAATTTTGCATCCTGGTATTACAGTGCAACCTGTTGAATTGGCCCACTTAAATTCGTAATTTTCCTTTTCCTTAAACTAGTTTATTTTTAGTATACTTATTGAAGGAAAATGCATATTAGGTAATATTGTTAGAAATGAACTCTTAGAAAAAGGATCATTCCTATATAACGATTTCTTTTCTCTATTGAATAACAACTTGAATTAACTTATTCTTGTGTACTTGCACTAAGAGGAGACCTCTCGATCGCGGGCTTAACATCTCAAATTCAGAAGCAATAAGGCCCAACCTTAACAATTGGCATCAGAGTGAAGACTCTTGGGCATGCCTAGGGTGCCACCATACCATTGCAGGATGGACGGGTCTGTCACGAAATTGGAAAGCAATGTGCTGCAAATTTCTTCAGAAGTTCGTGAGATAAGCTGAATGCAGTCATTTTACTAAAACGGTCAGGCGTTTGACAGGCTCATTCCAAGGAGGAGACTCCGAGGCGATCGGAATATTTGAAAATGGAGAGTTTGGGTGATATAGTAGTGTCGCTAATGGTCGGATCCAGGCCTGTCTTGCACGGGTCGATTATCCTAGATAAGATGAACAATACCCAAAAGAATTGTCTACAGAGCAGAAGAGTTTTTTTACCTACCAAAGAAAACCAAACATCAATGAGTGTTGTTAGCCTCGTTTCATATGGATGGGACTGCTTTGCAGTGTTTTCAATGGTATCATAAGGTCCATCGAGAGTTTACGAGGAAGGAAATGGAGTCTTATTTGGTTTGACATAGTATGAAAACTTTGATGATCTTAGCTGAAGTTCAACAAAATGATCCATGAAAACGTATCGAGAGGAGTTTGAGAAACTTGCTATTAGGGTTGAAGGATTGATCGAACGAGCTTTAATAGTAAGTTTTCTTCAGGTATTACCGGACGAAATTGGGTAGGAAGTATTGATGCTCCGCCCATCGTCACTGAAGGAAGTAATGTCTCTTTTTCTCTACATTAGTTTTATATTGTAAATCAGAATTCTGGATTATGAAATGAAGTAGGTAGGGAATGTTATTTAACAGAAGTGAGGTTAGTGACAGCCCCAACACTACCCACAAAAAGGTGCATTGTGCACATACACGTGATGATGGTCACACAATCGATAAGATGGCCCTTGAAAGGGCGTCAAACTAAACACCATAATCATAACCATCTTGGAATGGAACTTTCAATCTATTGTTACCCATAACTTCTCGAACCTCCAAAATGGTCAGTTAACTAATGGATAGGATCATCTAGTTAATGTGATTTTTTGCCATTGCATATCTAATAGATATCCCCTTGATTTCACCGTACAAAATAATAAGCATATTCACTGTAGTAGGTAAAAATTGAGCACCAAACTATAATTTATCTTGGAATTTATAACTTCTATTCAATACATAACAACTTTCCGAAGTGTGAATCCTCCCTGCAACTAATGGTAAAGAAAAATTGCGAAGAGACGCGACAATGAGGGAGGTTCAACACACCAGAAAGTACACATGCGCTATAGACATGAAAAACAGATTCTCAGTTGAAGGACGTAAATTTCAACCCAAACTAACCCACGAGTCCTGTTTATTGGGACAATTATTCAACCTACCATCATCATATTGTCATTATAATATTTACAACACCAATACTAATTTTTTGTATCCAACAATTTTAAGAATTTGGCATTTCTGTAATTTTTTTGAGTTTTAGTCATTCTTTATGCGTTTATCTCTATTTTAATTCATTGGTGACTATGGTACAACAAATGGATATTACATTATATTGGTGATAATCACATAAACAATGCTTGAAACTCAAGGAAACTGCAAACCGAGTCAAAATCTTCAGAAGTCAGTCCATGTGAAAAACTAGCATTAACTTTACCAAACCTTATAAAAGTAGTGAGCAACATCCATTGGTTTCAACTTTGAGGAGCCATGGTTTAGTTCCTTCCTCAGCTTAGAATATACTTTTGATGACTACATTGTATAGTGTATTTTCTGATGTGCTGAATTTCCCTCACAACAACACTTCTCTTTGCTCTTTTTCTTCACCAATGGTTAGAGGGAGGATTCATAGTCCAGCAGGCTATCATCAACAAAATAAAAGTTAGAAATTCAAAAAAAAATTGTAGTTTGATTCTTATTTTTTACCCACTAAGAAGCTAGTGCTTATTGATTTGAACTATCCCGTCAATGGGACACCTTTTGGATAAGCAATGGCTTAAAAATCGAATTAATTGTATGATCCTATCATTCAATTAATTGTGTGATCCTATCATTCAATTAATTTCCAATTTCCAAGGTTCAATGAATTTGGGGAAAGAATCTATCAAAATGTTCACTGCCAAGAGGGTTAGAATCATGAAATAAAAACAATGTTTTCTCTCACACATTTCAGGGGACGTCTCATAGGTTTTATAATTCATTGGTGAGAATAAGCATGGTACACATTTTGAAGAGTAGTGTAGGTGATTGCAGTTGAAAATTTTAAAAGTTTTAAAACTAAATTTTAAATGTTTGTAACCACTTTTGATCATTTTGACCAAACAATTGTGAAATATTTTTGAAAGATTGCATAGGTACTCTTTATCCTAAAGATTGCATAAGCAACTTATAAACCTTTAATTTTAAATGGGTGGTTGCTTAGATAAGTTTTAACTATCAACATTAAATTCTGTATCATTGAACATATGGCCATGTATTTGTTGCCATTCATATACCAAATCTTGTACATTGACTTGAGGCTGAGAAAGCAGCAAGGCAACTCAAGAATAAATAGGACTTTGCTTGAAATTCATCGAGCCACCTTGCATCTAATAAAAATGTGATTGAGATATTCTCTGTTTCTGCTATGCATTTTGCACTTGCTAATCAGATTATTATGTTACTTAGTTCGCTCCTGGACCCTGCGAACCAGTTCGCCATCCGATTCGGCCTGATTCATTGTGATTTGGTGAGTTGGGAAAATTCTGTCTCGAGGATAAAAAAGTGGTGGAGGTGGGGAGAATTGAACCCACGACCTATATACATTGTAAACCCAGCTTTCACAAGAGACTTAGCAAGTAAACCAACAACGTTGTTGTACGAAAGGTTAACTTCATTATTAATACTCGTTCCTTAAGCTTACACCAAATAAATAAATAAGTACTAATAAATTAAAAATTATAAAAACTCATTCTACTCCTAGTGAATCGGAATCGAATGGGAGTAGCAAATTTCAAATTTTGAACCTGAATTCGAATCAAGGGCAATGCGAATTAAGTACCATAAGATCAGAACCAAATCGCGTTTAATAAACTTCTCTACTGTAAATAAGTTGGTACAGTGTGAGGATGCTCTCCCAAACAGTACAGTAGTCCAATAGTAGAACATAACTCTAGGGGCACCAATGAACTGTATGCTAGACTATGTACTTATTTTCCATTTTAGTATTACAGGCCAACCTGTTGAATTGGCCCACTTATGTTCTTAAGTTTCCTTAAGCTAGTTTATTTTTTGTATTCTTACTTACGGAAATTGCATGTTAGGTAAGATTGTTAGAACGGGACTCTTAGCAATAATCATTCCTATATAATTTTTTATTTTCTCTATTGAATAGCAACATGCATTACCTTATTCCTGTGTACTTGCACTAAGAGGATGCTCTCACACTCTTAACATCTCAATTTAAGAAGCAACAGAGTGAAGGCACTTGGGCATGCCTAGGCTGCCACCATATCATCGGAGGATGGACGGGTGTGTCATGAAATTGCAGAGCGAGGTGCTGCAAGTTCCCAAAATGAGCAGACTAGTATACCCAGACTACGGATAAAAATCGTCCGCCTGGATGTCAGTCTCCTCGTCCTCGGCCTCAAGCTCTAGATCAGGCTGGTAGTCAGGGTCACTCTCGGTGCCTGGAACTCTAGCCTCAGAATCTAAAATATTAATGAAAACAGCGTGAGCTACATCATAGCTCAATAGAAGAATTCTAACTAAAATGAATTGAATATGCAGATCATGATATCTCAAAGCAGAAAATCAAATCAGAACATGCGAACAGGACAAATCAAATCGAATACTGAGCTTTTAACAAGAAACAGATGTCATGCAAGTATATGATCAATGACTTAAATTGTATATGTTTCTAACTTAAGAAACTCTCGTGAATATATAACACGGAGTAAACAGGAATCTACCGATAGGAAATCCCAACCATTCGTCGTTCACATGAACAATTTCAGGGTACAACAATGCCTCATCTATAGAGTGCAATTGTGCCGAAGGATTACAAAGCAGATGCACAAGTGTGCCAGGCACGGATATACCGTCGGGTCGGTGGGGATCATCTGGCTAAATCATCAAATCACATACACCCATAGACCTCACAAATCAGATAGCAGAAATCAGGAGCAAGTTTCAGAATTCAAAATCAGAAAACAGGAATCAGATATAACAGAAATTTATGATATGCTAACATGCTTGTTAAAAACAGAAATCAGGGCACAGGTATGCAAGAATCATGAAATCATAATAAAAAATAGTTTAGGTTGGTTTTCCCCTACCTCAGGTCAGACCTCTTTCTAAGCAAATCCAAAGCTTTTTAAAGCGTCATGGTCTGATCCTAGACCATAAATATAGTATACTATGTATCAGATAGGTCAGAAAGTTAACTGGCACGGTGCCCAGTAGCATTCAATTCACATAAACAAAATTGGATAAAAACAGGGGTGATTGATCGATCAACACCCTTATTGATCGATCAATCCTCCTTGTTGATCGATCAATAGCTCCATTGATCGATCAATACTCTCAATTTACTTCACAAGCAAACAGAGGTAGTTAATCGATCAATGCCTTCATTGATCGATCAACACCCTTCATTGATCGATCAATACCTTAATTGATCGATCAATACCCTTTTTTTTTTCTTCACACTTTGCCATAGCAAAATTGATCGATCACCAGCTCAGTTGATCGATCAATATGTCCTATTGATCAACCAATGACCTCATTGATCGATCAATAGCTTAAACTTTCAAAATTCTCTCCTTCTGTTCCCTTTTGTAATTTTTAGAGATTGATCGATCAATCATCTTATTGATCGATCAATATATACAAGTGATCGATCAATGCCTTCATTGATCGATCAATACACTCAAGTGATCGATCAATACTATTATTGATCAATCAACACCAACCATTGATCGATCACACTCTTTGTGATAGATCAATACTCAACATTGATCGATCAATTCACTAATTGATCGATCAACATCCTTCGAGCACCGAACTTCCAAAAAATTTCAGTGTTTTGCTCCCTTTTAAGTTTTATATGAATTGATCGATCAATGCCTTCATTGATCGATCAATACCTCTCATTGATCGATCAATCTAGCATTGATCGATCAATAATGACAGCACCTATGTCATTAATGGAGGTCACTTCTTTGAGCTAATTTTAACCCTTTTCATTTATGGTTTCCAACAACCATTGATATACACACTAATACAAGCACAAGGGCTTCAACCTTGCCCATTTTAATCACATAGGCATACCTTTATTTGGGCCCTTTCGAGGTTCCGGCAAAACGATTCGGAAGAGGGTTTCGGATCCGGAACTCGGGCTGTATCGCCGGTGTGACTCCGATAGGTAATGTATCGTCTCCGATTCAGCACGCGGAGGTCTCACACACACCCAGACTATGCTTGAGTTCGTTTTATTGAACTCACCCTACCCTAACTCATATTGACGCACGATCTCCGTATCTCTAACCCCATTTTCTCACAGAACACATTCAATCCCAACCTAGCTATAGATTTCTTTGTTCAAGAATAAGAGGAAGAAGAAGAGAGGAGATCTTTTTGGTCTCTTTCTTCCCTTATAAGCTATCAAAATGAAATATCTATGATATTTCATTTTAATCCTAAGTTCGACTCCGGCGTGAAGCGCGAACACGATTGCTACGACGTAACGTGCCGCATAGACGTCCTAAACGACTCAGACTGAAGAGAGAATTCACATGTGAATTCATCTAACTATGGGGTAACATTATCCCAACTAATATTGATTATTAATTTTAAAATCTATCTCGACTTCCTTGTCGGGCATGCATATCGAAACAGTCAAGTTCTTGTTCGGAATTTCAAGGTCGTTATATTATCCCCCCTTAGAAATTTTCGTCCTTGAAAATGTCAGGGAGGTCGTAGTCATTGCAGTGAGTAAAAGTAGCGAGCAAGCATAGCAAGCAGGAATGAAAAGGTATCCAGACAGAATATGAAATGGAATGCATAAGAAATATAGTACACTACACATATAGAATAAATAACATAAGTAATTATAAGAGCATAGCAATTACCTGTCGGGACGTCAGATGGGCCGGCCTCGTCAGGCGTAGGTCTACTGGGACTGGGTGGTGGTGTGCGGCAGTCGCGAGGATTCACCGTATGCTGACGGGCGTGAGCAATCATAGGCGTGGACGTAGTGGCGTATAAATGCTGCATGACGAGCTCGTGCATGCCCTCGTGGTAATCCAATCGACGATGAATCTGTCGCTGGAATGCCTCCATGCCGTCCAAACGCTCATGAATGCGCTTGTTACCCTCCACCAGCTCACAAAGCATCGCTGCTACGTCGACTGAGGAAGGAGGTGGGGGATGTGACGTGGTGTGATGGGGTGGCTGACGGGGTGTAGTGGGGGCAGGGCGGGTAGACACCTCAGGCGGAGGTGGTGGATCACGTGGTGCCTCCCCCTCAAGCCTTGAGCTCGTGGGCTGCACTCTCCAAGAAGTAGGGCGGCTCTGCGCCCTCCTCATCCTTAGGGAGAAGTCGAATCAGTAAGTTATAGCTCTTGGTCCAATCTTTCAGATAGAAGACCTTGGTGTTGTTGACCAAGTGATCGGTGCTGAAATATGACTATATTTCACACCTTAAATCCTACATTTAGCTGTTCGATGAAAGCATCTGATGGTTGTTGTGAGGTTTTGATGTTTACAGGTGTTTCCGACCATTATATCGTTCAAAAGCCTAAAAGAAGGAAATTAAAGGCTATGCAAGAGCTATGGACAAAAAGGTCCAAAGAAGCATTGAGATCCGAGAAGAGAATTAATATCCATCAAGAAAGGAGACTTTACATTGAAGAGTCAATCGATTGAGGAATCATTGTCAATCGATTGACAGATGAAATAAAACTTCAGCCCTGAAAATCAATCGATTGAGACATGAAAATCAATCGATTGACACATAAGGCAGAAGTGCCCTAAAGAAATTCGAACTCAAATTCAATCGATTGAGACTTCTGGCTCAATCGATTGAGGCAATTAGGTTTAGGTGTGCTCGACCATTATAAAAAGGAAGCTCTGTTTTTTGGACTTGGTGTTGAGATCTTTTGAGACTTTTCTTTGGAGGAATTAGAAGTAGATTAGATTATTTTTGGAATTTGAGGGCTTTTCACTTTGGGGGAACTTCTTTTCATCTTTCTAAGGTCTTCTTCTCTCCTTCGTCTAGTTTTTTATCAGGGTAGATTGTACCTAGGATTTGCATTATTTTCTTTTAAAGCATAGATTGTATTTAGGAGAGAGCATTGTAAACAAATATCTTTTGGGAAGAAATAAAAAGAGGAATGGCTTTGACTGAACAAGGAGATCATACACCAAAGATGAGCGGCTAAATCAATAGATCGGGGAAGATGCGATTCCCAGATAAGTACCCATATTTATGATTAATACCATAGTCTAGTGTTTTTATTGTTTTGATCTACACATCACGAGATACGCTATGCTTCTTACATTACTCATATCGCAATGATAGGCTGAGTCATTATCTTTAGATAGGGTATGCCGGATTGATGATCATATTTTATTACGAATCATCTCTATAGACGAATGATGGTGTGAATGATACTTTAATGAAACTGTGGGTTTTAATGGTAGAAAAGGGGTACAAATCTGGGGTAGCATATTCCTTGATCTCATTTAATTATTATTTTAGATTCATTGGTAATTAGTTGTTAGATTAATTAATTTATTTTTCTGCATTTAGGAAAAAGTGATAAATTTTTGGTAAATCGAATCTGCCCCTTGGTACTTCCTTGGGGATGTTTTTAAATCCCTGAAAGAATTAATTAAAAATTCAAATTTCCTTGTGGGTTCGACACCCTTGTTCTTGTCATACTGCAATAGATCTTGTGCACTTGCAAGGGTTACATTTAAAATCGACCAAGTTTTTGGCGCCGCTGTCGGGGATCGATGAAATTTTGATTAATTCGGATTAGGGATTTTTTTTTATTTTTAGCAGTCAATCGATCGACTATGTCTTGTGTTTTTATCAGCACTTCTGTGTCAATCGATTGACATTAACTTGTCAATAGATTGACACTAAAAAAAAAAAAAAAAAAAAACTAATATTTAGATTTTTTATTTGTAAAATCTTCTTTCCCTTATTTTTCTCTCTTAGGTAAGTTTTTGTAGGACTCTTTTAGGAAGTTTAGGTTTTTAGGACTTCTTATTTTAGTAGGATTCTTTTTTCTTATTTTCCTCTTTTAGATATTCTAGGATTTTCTAAAATTAGTTATTAATTTTTTTTTAGGAAGTTTATAAATTTAGGATACCTTCCTTAGGAAATTTAGGAATCTTTTATTCTTTCCCTTATTTTTCTCTTTTAGATAAGATTCTTAGGATTGCCATTAGATTTAAAATTTTAATTTCTAATTTTAATCTTGAAATTTTAATTTTAATTTTTGAAATTTGAATTAAAAAAAAAAAAAAAAATTTTTTTGAAATTTAATTTAATTAAAATAAAAATAAATAAATAAAATTTAAAATTAATTTATCTTGTTTTGCTTTTCTTTTCTTCTTATTTTGGCCACTGTTCATATTAGAGCTCAATCGATTGAAGCTTCAAGTTCAATTGATTGAGACTGGAATATTCTCTGTCGTGATCTTTGCTTTTCTTTCAATCGATTGACATTCCTCTGTCAATCGATTGACAAAAATTCTGTTATCAATCGATTGAAAGAAATTCTGTGCTTGCCATTTCGGCTGAAATTCCTGTGTTAACACGCTTTGACCTTTGAACCTCAATCGATTGAGAACAGTTCTTCAATCGATTGACTGATAAAGTCATTTCTGTGAAATTTTAAGTGTGCTTCTGTCAATCGATTGAGATCTTTGCTGCAATCGATTGAGCCTATTTTGTGGATTTGTTTTGGATTCTTCAATCCCTGTTTGTGAGCGTGGTGTATGAGCTTTACTCGTTCTCATCACCCACATATGCTACCATTTAATCTTGAGATCGAACGATCTTGTAGAGAGAATCGTAGAATTCAAAGGAATCAGTATCATCATACTGATATCATGGCTGATCAAAGGCAAGAAATAAATGGAAACAACCAGAATATCAATAATGGCAATAATGGAAATAATGGAAATGATGGGAATAACAATTACAATGAGGGCCCTAGAACACTTGAATATTATAATGATCCTGGTTTTTACGAGGATTAGGAATGTATAATGCATGATCCCATTTCAGGAAACTACTATGAATTCAAATCAGCGATGATCCAAATGCTACCAATTTTCCATGGGTTAGCAAATGAAAATCCGCACGTTCATCTAAATGAATTCACTGGGGTATGCAAAATATTTAGAGTCCACAATGTCACTGATGAGATAGCTAAACTCCGACTCTTTCCTTTCTCTTTAAGGGACAAGGCAAAAACGTGGTTTTATTCCTTAGAATCGCAATCTATTCATAGTTGGGCAGAGCTACACCGTCAGTTTCTTAAAAAATATTTTCCCATGACCAAAGCCATTGAGTTGCGTCAGAAGATTCAATTCTTTTCCCAACAACCTACTGAAACATTCCATGAATGTTGGGAACGTTTTAAGGAATTGATTAAGAGTTGTCCAAATCATCAAGTTCCAAGGTGGCAACAGGTCCAAAGTTTTTATAATGGACTGATTCCTGAAGAGAGACGCATGGTTGATGCATCGTGTGGTGGATCATGTGCCACAAAAGAAGCTGATGAATTGTGGGCATTGTTTGAGAAGTTATACCAAACTTCGATACAAAGTGAAACACTGGGGCGAACTAACTTGGATTTGGCATCTAAATCTCATGTGTTGACAAGAGATGGATTGTATAATGTCAAAAATAATACCTCTGATCTATCGACAAAGGTTGATATGTTGTCCAAGCAAATGAATATGTTGTTAGCTGCGACCAAGCAAGCTAAAGCTCCTGTCACTCCCACTGTGTGTTCAATTTGTGACCACCCAGGTCACATGGCTAATGAGTGCCCCACTACCTTGTCATTATTCCCTCCTACTCCTCAAGAGCAGGTGAATCTGACTCAATCTTATCAACGGCAGGGTAGAAACATATACTCCAATACCTATAACCCGGAATGGAAAAATCACCCCAACTTAGGATGGGGTGGTTCAAAAAAGTCGTAAACCGTGATCTGAGCCAACACAATGGGTGGACAACAAAATTTCCGCCCACAACAGAATTCCACTACCCAGCAGAATTCTAATTTCCAGCAGAACCCTCCTTATTACCATCCGAATTCCGATTACCGAAAAAATTAGAATTTTAATTAGAATTTTAATCAACCTTAGGCTACCATTTCTAGAGATTCTGATTTAGAGGAAAAGGTGATGCGAAGCATGCATGCTTTCCAACAGATGATGATAGATCAATTCAGTCAACTGACAAATCAGCTGAGTCAATGAGAGGAAGGTAGGCTCCCTAGCTAACCCGTCAACAATCCTCGAGGTCAAGCACCACCTGATGCAGGACCATCGAATAGTCAACAGTTGAAAGCTGTTACGGTGCTAAAAAGTGGAAGAGAAGTTGATAATCAAGTGGAAATGCATGGAATCGATCGGAAAAAGAGGAAGCGAGAAGCAAAGAAAGAAAACAAATCAGAGAAAAGAACAGAGAAAGAGAAAAGAAAAGAGAAAGAGAAAGAGCAAAGAAGAGAGAAGGGAAAAGAAAAAGTAATCGAGGATGAGTCTCCCTCAACTGTCCAACTAGGACATGAACAAGAATAAAAAATGGAACCTGCACCTTATGTCCCAAGGGCACCATTCCCTCAATGCCTAACTTCTCCATCTAGAATGGGAAAGGGCCAGCAAAAATGGAAGAAATTTTCGAAACATTCAAGCAAGTAAAGATAAATCTTCCATTGCTTGAAACAATCAAACAAGTGCCTGAGTATGCAAAATTTTTCAAAGATTTATGCACTCGTAAGCGAAAGGCACGTACTCATATTTCCAAGAAAGTGTTCCTAACTAATCAAGTCAGTTCAATATTACAATTGGAAACCCCACAGAAACTGAAAGACCCTAGAGTTCCAATTGTTTCATGTGTCATTGGTAGGCAACCAATTGGAAAAGCGCTATTGGATTTGGGAGCAAGTGTGAATCTAATTCCGTACTCAATATACGAGAAACTCGGATTGGGTGAATTGCAATCCACGACGGTCACACTCCAACTGGCCGATAGGTCAGAAAGAAGACCTAGGGGAATTATCGAGGATGTTTTGGTTGGAATAGACAAGTTTGTCTTTCCAGTTGACTTTATTGTTTTAGACATGGAACCACCTGTTAAATCAATTAATCAAGTCCTCATCATCCTTGGACGTCCGTTTCTCGCCACTGCCAACGCTTGCATTAATTGTCGAACGGGAGTCATGGACGTTTCTTTTGGGAACATGAAGGTCAGATTGAACATATTTTATGCGATGAACCATTTCCCTAACGAGGATGAGGTCGAATGTTTTTACATCGATCAGATGGAAGAAGTGGTGGATGAAGCATTACCATCAATGCTCACCAAAGAAGAATTTGAAACCTCTTTGTTGGCCATCTATGAAGCAAAGGATGCGAAGGAAGCGATCGAGAAGAGACGAGGTTGAGTTTATCATGTCCAGATGATAACTTATATGAAGTTGTGACTAAGATAGAACCGTTACCCATTAAAGTAAAAGCTGAACCGACTCCATCAATTGCGGAGCCACCAACTGTGGAATTGAAACAGTTGCCTAAATCGCTCAAATACGCTTTTCTGGGGCCACGAGAAACGTTTCCGGTGATAATTTCATCCACGTTGTCTGAAGAACAAGAGCATGACCTGTTGAAAGTGCTTCTAGATCACAAGCAGGCTATCGGATGGACTCTAGCTGATTTAAAAGGGATTGACCCATCAGTATGTATGCACAAAATACATCTGGAAGATGAGAGTAAACCATCGAGAGAACCGCAGAGGTGACTTAATTCGAACATGCAAGAAATCGTTTTAAAGGAAATCATTAAATTACTCGATGCTGGAATCATCTATCCGATTTCTGATAGTGAATGGGTTAGTCCAGTCCAAATTGTCCCGAAAAAGTCCGGAATCGCTGTGAAAGAAACTGCAAAAGGAGAATTGTTGCCTACTCGTGAAACTACTGGGTGGCGTGTCTGCATTGATTATAGAAAATTGAACACAGCTACCAGAAAGGATCATTTTCCCCTTCTATTCATCGATCAAATCCTCGAGAAGTTAGCAGGGCAAGAGTTTTATTGCTTTCTTGATGGTTATTCGGGATACAATCAAGTGCCCGTTTTTCCACCTGATCAAGAGAAAATGACATTCACATGCCCTTACGGTACTTTTGCATATCGAAGGATGCCGTTCGGCTTATGTAATGCACCTGCTACTTTCCAACGATGTATGTTGGCCATATTTTTGGATATGATTGACAAGTTCATCGAGGTGTTCATGGATGACTTCTCGGTTTTTGGGAAAACGTTTGGTTCTTGTTTGAATCACCTCGCACAAGTTTTACAACGTTGTGGGGATTCTAAACTTGTTCTTAGCTGGGAGAAGAGCCATTTCATGGTTCAACAAGGAATTGTGCTGGGGCATATTATTTCCAAGAAAGGAATTGAAGTGGATAAGGCCAAAGTCGACCTAATTACCAATTTGCCCCCACCAAAGAGTGTTCGACAAATTCGATCATTTTTGGGGCATGCTGGATTTTATAGGCGATTCATTAAGGATTTCAGTAAGGTGGCTAAACCTTTATGTACCTTGCTTGGTAAAGATGTACCTTTTGAATTTGATGAGCATTGCATGAAATCATTTCTGAAGCTGCGTGAACTCTTATCAAATGCACCAATAATCCAACCACCGGATTATTCTCTCCCATTCGAACTCATGTGTGATGCATCTGATTACGCTATCGGAGCTATTTTAGGGCAAAGGGTGAACAAATTACCTCACGTAATTTATTATGCCAGTAAGACATTGATCGATGCACAGCTTAACTACACCACCACTGAGAAAGAACTATTAGCTGTGGTGTATGCTCTGGATAAATTTCGTTCTTATCTGTTTGGATAAAAAATAGTGGTCTTTTCAGACCACTCTGCATTGAAATATTTGTTGGCAAAGAAGGATGCCAAACCAAGATTGATCCGCTGGATTCTGCTACTTCAAGAGTTTAATTTCGAAATTAAGGATAAAAAGGGAGTCGAGAATGTTGTGGCTGATCACTTGTCTCGCATTTTGCTTGAAGAATTGGTTACACCTGAACCTATCCAAGACACTTTTCCGGATGAGAAATTAATGGCAATTGACGCGACCGCTACGAAAGTTCCTTGGTTTGCCAATATCGTAAATTATTTGGTCACTGGCAAAATCCATACTGAATGGGGAAAGAATGATAAGAACCTCTTTTTCTCCCAGATCAAATACTATTTTTGGGATGAACCACATTTGTTCAAGATCTGTTCAGATCAAATCATCAGGAGATGTGTACCAGCAGAAGAGCAACTAAGCGTTCTCGATTTCTGCCATGCTAGAGCCTGTGGAGGCCATTTTGGAGGACAGAAGACTGCACAGAAAATTCTTCAAAGATTCTCTTGGCCTCCATCTTCGTGTGTTGCTCAATTTTGCAAAGAATGCCAAAGATGTCAGCAACTTGGAAATATTTTAAAACGAAATATGATGCCCCTTAACCCAATTTTGATTGTTGAAATTTTTGATGTTTGGGGGATTGACTTCATGGGTCCTTTTCCCCCATCTTTTGGGTATTCATACATTCTCGTAGCTGTTGACTACGTTTCCAAATGGATTGAAGCTATGGCAACCCGTTCAAATGACCACAAAGTGGTGGTCAAATTTTTGAAGGATAATGTCTTTAATAGATTCGGGTTTCCACGAGCGATCATTAGTGATGGCGGTTCGCACTTCTGCAACCGCCATTTTGCTACTTTAATGAAGAAATACGGTGTCACCCACAAGGTTGCAACGCCGTATCACCCGCAAACTAGTGGTCAGGTGGAAGTGTCGAACCGAGAGATTAAACGAATTTTAGAAAAGACGGTACGATCGGATAGAAGAGACTGGTCAAACCGGCTCTCTGATGCTCTGTGGGCCTATCGCACTGCCTTCAAGACACCAATTGGAATGTCTCCGTTCAGAATTGTCTACGGGAAAGCATGTCATCTTCCTGTTGAATTAGAGCATAAGGCATTTTGGGCCATCAAAAGATTCAATTTTGACATGCAAGCCGCAGGATCAAATCGACGGCTACAGTTGAGTGAACTGGACGAACTACGCTACGATGCGTATGAAAATTCGAAAATGTATAAAGAAAGATATAAGCAGCTTCATGATGAGTCAATTTCTCGAAAAGAGTTTCACATTGGGCAAAAGGTTTGGCTGTTTAATTCTAGACTAAAGCTTCACCCTGGAAAACTGAAATCTAGATGGGAAGGCCCATATCAGATTGTTTCCATTAATATGCATGGTGCAATTGAGATCCGTAGTCTCAAGGACAATCGAGTTTTCAAAGTCAATGGGCAACTTCTCAAACCAATGTTTGAGCCAATCACCCAGTTTAAGATTGAGGCGATGCACCTCAGTGACCCAAATGCTTGATCAATGAAAAGGTCGAGCTGGCGACACTTAAACTCAGCGCTTCCTGGGAGGCAACCCAGTTTGTTTTATTTTCAGTTTCATCTTTATTTTTGTTTTTGTTCATATTCTTTATTTTTATTTTCAGTTCCATTAATATGCATGGTGCAATTGACCCTTGTTTATCAATCGATTGACATGTACCTGCCAATCGATTGAGAATTTTCATCATCATCATAATTTTCCACTTCTTGTGTCAATCGATTGAGAGGTATGTGTCAATCGATTGACACCATATAAAATTTTGTGCAGTCCTTGGGACTTGAAGCGCCAACCGACACATCTTGTCGGGGTAGCTAACTTTTCAAACACGTTTGGCTCAATCGATTGAGGATGGTATCTCAATCAATTGAATTAATGGGATAATTAAAGCTCTTGTTTCCGAGGGCACCTAACCGGTGCACCTCTTGACAGTTTCCTCAATCGATTGACCCATCGGTCTCAATCGATTGAGATTTATGAGAATTGTGATGAGCCCGTCTCTACACATCGCGGATGTCGCTCGGCCCATAGCGTGGGCATCCCAACCATTCTCAATCGATTGAGAATTCATTCTCAATCGATTGAGGTTCAATTTATATAAGTGGCAGCCCCATCCCGTGGAGCCCTCATCCGACTTCAATCCACTCCATTTCAAGCCAATCATCTATATTCTCCTCGTACGCGATCGAATGGCAGCGCCTGGCCCACCACTCTTCCGTCCACCGCGTCCCGCCAACGATCCAATGCGCATCCCCAATGAGCACTATTTCGATCGCCAGTTCCAAACGGAAAATTTCTACGATCTGGTCAAGTACCGTCGCATCGCAGAATGCGCCCGCTCGATCGAATTCATTGAGTCCTTGCGATTGGAAATGTTGCTTGCCCCGCCACCCATCGATGTCTCTCCACGCCTGATCCGTCTGTTTTATCAGAAAATGGTATGGATACCGGAAACACTATCGCCCACAGGAATGCCCTATATTACCATCGAGATCGACAACTGGCAATATAATCTGCATGTCGTCGATCTCGCGCGTGCCTTCAATTTTTATGTGGTTCGACCTGTGAACCACCACATTAATCCCGCGATTGATCGTAGTCAGGACGACATGATCAATGATATGTGTGGAGGCGCTTGGCCGGTAGCCACTAGACTCTCTTTTGGGATATCGTCATGGCAAACAACCTCCTACCGCATGGCACGAAAAGCGAGAGGACCAAGAATAGGATGATTGCACTTTACGCTGTGCATACAAATACTTGGTTCGATGCGCCAGGTCTGATGCTCGAGGAGATGTATCGTTGCCACAGTGATATAGCCACCACCACCGTACCCGCTAAGCATGCAGCGATTCTCCTCCATTTCCCACATTATGTGATGCACCTTTTGGATCACCTCGGCTGCCCCATCTATGATGATGAGGAGTTAGGCGACATGCAATTTTACCAGTATGGTGTCAATGTGTGGGATAAGAGCATGAAAGCGATCCTTCGTAATGCCACCCCGATTGCGATTGACGATGTACCTCCTCCTCCCCGTCTAACCCCCGCATACGCCAACGTGGCGGTGTAAGACGACCTCGTCCCGAAGAGGTCCCTGATTTTGATGCCGAGGCAGTTGTTACTCGCCTTGAGGCGCGGATGGATGGGCTGAATACGAGGCTTGGTGGTGTTGATCGACGGTCAAGGTTTCAAACTTCTCTCCTCATGTGGATGGCTCGGGAATCATTCCCTGGGCGTGCCAACGAGTTCATCGATGGAGCGCGAGCGGCGATGAATGAGGAGAGGGACCCTGAATATGATGATGATGATGATGTTAATGTTTAGTTTATTTTTGTGTCGTTCTTTTTACGTTTAGTGTTTAGTGTTTAGTGCTTTGTTTTGTTTTGATTAGTGTTTTCAGTTGTTTAGGGTGTTTTTAATTTTTGTTTTTCGTTAAAATCTACTAGTGGTGTCGGGATCGATGGTGTAATCAATCAGGACCAATCAATGGAATTAGCATTTCTTTTTGTGTTCATTTTTATGGTCTTTCTCGGTTTTGTGCACAAGTGCATCAGTCAATCGATTGAGGCTTCACTCTCAATCGATTGAGCACCTTACTTATGATATTCTGAAGAGCAATTCCTCTGAATCAATCGATTGAGATACTTTTCTTAATCGATTAATTCCTGAATCCGAAAAGATAAACAAATTGCAAATTTCAGTCAATCGATTGACACTACAATGTCAATCGATTGATTTCTACATGGTCACACTTTCAACCTGACACGTTTCTGCAAATAAATCGTGTTGAGAGTGGATTTTGTGTCGTGCACCGTCATCCTCTGTTTACATATGTGTCAATCGATTGACTGATGCTTAATTCCTAAAATTCACACCGACCTGTCCGCAAATAGAATTATTTTTTTTAGGAGTCTGTTTTGTACAAGGTTTCTTAGTGTCCATCTTTTAAGAGGTTTTTCTCTATTTAAGGACTTTATTAGTGTCCTTTTAAGTCATACTATTCCTCCTCCTTCCCAAAAGTTTTCGCCATGTCTTCCATCGGTATCGCATACCCGGTAAAAAGTTGATGAAGCCAGCATCAAACGTGCACGTTATCACACTCACGCACCACCACTGATTTGTCCAATCATGCGTCATCAATCTTGATGATGAATTCCGTTCGAAGTCAACTCAATTTTCAGCGCTCATTGAGGCACGCCCCTTTCGCCTTCACACCACCTCCTACCCCACCATTATCACCACCCCGTGCACCAGTACCACCTGCTGGCGAGGTTGGAAATACCGAGGAGATGTGGCGCTACGCATTTCCAAAGCCGAGGGACGACAGTTCTTCCATGGAAGAATAGAGGATTAGGATTTTCTGTTTTAGGGTTTAGTTTTCGGAGTCTTTAGGTAATATTTACTTTTTATGTTTTAGTTTAGGTTTGATTTTGATTAATTTTAAGGTAGAATTTTAATTTTGCACTATTTGTAAAAGTTTTTTTCAATACAAATTTGTTTAGGTAAATATTTGTATTTTTCTTTTTGATCACCTTCTCTTTCACTTGATCTAGTTCTTTTTTTTTGGTCCTCTAGTGCATCAAACAGGTTTGGGGGGGTCTCCCCTCCTATTTCAACATCATCACCAATGGGGACATTGGCTAGTTCAGGTTTGGGGGGTAAATTCGGTAATTTTCATGAATTTTCAATTTTTATGAACCAAAAAAAAAAAAAAAAAAAAAGAAAAAAAGAAACTGTTTTTCGGACCTTGAAATCTTATCAGTCAATCGATTGAGGTTGTGGTCTCATTCGATTGACTGCTAACCATCAAATATTCAATTGGAAATTGTCAACAATCAATCGATTGAGGCACTGGTCTCAATCGATTGACTGATGACAGGAAGGCTAATGAAATTTGATTTTTTTTAAAAAATTATGAATGACCTGAATTTCTTTAAAAGTTTGTTATCACACCACGTTTGTTTTAATGAATGCTTATGAAGTTCAAAATTAAAATAGCGATATTCATAATCTATGCCTGAAAACTTGTACACCATCACGTGGCTCCAATTCCAAGTTTGAGAATAAAGTGTATGACTTGAAATTTTTTCACAAGAAAGGCTTCAACCCAGTGAGTTTCGAAACCTTATCTTCGTTCTTGATGAGTGTGGAAATAAATTCGGAATATCTTTGAATTCCTGCTTCAATTGTTAACTTCTCATTTACTTTTCTTTGATTTGTTTATTGTACGTGTCGTATACCATTACACGAGACATCAATGTGTATTAACTCAAAGCAGATAGGCATATTTTACCATAATGAAAGGAAAGGATCTAAGGCCATCTTTGGCTCGTTTTTGCTTAAAATGACCCACCTCATAAATGTACCATTCTAGTACCCCTTTGAGCCTATTGGAAAATTTACCTTTATACATTCTTCGATAAGCCACATTAACCGTTAACCCTCTACCATTTATGAAAATTCAGCTTTACCCTTCTTATTTATGAGAAATTAGGAACATGGATGAAAATGAGTGAAAAGAGAGTACGTGGAGAGATACTGAGTTGTGGTGTTTACTAAGGGTGTATGGCAAAAATATAAAAGAAAAGGGGGGCAAAAATAGTGACAAATATGAGGTGTTTTAAGAAAAGGAAAGCAAAGGAAAAGCAAATTGAAAAAAAAAAAAAAAAAAAGAGAGATTGAGAAAATAGAAGTTTGTTTCTTTTCCAATTTCTCAGAAAATTTGAATCCAAATTCCCTTTCTTTCTTTTACCTTTACCTGAGCCCCATTACAACCTTAGAAAAGACCTTTTTGATCCAATCATGAGGGGTAAATGCCTTGTGGAGAGTAATTACACATTGTCTATGGTGCTTGATATATCCATGTTTAAAATACAAATATCTTTCTTAATGAGATCTCGGTTAAAACTCTTTGATACACCGTCTTTCGTATAAATTGTGAGATTTCTCTAAATTGCATTGTAACTCCATCTCACATGTGCATGAAACATAAAATTCATTCATCAGGAGCGACTTCATTCTGAGTGTATATCCATGGTAAGGATTGAGTCAAGACATGTGATCAAAAGATGCCTAGTTTAAGCTTCTTCTCAGGCAAAAGAATTTGAGCAGTGATGATTGCATAACATTAATGCATAGAGTGTGAGCATTGAAAAATAGTGGACTAATGTGAATGAGCATTAATAAAATAAGCATGGTCGGATGCATTTTAAAATGATTTTCCAGGGGCATTTGACTGCTTAAGAGCATGGCCTTGAAGTTTGTAGGTACCTTCGCTGAAAACCTGCAGGAGACACAACTCCTCCACTAGGGATTACCTAGGGGTTTAAAGGCTTGTTGCATATGCTAAATGCAATCGTGTTCCCTACGAAAGTGGCATTTAAATTTTTAGGAAGTTAGTTTTATTTGCGTTATATATTCTCTTTGCTCGAGGACTAGCAAAGTGTAGGTTTGGGGGTGTGATCGGTGCTGAAATATGATTATATTTCACACCTTAAATCCTACATTTAGCTATTCGATGAAAGCATCTGATGGTTGTTGTGAGGTTTTGATGTTTACAGGTGTTTTCGACCATTAGATCGTTCAAAAGCCTAAAAGAAGGAAATTAAAGGCTATGCAAGAGCTATAGACAAAAAGGTCCAAAGAAGCATTGAGATCCGAGAAGAGAATCAATATCCATCAAGAAAGGAGACTTTACATTGAAGAGTCAATCGATTGAGGAATCATTATCAATCGATTGACAGATGAAATAAAACTTCAGCCCTAAAAATCAATCGATTGAGACATGAAAATCAATCGATTGACACATGAGGCAGAAGTGCCCTAAAGAAATTCGAACTCAAATTCAATCGATTGAGACTTCTGGCTCAATCGATTGAGGCAATTAGGTTTAGGTGTGCTCGGCCATTATAAAAAGGAAGCTAAAGCTTTGAATAGGGGCTCTGTTTTTTGGACTTGGTGTTGAGATCTTTTGAGACATTTCTTTGGAGGAATTAGAAGTAGATTAGATTATTTTTGGAATTTGAGGGCTTTTCACTTTGGGGGAACTTCTTTTCATCTTTCTAAGGTCTTCTTCTCTCCTTCGTCTAGTTTTTTATCAGGGTAGATTGTACCTAGGATTTGCATTATTTTCTTTTAAAGCATAGATTGTATTTAGGAGAGAGCATTGTAAACAAATATCTTTTGGGAAGAAATAAAAAGAGGAATGGCTTTGAATGAACAAGGAGATCATACACCAAAGATGAGCGGCTAAATCAGTAGATCGGGGAAGATGCGATCCCCAGATAAGTACCTATATTTATGATTAATACCATAGTCTAGTGTTTTTATTGTTTTGATCTACACATCACGAGATACGCTATGCTTCTTACATGACTCATACCGCAATGATAGGCTGAGTCATTATTTTTAGATAGGGTATGCCGGATTGATGATCATATTTTATTACGAATCATCTCTATAGACGAATGATGGTGTGAATGATGCTTTAATGAAACTGTGGGTTTTAATGGTAGAAAAGGGGTACAAATCTGGGGTAGCATATTCCTTGATCTCATTTAATTATTATTTTAGATTCATTGGTAATTAGTTGTTAGATTAATTAATTTATTTTTCTGCATTTAGGAAAAAGTGATAAATTTTTGGTAAATCGAATCTGCCCTTTGGTACTTCCTTGGGGATGTTTTTAAATCCCTGAAAGAATTAATTAAAAATTCAGATTTCCCTGTGGGTTCGACACCCTTGTTCTTGCCATACTGCAATAGATCTTGTGCACTTGCAAGGGTTACATTTAAAATCGACCACCAAGCGCGGCTCATTAGGAGCCAAAGTGTACACCTCGCATAGAGCAGCGTATTGCTCCACCATTTTGGTAATGAGGCACGCGTACGGGATCTGTTTCTTGACCTCGGACTTTAGCTTCTCAGACATGAGGTCATTAGCATTTATGATGCCGTCAATGACCAAGTCAGCCATAGAGAACCAACGGTTCTCAAAGGCCGAAAATAGGGCCTGTTGCACAACGCCTGTCAGTGAGGACTTGTGCAAGAAAGGGTTAAGTGCAAACTTGATATAGGTATCAAGCATCCACAGTTTGTCGGGTAATTGGGCCCATGAGACGGATTGCCCCTTCCCATGCTGACCTTGGGTCATTTTGGTGACCACGTCAGTAAAAGGGACTTCCTTAACATAGGCGGCACCTAGTCCACAGGTCTCAATGTAAACGGATGTGCACTGAAGGGCAGCCGCTACATGGAATTAATTGAATTTGTACTCGAACCCGTCAATGGTAGTGACGAGTCAGTGTCGACTATCACCCCAACGTAGGTTTTGAAAGAAGAGCCGCACGATCCGGGGATAGTAGTGATCGTGGAACGGCTCTAACAAGGGTTTCAACCCGAGACGTTGAATATAACCCTTGGCCCAAACCATTTCGGGCCAATCCTCGTAAAGGGACGATGTAACAGCCCGAATTTCCGTCTCCAGAAATCCGTGCCGTTAGGATCATACTCTGGATGATCCCGGATCGATCACACGTGTCCGCGCATATAGCGGAAGCTAGGTGGACACATCCGAGCAGCGGTATTCTGAGTCAAACAATTTCTATGCTAAACACACATCAATAATAGTAAATGGAAAGAAAACACACACATTCCCAAAAAGGAACCAAGAAGAACCATCGGTGATGGACGTACATCACCCAAACAATGGTTCCCGATAGTGGTTCCGAAATGGAATGTGGACTAACATAAAATAAGTAAATGCAGAACTATATACGTTTATACAAAGGTGGCCACCAGGCACACAGTAATCCAAAAGATCAAAAATACAAAATGTCGGGCATCAATACCCAGGCTACGGATAAAACTCGTCCGCCTGGACGTCCGTCTCCTCGTCCTCTGCCTCGGCCTCGGGATCCGGCTGATAATCCGGGTCACTCTCGGTGCCGGGCACTGCAGCCTCAGAACCTAAAAGTGTTTTAAAAAGCAGGGTGAGCTACATCCTAGCTCAGTAGAAGAAGTTCGATTAATTTGCATCTAATTTATTAAACATGATTGCAGAACATATCTTAAATCGATAAGTGAAACAAAACTGAACAGAGTATGGATTGATGCTCAAACATGCAGGAGATCAGAATGCATAACTGGTAATAGCAAACAGAACTTCAGAATTTGCAAAATGCTATGCTTATTATATTTAAATGACTTAAATCATGCATATCTCTAACTTAAGTAACTCCCGTGTATATATATCACGTGGTAGCCAGATTTGTGCCGATAGGAAACCCCAACCAATCGTCGTTCAATGAACAATTTTCAGGAATGCAATAATGCCCCACACATGGAGTGCATATTTTGCCGAGGATTTTCAAGCAACTGCACATTGTGCAAGAAACGGATATACCGCCGAGTCGGTGGGGATCGTCTGAATATTAAACCTCAAATCAAATACATACTTATTACCTCATGAATCAGATTATCAGAGCAGATTATCAGAGCATATGCAAAGAACAGAAACAGATATCAGAATACGGGAATCAGAGTTTAATGCATATGCAGGCATGCTTTCGAAAATCAGAGATAGAATACAATGTTAAGATATCATGCAATTAAATTTAGATACACTTTAAGTTGAATTTTCCCCTACCTCAGGTCAGACCTCTTTCTAAGCAAATCCAACGCCGTTCTAAAGCAGTCCAAAAGTTATTATCTACGGCCTCCACTCTTTTGTCTACATCACACACATGATGATGTATAAAAATTGATCCTAAATATTAATAATATTGACGTATTTAAGTATTTTCTCAAAACAGAGACGGAAATGGGTAATTTCATGTTGATTCAAAACTTAACCCAACTTCCCACTTCGTTTTGACTATTAAAACACTTGATTTAAGATTTGGCTAATTCATGAAAGAGTTAGATCTCGTCATACTCTTTCCAACGCATCAAGAATCGCGTCAATCGGAGTTCGGGACAAGGAGTTATGGCCAAAATACCGAAGCAATACCGATACTTCAGTTAACACGTGCTAACTTAGAACTTGGCCAAACTTCAAGCTCAATTTTGATCATCTAAACAATTTATTCATTAGTTATTTAATTCATGAAAGTTGTAGATTTAGTTGTCCTTTTCCAATGCCGCAAGAATCGCATCAATCGGAGTTCGGAGTAAAAGTTATGACCAAAACACTGAAGCGATTAATCGATCACCACCTTGGTGATAGATCACCAACTCCTTGTAGATCGATCACCACCTTGGTGATAGATCACCAACTCCTTAGATCGATCACCACCTTGGTGATAGATCACCAACTCCTGTAGATCGATCACCACCTTGGTGATCGATCACTGCTCCTGTAGATCGATCACCACCTTGGTGATCGATCACCACCGAGCATGAACTTCTAGCTTCGGGGTCCTTTGTTCCCCATAAGGCTTATGATTGATCGATCACCACCTTGGTGATCGATCACCAACTCTCGTAGATCGATCACCACCTTGGTGATCGATCACCAATGACGAAAAGTCATTAATGGAGTTCACCTCCTTCCATTTTTTGATCTCCTTCCACTAATGGTTGTTCAATCACCATTAATACTTCATAAATACACACTAAACTAAAACAAGGGTTTGTTCTATAATCTAAACCATTAAAATCAAAGAAAACTAACCTTTCTTGATCGATTTCGCCTTTAAGGATCGTTGTCCAAAAGGGGTTTGAAGCGAAACTTTGATTTCCGATGAATCACGAGATCGATCACAAGGACTTGAAGATGATGCCGTTCATCCTTACGCGTCGATCTTAACCTCTTCCAAGCACGGAGGCGATTCCAAGTGATCGGCTCTTTGAAAATGGGGTTCTTTCCTTAAAAGAAATAGGGTTTCTAACGAAAGGGGCTTGAACGGTCCGGATTTATAAACGGCGGAACACCATCGATAACGTCACGAGCCTTCCGAAAAGTGCGAGTCCTTCTGCGATGGCGATCTGATCGAAATCTCACAAGAAGGGGTTTGAAGGTTGACGGGAGCTCTCTCTCTCTCTCTCTAGCTTTCAAATTTGCAAGGCTTGCAACCGGGTGAAGATTCTTTGAGAAGCTTTGCCTTTTAATTAGCTAAAGGGTTTGGTTTCGGTGCGAAGCGATAACCTTTGCAAAAGTGTGTTAGGCTTATCCACTTGAAATAGAGTTTGGTTTGGTGTTGGCGGCACACGATGCGTCGTGCACGACTCATCTACTAAAGGCCTAAATTAAATCTTTTAACTTGATTCCTTTACACACGATATCTCGGACATGCTTACATTATTTATTTAATATTTTTAAGGTGACCTTGTTTTCCGTGGATAATCGCACACTATTTCGATCGGGTTGGGTTGATTTTTGGTCATTACATTCTTCCCACCTTAAAGAATTTTCGTCCTCGAAAATCGACATGCCAGTTTCAAAAAGGTATGTGTATAATTCAATATGCCCAAAAATTAGGGTCATGATATTTACCCTTCCTCAAGGAATTTTCGCCCTCGAAACTGCAAAACATACCTAAACAGGTCTACTATCCCCACAAGTTTAACCAAGGCAGTGATAATTATGTCACAAAATTTCATTATATTATAGTAATAGATTAAGATAGAATAACTAAGTTCTAAATTATTTTTGCCAATAATATTTTCATAAATTTTAATTTATTTTGATTTTCGTGCCAGGCACGTATATCAAAGCAATCGAGTTCTGTTTAGAATTTTAGGGTCATTACATTATCCCCCCCTTAGAAATTTTCGTCCCCGAAAATGTCTAACAGACACTAATAGTTTGAACCCTAGCAGACGTGTACGAACATCAAAATGAATATTTGGTTCTGAGGGACGTGAGATGCATCCCCTCAAGTGCAACGTAAGGTTATGCCCCCATCATCTAGTGCTTGCCCATCGTGCACCTCCTCAAGCTGGGCTGGTGGTATAACCTCCTCGTAAACTCTTGACCAATAGATTATAGCTCTTGGTCTAATCCTTAAGCTTGAAAACTTTAATGTTCTTGGTCAAGCGAGGCTCGCCAGGAGCCAGGCTATACTCCTCTGTCAATGCGACATACTGCTCGACCATTCTTGTTATCATTTGAGCCTATGACAGCTCTTTCGTTGAAGCAGTCTTCTGCTTCTCAAACAGTAAATCTCTATCATTGATCTGTGAACTTGTACAAAAACGGGGTTATGGCACACTTGATAAAAGTATCAAGCATCCATAGTCTATCAGGGAGTTGGGCTCAGTAAGGGCTTGACTTGAACTATACTGACCACTAGTCTATCATGGTATGAGACATCTTTGACATATGGTGGCAACAACAAGTCTCCACATACCGTGAAGAATATAGTAAGCGGTATCAAATTGGTTAAATTTATAGTCACAAATCAATGTTGGTGACCAATTGGTGACAGTGTCACCCGGTAAAGATGTTGATAAAAGAGCCCCACTATATGAGGACAAAAGTGGTCGTAAAATGACTCATGCAATGTTCTCGACCCTAGCTTAGCAACATAGTCGATCGCCCATTCCATTTCGAGCCAATCCTCGAATAGTTTAGGGTCGAAAGCACATTCAGGCAACAATGTTTTAGGAGCCCACCATTCTTTTGGAAGTTCTTGTTGAATTAGTGGTGGGTATGGGTTTTGTAGGGGTAGCACATCTTATTCTATTGGTGTCACAGGTTGCACAAGGGTTGTCGACCGATTTCCACGATTGGCACCGATGTACGAGCCCGAGATGTAGGGATTTTATACGACGAAGTCTTCGTTCGCGGTCCCATAGTCTAAAATGTACAAAAATGCACAAAAACCCCCTAAACAAGGAAAAGATTAGAGTTTATCATAATAGCCGAGCAAAAAGCGATCCAATGAATCAAAGCAAGAAATTCCGATAGTCGGAAATATCCCTTGCATGCAAAGGAATCAAACTCTCTCGAACGATTGAAGATCTTAATCGTCCGAGTGAAAATAAATAAATAAATAAATAACCCAGAATATAACTTCGATTAAATTGATCGATCAAACTCTCAGAACATAGTATAAACTGGTTTGATCGATCAACCTTCTTATTTGATCGATCTGATGTGTAGTTGATCAATCAATTCACCAAATTGATCGATCAATCATTATAGTCAAACTATTTCCTTAAACACACCTCATTAATTGAGGCATTACCTAGTCGCTATTTCACTACATATAGGGTATCAGTATATGCTATCTAGACAACTCCAACTGTATGGAATTGTAATTGCCACGTGCATAAAGCAATAATGGGTTAGAATTAAAATCACAAAAATTTCCTCTCGCATTAGGTGAACAAAAGCAGGTATGACTCGCGAATTTTGGTTTCACGTTCCCAGTTTGCCTCAAGATGGTGAGTGATTTACTCGCGAATTCTATGGTTTAGGGTGCTATCCTCCATCCCGCCCCATGACTTTCACACCATTGAACACCAATAACATAAGGAACATACTGCTAAGGTATCGTACCTTGGGTCGGCCGATTTCGCAGCCCACAAGCTCGACAAGCTCCAGGGTTCCAATGGTTTAACAATCTCAAAAACTAGTGGCGATCCTTGCTAGCTTCGACACAATCGCATGGCGTCCATGCTCCACATTCACGAGCAATAACGCCCTCACTAAATCTCTTTCTCTTCATCTTAAATTCCACCACTTATCATAATTGTAAGAGTTAAAGCAAAAGGAATAATCTCCATTCCTAGCCAAGCCTTTAAACTTCTAACCGCTAGTATGTAAAGCATACACACCCCCCTTAGGTGTGCAAGATCACATCAATGGTCTACACCGTACACACATGTGCACCATACACCCATACGTAATCTAACGCACCTCCTCACATTTGACTTCCACATAGCCGAACCAATTATCAGACGAGCACGTCTCCCTAAGTAGCGACATGTGGGTAAAGAGGACACATCAACGGGCCTTCCACCTTCCGCACACTCCCACATCTATAATCCATGATTGGCAATCTTCTTGCAGGAAGCCATACAATTTAGAAGTCTCCATCATAAATTCAACGTCCTCCAAATTAGGGTTATCATAATCTCCCCATCTGGAAGGAATTTCATCCTCAAAAAATATCTTAAAGATATCTCGACTAAAACTCAATTGTTCATAGCGTCAATACACGTGCACGAAGGTATTATGCGTGAAATAGTCACAACCATACAGTCGCCACTCATATATGCGCAACCTCTCTCTCTGAGTCCACACATCCACAATGGACTCACACGCATCCAGAGTCGAAATAGTTTCCCCCAAAATCAGTGTATCCACACGACCCCTATAGGTGAAATTGTCAAGTTAATGTACTAGTCGCTAGACTCATCCCAAATCTACTGAAAAAGTGTGACAGTCTTCTCATGCACCAGGTATCTCATATCACACCTCCATAAGCAATTACATACAGTAGTATGTCACCATCACGTTAACCATTAGTCAAAAGAAAATGACCATAATACCCACAAAATTCATACATAGGCAAAAACTAGTTGTTGGGCTTTTTATTAAGGATGTCCCCCTTATTTACTTGACTGGTGTTCATTCCACAAAGAATTGTATATTGATCATGAGATTAAGACTACTTAACCAGAATATATCTATAAATAGGATCAACCAAACCTTGAAAGAAATATAATGTGTTGTCCATTCAGCAGATCTTCACTTCAACGATGTTGATCATTAGTGATCATGTATCATTTCCATTGTATTAATCAGTGACCCCTTACGATTGTAAAAATACTCATGGAGCACAGTAGACCAATTTTGAAACATACCATTCATCTGAAAAATCTGATTCACCACATTGATGTTATCGTTATCAGAATAAATCAACTCATAACTCGGAATAGGTCTCATCTGTCTACGAACAAATATTCACACTCACCCACTTTCGATGCATAGCGGTGGTAAGAGATATCACCAAAATGATATAAAGCCATCACCAAGATGAGATAAAGCCATCACCAACATGAGGTACAGCCATCACCAAAATGAGATAAAGCCATTACCAAAATGAGGTAAAGCCATCAGCAAAATGAGATAAAGCCATCGCCAACATGAGATAAAGCCATCAGCAAAATGAGATAAAGCTATCACCAATATGAGAACCTCTAAAATTTACCACAACGATCGTAAAATCTTCAAACTTTATGCCCTTATCCAATCTTATGATACGCAAATAGAATTTCGATCATACAGGAAGGGCAAAAGAGTGTGACACATCTAGCCTTTCAAATCAAGGAGATGATTGCAAATGATTGCTCTCAATGTCATACATAAATACTTAGGCATGATTAATCGACCTTTCATGTGCACAACTCTCAACACACTCCCTATACTAACTAAATCTCCATATATTCCTTGAAAATCTATAGTCATTCATCATGGCTCACGTGAAATCAAGGGAATCCACCAAAGCGACATGGAATTTTGCTCTCTCATGATATCCATAATTAAATTTTTCCTATCCTCTATCAATTACCATGATTGTCTTAGACTTTTCAATTCTCAAAACTTCCGAGTAAACTACGATTAACAACCGAACTCACGTTTAGAAGGTACGTATTTAAATACACCATAATCATGACTCATTAGTTAGGAAGAAGAATATTAGGATTAAGTCTGCTAATTCAACTTCATTTCTCATAAGTATTAAGGAAATTTCAAATTCACTAAACAATTCTCCTTAAAAAATATTTATTGCAACTATCAAGATTTATTAAGTCTCGCTAATATAACTATCACTTACGTAGTTAATCTTCTGAATTTAGAATTCGTTTATGTCATGCAAGTGATTTAAGTCGATACACAAGTGAGAATGCTATGATATTTCGCACGTGTCAAAACCAATAAAATTCCTAAATCATCTGAACATTAAAACAAAATCTTGACAATTGATATTGAACTCACACCTTGGGCATCTTGAGTCGCAGGAAGAATCGGCTTAGAAGTAGACGTCGAGGACTCCTCGCTTGTCGGTGCCCTTGCTCACCACATCTAAAACAAGCACCCGAGAGAAACCTACAAGCCTCCGTTCTATGATATTTCCCGCACCACGCACATGTCACAAATGGTGTAGATGAGGAAACAGGTAAGGCCTGCCGTACCGAAGTAACTCTAGTCGTCGCCGGATGTAAAGAGCGAGAACTATCTTGAGTGGTTGTCGAGGTCATTGCTTCCTTTTTCAAAGCAGGACAATGTCTTATCAAGTGTCCCATTCGTCCACACCTAAAACAAGCCCCAGTAGATCTCCCTCTGGTCTCTCTACTACACCTAGAACATAATCCATTTAACGTCGATGGAGAGGTGTGAGTCGTCCTTCTCAACATTGCCGTAAGTAGTGCAGCCTGCTGAGTCATAGTGCTAAGCATCGCTTCAAGCAACTACCTATCCGGTTCACCTCCTCCAGTGTGTACAATCTTAGCCTTCTTTCGTGGTGCCATTTCGATCTGTTAGCATGACACGAAATTCCCATCAATAATTGTCATAGTCACAATGGCCCAAAGTTCCAACAACATCTTAAAACATATTTTATCTAATAGCCGTACATTTATCAAATCATCTAATATTTCCCTTAAAAGTGATTATGAGATCCACCATTTAAGTCTTAAATCGAATCCCAAGTTCTAAATCTCCGGCCATAGCTGCGAGTTCCCTATAGAAGCTAAAACCAAAACTCCACTAACTTTGCTAAAGTCTTAATTGGGTCATAGAAAACTCACTTCCCAATCATACCTACATCTATAGCCTAGTATGAAGTCCTAACACGACCTAAAGCCTAGGCTCTGATACCAACTGTAACAGCCCGAATTTCCGTCTCCAGAAATCCGTGCCGTTAGGATCATACTCTGGATGATCCCGGATCGATCACACGTGTCCGCGCATATAGCGGAAGCTAGGTGGACACATCCGAGCAGCGGTATTCTGAGTCAAACAATTTCTATGCTAAACACACATCAATAATAGTAAATGGAAAGAAAACACACACATTCCCAAAAAGGAACCAAGAAGAACCATCGGTGATGGACGTACATCACCCAAACAATGGTTCCCGATAGTGGTTCCGAAATGGAATGTGGACTAACATAAAATAAGTAAATGCAGAACTATATACGTTTATACAAAGGTGGCCACACCACACAAGAATCCAAAAGATCAAAATACAAAATGTCGGGCATCAATACCGTGCTACGGATAAAACTCGTCTCGCCGTCGTCTCCTCGCCTCGATCGGGATCCGGCCGATAATCCGGTCACTCTTGCCGCACCGCAGCTCGTAACCTAAAGTGTTTTAAAAGCGTGGTGAGCTACATCCTAGCTCAGTAGAAGAAGTTCGATTAATTTGCATCTAAATTATTAAACATGATTGCAGAACATATCTTAAATCGATAAGTGAAACAAAGCTGAACAGAGTATGGATTGATGCTCAAACATGCAGAGATCGTAATGCATAACTGTAATAGCAAATGTAACTTTTAATTTGCAAAATGCTATGCTTATTATATTTAAATGACTTAAATCATGCATATCTCTAACTTAAGTAACTCCCTGTATATATATCACGTGGTAGCCGATTTGTGCCGATAGGAAACCCCAAACCAATCGTCAGTTCAATGAACAATTTTCAGAATGCAATAATGCCCCACATGGAGTGCATATTTTTGCCGAGGATTTTCAAGCAACTGCACATTGTGCAAGAAACGGATATACGGCCGAGTCGGTGGGGATCGTCTGAATATTAAACCTCAAATCAAATACATACTTATTACCTCATGAATCAGATTATCAGAGCAGATTATCAGAGCATATGCAAAGAATGTAAAGATATCGAATACGGGAATCGAGTTTAATGTATATGCGCATGCTTTCAAAATCGTAGATAGAATACAATGTTAAGATATCATGCAATTAAATTTAGATACACTTTAAGTTGAATTTTCCCTACCTCGTCGACCTCTTTCTAAGCAAATCCAACGCCGTTCTAAAGCATTCAAAAGTTATTATCTACGGCCTCCACTCTTTTGTCTACATCACACATGATGATGTATAAAATTGATCCTAAATATTAATAATATTGACGTATTTAAGTATTTTCTCAAAAGCAGAGCGGAATTGGGTAATTTCATGTTGATTCAAAACTTAACCCAACTTCCCACTTCGTTTTGACTATTAAAACACTTGATTTAATATTTGGCTAATTCATGAAAGAGTTAGATCTCGTCGTACACTTTCCAACGCATCAAGAATCGCGTCAATCGGAGTTCGGGACAAGGAGTTATGGCCAAAATACCGAAGCAATACCCGATACTTGCTAACTTAGAACTTGGCCAAACTTCAAGCTCAATTTTGATCATCAAAACAATTTATTCATTAGTTATTTAATTCATGAAAGTTGTAGATTTAGTTGTCCTTTTTCCAATGCCGCAAGAATCACATCAATCGGAGTTCGGAGTAAAGTTATGACCAAAACACGAAGCAAAGTCATTGATCGATCACCACCTTGGTGATCGTTCACCAACCCTCCTGTAGATCGATCACCACCTTGGTGATCGATCACCAACTCCTTGTAGATCGATCACCACCTTGGTGATAGATCACCAACTCCTTGTAGATCGATCACCACCTTGGTGATAGATCACCAACTCCTTGTAGATCGATCACCACCTTGGTGATCGACCACCTCGCATGAACTTCTAGCTTCGGGGTCCTTCTATAAGGCTTATATCGATTGATCGATCACCACCTTGGTGATCGATCACCAACCTCTAGATCGATCACCACCTTGGTGATCGATCACCAATGATGTAAAAGGAGTTCACCTCCTTCCATTTTTTTGATCTCCTTCCACTAATGGTTGTTCAATCACCATTAATACTTCATAAATACACACTAAACTAAAACAAGGGTTTGTTCTATAATCTAAACCATTAAAATCAAAGAAAACTAACCTTTCTTCGATCGATTTCGCGCCTTTAAGGATCGTTGTCCAAAAGGGGTTTCGAAACGAAACTTTCGGATTTCCACGATGAATCCACAGAGATCGATCACAAGGACTTGAAGATGATGCCGTTCATCCTTACGCGTCGATCTTAACCTCTTCCAAGCACGGGAGACGATTCCAAAGTGATCGGCTCTTTGAAAATGGGGTTCTTTTTCCTTAAAAGAAATAGGGGTTTCTAACGAAAGGGGCTTGAACGGTCCAGATTTATAAACGGCGGAACACCATCGATCTGACGTCACGAGCCTTCGACGTGTGAGTCCTCTGCGCGATGGCGATCTCGCGATCGAAATCTCACAAGAAGGGGTTTGAAGGTTGACGGGAGCTCTCTCTCTCTCTCTCTCTAGCTTTCAAATTTGCAAGGCTTGCAACCGGGTGAAGCTTCTTTGAGAAGCTTTGCCTTTTAATTAGCTAAAGGGTTTGGTTTCGGTGCGAAGCGATAACACTGCAAAAGTGTGTTAGGCTTATCCACTTGAAATAGAGTTTGGTTTCGGTGTTGAGCGGCACACGATGCGTCGGTGCACGACTCATCTACTAAAGGCCTAAATTAAATCTTTTAACTTGATTCCTTTACACACACAGTATCTCAGACATGCTTACATTATTTATTTAATATTTTTAAGGTGACCTTGTTTTCCGTGCCGGATACGCACACTATTTCAGTCGGGTTCGGGTTCAGATTTTTCGGGTCATTACAGACGAGGTGAACACGTATTCGGGGGGAAAAGATTTAGAAGCCCACCAAGGATTGGGGACTTCACGTTCGAGTTGGGTTAGGACGGGGATTGGGACAGGTGGAACCACGCCCGAAACAGATGCCACAGGTGGCAAGGATGTTTGGGGAACCGAATCGGTGGGCGGTACGGGTGTACGAGCTCGGGAAGTGGGTACCTTACGTGAAGGGTTCTTCGTGCGCAGTCCCATGGTCAAGTTTTGCAAAAACAAACGAGAATAAGAATCAAAATGAACGAAAAAAGGTGTTACCGAACAAATGGAATGAAATCCACTCGAATCACGCAGAAGAAGGAATTGGATGGTCGGAAAATCCGTCGGGAAGAAGGTTGAACGGTCGGTGCCAAAACCCCTTTGATCGATCACTTGGACGCTTAGTGCAAATGACCGTTCGAAATCCCAAATATAACTTAACACCCCAGGATTGATCGATCAATGCCTTTATTGATCTATCAATGAAGCATCTTCATGCCCTAGTCCGATGCATAGATCGATCAATAGCCTTTATTGATCGATCAATGACCACCTAATTGATCGATCACTACTCTGTTGATCAATCAATGACCTCCGTATTGATCGATCATTACCCTATTGATCGATCAATCAGCCATGGTGATCAATCAATAGCCTTTATTGATCGATCAATCACACTTGAACCCAACTTGCTTATATTTGTATTTTTAAATTTTAAAAACGCGGACCAATAGCATTCATAAAAAAAATGAAGGCGTACCATAACCTACATACGGCACTTGAATAAGTCAAGAATACATGCACAATTATGAACGTAAATTGATCCGTGAACGTACCTTTGACGTCAGGTAAACAAATGCGGGTACTGCTCGCGAATTTCAGTTGCGCGTTCCCAAGTAGCTTTCGAAGCCGAATGATTTCTCCACTTGACGAGTACTAGTGGAATCAACTTGGTCTGCAAAATGTGATCTCTATGATCCAAGATCATGATTGGTTCCTCAATTACCGTCAAGTCCTCTTGCAACTCTATCGGTTGGAAATCCAAGACGTGAGTCGGGTCGCGCACGTATCGTCGCAGCATGGAAACATGAAAAATGTTATGCATGCTTGCCAATTGCGGTGGCAAAGTAATCCGATAAGCGACTTCGCCAACCCGTCTGAGTACCTCAAATGGACCGATATATCGAGGACTCAGCTTCCCACGCTTTCCAAAGCGCATCACACCCTTAGTTGGCGAGATCTTCACAAAGATCTTGTCTCCAACCTGAAAACAGTGGTTAAGTCCATAGCCAATCATTTTAACTATGAATAGCAACTTTTTCAAATGTATTTGGGTATACCTTAAACTCAACGTGCGTCCGATGGAGATCGGCATAGCTCTTTTGGCTACTTTGAGTAACCCTCAATCTTTCGCGGATCAATCGAACTGTCTCGGTTGTGCTGTCCACAATATCAGGTCCCAAAACAAGCTTCTCACCGACTCCTTCCCAATTCAAAGGAGATCTGCATCGTCGTCCATACAAGGCTTCATAAGGCGCCATCCCAATACTCGACTGATAGCTGTTATTGTAAGCGAACTCGATAAGAGGCAAATGTTGATCCCATGAACCATGAAAGTCCAACATACATACACGCAACATATCCTCTATAATCTAGTTCACTCTCTCAGTTTGCCCATCTATCTGAGGATGAAACGCTAAGTTGAACTCCAATTTAGAACCATGCCTTCCTGAAATCGTCGCCAGAATTGCGATGTATAGAGCGGATCTCTATCACACACGATGCTGACTGGTATGCCATGTAACCGAACTATCTCCTTCATGTACAGCTCTGCAAGCTTATTGGTTGTATATGTAGTCCGATACAGCAGAAAATGCGGAGACTTCGTCAGTTGATCTACAATGACCCAGATGGCATTGTTCTTCCTCAATATTCTCGACAATCTCAAAATAAAATTCATAGAAATGGCTTCCCATTTCCACTCTGGTACTGGCAATGGTTGTAATAAACCCGCTGGATTCTGATGGTCTACTTTCACTTGCTGGCGGACCAAACACCGAGAAACATAATCTGCAACATCTTTCTTCAGTCCTCTCCACTAAAAGCTTCGCTTGAGATCTTGGTACATCTTGGTACTCCCAGGATATATAGCATACGTAGACTTGTGCGCTTCCTCCAAAATTGTATCTTTAAGATCTTTCGTATCAGGTATGCACATCCAATCTCTAAATAGCAAAGTACTATAATCTTTGATGGTAAAATCAGGCCTGATTCCGTTGATCACATCCTTTCTAATGGCCATAAGCTCATCGTCAATCATCTGGAGCTTACACATGTTACCAAACAACGTGGGCCGTATCACAATAGTAGCCATTAATGCCCCTGAGCCCTTGATGTCAATCAATGTATCGTACAAGGCTAGGTACTCAAGTAGATGCCACCGATGTACTCTGGTGATAAGATGTGTCAACTGAGCTGAAGACTTCCTGCTCAAAGCATCTGCTACAACATTAGCCTTCCCAGGGTGATACTGGATGGAACAATCGTAATCTTTTAAGAACTCCATCTATCTGTATTGTCACATGTTCAAATCCTTCTGGGTAAACAGATACTTGAGACTTTTATGGTCGGTGTAGATATCAAATGTCTCACTGTATAAGTAGTGCCTCCAGATCTTTAAAGCAAAGATCACCGCCGCTAACTCCAGATCATGAGTTAGGTAATTTTTCTCATGTTCCTTAAGCTGTCTAGAGCCGTACGCGATAACCTTCTTGTGCTGGTTGAGGACACAACCCAAACCACTATAAGATGCGTCACTGTAGATAGCGAAACCCCCTCTGTCAGAAGGTATAGCTAATATCGGTGTTGTAGTCAGATGCGTCTTCAGTTCTTGGAAACTCTTCTCACATCGATCGGTCCAATCAAACTTAGCATTCTTCTTGGTAAGCTGAGTAAGTGGACTCGAGAGTTTGGAGAACCCCTCTACAAACCGTCAGTAGTATCCTGCTAACCCAAGAAAACTACGGACCTCTGTTACTGTTCTCGGCTGTTCCTAATTCACGACGGCCTCGATCTTCATCGGGTCGACTGTTATACCCTTAGCAGAGACAATATGACCCAAGAAACTAACTTGGTCCAGCCAAATCTCACACTTACTGAGCTTCACATACAATTTGTGATCTCTGAGGGTCTGTAATGCTATGTGTAGATGTCATTCATGTTCTTCCTTTGTCTTGGAATAGACAAGGATGTCATCTACAAAGACAACCACGGACTTATCTAAGTGTGATTTAAACACTCGGTTCATTAGGTCCATAAAAGACGCAGGTGCGTTCGTCAATCCAAATGGCATAACCAAGAATTCATAGTGCCCATATTTGGTTCTGAACGCTGTCTTCTCGACATCTTCTGCTTTGACTCGTAGCTGATGATAACCTGACCTTAAGTCAATCTTTGTAAAGAACCTCGCTCCTTGTAACTGATCAAACAGATCATCGATCCTAGGGAGCGGGTAACGATTCTTAATCGTCAACTTGTTCAACTGTCGATAGTCAATGCATAGACGCATTGAACCATCCTTCTTTCTGACAAATAATATTGGTGCTCTCCAAGGAGACACACTCGGTCGAATGAACCCTTTTTCAAGCAGTTCCTATAGTTGCTCCTTCAACTCTTGTAATTCTGCTGGAGCCATCTGATAAGGAGCCTTAGATACTGGTTCAGTACCTGGAACCAAATTTATCGCAAACTCAATCTCCCGGGCTGGTGGTAGTCCTGGCAAATCTTCAGGGAACACATCGGGATATTCACATGCAACGTGAATATCAGATATAACATTCGTCTCTTCCCGTTGCTCTTGTAGAAAGGCCATATATCCACTGCATCCACTCTTCATCATCTTTTCGGCTCAAATATCAGATATCAACGGAGCTACCTTAGACTTCACCCCGAAGAATCTGAATGATCGCTCATATGGAGGGCGAAAAACCACGATCTTCTGAAGGCAATCAACGCTCGCGTGATAGGCGGATAGCCAGTCCATTCCTAGAATGATGTCAAATCCCTTCATATCTAACAAAATTAAATCTGCCAGTGTCTCGTGATCATCTACTGACACTATCACTGATTTACACACTGTGAGTGCATTCACTGCACTACCCATAGGAATGGACACTGTTAATATGAACTCTAACTGCTCAGGAGTGGCGCTCAATTCTTTCGTAAATTGAAGCCTTACAAATGAGTGCGTAGAGCCTGGGTCTATCAAGACTCGAGCTCGGTGAAAACAAATATCACAACTCCTATACACTTTCAGCTCACCTATAAGTCAGTCACAATATTAGATCAAGTGTTTAAGATATGTGCGTGTATGTGTACTAACCTCCTAAATATTTAATTAAAACTTCTCTACATTCCTAAGCTCCAGTATATCCTATTAGATAAATAATCTCACTTGAAATTTAATCATACCTTGGATGACATCATTTAATGTCAGAGCATCGATCGCGGTAATAGCGTATGCTCAACCTTGAACCACAGGTCGAGAAGATCTCTATGTAGATATAGATCCTGACCGTTCTTTGTCGTGTTTGCTCTCCTCTGGGCAATTCCTAACCAAGTGGCCCATTTTGCCACACCTGAAGCACGCCCCTGTCTCCCTCCTGCACTCTTCTGTCTTGTGTAGTTTCCCACACTTTGCACATGACACAGCTGGAGTGAACGAAGAGACCCTTGAAGATCCCTAGGTCACTAAGGCCTTGCTACCAGAAGACCCAGACGGTCGAAATGGTCTGGAAGATGTAGGTACTGCTGCTCTTTGGTATGAACTCGGCATTGAAGAAATCGTCGGTCGGGAGTATGTAGGGTATCTCGGAGGTCTGGAGAGTCTAGCTGTGAGGACCAGACCCGCCTGGCCAACCCATCCTCGTGGCCCGAAGCAGGCCCAGGCCACGATCCAATCGAAATCCCCCTAACCTTCCTTGCTATTGCCGCTTAACACCAAGCCTTTCTCCCACCTACCCCCATCTGTCGACCCTGAGGCTGAAGCGAGAACCTCACTACGGAAGCATGGAGCTCAGCATGGTCTGCTGTCCGGCACCGTTCGACGAGAGGCCCTGTGCACGGCAGCACCATCCCCTTCATGTCACCTCCCTCCCCCTTTCTGGCTATAAATAGGAGCCGACCCTCTTCTTCTTCAACCCACTATTCAACCCTCTGGTAAGCTTTCTTCTTCTTCTTCTTGTTCTTCTTCTCTCTCTCTGCTATTCCTCCTCTTCTATTTTTTCTTTTATTTTATGGTCTGCTCATCGACACCCGCATGGCCGATCATCATTGGGCACACTCTCGCGACTATCGTTCGCCATTGCAGTGGCGATCGACGTCATTTTTTGTCAACGGCAATGCCGAAACCGACAATGAAACCTACCTTCCTTTTTCTGTGTTCTCCCTTCCTTCGCTACCAAACTTCTTCTCCTTCCTCCCATTTTACCATCAGCCGACGACCACCCCATCTCAATCCTTGTCACAGATCGGTGGCATTAAAATGTCCTTTATTTTTTGTAAATAATGTATAAATTGTAAAAGCCACGCCTCATTTTCTCTCCATTTTGACTCAGAACTGTGGCCTTAAAAACCTTCTTATTTTATTGTATTTTCTATTTTTATATACACTTATATAAATATGAATCTGTATACATTTATTTATATGTATATTACATTCTCTATATTTTAAAGACTTACCCTTTTACTTATTTATTTATTTTTCTATAAATGATATAGGGGTTTATAGCCCATATACTATTAAGGACATTTGGGCCTTAAATCGAGTACAAAATAGGTTAGAAAAATAATTGTATATTAGTTTTCATATCAGCCATAGTATTATAAAATATATTTTTTATTATGAAACTCGACCCATCCCAATCGATACCCTATCGGCTAACCCTTCCGTGGACCGACTCAACCCTAACTCATAACCCCCACGTAGTCATTCAACGCTTTCATCTAGTCATCGCGTAGCGCTAACACACCATCGTTCTCATGCAGGTAACACGTCGAGCGACCCGAACTCCAACCACTCCCACCGCAATCACCAAGGAGGCGCGCATCAAGGCAAGTGACTTACCCTTATCACTTGATTCTGATTAAGTAAATTAGTACTAAGTAAATAGTATATATATACGCGATTACGCGTAACCCTATAATTATGAATTGAAACCCTTAGGTAGTGTGATACATCTGTGGAACATTATTGGGTGATGATATTATAAATATGCTAGAATAATCATGTAAGGACTTGTTCATTTATCTCTACATAATTGTGATTGTTAATTCAAATTCCGATATGGAGTAAATCGTCGTTGATTCTTGGTAGCATGTCTTCTAATTGAGTACATGAGTAAGCATAGATATCGCATGAATTATCATAAACTGGTCGAAGGAGAAAATGATTGTGAAAGCAGACTGATCATAGCTTATACTTCATTTTGAAAAACATTATGAAATACCATCTTGATTATGAAAGGCATCAATCATTGAACACATGATTTTCCACTGCATACATTGTGCATCGATATAAATATATGATATTTCTTGTGTGGATCCTCCCATCGGGCAGGCATGGGTTTGGGACGAATGTGGTTATTACTTCATTATGAAATCGTGTGCCTACCCTACCTACCTTCCATGGTAAGGCGTGAAAGTTAGACATATAATGTGATGTGGTAAGGACCACCTGGATGGAGGTGAAGTCCAAAGGGGTCACATGTGGCTGTACCATGGATCCGGTACTATAGTAGTAGAACTTACACTTATAAACGTGTAGCCGCTGATGTTAAGTTATTTTCTTTTGTTTTCCTTTTAAAGAAAAACGTCATGTTTTTGACACATGCACCTCATTCATACTTGATGATAGTGCATATGCAATGTATTGGGGACGATTGGCAAAACTGTTTATATATATATATACAACTCCTGCTGAAATCGATAGAATGTTCATCTATGAATTGTCTGTCATCTTGTTATTAAGACGTAGCTTACTAGATATTATTAGGGGGCCACTTGTTGAGTTTATCTCACTCCCGTTGTTAACATTGCAGCGGTGGATCAAGTTAATAATCAGACTTCTCGAGAGGAGACGTTAGAGGATCTCCTGAATTGAGCCAAGGAGTTAGTTAGGCCTTGCGTTGGTTGTAAGGGTTTTTGGAATTGTAATTGTATTCGCGATAAATAATGAATTGTAACAATGATGTACCCTTATTTCTCTGTGATCATGAATGGAACATTGGATGATGTGTTTTGGTTAACCTTTAGTTCTATTTTGATTATTGAATTTGCTCACGCTCCGAAGTTCGCGATGTATAGAATTTTGGGGCATGATACTAGCCCTCTTGTTTTGCTCAGGGTCCTGAGATTGCCCCTGGAATGACTTCTCTCTGGTCTGCTTGTCTCTCCAAGCAAAGTGCTTCTAGTTCTCCTCCTCTGCTATGAGAGCCTTGGCCATAACTCTCTCATATGTCTCCATTTCCCACATGGCGACATCCTTCTGTAGGTTCTGCCTCAGGCCAAGTTGAAATTTTCGTGCTCTCATCAGCTCAGTGGCCACATGCTGGGGTTCGAACCTAGCCAGTTGATCAAACTCAGCACTATACTCTCTCACTGATATCGCACCTTGCTTAAGCTCTATAAACTTCACCCCCCACTGATGCCTCACAATTTTCGAAAAGTATTTATTATAAAACACTTCCGTGAACTCCTCCCATGTCCAAGGAGTGTGAGGAAACTCTCTCTGTCGATTTTGTGACACCGACTTCCACCAAGTTCCGGCATCACCATCCAACTTGAAAGTGGCCCAACGCACCTTCTCTACATCATTGCACTGGAGCACTTCAAAAAGCTTCTCCATCTCCTCAATCCATCCCTCTGCCTCTATGGGATCCGTCTGACCCGAGAAGTTAGGAGGTCTCATTCTCCTAAACTCCGCAAACCCACTTGGCTGATGGGGTGGTCTGGCTGCCTGCTGAGCCAGAGCAGCTGTCTGCTGAGTGACGTTGGTAGCCAAGGCTTCCAACACCTGCTCCATTCTCTCATTACCTCTCCTACCTCCCCTCGGTCCCACTGGAACCACATTCGTGTGCGAGAGGAATTCTAATCCCCTCGACGTACCAGCAACATCAGAGATCTCTCTCATAGGAATCTCTCTATAACCTTCCCTACCTCTGCTGCGTCCACCTCTGAACTTAGGGCCCATACTGGTCTGTCATTGTGAAAACAATAACACTGATCAATACATAGATTGTGAAAATAATCTAACATGAACCCGCAGTTCAACCTAAAGCTTAAGCTCTGATACCAACTGTGACAGCCCGGATTTCTGTGCCTAGAAATTTGTGTCATCAGGATCATATGCTGAATGATTCTCAGGACAAATCACGAAGTGTCTACTTGTATAGCGAAAATCAAGTAGACACTGTCCAGCAGTGGTAGATTGAGTCAACACATAAGGCTTGTAAAAGAAAGAAGCAATAAACAAAACATGGATATATATATATATATATATCTCAAAAGAATATACATTTCCAAAAAGGAACCAAGAAGAACCACTAGTGATGGACATACATCCCCTAAAAAATCGTTCCTGATAGTGGTTCCTACAGAATGTATAACAATACATAAAAAGGAAAATATCTACAAAAATAAATACAGAAAGTGGCCACTAGGCACACAATAATCTAAAGTTTATACAAAATCCCAAAATGAGCAGACTAGTATACCCAGACTACGGATAGAAATCGTTCGCCTGGATGTCAGTCTCCTCGGCCTCAGCCTCTAGATCAGGCTGGTAGTTAGGGTCACTCTCGGTGCCTGGAACTCTAGCCTCAGAACCAAAAATATTAATGAAAACAGGGTGAGCTACATCATAGCTCAATAGAAGAATTTTAACTAAAATGAATTGAATATGCAGATCATGATATCTCAAAGCAGGAAATCAAATCAGAACATGCGAACAGGACAAATCGAATCAAATACTGAGCTTTTAACAAGAAACAGATGTCATGCAAGTATATGATCAGTGACTTAAATTGTATATGTTTTCTAACTTAAGAAACTCTCGTGAATATATAACACGGAGTAAACAGGAATCTACCGATAGGAAACCCCAACCAATCGTCATTCACATGAACAATTTTAGGGTGCAACAATGCCTCATCTATGGAGTGCAATTGTGCCAAGGGATTACAAAGCAGATGCACAAGTGTGCCAGGCACGGATATACCGCTGGGTCGGTGGGGATCATCTGGTTAAATCATCAAATCACATACACACATAGACCTCACGAATCAGATAGCAGAAATCAAGAGCAAGTTTCAAAATTCAAAATCAGAATATAGGAATCAGATATAACAGGAATTTATGATATGCTAACATGCTTGTTAAAAACAGAAATCAGGGCACAGGTATACAAGAATCATGAAATCATAGTAAAAAATAGTTTAGGTTGGTTTTCCCCTACCTCAGTCAGACCTCTTTCTAAGCAAATCTAAAGCTTTTTAAAGCGTCATGGTCTGTCTGATCTTAGACCATAAATATAGTATACTATGTATCAGGTAGGTCAGAAAGTCAATTGGCACGGTGTCCAGTAGCATTCAATTCACACAAACAAAATTGGATAAAAACAGGGGTGATTGATCGATCAACACCCTTATTGATCGATCAATCCTCCTTGTTGATCGATCAATAGCTCCATTGATCGATCAATACTCTCAATTTACTTCACAAGCAAACAGAGGTAGTTGATCGATTAATGCCTTCATTGATCGATCAACACCCATTATTGATCGATCAATACCTTAATTGATCGATCAATACCCTTTTTTTTTCTTCACACTTTGTCATAGTAAAATTGATCGATCACCAGCTCAGTTGATCGATCAATATGTCCTATTGATCGATCAATGACCTCATTGATCGATCAATAGCTTAAACTTTCAAAATTCCCTCCTTCTGTTCCCTTTTGTAATTTATAGAGATTGATCGATCAATCCTATTATTGATCGATCAATACACATAAGTGATCGATCAATGCCTTCATTGATCGATCAATACACTCAAGTGATTGATCAATACTATTATTGATCGATCACACTCTTTGTGATCGATCAATACTCAACATTGATCGATCAATTCACTAATTGATCGATCAACACCCTTCGAGCACTGAACTTCCAAAAATTTTCAGTGTTCTGCTCCCTTTTAAGTTCTATATGAATTGATCGATCAATGCCTTCATTGATCGATCAATACCTCTCATTGATCGATCAATCTAGCATTGATCGATCAATAATGACAGCACCTGTGTCATTAATGGAGGTCACTTCTTTGACCTAATTTCAACCCTTTTCATTTATGGTTTCCAACAACCATTGATATACACACCAATACAAGCACAAGGGCTTCATCCTTGCCCATTTTAATCACACAAGCATACCTTTATTTGGGCCCTTTCAGGGTTCCGACAAAACGATTCGGAAGAGGGTTTTGGATCCGGAACTCGGGCTGTATCGCCGGTGTGACTCCGATAGGTAATGTATCGTCTCCGATTCAGCACGCGGAGGTCTCACACACAACCAGACTATGCTTGAGTTTGTTTTATTGAACTCACCCTACCCTTACTCATACTGACGCACGATCTCCGTATCTCTAATCCCATTTTCTCGCAGAACACACTCAATCCCAACCTTGCTACAGATTTCTTTGTTCAAGAACAAGAGGAAGAAGAAGAGATGAGATCTTTCTGGTCTCTTCCTTCCCTTATAAGCTATCAAAATAAAATATCTCTGATATTTCATTTTAATCCTAAGTTCGACTCCGGTGTGAAGCGCGAACACGATTTCTACGGCATAACGTGCCGCATCGACGTCCTTAACGACTCAGACTGAAGAGAGAATTCACATGTGAATTCATCTAACTACGGACATTATCCCAACTAATATTGATTATTAATTTTAAAATCTGTCTCGATTTTCGTGTCGGGCACGCATATCAAAATGTCAGGTTCTTATTCGAAATTTCAGGGTCGTTACAATATTTCTATATATAGATTGATATATTTAGGCATATTCAGAACTATGGATATAGATCTATATTATATCTAGATAGATAAATATAAATCTAAAGCTATCTCATGCAATGGCCACCAAAACCAAAGAAACACAGAAAGCCATAAGAAAGAAATAGGTCCCACAGCAGGCTAGGGTCCTCAGCTAGGCTGCTTGCCGCGGCAAGCCTATGTTTGGCTGCCTTATTGTCTCGATGGCCCTTGGGATATAAGTAAGTGATGTGTGTGACCATCCAACACCTTTATTTGATCACACATGTACTTGATCACGCCATAGGATCTCAGGTGACCCATTGCCTTGATGATTACACTACTAAAATCCGTAAATATCTTTGAATAATAGGTGGCACTTGGTGCACTCGTTATGCGATGATCTTACATGCATGAAGGCAAGTACAAACAGACCTACATAAGCATATGAACCTGTAGGAACTTTACATTGTTAACATAGATTTGGTTTACTCATTCTCATCTCGATTGCAAATTAATTATTATATAAATAGCTTTACATAGTGCTGAACTAAATGGAATTACAATTCCCTATAGAATACACATGCTGAATATGATAGAGGTAGCATGTAGATCCAACCTTTATAAGACCTGATCATTATAAACTTTAGCAAGCATAACAGTTGTTTTTCTTTCTTAATTAGCAGTTTTTTTTTTTTATGCTGAACACATGTCAATTGTGTCTATGTAAGAGAGTTAAATATGATAATGATAGTATAAATGCATAATGGAAAAGAGACCAGTTTAGTCGTTTCATGCTGATTGTTAATGATGCTCGTTGTCATACAGGTATATATATATGGTTACATAGAAAAATATAGTTTTGATATATACTATATATATACCAGTATGATGGGTAATACTAATGGGTATAAGGGTCTTGCATATACAATGCCATGCATAAGCATATCTGGTTATCTTGGTTAGCCTTGATATTGAGTTTCCATTTTTGCTTTGTTTTAATGTCAAGTGATCCTGCTAACTCGGGAGCTTGACTATGTAAATCTTGTAGGCAAGTAATCCCGCTAACTCGGGAGCTTGACAAGTGATCCCGCTACCTCGGGAGCTTGATTCTCTCAGTCCAAGTGATCCCGCAAACTCGAGAGCTTGACAAGTGATCCCGCTAACTCGGGAGCTTGATATTTTTGTTTTCGACACATGTCTTGTTCACTGATAACCTTGCTTTCTTTCAGCATGATTTCTTGTTCAACATGATTTCTTGTACCTGTTGTAACATAAAGTTTGGTCTATATTCAGCATGTCAGCATGATCATTTAGTACATAATAGTGAATTGTGTCGATTATAATTATGTTGATAAATGCTACAATTTTATTATATGCCTCAAGAAGTGAATTGGTAAATCAAAAATATGAATTACCAATGTAAATTTCTCTGTTGAGCTTTGATGATAGCTCATTCCACCACTTAAATGCCTTAGTTGCAGATCAAGATCCTGAGCACGCAGCTGACCCTACTTACGTACTGGACGAGGAGGAAGGAGACGACAATGAAGAAGACAGAGGAAGATTTTGCTGAAGACTACTTTCCTAAATAAAGAGAGAGAGGGAAAGAGAGGTCTTTTACACTTTTGTATAAACCACATATACTCTTTTAGTTTGAGATATTTTCTATGTATAGGTTTTCTTTCCATTGTTTAGGTGACGGGTGACCGTCATCGGTGGAAAGCTATACATAAGTAGCTGTTAGCTTGTTTATAGAGTTTGCTAGTTTCCTGTTTAGATGTAGATGAGTAAATATCAGTTTATTTTGCCATATTATTGCCTGCCAGAGTAAGTACATTACTTTCGCATTTGCAACACTTTATGACACCTTTGTTTGATAGGATCATATTAGGTGATCCGACGACGCGACTGTTCCAATATACTATTAAGGGAAACGTCGGGTTGCCACATGGGAAGTCGTTAATCATCCTTGAAATATCCTTTGGTTCCGTTCTCTCCATATTGCCCAAAAGATGATGATAGGAAGAACACTAATAGGAGATAGCTTCCTCGAGGTTGGGCAAAATTCTCCAATGAAATCTAGTTTGTTAACACTGAAAAGTTTTATGAAGTTATGAATTTATAAGTTTATAGGCTATGAGTAGCTTACGAGAACTTGAAAATTTTGAGTCTTATGTTCATATCTTTGAAAGATGTTATTATTTGTTAGCTTTTCCTTACGAAACATTGACTGAAACTTTAAACATGGTGTTCCACACCAGTATGACTTACGAGAGGATGTGATGCAATCATGAGCCAAACTCAATGTAATTGTGGTAACAAACTGCACCATGACAAATTTAATATTATATAACATATTCTGATCATATTCTTGAGGCATAAGTCACTCAAAAACTTAGAAGCATACAATATCAATGAATCATATTCTTCACAGCCATTACATTGATGGCCAGGCTAAAGGTATAGGGATCCAAGTTTTGCACGAAAAACTGAAACCGACCAAAAAACTGGCCTTTTGAACCAGACGGAAATCGATCCAAAACCGAAACCCGAACTGAATTCCAATCAGCTTAGTTTCGGTTTTGGGTGATCAAAACCAAAAAGCAGTTGGGTAGGTTTACAAAACCGACCCAAAATTGGAAAAATCGAAAAAAATCTATTTTTTTTTCGAAACTGAACTGAACCCATTTTGTCTGATTTTTATTTGATTTCGGTGGACTGTCACTATATTCGTGAGAAGGACGAGTCCAAAGATATGAGTATACCTCAAGTTAGAACTGAGGATCAACTTGTGGGCATCTTTACTAAAGGTGTTGGTGGCAAAAGACTTTATACATCTCCTTCAAGTTGGGTATGATCGACATCTATACTCCAACTTGAGGGAGAGTGTTGGAGATGTTATTTCTATTGTATGGGTGTGTAGTAAGTAACTTTGGGTGTGTGTGTGTAGTTAAGTGAATTTTTCTCTTCCTCTCTCTTCTTCCTCTCTCTACTTTTCTCTTCCTCTCTCTTCTTCATCCTCCTCCTTCCTATTACTAAACCCTAACCCAAAATTATAGTTTTGTCTATCTACGCTCTCATCCAAGTGGTAGTCGACGTCCTCCTCTACATAAGTCGCCTCCAACGTAGCTGCCTCCACATCATCATAAGAAGGATGATCGGAGTCTTCACCTGAAACTGTTAGATTTGGGAGGGGGGTGAGTTTACTCAGTCGATTAAACTCAGTGGGTTGCACAATCGATCCACCATAACTTACCCAGGTGATCGTGTGTGCAATCGCTTGAGTTACCATGCATTTTGAAATAAACCAAGCATTACTACATGATGTCAAAATATTCAAAGTCTTGTAACATATCATATCAAAACTGAAAAGCATAACAGAATATGGAATGTGCGTGATGCTTCTATATCTTATTTCTTTTCCTATTTATCTCATCAACTTATCATACGTGACTATCGGAAATCTTATTATTACTCCATACGCCTACACAACGTACTTCGTATCTTACTTAACTTAATTAAATGACCTGTGTTAGGGCCGCTGCTCCAGCTTACCACACGAGGTCCACCTGTAGATAATCACCTAACCTCTATATCATAACATAAACCACCATCCAGTCAGATGAGGTTACGCACATCGTAATAATAATGTCTCCTTAGTTTGAGACAACAGCTAACATATTGTCCTTAAGACCCATCTCGACTGCAGACGTTGGGCCCTTATGATGGCTCATAAGGTATGACATGTGTAGAACTTAATTCATGTTCAGCTGGCCTTCATAGCATGTCATATCATATAATATCCTTATTCGGTTATGGGCTTAGGTCCCCGCCCCGATTTTGTTTATGGCATGGGCGTTATGTTTGTTGTCCCCACCCAAATTTCATATTTACATGGGCTTAAATCCTCACTTTCTTAACATATCATATCTTAACATATTCATTTCTCATCTTTACTTAAAATTTAATTGGAATGGGCCACGGTACGATAGACTTCACTAAACCACGCTTCCAAGGGACGAGTTTTGAAGTACCCTGGGTGTACTTCGTGTGACATCCTATACTACCATAAAGGTTTTGCATCCGTACATGTACGCCTACATTCACCGTCAAAGAAATCCCACCATGGCCAAGGCCTATATTATGTGTCATGTCTTATTCTTAACTTAATATGTGTATGCCCTAACGTAATTTTCTACATGATGAATGTCATGTGATGATGGTGAACATATATCAGAAGGAAACTACAACATGCACCCTAAACATTGGTATTCATAAAGAAAATTTATATGAAGCATAACACATGAAGCATTGAGTAAAAATAGTGAAGAAAAAATATTTCAATATGTTTATTTTATGATTGAGTCTAAATACCCTTCATTAGGGTTAGTTGTGTTTATGGAACTTAGTGATTGATTCGTATAGCAATTCGGACATCTTTTTGGCTCCAAAGAGACATGCATGCCCATTAAGGGACCGTAGGAGCTTTAAAAGAGGTAATGGGCATTCCCATTGTATCCAGAAGGGTAAAAAACTACAAGATCGAGTCTTGTTTCGCTTAAATCAGATGTCTCAGCAAAAAGAAACTCGAAATCAAAATTGTAAGGCAAAACAGTTCTGAACTGTCAATCTCGATTGGCCAAAATTTGGTTTCGAACAATCGAGAATATGAATAGAGGGATTTACTATAAAACTAACCGATCGAGATGAAACAGAGGACAAAAGTCCATTATAGAATAAAATCTCGACTAGTCGAATTGTATTTCGACCGATCGAGATACAATGAAAGGAAATTCTGAAGAGAAACTCGACTGGTCAAAATTTGGTTTCGACCAATCGAGATGAAAGGGAAAGGTTCTAAAAAAATATAGAACTCGATTGGTCGAATATAGGATTTCAACGGGTCGAGTTGCTAAAGAGCAGGAGAGAAACTCCATTTCGACCGATCAAAATGAACAGAGAATATTGTTTCTTCTATAAATTATAATCTCGACCAGTCGAGCTTGGAATTTCAAGCCCAGGTCGAGTTTTTCAATGCCGTTCTAGATTCTTTTTCTTCCCAATTTCTTTTAGGATTTAATTAGGGTTCCATATAATTGAAAATAATTGAATAATTTAAGATGGATTTAGAGGCACCCACCTATTGAAGCGTGAACCGATTCTTGCAACGATTTTGTTTGGCGGAGATTGGATTCGAGAAACGATTTGCCCGAGTTCCTTTTGCGAGAAATTTTTTCTTAAGATCAAACCTTCGCAGCGATGAAGATCCTTGATGGGAAGGTGATTAGGCTCCAAAAAAGAAGCTTGGCCGTGGATTTCGCTTAAGGGAGAGAGGTGGTGCATGGTGGTTGTGCTCTTGGAAAGAAGAGAAAACAGAGAGAGAGAGAGAGAGAGAGAGAGAGACGGCTGAGAGGAAGAGAGGTAACGACTTTGCTTTCTCTGAATTCTCTATTTTATATCTAAAAAAAAGAGAAGTAATTAGAGGAGTCTGATTTGACAAATTTGACTAGCTTAAAGGAGCAAGAGTCCTTTTTGAATTCAATTTGATTTCTAGTTCAAATCCCGTTAATAATGGAATTAGATTACCTGCCTTAGTTGTTTTATGGCAACAAGACTCTTTGATGCGAAAACTAACTCATGCAATGTTATGGCTGAGATTTAAATTAAAATTAATTCAAGCAATTAAAATATCAATTTCTCTTAACAAATTATCACGGAAATATTTTAGAAATTCAATTGGATAATTTAATTTCGACCCAAAATAGTATTAATTTTCGTGTACGTTCCCTACTGGACCTAGAAGACTAGGGTTTTTAACGAACTTCTAGATCTCCGATAGTTTTTGGGTGTCGAACAAACTCGCAAGAGAATTTTCTCAATACTGTACGAAAATAAAAGGCTAACAATGATTTAATGAAGACGGATAGATTAATTTTGGATTTTTTTATGAAACAAATAGGGTAAATATGAATTTAATGGAAGATTAGATAACTAGGGCTATGCTACTTACGCCAATCATAGATCAAAAGAAGATAGAGATGGAAGAAGAGTTGGCCTTGCACCAAACCGCAAGCTTTGATGGTAGCTCATTTCAAGACTTAAATATCTTAGTTGCAGATCCAGATCCTGAGCACGCAGCTGACCCAACTTACGTACCGGACGAGGAGGAAGGAGATGACGACGAGGAAGACGAAGAGGAAGATTTTGCTGAAGACTACTTTCCTAAATAGAGAGAGAGAGGGAAAGAGAGGTCTTTTACACCTTTGTATAAACTATATATACTCTTTTAGTTTGAGATATTTTCTATGTATAGGTTTTCTTTCCATTGTTTAGGTGACGGGTGGTCGTCATCGGTGGAAAGCTATACATAAGTAGTTGTTAGCTTGTTTATAGAGTTTGCTAGTTTCCTATTTAGATGTAGATGAGTAAATATCAGTTTATTTTGCCATATTATTGCCTGCCAGAGTAAGTACATTGCTTTCGCATTTGTAACACTTTATGGCACCTTTGTTTGATAGGATCATATTAGGTGATCCGACGACGTGACTGTTCTAATATACTATTAAGGGAAACGTCGGGTTGTCACAGGTGGTATCAGAGCTCCGGCGTTAAGTCATTTGGAGACTTAACTCTGGAAACAATAGATGGCAAAGTGTCTGATGTTTGGTCAGTGTTAGGATATAGGTTGAGTTCATGTTTATCTGATCAAGTTATTGCCTGATCATAAATAGGTTGAGATGCCTCCACGACGTGGAAGAGGTCGGGGTAGACCACCGCTGCCTCGTCGCACTGGGCCAAATGCAATTCCAGTAGTAGGGTATGAACATGACACCGCCTCGGGAAGCGGTGAGAATGTACACATGGCTGAGAGTCGAACGACTATGGAAAATGTTGCTGAGCATACTCCGCCACCAGTGCATACCCCGCAAGTTGTAGATGCTCCTCAGATGGGAAATGTTTCTGGAGTTGAGCACAATGCGGGACAAAATCCACAGTTGATGGAGACCATGGTCAACACCATGGCCATGCTCGCTGTTAGACGCCCATAGGGTTTTATCGAGTTTATCCGACTTCACCCGCCGAGTTTTCATAGTCAGCATGACCCAATGGAGGCCGAGAAGTGGTTGACACAGATCGAAAAGGTACTATAAAGGGTTACTTACACTGAGGAAGAGAAAGTAAGCTAGGCGGCATATAAATTAGAAAGTGAGGCAGAGCCATGGTGGCAGTCGGTAGAAAGAACCAGAATGCTTGGAGTATCGTGGACTTGGGCAGAGTTCACTAAGGCGTTCAATGAAAAATATTTCCCAGCACCTGAGCGATACAAGATGGAGGTTTAGTTCGCGACCCTCGTACAAGGTTAGATGACGGTTAGAGAGTATGAAGCAGAGTTCTCTTGTCTTTCTCGGTTTGCACCATTGCTAGTAGCCACAGAGCTTATGAAGACGCAAAAGTTTGAACGGGGTTTGAATCAAGGAACGAATTTCATTGTTTCAAGCAACGACCTATGCCAATGTGATGAAATTGACCCTGATAGCAGAAACAGATGTAGATACAATGATTAAAAGGAGAGACGAAAAACAGAAAGCCAGAAAAGCTCCATCTCAGTCCTATAGTTCCGGTCAAATTAGTAAGCGACTGCGATACCAAGGACAGGCAGCATTTCAACCTGTTGCAGGAGCCTATACACGACCATACCATTCAGCAACGTTACCCCCATTACCACCACGATTTTCACGTGCTCAGAACCAGCCTGGTCAGGCATTTAGCGGTTCACGAGCACGACCAGCAGTTTCTCGCACGGGGTCTTACACGGCTTCATCGGTAGCTTCAACAGAGATCTGTGGGAAATGTGGGAAGGCACATAAGACAGATGAATGCCGAAAAGCATCTGGGGCATGCTTTCATTGTGGGAAAATGGGACACCAGATCAAAGAATGCTCGAAAATGGTTAGAATAACAACAAAGGTTGGACCAGTTCTACGATCTGTACGACCTACGGTACAAGGCCGAGCTAATGTTGTCATTGCACGGGATGCACGAACCAGCAATGATATCATTCAAGGTATGTTTGTCCATTATTTTCTGCATCATTAAAATTTTTCTTAATTATCGTTTTAGATAGATAAGGTGCATCTAGTGAGCGATGAGAGCTACATTGATAATTGCTATATTGACATATGATTACTTTAATATTTGGGTACTTAGAAGTAATCTAGCTAATATTACTCTGTATGCCTTAGGTATCTTGCAAGTATATCCAAAAGATGCTTATTTGTGTTATGACGCACGAGTTTTGATAGATCCTGGATCTACACACACTTTTGTTACACCCCAGTTTGCTAAAAAATTAAAGAAGTTGGGAGGTATTTCAGAACCACTTGACTTTATTTTAGACGTAATACTTCCGGCTGGACAGTTTCTCACTACTAATATGGTGTATTGGTTGATTATCGCCTTGATCAAAGACTACTGGCACTACGAAGCAGTAGCCGACTTGATATTACTTCCGATGCAAGGATACGACATAATTCTTGGCATGGATTGGTTGTTCAACCACCATGCAAACATTGATTGTAGGAAGAAGATTGTCTCTTTTCGTCCCCAAAAGAAGACATCAGCTAAATTTTACGGAGTACAATCAACTAATCTTTCATTTATATCAGCAATCCGAGCACGACGATTACTTGATGAAGGTGCTCAAGGGTATATCGCTTTTATTCAAAGTATATATCAGAAAGAGAAGAAAATTGCCCTTTCAGATGTGTCGATTGCATGTGAATTCCCCAATGTTTTCCCTGATGAGTTGTCAGGATTACCGCCTCACAGGAAAGTGGAATTCGCTATTGAATTAGCTCCGAGTATCGAGCCAATATCAAAGGCACCATATCGAATGGCACCGACATAGTTGAAAGAACTCAAGGAGCAGTTGCAAGAGCTTCTTGAGACCGAGTGTATCTCCGTGGGGCGCACCGGTGTTGTTTGTAAAGAAGAAAGACGGTTCGATGCGCCTCTGCGTTGATTACCGTCAACTCAATAAGTTAACAATCAAGAATCGATATCTGCTCCCCAGAATCGACGATCTCTTTTGATCAGTTACAAGGAGCACAGTTCTTTACAAAGATTGATTTACGATTTGGGTATCACTAGATGAAGGTCAAAGCTGAAAATATTTCGAAGACACCTTTTCGAACACGATATGGTCACTACGGGTTTCTCGTTATGCCCTTCGGGTTGACCAATGCACCTGCAGCATTTATGGACTTGATGAATCGAGCCTTCAAACCATATCTCGATCAGTGTATCGTGGTATTCATCGATGATATACTTATCTATTCTAAGACGAAAGCAAAGCATGAAGATCATCTACGTCTTGCATTGTAAACATTAAGAGATTTGCAGTTGTATGCCAAGTTCAGTAAATATGACTTTTGGTTGAATCAAGTCAGTTTTCTGGGCCATATCATCTCTTAAGCTGGTATTATTGTCGATCCTGCAAAGATCGAGGCTGTAGTGCAATGGAAGCAGTCATAAATAGTAACCGAGATCCAAAGCTTTCTAGGTCTCGCCGGGTATTACCGGCGTTTTGTTGAAGGGCTTTCACGACTTGCTAGACCACTGACACAGCTCACTCGAAAGAATGTTGAATTCGAGTGGACTAAAGCATGCGAACAAGGTTTTCAGGAATTAAAAAGGAGACTCACCTATGCACCTGTATTAGCCTTACCATCAGGCAGTGGTGGCTTTGTTGTCTTCAGTGATGCCTCATATAGTGGGTTAGGTTGTGTCTTGAATCAATGGGAACGTGTGATTGCATATGGTTCCTGTCAGTTGAAAGATCAAGAGAAAAACTATCCCACTCATGACCTGGAACTAGTAGCGGTCATTTTTGCGTTAAAGATCTAGAGGCACTACTTGTATGGTGAAACCTTCAGATTTTCATCGATCATAAGAGTCTCAAATACCTCTTTACCCAGAAAGAGTTGAATTTGAGGCAGAGAAGGTGGATGAAGTTCTCAAAGGACTATGACTGTTCTATTCAGTACCATCCCGGCAAAGCCAATGTTATAGCTGATGCGCTCAATCGAAAGTCATCCGCTAAGTTATCCCATCTTGTGACAAGGTTACACAGATGGAAATTACTCAATGATAGTATCATCTAGTGCCACTTTGAGAACGACGTCAACTAGAGGTTTACTTGCTACAGTAATGATCCGATCTACACTCTTTGATAGGATCAAAGAACTCCAGATGCAAGATGCAGAGCTTATATCTATCAGACAGAGAGTAACTAGTGGGCTACAGCCAGACTTCTCACTCAAGGACGATGGGTCCTTATAATTTCGAGGTCGAGTATGCGTACCTGAGGATAGTGCCTTGCGTCAGGAAATCCTCGATGAGGCTCACAAGTCAGCATATGTTATTCATCGTGGTAGCACGAAGATGTACCAGGATCTAAAGAAGACGTTTTAGTGGAACGGCCTAAAACGCGATGTAGCGTAATATGTTGCGAAGTGTTTGACCTGTAAACAAGTAAAGGTTGAGCACAAGCACCCTGCTGGTCTGTTACAACCGCTGCCCATTCCAGAGTGGAAATGGGAAAATATCTCCATGGATTTCATTCTCGGTTTGCCCTGTACTCAGAAGGGTTATAATGCGATTTGGGTGATTGTTGATCGTCTCACAAAGTCGGCACATTTCTTACCCTATAGTACACGATATACAATGTCAAAATTGGCTAAAATATATCTAAGGGAGATTGTACGATTACATGGGATACCCGTGAGCATTGTGTTAGATCGCAATCCTTTATATACTTCGCGATTTTCGCAAAGTTTCCAAGAAGGTATGGGTTCCAAGTTAGACTTTAGCACTGCGTTTCATCCTTAGACCGATGGGCAGACTGAGAGGGTGAATTAGGTAATAGAAGATATGTTAAGGGCCTGTATGCTAGATTTTCAAGGATCATGGGATAAGCATTTACCCTTGATTGAATTCGCATACAATAACAGTATTCAATCAAGCATCGGTATGGCACCATTCGAGGCACTGTATGGATGTCGATGTAAATCTCCAACTAATTGGGAAGAATCTAGAGAGCGTTTGATTTTGGGCCCTGACTTGATCGAAAGGACCAATGCAATCATTCAAGTTATTCGGGAACGATTGAAGAGTGCTCAGAGTCGGCAGAAAAGTTATGCCAATCTCAAAAGAACGAGTGTTGATTTTCAGGTAATACCCTACACTGATAAGTCTTTTAAATTTGTGAATTCACTTCAATATATTATCGGTTTGATGTATGGTATACAGATTGTCTATCACGTCTTTATCAAAATCTCTCCGACAAAAGGCGTGATGCGATTTGGGAAACGAGGCAAGTTGAGTCCTCGTTATGTTGGACCATTCCCAGTTTTGGGCAGAGTGGGTGGGTCGCATATCGACTGGCATTACCTCCACATTTATCTAGCATACACGACGTATTCCATGTATCGATGTTAAGGAAATATGTCAATGATCCAACACATGTGTTGGATCATCAATCGTTAGATATTCAGGAAGATTTAACGGTGACTGAGGAACCAGGTCAGATTTTGGACTGCAGAGATCAAATCTTGCGAACGAAATGAATCCCACTCGTCTTGATGCAATGGCAGAATCACGGGTCTCATGAAGCTACCTGGGAACGCGAAACTGATATTCGTGCTCAGTAGCCTCATTTATTTACATAAGGTACGTAAATTATTGTATGCATATGATATGAATATGCTTGTTTAAATGAATATATATAATTCTCACCAATTTAGATATCAATGATATATTGTGACATGATAAATGATCGATTCATGAATAATATAAATGGCATTGGTTAATTGAAAATAGTTTACGATAATTTGTTTTATGCACCAGAAGACAAGAGGTCACATAAAATATAGTAAACCAATTGTGTTCTATATACCTTTATACACTTAGATTTTTTTTGTTAAAATAAAATTTTTTGGAAGAAAAATGAAGCTCAAAACTTGCATCCAATATTTTAATAGATACCCTGTAGGAGTGACAAATCCTTTGTCTGTTAGGGACATACATATTCCCCATACCTTGTATCTTAGTCTGCCCGGCCTAAAAATTTGGGCCAATATGCATCTGATCCCCTTGCCACGGCAAGGAAGTGCTGGCCGCGGCAACCCAAATTGGTTAAGTGGGTCCGAAAACACCCCTTTGTTATGCTTTCTGTTATTTTGTTGGGGGTTTCCTTATTTCTTCTATTTCCCGAGCCATACTACCTTCATGCAACCAAGACCCACTCCAAAATTGAGCCACAAAGCTGTTGCGTGTGACGGATTCCACCTTAGCAACCTCCATTCTCTTCCATTTCAGCCATTTCGTCCACATTTTTGGTGTTCTTGTGAGGTAAAACCATACCCTTATCTCTAGTTTTAGTTCTTTTTAGTTTGATTCAATCAGTATGCCTCCTAGGAAGACAGTAGTATCAAAACCCCAAAAGCTTCAGTTAAAGCTAAGGGCAAAGCCCCCTCGACATCCCAAACCCACATCGATCCACCCGGGGATCGTGAGCAACCTGTTCCATGGTGGGACGCAAAAGCCATGGAACCCAAATGGCTTATTGATGATTCGTTTCTCACACCCAATGACCTGAAGGTATGGTCATTACGATACCTGAAGCAGTCACGTTCTTATATCATCCCTGTCATACCCATTTTTATCCGCATCTAGTCCGTCTCTTTTATCAACATTTAAAAGTCTTGCCAATTGTTGGCTAACTTGAAACTGCAATTGATGGGAGGAAATTCTATTTTAGTCTACAAGACATAGCTCGGGTTATGGATTGTAGCGCGACCTTCAACGAGAGTCTTGGTCTGTGAACTCCACGCTTAAAAGATGTGAAATTCCATCACATCACGGTAAAAATGACTGACGGATAGACTTCGTCTGCACACGGTCTTTTAGTTAGACGCAGTCATATACCACGAAATATGTGATTTCTTGATTGTGTCTTTTGATGCAATTTATTCCCAATACAGCATGAAAGGGAGCACCGCGACACTCTCTTGCAAGCTTTATTCGCAGTACACGAACATAGATGGGTGAACACCCCAAATATTGTATGGGAAGACATGAAATATGCCAATGATCATCTGCAAAGCATTGTACCCAATCCTATGCCTGCCTGCCCATACCCCCGCTTGATCACTCGTCTGCTCGAGGGGCATCATGACGTCGTCAATAGAATCCCTTATCAAATCCCCATGGGTGAAGAAATCTGCGTCGATAATATGCGGGTATTTTCCCCAGCTATGTGGAAAAATGTGCATCAAAGATCCCAACAAGCGATAAAAAACCGCCAAGCCCACCAACTACGTGCTCCTCCAACCCAAGAAATTCCTAATCCCTCACAAGTTGAATCCATTCCTCCAATTCCTCCTCGTGAAGAGACTTATACCATTTCTGATCTTGCAAGGCTTATGCATCAAAACCATGAGCAAACCTTGCAACAATTTGATAATCTATATCGGAACCACTACATTCTCCATCAGCGGGTTGATTATATAGAAGAGCCCACCAATATCATGATGGAGCATACCTTTCAGACAACTGCAAGCCCTTACATTGGACGGGTGCGAAACTATGTCTCGCAATATACCCGCAATGCAGCATTGCTCGTGCCAAAATTTCAGCAATAAGAAGCCGGACCTTCATCAACTGGTTCGCAGCTATCTAGTACACAACCTGGTAAGTCAAAAACTCACATTTAAACCCACATTGTGTAGGTATATTTATCATGTCATTTTTGCATATGCTTGGATAATACTACATAAATATCATGCCATGTGTAGATGTCTAGCTCAATGTACTTTGCTCTATTATGTGACATACATAGCAAGCATGATCTGGATTAATAATTAGTGTAGCAGGATTACCAAATTGTTGATTGCTGATTGTATGCACCACTACCAAACCAGCTGTTTGATTGTATATACCATGACCTGACATCACGTCTTGTCTTCATTTATTTTCGCGGACGAAAATTCCTTAAATAGGGGGGAATGTAACAGATACCCTATGTGACACTTTATGAAAATGGCCACAGGAGACAAAAAGGGTCATTTATTGTAAATTACCTATAGTCAAATTAGTGTTAGTGAACTGCATGAGACTTTTGCGTCGCCTAACTTAGATACTTAACGTGGATAGCAGATATATATGTGTACGTGTACATATTTTACATTAGACGACAGGCCGCTAATACACGTCCTAAGTTGTTAAGGACTTACACGTGAAAAAAAGCCAGCCATATAAGAGGTTTATTCTGTTTTGGGTATACATTCAATAGTAAATGCTAACTTGGTATAATAGCATAGCCACTTACACTTACCAACCATATAACAGACGGAGATTCAAATATAGCCTATTTTGACTCATCTACTGATATCTTAAGTAAGCATATAGTTGTTGTACAGGGGATTCTAAACCTTTGTAATTAATAAGCTGCTTTGCATCTCTCTAGACTACACGACATCGTGAGTCAGAGTTCGACCCATGCACGCAAAGGGGATAGCAACCTGTATAAACCACACCATCTCCTTCCTTTTTACCAGCTATGAAGCTAAACTGAGCTGAAGAAAACAGATTCGGTAAGAAACCTCAGTACAGCTATTAACCTATGTCTCTGTTGGAATCTTTTCATAAATTTAACATTGTGACGTCTCCAAATTCACACATTGGATCAATGCGCTCACTTGGAGACATCACACTACATCACATATCCATGATCTTAAATAAATCAATTATTCCATAAAGATTCGCATATAAATGCAACGAAAAAATAACTATTAAAAGTGCACGCATAAATTTTTATTTATTTTTATCATCAAGAGAGCAATGCTAAAATATGAGATAACAACCTATTATATCAAATTGTATGCTTACTCCTTAAATTAAATAAAACTGAAATCAAACCTAATCCATCATTAACATGAACTCGTTCATAAAAATAAATATGAAATAAATATCTAAAAATCCTTCCTAATGCATAAAGAAAAAGCTATAAACTAAACTTCAAATCCTTCTTCATTCAGATATGGATTTCAATCAATCATTGAAGCGTCTACTTCATCCACTCCATGTATAGCTGTACTCCCTGGAATCCCAAACAATGGGTCAGTTTACCAAGTAAACCGGTATGAACCAGACATGATGAGGCTAATAGAAAAGGTCCATAACTCAAATCATCTCATAAAAATCATACAATAACAGAGATATAGCATGTGACATAAAGAATAAGTAAAGTAATAAAATGAAACTGAAACATAGCATTAAATCTAAATAAACATTATGGCTTGGGTCTCTACCCTAATTTCATGTGTGATTATTTTTAATTGTACATTTAATGCTCATGAATCGGCATACATAATAGACATGGTTATCTCTTTCTTAATCATTATCCTAATCTTCTCTAATCCTTCGATTAGTATTTACGTTAACCTTCACATAACTTCTCTTCAGTTAAGTAGTAAGCTTAAAATTAAAGACCTTCTCTATCCCTTCAGTCTTATTATTAATGCATGGATGTATAACTTTTATTACTTGTCATTCTTATTCCTGTTAATTTCTCTAGCATAAGCCCATAGGAATTCTATCATAATCATAGAAATATTTAATTTTCATGTGTCATGTCGTAAACGTATCTTCACTTTTATGAATGTCATGAATGTACATGCATAGAAAACTGGAAATCAATTGATCATGCAATAGCTCTTTCACTTGTTTAGGCTTAACACATCATAAATATGTAATCTCTATCGATTCCTACTTGTTTCACGTTGTGTAAATCAAACATCCTAGCTTGCATGAGTTCTAAGCAATAAAACAATGATGAACATAAATAAACATTTAAGTATGATGATTAAATATAGACAATATTTGAATAAAAATTCATTGCTTGCATCCTAGACAAATTTTGAAATTCCTAACAAATTCTAGATTCTGGATTCCAAACAGATTCTGGATTCTAAACAGATTCAGAATTTTGAACAGATTCAGGATTCTGCACAGAATTTCCTGATCAATCACGAAATTCCGTGTGCCATCGAAAACTCACGATTAAGCATAGCAATTTAACAATCTAATATGAAAAAAATTCATTAAATGAAATAAACCCTAATTCTTATTTTATTTTTCTGTTATCTACGTTTCCGATTAAGCTCAACATGATTTCTCCATACCTCTAGTCTTTGCATAAAATTGACGTAATTCCTCTTCTTGATTCAATCCGAAGCTCTAATATGAAATTCGATCGCATTGTAAACTCCTCTCACGTTCTTTTTAAGCCTTCAAACCGAAAATTCTAAGATTCCTCTTCTAATTCTCCTTCTCTAAAATTTTCTCTCTCTCTCTCTCTCTCTAAGGTTATTAGGTAATAAGAGTTATATAAAAAATTCTATAATTTAATCTCTATATTCATAATACTTTATGATTTTCTATTTTATTTTTAATTCTATTTAGAATATTTTAAGCTTTTCTATTTAAGATCTAACTCTATTTAGAGTACTTAAGGTTTTCTATTTAAGATCTAGCTCTATTTGGAATTTCCTACATGGGTCTTAAGTGATTCTATGGGCTTTTAATTACTTAATGGGTCTTTAATTAGTTATTGAGTTTTTAATTAATTAATGGATTTTTAGTTAATGGGTCTTTAATTAATTAATGGGTCTTTAATTACTTAATGGGTCTTTAGTTAGTTTACTAACATATTTTAAAAGTTCATTAAACATTACTAAACGCACTTCAATTATTACTAACACATATTTAAAGGCTTTTAGGGTATATTAATTAGAGCAATTAATTATCATGGGTTATTATTAAATAAAGTAAGCATTACATTCATACGTAACAACTAATCACAGGCATCAAATCGATTAAACTAATCATACTACAAATCTAGCAAATAATTAATGACTAAATAACGAAAAATCTCAGTCGTTACATTCTTCCCTCCTTATTGAAAATTTCGTCATTGAAATTAGATCATACCTGAAGTAAAAAGGTGTGGATATTCCTTCCTCATATCATCCTCGCGCTCCCAAGTAGATTCTTTTCGTGAGTTGTGCTTCCAATTAACCAAGACCAATGGAATCTTCTTATTACGCAGTGTCCTCTCCTTTCTTTCTAGAATTGAAATTGGTTCCTCAATAATAGTCATATCCTTCTCAAATTTCAATGGCTCCAAATCAATTACATGTGTCGAACAAACTCGCAAGAGAATTCTCTCAATACCGTACGAAAATAAAAGGCTAACAATGATTTAATGAAGACGGATAGATTAATTATGGATTTTTTTATGAAACAAATAGGGTAAATATGAATTTAATGGAAGATTAGATAACTAGGGCTATGCTACTTACGCCAATCATAGATCAAAAGAAGATAGAGATGGAAGAAGAGTTGGCCTTGCACCAAACCGCACGCGATATCGAAGAATCACTCTCCGTTTTGAGGGAATCATACCCTCACAAAAGTTTAGAATTCTCAAGTTTGTAAAAGTAATTTTAATTCACCAATAACTAATAATGAAGTTGTTTACAAGCTTTAAATAGGCTAACCAAAACCCTAATACGAAATTAGAAGAGTCCTAATGCAAATAAAACACAAAATGAAAACTTTTGACCAAAATAATAAACTGCCATCAAAATTCGCGCAATTGGTCAATCGATCGATTCTAGAGTCGATCGATCGACTGGGAAAATAATTAAATTGCCTGAAGCCATAGATTTCAATCGATCTATCGACTGAGAAATATAATGTCACCTCAGAATATGTGTCGATTGTCCATTCTCGATCGATCATTGGAGTCGATCAATCGACTGGGTACTTTTCAGTCCGTCGAATTTGAGCTGTTTTTCTTTCTTTTACCTCTGATGTTCTTCTTCTGCCTTGGATATGTCACTGGTGGCTGCTTGAATCTGATGTCGTCATCATCTTTTGTAATAGCCTTGAAAATTTTGAACTAAAACCTGACTGCATCGATATGCGTGCCCGACACGAGAATCGAGACAAATTTAACATTTTAAAATTTATATTATTAGAAATAATATTAAGCAGTAGTTAAGTGAATTCACGTGGGAATCCTCACTCAAATCTGAGTCTTGAAAGACGTTGATGCGGCGTGATACACCGTGGAAACTGCGTAGGTGCTCCACACCGGAGCTTAGGTTAAGGACAACAGAAATATCAAAGATATTTCTGTTCCTTAGCTTATATGAGAAGGAAGAGGTTTGGATTGGATACCTTTCATCTTCTTCCTCTTGCTTCTTGAACAAAAGTCTGTAGCTAGGTTTTGTGTTGAGTGGATTCTTTGAGAAAAACAAGGTTAGTGATACCTGAGGTTGTGAGTTTGTCTGAGATAGAGGGTGGGAGATCAAATAAAACACTCCACATTTAGTCTAAGTATGTGTGTGGTCTCTGCATGTTGAAGCGGAACTGATCGTTTGCTTGTCCGAGTCATAGCAGTGATAAACTATGAGAGTCGGATCCGAAACCCTCTTCGGATTGCATTTGCCGAGACCCCGAAAGGGCCCATTTAGAGGTGAGCTTTTACGCTTAATAAGGGCAAGATTAAAGCTTCATGAGTATGTGTATAGAGGTGTGTTAATGATTGTTGGGAACCATTAAAAGAAAAATGTCAAAACAAGAAGAACAAGTGATCGCCATTAATGACAGATAACTGTCATCATTGATCGATCAATCCTGAAGATTGATCGATCAATGCTAGAGTGATCGATCAATGAGAGGCATTGATCGATCAATTTGTATAAGAGTTAAGTGGGAATAGTAGAGACAATTTCTGGAAGTTCAATGCCCGAGGGCATTGATCGATCAATTTGTTAATTGATCGATCAATTCTGAGGGTTGATCGATCACAGAAGGAGAGATCGATCAATAAGGGCATTGATCGATCAATTTTTATAAAGATGAGAACAAGAAGAGGGAAATTTTTAATTTAGGCTGATGATCGATCAATATGAGCATTGATCGATCAATGAGATGTATTGATCGATCAATTAAGGTGTTGCTCGATCAATTTCCCTTGGTCAAATGTGAAGAGTAGGAAGCTAGTGATCGATTAATTGAAGCATTGATCGATCAATGCTCCTATTGATCGATCAATTAACTTTGTCACCAGTGAGTTGTTTGAAGGGTTGATCGATCAATGAAGGATGTTGATCGATTAATCACCCATGTTTTTAGCCTGTCTTGATTTTGTAAATTTAACACTATTGGACACAGTGCCAGTTAATGTTCTGACATACCTGACACCTAGTGTACTATATTTCTGGTCTAGGATCAGACCATGACTCCCTTAAAAGGTTTGGATTTGTTTAGAAAGGTCTGACCTGAGGTAGGGGAACTCAACTGAAATTGCATTTATTCTTAATCTCATGAATTCCAAATTTTCTGCATTCGACTGCATAGTATGATTTTACTTTCCAGTCATGTTTAGCATAAGTGTCAAAACTCTATTATATCCGACTCCTGCTATCTGATACCTGTCACTTGTCACCTGATTTCTGTTATGTATAATATGTCTGCATGTGATTTGAGGTTTAATAATTTGACGAATCCCACCGACGCGGCGGTATATCCGTGTCTGGCAATCGTGTATCTGCTTGGAAATCCTCTGCACAATTGCACTCCATAGTAGAGGTATTGTAGCATTCCTGAAATTGTTCATGTGAACGACGATGGTCGGGATTACCCATCGGATCAAATCTGGCTACCACGTGCTATACTCACGGGAGTTACTTAATTTTACTATTTTAAGTCATTAAATACTGTATACATAATATTCTGTAAATTCTAATAAGTTCTGTCTGCTTTGATAATTCTGCATATTCGAACATCTGCTTGCATCTGTTTAATTCTGTCAATATCTTCTGCAACCATATTTTACAATTAAGATGCAATTTTAACTGAAATTCTTCTACTGAGCTTAGATGGTTAGCTCACCCTGTTTTCTATAACAATTATAGGTTTTGAGGCTAGAGCTCCCGGCACTGAGAGCGATCCTGACTACCAGCCTGATCCAGAGGCTGAGGCCGAGGAGGAGGATACCGATACCCCAGCTGACGAGTTCTATTAGCTGTCTGAGTACTAGATGTTATTTTGGGATTTTTGTATGATACTCTGGATTATTGTGTGCCTGGTGGCCACTTTCTATATTTATTTTATATAGATGTTTTTACTTGTATTATTATACATTCTATAGGAACCACTATCAGGAACCATTGTTTTGGGTGATGGATGTCCATCACCAGTGGTTCTTCTTAGTTCTTTTTTGAGGATGTATATTCTTTTGATATTTATATATATATATATTGTTTATTTCTTCTCTCTTTTAAAGCCATATATGATGACTCGATCTGCCACTACTGGACAGTGTCTGCTCTGATTTTCGCTAGACGAGTAGACACTCTGTGATTTGTCCTGGAGATCATCTAGAGCATGATCCCGATGGCACGGATTTCTGGGCGTGAAAATCCGGGTTGTCACATCTTTAGGATTCGGCTGCTATTTTTGTGTAAACCGAATCATAAAAGAAATTTCCCCATTTAAGAGGTGTGGGCCATGATATGGTGTGTGCTCAAGCACCGGGTCTTGGTGCTTCGCCCATCTAACACCATTAAGTGGGGTCGAAGAGACCGGGGCTTAACAATATTCTAATACTGGTTTATCATTTTAGAGTTGAATTTTAGAGTCAAATTGCATGATTGAGTCTACGACCAACATGAGTGCCTAGGAGAGAATTTAGGAAATGCCATTCTCAATCTGATCATCCGGCACACACACATGCATATACATTTATATAACATAATATATATATATATATATATATATATATATATATATATATATATATATATATATATATATGAGCTTTTGACAGTGATAAATTGGCACCAATTTCCAATAAATAACTCTATTGAAGTCTTTGTACCTCATTAGTCCTAATGGTTATTTAAAAGCTGTTATATTAATCCTGAGGAGGTAAAAATCGAATAACTTCTTAAATCAAGAAGAATGTAGCAAAAAAAGTTGAAAATTTTTACGCTTGCAGCACAAAGGCCAGATTAATCTGAAAACCTAATGATTGGAAATAATAAATTCATCATATTAGTGATACCTGAGAAGGATCAAGCGCTAGCATTCTCTCAAGTAACATGACAGCTTGTCGATCATGACTGCGAGGCAAAAGAAAAAAGAGATATATTTCAACATATTCTATACAAAAAAGGATAAAAACTGTCTATATTTTCAGTCTAAAATCCGGAAACAAAAAGAATCACAAATACAAAAAGAAATGATAATAGTCTCTTCGAAAGTCTTCTTGAAACAGTCCTTCATTTCTGTTGTTGGCTTCAACTTGTTATAAAGGGGTTGATTGGCAATACCAGGCCAGTTGTGTTCATAAGCACCTCCAAACATCTCATAAATTTTGTTCAACTGATCATCCTACAGTAAGGATAAAAACCAATACTATAAATTCCTCTATCAATGGAATGGAGGAAACTTATAAGTACAGAAATTAGTATGATCTGATAACATACTAAATTTTGAAAAAAAGAAGACAATAAATGACTAATTACAATCAACATATCATGGACAAATAAAGATGTTACATTACTAGGGGTAGAATAGACATCTCCGTTTTATACTAATTAGTGGAATTCTTGTTTTATTTTCGATAATATTAACTTCCCATTTGGATATCATGTAAAAACAATTCACAGTAAATTTAAATTTGTTTTTTATGCTTTTTAAATTTTATTATAGATAAAATACGTAATATTAATTTGATAATTCGCTAGTCACTCCGAATTGGGTTCGTTGTACCCAATTCGCAATTCGTTAAGTAAATGAGAGAATTAAGTAACATAGGCCAGAATTTATTGGTAACAATGCTCTCGATATTCGTATATATGGTGCAGAAACCCTCCAAAACCGTGTTAGTAGGTGCACACTACAATGCTATCATGGAGCATTTTTCTCAAGAGCTAATACGAAGTGACCGGTGCACATGGTGCATAGACTTAAAGAGTGTGGAGATCTGCATGCGTCTCAGAGTTCATGTGGCACCTAGTTGTCTTCCGCCGGGGGGCCTGACCCATTTTTTATGGTACAACCCGACGCGAAGCAAAGGATATTTAGATCAACTGGGCCGGAAGATTCCATCAAAGAAGCATCCCTTTCTTAAGATTAACAGCCCAATAAAATAGCATCAAATAAATGGTTATTTCTCAAATATGTTAGCCCTACATATTTATGGCATTTGATAACACAATATAATAGGAAGAATTCCATGGTACTGCTATAGCTCAAATATTCATTTTTTATGTTGCTTTTACAGAATCTGGGCCATTGATCAATCCCCTACAATAAGATGATCGCTGAGAGAAATCAGTGTACAATGGATTCGGTTATCAATAAAAAAAGAAGAGTCTACAATGGATTGAGACCCAATACCTGAATCAACATATCAAAGAAATTTCCAACATAAGTTCAAATTGACTTAGCTACTGACAAATCAAATAATAGGTTTATTTTTTCCCTTCACTTCATGGGTCAAAGACGTGTTTTACATTCGAGAATTTCGCCCTTCAAAATCAATGATTTGACTTAGGAGATCATTTCCCTATATATATATATATATATATATAAGAAAAAGAAGTATAGTCTAATAGAGTACACCATGCTCAGGTGGAACTCCACATGACACCCAAATCATTGATTTGGTATCATGTGGAGTTCCAATAAGTTGGATCAATCACTCTAAAAAAAATGTAACTAAAAACTGAAGATAAAATTAGAAGTCAAATTTTGACATACAAGAAAGGGTTTCATCTTACAAGAAAGTAGTCTGCTCAAATCAGTTTTCATTTTGATTTTAAATCAACCTAAAAAGGAACATATCGAACTCGAACAAGACCTTTCAGATTTTCGGGCATCAATGAATAAGAAACCAAAGAAAGGGCGGCTCAAATAAACTTTTACCATGATTTTAAATCAACCTAAAAAGGAAATATATCGAACTCGAACTAGACCTGGCAGATATCGGGCATCAACGAAGTAAAAAAACTAAGGGTTTCATCTTTTTTTTTTTTTTTTTTGAAACGGTACTATGGGTTTCATCTTACAAGAAAGTACTCTACTCAAATCAATTTTTACAATTTTAAAAATAAACTAAAATGAAGCAAATCGAACTCGGAGAAGACCTTGCAGATTTTGGGGCATTGGTGAATAAAGAAAAACTAATAAAGGGTTTCATCTTACAAGAAAGCAGTTTCCTCAAACCAATTTTTACCATGATTTTAAATCAATCTAAGAAGAAACATTTCGAACTCGAATTAGACATCTCATATTTTTGGGCATCGATGAATTGGAAAAACTGAGAAAGGATTTCATCTCACAAGAATTTACAATCTTGGCGTAGCAAATTTATCAACCCAAATCAAATTTTACCATATTTTAAAATCTACCCAAAGAGGGACATCTAGCCAGATTTTGGTCAAAAAACTGAGACTAGGGTTTCATCTTACAGGAATTCACAATCTTGGAACAAGAATATATATGAACTCAAATCAGTTATCATAATTTTAAAAAAAAAAAACCTAAGAAAGGGTATCATCTTACAAGAATTTTCATTCTTGGAACAAGAAATTAGTCCACTAAAATCCGCCTAAAGAGCAACATCTTGAACTCTGAGACATGGTTTCATCTTACAAGAAAGTAGTTCCCAAAATCAATTTTCGGCTATTGATGAACAATGCAGAACAAGAACAAAAGAAAGAGATAAAGAGTTGGGATTTCATTATCTTGTTTTCACTTACCCGAACTCTCCTTGGCCGATCTTTTCAATCATCTCGTAGCATCTAACATATCTTAACTTCTCCGACTGACAATTATCGAGATCTATCTCTCCAACAGGTCTTCTCGCCATTTTTCTCTCTTCTCATACTCGAAAAAAGATTTCAAAATCTTCAATTAGAAAAAAGATTAAAAACAGGGTTACGAGATTCATAATCTGGATGAGAGAAAACCCGAAAAGTAGAAACATAAGAATAGAAATTGGTGAGTACCAAATTTGCAGTTGCAGAAGGGCTAGAATTTTGATCCAGCTGGGATATTTTTCCTGTTCGAGCAGCGGTTTATAAGAGATGCACAGGAACGTTGATCTTTCAAAAGTTAGTTATGGTTGAAATGACAAAAGAACCCTCGTCTTTTGCGTAAATCCTAAGCCAGGGCCAAAGTTAATTGGACGGTTGATTACGAGTCGTACTCCATCTAAAAATGGTTTAAACACGTTTTAGTTGCTTAATCTTTTAAGAATGCATTTGACTTTTATGAGTTTCTAAGGGCCGTCAACGAGTTGGATCGGGCCAGACGGGAACTTGGCATATGCCCAACCCGACCCAACACGATGGTGCAACCGACCCGGCTTGACGGGTCAAGGGTATATGTGCAACCCATAAATCCGACCCAACCTAGTTACAAACCTCCCGTTTTCTTGATTTTAGATCTAAATTATCAGGTTGGTCGGTTCAGATGCCTCATGCCCGATCCGACCTGACAGGTCAAATTTATATGCTCAAACCGATAAAAATTCGGGTCAAACGGACTAGATATCAGGTCGACCCGATCCGTTGACAGCCGTAGTTTATAGACCATGAATAAACTCTTCACCCGGGACATCCATTGAAGTCTCTTTTCACGGATTTCTATTGAAAATTGCATGATCCTCCTCTGATGATTCATAAGAAATTTGGTCTTTGTTGGTTGTAAACAGTGAATTTTGGAGCATCTAAGGGTAGTCCTCCTACGCGCTTTCAGAATTGGATCCCCTATTGTGCCAATTGGACAATATCATGACCATCCATATTTCCTATCGCAGACCAAAGTTACTTAGTTCGCTGGTTTGTTCGGTTCGAATTTGAGTTTGCGACTTCACAATTTAGGACTATCAAGCAAACCTGATTTGCTAGAGTAAGATGAGCCTTAAAAGTACATACTAATTATATAGTATAAATTTTCTTGGGAAGACATCTATTTGAATGGAAGAAACTTGTCTGAAATAAGTCTACCTGTAGCAGAAATATGGGTTTGCCTATTCTCAAATTGGTGGTGTGAGAGAAGGAGCATTGAGCTATTTCTCCGAACACAATTTTCAGAAGCAGGAAACACATATTTTAGCTATAGGTGCATCATATTTCAGACAAGTTTCTCTTACTCAAGTATACGTCTTCTTCTGAAAAGTGCTTTTCAGGCACAACTTTGCCAAACAGGGCCTATATCGGTCTTTAATTTCTCAAAATTTGGTGAGTTCTTCAACTTGCCTTCGTAGATTCTCAAGCTGCGTATGGCATAGCTTTGTGCTAGCCCCAGCCACATTCTCTTTTCTAACTCCCTGCAAAGGAGGCTTTACCTACTCTAACAGCAACCTCTCTGCTCTCTACTAACTCCCTACTAGAGCAAATAAAATCAGCTCTGACAAGGAGTGAGTAGAGAGGATGGTAGAACTACTGAACAGGTAAATCTTGCATAAAATCTTGCTATGCAAGGAGTTATCAAGGAGAAGGGATACCTGCTAAAGCAGGTAGCAGGATGTTAGCAAAGAGGATGAGAACCTACTATAGCAAGTGAACTCTGCTATAATAGGGGCTACCAAAGAGCTATGCCATGCGGAGCAGCCTCAATCTCTTTATTATAATGACTACTAGGTGTGTTGTACCTTCTAACAAGTGACGCCGAATTGGATAAAAAGAACAATGAGCAACTAAGAGAAAAGAGATGAAGGGATTCAAGTTAATTAAAATTAGGGTTTCAATAGTTTCTTGTAAGAAGGAAAAACACAGATTAAGAAGAGAAGGGAGGAAGAGAAATATATGAGGTAGAGAATGCGTGTGAGTGTGCGTGTGAGAGAGAGAGTAGGGATGGGGGGCATTTTTTCAAGCACAATTTTAAGGCCAATGGATCTCTAATACTTCACATTTTTCATTCATGCCATTAGAAAATAGATTTAAGTTGATCAAGAATTATTTGCAAAGAATGACCAATGCCCGCCCATCATGAACGGGGCCCACTGTAAGCTAAATCTTTATATAAAGCAACTACATAAATACAGCTAACCCCATTAATAACCATTTAAAACGGCAAAGAAATGGAGGACAACCGTACTCAATTTTTCTAAAAAAAAATGGTTAAAGTCAACAATTTCTAACACAGATTTATGTACATAGTAGCAGTTGCATACGCAAGTTCCCCAGCTGCTCTTGGAATGCTAAAGAATTATACCATTGGATGATCCTGACCATCTGATCAAGAGATTGCCAGGGCATGTAAATGGCTCAACCATTGTTTGTGCAGCAGAGTCCATGTCAATGCATGAAAAGTAATCCAATCAGATGGTTGAAAATCCTCCGACTGAGTTCCATCTACCTGATGGCCTGGCACATGTACCATAAAGAATCATGACAAAACTCCTAGGCAAGTATATTCACAAAATTCTTCGCAACCGTTGGATCTGAGAAATTGTTAAATGCCAAAAAGGCACAGGAATACTGTACAACGGCAACAACAAGGAATAAGGAAGATGGCAGTTACAACAATTGCGTAGTATGATTAGGGCCCATGGGTCTCATCGGGGTTTGTCATTCATCAGCAGAGTCTCTGCCTTCTCATGACCACGTCACATGGGGGGTGTTATATGCTCTTTTGCGGCTTCTCTGCTCTCTGCTCCTTTTAAGTACCATCAGTTGACGGGACGATTCATTTTTCAGTCTGTTATATAGTCAAGGGAACACAAGTTATAAATTCTCAGCGTAATTACAGTTTGGTGCTTATTTTTAACCACTAATGATGCATATATGCTCATTGATTTGAATTGCCTTGTCAAGGGACACACTCTTGGATAGGCCATAGCCAAAAAGTCGCATTGACTGGACGATCCCATCCGTTCAATTTTGCCCATTTTCTTATGGTCAATTAAGAAATTGGTAACACCCTTCCAAGGAGCATCCCATCGATTTTGTAATAATCATCAATGAGGAAATGAATGGGCACCTTCTCAAAATCAGAAATTAAAATTTAAGCCCTGAGAACCAATTGAGAGTAGAGAGAGATTTGGATAAGGTTTTTTCAGAGATATGGAAGCCCAAACCTCGTTGGTTTACTAGGTAAAGGGTCGTTGCGAAAGAACTCATGTTCAAGTGCATCCTCGGCAGATATTCTCTGTATGAGGAGAGATATATATTAATCAGTGAAATATTAACAGTTTTCGCTGAATACAAACCCCCATAGCTCTTAAAAATAAAATCCATAGTCTAGAACAAAGGCTGCTAGTCAAACAAAGTATGCATCTTGAAACAGAAAGTTGTGAATAACTGAGCAAAAAGGGTACATTTGCTAGAAGTAACAAAACCAACAATTAAAATGTATTATTCCGCAGAATCAAACAACTTATAAAAGATAAAGTGGTGGTGGGTGGGTGGGTGTGTGAGTGTGTGTGTGCGTGGGTGGCAAAGTTGGAAAGTCCAACAGATTTTCCAAGGTAAAAGAATGATTCCAGTTGATGCAGCTCATAGCCCTCAATAAGCATTTAGGACAAGCTCTTTTTAAGTCATAGTGCAATTTTATCAAAAGAATAAATTACACCCCAAAAACCTAGTCTAAAGCGTGCAATCCCAATGAAGCATTTAGAGCTGAAACGTAGATTTTCTCTGAGATCTAGATAACTTTGGGTATTATAAGAACATCTAAAAGGTGTCAAAATGAGGTCTACAATATCATTTGAGGTGGTTTGGGCATGTCCATCAAAGATCTGAAACAGACCTCGTCTGAAGGATTGAAGTGATACAAGTGCAATGAAGAGAAGGGGAAGACCAATAAAAACTTGGAGGGAAGCAGGTGAGAAACGACATTTAAGATTGCGAGATGACAAAGTTTAGTCCTAAAATATAAATAAGTGCTGATTTAGGACTTGTAAATTTGACCCCAAATAAAAGGGACAAAGCAGGGATGATGCTAATGCCAATGATGATTCTTCCAGTAGTCTTCACATTGACGACAAATGAATGCAAGCTTTGTTACAACATAGAAAACACAGAAAGCTGGTTTTGTGAGCTACGAGTGGTCGGTTTGGTCTTTGACTCGGAGTGGGTTATTCTTTGATTAAGGAAAGTCCCCGAGCCATCAAGTGTCTGATTGGCCCAGGATAAAACTAATAATCGACTAACATAATAAAAAAAATAACTAAGAAAAGAATACTCGGTTTGTGAGAAGATAGATAGAGAAGAAGAGGGAGGGAGGAAAGAGAGAGTAAGAACCAAAAGGACTACATTTTCACTAATGTGTTATCAACGTTACATGAGATATGCTCCTTATATAGAAAAGCAACTCTATTTACATAAGGACACACCATGCATTACTAATGACACCCACTTAATATGTCGACACTACAGACCACACTTAACACTAATACTTCCTACACACCGCACATAAACTACTATCTCCAACACTCCCCCTCAAGTTGGATCTTCCATAATGGGAAAGTCCAACTTGCCCACTAATAGGCTTTACATCATCAACTCCCCCTTACAATAAATACAGTCTTAACTTGGTGCCCAAGATTTAACAAGTGGTCATGTGGTACCTACTATGAACACCTAACGTCTTGGTGCACCTCCACACTCAAGCGATCATATGGTACTCACTATGGTCCAACTAAAGGTTAGTTTCACCTTTTTTGTGGTGCTATACAGCACTCAAGTGGCCATGGCCTCTCCCTATGGTCCATCGTAGGCTTACTACCTTTTACAACGTTGTTCTTGGCATCATTACATGGCTACATGGCCAATATCATGACCTAAGTACAATTTAGGGGTATTACAAGATACACATGAGCCTTTTATAACACTTGTAAAAAACTGGGGATTACAACGCACAAGAGTCCATCCATCTAGATCAAATCGGCAGCCATCCACTTCTTCCTTAACACAGATTTATAGGCAACATAGATTTCTAGGCAGCCAGCAGTCTTCACAGATATTAGAGGCAGCTCCATGGATCTCTAGGTGGCAGCAACAAAAAGAGCTTCACAGATTTCAAGGTTGCATCACAACCACAATCGATTTTTTTCCTTCTTTTTTTCTTCCTCATTTTTTTATACCATAAATATTCTGGCACACCATGTCAGCCACACCATCCACACTTCATGATCAAACAGATCAGCCATACACCGAAAAAAAAAACAACCCAACAACAATAAAAAGAGGTAGTGTGAACTCTTTCATCCGAGCATTTTATCGAACCATGCATATAAGCAGGCCCTATACAATAAAATATACCGCCATTGCCAGCCACCAAACCACTACCAAGCACAACTGCAGCATTACATCATCTCTCAGCAGTAGAAACGGTGACAATAGGTTTACAGCTAACCCCTCAATGACGAGCACAATGCAACACACCATCATTACCATCACCATCGCATCGCATAGCAGCATCATAAGACTGTAACAGCAAAAACAGTAGGCCGCAATAACTATCATCTCCTGATATCATCATTTCCAATGGTGACCTGCAATATGATAGTCCTTTTCTACTTTCATTTCCCCATTTTTTTCTTTTTCTTTCGCTGAACAACAGCCCACCATGGCTGCACAACAGCCTTTGATGGCTGCACCACATACATCTTTTCTACATCATCATCTCCTCATATTCTCCCCCTAAAAAAACATCAAAAATACATGGACGTTGTAGGAGAAAGAGAACTCCCATAAAAATCTGGATTGGTGGTTGCAATAACAGTAGATGTGGACCTTGGATGAGGATGAACGGGACTGTTGAAGAAACCCTAGGCTAGACGCAGTAAGCGAAGCGAACCCGCTTTATACCAGGATAAAACTAATAATCAACTAATATAATAAGAAAAATAACTAAGAAAAAAATACTCGGTTTGCGAGAAGATAGATAGAGAAGAAGAGGGAGAGAGGAAAGAGAGACTGAGAACCAAAAGGACTACATTTTTACTAATGTGTTATCAAAGTTACATGAGATATGTTGCTTATATAGAAGAGCAACTCTACTTACATAAGGACACACCATGCATGACTAATGACACCCACTTAATATGTCGACACTACACACCACACTTAATACTAATACTTCCTGCACACCGCACATAAAGTACTATCTCCAACAGAAGTTACCCAAACATCAAAATGTTACCCACCTCATCCGTGCGACTTGATCCCCCAAAACAACTACCATATAGAGCCTTCATGCTCACACAAAGAGATGTGAATTAACAACCTTTATATAGTTCAAAATTACTGGTAATATGACAGCAAACAAGGATAAAAAAAAATTTCGTAGCACATACAAAATAGATTGATCTGCAAATCTAGTTTAAATATAAGTCAATTAATCAAATAAGTGATACCTTAGATGGATCAAGAGTTAGCATTTTCTCAAGTAACATGACAGCATATGGGTCACGACTGCAAAGCAGAAAAAGAAAAATCTTACAACATATCGTACTAAAAGAAGAAAAACAAATCGTAGCTACACTTGTAACAACTTCAAATCCTGATACTAAATCATACCTTGTCTAAAATATTAAAAGGAAAACAATAAGAATGCACTAATACAACAAGATTAGAATTTACTTTCTGAACTCGTCCTCGAAAGCACCCTTTATTTCCTTTTCTGGCATCAACTGTTGATACCTTGGTAACTCAGAAACCCCAGGCCAGTTGGATTCAGTAGGAACTCCAAACATTGAATAAATTTTGTTCAACTGATTGGCCTACAGGAAGGATGAACAAAACAGTAATATCAAACTTCTCATTAAGTGGAACGCGAAAAAAATTTATATAACTATACAAATTATCATGATCTACATGACGCAAAATAACAGGAAAGTTGAATGTGGTTTTGTGGTCACACATACATAACTCGTCTACATGTTCTTCACACCACATCTAGACATTTTCTAGGTTAGATGGTTATTGAGCTTTATCGTAGGGCCAATATGTCATAAGACAGGTTTTTTTTGCAATTATCTGAGGGCATAAAAAGGTAATTTGGACAAGGGACTTTAGATTGTACCCATCTTAGGGTAGGTGTTTTTAGATGGAAGATGTGGAAATCAAGTTGCCACATAATGACATATGACTAGGGTATCTAGCCATTATAAAAGGCAACCAAAGGTGGCCGCCGACCCCCACTTTAACCCATTTGTAGAGAGTAGGGGCATCACCAAGAGTTTCTTTGGTGGGGGCTAGCGATGATCGATAGATATTTATAGTTGTTTACCACCCTTCTTTTGTCAATAGCAATAATTAAAATAGAAGAAACACAGACAAAAATAGAAAAAAATACAAATATGACGCTATTGCACCGTGGATTTGGGCTTTGAACATGGAAGCATATTGTATAAGAAGCATACATCTAAACTTTACAAAATTCCATAAAATTGGAGTTCATGATGTTAGATCAGGGTTAGGGTTAGGTTGGAGAAGAAAAGGAAGGGCGAGAAGGAGGAGATACAAAGACAATGAAAATTAGGGTTATGAGTTGAAAGCTTTCACACCCATCTCATTAGTATATATCACCATACAATAGGGTCCCATATAGACCATTAATCTCAGAAAGTATATATAAGAGAATCTATGTGCACACTGAACTATGACTAGAGGTATACTAGCTAAAGTTTTTTCAATGAAAACTAGTGTTTATTACTGGTCATCTTCTCAGCGGCACACTTAATGTAATTAGTCACTCGCACATGACAAATACTAGATATTTTCCTTATTATATGTGAAAGGACAAAATGACTTATCAAAATTATAAGGGTAAAATAGTAATTTTACCTATAAGGAACTGAATTAGTAAACCATAATTTGACAAAGTTAAAAGTTGTAATTTATGAAATTTGTAATTAGTAAATCAAAATTTCCTTGAAGAAGAAAACCAAGCGGTAGAGACATATACACCTCCTCTTCCGAGGCACAATGTAGGAAGGCATTCTTTACATCCAACCGATATGGTGGCTATCTTTTTCTTATATGTAATATAATGGCTATCTCTTATGGGCAACTATGGCCAGAAGCACACGGGTACTGGATTTTGCTCTAAGGGCAAAGGTATCCTGGAAGTCTATGCTAGGAGTCTGCGTGAACCCCTTTTCCACAAGCCTAACTTTGTATCTTTCGATGGTAGATCAGGACGGTACTTCACAGTGTATACCCACTTGCCCCTTACAACTCTCTTACTTTCTAGAAGCCTGGTAAATTCCCAAGTACAATTCTACTCTACGGCCTTCATCTCCTACACTATTGCCTCTTTCCATGTTGATTGGGATAACGCTTCAGGCAAAAAGTTAGGGATAGTGACAAAATATAAAATAGAGATGGAGCTAGAATATGAGGCAAACAAAGCATGATATGAGACGAATTGTGACTTTTCAAAGAGCAATTGGGAGATCGAGATCGAATTGTGGAGACTCTCTTGGACCATTTTTGGGAAGGAACATTAGATTCGTATCACGAATGAGAGATCTAGGCCCTTGCGATGACACCTTCTTTTGTACAAATATCTTTCCTTTCTCAAACTTATCAAATCCAGCCACTTTTGGCTCACTAGCACTGACAAGTTCTTCAACATCAACATCAACATCAACATCATCTTCATGTATTATAGGCAGCGGAACTGGTGACAAAAGCTTCATTGTTCAACTTCTCCACAGTAAAGAGAGCCCTGGGGGATTTGCTGAACTTGGATAATTTGAAGAAGGCAATATCCATGGTGGTAAAACACTTCCCAGTAATCAGATCATAACACATATCCCTTTTGGGATGGAGGATACTCAATGAAGATATACTGAATAACTTTGGGGGAGAGTTTATCTTGATGAGTGGATGGAATATGAGCAAAACATAAGCAACTAAAGATGTGAGGTGGGACAAAAAAAGATGATTATGGTGAAATATTTGTTTGTACGGACAGTCAACCCCCTAAGACAGGGGTAGGCATTATAGATAGGATAAGTGACAATGAGTACATCACCCCATATATGTTTTGGGACATCCATGCCAATTAGAAGAGATCGAGCAACCTCAATGAGATGTCTATTTTTCCATTCAGCTACTCCATTTTGTTGGGGAGTGTAGGGACAAGAGGTTTGCCACTCAATTCCATGACTGCAATGATAGGACTGAAGATGACGGGAGGAGTACTCACCACCATTGTCAGATCTCAAGGTCTTCAGACGAGCCTTGAATTGAGTTTCATCTTGTGCTAAGTAGGAAAAATAGCACAAGCTTCACCTTTGGTTTTCATGAAGAAACCGTGGTGAATCAACTGCATTCATCAATGATGACAACAAAATACCGGTAACCATGCAAAGCAATTACAGGGGATAGACCCCACATATCAAAATGAATGACAGTAAAAGAAACAACACTTTTAACATTCTTAATAGGATAATCGCTTCTACAATGTTTAGACAATTGGACAACTTCACATTTAAAATTCTGATAATAAAACTGACTAATAAAGACTTTCGAACATAAAATATGTAAACGAGATAAAGGTAAATGTCCCAAACGATAATGCCATATATGAGCCATCTCCAAAGATGATGTAATCACAACAACAAATCTTAGGTCTTAATAATCTTCCATCGGGTATAGTCCTCCCGCCTCACGTCCATGACCAAATGTCCTCCCCATAGTTAGGTCTTGAAATAAGCATTGAGGAGGGAAAAAGTCTACACTATAATTCATGGATTTTGTGAGTTTGTTAACTAATGGAATATTATAGGCATTTTATGAATAACAAGAGTAGGCATAAGGGACAAATTAGCAACGGGTACATCTCCATGTCCCTTTACCGGATTAAGGGATCTAATTGCAATGTGACTATGACTATTAAAAGGTGCAAAGGAAACATGCTCAAACAGTGAAGACATTCCAAATATATGATCAACCACTCCTGAATTCTAATCGAGGGAGACCTGGATGAAGAAGCATTACAAATTCAATGATACCTGACTTAGCAAGGTATGATGAGGAGGCATGTGCACCAAAGGCTCTCTGTATAAGCTCGTGGTACTCTCTCTATGTCAAGGTAACTGAAGCTAACAATGCAGTAGGATGAGTAGGTGTGAGTGGTTCAGTACGTGGAGCAACAGGGGTAACATCTCTCTCAACAACAAAAGATCGATTGTTTTGGAAGGTGGGCTTGCCATGGAAGTCGCAACAATTCTCATGTAAATGTCCCTTTTCTTATAATGAGTGCATTTTAGTATGTCTCTTTCTTCTTTGGACATATCACCATGGCCACAACCTCCTCTATCACCAGACCTACCATCACCATGACAAAACACTAAGAGGGAAGGGAGTGCATATCACTCTGGAGCACTAGCTGAAACATGCATCAACTTGCGTATGTTCTCCTCATGCTGTAGAAGATAGAAAATAATAGCAAGTGGAGGACACTCCTCACCCCCAAGAATATTTGCATGCATATTCTCATATCCTAGATTAATCCCTTTCAACAAGTCAAAGATCTATTTCTAATCCAAGGTTTGATTCACCTTTCATACACAACCATTACATCACAGTTTATTAAAACAATTCTCACATATATTGTCCTGGCGGTACCGAGCTAATTCATCCCACATACTTAGAAGTTGGGTGTAGTACTTTGTAATGGATATCTCCCCCGACGGGTATTAATAATTTTTTTGTTAGTTGAAATGTCTTTGCAAGATTTTGCTTCTGTGAGTATCCATCACTGATGGCATCCCACAATTCCTTTGCACTAGTCACATAAATGAACGATTTACTAATCATTGGTTGCATAGAGTGTAGAAACCTTGTGTAGACACCCAAATCTGGCCCGATTCATGATCGACCCGTTCTTCGATAAGGTCGTGCTTCCATGATTTTGAAAGCATCCCCCATAACCCAGTGAACTCTTAGAACCCACAGAACACATCCTTGACTTCTCGGGTGCCCACAAATCAGGCCTTTTTTTTAAAGCATTAAGCCATGCGTGCATAGTATTCACGATTGACCTAATTTTTGTTTTTTCCTCAAAATGGCTATCAGCACAGGCTCCTAATTTCTCGATTTTATTTTAGGATTTAAAGCATGCGTGCATAGAATGCACACGTGACTTAAAACTTGCAAATCCGAGAATTCTTGGATCCCCGTGATTTGTTTTGACTTGTAGACCACCCCGGACTTTGAGGATAGGTTCTAAATTACCTTTGCGCCCCCAAATAACATGAGAATCACCCCTTTACCCTTAAGTGATTCCCCCACCATCCACCATTAAAACCCATCTTCATCTTCTCCGAGCCCCCGAAATCCTCGAATCCATAGATAAACCCATTACCTAAAATCTAACCTTTCATTAGGACTAAAACCCAATTAGGAGCCCCTTAATCGCTCCTTTCTCTATAAAAAGAGACCCCCACCCCTTCATTTAGGACACGCTAATTTTGGCAAGGTAAAACCCCAACCAATCCATCTCATATCTCTATACCTCCAAGCTTTCCATCTCCCAACCTTAGTTCAAATCCTAGGTTTTCATAACCCATACTTGCAATCAGAAGCTTGTCGGAATAGCCATACATGAAGATCCGACGGTGCTGCTACAAGAGCCTGAGATTTCATCTCTGGCTCTCTTCTTCTTCCTCTATTTTCTACTTCTTTTTCTTTTAAGATTTTCCCTCACCCTATGATTCAAGCCATTACGCCGCCGGAATTCGGATAACGCGGAGAGCTTAATATGGGTCCACGTGCCTTCGAGCAGGGGGAACTGCCGCCCACTTCTTCTCCCTTTTTTTGTCATTTTGGCCACAGTAGAGACCACTTATAAGTGGGCCGTTTAGGTGCCTAACACATTCCTAATCGGTAACCGAAGTCCTTGCCTAGAGCCATTGGCGTAGACCAGTGATTGGAGTAAAATCTAGCACTTCTATGTTTATTATATTTGATTTTGGTTTCCCGGAACACCAAAAGATCCGGGTGGTGACTCCATATTTAATCCATTATCGCAACGAATCCTCAAGGCCCATGGTTGCACACATTGCCATCATGGTAATATTATCGCATTTCCCATCTTCATACTTCGCATTAGTAGGAGCTGGCTCGACTATGACGCCAGTAACATATCCAATCTTTCTCTCTGACCCATGTACATGGCAGCAAACTGGGGCCATTCTAAATAACTAATACTGTTTTTGTACCACAAACAAGCTACACAGCAATATAAAGAAGACACCACCCCCCCTACCCCCTCCCCAAGTGAAGACAAAAACAAAGGGCTCTAGCAGTTTCGGCCAACCTACTCAATATGCCTCTTGCCTATAGATCTCTTTTGGTAATGAATTGGGTGATCTTTTATCGGTCAACACAAACGCCTAATGGCATGATTTTATTGGGTACTAGGATCGAAGGGGAAAAGAGTAAATGCAGAAAACAAATCACCCCAAGGCCTCCATGCCACTGCCCACAATATCAACACCATCACGATTACACAATCTTAGAAATCCCCATAAACAAAGGGTTCTACAACCTTTTTCATACTATCAACTAAGAAATTATTGTAGTAGGTTACAGAACCTCTAGCAGGCCTTCGCAGAACATACTATCGAGTATATTTCTCTATACACAACATACCACGTTGTCTTTCCACAAGCACAAGATTTTGTCACTACTCGCGCGTAAACCAAGCCTACAAAAGAGGACACAAGACACTGAATACACATCTGATTCAAGTCACATCACATTCATATGGAAACTGGGAGAAAACCCACTCACGCCATTTGGTTTCCTCCCAACAAAAAAACTGACCACAAATCCATAATGCTAAAAAACCGCGAAATATGAAAGCATGGCAATTGCTGTAGTATAGACCCAACCTCACACAATCTTGATCAAATCCAACAAAGAAGTTGTAAATCTTACCCTACAGAGGATTTCAATCCAAGAGGTGGTAGCTTGGGGTCTCGAAACATCGATATCCATGAAACTAGCGAGATAGGAACAACCTCTAAAATCTCCTCTATCTTTTATGATAGAGGCACCAGATGACTTCGATTCTTAAGAGAAAATGTAGGGTTTGAAATTTTGACCAAAACCTTGTCGAAAATAAGTTCATCAGAGGTCAATGAGTTGACCAAACTGATGTCAGCATGATAATAGCGTCGATGGTGATGACATCAGCATTCAGAAACAAATCACTGGCTCAGTGCTATGATACCAAGTTAAATTGAATGGAAGTTCATACTTAGGTTTAGGGTTAGGAAGAAAAAGAATAGAGATAATTAGGATTAAGTTGTGGTACCTCCAACCTTTTCTATTATTAGTATATCTATAACTACTAATATCTCAGGTATATGGGCCCAATAGAAATAAAGGAAAACAATGAAACTTCCTTAGGATACACCAACTATGACTATAAGCTCCCATACCAACATATTACATGTATTCCAATAGTCAATTCATAAGGGCAAAGGTTGAATCAAATGAGTTTTGTACACCGCAAATGACCACGGAAGACCAATTGGCAGACATACTCACTAAAGCGGCTGCATGATATACTCAAAGTTGGACATGATATATAGCTATAGAGGTTGGCTGATACTTAGTAAAGCGGTTGTACAAAGATCTCATGTTAGGTTGGTGAGTGTGATTGACTTCATATGTCAGTGAATCCTAAGAAAATCTCTGAAGAAGGCTAGCCCAATACCCCTTGCAAAGGAGACATAGGGCACAAGTGTCTTAACACTTGTCCCTTTAATTGTTCAAGCATTGAAAATAATACCAATTTTTGGTGTTTGTGTAATAGAGCTTACTTTTTATGATGCCTTTTATGGTGTTTAATGAGATAAATGTACATTGAATACATGAATGCAATAGATGGAGAATGCATTTCATTTTTTAGTTGAGTCCTGAAATGTACCATATACTCCTGAGTTGAGTCCTGAAAAAGATAAGTCTAAGTTGCACACAGAGATCAATGAATGCAATAGATGGAGAATGCATTTTATTTTTTACATAAAAAGAAAAAGAAACTAAGAATTAAAAAAAAAAGGAATAGAAAAGTAAGACAGAAGACAAGAAGATAGTCATATTTAAACCAAATAAATTGATTTCATAAGAATGAACCCTAATAAGTATTGAATATAAAAGAATTGAAGTCTACAACCAGAGTCATTGCACCAGAAATGAATCGTATAATATGGATAATTAAAGCAGTCATCTAGAAATACCCAACATCTCTGCAATGGTAAAATAATTAAGAGAGCCTATCTTGTATTCCATATCTTTCAAGCATAGAACGACTGTCATAAACACAAACCCCTACCTCATTGTTATCCATCAAGGATATTTTTCCCAATAGAAGCCACGCAAAAACACAACCGGCCGACCAGATGTCAACTGCTGGACCATAAATACAAGTTCCCAGCAGCAGCTCCGGAGGTCTGTCGAACCATTATGAGCATTAATGAATTGGGAAAGAAATAGGATATGCCAATTTGGGAAATTCCACCACTCATGTTAAATCAAACAATTTACCTGTAACAGGTAACAATAACATCAGGAGTAAGAGATTCATTGGGGTCATTGGGGAGTTCGCGTGAAAGACCAAAATCTGCAATCTTTAAATTTCCCTCATCATCAACAAGAATATTATCCCCTGCATGAGTAGAAGTAACATAAAAAACCAAAGGACTTGCAAAAGAGAAGAGGAACCCATCAAAAATATAAAAATCTCGGTACCGATCCCAGTATCTGTCTGTGCCGATACTTAGATGTATCATCTCTCGTATCACTGTTACAAAGTCTGTATCAGTGATCGATATACTACAGAGTAAATTTATCAATCAATATTCAAGATTATACATCTGGATTGGGTGGCTCTGATACCCAAACGCATCCCTCAATACGTCTAGGGATCATCCGAGATTTTGATGTAACTCTATACTGTCATGACCTTTGATGTCGCGATGAAGTACTTTGTTGTCATGCAAGTAACGAAGTCCTGTCAACAACTGCTTCATATAGAACTGATAAAGAAATTTATATTAAGATTTAAGAGATGACAATTAATTAGATAGAGAAATACTTATTTGAACCGCAGTGCTATGATACCTTGATATGGGGTAATTTAATTTCCACAATCTTCTTATTTACAAGTCCCCACAAATCATGGTTCATATATTCAAAAACCATATAGAAACTCCTACCAACTATGCCAAGCAATGAAGTATCATCAGAAATCACTGAAAATGAACTATGAACTAAAAATACAAGTCATCGAGATCAGCATTGGCCAAAATTAATATTTGAATCAAGACAACTAAATATATATATATATACCTGGATTTCTTTTCTCATCCACTCCACGACCTAAGAGAATCACAACAAAAGTTAACAGTAGCATGATATGTCAAATACCCAATCTTCTTGTTAAAAAACGAGACAAAAAAACTACAAATTCATATGTTACCTTGAGCAAATACAATCTCTTTCAACTGAATTATGTTTTCATGGTCTAACATACGTGTAACTTTCACTTCGTGTTTGAAATTTTCTAATTTCTGCGAAAACAAAGAAAAAATGGTCATCCATTTCAGTATTAAGACTACAGAAGTTACTATAGAACCACTAATCAAAATAACATTTTCAAATATTTTCCTCTATCATACCTCGTTTGTTTCCCCATGTATCTGTTTTAATGCAACAATTTCCCCAGTTTCAATGTCCTTAGCCCTATATACTTTGCTGCAAATTCAGAACAAATGTGGAATATTCAGGGAGCATCCAATCCCCAGCAATATATAAATAGCTTTGAGAAACCAAGTGTTATTATTATAAAGGGAGATTAATAGTTACTTAGGCCAACCTAGAGATTAGCTAAAGTAGCTCCTGCTTTAAGAATTAAATTTACTCACAAAAGCATTTGGTGGTAACTCAAAACAGAAGTTCAAAACATTTATTTGTATGAAGTAATCACATAAATAATTGGATAAAAAAAAATATTCTGTAAATATAACAAGTTCAGCTTATGATCCTTGAGTTGAAGACAACTCGTACAAGAACTTTGGCTGGAATTTCAAGGCTCCCAGTTTTATGCTATAGTAAAGTCCTGAAATCATCATTTAGATTTATTTTTGTTTTTTCCTTAATAAGGATATGTTATCGTGAACAGTAATAAAAAAGAAGAATGATCGTAAAATTCAAAGGCTATCGAGACAAAGAATGAGAAAGGACCAATTATGATAATAAAAAGGGGTTTTCCATAATCATTAAATCCAAGGCTCCAAGACAAACAATGTCAGATTTTAGGTTGAGGGAACTAAGTAAAGGTTGCAATTGAGAAGATAACCACAGATTCAAAGTTGTAATCCATGAAAGGACCATGCCAATTATCATATAAAAATGGGCTTCCCAAATAAAATAAAATAAAATTTTGACAAATTACACATTTGATTTGTATATGTATATACATACATATATCAGGAGAAATAATCCCAAAATTCATAGGTTTTTTATGACGAAGAGATTATTCGTATTACATGCATGAATATACCGTATAAAAGCCATAAAAGGAATATTTTATAATGACATTCCCATTTCCAGCTCCCTGTATGTACTAAAATCGTTCATCCTTAATTCACATTTCAGTTCATACTTTCCGGTGAAGCACACGATAAATTTACACTATCAAATCCTACGAACCTTAAAAAAAAAAAACTATGATGATGAAATCAACACAGAGACATGGATTACATGGCAGTTTACACACTATTAACTAATTACATTGGAGACTTCTGTCAAAAAGGTCACTATATAAAGTAATGTGATAGGATTGGGACTATAAAGCACACCAAAAAAAAAAATTCATCTTCTACTAATAAATAAATAAATTAAATAAAAAACCTTCTCTTTACAAGAGACAAAATAATTAATAAGTTGTGATTCATCAATGATTTATATAATCAATTCCTACATAAGATTATCATGCTATTAAAGCATATGATATTCTTATAAAGAAGTGTTTGATTCATGAATTAATGGTTGACCTCTTCTCTTAGTAAAACCAAGGTAAAGTTCAAGGTTCTTAAGCAAGGAGGATTTAATGTGGCCCAAACTCAATACAAACATGCGAAACTAAGAATTTTGAGGGAGCATAATGGTCTATTCATCAATGACAACAAGCTATGAAGGAGAAAGTGATTATTATTAGTCTCAAAATGCGCAAACTTTATTAAAGATATTTTCGACCCATAGATCACAAGTATTGGATTGATAGCAAGAATGTATGTTCAATCTCTCTTTAAACATATGAGAATTTGTTTGGAACTAAGAAGCACGGATACAGATAAGGGGCATGGGTACAATTCGATAGGGACACGGTGATACAACAATTTTTAAGAAATCAAGATACGATACGGGGGGATGTGTATTTAAAAATTAACTTCTTATATATTTTTGGATATATTTTAAGTTAGTAAATGTAAGAAAAGGAGAAGAAGAAAAAGAAAAAGAGGAAGAAGAAGAAGAAACGAAAAAGAAACAAAAAAAAAACTTACGGAGACTGATTTAGAATGGGTAGGCTGCATGCTGCTAGACTCCTAAGTAGGCTCCTTCAATTTTTTCTTCTTCTTATTCTTTTCCAAAAAACCCTAAATTCCAAACTCGCAGTCTGATTTCTTTTTCTGCTTTTTTCTTTTTGGAAATGCCAAGTATCCGATACGGATACGTTGCCAAAAATGGAGTATATGTGCTTCTTTTGTTTGGAATAACTAGACACAAAGGTTTTCTTAGTCCAAGGAAGTTGAAAAAACAAAAAAGAGAAAAAAGTTGTCTTATTCTAAGTCTCTTTTTCGAGAAGTTTTGCTCTCTCTCTCTCTCTCTCTCTCTCTCTCTCTCTCTCTCCCTCTCAACTGAAAATACAGGTGGTGGAAGGTTTGAGGAGGGAGGAACTTTTTAACGAGAGACAAAGTTTCCTGATGGACTCTCAAAATCAAATGAATGGGAGTTAGGTCCCTACCTGGTAGGACCTGACCATTGCCCCATATTTATTATTTCAAATGTCATTATTTCGCCTTATTTCTAGTCTTTACAAATAACTTAGAATTTTGAAATCCAAATCTCATGTTTCCAAATAGAGGATCTGAAATTCAGGCACCCAAGTACAAATCCAACCCATAAAGCCCTTTGAAATGGCAAATCCATGGGGTACTTTTGCCATTTCATATCTGAACATACATTTAGGTCGACTTATGGTTTTCTAATTTCTCAGTTTGGCCAGATGGACTGCATTAATCACATTACAGCAGTTCATCTTCATACTTCCAACTCAATTCAGTGAGGGTGGTGCTACTGGTGGTGGTGGTTGTGGGCACTAAACCATCCAAAGAATTATTTACAATTTAGATGTGACTTTAACGAAAAACTATAAATTCATAATCCTAATCTCAATACCTTCTTCTTCCTTTCCTGTATGAACATTGAAGTTGACCATATTTCTAATAATAATTTTTAAATAATAATAATGATGATAAATATCTTGAGTCGACTTGGCTTTGGAGTCAGCAGAAACAAGTCTGCCATTGAACGAGTTAAACATGCTTATCGGCTGACGCTATGGCCACCTTTCAAGTCATCCCAAACCTACCAAGGTTTTATTTCTTGAGTTTGTCTTCGATGAGTGGCCCACCCATCATGAGCGGGAAAGTAGACTGCATATCTGTTTGACTCTGTGACTTGTACAGACTTCCAAAAACTGCATACCTGTTTGACTCATTTGCATGTCAATAGGTTACATGGATGTGCAGTGCACTTTCCCACTCATGATGGATGGTCTACCCATCATAGACAAACCCTTTGAAAAAACTTGGGGATCACATAGTCGACATGCAATGACTATTTATAATCACCCAAAAAAAAATCGAATTATAAAGCATGTATGATAAAAATTTGGCAAATAAGGAAAAAATTCAGAGAATCGATCCATCAATCGAACATTTGACAAAAAGGTCGGCAAAATACCTAATTGGAGATTTTTTTTTTTTTAAATTGATTAATGCAAATATTTTTGTGACTGTGCTGGTTGAATATAAGCTAGGGCACTGCATTTGAAACAATTGATACTTGCGTTGCCACCAACTGCTTAAAATCATGCAAAACCATAAACTGGTTTTCACATGAAAAACCATCAACTGCTTAAAATCAAATGAAGGAAATCATTTTCGTCCCAATCTTCCACAATAAATCTGATACAATCCCAAAAAAATTGACTATGAAAACCAGCATACTATCAAATTGTGTTCTTAGGTTGTGTTTTGCACATGCTTGACTGCTTTGGATCAGATGGTAGAGATTGTTTCTCATCCTAATCTTCCACACAATAAGTCTTGAAATCATGAGCCTACCATTATAAGGTCAGATGTCGATTCCATGTGACACACATCCAAAAGTGACTATGAGCATAACATACCATCAAACATGTTTCTTAGGTCACTTTGGATATGTGCCATATGGAATCAATGCCTGACACTTCGATGGTAGGTCTATGATCTCAAACATTGGGACGAAAGAATGATCTCCATCGTCTAACTTAAAGCAGTTGACAATTTAGCATGATGTAAACTTGAGTTGAGAATAAAAGAATCCTGGTTTGCAAATAAAGGTACCCTTAAAAATTCTTTAATGTGGAATATAAGTTAAACTGTTAAAACTCTTTCTTATCATAGCATGGTTTTATATATCAGCCATATCTGATGCATATCCGCCTATATGTATCAGATTAGGTCCCCTTCAATACAATATACACCCCTGATTTAATATAAGCTCAAATATCGAGTCAAACTTATCAAATATCAGTCAATATCGACTCATATTGGGCCATAACAGCCCATATATTTGGGTCATATTGGCTGATATGTATCCAATATGAATTGGATATAATACCGAAAATGCCATTTGGGAAAAATTTGTATTATCTTTTATCTATATTTAGTATTTTTTTTTTAACAAAAAAGAAGCTACTTTAATATCGGTCATTAAATCCCTGTGCTAGAGTTCAAAGTAAAAAATTGTTACATTATATCAGGCAATTTCCTTAAGCGATTAAGAGTTCAATGTTTTTTTTTCACTCTACAACTTGTTGGAAAGAGAGGTTATAAACAATAAAAAAACTGAGACAGGGTTTAGTCTTACAGGAATTCACAATCTTGGAATGAGAAAGTAATCCACTCAAATCAGTTTTTCACCATGATTTTAAAATCAATCTAAAGGAAACATATCGAACTCGTATAAGACATTTTAGATTTTCGGCATCACTGACGAAATAGAAGAAATGATTTCATCTTACAAGAAACTAGTCTGCTCAAATTCACTGAGATTTTAAATCAACCTAAAAGGGCACATATCGAACTCGAACAGGACCTTTCAGATTTTTGGGCATCGATGAATAAAAAAAACTAAGAAAGGGTTTCATTTTACAAGAAAGTAGTCGGCTCAAATAAACTTTTACCATGATTTTATATCAACCTAAAGAAAACATATTGAACTCGAACTAGACCTTGCAGATTTCCGGCATCGACGAAGTAAAAAAACTTAGGGTTTCATCATACAAGAAAGTAGTCTGCTCAAATCAATTTTTACCATGATTTTAAAATTAATCTAAAACGAAACAAATCGAACTCGAAGAAGACCTTGCAGATTTTGGGGCATATTGGTGAATAAAAAAAACTAATAAAGGGTTTCGTCTTACAAGAAAGGAGTCTGCTCAAACCAATTTTTACCATGATTTTAAATCAATCTAAGAGGAAACATTTCGAACTCAAATTGGATAGCTCAGATTTTCAGGATCAATGGATATAAAAAAAGGAGGTAAGAAAGGGTTTCATCTTGGGATAAATCGCATTCTTAGAACAAGAAATTAGTCCACTAAACTCAACTTAAAGAGAAACATCCCAGATTCCAGGCCTCAATTAATCAGAAAAACTGATACCCTGTTTCATCTTACAAGAAAGTAGAAAAACTAAATCAATTTTCACCATACTTTTCAGCTATTGATGAACAATGCAGAATATGAACAAAAGTCAAGAGATAAAGAATTTGGGTTTCATTATCTTGTTTTCGCTTACCCAAACCCTCCTTGGCCGATCTTTTCAAACTGCTGAAAGCATCTAACATGTCTTAACTTCTCCGACTGAAGATTATCAAGATTTATTTCTGCAACAGGTCTTCTCGCCATCTTTCGCTGTGCTCACACTCGAAAAAAGAACGCAAAATCTTCAATTACAAAAAGATTAAAAACAGTGTTGCAAGATTCATAATCTGGATGAGAGAAACCGAAAAACTTAAGAAAAGATGGACAGAAGTAGAGACCCAAGAATAGAAATCGGTGAGTACCAAATTTGCAGCCGCAGAAGGGCTAGAATTTTGATCCAGCTGGCAATTTTTCTTGTTCGGGCAGTGGTTTGTTGGTCTTCAATCGAAGCTTGTGGAGTCTTCGGATTTCGTTTTCAAGATGAAACTCCAAGAAATTAGAAGATGAAGCGATTTGTTATGTTGAAGATGGGAGGTGAAAAGAACAGTTGGCGGGTTTATAAGAGATGCAGAGGGACGTTGATTTTTCAAAAGTTAGTTATGGTTGAAATGACAAAAGAACCCTTGTCTTTTGCATAAATCCTAAACCGGGGCCAAATTTAAGAATGCATTTATGACTTTTATGGGTGTCTAAGGGCTGTCAACGGGTCGGGTCCGGCCTGACGGGAATTGGCATATGCGCAACCCGACCCAACACGACGGTGCAACCAACCCGGCTTGACGGGTCAAGGGTGTATCCGGGTCAAAGGTTTATGCAGAACCTGTAAACCCAACACAACCTGGTTAAAAACCTCCCATTTTCTTGATTCTTTATATAAATTATCAGGTCGGTCGGTTCGGATGCCATATGCCGGATCCGACCTGACAGGTAAAATTTATATGCTCGAACAGGTAAAAAACTCAGGTCCGATGGGCTAGATATCACGTCAACCAAATTCATTGATGTCTCTTTTCACGGAATTCTAGGGAAAATTGCATGATCCTCCACTGAGGAGTCATAACAAATTTTGTCTCTGTTGTAAAAATTATGAAGTCTTAGGATCACATCCCTCCACTTACTAGTAGAGTTTTGTTTTAAAACAAATAGTTAGCATTAACTTTCTAATCACAATTAGCTTTTGAGGCTAAAAGTTATGCGAATAGTCGATTTTAGTTTTCCACAACCCAAAACCGATACCGAACCGAACTGGAATTGGTTTGATTTGATTTGATTTCGAATCGATTTTGGTTCGATTTGGACCAAAATATCCTCTTAGCAAGCCAAGGAAATATCCGAAATATCGGACACTCACTGTGGGCGAAAAAGTTCGTTCCAACAATAGTGGTATACTGTTACATAAAGTGCCCCACGTAGGAGCAGTGCACTGCGTGGACCTTGAGACACTTGCAGACTTAAAGAGCATAGATATCCGTGCAATTCTCATAGTCGATACGTTGCTCGGCACGAAAATGTGACCTCACCCCTTCTCCAGCAAGCATGCAATGGCTGCTTTGAATCAGATGATGGAGATCGATTCTCCTCCCAATCTCTCACATAGGGAATTTTGAGATCATGGGTGTGTCATCAAGCGGTCAGTGTTTTTTTCCATGTGACACCCGTCCCAAAAAATTACCCTAAAAGCATGTGGCACACATTCAAACATGATTTTAGTGGCTATTATGGAAATTGCTTTTGCCCCATTCTTCCACAAAATAAATCTTGAGATCATTTGCCTAATCATCAAATGACCAGATTTTGGTTCCATGTAACACACATTCCAAAAAATATATATTATCATGAGCGTATATCAAATGTGGTTCTCATATTACTTCTTTGGATTTGCGCCTTGTGGAATCAAAATCTAACCGTCTGCTGTTAGGACCATGATCTCAAGATCTCTTTGGGTGAAAATTATCTCCATCGTCTAATTTAAAACAGTCTGGGGATTTAAGCAAATGAAACCCTAGTTGAAAAGGAAGAATCTTTAGTTCAAAAACAAAGGTACCCTTTTTCTCTGGTGATGTCCTTATATATTTACACATTATGCCTTTGTTCTTAATAGCCTTTCTCATCTAACTTTTTTGGAGGGCTAAACTTCAATCAAGTGGAGTAACCATTGTGCCTTGGGGACATATATATATATATATATATATATATATATATATATATACTCTTTCTTTGCCTTCTCTACCAACCCCAACTGCTTATTTTTGACAAAATTTAAAAAGGAGCCATTACTTGCACACGGTTTTCAAGTAATTGCACCGAAATTAAAGAAAGACTTGATATTTTAGGGACATGTGATATGTAAAAATACAATATGGGCCGTCTGATTTGAAGTTTATGATCAATAGATCTTTAGTGCATAAAATTGGAGCAAGACACGATACTTGTCATATGATCTATTGTAGTCAACTATTAAATTATATAAAAGCCTTTGACTCCATCTAATCAAGTGATGAAACTTATATTTTGTTCTAATCTTTTGCTATTGATATCTTTAAATTATGTCCTTCAAATCAAACGGCTTAGATGGTGTTTTCACATAGTAAAGTTCGCCAAACTTACAAGTCCAGTAAAGTTCGCCAAACTTGCAAGTCTTTCTTTTAAATTCCGTGCAATCCGGTGCAAGCACTTGAAAACCGTGTGCAAGTAATGGCTCCCAATTTAAAAATATAAATGTCAAATATGCTCTCAAGAGTAGTCGCCTTTACATGAACTCTTTTTTGGAATCTTTGTTTAATTCCATGAAATTATTGAATAATGAGAACAATGAAATTGCAAAGTGGTCGCCTTTACAACCCAAGAGTCTTTCCTTCTCTATCAACTGGGTTCAATTAGAGCATGGAGATCATTTTTGGACCCAATCTGTGACACGAGATCTTGATTTTATGTTGCACATACACCAAAAAATTAAAATGATCATGGGAATACATCATAAGTGGTTCTTGGATCACTTTTTGGGATATATACCACATGTAATCAAACTTTGATAGTCTACGGTAGGAACATGATCTCAAGATCTCTTGTATCGTGATTGGGACTAAAACGATCTGCATTGTCTGATTCAAAGCAATCAACAGTTTAAGCATGTGAAACCCAGCTTGAGAAGGAAGAATCTTGGGTTGAAAGAAAAATACCCGTTGTAAACATTTGTGTGTAGTCACATGACTTAATGCAATGTAATTATTGGTTTAGATTGAGCTTGTGCAAGATCCATAGTTTGTGATCCAAGTTTAACCGGTCGTCGTTGGAGATGAAAAATAGATTGAGCATGTTCATTTGCGATAGGTTGAGCCAACCTGTCGGGAAGCAGAAGAGGACCTGTCGAGCACTCAAATGGAATTGTAAAAGAAGTCGACAGGATTTTCTATAACCTATCGAGAGGATGTAAGGAGCCCGAACAGAAGGAGAGAATTTGTAACGACCCCGAAAATTAGAACACGTGCCTGACTGCTTTGATCCGCGTGCCCGGCGCGGAAACCGAGGTTAATTTAAAAACTTTAAGGTTATATTAATTTAAATAATGTGGCACCGTGATGAGATGAGATCACGTGTGAAATTTCGTTTAGATCTGAGACGCGTAGAGGGTAGATGGAACACGTTGCGCAGAAGCAACTGTGTTCATACTTCACACCGGAATAGACACCAAGGGCAAAATAGAAATTTTGCTTGAGAGAAGTAGCTTATAGAGGAAGGATGGGGAGACAAGAGAAGAGAGACTTCATTCCTTCTTCTCCTTCATCACCTTGCCCTGTGTGCTCCATAGATTGGAGATTGATGCTAAGAAGTGTGAAAGAAATCATTGAGAGAGAGAAGAAGAAGGGTTAGCAAGAGAGAAGAGGAGAGATTCTAAGCTAGAGGAGCTAGACCTAAGGGTTTGAGTTACCTAGGGTTTGAGATTGTTGTGAGAGACCCTGATCTGTTGAACCAGAGCCGAGGAATTTCTCGCCGAATCCGCGTCGAAGAGGAGCTCCGAGATCTAGGTTTTGGAAACCCTCTTTTCGGGTCATTGCCGGAACCCCAAGAAACCCACGAACAAGGTGAGTTGCGTGTGTTAAATAAGGTTAAATGAGTAGTTTAAAGGGTAGGTTTATGATGTATTAATGGTGATTGCACAACCATTAATGGAGAGAGAGCAAAAATGGAAGGAAAGGTGAACTCCATTAATGACACTTTGTCGTGATCGATCACCAAGGTGGTGATCGATCTCATTAAGGTTAGTGATCGATCACCAAGGGCCGTGATCGATCAATCTGTATAAGTTTATAGGGAACAGAGACTTGCGAAGTTGAGGCCGAGGGTGATCGATCACCAAGGTGGTGATCGATCTACAATGAATCTGGTGATCGATCACCAAGGTGGTGATCGATCTACAAAAGAGTGATCGATCACCAAGGTGGTGATCGATCAATTTGTATAAAAATTTTATGTGGACAGAGAGAGTTTTTGAAGCTTGCGGTGATCGATCACGGTGGTGATCGATCTACAAGGGCCGTGATCGATCTACAAATGGTGATCGATCTACAACTACAAGGATGGTGATCGATCTACAAAGGTCGGTGATCGATCTACTGGGTGGTGATCGATCACTCACCCGCTTTACTGTCTTGAATTCATGAAGTAGACACTCGGATATTGTGCCTAGTTCTCGACATTCCTAACACTTAATGTACTGTGCATATGGTATAGGATAAACCCTGACACGTCGAAAAAGCTTTGGATTTGCTTAGAAGATAAACTGATCTGAGGTAGGGGAAAATTCAACTTAAAGTGTATCTAAATTTAATTGCAGGATATCTTAACATCGTATTCTATCTCGATTTTGAAAGCATGCCTCATATGCATTAAACTCGATTCCGTGATTCGATATCTGCTTCGCTTCTTCGCATATGCTCTCGATAATCTGCGATAATCGCCATGATAGTCTCGCCTCGATAATCGATTCATGAGGTAATAAGTATGTATTTGATTTGAGGTTTAATATTCGATCCCCACCGACTCGGCGGTATACCGTTGCTTGCACAATGTGCGCTGTTTGAAAATCTCTCAAAATATGCACTCCATGTGTGGGGCATTATTGCATTCCTGAAAATTGTTCATTGAACGACGATTGGTTGGGGTTTCCTATCGCACAATCGCTACCACGTGATATATATACACGGGAGTTACTTAAGTTAGAGATATGTATGATTTAAGTCATTTAAATCTAATAAGCACAGCATCTTGCTAATTCCGGAGTTCAGTTTACTTTTGCCAGTTATGCATTCTGATTTCCTGCATGTTTGAGCATCAATCTATATCTGTTCAGTTTCGTTTCACTTATCGATCTAAGATATGTTCTGCAATCATGTTTAATAATTTAGATGTAAATTAATTGAAATTCTTCTACTGAGCTAGGATGTAGCTCACCCTGCTTTCTGAAATCTTTTAGGTTACGAAAGGCGGTGCAGATCGAGAGCGATCCGGATTATCGGATCCGGCGAGGGCGAGGAAGGGCGAGACGTTCGACGCTCGGACGAGTTCTATCCTTAGCCGGTATTGATGCGACATTTTGTACTTTTGATCTTTTGATTTATCGTGCTGGTGGCCACCTTTGTATAAACATATGTAGTTCTACATTTATTTCATGTTAGTCCACATTCCATTTTGAACCACTATCGGGAACCATTGTTTGGGTGATGTACGCCCATCACCGATGGTTCTTCTGGTTCCTTTTGGGAATGTGTATGTTCTTACATTTAAATATTGTTGACGTGTATTTAGTATAGAAATTGGTTGACTCCGACTACAGCTGCTCGGATGTGTCCACCTAGCTTCCGCTATACGCGCGGATACGTGTGATCGATCCGGGATCATCCAGAGTATGATCCTAACGGCACGGATTTCTGGAGACGGAAATTCGGGGCATAGCTTGGTATCGTGAGCCTAGACTGTAGGTTGAACTACGGGTTTAGAAAGGATTGTTTTCACAATCTATGTACTGATCAATGTTGTTGTTTTTACAATGACAGACCAGTATGGGCCCTAAGTTCAGAGGAGGGCATAGTGGAGGTAGAGCAGGACAGAGAGAGATTCCCCTGAGGGATGTGCCAGAGGTCACGTCGCGGGGCTTAGAGTTTCTCTCGCAACCAAATGTGGTTCCGGTGGGACCAAGAGGAGGAAGAAGAAGAAATGAGGAGAGGATGGAGCAGGTGTTGGAAGCATTAGCTACCAACGTCGCTCAACAAACAGCTGCGTTGGCTCAACAGGCAGCTAGACCACCCCATCAGCCTAGTGGGTTTGCGGAGTTTAGGAGAATGAGACCTCCTAACTTCTCGGGTCAAACGGATCCCATTGAAGCGGAAGGATGGATTGAAGAGATGGAAAAGCTCTTCGAGGTGCTACAATGTAGTGATGAGGAGAAAGTGCGTTGGGCCACTTTCAAACTTGATGGTGACGCCGGACCATGGTGGAAGTCGGTGTCACAAAATCGACAAAGAGAATTCCCTCACACTCCTTGGACATGGGAGGAGTTCACGGAGGTGTTTTACCACAAATACTTCCCGAAAATTGTGAGGCATCAGTGGGAAGTGAAGTTCATAGAATTGAGACAAGGCGCCATGTCGGTGAGAGACTATGGAGCAGAATTTGTTAGCTAGGTTTGCTCCTCGGATGTAGCCACAGAGTTGATGAGGGCTGTAAAGTTTCAACTTGGCCTTAGACAGATCTACAAAGGACGCCGCCATGTGGGAAATGGAGACGATGAGGAAGTCATGGCCAAGGCTCTCATAGTCAAGAGGAGAACCAAAACAATTTTCTTGGAGGGACAAGTGACGAGAGAGAGACCATTTCAAGGGCAATCTCGTGACACGGAACAAAACAAGAGGGCTAGGTTTGCTAGACCTCCAGATACCCTACACACTCTCGTGGGCGATATCTTGGTCCTAGTTCCTACCAGAGGCGGCAGCACCTACTTCTTCTAGATCATTGGACCTTTGGATCTTACAGTAGGCGGGGCCTCGGTGACACGAGGACCTTCAAGGATCTCATCCTTTACTCCGTAGTGGTTTGTGCAAAGTGTGGGAAACAACACAAGCGGAGGATTGTAGGAGAGATCGGGCATGTTTGTGTGTGGCAAGATGGGCCACTTGGTTAGGAATTGCCACGAGGAGAGTAAGGAGCAGACGGGATCGGTATCAACACGGAGATCATCTCGACCAATAGTCCACGGTCGAGCTTATCATATCACGACATCGAACGATGTCATCCAAGGTATGATTTGAGATTCAATGAACGTGGTTTAGTGATATAACGAATTAAGAATTTTGAAAAATATAGAAATTGTTGAGTAATTATGATGTAAATAGTATATGTGTGCATGCATAGTTAAGACGTTGAGATAACATTGAAATTGGCGTATAGGTGAACTGAAATTGTATAGGAGTTGCGACATTTGCTTTCACAGAGCACGAGCCTTGATAGATCCAGGCTCTACGCACTCTTTCATCCGACCTCAATTTACTAAGAAATTGGGTGCCACTCGAAGCTTAGACTTTATTTTTGATTTATGGGTTCCCACGGGTAATACTGTGAACGCGCTCACCGTGTGCAAGTCAGTGATAGTGGCAGTGGAAGAACACGAAACACAGGCAGATTTGATTCTGTTGGATATGAAAGGATTTGATGTCATTATGGGAATGGACTGGCTATCCGCATACCGCGCAAGTGTGGATTGCCTTCGGAAGATAGTGGTTTTTCGTCCACCTAAGCGACGGTCATTTAGATTCCTTGGAGAGAAATCTAAGGTGGCTCCGTTGATATCCGCGATTCAGGCGGAAAAGATGATGAAGAATGGATGCATGGATATGTGGCTTTTCTACAAGAACAACGGGAAGAAACAAATGTGCTATCCGATATTCACGTCGTGTGTGAGTATTCCGATGTATTTCCGGAAGAATTGCCTGGATTACCACCAGTTAGAGAGGTTGAGTTTGCAATCAATTTGACTCCAGGCACCGAACCAGTATCTAAGGCTCCGTATAGGATGGCTCCAATGTAATTGCAAGAGTTGAAAGAGCAACTTGTGAACCGCTGAAAAGGATTTATTCGCCAAGTGTGTCTCCTTGGGGAGCACCGTGTTGTTTGTCGAAAGAAAGATGGTTCAATGCGCTTATGCATTGATTATCGGCGATTGAATAATGACGATTAAGAATCGCGTTACCGCTTCCTAGGATCGATGATCTATTTGATCAATTGCAAGGAGCGAGGTTCTTTCGAAGATTGACTTGAGATCGAGTTACCATCAATTCGTCAAGTGAAGATGTGGAGAAGACGGCGTTCGTAACTAGATATGGGCACTATGAGTTCTTAGTTATGCCATTTGGATTGACGAATTTAACGACCGCATCATTTATGGACTGATGAATCAGATATTTAAACCACACTTGGACAAGTCGGTGGTTGTTGTTTTCAGAGATCTACATTCTTGTCTATTCCAAGACAAAGGAGGAGCACGAAGAACATCTACATGTGGTTTTGGACCCTTAGAGAACACAAATTATGCATGCAAAGCTCGGAAAGTGTGAGTTTTGGTTGAACCAAGTGAGTTTCTTAGGCCATATCGTCCGCAAAAGGTATAACGGTAGATCCAACAAAGATCGAGCGATTGTGAATTGGGAACTGACAAAGCGATGTGAAGTTCGTAGTTTTCTTGGTTTGGCGAGGTACTACAGCGGTTTGTAGAAGGATTCTCTAAGCTATCGAGTCCACTCACTCGACTCACAAAGAAAACGCTAAGTTTGATTGGACTGAACAATGCGAGAAAAGTTTCCAGGAATTAAAGACGCGTCTGACTACAGCACCAGTGCTGGCTATACCTTCTGGCAGAGGGGGCTTTGCTATCTACAGTGACGCATCATATAGTGGTTTAGGTTGTGTCCTCAATCGGATAAAAGGTTATCGATATGGCTCTGACAACCAAGGAACATGAGAGGAATTACCCGGCTCATGACTTGGAGTTAGCAGCGGTGATCTTTGCTCTAAAAATTTGGAGGCACTACTTATACGGTGAGACATTTGACATCTACACCGACCACAAAAGCCTAAAGTACTTGTTTACACAAAAGGACTTGAACATGCGACAGCGCAGGTGGATGGAGTTCTTAAAGGACTACGATTGTTCCATCCAGTATCACCCTGGAAAAGCCAATGTGGTGGCGGATGCTTTGAGCAGGAAGTCTTCAGCTCAATTGGCACATTTGATCACCGAGTGCAAAGGTGGCATTTATTGGAAGACTGGCCTTATGTGATACGTTGATTGATGTTAAGGGTTCAGGTACTTTGATGGCCACCATTGTGATACGGCCCACATTGTTTGATAATATACGAAAGCTCCAAATGGTCGATGACGAGCTTATGACAATTAGAAGAGATGTGACCAATGGGATAAGGCCTGATTTTTCTATTAAGGATGATGGCACCTTGCTATTTCGAGATCGGACGTGCATACCGGATACCAAAGATCTAAAAGACACAATTTTGGAAGAAGCGCATAAATCACGTGATGCTATACATCCGGTAGCACCAAGATGTACCAAGATCTCAAACGAAGTTTTTGGTGGAGGGGTTAAAGAAGGATGTGGAGTATGTTTCTGTTTGGTCCGCACAAATAGTGAAAGTAGATCATCTAATCCAAAGAGTTTGTTACAACCCTTGCCAAGAGAGTGGAAATGGGAAGCCATTTCTATGGACTTTATTTTAGGATTACCGAGTACATCGAGAAAGAACAATGCAATTTGGGTTATTGTTGATCGCTTGCGAAATCCGCACTTTTTCTACCGTATCGGACTACAATCACCAATAAACTAATAAAAGAGTTATATTTGAACGAAATAGTTCGATTACATGGAATACCACAAGATCGTGTGATAGAGATCCTTCAGATACGCCGCAGATTTTGGCGGAGTTCCAAGAAGGCATGGGTACGAAATTGAGTTCACCATTTCATCCTCGCGGATGGGCGATCGAGAGAGTGAACCGGATAATAGAGGATATGTTGCGAGCATGCATGTTAGACTTTCATGGCTCATGGGATCAACACTTACCTCTAATCGAGTTCACAGATAATAACTATCGATCGAGCATTGGGATGGCACCTTATGAAGCCTTATATGGACGTCGATGCAAATCTCCATTGAACTGGAAGAAATCGGAAGCTTGTCTTGGGACCAAATGATAGATAGTACCACTAAAACAGTAAGAGTAATACGTGATAGGCGGCAAATGGGTCAAAGTCGCCAAAAGAGCTATGCCGATCTTCACCGAACACAAGTGGAATTTCAGGTATAATCAATTACATTAATGATATGACCATGGTTAAAATTAAACTACAAAGGAATTGACCCTTGTTTTCAGGTTGGAGACAAGGTGTTTGTGAAAATTTCGCCAATCAAGGGCGTCATGCGTTTTGGGAAGCGCGGGAAGCTAAGTCCTCGGTACATTGGACCATTTGAAGTACTTGGACGGGTTGGCGAAGTAGCATATCGGATCGCCTTACCACCGCAGTTAGCAAGCATGCATAACGTATTCCACGTATCCATGCTACGCCATTACGTACGTGATCCGACTCACGCCTTGGATTTCCAACCAATAGAGCTTCAGGAGGATATGACGACGATTGAGGAACCGGTTGCTATTTTAGATCGTCGACATCAAGTCCTGCGGACTAAATTAATCCCGCTGGTACTAGTTAGGTGGAGAAATCATTCCGACGCCGAAGCTACTTGGGAGAGAGCAACCGAAATCCGTGAACAGTATCCGCATCTGTTCACCTGATGAGAAGGTAAGTCTCGATACTTCATCTAGGAATTCGCGTGATTATAAATTGGTGTGAGCATATGCTTGATTTAATTTATCTTTTGGAATACTCTATGTGGCGTGTATGAATTAGTAGTTTTAAAATCCCACCATCAAATTAAGGAGATTGACGGATGAAATGCGATTATTCGGCACGTGATCGATCTACACCAGTTGGTGATCGATCTACAAGGGACCCGTGATCGATCTACACCAGCTTGGTGATCGATCAATGAATCGGGTTGAAACTTAAAGATTCCTTGGTGATCGATCACCAAGAGGCCGTGATCGATCACCAATGGACGTTGAGTTATAAAGAGGGGGAACCCGAGGGGTCATTTGCAACATTCTAACCGCAGAGACCAAAGGGTTTTCGATTTTCGGCCTTCCTCAACCATTTCGTTCGTTCTCGGCTATTTTGCTTCGTTCTCCTGCGATTTGAGTGTCGTCGCCACATTCAAGAAATCTTCCGCTTCCTTAACTTTCGATTCCTTTTTCTTGCATTTACCAAATCTAGACCATGGGACCACGCACGAAGAATCCTTCGCGTAAGGTACCCACACCCCGGCTCGCATCTGCATCCGCCTTCTATTCCAAATTCCCGTCGTGCCACCCATGGCACCGCTTCCTCTACCCCGCCTGCTCCTCAGATCCGCATCGCTCACTATTGAGCGTGAAATCCCCAACGCCTGGTGGGCTTCCAAAACCTTCCTACCGGAATACGTTTTTGTGTCCTCACTATATGAGGACCGACCCGAAATGGCTTGGGCCAAGGGTTACATACAAAAGCTAGGGCTTAAACCCTTACTGCCTTCCATGACCATTACCGCCACGGACAGCGGCTTTTCTTTCAAAACCTCAAATGGGGTGATAGTCGCCATCGACTCACAACCATCGATGGCCTTGAATATAAATTCAACCATTTCCACGTCGCGGCGGCACTTCAATGCCCGTCCGCGTACATTGAGACCAGTGGCCTCGAGCCTCCTTATGTCAAGGAGGTACCCTATGCCGATGTGGTCACCAAGATGACCCAAGGCCAACACGGTAGGGGCCAAGCCATTTCTAGGGCCCAACTACCTGATCGGTTGTGGATGCTTGATACCTACATCAAGTGTGCCCTCAACCCTTTCCTGCACAAGTCCTCACGGACTGGAGTAGTGCAACAAGCACTATTCTCCGCCTATGAGAACCGTTGGTTCTCTATGGCAGATCTGGTCATTGATGGCATCATAAACGCCAATGACCTGATGTCTGAGAAGGGGCGATCTGGAGCGAAGAAACAGATCCCCTATGCACGCCTCGTCACCAAGCTTGTGGAGCAGTATGCTGCTCTACGCGAGGCCTACGTTTTGGCTCCCCAGGAGCCTCGTTTGACCAACAACACTAGGGTCTTTCATCTGAAAGACTGGACAAAGAGCTACAATTTGTTGGTTAAGCGTCTTCCTGAGGAGGAGGAGGGCGCGGCTGAGCCCGTTCCCCCTGCTGTAGCAGAAGGTTCAGCCCCTCCTAGAGCAGAGGGTTCAGTACCTGATGCGCCCGCGACTACAGAGGGCGAGACACCACAGGACCTACCACCCCAGCCAGAGCCATCTGCCCGACCAGCCCCTATTCCACCCCGTCGATCAGTTCGTCACGCACCACCCCCTCCCCCACCGTCTTCCTCCGACGACGTCACTGCGATGCTTCGCGAGTTGGTGGAGAGCAATCGCCGCATCCACGTGAGACTGGATGGCGTTGAGGCGTTCCAGAGACAGATGCATCGTCGTCTGGACTATCACGCGGGTATGCATGAGCTAGTCATGCAGCACCTCTATGCCACGACGTCCACGCCGATGCTCGCGCACGCCCGCCTGCACAGGGTGGATCCACGCGACTATCATTCACCACGTAGCGTCCCATGAGCAGCCGATCACCATGCCCACCCGATGCTCCCGCAGGTATTACCAGACTACTATTGCTTATTAGCCATTTATATGTACACGTATCTCTCTAGTTATATTTCGTTGCATATTGCATATATTCTGTTCATACTTTAATTATTCTGCCTGCAATATATAAACTCCGTAAATCTTTTAGTTACCATGCATGACACTTAGATCAATTTCCTGTATTAGTTTAGCATGTGAGTCTTAAAACTACAAAATCCCTACGTACGCCTCTTAGACATTTTCGAGGACGAAAATTCCTAAGGGGGGGATAATGTAACGACCCCGAAAATTAGAACACGTGCCTGACTGCTTTGATCCGCGTGCCCGGCGCGGAAACCGAGGTTAATTTAAAAACTTTAAGGTTATATTAATTTAAATAATGTGGCACCGTGATGAGATGAGATCACGTGTGAAATTTCGTTTAGATCCGAGACGCCAGAGAGGGTAGATGGAACACGTTATGAAGCAATCGTGTTCATACTTCACACCTAATAGCCAAGGGCAAAATAGAAATTTAGCTTGAGAGAAGTAGCTTCTAGAGGAAGGATGGGGAGACAAGAGAAGAGAGACTTCATTCCTTCTCCTTCATCACCTTGCCCCTGTGCTCCATAGATTGGAGATTGATGCTAAGAAGTGTGAAAGAAATCATTGAGAGAGAGAAGAAGAAGGGTTAGCAAGAGAGAAGAGGAGCTAGACCTAAGGGTTTGAGTTACCTAGGGTTTGAGATTGTTGTGAGAGACCCTGATCTGTTGAACCAGAGCCGAGGAATTTCTCGCCGAATCCAGCGTCGAAGAGGAGCTCCGAGATCTAGGTTTTGAAACCCTCTTTTGGTCATTGGAACCCCAAGAAACCCACGAACAAGGTGAGTTGTGTGTTAAATAAGGTTAAATGAGTAGTTTAAAGGGTAGGTTTATGATGTATTAATGGTGATTGCACAACCATTAATGGAGAGAGAGCAAAAATGGAAGGAAAGGTGAACTCCATTAATGACAGCTTTGCTGTCATTGGTGATCGATCACCAAGGTGGTGATCGATCTACAGTGGGTTGGTGATCGATCACCAAGGGCTGGTGATCGATCAATCTGTATAAGTTTATAGGGAACAGAGAGTTGAGAAGTTGAGGCCCGAGGTGGTGATCGATCACCAAGGTGGTGATCGATCTACAATGAGTCTGGTGATCGATCACCAAGGTGGTGATCGATCTACAAAGGTGTTGGTGATCGATCACCAAGGTGGTGATCGATCAATTTGTATAAAAATTTTATGTGGACAGAGAGAGGAGTTTTTGAAGCTTACTGTGGTGATCGATCACCAGGCTGGTGATCGATCTACAAGGGCTGGTGATCGATCTACAAAGGCTGGTGATCGATCTACAAGGGCTGGTGATCGATCTACAAAGGCTGGTGATCGATCTACAAAGGCTGGTGATCGATCTACAGTGGGTGGTGATCGATCACTCACCCCTGCTTTTGCCTGTCTTGAATTCATGAAGTAGACACCCCGGATATTGTGCCGGGTAGTTCTCTGACATTCCTAACACTTAATGTGCTGTGCATATGGTATAGGATAAACCCTGACACGTCGAAAAAGCTTTGGATTTGCTTAGAAGATAAACTGATCTGAGGTAGGGGAAAATTCAACTTAAAGTGTATCTAAATTTAATTGCATGATATCTTAACATTGTATTCTATCTCTGATTTTCGAAAGCATGCTGCATATGCATTAAACTACGATTCCGTATTCGATATCTGTTTTACATTCTTCTATGCTCGATAATCGCTGCTCGATAATCGCCATGATAATCGCCCGATAATCTGATTCATGAGGTAATAAGTATGTATTTGATTTGAGGTTTAATATTCAGACGATCCCCACCGACTCGGCGGTATATCCGTTTCTTGCACAATGTGCAGTTGCTTGAAAATCCTCGGCAAAATATGCACTCCATGTGTGGGGCATTATTGCATTCCTGAAAATTGTTCATTGAACGACGATTGGTTGGGGTTTCCTATCCGCAAATCAACTGCTACCACGTGATATATATACAGGAGTTACTTAAGGTTAGAGATATGTATGATTTAAGTCATTTAAATCTAATAAGCACAAGACATCTTGCTAATTAGGAGTTGATTTACTTTTTGCCAGTTATGCATTCTGATTTCCTGCATGTTTGAGCATCAATCTATATCTGTTCAGTTTCGTTTCACTTATCGATCTAAGATATGTTCTGCAATCATGTTTAATAATTTAGATGTAAATTAATTGAAATTCTTCTACTGAGCTAGGATGTAGCTCACCCTGCTTTCTGAAATCTTTTAGGTTCTGAGGCTGCAGTGCCCGGTACTGAGAGCGATCCGGATTATCAGCCGGATCCCGAGGCCGAGGCAGAGGACGAGGAGATGACGCTCAAAGTGACGAAGTTCTATCCTTAGCCCGGTATTGATGCCCGACATTTTGTACTTTTGATCTTTTGGATTTACTGTGTGCCTGGTGGCCACCTTTGTATAAACATATGTAGTTCTACATTTATTTATTTCATGTTAGTCCACATTCCATTTCGGAACCACTATCGGGAACCATTGTTTGGGTGATGTACGTCCATCACCGATGGTTCTTCCTGGTTCCTTTTTGGGAATGTGTATGTTCTTCCTTACATTTAAATATTGTTGACGTGTATTTAGTATAGAAATTGGTTGACTCCGACTACAGCTGCTCGGATGTGTCCACCTAGCTTCCGCTATACGCGCGGATACGTGTGATCGATCCGGGATCATCCAGAGTATGATCCTAACGGCACGGATTTCTGGAGACGGAAATTCGGGCTGTTACAGAATTCATCTCAATCCTGTCGATTAGTCAACTGAAGCTGTCGAGAACTTATCCAATCCTGTCGAGAAGTCACAAATCCTGTCGACAGCCTCTCTCAACCTGTCGAAATACACATCAAGTAGACTCTTTCCAAATAGTGCGAAGCTATGTTACTTAATTCGCAATTCACTCAATTCGTTTTCCAATTGGTAATTCACAATTCTCTACTAATAATATCTAGATAGTATAATACTTGACGTTAATAATAACTAATAATAACTAGATAGTATTTATCATTTCTTTTGGAGAGCCATTACTTGCACACGCTTTTCAAGTGATTGCATCGGATTGCACAGACTTTAAAAGACAGACTTATGAATTTGGCAACCTCTACTATGTGAAAACATCATCTAAGCCGTTTGATTTGAAGGACATGATTTAAAGATATCGATTGCAAAAGATTAGAACAAAATATAGTTTTCATCATTTGATTAAATGGAGTCAAAGGCTATTATATAATTCAACAATTGACTACAATAGAGTATATGATAAGTATCGTGTTTTGCTCCAATGTTATGTACCAGAGATCTATTGATCATGAACTTCAAATCAAACGGCCCATATTGCATTTTTACATATCACGTCCTTAAAATACCAACTCTTTCTTTAAATTCGATGCAATCACTTGAAAAATGTGTGCAAGTAATGGCTCCCTTTCTTTTTTGGTACACTAATAATAACTAGATAGTATAATACTTAACGTTAATAATAACTAATAATAACTAGGGTAGGATGAATCTTTTTGTATTTATCATTTTTTTTTTCGGTACACTAATAATATATCACAGCCCGGATTTCCTAACCACAAAACCTGAATCGTCGGATCACCGCTAAGGATGATCTCGAGCTAAAGACACAAAATGTCAACTTCACACGGAAGATCAAAGATGATTCACTCTAATTTAGCAGATAGAGTCATCATATACATATGGCAAAAGATAATATATTTCCATTTAAGAACACAATGACTATAAGATAAAATGACAAAATGACAGTTATGTCCTTATATAAATCATAAGCCTGATAGATCTGAAACGAACCACCGATGATGAACAATCATCACCCAAACAGTGGTTTAATATACTTTTTACACCATCATGGATCCATATTCTAAGCTACTTACAAAGGCCGGACGTACAACGCCTTATACAAAAATCCTCAAAATAACCAAAGAAATCCTCTAAAGGAAATAGTCCTCTGGCAGAAGATCTAATTCCTCCTCTGGTATGTAATCGGGATCTTCTTCTCGGCCAGAATTCTCAATGCCTACATCTAATTTTATACCTACGGCGTATAGTCGAAGGATAAGCTAACAGTCTAAGCTCAATAGAGGAATATCACTAGCATGCATAACATATTTCAAAGCATAGATCTTATGATTGAATTCAAGCACATATAACGAAATTGAACTTTTAGATGCTTGCAATTTAAAATAATTGAATTTGAAATACACACACGATTTGCTTCTTTATTATCAAGTTCTTGCTTAACTCATTTTCATATACTTCTAATGCTTTAAATTGACTTAAAAGCTTAACTTAACTAATCACCCAAGCATATATAGCATTGGGAGTCACAGTAATACTGATGGGAATTCTCGAACCACCGTCATTCAATGAACAATTTACACGATTGCCAACCCATGAGGTAAGTTAACCGGGTCACTTGAGCCACATTGTCAAACCCCTGGGCTAAGTTAACAGGGTCACTTGTGCTTCACATTGACAGTTGGCAGGTTCACATGTACGGATATCCCGTCGTACCGGATACACGATAGAGATTCATTTCACGGAAACCTTAAATCATTATGCAATTCTAACCTATAGTTATTCACCGTGTAGTTGATCAGTGTGATTAATTATAGTTAGGTGTTTGAGTTTTACATGCTTGTTTATCACATTTACACACATTCATCATCTTCACACATGCTTACTTATCACATTCGCATATACTTGCTTATCGTACTTATTTCATTCACACACATATCTTAGCATGTTCACATTCTTATCATATACACACACACATGCTTCATCACATTCATATTATCTATCCAATTTATATCAGAAATCATGTTATTGAGTTTCCCCTACCTCTCACAAAATTCACACTGAAGCACACCAAAACGCAACAAGCTTCCTTAGCCATAGTCCAATTCAACCCTACAATTTAACGTATTCAAGGGTCATTATTTAATGTCTAAAAGACCACACACAAAAGATTCGGAGAGTTCTCGAAGAAAAATCCGAAATTGCCTTAACTTGATTAGTCGCGCGTGCGAGCTGCAAGATCGCGTGAGCGAGTCATATCGCACCTCACAGTCGCGCGAGCTCACTCGAGCGACTGTGCCTTGCTTGTCTTTCTTGAGCTCACGGCCTAAGACAATCACGTGAGCGACTTCTCCAATTCTTTCTCAGTCGCGCAAGCGACTATTCAAACACATTTTCACGCCTATTCTGAAGCTTCTCTCGCCGAGCAAAGCTAAGTCGCGTGAACGAGGCTCAAAGTCGCGCGAGCGACTTTTGAGATTTGGGGGTTTCTTCATCAAATTGAATTTTCTCTCTCTTTCCCCCCTCACCTAACTTCTTTACACATTCAATATAACACATCTAGGACATTAATTGCCCCTATTTATGGCCATTAATTCACACACAAGTATTCAATCTCACAAGATCTTACCTCCTTAAATGTGCACGGATTTAGGATCATTTGAATGCATCCCTTGATGCCATCGGAAGGGTTTCAGAGTCCACGCTCCCACGATCACTACTACGATCCTCACCTTGCTTTTCTTGCGGTATTCGAAGCTTTAAATGAAGAGGTTGAGAGGGCGATCAACAATCCCTAAAAGAGGAATGTTCCTCTTCACCACATATACAACTCTCTCTCTCTCTAGGTCACTCCCCGCATCTACGAGAATGGTGAGAGTGATTCCTACTGTAGATTGCACACAATCTCGAGTACCAATCACACATTCATCCAAGCTCTCTCTCTCTCTCTCTCCCTTCATTATCTCTTCCTCTCCTCTTTAGGTTTTCAAGTAAAAGAAGAGAAAGGAATTTACCCCTTTTTCTTATAACTTGGGTGGCTTCGATGTGAAGCACCAACACCCTACTTGGTGTTTCACACCACAACTTGGTTCACTTGTGAACCCTATACACCTTACTTAGGTGTTCCTTCATTCATACACATGCTAAATGATATCTCTAATAAATCCCACGCACCGTGCCGACACGTGTACCGAGATGGTCTACACGAGTTCTCATTTTGGGGTTGTTACATAATAACTAGATAGTATAATACTTAACATTAACCTTTTATACAAAAACAACTATTAATCAAACACTATCACGTTATATTAGTCAAAGTAAAAAAGATAAATTTGAATCAAAAGTCAAACATTAACCAATAAACATTGTTAATAAAGAATCATATAATAATCAAGTACACCATTCAAAGTTCGAAAAATTTTAAATTTAACAAAAGTCAATCTTTGACAAAAGTTAAACTTTGACTAATAAAATTGTAAGGCTAAATTAGAAATGTACACATTGATATCTACTATTTGCAGTTAGGTTATATTAGTTAAAGTTTGAATGAAAGTCAAAATTTAACAAAAGGTCAAACTTTGAAAAATAAAATTTTCAAAAAATATTACCTAAAAACAAATTCACACAACAGTAATCAATATCTATTGTTAGATTATACAAGCCAATTTTTTTGCAAAAATTCAAACTTTGATCAAAATTTAACATATAACTTATAAAAAATTTTAAAAAAATATTGTTAAGTTACAAATTAATATAATAGTAATTACTATTCCCTGTAAGGTTATACAAGTCAAAATTTTTAAGAAGTCAAACTTTGACCAAATTTAAAGTTTAACTTATAAAAAATTGAAAAATATTGTGAAGTTAGAAATTAACACAATAGTAATTACTATCCACTATCAAATTATACTAGTCAATTTTTGTCCAATAATCAAACTTTGATCAAAATATAAAATTTGAGTAGCAATTTTTAAAAAAAAATATTGTCAAGTTACAAACTAACACAATAGTAATTACTATCCACTGTCAGGTTATAATTTTGTCAAAAAGTCAAACTTTGTTCAATAAAAAATTAGACTACAAAGTTACAAATTAACATATAGTAACTATTATCTACTACCAGGTCACATTAGTTACAGTTTGACGAAAGTCAAACTTTTAATAAAAGTCGAACTTCCACTAAATTTTTTAACTTTGACAAATGAAAATTGACATTATCGAAGTACAAACTAACACAGAAGTAGTCACTATCTACAGTCAGGTTATACAATTCAAAGTTTGACTAAAGTCAAATATTGACCAAAAATCAAACTTTGATCAATAAAACTCTTTCATCATACTATCGATTTATAAAATTAACAAAATGATAGCTACTATTTATTGTCAGATTACACTAATAAAAATTTGATAAAAATTAAATTTTGATAAAAGAAGGCAAATATTAATCACAAGTAAAACTTTGATCAATAAAAAGCTGTATTCGAAAGTTACAAGTTTATGTAGTAGTAGCCACTATTCACTAATAAGTGATAATAATCATAGTTGACTAAAAGTCTAATTTTGACTTATAGTAAAAATTTGACTAAATTCAAGCCTTTGACCAAAATTGAAGAATGGAGTGTCATATTTTAAATTAATATAGTAGTAGTCATTATCCATTGTCGGATTATAATAGTCAAAATTTAATAAAAATTTAAGTTTAGACTAAAAGTCAAACTTTGACCAAAATATTTGACTTTAATAAACAAACTTATCTACTTTTTTACTTCAAATGGTCAAAAAGTTACTTTTTAATGTGTATTCAAATGGGGCCTTAGAATTCAGTTTTATTTTTATTTGTCTTTGACAAAAGTACCCTTTTATAATTCCGTATGAATTTATTTCCCAAAGAATCTAATCAAACTATTGTAATTTTAGGGAAGTCATTTCCAATACAACATAATCAAACACTAGAAGCGTCATTTCAAAGGAAATTTAACTCCGAGGAAGTGAGCATGGAATTGCTATTCACTTCCAAAGAGTTAGTGAGCATGGAATTGCTATTCACTTCCAAGAGTTGAATTCCAAGTTATCAAACTGAGCCTTAGAGATATTCTCAATACCCATCCCAAACGCCTCACAAAAAATAAGGGTGTCATCCGGATATTGAAGGTTTGTTATGGCCCTACCCTCCACATACGGAAAGAAACCTTTAACGAGACCTAAGAGACAAGCTTCCTCGAGCAATTTATTTGACCCTTCCCCTACAATGTTGAATAGGTAAGGAGAGAGGGGATCCCGCTGTCCTAGCCCGTCTAAAGCTCTTGAAAAAAATCTTTGGCAGCTCCGTTGACTAATATCGAGAATCTTGGCGTTGAGTAACCAAATTTTATCGAACTCTGTCAAGTGTCACCATACCCCAACCTACGAAGCACGTAATCAAGAAAACTCCAATCGACTGTATTGTAGGCTTCTTCCCATGTCAACTTCGCAAACAACTCCTAGTTCCCCTCTATGAAATCTCGAATCCAAAGACTCTTTTCCTACGACCACAAGGTCTAATATCCGACGGCATTTCACGAAAGCTCCTTGAGAGGGAGCAAGAACCATCTTGAAGCCATTGGCCTCAACATTGGCTATAAGTTTGTAAACGCTACCCACAAGACTTAAAAGGATGAAAGCCAGTGAGGCACTTGGCACCCTTCTTTTTCGGCATAATGGTAAATTGGTAACAAAAGTGACATTGAAATTCTTCCCAACCTTGTTTTTTAAATAGAACTCATGGAAAAAAGCTATAATCTCCATTTTTAAAAGGCTCCAGAAGTGTTTGAAGAATTGCATTGAGAACTCATCGGGGGGCAGTACACAATTTCCACCGAGTTTGAAAAGCGTGGATCTCACCTCTTCCTCCTCCAAGGGGGAGATGAACCTAAACTATAGATTGTCAACCGTCGTCGGCCTCTCCCACCCAATTATTTCTGATCTCTTTAACTAGCCTATTGCCCCATAAATGCCAAGGTATGTTATGGACTCTGATCTAGAACCCACCTCTTTATTGAGGAACTAGAGTTAATGGAGGCTTCCCATTTATGGAACCACCGAGCTAAGATGATGAGAGATAAATGAACACGAAACAACCTACTCCAAAGGGAGTGATGGTTATGCAGCAGCTGGTTCCCCATCTAGTTATGACCCACATTTCCAAACCAACAGTTTTAAGCTCAGTATCTGAGCAGCCACAATAAGATATTTGAAGCACAAGAACAATTGGAGGAGCACTGACCATCTTCTCTGCCAGCGCATGCGAGCAATCCTTTGATTCAGCAGATGAAAATTAAGCACCAAACTACAATTCGTATCGAAATGTATAACTTACATTCAATACAAAACTTATCATTCAATTAAATTTCAAGGTTAGATGAAGTTGTGGAAACAATCTATCAAAATGTTCACTGCCAAGATGTTCAGGTCTGTCACATAAAAAGTGATGTTTGGTCTAACCCCCTTTCAGGTGACGTCTCATCAATTTATGACTCATCAGTGAGAACGATCTTGATGCACCTCCTCAAGAGTATTTTGGTGGTTGCAATTGGAAATTTTTAGGCTTTAAAATTAAATCATAAATCCTTGTAATCATTTTACTCATTTGACCAAATGGTTGTGGAAATCTCCTGAATGGTTGCATTGGCAACTTCTAATCCAATAGGTTTCTTTCTTATAGAGAAGTTGGACACAAACTTGTGGCCTTGGGGTTCCATAAGCAACTTTTCAGCCTTTAAGTTGAAGAAGTGGGTGCTTAAATAATTGTAAGAATTTTTTGTCATCATCATGACCCAAAAATCAGTATTGCTCCTTAGGAAAATAGTCTTGCCAAGTAATTATGGTTGACACAGTGTTTTGTCAATTATGGACCCACGGTCGTCCGTAGCACACTCACGGACGTCCGTTGTCACGGACGACCGTGAGTGATTCACGGATGTCCATGACCCGAAATCATATATATTTTCGGAAGTTCGGACAGTTTTGTAACTGATCCGAAAATCCTCATTCTGAAATATTTCTGGTTCAAATCTGGTCTTTGAGATTACTTACCTTCTATTGAATTCATTCAAAAATCTCATTGATGTGTGTGTGTCTTTGCTATTTCTTGTTTAAGAGTGTAAGACTTGTGAGAGACAAGTGAACCTTCGTGAGAGACGTCGGTTGTTGAAAATGTTCACTGTGAATAGTATGATGGTGAGAGGCTGTCATTGTTGGTGATTGGAGTGTTAGGGCATATCATTCCATAGAGGCACTGTAAGATTTTTAATTCATAGTGTATCTTTTCTTGGATCTGATATAGATCCCGTGGTTTTTACCTGTGATGGGTTTTCCATGTTAAAAACGACTTGCGTACTTATTTTTGTTGTGTGGTGATTGTGAGTATTTATAGATTATATTAAAATCTCATATTTCAATAACATTTAGCCTTTAACTTTATATCTCGTACCATTGATCATATGTTCATGAATTTGTTGGCATTCATTTAATTTTTTTTAACACCTCTTGCATTATTGTTTTAATCGAGACATTTTGAGCACAAAAGGGTATATTTAAGTTTATATTTACAAACATCTAATGATTCATCCAATTGACAGATTTTATCAGATCTTAAGTTATTTTGGTATTCAAAGAAGCTTGCACAAGTTCACCAAATTGGTCCGAAGAGTATAAGTCAGATTCGTTTTATCTTGGAACCAGCTTGTCAATAACCCTTTCATGATTGCTTATTCAAAGTATTGAAGGAAATATTGGTTTAAAGACTTGAAATTTCTTGTTCCTCATAGCGCATCTCTGTATTTAGTACCATTTTTTTATTTTTGTTTAATTACATTATGTTTTCACCAACAATTGCCACCAATATCAGTTGTGCTAAGTACCATGTTGTAGCTACTTAGTTTCATAGTCAGGAATTAGGATTTATATAGAGATATAGTTGGGAGAAATATGAATAGATCTAGATAAGGTTTTTTTCAAATATAATCATTTACCACTATATTCAGCCTCTTTTCCTACATTTTGAATATAGTGCTTGATGTAGTTGGAGCTCTCATCAACATAAGTTTCATATCATACACAAAGATATGAAGACCTTCAACATTATGCACGATGTAAAATTTAATGCCAAACTTGGTGATTTTCGCCCCTTCAAGATTAACTACCATGATTGGTCACCTTGGACGGCATTGTCGACTAGAGGTATTGTTCCCCCCCCTAATAAAGGATATTTATGGATTTGGAGTGGTACTTGAGGATTTAATTTGGGAGTTGTTGGGAAGGGAAACTGGTTAAAGTGATGGACCACGATTATATGGGAGGTTTGATAGAGTGAAATGGACAAGGTGCTCATTTCAGTACCATGTAGCACACAGCTTGTTAACAGAGGCCTGATATAAAAAAGGCTTTAGGAATCTTGCAAGGTTAATCACTTCGGTAGAACACATGGGTGATTAAGACTAGATTGTTAGACCTAATTTCTGAGTAACTGAATGGAACCAACATTGTCTACTCATTCTCGCATTCGATTGAAGCTCAATTATTTACTGATCTTAAATTGAGGCCTACATATCTTACACTGGGAAAGGTGAGAGAAGACGTTAACCTCAAACACAACATGATTGTCATTGATGGCTCCAAAAACTCCGTGAAAGTCATAAAGAGATGGGATAAAAAGACGATCTTCTAATGCATAACTATTACCATAAAAAACTTCAATATAGCGAGGTCTAACTAGCAAGGGGGAACGAAGATCAACACTCCATTTAGTGCCTGCGGTTAGACACAATCTGCAACAAATGAAGCGGGAAAGCTTGTTGTATCCCTATTCTAATAGACTAGGCTTGATAAACTTAAGCTATTTAAGTGCGACTGATTTTAATCTAAGTAGGCTCCAGAAGGGTATAAAAAGCTAATGTCTTTGGTTATAATACTTAAATGTTTATACATATGATTTACTTGCCACATTTTTGTGTTCTTAATTGTACTTTTTTAGTGGCCCTTTTCTGTTTTTTTTTTCCTCCTCCATCAATTGGAGTCATTGTCGTGTCTAGGAAACATTTTCCATCTGTTGGATCCAACCTTTTCATTTCAACAGAATTTAAAACTATGATAAATTGGATCTCCATTTCTTTTAATCTTTGTTTACCTTAATGTAATGGATGACTAATCGATATACCATTATTTATTGGTATAATATTTACATTTAGTAACATGAGTGAATGCAATCTCCATAGTTTACAAGGCAGTTCAAACAGAAACTTATCCACAGAGTCTGAGAGATGTATTTAGATATTAATTTATCTAATATTTTAATTTTAGCATCTATATCTTCTTAGTTATGCATGTTTTTTCATTTCAAGAAGCTTACTATTTGTTTAGCCTTTTGTTTTGATTTAGTATTTTAACTGTGCTTTAAATTATGTACTTTCTTATTCTAGCTTGTTAATCTGTCATATTATTCTCAATGGGAGTTATGGTTTGTATGTGGTAAAAGGTATTAACATTTCACTGATTAATTATTATTTTCTCCTTTTAATATAGAGAAAATCTACCTAGGATACACTTGATGATGGACATCGACCATTTACCCAGTGATCCAAAGAGGATTGGATTCTCATGTCTCTGGGAAAACCTATCTTAGATATGTGCCTTTTTCTCTCAATTGCTTCCTCCACATCATAGTCACAAATTCCACCGCCTTTTTCTTCCACTGATGTGACAAATTTTTGCTACCGGAAATTAGATGATTTATGACTTGATTCACCATACTTAAAACAGCTGAAAGAGGTGTTATAAAACCGATTAAAGCACGTAACCACTAGATCATGGGATTGTGTTCGATTAGTCACGTAAAAGTATTACTAGTTGCACCATTTTCCCGCATTGTTGACCTAGTATTTTGAGCTGATTCATTTTCAAATGAGCTTTGTGGGGCTCTAATGGTCCTCGTTTTATGTTGTTCTACCATCAAAGCCTTTTGATTAGCATCCGCAATAGTCCGTAAGGCTACAATGCAAGTACATTTTGTATGTGGAATATTAATCCACCAACATATCTAGCCACCATTTGATTTTATTTTACAAAAAAAAAAAAAAATTAGTGCAAATTTGAAGCTTACAAAAGATAGTTTGATGCTTCACACATATTTTTTGACTTCATCTTTTTCCAATTAGTTATTCTCATTTTTTGACTTCATTTTTTTTTCTTAAATTTGTTTGGCTATTTAACAGTGCCTACAGTAATGGATAAAAAGGATTGAAATCTCTCTCTAACTCATCATTGTTTTCATGATGTGGCAGAAGTTCTTGCTTCGGTGGTTTTAAATATCAGCCATATCCGACACATATCAGCTGATGTGTATTGGGTTAGGCCCATCCAATACGATATATACCCCTGAACCAATACGGGGTCAAATATAAGGTCAAACAGGTCAAATATCAGCCCATATCGGGTGATAAAGACCGATAAGTATCCAATATGAACCGGAAGGTGCCCTTTGGGAAATTTTTTTACCATATATATATTATACATATTCACTTTTTTGATATTTAAAAACTCAAAAAGCTACTTCAATATCTGGCGGTTTGGAAAGATATGTGAATTACGAGTTTCCTTTCTCCATGCATACACAAAGATATGTGAATTACGAGTTTCGTATTTTGAAGGAAATCTTGGTGTATAAGTTCAGTACAAAATACCTAAAGCATCAGTTTAGCAGAAGAAACAATAGTATAAATTGGAGGATGAATTCGGGATCATCCAATCTTGATTTCTGAGTAGTTATTCCTTCATAAATGTGAACTATTACAGATCATTCCATGTTGATTTTCAAAGTTAAGATTTCTGATAAAATCTAATTATCACTTTCGTAGAACTGAGAAAAAATTCCTACTATGCATGACAAACGATAGAAAATGTTATAAGTTCAGCACACATAGCATTTCTGTCCCTATACTCAAAAATAAAATCATAGTAAGTAGGGCCAAACCCATTTATTGAACTTTATTGTCAGATGTAGTGTTCGTATATTGGCTAAAATAAACAATAAATGTATATTAACAACCTTTATATAGTTCACAATTACTGGTATATGACAGCAAGCAAGGATGAAAATTTAATCTCGCAGCACTTACAAAATAGACTGATATGAAAACCTAGTTTAAATATAAGTCAATTAATCAAATTAGTGATACCTTAGATGGATCAAGAGTTAGCATTCTCTCAAGTAACATGACAGCATATGGGTCACGACTGCAAAGCAGAAAAGAAAAATCTTACAACATATCTTACTAAAAGAAGAAAAACAAAGCCTCAGCTACACTTCTAACAACTCAAATCCTGATAACTAAATCATATCTTATCTTATTTTTATTTTTTTTGAGATGAAAACCATATCTTATCTAAACTATTAAAAGTAAAACAATAAGAATGAACTAATACAACAAGATGAGAATTTACTTTCTGAACTCATCCTTGAAAGCACCCTTTATTTCCTTTTTTGGCATCAATTGTTGATACTTGGGTAACTCAGAAACCCCAGGCTAGCTGTATTCAGTAGCACCTCCAAACATTGAATAAATTCTCTTCAACTGTTCAGCCTACAGTAAGGATGAACAAAACAGTGACATCGAACTTCTGTTTCAATGGAATGCAAAAAAAAACTTATATAACCATACAACTTAATAAGCTAAGCAAAATACAGTAACTAAGCAAGTTGGACGTGCCATGACCACACATCCATGTTGGATGTGTGATGACCCGAACATATTTTTGTCCAAATGTAATGACAGAAATATCTACTTTTATTTACAGATGTAATGACATGGAAATCTTTTATATATGTTGAGCTTACTACAAGATATTTTTTGATAATGTGAATAGAGGTTAAAGGACAAATAAATTGATAAGAATGAACCCTACTTCACTTTAAATACAATACAAGATAGTTGATCAATCCTAAGTACTGATTATAAAAGAATTGAAGTCTACAACCAAAGTCAAGAGACACTACGTCAAAAGGAGGGAAAAACCACTATAGCTTTATAAAATAAACTACTGTTTGAAAAGTGGTATACTATTCCACTCATTAAAACAGTAGTTTTCCTCCCTAAATCAGTAGTTTTTTAAGTTTAAAGCACGTCACTTGTAAGTTTAAAACACGTCATATGTAAATTTGGAGCAAATGAATCGGGCCGACGTAGACGAACCCTAAATCGAAAGCCCAGCCTCTCTTTATATATCGCCCCAAAAACCAAGCCTCTTCGGCTGACTTCTTCATTCTCTGTGAAACCCTCTCCTCACCTCTCTCACCTCTTCGCCTTCCTCTCCTCACCTCTTCGCTTTCCTCTCCTCGAGCTAGCATCTTCTCAACCGATCATCTTCATCTTCTCAACCGATCATCTTCTCAACCGATTATAGTCGAAGACCAGCAATGTTCAGTCTCCTGAAGAAGAATCGTTACAAGTAGAGAAACCTGATCTAAGTATTTTGATCTCTGATATATGTATTGGTTTTGAGATTATGATTTTGGATTTGATATTTTTTTTTTGTTATAATTTTAAAGCTGATGCAGATCCAGCTAAGCAGGATCAAGTACCGGCATTTAAAGAATACGATCTAGCTGAGCTTCGAACGGCGACGAAGGGTTTCAGCTTCGATTCCATTGTGTCAGAGAGTGGAGAGAAATGATAGAGAGCTATGGATTGACACCAAAATGTAAGAATTGAATGTTCTGATATTTTTTTGGGGATTTTATATCTCTGTATTTCAGATTGGTCAGTTTTGGAACAGAAAAGGGGGCATTCAGTTTATAGGTTTCAGATTCTAATTTTTCTGACTTTTTTGGGGATTTTTGTTAATATATTTTAGATCTATCAATTTTAGAACAGAAACGGGAATTTTTGGCTTTATATATTTTATATTTGAATTTTTCTAACTTATTTGGGGCATTTTTGTTACTTATTTGGGGCATTTTTGTTTGTATACTTCAGATTTGTTAATTTTGCTCGATTAATCGAAGAATTGCAGAGATTACTTAGAATTGGAGAATTTGGAGTGGCAGATCACCAAAAATAACCCGGATTCGACAATTTGTACTTCGCCAATAAGGTATCATACTCAATACTTTGATGCATACTCAATAGTTCTAGTGACAAGCAGTTTTTTTTTTTTTAATTTAAAAAAATGCATTTTAAATTTATGAAATCTGGGGAGTATTACATCAAAAAATTTCCTATACAAGCATCTAATACCAATCAATTTTCTATGATAAAATGTCACGATCAAATGTCAGGGAGTATTATTTCATTGCAAGCTTTCTCGTAAAGCGAACCTGAAATGATTCCTTTAAAGTTAAAATCTCTAAGAACAGAGTGAAATTACTTGGTTAACTTGTGATAACCCGACTATTGCTAGCATTGGTCGCATAAGAAACTTACTTAGAAGACCAGGGAACTGGTCTACCTCTAGAACCCCAAAAATTGAATGCTAGCTCACAATGGAAGATTTTGGTAAATATGTACTTTTGAACCCAATGCTAGCTCACAATGGAAGCTGGGGTATCTGGATCATCTCATTCATCTATCATGAGCAGCTTGTTGGATTACTTCGTTTGAACAAAGATATGCCCTACATGAAATAAAAGTGCTGTCACTTTCCAATTATGAAGCAAAACTCAAAAGTATAGAGCAATATAGAGAAAAACTCATTTTAGGCCACTTGATACATCTTTGTAAGATTTCTAGGCACTATGCACTCTAGTATAATCGGTTGTGCACTTTCTTTAAACGTTGAATATGCTATTATGTGTGTAATTTTTGGCTGAACATGAATACAAATGATCATATGGTTCCAATGCTCTGATTCGTGAGATTTTTAGGGAGAGTGCCACAAGTAGTGGCATTCTAAATGATCAAAGATGTACAACAAAATGGGTCTCCATCATGGCAATTTTTTGCATAAAACGGTATTCGCTCTCATGCTTGTAACACAGGGAAGAGATCATAATTAATCACCAGACTCGAAAAGTTCCAAACAACTACTAAATCAACAATCCATGGAAAAATCTCTTTAACCATTGTTAGGAGATAACAGAAATTTACATTTATGCTCCTATGTAACTTTCCACCTTAATTGTTAGTCTCACCTGAATCCATCACCTTTCCACCTAAATTGTTAGTCTCACACTCTCACCCACCTGAATCCATCACTGCATTCTTCATATTTTCAAACTTCACTCCAACAACAAAGCTTATGCTCATCTACACGTTGAAAAATGATCAAACTAACCATATTGCTGATTGTAAATAAAAGTAATAATTTGGGTTGGGTAACTAGGATTTAGAAAATGACTTTTCATCACCTGTTTTGGATCGTACACCGCATACTTGTTGTATTCAAAAGGGTTGTCTTTGAACTCGGATGGCACAAGTTTACCACATGGTACTTTTATGTCCTATTTCCATGTTGTATCCCTCGATTCGTCTGGTTTCTTCCTTCCGAACCCTTTAACAGCCTCTTTCTTCTTTTCAAGTAGCTTTGTATCCTACATCCCAAAATACTTTACATGTGCTCTTTCAGGATTCAAGAAGAGCAAAATTGATGTTTTTGCATTCACTACTAGTCCAAAATCCAAATACATGTAGAAGGTATATAAAAAATTAAGACTTAGTTAATCTTGTGGGAAATGGGAAGCATAGGCTATTTTTATGGCCAGGTTTGTTGCAGTTCCACAGCATTACCCGCTATATTAGGTACGCGAGCTGTGCACCATGGGCAGATCAATCTCCTTCACCAAATCGGTTTGATCATGGGACAAGTGCATATATTTATGAGCCTGAAATAAATGAAAATACACTTTTGACCACTTTGTGTTCAAGCTGCTCATCTACTAACAACAATTAATTTTATAGTCAATAGATTGGATGGTTAAAATCTCTCAAAAAGTTTTTTTTTTTGCCTATTGCTCTTCAATGTATGATATATCACTTTGATGGTATGAATTACCCACATCCCAAACCACCAATGGTGTAAGATCATTTACCCACCATTTTGGTGTTTAAATGACGGCAAGGAGATCGATAAAAAAAAAATGACAGCGAGGGGAGTCATGCCCAAATATATAACTTTAGGGTCCCTAAAACTAGTCTTATCAAAATCTCCCATTGTTTCTAAAAAGAGCTGTAACGTGATGGGTCTGAGGACCATAATGTTACACCCACTTTTGCATTTTCAAGAGTATGAGCCCACTACACAATAAATGATGGGCTACTACCTGTATTTGCATCCATCAAATCTCTAAACACAAAACAGCAACCATTGACTGTTTTAAATTAGACGATAGAGATTGTTTTTCATTCAGGCTTACAAGTAATGGATCTTTAAATCATTAGGCGTACCATCAAAACCACTAGGTCACTTTTTTGGATGTATGCCATGTCGAAGTTGACTGTCCGATGGTACCCTCATGATCTCAAGATCCGTTGTATGGACGACTGGAACGAAAAATGATCTCTATTGTCAGATTCAAAGTGATTAATGATTTCTTGGCTGTGGTGCGCTTAGAAACTCTGTGTATGTAAATAGAAATGCTTTAAGGGTTTTCAGCATAACCGTATAGGTCAAAGTAAGACCAGACTCCTATCACAACTTGTACATAGAAGAGTTAAGAGTAGGTATGAATTAAGCAAGGGGAGCACTATGAAGTGTGATGCCACTTTAATGTCTCTAGTTGTCTCTAGTGCTGCTGTCCCCTGTAAAGTCAATGTCTAATTGGAATTTAACTCAAACTCTTAAGTAGTACTAACTTCATTTGTTAATTCTTTCACCGTTATTATTCTGAAATTTTGGGTCTTGATTTTATTTTCTTCATTTTTAGATTGATGCTCATGTTGGTGGTGTTAATGATCTTTCATTTCTAGACCAATTGTCCACTTTGTTATATCAATTAGATTTTAGTTTTAATCTTGATTATATTTTCTACATGCATTTGTATCTGTTACATATTTAAATCGATAATAACACAACCAACAATAATAGTGATAATAATTTAACATAGTGAATGCTGGGATGGGCTAGGTCACAGCCACGTTTCTCACAAACACAACTTTCGGTGTCACATAAGCATGCACAAGGTCAATCCAAATATCACTCGGACAAACATTAGTTTTTGGCTTAGAAATGAATGGTGAACCAAAATATTGTTTCGCCATTCTTATCTCTTACCGTTGATCAAGGTGAAATAAATTTTTTCTTTTTTCCTTAAAAAACCTCCTAGTCAGAGGTGGACCCTACAATGGCGTTGGGTGCCACATTACCATTTGAGTGAACTTTTTTTTTAAATAATAAAACTTAAGGTGTCTTTCGGCAAAAATATGGGTGCTGGTGTACAACATTGAGCATAATCTATATTCTTCTATGCTTCTTTGAAGTAAACCTTTCCAACTAATGAAAGCAAGCATATGTATCTTGTATTCTGGTGTAATCTTTCACCATTTATTCTTTTTAATTGATGATATACTTATTTCTTCTACTCTGCTGTATCAACATATTATATTTGTATGACTTTGGACTCAGTACCCTCTATTTCAGGAGTAGGTTTGATCTTGGATCAGTGATTCAGGAACCTGTTGGGTTGCTTGGTTCCAATAATTAGATTTGGGTCAGGGTCAATCCGGTTATTTAAGCCCTCAACCCAAATCCAACCTCGGCTGGATTAGCAAAAACTCAAGAGTCAAGTTAGGTTAAGCCAACCTAGGTTAAAATATAAGGTAGGGGGCAGGGATGAGAAACTAAATCATGAATGGTCGAAAATCTGACCCAAACCCGACACATGGTTGGTCGGTTCGTTTCACTCAACCGTTTGCTTCCCCATCTACATTTTCTAACCTTCTGAGTACAGGTGACCAGGGAAACCTCTTAAATGGGCTCCTTATTGGCCCGACCCCAGTCCCATTTGCCACAACCTACTTCCGAGTTCTGACACCTGGAAGGAAAGCAAATCTTGAAGAACTTAAAATGGACCGTAAGCGGGCTCGTATTTCCATGGTGATTTGTGAACCACCCGTCCACCAAAATTCTGTAAAGTCCTAATTAAAAGGCTATGAAGCGCCTTCTAGCTATTGAATCAGATCAGACCTACTTTCATGAATCCAAGGTCTATGAAATCTGTGTCAATCAACTAATGTGGGATTCTGAGAACAAAATGGTACTTTACAAAACGAGATAAAGATGCATCTGACCATCCCTCTTCTCTTTCCCATTCAATCTTCAGAAAGATTCACAATGAAAAAAAGATTACACTGAGAGAGCAAATAATGTTCGGGTCATCTGTACCACACTTGACATAGATCAACTCAGATCTTCCAATTGAGGATTGCATTAGCTGTAGCTCAAAAACTGCATCAACAAAATAAAAACCATCCAATCAAAACGCTTTTATAAGTAAGATTTGGTATTAGATAACTAAAATGAGTAGCCAAGAGTTGGTTCACAGGGGACTGCTTGGACAAGTGGTTTCATCAACTGTGCTAGGTGATTTGAAGAGCATGATCGAAATATATATGGTGTCAATTGGGACATAAAAATATTTCTATCATGTAATTCACAACAGTCAACACATATAAATGGAGCGCTAAAATTACTTCCGAAACTTGCATCATAGTAAAAGCGTTTGACCGCTTTGAATCACATGATGGGAGAGGTTTTTTCGTCCCTATCTTCTACACCATAAATCATGGTTAGAAAAATGCAAAAACTCGATTCAACTCGAAAATCAGCTGAGTAATGTTAACTCGATTCAACCCGTCCCTATCTCAGATGGCATAATTCTGGATGTTAGCAGCTCCGGGGTAACATTCTTTATGGAACCAAGAGATGCAGTGGAGTTGAACAACATGGAAGTGAGGCTTTCGAATTCTGAGAAAGCTGAGGAGATAGCCATTTTGAGCTTCTATGTGAAAAATCAGATGTCTCTTTCTTAGGTTGGGTCAGGATCGTAGTGCTTCTATGTGAAAAATCATATGTCAATTTATGTGACGCCTTTGTACTTGCAACTTTGGAGATATTTTCAGCCGTTAGGAATGTTGTGGTTGTCTTTGGTCACCAAAAGTGCCCAACCTTCAATTTTTAGATCTTTCACAGTGACACTTTTCTTTATCTGTTCTTCAAATGCTTTGAAGAACCTTTTAATTTTTTTAGCTGTTGTAATTTTTTAGCTCCAACAAGTGCCTTAGGCATAGTCTGTTTAGATATTTTTGTTTAGTACTTAGTTTCATCTAATCTGATAATATTTGGATGTTCTTGTTTTCTCGTATTAGAAACAACAAACAAACAACAGTCAATTATAATGTTTTTCTTTGAGTTTAAAATGGTTGTTATTTACTACTTGTGTATGTAAGTATGGTATGTGGGAATTGTGAGTGTTGCTCATGTGGGGTATTGATTTTTTGCTTCGATCTACATGAGATCTTATATCATTAATGCTGAAGCATGGAAGTTGATCATGCGAATTCATTGGATAATATAATGGGCATGTGTTTTTTTCCTCTTTCCAAATTTGCATAGTCTGTGATGGTGTAAATTAGAATGTTATTAACATTTCTTTAATTTTTTTATATAATGATATACAATCACAAAAAAAAAAGCTAAAATAAAGTTCGTTGCAAAATGATTTTTAAATATTACTTATTTTACTAAAAAATGTTAAATTAAAGCTCACAGAACAAAGATTTAATTAAATTAAATATTTTTGTGTAATCTTGTTGGAATGAGCAAAAAATTGTGGTTACCAAATGGGTTCTACAAAAGCTTTGATTTAATCATGAAAGATATAACTTTTATGGGATCCAATTGAATCTGTTGAAAATTTGAACGTTTATAAATTTTAGAATTAATGATGACTATTATCTCCAGTGGATATGACTAAAGATCTCGAACAACACTAGTTGATTTTTCCTTTATTATGATTACCCTTAAACTCCCTATAGTCTCCTTGAATTTTCTATCTTTTCTTGTTTCCTCTTAAATCCACAATAGTATATGAATCTTAGCCATTTGTATTTTGTCTTGCTGCTAGTGCTACTCCTTCCTAGCCTAGGACTCCTACAGGGTAATCCATTTATCACTGCTTTATTAAAATGCCGTTTTAATCAAAGCGGCAGATACACTATACTTCTGTGTCCTCACTTTGACTCACTACACAAATTCTATTTGATATGTATTCTTTAAAGTTGTTCTACGTTTGGATGGTAGATTCCTATTATTGTAACCAAATAATCTTTCTGGTTTTCCTGTTTGCTATACTTCGTTCTTCCCTTTAATTATAAAAACTTTATTCACAAAAGCAAACTGTCAATTACCTGCTTTCTTGTTTGGCTAATTAATACACTAACATACTCCATGAAACCTCATGTGATATATTTATTATTTATTATCAATTCATTCATAGCTAATATGAACAGTAAGGATGCAAAGGAGATCCTTGATGCTAGTCAGCTCCAAATGGGAGCTGGAATCTCTCCACCAACAACTCTTATTACAGTTGCTTGATAATCTCAATACTTTCATTTAAAATGCATTTCCTCCTAAGGCACTTGTTGGCGCTTGTTAACCTTCAATTTTTTAGCTGTTGTAATTTTTTTTTTTTGTGCAAGTTTTGAGTTAATTTATCAGAATTATACAAGGCCGATATGAGATGCAATTGAAGATTTCATTTTCATTTTTAATTTTAATTCTAATTCTTTAAGTAATTAATTTTGTGATAATGAGAATTTTGAAGATTATTAATCATTAGTACCATGATCACAGTCAATCTCGATGTCAAAGATGTTCTCCAAGATCATGCGGGCTTGAATTAGTACCTTTTTCATGGTTGATAGTTAAAAAATAAGAAATAGGGAAAGAGTTTAGGGCGTGAACCGATGTTGAAAATTTTAACTTAAATTGATGCAAGTTTTGATTATAAAAAATATATTGGTTAGAATTATGGTAGCATGAATGTGTAGATAATTAGATTGCAATAGAGTTGTGCATTTTTTGTTGAACAAATTGTCACTTTTAGTTTTTAATAGCTAATATTGTTGATACTTGTCTTTTCCCTCAATTCTCCTACTTGAGTTTTTTTTTGTTTTTTTTTTTATAGAAGATGCCTCCAGCAATCCCAAACAAAAAATGGATGACAATAGTAGAACGTCTGTCTTTTGAATATCTCGATGGCGTTGCGTCATTTATTTTGTTTGCAAAATAAAATGTTGAGGATGTTAATTGGTGTTGTTGTCCGTGTGTTAAATGTCGAAATTTTCAAAAGCATAACCTTGAAATCATGATGGAGCATTTAATTTGTGATGGCATGGATAGTTCGCACACGACATGGACGTACCATGGGGAGTCGTCTTCTACAAATCGTGTTAATGTTGGGGTTTCTAGTAGTTCAACTAGTAACCAAAATAATAATATGTTTCCAAGAATGGAAGAAATGTTGAACAACACATTTGGACATGTTCATCTTGAAGACTTACCTGAGGATGAAGATGATGATCAGGATGAAGGTGATGATCAGGATTCACATGATTTACCTGAGGATATGGAGTACAGTAACTTGAAGAAACATGCATTAGAACCACTATATCCGTCATGTAAGGGTGAGCATATGAAATTGCCAACTACAGTTGAGTTGTTGAGTATGAAGGCTAGACATTAGTGGTCTAATAAAAGTTTCACGGAGTTGTTAAAAATGCTAAAAGAAATTTTGCCCGTGTCAAATACTTTACCTGATAGCACCTACGATGCAAAGAAGTTAGTTAAGTCTTTCCGCATGAAACATGAGATTATTCATGGTTGTCGCAATGATTGTATATTATATTGGAGAGATCATGCAAATAAAAATGAGTGTCCTACATGTGGTGAGAGCAGATGGAGACCCGTGGAAGCTTCAAAGCTAAATTTTAAATAATTACCGTGGAAGAAGTTAAGACATTTTCCACTAACCCAAAGACTTCAAAGATTATACAACGTACCATGGATTGCAGAGACGATGACATGGCATGCAAATGTAATTGAAAATGAAAGTTACATGGGTCATCCAGTGGATTCTTCAAGTTGGAAATCAATCAATGCTCGTTGGAGTGACTTTTCTCTTGAGACACGTAATATTCATTTAGGACTTGCAACAGACGGATTTAATCCTTTCGAAAACATGAGATTATTCATGGTTGTCGCAATGATTGTATATTATATTGGAGAGATCATGCAAATAAAAATGAGTGTCCTACATGTGGTGAGAGCAGATGGAGACCCGTGGAAGCTTCAAAGCCAAATTTTAAATAATTACCGTGGAAGAAGTTAAGATATTTTCCACTAACCCAAAGACTTCAAAGATTATACAACGTACCATGGATTGCAGAGACGATGACATGGCATGCAAATGTAATTGAAAATGAAAGTTACATGGGTCATCCAGTGGATTCTTCAAGTTGGAAATCAATCAATGCTCGTTGGAGTGACTTTTCTCTTGAGACACGTAATATTCATTTAGGACTTGCAACAGACGGATTTAATCCTTTCGAAAACAAGAGTAATTTTTATAGTTGCTAGCCTGTTATGATTGTTCTATTTAATCTTCCTCTATCTATATGTATGCGAAAAGAGTTTACAATGTTAACTCTATTAATTCCAGGCCCAAAAGGTTCAAGGCACAACATTGATGTCTACTTACAGCCACTGATTGCAGAGTTAAATGAATTATGGTCCGCTGGTGCTACAACATATGATTCTTACAAAAAATCTATGTTCAACATGAAAGCAATTTTATTATGGGCTATACATGATTTTCCAGCCTATGGCCATCTTTTGGGATGTAGGACAGCGAGAAAGTATGGTTGTCCTGTTTGTAGTGAAGAGGTTGATTCGGCATGGTTATCACAGGAAAAGAAATATGCGTACATGGGCTACAGAAAATTTCATACTGATATGAGTTATCCTTTCAGAACTCAAAAGTCACAGTTTAATGGGAAGGAAGAACATAGAAAGCATCCCCGTCGGTTGAGTGGTTGTGAAGTACTATGCAAAATGAGATGTATCAAAACAGAATTTGGAAAGGTAGCAAGCAAGAAGAGGAAGAGATCCGAGACTGAGCATGAAAAGAGCAGTGCATGGTCAAAGAAATCAATCCTATATGATTTACCATATTGGAAGGTGGATAATTAATATATTTTATTTTTCGAATATGAAATTTATACTTCACTTCACTCAAATATTAACACATGTCCTTTATGTTTGTAGGATATTCTTATTCGTCATAATTTGAATGTAATGCATGTGAAAAAAAATGTCACAGAGAACCTAATTGCAACAATTATGGACACAAAGGGTAAAACCAAAGATGGTGTTGAAGCACGTTATGATCTCAAAGATATGAAGATAAGGAAAAATTTGTGGCCTGTGGAAGAAAATGATAAGTTGTATTGTCCTAAAGCTCCATTTTGCTTGTCACGAGCAGAAAAAGAAATAATTTATAAAACCTTGCACAATTTGAAGGTTCCTATTGGATACAGTGAAAATTGGAAGGACAAGGTATGTTTGAAGGAATTCCAACTCAAAGGCTTGAAGTCACATAATTATCATATCCTCATGCAACAGTTACTGTCAGTCTTGCTGATGCATGCATTCAAGAAAGAGAAACCATTGAGAGCTGCTATTCGACAATTGTCAATATTTTTTAATGTCCTATGTTCCAAGGTTATCTCTCGTGTTTACCTTTTGAACATGAGAAGGCATATAGTTGAAACACTATGTGTATTTGAAAAGTACTTCCCGCCATCATTTTTTGTTTCTATGATACACCTTGTTGTTCACTTAACAGAGGAAGCGCTTGTTTGCAGACCTATCCAATATCGATGGATGTATCCTTTCGAGAGGTAAATTATCGCAGTAAAATTAATAACTTCTTTTAGTTAATAACGTTAACATTGATATCTAATTGAAAAAAATATGCAGGATGATGAAGACATATAAGCATTATGTGAAAAATCAGACATATCCAGAGGGGAGTATTATGGAGCAATATCTCATGGAAGAATGTATAAGGTATTACATGGAATATATGCCAAATTCTAGCATAGGAAGCCATAAGAAAGGAGAAAATACGTTCGTGGAACAAGATGTTACTTTTGGGTACCCTATCGATGGAAGTGGAAAAACTTATCTTCTTCAACACGTGCAGTATGAACAAATACGTAGATGGGTTCTAAAGCATTATCCAGAAAATATTAAGTGGGAGAAGTAAGTAATTTATTTTATATTTTTAAATTATATATTTTATTTTTAAAATGATATAATATAATTAAGAGTTAATATTTACAGGAAGTACCAGGCTTATCTTCAAGATCACAAGTCAAGCAATAAGCATCGGAGGGACAACTACATTCCTTGGTTAAGAAAAGAATTAGAAAATGAAGAAAATTCTATCATGAAGAGCCTTGCTGATGGTCCAGACTTCAATGTCATATCATATAATACTTACATGATCAATGGTTATAAATTTTGTACCGCACAATCAGAAATGAATAAAAGCACACAAAATAGCGGAGTATCCATGAAGGCTTTAACTAGCTTCAAGTCAAGTGCGAAAGATAAGAACCATGTGGAAGAAGAAGTTACTTATTATGGTATTATCAAACAAATACTTGAGTTGGATTATGTTTACTTAAAAAAAACAGTCTTCTACTGCTACTGGGCTCATATAGAAGATAAAAAAAATGGTTGTGTGGTTGACCCAGAAACTGGGTTAGTGTTTGTTAATCTTAGGAGATTTATAAGGATTTCACATGAAGATGATGAGCCGTTTATTCTTGCCTCTCAAGCCACTCAAGTCTTCTATTGTAAAGATCAAACTAGGGATGATTGGTATGTCGTATTGGATGCTCCAAAGAGATTGACTCGGGATGTGGATGCCTATGAAGATCCCTTAGCACTTGAAGGAAGACCAAAAGCAGATGCTTTAGCATTGATATTAGCAACTGATATTGTGGATGAGGACGAGGACGAAGATTAATCTAGTTCTTTCATATTGTTCACTTGAACCTTATTTCTTCTATCCAATAATTGTAACAAAAGAATTACTTACATTTCTTGTTGTTGATTTTCCCATTTTAATGTTGTTATAAGTTAGCTGTAATTTTCAATTATCTTATTAATGCATTTTATATCTTTAAATGATAGTTTGATCAACAACTAGAGTTTGCTAATGTTTTCAGCAAAAGATAATGGCACAGTTTGGATCATAACCAAGTGGATCTGAACCAGTTGGAACTCAAGAGAGTGGTTAGTCTATTATTTTCTATTGTTTGGTAAATGTTATTTACAAATTATTAACAATATTTTATTTATCCAGGTACGCGTTTGAAAATTCAGATGAATGAACATGGGCAGCCTATTGGAGATGCTTCAACTCAATTTGCCACATTTGTTGGTCGGATGACGAGGACTCATTGTCCACCTGCATATGAGTCTTGGAAAATTGTACCTGTTTCTATAAAGGAGAAAATATGGCGCTTTGTCTCAGTGAATGCATGTTGCTCATGCCATTTTCATTTAGTTATTCTACAAATAATTTTGATATCATTTTATTTCCATTATAGGATAAATATAATGTTCCAATTAGTCTAAAAAAGATGGTCTTAATGAAAGCGAATTTAACTTGGAAGCAATGGAAACATGACCTTCGCACCGTTTATGATAAATATGAAACGGACGCAGAGCGGATGAAGTATCGACCAAAGAATGTGAAGGGAGATGATTGGAAAGCGTTTATTAAAATGTGCTCAACAGAGGAAGATAAAGCACGCCGAGAAAAAGGGAAGACTTGTAGGAAAATGATGATGAACCCACACACCACTGGTAGACGAGGATCAGCTAAGATGGCAGAAGAGATGGTAAAATCTTTCACATAAATTTTTTAAATAAATTTGTTAGAATATTCACAATTGCTTATGACCTTATTGTACAGAAAAAGTAGAGTTCGACTGGTACAATGACGAGGACATAAATATTTTTAGGGTCTCATACTAAGAAGGATGGGACGTCCTTGGGCACACAAATAGTAAGATTATTTTAATTATTCATTTGCCATTGATAAATAATTAATATTGATCTTTAGTATCACTATATTTAATCATTATTTATTTTATTCAGGATGAAATTAGGAGGCTTGCCTTATCTGATCCATTCCTCGGAGAAAAAGATTTAGATAATGACCCTGTTGCTACGGTTTGTGGGCGCGATGGAAGGGGCAACATACGGGGTATGGGTACGGGTGTATCTAAGACCTCCATTCAAGCGTCCGCTTAGGCTAGGGAGATTGCTCACCAGGAAAAGATAGCACGTGAGAGCATTCAATCACAGGTTGATATGCTTATACATGAGCTTGATGAGGAGCATAGAGCATGCAAGATCCTTGAGGAAAAAGTGAATTTGCTATCACCTCTATCTCCTTCTAAAGGGACATCTATATCGACATCGGTTGACCAATTCGATTCTTATCAGGTATAAATTCAATGTTATAAAATGATAGATTTGTCATTGTCATATCTTATTGAAAGTACTTTTGCATTGCTGTCTTAGTCTCTCTTATACTCTACAGTTTAGAGACTATAATTTTTGTAGGGAACTCGACCTTCATCGGTTCAGCCCAAAATACTTGTGAGCGAACCATCCATGCGCTGTCTATTGAAAAACTTAAAGAATAAAGCCATTGTACTAGGGCGAATGCATAGAGAGGCGACAACGTCAAGAGATTCATACGCCATCATAATTGATAATATTTTCGAGATCAATACAGAATTATATGCGAGCGAAGGAACATTTGGCGATGTTACAATTGGTGTACTTGGCCCAAGGGACTTGTAGATTTTATTTGATCTTGTTTAGGGGTAAATTTGATTCTATTTTAATGAGTGATTTTATTTTCATAAATATGTATATATTTCCATCTAGCCTACTTACATCATGCTCGATCCAACTCGATTGCGCAATCATACTTTATTATATATATATATATATATATATATAAAATAAAGCAGAAGTTAAAGTTCCCACTTTTCTTGTTGCAGCCCAAGCCCCAAAATGCAAAGGAGGAATAATAAAGATCAAATGAAGAGCTGCGATCAAATGAGATGATTTAAGAACATCTGCGAATGGTCGGCTTTTGACATGCCATAGCTTTTCAGAGGATATTTCTTTTTTTGTATTTGGAGAAAATTGAGAAGAAAAAAATCAGAACTCTGCACTTTCTCATATCAAATGCTTGCATATGGATTGTATGGGCTTCCAAGGAAATCCCGAGGACTGCTCTTGTTTGGGCTTTAACACATGTTGTTCAACCCGGGAATTGTATAACGCTACTAGTGCCCAGCACATGGGTGTGGTAATTTACTCTTTGTTTTCTGTTCTATCGATCTTATTTGGGATTATGCTTATTTCAAAGACCTTGTATCTATCTATCTATACATCTATATATACGTATAGATGTATATATATTTCAAAGACCTAAGAAGTGGAATGACAAGCTTGATACGGTCTTTAGCTGCCCTTTCTGCAACCATGGAACCAGCATTGAGTGCTGCATGTAAGTATATGCATGTAAGTATATATGTGTGTGTGTGTGTAGTTTACTTCTCCCTTTGCATGCAGAGTTGGTAGAAGCCCATCTTTGCTATGAGCAGGTATTCATGTTCATTGACTGGTCCATCCAATTGATAAGTTCCCATCTTTGTTATGAGCAGGTATTCAAATGCACTGTCGTCAATAAAATAATCAATCATCAATCATTTAATATTCTGATTCTTATCATTCCTACAAGCCATATATATATATATATATATATATATATATATATATATATATATATATACACAACAGTTTAGGTCCCAGGACCACAGTGTTTGTATTGGCTTTCATCACCTACGGATTCTCCAACTCATTACATGCAGTTATTTAGTTTTGAATTAATGTTTTGAAATAGTTAATAAGGAGCCTTCCTCAAGCCCTTCTCTCTGGTTGATTTATTTAGTTCAAAATTATTGCCAAAAATGTCCTACACATTTGTAACACAAATGTTAAAATTTTGTAAGATGTGATGGGAGTAAGCTAAAATAAGCTAACAAATCCTCTAAATTATACAAGATAATGTTGTAGAAATTAACTGTAAATCAGTCGGCTACTAAAGTTGAACATATCTTAATTTTTATTAATTTCCACCACCTTTTTGTCACTCACCAGATCGATGACTCAGTTGATACCTATGCTTTAAGCAATGGGGAGCTATTATTATCAACTAGAATGCTCTGACAATCACACAGATCTCAGCTATCATCTCATGTTTACGGCTAATCGAATATGTACTTTGATCATCACCATTACCATGGTATGGAATTTGGATCCTTTTTTGTTTCAATTTAAAGATCTCAGCCTCAGAAATTTCATCTAAGAATTGAATTGAAACTGCAGGATTCAGATAAATTATATGGGCAATGAAATGGGCAATCGGAGTATATCCGGGTTGCAAGATTCTCATTTTGCTGTGAGGGAAGGACACGTGGAGATCTTGGAGATACTCATCAGAGGTGGAGCATCTCAGCCTGCTTGCGAGGAGGCTCTGTTAGAAGCGAGTTGCCATGGACGAGCCAGACTCGCCGAGTTGCTCATGGGCTCGGACCTGGTTAGGCCACACGTGGCTGCTCACACACTCGTTATTGCTAGCTGCAGAGGCTTCGTCGATGTTGTTGACACCCTCATGAAGGTAAGAGAGGATGACAAGTGGCAGTTGATGATATCTAGTGTAACACATTTATTGTTGTCAGCCACCCCTACGTTTTTTAGTCCCACATCGTCTAATATGAAAAGTTACACTGCCTTTATAAGATAATAGGGTAATAGTGTCGTTTTGTTCGTTGGAAGGAGAGAAGGTTGGCATCTCCCCTGACAGGGATCGGTGGATCTATTAGCCCAATTTTTTAATTTGTTTAAATATGTTAGTAATTTAGTGTGGAGCTTGAATTAAAATATGGTGTCGAGCTTTATTATCTAATACAGCTGAGAGAGAGCACCAGATACACACCCGTTTACCTATAACAAACTTGTAATTAAAAGATGATTATTTTTCATAAGGAATTATTCTACGAGGCTTAATGGCACGTCCGATGACTACTAAATCCGTATCTTTCTGCGTCAGGTGTTGATATGCTAATGAAGGCTGATTGCACTTTGTTATTTAGTATCCTTATAGTACTGTATAGAGTCTCTGCAGCTCTCCTTTGGTTTGAGTCTCCCTGGACCCCATATAACTTTGACTCTCCTTGCACTTGTTTAATTTTTCATTTCATTATTTTTCAAAACGTAACAAAGTTTCTTATTTCTTAACCCTTTTTATATATATTCCAAGTTTTAACAGTCCTAAACATGGGATTTGACATCCTTTAATTCATTCTAGATAAATACCATGCTTGGGTGAATGCAGAGTCCTTACTCTAGAAGTGCCCGGTGGGCACATTAGATGGTAGTTGATGAGGAACTCTTAACCGTTATCTTCTGCCAATAAAGGTAGCTCATCATAATGGGCCCAATAAATGTCTTTATCATTTATGTCACTGAAAAATATCTTCTTGCTGCAAATTGTATATGTTTTAGGTGAAGAAGCGGATTTTTCCTTCAAGATTACATTTTTTATGCAAGATTTCTGATTAGTTGTTTTGATTAGCAATTGTAATGCTGCCAGCCTGTGAGGCTATTTGGATTTATAGATAAGAATTAGATAGCGCGGTTTATGTTTCTTCATAACCATGAGTAAATTGAACAACATTCTTTGAAGTTAATGCCTTTGACGGAAGGGTATCTCTATTTGCGCCTACCAGATTACTGGTGGGCACCTACACTGAAAACTATCGACAACGTTGATGATTGTGTTTCATTCCAATTTTCCACACAAGGGATCTTGAGGTCATAAAAGAGCTATCAGATGGTTAGTATTCTGGCACAGATCTTTAAAAAAATGACCCTTAAATCACATGGTACACATCACGCTCCAACGTGATTTTAGGGCCACTTTTTGGGATCTGTGACGAATGGAATAAAAGATTTGATTGTCTTATGGCAATCAAATCTCTGAAACTTTTCTGAATTTTTTTCGAAAAATATTATAGTAATTTAGTATATATTATAGTAATTTTTTCAAAAAAATATTAAATATATATTTTTAATCTCCGGAACTTTTCTGAATTTTTTTCGAAAGGTATCGTAATTAATCGGAAATGTAAGAAAGGACCCCCCACCAAAAATTACGAAAACGAAATTTGTGCAACAAAGTATCGAGTATATTGTTTTATTTATTTATTTATTTAAAAAAGAAAGAATAATGGAGATAAATTATTTAATTGTTTGTGTAGTGTGGGGTGGATGCCAACGTGAGTGATCGAGTGCTGCTGAGATCCTTTAAGCCATCTCTGCATACAAATGTTGATTGCAGTGCACTTGTGGCAGCCGTTGTTAGCAGACAAGTCTTTGTTGTCCGACACTTGTTACAGGTATATTAATCGAACCACGCACCACCCCCTACTCTCCCAAATTTAACTGGCAAGTATCCTAATGTGACACTTGTGATCATCTATAAAATCCATGGCACTGCAGGCTGCCACATGTGGAGAGTTCTTCTTGCTCTCTGGATCTAGATCTCCCGCCTCTGTCTCCCTCTCTCTTGCTTCAGATCGTTGGCTTTTCCACTCATTTTCAGCAAGTATTTAATTGATTTTAATGTTATAAATTTTAGGGAAATAAGTTTCTTGATCTCATTTGCATGTTCCTTGTCAAATTTATGATTTTTTTTTTAATAAAAACTGTTGTTTCTTTAAGAAAAGCTTGTTTATTGCATTGTATTTGTTCTACAGATGATGGCATTTTGTTTGATCTTATGAACAAATTGGTTTTTATAAGCTCTTTCTTTACTAGGAGAACAGTTTTAGGGATATTCTTCAAGGTTTAATAGGAAATTTGTTGTTTTATTCGGATAGTTAATCAATTGGTATATAAACGGGAAGTGTATGATCTGAGCTTGAGATGCGGAGAATCGTACTTGAAGCTGCAGTTGCAGTATTCGCAGTTAAGTTAGGGTTTTACGAAGGTAATGGATATGCTAGAGATCGGTACGGGGTTGAATCCGTGAAGGAGAAAATACTACAGAGGAATGGAATTGTTCCAAGCAGAGAAGAACAAGCATCTGCGCTGTCTAGAAGCAGCTTGGATAGCCCTTTTGATGTTCTTGTGGTCGGAGGTGGCGCAACTGGTTCAGGTGTGGCACTAGGTGCTGCAAGCCGCGGGCTACATGTTGGGCTAGTGGAGAGACGATTTCGCATCTGGTACTTCATCTAGATCAACCAATCTTCTTCATGGAGGTATGCTTTTTTTCTCCTTTTCTTGGTTATGCTCTTTAATAGCTTTTCTTGGTTATTTAACAACTCACTTTGCCTGTGCTCTGGTTTAGCCATGCAATTGTCGGAAACATTCACTCCCGATGACGCGTTCCTGTTTGATCCGCAATCAATATACGACTTGGATCAAATTCAAATGATTGCTCTTTCTAAAGAATCACTTTCATTTGATGAGGTACCTTAATTATATTCTTGGTATTCTGCTTTATAATTTAGAAGCTAACTTTACGGCCAAAATGCTGCTAGCTTGCTTTGGTCATCATTCTAGCTGGTTTCTGTTAGAATCCATTGCTAGAATATATTGGGTGTACCTAGTCTAGTTGGGTATGTGAGTAGTGGTTTAGCCTCATGTATTTTCCCTCTCTGTGCTCTTGATATATGAGAGATTGGATGTACCTCATATAAATACTCATAATAGAAAGGGGTTTGAGTTAATAATAATAATAATAAGTCAACCCTAATTTCCTCTTTCGGCCAAAATTATTAGTTTTGGTCCCCATCAAATTGATAACTATGGACCGAAATTTCTGTCATTTTTGTTTGGGACCCGATTTTTTTTATTTTTTATTTTATCTTTTTTTATTTCACTTGTACTTAAGGGGGAAAAGACCTTTAGGTTGTGTACTATTTTGTTTAGCCTTTTGATTCGCCTATTTTGTTCATTAAAGTCATTATTTTAATTTGAAATATATTTTGTTATATATTTTTATATTTTCTACTAATAGAAATAATTTTGTTTTTATTATTTCAGGCGAAGCTTTCTGATTTGAAGCTCACCTCAAATGGATCACTAGGGGACGGAGACACTTGGCAAGAGAGGCGAATCAAATTTATATTTTTTTTCTTTTATTTTGAAAATGGGCCATGGGGTCCTTAGAGTTTAAAATGTTTTGGTGATTTGAAATGTTGAATCATAAGTTGAGATGCAATCTTTTATTTGAATAAAAGAATTGGACATTTATTTTTTTTATTAATGGCATTGCATAATTTTCATTTGAGTTGAATAGATGTGTTTAAATATTAGATTAATAATTTTTTTTCTTTATATAAATTTTTTAAAGCATTAAAAAAAATTATTAAAAAAATTGTATTAAAAAAAGCATTAAAAAATATATTAAAAAATTGCATTAAAAAAAGCATAAGAAATCGTCGACGTAATTTTATTTATTTATTTTTTAAAGTATTTTTTTCAAAAAAAGTTTACATGAAAAAACCACTGCTCAAAGCAATGGTGTTTTTTCTATGACTGTTAAGAGCAATCGTTGTTGAAGTTCATAAACCACTGCTTTGTATAGTGGTAAAAAAAAACCACTCCTTTTTTTAACAATTGTTTAGGGTAGTGGTTTTTTGAAAAAAAACACTGTCAAAGACAGTGATTTTTTGAAAAAACTACTGTTTAAGGCAGTGATTTTTTTGGCTTTTTCACGTAGTGAGAGCAATCATCTGAAAGAAATCATATAATATGAATAAGTAAAGCAATCATCTAGAAATACCCAACATCTGTACGATAGTAAAATACTCAAGAGAGCCTATCTTTTAGGCACAAAACGAGTATTATAAAGACAAACCTCTACATCATCGTCATCCTTCAGGAATATTTTTCTCAATAGAAGCTCTGCAAAAACACAACCGGCCGACCCGATGTCAATAGCGGGACCATAATTGCAATTTCCTAGCAGCAGCTTCGGAGGTCTGTCCAACCATTATGAGCATGAATTGGGAAATAAATAGGATATACTCTTGGAAGGATAGAAAGCAGACTAACAATTTGGGAAATTCCACTACCCATGTTAAATCAAACAATTTACTTGTACGACAGAGTACTAACGTTAAGTGTAAGAGGTTCATTGGAGTCACTGGGGAGTTGGCGTGCAAGGCTGAAATCTGCAATCTTTAAATTCCCCTCATCGTCGAGTAGAATATTATCCTCTGCATGAATAGAAGTAAAAGAAAAAATAAAATAATTGCAAAACAGAAAGGTGAACCCAAAACAATTATTAGAATCTCGATGCCGATCCCAGTATCGTCTCTGGTATCACTGTTACTGTAATGACCTGAAAAATTTGAACCCGAACTCGACTGACCCCGTGTGCGTATCCGACACGGAAAACGATGTCGCCTTAAATTTTAAAATAAATCATTATATAATATCGGGACAAAGTTGTGTGGATGGACCTTTGTGGATGAGCCATGCACCATCTCACCGTGTGTCGCTCAACACCGAAACCAAACTCTATTTCAAGTGGATAAGCTTAACACGCTTTTGCAGTGTTATCGCTTTACATCGAAACCAAGCCTCTTTAGCTTATAAAAGACAAAGCTTCACTTGGAAGCTACAACCGTTTGCAAAGATTTTGGTTTCTAGAGAGAGAAAGAGAGAAAGTTTCTTCACCGTGGAACTCTTGAAATTTCGACCGCAAGATCGCAATCATGCCGGAAGCTCCGCACTTTTCGTGAAACGTGACACTGATCATAGCTAGAGTTCCGCTTCCTTACTATTTTCGACCGTTCAAACCCTTTTTTCATTAGAAGCCGTTTCTTTCCAAGAAACGTTCCATCTCACGATCGTTTTTCGTGCTTGGAAGAGGTTAAGATCGACGCGTAAGGATGAACGGCATCATCTTAAAGTCATTGTGATCAATCTCTGTGGATTCGTCGTGGAAATCCGAAGGTTTCGTTTAGAAACTCTCCTTGAACACCACTGCTCATACCGTGAAATCGATCCGTAAAAGGTATGATTTTTGTTGAAATTGATGGTCTAAATTCGTAGAATAAATGTCCTAACATGTATGGGTATGTATGCGTGTGATTTGTTGAAGATCATTAAAGATCTGGGTGAAATCTAGGGAAAAATAGACCAAGAAAAATGCCCGAAGGATTCTGAACCCGTCGAAATTCGAACCATCAAATTTGAAATCCGATCAATCAAATTGAAATCCGAACGATCAAATTAGAAAATGATCGATCAAATTGAAATCCAATCGATCAAATTTAAATCCGATTGATCAAATTTGAATTCGATCAATCAAATTGTATAATATATCTATAGAACAGAAGGTATGCTTTTTTTGAGAATCCGATCGATCAAATTTGGAATCCGATCAATCAAATTGGACTGAAGTGCCAACACTATACTTCGGTATTTTGGCCATAACTTTCTGCTCCGAACTTCGATTGACGCGATTCTTGCAGTGTTGGAAAGAGAACAACGAGCTCTATAACTTTTATGAATTAACTAACTCATGAATCAAATGTTTTGAGGTCAAAATTTAGTGGGAAGTTGGGTCAAGTTTTGAGTCAACACGAACTTGCCCATTTCCGCCTCGGTTTTGAGAGAACACTTAAGTACGCTAAATTTATTAGTGATTAGAATTAGTCCTTAATACATCATCGTATGTATGATGTAGATTGAGAGTTGGAGGCCGTAAATGAGGACTTTTGGATTGCTTTGAACGGCTCCGAGGTAGGGGAAACTCAACGAAAATTATATTTTATAAATTGATTCATAGTTTCTTTGATATGCGACCTGATTTTTTGTTTCCATTCTGACATGTTATGTTCCCGTCCTGTTCGGCATATGATTTGATTGATATGTTTTTCCGCTTTTGATTCGATTTGTTCCGTTCAGTTATGTTTGATCTGATTCATTCTGATGATATGTTCATTCTGTTAAATCTAATTCTTCATGTTTTTGTTTGTGATCCATTCTATCCAAATTGCATACGAACATTGAGTTTGAATGAATAAGGAACAGTGTACGATAAGAAAGTGTAATGTGATAAGACATGACTTTTGAGTCTGGGTCATAGTGAAGTCTCTTTCCCAGACATGTGAAACTTGGAATATAGGCATCCATATACAGATGCAACTCCTCTATGGTGTTATGGGATGCCACATGTAGTACATCCAGATTACTACAAACCTTGTCCCTTGAAAAGCGTGATTGTGAAGCTATCGCATTGTGACCCATTCTAGTTAAGACTAAGACAATAGGGAATATGATTATGATAAGAGCCTTTGATTAGAGTGAGGGTTAACCGTAGACCTGAATAACCTCTGAAATTTGAGAGATGAAATCTGACTGTATTGGAATCCTTCGAGACCTTGAACCCTGTATCTGAGTAAGAATGAGAATATTGAGAACATATTTGAACATTTGACTGTGAGTGGACATTGACAAAGTGGGCCGGTATGGCGGCGGTCCATACACATTGCATAGCATACATAAGTGAACGCGGTGAAGTGAACACAGTGAAATGACCACAATGAGTGAAGTGAACACTAAGTGAATGATGTGAACGAAATGGGTAAAGTGAACACGAGAATCTGTTATGTGAGAATAATGAATAAGAAAATACAAACATTTGTTTTGCCATCAAATGTCTGATTTTTATCACTTTTGTCCTGCCATCAAATACCTGATCTGTTAAATCATTGAATTTCGTCTTTTAAATATCTTATCTGCTTCCGCTTTAAACTCTGTCATTAGTAAGATGTAACTGCTATTGATGTTCTTCTACTGAGCTTAGATGTTAGCTCACCCCCGACTAAACGTCGCAGGTATAAGTTTGAGGAAGGCCTAGACTACATACTGAAGAATAGGAGCTTTCGCCTTTGTCTTCTGTTTTGGGATGGTAGATTTCCGATATTGTGAATTTGATAAGTTAAGCATGGTTTATATATTCAAAAATCATGTAGAGCTTCCTACTCTCTGGCCCAAGCAATAAAGTAATATCAGAAATTCTCTTTCAATGAACTGAAAATACGGGTCATCAAAATATTCATTTGTCAAAAATAATATTTGAACCAAGAAAAAGCATCGAGTGCATTCGTAAAAAGCTGCTGCAGAGGAAATTTTACTTGGATTTCCCTGTGCATCCACTCCCAGATCTAAGAGAATTACAACAAAAGTTAGCATATGATATGTCAAATATCCAATCTGCTTGTTAAAAAAAAATGAAACAAAACGACTATAAATTATATGTAACCTCGAGAATATACAATTTTTTTCAACTGAATTATATTTTTATGGTCCAACACACTTGTAACTTTTACTTCCTGTTTGAAAATTTCTAGTTTTTGCTGAAACAAATAAAATGGTCATCCATGTCAGTAGTAAGAAAAAATAATAATAATATGATCCTCCTAATCAAAACAGCATTTTCAGAGTTACCTGCCCTGATGGGAAAATATAAACACATCGATAAAAAGAATCATACCTCTGGTGTTTCTCCACCTATCATTTTTATTGCAACAATTTCCCCAGTTTCAATGTCCTTAGCCCTAAATACTTGGCTGAAATTTCAGAACAAATGAGAAATAGTCAGGGAGCATCCAATCCATAGAAATATACAAAGAATGAGAAATAGTCAGGGAGCATCCAATCCATAGAAATATACAAAGAATGAGAAAAACTCCACTTAGCAGAATTTCCACGCATTGGACGTCGTAATCTATGAAAATAAATGACCAATTATAATAATAAAAGTGGTGTTTCCATTTTCTTTAAATCCAAGGCTCAGATTTTAGGTTGAGGGAACTGAGAAAAGGTTCCAATCGAGAACATGCATACATTCAAAATCGTAATCCATGACAGGACCGGGCCAATTATGGTCTAAAAATGGACTTGGCAGGACTATATATATATATAAAAGGAAGAATAATCCCAAAATTCATAGGTTTTTGGTAACGAAAAGATAATTTGTATTAAATCCATGAATATAACATTTAATTCGCATTTCAGTACATTCATTCCGATCAAGCAGACACATTGATTAATTTGAAGAATTTGTAACAAGAGCACACAATCCTTAATCAACCTAAATCAAATTTAACATGATTTAAAAATGTATCCAAAAAGGAACATCTCGAACTCAAACAAGACATCCCAGATTTCAGTCACCGATGAATCGAGAAAACCCAGACAGGGCTTCATCTTACAAGAATTCACAATCTTGGAACAAGAATGTAGTTCGCAAGTCAGTTTTCAACATGATTTAACAAGCACATTGAACTTGAGCAAGACGTCTTAGAGGCATCAACGAATAATAAAAAAAGAATGAAAGATCTAAGAAAGGGTTTCAATTAAAAGGAATTCTCAATCTTAAGAAAATCAATATTCGAATTCCGGGCATCAACGCATCTTACAAGAATTCTCTTCAAATCAGTTTTCATCATGATTCTAAAATCAACCTAAATGGGAATATATTGATGAACAAAAAAAATATCTGATTCATGTATCTATGTACAAAAAATATATGGGTTTTATCTTACAAGAAATCTGATTCTTGGAACAACAAATCAACCTAAAAAGAAATATCTAGAACTCGAACGATACATCCCGGATTCCGGGCTCAACTAATCCAAAAAAATGAGTGACGGTTTCACATACAACCCATCAATTTATGATGTTAAAGATGGGAGGTGAAGAGAAGAGCCCGGCGGGGTTTATGAGAGACGTTATGAAGAAGTTGATCTTTCAAAAGTTAGTTAGTGAGGGTTGAAATGACAAAAGAACCCTTGTCCTTTGCGCAAATCCTAAAGTTGGTGGGACGTTTAAAGAGTCGTACTACATTTTAAAATGGTGTACACGCCTACGCCGTTTAGTCACTTAATCTTTTAAGATGAATTTGACTTTTATGGGTTTTAACGGCTGTCAATGGGTCGGGTCGGGATGAAAAACTGAAATTAGCTTTTGCCCAACTTGACCCAACCCGACGGTGCAACTCACCCTGCTTGATGGGTCAAGGGTGCGCAAGCCAACCTCGTTAAAAACCTCCAAATTTTTATAAAGGGAGCCTTTGCTTGCACTCGGACTGCAGGCCCTTGCACTAAATTTAACCAAAGACTTGGTATTTTAGGGAAATGTGACATGCGAAAACGTAATCTGGGCTGTCTGATTTGAAGTTCATGATCTATAGATCTTCAATGCGTAAGATTGGAGTAAAACACAATATTTATCATATGATCTAATCTAGTCAATTGTTGAATCAAATAATAGCCTTTGACTATATTTAATCACATGATGAAGATTATATTTTGTGTTAATCTTTTGCACCTAATATCTTTAAATTATGGCCTTCAAATCAAACGATTTCGATGGTGTTTTCACATAGTAGAGATTCATTAAACTTGTAAGTCTTTCTTTTTATTTCAGTGCAAAGGCCAACTTACGAAATGCAAATAATGGCTCCCTTTTATAAACTATAAAGTTGATCGAGTCGGATGCCTCATGCCCACTCCGACAACAATAGTTTATAGATCCTAAATAAATACTCCGGCCTCGAGATCCATTGAAATATCCCTTCACGGAATTCTATAGCAAATTGCATGATTATTTGCTACGGGTAGGATGAGCCTTAAAGGTATCGGTACCACGTCTCTAAAAGTCCCTACGTTCCTACGTTATCACTATTTTTACTTCGTGGGCGTCCAGTATATAAACTTTTTTATATCATTTTTTAAAAATCTTTTTTCACTTTTTCCTCTTCTTTTTCTTCTTCTTTCGCTTCTTTTTCTTCTCCGTCAACTTCAATAGTTGCAACGGTGTCGCGGGCAAGATCGAATCACCCTCTTCTTCTCTATCAACTCCGACAACTGCAATGGTGTTGCCAGCAAGATCAAATCACTCTCTTCTTCTTCCTCAACTCCATACTTCACAACAACAATTTCGGCATCACCGGGAAACCCTCTTTTTTTTATCTTCTTCCTCAACTCCAGTGCAACAACAATATGATCGAAGCACCATCTTCTTCTTCTTTTCCTTCCTTCTTCCTCATCTCCAACGAAAACCTAAAAAACCTACAAAACAAGGAAGAAACTCTAAAAAAAACTGAACTTGTGACACTAGCATTGATCAAAATCTCGGTTTCGGCTTCAGTTTCATTCTCCACCCAAACCGTAAATTGGTCAAATTTTCGGTAAATTTCGGTAATTTTCATAAATTTGTTTCGAACTTTGCCGAACTTTATTGTAACATCCCAAAAATTCCGAACCTGAATGTGCCCAACTACATGTATGTGTTCAACATGGCGACCGATGCCGCCTTGAAAATTTAAAATAAATGAATTATAAGAATTTAATGTGTGTGAAAAAGATAAATTTAGAACCTTACTTTGACCTTTGAAGAAGAGCCATGCACCAACTCACGGCCTACGGGTGTAACACCAAAGGAACCCCATAGGTTAAAGTGGATAAGACTACTTGACTTGAGACAAAATATCAAAGATATTTTGTTTGGTTTACAAGAGAAGAGTAGTGAGAGAGAGAGAGAGAGTGAGCTCCAATTTCTCCTCAAACCCTCTCGTGGAACCCTAACCGCGAGATCGTTCTCCAACTTCGTCTTCTTTGATTGGTAGCTACAAGAAAAGCATTGACCTTTGGCACGGTCGCGATTAAAGAGCGAGAGAACTCCGTCTCATCCAAACCCTCTTTGGAGGTTGATTTAGAAACCCATTTTTTGTAAAGGGCCCCCTCGTGTGATCGCCTTCACACAAGAATCCGTGAGTAGAGTGTGTTGGGAGGATTGGTTGGGTCGTGTGTGTGTTCAACATGAACGCGAGAAGGTGGGTTTCAAACCCGTTTGAGGTGTGTAGCGAAAATACCGAGGGTTTCGTTTCTACGATCGTTGTACACGAAGAAATCGTTGATTTAAAAAGTAAGAAGCCACAATCCAAAGATGTTAAATTTATAGAATTAGATGTGTGAATGAAGGTGAAAAGTGTGAGTAAAAATGTGAGAAATCGCGTGAGAAAGGGATGCTGAAACGTAGAGATATGAAGGATCTCTGGTTCTCGCGCACGAGAGTTTTAGTCCTCGCTCGCTCGAGGAGCCTTCAGAAAGGCTCAATCGTGCCTTACATGAACGAGAAATGAGGCTCCAATGAGCCTCTTATACTTGCTCGCGCGAACTATAAGGTGCAATTGGACTTGCTCACGCGACCCTGTTTCTCGCAAACGCGAGATCCAATGTATATGAAATATAAAGAGTTCTGGGTGGTTACGCTCGCACGACCCTACATCTCATGCGTGCGAGATGCAGAGTTTGGACATTTTTGACTATTTTCTCGAGAAGTTTTCAGAAACTTCGACCATTAAGCGTCCTTATGTATTTCTAAAGGGGTATTTGGATGCATTATAATGCAGGTTATAATTTGGATGTGTGCGTGTGGATCTTCGCCTCGTCTTGCATGAATTGCGTAGTTTCATGAGCTATAAGGTAGGGGAAACTCAATAACCAATTGCATTTTGACTTTGATTATAGATATCATGATATGATCGAATGATTTAGAATTCGTGAATCTGTCTGTATTTGAACAATTGAAAGTTTTGAGATTCTGACTAGTGAAATTGATATAGGAATTGTTTGCTTTGGCATATTTGAATTATCGAGATCCCTGAATTGAAATCCAAATCCTTGATTTTGAATGTAAAGAATGTGGACATGTAGTTGAAATTCAACATTTAATTTCATCCTTGTCTTGATTTATAGACTCTCATGATGTGATTTGAGTGTATTAGAACTTGTGTGTTGACTTTGATTTAAAGATGTCATGAGATGAGTAATGAAATGTGATGAGTTTGACTGTCATTGAATAAGAAATGAAACTAAGTGAAATTTGAACTTTGAATTATTTGAAAGGGATCGAATTTGCTAAACTTAGAATATGGACTTGAATCTGATACGAATTGAGATATCTGCATATATTTGAATCTGATTTAACTTATGGTAGGGAAATCTTTGAATCTTTTTGATGTCATTGAAGTTTTTGGAACTATTGGTTGAAATTTTGAATAGGGAAAATGGAACTTTGAATTTAGACTAAGATTGATTATCTTGAAATTATTAGTTTAAGCATGAAATTGAACTATGTATACGACAATGAATATAAATTTCGAAAATGGACTTCGAATATGAACTGTGGATATGAAAATGAATCTGAGCTTGAACAATGATATGAATTCTGAATATGGACTTCGAATATAGGCCATGAATCAATATATATGAATATTAAATCTAATAGAATCTGATAAGAACTATGATGAACATTGAATCTGATATAAATTTAAATCCTTGAACTTTGAACCTGATATGAATTCTGAACGTGAACTGTGAACTTTGACTTCGTATGCACTGACTGAGCAACTGCATAAATTGACTAGACCGGTCCGGCGGGTCACCCGTACACACTGCATACTGAATATTGCATACTGGACTAGTACGACGGGTCCATCCGTACACACTGCATACTGTACACTATATACTGCATACTAGACCGGTATGACGAGTTATCCGTACACACTGCATACTGTACACTACATACTGCATACTAGACCGGTACGACGAGTTATCCATACACATCCGTGATATCGGACTAGTACAAGGTCATCCGTACATCAGATAATCAGACACGATATTGCATACTGGACCGGTATAGCGGGTTATCCGTACACACTAGATACTACATACTGGACCGGTATGGCGGGTCATCCTTACACACTACATACAGCATATTGGACCGGTACGACGGGTCATCCGTACACACTGCATACTATACACTACATACTTCATACTAGACCGGTACGACGAGTTATCCGTACGCATTGTATATTGTACACAATGACTGGACACTGACTAGACCACTGCAACTGGAAATTTAGAACATTGTGAGATATGAATTGGAAATCAACACTGTAAGATGTGAATATGATTTAAAAATCGAAATACTGTAAGATACGAACATTTAGAACACTGTAAGTTATGAATTGGAAATCTGAATACTGTAAGATACAAATATTTAGAACACTGTAAGTTATGAATTGGAAATCGAAATACTGCAAGATACGAATATTTAGAATACTGTGAATTATGAATTGGAAATCTGAATACTGTAAAATAAGAACCTTTAGAACACTATGAGGTATGAATTGAAAATCGGAATACTGTAAGATACAAACATTTAAAACACTGTAAGTTATGAACTGAAAATAAGAACACTGTAAGATATGAACTGAAAATCTAAACACAGTAAGTCACAGAATCCGGATAGAAATTCTAAATTTGAATTCGAATGTGAACTTGGGAATTGAGAATGAATTATTGAAATTTGTGTGAAACCCCGAATTATTGATTTATATTTCGATTTAAGGAAATATGTAAATTCTGTTTTGATAGTAAATTATCTTTTGGATCTCTGTCATGAATATATGCATTGATATGGTGAGATGTGAAATTGATATTGATATTTCTTCTACTGAACTTAGACCGTTAGCTCACATCGACTATATATCACAGGTATAGCTCTGGATCAGGACTTTGGACTTGAGGAGAGTTGAAATTTTTTATAATGGAGAGAGAGAAGCACAATAGTGTTGCTGATTCAGATTTGGAATTGTGACTTTTGGGTTAGAACTTGGTACATTCTTAAGGTTTTTGGTACAATGGTAGAATTAGTTTTGTTTATACATGTAATATCCCGAAAAATCACGTTAAATAGTGACCTCGGGATCCGTGCCCAATTGGTCACAGGTTTGACCAATTAGGAGTTCAATAGTTAGCATAGAGTGTGATGAACGGATGAGACGTGATAGTTTGGCTGACTGTGTGGTTTACGATGTAAATGTGAAGTCACATACACCTATCGCGGTGCATGTGCTCAACACACAAGCGAGAGGAGAGATAAAAGGGTTTAATAATCCTAAAATCAATTGCTTTGGTTGTTGAAGGAGAGTAAAGAAGAGAGAGAGAGAGAGAGAGGAGTAAAGAGAGGAGTTATTGCAGCTAATTGGAAGGGGGATTCAAGCAATAAAAGCCGGATTCGAAGCGGTTTGGATCCGCTAGAGCCAAAGCTGAAACCCTAGCCTTTCCAACCACTAGATCTAATCGAATTGAGATTTAATTGAGGTAAATTTCTTGTGAATTAAATGCATGAGTTATGGGAGTTTAATTGTAGTTAGAAATGGTGTAAAATGTAGGATAAAGGCTTAGAAAAATGGAGGAAAAAGTAAGGGAAGAGAAAAAGGTCGACAAGGCCTGATTAATCGAAATTGAGTTTCGATTAATCGATTTTGGACAAGAAGTTGAAAAGTCAGAGGACCCCGATCTCGATTAATCGAATTGAGTTTCGATTAATCGACTTTGAATTTCGATTAATCGATTTGGGTATCGATTAATCGACTAGGAACCTACAGTGAACCCCAGTGGAGGAAAGAAAAGAGCATGGAGAAATCGACTAATCAAAATGAGAGTTCGATTAATCGATTTATAATTTTGATTAATCGATTTTGGGAACTCGATTACTCGAATTGAGAATCGACTGGAAAGAATGGAGAATTTCGATTAATCGAATAGGAATTCGATTAATCGAATGGGAATCTCGATTAATCGATTTGAGAATTGATTGATCGATATTGAATTTCGATTAATCGAATCAGATTCGATTAATCGATTTTGGAGTTTGATTAATCGACTGTGCCAGTTTTTGTTGACTTTTGAGGTTGACTTTAAGATTCTTGGAGGGTCTTCGACCTTCTTTATTACATCTTTAGTGATGTGTTTCACACGTTATGTGGTACCATAGGTGGTACGTGTGAGCTTGGGCACAAGGAGCCATGTGGGACCTTGATGCATGATCCGACAGAGACTTGAGGTAGGGAACACCTTGAACATGTACTTTATTTGCAAGAGCATGTATGTAGTGATATAGAATTCAATTCAAAAATATTTTATTTCTTAAGAATTGTGAAAAGTGTGTGCGTGACATCAATAAGAGTAATTATAATGAGCCATCCCCAGGGGATGAGGAAGTAAAGAGATAAGAGCATCAGGTGTGATGCAAGTGAATGGATACATCCCAGGGATGTATCCAAGATTGAATCATGTTTGGTAGGGCCTAACTGATATAAGATAGCACACTTACACGGTGAATAACTATATGTAAAGCACCTGATACTTTTGTTATTTGAGGTTTGCGGGATATCCATAGGATATCCGTGATCGATCGGGCAAAGAAACCGTAGCCGTCAAGCGGAGGCTTACCCGTACACAGTAAGCACACCCCAGGGGTGTTGATTTGAGACAAGTGAAACCCCGCCACCAATCCCCAGGGGAAAGGGGCTTGGGTACTATTTGTATTCCCAGGGAATACGTTTAAAACTGTCTATATAGATGACGATGATGGGTATCTCATCGGGGCTCGATGCTATATTGCTCGGGGATTACTTAAGTTGAAAGTTTAAGTTTTGCTTTAGGCCTTTTCAGCATCATTCATGAATAAGTAAAAGACATGAGTAAGCTACCAGTAAAACGTGATGCTTTTTAACTGTTTTTCATCAGTATCTGCATAGACACATCATGCATGGCATATTATGGAATATATGTGAGTGATAATTTATATGTTCAACTGTGTTATGTTCCCTATTGAGCTAGGATGTAGCTCACCCTATAGACTATACGTCGTAGGTCCACTACTAGCAGCTGCCGAGGCTTCAGGAGACGCTGACCCCGGTGACTCGGACCTAGCACCTGGTGACGAGTTGGAGCCACCTCCTGAGGATTTCTTCTAGAGGACTCCATTGTGCAGCTTTGAGGGTTTTTGAGAGATTTTTGTACGGCTTGGTATGTCAAACCTTGTTTTGATTAAACAATGTATATACATAGATTTGGGATAATTCTTTTGGGCGAACCATCCGTGATGATTAACTATCATCGATGGTTTGGATCGGTTCTCCGTTCATGCAGAGGCATGATGGTAGAACTGTATTTTGAGAAATGCTCATATAGTAATTTAATTCCACAGCTTCATTTACTTTTTCAATTAAATTTGTTGCTTGATATACCAATGTTCCATGCATAGTTAAGGGGCACGGTCAAGATGATCGTGCTGATGGCACGGGTTTCGGGGTGTCAAAATCCAGGCTGTCACAGTTGGTATCAGAGCTATTTCTTTTAGCAATTCTGACAATCACTCTTTTTGTCAGAATATAGGGACTTCTGCTAACGAAACTTTAGTTTCAAATGCAGCCGTAAATGTCATCTAGAGGAAGAGGTCGACCGAGGGGAGGCCAACAAAGGAGTCTGCGTAGTGGAGATGATTACATCTCTCCTACCAATAGAGTGCCTTTAGGAGGTACTGAGGCCCCAGGGGGCAGTGGTAGTAGACAGCATGATAAGGAGGATCGAGATCGTTAGGATCAAGATCAAAGAGAACAAGAGAGAGTTAGAGAAAGACAAGAGGATAGAGAGGAGCGACAAAGGATGATGCATACCATGGAGACCATGGCAGCTGCCATGGCACAACAAGCTGCATCCTTTGCAGCTCATGCAACGAGAGAACAGCAGTCACCTACACCACCTGTAGGACCCGCACTACCTGTGCCCTCATCCTTTACAGAGTTTAGGAGGATGAGACCTCCTTCATTTTCTGGGCAGGCAGACACGATGGTAGCTGAAAATTGGCTGATGGAAATGGAGGTCTTTAGCATGCTGACATGCACGGAAGATGAGAGTGTGAGATGGGTAGCTTATATGCTGGATGGGGAGGCTGGGCCTTGGTAGAAGTCCGTGATACGGACTAGGGCTCAGGAGACCCCGGAGTTGCCCTGGACTTGGGAGGAGTTTGTTGAGGAGTTCAACAAGCAATATTTTCCGGAAGTGGTAAGGAATCATCTTGAAATATAATTTCTACAATTAGTGCAAGGAAGAATGACATTGAGAGAATATGGGGTGGAGTTTCTACGACTTGCCCGTTTTGCTCCGGATTACGTCGCTACCGACGTGATGAAGTCAAAGAGGTTTCAGCAAGGCTTGAAGCCTGAGGTTAGGGGAGGCGTAGCTCCATTTTAGCTGAGGACCTATGAAGAGGTCATGAGCAAGGCATTGGTCGTGGAAGAAGAGAATACGAATAGACAGAGAGAGCAACAGAGAGGAGGAAATGAGCAAGGAAGATTGGGGAACTACGAACTGGTGAATAAAAAGCCGAGGTTCGTGGCCCAAAATCAGAGACCACAGTTCCAAGGGGGTTTCGGAAGGCCAGCGCAACAACAACACCAACGGAGGTTTCCACTACTTGCGTCGGGGAGACCTTTACACTATGAGAGCCCTGCCATGTCTACTGGCGCTACTATCACACAGGGTTCTCGTACAGTTTCTTCCGCGCCTCGAGAGACTTGTGCAAAGTGTGGCAAGCCTCATAGAACGGTGGACTATAGAGCAGGGACTAGGGGTTGTTTCCGATATGGCAAGGTGGGCCACTTGATCAAGGATTGCCCCGAGACAGATAAAAGAAAGACGGCTTCGGTTGCAGCACCACGACCCATTCAAGCAAGGAAGCCGGTCGTTCAGGGGAGAGCCTATGCAGTCACTGCTCAGGAAGCAGGGAACGTGCATGGCGTCATCCAAGGTGAGACTCTTTTAAATTAAAGAAATTTCCATTTCATTAAAATTTTAGATAGAGAAGGTGTATGCATTAGGAATTTGTATAGATTCTTTTTCTCAATACTAAATTTATATGTGAATTAGGGGTGTAAATTGATGTGTAAATTATTGTATGTATGTATGTATACTATAAGTACTTTAACTATATATGAGAAAGGATGCTTCGTTGGATATGACGTTAGAGTGTTGATAGACCCAGGGTCTACCCACTCATTCGTCACTCCGCGTTTTGCCAAGAGGATGAAGATTGCTCCAGAGGTGTTGGACTTCGTCCTATCTGTGTCTATTCCGACTGGAGAGTTAGTGGACACGGAGTTAGCTTGCAAATCCGTCATTATAGCAGTTCGAGACCTAGAGGTGCATGAGTTGGAAGCAAAGTTGATACTGCTGGACATGCAAGGGTTTGATGTGATCCTTGGCATGGACTGGTTGGCGCAGCACTGTGCAACCGTCGATTGCAAGAACAAAGTAGTCATTTTCAGACCCAACACAAGAAGATCATTTCGGTTTCAAGGAGTGAGGTCGTCATCTATGCCACTGATCTCAGCAGTGAGGGCCGAGAAAATGATCAGAAAGTGGATACTTGGCTTTCTTAAAAGAGGACAAGGAAGAAAAGAATGTCATTATAGCGAGACTTAAATCGGCGTGTTTCGTAAGAATTGCCTGGATTACCTCCAGAGAGAGAAGTAGAATTCGCCATTGACTTAGCACCGGGAACGGAACCTATTTCAAAAGCGCCATATAGAATGGCTCCTGCTGAGTTGAAGGAATTGAAAGAACAACTGCAAGAGCTCATGGACAAGGGGTTTGTCAGACCGAGTGTGTCTCCATGGGGAGCACCGGTCTTGTTTGTCAAGAAGAAAGATGGGTCAATGCGGCTATGCATTGACTATCGACAATTGAACAAACTCACTGTGAAAAACCGCTACCCTTTGCCTAGAATTGATGATTTGTTCGATCAACTGCAAGGAGCAAGGTATTTTTCCAAGATCGATCTGAGATCTGGATACCATCAGTTGAGAGTCAAGGCAGAAGACATTCAGAAGACAGCTTTCAGGACACAGTATGGACACTATGAATTCCTTGTGATGCCGTTTGGGTTGACGAATGCTCCGACGTCGTTCATGGATCTGATGAATCGAGTGTTTAAACCACACTTGGACTCCTGCGTCGTAGTGTTCATTGATGATATCTTGATATACTCCAAATCCAAGACGGAACACGAAGAACATTTGAGGATTGCTCTACAGACGCTACGTGAACACCAATTGTATGCCAAACTCAGCAAATGTGAGTTTTGGTTGGAAGAGGTTAGCTTTTTGGGACATATTGTCTCAAAGCATGGTGTCACTGTAGATCCAGCAAAGATAGAAGCAGTGGTTAAATGGGAGCAACCAAAGACAGTGACCGATGTCCGAAGTTTTCTGGGCTTAGCAGGCTATTATCGACGTTTCATCGAGGGGTTTTCAAAGATATCGGGACCTCTCACGAAGCTGACACGCAAAGATTCAAGATTTGAGTGGAGTGAGGCATGCGAGAAGAGTTTTCAAGAACTCAAGACGAGACTCACTTCAGCTCCAGTGCTAGCAATTCCTTCAGGCAGTGGAGGATACGCAGTGTACAGCGATGTGTCATACAATGGTTTGGGTTGTGTGCTCAACCAACACAAGAAGGTGATAGCTTATGGATCAAGACAGCTGAAAGAACACGAGAAAAATTACCCGACTCATGACTTGGAGCTAGCAGCAGTCATTTTTGCGTTGAAGATTTGGAGACATTACTTGTATGGTGAGACGTTTAAAATTTTCACCGATCATAAGAGCCTCAGATACCTGTTTACACAGAAAGAGCTCAACATGAGACAGCGCAGATGGATGGAATTCCTCAAGGATTATGATTGTTCTATACAGTACCATCCAGGCAAGGCGAACGTAGTAGCCGATGCCTTGAGTCGAAAGGGTTCAGCTCAATTAGCTTGTTTGATTTTGGGTATGCACCGGTGGAAATTATTGGAAGACTTGGCACTTTACGATGTGAACATTGAGTCGAAAGCTACAGGATCCTTTTTGGCTAACATATCAGTGAAGCCAGTAATATTTGAGCATATCCACGATCTACAGATGAAAGATCCGACATTAACAAAGATTCATCAAGACATGATTGAGGGCATCAGGCCGGACTTCTCAGTAAAAGAAGATGGTTCTTTATTCGTCTGATTCCGGACAATGCCGATCTAAGACGAACGCTTCTTGATGAAGCTCATAAGTCAAATTATGCTATCCACCCTGGTAGCACCAAAATGTACCAAGACTTGAAAAAGAACTACTGGTGGAGAGGTTTGATTTGAATACGTGTCACGGTGTTTGACTTGTCAGCAGGTGAAGATTGATCATAGACATCCGGCTGGACTATTACAGCCTTTACCAATACCAGAATGGAAGTGGGAATCGATCTCGATAGATTTCATTGTTGGATTGCCGCGTACTGCCAAGAGACACAATGCCATTTGGGTCGTCGTAGATCGATTGACCAAATCAGCACACTTTTTGTCATACAATACGATATATATGGCAGGAAGACTGGCAGACTTATACATGAAGGAGATTGTAAGACTACACGGGATTCCAAGCAGTATAGTTTCAGTTCGTGATCCACTTTATACGTCCAAGTTTTGGAAGAAATTTCAAGAAGGAATGGGAGCACGACTAGATTTTAGTTCAGCTTTCCATCCTCAAACTGATGGGCAGACCGAACGAGTGAATCAAGTGATAGAAGACATGCTCAGAGCGTGCATGCTGGATATGCATGGATACTGGGATGAGTATCTACCATTGATCGAATTCGCATACAACAACAGTTTCCAAATTAGCATTGGCATGGCACCGTATGAAGCTTTGTATGGACGACGATGCAAATCACCCCTCAATTGGGAAGAAATAGGTGAGAAATTTATTTTAGGGCCAAAACTACTTGAAGACAACGCCACCGTCGTTCGAATAATCAGAGAAAGGCTGAAGTCAGCACAGAGTAGACAGAAAAGTTACGCCGACATCAAGCGGACTAGTGTCGACTATAAAGTGGGTGAACACGTGTCTGTGAAAGTGTCGCCTATGAAAGGTGTAATGAGGTTTGGCAAGAGAGGGAAGTTAAGTCCCCGTTATGTGGGACCATTTGAAATTTTGGGAGGCGTAAGTGAAGTTGCGTATCGCATTGGCTTACCACCGCTGTTTGATCGGGTACATAACGTTTTCTACATATCGATGCTCAGAAAGTATGTGAACGATCCATCTCATGTGTTAGGAAGTCAACCTATGGAGATGTGTGAGGACATGAGCATGATAGAAGAACCAGTGGAAATCTTGGATCGAAAGGAACAAGTATTGCGCACTAAAGTGATTCCCTTAGTGCTTGTTCGATGGAAAAATCATCCGAACGAAGAAGCTACATGGGAACGAGAGGTCGATGTGAAAGAACAATATCCAGCCTTGTTTCCAACGACTTGAGAATCCAATGTAAACCACAAGCATGTTTGTAGAATCTCAACAATACTTGTAATTCAATGGAAGTTGTGATCAAAGTATGATAAGGGAACAAAATTTTATATACACATGACCTTGAGGATGTGTTTTGAAGAACTAAGGATCACTTGATGTCATACACTACCAAAAGAAATAAAATAAACATAGAACCAGAGAATCTGCAGAAATTGGGCAAAATCGATTAATCGAGTTTCAAATCGATTAATCGATTTGGAATTTCGATTAATCGATTTTGTTCGATTAGTCGACTGGCATGTACCAGTGACTGAAAACTTGAGTGAGAGTTAGAAAATATACAAAACGAAATTTCGATTAATCAATTTTGGTTTCGATTAATCGATTTAGGTTTTCGATTAATTGAACTGCATGTTCGATTACTCGAACAAACTGGGAATGTTAGAAGAATTTAGAGGGAATTACTGAATTTTTCGATTAATCGAGAAGATTTCGATTAATTGATTTGCGATTTCGATTAATCGAACTGGGAGTTCGATTAATCGAATAACTTAAGGGACTTATGAAAATTTTAAGTCAGAGAAACGATTTCGATTAATCGAAGTGGAATTTGATTAATCGATTTGAGATTTCGATTAATCGAACCATAGTTCGACTAATCGAATAACTTAAAGAATCTTGAAAATTTTGGAAGGGACTGCACGATTTCGATTAATCGAAGTGATTTTTGATTAATCGATTTTGAAATTTTGATTAATCGAAATGGATTTCGATTAATCGACTGGCTCGCGCCAGTGAGCTCTAAAACTTAAATTTTTAAACAGATACGATTTCGATTAATCGAAATTAATTCGATTAATCGATTTTGACTTTCGACTAATCGATTTTGGAGATAGATTAATCGATTTTGCGCGGCTTAACCTAGTTTTGAATCTCGATTAATCGACTTTGGATTTCGATTAATCGAGCCGGGGCCTATATATAAAATTGGGGATTTTATTTCCCATCCGAAATCATTTGGACTTTTGAGTTTTGGGCGTTTCTTCTTCTCCTTCTTCTCCAACCGACCGAGAGATCTAGGGTTTGGATTTCGTTGATTTTGCATCCGCAATCGCACACATTCGCATCCGAAACCTAAGGTAAACCCTAGGATCGCATATTTCTTCAATTTCAAGTTGAAAACCCTAATTTTTACCAGAAATTTCGCCATAATGCCACCCAAAACCCGTTTGTCTTCGAAGATGGCAACCTCCAAGCTACCGGTTCGGCGTAAGAACGCTGCACCACCACCACCTACCCCATCACCCGTGAGGACCCCGTCACCATCGACATCGGACACCACGTCCGGGTCGACAAGCGCGTCTTCACGCGGGTCTTCACGCGAGTCTACCCCTATGCCGCCACCACCCACTAACGTGGTACAACCTAATGAGTGGTGGGCCGCGAAGACCTTTGAGGTCGAGTACCTCATTGACCCTACCATTTTCACAAATCCCGATCCACCGGGCGAGACCCAATGGGCTCGTAATTACCTTAACAATGCCGGTCTCGGCAACCTTCTCAAACCAATCCGGGGTTCCTACTACCCTAGATTGGTGAGATTGTTTTACCAAGGGCTTGTGGACGGCCCTACCGACGACCTGATCAAGACCACCATCGAGGGTCGAGAATACATGATCACACGTCGCCACGTACACGAGGTGCTCGAGTGCTACCTCGATTTCACCCCTGAGACCACCCTATTCCCACCCTTTGAGGAGGACCCTCGATTTGAGGAAATTATGACCCGTATGACCAACGGGAAAAAGGGGTCGGGATCCTCCATCAAGAGGGTTGACCTTCCCCACTACATGTGGATGCTTGATTCGGTAATCAAGTGTAACCTATACCCGATGCGCCATGATACGGAGCGCGTAGACAAAGTGCAACAGACACTTTATGCGGCCTTCTGTGGCCGATGGTTTGATGCTACCATGGTCATCCTAGAAGGGATGAGGTACATCAAGGGAAAATTGATAAACGGCAACATGAGGCCCAAGGAGAAGATGACATATGCTCGGCTCATCTTGAGCATGTTGGAGTGCTACTCCGAAGATCCCTCCTACATCATCTCGCCTCACGAGGTGAGGGCTACGGACCGCGTGAAGACGTTTTTGAAGTCTTCATGGACCCGTAGGTACAAGTTGTTGAAGCGGACCCTACCGGCTCCGAGTCCGGATCCAGCAGCAGCAGTAGCACCACCACCACCCCACCACCACATCAGGACCCACCCGTGGGTGGAGCACACCCGGCCGAGCCATCAGTGGAGAGGGCTACCTCTCACACCACAGCCTCACCGACACCACCAGCTCACTCGTGCCCGCTACACCCACATCATCATACCGCCGGTGCGCAACTCCATCCGGACCTACCATCGAGGAGGTGTTGGCACGCATGGAGGCCAACAACGAGCGGATGAACCGGAGGATGGACTTCCTTATGTTCCATACCCTCCGCTACATCTACTAGACGGACTACTAGCGCTACCTCGCTCAGGAGGAGGAGTGGACTGCAGGACGGACCGCCTTCCACAGAGGTCCCGTCTTCCATCCGACCACCGCCACTACCGGCGCTGCTCCTTCCACATCTACATCACTTCACGACCGAGACGCAGACTTACAAAGCAGCCGCCATCATCACCGACCACCCACCACGGGACCAGCCATAGCTTCAGCAGACCACCAACCCCCATAGCACTGTCACCAGATGAGCAAATTGCCCAACACCGGACCTGCAGCCTCGTGACTTTTCATTTTTTTATGCTTATTGTATGCATGTATATTTTGCCAAACTATCTCGGCAAATTGTAAAAATTTCATACTTAATAGAAATCACAATTTTGGTGTAAAATTTTTCATTATCGTGAATAATTATATACGAAAATTTCCAAGGTGGGGAGGATGTAATATCCCAAAAAATCACGTTAAATAGTGACCTCGAGATCCGTACCTGATTGGTCACAGGTTTGACCAATTAGGAGTTCAATAGCTAGCATAGAGTGTAATGAACGGATGAGATGTGATAGTTTGACTGACTGTGTGATTTACGATGTAAATGCGAAGTCACATACACCTATCGCTGTGCATGTGCTCAACACACAAGCGAGAGGAGAGATAAAAGGGTTTAATAACCCTAAAATCAATTGCTTTGGTTGTTGAAGGAGAGTAAAGAAGAGAGAGAGAGAGAGAGAGGAGTAAAGAGAGGAGTTATTGCAGCTTATTGGAAGGGGGATTCAAGTAATAAAAGTCGGATTCGACGCGGTTTGGATCCGTTAGAGCCAAAGCTGGAACCCTAGCCTTTCCAACCACTAGATCTAATCGAATTGAGATTTGATTGAGGTAAATTTCTTGTGAATTAAATGCATGAGTTATGAGAGTTTAATTGTAGTTAGAAATGGTGTAAAATGTAGGATAAAGGCTTAGAAAAATGGAGGAAAAAGTAAGGGAAGAGATTGGGAAGAACAGCCAAAAGGGGCTGAATCTGGCCATTTCGATTAATTGAAATTGAGTTTCGATTAATCGATTTTGGCCAAGAAGTTGAAAAGTCAGAGGACCCTGATCTCGATTAATCGAATTGAATTTCGATTAATCGACTTTGAATTTCGATTAATCGATTTGGGTATCGATTAATCGACTAGGAACCTACAGTGAACCCCAGTGGAGGAAAGAAAAGAGCATGGAGAAATCGACTAATCGAAATGAGTGTTCGATTAATCGATTTATAATTTCAATTAATCGATTTGGGATCGATTAATCGATTTTGGGAACTCGATTACTCGAATTGAGAATCGACTGGAAAGAATGGAGAATTTCGATTAATCGAATAGGAATTCGATTAATCGAATAGGAATTCGATTAATCGAATGGGAATCTCGATTAATCGATTTGAGAATCGATTAATCGATATTGAATTTCGATTAATCGATTTTGGAGTTTGATTAATCGACTGTGCCAATTTTTGTTGACTTTTGAGTTTGACTTTAAGATTCTTGGAGGGTCTTGGACCTTCTTTATTACATCTTTAGTGATGTGTTTCACACGTTATGTGGTACCATAGGTGGTACGTGTGAGCTTGGGCATAAGGAGCCATGTGGGACCTTGATGCATGATCCGACAGAGACTTGAGGTAGGGAACACCTTGAACATGTACTTTATTTGCAAGAGTATGTATGTAGTGATATAGAATTCAATTCGAAAATATTTTATTGCTTAAGAATTGTAAAAAGTGTGTGCGTGACATCAATAAGAGTAATTATAATGAGCCATCCCCAGGGGATGAGGAAGTAAAGAGATAAGAGCATCAGGTGTGATGCAAGTGAATGGATACATCCCAGGGATGTATCCAAGATTGAATCATGTTTGGTAGGGCCTAACTGATATAAGATAGCACACTTACACGGTGAATAACTATATGTAAAGCACCTGATACTTTTGTTATTTGGGGTTTGATAGGGTACCCCACCGACGTGGCGGGATATCCACGACTGACACGGCAGGATATCCGTGACCGATACGGCGGCGAAACCGTAGGCCTGTGCGGAGGCTTATCCGTACACAGTAAGCATACCCCAGGGGTGTTGATTTGAGACAAGTGAAACCCTGCCACCAATCCCCAGGGGAAAGGGGCTTGGGTACTATTTGTATTCCCAGGGAATACGTTTAAAACTGTCTATATAGATGACGATGATGGGTATCTCATCGGGGCTCGATGCTATATTGCTCGGGGATTACTTAAGTTGAAAGTTTAAGTTTTGCTTTAGGCCTTTTCAGCATCATTCATGAATAAGTAAAAGACATGAGTAAGCTACCAGTAAAACGTGATGCTTTTTAACTGTTTTTTATCAGTATCTGCATAGACACATCATGCATGGCATATCATGGAATATATGTGAGTGATAATTTATATGTTCAACTGTGTTATGTTCCCTATTGAGCTAGGATGTAGCTCACCCTATAGAATATACGTCATAGGTCCACTACTAGCAGCTGCCGAGGCTTCAGGAGACGCTGACCCTGGTAACTCGGACCTAGCACCTGGTGACGAGTTAGAGCCACCTCCTGAGGATTTCTTCTAGAGGACTCCGTTGTGCAGCTTTGAGGGTTTTTGAGAGATTTTTGTACGGCTTGGTATGTCAAGCCTTGTTTTGATTAAACAATGTATATACATAGATTTGGGATGATTATTTTGGGCGAACCATCCGTGATGATTAACTATCATCGATGGTTCGGATCGGTTCTCCGTTCATACAGAGGCATGAGGGTAGAACTATATTTTGAGAAATGCTCATATAGTAATTTAATTCCACAGCTTCATTTACTTTTTCAATTAAATTCGTTGCTTGATATACCAATGTTCCATGTATAGTTAAGGGGCACGGTCAAGATGATCGTGCTGATGGCATGGGTTTCAGGGTGCCGAAATCTGGGCTGTCACAATACATATTGTGTACCATTGTTTAAATGATGGTTGGCCATCATCGGTAGTTTGTATTAGTTTATTTCATGTTTTGTATAGAAATAAAAAATTTTAGTTCTGTCATATGTATCTTTGCTTTGATTTCCGCATATTTGTATGGATGTACCAAGTGTTCTGTGTTCGGATCATGAAGTGTGACCCGACGGTCCGAATTTTTGCAGTTAGTATATATATATATATATATATATATATATATATATATATATATATATATATATATATATATATATATATATAAGGAAATCGTATTGGAAAAATCCGGGCTCTCACATTTATTTTTTAACTCTGTCACATTATTAGAAGACGCATTTGAACTATTGAGACTAAATCTGGCAAGATATCAGCAATATTTGATGAAATTCGACAAGATCCGACTAAATATGAGAAGATTCGGTAAGATACAACTAGATCTAGAGAAATCTGACAATATTCGGCAAGTTACAATAACTTTGGGAGAGAATCTATCCAAGTTCGGTGAGAATCCATCAAAATCCGACAACTTTTAGCGAAATCTGACGAGATTCGATAAGTTACAGTACGATACGACAAGATTTCGTCAATATCTGACAATATCCGACGAAATTTCTAGTAAATGAATGGGAACCAAAAAAAGTTCGAACCAAAAGAGCTTGAAAAAAATAATTCAAAACCTCAACCGATCAAATTACTGGTCGAAAAATTAAAAATTTCAAATTATTGGCCGATAATTTGAAGTTTTCGGCCCCCACCCAAAAATTTTCAATTTCTCATTTCGGTGGTAGCCGAAACCGAGTCATCTCAGCGGAAAATTTGAATTCTCGGCCAAGATTTTGATCCATGGACACTAAGCACCTACTGTCATATTATTACATCTAACGGTTGGAACACACTGTTAGATGTAAAAAGCTGACAGCGGGTGCTCACTGCCAATATTTTATAATTGACAATGGGTATCCACCGCCATACGTTTAGCGGTATTTTTATTAAGTTTTAAAACTTTTTAGGGTTTCTTAGGTTTAAGTTCTTTATTTAATAGGTTTACTTTTTTATTATAGTTGGTAGTCCGGTGATGTTACGATTTGCCAAAAAAGAAGAAGAGTTGCCGGAGGCTCGGAGAAGAAGAAGAAGAAGAAAAAGATGGTAGTTCGGTGATACTGATGAGCAATGGTCGGGGAAGAAGGTGGTCGGAGATGAAGGTTGTCGGAAAAGATAAAGAAAAAGGTAAGTGCTTTAGATAGGTGGGTGCCCTTAAAGGAGAAATTAGGTGGGGGTGCAAAATTTTCTAATCCCCCCAAAAATTTATATTTCATTAAGTGGGCACCCTCAAAGAAGGCCGCTCTCTGTGTGGGTGTTTTCAGTAAGTAGGTGCTTGCAGAGATTGCGTGGGCGCGAATACAGGTATACCTTAAAAGTCTATATTAATTATATAATATAGGGAGGTAAAACTTGCACACAAGATTTATATCGTGTCACATGTGTTAAAAGAAAGACTTGGTATTTTTGGGATGTGTGCCACATAAATCATTTGATTTAACACAGTCAAAGTCTATCAACTCATTTAATCGTTTGACCGTATCATATCAGATGATAGAGATAGTGTGTTGAGCCAATTTTTGGCCTCAAAGATATGTATATCATCGCCTTCAAATCAAACACCTTATATGGTGTTCATATCGCTTCCCTTTATAATGAGTAATTTTAAAAATGGAAAATGGCTACCTTGGACATGGTGGTAGGGTTCGAGCCCTACAATGTGGTCATTTGAGCTGCCACATGGCACCAACATTCTAAAATGACACTTATTCCTCTTTGGGCTCGCCCATCCCTCTAGGGTACCAAAAAATAATAATTTTTTGGACTGTTTTACCCTTCAAATCACGGATTCCCCAACAAAACTTGATACATTGAATATTTTCCAACTTTGATGTAATATTCAGTGGTGAAAAAGCATGCACTCTTTAAACTATTATTTTTTATAGATGGTACTTGAGAGACCTTCAGCAACCTGCCGTAAAATCTGATCCTTGGATTGGTTTGCTTCTCATACTTAGGAATACAACCGAAGACTGAAACAGATAAAAAACCCAATGACCCAATGATTGAAACCCGACCGAAACTGATTCAAAATCGGAAAAACTGAACCAATTAGAAGTCAACTCAATTTTGATTTTGGGTGGAAGAAACCCAAACTCGATTAGGCAGGACTTACAAACTGAAAAAATAAGAAGAATCGAAAAACAGAAGACAAGAAAGAAAAATGGATAAAGTTTGCTGTTCCCGTTTTGGAATTTGAAAAGAAAAAAAGCACCCGACCGAAACTTGATTCATTTGGATTCGATTTCGATTTAGGCTGAACTAAATAAAAGATATTTAAAGTGATCAATGGTTTAAGTATGTGAAAGTTGGGTTGAGAAAGAAGAATGTTGAGTTGAAGAATTACCAAAAAAATAGAAAGAAACATAGGACAATATTCTTTTTAAGTAAAAGAGATATTTTAAGAGAGAATATGGTTATATAACTTTAAGTAAAAGAGAAAACCGTTATGCATTGCCGATACTTATTGGTATCGGCCGATTTTTGATACCTTGATTAAGACCCCCTAAGCTAGCCAATTCACTGCAACTATATATATAGGCCTGGCCAATATGTCATGGGGTAAAATTCAAGCCCAATGAGCTGGTCCCCAGCACAAATTCTGGCGAGGTTGACCCTGATCATTTCAACCACAAGAGATCCAACGGCATAAAAGTGAAGGAATATTTGATAGATGGTCAAGGGAAAAACTCAATGAATCAAGACGATCGTCAACCTACCTAGGTTGCGCTTCTCTTGGTGATCAAGGCTGTGTACGACCCTAACGTATAATCCCATCATTCCGGTGACGATAAACATCTTCACATTCATGCCTTACAAATTAATAATATTAGTGATGAAATTTTTACAGCCATTTATTAACCCTACGCAGATATATTCCTTTTACATGCATCTAAGCTTAGGAACAGTACCAACTAAGCTACTGGATCCAGACTAACTTGTTAACCGAACATCTTCAAAATAGGCCCATCTAAGTTACACCTCTATTTCTTCCAAAGACACCTCTGTCATCACCATTTGGTAGCGGTTGCTAGCAGCCCCTTATATTTATGAGATTGACTCCCTTGACCGCCATTTAAACACCATGTTGGTTGGTGTTTAAATGATCTTGCATCATCATTGATTTAAGATGTGGGTGATTGGTACTATCAAATTGATAGATCATAGGCCCAAAATATTGTATTGTAGACAGATCTAAATTATGAGATATCTTGACTTTGATATCAGTCATTCTTCTAAGTTTTACTTATTAAATTTTCTCAATGGGATCATTCATATCTACTTATAGCCATTTTTTTAGACGAAGACATGTTCCAATGATAGACTGTCAAATGGACAGTTTAGATTGATCACAAATGTGTGCCACATGGCACAATGATTGAATCCACCTCAATGGTGTAAGATAAAAAGTGTAAGTTTAATCGGATAAGACTCCATTGGTATTTAAATGTCGGTCATGAGCCATTATCGTACATTTATATATCCTAGTGAGATGCAGGTGCTATGCACATGCAGAAAGGTCAAATAAAGAGTCGTAAATTTAAAAGAAAGGTTTTTTTGGGTAATGTCTATTTTCGACTCAAAATTCTTCCTTCTCAACTCAGTTTTACAGGCTTAAAACGTTAATTGTTTTGAGTAAGATGAAGATAATTTTTTGTCCCAATCTTTCATACAACAAATGTTGAGATTATATGCATGTACAATTAAAATTTAATCATTTGATGGCTGTATCTTTCAAGATCTATCTTGTCAAAATAAAAATAAACAAACTATCTCCATCGTCGTACTCAAACCAAAATGGTTCAAGTACATGAAACTCAAGAACCATCATGATTAGAGGCTTATTCCATTTGTTTAGGGCCAGCTTTGCGAGTCCTATTTCTTATACTTGTCTCTAGTCAATACTTGGCTTTGTAACTTAGCAATTTATCCCTTCTCACAACTTCAATCTAGGTTTTCATTATCTTCTTCAAATTCTCCTTCGTCCTTATGCTCATATAGTCTAAACACTTTGTACATAGTTTGCTTCTGGCCTTTAATGAATATGTCCAAACCACTTTAAGTAACACTTATTAATTTTTTCTTTTGCAGGTGTCATTCTCAAATTTTCTCTTATGCATGCATTTTGCAGTTTATCCTTTTTTATACTCCAAACATCCATCTCAACAAATGCATATTTGCCACATGTACTCTTATCTTTTTTTTTTTTTTTTGTAGCCTAGCATTTCACATCATATAACATGATAGGTCTAATTGTCATCTTATAAAAGTGTTCCTTAAATATAAATAGAACTCCTTGGTTGCTAGCTTGTCTCCATTTTTTCCAACTTGCATTAATCCTATATGAGATATTCTCCTCACATCCACCATCTAAGTGTAGAGTAGGGCCTAAATTTTGAAATTCATGACAATGTAGTACTAAATGATTTTCCATTTTGAATTAATCCTCCTTCAGGCTATCATGTTTACTAAATTTATACTCCATGTTTTTTGTCTTCATTCTACTAATTTTCAAACCCCTTGACTACAAAACTTTTCTCCGTAAGTTCAACCTATCATTTATCTCTTTCCTTGTTTGGGCAATTAACATTACATCAATTGCAAACAACATGCACCATAGGGTCTCTTCTTATATATATATGGTTAATACATCTATGACTAAGGCAAACAAAGAAAGGCCAAAGCAGATCCTTGATGAAACTCAACTCCGACAAGGAATTCACTCATCTCTCAATTCGTTCTTACACTAGTTATTGCATTCTGTGCATATCTTGGATAATCTCAAAGTACAAATCTGGGATGCATATCTTCCTTAAAAAATTGGAACAATCACCACAAAGGATCAAAATAAGCAAATTGCAAGAGAGACCAAGTTTTTTACGTGGAAAACCCTTTGAAGCAAAGGTAAAAACCACGGAACCTAGTCCAGGAAAATCAACTAATAAAATGGATACACAAAGTTTTTCTCTTTAACACTGGTTGCTTACCCCAAAAGGATGGATAAAGAAAAACAACGAAAATCTCTCACCGAAATGAGGCTTGAACAATGATCTAGAATTGGTTGGAGAAGTTTTTTAATAGTCTTCTCTGGATGGCTTCTACTTCTTTTCTTCAACACTGGCTGCTTACCCCAATAAAGGGGTTAGACTTCTTATGTAGATGTTATTGTTTACCCTAGAAACAATGTAAATCAAGACAAAAAGGTCATAGCATATGTAATTTATATTACAAACTTCAAATGAAAAGAAAGCCAACAAGGTAAGATCAGAACAAGAACATATAATTTTAAGCCTGAATGATGAAAAAAAAAGGTGAAAGGTTATCATTTCAATTGCAGATTGATAATCAAACTTGCTCATTAATGATTGATAATGAACTAATAAGAGTAAATATTTCAATACAACACTTACACGTGATTCAAATGAGTCTCTCTTAAGTGATTTTAAGACCATGATCTAGGGTGTTGGAGGTTTTCATGATAGCTGCTAATTTACCCGTTGAATCACATGCAAGAGTCATTTTTAAATCATGACTTTTAAATCACACAACACACATGATGAAATCAGGTGCCACATTTGTAAAAAATTGACCCGTTAATCAAGTTACTTGTTAGTCAAGGTCGGGTAAGTAATACTTTGGTATTAGGTGCTTGGCCAAGTGCCATAGTTGGCAGTTGGGTCAACTCTTTCCAATGGTCGTGTACCTAATACAAATTAAACAAGGTATACGAACCAAATCATGGACCGATCAATCACATCAGTCATTAATGGAGCTGATATACAACCACTGATACATATCATCAGTCCCAAGTTGATACGAATCAGATATACAGGATATGTATTGGCCAAACCAGCCAATATTAAAGAAACTTTTTTTGTTTAAATATTAAAAAATGAATATATTATGATAATAAAAAATTCCCCAAAGGACAATTTTGATATTATGTCCGACTCATATTTGAAAGATTTCACCCTATAGTGAATCAGGGGGGAAATATCGTATGGGGTGGGGGCTACTAACCCAATACATATTTGCCGCTATGTATTGGATTCACTGGATATTTAAAAGCATGTGTAGTGTGTACCATGGGTTAAAATTTCGCTCTACCGATACGTATCATCCGAGCTCCAAAATGATACGTATCGGACAATACGTATCAGAAATTTAATGTACCGGACGATACATTGAATGTATCGTCCGGGGCTTCCCATACAAACAGGACGATACAATACATTGAATGTATCGTATCGTCCTAGTCCAATACCGATACGTATCGGTATCGAACGATATTTTGACCCATGGTGTGTACACCAACAAAACTACAAATTATAGGACCCAAAAAAAAATTTACTATTTAACAAATATTACCTGAACGAAACTGTAGTTGAACAATTTCTCTATGATGGCAAGCATCATGATTAACTTAATGACGAACCTATTTAAACATGAACAAGAAAAAAGAAAAAAAAAATTAAATTCAAAGAAAAACTCATGATATTGTGATTAAAATAGAGAACCAAGATATTGCGTAGAGTTGAAACCTGTAATAAGTTACGCAAGCGATGTAGACGATGACAGCGGCAGCAGATGATAGTATAACAAGCCAGGCAAAATATGTTTTTCTCATTCTTCTTACCCCATGTGTAGAAAACACCAAGAAAAAAAAATTTCAGAGAGAGAAATCTAGGAAGAAAGGGGTGTTGTCCTTCTGCTATAGGTCACCAAGCATCGCATAAAAGGGCACAGAGATTTGTGTGCATCAAATGACTTGTAGCATCCATGAAAAGAATGTGGAATAAAATTCGAGAAAGAAAAAGAAGGGATAGCGACACCAAGACACGGAGGAGGCCCGAGCTAGACTGCCCTACGAAACCTCCCCCGAAAATAAAAAATTATAATTTTATTAAGCCATGTGGCCGACTTGCAAGCGCACCTGCAAAGCCCAAGACCACAATTACAACCAGAGACAACTACAATATATTTTTTACATAAAAAATTCTCTCCAAGAAGTCTTAAAGACTACTAAATATAATCTGTGTCCATCCGTTGAATATATGCAACTTCCGTCCATGTGTCTTTCATAATTTGGAAACCCAATGTCTTGGAAGGTAGATCATTGGTCACTGTAATTGACAAGACAAATATAAAATTATAATGTTGATCAAAATAGGGAAACAAATTATTTTAATACTGATCAAAATAGGAAAACTACTAATTCAGCCTTTAAAAATAAAACATAAAATAAGAAACATTTTTCTCACCTATCAAAAAAAGTAAACCTGATGCCCAAGAACATAAGAGGTTGGTGCTGGCTTTGATCACAATGATCTTGTTGCAGATGCTATTTTCTCCTCTCCGGATATACTATAAATCAAAAAGAAGGATTATAGATACATTAGTTTACATTACGAAATTCAAATGAAAAAGAGGGCCAAGAAAACAAGATTAGAGCAAAATATAGATTCTTCAAACTAGAAGACAAGAATGTATAATTCCAATATGAAAAAGAGATCATACTACATTAATCAAAGGAACCAAAATAATCAATAAAGAAGTAATACAATTAAAATTTTGCAATATATCTATCACATATACGGAAATAACAAGAGTAAAAGCAATGCATTACAAAGACCATGATATAAAGATCTATGATGTCTAACAAACGTGCCATGTAATTCAAAGGAGTCAACACCCTTTATAGATCTACGGTTTGATATTTTCATCATAGCTGTTAATTTAAAAAGATGTTGACAACTTTTAATCACACGAGAGCTACATTTTTAGATCATTGCTTGCTTAGCAAATACATACATACATACATACTTGCATCTCTCTCTCTCTCTCTCTCTCTATATATATATATATATATATATATATATATAGATATAGATGCAAGTATGTATGTATGTATGTATTTGCTAAGCAAGCAATGAATTAAAAGAGAGAAAAAAAGAAATAAATGTCACAGGGGCATCCTCCGGGGGAAACACATAAGAGTGGAGTTCTCAATAAATGAGCTTCCGCATTGCGCCATCACCCGTTCATTAAGAAGTATGTTCAATTAATCTGAAAACTGAAGGAGTTGTAGATTCGGCCAGTGTCTAGAAAATGCGAGTTTGACAAGTGTGGGGAGGGAGAACTGAGAGTATATCTGTTCTTTAGATGGAGTGATTGGCTAAGACATCTACATCCCCATTAGCTTCACAGTGGATATGCGATGCAGTCCAAGTTATTTTGCCTAGCCGTAAGAGAGCCTTGTTGAGCCAGAATTGAAGGTGCCATGGGACCGAATTTGTTAGGTTTAGGAGGCTGTTGATAAGCAGCTGGAAGTCTGACTGGATCTTTAGCTTGGTGCAGCTGCTAGGAAGGATGTCTAATGCATCAGCTAAGGCACAAAATCAGCCTCGTAGTGTGTGTCTCCCCATAGAATCTGGTGGAATTCCTTGACATACCTCCTTCACTGCCTATTGTTATATTTATTATTAATATAATAAATATTTTTAATAATTTAAAGAAAATAAAACTTTATTTGATTTCTTAGTTTTGGGTTAGTTTTTTAGGCAATAGTTATTCTCAAGTTTTATATGCAAATGAATAGTCCCACATTGGTAAAAATAAATAGTGCCTAGGCTATATATAGAACCTTTCACCTTCTATTATTGTTTAACAATAATAAGAGAAGAGTGTGCCTAAGCGGCGAAGTCATTGCTTGCACGCAAGGCTGCGGCGTCGATTAGCGGCGCGCACGCGCACGCGCGCGCATCGTCAAGGAGAGGTTTGAATTTTTTGAGCGCATCCAACGGTCAGATTATTCGTGGGTTGGGTCGGGCCTAATGGGTCACTATTCAACGGGTCTATTCGGTCTATTGGGCCAAACGGATTGGTCAAACGTTGACCGTTGTACCCAACCGTTTTATAACCGCTTATAAAGGTGTATAACCGTTCGAATTTGAATTCGAAAAGTTACAACCTTTCATGCAGCCGTTGGATGTAGCGGTTGAGATCTTTGAAAGATCTGAGCCGTCCAAAATATGACTGTTGGTCCAACAGTCATATTGAAATTTCTATATAAGGAGGCCTTCGGACACAGATTTAAATACTCTGAAATCCATCGGAATCCTTGCATAAAACTTGAGAATTCCTCTTGCTATCTTCTTTTGGTGGTACTCCATCGGATTGAGTTTTAGGCGATCCTCTCATCGTTGCACAAGAGATTGGGCTCGTTGTATCCTGGAAACGTCTCGCTGGAACCCTTTTGCAAACTCGAAGATTTACTCGAGTAGGGAGCGAATAGCGTTTTAAAGACAACGATTACATGCCTCGAGTCCAATTCTCTTGCCCTTTTCATCATTTTCGGATTTCTGTTCTCAAATTTCATCTAACAATTTTAAAACGCTATCCTCTTTTATAATGGCTTCAAATCTGAAAGTGATGACTCACGACTTCGTCAAGTTGGAGCGATTCGACGGCAACAACTTCAGAAGATGGCAACAGAAGATACATTTCGTATTGACGACTTTGAAAGTTGCTTATGTCCTAACCACTCCAAAACCATGAACTGAAGATTCGATGGAGAATCTCTTGCCAATGCTCATAAGCGTCGAAATGGGAGCAAGATGATTATATCTAAGGGCACATTCTCAATATGCTAGCAAATTCTCTCTTCGATGTGTACCGAGCATGCTCGCAATGGAACTTTGAAGGCTGAGACAAAGTACAAAACAGAAGATGCCAGTACAAAGAGCTTCATTGTAAGTCAGTATTTAGATTTTAAAATGACTGATAATAAACCGATTCTCGATCAAGTTCATGAGATTCAGTATATTATCGGTCAAATTAATCAAGAGGGCATAAAAATGGATCCCATTTTTCACAATCATGCTATTATCCACAAATTGCACGCCTCATGGAAGGATCGAAACACTCTCAAACATAAAAGAAAGAACTTTCGTTTGAAGAGTTGTGCCACCATCTTCGAAGTTGAAGATGAACTTGTGTTCGCGATAAGAAAGATGAGCAATCTCAATTAACTTCAAAGGCTCATATGGTGGAGGTTGGTACGTCCAAATCACATGGAAAGCGGAAAGGCAACTTCAATTCTGATAAGGCTAACAAGAAAATTAAGAGCCAAGGTCATCAGGGCCAAAAGAAAAAGGGCAGTTGTTATCACTGTGGTAAACCCGGTCACTTCAAAAAGGATTGCACTTCAAAAGGGAGAAAGAATCTCAAGCTTAATGTGACCAAGAAAAGTTTGTAGCCATGATTTCAAATCAACATGGTTGGAAGCGAAAAAGACTGGTGGATCGATTCTGGTGCCACTAGGCATGTTTGTAACTGCCGATCTTTCTTTGCCAACTATGCGGAGGACACAAACGGACAAGAGCTCTTTATGGGGAACGCTTCAACTGCAAAGGTCAAGGGTTCAGGGAAAATCAATCTTAAATTGACCTCTGATAAGACCCTTACTTTGACCGATGTCGATGTTCCCAGATTCGTAAGAATCGATCTCTCACCAGTTTACTCAATAAACATGGTTTCAAGTTAGTCTTTGAATCGGATAAAGTTGTAATCACTAAGGGTGGTGTATTTGTGGGGAAAGGATATGTCTGTAATGGGATGTTCAAATTGAATGTAATCAATGAAATGCCTTCTTCCGTTTATATTGTTGATTCTCTTTCATTATGGCATGATAGATTAGGGCATGTGAATGTTAATCGTTTAAATTCTATGATAAAATTAGGATTAATTCCTAGATGCGAGAAAAAAATTCATGATAAATGTAGAATTTGCGTTCAAACTAAAATCACTAGAAAACCTTTTAATAAAGTAGAAAGAAAATCTCATATTTTAGAACTCATTCATTCTGATATTTGTGATTTAAATAGTATTTTTACTAGAGGAGGAAAAAGATATTTTATAACATTTATTAATGACTATTCAAAATATACTTATGTTTATTTGTTAAAACATAAAGATGAAGCTTTAGGAAAATTCAGAGCTTATAAAGAAGAAGTTGAAAATCAGTTAAATTTTAAAATTAAAACTTTAAAATCTGATAGAGGAGGAGAATACACTTCCAATGATTTTAGTGAATTTTGTGAAAATGTGGGGGTCGTACATTTTACGACTGCACCTTACACTCCTCAACAGAATGGTACAACAGAAAGAAAAAATCGAACTTTAATAGAAATGGTAAATGCTATGCTTTTAAACTCTGGTTTAAATTTAAATTTATGGGGTGAAGCACTTCTCACTGCTTGTCATCTTTTAAATAGAGTGCCACAAAAGAGTTCTAGTATAACTCCTATGAGTTATGGAAGAAAAGAAACCAAATCTTAAATATCTCAAAGTGGGGGTGTCGAGCTCTGGTTGGATAACCAGATCTTGAAAGGCCCAAATTGGGTAATAGGGCCATTGAATGGGGATTTATTGCGTACTCATTAACCAAAAGCTTCATGATTTTTGGTAATCAATCTAAGGGTGCAATTGATCAAAATAGTATAATTGAATCTAGAGATGCTGAATTTTATGAACATTATTTTTCTTCTATTCCTAGGATTAATGAAAATTCTGATAAAGAAAACTTAATTATAAATTCTGCAAATATAGAACACACGGATCTCAGCAAACGCAAAAGAGTGCGGAAAGAAAAACTTTTGGTTCGGATTTTATATGTTTGTAGTAGAGGGAACAAGATCAGAACAAGTAAAGGAAACCATGTTTTCTTTTCATATTGAGAATGATCCATTAACATTTAATGAGGCTATAAAATCGCAAGATGCTGCTTTTTGGAAGGAAGCAATAAATGATGAAATAGAATCTATAATGGGTAATAAAACATGGAAACTAGTTGATCTTCCTGTAGGATCTAAACCTATAGGTTGTAAATGGATTTTCAAACGAAAACTTAAAGCTGATGGAACTATAGATAAGTTTAAGGCCCGATTGGTGGCAAAAGGATTTATACAAAAGGAAGGTATTGACTTTTTTGATACTTATGCTCCAGTAGCCAGAATTTCAACTATTAGGATCTTAATAGCACTTGCTTCTATTTATCATTTACAAATTCATCAAATGGATGTAAAAGCGCATTCTTAAATGGTGAATTAGAAGAAGAAGTTTATATGGAGCAACAAGGTTTTGTAATGACCGGACAGAGCATAAAGTTTGTAAATTAATTAAATCTCTTTATGGTTTAAAACAAGCTCCTAAACAATGGCATGAAAAATTTGAAAGTGTTATTGTTTCTAATATTTCAAAATTAATGAATCGATAAATGTGTTTATAGTAAATTTTACGAATAAGGGAGTTATCATATGTTTATATGTAGATGATATGCTTATATTTGGCACCCATTTAGATAGTATAATGGATACTAAATCTTTCTCTCTTCTAATTTTGATATGAAAGATATGGGCAATGCTGATGTCATCTTAGGAATCAAAATAGTAAGGAACGACAATGGGCTTACTTTAACCCAGTCTCATTACATAGAGAAAATTCTCAATAAATATAATCATTTAGATGGTAAACTGCATCTACACCATATGATCCTAGCATCAAACTTGTTTATAATAAAGGTAGATCCAGTAAATCGTTAGAATATGCTAGAGTAATCGGTAGTTTGATGTATGCAATGCACCATTAGGCCCGACTTGGCATATGCAATTGGAAAATTAGGTAGATATGCAAGTAATCCATGACATGATCATTGGAATGCTATATCTCGTGTATTTAGATATTTAAAAGGAAGTGTAAATTATGGATAGCATTATACTGGTTTACCTAATGTTTTAGAAGGATCTGATGATGCAAGTTGGAATTGATTGATGAATCCAAGGCTACGAGTGGATGGGTATTCACTCTCGGTGTCTTTGCGATCTCATGGGGATCTAAAAAGCAAATATGTATTACTCATTCCACAATGGAATTGAGTTTATTGCCTTAACTACATGTGGCAAAGAGGCGTAATGGCTTCAAATTTACTCTTGGAAATTCCTTTGTGGCTAAAGCCTATGCCACCTATTACAATAAATTGTGATAGTGAGGCTACGAGCAAAAAGCCTACAATAAAGTTTATAATGGTAAGAATAGACATATTGGTCTATGTTAGAATTACTCAAGGATGGAGTAATTGGGATAGACTCAATTCGACCAATAATAATTTTGATCCATTTACCAAAGGACTTTCTAGAGAATTGGTAAAGAAAACATCTATCGGGATAGGACTAAAACCATATAGTTGATCACCTATGTCAAAAATCCAACTTAATATTTGTTCACCAAATCCTTAAGTTCAATGGAAGAATGACATGAGAGTGATGATTAGAAGCACTTTAATTTAGCTAAAATGTCCATCCCAAGACAGTGTCAAGTGCTTGGAATCAGAATGACAAAGAGAAGGATGAGTACATACTCATAATAAGTCTGTAACATTTTATGTTAATGTGTTTGGTTCTGAAACATATTCACTTACCTATGTGAATGTGGGCGGCCGCTTCCTATGAGATTATGGTTTTTCTCAAAAAAACATTCATGAAACCAGGGTATAAGCACAAGGCCATAATAGTGCTAGCTTTATAGAAAACTCGATCTTAAGAAAAATATATGTGTGTTATTTATCCGGTCATGTCATATAGGGTCCTCAGTTCAAGACTATGGTCTCTGTGCACCCTGATAAGACTTTGATAAGTTTACACTAAGTGAAGGTTCAAACCCAAAAGGTACCTTTCATGGTATGCACATATTTTCTGCATCTTTATTTTATTTGAAATTTGTGGGGGATTGTTATATTTATTATTAATATAATAAATATTTTTAATAATTTAAAGAAAATAAAACTTTATTTGATTTCTTAGTTTTGGGTTGGTTTTTTAGGCAATAGTTATTCTCAAGTTTTATATGCAAATGAATAGTCCCACATTGGTAAAAATAAATAGTGCCTAGGCTATATATAGAACCTTTCACCTTCTATTATTGTTTAACAATAATAAGAGAAGAGTGTGCCTAGCGGCGAGCCGCCGCGTTCGCGCGTGGCGATTGGCGCGTTTAGGCGCATCGTCGCAAGGAGAGGTTTGAATTTTTGACCAGGCAGATCCAACGGTCCGATTATTCGTGGGTTGGGTCGGGCCTAATGGGTCACTATTCAACGGGTCAATTCGGTCTATTGGGCCAAACGGATTGGTCAAACGTTGACCGTTGTACCCCTTATAAAGGTGTATAACCGTTGAATTTGAATTGAAAAGTTACAACCTTTCATGCGGCGTTGGATGTAGCGGTTGAGATCTTTGAAAGATCTCGAGTAGTCCAAAAATATGACGTTGGTCCAATACCATATTCTATATAAGGAGGCCTTCGGACACAGATTTAAATACTCTGAAATCCATCGGAATCCTTGCATAAAACTTGGGAATTCCTCTTGCTATCTTCTTTTGGTGGTACTCCATCGGATTGAGTTTTCTGGGGCGATCCTCTACTGTTGCAAAGTAACGGATCGCATCCAAGAGATTGGGCTCGTTGTATCCTGGAAACGTCTCGCTGGAACCCTTTTGCAAACTCGAAGATTTACTCGAGTAGGGAGCGAATAGCGTTTTAAAGACAACGATTACGTGCCTCGAGTCCAATTCTCTTGCCCTTTTTATCATTTTCGGATTTCTGTTCTCAAATTTCATCTAACATGTTCGTGGATTTCTTTTGGAGGCTCCATCTATGCCAAGGGTAAAAAAATCATATTTGCTAAGGATTTTTGAAGCTGGGCAGAGTGATAGGGGTATGCCTTGATCAGACAGGCATTTGGTTTACCAATTTGCCATTGTTGTCCTAGAATTTGTAAGAGAGTTGAGGTCCTTCAACAAGTAAACCACTTTGGATATGAAATCAGATGGTTGAGGCTTGATGTCTTTGAATCTGGACTTATTTTTTTATAACCATATTTCCCAAAAAATGAACCAGGGATTAGTTTACAGAAGATATTGTTGAAATTTATCTTTACGCTTAGCAAGTTGCTAAGGATGTTGGCAGGAGACCAATGAATCTGGTTTATATTGAAAGATAAGTTGAAGTGATTCCAAACTGCAGAGGCACAAAAGGGCAATTGAAGAGAAGATGACTTCTAGTTTTGGATACCTAGATGTAAAGAAAGCATTTAGAGGAAAGAAGGATTTTCCTTTTGATTATGTCATCATCTGTTGATCAGCCATTATTTAGCGCCTTTCAAGAAAAGCTTTCGATTTTCATTGGTAGGGAAGTGCTCCAGATCCACTGGTATTCCTGACTCTTTTCCCCTTGAAATCAAATTTTGTCCCAGGCTGAGGGTATTGAGAACCAACCTGAAGTAGTCGGCTTCCATACTACTTTCTCTATATTATGTTTTCTGATTTCCAGAGAGCTGTACATCCTTGAGAAAGGTTGACCGAAAAGCTCTGTGAGATTTGAATGGTTTCCATATGCCATCTTTCCGTACTTCGGGGAAAATACCCGTCTTCCAGATGCCCTATGTGTTTGTGTAATGAAGAAACTGTTTCCCATTTTCTACTTCAGTGCCTTTTAACAAAAGCAAGTATGGCGTTTCTCGCAAACATAATGCAGATTCTCATGGATTTTCACTGTTTGAACACTTCACTAGCTTGCTGGTTTTCATCAAAGTTTAAGAGCCCTACTATTTAAGATGGCAGATCCCATGACTAATAATGTGGAGGTATGGACTGCTAGGAACTCTGCTCGGCATAGCGGCAGGAGAGCTGATTCAGGGGGTGTTATTAATCGTGTCAAGAAGTGCATACCGGATCTATCTGGGCTTAGTTCGTTCTCAAAACATACTACTAAAGACGAAGCAGAAATAATAACATTTCTGGGCTACCCTCTCATAAATGTATGTGCTCCTAAAATCCGCATGGTTAAATGGGTTGACCCTCCTACAGGTTGGCTAAAAATAAATATTGAAGGCGCTTGCAGAGCTCCATCGAGGCAATGCTTTGGAGGTGGTGTAATCTAAAGATTGGATGGATCCTTTATGTCGGAATTCTAAGCTTTCCATGGCACAGGTTCGAACGTAATTTCAGAATTCCGAGATCTGGAATCAAGGGTACACCGTCTTCCTTCAAATTGTTTAAAAGTTGAAATTGAATCTGATTGTTTAAAAAGTATAAAAATTCATCTCCACCATATGTTTTTCGAGGTTTGATTTTTAGACAAACTCCGTCAATGTTTGACTTTCGCCTTCTAAATTCTTTTCTATTTTTTTTTTAACATGATATAAACAATCTAGCCTTGCTCCAAATGGCACCAGAAAAGTGCTTTGGGAGCCATGTGGAGCTCCATGTGGACTAGGAGAATAATTACTAAAAGAATTATAAAAGATAAAAAGGCAAACAGAAAAAATAAAAATAAAAATGGAACCTGATATTTCCATAATAAGATTAAAGATAATTACTACAAGGAATATAAAAGATAAATAAATAAAGACTAAGAAAAAAAAAACCTGATCGCCCTTTGTTCTGCCTCAAATCGTTGAAGTGTTTGACACTGAATTAGTAGTCATCCCAAAAAAATTGCTTTGAAAAGAGAATTGAAACTAAATTTATAGAGCGCTAAAAGACCTGACGTGTGAGAGAGGATGCACCCTTCAGACCTTAAGGGACACAATTGAATTCAAGAGGTAGTACGAGTATTTGCAACCAAAGATTCAAATTTACAAACTGATGGTTTCCACATTGAACACCATTGACTACCTTGAATCGGATGATGGGAGATTGTTTTTCATGTCAATCTTTCACAAAACAGATCTTGAGATTGTGGATCCAATTCAGAATACCAGAAGGACTACCATATATAACACAAAATTTCTATCGGACGGTAAGATGTTGATTCCACGTGGCACACATCTCCAAAAGTAACCTTGATCATGGTGTACCATGAGAAGGGTTCTCAAGTCACTTTGGGGTGTGTTTTCTACATGGAATCAACACCTGACTGTCTAATATGTGGGTCATAATCTCAAAATCTACTGTGCGAAAGATTGGAACGAAAATTGATCTCCATCATTTGATTCAAGGTAGTTAACGGTGTCAAATATCAAAATATTGGTTTTGTTTTCGGTTTCGGGCATGAACGAAGCCGAAAATTTGACCGAAGTTTTGAATTTCAGCCGAAATTTTCCCTTCCATACATTAAGATACCCGAAATTTCAGATCTCAATTTCGTTTTGGTGCCGACCAAAACCAATAAGATTCAGCCGATAATTTGAATTATCGGCTGAAATTCCCTTTCGATTTTATGCTTTTTAAGAGAGAAAAAATTTCAAAATTTTCTGGTGATGCCAAATCAGCAATCATTTGCGCCACTTCAATAGATATAGATTCATGATTAATTCAATAAATAAAAAACAACAAATTATTCACAATTTTTTTTAAAATTCGCTGATTTTGGTGACCATGCTATACAAACAGCTTTAAGCATCCATTTGCATGATATTGATTAAAATAGTCGAAAACGGATGGGCACTGTATTTTTGGGTTAAATTCTATATATCCACACAATTATATATGTATATATATATATATATATATATATATATATATATATATATATATATATATATATATATATATGATAAATGAGAAAATGGAGTCGGAGCTGACTGTATAATCAAGTGTTGGATCATGTGTGATTACGTGACAAATTGCATTAGATTCTCTAAGGGTTCACTAGTCCCTCAATAAATCTTTTTGAATTTTTTTTGCTCTTTATTTTACGGGTGATGGGGAACGTCAAGATCGAAAATATTGGAATTGGGTCGCAACAAAAATTTTCAGCTTCAGAAAGGCATAAAGGTGCAGAATCAGCGTGCTGGAGCGATGCACAGTCAATCGATCGACTCCTGGAATTCGATCGATTGACTGTAGCCTGTGAGGAACTAATTCTGGCGACATATATATAAGTCAATCGATCGAATTCTAAGAGTTGATCGATTGACTGCATCAGAATTCAAATTTGAATTTTAAGGGCATACTTGTCTTTTTTTTTTTTTTTTTTAGGGTTTTATTTTCTTTTGTGAGACCTCCTATATAAGGTCTCTAAATAAATATTGTAATTAGTTGATTGATTATGAATGAAAGCTATTGCTTGTGTGTTTGAGATGAGCCATTGTTGAAGAGTGATTCTTCTTCTTCCCGAGATGGGTTTAGTGTGAGGCCAAGGGTATGATGCCTACAATTTTATCTCTTATCTTTATCTTTGTTTATCTATTCTTTGCTCTTATTTTATTCTCATAAACCCTAAATCTAGCCGTTATTCTGTTAAAATTTTTCAAACAATAACCCTAGTTTTCATCTAAACCATTGAATCGACCCGATTCAATAACCCTAAATCTCATCTCAGCCATCTAACCAATCTAAACCCTTAAATCGACCCGATCTCTAAACCCTTGGGGAACCTGAGATCTCATCATTGACCACGAGCGAGCGCCCTAATCTGGAAGCGGCTAGAGTTCTATCTCTAGGATCTTCCTTCCACGAGGCTAACAGATCTAGTGCAACGGATCGGACCTTACCCGAATCGAATGTGAACATCCGAATGAAAAACTATGAACCTTAAGGTATTTGTGTTTATTCGTATTGATTTAGCTTAATTAGTTTAGTTTAATTTCGACAAAATAATCATTTCATCATCATTCACGTAGTCTAGGGTTTTGTCATGCGTTAGTTTTGGTATCAAAGCTTAAGTGCTAAGTTATGGCATATTTGTGTGACATTTAATTCCATTGCATTTTAATTGTCATTGCATCTTATTTCAGTTTTCATTTGTACACATCTAGTGTTTGATAAAAGTCCCCATTCATTGTTGGTTCATATGTGCATGTCATTTTAATTTAAGAGAATTTTATTTCATTTGTAATCATCATTGTGCACATCTTGTGTTCGACAAAAGTCCTTATTCATTTTGAGTTACATATGTATGTCATTTCGATATCTTTGATGTCGTGTCATTTATGTCTTCATTTGTGTGCACGCCATGTGTTTGTCAAAATTCTTCAACTGTTGTGTGGTCCATAGAATTGTGTCTAGGTTGTGTTTGTGTCAAACATCATGTATGAGTCACTTACACGTCACCATGAATTCGTTACCCATCATGAAAGGGTGCTAGCCAAACGTGGGAACCACTACACTCCAAATTCTTGGCAAAATCCCAAAAGTCGTGATGAGATTAGAGTTCGAGGATATCCTCATCATTATGAACCTAAGTACGACCCTTCCAAGAAGTTTCTAAACTCTATTCGGATTGAGGTCCCAGATTTTGAGGGTACGACGGACCCTAGAACCTTTGTGGAGTGGCTGTCTATTGTAGAGGAGTACTTTGATTGATATGGCATATCATATGAGTACAAAATTAGGCTAGTGACAACTAAGTTTAAAGGTAATGCCAAAATTTTTTGGATTCATATAGAACTTCATATTGAGTTTCGTCGGATTAAACCCATCTCCATATGGGAGGATATGAAAGTGACACTTATTGAAAAGCGTGTTCCTTTGACACACCGTCACCTTCTACGAAGTTTGAGAATCAAGACAAATAAGTGTCCTGATTGTCTTAAGTATCAAGGATTTAGACACTTTGCTTATCAATGCACTACAAAATTTTTCATTCCGAATTTATTGACTAAAAGCGAAAGTTCTAAGGAGCCAGAAAATATGAAAGTAGAAGAGGAAGTGTATGAGCCTAACACCGTGATGAGTGAAGAGGGGATGGAAGAAGCTGATGAGAATCTAGTTTATATTAAAGAGACCTCTATTTCCCCTGTGAGTAGTGATGTTGCGTCGCCCACATGTGAGTCAACTGAGTCACCCGCTCATGATTCGACTAAGTCACCTACGCACGATTTGTTAGTGTCCTGTGATTCAATCACACATGAGCTGACAATGCCCACAGGGTTGGTTGTGCCTAAGTCGTTAATGTTAATAGAGTCAAGAGCACTGGAGTCAGTTACATGTGAGTCATTAGCGTCGCATGCACATGAGAGTATCGAGTTCATAAACACGCATGCACATCATAGTCGCAAGTTGCATACCGCTAAACATTCTGAGCCTTATTGTGAGTCATATTTTGAGTCTCATTTCATATTGTATGCCGAAATTAAGCTTAAAATTAATTTATACAATGAAACTCTCAAAGTACCACTGCAGTTACTTAAGGCTTTGATAGAATTTCAATTGAATGATCATGCTATGGTTCGGTTTGGATCTAAGCGATTCCCATTGGGAGTCGCAAAGAAGCTTCAGGACCACAGCGTTGGGCCTTTTAGGATTGTGGTAAGGAGTGGTCCTAATGTGTACATTATTGAGCTTCATCCAAACACAGGGATTAGCTCAACGTTCAATGTGGAGGACCTAGTTCCTTCTCTGAACTCTACCTGGGGTGGTAATCCTTTCCAAAAGCCTCTGATTCACAACCCCGACCCAACATTGCAGCCAATACCCCTTCCCTCCCCATGCAGGTAGATAAAAGAGGTAATTGAGGAGATTTTAGATGATCTTATGGCATTCACCTGCGACAGAGAATTTCTAGTTTACGAGATGAAGAGGGTTGGTGAGTCGACTACCGAGAGTGCATGGGTCAATCATGAGCGAGTTCATTGCCTAAGTTTTTATATTTCCAACCAATATCACGATCACATTTCATCGGTGATGAGGACCTTCAATTTTAGGAGAGTTGATGAGAAGCTTCAAAAATATTTGGTAGAGTGGGTTGGCGAGTCGGGTTTATTTGGTTTGTCATGGAGATATTTATAGTGTACACTCCGATACAATCGATCGAGATGATACTCAAACGTTACCAGATGCCGAGATTGTTTAGGTTAGTTGCGAGGAGTTCTATCGTTCGGATCCCCATACACTTGATTTGTACTACATGTGTGTTTCATCGGTGATGAAACATTTTCAGTCGGGTAGAATGACGGGGAACGTTAAGATCGAAAACATTGGAATTAGGTCGCAACAAATTTTTTCAGCTTCAAAAGGGCTTAAAGGAACAGAATCAGCATGTTGGAGCAATGCACAGTCAATTGATCGACTCTTGGAATTTAATCAATTGACGGTGGCCTGTGAGGAACTAATTCTAGCGACATATATATAAGTCAATCGATCGAATTCTAAGAGTTGATCGATTGAATGCGTCAGAATTTGAATTTGAATTTTAAGGGCATACTTGTCTTTTTTTCTATTTTTTTTTTTTAGGGTTTTATTTTCTTTTGTGAGGCCTCCTATATAAGGTCTCTAAATAAACATTGTAATTAGTTGATTGATTATGAATGAAAGGTATTGCTTGTGTGCTTGAAATGAGCCATTGTTGAAGAGTGATTCTTCTTCCCGAGATGGGTTTGGTGTGAGGTGTGATGCCCACAATTTTATCTTTTATCTTTATCTTTGTTTATCTATTCTCTGCTCTTATTTTATTCCCATAAGCCCTAAATCTAGCCGTTATTCTGTCAAAAAATTTCAAACCATAACCCTAGTTTTCATCTAAACCATTGAATCGACTCGATTCAATAACCCTAAATCTCATCAGTCATCTAACCAATCTAAACCCTTAAATCAACCGATCTCTAAACCCTTGAGAAACCTGAGATCCCATCATTGAACCAAGAGTGAGCGCCCTAATCTGGAAGTGGCTAGAGTTCTACCTCTAAGATCTTCCTTCCGCAAGGCTAACAGATCTAGCGCAACGGATCGGACCCTACCCGAATCGAATGTGATCATCCAAATGAAAAACTACGAACTTTAAGGTATTCTCGTTTATTCATATTAATTTTGCTTAATTAGTTTAGTTTAATTTCGGTAAAATAATCATTTAATCATCATTCACGTAGTCTAGGGTTTTGTCCCGCGTCAACGGGTCAAAGATACGGGATTTCTATCTAAAAGTTTCACCATTGGAAGTTTTATCTTTGACTAAAAAATCAATGGTGTTACCCAACCCTCTTATAGAAAATTGTTTCAAGTCTGTTAAGTTTGTAATCTACGTCATGATATTTTTCATGAATCCAACTTTTTTTTTTTTTGATCGGTAATAAAGATTATATTAAAACCAGAAAGGCGCTGAAGCCGAATACAATCAAAAACAACATACATCGACAATTAGTACACCCAAACCACCCAGGACCCCCTATCCCTCTAACCTTTAACCCGAGTCCCAAAGGAAATTGGAGTTGCTGTCCTCATGCCCTCCACACTTTCCTCAGAAATTCACTAACTCCGAGACCGTCCTAATAATCATTATGACAGGTTTGGTTATGTCTTCAAAAATTCTGCGATTCCTCTCACACCATAGACACCACAAAGCGGCGAATATCACAGCCCTCCAAACCCCCTTATCCCCCCCTTTGTCCCGCGCTGCTTCCCAGCTCAACATGAACAAGTGAAGGGATTAGGGCATCGTCCAGGACATACCGAAAGATCTAAGTATGGCTCCCCACACCTCATCGGCCACACGGCAATGAAGAAAGAGATGAGCAGCAAACTCCTCCCCAGCAGAGCACATAACACACACAGTCAAGACATCGTTCCCTCTCTAAATCAGTTGATCCCTGGTAAGAATTTTGCCCTTACACACCGTCCAAGCGAAGAACCTGATCTTGAGAGGAATGGGTTCCCTCCACATCCATTTACCACCAAAGTTGATAAGCGGGCGGCATGAATACCACCGATATAGGGCTTTAACACTGAACTTCCCTTCTCGATTCAGATCCCAAATCCGCTGATCTGCCCTTGAGTTGTTCCGCTGTACCGCGTGCAGTGTACTTAGAAGACCCAAATAGCTCCCCACCTCGTTGTCTCTGAGGCGCCTCCTGATGGGTACATCCCAAGTGCTCCTCTCGCTGACGAAGAAAACGAACTCATTAATCCTACCACCCGGGTTCAAGGAGAGGGCGTAAACTTCCGAAAACATAGCTTTGAGCGTGCCCCCCTCCAACCACCGATCTTCCCAGAAATGAATACGGGACCCGCATCCCCAGCTGTATCGCACCCCCTTGGCCAAATTCTCCCAAGTACGGGAGATATCTCTCCACCATGGTGGGAATTTCTGCGGGTAGACATACTTATCCACCAACCCCCCAAGACATTCCTTATTTGTCGCACAAAACCAACCACCAGAGGCTATCCCTCTCCTTCTCCCTTCCCGCTCTCCAAATCTATTTCCTGAGCAACGCTAAATTGGTTCTCTTGAGACTCCGGATCCCCAACCCCCCATACGCTGTAGGCATCTGACAAGTGTCCCAATTGACGAGATGGTACCGCCGGTTCAAACCTGCCCCCCCCACAAAAACGCCCTTTGAATGCGTTCCAACTGATTTAGAATTTTAGCCAGACACCTAAACATGGACAAGTAAATAGGGATCGCCGACAGCACCGCTTTAACCAAGACCAGTCTACCCCCACTACTCAGCAGCCTGCCTTTCCATGACGACAATCGCTGCTCAAATTTCTGTACCATCGGGAGCCAGTCACTACTAGAGAGCTTTCTGATCCCAAGAAGCATACCCAGGTACCGAATAGGCAGCCCCTCAAGGCGACACCCAACCGAACCAGCGAAGGATGTCAACAAATCTTCCTCCACCCTAATCCCCGATATAGTGGATTTAAGGAGATTAACCTGTTGGCCCGACATCGCCTTATAAACCGAGAGAACATCAGCCATAGCTCAGATTTCCAACTCATCTGCCTTCCCAAATAAAATTGTGTCATCCGCATACTAAAGGTGCGTAATAAATCGCCCCTGATCACCAACTCTGATACTAGTAAGCATCCCCAAGGCCCTTGCACGCCCGATCAGCCCCGACAAAGCCTCCCCCACCATATTAAAAAGGAAGGGGGAAAGAGGATCACCTTGCCTGAGACCCCTGGAACTCTTAAAATACCCCGCCACAGTCCCATTTATCAACACCGAGAACCATGAAGATGAATAGCACCCGCGCAACCACTTCCTCCAAGTGGCACCAAACCCCAACTTTCCAAGCATATAATCCAAACTCTCCCAACTGACTCTATCATAAGCCTTCTCCATATCCACCTTCCAAACTATCACCGGACTACGAAGCACATAAGCCGAGTGAATGGTTTCATTAGCAACAGCCACTAGGTCCATGAGGTGTCTACTGCAGACGAAGGCCCCCTTGTTATCAGATATGACACTGCCCATCACCCCCTTAAGTATATTGGTCAACACCTTCGCAATGATCTTGTAAGTGCAATTGATTAGACTGATCTGTCGATAATCGGAAATATTTTTAGTCCCGTGAATCTTGGGGATGAGGGTAATAAAGGTAGAATTTAGTGCTCTTCCGATAAAACCAATGGAGTGAAACTCGTGGAAAACGTCCATCAGATCCGCCTTAATCGTCCCCCAGAACGCACGATAGAATTCCATGGTAAACCCGTGATTAGTGTCGAAATGTGACTATATTTTGCACCTTAATCCCTACACTTATCTGTCCAATGAAAGCATTTGATGGTTGTTGTGAGGTTTTAATGATTACAGGTATTTCTGACCGTTGAATCGTAGAAGAGCATAAAAGAGGGTAATTAAAGAATACACAAGGACTATGGATAAAAAGGTCAAAAGAAGCACAGAAAGCTATGAAGCAGCCCAACATCCGCCAAAAGAGGAGAATCTAACCCTAGATGTCAATCGATTGAGAGATAAGTGTTAATCGATTGACAAGAGAAGAGAAGTCCAACTGCACTTCTTTCGAATCAAAACTCAATCGATTGAGAACTGACTCTCAATCGATTGAGGCCATTAGAGATAGGGTTTGCTCGACCCTATATAAAGGAAGCTACAAATCATTAGTGGAGAGTTCTCTTTGTGATTATTTTTGAATATATTATTGAGGGTTCTTCTTGGTTCTTTTTCTCAGTAGATTGTATTAGGATTATTTTTAATTCTCGTTGATAATTATGAGAACAAGAGTATTGTAAGGAGATTTTTGATAAATAAAAGAGCATTGTTAATATGATATCTTCGGATCTACAACGAGTTTGTATTCCGAGGATGAGCGGCTAAAGTAATTTGTTTAAGGGGGAAGCGAACCGGAGATAAGTAACTGTTTTATCATTATTTCTACAATTTCATAGTTTATCATTAAATCATTCTGTTATAAGTGTGTGCATGATTGAATATTATCGAGTCTTTATTTACAGTCATTGATCGTGGTTATCAACGACCGTAAAAGAAGCACTCCATCTAGATCTGTTCCTGCAGGCCGATCTAGGCTGCAGAATGATTGATTATCATTGTCGTGATTTAGGGCTTTGAGATATGCTATTCTTTTCACATGACTCATACCGCAATGATAGGCTGAGTCATAGTGTTTAGATAGGGTATGCCGGATCCATAGTTGCGTTCTTATCAATTCATTTGTTTTCTTAATAAATGATGGTGTTTTGACTTAAATTGAATTTGTGAGACTGAATGATAGAAAAGTTACGAATCGATGGTTAGCTAGCTCCTTGCTCAATTCATAAACTGTTAATTTTCTCCTTATCATAATTTGTTCCGTCCTAGTTTAATCAGTTTTCTTTTATTGCATTGAGAATTATTGGTATTTGTGTGGTAAAATTGAATTTCTCCCTTGGTAATTCCTTGGGTGTGTTAAACTCTCTGAAAGAATTAGATAAAATTCACGTTTTTCCTATGGGTTCGACACCCATGTTCTTGCCATTATACAATAGATCTTGTGCGCTTGCAAGGGTTTAAATGAAAATACACCAAGTTTTTGGCGCCGCTGCCGGGGAAAATCAGTAAAATTTTGATTAATTCGGAAAGAGATTTGTGCAAATCTTTGACAGTCAATCGATTGAGATCTGATCCTCAATCGATCGACTGTGTTCTGGTGGTTTCAGTCTTGAATTGTCAATCGATTGAGCCGAAGGCATCAATCGATCGACTATTTTGTGTGGAACCCGAATTGCTGATTTCGGATTTTTAGGGAATAGAGATTTGTTTTAGGAAGTAGAGATTTTTAGGATTTCTTATTTTGTAGGAGTCCCTTTCCTTTCTTCCTCTTTCTCCTTTAGGTAAGAATTTTTTAGGATTGTGTGAATTGCTTTAAGTTTTAAAAAGTTTAACTTTCGAATTTAATGTTTTATCATTAAAAAATAAAATAAAATAATAATAATAATTAATTAATTTTGTCAATCGATTGAAAAATCTGTGTCAATCGATTGACCCGAACACAGCTACTTGTTTTCTAACTGAAAATTCTGTGTCGACTCTATTGACTTTTGAAGATCAATCGATTGAGACCACAGGTTCAATCGATTAACTGATAAAGTCTTTGTTGGTTTTGTTGTGTGCTTCACTTTAATCAATTGAAGTTAATGTTTGTGGTTTGTTGAGGAATCATCAACCCTGTTTGTGAGCGTGGTGTATGAGCTTTACTTGTTCTCATCACCCACATCTGCAACCGTTTAATCTTGAGATCGAACGATCTTGTAGAGAGAATCGCAGAATCCAAAGGAATCAGTATCATCATAGTGAAACTATGGCAGATCAAAGGAATGGAAATAATCAGAACAATAATAATGAAAATAATGGGAACAATAATTATGATGAGGGCCCAAGAACATTGGAATATTATAATGATCCTGGTTTTTACGATGATCAAGATAGTATCATGCATGCCCCCATCCCAGGGAACCATTATGAATTCAAATCCGCAATGATTCAAATGTTATCGATTTATCATGGATTGTCAAACGAAAATTCACATGTTCATTTGAATGAGTTCATTGTAATGTGTAAAATGTTCCGTGTGCATAATGTGACCGACGAGATAGCTAAGCTGCGACTCTTTCCTTTCTCTTTAAGAGATAAGGCAAAAACTTGGTTCTACTCCTTAGAACCACAATCTATTCAGAGTTGGGCAAAGCCACAGCGTCAGTTTCTAAAAAAATATTTTTCCATGACCAAAACCATTGAGTTGCGTCAGAAGATCCAGTTCTTTTCCCAACAACCTACAGAAATATTTCATGAATGTTGGGAACGCTTTAAGGAATTGACTAAGAGTTGTCCAAATCATCAACTGCCAAGGTGGCAGCAGGTCCAGAGTTTTTACAATGGACTAATTCCCGAAGAGAGACACATGGTTGATGCATCTTGTGGAGGATCGTGTGCCACGAAAGAGGCTGATGAACTGTGCGCTTTGTTTGAGAAATTATATCAAACTTCAATCCAAAATGCAACAATGGAGCGAACTAATTTGGATGTGGCAGCAAAATCACATGTATTGACCAGAAATGGACTATTTGATGTCAATAACAACACCTCGGATCTTTCAACGAAGGTTGACATGTTGTCCAAGCAAATGAATATGCTATTAGCTGCAACTAAGCAAGCTAAAAGTTCCAGCAACCCCACCGCCTATTCAATCTGTGACCACCCAGGTCACATGGCTAACGATTGCCCAACTACCTTGTCATTTTTTCCTGATGAACCTACTCCTCAAGAGCAGGTGAATCTGACTCAATCATATCAGCGACAAGGTAGGAACATGTACTCAAACACCTACAATCCGGAATGGAAAAATCACCCCAACTTAGGATGAGGAGGATCAAACCAAACTGAACAGGTGAATCAGTAATTCAGATCCAACGTAATGAGTGGGAAGCAAAATTTTCATCCACAACAGAATTCTAATTTCCAGCAGAATTCTAATTTTCAACATAACCCTCCTTATTATTATCCAAATTCTGATTACCGAAAAAATTAAAATTTTAATCAGAATTTGAATCAATCTCAGGCCACCGTTTCGAAAGATTCTGATTTGGAGGAAAAGATTATGCGAAATATGTAAGCTTTTCAGCAGATGATGATAGATCAATTTAGCCAAGTAACAAATCAGTTGAGTCAACGAGAGGAAGGTAGGCTTCCTAGCCAACCCATCAACAATCCTCGAGGCCTAGCATCATCTGATGAAGGACCATCAAACAGTCAACAGTTGAAAGTTGTTACAGTGCTGAGAAGTGAGAGAGCTGTTGATAATCAAGTGGAAATGCCAATGAAGCCTCACAAGGAAGGAGAAAAAGAAGCGAGAAAAGACAAAGGACTAGATAAAGGAAAAGAGAAGGAAGATCCTCAAATTGTCCAACCAGCACCTGAAGAAGAATCAGAGAACGAACCTCGTCCCTATACCCTAAAGGCACCATTCCCAGAGTGCCTAACACCCCCATTTAGAATGGGGAAGGGAGCGTCAAAAATGGAAGAAATCTTCGAAACATTCAAACAGGTGAAGATAAACCTTCCATTACTTGAGACAATCAAGCAAGTCCCTGAGTACGCAAATTTTTTCAAAGATCTATGCACTCGAAAAAGAAAAATGCGTACTCATGTTTCAAAGAAAGTGTTCCTGACAAATCAAGTCACTTCAATACTGTAATTGGATGCCCGACGAAAACTTAAGGACCCTGGAGTCCCAACTGTTCCATGTGTCATTGGTGGGCAACCAATTGGAAAGGCGTTATTGGATTTGGGAGCTAGTGTCAATCTGATCCCCTACTCAGTGTACGAGAAATTAGGACTGCGCGAATTGAAACCCACAGGCGATTACGCAACTGGCGATAGGTCAGAAAGAAGACCTAGGGGTGTCATCGAGGATGTTTTGGTTGGAATAGACAAATTTGTTTTCCCAGTGGACTTTGTTGTGTTAGATATGGAACCTCCAGTTAAATCCAACAATCAAGTCCTAATCATTCTTGGGCGTCCGTTTCTCGCAACCGCAAATGCCTGCATCAATTGTCGAACAGGAGCTATGGATGTTTCTTTTGGAAACATGAAAGTTAGACTCAATATCATTCATGCAATAAACCATTTTCCCAATGAAGATGAGGTTGACTATTTCTACATCGATCAGGTAGACGACGTAGTGTATGAAGCTTTACCGTCAATGCTTACCAAAGAAGAATTTGAAACTGCTTTGTTGGCCATCTACGAGGAAACATGATTCGAAGGGAAACAATAAGAAGAGGAAATGATAAGTTCATCATGTCATGAGAATAAGTTTTATGAAGTGGTGACTAAGGTTGAACCATTACCTCTAGAGGTAAAGGGTGCGCTGACTCCATCGATTGAGCAGCCAACAGCTATGGAATTAAAGCAACTGTCGGAGTCACTCAAGTATGCATTTTTGGGACCTCGAGAAACGTTGCCAGTAATAATTTCATCGACATTGTCGGAAGAACAAGAGTATGAGTTGCTGAAAGTCCTGAAAGAAAATAAAGAAGCCATCGGATGGACCTTAGCCGATCTAAAAGGGATTGACCCATCGGTATGTATGCACAAAATATATTTGGAAGATAATAGTAAACCATCGAGGGAACCGCAAAGACGACTTAATCCAAACATGCAAGATGTCGTTTTAAAGGAAATCATAAAACTACTCGATGTTGGAATCATCTATCCAATCTCTGATAGTCTATGGGTCAGTCTAGTTCAAATTGTTCCGAAAAAGTCTGGCATCACTGTGAAAGAAACTACTGAAGGAGAATTGGTGCCCACTCACAAAACCACAGGGTGGCGCATGTGCATTGATTATCGAAAATTGAACACGGCTACGAGAAAAGATCATTTTCCCCTGCCATTCATAGATCAAATTCTCGAGAAGCTAGCGAGGCAGGAGTTTTATTATTTTCTCGATGGATATTCGGGCTACAATCAAGTACCAGTGTTTCCTGCAAATCAAGAGAAGACAACGTTCACGTGTCCATGCAAAATGTTTACATATCGAAGAATGCCTTTTGGCTTGTGTAATGCACCTGCCACTTTTTAAAGATGCATGTTGGCCATATTCTCGGATATGGTTGACAAATTCATCGAAGTCTTCATGGATGACTTTTCTATTTTCGGCAAATCCTTTGAATTGTGTTTGCAACACCTTACACAAGTATTGCAACAATGTGTCAAATCAAAACTTGTTCTTAGCTGGGAGAAAAGCCATTTCATGGTGCAACAAGGAATTGTATTGGGATATGTTGTTTCAAAGAAAGGAATCAAAGTCGACAAGGCAAAAGTCGATTTAATCGCTAATTTTCCACCACCGAAGAGTGTTCGACAAATTCGATCATTTTTAGGTCATGCGAGATTTTACCGAAGGTTCATCAAGGATTTTAGCAAGGTTGCCAAGCCATTGTGCAACCTCCTTGAAAACGATGTTCCTTTTAACTTTAATGAAGATTGCATGGAAGCATTTCTAAAATTGCGTGAGTTGTTATCTAATGCACCGATAATCCAACCCCCGGATTATTCTATACCATTTGAACTCATGTGTGAAGCATCTGATTATGCTATTGGAGCAGTCTTAGGGCAAAGGGTGAACAAAGTACCTCATGTGATCTACTATGCCAGTAAGACATTGATTGATGCCCAGTTAAATTACACTACCACTGAGAAGGAGTTATTAGTCGTGGTGTATGCTCTGGATAAATTTCGCTCCTATTTGCTAGGATAAAAAATAGTGGTCTTTTTAGACCACTCTGCATTAAAATATCTGCTATCGAAGAAGGACACCAAACAAAGGTTGATCCGATGGATTTTACTTCTTCAAGAATTCAATTTTGAGATCAAAGATAAAAAGGGTGTCAAAAATGTAGTGGCCGATCATCTGTCAAGAATTCTGCCTGAAGAATCATCGGTCTCTGAGACTATCCGTGACACCTTTCCGAATGAATAGTTGATGGCAATAGGTGCTGCCGCTACAAAAGTTCCTTGGTTCTCTAATATTGTGAATTATCTAGTAACTGGCAGAATCCCTATCCAATGGAGCAAAAATGATAAAAATCTATCCTTCTCGTAAATAAAATACTATTTTTGGGATGAGCCACAACTGTTTAAATTCTATTCAGATCAGGTTATCAGGAGATGTGTGTCTGAAGAAGAACAATTGAGTGTTATTAACTTTTTCCATGCTGGGGCCTGTGGAGGCCATTTTGGAGGACAAAAGACCGCACACAAGATTCTTCAAAGCTTATTTTATTGGCCCTCCATCTTTCTGGACACTGCCAAATTTTGTAAAGAATGCCAAAGATGTCGGCAGCTTGGAAATATTTCATGACGAAATATGATGCCTCTGAACCCAATTCTGATAGTTGAAATTTTCGATGTATGGGGGATCGACTTCATGGGTCCTTTCCCCCCGTCGTTCAGGTATTCATATATTCTTGTAGCCGTTGACTATGTTTCCAAATGGATTGAAGCTGTGGCAACCCGCTCGAATGACCACAAGGTTGTGGTCAAATTTCTGAAAGAAAATGTCATTAACATATTAGGGTTTCCACAGGCAATCATTAGTGATGGCGGTTTGCACTTCTGCAACCGCCATTTTGCTACTTTAATGAAGCAATACGGCGTCACTCACAAGGTGGCAACGCCGTATCACCCACAAACTAGTGGTCAGGTGGAAGTGTCCAATCGGGAAATCAAAAGAGTTTTAGAGAAGACGGTGCGACCAGACAGACAAGATTGGTCGAATCGCCTATCTGATGCTCTCTGGACATATCTCACGGCATTCAAGACCCCGATTGGGATGTCACCGTTTCGGATTATCTATGGGAAGGCATGTCACCTCCCGGTGGAACTGGAGCATAAGGCATTCTGGGCCATTAAACGATTTAATTTCGATATGAAAGAGGCAGGGTCCAATCGTCGCCTTCAGCTGAATGAATTAGAAGAGCTACACTACGATGCGTATGAGAATTCGAAGTTTTATAAGAAAAGATACAAAAAATTGCACAACCAGTCAATTTTGCGAAAAGATTTTTACATTGGGCAAAAAGTTTGGCTATTCAACTCCAGACTAAAACTTCATCCGAGGAAATTGAAATCGCGGTGGGAAGGCCCCTTCCAGGTCGTCTCTACTTCCGTGCATGGCGCGATTGAAATTAGAAGCCTTACGGACAATCGAATTCTCAAAGTGAATGGGCAACGACTCAAGCCGATGATCGAGCCAATGACCGAAATGAGAATTGAGGCAATGTACCTCAGTGACCCGGGCTATTGAACGATAATGAGGTCGAGCTGTCGACATTTAAACTCAGCGCTTCCTGGGAGGCGACCCAGTGTGTTTTCTAAGTTGATTGTGTTTTTACTTAAGGAGAGTCTTCTTCAATCGATTGACCGTCAAACAATCAATCGATTGACGTTTGTGCACTCAATCAATTGACACTACCCCTGTCAATCGATTGATGTCCATCATCATCATCTTTCCCCCTCTTTTGTCAATCGATTGAGGATCCATCCTCAATCGATTGACATCACTTCGAAATCATGGCTAGTTTCCAAAAATCGAAGCGCCAATCTACACATCTTGTCATGGCGGCTAAACTTTTTGGACACGTCTATGTCAATCGATTGAGACCACCCTCTCAATCGATTGACTTGATTGCTAATTACTTCGCCGATTCCCGAGGCACCCAACCGGTGCGCCTTTTCGCGAAAAGGTCAATGTCAATCGATTGAAAACACTATGTCAATCGATTGATATTACGCGTGGATGAGTGGATCACGCCACGTCGCATCCGTCTGATTGTTGTCATTTCAATTTCGCGCGACGTGTGGAGGCCAAACATTGTCAATCGATTGATGATCCATCCTCAATCGATTGATGTCCAGATTATATAATGGGGACACTCGTGGTCCCCTTCATCTACACTCTCCTCCAATCCGAACCGAGCCTCCACGATCCCATTCTCCTCGTCCGATAGAAATGGCAGCGCCTGGCCCACCAATATTCAGACCACCTCGTCCTGCAAATAACCTGATGTGCATTCCCAATGAAGTGTATATCGATCACCAATTCCAAACGGAGAATTTCTTCAATCTCGCTAAATACTGTCGCATCGCAGAATGCGCCCATTCGATCGAGTTCATTGAAGCACTGCACTTAGAAATGTTGGTCGCCCCTCCACCTATTTGATGTCTCTCTGCATATCATTCGATTGTTTTACCAAAAGATGGAGTGGGTACCTGCACCACTCTCGCCAACGGGAATGCCCTTCATTAGCCTTGAGATCAATAATTGGCAATATAACCTTCACGCGGCTGATCTCGCGTGGGCTTTTAACTTTTTCGTGGTTCCCCCCTTGAACCACCACATCGATCCTGCCGTTGATCTCAGCCAGAATGACATGATCAACAATATGTGTGGAGGACGTCGCGGGACCGGGTTGGCAACAAAAAGAGCAATCCTACCTATGGACATGTTGTTTTGGGACATCGTGATGTCGACTAATTTGCTACCGCATGACACAAAGAGTGAGCGCACAAAGAATCGGGTGTTGGCGCTGTATGCGGCCCACACGAATACGTGGTTTGATGCTCCTGGATTGATGTTAGAGGAGATGTATCGGTGTCACCAGGACATCGCCACCACTGCTGCGCCGAAGCGTGAGGCTATACTTCTGCACTTCTCGCACTATGTGATGCATCTCTTGGACCAGCTTGGGTGCCCGATTTACGATGATGAGGAAATGGGTGATATGCAGTTTTATCACTACGGCACCAATGTCTGGGGCAAGAGCATCAAGGCTATTCTGCGTGTGACGCCACCTCCAATTGAAGTCGATGAAATACCTCCTACTCCCCGACCAAACCCCGCACAACACCAATGCGGCAGCATTAGACGGCCTCGTCCTGAAGAGGTCCCCAATTTTAACGCCGAGGCAACAGTCGCTCGCCTCGAGGTGCGAATGGATGGGTTGAGTACCACTGTGGGAGGTATTGATCGACAGTCTAGGTTTCAGACCTCTCTCCTTATGTGGATGGCCCGGGAATCGTTCCCGGGGCGTGCGGACGAATTCATCGCAAGAGCGCGAGCGGTGATGATTGAGGAGGGAGACCCTGAATTTGATGATGATGATGTTTAGTGTTTGTGTTTTCTGTTTGTGTTTGTTCCGTGTTTAGTGGTTAGTGTTAATTTGTTAGGTGTGTTTTGAATTTTACTTTTTAGGTAGGATTAAACATTTCTTGTAGTGAGGGATCATATGATTGTAATCAGCTTTTAAAAGAAAAATCAATGGAATCGGAATGTTTTTAGCATGATTTATGTTTCTCTGTATTCTCGGATTGGTGCATTTGTGCATCAGTCAATCGATTGAGCATTACCTTGTCAATCTAATAGAAAGTAAGCTTCAATAGTCAATCGATTAAGGTACAACTCTCAATCGATTGACTCCTCCATGGGCAAAACTATCTAAATCTGCCAGAAATAGAAACTTTCTAAAAATTAATGCTTCGAAACAAATCGAATTTGAACCATGCACGCAATTGCACTTTTACATCCATTTTCAATCAATTGACATTGTCATGTCAATCGATTGACAGAGTTATAATTCCGGAAGGATACCACTTCCATTCCAAACTTCAAAGTTTGAGTCCCTCTTTGAGTCCTTAATATAGAATTTTCATTGTAGTCCGTCTGTTAGATATTTTCCTCTATTTAAAGGGCTGTTTAGGTTAGTTCTTTTGTCAAAAAATTTATTCCTCCCCCCTCGCTTTTACTATGGCTTCCATCAAATATCGTACCCGCCCGGCATTGAAGAAATTGATGGAACCTGCTAGGAAACGTCCACGCCTTCACGCACCCCAACCATCGTTCGATTTGGCAAAGCATGATGTGATCGATTTAGAGATGCCATCTCCGACCCCGCCATCTTCTCCACCACATGCACTTATTCCACCATCACGCGTGGACGGCATCTCGGAGGAGATGTGGAATTATGCCTTTCCGAAGCTGAAGGTGGGGAGGTCCATCCTGAATGATTGAAGGGTTTAAGACTGTCAGTTTTAGGGTCTAGTTTTTCGAGTCCTTTTTATTGTTAATTGATTTTTTTTAGGGTATCGTTTAGGATATTATTAATTTTGTTTAGCTTAGGTTCTTTTTCTCTAAATTTGCAATCCATGTCATAATTTGCTCTGTTTAGATAAAGTTTAGTTTAGTTATCTATTTGTGTTTTGCAATTTTGATCACAATAACTTTCACTTGGTCTGCTTGCATGGTCCTCGATTGCATTATACAGGTTTGGGTGGGAGGTCTCCCTTACTTTCTATTCATCGAAGCCAATGAGGACATTGATACATTCAGGTTTGGGGGGGGGGGGGTATTTTTGATTAATATTAAATAGGCTATTTTTCGGATCTTTAAAGTTTATCAGTCAATTGATTGACATTATTGTCTCAATCGATTGACTAATACCCATAAGCCTACTTGGAAAATTTGTATCAGTCAATCAATTGAGACCATTGTCTCAATCGATTGACTGATGACCTTCAAAACTTGTGAATCTCGAATTTCATGCATATTCTTTAATTATGATGATCGGAAATTCCTGGAAAATTGTTATCATGCCAGGGTTGTTTTATGAATGCTCATAAAGTTTAGAATTTGAATCATGATGTTCATAATCTATGCCTGAAAAATATTTTGGACTATCACTCTGCTTGAATTCCAAATCTGAGAAATAAGTGTATGACTTGGAATCCTAAGATCACAAAGAAAGACCAAAACCTAGTGAGCTTTGAAACGTTGTCCTCGTTTTGATGAGTGCTGAAATAAATTCGGAGTATCTTTGAATTTCCTAGTTAAGTTGTTGAAATCTTGTATTTTCTGTCTTTGATTTATTGACTTCACATGTGCTATACCATTACACTAGAAATTATTGTGTAAAAACTCAAGGCAAATAGGCATCGTTACCATCATAAAAGGAAATGATCTAAGGCCATTATTGGCTCGTTTGTGGCCAAAAGTCCCCACCTTATATTGAATTTATCTTGTTGCACCCCCTTTGAGCCTCAACTGAAAGATTTTGCCTTAATTATTCCTTGTGAGCTATATTAGCCATACCCCACACTAATGTGAAAAAGCCTTACCCTATTATCTCTGAGAAATTAGGAATGAGAACAATGAAGGAAATTGAGCTATGACAGTTATATCTGTAAGGAATACAAGGCAAAAAAACGTAAAGAAAAAAAAATAAATAAAGGGGAGAGAAAAAGAAAATTCAGTATTAAGAAATGTATTAAAGTAGTGTTGAAAAGAAAAAATTAAAAAAAAAAAAGGAGAAAAGTGTTTATGAAAAGAAAACGGTCCTAGAAACTGTGAAAAAGGAAGTTGAAAAATCAGAAAATCAAGTTTCTTGTTCCGATTTCTCAGAGAAATTTGAATCCAATCTTTCCTTTCTTTCTTAACCATTGACCCGAGCCCCATTACAACCTTAGAAAAGACCTTTTTGATCCAATTATGAGTGGTAAATGCCCTTATGGAGAGTGATTATACAATGTCTATGGTGCTTGGTATATGCATGTTTAAAATACAAATATCTTTCTTAATGATATTTCTGTCTAAAATTCTTTGGTACACTGCCTTTCTTATAACATGTGAAATTTTCCTAATTTGTATTAAAATTCCATATCACATGTGGGCGAAAAGTAAAACTATTCATCGAAGCGAGTTCATTCTGAGTGTATACCCATGGTAAGGATCGAGTCTAGACATGTGATCTTGAGATTCCTAATTCAAACTCATCCTCAGATAAAAGAATTTTAGCAGTGGTAATTGCATAACACTTTTAGTCATAAATCATGAGCACTGAAAAACAATGAATTGAGTGAGCACTAATAAATTGAACATGGTAAATAGCAATTTAAAGGATTTTTCGCAAACATCACTAAGAAATACTGAAATTCATAAGTTTTGAAGTTTATAGGTATCTTCGCTGGAAACCTTCAGGAGACACAACTCCTCCACTAGGGATCACCTAGGGGTTTAAAGGCTTGTTGCATAGGCTAAATGCAATCGTGTTCCCTACGAAAGTGGCATTTAATGTTAGTCTTATTTGCTTTAACATATTTTTCATTCTCTTTGCACGAGGACTAGCAAAGTGTAGGATTGGGGGTGTGATCAGTGCCGAAATGTGACTATATTTTGCACGTTAATCCCTACACTTATCTGTCCAATGAAAGCATCTGATGATTGTTGTGAGGTTTTAATGATTACAGGTGTTTCTGACCGTTGGATCGTAGAAGAGCATAAAAGAAGGTAATTAAAGAATACACAAGGACTATGGACAAAAAGGTCAAAAGAAGCACAGAAATCCGTGAAGTAGCCCAACATCCGCTAAAAGAGGAGAATCTAACCCTAGATGTCAATCGATTGAGAGATAAGTGTCAATCGATTGACAAGAGAAGAGAAGTTCAACTGCACTTCTTCCGAATCAAAACTCAATCGATTGAGGCCATTAGAGATAGGGAGCTACGAATCATTAGTAGAGAGTTCTCTTTGTGACTATTTTTGAATATATTATTGAGGGTTCTTCTTGATTCTTTTTCTCAGTAGATTGTATTAGGATTATTTTTAATTCTCGTTGATAATTGTGAGAACAAGAGTATTGTAAGGAGAATTTTGAGAAATAAAAGAGCATTGTTAATATGATATCTTCGGATCTACAACGGGTTTGTATACAGAGGATGAGCAGCTAAAGTAATTTGTTCAAGGGGGAAGCGAACCGGAGATAAATAACTGTTTTATCATTATTTCTATAATTTCATAGTTTGTCATTGAATCATTCTGTTATAAGTGTGTACGTGATTGAATATTATCGAGTCTTCGTTTACAGTCATTGATCGTGGTTATCAACGACCGTAAAAGAAGCACTCCATCTAGATCTGTTCCTGCAGGCCGATCTAGGCTGTGAAATGATTGATTATCATTGTCGTGATTTAGGGCTTTTGAGATATGCTATTCTTTTCACATGACTCATACCGCAATGATAAGATGAGTCATAGTGTTTAGATAGGGTATGCCGGATTCATAGTTGCGTTCTTATCAATTCATTTATTTTCCTAATAAATGATGGTGTTTTAACTTAAATTGAATTTGTGAGACTGAATGGTAGAAAAGTTACGAATCAATAGTTAGCTAACTCCTTGCTCAATTCATAAACTGTTAATTTTCTCCTTATCATAATTTGTTCCGTCCTAGTTTAATCAGTTTTCTTTTATTACATTGAGAATTATTGATATTTGTGTGGTAAAATCAAATTTCTCCCTTGATAATTCCTTGGGTGCGTTAAAGTCTCTGAAAGAATTAGATAAAATTCACGTTTTCCTTGTGGGTTCGACACCCCTGTTCTTGCCATTCTACAATAGATCTTGTGCGCTTGCAAGGGTTTAAATTAAAATACACCAACCCGTCCGGCCCCGGTGATTTATTGGTCCCACCAAATCTAATTGCGGTCCACACTTCGTCTTCCGTAAACGCACATTCCAGCCCCCTACTGTCCTCTTCCGAAACAGTATTAAACTGCAGCTCATCCAGAATCGGTCTTTGGAGCCCCTCATCAGAGTACAAACGTTCGAAGAAATTCACAATGTTATCCCTCACCTCGTCCTGACCCGAGTACACCACCCCATCCACTATGATGTTCCCCAAATACTTCGATTCATTACTGGCGTTCGCGACCGCATAGAAATACTTCAAGTTGGCATCCCCCTCTTTGAACCACCAAGCCTTCGCTTTCTGCATCCAAAAGCATTCCTCAACCCTGCACGTCTCGCTGAACTCTACCTTTGTTCACAATCTAGCCTCCCTTTCATCCGCCGAAAGCATCCTGATCTCCTCCAAATTGTCTAACTCTTTCAGCTTTGAAAGCAGCTTCCCTTTTCTAGCATGCACCTTTCAATACTCATCCCTATTCCAGACCTTAATACGATCCTTTAACCGACGTAGCTTAGTGATGAACCGATAAGCAACCGTCCCATTTGACACCGGTTCAGCCCACCACCCCTGAACCTTCTCCCAAAAACTATCGTCCATAAGCCACATATTCTCAAAGTGGAAAGGAGACAGTCCCCTACCACGGGAGTTGCACGTGAGAACGATAGGTCGATGGTCTGAAATGGCACAGCGAAAGCCTCCAGTCGAGCGTCCGGGAAAATGTCAAGCCACTCAGTAGAACAAAGAAATCGGTCCAACCTGCTGAGAACCGGCAAATCCTGCAAATTTGACCACGTAAATCTGGCCCCCGTCATCGGGATATCGAATAGCCCCAATCTGCAATGAAGGAGTTGAAATCCCTCATGACCCGAAGGTTGGCAGGGCCACCCTGCTTCTCGAAATCCCACCTAACAGCATTAAAGTCTCCAGCCAAGCAGAGTGGAAAATCCCACCGAGCAGCCAAAGCATTCAGCTCAAACCAGAAGTCCCCCCTCTCTCGGTCCGCCGTCAGTCCATAAATACCCGCAAAACTCCAAACTTTCCCTGACACTTTGTCCCGTAGCACCACAGTAGCAGAGAAATACCCCAGATCCTCGTCCACCTTGCCAAATATAACCGATGACTAGGCCACCAGAATCCCCCTGGAAGCCCCTAACGAATCGACACCGATCCAGTCCCAACTGCCCCCCCCCTCCCCAAGATCGAAGCTACTTTCCTATCGTCATAGCTCCCCCACTGAGTTTCTTGGAGTGTAACCACAACAGGATTGTACGCCTTGATCGTCACAACTATAAGCTATGACTTTTGATTTCTTTATTGACTCTTATATACGAACATATGCAACATAAACTTTAGTTTCTATACAAATATAACTATAAGAAAGGATGTGTTTGGCATTGCTCTTAGGGAGAGTAGAAAAGAGAAACAGTTGCTCTTTGTTGTTGCAAATGAATATGGGGAGAGAGAGAAGGATTGGAAGAACGGAAAAGGGGAGGGCTGTTTTTCCTATTCAAAGAGCATGAAAAATCATGCTCTTTTAAGAGGGCTGTTTTACCTATTTCAAAGAACATCTTGCCTTTCATCTTCTTCCAATCCTTCTCTCTCCCCACATATTCATTTCCAGCAACAAAGAGCAGTAGTTGCTCTTTTCCACTCGTCAAAGGAGCAATGCCAAACACAGCCTTAAATATTATTGATAGAGTTGCATACATTTAAGTTATGACAAGGCCTAACTAGGACAATTATATGAGTAAAAGTGTCAACTGTCACATTTCCAGGAACATAGTAGTCTAATAGTGATCTAAATAGCAAAACTTTAACATGAATCTAAATAGAAAAAATTATTAATTCAACCTTAAAACATGAAACAATAAAACAATTTTTAAAAAGATTAACTCCAGCATTCAATTGATGAAGAAAGATGGGATAAGGAGTGGTAATATAGGTACGTTACATGTGACTCTTTCATGAAGAGGTGTCGATCTTTTTCAGTTGGCTTGTATGTTGCAGATGCTAGCTATCTTTTACCCTTGAAAATTCTGTAAATCAAGACGAAGGATTATAAGTGTATATAATTTATGTTGCAAACTTCATACGAAAAGAAACCAGGAAGATAAGATTAGAACAACATATATGATCATGAAAAAAGAACATCATTTCAATTTTAAAAAACCACATCGTAAATAATTAAGACCTACTCATTAGTAATCGAGAAAGAATTAATAAGCATAAAATTACAATAAAACATTCAAAAAACCTTTGAAAAGCATACATATTACAAGAAAGAATAGTATGAAAACCACCACAGCAATGGAAGATCATCCATTCATTAGTATACTAGGAAGAAAGGCAATGAAAATCAGAGATAAGTTTGGAGCATCTCTGAACTAATTAACAATAGGTCTTCATCAAGTCACTATTTATTAGGAGGTTATCTTATTTCCTATTGAAGGGAGGAGTTGGTACTAAGTAGCGCTGAGAGCCAAGGGACTTGGTTCATGGTTTACGATTTTGGCCGTGCCAATTGGTTTCATCATGTGTGCTGTGGAATTTGAAGACCGTGATGTAAAGATCCGTAGTCCCTAAGATCGGGATGAAAAAACACTTATATGATGTCATTCAAAAGGAGTCAACACCCTTTACAGATCTACAATGTAGGAAATTTTCATGGTAGCCATTAATTTTCAAATGTGTTGACGACTTTGAATCACACAAGGGAAGGGAGGTGTTTTTAGATAAGGTTTTCTCACACAGCACATAATGACATCAGGTGCACTTTCCCAAAAATTAACTTGTGAGTCACATATAATGCAATCACTTGGCACTCGGGGTCGTGTAAGTAATACTTACGGGTATTAGGTTCCGGCCAAGTGCCATGGTTGGCATTTAGTTCAATCTCATTCCTACAATGATCAACATAAAGTGCCAAATTATTTATAATAGCTCACAAATTAGTCAAAATACTTTTGATCTTTCACTAATTTGGCCATGGAAATAATTTTTGTGCCGCCTAGGCACTTGAGCCGAGTACCTAAAACCAACTAAAGAGTATATATTAAATTGGGCCATAGCCCGAGCAATCCATCATTCCTAAATTGAGAAGATATGAACATCCAAATTTACAAATTATGGGATCCGAAATTGTATTAGAATTTTAACTAACATTACTTGAACGAAACTACAGTGGAACGATTTCTCCAAAACGACAAGCATCATGATTGACATACCGGGGAACCTATTCAAATCAAAATAGAAAAGATAAAAGTTATATTCCATGAAAAATCGGAGATTTCGTGATTCAAATAGAGATCCAAGATAGATCGTGTAATTGAAACCTGTAATAACTACGTGAGTGATGTAGAGCGCGACCATGAGGGAAGTTGGTTGAACAACAATCCAAGCAAAATAGGTTTTTCTAATTCTTCTTATACAATAAAAAAAAATTCTTAGAGAGAGAGAAGCGCCATCAAGGAAGGAGGGTTGTTCTTCTGCTGCTAGTCACCGTCCATGGCATAAAAGGGCAGAGAGTTTTGTATGCATAAAATGGATTGCAGCATTCATGAAAAGAATGCGAAATATGATTCACAAAAGAAGAACAATCGACAAGGACACCAAGACACAAAGGAGGCCCAGGCTAGACTGCCCTGCGAAACCTCCCCGAAAACAAAAAATGATAATTTTATTAAGCTGCGTGGCCGACTTGCAAGCGCACCTACAGAGCCAAAGATCAGAATTATAACCAAAGACTGCTTTGTATATTTGTTACATAAAAACGCCCCTCCAAAAAGTTCATAGGACTAGATCCACTAAATATAATCTTTGTGTCCATTCCTTGTTGAATATAAGGAACTTCCCTTCATCCAATGGATAACAGATGTCTTCTAAGACAGATCATTCATCACTGCAATTGACATGACAAAAATATAAAAATATAAACAACAATGGTAAAATATCATACTTGAATTCGACTACTACAGATAAGAATAAATTGAAGGCATCAAAATATAATGCAACATGATTAAAAATAAATTTCAATCTCTGAAGGTAGTGGAAGCTTTTTTTTTTTTTAATTATTTACTATTTTTTTTTCAACAATGACATACACGTCCGTGATCTAATTATTTATTATTTTAAAGTTGTTGACTACTCTGAAATGCATGATACAAATGTTTTTTTTCGTCCCAATCTTCAACACCATAGATATTTTGATCAAGGACTTTAAAATCACCCGGAAAAATTGATGAAACCACTTAACACACATCCAAAAAATTAACATGTGAACCATATTTGGAATTCTCTAGAAACAAACTACTTGAGTATAGTGTTTGCATTTGGCTACATAGTTTAATATGAGAGAGGTATTTTTTTTATGGATAATGAGGTGTCATTCACATAAGAGATGGGATGCTCACTCATGCACTTCTTTCACTCATCCCAAGTTGGATAGACATCATATGAACTTCACTTAGCCCAAAAAATATATCCTTCAGTGGATTAGTACAATAGTACCATCCAGTCCAAGCACTTCAATATGGACTATGTAATTTTGACACTTCAATATTTGAAACTATACTCACAACAGCAATTAGCAGGGTTGTTATCGATCTTAGCCATCTTTCTGTTGGAATTTGTGGTTTCTGTCAAGGTAGTTAAGGCGGTGTGGCGAAGTCATGGCGAAGAGGCTCGTTACGCCAGGACGAGGCCATAGAGAAGTCACGGTGAGACTATTTATTATTGTAATTTAAAAAAATATATATTTTATCTATTAATTAGTAGTATTATTTTTTCTATAAGAAAAAAATATAGGAAGAAGAAAATTCAACTATTAAAGCATCATACTTTGATTCTAATATTGAGGATTTCATGTTCTAGGAATAAACAAATATCAATAAATACAAATCCAATATGGAACATCAACAAATTTACAATATGGTAAGTATAAATAAATATAAATATGAAATACCAACAAATATAAAATATTAAAAAATATGAAATATTAAGTACACATACGGTAGTGTCGTCGACGTTGAGATTTCGACGACGTTGGTGGTAATAACTGCTGTGACGAGAGAGCGAGAGAGAGTCGAAAATTTTATAATTTATAAGTTGAGGTTTTGTGTAACGTCCCGAAAAATTTGTGGTTAAATGGCACACCTCGGGAAGCGGACTGATTGGTCACATCTTCGACCGGGTCAACATTGACGTAGTTGACTTAGTAGATCATAGGTGAGGTGAGGGGTATGATAGAAATCACTTAGTTGGACTAAGTATCCAAGATATTTACATATACGCGTTAGTGAGTACAAGTGCTTAACACCCTAGCTAAAGTATTTGGTTATAAGAAAAGGGGAAAGAGAATTTATTTCTCTTTGATTGGGTTATTGAGAAATTAAAGGAGAGTAAATGAGAGAGAGATTGGATTGTGAAATCTAGAACCGGGCATTCAATAAGAGTGATTGAGTTCGGAAAGCTAGCGAATCGAGCTCGGGATCGAGATTTTAGAGATTTGGGGTTCTATGAAACCCTAGTGAGCTAAAGCTTGGAACAAGGGAAATCTAACCATTTGATATGGTAAGATCCACTATTTCAAGTCTGTTTAATTATTAGATAGAGAATCTAAACTATTTTGTATAAAAAAAATGGATGATGAATGGGATGAATGATGAGGAGATGCGTTCTAGAGGATAGAACACGTTCAGATCTGAAAATGAGCAAAATCGATTGAACGAAATTAGAGTTCGTTCAATCGATTTTGACCGATGAAGAAATAAGGAGAAAAATGAATTATGAAGAAACCGTTCAAACGATTTTAGAAATCGTTCGATCGATTTGAGAACCTGTGTGAACGATTTGAAAATCGTTCAATCGGTTGCTTGGGGGACAAAAATGAGATAAAATAAATTTATGAGGAAATCAATTGAAAGAAATAAAATCGTTCAATCGATTTTGGATTTCATTCGAACGATTTAAAATCGTTCAATCGACTTTTCCAATCGTTCGTTCGATCGATTTGGATAAATCCAGGCTTTTGTTGGGTTTTTCATGCGAGTTGTCGATGTGTTGGGATTAGATTTCTAACCCAATATTTTACACTTATAGTAATGAGTTATATGTGTTTGACCAGGCCTAGTTTAAGCTGAACCTAGAGATGGTTGAGCACTAGCTAAGATTGGAGGATCCTCAGATCTGCGTTGTGAGTAAGGTAGGGGAATATCTAAACTTGTACACTTAATTACGAGAACATGTATGTAGTGATAGTTTATGTATGCATGTTTCCTTTAAAGCTGAGTTGAAATTTAAAATGCTAAGAGTAGTGTTTGGAAGTAATGGGGTGTGTATGTACACGGGTAAATGAGGAATTAACAAAAGTGAACCATCCCTGGGATGTTTACGTACATTGGGCATCTGAAGGATGCAACAGAACGGGTGACATCCCAGGGATGTATGGTGGATGTAAAGATCCACGTTGTGGAAGGTCCATGAACGGGATTGAACAGGCTGAGAATTTATACGTATTTAGTACAATTACACGGTGAATAACTATATGTTGTGCACAATTGATTTAATGCTTGTAGAATACCCAACCGGCGTGGTGGTATACCCGTGACTGACTCGACAGGATATCCGTGACCGGTACGGCGGCTAATCCGTACACCAGTAGACATCCCAAGGATGTATAGTAGTTATGAACCTGTCGCCTATGAGAAAGGGACGTGGGTCAGCTTATATGAAAAATAGTTTGATTAGACGACAATGGAGGGTATTCCATCGAGGCTCGATGCTATATTGCTCGGGGATTATTTAAGTTAATTGTTTTAAGTCATGAGGCCAGCCTTATTGCAATCATATGAACTAATGAACATCAGATGTCTTGAGTGGAGTAATAAAAGTATTCGGTTTATTTTACTACATCTCAAACTATTTTCTAGTTAATTTACATTGATGAATCCATGCTTTATGTATGTCATGAAATATATGTGAGTAAGAAAGATGTACTTATTCAGATATTGTCCCTATTGAGCTAGGATGTAGCTCAGCCTTTTGACTATACGTCACAGGTGAAGAGTTGGGAGCTGCTTCTGGAGGAGTCGATCTCGAGGACTCAGATTATGTTCCAGGGGAGGAGTCTGAGCCCCCTCCTGAGAGGTTCTTTTAGAAGACCCTCTGCGTGCTTTGACGTTATTTTGAGAGAGATATTTTTAGCTTGGTACATCCAGCCACATTTTGAGAGATAATATATAAACATGTAATATTCTTTTGTCGAACTATTTAGGGTGACCCTAGTTACGGCACTGATGGTTCGGGTTAGTTCTCTTACCATGCAGAGGCATGGGATTAAAACGATCTTTTGGATTAACTATTTTGATGATATGTTTTAGAACTGGAGATTTAGTTCTGCATCAGCTTGCATCTATGATTATCTATTTTATGAAGTTGTACCAAGTGTTTCGTCTATTCATATGGGGCACGACCTTGAGGGTCGTCTTATGTATGGGTTTCGGGTGTGAAATATGAAACATCACTGATTGATATCGAATTTTAGTTGTTAGAATTTCTGACAAGTCTTGGACTTTTTCAGAGTAAAGGGATCATCTGCTAATGAAACTTTGGTTTCATGTGCAGAGCGTGATGTCTTCTGGGAAAAGGGGTCGACCTAGAGGTAGCCAGAATAGAATTCAGACAGGTGAAGAGGAGTTCCAAGCAAGGTCTAGTAGAGACCAAGGAAATCCTCATGAAGGGGATTGTCGGAGGGGCGATGCGACTGATCATATCGCATTAGACATGGAGGCTATGGCCACTGTAATGGCCCAACAGACGCAGCAGGCTGCGTTACTGACAGAGCAGACGACACTATTGGCGGCTAACAATGTCAATAGTCATCAGCCACCACCACCACCTCCACCGGCATTGTTACCTTCTTCGTTCTTGGATTTTAGGAGATTGAGACCTCCTAGATTCTACGGGCAAACGGAACCGTTGGAAGCTGAAAAATGGTTGAACCAGATGGAAAAGCTTCTGGATAGGTCGCAGAGTATAGAGAATGAGAAGGTAGGTTGGGCCTCCTTTAAGCTAGAGGGAGATGTCGATCCCTGGTGGAAATCGGTGTTGAGAAAGAGAGAAATTGAAAACCCTCATCGCCTATGGACTTGGGCGAATTTTGTTAGGGAGTTCAATCGGGAGTATTTTCCCAAACAGGTAAGAGTGCAGATGAGAAGAGACTTTGCAAATTTGCAGCAAGGAAACATGTCTGTGCGAGAATATGGTGTGGAGTTTACACGCTTGTCACGATTCGCACCAGAATTAGTGTCCACAGAAAACATGAAGGCAGCCAAATTTGAGGAAGGTTTAAGGCCAAACGTCCGTGAGCGAGTGTCGATTTTTAAACTTGAAAGCTATGCGGATGTGATGGGGAAGGCTATAGTGGCCGAAAGAGATATATACGGCATATACAAACAAAGTGATCAGCAAGATGGAGGAAGAACCTTCCAAGGGAGATTGAGTGACTATGACTCGGGGAATAAAAAATCGAGGTTTATAGCACCAGCTCCACTCCCTAGACAAATTACATATACAAATTTTTCTAGGCCACTTGTGCCCACATTGGCAAGACCGATCCGATATGAAAGCCCTCCTACCACCACAGAAGTGTCCGCTACTCAAGGCTCCTCACGAGCAGCCTCTTCTACACCGAATGAGACTTGTGCCAAGTGTGGCAAGTCTCACAGAATAGTTGACTGTAAACGGGGAATGCAATGGTGCTACAAATGTGGAAAAATAGGCCACATAATTCGGGATTGTCCGGAGATGAATAAGGGAAGGACGGCTTCTGTTTCTACATCAAGACCAATCCAAGCAATGAAGCTGGTCGTACAAGGAAGGGCCTATGCAGTTACGGCTCAGGACGCTCAGAACTCCAATGATATCATACAAGGTGCAACTTTGTTGGATTAAATTATGCATAGTGTCGAATGAGTTGAAATTTTTTGTTTAGATAGAGAAGGCGCATCTATGTAGACTAAAATTGTAGGACTAGTTGATCTAATTGATGTCATGCTTTAATACACTGAACGAGTAGAATACTGAGATGAGTATGCGTTATAGGTACTTTACAAGTGTATGGAAGGGAGAGCGATGTAGCGTACATGGCCAGAGTATTGATAGACCCAGGGTCTACTCATTCCTTCATTACTCCTCGATTTGTAAAGAAGATGAAGATTAAACCAGGGACTTTGGATTTTGTCTTGGCAGTGTCTATTCCGACGGGAAAATCGGTTGACACGGACTTAGTCTGCAAGTCGATGATTGTAGCCATTAACGATGGGGATGTTTTTGAGCTACCAACAAACTTACTTCTGTTGGACATGCAAGGATTGGACGTGATCCTTGGCATGGACTAGTTGTCACAGCATTGTGCAGCGGTTGACTGTAAGAACAAAGTTGTAATACTTAGGCCGAATACGAGAAGATCATTCTGATTCATAGGAGTGAGGACAAAGTTTCTGCCTCTTATGTCCGCCATCAAAGCCGAGCCTCTGATCAGAAATGGATGCAGCGGGTACTTGGCCTTTTTAAAAGATGACACAGAAGGGAAGAACGTTCTTTCTGAGATCGCAGTGGTATGCGAGTTCGAAGACGTTTTTCTAGGAGAATTACTAGGACTACCTCTGGATAGAGAGGTGGAATTTGCTATCGACTTGGCACCTGGAACGGAACCGGTTTCTAAGGCACCATATAGAATGGCTCCGACCGAGCTGAAAGAATTGAAAGAACAGCTGCAAGAACTCTTAGACAAGGGGTTTGTAAGACTGAGTGTATCTCCTTGGGGTGCGCCGCTCTTGTTCATTAAAAAGAAGGATGGATTGATGAGGCTATGCATCGACTATCGACAGTTAAACAAGCTCACCATAAAGAACAAATATCCATTGCCAAGAATAGATGATTTGTTTGACCAACTACAAGGGGCATGGTATTTTTATAAGATTGATCTACGATCTGGATATCATCAACTCAGGGTCAAGGCGGAGGACATTCAAAAGACTGCTTTTAGGACGAGATACGAACACTACGAGTTTTTAGTGATGTCGTTTGGATTATAAAATGCGTTATTCTCATATGGAGAAAGTATGCCTGGCTCTTGTATAGGCTACTCAGAGGCTCCGACATTACTTGCTATCTCAAATCATTCTACTTTTAGCCCGCATGGATCTGTTGAAGTAACTGTTTGAGAAGCCATCTCTCACGGGGCGAACCGCGCGATGGCAGCCTTTATTGTCTGAGTTGGACATCACGTACGTCACTCAGAAGTCGATTAAGGGGCAGGCAGTCGCCGATCATCTTGCCGACAACCCTTTGCCAGATTATGAGCCTTTGAGAACTGAATTCCCTGATGAAGACATTCTGTTCATGATGGAAGATGATACCGAAGAAGCAGAGGAATTATGGGTAATGCACTTTGACGGGGCAGCAAATGCCGAGGGACAAGGAGTTGGCGCCATTTTGATTTCGCCGAAAGGATCCCACTTACCCGTCTCTATCAAGCTCAATTTCCCTTGCACTAACAACATGGCTGAGTACGAGGCTTGTGCCGCTGGTCTGCAGGCGGCTCTCGATCTGAATATAACTCGCTTTCGAGTATTTGGCGATTCACAGTTAATCATATACCAGACGAATGGTGACTGGAAGACGAGAGACGAGAAATTGATCCCCTACCATGAGCAACTTGAGGATCTGATAGCTTGTTTCAAAGATGTGACATTCTCTTATGTCCCACGGATAAGGAATTGCTTCGTCGATGCACTAGCGACGTTGGCATCAATGATAGAAATCTCATATGGTGTTGAGATAAAGCCAATCGTGATCGAGCAAAGGAATGAGCCGACCTTCTGCCTCCAAATTAAGGAACCTACAAAACCTGATGATTAGCCACCTTGGTTCTTAGATATTAAAAACTTCCTTGAGACACTAACTTTCCCTGAGGGTACATCCAAGACAGACCGACAAACCATTCAACGTCTAGCAGCAGGATACGTCATTTGCGGGAAATGCCTTTACAAGCGATCCTACAATAACATCTTGCTCAGATGCCTTACAGAAAGTGAAGCAATCAATATCATGAAGGAGATCCACGAGAGAGTATGTGGAGCCCACGTCAGCGGTCACATGCTCACCAAGAAAAGTCTGCGGCAGGGATACTTTTGGACCACTATGGAATCAGATTGCTGTAAACATGTTCAGAAATGCTACAAGTATCAGGAACAGTCCAGTCTGATACACGCTCCTGCCATCGATCTTCACTGCATGACCACACCTTGGCCATTTGCTACCTGGGGCCTAGACATCGTCGGAATGATTAATTCAAAAGCATCAAACGGACATCGTTTCATCCTTGTCACCATTGAATAATTCACCAAATGGGTGAAAGCGGTGTCATATGCAAACATCACGGCCGATCACGTCGAGAAGTTTCTCAAGAACAATATTGTGTGCCGGTTTTGAGTCCCCAAAGATATCATCACGGACAATGGCACAAACTTTGCAAATAAACGCATCTGAGCCTTCTGTGAGCAATACAAGATCAAGCACCATCACTCGTCACCTTATCGACCTCAAACTAACGGAGCCGTGAAAGCTGTGAACAAGACGGTTGTCTGCATCCTTGAGAAAATGGTTGTCACATATCGAGATTGGAGTGAAATGCTACCATTCGCTTTATGGGCCTACAAAATGTCAATCCGTACCGCTATAGGGGCAACACCATCCTCCCTTGTGTATGGAACCGAGGTCGTCCTACCGGTAGAGGTTGAAGTACCCTCGCTTCGAATCCTTATGGAATCAGGCTTACCTGAAGCAGAAAGAGAGAGATCCCGCTTTGACCAGCTGAACTTACTGAATGAGAAGAGACTCCTAGTCTTGTGTCACACTCAAGTTTACCAGGGGCGAATCGCACGCGCTTATAATAAACGTGTCCGCGGTCGAGATCTGAAGGTAGGAGACACTGTACTGAAGAAGATCTTCCCATCCCTTCACGCCGATCCGAGAGGAAAGTTCAAGCCAAACTGGGAAGGGCCTTACGTCGTTCGAGAAGTGCTGCCGGGGTACACCATCCGCCTCACCATCATGGACGGAGATCATCTTCCTGAGCCCATCAATGCTAGATACGTCTACCGGTTCTACTCTTAGTCTATTGTGATAAGGTAAGTATTGGTGAAATAGATACATCACTGCTTAAAAACCACCCAAAAGAGGCCATCATTCCATGCACAGTAGCCAAAAAACATCCCTAAAAATGATGATATCCTTTGCTACCCCATTTGAGCCTGGGCCTTTCTTTCAATTCCCTAAAATAATGTGTGTGTACATATACAAAAAAAAAGAAGTAAAGTTACTATCAAAATCCAAAAAAATCAAAAAAAGCGAAACCTCAAAAAGAGATTGCCTGAAATAGAACAAAAAGAATAAAAATATATAGAAGAATCACGGAGCATGTATAGTAAAAAACCCCCAAGGAAGAAAGTATGTTGAGAAAACTGAAGCCGTATCAAGGAAACCCTTTCAGCCCAGCATACCTTCAAATCCCAACCTAACCCATGGCCAAGCTACACCCTGAAGAAAGCCATCTTTTAGGTTCACAAGCAATCATAATATTTGTTAAGTCAACACAAGTTGAGTTGTGAAACGACACCAGGACCCCATCCAGCTGGCTATGACGTAATCGACGTTTATGTCATGGCTGTTGAAAAAAGAAATGAAAAAAATGAAAAAATAAAAAATAAAAGCTCAAAGCAAGATGGACGTGGTGAAAACCCGAAAGGGCGCTACGGTTAAAAACAACGAGTTTGTGCGGACCAGGTGAAAACTCGAAAAGGCGCTTGGGGTAAGAGAGCTAAACCCATAGACGTGGTGAAAACCTGAAAGGGTGCCACGGGTAAAAAAGGAGGTAAATAATAATAATAATAATAAAAGAAAAAGAATAAGGGTTTGAAATGATTGATTAATGTTTAAGGAGCCCTCTTGGTTACTCTCCCTGATTCCTTTTTCTAGGCCGCTCATGCTAGTTCAAATCGGGCCTCAACCAGAATTATTTTTGTGAAACTGCTTTGTCAAATGTATGACTCAAGGTAAGGAGAAGGGATTGATGTTCCGGCCTTGATAAAACGGTTGAAACTCTCTCAGAATCAACTATTCAAAGCGACCATGCTCAAACGAGGACCCAGGGTTCCACAAGGTTTCACCCAGTGATTAAGGCACCACACCCAAAAAAATGCACAAAACAAAAAGACCAAAAAGTTCATGTAGATGTATATAATAAACTACCTTTCTTTTACAAAATACACCGCTTACACCACATCCCAAAAAATAGCCGGTGTGATGACTAGTGTGCTTTCCTTTTTTTATAAATAACAACAAAAATAGCAAAAATATAAAGAAAATATATATACAAAAAAAAATTGTGTGTATTTGTAAAAGGGTTTTTACGCCCCTTTTCTGTGTATCTGATCTGTGCAAAAAGTTGTGTGCAGGAAGGAATTAGCGGCCCAACTCACGCTTCAAGGCACTAATCTTAGCACGAAAATCATCTTCCCGAGCATTCTGCTCAGTCAACCAACGCCCATGCAAGCTCTTATACCTCTTTCGAGAAGAATCAGCAGCTCCAAAGGCAAAACTTAATGATCCTTTCAGACGAAGGACCTCGCTCTCCGCCATTTTTGCTCTGACTTTTTCTTACGCCAAAAGCTCATGCAGGACCCTCTTCTCGTCCACCAGTAGCTCGATATGGGCTCGGAGTACCGTCTCTTTCTTTGGCTAGGGGCCCTCAGTGTCAATAATCTCTGTTGAATCAGGACCATCAGCAACATGTTGCTCAATCAATAGTCAGGCCTCGTACTCAGGAGAAGACTGAATCGAATCTCCCTGCTCCATATCACACATCAGCATCGACTGACGCGTCTCCCAAAGAGTAGCAACCCGATCTATGTCTTCGGAGGACCCCCTAGAAAAGATCAAATCGCATAAAGGGGGTTTAGCCTCGCAAGGCACCTGCTGAGAGCAGCCAAACTGAAGCAACACCCGGAATGGGAAGTAAAAGGTGTTGCCGATCAATCCTAGGAGGGTGATGCCCTCATAGTCTCTTGAGCGAACTATTGGGAAGGTCTGATCCAACCAAGGGAGCCTCCATATCAGCTCAGCATCGGTTAGCCAAAGTTTCAGAGCTGACACATCGCCCTGTGGAAGCAAGTGGCACCTACCCAAAAAGGACTGAGCCGCCTCACCTCGGGCAATATAAAAGTGGGGCATGGGCCCCAAGATAGCAAGGTGCTCACTCAACTAGACCTGAAGCAACAAGGGGCACCCCAAAGGCCCTCCACCTTACCCAAAGCAAATAAATTAAGGCATCGATACAGCTTGGCGAGCACCAAAGGCATCATGGTTCGGCCTGCCTCCAGCTCAGTCAAAATATCGCAAATTGCCAAGGAGAAGCTCTCCCCCTGGTAAAGAAAAGGATTTCTGAAATAAGGCTGAGAGCTAAAGCTTTTGCATTAAAGATGTTCCTAACCGGCAATTTTCGGAGACTTTCGTCACCAAAAAGTTCTTTGAGGAATTTTAGCGAACACCTTATGGGCCCCCCAACAAGACTTTTCTCGTACTCAAATTTCTTCAAGCCGAGAGTAAGATGAACAGATTTTGAGTAGCCCGGCCGCGACGTCACTCTAGCAAGGCCCTTGTGAAGCTTCAGACCAGATACAGTGGATAGCTCCTCAAGGGTTGGAGTTAGCTCCCGCTTTCCAAAATGGAACACATGGAAATTTGCATCCCAAAATGAAGCGGCAGCATAAAGAAGGTTCCACCGTGGAGGAACCTCAAGAAATGAGGGAAGATGAGATAGCCCAAGGCGCTCCAAGTCGGCGAGCTCACTCTCATTCAAACTCCTAACCCAAGTTGTTAGGAATTTGGGCCCCAAACCCAAGGAAGGGGGTAAATTAGCTCCGGGCCCTCCACGTAAGGGAGGGTAGAAAAGCGGGTCCATAGACATACAAAGATCTTTTGAGAAGATAAAAATCAATGTATGGTGATGAATCCGCCTTGGAAAAGCAAGAGCAAAAAGAATCGGTCAAAGGGGCCTAGTCAAACAGAAAAGGGATGATTTTTGGGCTAACTCAGGTATATAAGGACCCACAGCTCCCCAGGTTAAACCTAGCGCAACTATTAGTTGCGCCAATGCATTTTGTCCCCATTTTGCCTAGCGCAACTGTTAGTTGTGCCAACACATTCTTCCTGGAATTTTTGCCTGACACAACTAATAGTTGCGCCAAACTAAAGAGCCCCCTCCTCAACCATCTCGGGTCCTAATTGGGGGGACCTTTAGTTTCTCTCACCCCTTTTTGATTTTTTATATATTGGATAATCTTTTATCACTAATGGCGTCAAAATCATTTTGTTTATGTGCAGGATTGACCCTACATCAAAGCATGTGACCCAAAGAGTCAATTTCTGAACATTTGGCAAGCACGTCCTGCAGAAAAACAGATACAATACGAGGGAAACATGGCATACAATCAAGACAAAGACACTAAAAATAATTTCAAAAAAATAACATATCCAAAGTGTCACATCATCCATCCCAAATTGTCCAAAGAAAATCAAAATCCAATCCCAAGAGTACTGAATTCTAAAAAGCAGAAACTAAAGCCCTATTCCTTGCTCGCGCCCTTTGATATCTTGCAACGGCGAGAGGAGCTCTGGAAGGTTCGCATATCCCCCACCAGAGACCACGCCTGCGAAATCCTACTAAGCAAGGAGCGCGACTCCTTGGCACGTGCACGTTGCGAGGCACAGTCAAAATAAAAAATCAAGATCAGTTAAGGGACAAATAATAATGAAACAAATGAGAGGAGCAGATCAGCAAGGTACTCACCGTCTCCACCTCCCTGAGCTCCGCAATATGGCGATGATACGCTGCATACTCCATGGCCGAGTTGAAGTCCTACGTTCATAAATATCCGATATCAGCTATCAGGGCAATCATAAAACATGTGCAAAAGAAGATCGAAACAAAAAGAGACGGGTTGTCAGAGGACTTACCCCAGGGATCACCTCAGGAGGAGGAACACGGGCCGCTTCATCTGAGAGTCGCGCTTGCCTATCCACATCAGCGCAGAGGCCCAAAAGGAAGCTATCATCAAGGCGTCGGAAGGTCCCATAAACCACGGGCGGATTGCCACCAGGGATACCGGCCTGAGAGGTACCCGACGAACCAACACCAGAAGAGCCCTCGCCCGAGGGACCCGCACCAGAAGGGCCCGCACCGGAGGGTTCTACCCCTGACGTATCAGCCGCACTTGTCCCGCCTTCGCCATCCCAATCATCTCCCAGAGCAAACTGTGAACAAAATAAAAGATCCGCTTAGAAGGGACGAAGACTGAATTAAAACATAAGGGCAACTAATCCAAGCTGAGAAGAATTACCTAACCAAGTAGACCACCAAATGCAAGGAAATTGATGCTAGGTACAAAGGGCGGCCAGATAAACCAGTATGGCAGGTACTCATACCAACGACAATAGTCCCCGGGCACATGGAGAGCGTGGATAAGGAGCCCATTATTGAAAAAGGCCGCCGTGAGCTCCTGGATCCTGCCAACGGGATAGCCCTGGTACTGGTGCACCACCCGCTCTCCCAGATAGTAAAACTTGGCCCACGCTCCATAGAAGAAAACGACGCGGCAGTTGTTAAATAGGCGAGAGGGGCCTACGGCTGCCTGATCCCAGAAGGGGGATGCAAGGTACGGGTCAGGGAGGATCTGTCCAAGTCAAAAGGGGCCAAATAGGTAGCACATCAATCAAAGGGGATTTCTGAGCTAGAACAAACAAGGTGGAAAAAGAGTTTTACCTGCTCAGGAACCATCAAGTCGAGTTGGGACCTCAAACCCATCTCCAAGTGCTTCAGACCTACGTCATGTCGTCGGGTCTAATTCCAGTTGCTAAGAAGAGGATAGGTAAGCTCCTCCAAGTAAAGAAGCGGGTGCCCAGGGTGAAAATGATGGTATCCCCATACCTGAAAAAGGAGCAGTACACAAGAGCAGTTCAGTAGCATATAAAGATCATTTAAGGAAAATGGCAAAAACAAAGGAATGAGGGATTACCTCCAAGGCGGCCCAAAAACCAACAGCAGATTTGGAATCACCGGTCGTGACCCGAGCCAGGTTATACATCAGCCATGCGTACCCAGCCCCTCCCCAGTCATACCTATGGATGTCACCCCAATTGTCCATGACACTCAGCAAGGCTAGGCTGACTCGGCCACCGCTCGCATTGGTTAAAAGGGTCTTACCCAGCAGGACCAGGAGAGTGATATGGACCAAGACGATCGCCCGCTCTGGCATGATATAGGGCACCCTGTCTGGCTGACCCAGATCCACTAACTCATCAGGTGTATAAAGTGCGGTCAGCCAAGTCATCTTGACCTCAGTACCATGTGTTTGCCCGCGAGGGGGATAGGTCTCAATCAATCGGATGATGTCCTCTCTACTCGGTACCGCGAGGTCGGCTATCGGTATCCTTCCTATCCTAATGCCGATAATCATGGCCCAATCGACGGGCGTCAAGGTCATCTCTACATACGGCATATGAAAGATCATCGTCTCAGGACAAAATCGTTTGATCAAGGCCTTCAGATAGGCAGCATCAGCCCTCATGGCAAGGCAGGACAAAAACTCCCCAAAGCCCACCTGTGCCAGCAGGACCTTCACTACGGGAGGGACATAGAGGTAGAAGTCTTGAAAATCGAGCCACCCCCCGCAGAATACAATATTGGGCAGGTCCTGCATCCAAAGAAATGCGCATCAGATTGCGGAAGTAAAGCAAAGCCGCACAAAAGAAATAAAATGAACTTCTCTTTTACCTTGCCCGCTATTCCGAAATTCGAAATGTAGGTATGCTGTTGGTGTAGGAGGCCGACTCGGGCGGCCTCGCCCTACATTTCGAGCCAAGGGCCCGCTCTCCGCTCTACCCAAATGAATTGCTCCCCTCGCAGGCCGTACACTATCTCGGGTCCCTCCTCATGACCCTCCTCAGCAATATGCTCATCATCTCCCAACATGCTGGGGCAACAAAAGGCAATCACATCAGTGCAGATCAATGATAAAGAATGATTTTTTATGCTACACATCAAGGGAAGGTAAGTGTGCTCACCCTCTTTCTATTCATTGTCATAAAATAAAGATGCACACATGCATAAACAAAAAAAAATCCTTTTTTTTTAGATTGAAATTTTAAAAAGAAATCCCTTCCTTTCTATCTTAAAAGGTAAAGTAAAAAAATAAAATAAATTCCCCTTTTCTTCTATGTTTAAAAATGAAAGCCAATTGAAATAAAAAAATCATCATCAAAACCAAAGAGTCCTTTTATGTTAAAAAAAAAAGGGTGTTAAAAAAAAAACAACAAAAAAGAAGTCTTATTGTTTACCAAAAAAAAAAAAAACCCATCATCTTATAAAATCATAAAAACAAAAAAGGAATCCTTTCTTTATGCCTCTAAAATTAAAAAAAAGAAACAAAAAATCCTTTTTTATGGTTAGAAAAACAAAAGTTAAAAACAAAAAAAATCCTTTTCTTCATGGTCCATAAAATCGAAAAAGTTCTCCTTTCAAAAAAATCCCCCCTTTTTTCCATAAAATTGAAAAAAAATCCTTCTTTTACCAAAAAAATATATATATATCAATGCCTTAGTTTTCAAACAACAAAAATCAAAGGTAAAATCCTTTTCCTTAATTAATTGTAAGAAAATATCAAAAAAAAGAAAAGCATTCTCCTTAATTAATTTTCAATATATATAGGAACTAAAAATCAATTTTCTTAATTAATCTTTCAAAAAAGGAAGCAAAAAAAAAAGAAACTAAAAATTCCCTTTTCCTAACTAGTTTTCAAAATGATATATAAAATCCTTGCTTTGTATTCAAGATAAAAACAAAAAAATAAACACCCCTTTTCTAGGCACAAATAAAAACACAAAAAAAAAAAAAAAATATGTATATATATATATTATGCATTAATAAAACCCATAAAACCACAAAAATAAGTCATTATTCATGGAAAACTATTCACACATCATCAATCAACAAGCTTACGACGGAAATAAACCATTTTTATCTAGAAATGCAAGATCATGATTATATTTACAAAAAAAAGCAAGAAAAATCAACGAAAATAGGTGTTAAATGGTTACCTTTTGAAAAAAAAGGGGTCTTTGATCTAACACGAGCTGGCAATCAATCCACACAAGCAAAACAACGGCAATGAGGCACGTGTAGAGGCAATGTAAAAGAACCCTAGGAGGGGTCGGTTTTCGATTTCAAGAGGACAAAATAATGCCTGCACAAACTCAACTCGGTCGCAAATTCTCCTCAGCCAAGCTCGGCAAGAATTATTAGTTGTGCTGTGCAATAGTATGGGCCAAATAGGAAAGCCGGTCCCCCCACTTTTTTGTTTTGTCACTCCCGACAGATGCACGCGCTCCCAAGACGGCATTTCAATCTTTCTCCGACTTGCCCGGGAAGCCGTGCTAGAATAAAAGCGGGCCAAGATCAATCGTCATCCCGGTCCTACATAGGAAAATGTGAAAAAGTCTTTTAAAAAAATGATAATAAAAATCCAAAAAATAACAGTTTGAAAAATCCAAACAATAACAGCTAGAAAATTCTAAAAAATCACATAAAATAACAACTTCAAAATCCAAAAAAATAAGAATAGAAAAACCACGAAAATAAAAACAGATTTGTATTCCCCCGCAGAGACGCATAAAACATAAGGCGATAAAATGTCAATATTTTATCAGCAATGCAACTGTGCCATATTAAAGTCCTGAGTCTAAGGTTTGCCTCGGATCTTTGGATTCTGCTTTAAGGTAAGAGCAATGGTGTCGGTCCCGGTCAAATAGTCAATGTTTCAACCGAGTCAACTCCACTGCTAAATCTTTGCAATGAGCACTCTGTTTTGGATTCACATGAACTTAAGTGTCTTAAGCCTCAGATTCTCTGTTGGAAAAGGTCAATCGTTGGTTGAGGCCAACCTGCTGAGAATGAGATTAAGTATCAATTAAACTATGTGCAACCATGCATTCAGAAGGGTTCATTTCCCCTTTATTTTTTACAAACTTAAAACCTATATGGGCAGCGGTATCCCTGTAAAGTGTACGCTATGTATCTGGGTATCCGTATGATGGTCGTTTATCCCCGTAAATTATACCCGGGCGGGTCGGGGTCGGGGCCGGGGCTTCCATCGCCTTTGTTGTTGCTTATTGCCCCTGATGGATACATGATTATGTATAGTTAATTGATGTTTATGATCATTGTCAGCAGAGACCAGGATTGAATGTCCCTTTAGGGAGACACCCTAATGTTTGGTTGGATTTGTTCAAGGTAGTCAAAGCTGGATACTCTAGGTCATGTTAATCTAGGGCATGCTTTCGAAAATGGGACGTCCTCCCCAAAAAGCATTGTGACATTTATTCACTTCGCTCGGGCAGTCATGCTAAATAAACTTTGGGATCGATGGGTTCGCCCAAAGACCTCAAACCCTGCTTCAGCAGTCAGAGGGGGCAATCAAATGCCTCGTATGATTGGATGCAAACTATGGAGCCTTGCGTATTTTTGCTTTGCGCCTATCTTTGAATGTGGGTCAATCACCCCTCTTACTTACGAAGCTGTTGTATTCGGAATGAATCTCGAACAACAATCACCTTTAAATCACCTCGAGAGGCGGACATTTTTTCCTAACTAACGTGCTTTCGCAACTTGAGAAGCGAAAGGTTTTTCCCAGCTATTGGGCTTTCGCAACTCATTCCACCTCGGTTATACCCAGTAATATCGCTAAGCGCTTGGGGACTGATTACCTTGAGAAACGAATGTTTAGCCTGACATCCAGGGCTTTTGTTTTCTCACCATGTTACTCATCTAATGTTTAAAGTTTGTTCTAAAGGCAGCGGACCCGTTAGTAATGCCTTGGGCCTCTTCGGAAGTCTCTTTTCTTTGACATTCGATCATTAGTGATCAGATACCAAAGAGGAGCATCAGTAGACACTCAAATTTGGCCCAAGGCCCGATCGAAACACATTTTGAGAAAGGTGTACTTTTGAACTTTTGATGACATGTATGGAACCCTTAGGAATCACCCCAAATCCTTAGGAATCACCCTAGATCCCTTAGGAACCTACCTCGAACCTTTAGAAATCAATCCCCACCCTTAGAACTCGTTCTGAACCTAAACCTAACCTTACCAGGCAATGGATGAGGAGGGGTGCACTGAGACTAGCTACGACCTTCTATTATGATCAAATCTTATACCATTAAAAAGTAAAAGTCGTCAGCTTTCCAACAGTCCAAGAATCGCCCCAATCGGTTTTGTACATCGAAAGATATGGCGGTCCAAACCCGAAGGGCAAAAGTGTAAATCCAAGTGGGCCCTCTAGGGATTTGGTGCAACTAGTTGCGCCATGCCATTTTCCCAAGATTTAAGCCTGGCGCAACTAATAGTTTCGCTAGTTTTAAAAGTGGACCCCACCCTCGCGAGCCAACCTCCAGGCACTGTGCAGCACTGTTTTACTGTACATTTGCTTGGCGCAACTATTAGTTGCGCCAAGCAAATGAATGGTAACCTCTGATTTTTACCTTGCAAATTAAAATTAGGGTTTGACTTATTGACCACCTTGATCTTTGGGGTGTGTTTTGATAGTTTTGTTGCACCCATTCACTACCTATTTGTAACCCTTAAGTGGTTTGAAACACCAACCCATCATCCACCATTAGAACCACCTTCACACATTTCCAAGCTCTCAAAAACCTAGGAAACCTTAGATTTGAGATTACCTAATTGCTAAACCCAATTAACATCTAAGTGGCCTCCTAATCCACCCATTTCCTATAAATAGAGCCCCCCACCCCTTAGTTTAAGAGTTGAGAATTTTTGCCTAAGAGAGAAAAAGCTTAAAGTGAGAAGATATTTCTCCCTTTGGTGCACCATTTTCATATAAATTCTAGAATTTCCCAACCTCATTCCAAGCTTATTCTTGCATCCAAAACCCTTAATCTAGGTGTGTGCTCCCCCCTAGATCCCTCACTCTACCTCTTAGCTTTAGACTTTAGGAGTTAGAACCCTATTCCATACCATACAAAGCCTTCAAGAGCTCGTCAAAACAAGCCACGCAAGGTTTTCCTACGGAGCTACAAGGGCCTGAGGGGTCCGGCTCTCCCCTTTCCTCTCCTATATCTTTTTAGCATTCCCTATCCTCCCATTTGTGCCGTTACACCGCCGAATTTTTGGTAGGATTGGAGGGGCACAAATAGAATTTGAGCCTCCTTTGAGTAAGAGAGCCATTTTCTTTTCTTTTATATCATTTTTGTTTTGGCCTTTAGTAAAGACCGCGTTAAGCGGGTTGATCGGGTGCCTAACACCTTCCTGATTGATAACCGAAGCCCCTATCCAAGAGCCTTTGGTGTGGACCGGATTCAGAGTCATATTTGTGGCACTTCGTTGCTTATAAAAATAAATTAGGTTTCCCAGGACACTGAAAGCTCCTGGTGGCGACTCTATATTTTCGTTAGAGAGCGCATCATTACGACGGGATCATCAAAAATCTCACGGTTGCACACCTTTCTAAATTTGAACCTTTCATTCAATTCAATATGATCAAAAGCATGATGAAGATCGTTGCATGAATTATGGATTGCTAAATCCATACATCAAAGTTAAGATAAAGTTCTAATTTTATATCTTAAGAAGTTTTAATTTGAATTTTTATGACTCATTATTTTAATTATCTTTTTCTATTTCAATACTTGTAATACTATAGGCATTTTTTTACTTGATTTTAAAGTCAATTATAAGAATATCTAGTATGATTAAGGGCTTTCTCCCTTTTTATACTTGATGATTCGATTAGATTCGACTTTTTTATCAAATAATTTAAGAAAAATTAGTATGATTTGATATGAAAATGATAAAAAACGTATTAGATCCATTTAAGAGAAATAAGAAACTTTAGTAATCTAAATTTTTGTCCAACCAAGAGAACTTTTAGATTTACGTGGTGATTTGTCTAAAGAAGATTGTCATTGTAGAATTTAAACACTTTTAATTGGATCAAAGTTATCGGTGTTTAGATTTTATTTCTTAATTGTTAATCCAATGGTCAATAAAATAATTTTTAAAAGGATATTAAAAAGAGAGTTAGGTGTGGATTCTATAAACTTTGATGTTATTTCTTAGTAGAACTTTTCTCCAATTTTATCCTCCGTTAGAAAGTTTCCAATTTAGGAGAACTTCTATTTTTACAAAGTTTTTATTTTTATAGTTTCCAAACATAGGATAGGATTTAGATATCTCAACTAACTGATTGGATTAATTAAGTAGGTTTTTAAATTTTAGTTTTCACAGACAATCTCTGAGAGATCGACACTCGCAATACTTATCCGTTGCTATACATTGATTCGTATACTTGCGAGTTTTTAACTTGAATTTTGATAATTTTAGAAGTGTTTAATTGAAGTGATTTTTGGGTTAATTTTGTATTCAGAATTTTAACAACAATTTGTCGATCGCTTCATCATCCTTATCATTACAACCATATGGGGTGAGTGGGTCCGTCAATATTTACAAGAGTTAGAATAGAGGCCTATAGACCCACATTGGTGGAGGCGAAAAGATGGTGTTTACTTCGAATAAAGAAAGCTGTCATCGATGCTGTCAAAACTTATACTTAGGTTCCTACCTCAAAAGTCATCAATAGATGAGACAAAAAGATAGGGTGATTGTGATAGTCCGCCGTTGGATAGGGAAAAGTCTTGACCCTAAGCTATACATGTGTGGATGCTACATATCATGATGCGTTTTGGGGTTTAAGCTCATGCCACAAACAAAACTGGGGCTAGGAGCTAAGCCCAGAAATGGACAATATTCTGGCATGTGGGTTTGGGTCGTGACAGTTGTCAACAGGTCAACTAAGGTCGGGTCAAGAAAAAAGTTTGGCTGCGTGATCAGAAATGGGCATATGCCTGACCTGACCCGATGGTTCACTTGAGTTGAACCGATGGGTCAAGGCTATATGTGCTTGATTCTATGCGAAAACAACCTGACCTGACCTAACGCCCAACCCGAAAACCTAACCCAATCTGATTTAAAACCTGTGTTTTCTCTCAATTATATATATAAAATAGCGGGTTGGATTGGGAAGGTCGGGTATCGAGTCGACCCATTTACCGCCCTACCAAAAGATGATCTTGTTACACATCAAAACTACCATTGAAAAAAATTCTAAGTCTCTGCCTTTATAACTTGCACATAGTATGGTTTTCTCTGGTGATTCCAACTTTACAGAGAGTAGGAAGCTTGTGCCTCGTATTTGAATGCTTATATGCTTACACATTAGGTTCAAGTGCTACATATCCGATTATACATTAGGTTCAAGTGCTACATATCCGATTATTGTTGAGCAGTTGTTGGATTTCAAACGGACCTCGTATTTGAATGTGGCTGATTTACTCTCTTTTGCAGGACTTATTGCTCTAATGTGATTTATGTTATGAAATTCCTCGAAAGAAGTTCTTATGAGACCCTATTCATGACAACCTTCACTTCTCTATGGTATGTGAATAGTAGCCTACCATGTAGAATTAAAAACCGACCGTATGATGGTACATTTATGTCCACATTCCTTGTGTGGAAGATTGGACCGAAACACGATCTCTATCATCTAACTTAAAGCAATCAGTGATTTTTTTAAGTAGGGTGCAATCACATAATACTAATGTAAGAAGTGGCGTAGCCACGTCGAACGTCCTGGGGACTCAAGCCCCCATATAATATCAAAAAAAGTTTTTATATGGTGTAAATATATATTGCTTTCTTAAGTGCAAGCCTTGCAAGCCCCCAGATATATGATTATCAAGCCCCTGTTAGAACAATAGGTTCGGGTTGCAGAAGAAGATAAAGATCGGAATTAAAATATACGCTGATCCGGTTCGAGGCACGTTAAATATCGTTGTCTTTAAACCGAGATTTGCCCCTACCACTATGATCTAGTGGTCATCAATAGGTTACCGTCAAATCGGTTCCAGGATACAACGAACCGGCAGCGCATCCGTGTGATCAGATTTGGTGAATCTGATCACGCAACCAGAACACCAAAAAACTAAAGCGAAACTCTGAGAAGGAGAAATCTTAAAGTCGCGGAGAAATTTGCGAAAATATGCAGTGTGTCAAATGAGGGGTCTTGGGGCCTTTTTATAGATAAAATAGGTGTAACCGAATGGACATATCCGTAAAACAGGTGTAACCGAACGGACATATCCGTAGCATATAACTGAACGGTCGGATAAGACAAATCCGTTTAAAATTCAAATGGGCGGTTAGACACTTATTCAAAAGTTTAATTAAATTATCAGACGCCACGGCATAATACACATTATGCGCATACGCGTCTGCCCCGGCCTGGCTCGGCTGCGCGTGTGTGACTGATGGGTTGCATGGCGGTGGAAGCTACAAAATTCAGTGTCCTCTGGGTGAAGGCTACAAGCCTTGAGCTAAGACAAAGATATATAAGCCAAACCCAAAAAAGAGTTTACACGATGTGGGATAAATCCCAATTTCAAAAGCTTATTTTGTAAAACCTTTAAAATATCCAACAGCCCCCACATCTATGGTCATTAAGCCTCCAAATCTATTATACATTTAGTTTTAGTGGATTCTACAACACAATATCAACTCCTATAATATTTAATTTATATACTCTACCACACGTCACACCAAATCTTTTGAGCAAATCTCTCTCATCTAACCAAATTTCTCTCTTTCTCTCTCTCATCTTATCAAATATCTCTTTCTCTCTCTACCGGTCAATAGTCATTAAGTACAAATAAATCTTTTCAAATCCCTCACACCCTCTCTTTCTCTCACCTTATTAAATAAAATTCTATGTGATGTGACTTTCTCTTTTCCTCTCTCTTACCAAAAGTGAAACGGAATACCTTTTGAGCCATTTCTCTCTCTTACTAAAACCAATCCAACTCTTTCTCTCTCTCATCTTATGAAATACAATTCTATTTGACTTTCTCTTACCAAAAGTGAAACCGAATCCCTTTTGAGCCCTTTCTCTCTCTATTAAAATTGAATCCCTCTTCTCTTCAGCCCTTTCTCTCTTACTAAAATCGAATCCCTCTTCAACTCTTCTCCTCTCTCTCAAGGTTTATCTCACAATCGAAAATCGGCGAATCGGCGACAATGAATTCATTCGATTACTGCTTATCGGCAACTCTCCTTAATCTCCGAGATTCAGTTTTGCGAAAATATGCAGTGTGTCAAATGAGAGGTCTTGGGGTCCTTTTATAGATAAAATAGATGTAATCGAACGGACATATCCGTAAAACAGGTGTAACCGAACGAACATATCCGTAGCATATAACTGAACGGTCGGATAAGACATATCCGTTTAAAATTCAAATGGGCGGTTAGACACTTATTCAAAAGTTTGATTAAATTACCGCCACGCCACGCCACATACACATACACGTGCGCGTGCCCGTCCCGTCCCATCCCGACCCGACCCGACCTGACTGACTCGGCCCGGCTCATGGCTGTGTGGTGATGGGTTGCATGGCGGTGGAAGCTACAAAATTCGGTGCCCTCTGGGTGAAGGCTACAAGCCTTGAGCCAAGACAAAGATATATAAGCCAAACCCAAAAAAGAATTTACACGATGTGGGATAAATCCCAATTTCAAAAGCTTATTTTGTAAAACCTTTAAAATATCCAACAGCCCCCACATCTATGGTCATTAAGCCTCCAAATCTATTATACATTTAGTTTTAGTGGATTCTACAACACAATATCAACTCCTATAATATTTAATTTATATACTCTACCACACGTCACACCAAATCTTTTGAGCAAATCTCTCTCATCTAACCAAATTTCTCTCTTTCTCTCTCTCATCTTATCAAATATCTCTTTCTCTCTCTACCGGTCAATAGTCATTAAGTACAAACAAATCTTTTCAAATCCCTCACACCCTCTCTTTCTCTCACCTTATTAAGTACAATTCTATGTGATGTGACTTTCTCTTTTCCTCTCTCTTACCAAAAGTGAAACGGAATACCTTTTGAGCCATTTCTCTCTCTTACTAAAACCAATCCAACTCTTTCTCTCTCTCTCATCTTATGAAATACAATTCTATTTGACTTTCTCTTACCAAAAGTGAAACCGAATCCCTTTTGAGCCCTTTCTCTCTCTATTAAAATTGAATCCCTCTTCTCTTCAGCCCTTTCTCTCTTACTAAAATTGAATCCCTCTTCAACTCTTCTCCTCTCTCTCAAGGTTTATCTCGCAATCGAAAATCGGCGAATCGGCGACAATGAATTCATTCGATTACTGCTTATCGGCAACTCTCCTTAATCTCCGAGATTCAGTTTTGCGAAAATATGCAGTGTGTCAAATGAGAGGTCTTGGGGTCCTTTTATAGATAAAATAGATGTAACCGAACGGACATATCCATAAAACAGGTGTAACCGAACGAACATATCCGTAGCATATAACTGAACGGTCGGATAAGACATATCCGTTTAAAATTCAAATGGGCGGTTAGACACTTATTCAAAAGTTTAATTAAATTACCGCCACGCCATGCCACATACACATACACGTGTGCGTGCCCGTCCCGTCCCGTCCCGACCCGACCCGACCTGACCCGGCTCGGCCCGGCTCGCGCGTGTGTGACTGATGGGTTGCATGGCGGTGGAAGCTACAAAATTCGGTGCCCTCTGGGTGAAGGCTACAAGCCTTGAGCCAAGACAAAGATATATAAGCCAAACCCAAAAAAGAGTTTACACGATGTGGGATAAATCCCAATTTCAAAAGCTTATTTTGTAAAACCTTTAAAATATCCAACAGCCCCCACATCTATGGTCATTAAGCCTCCAAATCTATTATACATTTAGTTTTAGTGGATTCTACAACACAATATCAACTCCTATAATATTTAATTTATATACTCTACCACACGTCACACCAAATCTTTTGAGCAAATCTCTCTCATCTAACCAAATTTCTCTCTTTCTCTCTCTCATCTTACCAAATATCTCTTTCTCTCTCTACCGGTCAATAGTCATTAAGTACAAACAAATCTTTTCAAATCTCTCACACCCTCTCTTTCTCTCACCTTATTAAATACAATTCTATATGATGTGACTTTTTCTCTTCCTCTCTCTTACCAAAAGTGAAACGGAATACCTTTTGAGCCATTTCTCTCTCTTACTAAAACCAATCCAACTCTTTCTCTCTCTCTCATCTTATGAAATACAATTCTATTTGACTTTCTCTTACCAAAAGTGAAACCGAATCCCTTCTGAGCCCTTTCTCTCTCTATTATAATTGAATCCCTCTTCTCTTCAGCCCTTTCTCTCTTACTAAAATCGAATCCCTCTTCAACTCTTCTCCTCTCTCTCAAGGTTTATTTCGCAATAGGAAATCGGCGACAATGAATTCATTCGATTACTGCTTATCGGCAACCTTTGGCCACTCTCCTTAACTCCGAGATTTTTCGCTAAACTCTAATAAATCTCTCGCACAGGTATGCATCTTTTCAAATAAAGAATCAAATTTGTAATTAGGGCTCTATAAATCTACGATTAGAAATAAATTTTTCTTTGATTCCTTTATATTTTCTATTTTATTTATATGATGATTTAGGGTTTAATTTGTAGTTGTAGAAATATTTATGATGGAAAAATGGAGAATATTTGGCTCACCTACAAAGCTGGTCGCCCACCCTCATAAGTCATAAATAAACTGAGGTGCCTAGTTAGAGAGAATGAATTATGTAGAAATTTTTTTCACTCAACTATAGGTGGGTCGTCCACCCCCTTTTGAACTCCAAATATTTCAATTTTAAGAAAGGGGCTAACACAAGTTCTACTCAAATCTACCTTGACTTAATTGATCATCTAAATAATTAATTAACTTAGAAAGAAAATGTTAAAAATTAAAATTAAAAAGTAAATTCAATCAAAGTCTTGAAAGAATTAAATTTTCTAAAATCAAAAGAGGTGCCAAGAGGGAAAATAATCCTTCTTCCTTTATAAAATAAAAAAATTACAGTAATAAATAAAGTTTAATCCCACATTCAGTATTCATAGCCCTATATCTCCTATTATAAGATCCTGACCCCCTTCACTCATAGCCAATTGATTTTGAGATGGATACCCAAATTTACCATGGCGAGACCTTTCTCCATTCCATGAAATTGGACCCTTCCTAATTTTTGGCCCCTTAAGATCCATTTTTATAACACACCAAAAAATGTAAAGCCTCTTCCTTAGATTAAAGTGACCAATTTAGAATTTAAATAGTCATTTAATGATGGGTTGTCACGTGAGAAATTTAGGGGTTGCCAATGAATCAACCCAACTCGCTATTAAATTGGCTCAACTCACTACCACGGTTTTGGTCGAGACTAGTTGTTCCAACTGATAAAATCGGGTCGAATTAGGTTGATCTGACCCGAGCGATGTTATCTATTTGATATATATATATTTAGGGATTTTAATTTATATATTATATGCTAGTTATTCGTAACCTAATACGCTTGTTATCTTACAGTTGATAGGTCCCGTTTTCCCCACTCTTCACTGTTGAGCAGTTATGGATAAGTTTCTCAAAAGAAAGTCTGACCAACTACCTCCTATCGTGCAAAACGATAATTTTAATCAAGTACAATCTAGTTCAAAGAGAAGTCATACAAAGGTTAACTTAACAGATCTTCCAGTAGATCCTGGTTTACGTATTCGAATTTTAGATTATCATCCTAATGATCGAGATTTGATTCGGAGAGCATATCTGTAAAAGGGTCCTTGTCAGCCTCGTAAACACACTTTCCCATTGACGAAAAGTGGAAACCAGTCACGACGATTCAATCCTGATTGGTTTGATACGTATGGTAGCTGGTTAGAATATAGCATTGAAAAGGATGCAACATTTTGGTTGAATTGTTATCTTTTTAGGGAAGATAAAGAAGTGAAAGGGAGTTGTGACTCTTTTGGGGTTGAAGGATTTAAAAATTGGAAAAAGAAAAATTGATATTCATATCGGAGGGCCCAAGAGTGCGTACAGACAAGCCATTAAGAAGTGTCATGATTTTATGAACCAAAATCAACATATTCAAACAGTATTGTATAAGCATTCTGACCAAACTCGTAAGGATTACAGTATCTCTTTAAATGCATCAGTTAATTGCATTCGATTTCTTTTACGTCAAGGACTAACTTTTCGTGGTCATGATGAATCAGAGGGTTCGAGCAATCAAGGGAACTTTCGTGAGCTTTTGCATTATAGTATTGATCTTAATGAAGATATTAAAAGGGTCGTTAAAAATGCTCCGAAAAATTTAAAATTGATTTCATCGGATATTCAGAAAGAAATTGCAAGTGCAGCTGCAGTTGAAACCACTAAAATTATTATTAAAGATATTGGAGAATTTTTATTTGCTATTTTGGTTGACGAGTCACGTGATATATCTGTAAAAGAGTAAATGGCAGTTGCTTTACGTTATGTGGATGAACGAGGATGTGTAATTGAACGTTTTCTAGGAATAGTACATGTAAGTGAAACTACTGCTATATCACTAAAAAAGGCAGTCGAATCATTATTCTCTAAGCATGGATTGAGTATAATGAGATTACGTGGGCAAGATTATGATGGCGCTAGTAATATGCAGGGTGAATTTGGTGGCCTCAAAGCACTCATCATGAAGGAGAATAAATGTGCATTTTATATTCATTGTTTTGCACATCAACTTCAGTTAGCCCTTGTAGATGTTGCAGGAAATCAAAATCAAATTAGATCGCTCTTCAGCTTGGTTGCTGGTGTAGTGAATATTGTTGGAGCATGGTGTAAACGCAAAGAGAATCTTCGAGATATACAAGCTGCTAAAGTTATTGAAGCAATTAATAACGGAGAAATTGCGCGTGGGCATGGCTTGAATCAGGAGACTACCCTTAACCGAGCAAGTGAGACACGTTGGGGCTCACACTTCGATACACTACTAAGCTTGATTGATATGTTTTCTTCTGCGATAAAAGTACTTGAGACTGTTATGAAAAAGATGGCCTATTAGGTTCAATAGAGTCTTTTGAGTTTGCATTCACCCTTCATTTAATGAAAAATATATTAAGAATCACCGATGCTCTATCGAAAGCATTATAACGAAAAGATCAAGATATAGTAAATGCTATGACTCTGGTTGAGGTATCGAAGAAAAGACTGCAAAAAATGAGAGATAATGGTTGGGATTCTCTCATCAATGAAGTGTCTTCATTTTGTGGCAAACACAATATCATTGCTCCTAATATGGATGATAAGTTTGTAGCTCAAGGACGATCACGACGCAAAGCTAAAGAAAGGACAAATCTACATCACTATCGTGCAGAATTGTTCTATGTTGTAATTGACATGCAACTTGAAGAGCTCAACAACCGTTTTACTGAAGTTAATACTGAACTACTCATTTGTATATCATGTCTGAATCCAATCAAGTCATTCTCAGCTTTCGACAAGAAAAAATTGGTTCGCCTTGCTCAATTTTATCCAGTTGAAATGGCTCTTGACAATCAACTTGAAACTTATATAATTGATATTCGCTCCAACATTGAGTTTTCAAAAGTGAAAGGGATTAGTGAGCTTGCCCAAAAGATGGTCGAGACGAAAAAAAATATTGTATATCCATTGGTTTACTTACTCATAACATTAGCGCTAATCCTACCGGTTGCTACTGCCACTGTTGAGAGGGCATTTTCTGCTATGCATATTGTGAAGAATCGGTTGCGTAATTGAATGGGAGATGAGTGGTTGAATGATTATTTAGTCACATATATTGAAAAAGATATTTTCAATAGCATGAGCAATGAGATAATCATGCATCACTTTCAGAACATGACAAACCGTCGAGAACAACTATAACAGAAATTTTCATTTGATATTGTGAAGTCACTTTTTTTGAGAAATTACGAATTGAATATCAATTGCCATTTTTTGTTGAAGCTTATTCAATTTCTTAGATTTTGTTGTTTTTTATTCGACTTTAATATTATTATTGATCATAGAATTATGATATATCAACTACTAAAATATGTTAACAATTATTGATAGCCGCCACAAGAAGAAAATCCTGGCTACGCCACTGAATGTAAGATAATATTCATTTTATTTGTTTATCTATATTTTATTGGGTAGCTCTGTTCTTGCCTACGCGCTCTCTGAAAGTGCCTACATCGGAGACCCCTTAAAAATCATTGATCGCTACGAACCTGATGATGGAGATCATGTTTCACCCAAATCTTCCATACAATGGATCTTGAGATCATGTTGCACTTATCATACGGTCAAGATCCTCTATGTAGAATATCGGGGTGAAACACGACCTCCATCATCTGATCTAACCCAATTAATGGGTTTTAAGGGGTCTCCAATGTAGGCGCTTTCAGAGAACCCGTGGGCACGTTTAGAGCTACCTTTTTTTTTTTTTTTTTTAAGTGGGGTGCAATTACATATTGCTAGTGGGTGCAATGGCTTATATGTCGGGTGCAAGTATAAGCTCCCATAGATTTTTGGTTCTTAAACTTTATAAAATCATTACAAAAGATATTTTTATTTGCAACTCTCATTATGAAGTAAGAATCTATGGTTGCAAATAATGTTATTGGGTAGAAATGTTTTCAAAAAGATTCTTGGGGCGCAATTTTGTTCCACCGCTCGCACCTTTGACTGCCTTGAATAGGATGACAAATGTAATCACAGTGTACTGCAATATCCACGATCACGGTCACTTGGGAATGTGTTAGGTGTGCTCAACATCTGACCATATGATATGTGGATCATGATCTAAAGACCTAATATATGAAAGGTTTAAATAAAAATCATACTTTTATTACTTGATTAAGGTAGCAAACTTTGTGGGTTTTCTGACATGAACTTAGGCCTTGTTTGGTAGAATGATTTCTGGAAAAAATCCTTTAAAATCTTGGGATTTTATAGAAACCCAAACTTTCAGCTGTTTGGCAATCACGTGAGACCCACAAATGAGAGTTTTTTTAAAAGAAAAATACAAATAAAAGATTCAGTCAAAATTTGGCTGAAAATCATTTCCGCCCACGATTGGGTTATTCCCATTAAAGAGGAATTTTATTTATTACCCTTGCAACCTAAAATTCGTTCTTTGCAATTCGGATATTTCATGCTAAAATCGTTTGACTGCTTTGGATCAATTGATCGAGGTTTTTTTTCACCATAATTTTTTTTATAATGGATCTCGAGATCATGAGCTTATCATCAAATGCTCAATTTTTTCTTTGATGTGACACATATATTAATATCTCTCTGTTCACGCCCACATGTTCTCTAAGAGCGCCTACGTCCCAGACTCCTAAAAAACGTTGATTTCTTCGAATCAGATGATGGAGATTTTTTTAACAAAGATCTTCTAAAAAAATAGATCTTGGATGCATGGCGCATCAATCAGACGGTCAGTTTTTTATTTCATATATCACCAATACCCAAAAAATGACTCTTCAATCATATAACACATACATCATGCTCAACTGTGACTTTAGGGCCATTTTTTGGGGACTGGGGAGACATGGAATCACAAAATAAACCTTTTGATAGGTGCTACATGATCTTAAGATCCATTCTATGGACGATCGGGGTGAAAAACAATCAACCTCACCTGATCCAAATCAATCAACAGTTTTCAAGAGACCTGGGACGCGGGCGCTTTCAGAGAACGCATGGACGCGAACAGAGGTACCCATATATAGTGACGCCAATAAATGTAACCCAACCATCTAAGCCACTTAATTTGAAGGCCATGATCTAAAGATCATAAGTGAAAAGATTGGCACTAAACATAATCTTTATTATATGGATCAATGCACTCCAAAGCCATTATCCGATTCAACAATTGATTCTATCGAATCATGATAGAGATTGAGTATTGCACCACTCTTTTGCATCGTAGATTTGTAGATCAGGCCTTTCTATCAAACGGTTTAGATGCAACCTCACCTCATAATCGTACTATTTATTTGCACTGTAAAATCGTAACTTCGCTCCATCTCCTCCGGCCAACATGCATTGATTGCTTTGAATCTAACAAAGAAAATTATTTTTTATCCCAATCTTCCACATGATGCATTTTGAGATCATGGATATATCATTAGATGATTTTTTTATTTCATGTGACACTCATTCCAAAAAATGACCCGTGATTTGTATTTGAGCTTGATGTATGTCTCATGAATTTAAGGTTACTCTTTGAGATGTGTACCATGCAAAATAAAAAAACTAATTATATGAGTGTTTGCCCATGATCTCATGGCCCATCTTCTAAAAAGTTGGGACAAAAAAAATATTCATATTGCATTTTGGTCCAACAAGATGAAGTGAGGTTACAAGTTCACATGGTGTGAAAAATAGTGCCTTAGGAAAATAATTTTACACAATGTAGCCAAATAACTAAAAAAAAATAAAATCAAACTATTATAAAATTTTTAAAATAAAACTTATCGTGAGTTCTTCTATTTTCAAATTCATTTAAAGTTAAAAAAAAATCATTTCCATGAATTTATATTCTAAGAAAAATCAATTCTATGAAATATCAGAGAAACAGGCACGAGGGTTTCTAGAAAAGTCAAAACAGCCTGCGGTTTAGATTACCGCTAACCCAAATCGTGGGTGATAGTCAAAAGCCATCGGTTAAGATAGTCAAAAGCCCTAAAACCCATCTCTCTCTCTCTCTCTCTCACTCTCGCTCTCGCTCACACCCCTAGGGTTTTTGTCGCCTCTAGATCTTCTTTGCCGCCATTTCTCTTATGTATATATATATATACATATAGAAGAGAAGAAAGAGCGTAAGGAACGAAGGCGACCAAGCGAAAGAAGGTATATATGGAGGTAAATGTGATTGAAGAGATACTTTATAGAGTTCCTGCGAAATCCCTCATAAGATTAAAGTGTGTTTGTAAGCTGTGGTATTCACTTATTAAAGATCCTTATTTCATCGGGCGACACCTAAAACGTGCAAAAGAAGAAGCAGACTCTTCTTCTGATCTTATTATCTTCTCTGAATTTAATATTTGTAGTGACATAGAAGAAGTTAAATTGCACTTGTGTTCGCTAGTAGGTGGTGCAACTGCAACTGCAACTGCAACTGATGGGAACATCATCTTAACAAAGCCTAAGGATTGGGGTTGCATGTTACCTTGTTGCAATGGTTTGATCTGCCTTTTTGATCGTTGTTTTGAGTACCCAATTCAAATCTTCAATCCCGCTACACGAGAAACTTTGTTTCTCCCAATTCCAAATCGCGAGAATCTAAAGTATCTCCAATGCCGCGTTGAACTTGGATTTCATCCATGTACGAATTCCTATAAAGTGCTCCTATTTTGGATAAGTAGGCATGTTTGTGATGTCAATGACGGGTGCCACGTTTTTACTCTGGGTGGTGGTGGCAGCAGCAATTCGTGGAGAGGGCTTGGGAACATTGGCTACCATCTTTATGCCGATACTTCCACTTGTGCTGCCAGAGGAGTTTTATATTGGACGGTTCATATGGGTGGTTGCTGTGTTGGGTCTAATTTTATTGTTTCCTTTGATTTAGGGGACGAAAAATTCATACAAATCCCACTTCCTGACTTGGATGATAAGATAAAAATGAGTAATACGCTGCGTTTGATGGAGGTGCGAGAAAGAGTTTACTTGGTGGATACTTATTACCAAGAAGAACATATTGATATATGGGCATTAGAATTAGAGGACTCCCCCAAGAAGAATTATTCATGGATCAAAGAATACACTATCAATTTGGTGGATGATATCAGACTCTTTGGCAAACTCATTTGGTTCCGCGGAGATCGTGCGGAAATCTTAGTGATTCAAACGAGCGAGGGAATAGTTTATTACGATTCAAGAACAAAACAAATTACAGACGTTTATGAAAAGAGACTGCCAGAGTATGATTTTCATGGCAGTCTTTATATCCAAAGCTTGGTCTCTCTCACAGGTATGTAGCTGATTCATCATGGTGCATGCTACATGAGCTTTATTACTTCACTTTTAATACTTAGGACTTGTTGAAAATTAATACATACACATTTTTTTTCATTTTTTTTAGTTCTTCTTTACTGATTTGCATGTATACATTAATAGTTATGCAGATGTAGGGATGCAAATTCGTTTACCAAACCGAACAAACATTGAAAATTTGGGTTTTCGATTCGGATCAGCCTAAAGCAAAGCGAATCAGGTTCAATTTCGGTTTTTTTTTTCGATTTTTGGTTTTCTTCAGGTGTTTTTTATTTTTATTTTATCTTTTGGTCTTCTCCTCCTACATCTGCAGTTCCAAATTTTGTCACCCAAAACAAAAACCAAACTGAATCAGGAATGAGTTTGGTTCCCTCAGTTTTCGATGCGGGTTCAGGTTTCGGGTGAAAGCTTGCATTCATATTTAGATGGTTGGTTTTGGTTATGTTTCAGTTAGCTCTGACAGGAAGCAGTTTTAAGTGATAAAACAGCTCTCCACCTGCTCTTTGCTATAAAAAATCAAATTTGTCGCATATGGGATCTAAGGCTGCGTTTGGCATAGCTCTTTGCCAGAGACGAATAAACTTGCTTGAGTAGGCCCCCGTTCTCCTTGCTAACTCCCTGCAAAAGAAGGATTACCTGCTCTAGCAGCTACCTCCCTGCTCTCTGCTAACAGCCTGTCAGAGCAAATAAAATCTGCTTTGGCAAGGAGTTGAGCAGAGAGCCAGTGTGAACTGTTGGAGTGTGTATATCCTTCTCTGTGTGGAGTTACTAAGGAGAAGGGGGACCTGCTAAAGCAGGTAGCAGGGGTTTAACAAAGAGAAAGGGAACTTGCTAAAGTAGGTAAACCCCTCGTGCAGAGCGAGAGAGCTATGCCAAACACAGCCCTAGAGTCCGCAAAAGAATAGTAGACCCAAACACATCCTTAGGTCTTTTCGAGGGAGAGGTTTCAAAGAAAGTCTCACGGATAGCTATATATATATATATATTCTAGAGAGGGCCTATTTCACTTGTGAATACTTTGACTGCCCTAGTTTATGCCATGTGGCATATGTCTTTGACAAATCCAAGTAGTGAACCTAGCAGGCCGTCATTGGCACATGTCTCTATGAAATAAGTACGTCTATGAGTAGGGATGTCAGCAGGTCTGGTTGATCTAATAACCAACCCACTTGACTCGGAATTTTATTAGGCCAGGCAGATAAATTTTATCCTTGGGGTCAGCACGACCCGACAATACTTAAAGTGTCATATATTCATACTACTCTCAAAACTAAAAATACCCTTAAATCAGTCTATCTCCTAAAATCTCTCTTGCATAAATGAGAATCTCAATTATATTTATTAGAAAACTGATGCATCTCATTTCTTTAGTCTCCACTTTCTAATTTATATCTATACTACTAATAGTTAAAAAAACTACACTTGTTATCTATACATCCGGTACCTTGTGCCTAGTCAACGTAAGGGCTTAACACCTAGAGTCAAGGCACAGTTCCCGATTCTGTTGTAAGACTTTGTTATATTTTTGTTATGAGATATTCCTTCCCCATTTGGCTGCCTGGGGATTATACTGTTCTAAGATAAGTCTTGGCATCGCGATGAGTGGTGAATGACAATCTAACATGCCCGTATCACGTGTTAGGCTCAAGCAATGACTCTAATATAATTTGTAAATATGTTCTGTAAGGTAAACATGTGATGTATCGACACATGGAAGCCTTAAAACTTAGATTTAATATGTGGAAACTTGTAAGACACATGGAAACCTTAAAACTTAGATTTAATACGTGGAACCTTGTAAGACACGTATGACTAATACAGATAGAATCCTGCTAGGTACATTAGAAGTAGAATGATGACATGTGCATTGCATCCATGATATTGTCCTGCCTTGGTATTCTATCTGATAGATCACATTGTGTCTACAATTATGTCTCCAATCATGACTATTATTACTTTCTTTCTTTATTTGATTATGTGATTGCCTCCTTTATTTGTTATTATTTATGTGCAATCACTAACAGTACACACACTATACACCCTAAGTAGAGTGGGGTGGATCAGTTGTGCTACCCACTGAGAGGCTTTGTTTCTCAGATGCTTATGAGGGCGACATGGCGAAACAGGAGGATGGCGTAGCCTGACGGAGACTACGGTGATGATGAGGATTACCACGATGAGGATGCGATCCCTGAGGAGGGTGTAGACCCTCAGATTACTAGGAGCTTTAGGCTTGTTGGACAGTTCCTTTTTTACATTGAGATTCATTTTGTTTAATTAGTTTCCTTGTTCACTATTTTACTTGGTTTATTTTGTATCACCAGGGAGTCGTTTCACCCTGGAATGATACCAGCGATTGTAGGTAGGCATTTGATGGTCTTCACATTTATTATTATTTTTCTTTTGTGCATAGGAAGGGTGGAATCATTTTATGCGAGGACCTGCACTGAAGGCCTTGTGGAATAATCTCACTTACAGTTCTGAATTATTCAATGTGTCCATAATGAAATATAACTGCAATGTCATATAGATTAACTGAAAAATGATAATTAACTGATGGATTATTAGTTTAGCAAATATGGTAGTTGCAAGTTCATAAGTTAATTAGAAAATTTTATTTTCATAAATTTTACAAGACCCACCATAAATGTTTAGGTGAATATGTTTTGTTTGCCAGTCCATTTATCATATTAGCGTGCGCACGAATCATGGCACGAAATTTTATGTCATCCACTTCAGGGCATGACATTTCAAGAAGTGATAATTCCCAAAGCAGTCAACTCAAACTTTATTACAGGGATCCCAAAATCAGCTAAGCGCTCTACTACCGCAGAATTTAGACCAGTAAGTCTTTGCAAATTTTTTACAAAATTATGTCTAAAATTCTTACAAATCGTTTAAGTATAGTTTTACCTGCCATCATTTCCAAAGAGCAAGAATCTTTTGTAAAGGGGAGAGATATTTATGGCAACGTGATTATAGCACATGAGCTAATTCAAGACATGGAAAGAAAGACGTTTGGTGAAAATGTTGCACTAAAAAGTGACATCTCTAAGGTGTACGACCGAATTGAATGGGATTTTTTGTAACAAGTTTTGATTGAGTTTTAGTCCATTGTTTACCAAACTTATAAAGGGTTGTATCTCAAATGGTTTGTTCTCAGTTTTCGGAAATGATTTTGTGATTAGTTATTTTCCAAGTACAAGAGGTCTTCGCTAAGGAGACCCAACACTGGTCAACATAGTGGAAGAAGTTTGAAGTTATCACCACTATACATGTGGATCCAATTTAATAGAAAGATACAGTTCTTCTCACAATGTGATCAGTCCCTTTTGAGGGTTGTATCTCAAAAGGGTTTGAGGCATGCTGTGACTTGTGTCAGGTAATCATTATATATATATATATATAGGCTGAGGGGAGAATACGCCCGGGTGTAGAGATTTCTCTACGCCCAGATTGCTCTATGAATGACGTGGTATGGGCCTACTTTACTAATTAGGGTTAAAAGTTTTAAAATATTTTAAAAGTTATATTGCCTTTTAGTTGTCATACTTGACTTTCTTAGAGAGCTCTTTCTTTTCTCTCTCTTCTCTCTCCTTTTCCAAGGAAGTGTTAGACTTACTTTTATAGAGGTCACTTCCTTTTCTCTTCTCTCTTTTTTCAGGGAAGTCTATTTATTTTCTCTCCTTTTCCAAAGAAGTCTTCTTCTTCCTTCGAAAATCAAACCCGTCAACCGCTTTGAATCCCATGATGGAGGTCATTTCTCATCTTGATATTTCACAGGATTGATCATTAGATCATTGGCGTACCATAAAAAAATTTACTCAAAAATGTTGACCTCCGATAGTGAAGCTCTGACACCTCGGTAGCAAACATTGACACCCCGATAGCAAAGCACTGACACCTCGATAGCGAAGCGCTAACACCTCGGTTGGCGAAGCGCTGGCACCCCGGTCTCGAAGTGTTGGCACCCCTCTAGAGGACCATCGTCGGTGTATCGTTGGAGCTTCGTTGCCGGAGCGTCGCTGGAGTACGTCAGTTAGAGGTAAAAGGGATGCCCTTTTACTTTCGCTTCTAGAGAGAGAGAGAGAGGGTAGAAAAGATGTGAGTTGGTGGGGTTCTGACACCCAAGTGGTCCCGCGTAGGGTATTTCAGAAAGGTTATCTATTTTTTTGAAATAAAAAACGTGGTTAAATGATTAAGCAACAACACACGTCACTTCACAAAACGGCTATGTGTCATGCCCAAATAAATAGGCGCAAAGATATCTCTACACCTGAGCGCATAGTCCCGAGGCTCATATATCTCATCCAGTTATGGAGGATATCACTATCAGAATCCACAAAGAAATATGTATATCTCATCCAGGTCAATATGACAGGTTGCTTAATTTGTACTCTCACATTAGAGAAGTTTTGATTTTAAACTTCCATAGATTATAATTATCTCTTTTTTCTTCTGGTATCTGGGTGGAGGCACTACAAAAAAGAGACCCTATACCGACGGTTGCCAATCGTCCGCATAGGCATAGATTACGCCGACGACTGGAACTTTTCAACGATTATGCCAAATCGGTGATAAAGTCGTCATTAATAGCTACGCGCCAGCTACAACGTCAGTAAGTTTTTATTTAAATAGTCTCGTCGGATAATTTGAAGCATATATATATATATATATATATATATATATATATATATATATATATATATATATATATAATATTCTCCGATTCTTTGAAGTGGTTTTGGCAATGAACCACACTTATTACGGGTTCGAGCTGTGGTTCCAATCTGATTTTTTGAATGCACATCCCATTTTTTTTTATTCCCAATATTTGATTTGCATTTCACATATTGATGTCCAACTTTAACTCTAGAGAGAAGAAGTGGTTGAGCTTCTAGAGAGTCATCCCCTTCAGCATTGTTGACCTCCTGATTTTGTATTGGGGAGGAGAGAATTAACTGAAAACTAAGAACATGTATGCTTTCTTCCCTAGAAGCCACATATATCTAATAACCTCATAATATATAACATTAAAAATTCACACACTATATAAGAACCACAAATATCTAACACTATGATACCTGGGCCACCTAGTGATCTTTATCATTAACTCATGTCATTTTTATGTCCTCAACATCGTTCTTATTCATAGACGCAACTCAATCCTGTTTGCGAGAGCCTATATATTCGTCACTCTATAAATACTACGTATCAATGTATGTTATCACCGATCTTCTTCATGTCCATAGACACGCCACCATCCGATCCTCATTGCGAAAGCCACGCACTGTAAAGCATATTTATGTCGTTAGCGATCTTCTCTGCCACCATAGACACACCACCTAGTTCTTACTGCGAGAACCCGGCACAGTAGAGCCCATTCTTCTGCTTCCAATGGTTCGGAAAACATGATTTCAGCATTCCTTTTTGGTTCCTGAGGTTATCATCTCCCTGAATACACATTTAAACAAATATTACATAACTAAGTAGGTCAGGGGGTCGCATAATCAGGAGTAGATTTGGGCCCTAAACTCGGTACCTTGAGCCATTTTGTGGCGATACTTCGATATCCGGTAGCGAAAATTATGGCATCAAACTGATGGACTTCACCGTTCTCGAATGATTCCTTGCTCCCGCTTACGCTCGTTACCGCCGACAGAACCTAATTACCATGAGATTAGCAGGATGTAAGGTTAGTGACTTAAATTAGGTCCCATATGGTGCAAAACTCGCTACTAAAAAAAATTCAGTTTCTATTGCATGACACTTAGTTTTAATCAAGTAAATGTTTTTGGAAGTGTGCTAATGTGTCGGATCCGATTAAGGCTATTCAAAAATCACAAAAATTGCAAGCCCAAGTCCAGCCCCATGCCATCCACATTGTCTTTAGAATAAAATGATTATGTGTCATGGTTTAGAGGATGGGTGTAGATTACCTGACTCTATTTTCCTCACAGTTCCAACATCGATGACCGGAGATCTACCGGTTGCCGCTTTAAGGAAAAAAAGCCCCTTGCTCGGCCTATGGATCCCGTATTTTTCGAGGTTCTCATAAATCAATTTACTACATATCACTCCCAACATCTGAGGATCAAATCGTTCGTAGCATCATTGTCGAAAGGGCCCGGCAATCTACTTCAGTTTTATCTGGTCCACGTTATTGAATCGATTTCATCCCTTGCTGATTTATACAATTCCAACCTCTTAGCAACTTGCTCTCTGGGTTCCATCAATGCGGGATCCTCATCCAACAATTGCCCTAGTTGCTTACCCTGAAACAAAAAATAGCCTGCTAGGTGCCGAGGGCGTTTCCTGAAGAAATCAACGGTTTAATACGAAGCCTCCATATCTACCAACCACAATGCTGTTCTCCGACTATCTTCACAAAATCTTTCTAAAGCTTCGTTGGAAGCAGCTGCTAGTTCGGCTTGGAGTGTTGGAAACTGCTTCAACTCCTGCTCATTTCAGAATATCAATATATGCCCTTTTAGGAACAGAAACGAGTCAATTAGATCTCTCTCACCTGAGTTTCTCCGATTGACTTCCTGAATTGCATCTGTTTGTGCAACCATGGCAAGCTCAAATTGCCTAAAAGAGATAGAAGGAAGAGAAAGCAATTCAGGAACTTTGAAGTCATCCCAATTCTTCATTGTGCTAGTTGTAATTGACCCATCCCATTGTATATGTGTTACATGCTTCACATTTGTTGGAAACCCTATCTCCATCTCTCCAACCTCTTCTTTGTATACTACCCGCCAAAAAATAAAATCATATAATACGGTTTGTTAATTTTTAAGGGAAAAAAAAAGGATTATATAAGTGGAATTGTGATCTTATATATACTTTACTTCAAAGAACTCAATTTGAAGTAAACTAAGGCTTGATACTAAAATAATGAATAATGCGGGTAACCTTTGGTCGATCCAAAGTGCACCCAAAATAGCCTAGTCCAAAGGAGGACGATGTGTAAGCAACAGTGAGTTCCAATGCATCCAGCTGGGATCCATTCTCTGCTGCCTAAAACAAAATTTTATGCCTGTAAGAAGTCTCGCTGAATAAAAACACAGGCATCTTCCATAAAGAGCTTACCATTTTTGAAGCATCAGCCAGTACTTGTAAGGATTATGGAATCAAGATATATTAAACAATGATATATCAGAAAATAAAGGAAAATGCCAATGACAAATTAAAATTTCTTAAATGATTAAAGTGCTAAAACTCAAGTATAATTTGTGTACTTACAGCTAAAAATTGGAATTCATGTTCTCTTTCAATGAAAGATGGAACCTGTAGAGGTCAATAAGAGTTCTTAAGTACGCAAGTTGAAATTTGAGAATGGTGACTTTACTGCCTGATCTCATATTTCCAATTATATAGGTACATACATACATATATATATATATATATATATATATATAAGAGAGGCTAAGAGAATAGTTTTCCTAAAGATACTGTTAAAAGTTAAAGGAAATAGTTCCTAGGCAGTTTAAACTCAATGATGTGAATAAAATCACTTATCTTAACTGATTTTATTGTCCATATGGTTGTCTAGAATTATCCATCAACCATAATCATAACCATAGTGCAAAAGTGGGAGTTTGGGAATAAGTCGGAAAGGGAAAAGATGAGAAAAAATATCACCAAAATTGGCAAAGTTGGGAAAATTTTGAGAAAATTTTAGAAATAACAGGGAAAAACAGCAAAATTTGGGGAAAATCAGTAATATCAGAATTTTAAAAAAAAATCTGAAAAATTGGCAATGTCAGGAAAAAATCCAAATTAACCATGATGTTCATGATTTGTTCACATTTTATTCACTTGATTAGTAAATTGCGATTAAAACATGACTTTTTCAACAAAATATCAATTATTGTCACTATGATCATAACAAGTGATGGGATAACAATACTAGTATACTACCAACATAAAGATTTACCTCTGATAGTCTTATTTCAAACACGGTAATAATAAGTGTTTCCCTTTGGCAAGGTTCTATGCTCAAGCTCGAAACCTCCTTAATACATTTGCAATTGACTATTAATATTTAAAACAAACATATTCCAAAAATTCAGAAAATTCAAATATGACATGTAGAAAAGAACAATAAAACAACTATGAGCCTAAGAAGTTTATGAATGCGAGATTTAACCCCAGTTTCTTCATTTGCTATGCCACGCTCAAAGAAAATGGGAGCAACATGACCAAAGATGCGTCGAAATCCACGTAAGGTCACAATTCTAAAGTTTGTGAGATCAGGGAATGTACTCTTCCTACTTCTCTCTAGTACAATGATAAAAAAGAAATACATGGGTACATAATAAAGAATAAACCAGATACGTAAAAAAAAGCCAACAAAACACTCCAAATCCAACATGGTTTCGCTACATATGCAAATCTTTAGTGCTAGAATGAGGTTTTCCAGCCCATGTTGTTCCAAGTAAAGATAGATATAATACTTAGTTCAGAGAGAGAGAGAGAGACACAGAGGGAGAAAGGGAGAGAGTAAAAACTCTAATCTCATAACAAGTGTTCAATCTGTCCAGCAGCCATATAAAAAACAGAACTGTGATTACTCCACCAATCTCTAATCTTAGTAGAATGAAAGTATCTTATTGGTATTGAGAACAAAATTAATAAAGAAAGAGTACAAAAGAAGATTGGGTCATTTAAGTGAGCGGCTTAATAAATGGAAGCTTAAAAAAAACAAAGTCAAGGAGTTTCCATTAAGAGCCCACAAAAGAAGCACCAGATTATACAATAGGCAAATTATCCGCAACCACAAATTTGTCTCTATCTAATCCTTCTTCACCAACAAGTTTGCTATGTCATTTGTTTCATAGTTGACTATGGATACAGGAACTAACACCACTTTTCCTTATTCAAAAAATTTCTTCAATTAAATTGCTAACTTCAAGGGATACAATGACCTTTTACCTCTGAATCTGTAGTCACCCCAACCTAATGGACCCAAGATACTATTTCTAGTTTTCTTTTCATGACCCAAAACAAGCAATTGCTTCCCATTTTATCCTTGTACCCTAAGCCTTAAAACAAGCAAACCAAATCAACGCAAGAATAAGTCATTTAATCTTCTCCAATGACAACAAAACTAGATTACTTTTCATGTTTAAGGAGATTAACTGATTAAGAAGATTTTTATTGCTTAAGTGGGTTTCACCATGAACCCTACTTTGATAGGTTTTTGGGTCCTGTAGTCAAACATGTGACATAATTAGCAATCAATTATGCCTCTGGGCTCTAATGTTTCAGTGATTAAACACTGAAAATATTAAAAAAAAGAGTGCTCAACAGCAATCAAATCACCTCCAAAATAGTCACCAAATGCTCAACAACAGTCAATTCAACGCCAATAATAAAGCTCCCTCTTTAAACAAGCTTCAACTCCCTTAAGAAACTGTTCACAAGGTTCTAATAATATAAAAAGGAGCAGTAGTCAGATGTTTCTAATAATCCGATCAAAACACCTTTTTATGCCTCAATGGGGACTGCTGCCCATGAGAAGTTTGACAGTCCATTGGAAGGCTCTAGTGGACTCTTGATCAAGTAGTGGAAATTGTTCAATGGCAACTTTTTGGGTTGTCCCATCTAAATGATAGCTGCGTGCATCAATAATTACAGAGTTGATAAAACAGTGCGTCATGTGAACAGAATTAATGACCGTGAACCTAACGCCCTCTCTTATGAAATGTTAGAGGCTAACCTTTTGAGTGATGGATCAGCTAGAATCTCTGAGGCAAGTTCATCAACAAAAGGATAGGTGCATTGACGATATAAAAGTTAGAGAAAAATGAAAATGATATGTACCAATATATATGATCTTCATCATTATTATTTGAAAGAGGCCCATAGAAGAATTCAATATGCTTTGTTTGTGAAAAAACTTAATTACGGCATTGCATTTACTGTCTAGCTCGAGCACCAAATATTTAGAGAATGTGAATCTTATCCAAGGTTCAAAATCTCAGTTTTCCGGTATGTATCGGCCAGCTCCAAAACCGATACACAAAAGTTTGGACGATACATTGATATGTACCAATATATATGGGCTGATACATTCAACCCCGTGACCTCCGAAACCGATATGTATCAGATGATATTTATCAGTTTTGTCCAAAATTTTGAACCATGCTCAGAGGCACACGCGACTTCTGCATATAGTAAAACAATAACAAACATGCAAATGATGTATGCAGTCACAGAACAGAACGCCAAAAACTTAAGAGGATCATCCCAAGATGCTAGAAGAAGCAGGAATTTTCCAAGTTCTATAATGGGAGATAATAACTCCTGCAAAAAAACAGATCTTATTTGAATAAATCTACAGAGGAAAAGTTATTAAAAAAGGCCAGCAAGGAGCAAGAAAGCATAGTACAAGAAAAACAAGAAGCAACTGATGAAAAGAGAGACAAAGAGCTAAAAAGCAACAAAAAGAGCCGAAGGGGCAGCCCTGAACCCTAGGGCCACACACAGCAGATCCCGGGGCCAAAACAATCCTGATCTTAACCAAAATCCAGCAACTTCGGGTCCCCTCCTGCCCCAAACCTATCAAGGACTACCATGTGGGTCATAAGGACAAATTAGGCAAGAACGAATTAAGATCCCTGATACCAGAGGTGGTGCTCGGTCAATTTCCTTTCATTCAAATGGTCAATTCTCGAGATCCTCACAACCATTTATGAGCACGCAAATCATTGAAGGTTCGCTTTTGAACTTTCACTGATTTGGTACTAAAAAATACTGGCACACATACTAAGGTTTGCAGTTTGGGATAATAAGTCATGCAGACACTCTTGTGCCCAAGAAATTAAGTTCTTTATTTTTTTTCTTTCTGAGTGAATGGAATCAAAGTTGCCAAAATGTGAACTAGTTCTCTCCATTATCCCTGCTTGAAAATTTAATGTGCTGTAGCAGTATACGGTGCTCATCAATTAAGTCATTTATTCCGTCAAATTCGTTTTATGTTCTTTGCATGTGATTATGATATATTAACAAATTGCTCTTTGTAATGGTGCATGATCTGTATTCTTGGAGCTCAGCTTGGCATCAAAATTATGAACAATGCAACTCTCCCATTATGGAACGACGATGATTTGAGAAATTTTTGGAATATATGTAGGAAAATGATTTGAAAGAAATCAGATCGAGATCTGAAAAAATAACTTCCAGATGTGGCAGAGTTAATATTCTGCGGTACGAATGTCGGATTCGATCACTGACGGGTGTCGAACACTTCTATCAAGCAAAAAACATTGGTTCCGTTTGATCGAACTCCGTTAGCAGCATCCTTGCTAGTGCTCGATTTGAATGAACATATCAAAATCAAAATCAATCCTCCAAAGATCAAAATCGATCTAAAGCAGAAAGCAAGGAAATTAGAAAACCTAACTTTAGCAAATTCAATCCTCCGAAGATCAAAATCAAAATCAAAATCGATCTGAAGCAAAAAACTCGGCCATAAGCAAACCTCGAAAGAGAACTTATAGGGGGCAAGTGTTGAGGAACCTACGCCGGTCAAGATGAGGGTGGTCGATACAAAATCTCTTGTAGCGATCTATTAATAGTAGCCGCCAGTATTATAAAAAAAAAATAGTAGCCGCCAGTAAAAGTCATTTATTTTGTAGTGTTTCTTCCCATTTTTTCTTCAATGTACGAATTGGCAACTATGTTTGGACAATCAACAAAATATATGATTACATATGCCAAATAAAATAGAAAATATGAACCTAACTTGAGGTATTTGTTATTATTCTAACACTACTTTGGTCTTATTTGAAAGTTTTCCTCCTGCGACCTTAACTCTCATTTTTTCTTTTAGTATATAGTAGTATATATACAAGGCAGCCTATTCACATCATAAGTTTTTAATTCTCCGCATCTCTCAAAATCACCCAAAAATTTCCTACAATATAATGAACAACACTCTTGAACTTTGTACAAGAAAAATAGCTGCAGAAAACAATAGGCTAAAAATCATGTTATAAAATAAGCTAAACAACATGAAATACTCACATGTAAAGATATCCAAAGTTGTCTGCCACAAGAACAAGACCTTTTTCTGAGTTGATGTAAAGCATCCTCCAGCTTCCTAGGCCTTGCCAAAAAACCATATACAACTCAGACTCCATACCAATTATTGATGGGCATTTCCAACAAGTTCTGGAACTCAAACAGAACAAAATTATGCACTAATCAAAATTTTTTTTTATTAGTTACATCTTTTAAAATGTTAATGAGTCGAGATGATCTGAGAATGCATTTGCACACTAGAACCCTCAATTAAGCACTTCAAAATCCCTTGGGCCAAGTAATAATGAACCATAAATGTACAATAAATGACAGCTGATATATACACATGTATGTATGTAAGCATTTTTAGTTTCTTATTATTCCGTTTCATGGCTAAGGAGACATTAAAAAAACCATGGCATGCCACTTGTCTGAAATGCTTATTACTGATTTGTGGGCAAACTGTTGTATAGGATGAGACTGGTGTATACAAGAATCTTCTCCAAGGAACTGCTCAAAGAGCAGGGTTGAACTTGCTTGTTTACACCATAGTTAGATCAGGTCCTGATCATTCACCTGTTTTCACTTGCATTGTAGTGGTTGCTGGTATGAATTTTGCAGGTGAACCAGCAAAGACCAAGAAACAACCTGAGAAAAATGCTGCCATGGCTTCTTGGCCTGCCTTAAAAGTTAAAACAATGTAAATTTTGATTTCAGTGCAAATTTAGTCACTATAACAGCAACAAATCTTATATCAGAGATTTCAGAGTGAGGAACGACAAAAATGTTGGATTACATATGATGATGATCAGCAGCAGAAATAGCAGAATATGTGATGAAGAATAACAGCAGAAAATTTAGCAATCACAACAGCAATATCATATTATCAACACAAAAAACAGCAGCAACACAAGTCCTAAAAGACTGTATCTGCTCAGCCACGAAATCAGTCTAACAGGACCATTGACAGCAGCAATTAGAGGATCAGAACCCTCGAAATTACCCAGGACAGAGACTCAAAACTCACAACAGCATGCTCTAAAGCCACAAGTACAGAAGCTTTATGGGTGCAGCTTATCAAAGCATAATATAATCTGTCAGCCTCCAGTTAGGTGCATTCCGACTTTTTTAATAGGACTAGTTAAGATTGATGGCCAAGTCTAAGGTGCTATGTGGAAGGTTTCCTTCAATGCATATGTTTAACTGTAGGCAATGAGACTTTGATTTCCTTTTGGCACAATGCATGGTGGAGATCTACTCTGCTTAAGGATCAATATTTTTATTTACATGAGACTTTGTCAATTCTAAGCTTTTGATTGGTGTGGGGGAAGAAATTCAATGGAAGAATAGAAATTTTTTTTCCTCAAAAGCATTCACAAGTTCAATACATGCTTAAAAAACTTATCGTATACAGAGAACAATCTAAAGATATTTTTTAGTATGAATCATTAAAAACAAAGCTAAATCCAAATATTCTATATGGATTAGTTAATTTACTTAAAAAAGCCACCTCTGACATTGCATGCAACATTTCTCGCTACACAGAGGACTGAAACAACATTTGTCATCTATAATGGATATAATCATGACATGTCAGTTTCAGTTAAAAAGGGACAGGTTAAAGCATATTCCAAAGGAAGCATACCTCTGCTTGACGAGCATAATATGGAGTGAAAGCAGGTACAACATGCACTCGTGGTTGATCTTCATCATCCCAAACTTTCAAACGGTCATCAAACACCATTGCCATCTTTGGCTGATAAAATCCAGCTTGGAAGACATTTAGCAATGATTTCCTGGATCCTAACCAAATTCAAAAGCAACGAAAAGGAAGGTGAATGTTTAAATGAAAAGAATCCCTATTAGGAACTCTCTTTCATTAAGAAGAGCATCTCCACATCGTGAAAATGAACTCAGTAAATATGAAGTGAAAGCAGGTACAACATGCACTCGTGGTTGATCTTCATCATCCCAAACTTTCAAACGGTCATCAATCACCATTGCCATCTTTGGATCACAAAATCCATCTTGGAAGACATTTAGCAATGATTTCCTGGATCCTAACCAAATTCAAAAGCAATGAAAAGGAAGGTGAATGTTTAAACGAAAAGAATCCCTATTAGGAACTCTCTTTCATTAAGAAGAGCATTTCCACATCGTGAAAATGAACTCAGCAAATCCAGTGCAATCAATTATACAGTAAGAGTAGGGGTAGTTATACTTTGGCCCCATCATAATTAAATAGTATGGCATCCATTTATTTCAAAACTGCAAATAATAAAAATCTGAAGTCATATTTAAGTGCCCATCCCTAGCCATTTTGTGTTATTATATTAAAAACATCTTTCCTTTTATGTTCCCTAAAAATCGACCTATCTTTGTATTAATTCAACATGCAATATCAGCAATGTAGCTGACTTTTAATAATTACAATTCACAATCGTGTCCGATAGGAAAACAAGATTCGAAGCTTTAAATGACCATTACACCAAGACCACAACTAAAACCTACTAAAAAATGTGTGGTTTTCGGAGTTATGGCCATTTGCAAATCACTTATCAGAGTTCTTGTTTCTCTAGAAGCAATATACCATACAAAACTGATATTTTCACAGAAATCAAACCCTAAACCACAGTTTTAACTAATTCACTGATGGGTTTTACTTACATCGTAGCATTAAACAGCAACAACTATGTGTGGCAAAGAAAGAAAATGGGAAATAAATTTTTTTTTAAATATCTAAAAAAATGTCCCAATAAAAATGTGAAAATTCTATTCTCAAATCAAATCTTTGTGGACATAGAAATATTGAGGAAAATGGTTTGTAAACCATACTAAAATATCTCAAACTAATTCTCAAAACACATAAAATAAGTATATATAAGAAAATTTGAGAACAAAAACTTGAGAGAATAAGAACAAGAAAAAAAACTCACCGAGTAGCTTGCTCGGTGAAATATTTTGGGGGCTGCTTCTGTCAGAGAATGGAGATTACCCCGACTAACTTGGACATTTTCTGTGATGCTCGAATCAACTCCAGCTCCAGTTCAAAAATCCTCTTCCTTCGATCGGTGAAATCACCTCAAGATCTGACGGCGGCTATAAAACCCTCTTCTTTGGTGGTACCTCAAGATCTAAACCATTAAGAAACAAAATCAATATATAAAAAAGAAAAACTTGAGTAAAATAATGAACCTGCTTTACTTTGCCACCGAAGCGGTAAGCCTTATCGGGCTAGGTAGGGTTCATGATAGGCATGATCGAAAGCAACTACCAGTACTCCAGCACCAAGCCCTCTGCAAAAACCTCACATCCCACTGTTTTCTTCTCCAAAACCCACTTAACTGAACACAAACCCTACGAACCTAACATAAATTAGATCTCCGTGGAATCGATTACAGGGGCGATCAACGTCTTCAGATTAATGGAGTTTGAGGAAAATGCATGGTCAAGAGGTCGATAGATCGAGAGAGAGAGAGTTGGGTTTTGTTTATTGGTCCAAAACTCTAGCATCTTCATCTCCACTGATCAAAACCTAGAAAAAAATTGATCGATCAATGATCCAAACAAATATTCGAGCTCCAAAAGATCAAATCAAATACTATTTGAAAAAATTCAAACCTAATGATTTGAAGCGTGCTCATGGTTGAACCGCTCCTTGTTCATTGAATAGCGTTGCTTGAGCTCCCTATTCGAGAGTTAAAAGGGCGAAAAGTACATAGAGCTCCAAACGAGAGAGTGTTTGAAGAAAAAAATAAAAAAAGATGGAATGAGAGAAAGAGGCTCGGGTCGGGTGGGTTATCTACATACAACCTACGCCGATGGACCCATCAACCCCAATTGCCGATCGAAAAAAAATGATATATATACATATATATATATATATATATATATATATATATATATATATATATATATATATATATATATATATATATATATATATATAACACATGGTATATGCATCCGGATGCATATATCTCATCCAGATTAATATGACGGGTTGCTTAATTTGTACTCTCACATTAGAGAAGATTTGATTTTAAACTTCCATAAATTGTAGTTTTCACTTTTTTCTTCTAATATATGGGTGGGACCCATCAACCCCAATTGCCTATAAAAAAAAAAATGATATATATATATATATATATATATATATATATATATATATATATATATATATATATATATGCATCCAGATGCTAGATCACATTCCATGTGGCATGATCAACCCAAAACAAGACTTGTTTTTGGTTGATCAACCACGTAGCATATGATTTATAAAAAAAATTCATTTTGCTTTTATGTTTTTGGTACTCATTTCATGGGTGCATTGACTTTGTGCACCTTTCACCACATATTCGACTCCGGATATTAACCGGATCAGGCTGAATTTTTTATATGGCACTTGATCAATCTTGTCCAAGTTGCTGTGACACCAAATCCTCATTATGGGTGTCACATGGTGCCCAACTGGTCTAGATGCAACCCTAAAGCCAAGGTTGTGTGGCCTTACATATATATATATATATATATATATATATATATATATATATATATATATATATATATATATATATATATATATATATATAAAGCAAGATGCTGTACACTCAAATGTACACCAACCACTATCACAAATCTAACCTCGTTAAATGGCTGATCAAAATTTTCTACAAGAATTGCGACTGTACTCAACAAGCCATAGTGCCTTAGTTTTTCTTTTTCCAGGGCCGCACAGTTTTTGCTGAAAATGCATTAGCAGGAAAAAGACACCATAGAGCTCTTTTATGATGGGTGTCCGGTCATACTAGGCCGAACAAACCACCTCAAGCGACTCTTAGTAATGAGTGGGGGAATGGGACTTGCAAAGCCGACCTGAAACAGATGGGATAAGGCTGTGATGCTGTTGTTGATGATGATGATGTCCGGTCTTGCTAGGCCGGAAAGTGAATTGCACGTCCACTCATTTCAAAGTCCATGAGCAAAGAGTGCGCTTCAAGATGTCTGCCGAGCATGAACGGTCCACCCATTGTAAATTAAATCTACAGATAGCCTTTTGGACGGTTACCAGGTTCGCTAGTTCGAATTCGAGTTCACACTTTGTGGTTCCCCAGAGCTGAGCGAATCCGTTTTACTTATATGAGGTACATAAACAAATTTAAAATATACTTAAAAATTAATAATTCTATCAACAGGTGACAAGAGGGATGATGCCTTGATGTGCGTCTACGTCAAGCAAAGTTGGAGGTTGGATTCCACTCCTTAGAAGTTTGTTTAACCCCGTACACAAATCATCAGGAGTGACAGGCCTGTTGCCTACTATCAGCGAACAAGACCAAACCGAATTCCGAGCCAGTTTACGGTTCGCTACCAACTATAGCAAACTCGGTAACCCTTTCGGACTTTACGACAAGAAAATAATCAATTGCAGAATAGGCAAAATAATGCAACACGCCAATGGCAATGGAAATAGCAAAAGATGAAATATAAGAACACTTCAACAATAAGGAAGATAACAGTCGCTACCTGTTGAGGCAATTAGCACAAAAACTGTGACCTTATAAATGGCAGTATGAAAAGGGCAGGTTCAATTACCGTCCCCATGATTAGAACCCATGGACCTCAACATCAGGGGATCATGGTTTGGTCTCCATTTAGGATCTCCCTCAGTTCTGCTTTTTCATAACCACAGTTGATGGCGCACTCACTCTCTTTTACTGTTCTAGGTATCCTGGCATGTTGAACTTCATAACCACAGTTGATGGTGCACTTTCCTCATTTTTCCACTTCTCTTCATTCCTTCTATTCACCAAGAATTGAGGGAGGATTCCACATTTGGCAGGCTGTCATATATTATTCACAGGAATTAGAAGTAAGAAATTCCAAGAATTATTGTCTGGTGCTTCTTTTTACGTGAAGTGGTGCAAGCGCTAATTGATTTGGACTGTCAGGATAAAAGGGCGCCTGCCAAGATCATTAGGCTCATCAAATAACAGTGATGCTTGATCTGACACCCATCCATCGTCAATGAGCACACACACACCATAGTTACGCAATCTCAAAGTAAGGAATTAGGATTTAGGATGGAGCCAATTGAGAGAGGTTAGGCTTTTTAAGCGATAAGAATCCAAACCTCTTGGGATCACTAGGCATAGAGTCGATGCTGAGATATTCCTCTTCAAGTGCATCCTTGGCAGATATTCTCTGTATTAGATGATGAAATATATCAATAATCAAATAGATACTAACTATTTTTCACTGAATACAAAGACCACAAATCGGTCTTGGCAGGATAATATACAAAAGAACGGGCTCTAAAGTTCAAAAAGCAACGCAAGCTACTAATGGGGCAAAATGTAAGGCTTATCGAAATGAAAAATCATGAATAAAGGAGGAAAAAATGATACTGTTGCTAGACGTAAAATTGGATAAACTAATATGCATCTATCTCTTTCACTCTAATAGACATATAAGTTCACATTGCCTGGAAAATAAGGATATTGCACAGGTTCCAAGCCAATCCAAACATTAAAGTGCATCGAGTTTAAAGTATCCCTCTCTGAGGCAATATCGGCCTCAATCTGAAATGATACGTAGTGACCCATGTAAAAGACTAGTACAAATGATGCTAGTATTTCTTAATGGTAACATAACATCATCTCTTAAAACAAAGGATCGGGTAATTGGTGCCAGAGTATGTACATTCTGGAGTTCACACTGATAAACTAATGCTTATGAATTTGGAGTGGTCATGCTTGAGGTGGCGATGGTGAAAAGATGGAATGAGAGCAATCTAATACTTGTGATTTTGAATTGAGAGATGTTGGGAAAGGGAAAACTGTTTGAAGTGGTGGATGATAGATTGAATGGGAGATCTGATGAGAGTGAAATGGACAAGGTACTCATCATTGGACAATTGTGTGTGTACCCTGATTGTAAACAAAGGTCTAATATGAAGGAGGATTTACGGAGGTTGAGAGATTAGTCGCTTCAATAAATTGACATGGGTGATAACATATCACCTGTACAGCAATTTATCCAAGCTGACATTGTCTTCTTCTCATTCTTGTATTCGAGTGTACCCATCAACTTCATCATCATCATCACAGCCTTAGCCATCTATTTGGGGTCAGTGAATTTGCCAATAATTTACAAGAGTTAAAATTGAGGCCGATAAACCCAGCATGGTGGAGGCGAAAGCGAGTGTGTTAATGTTGAGTGCACCATGACATTCATGTGGCTGAAACTCATGTTTAGGCCGCTACATTGAAAGACATCAATAGATGAGACAAAAAGATAAGGCTTTCAGCGGGTCGGGTCGGGCATAATCGAATCCGACTCGAATTGATGGGTCAAGGGTATATATGTCTGACCCGATCGGAAAATGACCTGACCCGACGCCAGATCCGTTCCGATTTAAACCTCCTATTTTTCTTGATTTCATATACAAAACGTTGGGTTGGATCAACTTGACTTCACTTTTTTCCTGACCCAACCCGAAGGTCGGGTTGGATGCCTCATACCCATGGATCAAAATATCGTCCGATACCGATACGTATCGGACGATACGTATCGGTATCGGACGTGAACGATACGGTACATTAAATGTACCGTATCGCTCATTTGTATTGCAAATACCGGACGATACATTCAATGTATCATCCGGTACACTACTGTTCCGGTACGTATCGTCCGGTACGTACCGGTTTTTTGACCGGACGATACGTACCGGTTTTCCGGCATTTTAACCCATGCTCATACCTGACCAGACCCAACGCGATAGGTCAAATCTATGAGCCTGACCCAGTAAAAAACCTGGGTGGGTTGGGGACCAGGTCAACCCATTGAGAGCTCTACCAAAAGATGATCTTCAAACACAGTAGTAACTACCATTGAAAATAACTTGCATATTGTGAAGTTTTCTATAGTGATCCCAAATTATAAAGCATAGGAAGCTTGTGCCTAATTTTTGAATGCTTATGGGCATGTTTGATGGGCGACGCGTTTCTCATTCCTCGTCATTACGCGTCGCTACGAGGGGATATGAGGGTTGACCCTAGTATCCCATTTCGGTAACCGTAAGCCAAAAAGGGCGACGAAGCGCGTTATCAGCTGCTTAATCAAACAACTTTCACGGTCAACGCCACAGTTATAACTGTGAAACGCGTTTCAAAAGGCAAGCAAACGTACCGTATATGTTTACATATTACGTTACACATGTTACTTTTTGGTGTCTTAACAGAACTTGGTTAGTGTCTTTTTTTTCAGTTGTCCTCACACTTTCAACAAATACTTTCCTATCTATTTCCCTCAATTTCAGTCACTATTGTGCCTAGGGACCATTTTCCATTCATTGGACTTTCCAACTTTATCTTTGCTTTTCCTATTTTTAGGTGCCACATGAAGAAAGGTCACATTGTTTGGATTTCTCTTTAAAAAAATCAAATATTTCACAGATTAATCTTCACCATGTTTTTTTTGAGGCTTGAAATCTGCATCATTGAAATCACATACAATGCTTCATTTCATAATTCAATCTCCTCTCTTAGAGATTCATTTGTGTCATCTATTACTTCTTCAAACAGCCTAGAAGTTTTGTAGATACACACTCGCAGGAGGCTTTGAAAGAAGAATTGGCTTCTCTCAACTAACCACAGCTGGGATCTTATTACTTTGTCACCAGATAAAAAGGCTATCGAGTGTTGATGGGTTTCCAATAACAAATATGATGGCCGTGTCATAATGTAGTAGCTTCATGCTGTTGATTTATCATAGTCGGCACTCATCATAAACTTTAATTAGCACTTTCTTAGAATTGAAATATCACACATTGATGGTCAATCAGCAAGAGTAATTTAACAGCTTCAGTCCAGCAGAGCATTTGAGTCCTTCATAGTAATTTCTGAAGGGTCAAAAATCACTTATTGAATTTCATCCTCAGATACAAAGCTTCTATATAGATTTAAATAAACATTAGACATTTATTTTTAATCTTTAGGTAGTTTGGAGTGTTTACATTAGTATCCTGATGCTGGTTTGCAATTTTAGAGTTGAATTTTAAAATCAAATTTCATGATTGAGTCCACCACTAGCATGAGCATCTGTGAGAGAATTCAGGAAATGCCAATAACTGAAATGAAATATTTAAGAGATCAATTCCGACATGCACACATATATTAGCTTTTGACCATGAGAAACTGATGCAAAATTCCAATAAATATACTCTATTGAAGTCTAATTATAGCTCATTAGTGTGAGATAAAATTAGGAACAGAAATCCAAAAATGATGAATTGAACTCGAGGCACGTAACGCTATTCGCTCCCTACTCAAGTTTGCAAAAGGGTTCCAGCGAGACGTTTCTAGGATACAATGAGCCCAATCTCTTGGATGCAATCCGTTACTTTGCAACAGTAGAGGATCGCCCCAGAAAACTCAATCCGATGAAGTACCACCAAAAGAAGAAACCAAGAGGAATTCTCAAGTTGTATGCAAGGAATCTGATGGATGTCAGAGTATTCAAATCTGTGTCCTAAGGCCTCCTTATATAGAATTTTCAATATGACTGTTGGACCAACAGTCATATTTTGAACGACTCAGATTTTTCAAAGATCTCAACCGCTTCATCCAATGGCTGTATGAAAGGTTGCAACTTTTCGAATTCAAATTCGAACGGTTGCATACCTTTATAAGCGGTTATGAAACGGTTGGGTCCAACGGTCAACATTGGACCAATCCATTTGGCCCAAAAGAATCGAACTGACCCACTGATTAGTGGCCCATTAGGCCCGACCTGGCCCATGAATAATTTGACCGTTGGATCTACCTGGTCAAAAAGTCAAACCTCTCTTTGCGACGATGCGCACGTGCAAAGTGCAAAGTGCATGCGCGCCTAAAGCGCCAATGCGCCTAAATGTAATCCCCACACACACGCGCGCGCACGAACGCGGCGGCTCGCCGCTAGGCACACTCTTCTCTTCTTATTGTCAAACAATAATAGAAGGTGAAAGGTTCTATATATAGCCTATACACTTTTTACTTTTACCAATGTGGGACTATTCATTTGCATATAAAATTGAGAATACCTATTGCCTAAAATTTAACTCACAAAACTAAGAAAGAAATAAAAAAGAAGTTTTATTTTCTTTAAAATTATTTAATATATTTATTATATTCTAAATTAATAAATAAATATAACAATCCCCCACAATTTTCAAATAAAATAAAGACACTGGTATCGAAAATATATGCATACCATGAAAGGTACCTTTTGAGTTTGAACCTTCACTTAGTACAAATTTATCAAAGTCTTATCAGGGTGCACAGAGACCATAGTCTTGAACTGAGGACCCTATATGACATGACCGGATAAATAACACACACATATTTTCTTAAGCTCGAGTTTTCTATAAAGCTAGCACTATTATGGCCTTGTGCTTATACCCTGTTTTCATGATTGCTTTTTGAGAAAAACCATAATCTCATAGGAAGCGGCCGCACCTCCACATTCACATAGGTAAGTCAGTCGAATGTGTTTCTGTAAGCAAACACATTAACATAAAATGTTACAGACTTATTAAGAGTATGTACTCATCCTTCTCTTTGTCATTACAGATTCCAAGCACTTGACACATGTCTTAGGATGGACATTTTAACTAAATTAAAGTACTTCTAATCCTCACTCTCATGTCGTATTCTTCCATTGAACTTAAGGATTTATTGTACAAATATGAAATTGGATTTCTGACATAGGTGATCAACTATATGGTTTTAGTCCTATCCCGATAGATGTTTTCTTTACCAATTCTCTAGAAAGTCCTTTGGTAAATAGATCAGCCAAATTATTATTGGTCCAAATTGAGTCTATCCCAATTACTCCATCCTTAAGTAATTCTCTAACATAACGATGTCATAGACCAATATGTCTATTCTTACCATTATAAACTTTGTTGTAGGCTTTTGCTCTTGTAGCTTCACTATCACAATTTATCCTAATAGGTGGCATAGGCTTTGGCCACAAAGAAATTTCCAAGAGTAAATTTCGAAGCCATTCTGCCTCTTTGCCACATGCCGTTAAGGCAATAAACTCAGACTCCATTGTGGAATGAGTAATACATGTTTGCTTTTTAGATCCCTATGAGATCGCAGCACCACCGAGACCAAATACCCATCCACTCGTTGCTTTGGATTCATCTGAATCTGAATTCCAACTTGCATCACTGTATTCTTCTAAAACATTAGGAAAACCAGAATCATGAAATCCATAATTTACACTTCCTTTTGAATATCTAAATGCACGAGATATTGCATTCCAATAATCATGACATGGATTACTAGTATATCTAAATTTTCCAACTGCATATGCTAAGTTAGGTCTAGTACAGTGCATTGCATACATCAAACTACATTTTACTCTAGCACATTCTAACTGATTTACAGATCTACCTTTATTATAAACAAGTTTGATGCTAGGATCATATGGTGTAGATGCAGGTTTACCATCTAAATGATTATATTTTTTGGGAATTTTCTCAATGTAATGGGACTGGGTTAAAGTTAGCTCATTATCATTTCTTATTATTTTGATTCCTAATCAGAATTGAAGTTGCCTTTTCACTTTCCATGTGATTTAGACGTACCAACCTCCACCATATGAGCCTTTGAAGTTAATTGAGATTGCTCATCTTTCTTGTCGCGAACACAAAGCTCATCTTCGACTCAAAGATGGTGGCACAACTCTTCAAACGAAAGTTCTTTCTTTTTATGTTTGAGAGTGTTTCTGCAGTCCTTCCATGAGGCAGTCAATTTGTGGATAATTGCATGATTGTGAAAAATGGGATCCATTTTTATGCCCTCTTGATTAATTTGGCCGATAATATACTGAATCTCATGAACTTGATCGAGAATCAGTTTATTATCAGTCATTTTGAAATCTAAATATTGACTTACAATGAAGCTTTTTGTACTGGCATCTTCTGTTTTGTACTTTGTCTCCAGCGCCTTTCAAAGTTCCATTGCTGACAGCATGCTCTGGTACACATTGAATAGTGAATTTGCTAGCATATTGAGAATGTGCCCTTTATAGATATAATCATCTTGCTCCCATTTCTGATGATTACGAACATTGGCAAGAGATTCTCCATCAGAATCTTCAGGCTTCGCGGGTTTTGGAGTGGTTAGGTCATAAGCAACTTTCAAAGTCGTCAACACGAAATGTATCTTTTGTTGCCATCTTCTGAAGTTGTTGCCGTCGAATCGCTCTAATTTGATGAAGTCGTGAGTCTTCACTTTTAGATTTGAAGCCATTATAAGACAGAATAGCGTTTTAAAATTATTAGATAAAATTAGGAACAAAAATCCGAAAATGATGAAATGGGCAAGAGAATTGGACTCGAGGCACATAATCGCTCTCTTTAAAACGCTATTTGCTCCCTACTCGAGTAAATCCTCGAGTTTGCAAAAGGGTTCCAGTGAGACCTTTCTAGGATACAGCGAGCCCAATCTCTTGGATGCGATCTGTTACTTTGCAACAGTAGAGGATCGCCCCAGAAAACTCAATTCGATGAAGTACCACAAAAAGAAGAAAGCAAGAGAAATTCTCAAGTTGTATGCAAGGAATTCGATGGATTTCAGAGTATTCAAATCTGTGTCCTAAGGCTTCCTTATATAGAATTTTCAATATGACAGTTAGACCAACAATTATATTTTGAACGGCTCAGATCTTTCAAAGATCTCAACCGCTTCATCCAACGGCTGTATGGAAGGTTGCATCTTTTCGAATTCAAATTCGAACGGTTGCATACCGTTTGGCCTAATAGAACCGAACTGACCCATTGATTAGTGACCCATTAGGCCTGACCCGGCCCATGAATAATTTGATCGTTGGATCTACCTGGTCAAAAAGTCAATCCTCTCCTTGCGACGATGAGCACGTGCGAAGTGCGAAGTGCAAAGTGCGTGCGCGAATGCGGCGGCTCGCCGCTAGGCACACTCTTCTCTTCTTATTGTCAAACAATAATAGAAGGTGAAAGGTTCTATATATAGCCTAGACACTTTTTACTTTTACCAATGTGGGACTATTCATTTGCATACAAAATTGAGAATACCTAATCAAAAAGAAGTTTTATTTTCTTTAAAATTATTTAATATATTTATTATATTTAAAACTAATATATAAATATAACAATTAGCGCTATGGTTATATACTTATATATGCTATGTTAATCCGGAGCAGATAAAAATTGAAAATCGAATAGCTTCTTAATCAAGAAGAATGTAGCCCGTTACCGAAACCATAGCAGCAAAAAAGGATGTTCAAATTTACACTTGCAGCACAAAGGCCAGATTGATCTGAAAACCTAATGATTGGAAATAATAAATTAATCATATTAGTGATACCTGAGAAGGATCAAGAGCTAGCATTCTCTCAAGTAAATTGACAGCATGATGGTCATGACTACGAAGCAACAAAAAAAGAAAAATATTTTAACATATTTTTACTAAAAGAGGAAAATAAAGCTTCTACATTTTTAATAACTTCAAATCCTAATATTTAAATCTCTAATATCTTATCTAAAATAGAGAAACATATAAAAAAAACTAATACAAAAACCAAATGAGAATGTACTTTTCGAAAGTCTGCTTGAAATGACCCTCGATTTCTGTTGTTGGCTTGAACTCGTTATAGGAGGGTAAATTGGAAACACTGGGCCAGTTGTGTTCATAAGCACCTCCAAACATCTCACAAATTTTCTTCATCTGATCAGCATAAAAATAGTATTATCAAACTTCTATTTCAGTGGAATAGAAGAAACTTATAACTACAGAAATTAGCACGATCTGATAACATACTAAATTTCAGAGAAAAAAAATTCAATAAATGAGTAAAATTATAATCTACATATCATTGAAAAAGAAAGATGTTGAGCACAATCATGTAATACTAGGGGAGAATAGACATATCAGTTGAATTCTTTTAGTATTTTATTTTCGATAATATTAGGTTCCCATGTGAATATCATGTAAAAATATTTCACAGAAAATTTAGAAGAAGGGTTGCTACACTCGATGCAGCATTTGAAAGCTGCAGTTTATCATCATGCGACACTTCGTGCCTTTCCTATCACCTTGCATGGATATGAAATAGCTACCCATAAATATAAAAATACTACATTATGTGTATTTGTTCAGTCAAGTGCTGCAGCTTATATTCCTTTATCGATTTGATTACAATCAACACTTAAAGGTTAGATGGCTCCAAGGCACAAACTTCTAATTGGTGATTAGGAAAGAATCGAGGTCTACAACCCGAGTCATTTGTGACGGGGGCACGCGGCGTGGCCATCCGGGTCAGCCGTAGGGCCACTTTTCCTCTCCAAGTGTTGAGTATGACTGGTGCGTCAAGGCCATGAGGGCGGCACCATATGTACTGGGCTGAGCCACGATGGCGTCGCGACATGTTGGAGTGGAGGGTGAAGACTTGGTCGCGACACGGTTGCGACATGGACACGACTTGGTCAGTTGGGCTGGCGTTGCGGGGTGAATAGTAAAGTATGACAAACCAAGGGGTTTGAGGTCCTCCTGCCATTTCGCCTGAATTACTGTTTTACCCTTATATAGGGGGACATGAGTTGGGGTCCCCGACCTACACACTCGTGGGCTTATGTGCGTGCATCCGGGCCACGCTTAGGGCGTGGTTGTCCTAGCTACGTCGTGTACTAGGGCCATCGCGTTGGTGGTTCCCAACCACCTTCAAGGTGCGGGTTCTAGCCCAAAGGGGGCTTGATGTATGCTCGTCGCTGCCTATCGCTATATCTATCGTCGTTGCATGTTGCCTTACGATCATCGTTGCCTGTTGCCTTAACAATCATCGTTGCCGGCTCTAACCAGCTGCGTTGCTTCGCAGGGCGAAGTCCGAACGTAGAGGTTGAGGTGAAGCTTGAGTAGGACAAGCCTTCCCCCCTTCGTGGCATCTGGGAATCCGCATCGCGTGCCTCATTTGAGAGAAATAGGCTGACTTAGCGCAACGGGCGTTAAGTGCCGCACGGGCTGACACTGCTGGAAGAGTGACCCCGTGACACATTGCTTTAGAAAGTAATTGCATGATACGCATAAAGAGACCATGTAGAAATACCCAACATATCTTTGATAGTAAAATAACCAGTTGAGTATTAACCCCTACCTCATTTTTCCCATCTAAGAATGGTTTTCACTGTAGAAGCTCCGCAAAAAGACAACCAGCCGACCACATGTCAACAACTGGACCATAATTACGACTTCCAAGTAGCAACTCTGGGGATCTGGCAAATAATCATCAGCCTGAATAAATTAAGGAAAGAAATAGGATGTTTTCTGTGAAGGATAGAAAACAAGCTATAACAATTTGGAAATCCAAATTCCACCATTCATGGGGAATTAGACAATTACCTGTACCAAAGAGTTACAACTCTATTCGTCAACGCTTCATTGGGGTCATTGGTGAATGTGCGTGCAAGGCCAAAATTTGCAATCTTTAAGCTTTCCTTATCATCAAGTAGAAGATTCTCACCTGCATAAACAGAAGAAGCGTAAAAAAAAAACAGCTGAAATAAAGAATGAGGAATCCATAATGAGAATTGGACCTCTGATGTCACGGTGAAGTACTCCATTTTCATGTCAGTATAATGAAGTCCTATCAACAACTACTTCATATAGCACTGATGAAGAAAATGGTTCAAAAGAAAAATAAAAAAAATTCCAAGATTTAAGAGTCAGTCATTAATTAGATCGATAAAATTTTATTGAAACAGTATGGTGTTTTGATACCTTCATCTCGGGTTCTGTAATTTGCAACTCATCATTCTCCATATGACCCCACAAATCATGGTTCATATATTTAAAAACCATGTACAAGAAACCTTTGGAGTTAGGGTGACCTCTATCTGTTCTGTCCCAACCAAATCAATTAAATATCAGAGATTTCCATCCAAAATTTTATTTCAAAATAAAATGCATCCACAAACAAATCTACTGCAAATTTAATGTGGCATGAAAAATTCAACAGAAGCACAATGGAAGTTAAAGGTAATGATATATGTAAGAACCAATCTGCTAGTTAATAAAAAAAAATGAAAATGTGTAAACTTATATGTTACCTGGAGAAAATACAATCTCTTTCAACTGAACTATGTTCTCATGATTCAACGCTCTTAAAGTAGTTACCTCTCATTTGAGATTCCGTGATAGCAGCAGAAACCAAACAAATGGACATCCATGTCAAATATATTGTTACATTTTGTGAAGTGCAAAGTGCAATATGAATACCAAAATAATCATACCGATTCTTTCTTCAATCAAATCTCCTACATTGCAACAATTTCCCCAGTTTCAAATTTCAGAAACACAATGAAACATGAAATCAAGAAACAATACAGTAATGGAACCAATGAGGAATCTACATGGAGCAGTAAATCAACAACAATGCACTAATAGTTTCAAAGAACAGCATGTTACCATAAGGTAGATGAATAATTATTTAGACCAACCCAGAGCTAAATTAAACCAGCAAGTCTCTAAGAATTAAAAATGTAATGCTAACTAGTAGCAGGGCTTCTCTGTCCACTCGGATCAAGAAACGTCTCAAACTCGAACAAGACGTCTCAGATTTTGGCATCGACAAATCAGAAAAACAAATATTGTCACAAAATAATGCAAAAACAAGAACCATGGTGCAGACATATATAGTCTAAAGTGATAGAATCCAACTTAGTAAATGTAATGCCAACTATTAACACAGTTTATGCCTTATAAGTACTTACAATCTTGAACTCAGATCAAGAAACATAGAAACATTTCGAACTTGAGCAAGACATCTAAAATTTCAGGTATCGATGAATTGGAAAAAACAGAGATTATCGTAAAACAATGCTCAAACAAGAACCATGGTCCAGATTAATATAACCCAAACTGAGAGCAAAAGATAAAGATAAGTTGGAGAATTTGTTGTCTTCTTATCACTTACCTGGACACTCCTTCTCCAATCTTCTCCAGCTTCTAGTAAGCATATTTTAAGTTTCTTAATTCATCCGGGCAGTAGTCGAGATTTATCTCTTGAAGATCTGGTCTGCCCATCCTTCTTGCATTAAAAAAGATTCAGAAACAGGGCTGTAAGATTCCTAAATTTTCACCAGTCTCGTCCCAAAAACTATAAATAAAAGGCGACGGAAGAAGACACTCAAGAACGGCTAAGATTTTGATTCATCTGGGATTTTTAGCTGTTTGGTAAGCGTCCTGGTTTGATCGAATTTATTGTTCCTTGTTGACTGAAGTTTGTGGGGTCTCCAGATTCCATTTTCAAGATAAAATTCCTAGAAAGGAGAATGTAAAATTTATATTAGAAAGATCAGAAAACGGGTTTATGATTTGTAAAATTTTATATTAGAAAGATCAGAAATCGGGTTTATTAGAAGGATCAGAAAACACGAACACCATAAATGAAACTGAAAAAAGAAGAAAACCCAGACAGAAACCGATGAGTACCTAAATTTTTATGGTTGCAGATTCGGCTTGGATTTTGATCCAGCTCAGATTTTTCCGCATTTGGGCAGATTAGTAGTTCTTTTTCGATCAAAGTTTAGGGAGCCTTCGGGTTTAACTCTCAAAATGAAATTCCAAGAAATGAGAAGATGAATTCGATTTATGAATGTTGATGGTAAGGATGCAAGGAGAAAGAAAGGTTGGTGGTTAAATAATCTTTCAAAAGTTAGTTCTGTTGGCTGAAATGACAAAAGAACCCTTTCCTTTTTGCACAGATGCCAGAACCTGCCTAAGTTGGATGGGTAGGACTAAAAGAAAGGGATGGTTGGGAAATGAAGTACACTCCTTTTTGCCGTTGGATCTTTAAAGAGTTGACTTTCGTGGACTTATAAACAATAAATGAATTCTTCAGCCTTGAGATCCGTTAAGTTTATTTTCCGAAAATTCTACGGCTAATTACAGTATATTCATTTAGGGGTGGCAATGGGCCGGGCTAAGGTAAGACGAAGCCCAGCCCGTCAGATTTGAACTTAGCCAAAGCCCGCTCTGAGCCAGTTTCAGGTTTATCAAATGATCAGATTTTGATTCCATGCAACACACATCTCGAGAAGTGATCTGAGAATCATGTTTGATGTATGCCATGATCATGTTCATTTTTTGTGATGTGTGCTACGTGGAATAAAATCTGCCTGTCTGATGGTAAAGGCTCATGATCTCCAAATCCTTTATGTGGGAGATTGAAACAAAAAAAAACGATCTCTATCATTTGATTCAGAGTACTCAATAGTTTTCACCTGTGGCTAGAGGAGATATTGAGTATTTCGTGAGGGTTAGTGGCAGACCTCTAAAATTATTTGATGATACGCTCATGATCTCAAGATCCATTGTGTGGAGGATTAGGATGAAAGATGATCTCCATCTTCTGATTCAAAGAAATCAATGATTTTCACCATAGGTGCCCTCAATGATTTACTAGGTGCAAACACAGGTACCGATATGGATGTGCATTCTAAACAAACTCTACCATCGACAAGGCATCCTTGTGAGACTCTTACCTCATTCCTTTGGGTACGTTTATTTGCATTCACAGAATCTTTGAGGGCACCTATGCCAAACATCATTACCTGCTTTTGAATCAAACAATGGAGAATGATTTTTCGTCCTAATCTTTCATACGATCGATCTTGAGCTCATGGGTGTGCCATCAGACGCTTAGTTTTATTCAATGTGGCGTAAATCCCAAAAAAGTGAGAACATGGCAGACACCATGCTTAATCTTAATTTCAGGTCACTTTATGAGATGTGTGCCATGCAAAACCAAAAATTGACCATCAATGGTGCGAAGCTTTTGGCCAAATTTTGGTGATTTCACCAATTTTTTTGAAATATCAGCGAAATTAACAAAATTTTGTTAATTTTGGCCTTCTCTAAATATTAATAAGTATTTTTAAAATATCAAATATATATATATTTCATCGCTTTCCCCAAAGATAAGGCTGTGACGACAATGGTGATGATATTTCATAGCCGCCTTCTTCTGCCAATGTAACAAATTTTCGCTGCCGGAAATTAGATGGTTTATGACTTGATTCACCATACTTACAGTCGAAAGAGGTGTTATAAAACCGATTAAAGTATGAAACCACTAGATCAAGGGATTGTGTTTGATTAGTCTCCTAAAAGAACTACCAGTTGCACGATTTTTCTGCTTTGTTGATGTAGTATTTTGAGCTGATTCATTTTCAAATGAATTTTGTGTGGCTCTAATGTTCCTTCTTTTATGTTGTTCTACCAAAAGCTTGTTGATAAGCATCCACAATGGTCCGTAAGGCTACAACGCAAGTACACCTTGTATGTTGTTGAATCATAATCCACTAACATATCAAGCTACCATTTGATTTTTGTTTACAAAAAGTATGTTTGATGCAACTTTGAAGCTTGCAAAAGAGAGCTTGATGTTTATCTCTTATTTTTTGCCTTCATCTTTTTCCAATTTGTGATGCACGTTTTTCTTCTTCGTCCCTGACTAATAGTAAATTTGGTTCGCTATTCACGTTGCGACAACGGATACAAAGGATTGAAAGCTCTCTCTAACTTATCATTGTCTTCATCATGTGGCGGAAGTTCTTGCCTCTACCAATCATCACTCAACACTGATTTAGATGATTTAAGTACAATTGTACTCCACTAATCAACCTTTGCCCCTACTAACCATCACTCAAAGCGAATTTAGATGATTTAAGTACAATTGTACTCCACTAATCAACCTTTGCCCTTGTGTTGTAAAGTGGCTCTAACTTGATTGGCTTGCTCGAGTGGCATTGGTTGTCGCTTGAGCGAGGTGAGCATTTTACAAGGGCAAACTTTCAGGTGAAAGTCGCTCGAGCGAGTTTGGTTATCACTAGAGCGACCAGTGCGCTATCGCACGAAGCAAACTCTATGGTCTAAGTCACTGGAGTGAGTTTGGTTCCCGCTCGAGCAACCCGTGACGGCCCAATTGCGTTTAGGCTCAGTAATTGGCCAGTTTCTCTTTGTTTAGAAGTAGGATTTGTGTCTTCTATATAGGGAAAGCTCCTTATAGGGACAGGTTCACATCTTATATAGAGGTGGTTGGTGGAACAGTTTTGATGGGTAATAATATGGCCTGCAAAACAATTGGAAAGGGGAGTATTAGAATAAAGATGCACAATGAGGTTGTGAGAACATTGACTGATGTACGCCATATTTCGAAACTAAAGAAGAACCTCATATCGCTTGGTACACTAGACTCCAATGGGCTCAAGTTTGTAGCTCAAGGTGGAGTTTTGAAGGTGACAAAGGGATCTCTAGTTGTGATGAAAGCAAAAAAGGTTTGGAACCTCTACTTTCTATCAGGGAGTATAGTGACAGGTGAAGCAACGATATCTATGTCAGATGATAGTAGTTTATCCTCTACACAGTTATGGCACATGCCCCTAGGGCACATGTCAGAAAGAGGGATGACAGACTTGAGCAAGCAGGGATTGTTGAAAGGTGTAAAGGCTGGCAAGGTTGACTTTTGAGAGCATTGTGTCTTCGGAAAACAATGCAGGGTTAAGTTCAACAAAGTGGTTCACACTACAAAAGGCACACTGGATTATATACATTCAAATTTATCCTTATAAAGGTGGTGCCAGGTACTTCGTCTCCTTCATTGACGATTACTCTCGGTATGTATGAATCTACATGATGAAGAGTAAGGATGAGGTGTTTAAAATCTTCAAGAGGTGGAGAATACTGTTTGAGAACCAGACTGGAAGGATGGTTAAGCGATTGAGAACCGATGCCACTCTTAGGTGCATCCTTGCAGAGTAAGGATACGTGGAAGAAAGTAGACACCCGCAATAGGTGATCTCTCATTGCTTAGAGAAATCACAAGTGTGAACCGAAATGAGTTGACATGAAATGCTCGGCTTTCTTATATGTTTACACAAGCTGGGTGACGATTCAGAGGCCTTTTGTAGTAATCGAGAGGTGTTTTCGCTGCCGTGGGTGCATGTCGAGACCAGACAGGGGATTTTATGCAAACAAAGTACGGTGGCGCAAGCGAATGTCAAGGTAATAAGGGAAATAAAACTTTGATAAGGTGGCGAAGGCCTTGCAAATCATGTCAGACCAAGTGTGTCATTGCAAACACCAACGACATTCAAGGGGTCTCTTTTGGTAAATACTTATGCTTTCTCAAATTTGAGTATACTCGATGTTCAGTTCCATGGGGGATAGGAAGAGGATGAAAGATAGGGAGAGAGAGAGAGATGCATGCAAAGTTTTGGAAATTTTGGGTTTAGCTTAAATCAATTCGGTAAAATTCGGAAAACATGGCTCTCGAGACGTCACTGAGCAAATTCATCAGAGCGGGATTTGGGGACTTGACCTTTGTTTGAATTGTCAAGGTGACGCTCGATAACTCGTTGATGATTGCTTGTTCAAAGTATGGTGGAAAATATTGGTTTAAAGATAGTGAGATTTCTTGGGCCTCGAATTGGATCCTTATATTTAATATTATTTCTTATTTTTTATTTCATTAAATTTTATTTTAGCCAACAACTACTATCCACACCAATGGTGATAAGAACAATATCCTAGCTATTGGTCATGAATTAGAATTTAGTAGAGAGATCCAATTGATAGAAACAGGGATAGATATAGGTTAAGACTCTGTTTACTGTTTAGGTGCACACGAGATAGCCCAAGGATGAACATCTATCACTTCAACCAATTTCCCCTTCCCCACACCTCCCAAAGAAAATCACAAGTGTAACAACCCTACGACCATAAATATCAATTTATATCAAATTGCAGATCAAAACATACTCTCGCACCAAATACCAATAATACAATCCAACAATGGCATCTACAGTGACCCAATGTGTTCATTGATCTCGAAGATGCCATAATTACCAATTTTCGTGTTAAATTTTGTATCTAGCATAATATTACAAGTCTCTCAATCCTAGTGTATGATCTGCAACTCACATTCTTCCTACATGTAAGCAAGAACTGCAGCTACATCAACAACTACATTCAACCTCTTCTCCTATAACATAAATGTCATAGAAGTGAAAATTAAGACGAAGAAAAAAAGAATTTGTCTACAGTGGGTTGTTCATCCATCATGGCTGGAAGTGGTTTGGACTTCTATGCGACTCTGTGACATGGACAAACTTCCATGCATTGGACAAGTGGTCCACACCACGTTACCGCCCATGATGGATGGCCAACAATCAAAGAAACCCCTAAAATACATATTGATCAATGTACAATCAAAACCTTTGAAAGAAAAAATAGTTATTAGACAGAAATAAGCTAATAAAAGAGGAAGGCAATGTTATTAAATACATAGATCTGTACATACCACCACAAAAGATGGATCATAGAACACAATTACATCATACCTAAGAAATGGAGAAACAATGCTATTAACTTGTTATTTTGTAATAGTATATATCTAATCAGTCACATGCTACTTTTCCTCCAGCACATTCTCATCATAATCAGGGCAACTTTCCTCATTGCATCCCAACCCCAGAACCAACACATCAGCAGCTACATCCATATTGATATTGAGGATAGTGCTTGATGTGGTTGGAACCCTCATCTACTTGCAGGAAAATGCAAGTTTCATATCATATACCGAGATGTCAAGACCCTGCAACCTTATGCTCAAATATGAAATTTAACGCCAAACTTGGTGATTTCCATCTCTTCAAGCTCAAAGGATATGATTGGTCACCTTGGACGACATTGGAAAATGGAACTATTGTGTATTTGGTGCTAGAGTATATACATTCTAGATTGCCAACTGATAAAGGATGTCTATGGATTTGGAGTGGTACTTGTGATTTGGTTTGGGAGTTATTGAGGTAGGAGAAAATGGTTGAAGTGGTGGATGATAGACTGAATGGGAGGTTTGATGGAGTGAAATGGATTAGGTACTCATCGAGCTACCATGTAGCACATTGATTGTACACAAAGGCCTGGTATGAAGGAGTCTTTAGGAAGGTTGCAAGGTTACTCGCTTCTTTAAATTGACATTGGTGAATAAGACTAGATTATTAGGCCCGATTTGTGAGTAACTGACCAAACCCACATTGTCTTCTCATTCTCATATTCGATTAAAGCCGTCAAAATTTTAACGGACTTAAAAATTGGGGCCTACATATCCCGCACTGGAAAAGGTGAGGGAAGATGGCATAACGTAGTGTGCATTATGAATGTCATTGATGGCGCCACCTTGAAACTTGTCAATAAAAGGGATGAAAGATGATGATGTTCTAATAGATAACCACTACCATCGAAAACTTTCCACTAGTGAGGTCAAGGTGGAAGGAGGATCACGACTCCATTCAGTGCTTGCAACGAGGAACGACTGCAACAAACCAAGCAGAAAGCTTGTTGTTGCCCTATTCGAATAGACTAGGCTTAGTAAGAAGCTATTTGAGTAGGTTCGCATCTAATCTAAGTAGACTCCAGAAGGATATATGAAGCTTATGCCTTAGGTACTTTAATACTTGTATGTTTTTACATTCTGATTCACTTGTCACATTTGTGTTCTCAGTTGTACCTTGTTAGTGGCCATTTTTTCTCTCTTTTTTTTTTCCCTCGTCCCAAAGACTGTCCCAAATACTTTTTGAAGGATATAACTTCGATGAATTCGAGGTGGGACCTTGGTGCGATGGCAAGTGCTATCTGCCGAAAGTAATAAGTTCTAAGGTTCGAGTTCGAGAATCAACCTCTTCAAAATGGGAGTAAGTTTGAAATTGGGAGCCTTGTGCACCAGGTAAGACCATTTAACTTCCATGATTTGGAGTCATTGTCATGTTTATGGAACATTTTCATTAGGCCATTAAACTTCATCTTATTTGTAACTATTTTCACTCCCAACTTTTTTATTGCCAACATAATTTAAATCTAGTAGAATCTCAATTACTTTTAATTGTTTTTTCTATTTCAATGCAATGGATGATTAATAATTATATACCAATGTTACCCAGTTCGCTTGGTTCAAATCTGGGTTCGCGGTTCGCGGTTCATCATTATCCAATGAACCCGGTTTGCTTTGGCCGGGTAGGATGAGTTTTAAATTCAAACAATAAGTACATATGAACTTATAATATACAAGAAAATATATCTAAGTGACAAGGTCACCACATACATGGACATCAGATTCAGACCACATCAGTTTTACCGATGTCGGAAGAAACATAGAGGAAGCCTGGGTACCATAGCTTCAAGGGAGAAAAGGAGACTAAAACCGCCAGGAGAACAGCGCCGCATCACACCGAGGACGACGTTTCGCCCTTCGATGGAACTTCTATGTTTTGCGAAAATTGCCTTTTTTAAGTCTTTTATTATTATTAAGATTATTTTATTTCGAATTAATTATTGGTGGCCTATATAAAGAGGCTTGTAAAGACTTTTAATTAGTTATTGAATATTTTAAAGAGCCTTTGCTTGAATATTCTTCTTCCTGAGATGGGTTTGGTGTGAGACCAAGGGAGTGGTTCCCATCTATTCTATTTTGATCTTTGATTATCTTTGCTATATATTTTCTCTGTCTTCCTCTTATAATCCATTACCCATATTGAATCCCTAATCCAAAACCTAAAACCTATTTCCACCAAAACCCTAGTTTTCATCTGAGCCATCAAACCTACCCACTTCTACAGCCCTAGTTCAAACCCGTGAATCTACATCAGATTGAAGGCGAACGCCCAAGCCTGGAAAAGCTAGAGTCCTATCTCTAGGCCCAATCCCACCTCAAATCTAATGGGACTTGCACATCAGATTGGACACCCTATTCGGATCCCGCGTGATTTACCTACCGGAATTCTACGAATCCGAAGGTATCGTGATAGCTTTGAGATTAATCTTGAATTAGTTTTATTTAATTTCGGCAAATCGCATCAAAATCATATTCACGCATTTTAGGGTTCCCGTCCCACGTCACTAAGTCTTACAAATGCTTAGGCTTTGAGTGTTGGCTAGGAACCGTAGTATCTACACTTTAGAGCAGATTTTCAGTCTGCCTATCACTTTTTCATCTCCCTTTTTAAAACAGAAAAAAATATGTGGCTTCGTTGTTTGTGAACGAACCGGATTGAACCGGCCCCCAAACTGATAAGCAACGAACCAATTCACAGGTCGTAGGGTTATGTAGGAAAGCCCTAGAATATAACTCTATTTACTGGTAAAATATTTGCATGTAATAACATGATTCATTGCTTTATAATTTTTGGTTTTGCTTGAGCCCACACAATTCCGTAGTGCACAAGACAATCCCAACTAAAATTTATCCATAGAGAGTGAGAGAGATGTATTTATGTTTATATTTATCAAATTTTTTTACTTCTTGTAGTTGTATCTCCTCAGTTATGTTTATTTCATGAAGCTTACTCTTTGTTTCGCTAGTAATTTTATATCTTGCTTTATTTCTTTTACTTGTGGTCTTTTTTACTTTAGACGGTTTAAGAAATTATTGAAAAAAAAAAGAACTGATACAGAACAAACAACAAAAGCAGGGAGCCTTGATGAGGTGCAAGACTCTCCCACTCTAAAACAAATAGAAACCAGAAAAAATGAGGGGAGGCTAGGGAAGCACCATGGCAACTCAAGAATCAATAGGCCTTTGCTCAAACTCCACAGAGCCACCCTGCATCTAATAAAAAGGTGATTGAGAAATTCTCTATTTCTGCAATACATTTGCCACCTGTTAATCAAAGCTACACTACTTAATTCGCTTTTGGATTCAGTCCGATTTGTTGTGATTGAGTGAATTAGGTTAATCCTGTCTTGAGGATAAAAAGAGTTGGAGATGGGGAGAGTTGAACCCATGACCTACAACCAAAGCCTAACTTCCACACCAGTTAGCAAGTAAACCAACAATTGCAGTTGTGCAAAAGGTTAATTTATTATTTATATATTGATCCTTTAATCTTAAAAATAATAATAATAAATAAAAATACTTAGTTTAAAAACTCATCCTACCCATAGCGAATTGGGTATGCAGCGGAGTAGCAAATTTCGAATTACAAACTTGAATTCGAATTGAGCGAATTTTTTAATTAAGTAATATAGAATCAGCACCATATCACGTTTAATAAGCTGATCCACTATAAGGATGCGCTCCAAGCAGTACTCTAATAGTAGAACTTGGGGACACTAATGAACAGTATGCTAGACTACGTACTTAATTTTGCATCCTAGTATTACGGTGCAACTTGTTGAATTGGCCACTTAAATTCATAATTTTCCTTTTCCTTAAGCTAGTTTATTTTTAGTATACTTATTGAAGGAAAATGCATATTAGGTAATATTGTTAGAAATGAACTCTTAGAAAAAGGATCATTCCTATATAACGATTTCTTTTCTCTATTGAATAACAACTTGAATTAACTTATTCTTATGTACTTGCACTAAGAGGAAACCTCTTGATCACGGGCTTAACATCTCAAATTCAGAAGCAATAAGGCCCAGCCTTAACAATTGGTAACAGAGCGAAGACTCTTGGGCATGCTGACGGGGAACGTCAAGATCGAACAACAGCGAGGGGAAAATACAAATTTCTAAAGTAATATTTCGATCGATCGAAAGTTAATTTCGATCGATCGAAAGTTGACGGCGATATTCATAGACATGAATTTCGATCGATCAAATTCCAATTTCGATCGATCGAAATCGTAACGAGTTATTTTAGCTATTTTAGGAGTTTAGTTTCGAACTTTTGTTTCAAGGGTTTATTTGTCTTTATTTCATATTTGTTTTAGGGTTTTCTTTTGTTGTAAGACCTCCTATATAAGGTCATTAACCTAAACAATGTAGTGAGTTGATTGATTATTGAATGAGAGCTTATGCTTTATGAAGAGAGAGTATTCTTCCCCGCGATGGGTTTGGTGTGAGACCAAGGGAGTATTCCCATATATCTTTGTTATCGATTTGCTTTGCTTGATTATATTTGTTATATCTAAATCTGTGCGTGCTTCTCTAAACCCTGAAGCCCAATTGTTTCCTTCGATCCCGATACCCTAAACCCCTTGAACCCTAAACCACACGAAGCCAACACCCTTTCCAAAACCATAAACCGATCTAAAAGCCATAAGCCTTTTACAAACCCTAATTCCCTTTAACAGCCTAATTTGGAATCCGTGACTCTACATCGGACCGAAGACGAGTGCCTAATCCTGGAAAAGCTAGAGTCCTATCTCTAGGCTGATCTCGCCTCGACTCTAAAAGTACTTGCGCATCGGACTGGACCCTACCTGGATCTCGTGTGATCTATCCATCAGGATTCTGCAAAATCCTAAAGGTATCAAAGGTAATTTTGCAATTCAACTTGATTTAATTTCATTAATTTTGGCAAACCCGCAAAATTTTATATTCCGCATTTTAGGGTCGTTGTCCCGCGTCACATGCCTAGGGTGCCACCATACCATTGCAGGATGGACAGGTCTGTCACGAAATTGGAAAGCAATGTGCTGCAAATTTCTTCAGAAGTTCGTGAGATAAGCTGAATGTAGTCATTTTACTAAAATGATCAGGCATTTGATAGGCTCGTTCCAAGGAGGAGACTCTAAGGCGATTGGAATATTTGAAATTGGACAGTTTGGGTGATATAGTAGTGCCGCTAATGGTCGAATCCAGGCCTGTCTCACACCGGTCGATTATCCTAGATAAGATGAACAATACCCAAAAGAATTGTCTACAGAGCAGAAGAGTTTTTTTACCTACCAAAGAAAACCAAACATCAAAGAGTGTTGTTAGCCTCGTTTCATATGGATGGGACTGCTTCGCAGTGTTTTCAATGGTATCATAAGGTTCATCGAGAGTTTAAGAGGAAGGAAATGGAGTCTTATGTGGTTTGACATAGTATGAAAACTTTGATGGCCTTAGCTGAAGTTCGACAAAATGATCCATGCAAACGTATCGAGAGGAGTTTGAGAAACTTGCTATTAGGGTTGAAGGATTGATCGAACGAGCTTTAATAGAAAGTTTTCTTCAGGTATTACAGGACGAAATTGGGTAGGAAGTATTGATGCTCCGCCCATCGTCACTGAAGGAAGTAATGTCTCTTTTTCTCCACAGTAGTTTTATATTGTAAATCAGAATTCTGGATTATGAAATGAAGTAGGTATGGAATGTTATTTAACAGAAGTGAAGTTGGTGGCAGCCCCAACACTACCCACGAAAAGGTGCATTGTGCACATACTCATGATGACGGTCACACAAACGATGAGATGGCCCTTGAAAGGGCATCAAACTAAGCACCATAATCATAGCCATCTTGGAATGGAACTTTCAATCTATTGTTACCCATAACTTCTCGAACCTCCAAAATGGTCAGTTAACTAATGGATAGGATCATCTAGTTAATGTGATTTTTTGCCATTGCATATCTAATAGATATCCCCTTGATTTCACCGTACAGATTAATAAGCATATTCATTGTAGTAGGTAAAAATTAAGCACCAAACTATAATTTATCTTGGAATTCATAACTTCTATTCAATACATAACAACTTTCCGAAGTGTGAATCCTCCCTCCAACTAATGGTAAAGAAAAGTTGCGAAGAGACCTGACAATGAGGGAAGTTCAACACACCGGAAAGTACACATGCGTTATAGACATGAAAAACAGATTCTCAGTTGAGGAAGGACGTAAATTTCAACACAAACATTAAGACCCACGAGTCCTGTTTATTGGGACATTTATTCAACCTACCATCATCATACTGTCATTATAATATTTACAAAACCAATACTAATTTTTTGAATCCAACAATTTTAAGAATTTGGCATTTCTGTAATTTTATTGAGTTTTAGTCATTCTTTATGCATTTATCTCCATTTTAATTGAATGGTGACTATGGTACAACACATAGATATTACATTATATTGGTGATAATCACATAAAAAATGCTTGAAACTCAAGGAAACTGCAAACCTTATAAAAATAGTGAGCAACATCCATTGGTTTCAACTTTGAGGAGCCATGGTTTAGTTCCTTCCTTAGCGTAGAATATACTTTTGATGACTACGTTGTATAGTGTATTTTCTGATGTGCTGAATTTCCCTCACAACAACACTTGTCTTTGCTCTTTTTCTTCACCAACGGTTAGAGGGAGGATTCATAGTCCAGCAGGCTATCATCAACAAAATAAAAGTTAGAAATTCAAAAAAGAATTGTAGTTTGATTCTTATTTTTTACCCACTAAGAAGCTAGTGCTCATTGATTTGAACTATCCCGTCAATGGGACACCTTTTGGATAAGCAATGGCTTAAAAATCGAATTAATTGTATGTAACTATCATTCAATTAATTGTGTGATCCTATCATTCAATTAATTTCCAATTTCCAAGGTTCAATGAATTTGGGGAAAGAATCTATCAAAATGTTCACTGCCAAGAGGGTTAGAATCATGAAATAAAAACAATGTTTTCTCTCACACATTTCAGGGGACGTCCCATAGGTTTTATAATTCATTGGTGAGAATAAGCATGGTACACATTTTGAAGAGTAGTGTAGGTGATTGCAGTTGAAAACTTTAAAAGTTTTAAAACTAAATTTTAAATGTTTGTAACCACTTTTGATTATTTTGACCACACAATTGTGAAATAGTTTTGAAAGATTGCATAGGCACTCCTTTTCCTAAAGATTGCATAAGCAACTTATAAACCTTTAAATTTAAATGGGTGGCTGCTTAGATAAGTTTTAACTATCAACATTAAATTCTGTATCATTGAACATATGGCCATGTATTTGCTGCCATTCATATACCAAATCTTGTACATTGACTTGAGGCTGAGAAAGCAGCAAGGCAACTCAAGAATAAATAGGACTTTGCTCGAAATTCATCGAGCCACCTTGCATCTAATAAAAATGTGATTGAGATATTCTCTGTTTCAGCTATGCATTTTGCACTTGCTAATCAGATTATTATGTTACTTAATTCGCTCCTGGACCCTGCGAACCAGTTTGCCATCCGATTCGGCCCGATTCATTGTGATTTGGTGAGTTGGGAAAATTCTGTCTCGAGGATAAAAAAGTGGTGGAGGTGGGGAGAATTGAACCCACGACCTATATACATTGTAAACCCAGCATTCACAAGAGACTTAGCAAGTAAACCAACAACGTTGTTGTACAAAAGGTTAACTTCATTATTAATACTCGTTCCTTAAGCTTACACCAAATAAATAAATAAGTACTAATAAATTAAAAATTATAAAAACTCATTCTACTCCTAGCGAATTGGAATCGAATGGGAGTAGCAAATTTCAAATTTTGAACCCGAATTCGAATCAAGGGAATTGCGAATTAAGTACCATAAGATCAGAACCAAATCGCGTTTAATAAACTTCTCTACTGTAAATAAGTTGGTACAGTGTGAGGATGCTCATCCAAGCAGTACAGTACTCCAATAGTAGAAGATAACTGTATGCTAGACTATGTACTTATTTTCCATTTAGTATTACAGGCCAACCTGTTGAATTGGCCCACTTATGTTCTTAAGTTTCCTTAAGCTAGTTTATTTTTTGTATTCTTACTTAAGGAAATTGAATGTTAGGTAAGATTGTTAGAATGGGACTCTTAGCAAAGGATCATTCCTACATAATTTTTTATTATCTATATTGAATAGCAACATGTATTACCTTATTCCTGTGTACTTGCACTAAGAGGATGCTCTCACACTCTCGATCTTGGGCTTAACATCTCAATTTAAGAAGCAACAGAGTGAAGACACTTGGGCATGCCTAGGCTGCCACCATATCATCGGAGGATGGACGGGTGTGTCATGAAATTGCAGAGCGAGGTGCTGCAAGTTTCTTCAGAAGTTTGTGAGATAAGCAGCATGAAATCTTTTTACCAAAACAACCAAAAGTTTGATAGGCTCGTTCCAAGGAGGAGACTACAAAGAGATTGGGATTTACGAAAAGAAACAGTTTGTTTGATAGAGTAGTAGTGGAAATGGTCGGATCTAGTCCCATTTCGCACCGAACGATTTTACTTGATAAGATGGTTAATAGTTGAAAGAAGGGGTCCTACCAAAGCCGGCCCCAATTAGGAGCGAAAAGTATGGTCTTAATGATGGTTGGACCACTAAAAACTAAAGCCAAAGAAAATAGTCCAATTCTTTCAATTGAAACTATATGTTCTTTCATATTTCTGCTCCTAGATGTTTTAGTCATCCACCCAGAGGATTTCAAGCTAAAGTAGGAGTTCAATCTAAAGTTTAGAACAATCCGACACACAATTTTGCGTTGTGTTCCCATCTGAGACATGACTTGCCAAATGGACGCTTCAGATCCACTGTAAGAAAACCCAATCCACATCACATACATTCTATTTATGTTATATGCATATTACATATGATCTGAAATTATTTTTCAACTAATAACTTAAAAACGAAATAGCATATGTCAAATTCAAATAATAACAGAAACCAAGCCCAGAAATTAACCGAATAACACGAGGACATAAGAGATGATATTATAAACAGCCCAGAGCAGCAAACTGAGTTTATCATTTGCATCCAAAACACTGGAAAAACTTTAAAATAATATTTATTTCATTGAAAACGAATGTAAACTTGTTGAGTTATGACTTAAAGAAAATTTAGTAAATCCGAACGAATGGAGTCACTTTTCACAAAACACATCAAGATTCATTTATTAGATCACGACGAGTAGATCAAGATTGACTATTCACGCTTTTAATTCAAAGTAAAACTAGGGAGTTACGGACAAAACAATTTCAAAAGTATATAAATGGACATCATTGCGTAAGCTCTCGTCGCGAAGGGTCAAAACAATGTCAAAATTATTAAACGGCATATAGACATCTGAGCTAAAACAAGGAAGTTGACGCGGGACAACAACCCTAAAATGCGTGAATATGATTTTATGCAATTTTGCCGAAATTAATTAAAATTAAATCAAGCTTAATCTCAAACTATCTTAAATACCTTAGGGTTTGCAGAATTTTGATGAGTAGATCACATGAGATCCGAATAGGGTGTCCAATCCGATGCGCAAGTACTTTCAGTTTTCAGGCAAGATCGGCCTAGAGATAGAACTCTGGCTTTTCTAGGCTTGGGCGTTCGTCTTCGATCCAATGTACATTCATGGTTTCCAACTAGGGTTGTGAGAGGGATTTATGGTTTTGTAATAGGCTTATGGTTTGGTTTTATGGCTTAGAAAGGGTTTTGGACTCTGTTTGATTTGGGATTCGGAAAGGGATTTATGGTTTTAGGGACCAAGAAATCAATAGATTAAGATGTAGGAAATTTAAATCAACATAGAGAAAGGTTAAGAAAACAAAGATAGATTATAGAGAAGATAACAAAGATTGCTTTTAGGAATCACTCCCTTGGCCTCACACCAAACCCATCTCAGGCAAAGAATACTCAAGCAATAATGCATCCAAATATTCAATCAACTAACTACATTGTTTAGCTTAAGGACCTTATATATGAAGTTTTACAATAAAAGAAAACCCTAAAGCGAATATTAAATAAAAGACAATTAACCCCAAAAGTTTAAGTTCGAAACTAGAATCCTAGGACAACTCGGCGCGATTTCGATTGATCGATTTCGAAAATCGATTGATCAAAATTGAAAATCGATCCATCGAAATTTAAAATCGATTGATCGAAATATATATGTAAAATATCGCCGTCGACATTCGATTGATCGAAATTTAAATTTGATCAATTGAATTTTCCTGTACTCCTTCAATTCTCCAGAATTTCATCTTTCTCTTAGATCTGGCTTCCATTCCGATTCTTCCGACGTCGGTACACGCGAAAAGGTCCACATCCGATGTCTACGATGTTGGCGTCCCCGTCAATTCTCCCCGACTCAAAATGTTTCATCACCGATGAAACACGCATGATGTAATGACCCAGAAAATTTGAACCAGAAACTAACCGCATCGATGTACGTGCCCGGCACGGAAATCGAGACAGAAAATTTAAAACTTTGAAAATAATATTAATGGAAATAGTATTAGCCTATAAGTAGGTTAGTTTACGTATGAAAACTAGTTTCGATTCGAGTTGTGTACGATGTTGAAACGGTACACTACGCCGTATCGACATGTTGGTGTTCCACACCGAAATCAAAATCTAAGAAGCAACTGAAATATCTAAGATATTTCAGTTGGTAGCTTATAAGAGAAGGAAGGGAGAGGTAGAGGAACTTCTTCTTCTTCTTCTTCTTCTTCTTCCCCTTGCCCTAGTTGTTCTAACAGCTAAGGAGTCTGTAGCTAGGTAGGTTTTCAAGAGGGTTTTTGTATAAAACAGGGTTAGCAAGATCGAAAGGTGAGTTTCCTAAGCTAGGGTATGTAGAGACCAATGGATTAAGCTTAGGTATGGGTTGTGTGTGTGTGTGAAGTGTATGCATGCTGCACCAGAGCTAAAAGGTTGCTCGTCGAACTCGGATCGGTGATAAAACTCCGAGAGCTTGATCCAAACCCTCATCCCGAGTGTTTGCAAAACCAAAGGGCCCACATAGAGGTGAGCTCCTTGTTTAAAAATGGGCTTGGATGCCCTAAATATAGGTTTTATATGAATAGTTAAGATTTTGTGGATTTTAGAAGAAAATAAGTTAGAAAAAATTTGGTTGGTGAACTATTAATGATCGAAAACTTCGACATTGGTGATCGATCACCAAGGGTGTTGATCGATCACTAAGTATGAAATTGATCGATCAACAGTGGTGGTGATCGATCAATTTATATAAACAGTAAAGGAAACATTATGGCAGAGAGTTGGGGAATTTGAGTTAATGTTGGTGATCGATCAACAGGGTGTTGATCGATCAACTGACTGAGTATTGATCGATCAACAGTGGTGGTGATCGATCAACACAGAGCCCATTGATCGATCAACCAACATGGTGATCTATCAATGGTGTACAAGATAGACAAACAGTTGTGCTTTGGTGATCGATCAACAAGGTATTGATCGATCAATAAACCCTGTTTTCAGACAGTTAGAAAAATTATATGTAGGAACCACTGGACATTGTGCCAGTTCACAATCTGTCACTCTAACACCTAGGGTAACATGTTTATGGTCTAGGATCAGACTAAGATGCCTTGAAAAAGCTTTGGATTTGCTTAGAAGGAGCTTGATCCGAGGTAGGGGAATTCAACCGAAATTGCATTTATTTTTTATCTCATGGATTACATCTGTCATGCATATCTCAGCATAGTTTAATTCTGTTTTAAAAGCATGTTTAGCATATGTATGAGCATTCTATTCTGTACTTGATCCGACATTTGACATCCGCATCCGAAATCTGAATTCTGTTAAGTATGATAAGTATGCATGTGATTTGAGGTTTAATATTCCGTAAAAATCCCACCGACTCGACGGTATATCCGTTTCAGGCACACTTGTGCATTTGCTTTGTAATCCTCGGCACAATTGCACTCCAGGTGTGGGGCATTGTTGCAATTCCGAAAATTGTTCATGTGAACGACGATGGTTGGGATTTATCCATCGGACCAAATCTGGCTACCACGTGCTATACTCACGGGAGTTACTTAAGTATACTACACTAAGTCATTATATGTTGTATTCATCAATTCCGTACTGTTTTGGATAAATGTCTCATGATTTATACATCTGTTGCATAATTTCAGTTTTGTTCTTTGATGACCATGTTATGCAATTAGAATGCAATTTTATTTGGAATTCTTCTATTGAGCTAGGATGTAGCTCACCCTGTTTTTGTAAACATTTAGGTTCTGAGGCGGTAGCTCCCGGTTCTGAGAGCGACCCAGACTATCAGCCTGATCCTGAGGTTGAGGTTGAGGACGAGGAGACAGACACCCCAGCTGACGACTTTTACCCATAGACTGGGTATAGTTTGGACATTTTTGGGATTGTATGTTGTTTGGAGACTTTGGATTATGTGTGCCTGGTGGCCACTTTTGTATTAATTTTTGTATATATTTTATTTCTTTTATAGTGTTATTATACATTCTATCGGAACCATCATTGGGAACCATTGTTTGGGTGATGGATGGCTGTCACCGATGGTTCTTTTTGGTTCCTTTTTGAGGATGTATACTTTTTACATTTATAAATGAAAGTTTCTTTATTGTTCTTACTTTTAAATTGATTCATTAGATGACTCTACTTGCCGCTGTGGGATTGTATCTGTATAATTCCGCTTTATATACAGATATTGTGTGATTTGTCCTAGGGATCATCCAGTGTATGATCCTGATGGCACGGATTTCTGAGCACAGAAATTCGGGGCTGTCACACATGAAGTGAATCCTGACACTCGGTGACATATGGCATCATCTTAGTTCATTGTAGAGGGACATACCCAGTAAACCTCTCCTTGACGAACCCAATAACCCGGCTCGCCAAGCCACTCTACCAAATACTTTTGAAGTTTCTCATCGACTCGCCCAGACCTAAAGAATTCATCCCCGATGAAATGTGATCGCGATAGCGGTCGGGATTACGAGAACTCAAGCGACAAGCTCTTTCATCATTGGCCCATGTACTCTCGGCAGTCGAAGTATCAACAGATAATTTGTAGCGATTGTTGCTTGAATTAATCTGTTGTTTAATTTCTGCATGCAATGCAAAATGAGACTCGAAAATTGACTCACAATAAGACTCGAAATGTATAGCGGTATGCAACTCGAGATTATGATGTGCATGTGTGTCTATGGACTTGATACTCTCATATGCAAGTGACGCTAACGACTCACATGTAACCGACTCATGTGTGATTGAATGAAGTGACACTAATGGCTCAGGTGCACCCAGTTCGATGGACTCACGTGTACTCGACCCAACATCACTATCCACAAGGGAGATAGAAGTCTCTTTAACACATACGAGACTTTCGTTAGCTTCTTTCATCTCCTCTTCGCTCATCACGGTACGAGGGTCGTACACTTCTTCCACTTCCCTATTCTCAGGCTCCTTAGGACTCACTCTTTTAGTCATTAAATTCAGAGTGGGAAATTTTGTGGGGCATTGGTATGCAAAGTGTCTGAACGCTTGGCACTTAAGACAATCAGGACACTTATTTGTCTTGGCTCTCAAACTCTGTAGAAGGTGACGGTGTGTCGAAGGAACATACTTTTGAATAAGTGTCACCTTCATATCCTCCCATGTGGAGATGGGTTTAATCCGACGAAACTCAACACGGAGTTCTATATGAATCCAAAAAATCTCGGCATTACCCTTAAACCTTGTTGTCACTAGTCTAATTTTGTACTCATTTGGTACACCATACCAATCAAAATACTCCTCTACACTAGACAACCACTTTATGAAGGTTTTAGGGTTCGACGTACCCTCAAAATTTGGAACCTCATCCCGAATAGATCTTAAAAACTTATTGGAAGGGTCGTACTCAGGTTCACGATGATGAGGGTATCCCCTAACTCCAATCTCATCACTACTCGTGGGACTTTGCCAAGAATTTGGACGCGATCGCCTTCTGGTGAACACGGCTTACTAACACAGATGCTAAATGACATGCAAACATGAACCACAATGGAAGAAGAATTTTATCGAACACTAGATGTGCACAAACAAAACTGAAATAAAATGCAATAAAATAAATATGATAAGCAAAGATGCCCTAACCTAGAAAACTTAGGGCTCTGATACCAAACTGACGCGAGACGACGACCCTAAAATGCGTGAATATGATTTTATGCAATTTTGCCGAAATTAATTAAAATTAAATCAAGCTTAATCTAAAAACTATCTTAAATACCTTAGGGTTTGTAGAATTTTGATGAGTAAATCATAAGAGATCCGAATAGGGTGTCCAATCCGATGCGCAAGTACTGTCAGATTTGAGGCAAGATCGGCCTAAAGATAGAACTCTGGCTTTTCTAGGCTTGGGCGTTCGTCTTCGATCCGATGTAGATTCATGGTTTCCAACTAGGGTTGTGAGAGGGATTTATGGTTTTGTAATAGGCTTATGGTTTGGTTTTATGGCTTAGAAAGGGTTTTGGGCTCTGTTTGATTTGAGATTCGAAAAGGGATTTATGGTTTTAGGGATCAAGAAATCAATAGGTTAAGATGTAGAAAATTTAAATCAACATAGAGAAAGGTTAAGAAAACCAGAGATAGATTATAAAGAAGATAACAAAGATTGTTTCTAGGAATCACTCCCTTGGCCTCACACCAAACCCGTCTCAGGCAAAGAATACTCAAGCAATAATGCATCCAAATATTCAATCAACTAACTACATTGTTTAGCTTAAGGACTTTATATATGAGGTCTTACAATAAAAGAAAACCCTAAAACGAATATTAAATAAAAGACAATTAAACCCCAAAAGTTTAAGTTTGAAACTAGAATCCTAAGACAACTCAGCGCGATTTCAATCGATCGATTTCGAAAATCGATTGATCGAAATTGAAAATCGATCGACTGAAATTTAAAATCGATTAATCAAAATATATATATGTAAAATATCGCTATCGACATTCAATTGATCGAAATTTAAATTTCGATTGATCGAAAATTTTTTATCTATCGAAATTTAAATCGATCAATCGAATTTTCCTGTGCTCCGTCAATTCTCCAGAATTTCATCTTTCTCTTAGATCTGGCTTCCATTCCGCTTCTTCTAACGTCGGTACACACGAAAAGGTCCACATCCGATGTCTACGATGTCGGCGTCCCTGTCAGAAGTTGTGGTAAATTAAGTTTTATGCTATAAGTCAAAAAAAAATTTGATAAGTAGCCGTTGGGGTTGTAGGGACCTCACCCATTCATTAAAGAAAATAAAAGATGGAGTACATCAAAGGCAAGCCAACAAAGAGGCATAGTGACAAATTTCTCTGAAATTTCTTTGAAATTTGCCGAAATTTGACAACTTTCGGTGAAATTTTGGTGATTTATCCAAAATTGCCGAATTTTCATTAATTTTGGAGAAATTACCGAAATCTCGCTGAAATTAATAAAATGCTTTTAATGTTAGCAAATTTTTATAGAATCTTAAATATAACTTACATGTATTTTTTGTACTTTTGAAATTTTTTCGAAATGTTTTCAAAATTATCCCGAAATTTATCCAAAATGAACCGAAATTACTGCCGAAAATGAAATTTGTCACTATGAATCAAGACCTCTGCCTAGGGAGCTTTGGCGTTGCCATCACCCCCAACAGGAAAGGCCAGCCAGAAAAACTGGGACTTAAAACTAGGCAAATTCGACCAAAAGCAAAAACAGAAGATTAGAGGGAGGCAGCTTGGGAAAGCTATTCAATGTACCTCTACCCACCTGAAGAGGCAGAAACAAAAAAAAATAACTAAAATAAACAAAGGACAGAAGAAAAGTGCGAGAAAAAATTGGGCAGTTCGAGATTAAATTTTTGATAGATAACAGAGGGACGGGTTTTGACCCGGCTTCTATCTATTAAAAATTGCACAGGTAAGATAGAGTTGATTTGACAACAGCTCAAGAATAATTGTTTCTTAAAAAATAGTGGCACCATTGTGTAGATCGAACTGGACAACATTTGTCAAATATTAGAGCTAAAATGAGGAAATTATAACCATGTTAAAATATCTATTGTTTTACCATTTTATGAAAGCATGTAAACAGTGACCACTGGCTTGATCCAAACTCTTCATCACACTGATATAAAAAATCATTGGAAGGTCCCTATTTAGAGTATATTCCAAATCTGCCCATACACCCGAAAATCAAGAGAACAAAGCTTGACCTAATTACATTGATGTGGATACTAAGAGTATACACTTGTATAGCAGATTATCCGATTGGGATATAGTTTTTCGAGATCATAGAGCCAACTCTAACTCTGGGCCAAATCTGATCGGAAGTATCTTGGGCTTAGTTCGGCATCAAATCAGCCGAAGGTGTCTTCATTAGTATTAGAGACTTCAAAATTCCAAAAGCAGTTTAGAAAAATCAAGCACAAAATTTTTTATTAAAAAATTGAAACCCTAAACCAAAAAAATGGTTCAACAAATTTCATAATATAAAGGCTAAATTGGACCAAAATCTTTTCGAGGCAGCCTCGTATTTCGAATATATTTCCCTATTTTTTCATATATATAATTGAAAAACCATAGGCATTCACGAAGAATAAAAATGTGGATCAGGTCTTCTTGAATCCTAAAAAGCCCAAAAACAATAAAAATAGCAAGATTTTAAGAAACAAGAAGCAGAAACAATTATAGATCACAATAATGAGGCATGTACTCGACAAAATATAATTCTATACTCAAAATCAATGGCAAATTAACACATTATCAAGAATTTACATGACCAAATTACATAAATAAGATTAGCTACATTGATTTGGCAGGAGGTTGATCCTGGATTCTCTACAGTAAACCTCCGATCTTAGCAATCGGACGTCTAAAGATCGATCCTGACCATGGGGTAGAGTTTCTTCTTTCTTCTCCTTTCCTTCTTTCTTTTCTCTAACTTTCCATCTCTAGAAACTCATGGCTGCACAGCCCAACGAGATCCACTCTCTCTAATATAACTAGAGTTTTTTATTTTAATAAGAGACTTGTTTCCCAAGCTACGCACATAAAAGGAGACTTGTTTCCCAAGTTTTCCTGGAAGTCGACTAATAACAAGAAACGGGAAGATTTCCCTCAAGAATTACTGGATTTGGTTAACATATCGTGCTCAAACACCATTTATCAATGTGCAAGCGTCCCAAAGTTACTTTTTAAAATAAATAGCCAACTTAGGGCCCAAAGAGACTTGAATCTATGACCTCATGGTCAAAGTACAGCTGTCTAACAAACTAAACAAGTTATCTTAGTTGTTAAGAATACACAATGAATTAATTCATCAGATCCCCTATAAATTACATATATCTAGTGTATAAAATATCAAGGGCTAAGATTTATCTGATGTCAGAAAGCCAAATCCAATGTTATAGAATAGCCAAAGTTGTATGGGGCGTCAGATAAAGATTTTTCTAGAAAGTTTTTAGAATCAAACACAATTTTAAAATTAGGTTTCTCACGTTAGCTTATAAATACAAAAGCATACTAGGTTGTGTGTATATTAAGGTACTTTTGTTTACAACTCAAGGTCCTTCTCAACTCGGGTTTCACTGCTTAGATTCTTAACTGCTTTCGATTAGATGATAGAGATCATTTTACGTCCTAATCTTCAGCATAATAGATCCTTAAATCTCAAATAGTCAGATTTTGATTTCACATGAAACACGTCCCAAAACATGAATACGGTTATGGGTTACGTCAAACATGGTTCATAGTGGTTGACTACTTCGGTTTCTGCCCCAAGGTTGTGGGTTTGAGTGGTAGTCACTCCTCTTCTCCACTAACAGGATGCCCCGTAAGGTGCTATTCCCTGATATTACTCGTGGCATGTGGGATCGAGGACATCCCTTAGGGAATGGTCCAAGTGTAAGCTTGGAATACCCTAAGTTACCAAAAAAACATACATGGTTATCGGTTCACTTTTCGGCGAAATTTCGTTAATGTAGTCAAATTCTTTTGGTAGATTTCAAACACTCCAAAACTTTTACCCGTATTTATACACTTTACCAGAGAGAGAAAGACAGAGAAAGATAATGGGCCCCATTGATCTTTAAACCTTTGTGGGCAGTTCCAAGGCAAACCCTTGTAAACCTTCCATTATATTCGACCCTCATTCTTAGGGCGCGCACGTGCCCTTGGAATTAGTCAGGTAATTTAAGAGGCACGGATACTAACTCCATTCGACCATGTTTTTTTTTGTATCAGTAAAAGTTGAAATTTCATTGATGAGATAAAATTACAACAAGATCAGGGAGTGGAACGAGAATCTCCACAAGAAAGAGAAACTAAGAAAGGGTGGCCCATAAGCCGAACCAAATGCGTAATTCAGTGGCAACCGTTTGAGAAGTCCTGAATCGTCCTTGAAATATCCTTTGGTTTCGTTCTCTCCATATTGCCTAAAAGATGATGATAGGAAGAACACTAATAGGAGATAGCTTCCTCGAGGTTGGGCAGAATTCTCCATTCAAGGGTGTTGGCCATACAATTTGGCCTTTATATTATATATATATACAGTTGGGCTTAATTTTTTTGTTTCAATCTCCAATGAAATCTAGTTTGTTAACACTGAAAATTCTTATGAAGTTATGAATTTGTAAGTTTATAGGCTATGAATAGCTTACGAGAACTTGAAAGTTTTGAGTCTTATGTTCATATCTTTGAAAGATGTTATTATTTGTTAGCCTTTCCTTACGAAACATTGACTGAAACTTTAAACATGGTGTCCCATACCAGTATGACTTACGAGAGGATGTGATGCAATCATGAGCCAAACTCAATGTAATTGTGGTAACGAACTGCACCATGACAAATTTTATATTAAATAACATAGTCTGATCATATTCTTGAAGCATAAGTCACTTAAAAACATAGAAGCATACAATATCAATGAATCATATTCTTGACAGCCATTACATTGATGGCCAGGCTAAAGGTATAGTGACGAGGACGCCGACATCGTAGACATTGGATATGGACCTTTTCGCGTGTATCGACGTCGGAAGAAGCGGAATGGAAATCAAAACTAGGCGAAAGAGGAAATTTTGGAAATGTAGAGGAGGCCCGAGTACCATAGCCTCAAAGGAGAAATGGATACAAACCGCGAGGAGAACAGTGTCAAGCGAGCCCTCGCTCGAGCGACCACTTAAGCTCGCTCGAGCGGTTAAAATCCTCGCTCGAGCGAGCTACAGTGATGAAATTTTTTTATTTTTTCATTTTTTTTACCTTTTTTGTCTTTTATTATTTTAGGACTCTTTTATTGCGAGTTTTATGTCGTTTACGGTTTTCTTAGCCTATATAAAGGCATTGTAAATACTCTATTAAGGATGATTATTGATTATTGATTATGAATGAAAGCTTTCCCTTGTGTGTGCTTAAGATGAGCCTCTACGAAGAGTGATTCTTCTTCCCGAGAAGGGTTTGGTGCGAAGCCAAGGGTGTGAAGCCTACCAATTTATCTTCTATCTACCTATCTATCTCTTATTATCTTTGCTTGTGTGATCCCACAACCTTAATTCAAGCGTCATCTTTGCGAAATCCTAAACCCTAATTGTCCCTGAATCCTTGAATCGACCCGATTCAACAACCGTAGATCCCAACTAAATTATTAAATCTTCCGCACCAAATATTCAGAGAAAATCAGGGATCCCATCATTGAATTGAGAGCTCCCTATTCTGGAAAACCCTAGAGTTCTATCTCTAGGATCGATCTGCGCTACAACCTAACGGATCTAGCGCCTAGACTGAACCCTACCTGAAGCATACGTGATTCTCCCATGGAATACTAAGAAAACCTGAGGTATTTGTCGTATTTTGCAAGTTCTATTGCTTAATTTAATTCCAATTTAATTTCAGCAAAATTAATCATTGCATTCACGTAGTTTAGGGTACCGTCCTGCGTCATATAGGGACCCAAGTTTTGCATGAAAAACTGAAATCGACCAAAAATTTGGCCCTTTGAACCAGACGGAAACCGATCCAAAACCGAAACCCAAACTGAATTCCAATCAGCTTAGTTTCAGTTTTGGGTGACTGAAACCAAAAAGCAGTTGGGTAGGTTTACAAAACGGACCCAAATTTGGAAAAACCGGAAAAAAATCTTTTTTTTTTCGAAACTGAACTGAACCCATTTTGTCTGGTTTTTATTTGATTTCGGTGGACTGTCACTATATTCATGAGAAGGTCGAGTCCAAAGAAATCAGTATTCCTCAAGTTAGAACTGAGGATCAACTTGCGGACATCTTTACTAAAGGTGTTGGTGGCAGGAGACTAGACATCTCCTTCAAGTTCGGTATGATCGACATCTATACTCCAACTTGAGGGGGAGTGTTGGAGATGTTATTTCTATTGTATGGGTGTGTAGTAAGTAAGGGTGTATGTGTAGTTAAGTGAATTTTAAGTTGTACAATTCACTTCACTCGTGAACCATATAATACATGAACATGCTAAGATGATATAAATAGTATTTTGCATTGGGTTTGAGTCACATTGACTCAACCCTAATATCTCTACTTTTCTCTTCCTCTCTCTTCTTCGTCTTCCTCCTTCCTATTACTAAACTCTAACCCTAGATTATAGTTTTGTCTATCTACACTCTCATCCAAGTGGTAGCCGACGTCCTCCTCTACATAAGCCGCCTTCAACATAGCTGCCTCCACGTCATCATAAGAAGGATGATCGGAGTCTTCACCTGAAATTGTTAGATTTGGGAGGGGGGTGAGTTTACTCAGTCGCTTAAACTCAGTGGGTTGCACAATCGATCCACCATTACTTACCCAGGTGATCGTGTGTGCAATCGCTTGAGTTGCCGTGCATTTTGAAATTAACCAAGCATTACTACATGATGTCAAAATATTCAAAGTCTCATAACATATCGTATCAAAACTGAAAAGCATAATAGAACATGGAATGTGCATGATGCTTCTATATCTTATTTCTTTTCCTATCTATCTCATCAACTTATCATACGTGACTATTGGAAATCTTATTATTACTCCATACGCCTACACAACGTATTTCGTATCTTACTTATCTTAATTAAACGACCTGTGCCAGGGCCGCTGCTCGAGCCTACCACGCGAGGTTCACCTATAGATAACCACCTAACCTCCATATCATAACATAAACCACCATCCAGTTAGATGAGGTTGCGCGCATCGTAACAACAATGTCCCCTTAGTTTGAGACAACAACTAACATATTGTCCTTAAGACCCATCTTGACTACAGACGTTGGGCCCTTATGGTGGCTCGTAAGGTATGACATGTGTAGAACTTAATTCATGCTCAGTTGGCCTTCATAGCATGTCATATCATATAATATCCTTATTTGGTTCTGGGCTTAGATCCCCGCCCCGATTTTGTTTCTGGCATGGGCGTTATGTTCATCGTCCCCACCCAAATTTCATATTTGCATGGGCTCAAATCCTCACTTTCTTAACATATCGTATCTTAACATATTCATTTCTCATCTTTACTTAAAATTTAATTGGAATGGGCCACGGTGCGATAGGCTTCACTAAACCACGCTTCCAAGGGACGGGTTTCGTAGTACCCTGAGTGTACTTCGTGTGGCATCCTACACTACCATAGAGGTATTGCATCCGTACATGGACGCCTACATTCACCGTCAAAGAAACCCCCCCATGGCCAAGGCTTATATCATGTGTCATGTCTTATTCTTAACTTAACATGTGTATGCCCTAACGTGGTTTTCTACATGATGAATGTCATGTGATGATGGTGAACATATATCAGAAGGAAACTACAACATGCACCCTAAACATTGGTATTCATAAAGAAAATTTATATGAAGCATAACACATGAAGTATTGAGTAAAAATAGTGAAGAACAAATATTTAAATATGTTTATTTTATGATTGAGTCTAAATACCCTTCATTGGGGTTAGCTGTGTCTATGGAACTTGGTGATTGATTGGTATAGCAATTCGGACATCTTTTTAGCTCCAAAGAGGCACGCACGCCCATTAAGGAACCGTAGGAGCTTTAAAAGAGCTAATGGACATTCCCATTGTGTCCAAAAGGGTAAAAACTACAAGATCAAGTCTTGTTTCGCTTAAATCGGATGTCCCTGCGAAAAGAAACTCGAAATCAAAATTGTAAGGCAAAACAGTTCTGAAACTGTCAATCTCGATTGGTCGAAATTTGGTTTCGAACAATCGAGAATATGAATAGAGGGATTTACTATAAAACTGACCGGTCGAGATGAAACAGAGAACAAAAGTCCATTATAGAATAAAATCTTGACTAGTCGAATTGTATTTCGACTAATCGAGATACAATGAAAGGAAATTCTAAAGAGAAACTCGACTGGTCAAAATTTGGTTTCGATCGGTCGAGATGAAAGGGAAAGGATCTGAAGAAATTCAAAACTCGATTGGTCAAAAATAGGATTTCGACCGGTCGAGTTGCTAAAGAGCTGGAGAGAAACTCCATTTCGACCGGTCGAAATGAAACAGAGAATATTGTTTCTTCGATGTCGGCCGAGCTTGCAATTTCAAGCCTATGTCGAGCTTGCAATTTCAAGCCCATGTTGTATTTATAATCTCGACCGGTCGAGCTTGCAACTTCAAGCCCAGGTTGAGTTTTTCGATGCCATTCTAGATTCTTTTTCTTCCCGATTTCTTTTAGGATTTTATTAGGGGTTCCATATAATTGAAAATAACTGAATAATTTAAGATGGATTTAGAGGCACCCACCTGTTGAAGCGTGAACCGATTCTCGCAACGATTTGGTTTGGCGGAGATTGGATTCGAGAAACGATTTGCCCGAGTTCCTTTCGCGAGAAATTTTTTCTTAAGATCGAACCTTTTTTCCTAAGAAATTTTTTCTTAGGCTCCAGAAAAGGAAGCTTGGCCGTGGATTTCGCTTAAGGGAGAGAGGTGGTGCACGGTGGTTGTGCTCTTGCAAAGAACAGAAAACAGAGAGAGAGAGAGAGACGGCTGAGAGGAAGAGAGGTAATGACTTTGCTTTCTCTGGATTCTCTATTTTATATCTAAAAAAAGAGAAGTAATTAGAAGAGTCTGATTTTGCAAGTTTGACTAGCTTAAAGGAGCAAGAGTCCTTTTTGGATTCAATTTGATTTCTAATTCAAATCCCGTTAATAATGGAATTAGATTACCTGCCTTAGTTGTTTTATGGCAATAAGACTCTTTGATGCGAAAACTAACACATGCAATGTTATGGCTGAGATTAAAATTAAAATTAATTCAAGCAATTAAAATATCAATTTCTCTTAACAAATTATCACGGAAATATTTTAGAAATTTAATTGGATAATTTAATTTCGACCCAAAATAGTGTTACTTTTTGTGTACGTTCCCTATCGGACCTAGAAGACTAGGGCTTTTAACGAACGTCTAGATCTCCGATAGTTTTAGGGCGTTGAACGAACTTGCAAGCGGGTTCTCTCAATACCGTACGAAAATAAAAGGCTAACAATGATTTAATGAAGACGGGTAGATTGATTTTGAATTTTTTTATGAAACAAATAGGCTAAATCTGGATTTAATAGAAAATTAGATAACTAGGGCTACGCTACTTACACCAATCGTAGATCAAAAGAAGATAGGGATGGAAGAAGAGTTGACCTCGCACCAAACCACATGTGATATCGAAGAATCGCTCTCCGTTTTAAGAGAATCACACCCTCACGAAAGTTAAGAATTCTCAAGTTTGTAAAAGCAATTTTAATTCACCAATAACTAATAATAAAGTTGTTTACAAGCTTTAAATAGGCTAACCAAAACCCTAATACGAAATTAGAAGAGTCCTAATGCAAAAAAAACACAAAATGAAAACTTTTGACCAAAATAATAAACTGCCATCAAAATTTGTGCAATTGGTCGATCGATCGATTCTGGAGTCGATCGATCGACTGGGAAAATAATTAAATTGCCTGAAGCCATAGATTTAAATCGATCTATCGATTGAGAAATATAATGTCACCTCAGAATATGTGTCGACTGTCCATTCTCGATCGATCGACTGAGTACTTTTCAGTCCGTCAAATTTGAGCTATTTTTCTTTCTTTCACCTCTGATGTTCTTCTTCTGCCTTCGGTATGTCACTGGTGGCTGCTTGAATCTGATGTCCCCATCACCTTTGGGATTCGGCTGCTATTTTTGTGTAAATCGAATCATAAAAGAAATTTCCCCATTTAAGAGGTGTGGGCCATGATATGGTGTGTGCTCAAGCACCGGGTCTTGGTGCTTCGCCCAACTAACACCATTAAGTGGGGTCGAAGAGGCCGGGGCTTAACGATATCCTAATACTGGTTTATCATTGTAGAGCTGAATTTTAGAGTCAAATTGCATGATTGAGTCTACGACTAACATGAGTGCCTACAAGAGAATTTAGGAAATGCCATGCTCAATCTGATCATCCGGCACACACACATGCATATACATTTATATAGCATAATGTATATATATACATATATATATGAGCTTTTGACAGTGATAAATTGGCACCAATTTCCAATAAATAACTCTATTGAAGTCTTTGTACCTCATTAGCCCTAATGGTTATATAAAAGCTGCTATATTAATCCTGAGAAGATAAAAATCGAATAACTTCTTAAATCAAGAAGAATGTAGCAAAAAACGTTGAAAATTTTTACGCTTGCAGCACAAAGGCCAGATTAATCAGAAAACCTAATGATTGGAAATAATAAATTCATCATATTAGTGATACCTAAGAAGGATCAAGCGCTAGCATTCTCTCAAGTAACATGACAGCTTGTCGATCATGACTGCGAGGCAAAAGAAAAAAGAGATATATTTCAATATATTTTATACAAAAAAGGATAAAAACTGACTACATTTTCAGTCTAAAATCCGGAAACAAAAAAACATCACAAATACAAAAAGAAATGATAATATTCTCTTCGAAAGTCTTCTTGAAACCGTCATTCATTTCTGTTGTTGGCTTCAACTTATTATAAAGGGGTTGATTGGAAACACCAGGCCAGTTGTGTTCATAAGCAACTCCAAACATCTCAAAAATTTTGTTCAACTGATCATCCTACAGTAAGGATAAAAACCAATACTATCAAACTCCTCTATCATTGGAACGGAGGAAACTTTTAAGTACAGAAATTAGCATGATCTGATAACATACTCAATTTTGAAAAAAAAAGAAGACAATAAATGACTAATTACAATCAACATATCATGGACAAATAAAGATGTTACATTACTAGAGGTAGAATAGACATCTCCGTTTTATACTAATTAGTGGAATTCTTGTTTTATTTTCGATAATATTAAGTTTCCATTTGGATATCATGTAAAAACAATTCACAGTAAATTTAAATTTGTTTTTTATGCTTTTTAAATTTTATTATAGATAAAATACGTAATATTAATTTGCTAATTCGCTAGTCACTCCGAATTGGGTTCGTCGTACCCAATTCGCAATTCGTTAGGTAAATGAGAGAATTAAGTAACATAGGCCAGAATTTATTGGTAACAATGCTCTCGATATTCGTATATATGGTGCAGAAACCCTCCAAAACCGTGTTAGTAGGTGCACACTACAATGCTATCATGGAACATTTTTCTCAAGAGCTAATACGAAGTGACCGGTGCACACGGTGCATAGACTTAAAGAGTGTGGAGATCTGCATGCGTCTCAGAGTTCATGTGGCACCTAGTTGTCTTCCGCTGGGGGGCCTGACCCATTTTTTATGGTACAACCCGATGCGAAGCAAAGGATATTTAGATCAACTGTGCCGGAAGATTCCATCAAAGAAGCATCCCTTTCTTAAGATTAACAGCCCAATAAAATAGCTTCACATAAATGGTTATTTCTCAAATATATTAGCCCTACATATTTATGGCATTTGATAACACAATATAATAGGAAGAATTCCGTGGTACTGCTATAGCTCCAATATTCATTTTTTATGTTGCTTTTACAAAATCTGGACCATTGATCAATCCCCTACAATAAGATGATCGCTGAGAGAAATCAGTGTACAATGGATTGGGTTATCAATAAAAAAAGAAGAGTCTACAATGGATTGAGACCCAATACCTGAATCATCACATCAAATAAATTTCCAATGTAAGTCCAAATTGACTTAGCTACTGACAAATCAAATAATAGGTTTATTTTTGCCCTTCACTTCATGGGTCAAAGACGTGTTTTACATTCGAGAATTTCGCCCTGCAAAATCAATGATTTGACTTTGGAGATCATTTCCCTATATATATATATATATATATATATATATATATATATATATATATATAAGAAAAAGGAGTATAGTCTAATAGAGTACACCATGCTCAGGTGGAGCTCCACATGACACCCAAATCATTGATTTGGTATCATGTGGAGTTCCAATAAGTTGGATCAATCACTCTAAAAAAAATGTAACTAAAAAATGAAGATAAAATTAGAAGTCAAATTTTGACATACAAGAAAGGGTTTCATCTTACAAGAAAGTAGTCTGCTCAAATCAGTTTTCATTGTGATTTTAAATCAACCTAAAAAGGAACATATCGAACTCGAACAAGACCTTTCAGATTTTCGGGCATCAATGAATAAGAAAACAAAGAAAGGGCGGCTCAAATAAACTTTTACCATGATTTTAAATCAACCTAAAAGGAAACATATCGAACTCGAACTAGACCTTGCAGATTTCGGGCATCAACGAAATAAAAAAACTAAGGGTTTCATCTTTTTTTTTTTTTTTGAAACGGTACTAAGGGTTTCATCTTACAAGAAAGTAGTCTACTCAAATCAATTTTTACAATTTTAAAAATAAACTAAAATGAAGCAAATCGAACTCGGAGAAGACCTTGCAGATTTTGGGGCATTGGTGAATAAAAAAAAACTAATAAAGGGTTTCATCTTACAAGAAAGCAGTTTCCTCAAACCAATTTTTACCATGATTTTAAATCAATCTAAGAAGAAACATTTTGAACTCGAATTAGACATCTCATATTTTTGGGCATCGATGAATTGGAAAAACTGAGAAAGGATTTCATCTCACAAGAATTTACAATCTTGGCGTAGCAAATTAATCAACCCAAATCAAATTTTACCATATTTTAAAATCTACCCAAAAAGGGACATCTCGTCAGATTTCGGTCAAAAAACTGAGACTAGGGTTTCATCTTACAGGAATTCACAATCTTGGAACAAGAATATATATGAACTCAAATCAGTTATCATAATTTTTTTTTAAAAAAACCTAAGAAAGGGTATCATCTTACAAGAATTTTCATTCTTGGAACAAGAAATTAGTCCACTAAAATCCACCTAAAGAGCAACATCTCGAACTCTGAGACATGGTTTCATCTTACAAGAAAGTAGTTCCCAAAGTCAATTTTCACCATAATTTTCAGCTATTGATGAACAATGCAGAACAAGAACAAAAGTTAAGAGATAAAGAGTTGGGATTTCTTTATCTTGTTTTCACTTACCCGAACGCTCCTTGGCCGATCTTTTCAATCATCTCGTAGCATCTAACATATCTTAACTTCTCCGACTGACAATTTTCGAGATCTATCTCTCCAACAGGTCTTCTCGCCATTTTTCTCTCTTCTCATACTCGAAAAAAGATTTCAAAATCTTCAATTAGAAAAAAGATTAAAAACAGGGTTACGAGATTCATAATCTGGATGAGAGAAAACCCGAAAAGTAGAAACCTAAGAATAGAAATTGGTGAGTACCAAATTTGCAGTTGCAGAAGTGCTAGAATTTTGATCCAGCTGGGATATTTTTCCTGCTCGAGCAGCGGTTTGTTGGTCTATAATCGAAGCTTGTGGAGTCTTTGGATTTCGATTTCAAGATGAAATTCCAAGAAATAAGAAGGTGAAGCGATTTGTGATGTTGAAGATGGAGGTTAAAGAAGAGTTGGCGGGTTTATAAGAGATGCACAGGGACGTTGATCTTTCAAAAGTTAGTTATGGTTGAAATGACAAAAGAACCCTCGTCTTTTGCATAAATCCTAAGCCAGGGCCAAAGTTAATTGGAGGGTTGATTACGAGTCGTACTCCATCTAAAAATGGTTTAAACACATTTTAGTTGCTTAATCTTTTAAGAATGCATTTGACTTTTATGAGTTTCTAAGGGCCGTCAACGAGTTGAATCGGGCCAGACGGGAACTTGGCATATGCCCAACCCGACCCAGCACGATGGTGCAACCGACCCGGTTTGACGGGTCAAAGGTGTATGCGCAACCCATAAATCCGACCCAACCTGGTTACAACCTCCCGTTTTCTTGATTTTAGATCTAAATTATCAGGTTGGTCGGTTCAGATGCCTCATGCCCGATCCGACCTGACAGGTCAAATTTATGTGCTCAAACCGGTAAAAATTCGGGTCAGACGGACTAGATATCAGGTCAACCCGATCCGTTGACAGCCGTAGTTTATAGACCATGAATAAACTCTTCACCCGGGACATCCATTGAAGTCTCTTTTCACGGATTTCTATTGAAAATTGCATGATCCTCCTCTGATGAATCATAAGAAATTTGGTCTTTGTTGGTTGTAAACAGTGAATTTTGGAGGATCCAAGGGTAGTCCTCCTACGCGCTTTCAGAATTGGATCCCCTATTGTGCCAATTGGACAATATCATGACCATCCATATTTCCTATCGCAGACCAAAGTTACTTAGTTTGCTGGTTTGTTCGATTTGAGTTCGAGTTTGCGACTTCACAATTTAGGACTATCAAGCAAACCTGATTCGCTAGAGTAAGATGAGCCTTAAAAGTACGTACTAATTATATAGTATAAATTTTCTTGGAAAGACATCTATTTGAATGGATGCAACTTGTCTGAAATAAGTCTACCTGTAGCAGAAATATGGGTTTGCTTCTTCTCAAATTGGTGGTGTGTGAGGACCATTGAGGTATTTCTCCAAACACAATTTTCAGAAGCAGGAAACACATATTTTAGCTACAGGTGCATCATATTTCAAACAAGTTTCTCTTACTCAAGCATACGCCTTTTTCTGAAAAGTGTTTTTCAGACACAACCTTGTTTGAACAGGGCTTATGTTGGTCTTTAATTTCTCAAATTTTGGTGAGTTCTTCAACTTGCCTTCGTAGATTCTCAAGCTGCGTATGGCATAGCTCTTTGCTAGCCCCAGCCACATTCTCTTTTCTAACTCCCTGCAAAGGAGGTTTTACCTGCTCTAACAACAACCTCTCTGCTCTCTATTAACTCCCTATCAGAGCAAATAAAATCAGCTCTGACAAAGAGTGAGTAGAGAGGAGGGTAAAACTGTTGAACAGGTAAATCTTACATAAAATCTTGCTATGCAAGAAATTATCAAGGAAAAGGAGTACCTGCTAAAACAGGTAGCAAGATGTTAGCAAAGAGGATGAGAACCTACTATAGCAAGTGAACTCTACTATAATAGGGGCTATCAAAGAGCTATGCCATACGCAGCCTCAATCTCTTTATTATAATGACTACGAGGTGTGTTGAACCTTCTAACTAATGACACCGAATTGGATAAAAAGAACAATGAACAACTAAAAGAAAAGAGATGAAGGGATTCAAGTTAATTAAAATTAGGGTTTCAATAGTTTCTCGTAAGAAGGAAAAACACAGATTAAGAAGAGGAGGGAGGAAGAGAAATATGATGTAGAGAATGTGTGTGTGCGCGCGTGAGAGAGAGAGAGAGAGAAGGGATGGGGGACATTTTTTCAAGCACAATTTTAAGGCCAATGGATCTCTAATACTTCACATTTTTCATTCATGCCAGAAAATAGATTTAAGTTGATAAAGAATTATTTGCAAAGAATGACTAATGGAATACATCATTACTGGATTTAGATGATTAAATACAATTGTACTTCTCTTTCAAAAAATGGGAACAGTCTAATCTCCTCCGTAATATGGGAATTTGATTGACACCGAATTTGATTGACCCTCTCTACATCCAAATATGGGAACAGTCTAATCTCCTCCGTAAGAAGAAAAGCTCCAAGAGGACCCATTTCTATCCATGTTTTAGCCTTCAACGATTGGATACTCACAGCTCACAGGTAAAGGAGAGCCACTAAGCTTGTGCCGCGTGCGGACTTCCATGTATTTCAAAGTTCGCTTGCACAAGTGTCTGGGTCAAGATGCCCGCCCATAATGGACAGGGCCCACTGTAAGCTAAATCTTTATATAAAGCAACTACATACATACATCTAACCCCATTAATAACCGTTTAAAATGGCAAAGAAATGGAGGACAACCATACTCAATGTTTCTAAAAAAAAATGGTTACAAGTCAACAATTTCAAACACAGATTTATGTACATAGTAGCAGTTGCATACGCAAGTTCCCCAGCTGCTCTTGGAATGCTAAAGAATTATACTATTGGATGATCCTGACCATCTGATCATGAGATTGCCAGGGCATGTAAATGGCTCAACCATTGTTTGTGCAGCAGAGTCCACATCAATGCACGAAAAGTAATCCAATCAGATGGTTGAAAATCCTCCGATCTGAAAGATCTCTGAGTTCCATCTACCTGATGGCCTGGCACATGTACCGTAAAGAATCATGACAAAACTCCTAGGCAAGTATATTCACAAAATTCTTCACAACCGTTGGATCTGAGAAATTGTTAAATGCCAAAAAGGCACAGGAATACTGTACAATGGCAACAACAAGGAATAAGGAAGATGGCAGTTACAACGATTGCATAGTATGATTAGGGCCCATGGGTCTCATCGGGGTTTGTCATTCATCAGCAGAGTCTCTGCCTTCTCATGACCACGTCACATGGGGGGTGTTATATGCTCTTTCGCGGCTTCTCTGCTCCTTTTAAGTACCATCAGTTGAAGGGACGATTCATTTTTCAGTCTGTTATATAGTCAAGGGAACACAAGTTAAATTCTCAGCGTAATTACAGTTTGGTGCTTATTTTTAACCACTAATGATGCATATATGCTCATTGATTTGAATTGCCTTGTCAAGGGACACACTCTTGGATAGGCCATAGCCAAAAAGTCGCATTGACTGGACGATCCCATCCGTTCAATTTTGCCCATTTTCTTATGGTCAATTAAGAAATTGGTAACACCCTTCCAAGGAGCACCCCATCGATTTTGTAATAATCATCAATGAGGAAATGAATGGGCACCTTCTCAAAATCAGAAATTAAAATTTAAGCCCTGAGAACCAATTGAGAGTAGAGAGAGATTTGGATAAGGTTTTTTCAGAGATATGGAAGCCCAAACCTCGTTGGTTTACTAGGTAAAGGGTCGCTATAAGAACTCATGTTCAAGTGCATCCTCGGCAGATATTCTCTGTATGAGGAGAGATATATATTAATCAGTGAAATATTAACAGTTTTCGCTGAATACAAACCCCCATAGCTCTTAAAAATAAAATCCATAGTCTAGAACAAAGGCTGCTAGTCAAACAAAGTATGCATCTTGAAACAGAAAGTTGTGAATAACTGAGCAAAAAGGGTACATTTGCTAGAAGTAACAAAACCAACAATTAAAATGTATTATTCCGCAGAATCAAACAACTTATAAAAGATAAAGTGGTGGTGGGTGGGTGGGTGTGTGAGTGTGTGTGTGCGTGTGGGTGGGGGGGGGTGGCAAAGTTGGAAAGTCCAACAGATTTTCCAAGGTAAAAGAATGATTCCAGTTGATGCAGCTCATAGCCCTCAATAAGCATTTAGGACAAGCTCTTTTTAAGTCATAGTGCAATTTTATCAAAAGAATAAATTACACCCCAAAAACCTAGTCTAAAGCGTGCAATCCCAATGAAGCATTTAGAGCTGAAACGTAGATTTTCTCTGAGATCTAGATAACTTTGGGTATTATAAGAACATCTAAAAGGTGTCAAAATGAGGTCTACAATATCATTTGAGGTGGTTTGGGCATGTCCATCAAAGATCTGAAACAGACCTTGTCTGAAGGATTGAAGTGATACAAGTGCAATGAAGAGAAGGGGAAGACCAATAAAAACTTGGAGGGAAGCAGGTGAGAAACGACATTTAAGATTGCGAGATGACAAAGTTTAGTCCTAAAATATAAATAAGTGCTGATTTAGGACTTGTAAATTTGACCCCAAATAAAAGGGACAAAGCAGGGATGATGCTAATGCAAATGATGATTCTTCTAGTAGTCTTCACATTGACGACAAATGAATGCAAGCTTTGTTACAACACAGAAACAACAGAAAGCTGGTTTTGTGAGCTACGAGTGATCGGTTTGGTCTTTGACTCGGAGTGGGTTATTCTTTGACTAAGAAAAGTCCCCGAGCCATCAAGTGTCTGATTGGCCTAGGATAAAACTAATAATCGACTAATATATTAAGAAAAATAACTAAGAAAAGAATACTCAGTTTGTGAGATATGCTCCTTATATAGAAAAGCAACTCTACTTACACAAGGACACACCATGCATTACTAATGACACCCACTTAATATGTCGACACTACACACCACACTCAACACTAATACTTCCTACACACCGCACATAAACTACTATCTCCAACACTCCCCCTCAAGTTGGATCTTCCATAATGGGGAAGTCCAACTTGCCCACTAATAGGCTTTACATCATCAACTCCCCCTTACAATAAATACAATCTTAACTTGGTGCCCAAGATTTAACAAGTGGTCATGTGGCACCTACTATGAACACCTAACGTCTTGGTGCACCTCTGCACTCAAGCGATCATATGGTACTCACTATGGTCCAACTAAAGGTTAGTTTCACCTTTTTTGTGGTGCTATACAGCACTCACGTGGCCATGGCCTCTCCCTATGGTCCATCGTAGGCTTACTACCTTTTACAACGGTTGTTCTTGGCATCATTACATGGCTACATGGCCAATATCATGACCTAAGTACAATCTAGGGGTATTACAAGATACACATGAGCCTTTTATAACACTTGTACAAAATTGGGGATTACAACGCACAAGAGTCCATCCATCTAGATCAAATCGGCAGCCATCCACTTCTTCCTTAACACAGATTTATGGGCAACACAGATTTCTAGGCAGCCAGCAGTCTTCACGAATATTAGGGGTAGCACCAACAGCAGCTCCATGGATCTCTAGGTGGCAGCAACAAAAAGAGCTTCACAGATTTCAAGGTTGCATCACAACCACAATCGCTTTTTTTCCTTCTTTTTTTTATACCATAAATATTTTGGCACACCATGTCAGCCACACCATCCACACTTCATGATCAAACAGATCAGTCATACACCGAAAAAAAACAACCCAACAACAATAAAAAGGGGTAGTGTGAACTCTTTCATCCGAGCATTTTATCAAACACCTTGTAAGCAGGCATATAACCAGGTCTTATACAATAAAATACACCGCCATTGCCAGCCACCAAACCACTACCAAGCACAACTGTAGCATTACATCGTCTCTCAGCAGTAGAAACAGTGAAAATAGGTTTACAGTTAACCCCCCAATGACGAACACAATGCAACACACCATCATTACCATCACCATCGCAACACAGAGCAGCATCATAAGACTGTAGCAGCAAAAACAGTAGGCTGCAATAACTATCATCTCCTGATATCATCATTTCCAATGGTGACCTCTGTAGTAGAGAGGCACATAAACTATGTTTAAAAAAAGGACCAATAGACACCTCAACCAGCCAATGAAAATCTCTACAGTAAATTCTAAACTACTATCAAGAAACACCAAAGTGTATCATTACAAACCTGCACATCATTCTCTATTTATACAGTCATTCGATTTCCAAATGGACGAAACAATTGATGATATATAAGAAACACATGAGCTATAAACATCTTCATAAATAAAAGCTAGTACATCACCAACAACATGGAGCTTTATACTGCCACAAACATGTCGAAAAAACTTAACCATTAACCACTTGTTATGTTGATCCCTCTCAAGCATTTCATCGAGCACCTATCATGAATCACTTTACAACATGGCCATCTTCTCTTCCGCTCTTTGTTCTATCTCATAGATATTAGGAAAAAGAAATAGGGGGAAGAGAGTATCACTGACCTGCAATATGATAGTCTTTTTCTATTTTCATTTCCCCATGTTTTTCTTTTTCTTTGGCTGAACAACAGCCCACCATGGCTGCACAACAGCCTTTAATGGCTGCTATACAACATCATTTTTTTCTTTCCTCTTCTCATGGCTGCACCACATACATCTTTTCTACATCATCATCTCCTCATATTCTCCCCCCTAAAAAAATATAAAAAATACATGGACATTGTAGGAGAATGAGAACTCCCATAAAAATCTGGATTGGTGGCTGCAATAACAGTAGATGTGAACCTTGGATGAAGATGAGCAGGACTGTTGAAGAAACCCTAGGCTAGACGCAGTGAGCGGAGCGAACCCGCTTTGATACCAGGATAAAACTAATAATCGACTAATATAATAAGAAAAATAACTAAGAAAAGAATCCTCGGTTTGCGAGAAGATAGATAGAGAAGAAGAGGGAGAGAGGAAAGAGAGAGTAAGAACCAAAAGGACTACATTTTTACTAATGTGTTATCAAAGTTACATGAGGTATGCTGCTTATATAGAAGAGCAACTCTACTTACATAAGGACACACCATGCATTACTAATGACACCCACTTAATATGTCGACACTATCTCCAACAGAAGTTACCCAAACATCAAAATGTTACCCACCTCATCGGTGCAACTTGATCCAACAAAACAACTACCATATAGAGCCTTCATGCTCACACAAAGAGATGTGAATTAACAACCTTTATATAGTTCAAAATTACTAGTAACATGACAGCAAACAAGGATAAAAAAATTTCTCGTAGCACATACAAAATAGATTGATCTGAAAATCTAGTTTAAATATAAGTCAATTAATCAAATAAGTGATACCTTAGATGGATCAAGAATAAGCATTTTCTCAAGTAACATGACAGCATATGGGTCACGACTGCAAAGCAGAAAAAGAAAAATCTTATAACATATCGCACTAAAAGAAGAAAAACAAAGCTTAGCTACACTTCTAACAACTTCAAATCCTGATACTAAATCATATCTTATCTAAAATAGTAAAAGGAAAACAATGAGAATGCACTAATACAACAAGATTAGAATTTACTTTCTGAACTCGTCCTCGAAAGCACCCTTTATTTCCTTTTCTGGCATCAACTCTTGATACCGTGGTAACTCAGAAACCCCGGGCCAGTTGGATTCAGTAGCACCTCCAAACATTGAATAAATTTTGTTCAACTGATCGGCCTACAGGAAGGATGAACAAAACAGTAATATCAAACTTCTCATTAAGTGGAATGCGAAAAAAAATTATATAGCTATACAAATTATCATGATCTACATGATGCAAAATAACAGGAAAGTTGAATGTGGTTTTGTGGTCACACATACATAACTCGTCTACATGTTCTTCACACTACATCTAGACATTTTCTAGGTTAGATGGTTATTGGGCTTTATTGTAGGGCCAATATGTCATAAGACAGTTTTTTTTTGCAATTAGCTGAGGGCATAAAAAGGTAATTTGGACAAGGGACTTTAGATTGTACCCATCTTAGGGTAGGTGTTTTTAGATGGAAGATGTGGAAATCAAGTTGCCACATAATGACATATGACTAGGGTTTCTAGCCATTATAAAAGGCAACCAAAGGTGGCCGCCGACCCCCACTTTAGCCCATTTGTAGAGAGTAGGGGCATCACCAAGAGTTTCTTTGGTGGGGGCTAGCGATGATTGATAGATATTTATAGTTATTTACCACCCTTCTTTTGTCAATAGCAATAATTAAAATAGAAGAAACACTGACAAAAATAGAAAAAAAATACAAATATGGCACTATTGCAACTTGGATTTGGGCTTTGAACATGGAAGCATATTGTATAAGAAGCATACATATAAACTTTACAAAATTATATGGGGGTTACAACCCCCATAAAATTGGAGTTCATGATGTTAAATCAGGGTTAGGGTTAGGTTGGAGAAGAAGAGGAAGGGCGAGAAGGAGATACAAAGATAATGAAAATTAGGGTTATGAGTTGAAAGCTTTCACACCCATCTCATTAGTATATATCACCATACAATAGGGTCCCATATAGACCATTAATCTCAGAAAGTATATATAAGAGAATCTATGTGCACACTGAACTATGACTAGAGGTATACCAGCTAAAGTTTTTTCAATGAAAACTACTGTTTATTACTGGTCATCTTCTCAGCGGCACACTTAATGTAATTAGTCACTCGCAAATGACAAATACTTGATGTTTTCCTTATTACATGTGAAACGACAAAATGAATTATCAAAATTATAAGGGTAAAATAGAAATTTTACCTATAAGAAACTGAATTAGTAAACCATAATTTGACAAAGTTAAAAGTTGTAATTTATGAAATTTGTAATTAGTAAATCAAAATTTCCTTGAAGAAGAAAACCAAGAGGTAGAAACATATACACCTCCTCTTCCGAGTCACAATGTAGGAAGGCGTTCTTTACATCCAACCGATATGGTGGCTATCTTTTTCTTATATGTAATATAATGGCTATCTCTTATGGGCAACTATGGCCAGAAGCACACAGGTACTGGATTTTGCTCTGAGGGCAAAGGTATCCTGGAAGTCAATGCTAGGAGTCTGCGTGAACCCCTTTTCCACAAGCCTAACTTTGTATCTTTCGATGGTAGATCAGGACGGTACTTCATAGTGTATACCCACTTGCCCCTTACAACTCTCTTACTTTCTGGAAGCCTGGTAAATTCCCAAGTACGATTCTACTCTACAGCCTTCATCTCCTACACTATTGCCTCTTTCCATATTGATTGGGATAACGCTTCAGGCACAAAGTTAGGGATAGTGACAAAATATAACATAGAGATGGAGCTAGAATATGAGGCAAACAAAGCATGATGTGAGACGAATTTATTAATGGGATGCCTTGTAACTTTTCAAAGAGCAATTGAGAGATCGAGATCGAATTGTGGAGACTCTCTTGGACCATTTTCGGGAAGGAACATTAGATTCGTATCATGAGGGAGAGATCTAGGCCCTTGAGATGACACCTTCTTTTGAACAAATGTCTTTCCTTTCTTGAACTTATCAAATCCAGCCACTTTTGGATCAGTAGCACTCACAAGTTCTTCAACGTCAACATCATCTTCATGTATTATAGGCAGCGGAACTGGTGACAAAAGCTTCATTGTTCGACTTCTCCACGGTAAAGAGAGCCCTGGGGGATTTGCTGAACTTGGATAATTTGAAGAAGGCAATATCCATGGTGGTAAAACACTTCCCAGTAATCAGATCATAACACATATCCCTTTTGGGATGGAGGATACTCGATGAAGATAATACTGAATAACTTTGGGGGAGAGTTTTTCTTGATGAGTGGATGGAATATGAGCAAAACATAAGCAACTAAAGATGCGAGGTGGGACAAAAAAAGACGATTATGGCGAAATATTTCTTTGTACGGACAGTCAACCCCCTAAGACAGGGGTAGGCATTATAGATAGGAGAAGTGACAATGAGTACCTCACCCCATATATGTTTTGGGACATCCATGCCAATTAGAAGAGATCGAGCAACCTCAATGAGATGTCTATTTTTCCATTCAGCTACTCCATTTTGTTGGGGAGTGTAGGTACAAGAGGTTTGCCACTCAATTCCATGAGTGCAATGATAGGACTGAAGATGACGGGAGGAGTACTCACCACCATTGTCAGATCTCAAGGTCTTCAGAAGAACCTTGAATTGAGTTTCATCTTGTGCTAAGTAGGAAAAATAGCACAAACTTTATCTTTGGTTTTCATGAAAAAACCGTGGTGAACCAACTGCATTCATCAATGATGACAACAAAATAACGGTAACCATGCAAAGCAATTACAGGGGATAGACCCCACATATCAAAATGAATGACAGTAAAAGAAACAACACTTTTAACATTCTTAATAGGATAATTGCTTCTACAATGTTTAGACAATTGGACAACTTCACATTTAAAATTCTGATAATAAAACTGGCTAATAAAGACTTTCGAACATAAATTATGTAAACGAGCTAAAGGTAAATGTCCCAAACGACAATGCCATATATGAGCTGTCTCCAAAGAAGATGTAACCACAACAGCAAATCTTAGGTCTTGATAATCTTCCATCGGGTATAGTCCTCCCTCCTCACGTCCATGACCAAATATCCTCCCCATAGTTAGGTCTTGAAATAAGTATTGAGAAGGGAAAAAGTCTACACTATAATTCATGAATTTCGTGAGTTTGTTAACTAATGGAATATTATAAGCATTTTATGAATAACAAGAGTAGGCATAAGGGACAAATTAGCAACGGGTACATCTCCATGTCCCTTTACCGGAATAAGGGATCCAATTGCAATGTGAATATGACTATTAAAAGGTGCAAAGGAAACATGCTCAAACAGTGAAGACATACCAAATATATGATCAACCACTGTAGGCTCAAATATTAGGTCAAACAGGTCAAATATCAGCCCATATCAGGTGATAAAGACCGATAAGTATCCAATATGAACCGGAAGGTGCCCTTTGGGAAATTTTTTTACCATATATATATTATACATATTCACTTTTTATATATTTAAAAACTCAAAAAGCTACTTCAATATCTGGCGGTTTGGAAAGATATGTGAATTACGAGTTTCCTTTCTCCATGCATACTTGTCTTCTTTTTTTTAAGGGCATACTTGTCTTCTTTTTTTTTTTCTTTTTTTTTTAGGGTTTTATTTTCTTTTGTGAGACCTCCTATATAAGGTCTCTAAATAAATATTGTAATTAGTTGATTGATTATGAATGAAAGCTATTGCTTGTGTGTTTGAGATGAGTCATTGTTGAAGAGTGATTCTTCTTCCCGAGATGGGTTTGGTGTGAGGCCAAGGATATGATGCCTACAATTTTATCTCTTATCTTTATCTTTGTTTATCTATTCTTTGCTCTTATTTTATTCTCATAAACCCTAAATCTAGCCGTTATTCTGTCAAAAAATTTCAAACCATAACCCTAGTTTTCATCTAAACCATTGAATCGACCCGATTCAATAACCCTAAATCTCATCTCAGCCATATAACCAATCTAAACCCTTAAATCGACCCGATCTCTAAACCCTTGGGGAACCTGAGATCCCATCATTTGAACCACGAGCGAGCGCCCTAATCTGGAAGCGGCTAGAGTTCTACCTCTAGGATCTTCCTTCCGCGAGGCTAACAGATCTAGTGCAACGGATCGGACCCTACCCCAATCGAAAGTGAACATCCGAATGAAAAACTATGAACCTTAAGGTATTTGCGTTTATTCGTATTGATTTAGCTTAATTAGTTTAGTTTAATTTCGACAAAATAATCATTTCATCATCATTCACGTAGTCTAGGGTTTTGTCATGCGTCAGTTTTGGTATCAAAGCTTAAGTTCTAGGTTATGGCATGTGTGTGTGACATTTAATTCCATTGCATTTTAATTGTCATTGCATCTTATTTCAGTTTTTATTTATACACATCTAGTGTTTGATAAAAGTCCCCATTCATTGTTGGTTTATATGTGCATGTCATTTTAATTTAAGGGAATTTTATTTCATTTGTAATCATCATTGTGCACGTCTTGTGTTCGACAAAAGTCCTTATTCATTTTGAGTCACATGTGTATGTCATTTCGATGTCTTTGATGTCGTGTCATTTATGTCTTCATTTGTGTGCACGTCATGTGTTTGTCAAAATTCTTTAACTGTTGTGTGGTCCATAGAATTGTGTCTAGGTTGTGTTTGTGTCAAACATCATATATGAGTCGCTTACACGTCACCATGAATTTGTTACCCATCATGAAAAGGTGCTAGCCAAACGTGGGAACCACTACACTCCAAATTCTTGGCAAAATCCTAAAAGTCGTGATGAGATTAGAGTTCGGGGATATCCTCATCATCATGAACCTGAGTACGACCCTTCCAAGAAGTTTCTAAACTCTATTCGGATTGAGGTCCCAGATTTTGAGGGTACGACGGACCCTAGAACCTTTGTGGAGTGGCTATCTAGTGTAGAGGAGTACTTTGATTGATATGGCATATCATATGAGTACAAAATTAGGCTAGTGACAACTAAGTTTAAGGGTAATGCCAAAAATTTTTGGATTCATATAGAACTCCGTCTTGAGTTTCGTCGGATTAAACCCATCTCCATATGGGAGGATATGAAAGTGACACTTATTGAAAAGCATGTTCCTTTGACACACCGTCACCTTCTACGAAGTTTGAGAATTAAGACAAATAAGTGTCCTGATTGTCTTAAGTGTCAAGGATTTAGACACTTTGCTTATCAATGCACTACAAAATTTTTCACTCCGAATTTATTGACTAAAAGCGAAAGTTCTAAGGAGCCAGAAAATATGAAAGTAAAAGAGGAAGTGTATGAGCCTAGCACCGTGATGAGTGAAGAGGGGATGGAAGAAGCTGATGAGAATCTAGTTTATATTAAAGAGACCTCTATTTCCCCTGTGAGTAGTGATGTTGAGTCGCCCACATGTGAGTCAACTGAGTCACCCACGCACGATTCGACTGAATCACCTACGCACGATTTGTTAGTGTCCTTTAATTCAATCACACATGAGTTGACAATGCCCACAGGGTTGGTTGTGCCTAAGTCGTTGATGTTAATAGAGTCAAGAGCACTGAAGTCGGTTACATGTGAGTCATTAGCGTCGCATGCACATGAGAGTATCGAGTTCATAAACACGCATGCACATCATAGTCTCAAGTTGCTTACCGCTAAACATTCCGAGCCTTATTGTGAGTCATATTTTGAGTCTCATTTCACATTGCATGCCGAAATTAAGCTTAAAATTAATTTATGCAATGAAACTCTCAAAGTACCACTGCAGTTACTTAAGGCTTTGATAGAATTTCAATTGAATGATCATGCAATGGTTCGGTTTGGATCTAAGCGATGCCCATTGAGAGTCGCAAAGAAGCTCCTGGACCACAGCGTTGGGCCTTTTAGGATTGTGGTAAGGAGTGGTCCTAATGTATACATTATTGAGCTTCATCCAAACACAGGGATTAGCTCAACGTTCAATGTGGAGGACCTAGTTCCTTCTCTGAACTCCACTTGGGGTGGTAATCCTTTCCAAAAGCCTCTGATTCACAACCCCGACCCAACATTGCAGCCAATACCCCTTCCCTCCCCATGCAGGTAGAGAAAAGAGGTAATTGAGGAGATTTTAGATGATCTTATGGCATCCACCTGTGGCAGAGAGTTTCTAGTTTACGAGATGAAGAGGGTTGGTGAGTCGACTACCGAGAGTGTATGGGTCAATCATGAGCGAGTTCATCGCCTAAGTTTTTGTATTTCCAACCGATATCGCGATCACATTTCATCGGTGATGAGGACCTTCAGTTCTGGGAGAGTTGATGAGAAGCTTCAAAAATATTTGGTAGAGTGGGTTGGCGAGCCAGGTTTATTTGGTTTGTCATGGAGATATTTACAGTGTACGCTCCAATACAATCGACCGAGATGATACTCAAACGTTACCAGATGCCGAGATTGTTTAGGTTAGTTGCGAGGAGTTCTACCGTTCGGATCCCCATACACTTGATTCGTACTACATGCGTGTTTCATCGGTAATGAAACATTTTCAGTCGGGTAGAATGACGAGGAACGTTAAGATCGAAAACATTGGAATTAGGTCGCAATAAATTTTTTCAGCTTCAAAAAGGCTTAAAGGAGCAGAATCAATGTGCTGGAGCAATGCACAATCAATTGATCGACTCTTGGAATTCGATCAATTGACGATGGCTTGTGAGGAACTAATTCTAGCAACATATATATAAGTCAATCGATCGAATTCTAAGAGTTGATCGATTGAATGCGTCAGAATTTGAATTTGAATTTTAAGGGCATACTTGTCTTCTTTTTTCTTTTTAAGGGTTTTATTTTCTTTTGTGAGGCCTCCAAACCCCCTTATCCCCCCCTTTGTCCCGCGCCGCTTCACAGCTCAACATGAATAAGTGAAGGGATTGGGGCATCGTCCAGGACATATCGAAAGATCTAAGTATGGCTCCCCACACCTCATCAGCCACACAACAATGAAGAAAGAGATGAGCAGCGGACTCCTCCCCAACAGAGCACATAACACACACAGTCGAGACATCGTTCCCTCTCCGAATCAGCTGATCCCTGGTAAGAATTTTGCCCTTACACACCGTCCAAGCGAAGAACCTGATCTTGAAAGGAATGGGTTCCCTCCACATCCATTTACCACCAAAGTTGATAAGCGGGCGGCGTGAATACCACCGATATAGGGCTTTAACACTGAACTTCCCTTCTCGATTCAGATCCAAGATCCGCTGATCTGCCCTTGAGTTGTTCCGTTGTACCGCGTACAGTGTACTTAGAAGACCCAAATAGCTCCCCACCTCGTTGTCTCTGATGCGCCTCCTGATGGGTACATCCCAAGTACTCCTCTCGCTGACGAAGGAAACAAACTCATTAATCCTACCACCCGGGTTCAAGGAGAGGGCGTAAACTTCCGAAAACATAGCTTTGAGCGTGCCCCCCTCTAACCACCGATCTTCCCAGAAATGAATACGGGACCTGCATCCCCAGCTATATCGCACCCCCTTGGCCAAATTCTCCCAAGTACGGGAGATATCTCTCCACCACGGTGGGAATTTCTGCGGGTAGACAGACTTATCCCCCAACCCCCCCAAGACATTCCATATTTGTCGCACAAAACCAACCACCAGAGGCTATCCCTCTCCTCCTCCCTTCCCGCTCTCCAAATCCATTTCCCGAGCAACGCTAAACTGGTTCTCTTGAGACTCCGGATCCCCAACCCCCCATACGCTGTAGGCATCTGGCACGTGTCTCAATTGACGAGATGGTACCGCCGGTTCAAACTTGCCCCCTCCCACAAAAACGCCCTTTGAATGCGTTCCAACTGATTTAGAATTTTAGCCAGGCACCTAAACATGGACAAGTAGAAAATATGGATCCCCGACAGCACCGCTTTAACCAAGACCAATCTACCCCCACTACTCAGCAGCCTGCCTTTCCATGACGACAATCGCTGCTCAAATTTCTGCACCACCGGGAGTCAGTCACTACTAGAGAGCTTTCTGATCCCAAGAGGCATACCCAAGTAGCGAATAGGTAGCCCCTCAATGCGACACCCAACCGAACCAGCGAAGGATGTCAACAAATCTTCCTCCACCCTAATCCCCGATATAGTGGATTTAAGGAGATTAACCCGTTGGCCCGACATCGCCTCATAAACCGAGAGAACGTCAACCATAGCTCGAATTTCCAACTCATCTACCTTCCCAAATAAGATTGTGTCGTCCGCGTACTAAAGGTGCATAATAAATCGCCCCTGATCACCAACTCTGATACCAGTAAGCATCCCCAAGCCCTTGCGCGCCCGATCAGCCCTAACAAAGCCTCCCCCACCATATTAAAAAGGAAGGGGTAGAGAGGATCACCTTGCCTGAGACCCCCGGAACTCTTAAAATACCCCGCTGCAGTCCCATTTATCAACACCAAGAACCATGGAGACGAATAGCACCCGCGCAACCACTTCCTCCAAGTGGCACCAAACCCCAGTCTTCCAAGCATATAATCCAAACTCCCCCAACTGACTCTATCATAAGCCTTATCCATATCCACCTTCCAAACTATCGCCGGACTACAAAGCACATAAGCTGAGTGAATGGTTTCATTAGCAACAGCCACTAGGTCCATGAGGTGTCTACCGCAGACAAAGGCCCCCTGGTTATCAGATATGACACTGCCCATCACCCCCTTAAGTCTATTGGTCAATACCTTCGCAATTGATTAGACTGATCGGTCGATAATCGAAAATATTTTCAGTCCCATGAATCTTGGGGATGAGGGTAATAAAGGTAGAATTTAGAGCTCTTCCAATAAAACCAGTGGAGTGAAACTCGTGAAAAACGTCCATCAGATCTGCCTTAATTGTCCCCCAGAACGCGCGGTAGAATGGTAAACCCGTCCAGCCCCGGTGATTTATTAGTCCCACCAAATCTAATCGCGGTCCACACTTCGTCTTCCATAAACGCACATTCCAGCCCCCTACTGTCCTCTTCCGAAATAGTATTAAACTGCAGCTCATCCAGAATCGGTCTTTGGAACCCCTCATCAGAGTACAGACGTTCGAAGAAATTCACAATGTTATCCCTCACCTCGTCCTGACCCAAGTACTCCACCCCATCCACTATGATGTTCCCCAAATACTTCGATTTATTACTGGCGTTCCCAATCGCATGGAAATCTTCGAGTTGGCGCCCCCCTCTTTGAACCACCGAGCCTTCGCTTTCTGCATCCAAAAGCATTCCTCAACCCTGCACGTCTCGCTGAACTCTACCTTTGTTCGCAATCTAGCCTCCCTTTCATCCACCGAAAGCATCCTGGTCTCCTCCAAATTGTCTAACTCTTTCAGCTTTGAAAGCAGCTTCTCTTTTCTAACATGCACCTTTCCATACTCATCCCTATTCCAGACCTTAATACGATCTTTTAACCGACGTAGATTAGTGATGAACTGATAAGCAACCGTCCCATTCGACACCGGTTCAGCCCACCACCCCCGAACCTTCTCCCGAAAAGTATCGTCCATAAGCCACATATTCTCAAAGCGGAAAGGGGACGGTCCCCTACCACGGGAGTCGCACGTGAGAAAGATAGGTCGATGGTCTGAAATGGCACGGGCAAAAGCCTCTAGTCATGCGTCCGGGAAAATGTCAAGCCACTCAGTAGAACAAAGAAATCGGTCCAACCTACTGAGAATCGGCGAATCCTGCAAATTTGACCACGTAAATCTGGCCCCCGTCATCGGGATATCGAATAGCCCCCAATCCGCAATGAAGGAGTTGAAATCCCTCATGACCCTACAGTTGGCAGGGCCACCCTGCTTCTCGAAATCCCACCTAACAGCATTAAAGTCTCCAGCCAAGCAGAGTGGAAAATCCCACCGAGCAGCCAAAGCATTCAGCTCAAACCAGAAGTCCCCCCTCTCTCGGTCCGCCGTCGGTCTATAAATACCCGCAAAACTCCAAACTTTCCCCGACACTTTGTCCCGTAGCACCACAGTAGCAGAGAAATACCCCAGTTCCTCGTCCACCTTGCCAAATATAATCGACGACCAGGCCACCAGAATCCCCCCGAAAGCCCCTAACGAATCGACACCGATCCAATCCCAACTGCCCCCCCTCCCCAAGATCGAAGCTACTTTCCTATCGTCACAGCTCCCCCACTTAGTTTCTTGGAGTGTAACCACAACAGGATTGTACGCCTTGATCGTCACAACTATAAGCTATAACTTTTGATTTCTTTATTGACTCTTATATACGAACATATGCAACATAAACTTTAGTTTCTATGCAAATATAACTATAAGAAAGGATGTGTTTGGCATTGCTCTTGGGGAGAGTAGAAAAGAGCAACAGTTGCTCTTTGTTGTTGCAAATGAATATGGGGAGAGAGAGAAGGATTGGAAGAACAGAAAAGGGGAGGGCTGTTTTTCCTATTCAAAGAGCATGAAAAATCATGCTCTTTTAAGAGGGCTGTTTTACCTATTTCAAAGAACATCTTGCCTTTCATCTTCTTCCAATCCTTCTCTCTCCCCACATATTCATTTCCAGCAACAAAGAGCAGTAGCTGCTCTTTTCCACTCTTCAAAGGAGCAATGCCAAATACAGCCTTAAATATTATTGATAGAGTTGCATACATTTAAGTTATGACAAGGCCTAACTAGGACAATTATATGAGTAAAAGTGTCAGATGTCACATTTCCAGGAACACAGTAGTCTAATAGTGATCTAAATAGCAAAACTTTAACATGAATCTAAATAGAAAAAATTATTAATTCAACCTTAAAACATGAAACAATAAAACAATTTTTAAAAGATTAACTCCAGCATTCAATTGATGAAGAAAGATGGGATAAGGAGTGGTAATATAGGTACGTTACATGTGACTCTTTCATGAAAAGGTGTCGATCTTTTTCAGTTGGCTTGTATGTTGCAGATGCTAGCTATCTTTTACCCTTGAAAATTCTGTAAATCAAGACGAAGGATTATAAGTGTAAATAATTTATGTTGCAAACTTCAAACAAAAAGAAACCAGGAAGATAAGATTAGAACAACATATATGATCATGAAAAAAGAACATCATTTCAATTTTAAAAAACGACATCTTAAATAATTAAGACCTACTCATTAGTAATCGAGAAAGAATTAATAAGCATAAAATTACAATAAAACATTCAAAAAACCTTTGAAAAGCATACATATTACAACAAAGAATAGTATGAAAACCACCACAGCAATGGAAGATCATCCATTCATTAGTACACTAGGAAGAAAGGCAATGAAAACCAGAGATAAGTTTGGAGCATCTCTGAACTGATTAGCAATAGGTCTTCATCAAGTCACTATTTATTAGGAGGTTATCTTATTTCCTATTGAAGGGAGGAGTTGGTACTAAGTAGAGCTGAGAGCCAAGGGACTTGGTTCATGGTTTACGATTTTGGCTGTGCCAATTGGTTTCATCACGTGTGCTGTGGAATTTGAAGACCGTGATGTAAAGATCTGTAGTCCCTAAGATCGGGATGAAAAAACACCTATATGATGTCATTCAAAAGGAGTCAATGCCCTTTACAGATCTACAATGTAGGAAATTTTCATGGTAGCCATTAATTTTCAAATGTGTTGACCACTTTGAATCACACAAGGGAAGGGAGGTGTTTTTAGATAACGTTTTCTCACACAGCACATAATGACATCAGGTGCACATTTCCCAAAAATTAACTTGTGAATCACATATAATGAAATCACTTGGCACTCGGGGTCGTGTAAGTAATACTTACGGGTATTAGGTTCCGGCCAAGTGCCATGGTTGGCATTTAGTTCAATCTCATTCCTACAATGATCAACATAAAGTGCCAAATTATTTATAATAGCTCACAAATTAGTCAAAATACATTTGATCTTTCACTGATTTGGCCATGGAAATAATTTTTGTGCCGCCTAGGCACTTGAGCCGAGTACCTAAAACCAACTAAAAAGTATATATTAAATTGGGCCATAGCCCGAGCAATCCATCATTCCTAAATTGAGAAGATATGAACATCCAAAATTACAAATTATGGGATCCGAAATTGTATTAGAATTTTAACTAACAGTACTTGAACGAAACTGCAGTGGAACGATTTCTCCAAAATGACAAGCATCATGATTGACATACCGGGGAACCTATTCAAATCAAAATGGAAAAGATAAAAGTTATATTCCATGAAAAACCGGAGATTTCGTGATTCAAATAGAGATCCAAGATAGATCGTGTAATTGAAACCTGTAATAACTACGTGAGTGATGTAGACCGCGACCATGAGGGAAGTTGGTTGAACAACAATCCAAGCAAAATAGATTTTTCTCATTCTTCTTATACAATAAAAAAAAATTCTTAGAGAGAGAGAAGCGCCATCAAGGAAGGAGCGTTGTTCTTCTGCTGCTAGTCACCGTCCATGGCATAAAAGGGCAGAGAGTTTTGTATGCATCAAATGGATTGCAGCATTCATGAAAAGAATGCGAAATATGATTCGTAAAAGAAGAACAATCGACAAGGACACCAAGACACAAAAGAGGCCCAGGCTAGACTGCCCTACGAAACCTCCCCGAAAACAAACAATGATAATTTTATTAAGCATTGTCATCCCCTTAAAGGCTACCAATACCGGTCCTACCCTGTTATCATAAGTGATAACAGAACACTTTCGGAGCTTCCAATTACTTTGATTGTTACCTAAACCTCTAGTTAACCACTCGTGACCTGTAAGTCTAAAGACCACCGGCAATTGGGTTATGTATGTTGAGCTAGTCTAGCCGGGCTAGCCTCTAGTTCCGTAACCAGTCGGACGAGGGGAACCATAGTCGGATTGACACCAACAATGCCCTGCGAACAGAGCTCAATAAACAGATTTACGCATGCTCATGCTAACAGAAGAGCGGAATCAATACCAAGACTACTTCTTTCCCTTCGGCTCAGTCAGTCAATCACTCTGTCGTTCTCTCCTTCCAGTCAGTCAGTGTTCTACCCGTATGTAATAGGAGCGCTAGCAACAAGTAACTCTTTGGCTTGCTTAAACAACCTCACGTGCTGCCCTACACTTACTAACAAGTTCAGTCTTCGATATCTCTACACTCCGCGACTTACTGCTAACAAGTTCACTCTTATGAAGTGGGGTTCTGCGTTTGGCCTCCGATGAACACATCCAAACCACCTCAAGCGACACAATCTCACCAATAATCTCCACACGTGCAACTCCCATCCTCGAAACTATGGTACCTATTAACATCTCTCACAACAATCTCCCTCTCCACCACTCTACTCATATACTTAAAAGCTTCATGGCAATCCCTACAAATCCTCAAGTTCTTCACCACCCTCAGCGCCTTTCCTGGAGGCGCTGCCCCGCTCAACACCCCAAACGCCACCGCCAGCTTTTCGCTGTGATACCGAACTGCCTCCACCTTCTCCCCCGCTTCCACTTCCTGCGCAACCACCTCCCACCCCTCCTCGTACCCCAACTTCCTTATCTCCTCCAGCAACTCCCCCACTTTAGTGTAGATCTCCACCGTCCGTTCATGCCTCCTGTCCCCTGCCAAGAACACGTGCACTTCTCCTCGCACTTCAATCCAGCTTTGCCCGGACGCCTTCTTTACTCCGTTCTCCTTCATCATGCTCCTTATTTCAGCTACCTCTTCCCATTTCCCCGCCGCTGCAAGGATATTCGTGAGCATTACGTAGGCTGAATCATCTCTTGTGTCAAGGCCCAGGAGGCGTAGACCCACGACCCGACCCAGTTCTGCCAAGCCGTGCACCACGCAGGCCGAGAGCAGAGTACGCCAAACGGCAGCGTCGGGTTTGAACGGCATATTTAGTGCAACGCGCTCCGCGTCCTCGACCAGTCCCACCCGACCCATCGCACCCACAACGCACGTGTAATGCTCGAGCCCCGGCTCGACACCAAAATCTCGAGACATAGAGTCGAGCCATCGCCCCGCTTCTGTGACTAACCCTGCATTGCTACAAGCCGTGAGGACAGCGAGGAAGCTGAGCTCGTCTCGTTGGGGCATTTCGTCAAACACTTCGAGGACGGAGTGGAAGTCGCCCTGTTGAGCGTAAGCAGCCATCATCGAATTTGATCCCACGATGTTTGGGTACGGAAGTAAGCCGTCGAATGCTTTCCGCGCGTCGGAGACAATGCCGGATTTCCCGTACGCATCCACTAGCGCGGTCCCGACGACAAGATTCGACTCGAGCCCGGTCAAGACCGCGTGCGCGTGCAATGCCCGGCATTGTTCGAGTGCGGCCAGCTCGGCCGCGGCTCGAGTAGCACCAGACACGCTGTACATGGTGGACCCCACGCCGGCCGATCTCATGGTAGAAAAGAGAGATAAGGCGTTGACAGGGCGGGAATTCTGTGCGAGCCCGACCACGATCGCGGCATAGCAAACCTCGTCTCTCTGGGGGATTTCGTCGAACGCCTTCAGTGCTTCGTCAGGGAGGTTGCACTTGGAGTACATATGTACGAGAGCACTTCCGGAGAAGGGGAGTTTAGAAATGGAGAGTTTGAGTGCGAGGGAGTGTAGCTGGAGTCCCGTAGGGAGGGTTGGGATGGAGGCGCAGGTTTTGAAGAGGGTGGCAAAGGTCCGCTGGTTGGGTAGGGTAGGGTGGCGGAGCATAGAGACTAAGAGGCGGAGGGAGAGGGGGGTTTCGGCGTGGGAAGAGATGATGGCGGTCCATGAGACGATGTTGGGAGAAGGGAGTTGATTGAAGAGGCGGAGGGCGTCGGGGAGCGTGGAGGGGGTTTTGGAGTATTGGGTTATCAAAGTGTTGTAGAGAGCGAGGCCAGCGTCAGCAGTTTTAATGGCGTAGGCGTGGATGCGCGAAGGCCCGCCTCTTTGGGCCTCTATGTCTCGTGGGCGCATGTTAGATTATGAGGTGGACCGTGTTAGATCACCGATTGCATGTTAGATTAAGAGGTGGACCGTGTGGTTAGATCACCGATTGCATGTTAGATTAAGAGGTGGACCGTGTTAGATCACCGATTGCCGTCGGCCTGTCTTTTTAATTTGTCTTTATTTTAATGCACCACACCTAAATATATCTGAAAAATAACAACCAAAAGATAGCACATGAGAAGAAGCCTCAAGTCTTCTCCAGAGAATGCTTTGATTCGCTTCAGGAGGGAAAGCAGAGACGGCTCATCAGAACCCGCACGCGAACCCAAGCCATGTCCGACAACGCTCACCATACCCCATGGGCCGACCTCATGGAAGAAGCCCTAGTTCTCATCTTCGCCAAACTAGACTTCGATTCGCTTTTGGACGCCACACGTGTGTGCCGCACTTGGCGCAGGGCTTCTTCAAATCCCCAGTGTTGGGATTCTTTCCACTTTGTCTCTTCATGAAACCTTCGTAGACACCTGCATTAAAGAAGATGGTTTCATTGACGCAGAGAAGTCACTCAACAACAGGTCTTTCTATATAATGACACGTGCCGAAGGGAGAGCGCGTTCGATTTGCTTCCATAAGATCTCTGATGACACGATTGTCCGGACGATTGCTGCCAAGTAAATATGATTTCATACGAAATTCGATTTTTGATCACAGCAGTTGGGGATGATAAATGATTGGATCAGATCCACTTGCACGTAGTATAAATAGTTATATTTTACGAGTTGCTATTTAGAAAATTAGTAAAAGTGCACTTGCGTTGCATATGTTAATATAAATGTGAAGACACCATCAAATTCTTCTTATTTAAATCTCATATTATAAAGATCTTCGATCTTTATCATATGACTTAACAAAATAAATGGTCATCATCTCATTCATATTTGACTGCTTTGAATTATATAATAGAGATTTTATTTTATACCAATCTTTTGCATTAAACATATTTAGAACATGACCTTTAAATCCGATGGCTAAGATGAAGTTTTCACTTTGCATAAGTCCTCCAAATACTAAGTCTTTCCTTTAAAGGATAACTCTAATTATACCAATCAGATTTCTAAGTGTACTAGATTCAAAAAATCATTAACTGATGTGAACCAGATGATAGAGATCGATTTTCTTTTTAATCTTTTACATAATGGAGCTTGAGATCAATGGTGTATCATCATACGGTCAATTAATGGTTTCTATTGCATATATCCCAAAAAAATGATCGAAAATTATGGGGCACGGATCATACTCAAACGTAATTTTTTATCACTTTTTGGGATGTTTTATTTGTATCACATGCAATAAAAAATTAACTGTCAGTGCACTTATGATCTCAAGATCTATGATTTAGACGAAAACGACAGTTGTTTTCTAATTAAAAACAGTCAATGGTATTCGGCTATGGTATCATTCAAAATTGATTTCCAATTTGACCTTCTATATGATGCTCCTAAGGTAAATGGTGTACCATTAGACGGTCAATTTTTAATCTACGTGACACACATCCTAAAACAGTAACTGAAAATCATGTGACAGACATCATGCTCAAACATGATTTTTGATCACGTTTTGAAAAGTGCAACACCTGAAATAAAAAGTTGATTGTTGGTACACCCATGATCTCATACATTGTGGGGAAGATTGTGCGACGAACGATCTCCATCTTCTGGTTCACAATAGTTAATGATTATCGATTATAATACCATTAAAAATTCGGTCATTGTAAATAGAACGGTTCGATTTTCGTTTTAATCTTTCATCCCAAAAAATAATTGGAAACCATGTGGCACATGAAAACATGATCATGGGCATACTATCAAAAGGGCAAAAAGTCATGTAGCTTACTAATTTTTGGAACATGTACAAGAATTTGGTTTATGCAATTGGCAGACCACCTCATGTCATTTGACATTCAATCGATTTATTCGTTATATAGTTAAAAACTTAGAATCATTAATTATAAATCTCATAAAAATGCATATGCATTACATATGGTGTCAAAATAAAAAATTTAACTGAAAAATGTGACAGAAGATGTATTATAATCACTTGCACCACGTATCAGTACATGGTGTCAAAATGGTGTCTTATATATAAAATCTCTAACCTTAATTTTATTTGCATGCCATCATTTTAAAGCCACATGATTTACATGATCATCATATAAATAATATTTATGTTAAAATAATATTAAAAAATAAAAATGAGCATATAATTTAGAACTTAAAAGTAGGGTTCTCAATGGGTCGTGTTAAAGGTGTGACTATCCGATTGGTAAATGACATATGCTGACTTGACCTGGCCAGATGGTGCACCCTGATTCGACCTAATACTCAAAGGGTCAAGGGTATATGTCCAACCCGACCTGACACATATCCCGACCTTAACCTGAAGAGTCAAGTGTATATGCCCAATCCGACCTGACACTTGATTTGACCTGATTGAAAACACTCTATTTTATTATTATTATTATTACTACTACTATTATTATTAATTAAGGGAAATTTGCACTTTCGGCCCTATATGTTTGCGTATTTGCAGAAACGGCCCTATAGTTTCAATCCTTGCATAAATGGCCAGCTCCAAGCCTAGCCGGGTGCACGTCAGATATCTATATATATGCTTCTATATGCAAGCATTGAATCTAGAATTTTTGTACCATCTTTTAACAATTTTTATCTCTCTTGGAAAGCGATTTCGAGATTCCACTAAAGGTCGTATAACATAGAGAATACAACAGGCTAGGTAAGATATCGAGTACAATATCTTTTAAGTTATTGTTTTCCCAATTTCTCGCAACATTGTAGGAAGTCCAAGATATATAAGTTATCGGTCGATATCTTAAGTTATCGACCGATATCTTAAGTTATCGACCGATATCTTAAGTTATCGGTCGATAACTTAAGATATCGGTCGATATCTAAAAAGGTTTTTTTTTTAGTTTTTGAATTATGGTTTACGTTAAAAGTCCATCCATCGGCTATATATCTTAAGATATCGGCCCGATATCTTAGGATATCGAGCGATAACCTATGATTGACAAAAACTCTAAAGTTTTCATTCCTTTAATTTTTTTAATAATATTTTTAAACAATTGTAGCGCTAAGTCAAGTATAACTCTTTATAAACAACTAATTTGAATTTGAATTTTGTAAATATTGTAGGTTGAAATGGATGTTCCCCTTCTTTGCCATTTTGATTTTAAATGCAGCGTGAGAGATAATACTTACACGGAGGAAACCGAGGATTATAGAATATATCATTTGATGAGTTTATAGAGAAAATGTACAAAGTCGATCGGACACGTGGAAGAACATTCTATTACACTTCTTGTTTCATTACGCATAGGGAATGAGCTTGTATTTGCAATTATCGACTCGATGATCTTACAAACTTATTTAGAGCATATATCGTATCGGTGATGGTGTTATAAATATTTATATCGAAAAATCATTAGTTACTCAGTAGCGGTAAATTTTGCCGCCTTTAGAAACATTTCAACCGCTTAAGGAAACAAACGAAGATGATCATGGTGTTGGAGCAGAACATTTGATTGAAAATCAAGGAATACGGCATGAAGAGGAGAACATTGTTGCAGATAATGGCCAAGCGATGATAGAAATATAAATATAGGATTCCGCCCTACAATAAACTTCCGAGCAACCCTATTAGGACATTAGGAGTGAAGGCGATGAAGATCAAGGATATTCTCATCAAATGAATCCGATGCATGATACATCTCAGTTCAACCGATTGTAAATCGTGGGAAAGCGTTTTTAGTCGGCCTTAGTCCATATCAATGGCCTTAGAACAAATAGCTTGAGCCAACGATAATCGAGCCTTCAACGAGCGACCTCTCATACATCAAACATTCTGCAGCCGGCTAACATCAATCCAAACAAGCGCATCAACCAAGCGTACATCGACGGGCTCAATTCCAATCACGTAATAACCATCCAGTCAATGACGGTGATAGTGATCCTGAAAATAATGAAGCCCCGCCGTCTCCCACTTCGCGTGTTTATACTAATAGGGGAATTGATCAACCTCTGGTGGACGAAGACTATCAGCTTAATGACTCGGAAGGGGAGTACATGGATTGAACGATGAGGAAGCGTATGAAGGAGCGATTACCATTGGTCGAGGCGTTTAGAAATAAGAAATCATTTCAAAAGTTCTTAAAGAATTTGCGATGACAAATAATTTTCGATTAAACCAATAAAACCAGTCCTCTTGAGTAATCGCTGAGGTGTGTTGAAGTAGGATGTGCTTGGCGAATACATGCCTCGAAATTAGTAGGCGTAGACACGTTTGCTGTGAAAACTTTCCACCCGGAACACACGTGCGGAATGCCAGCTTTTGGAAGCGGACATCGCCAATGTACGACATCGTGGATAGCTTCATTCGTTAGAGATAAACTATTAAAGGGTTTTGACGAGACTCCTGCTTCAATAATTTTTGATATTGAAAAAAAATACGGTATAACAGTAGGTTACTGGAAAGCATGGAGAGGAAAAGAAATGGCGTTGAATGACATCCGAGGTAGTTGGAAGGAGCAATTTAAGATGTTACCGTCATATGTTGCCGAATTACAATGGTCGATCCGGACATATCTGAACCGATTTGTGTCTCGAGCCTGATAATGCATTTCAGAGGTTCTTCGTGGCATTCGGACCTTGCATTCGATGCTTTCGTAATACTTTACGAAGAATAATTGCGATAGATGGAAGCGTATTTGCGTGGGACGATATAAAGTCTTTATTAATAGCTACGGAATAGACATTTATTTCCTATAGCGTTGCCGTTGTCTTAGAAAAAGAAAATGAAGACCATTGGACATGGTTTCTTGATCTATTAGGGAGACGTGTAATCGGTGAATTTGAAGAACAGTTTGTTTTGATATCAGACAGACAGAAAGGTTTGATGGAAGCAGTAGAAAAAGTTTTTCCTAATGCCTTTCACAGCTACTGTATGCGACACCTGGCTCTAAATCTGTTTGATAAATATAAGGATACAATCTCTAGACCGCTTTTTTGGGTTGCTGCCCGTGCATTTTCAGAAGCAAAATTTAAAAGAATTATACGAAAAATAGAAAGGAATGTACAAAATGGATTAAAGAAATTGGTGATCATTTCTGGGCACGCGCTTATTTCCAAGGGAAGCGTTATGATATGTTGACAACTAATATAGCTGAAAGCATAAATAGTGTGTTGAAAATAGCCAGGGAGGAACCGATTGTGAGCATGTTAGAAACTATTCGCACAAAAGTAGCCGAATTTTATCTTCGTCGTCAGGAGGAAGGAAATAAAATGACACATGTGTTAACATGGCGAAAAACACATAAAAGAAATTGAGGATGGGCCGAAAAGCGTCATACCATATGGTCGTGATATATTTCAAGTTAAGCGTGGTGATTACACTCACGATTGATCTAGAATCGCGAACATGTACATGCAGACGTTGGGCTATTCTTGGATTACCATGTTCACATCGATTACCGCATTATCGCGCAAAACAGAGAAGAGAGATCCCCAATTTTGTGAACACCGATTTACCGGTGACTTATTTAGGAAACTTATAAAGAACACTTTGTCCCCGAATTGATAAGCGCCAATAGACTTATGAAATAAAAGACATTCAAGTTTTGCCTCCCACAAAATCGTCAAAGTCCGTCCAAGAAAAGGAGAACAAGATCTAAAGGGAAGTTCACCACTACAATGTAAAAATTGTAACAAAATACGGTCATAATCGTCGCTCGTGTAAATTTGTTAATATTTGAAATTAACTTATATTACATCAAAGGTTGAGATTGAAAACAGATTTAGATTAGATTAGACCTAGTGGCAATCGAGCTTCCAATGATTTCATTATAGAAGAGTATTTTTTTTTTTTCTCTTTTTCTTTCCTTCAATATAAACAGATTAAACCTCAATAAAAGAGCGATCAACATCTACCAATTAATTAATATATTTTTTTAGAATTGTGACTATAATATATTGTTGTGCTTCTTAATAAATCATTCATTCATTCAAACAGGATTTGAAGTTTCCAAATTCGCCCCTAATTTACTAGTGATTGGCATAAAGTCAAACCAAAGATATCAGGCTTTACAATTCAGAAAGGTATATCTTAAATCATCGGCCGATATCTTAAATCATCGGGCGATGATTTAAATTATCGGCCGATGTTTTAAAATTTAAAATATCGTCCGATGTTTTAAAATATCGGCCGATTTTTTAAAATATCGGCCGATGTTTTAAAACATCAGCCGATAATGTAAAATATCGGCCGATGATTTAAGATATCGTCCGATAACTTAAAATATCGGACGATAATTTAAGATATCGGCCGATAATTTAAATCATCGGCCGATGATTTAAGCTATCATCCGATTACTTAAAATATCGGCCGATAATTTGAATCATCGGCCGATAATTTAAGATATCGGACGATGATTTAGGATATCGGCCGATGATATAAGTCATCGGCCTATTGGAATTGCTTCAAGAGAGGAAGCCTCCATTGATACATCATGCAAGGTGATACAAATAAGATAAATAAATTGATAACAACGATAATGAAAATTATACAAGTTAATAAAAATTAAATAATTTACAATTTCATCAAAAAATATCTTTACAAAACACTAAAATTTTTTACAGATATTAACTCTTCTTCCCAAACGTGCACATTCGATGTCCGATTTCGGCTCTAAATTGTTGCATATGTTTATCGTCGAAATCAATAGGCCGTTGTTGGGAGAAGTATTCTATATACTTCAAAATGTATACACAATCCCAACCGCGTTCTTTTGGATCGGAGAACGACAACATTGAGCGCCGATACCTTCCACTATTGATCGAAAACGACTTCAAACCGATAGTGTAAAGAAGGCGGAAGGTGATTCAATAGACATTCTTTATGCTTCAAACCTTTTGAGCACTCTCGATCTGCTTTGGATCAATTAGCTTAATTTCTCGATCAACTAATGAAATTATAGCCAACGCCAATGGCTATGTTTTGGCTATGCATCGGAAGATAAATCTACACATAAATGGGCGAAATTTTAAATAATAAATTTTATTTAAAAGCGCGTTAACGTTAAATAAAGCGAAGTTTAGTATTCAAAACGTCTTGGTTCCACGGTCGATCGCGCGTGAATTCATGGATATTATTTGTCAATAGTGGTTCCATCGGCTTTGAATTATTACGAACATTCCATTAAATCACAATAGGCCCGCCACCTATCGAGGTCATTTGGTGACAATACCTTCATTATCGATATATTTTCAAATTTTTCTCAAATACGCCATAAACAAGGTCCGATTGGTCGTAGCAGTGAAGAAGTTAATCAAGAGTCGTGATTGAAAAGACAAATAAAAGAAACAAACGAGCTTCCAATAAATATTTGAAACCTTACGAGGCGACGCACGAACCACGACTTTTTTCGGCATTGGTCTAAACATTGAATCGTTTATAACTTCAAGGACTCTCGAGTATCGTCGATGACTTCATTGTCAAGCCACGGCGTCCTTTGAGAACCTTCAAAAGAACAGCTGTGATCTCAACACGATAGTATTGTGATCACATTGTCCTCGTTCTTGACGATTCTAAAAACTAAGCATATACTTTTGCTCCATTGATATTGCCTCATCCTCCTCCTCTACAACCAATCTTCATTTTTTTATTAATGCTTTAGTGGTGGAGACTTTCTCTTCTTCTGAGCACGCAAGTCATAACCTTGGCTTCATTTTTGTAGATGATAGTTTCACTATAATTATTTTTAGTGATCTTGGCATTTGTGACTCATGAGAAGGTCAGTAAGAGGAGCACCATCATCACCCACATCAACCAAGGGTTGTTTAGTAGGTGAGGAGCGATGGGTTTTGGGGCGTGTTTAATGGCGTAGATTTATTTGTAAGTTGAGGCGCGTGTTTTGGGGATGATTGTTGTCTAGGTGGATGAGCGGAGGTTTTGGGGCACTTGGTGATGGCTTGGTTGAGGAGCGTTGGTTTTGGGGCACCTGGATGATGGCTTTGTTGAGGAGCGGGTTTTGGCGATGGTGATGGCTTTGTTGATGAGTGGTGGGTTGAGGGACAGTTGATTGAGGGTAAGTGGGTGAAGGAACGAAGGTGTCAAAGAGCACAGAGGTTAAAATATTATCCTGCATAATTGTAAAAAAATATACATTACAAAAAATAAAAAATAAAAAAAACTACATTATCGACCGATAATTTAAATAATCGACCGATAATTTAAATAGTCGATCGATAATCTACATTATCGGTCGATAATTTAAATTATCGAACGATAATGTAACATACGTCCGGTAATGTACATTATCGATCGACTATTTAAATTATCGGTCGATAATGTATATCGTCCGGTAATGTCTGACAAATAATTTGCATTAAGTTGTAAAGAAATGATTTTGTTCTAAATTTGAAAGGTCTTGGTTTGATACCTTTCTTAAATGAGAGATGACCGCATCAAGATCCTTCTGTATGGCTTTATTTTCTTCTTGTAAGGCCTTCTTATCTTTGCCTAGTTGTTCAATGGTGAGTGCTTGCCCTTTCAACAGCGTAAATGCACGCCGGAATTCTTTTTTCATTTCTTTTACAGCCATGCGGAGAGTCTTGCATTCTTTTCTTAGCTCCGTTACTTCTTTGGTTAGGTGCGGTTGCCTAACTGGCTGCTCTCTTGTTGGCTCGGGCCTAATTTCTGGTTTGCCCTTTGGTTGACGTACAACGACTTCAAAATCATCGTTATCGTCGCTATAATCTTCGTCATCCTCATTGTCGTCATCTCGGCTAATCGGCTCTTCGGCTCTTTCTTTCGGACGTGTTGGATGACTTGGGATATCATCATATACATCTACATTTTTCTTGAGTAAGGCTCTTCTCTTTCTTGGTCTCTTCCTTCTTATTTTCAATTTCTCTTGAATCAAAAAGTATCGAACCCATTTATCGTAATTCGTGCTTCTCAACTTCAAGCTCTATAATCACTTTAGACTTAAGAAATTTTCTCTATATAAATTAGGATTACTGAATTTGCCTTCCCATTTCATTAGCCTTGGAAATGGTTCTTTAAGCCCAATAGGAGCGGTGGCATATGGAAAGTGCTCAAACGCCCAAATCGTAAAGGCGATAGTGCATCCATAGATATTGTATTGCCTTTTCCGACCTTCTCGTCATTTCCCTCACCTTTTACTATCTAATAAATTATTGTAAACTATCAGCCCCACTTACGGTAACTTGTTAAACTCTTCAATGTTATCTACTAATTCTAAGTCTGTGTATCTACTTCACGGTATGTGTCAGGAGTAAAAAGAACATCTGAAAATAATAATGACAGTTTCAAAAAATCATCGTTGGATAAATCAGCACTGTCAATAATTTCTTCAATACGAGATCTTTTCGCCGGCTTCCCCCGAAAGAATTTGTATCGAATAGTTGTTTCCTCTTTTACGGCAACCTTCTCAGACTCAGGTTCCGTCAGCATGTTGAGGCCTAAAATCAAGGCTATATCGATCTGTTGCAGGAGTACATTGGTGTTCTTGACCTTGAAAATATTCTCTTCAACCCAAAAACTTAAAATAGCGTCAACCAAGTCTCCAACGAAACCTAATTTCTCATTCATCCTAAATAGATGACCGAATACTGAATCATCTAAAATTTTCTTTCTCTCTTCGTTACAGTGCATGTAAAATTTCCTAACACCAACTCCAGAACATTTTTCGATGGGCTTTAGAGTCATTGTCATTTTCAATAACTTAGTAGGAACTGCAATATAAATAAAAAGCAATTGATAAATAAAAGAAGTGATTTTGAAAAAACTACTAATCCCCTAACCTACCGATAACTTACCGATAATCTAAATTATCGACCGATAACTTAACTTATCGGTCGATAATCTAAGTTATCGATCGATAACTTAAATTATCGACCGATAATTTAAGTTATCGGCCGATAATTTAGATTATCGATCGATAACTTAGATTATCGACCGATAACTTAAGTTATCGGTCGATAATTTAGATTATCGGTAAGTTATCGGATTAGGTGGGAAACATTGGGGATGACTAAATGTGTTGAAATGTAAAAAAAAAAATTACCTGGAATTGTTATGTGACCTTTGTGACCTTTTACCGCTAAGTCGCCGCTCTCTTGTTTTTTCAGAAAAGTTAAACTTAAAAGTAACAGTAACTAATGAAAGTAAAAGTAGCTTTTATAGTATATATTAAAGGGCGGTGAAATTTTTTTTTTATATTATTTAAAATAAGTCGTTGCTGACGTGGAGCAGGCGGAGGCGGCTAGGAGTGGAGCTGGTCATTAATGCAACGGTTGAAACTATAGGGCCGTTTCTGCAAATACGCAAACATATAGGGCCGAAAGTGCAAATTTCTCTATTAATTATTATATAAAATCTTGTAACTCGAGCTTAGTCGACCAAACCGACCTGACACCTGACTTGACCTGATTGAAAATACTCTATTTTATTATTATTATTATTATTATTAATTATTATTATATAAAATATTGTAACTCGAGCTTAGTCGACTAAATTTTTTCTTAACCCGATCCAACCATACCTATAGATTGTGTTTGACACTTCATGCCTGACTTAGCTGAATAACCCAAGTTTAGTACCTAGCCCAATAAAAAAGTCGTCTCGAGAAAGTCGAGTATCAAGTCTACCCGATCTGTTGAGAGCTCTACGTAGAAGTATCATATGTTTGTCTATGTTATATAAAGTTAAGTGCTCCCCTAAGTCTTACGACCAACATACGTATGAGTGCAAGTTTTGGGTTGAAATTCAAATCCGATTAGGTAAGATCAAAATTTGATCAAGGGTATATTAATCGTGGCTCAGGATTTCAACTTTCCAGTAAATTATTATTTTGGTAGCTTTATTAGGCTTACCATTAGACGATCATTTTTTTATTTCATAAGGTGCAGATCCCAAAATATGGCCACATAATTCAAAGCAAGTTAAATATTTTATGGTAAAATTGTTAATTCTCTTAACTTCATGGGTTTCTTTGAAGGTGCTAAAAATAAGGAAGGAAAGATAACTTTTATAGCAAAATTGTTAATTCTCTTAATTTTATGGGTTTCTTTGAAGGTGCTAAAAATAAGAAAAGAAAGAGAACTTATTTGAATACCATTATTTACGTATTTCCATTGGAAAAGAGATTCTATTTGGGTATCATTATTTACAACCCTTAAAATTGTGACCTTGTCAATATCCTCTGGTAGGTATGAAATGACTGCTTTGAATTAGAAGATGGAGATCAATTTTTATCCCCATCTTTTACCCAAATGATCTTGGTATCATGAGAGTATTATTAGACCGTCGGTTTTTAAAAAAATGATATTAAAATTATGTTTGAGAGTGATGTATGTCATTTGATTTTAAAGTCACTTTTTTGGTTGTGTGTCAAGTGAAATAAAAATTTTACCGCCTAATGATACAAACAGGATGTCAAGATCAACTATATAGAAGATTGAGACGAAAAATAATCTCCATCGTATGATTCACAGTGATCAATATATTCAGACTCAAAGAGATGAGATGAAGTTATAATTTTTTGGATGATAAATAATGATACCTATTTTAATTTTATTGTCACGGCTTAGGAGTGTATACAGGGGCAAGTGTGGAAACAAAGATTGAGAGAAACTATTTTAGCTTTTATATAGTAGTAAGGATAGGGATACATAAGGAAGAAGATGAGGGTAGATGGAGTAGCTTAGGGGTATTTTGACTTAGGAGTATTTTGTTACTAAAAATATGAAAACACTAAAATTGACAGAAATTATTTGTACTTTTATATAATAGTAAGGATAAAAAAGGGCCCAACTCTCGTTAACAATATTTAAGCACCAAAATAGTGGTTAAATGCAATGTGTCCAAATCCGTAACAAGTATCGGTCCATAGAAGGACCGATACGACTTGGCCGATATCGATACGTATTGGTCTATTTTTTAAAAAAATAGAGATCTCAGCTGATATAGTATCTGATATCGAGTTGAGATACCGATACGTATCGGTTTGCCGAGAAACCGATACGTATTGGTATCGACCGATTTTTGATACTATGAAAATGATCCGTACCATCAAAGTGATAGATCATAAATTGGCATGCACTTATAGGCATGCTTCTTTTTGTCGAGACATGTTCCAAATTTCAAGGATAGATTGCCACTTCAACAATTAATATTGATCACAAATGTCGTTTACCAAATGGCATAATGATATTCACACTTTAATGGTATCAAATTGTGAGCCTTAACTAACTATAGTGATATAAGATATTATTTAAACACTAAAATGCTGTTTAAATGTCGGTCAAGCCCCTTACCGACAATTAAACATCAAACGGTGTTTAAATGATCTTACACTACTAAAAATGTCACTTTTTATCTTACACCATTAAAGTGTGATTTATTATTGTGTCATGTGACACACATCTATAATCAATCTAAATTTTCCAAGTTACAATTCATTGTTGGTACATGCCCCAGCTAAAGGATCATGCTTTTAAGTGAATGTAAACTATCCAATCGGTAAACTTTAATATCAACCATTAAAATTAAGAATAATCATCAGTATTATAGTGCATAGATTAGATGGCTCGAATCTCCTAAAGCTATGATTTTTAGACCCAGAGCCCTTCACTTGATGATTTATTATTTTGACCATATGAATTTTCAAGATCATAATAAATGGTGGAAGCTCATTTAATTAAATACCGTTCGGTGTTTAAATGTAATTTGAGAGAGAACCTTGCAAGGAATTAAGTTAAGAGGGTTGAGACTCTTAATCTTAATTTTTTTCGCGAAAAATGTCCAAGTGGATTTTATTTACCTTTCATGTCCAAAAATACATTTTAGCTAAAAGCACAAGTACGTTTGTTTTCAAGTGAGAATTATTGGCCTCATACGAGACTACGATCGATTGGTCTACGAGGCCTCATACGAGACCTCGCAGTCTGGTACAACATAACTGCTCCGTTTTGGTCATGTATATGAGACTACTTTGTCACAGTCTAGTATGAGGCTGATTTGTTACCACAAAAAATAAGATTATTAGGGACAATTTTTTTTGGCAAAATACTGTTGCGATTAATAAATTTTTTTATTAAAGGCTATTAAGATTATTAATAACAACAATTTTTTTGTTAATAGTAATAGTTTATAGCTATAGCTAATAGTTTTATTTTTTATAGTGCGTCATTGCCTCTTATAAATTGATCTCGTTCCAAAAATGCATATATGCTTTTAATTAAAAGGCTCAGTCTTCTAAAAGTAATAATTAGAGATGGATGAAATAATTACAACGCATATTATTTTTTGAAATGTTTACCAGTTTCAACCATCTCAGGTAATAATTCGAAATAGGTGAAACGTAAAAAGTAAAAGGTTTGGACCCTTAACTTTTGAAAATTTAAAACACTAATGGAGAATAAATTTTAATACACCCCCGCACATGTTGATAGGATTAAACCAAATAGGGTGGACAATTGAATTGGGTGACGTAGAATAGAAAAAAATATGCTCTTATAGCATGATAAATTTGTACATCCAATTCAAAATCAATTGGCAATGAGTGGAGGAGCCCGAGAAATCATAAGGGAAGATACAAGACTATAATGTACCCAATTTGAGACTAAACTTCAACAAAGTTCAACCGGTTGGACACCAAAATCCAACACTCACTACAAAAAAATAAGACTATTAGCGGAGTAAAAATTGCCGCTATTAGCAAAAAAACTATTAAGACTATTAGTGACGACGGTATTAGCGGCAATGTTTTTGTTAATAACGGTAGTTTTGGCTGTTGCTAATAGTCTTATTTTTTGTAGTAACTAATTTAACACTTAAAAATATCCATACATTTCCCAAGGTTAGCGAGAGGGTTGTCAACGAGTCGGGCTAGGGTCAGGCCTCTCTTAAATTTAGCTCGGCCCTACCCTGGCCCTAACTTAGGCAGGCTTTGATATGCCCAACCCTAGCCCTAACTTAGGGGGGTTGGAGCGGGTTCAGGTCGGGCTTCGGGTCTTATTGGTTATGATTATTTTTTAGAACTTCTTAAATTTTTCTTCAGTGTACATTTTTTCTTCATTAAAGATAGAGAAAAATGTTCCAAAAGAGAAAAAAGAAAATTTTGACACCTCTCTTTACTAATATTTAAATTACCAAAATACCGTTACAATTATCTGCTTGATAAATCTATCGATAATACTGGTGCTATTTTCGTAATTTTATTGTAAATAGTATAATTAATATAAAAAATATATACTTATATTATCATATTTAGTATATATAATTAAAAGAGATCCACAGGCCCGATCGGGCTTACGAGCCTTAACTTTTCAAACCCTTACCTGGCCCGACAGATAGCAAGCTTTTCGTTTTCAGGCTCTAGCCCTGCCCTTTTCCCTCATTTTTAAGCCCCTAGCCCTAAGATTTTAGGGCCGGCCAGGACAGGCAAGCAGACGGACCAGCCCGGCCCTATTGACAACCTTCGTTAGCGAGAAGGAGATTAAATGGGGCACTGTCAGGCGGCACTGCAGTGAGAATGTGAGATACCTAATAGCAACTAAGGCTGCGTATGACATAGCTCTTTGCTAGCCCCTGCCATGGTAGAGTTCAGCTACTTTAGTTGATTCTCATTCTCTCTTCTAACTCCCTGCAAAGGAGGATTTACTTGCTCTAGCAATAACCTCCTTACTCTCTACTAGCTCCCTATTAGAGCAAATAAAATCAGCTCTGACAAGGAGTGAGCAGAGAGGAGGATAGAACTGTTGAACAAGTAAATCTTATATAAAATCTTGCTATGCAAGGAGTTATCAAGAAGAAGGGGTACTTACTAAAGCAGGTAGCAGGATGTTAACAAAGAGGATGAGAATGTGCTAAAGCAGGTGAATTCTACCACGGCAGGGGCTAGTAGAGAGCTATACCATACGCAGCCTAAGAGAATAGCAAATTTATCTCCTTGGTTTAAATTAGTATGCACAAATGGTGGCAACATGTCTGCACCACACAAGGGGCCATTACCTGGTGCAGTATTAACAAAATGGCAGAAGTTAGGCCTTTATCCCATCCACCCCTTCTAACACCAGACCAGCACTGGGTAATGGCCTCTTTTATAAATAGCTTATTGATCTGAGATGTTTGATATGACCAAATGACAAGGTGTCCATCCATCGAATCGCTCTCCCTCCGTTACTGTCGATGTATATCCGAAGGGGCACTGTCCGAGCTGATCCGAACATGCAAGCACATAGCACTCATCGACATGGGCTATCAGACCACCGTTACAGCTACAACCATCGAAGAAATGGGTCGACATTGTACAAACCTCGTCGGCCTAAATTTGAGCGGTTTGTACGTGACCGACGAAATGGGGGCAGCAATCGAAAAATTCACACCCGAGCTCAAGTGGCTCAACCTAAGTAACGCCACAGTTTCAAGTGGCGGTCTCAACGTCATTATACCAAATTTTGCCGTGGACTTCTTTTCATAGACGAGGAACTCCAAAATAAGATTAACAAGTTCAAAGAGTATGAGGCCAATGTGGACCATTTTGGGTACGATCTCTGGTATCCATGAACGTGGCATGTGATTTACACTCGAGTGTAGGGTTGAGCTCTACAACTAAGATACATACCTATGGGCCGTAGTACTTATAAAGGTCAAATGCTACAATGAATTGTAGATTTTATTTCCTTTAGATTTCAAAGAATAGTTTTATCTTCTTTGTTTTTAAGGGTTGTATTTTGCATTTACCTCTGAGATATACCTTATTTACACTCTGCCCCAAGGTAACAAACTCGATATCGGGTATCAGTGAGGATCGCTACGTATCGGCCTTTTTTTAAAAAAAAAAAAAAAAACTAAAAATACAGATATAGGCCGATACCAGATACGTATCGGTCGATACCGATCAGCCGATACGGGCCTGTATGGGGCGATACCGAGTTGGATAATCGATACTTATCGGCGCCAATACGTATCGGAGTTGGCTGATATTTGCTGCCCCTTATATTTCACTTATTTACTGTATGGGCCTTGCTTTTGTGTTTCCTTTATTTATCACCTCCTACAGTGATATAATATCCGAAAGAAAAAACTTCAACTGCTTTGAGTTATAAAATGAAGATTATTTCTCACCCCAATCTTTAACCTAGTGGATCTTGAGAACATGAGCCTATATCAAACGGTCAGATTTTGATTCACTTGGCGGTGCCACTCCAAACCGGGCAGTTAGAATATTGTTTTAGTGGCTTTATTTGCAGCTCATAATTTTTTCAACGGAAATCATCAGCAGGTTGTGCCTGAAGTTTTGTTGGCTACAAATAAAGAAATCCATTTGCAAGCAATGAATAAAAAATCTTAATATCACGGAGAGTTGAACCTGGATAAAAAGTTCTTCACGCTGCCCGATCAACTCCCCACAGCAAATTTTTGAGTGAACTTTATATATACATCCTTACTAGTATTTAAAAGCAAAAATAGTTTCTTTAAAGGTATTAAAATCGATAATCGATATCGGTCTCAAGTATCGATTTGTCCGGTGCCAATGCAAATCACCTGATACCAATACGTATCAATCAATTTTATAAAAAATAAATAAATAAATAAAAGAAAATGTCTCGGTCGAAACCGAGACGTATCGGCGATACCAATACGAGATACCGATACATATCGGTTTGGCCGAAAGCCGACATGTATCGGTATCGGCAAATTTTTTATACCTTGGTTTCATTCAAATTTTGTTTTCACATGTATTAGGACCAAATTGCCCCTAACTAGCCTTAAAACTAAAACTCTTGAGCACCTATATTTTCTTCTCCATAAAACTTCTACATATTTATTTCGGGGGAGCCATTAATTGCACACGAATTTCATGTGATTGCAGTGAGTTAGGTGAAATTTGTCTTTGCACATGCTTTATGTGATTGCACCTAAAATTTTAAAAAAATTGCACCATAATTTTTTTATCTTGACTCTCTCTCTGGACCGTTCTCTCTCCCCTCTCTAGATTGTTCTCTCTCCCATCTCTCGTGCTTGTTGCGGTGCTGGCCGCCAGGGCCAGGGCCAGAGCCAGAGGATTTGAAGGTGTTCATTTTGCATTGATTGGTCAGTTCTGTGTCTGATAACACAAGATACTCTCTACTGTTGTTGCTGCTACTATTAGGAGTAGTGGTAGAGAAGAGCTTTATTATTTGAAATTTGATTTGATGGGTTTGTTGAGGTCGATCTTTGTCTTTGAGAGGCAAAGAAGAACAACTTGGCTGAACTCTGTAGAGCAGATTTCATAAGAGATTCAGCCATTGATGAAAAAGAAAACTTTTTCAATTTTGATTTTTTTACTGAGGAAACACTGCGTAGACTAAACCAGCCGTCGGTAAAAAGAATCGCCGATGGCCAGCAGCCGTCGGTGATACTTTCATCGGCGAATACATACGTCGACGGTTTGTAGCCGTCAACTTGCAAATACTCTACGCCGACGGCTTCAGCCGTCGGTGTAGGTGTGTGTATTAATTTTTTTTTTTTTTTTTAAATAAACGGGCTGCAGCTGTCAGCGTAGGGTTTATTTTTTTTACCCTACCTACCTTGAGGTCGCAGGTTCCATCCCAGCCGTCGGTTCAATGCAGGTAAGAGTTCTAAAAATTAGGTCGGGTGTATCTGCTCATGGGCTGACCCGGCCCATTGATAGCGCTAAGTAACAGACTTGGAAAAAGGGCCAGCCACATGCTCTAGTAGTTAGGACACACTGACTGTAACATTGAGGCCATGTGATCGATCTAAAACAACCCAACCGAATCAATGGACAAGATTTGAAGCTAAGTATTGTGGTTTATACCTGCACTTTTGGAAACTGCCACACAGAAATCTTGTAAAGGGCTATGGCCTGCTGCAAAGGCAAGAGAGCTAGTGAGAGCAAGGAGCATAACCAAGAGAAAGGCAGTGGCCATCTTAAAATCTATCTAATACTGATAGTATGAAAACAGGAACAAGAGGTGTGAGTTAAAAGAATTAGTCTAGCTGCTATTTATAGAAGAGTTATTAGCTAACTACTTTACTCAGTTCTTTATTATCGTTCGGCTATTTTTCCTCTTCAAATACTCCTGATGGCTCGCAATAAGAAATTATAGACGTTTCCCTCATCCGGCCGAGCATTTTATTACTTGGAAAAAAGTTTGGTCTACTTGACAAAGATATATTTTTCAATCTAACACTGCCCATTTGAGGATTAGATGGCCGTAGCTCCACTTTCTTGATATAATTTTATATTCGGATACAGATAACTAGTAATTTATTGTGTACATTTATTGTACCTCTGTTCGCGCCAAAGTGATTTATGAGGACGCCTTTGTTCGAGACCAAGGATCAAAATTTCGGCCAAAATGACCGAAATTTCAGTTTCGGTCCCCATTGAAACCGAAACGAAATCCCAAATTTTCGGTATATAATGTATGGGTTTGAAGATTTCGGTCGAAATTCAAAATTTCGGCCGAAATTTCGGTCCAAAATTTCAGTTTCGGTCCCCCACCGAAACCAAAACAAAATCCAGAATTTTGATCCTTATTAAAAACCCATTGACTCGTTGCAATAAGACGATGGAGATTCTTTTTCACCCCAATCATCCACACAATTGATCTCGAGACCATGAGCTTACCATCAGTTTGCTTTTTATTCCACGTGGCACATATTCCAGAAAATGGCCCCAAAATCTCATTTGAGCATGATTTTAGGGCCATTTTCTGGGGACCTGTGTCACATGGAATAAAAAATTGAACGTCTGCATGGTCTCATGATCCATAGAGCGAAGGATTAGGGTGAAAACTGATCTCCATCATTTGAATCCAAGTAATCCACAGGTTTCAATGGCTGAAGAGGTCAGGAAAAAATAGTCCTCTCTCTCTCTCTCTGCAACGCAATATATTGAAGTCGGAAAGAGTTTCCAACCGTGTCTAAGAACTGAGTGCTAAAAAAAAGGGAAAGGAAAACAGTTTCCAAATGTTTCTAAAATCATTAGCCAACCTTAAAAAATAGATTGGCTAATTTTATTAGTTTTAGGTAAGCTGGGGATGTATCTGCAACCTTAGGTTGCAATATTTTCAACCTTCCATTGTGCTATAGGCCCAATGGAAGGTCAAAATTACAGAACAAAATCCTGAAGAATAAGAGAGGCCAAATTGAATGCTAACTAAGAAAAGGCCATTACCCAGTGCTGATCCTGTATGTAGTGTTGGGAGGGGTGGACTTGCTATGGACCTAACATTTGACTTTTTATGCATAAAGTGGCTGCTCTCTGGACTCGAACCCGCTTTTTTCGCAGTTAACAGCCCAAGCTTTTACCAATAGACAGAACACTAGATAAAGAGTTTGGATTACATACTGGGGCGGTCCAGCAGTTCAAAGACCAATCTAATTCCCCCCCTGCACGATTAAACCTTGGGATGTGTGAAGATTTCCAACATCCGTGAAATCCCCGCTGGTACATTGTTGGCCATGGAGACTGAGGATTGGTCTGTGTACTGATGTCATGGTCCATCAATGAACTTCCGTCAACATATATTGTCCATAGAATTAAACCCTCATGAGAGAACTAAGAAATTCAAATCAACAAAACAACCCTTCTCAAATTTTCTATCTACAATAGAGAAGTGTTTACATACCTGGACTCGATCTACAATTCTCTTATTTAATTTCCATTAGGAGCTGAGTTAAATTACAGAGATAAAAGCACCACCAACCAGGGGGGGATGCTAAGGTTTCGGCAATTCCTCCGACAGCTTGATGGTTTCAGAAGACTCTGGTGCTCTATCTGACTTTGGAGAACTAGCCTGACCAGACTGCATATTAAACGAGCTATGTTCAATTTGTTCATGCAGTTTGGAATTTGACTTGAAAGGTCTTTCGAGATCTCTGATGTTGCTAGGGTCAATCACCATTTAATTGAGTTTTTGCACCTGAGAAGGGATTGAATAAGAAATCAATCAGAAATATTTGTTTACTTATTGGTACGCGAGGATCAAACACATGGGGACCACAAAATTGAGCAGTGGGCTTGATCCTTATATATTTAAAAAAGAAAATGTCACAAAAGCAGGCATACAGAGGAATACATGTATACTAACACTATGGATGTGCACAAATATCAGTGAGATAGTCAAGAATCAGTGAATCACTCAAAGATGAGGATCAGTAGACATATACATATACATCATGTGAATTTTTTGCATTTTCTCTATTTTCGGGGCATCTTCTCTATTTTTTACATATACTCAAAGATGAGGAATACATATATACATATATACTACAGTTTTTATCTTGCTTTTATTAGAAGAAAATTAATTGCAAACTACAGTTTTTGTTCATCTCTTTCTTGTGTTCATGCGGACTTTATGATAGACCCAAAAAATAAGAGCATGTTTTTACACTACTAGTGGCTCAAAAATATGAAATTATTACACTACAACTACTCACAGAGAGCAAACATGGAGACAGAAAATGAAGTTACTGCACCATTTTATTTCATCTCCTTGCAGAGCTTTTGTGCTGTAAAATTTATCATACTGATTGAAACAGAAGGCTCACATAAATTTAGACAATAGCAATCCTAAACCATCATTTTAATTACCTGAATGCGTGTCCCCAAGGCTATTGCATTTGATGCTTCGTGGATGAGGTCCGCAGCATGCAACCCCAAAATATGAATTCCGAGTATCTCGCATGTGTCCGGTCAGCTAGAGGTTCACGGCTGTATGGAGGATCCTGCTTCAAGTACTCAAATATCCGAACTTGATGAGAGTTGCCAATATCACCATCATCACTAGAACAACCTTCTTGAGTACGAGGTCTCAAAGATGGGCCATTTATTCTGTGTGTGTTTAACTCCTTGTATTGGCCCAGGATGCCCCCATCAGCAGATTTAAGTTGCCTATCAGGTTCACAATCACTGCTGCCATCGCTACTCGATTCCCTTAATGAGACAACAACATCAATGGGGTCACAGATAGACAAGCATGTGCAACTATCAGAAAACTTATGGTTATGCAGGAAATAAAATCATGCTTACGTATTAGAAATACATACTGTTAAGACGATGGATATTCTATGATAAATAGATAATCTTATTTCTAGATTATAATTAGCATGTGGACATTCCCATTGATTAGAATGAGTAGGAAACAGATCTGCATATTTTACATCACAGTACTTAACACATTTTCCAATTTAAGATTCCGTATTGTAATTGAGTATTCATGATGTAACAAAAACTATGGAATTTATATTATGTCAACCATTTTGAACATAGAAGAAAAGAGAATCTACTGATGCAGAAAATTACAAACCCTGTTTCACTCACTGTTTCATGACTTCATCTGCTACATGATAAAGCAAATATCAATTGGATATAAAACTTGCATGAAAAATGTCTGCTGAAAGATTCAAATAAAGTAAGGTTAAAGTGAACCAATAATTGATAGGTTACTTACGCTATTTTGGAAGATGGAGGAATCAGATATTTAAAACATGATGAGCTTCGTCCCCCAAGTTAATATATCACGTTCTATGCCACCTGCACTCATTGTAGACAAATTCTTACTATATGAAGTTTGTCGTCTGAAAGTCACCTCACTGCACTCAGCTCATTGTAGACAAATTCTTTGGAAATAATGTGCTAGAAAATTAAACAAGTAAAATTGGCAGTTGCTGGAAATTTTATCTGATTGAAGCCTCTCTTTTTTATAACTGATGATTGAAGCCATTATATGAGACAAAATGACCTCTGAGAATGATCAAAAGTATTGCGGTGAATAATGTAAAGCATGATGGTAGTCATAATTTTTTCTACGACAAACCAAACTAGAGACAAACAAGTTGAGAGCTAACAACTAAACATGCAATTTGGAAGCTTGAGAAGCACCTCCAACCTTATAGCACCTGGGATCAACAGATTCGACACTGATGCTTCCTGAACATTTTAGTTGTTGCACTCAGATAAGGACTTTACTGATCACATCCCTTATTTTATTGCTAGAATATAAGAATGTCAGAGAAAACATTCTAAGTTGATCAATAATTTTTAAATTTTGATAAAATTCAGCCAAAGGAAAAATTGGATATACAATAATCAGACCTTTAGAATTTGCTAGCAAGAAGTCCCCCTTATACATGAGTTTAAGCTGGGTACTTGCGAAGGTGGGGATTGATAGATTGAATACTGAGGTTCACTACAATCATTTAATATAAGTTAAGTTGTGCTTCTTGTTATTCAATTGATCACAAAAAGTGTATCTACAGTAGCATACAAGATCCAACTCACCAAAGAACTATTGAATTTGACCGGCATGCAGAGAAAACAGATCACTTACTGTAAAAAATTGGACAACAGGCTGCTGCCAGGCTAAAAGAGCTTGAAAATCATTATTTTTTCCAAAGTTATGAGTTTCCTTTAATCATAATGTACGATCCAAGATGCAATATTAAAAAAATTAACTCTTGGTTTTAGTTAGGGCTGCAAAAGATTAAGAAAATGATCTCATGGTCTTATTTTATGGCTGAAATGGGAAAGGCCAATCGCATTGGTTTTCTAGATCCAGCCTGCTAATGTTGGATATAGGTTTTGGAAAACTTGACGTATCGAATTGGATTGGGTCAAAACCTTAGCCCATTAAGCAAGTCTATTTTGAGGATGTGGTTCACTTTAGGGGTCACTTGTCACTTAGTTTCATCATGTGTACCTTTGTGACTTGAACACGAATTTAGCTATCTACAGTGTGGAAGATCTATGCGTCAGGTTGGGTGGATTCTAAAAAAATGATTTATTTTTTTATGTCTGATTGTTTTGGTTCATGGGATCAATACTACATTGGCTTGATGGGTTTGTTATGAATTATGAATTAGGATCTTTATTTTCACAGGGAAGAGCTGTAGATTAAAGTGGTTTAACCAGCTTGATTCAAGGATCAACAAGAGACCAAGTACAAACCGAGGGGCAGAAGCAATGGATTATTTGGTTATGGCAACGAAAACATGGATGGAATGAATGAGCTAAACAGAGGACCTAGAGCTGGCCGCTTCAAGAATCAGAAGGGGTTTGGACCCAGTATCACGTTAGCAGTGATACTTGCCTTTACAGTGGGTCTACTTGCCTTCGCAGGCAATAAAAGAAGGGTGGCCTCAAGCTGTCTCCGTCCATTCTTCAAAGATTGGTTGCCTAGCTCCTGTCAATTACTCAAGCATCTAATAGAGTTTCTGTTTTTCTACATGTATCTTTGCATTAGGAACTTGTGATTTGGGGGGTTTGGATAAGGGTTTTTCTATCTTTGCTGCATTTTTATCCTTTTAGGCTTTCACTTCCTGTATATCTATTGTTGAGATTTTGTATCTCGTAAGAACAGAATTAGATGAAGTATTTCAATAGATTGAATTGAAGGGACCTAGAGTTTTTCTAGGAAAAGGAAACAGATTCAAACGCAAAAACCCAATAAAACCCAACTCAATTCCAATCTACCCATCATCACTAAAACCCCTAAACCCCCCATAACCCCAAACCGAATGGAAAACTCCAAAATTCAACAAAATTAGCATCAACCCATCAAAGAACAGCAGATATAACTAAAACCCATCAAAGAAACAGCAGAAGAGAGTTCCATAGAATCGCAAGAACAAGGAAAAAAAAAAGTACGTGGAGATATAAGATTCGCTAACCACAAAATTATGGACTATGCAATGAAGCTAATGCTGTCACAGAAAAAAACTACGGCCTTTCTGGCTGACCAGGCAATAATTTCCAGAATTTTCTATAGCTAAGTAGAAAATGGATGCAGCAATTAATTTCTTAGCTGTGAAGAGAAATTCTAGATAACTGTTCATGTAATCGACATGAAAATTTCTACAAATTTGTTTTACAACTGAGAAGTAAAGTAAATCTTTAGTAACTTTATAGAAGCCTAATATAGGTAGTTCAAATTTACAATACCGAAACGGCTAAAACGGAGAGAAATCTTACTGTTGGAATAATGCCTGATGAATGCCTTGATTTTTTCTGCAGAGAAACAAATAAAAAAATCAGCTCTTCTGAAAAAATGATGTTATGATCAATTTTGTGTAGTCAGGCAAGCTCCCAACTCTGCAATGACTGAATAAAAAATGATACATGGGTAGTGTCTACTACTAATTCAATAGCCTCTATGTGTCCCTGTAGAGCTATCTTGACAGATATACGTTGTACAATAGTTGGGATCTCGTGGTTCATTTGGTCCAGTCCTGAACTCTGGAACGACTTCCATGGACAAATAAGAGACGGAACATTTGTATTATTCATTCAGAAGTTTTCCTACCTTATTTAAAGTTTCAAATTACTAACAAAATAGAAATAACTTAAAAATAAATTCCCGTATCAAATCAAGGCTCCTTATTTTCTTGTTCTCTCAACTTTTTGTAACCCCTATACTGTCGTATCTCCTATTTGTTCTGCACATCTTTATTTATTCTGAGTTTCCTACCTTATTTAAAGTTGCCGAAATCTACCTTGTTTTTGTTCATTTATTCTGAGTTTCCAAGTAGTGTTCATCCGTTCATTACTATTTTCTGAAGAATGATGCTGGAAAATGTTGGCTTTACCTGGCCTGCTTCAATATCATTCTGGAATTTTCTCACAGCTACTCCTGAGGTCGTAAATATGGATCCTCCATTACCATATCTGCAACAGAAATCTGAAGTTAGTAAGATTCATCACACGTTCTTTCTTCAGAACCCTTCTTGATTGTATTATTCAGCAGTATTTTTTTCTGTGGCAAAATTATATCTTCCGAGAAGCACCTCATATAACCAGCTCGGAAGGTTCTTCTCATAAATAGGTTGGCAGGTTCTTCCCCTGCACCATAAGAAAATGGCCTAACTACTAAACTTAGTTCCATCATCTTAATAGTTGAGAATGAAAACACCATATAGCCTGGGTTACCAGCTCTCCAACTAAATAAAATAATAGGGACAGTAAGAGTTATTCACTTTAAGTTAAAAGAATGGAGGCTGAACCAACTTTACTACAATAATGACAGTTTTCATTTATCGGCTTATTTAAGAAGTCCTCAAATTAATTAAAATTTTTACTTTCCAAATGACAAGAATTCACATGTTATACTCAAAGTTCCAGCTTATCATTACGTGTTTCCTAGTCTAGCCAATTAGCATTACATCATCTCAAAACAACATACATCTTGTATTTCTGCTATCAATACATCCTTTTTGAAAATACACTACATGTATGAGCAGGGGGCGGACATGCGTTATGCCTTGTGGGGACCCAGGCCCCGACAAGCTTAGGCAAAAAACTTTAAACACAAGTAAATAAAAAATAAAAAATTAAAGCCCCACAAAAAGCTTATGCGGGCCCCCATAAGAAAAATACTTAAAAGAATCAAATCAGGGATGAGTATTTGCAGCTAAGATTCGGTCTCTACAACAGAAGATTAAGATTTAACTGAGAAAGACCACAACCCCAGCAGGCCCTGCATCCACCGTTTGGCCTTTACTGCGGCAATCTCCACCCACTCAAAAGCATTGGATATTGGCCAATGTCCTATTGAAAGCAAAGACAATCTATACAATGACATTTCATCAAACACCTGACATATATACAACTTGAAACATGACCATTTCTTGGAATCTGACGATAAGCAGAGACGTAAGAAGAGCATGTTTCCCACTCTAGAAAACAACAATGCTTAGGAAACTTTCAACTCTTATTTAGTTAATACATATAATGGGTCTATAACCGATAAGAATATATGTCGGCATGGGGAGATCAAACCCCATTCAATGGTTCTTCATGCAGATAGAATGCTCTTGGTCCCTATAAATACCTTGCCTTGAGAACTCGATAGAAGGAATGTTGGCGTGTAAGAAGCCTCCATCCCTGTTTTGCTAGCAAAACTTCATTGAAGACGTCAAGATCACAGAAATCGAGCCCCACCAAATCTTTAAAATCCCCATTAAGTACAGCTGCAGAACCATTGACTATTTGAATTGGACACTAGAAAATGCCTTTTGCTCTAATATTTCACATAACTAATCTTGAGATCAAGGCATATGATCAGACCGACAGTTTTTGGGTTGTGTACCATATGATATAAAAAATTGTTGGTCTGATTATATTCCCTTGATTTCAAGATCAGTTGAGTTAAAGATTGGAACGAAAAGCAATCTCCATAATATATCCAATCTAAGAAATCGACAGTTTTCATCTATACTAAAAGGGGGATATTCATCATTTGATGAGACGTTGCTAGCAGCCCTTTAAACACCAACATGCTGTTTAAATGATCTTGCATCATCATTGGTAGATGTGGGTAATCCGTACCATCAAAGTGATAGATTATAGATTGATGTGCTATAGGCCCAAAAATTGTATTGTAGAGAAATTTAAATCATGAGATATATTGACTATATATCCATTGTTCTTCTTAATTTTACTTATTAAATTTTATCAATTAGATGATTCACATCTACTTATAGTAATTTTTTGCGAGGCTGAGACACGTTCCAATGATGGATTGCCAATTGGATAGTTGAGATTGATCACAAACGTGTGCCACATGGCATGATGATAGAACCCACTTCAATGGTGTATGATAAAAGGTGCAAGATTTAAAACACCATTTGGTGTTTAAATGTCTGTTAGTAACCATTATCCTATATCCTACTGGGATGCAGGTGCTATGCACGTGCAGAAAGGTCTAATAAAGATATTTTTATACTATTGGGAAGATTTCGGCCAAAATTTTGGGTACCCACCGAAATCAAAATGAAATCGAGTTTTTGATCCTTGGTCCCAATCTTCGATAAAATAGACCTTAAAATTATATGTATGTGCAATCAAAATCTACCCATTCAATGGTGGGCCCATCATTTTATCTAACTTGTAATAATCCTATCGGAGATGCCCTCTTCATATCCACCATCTGATTGCAGAGTAGGGCCTAAATAGCAAAATTCTTGACAAAGTGGTACTAAATGATTTTCTATTTTGACTTAATCCCCCTCCAGACTATCATGTTTACTAAATTTGTACTTCAAGTTTTTTGTCTTCATTCTGCTAATTTTTCAAATCTCGACTCCAAAACTTTTCTCCATAATTCTTGCCTATCATTTATCTCTTTCCTTGTTTGGGCAATTAACGCTGTCAACATGCATCATGGGGTCTCTTCTTATATATCTATGATTAATACATCTATGCTCAAGGTAAAAAATAAAGGCCAAAGCAGATCTTTGATGAAACCCAATTCAGACTGGGAATTCACTCGTCTCTCGCGTCGTTCTTACACTAGTTATTGCGTTTTGTGCATATCTTGGATAATCTCAAAGTACAAATACGGGATGCATGTCTTCCTCAAAAGAAAATGGAACAATCATCACAAAAGATCAAAATAAGCAAATGACAAGAGAGACCAAATTTTTTACGTGGAAAACCCTTTGAAGCAAAGGTAAAAACCACGAGACCTAGTCCAAGAAAATCCACTAATAAAATAGATACACAAAGTTCATCACCCAAAAGGATGGATAAAGAAAAAACAATGAAAATCTCGTCAACACCGGTTCCTTACTCCAATAAAGAAAAACAATAAAATAGATATGAGGCTTGAACAATGATCTGGAATTGGTTGGAGAAGGCTTTTGATCTTCTTCTCACTGGTGCTTACTGTTATTGACGGATGGCTTCTACTTCTTCTCTTCAATACTGGCTGCTTTTGATCTTCTTCTACGTAGATGCTATTGTTTAGCCTGGAAATTCTATAAATCAAGACGAAATGTCGTAACATATATAATTTATATTACAATCTTCAAACGAAAAGAAAGCCAACAAGGTAAGATAAGAACAAGAACATATAATTTTAAGCTTGAATCATGAAACAAGATTAAAGAATATCATTTCAATTGCAGAAAAGGATAATTTTAAATAGTCAAAACTTACTCGTTACAAATTGATAGTGAACTAATAACAATAAATATTTCAATACAACAATTACACATGAATCAAATGAGCCTCTTGTGTGATTTTAAGACCATGATCTAAAGAACTACAATGTCAGAGATTTTCATGACACCCGCTAGTTTACCCATTGAATCACAAGTGAGCGTCTTTTTTAGATCATGGTTTTTAAAACACTCGGGATACACGATGAAATCAGGTGCCACATTTCCAAAAAATTGCCCCGTTAATCAAGTTACTTGTTAGTCAGGGTCGGGTAAATGATACTTGGGTATTAGGTCCCTGGCCAAGTGTCATGGTTGGCAGTTGGGTCAACTCTTTCTGATGGTCGTATACCTAATGCCAACTAAACAAGATAGACGAACCAAATCATGGCCCGATCAATCACATCATTCGTAAATTGAGCTTATATACAACCATGGATTAAAGAAATTGTTTTTCTATTAAAGAAACTGTTTTTCTATTTTAAATATTAAAAAAATAATATATATTATGATACTAAAAAAATTCCCCAAAGGACAGTTTTGGTATTATGCCCTATTCATATAAGATGCATATTGGACTATATGATCTTATATGAGCCAATAAGACCTGATATTTGAAATATTTCACCCTACATTGACTAGGGGGCAAATATCATATGTGGTGGGTGTTGGTAAATTGGGGTGTCTATAGTGGGGGCTACTAACCCAATGCATATTCACCCATATGTATCGGATTCACTGGATATTTAAAATCATGTATACAACAACAAAACTATAAATTATAAGACCCAAAAATAAATGATTATTTAACAAATATTACTTGAACGAAACTATAGTTGAATAATTTCTCTATAACGACGAGCATCATGATTAACATACTGCCGAACCTATTTAAACATGAAAGGGAAAAATGAAAAAAATTTAAATTCAAAGAGAAACTCAAAATATTGTGATTGAAATAGAGAACCAAGATATAGTGTAGAATTGAAACCTGTAATAAGCTAAGCAACAGTGGAGGCAGATGATAGTACATCAATCCATGAAAAATAAGTTTTTCTCATACTTCTTATACCATACATGTAGAAAACACCAAGAAAAAAAGTTCTTAGAGAGAGAAAATCCAAGAGAAAGGGGTGTTGTCCTTCTGCTGCTCGACATCGTGCATCGCATAAAAGGGCACAAAGATTTGTGTGCATCAAATGGTTTGTAGCATCCACGAAAAGAATGCAGAATATAGTTCGAGAAAGAAAAAGAAGGGACAGCGACACCAACACACAGAGGAGGCCCGGGCTAGACTGCCCTACGAAACCTCCCCCGAAAACAAAAAATTGTAATTTTATTAAGCCACATAGCCGACTTGCAAGCGCACCTGCAGAGCCCAAAACCACAATTACAACCAGAGACAGCTACAATATATTTGCTACATAAAAATTTCCCTCGAAGAAGTCTTAAAGACTACTAAATATAATCTGTGTCCACCCCTTGTTAAATAAAAGAAAATTCCCTCCGTGTGTCATTCATAATTTGGAAACCTGATGTCTTCCAAGCTAGATCCTTCGTCACTGCAATTGACAAGACAAAAGTATAAAATTATAATGTTGACCAAAATAGGGAAACAAATTAGTTTAATACTGATCGAAATTGAAAAACTTAATGTTGATCTAAATCGAAAAAAACTACGAACTCAACCTTAAAAAATAAAACATTAAAGAAAAACATTTTTCTCACATATAAAAAAAAGTAAACCTGACTCCCAAGAACATAAGAGGTTGGTGATGGCTTTGATCACAAAGATCTTGTGGCAGATGCTATTGCCTCCTCTCTGGATATACTATAAATCGAAAAAAAGGATTATAAATACATCGGTTTACATTACGAAATTCAAATGAAAAAAGCAGGCCAAGAAGACAAGATTCGAACAAAAACATATACTCTTGAAACCATAAAACAAGAATGCATCATTCCAATATAAAAAAGAGATCATATTACATTAATCATAGGAACCAAAATAATCAATAAAGAAGTAATACAATTGAAATCTCTCACTGAAAACCACGAGACCTAGTCTAGGAAAATCCACTAGTAAAAGAGATTCACAAAGTTCATCACCCAAAAGGATGGACAAAGAAAAACAATGGAAATCTCTCACCGAAATGAGGCTTGAACAATGATCTGAAATTGTTGGAGAAGGCTTTTGATCTTCTTCTCACTGGTGCTTATTGCTATTGAAGGATGGCTTCTACTTCTTCTCTTCAACACTGGTGCTTACCCCAATAATGGGGTTCTGACTTCTTATGTAGATGCTACTGTTTACCCTAGAAATTATGTACATCAAGACGAAAGGTCATCACATTATATAATTTATATTATAAACTTCAAATGAAAAGAAAACCAACAAGGTAAAATCAAAACAAGAACATATTTGAATCAAGAAACAAGAAGATGAAAGGATATCATTTCAATTGCAGAAAAGGATAATCTTAAATAATCAAAACTTACTCATTATTAATTGATAATGAACTAATAAGAGTAAATATTTCAATACACCAGTCATGCGTGATTCAAATGAGTCTCCCTCGTGTGATTTTAAGACCATGATCTAAAGATCTACTGTGACGACCTAGACCCACATGCTGCAATATTGTCCGGTTTGGGCTTAGGTCTCCGCTCCGATTTTATTTCTAGCATGGGATTAAGTCCCCACTCAAAACGTGTCATGACATGTGGCATCCGCAATCACATATAGCCCAAGGTCAGGACTTTTCCCTATCCAATGCGCGACTATTACATCTACGGTGCCAGAGATTTTCATGATAGCCGCTAGTTTACCCGTCGAATCACATGTAAGTCATTTTTGGATCATGATTTTTAAATCACACGACACACATGATGAAATCAGGTGCCACATTTCCAAAAAATTGACCTGTTAGTCAGGGTCGGGTAAATAGTACTTGGGTATTAGGTGCCTGGACAAGAGGTGCCTGGACAAGTGTCATGGTTGGCAGTTGAATCAACTCTTTCCAATGGTCGTGTACCTAATGCCAACTAAACAAGATATACGAACCCAATCATGGCCCGATCAATCACATCATTCATAAATTGAGCTGATATACATATCATCAGTCCCAAGTTGATACGTACCATCCAAACCAGCCAATATTAAGAAATTAAAAAAAAAAAAAAAAATTAAAATATGAATATATTATAATAAAAAAAAATTCTCCAAAGGACAGTTTCGGTATTATGCCCGATTCATATAAGATATATATTGGCCTATATGACCTCATATGAGCCAATAAGATCTGATATTTGAAAGATTTCACCCTATATCGAATTAGGGGACAAATATCGTATGGGGTTGGGGCTACTAACCCAATGCATATTTGCCGATATTTAAATGCATGTATACAACAGCAAAATTACAAATTCTAGGACCCAAAAATAAATTATTATTTAACAAATATTACCTGAATTGTAGTTGAACAATTTCTCTATAACGACGAGCATCATGATTAACATACCGACAAATCTATTTAGCTGATTTTGGTGACTATGCAATACAAACAGCTTTAAGCATCCATTTGCATGATATTCATTAAAATAATAAAAAATGGACGGGCATTGTATTTTTGGACTAAATTCTACATATCCATACAGTTATATATATATATATATATATATATGATAAATGAGAAAATGGAGTCTTAGCAGACTGTGTAATCAAGTGTTGGATCATGCGTCATGTAATCACGAGTTGCATTAGATTCTCTAACGGTTGTTCACTAGTCCCTTAATAAATCTTTTCGAATTTTTTTGCTCTTCAGTTCACTGGTCACAGATACGAGATTTCTATCTAAAAGTTTCACCACTGGAAGTTTTATCTTTGACCAAAAAAATCAATGGTGTTACACTTGCATTCAAATGCATATCCCCGACCCTCTTATAGAAAGTTGTTTCAAGTCTGTTAAGTTTCTAATCTATGTCATGATACTTTTCAAGAATCCAACTATTAGCTACGACTTTTAATTTCTTTATTGACTCCTATATATGAACCTATGTAGCATCAACTTTAGTTTTTATGCAAATATAACTATAAGAAAACGTTGGTTGTGTTTGGCATTGCTCTTAGGGAAAGAAGAAAAGAGCAGCAGCTGCTCTTTGTTATTGCAAAGAAATGCCGGGGGGGGGGGAGAAGAATTGGAAGAAGAAGAAAGGGAGGCTGCTCTTTGAAATAGGACAGACAACCCTTCTTTAAAAAAACATGATTTTTCATCCTCTTTTAGAGGGGTGAGGTGATTTTCATGTTTCAAAGAGCAGCCTCCCCTTTTCTCTTCTTCCAATCCTTCTCTCTGTCCCCCCCATATTCATTTGCAACAACAAGGAGCAGTAGCTGCTCTTTTCTACTCTTTCAAAGTGCAATGCCCAACACAGCCTTAAAGATTATTGATAGAGCTGCATACATTTAAGCTATGACACGGCCTAACTAGGACAGTTATACAAGTAAAAAGTGTCAGATGTCACATTTCCCACCTACATTGATTCCAAGAACCGAGTATTCTAATATTGATCTAAATAGCAAAACTTTAGCATGAATCTAAATAGCATGAATTATTAATTCAACCTTACAACATAAAACATGAAACAATAAAACAATTTTTAAAATGATTACCTCCAGCATTCAGTTGATGAAGAAAGATGGGATAACGAGTGGTAATATAGGTACATTTACATGTGACTCTTTTATGAAGAGGTGTCAATCTTTTTCGGTTGGCTTGTATGTTGCAGATGCGATCTTTTACCCTTGAAAATTCTGTAAATCAAGATGAAGGATTATAAGTGCACATAATTTCTGTTACAAACTACAAACGAAAAGGAAACCGGGAAGATAAGATCAGACAACATATAAGCTCAACCCTGGATCATGAAAAAAGAACATATCATTTCAATTTTAAAATATGACATCTTAAATAATTAAGACCTACTCATTACTAATCGATAAAGAATTAATAAGCATAAAATTACAATACAACAATCACAAAACCTTTGAAAAACATACATATTACAAGAAAAAATACTTTGAAAACCGCCACAGCAATGGAAGATCACCCACTCATTAGTATACTAGGAAGAAAGGCAGAAAACCAGAGATATGTTTGAAATATCTCTGAACGAATTAAGAATAGGCCTTCATCAAGTCACTGTTTATTAGGAGGTTATCATGTTCCCTATTTAAGTGAGGAGTTGGTAGTAGGTAGAGCCGAGAGCCAAGTGACTTGGTTCATGCATGTGTGCCGTGGGATTTGAAGACCTTGATCGAAAGATCTATTCCTTAAGATCGGGATGAAAAAACACCTATATGATGTGATTCAAAGAGAGTCAACGCCCTTTAAAGATCTACAATATAGGAGATTTTCATGGTAGCCATTAATTTTCAAAAGTGTTAACCACTTTGAAGCACACAAGGGAGATGTTTTTAGATAAGGTTCTCACACGGCACATAATGAAATAAGGTGCACATTTCCCAAAAATTAACTTGTGAGTCACACATAATGAAATCACTTGGTACTCAGGGTTCTGGCCAAGTGTCCATAAAAAATTCTTTTCGACATCACTGAGAAGATTATAAGCTTTCTTTCATCTATGCGCATATAAGTGCTGAAAAAAGGTCTAATAGCTTCTTCAATATAATTGCAGACAAACATTAAAATATTGCCATCAATATCAAAATGATATTATAAAACTTAAGGTGTATATGGGAATCAAAGAAAGAACTGGTGCGAAAAAAATCCATTCAATGGCCCCTACCAATACCTAGCATGCTACTCCTAGAAGATTCATTGCCAACAAAGGCATCATAAGGTTATGATGTACCTTTAGCCATGGAAATCCATTAAAACTGAATCAACTTTTCGCAGGCGTTTTAAGTGGTGAACCTCAGACATCTTATTAATCCTTTCTAACAATATGATAGATCCATTGCTTCATGCAACAAAAAATGCTACTATTCAGTAAGTATCTGTCCTCCATTCAAGTTGTCATATTATTCTTTTTACCCAAAGAGTCTTCATGGATTTCAGTGTTTGTTTCAATAAACTTATCAGATTCCATTTGTGTTATATAATGCAACACAAACACACAGGGAGCTCCCCTCACGAATGAACTCTATACAAAAGAGGGTTATGAAGCTTTTGAAATAGCCTTTTAGCAAGCCTGTCGAAAGCTAATTTCCACAGGATTTAGAGCCCCGAAATCGACAAATCATATTTTCATAGGATTGAGATGGTTTTAGATGCAATCTTTAGCCTAAATCTGGTCTTTTGAAAGATTTGAGATTTTCTTTAGATGCATTATTAGGGATGGGACTGGTTGAGACGGGAGCATGTTGTAGTTACATTTTTTAGAGATGGGTGCAAGTCACTTCACTTAAACAAGAGAAAACTTACAAGAGCCAATACCAAGAAGCACTAAATGAACACTTGGAAGAAATCAGAGGGAATAAAACTGTGTAAGTATTGTTTCATTTATATCTTTTGGATTTCTATTAAACTAAAACAAATGTCATCACTTTAATGCTTTTTTCCATCCCCTTCTTTGTAATGCATAAAGTAGTTTCCTTATGTAATGCCAAAAGTACAGCTATTTTATTTTCATGAAAAGAAAGCCAATAGATATTTGTTAGCAAGCTACGATAGCTACATATCTTCCTTGGTTACTTATCTAATTTATTCACATCATTATCTTCCAAGTTCTTGGTCCTTGTCATAGTTGGGAACATGGAGGGTAGAAGTTAAACATAGACTCTCATATCTTCCAATCAGATAGGACACTACAGTAATTCTTAGTCATATTGAGCTACTTTAATTAAGTTTAAGTGTCTTTGTGGACTTGTGATGTGCAAAAATGTAGTATAGAAGGTTTTCTAGCGATTGACTTTTATTTTTATATTAGTATCAATATTTAATTTATCACCAACCTGACCAATATCATATAGCATTAGTCTTTTTTGGGTACTTCTTTCCCTGTTAATGAGAAAATTTGCATATTAGGAATGAAAATAAAAGAAATAATGAGTAGCAAGTATCAAGCATCAAATACGAGGCAAGAGTCATAACGCAGAACTTGATTTGTGTCTTCCCCATAGCAAGGGAAAGTTAAATTCATTGATTAGCAGCTTTTAATAAAAAAGGAAATTTTGAGTTTCATCAAAAAGTAAGAAGTGCTACACATAAGTTTAAGGATTAATGGGGCGTCACCAGCAACTATCAAGCTTATAAAGCATCTAATAAAAACCAAATTCTGTCCAAATCTTACTGTCAGTGTTTTTAGGGGTCCCTGGCGTATGTGGAAGACAACCTTTGACAGCGTTCAATGGGTAAAAGGCACCTCATAACTTGATGATATAGATCAGGAGGGCAACTTTCTAAGCATATTACTGCAATAAAAAAGAGAAAAGATTTGTTAATGTTGAGATTAGAAAAGGGTCTGCAAAATTATAAATATACAAACAACCGAATCAGGTTTAAACTATACAATTATAGCACATTTAGGGCTATCTAGCATGCCAAAAGCATCACTCAACCTGACTGTTCCGACCTAACCCTGCAGGGTTTATGTGCTCGACCTTGTTTAAAATAAATGGGTCGGGCAGGTTGGCTAGCAGGCTGATCCTGCAGGGCAAGTTTACGAACAGCTATAAGCACCCATTTGCATGATAGTGGTTGACATAGTGAAGAATCATACAAGCATTGTGCTTTTGGGCTGAATAGTGAATTCCTTATATCCACACAATTTTCTATATACACATATATGATGCATATATATATATATATATATATATATATATATATATATATATATATATATAAATGGAGTCGAGGACAGGGTTGGACGTAATCACGAGTTGCGTAACATTCTCTAAGGGTTCACCAATCCCTCTATGGTTATAGAGAAAAAAAATAACTTTTTTGTCCTTCATTTCACAGGGCAGAGATTTGGTACATTTCCATCCAAATCTTCACCATCAAGAAGTTTCACTTTTGACCAAAAACTCAATCTTGTTGCACTTGCATTTGGATGCATATTTGGAAAGAAAAACGGCCATCATCTGGTTTAGAGCATTCAAATGTCATCTAAAAATATCTTTATGCTGGATTTACATGGTAGCCGTTAATTTTATATCATGTTTGACTGCTTTGAATGTGAGGATGGAGATCATTTTTCATTTCAATGTTTTACATTAAAGATCTTTAGATCATGGATAACACACCAATCAAAAAGTGAGCTGTTTAACAAATCACCCAGGGGCCAGGCTGCTTACCTAATTCTAACTCTTTTTTTTGGGGGCTTCTGAGTATTTTGAACTTCTCCCCTTTTTCAGCCATTGCAACCTCTCAAAATTTAAATCTCGCTGATTTTATAGTGCCCGACAAATGTAATTATCAGTTTTGGTTGGTCTGATAGGGAAAAAGGCTCTTCCTCTACACGGTAATCTCATCATGCCAGTGATGGCCTTCATTAATAGATTATAAATAAATAAATAAATAAATAAAGGATTATATTCTGAGCAGCTCTATTTGCACCCACCAAAACTCTAAACTATATAAAAGTTGTTTAAAGTCTTTAAGTTTGTAAAATAAGTCATGACATTTATCACAAATCCAAAATTACTATATTTTTAGGGCTTTTAATGTCTTTATGGACTCTTATACTTCAACATATGTAACAAAAAATTTAATTTCTATGCAATTATAACTATAAAAAAAACTTCAAGATTAGTTGATTACTTGATCTAAGTAAGAAATTCCCAGAAGTCACATCTCCGAGCCACATTAATTCCAAGAAACAGAGTATTATAATACTGATCAAAGTAGAAAAACTAAATAATGATCTAAAAAGAAAAAACTACTAATACAAAGTTAAAAAGAACATAAAACCACAGAAACAAATTTTTTTTTAACCTATAAAAAAGAAGTGAACCTGACTCCCAAGAACACAATGATCTTGTTGCAGATGCTACCGTATCCTCTCCGGAAACCCTATAAATCAATTAGAAGCATTATAAATAAAAAAAATAATAATGAAAATTACAAATAAAATAATAATAATTTGCAGTTCGAAATTCAAATGGCAAAAGAAGAAGGCGAAGAAGACGAGATTAGAAACAAAATAATTAGTAAATAATCAAAAGAAAAAAAATAATCAATAAGATATATGGAATTAATAAGAGTTAGAGCAATACATTACAACGTAAAAATCACTAAGAACGCGCGAAGACGGCTTCTAAGAACAAAGGGAAAGAAACAGAGAGATAATTTGGGCGTTATTTGATTTATAGAGGTAATTTCCTAAACCACCCATTATATATAGGAACTTATCTTGTATGCTTGTTCTCTACGCAAGGGTAGAATAGACCGACAACAAGTTACATTAATAGACAAGTCCATTGACTGCTTTGAATCCTATGATGCAAATCGTTTTTAATACCAATCTTTGAGATGATGCATCTTGAAATCATTCTCTTACCATCCACCGTCGGTTTTTGATTTCACATGATATTTATTCCAAAAAAGTGACCTTAACATGACATGGAACTCATTAGGTTCAAATAAGGTCACCTTTTAGAATGTGTACCATATGAAATCAAAAATGTATCGTCTGATGGCACGCTCATGATCTCAAGATCCATTATTTGAAAGACTGAAATGCAAAATAATCAGCACGGTCAGATTCAAATCAGTCAATGAGTTATAGCATAGATGAACTCAAAGATTCAATGAGTGGAATTGAAGCTACTCTTTATTTTATTTTTTATTTTTTTCGCCTGTAGGCCTGTCAATGGATGAGATTGGGCCAAAATCTATTTGTGTCTTTGATTTGACCTGATCTGAGGTCGAACGTTATATGGCTGACCCAATTGAAAACTAGGGTCGGGTGGAACAATTTTTGCCCCGACCTGGCCCATTGACCGGCCTATAGGGAAAATGTTATAATTAGGCCTGGATTGGGCTGGGCCAGGATGGACCGATTTGAGTTTGGCACAATTTGTGAATTTGCTTATTAAAATTCATCTCGGACCCATTTTGGGAATGGAAAAATAGACAAGGAGACAACTATTTGACTTGTATTTTTTATCACAGACAAGAAAATATAAATTTTTTAAAAAGAAAATGCATTTTAAAAAAACCATAAAATTGTATTGTTTTTTTTAAATGTTTGAAATGAAAATAAAATTAATTTAAACAGGAAAAGGCATTTAATTAAAATATATATTTTTATTTTTTATAATATTAATTAATTAAAAAATGACTCGTATCACTCTGGTCATAGGGTAACTCAAACATCCAAGAAGAGCATGCATCTATTCCATAAAAGGAGGATTTCCCCTTTGATTAGGGGATGGGCTGAGAAAGCCGAAGGCAAAATACCCCTCTAAACTATGAAAGTGAAAACTCAAGTTAGGGGGTGGGACCCACAAACTAGAGTTTTTTTGAAAAAAAATTCAAATAAAATTTTTAGCCAAAATTTGGCTAACACTTTTTTCTGCCCATAATATGGGTTAAAAGCTCGGAGAAATTTTGGTGGCCACCGTCGCAACCCGAAATTCGTTCTTTTCAACTCGAATATTTTATGTTTAAAATCGTTTGATTGCTTTAAATTAACGATCAAGGTTTTTTTTTTCACCATAATTTTTCATATAATGGATCTTGAGACTATGAGCTTATCATCAAACGCTCAATTTTTTTGTTGATATGACACACATGTCAATACATCTTTCTTCACGCCTATGCATTCTTTGAAAGCGCCTACATCTCAAACCCTTGAAAAAAACGTTGATTTCTTTGGATCAGATGATGGAAATCTTTTTTAACAAATATCTTTCACGAAATAGATCTTAGGCTCATGGTGCATCAATCTGACAATCAATTTTTAATTTCCTGTATCACCGATACCCAAAATATGACTCTTCAATCATATAACACGCATCATGCTCAAACGTGACTTTAGGGCCATATTTTGGGGACTGGGGACACATGGAATCACAAACTGGCCATCTGATAGGTGTTACATGATCTTAAGATCTATTTTATAGACGGCCGGGGTGAAAAACAATCATCCTCATCTGATCCGAATAAATCAATAGTCTTCAAGGGGTTTGGGAAGTGGGCGCTTTCAACGAACGCATGAACGCGAATAGAGGTACCCATAAACAACGATGCCAATAAATGTAACCCAACCATCTAAGCCAGTTAATTTGAAGGCCATGATCTAAAGATCATAAGTGAAAGATTGGCACCAAGCATAATCTTTATCATATGACTCAATGCACTTCAATGCCATTATCCGATTAAACAGTTGACTGTATTGAATCATATGATAGAGATTGAGTTTTGCACTACTCTTTTGCATCGTAAATCTGTAGATCATGGCCTTTATATCATATGGTTTAGATGCAACCTCACCTCATAATCGTACTATTTATTTACACTGTAAAATCGTAACCTCACCCCATCTCCTCCGGCCAACATGCATTGACTGCTTTGAATTTGAAAAAGGAGATTGTTTTTATCTCAATCTTCCAGATGACGTGTCTTGAGATCATGGGTATATCAGTTTTTTTATTTCATGTTGCACCCATTCCAAAAAATGACTCGCGATTTGTATTTGAGCTTGATGTATGTCTCACGAGTTTAGAGTTACTGTTTGAGATTTGTACTAGGCGGAATAAAAAACTATCTGAGTGTATGCCTATGATCTTAAGACCCATCTTGTAAAAAGTTGGGACAAAAAAAAAATTCATATTCTAATTTAAAGAGACTAATGCATTTTGGCCTAACGAGATGAGGTGATGTTACATATTCACGTGGAATGAAAAATGGTGCCTTTAGAAAATAATTTTACACAATATAGCCAAACTGCTGGAAAAAAAAAAAATCAAATCATAGTAAAATTTTAAAATAAAACTTCACATAAGCTCTTTTTTTTCACTAACCCGTGGGAAGTTAAAAAAAAAAAAAAAATTTCTCATGAGTTTTGTCAAACAAGGCATATATATATATAGGACCTTATCTTGTATGCTTGTTCCCTACGCAAGGGTAGAATAGACCGACAACAAGTTACTTACATTCAAGGGTTACCTTAGGATACCACACGTGGCATTTTTATATGTCAATCTGGATAGCCAAGTGGAAGATCATCATGTGGATTGGCGTCAACCAAAATTTGGCATCAGTAAACTACCATGCCCGTCCGCTCAGCGTACACTGTTAGATCAGTAGCCTAGAAAACCGTGCAAGTAAACAGTTTTCAGATGTCGCTGTCCTCAATGCTGTGGCTGGCTGGCTAATATCAGCATTTAGTCCCCATTGAAGCCTTTAAGAGTAGGGCTGCAACAGAGCCGGGCTGAGCCCCAGCGTGGGTCAGCTTTAGCTCTGCCCTACCGGATACGAGCCGTGTTAGAACTTGGCTCTAGGTCCTTAGCCTGAAAAGTTTGAGCTCTAGCTTGGATCTATCAAGCTCAAGTCAAGCTGAGCTTCGAGCTAAATAAGTTTTATTATAATTTTTTTTCTTAATATTGTTTTAAACATTATCTTCGAGCAACAAGTTCCATTAATAGACAAGTCAATTGACTACTTTGAATCCTACGATGCAAATCGTTTTTTATCCCAATCTTTCAGATGATGCATCTTGAAATCATGCTCTTACCATCCATCGTTGGTTTTTGATTTCACATAGTATCTATTCCAAAAAAGTGACCTTAACATCACGTGAAACTCATCACGCTCAAATAAGGTCACTTTTTAGGATGTGTACCATATGAAATCAAAAACATATCGTCTGATGGCACGCCCATGATCTCAAGATCCATTATTTGAAAGATTGAAATGGAAAACGATCAGCATGGTCGGATTCATATCAGTCAATGGGTTATAGCATGGGTGAACTCAAAGATTCGGTGAGTGAAATTGAAGGTACTCATTATTTATTTATTTATTATTTTCGCCTGTAGGCCTGTCAATGGATCAGGGTGGGCCAAAATCTATTTGTGTCTTTGATTTGACTTGATCTGAGATCGAACCTTATATGGCTGACCCAATTGAAAACTAGGGTCGGGTGGAACAATTTTTGCCCCGACCTGGCCCATTGACCGGCCTATAGGGAAAATGTTATAATTAGGTTTGGATTGGGCTGGGCCGGGTTGGACCGATTTGAGTTTCGCGCAATTTGTGAATTTGCTTATCAAAATTCGTCTCGGGCCTCTCGGCCCCATTTTGAGAATGAAAAATAGACAAGGAGACAACTATTTGACTTGTATTTTTTATCAGACAAGAAAATATAATATTTTTTAAAAGAAAATGCATTTTAGAAAAAACGTAAAATTGTATTGTCTTTTGAAATGTTTGAAATGAAAATAAAATTAATTTAATCAAGAAAAGATATTTAATTAAAATATATATTTTTATTTTTTATAATTTTAATTAATTAAAAAATGATCGTATTACTCTAGTCATAGCGTAACTCAAACATCCAACAAGAGCATCTATCTATTTTCCATAAATGGGCTGAGAAAGCTAAGGGCAAAATACCCCTCTAAACTACGAAAGTGAAAACTCAAGGTCTCAAGAGTATAATTGTTTTTGGGAAAAGCTCATAAGAACCAAGAATATGACCAAACTCAAGAATACATCTAAAAAACTAAGGAAACGTGAATAAGCTCAAATTCTTCAAGATTCTGAGCTGATACAATTCTGAGCTTGTCCGACAAAAGCTCAGAATCACCCGAACTAGGCCTTAGGGTCGGGTTCAGTCAGGTAGCATACTTTGTATATAAAATATAAAATGATTTAAATGATCTTGAACGGGGCAAGCTGACCCGACATAGCATATCTCTAGTCGGGCCAGGCATACCGAAAGATTCAGGCATCCAAAAATTTGGCCCTACCCGACCCAAGTGACAATGACTAGCTAGGGATGACAATATGATGGACTCGAGCCAGACTTATTAGAAAATTATAAAAATGTAAGCCCAATCCTAGCCCATTGATATTATGACACCAATATAACCATGTTTTATGTAGAATGAAGATTACTTACTTGGCAAAGATGGATTCTCAAAGCTAATGTTTCCAAACCATTGGAAGGGACACAAGGGTCTCTTTTGCGCAGGACTTGCTAAGGGAGGCCTCTATGGTGCTGGAATGGATGCACAAAATATAGCCAATGACATCAACTTAGCCATAAACGAGCCCATCCATGTTACTTAATTCGCTCATTAACCGAATTGACTGATCAATACTAAATATTTTGTATATAATAAAATTTTAAAAGCATAAAAAATATGTTTAAACCTAAGACATGCCAATGCTACATAGTGCTATGCACTACTAACATAGTTCCATGGTGTTGCCTTAGCCGCAACAACAACATTGTGTGACCCTTGTTCAATTTCTCTATATCCTCCTGTGGTGGCTTCCATCTTACGATTGGTTTGCATTGAGGAGGACCTGAAACCACATTTGCTTCCATAAGCGAGTGTAGATAATTTTAGATATTTAAATTCCAAAGTGGTGTGTCTTTTCCAAAGGGATGCCTGTAGCACATTTTTATATGAAAATGGTACATTAACATACTACTTGATTTTCTATTTAAAGAATTTAAAATTGTTGTTTTTATATCATAATGGAGTCTCCTTTCTTTTCTCTGGTTCTGTCTTTAAAGGTCTTCATCAAAGTGTTCTTGCAATATTTGGTGTTCGGATAGTGTGATCGGATTCGCCAAATCCTTTAAAAGAATACACAACCGTTTCGTTGTATCCTGAAACTAATTTGCGAGTAACCTATTGGTGACCACTTTGATGAATTGGTGGGAGCAAATATTAGTTTAAAGACAATGATATTTCTTATGTCAAACCAGAGAACTGATGCCCACTCATATAATAACAGGGAGCGCATAGTATCCTCTACTTCCTTTCCACAAGTAGCGCATGTTCGATCAATGTGATTCATTTTGATGTTTCACGTGGAGAAGATTTTTACAAGCCCTCCAAACAAAATGCTTAATTTTGTTTCGAGAATTACAGTCCCAAAGTGTTCGCTAGATTTTACTCTCAGGGATGTTCGTAGAGCTTGTGGTCTCTCTCTTTGCCATACATGCAATATAATAAGCGCTTTGATCAAAATTTTCCTTTTTTTATCGTATGCCCACGCTATTCGATCTTCATCACAAAAGTTGGATGTGTGAGGACCAGCTAGACCGACCCATTCCCATGGCCCAACTCTGGCCCAGGCCAGACCCAACCTAAAACCCTTATAACCCTTCTCTTGTTACCCGCTCAACGCCCAACTCTTCTTCAGTCCCATCCGCTACAAACGAGAGCTGGAGCACGAAACTCTGCTAAGGCAGAATGGGGCTCGATATGGTGCTACAGTCTGGCACCGTCCCGACGACAGGCGCACCTGCACACGGCACCACCTCCTTCACGACACCACCAACCCCCTTGGTTATAAATAAGAGTCTACCTTGTTCTTCTTCCTCTACTATTCAAGAAACCTCTGGTAAGGCTCCCGCCTCTTCATCTGCTTCTTCTCTTCTTTTTCATATGCTATTTTCTTTTTATTTTGGCTGGCTCAACCTCCGGCGACGATCATCGGAGTGATCGTTGTCGTCCATTTCGACATTCTTGCATTCGTCGTAATTGCTCGCGGCTTGCCTCTGCGGCAGCGATCAGCGCCATCCCTGTCGACGGCAATGCCGAACCCAACGATGAAATCCATTTCCCTTTTTATGTTTTCACCTCTCTTCTCCACCATTCTCATCTTCTTCCTCCCGTGCTACCATCAACCCACAACTTTTTCATCTCTGTTTTGTCACAGAACAGTGACGTTAAAATGCCCTATTTATTTTATTCTATATATATGTATACATATATGTAAACAACAAACAAGGTATAAAATTTATATAATCCATTTCCTCCCTGTTTTGTCACCGATCAGTGACCCTACAAATCTTTTTATTTTATATATATATATATAAACATGTAATACAAGGCATAAAACCTGTATATATATATATATATATATATATATATATATATATATATATATATATATATATATATATATATATATATATATTATATTTAAAAACCTATTCTTTTATTATTTATCTTATTTTGCTATTGAAAATATAAGGGTTTAAAAACCCATCTGCTGTTAGGGACATTTTTTAAACTATTAATCGATTATAAAATGTGTTATAAATATATTTATCTATTAGTTCATATTAGCCATATTATTATAGAATATAGTTTACTTATTACGAATTATTATATTTATTTAAATTAAAAGAGCGAACTTTTTATATTCTTCTGGCTTTGAATATTAGTTATTGTTTACTAATTATATTTTTAGTAATTTATATCCCGTTTAAATGTCTAATGTTTGCTAAAAATATATATATCCATATTGAGGATAATGAAAGCTACTTTGGCTCACTTACCCCGTTTGCAACCTATTTAGCACCATGATATGACTTAATCATTCCTACTCTAATCGCGTCAACCCGTAATTACACCTTTCATTTCCGAAACTTAAACCATCCGAGTCGGAACCCTATTGACTAACCTTCCACGTGACCTGACTCAACCCCTAGCTCATACCTCGCACGTAGTCATTCAACTCTTTTGTCGAGACACCGCTTAACGCTGACACACCATTGTCATCATGCAGGCAATACATTAAGCAACTCGAACTTCAACCACCCCCATTGCAACCACCAAGGAAGTGTATATCAAGGCAGGTGACCTACCCTTATAATCCAATTTAACTTAATTAAATTGTACTATGTAAATACAATATATATATATATATATATATATATATATATATGCATACGAGTACATACAACCCTATAATTATGAATTGAAACCCTTAGGTAGTGTGATACATCTACAATATTATATGTTAATATTACAAATATGCTAGACTACCTATATAAGAACTTATTCTTTTATCTCTATATAATTATGATTGTTAATTAGAAATTCGGCAGGAAGTTAATTGTAGTTGATTCTTGATGGCATGTCATTTAATTGAGCAAATGAGCATGCCTAGTTATCGCATGATTTTTATCATAAACTGGTAGAGGGAGAAAATGGATTGATCATAGTATATACTTATTTTCGAAAAGCAACATAAAATACCATCTTGGTTATGGAAAGCATCAACTATTGAACATATGATTTTCTACTGCATATGATTTGCATCGATATAAATATATGATATTTCTTGTGTGAATCCTCCCATTGGGCAGTATGGGTTTGGGACGAATGTCCGTGTTAGTGCTTCCTCATATAAAGTACATATTGTCTACCGACCTGTCATGGTAAGGTGTGAAATTCAAATATATAATGTGATGTGGTAAGGACAACCTGAACGGAGGTGAAGTCCAAAAGGGTCACATGTGGTTATACCATAGATCCGGTACTATAGTAGTAGAACCTACACTTATAAATGTGTAGCCGCTGAGATTAAGTTATTTTCTTTTAATTTCCTTTCAAAGAAAACCTCATTTCTTTTATGCATACATCTCATTTATACTTGATGATAGTTGCAAATGCAATGTATTGAGAATAAAATAGCGAAATTGCATATATATATATATATATATATATATATATATATATATATATATATATATATATAAAATCAAAAGAATGTTCACAAATGAATTTGTCCCTCATCTTATTTGTTAAGACGTAAATTACTATATATTATTAGGGGGCCACTTGTTGAGTTTATCTCACTCCCGTTATTAATATTTTAGCGACGGATCGAGTTAATCATGGGCATCTTCTCAAGCAGAGACGTTGGGAGACCTTTTAAATTAGAGTCAGCCAAGGAGTTAGTAAGATTTTGTGTTGGTTGTAAGGGACTTTTGATTTGTAATAGTATTCACGATGAACAATGACTTGTAACAATGATGTACCCTTGTTTTCAGATTATGAATGAAATATCAGATTATATGTTTTGTTTAACCTTTAGTTCTGTTTTGATTATTGAATTCGTTCACGCACCAAAGTTCGCGGTGTATTAGATTTCTGGGCGTGACAGAATGCTCTTCCAAGAATAAGACATACTTGCTCCCTGTAAATACCTTGCCTTAAGAACTTGGTAGAAGAAGGAATGTTGGTGTGTAAGAAGCCTCCATCCCTGTTTTGCTAGCAACGCTTCAATGAAGACCTCAAGATCACGGAAATCAAGCCCCACCAAACCCTAAAAATACCCATTAAGTATAGCTGAAAACTATTGATTGTTTGAATTGGACAATAGGAAATGCCTTTTGCTCCAATATTTCACATAACTAATCTTGAGATCATAAGCATATGATCAGACGGACAGTTTTTTATCCGACATGACACACATCCCAAAAATGTGACCCAAAGACCATGTGGCAAACATATATCACAACTCACTTTTTGGGTTATGTGCCATATGATATAAAAAATTGTTCGTCTGACGATATTCCCATGATTTCGAGATCAGTTGAGTTAAAGATTGGAACGAAAAGCAATCTCCATAATATATCCAATCTACGAAAATCAACAGCTTTCATCTATACTAAATGGGGGATATTCACCATTTGGTGGGACGTTGCTAGCAGCCCTTTAAACACCAACATGTTGTTTAAATGATCTTGCATCATCATTGGTATAAGATGTGGGTGATCCGTACCGTCAAAGTGATAGATCATAGATTGAGGTGCCATAGGCCCAAAAATTGTATTGTAGAGAAATTTAAATCATGAGATTTATCGACCATGATATCCATTGTTCTTAATTTTACTTACTAAATTTTATCAATCGGATAGTTCACATCTACTTATAGCATTTTTTTTTGCGGGGCTAAGACACGTTCCAATGATGGATTGCCAATTGGACAGTTGAGATTGATCACAAACGTGTGCCACATGGCATGATTATAGAACCCACTTCAATGGTGTATGATAAAAGGTGTAAGTTTAATGGTGTAAGATTTAAACACCATTTGGTGTTTAAATGTCGGTCAGAAACCATTATCCTATATCTAAGGCTCTCAATGGGCCGGATTAGGGCCGGGCTGGGGTTCAACCCGACCCTAACGCACCCGAGCCGGGTTCCCAAAATTTTCAGCCCGGCCCTAACCCGGGCTGCGATGTACTCAGCCCAAGCCCAGCCCCTACCAGGTCGGACCGGGCTTGGGCATTTTTCCGGCTTTTTTCGCCTTTTTTTTTCTAATAAAATTTGGTTAGACTTAAACCTTTTTTTTCTAATAAAAGTTTGAAGGTTAAAATTTTTATATTAACATTATAGAGGCTCAGGTACATGCTTTTATTCAAATATTTCATTTTAGTTTGTTACACAATAGTTATAACGGACAACGATTGCACAATGGTTGTAACGAACAATGATTATAACGGACAACAATTAATCTCAGGGCATTTAAGTAAATTATATTTAATTAAAAGAATTTTTTTTTATAACTTTAAAATGATAAGTATATATATATATATGGCTGGGTGCGGGCCAGGTGTTGGAATACTCAACCCAAGCCCGGCCCTAATTTATCCGGGTTGCAACATGTTTAACCCGATCCGGATGCTAGGCCAAATTTGCTTGATAGAAAGTACCACTTTTTCCGGGCCGGGTAAGAGCCAAAATCCGGGCCGGTTCGACCCATTGAGCCCTACCTATATCTATATATATCCTACTAGGATGCAGCTGCTATGCACGTGCAGACAAGTCGAATAAAGGGATTTTTATACTATTGTGTTTTATACATATCTTGGATAATCTCAAAGTACAAATCTGGGATGCATATCTTTCTCAAAAGAAAATGGAACTATCACCACAAAAGATCAAAATAAGCAAATCGCAAGAGAGACCAAGTTTTTTACGTGAAAAACCCTTTGAAGCAAAGATAAAAACTAAGGGGCCTAGTCCAGGAAAATCCACTAATAAAATAGATACACAAAGTTCATCACCCAAAAGGATGGATAAAGAAAAACAACGGAAATCTCGTCAACACTGGCTGCTTACTCCAATAAAGAAAAACAATAAAATAGACGAGGCTTAAACAATGATCTAGAATTGGTTGGAGAAGGCTTATGATCTTCTTCTCAATGGTGCTTGCTGCTATTAACGGATGGCTTCTACTTCTCTTCAACACTGGCTGCTTATCATGGAAATTCTAGGTAGATGCTATTGTTTACCTAGAAATTCTGCAAATCAAGACAAAAGGTCACAATATATATAATTTATATTACAATCTTCAAATGAAAAGAAAGCTAAGAACAACACAAGAATATATAATTTTAAGCCTAAATCATGAAACAAGATGAAAGAATATCATTTCAATTGCTGAAAAGATAATCTTAAATAATCAAAACTTACTCATTACAGATTGATAGTGAACTAATAAAAGTAAATATTTCAATACAGTAGTTACACGTGATTCAAATGAGTCTCTCGTGTGATTTTAAGACCATGATCTAAAGATCTACAATGTCGGAGATTTTCATGATAGCCGTTAGTTTACCCATTGAATCACATGTGAGTGTCGTTTTTAGATCATGGTTTTTAAATCACACGACACCCATGATGAAATTAGGTGCCACATTTCCAAAAAATTGACCCGTTAATCAAGTTACTTGTTAGTCAGGGTCGGATAAATGATACTTGGGTATTAGGTGCCCGACCAAGTGTCATGGTTGGCAGTCGGGTCAACTCTTTCCAATGGTCGAGTACCTAATATCAACTAAACAAGATGTGCGAACCAAATCATGGCGCGATCAATCACATCAATCGTAAATTGAGCTGATATACAACTATGGATTAAAGAAACTGTTTTTCTATTAAAGAAACTGTTTTTCTATTTTAAATATTAAAAACTAAATATATTATGATACTAAAAAAATTCCCCAAAGGACAGTTTTGGTATTATGCCCGGTTCATATAAGATATATATTGGCCTATACGACCTTATATGAGCCAATAAGACTTGATATTTGAAAGATTTCACCCTATATCGAATAGGGGGTAAATATCGTATGTGGGGGGGGCTACTAACCCAATACATATTCGCCGATATGTATTGGATTCACTAGATATTTAAAAGCGTGTATACAACAACAAAACTATAAATTATAAGACCAAAAATAAATTATTATTCAATAAACATTACCTGAATGAAACTGTAATTGAACAATTTCTCTATAACAACGAGCATCATGATTAACATACCGCCGAACCTATTTAAACATGAAAGGGAAAAACGGAAAAAATTTAAATTCAAAGAGAAACTCAAAATATTGTGATTGAAATAGAGAACCAAGATATAGAGTGTAGAATTGAAACTTGTAATAAGCTATGCAATAGTGGAGGCAGATGATAGTACATCAACCCATGCAAAATATGTTTTTCTCATACTTCTTATACCATACATGTAGAAAACACCAAGAAAAAAAGTTCTCGGAGAGAGAAAATCCAAGAGAAAGGGGTGTTGTCCTTCTGCTGCTAGACATCGTGCATCGCATAAAAGGGCACAGAGATTTGTGTGCATCAAATGGTTTGTAGCATCCATGAAAAGAATGCAGAATATAATTCGAGATAGAAAAAGAAGGGACAACGACACCAACACACAGAGGAGGCCCGGTCTAGACTGCCTTACGAAACCTCCCCTGAAAACAAAAAATTATAATTTTATTAAGCCACGTGGCCGACTTGCAAGCGCACCTGTAGAGCCCAAGACCACAATTACAACCAGAGACAGCTACAATATATTTATTACTTAAAAATTTCCCTCCAAGAAGTCTTAAAGACAACTAAATATAATCTATGTCCACCCCTTGTTGAATATAAGGAACTTCCGTCCATGTATCTTTCATAATTTGGAAACCCGATGTCTTCCAAGCCAGATCCTTCGTCACTGCAATTGACAAGACAAAAATATAAAATTATAGTGTTGACCAAATAGGGAAACAAATTATGTTAATATTGATTGAAATTGAAAAACTTAATGTTGAGTTAAATCGGAAAAAACTACGAATTCAACCTTAAAAAATAAAACATTAAAGAAAAACATTTTTCTCGTATATTAAAAAAAGTAAACCTGACTCCCAAGAACATAAGAGGTTGGTGTTGGCTTTGATCACAATGATCTGGTTGCAGATGCTATTGTCTCCTTTCCAGATATACTATAAATCGAAAATAAGGATTATAAATACATTGGTTTACATTACGAAATTCAAATGAAAAAATAGGCCAAGAAAACAAGATTATAACAAAAACATATATTCTTGAAACCATAAGACAAGAATGTATCATTCCAATATAAAAAAGAAATCATATTACATTAATCAAAGGAACCAGAATAATCAATAAAGAAGTAATACAATTGAAATCTCTCACTAAAAACCAGGAAAATTCACTAGTAAAATAGAGAAAATCGACTAGTAAAATAGATACACAGTGTTTATCACCCAAAAGGATGGATAAAGAAAAACAATGGAGATCTCTCACTGAAACGAGGCTGCAACAATGATCTGGAATTTGTTGGAGAAGGCTTTTGATCTTCTTCTCACTGGTGCTTATTGCTATTGAAGGATGGCTTCTACTCCTTCTCTTCAGCACTAGTGCTTACCCCAATGAAGGGATTATGACTTCTTATGTAGATGCAACTGTTTATCCTGGAAATTCAATAAATCAAGACGAAAGGTCATCACATTATATAATTTATATAATAAACTTCAAATGAAAAGAAAGCCATCAAAGTAAAATCAAAACAAGAACATCTCTGAATCATGAAACAAGAAGATGAAAGGATATCATTTCAGTTGCAGAAAAGGATTATATTAAATAATCAAAACTTACTCATTACTAATTGATAATGAACTAATAAGAGTAAATATTTCAATACTCAATACACCAGTCACATGTGATTCAAATGAGTCTCTCTCTTGTGATTTTAAGACCATGATCTAAAGATCTACTGTGACGACCTAGACCCACATGCCACAATATTGTCCGGTTTGGGCTTAGGTCACCGCCCCGGTTTTATTTCTAGCATGGGCTTAAGTCCCCACTCAAAACGCATCATGGCATGTGACATTCGCAATCACATATAGCCCAAGGTCAGGACTTTTCCCTATCCAATGTGCGACTGTTACATCTATGATGCCGGAGATTTTCATGATAGCCGCTAGTTTACCCGTTGAATCACATATGGGTCATTTTTAGATCATGATTTTTAAATCACGCGGTACACATGATGAAATCAGGTGCCACATTTCCAAAAAATTGACCTGTTAGTCAAGTTACTTGTAAGTCAGGGTCGGGTAAATTATACTTGGGTATTAGGTGCCTGGCCAAGTGCCATGGTTGACAGTTGGGCCAACTCTTTCCAATGGTCATGTACCTAATACCAACTAAACAAGATATATGAACACAATCATGGCCCGATCAATCACATCATTCATAAATTGAGCTGATATGCATATCATCAGTCCCAAGCTAATACGTATCAAATATATTGGATACGTATTGTCCAAACCAGCCAATATTAAAGAAACTTTTTTTATTATTTTAAATATTAAAAAATGAATATATTATGATAATAAAAAAATTCCCCAAAGGACAGTTTTGGTATTATGCCCGATTCATATAAGATATATATTGGCCTATATAACCTCATATGAGCCAATAAGATCTTATATTTGAAAGGTTTCACCCTATATTGAATCAAGGGGCAAATATCATATGGGGGTGGGCGCTACTAACCCAATGCATATTTGCCGATATTTAAATGCATGTATACAACAACAAAATTACAAATTATAGGACCCAAAAATAAATTATTATTTAACAAATATTACCTGAACTGTAGTTGAACAATTTCTCTATAACGACGAGCATTATGATTAACGACGAGAATCTATTTAGCATGAACAGGAAAAAGGAAAAAAATTAAATTCAAAGAAAAGCTCAAGATATTGTGATTGAAATAGAGGACTAAGCGAGTGTAGAATTGAAACCTGCAATAAGCTATGAAACGGTGGAGGCAAATAATAGTACATCAATCTAGACAAAATTTGTTTTTCTCATACTTCTTATACCATACTTGTAGAAAACACCAAGAAAGGGGTGTTGTCCTTCTGCTGCTCGTCACTGTGCATCGCATAAAAGGGCACATAGATTTGTGTGCATCAAATGGCTTGTAGGCTATAGCATCCACGAAAAGAATGCAGAATATAGTTCGAGAAAGAAAAAGAAGAAGGGACAGTGACACCAACACAAAGAGGAGGTCCGGGCTAAACTGTCCTACGAAACCTCCCCCGAAAACAAAAAACTGTAATTTTATTAAGCCACGTGGCCGACTTGCAAGCGCACTTGCAGAGCCCAAGACCACAATTACAACTAGAGAGTAGAGACAGCTACAATATATTTGTTACATAAAAATTTCCCTCGAAGAAGTCTTAAAGACTGCTAAATATAATCTGTGTCCACCCCTTGTTGAATATAAGGAACTTCCCTCCATGTGTCTTTCATAATTTCGAAACCCGATGTCTTTCAAGCTAGATCATTCGTCACTGCAATTGACAAGACAAACATATAAAAATATAATGTTGACCAAAATAGGGAAACAAATTATAATGTTGATCTAAATAGAAAAAAACTACGAATTCAACCTTAAAAAATAAAACATAAAAGAAAAACATTTTTCTCACATATCAAAAGAAGTAAACCTGACTCCTAAGAACATAGGAGGTTGGTGTTGGCTTTGATCACAATGATCTTGTTGCAGATGCTATTGTCTCCTCTCCGGATATACTACAAATCAAAAAGTAGGATTATAGATACATTGGTTTACATTACGAAATTCAAATGAAAAAGCGGGCCAAGAAAACAAGATTAGAACAAAAACATATATTCTTGAAACCATAAGACAAGAATGCATCATTCCAATATAAAAAAGAGATCATATTACATTAATCAAAGGAACCAAAATAATCAATAAAGAAGTAATACAATTAAACACTTGCAATAAATCTGTCACAAATATGAAATTAGCAAGGGTAAAAGCAATACATTACAAAGACCATGATCTAAAGATCTATGGTGTCTAAAATATGTGCCATGTAATTCAAAGAAGTCAACACCCTTTATAGATCTACGGTCTGAGATTTTCACCATAGCTATTAATTTAAAAAAATGTTGACCACTTTTAATCACAAGAGAGTGACATTTTTAGATCATTGTTTTTAAATTAAACGGCACACACATATATATATATATATATATATATATATATATATATATATATATATATATATATATATATATATAGGGAGCCGTTCGATGACCGTCCTCCAAGATCCACGTGGAGCTCCACGTGGCACTCAAAACACTTTTTGGGTGCCACGTGGAGCACAGGTGGACAGTTTAGATCAATATTAAAAAAAAAAATCGAAAAAAGCATTTTAAACCTACAAGTCAAAGTTTGATAATTTTTATTGGTCCACATTTCACGATTCAAAATATACACGGTGGAGATGAGTTTTTAATTTTTTTTTTTCAAAGATGATCTAAGCAATGCACCCAAGGTCCACGTGGCACCCAAAAAGTGTTTTGGGTGCCACGTGGAGCTCTACGTGGAAAGTTGGAGGACGGTGACCGCCCTCCATGGGAGGACGAAGGCCTTTTCCATATATATATATATATATGCAAGTATGCTTGTATGTATTTTCTACGCAAGCAATGAATTAAAAGAGAGAAAAAAAGAAGGAAATGTAACAGGGGCATCCTCCAGTGGAAATACATAAGAGTGGAATTCTCAATAAATGAACACAGGCATTGCCATCACCCAGTCAGTAAGAAGTATGTTCAATTAAACTGAAATTGAAAGGATTGTAGGTTCAGCCAGTTTCCAGAATATGCGAGTTTGACAAGTGTGGGGAGAGAGGACTGAGAGTAAAAGGCGTGCTTATCTGTTCTTCAGATGGAGTGATTGGCCAAGACATCTGCATCCCCATGTTATTTTGCCTAGCCGTAAGAGAGCGTTGCTGAGCCGAAATCGAAGGGTGCCATGGGAATGAATTTGTTGGGTTTAGGAGGCTGTTGATAAGAAGCTGCAAGTCTGACTGGATATTTAGCTTGGTGCAGCTGCTAGGAAGGATGTCTAATGCATCATTTTTGGATTATAGTTGTAACAGTTGACAAAACGATGCTTCACTCGATAAGTCACACTATATCTGTCACACAAATAATTGGAAATTTTTATTTTTCGAAATAATAAAATAGCTCAACACACAATTTAGTAATGATGCATCGGCATGTTTGACACATAAGGGTGTGAACCATTTTGACCAAAAACCCGGTAAACAAAAAGGTTGCCTCGGCCACCTGAGGCAAGCATAACGGGTTGCCTCGACAACTTAGGCAAGATTTAAGTAGGGCCTGTAATGGTCTAGTATGATTTAATTAGTAAATTAGATATCACATATACTAAATCTAATTTTATATACTGAATAAAGGTGCAGCAAAATTATACCTAAGCCATACATCTTTAATGAGTGTATTGGCTTTACACTAAAGCCAAACCAATTAAGGCTTATACACTTAAAATGGTGTATTAGCCTTATAAGAAAGCCAAGCTAAGATGGCTTATGCATATATATAAGTGTAATGGTTTTACACTTAAGCCAAATCTGGGTTGGCTTATATGTGTATACACTGCAATTAAATGGTAGGAGCTGTGTGGGATTCCATCCCATATAAGCTTACAAGCTGATTTAAATTGCCAACAGAAGCCACGAGTGCATGAGTCATTGTTAGACTCCATGCACGCAAGAGCAGCCTACACCATTGCAAAGCTTGACAACCATCTTCATTCTCCTTCTTTCTTCTTCCATCCTTTTGCAAATAAACCCTGCGTATGAAATAACAGCCCTGCTTTGCTACAAAAAAATTTAAAACCCATAGCCTCTTCTAAGTTTAAATCAGTTCTCCTCTAAGTGCTGCAACCACAGTCCTCTTCTAGTATGTACTTTAAATTCCAAACCGCGGATTACACCACACCACGACTTTACAACAAGTGTCGCGAGAAGTTTCGCCAACAACTGTTGCTCTCGGGAAGTTCTTGCTGACCGAGTTCTTACAAGCTCCGTCACCGACACACGCTCGACGGCATAGTATCGGCACCACGAGTCCTCCGAACGGTATGCCGTAAATACACAGAAGTTCCTAGACTAGGTTAGTTCAGTAATTAATTTAGATAAAGTATCCATCTGTGATGTGCTGTCGATTCACTGAGACTGAATCGACAGCACGAATCACAGTTTGCAATGGGTTTCGGAACCCATATTGTTAATAACAAGATACCGAAATTTCTGCATAAAAATGAATACGCATATCCAATTTTTGTGCAATATATCTATACAATATATTAGCTTTATATTTATACAAAAGACCCAGCTAAAGGCCTGAGTCAAAAGAACCAAAGAAGTACCAAAAGGCACCCCGGCATGCCAAGCCTGACAGGCTTGCCGCGGCAACCTTACATGGTTGTCGCGGCAAGGTGCTCAACTGAAGAGCTTGCCGCGGCAACCTATGCTACTTGTCGCAGCAACTCTGCATCTGAAGCAGTTGGTGCCACCTCTGTCAGAGGTTTGTGCTGGGTTGACTTGCTAAGGTTGACCATGAAACTTGTGACCATATATGGTCCATAATTGGGATCTATGTTGACCCAATAAATTATTAAAAATACTAAAACGATGAACGTAAATCCTAGGTTTTTGATGCACATGACGCGTTTGCTTGAAGACATGCGTGCACGGGAAACCAATTACACGTAAACCTGATGTAAGGTAGGGAAATTACCTTCCTAATTTATGTGGTATTTTCTTATTCTCGTCTAGTTAAGCAAGCTATTGATATGAGCTTATGTAGACCTATACACATATCAGTTTTTAGCATGAATGATGATAGAGACGTTACTAGGAGTTCAATTCAGTTTAAATTAAGAATGAATATGCTAGTACCAGAGAATATGATAGTTTTGTTCATCAAGTGATAGATATCAGTGTTGAGGTGTGTGTTCCGAAGTAATATCTGATTTTGTAATTGATATGCTAGTTTTGAAGCCGGATGAAGTTGTATGACCATGCTATGTCAATTTTGAATATGCTAGCTTTGATAGTTCAGCTTTGAGAGTTTAGCTGTGATAGGATAGTTTTGAAAGTTCAGCTTTGATAATTGCTAGCTCAGTTTTGCTGAATAAATAGGATGATCATGCTATGTTAGTTTTGGTTATGTTCGTTTGATAGTTCAGTTTTAGAGTTCAGATTTGATAAGTGCAGTTTTGATAATTCAGCTTTGATAAAGTATTAGCTCAGTTTTGAGGAATAAATGGATATAAACATGCTATGTCATTGTTGAGTATACTAGTTTTCGTTATGTACAAGCATATGAAGTTCAGTTATGCTAGGCAAGCTTTGATATGATTTCAAGTTATTGCATGATGTCGCATACTTGAGATATATATGTGCATGATGTTCTCGCATACTTGATCTCATACATGGTCTCGTCTTGATACTCGCTTGCTTTGGGTTGAGTCAAGTGACCCTGCTAACTTAGCCCAGGGGCTTGACCAGTCTCGTGTCAAGTGACCTTGTTAACATAGCTCAAGGGTTTGACTTCTTGAGTCAAGTGACCCTGTTAACCTTGCTCAGGGGCTTAATGTCTCAGTCCAAGTGATCCCGCTAACTCAGGAGCTTGACAAGTGATCCCGCTAACTCGGGAGCTTGATTTTCTCGGTCTAAATGATCCTGCTAACTCGAGAGCTTGACAAGTGATCCCGTTACTCCGGAGCTTGATTTTCTTGTCCTTGTACATGTCTTGTTTCAGCATGATTCCTTGAAATTATCTCGCATGATTCCTTGTCAGTATAATTCCTCATATTTGGTCAACATAAAGATGTCAGCCTAAGGAGGACAAGGAGGACGAGGAGGAAAGTTCTGCTGAGGACTTCTTTCCTTGAGAGGTTTGAGAGAGATATTTGTTTTTAAAACACTAGACTTGTATAAACAGCAGTATGTTTTGAGATACTTAGTATTTCATGTATAGGTGTTCTTTCCATTGTTTAGATAACGAATGACCGTTATCGGTGGAAAGCTACACATGATTTTTTGTTTATATCGTCTTGTTATATATTCCTGCTTTTAGACGATAAATGAATATCAGGAAGATGCCATATGTTCTCTTTAGCAGAGTTAATCTTACGCTTCCGCGATTGTAACACTTTATACACGATGCACTTGTATCATAGGATCATGTTAGGTGATCCGACAACGCGATCTTTCCTATATACGATAATGGGAAAAGTCGGGTTGTCACAATAGTTGTTTTTTCGTTGAGTTTTTCATTAACAAACTACCCTATTGCATAATGAAATGAAAATAAGAGATTAAAATATATAGTTTTCAACATCAATAAAATATTGTTTTCGACATCACTGAGAAGATTATAAGCTAATTTTCTTTCATCTATGAGCATATAGGTGCTGAAAAAAGGTCTAATAGCTTCTTCAATATAATTGCAGACAAGCATCAAAATATTATCATCAATATCAAAATGATATTATAAAACTTCAGGTGTATAAGGGAATCAAAGAACGAACTGGTGCCAAAAAAAGTCCATTCAATAGCTCCTGCAATACCTACTCCTAGAAAAATCCATTCAAAATCATGCCCCTCTCAGAGTATCTTAATTGCCCAACCAGTTCACCTTTTCATGCTCAACATCACTCTTAATTGGACAATTCTTCACGCTGTTCAGTTACTGTGGTTTTTAGGCTATGTACGATTATTGATATAATGAGTAGATTTGTTTACATGAATAAAAAATAGTTTGCACCAAGGAGACTATCTCGGGGCAGTAATTAAGGTGTTCTAGCTTGAGCCCAAATTGGTTTAACGCACTCAAATGGAGTGTAGGGCTCTCTTAAAACACTCTGGATCCGTGTCCCATCCCGATGTCCTGTTTAACGTAGAAGAAAGCCAATTTTATTGGCTGGATTACATGTAAGATGAGTGGTCCTTAATGCTTCTCCTCACTTCTAAATAAGCTTTTCCTTTTGTGGAAGGGTGTGAGAACCAGCTTAGGAATGTTAGAAGAGAAATGAATCATGTGGTAGATTCTCTTGCTCGGGACTAGGGAGAGAATCCTGAAAAACTTTTGACTCAGGGATAGTCCCCAATTTGATGATATCGTAACTTTATTTTTTCCTTTTCTGTGACTTATTAATTATACTAATAATACCATTAATATTAATATTAACACTAAAATTGACATAAACATTAACTTTAATTATAATTTGCACAAAAGCATCTCAAATTGAGCCCAAAATACCTAACTAGTACAAAACAGGAAAGCATCATAAAATTCAGTCACAAGTAAAACTCAACAATTGAATCAACTGAACTGAAATGCAGATTAACGATGATCTCAATGTACTCAGCAGCAATCTAACAATTCCATACAAGAAAAGAGAACATTTCTCAAGTTTACAACTCGGAATTAACACGATGATCGTTGATCCTATCTAAACCAAAATCTCCAACAAAATCTAAACATGACTCTTCCATCAAAGACTTCAGCAACGACATGACCAAATTCCCAACCATTTGATCTCCTAAACCGAGCTTCTGTTTCGATGTTTCGAGCTTATAACCTAAAGATTCATCAATTGAAAGCTTACCTCTAAAATGACAACTCTGAATTGAATCAAAGATTACAACCTTGTCAGCAAGTACTCCTTCGACAAGCGATTTTGCCATGGCATGAGATCGCTCTTCGGATACGGAGTACTGAATGGAGACGAAGGGCATTGATGGAGATCCTTCGACAGTGTAGATGTCGTAGGCATTGTCACGGAGAGATGGTGTGATGCAATTTGCAGAGGGGAAGAACTCGGGGAGGATTAGAGTTCCAATTAGGGTTTTGGGGGAGAAATAGTGGTGAGTGAAGGATGAGGTAGAGAGTACGATCACGAGGGGACAGAAACTAGGGTTAGGGTTAGAGAAAAGGAGGAAGGGAGAGGAGAGGTGGAGGAGCGAAGTTGTTGAGGTCCTCTTGGATCTTGATGGAGGGGGGAATGTCTATTAGGGTGTCTTCCATTCTCGTCACTGCTGAGTTTAAACCATATAGTGTAACTATATATAATTTTTTTTTTAAATGATTAAAAACTAAACTTCTCGACTGACCATTCCTCAATAGGTTTTGCGCAATTTAACTTCTCGAAGGGCAGTTCCAAAATAAGTTTGACACAACTAAACTTCTCATTGGAAAATTCCTCGATAAGTTTGGCGCAACCAAGCTTCGCGAGAGACTGTTCCTCCTTAAGTCTTGCGCAACTAAACTTCTTGATGGACCGTTCCTTGATAATTTTGGCGCAACTAAATTTCTCAATGCATTGTTCAACGAGCGGTTTACGACAACTTCTCAATGAACCATTGCGCGAGAAGTTGGCCACTAGCCCACAACAAAAGTACCTCTGTTAGCGCCTAGGCATTCTCTGAAAGCGCCCACGTCTCAGACCCCTTGAAACCCATTGATTTCTTCAAATCAGATGATGGAGGTCGTGTTTCAATCCAATCTACCACACAACAGATCTTGAGATCATGGCGCACCTATCAGACGGTCAGTTTTTTATTCAATGTGTCACTAATCCTCAAAAAAATGGCCCTTGAATCATATGGCACACAACAGGTGCAAACATGAATTTAGGGCTATTTTTTAGGGATTTGTGACACATGGAATAAACAACTGACCATCTGATAGGTGAGCTATGATCGCAAGATCTTTTGTGTGGAAGATCGGGTTAAAAAATGACCTCCATAACCTAATCCGAAGCAATCAATGGTTTTCAAGGGATCCTAGGACATGAGCACTTTCAGAGAATGCGTGGGCATAAACAGAACTACCCACAACAAAAGTGCGCAGCTAGAAGTTTAGCACAACTAACCATTCAGAACGAGCGCAACAAAACTTGTCATTCAGAGAGAAACGGTTACCATATATGCAACCGCATGGGGTTTGCACAGTTAAATTGGTTGACTAGCTTGAATCAGATGATGGAGATTTTTTTACATCAGTCACTGACAAATGTCCATAAAGTAATGAGAGTGAATACCAATGCCATTTTTTTCCAAAAAAGCAGATTCCTCATCCTAATTAATGGCATGCTCCTAAGTGAATTCTCGAGCGATCGAGCCCTATCCCTCTCCAAAGTGTCATCAGAATTCAGATGCATTCTTGACTTTCTCTATTGGTGTTACAATGTAATGTCAAATTGTTACTACCCAAAAGAGGATTGGAGGTTTGATAGTTTAGATTAAGCAAAAGTAAAAGAAGTAGGGTATTAAGGCTGAAAGCTTATTTTATAATGCACTGATCTCAAAGCATTACCAAGAGTTTGACAACTTTAATATCTGCTTTGTGATGCTCTATGAAATATAAAAAAGTTTAAATGAAATCAGTAAGATATATTAATAGAAAAACAAACGAACAGGGTATCCAATGTTCCAAAAACAATCTTGCCGAAAACCACTTGAAACGGCTTTAATAAAAACCTCAGTATAATGGAAAATCTTTAGTATTCATAATCTTCCCAATGCCACTAAATATTACAATCCTTAATAAGTGAATGATAATGTATCCAGAATTCAGCAATGAGCATAGTGCCTCTCAATCATTTAATACATACCCTTTTAATTGATTCTTCTCCTTCTAGCAATAAAGTATTTTGGAATTTGAAGTAGCTAACATTGAATTTAGTCAATATTAGTTTACAAAATTTGTATTAGTACCTTAAGTTTAACAAGTGGCAAACAAAATGATATGTATTAGGATGAAGATTTGCAAAACACACCAAATGCTTACGAATATTTCAATCCTTACTAAGTGAATGATAGTGAATCCAGAATTCATCAATGTGCATAGTGCATCTCAATAATTCAATACATACCCTTTCAATTGATTCTTCTCCTTCTAGACAAAAAATTAATTTTGAATTTGGAGCAACTAGCATTTGAATTTATTCAACATTAGATTAAAAAATTTGTATAAGTGCCTCAATTTCAACAAGTGGCAAACAAAATGATATGTATTAGGATGAAGGTTTGTGAAACACACCAAATGCTTACCTCTTGATCTGTTTGGTATTGACAATCTCTTTTGCTATACTTTAAGTAAAAACGATCAAGGTGACTAAAGAAGTCCCAAGTAAATATCTGACCCACCAGAAGATAAAATGAGGGAAGCATCTGATGCTCCTAGTGAACTCCCAATCAATGTTCAAATCAACAAACTCATATCAATGATTAGGCAACATACCCGTGCAGGTTCATCACCAAAAATCTGGTAGATTCTTTCTTATAATTCATATGTAATATCCTAGAACATATAAAAAATATTAAAACAAAGTAAACAGAAAGATTTGAAAACAAACAAGATCCTCAGATGGAATGAAGTGGTCATCATTAAGAATGAGATAAGTAGCTAAAAGCATAGGAAGAGGACCGTAAATGGTTGATATAAGAACTGGAATGGTGTCGCATGGCATTGAACCGGAGTGCATCTTCAAAGTAACAAAATATATTTAAACAAATTCAGATGTGTGACTGTCCCATATATGTTAGATTTAAATTTTATGTGGCTGCAGATGATAAGCCTTCACAGAAGTTTGACTATTTCATAGATGAAAAATCAGGAATGAGGTGGAGTGTCACATTTGGGTCTCACATTTAAAGGAGTACATGCATTGGATATATATAGAATGTCCTAAAACTTTATCCATATTGGAACAAACTTGAAAACATCTTTCTGCTGATATTGTGTCGCATGAGTTTCTGAGTTCTACCAAATCTAAACTAGAGTTTCCACTTAGAGACTTCATTCTATTATGAATCCAAGTGAAAAATACATCAGCATTAGTGTCACTTTCGTAATCAACAGGAGTCTTAATCATGTATCAAAATTCCAGAGGAAACAGATCTGTATTGTCCGATACGTATCAGTTTCGGACGTCATTGAGTCGACATATTGAATATATCATGGATAAAAGTTCCAGACGGAACTGATATGTATCATCCAATACAGATCAGTTTTGGAAGTCACCGTGTCGATACATTGGATGTATCGCCGATACATACCAATGTATCATCCAAAATCGATACGTATCGTTTGATACATATTAGTTTTTAGTTGGCCAAGACATACTAGAAAGCCAAGATTTTGACTCTTGGTCTTAATCATCATTTTCAAGTGTTTGCTTCAATCAACATTCACCTTCATTGATCAATGTGTCCACTGTTGGAAATTTTAAATATTTTTAAATTTTTCGCCTTTGAATAGTCCCACCTTGACCAAGATTTATACTAGGATGTGTTCTCTAGAGGAGCTTTGGGACAAAGGCCTGGAGCTGTCACCCAAGGGGCACCCAACTTTGTGCATTCCACTTCTATGCACTTTGAGACACGCGCACGTGTGCTGAGCTGAGCCAGTATGGTATAGGCACAAGCACTTGATTGTTGTGTTTAATAAGAATTCCATGGGCCTAACTCAACCTCACAAAACCGGCTTGTAAGGTGAGGAGTGCCCAGATTATATATAGCCCAAGACCTCCAAGCCTACGGGCAATGTGGGACTATTCTAATACGCCCCCACACGTGTTGGCGGGATTGAGCCAAGCTAAATCACGTGGACAATTGAATTGGGTGACATGGAGTAGAAAAATATCTGCTCTGATACCATGTAGAATCCCATGAGCCTAACTCAACCTCACAAAACTGGCTTGTAAGATGAGGTTTGCTGTGATAGCCCGGATTTCAGCACCCCGAAACCCGTGCCATTAGCACGATCATCTTGACCGTGCCCCTTAGCTATGCACGGAACATTGGTATATCAAGCAATGAACTGAACTGAAATAATAAATAAAGCTGCGGAATTAAATTATCATTTAAATATTTCTCAAAAGACAGTTCTACCTTCATGCCTCTACATGAATGGAGAACCGATCCGAACCATCGATGATCGCTGATCATCAATGATGGTTCGCCCCAAAAATAATCTCATGACTTAATTACATTGTTTAACGAAAATAAGGCTTGACATACCAAGCCGCACAAAACAAACTCACAAAAACTCTCAAAGCTGCACAACGGAGTCCTCTAGAAGAAGTCCTCAAGAGGTGGCTCTAACTCGTCACCAGCTGCAGGGTCTGACTCACCAGGGTCAACATCCCCTGAAGCGTCAACAACTGCTAACAATGGACCTACGACGTATAGTCTAAAGGGTGAGCTACATCCTAGCTCAATAGGGAACAAAACACAGTGAACATATAAATTAAAACTCACAATGATATGTCATGCATGATGTATCTATGTAATTACTGAGAAAAACAGTCGAAAAGCATCACATTTTACTGGTAGTTTACACATATCTTTTAATTACTCATGAATGATACTGACTAGGCCTAAAGCAAAACTTAACCTTTCAACTTAAGTAATCCCCGAGCAATATAGCATCGAGCCCAGATGAGATACCCTTCATCGTCATCTATATAGATAGTTTTAAATGTATTCCCTGGGAATACAATTAGTACCCAAGCCCCTTTCCCCTGGGGATCGGTGGCGGGGTTTCAACTTATCTCAATTCAACACCCCTGGGGTGTGCTTACTGTGTACGGATATGCCTCCGCACTGGCTTACGGTTTCGCCGCCATATCTCAAATCTCAAATAACAAAAATATCAGGTGCTTTACATATAGTTATTCACCGTGTAAGTGTAGTATCTTATATCAGTTAGGCCCTATCAGACATTATTCAATCCTAGATACATCCCTGGGATGTATCTATTCACTTGCATCACACCTGATGCTCTTATTAAATCACTTCCTCATCCCCTGGGGATGGCTCATCATTATATACTCTTATTGGTGTCACTCACATATACTTTTTACAAAACTTCAAGCAATAAAACAGTTTTCAATTTGATTCTATATCACTACATACATGCTCTTACAAATTAAAGTATATGTTCAAAGTATTCCCTACCTCAAATCTCTGATAAATCATGCATCAAGGTCCCACATGGCTCCTTGTGCCCATGATCATACGTACCACCTATGGTACAACATAACACATGCAACTCATCATTAAAGATGCACTAAGGAAGGTCCAAGACCCCCCCGAGAATCTTGAAGTCAAACTAAAAAGTTAACAAATTTTAAGTCAGTCGATTAATCGAATTCAAAGATCGATTAATCGAAACTGATTCGATTAATCGATTCCCAAAATCGATTAATCAAGATCCCCATTCGATTAATCGAATCTCACATCGATTAATCAAATTTCTCTAATCCATCGATTCGATTCTCATTTCGAGTAATCGAATTCCCAAAATCGATTAATCGAAATTCTAAATCGATTAATCGAAATCCCATTTCGACTAGTCGATTTCCCCAAGTCACCTTCCTCCAAACACTGGAGGTTCCCAGTCGATTAATCGACGCCAAAATCGATTAATCGAAATCCAAAGTTGATTAATCGAATTCGGGTTCTTTCACTTTTCAACTTCTTGGCGAAAATCAATTAATCGAAATCTAATTTTGATTAATCGATTTGGCCAGATTCAGCCCCCCCTTTGGGCTGTTCTTCCAAATCTTTCCCTATTTTTATTCCCCCATTTTTCTAAGTACTCAATTCTTCATTTAAAACATTTTTGACTGAATTTAAACCTCTATAACCTATGCATTTAATTCACAAAAATTTATCATTTATCAATCTCAAATTGATTAACTCAAGTGGTTGGAAAGGCTAGGGTTCCAGCTTTGCTTCTAGCGGATTCCCCGGGTCGAATCCGGTGTTAAATGCTCAAATCCCCCCTTCCAATCAGTTGCAATAACTCCTTGATCACCCACCTTCTTTACTTCTCTCTCTCTCTCTTCTTTACTTCTCTCTCAACAACCAAACAAAAGAACTAGGGCTATTAAACCCTTTTATTTTTCATTCAACCCGTGTGCTGAGCACATACACCAGAAGTAGGTGTATGTGGCTCCAGATTTCGTCACATTCCACACAGTTACTTAAATTCTCACATCTCATCCGTTCATCTTATCCTACGTTAACTTGTGAACTCTTACGTGGTAAAACCTATGACCAGTCGGGCACGGATCTCGAGGTCACTGTTTAACTCCGAATTTTTGGGATATTACATTTGCCCAAGAAGGGCAAGCCCACAGTCGATGTGGGACAAATCCAACAGTGTCTAAATTCAAAGAGCGGTATGGTACAGACAATCATTAAATAAATATCTTTATCCGAAGTTGTGCCTGAAGCACCTTTTCTTTTGGCAGTTAGATCTACCCTATAGGGAAGGGTGAGCCCGATGCTGGGAGCTGGGAGCTGGTTCTAAGTTCCATCACTCCGGAGACAGCGACAACGGAAATATATATGGAGAGAAACTCCTTATCACATGACAAATATGCATTCACAGAAGAAATCAACACACACACACACACACACACACACACATATATATATATATATATATATATATATATATATATATATATATATATATGGAGAGAAGCCAGGAGATATGCGTTCGCTCGAAAGCACAATTCATTCATGCATTCGAACACATCATGTGCCACGCGGCACCCATTTAGGGGATTGGGTGCCACCGCAACTTGCCCAAGGAGGATTAGATCCATCCAAAAAACATAAAGGGTGTGTATCCACTATCTAAAACTTATTCAAAGGTGCAAGATCTTAGCTCACCAAGTTCATGTGAACAGATGGTAACCTTTAGCCAGGATTTTAAAGGGAAAAAGATGAACCCTTAAAAGTGGGTGAAACTCCTGATCACATGTCACGTGGCACATTATCAAGCATGCAAATGCACGGATCAAGCTGTGTGTGGTAATGCATAGTCCCTTTTTCCATGTATACATAGCTATATAGTTATCATAATGAGGAGGTAAGAGACAAACCTTTTTGTTTAGCTTCTCTTTCATTTGATTTTCTTGGAACACAGTAGAACCGTAAGTTGTAAAGTAGAGGTGTCGAGGGGTCGTCATTAATACAAGATGAATTTCGCAGCTTAACAGCGCTGATCATGAAGAGGGGGTAAAAGTTTGAGACCTGTAAAAGGCGAAGAAAACTATGTAAAAATATTGATTAAAGAAAATTTTCGATCCCAAAAGATAATTTTTTTTTTTGACATCTCAATATAAAGGAACTCAGAGATTGATCAGAAAAGTAAACTATGGGAAATATTGGTAAAATGGAAAGCAAAGATTGATCAGAAATCTTGATAAAATGAACATATGCGATATCTTGATCATAAGAAACATATGCGATGGGAACTCAGAAATCAAAGGAAAAGAAAATTATTCAAAATCTTCATAGAAGAGAGCACAGAGATGGATTGGAAATCTTGATAAAACAGAACTCGTAGATAATTATAGTAAAAAAAATTCGAAATCTAAACAAACCGGAACTCAGAGATAGGTGGAAAGAAATCTAAAAGCAGAGATCAATAGGAAAGACAACAACCCAAATCTTGATAAAACCTAAACTCCAAGGACTATCGGAAAAGGAATATATGTGAAATCTTGATTAAACGCAAGGCAGAGAACTCTTGGAATAGAAAAATATGTGAAATCTTTATTAATGGGAAGTATAAAATAAATTTATTCTAAATTCTAATAAAATGCAAGACAGAGATCAATTGAGAAAGAAAAATAGCAGAAAAATTGATAAAATAATAAGTCGCTGACAATAGAGAAACTCGGAACTCGAAAATAGATCAAACGAAATTAGAGATGGAGATTACCTGTAAGGAAGCAGATAGAGATTTTCAGAAGCTTCTTGGGGGTTCGTCGGCCGAACTATGGATAAGATCGGAAGGTTTCTCGAGAGGAGGAGGAGGGAAATAGGAGAATGGATTTGAATGCGGAGGAAATAAGCAAATTTAATATATATATATATATATATTCTTATTCTTTTCTGTCTCTTTCTAACGGTTGGGATTAGATGTTTTGGCGAGTGGTCTGTGGACGGTACTCTAATGCTCATTTTCGATCAAATGAGCACAAAAGTTGTGGGTACGTTTGTTGTTTGTTATAATGGACAAGTTGATCGTGAGCGGTCGTTTGATAGACCAAAGAGTAAACAAATGCGTTAACGTGCTTTTTAACTTACGATTACAGAAAATTGCATACGAAGAGGGACCCTTATATCCGCTCGTCAATACACGTCGTCGTCACCTGTAACGATGAGTGCCCCTTACCCTTAAACTCGTCTATGCTCGGTATAATTTAAAATTAAGATTCATCACCATGAGAATGTTAATCTAGAATTGAAATGGCATTTAGGGCTGTCCACGGGTTCGGGTTATAATTTTGGCTGCCTAATAAGAATATTGCAAATGCCTGGCTTGATCCGACCCAACCCTACCAGACACAACACTCCTACACGAAAACCTGACTCAACCCTATAAAAATACCCCTACCTTTGTACTTCTTATGTGCCCGACCCGTAAAATATGGGATCGGGTCAGGTTGGGTCAATCTTTGACCTCCAACTACCCTATTTTAACCTCCTACATGTTGTATTGTTGTATTATCCTATTCTCTCACTTCACTTGTAATTTCTATTTAAACACATTTGTACTAGTGAAATGGAAATTTGAGTTGGTTATTTTATTAAAGGCATATTTGAATTCTAATATTGACATGCTTTAGTCCATAGATTTTAAACTTGGTACTTTTGGATTTAATTTGCTTTGTTGGCAAGGGCGTCAGAAAAGGAATTGGCCTCATGTCCATGTGTGATGGTCAATCTTAATAAAGATTTATTAAACCACTAACAAAACTTTCATGGGAAGCCAGCAAAAGCAAGCGCGAAGGAGATGCCACGGCCTTAATTGATAAAATCCCAATCGGAGTGCTCTATTTAGAGGGTGAAATTCTCATAACCAAGCTCCACGTGATACATCAGTGATTTGCGTGCTATATGGGGTTCCTCCTAGCTGGGTGTACTCTATTTAGAGTACACCATTTTCAAAGATGATCCAAGTAATGCACCCAAGCTCCACCTGATATCGAAATAATATTTTGGGTGTCCGTCCTCCATGCATATATATATTGTTCGAAAAATTACGATCTGAGATTCAAAAATGTTGAAATTGGAGAAGAGAAATTAGACTCGAGGCACGTAGCCGTTATCTTTAAAACGTTATTCGCTTCCTACTCAAGTAAATTATCAAGTTTGCAAAAAGGGTTCAAGCGAGATGTTTTCGGGATACAACGAGGTCAATCTCTTTGATCATAAACTTCAAATCAGACGGCCCATATTGTATTTTTACATATCACATATCCCTAAAATACCAAGTCTTTCTTTAAATTCAGTGCAATCACTTGAAAAATGTGTGCAAGTAATGGCTCCCTTAATTATATTGTACAAGGATAATTTGGTCTTAATTGAAAGTTTTCCTCTGCATCCTTAAGCCCCATTTTCAAAGTTTGGGTACCCAAATTGTTTTGGTGAATTGAATGTTTCCCCCTTTGACCATATTTTAGACCGTGGATATGCATCGGATTATACCCAAATTGTTTGAGTGATCTCTGATCATGTATGGCAGGGCCGGCCCTGGACCAAGGCTAGCAAGGCGAGAACCTTGGGCCCCCGATTTTTAGGGCCCCCCAAATGCTATTTACCCATTAAAAAATAGGGTTTAAAAAAAAATATTCTATAAAGCTAAAGGACCCACAATTTGGTTACCTTACCCCCTCTCTCTCTCTCTCTCTCTCCACAACTCCACGTTCCAACACCTCTGTGACTCTCTCTAGACGTGCGATTTGAGAAGAAGTTGATGGGGGTAGGTTACCTTATTGGACATACACCCACATCCATATTTAATAACGTATTTATATATTTTTATATAATTGTATCTGTTTTTGAAATCTATTTCTATAATTAGAGCCCCTGGGGCAAGACCCAAGAGGCGGCTACCTCTCGGGTCCCCAAATTAGTATTATAAAAATAAGGTGTTTTAGCGGCACTTGCTATTGAGGCAATCTTTGGTAGCGGCAAGACTAATAGTGGCAGTTTTTTGTAGCGATAGGATTAATAGCAGCAATTTTTTGTAAAAAAATTGCCGCTAATAGTCTTATTTTTTGTAGTGTAGGTACAGTTGCTTAATATAATTTATAATTTGTAATGTACAATAACATTATATTCATCTAATTGTGTTCGAGTAGGTTGTGAGTTCAACTCTTCTCAGGTCCCATATTTACATTTTTTTTATGAGTCATAGATCGGGTCTCGACTGGGTCAGTGCAGGTCATTGGTCGGGTCACTGGTCTCATTAGAGCAGGCCGACCATATGTATTGACCCAATAAATTCTTTGACCCCATTTTGATTGAACCAGATTTGTTTGACCAAATCCTTTATATATAGGGAACCTCTAAACGCGCCTATGCGTTCTCCGAAGTGCCCACCTCCCAGACCCTTTGAAAACCATTGATTCCTTTGAATGAGATGATGGAAATGATTTGTCATACCTATCTCTTACAAAATAGATCTTCAGATCATGGCCCACCTATCAAATGGTTAATTTTTTATTTCATGTGTCACAAATCTCCAAAAAATGCCTTGAATCATATGGCACACTTCATGCTCAAATGTGATTTTATGGCCATTTTTTGGGATCTATGACAGGTTGTATAACAAACCGACAGTTTGATAGGTGCACCATGATCTCAAGATCTATTGAGTGAAAGACATGGGTGAAAAATGATCTCCGTCATATGATTAGAAGGATTTAATGATTTGATGTAAGTCGTTCCCTTATGCTCCCCATCGCACCAAAATAGTATTGTGGAAGCCACATTGATAACCACGAGATCTTGGAGGACGCTCCGTCGTTCCCTTATGCTCCCCATCGCACCCAAATAGTATTTTGGAAGCCACATTGATCTCCTCAAGCGTCGACCTCCATGGAGGACGAAACCGGCTCCTATATATATATATATATATATATATATATATATATAGAGAGAGAGAGAGAGAGAGAGAGGTCAGGGGATATATGCTCGGACATAGAGATACCTCTACGCCAATTGATATGAGCGCGACACGTAGCGTCTTTTTTGTGAAGTGATGGGTGGTATTGAGACCACATTATTAACTAGAGTTACACTTTTCAAAGTTAAATATCCTTCCAGCCGTCATTCTTGACCTTTTTAAAGTCTCTTTCTTTTCTCTATTTTTTCAAAAAAGTGTCAGACTTACTTTTTTTTGCATATTTTATTCAAAAAATGTGGCGACTAGTAGCGAAGAGCTAGCACATCGGGAGCGAAGCGCCAACACCCCGAAATGAAGCCGCTTCGTTTTAGGGGCGTCGATGCTTCGTTTAGGAGCGTTGGCACCCCTAAAATGAAGCGTCGGCGCTTTGTTTAGGGGCGTTGGCGTTGCCATAAAAAAATAAAATTCAAAGCGCTTGCTCTCCTAAACCAAAGCGTCGGCGTTTCGGTTTCGAGGTGCTGGCGCTTCCATTATATATATATTTTTAAAGTTATGTGTCCTTTCAAAAAAAGTGTCTTTCCAAAGTGGTGTGTATTTTCCGAAGGGATGCTTATAACACCTTTTTCATAGGAAAAGGATGCATTAACACATCACTTGATTTTCTATTTAAGAAATCTAAAATATTGTTTTCTCACTACATAAAAATCCCCCTTCGCTCTAATTCTGTCTTTAAAGGTCTTAATTAGAGTGTTCTTACAATGTTTACTATTCGAATAGTGTGAACGGATTCACAAATCCTTCACAAGAATACACAATCGGTTCATTATATCCTGAAACCAGTTTGTCGATAACTTGTTGGTGACCACTTTGTCGAAATGGTGGGGGCAAATATTGATTTAAAGACAATAATATTTCTCGTGCCTCGGACCTGTTCTCTGTATTATTTCGGATCAACATTTCATATTTTTTCCACCAGATCATTATCACATCTTTACTGCATCTGTTTGGGGTCGGTTTTGCAAGCCTGATTTCTATACTCGTTTCAAATTAGCTTAAAGCTCTTTGTAACTTCCCAATCTTTTATATCCCTTCTCACAGCTTTCATTGAGATCATCACAAGTCTTCCTCTTCTCCTAAGCCCTTCTACTTGTAGAGTCTCAACCCTTTGTACAGGGTCTACTTTTGGCTTCTAATGAACATATCCAAACTATCTCAAGTGACACTCCGTAAATTGTTTTTTTTCCTTTGTAGGGCTCAAATTTTCTCTTATGAACTCAATTATGTATTTTATTCTTTCTTCTTACTCCACATGTCTTCTATCTTCTTATCGCTTTCATGTAGCCTAATATTTCGCCGTCTTATAAACACGCCCCTTCAATCTAAGTGAAACTCTTGGGTTGCATGATACTCTACTAGTTTACTTCCACTTCATCTAACCTGTATTAATGTTATCTGAGATGGCCTCTTTAAATGATGATTTGGAACGTGTCACTCAATTGGGACACACGTGGTCTCAATGTTTCAATTGACACCTGATGCAAAAATTTGGACGGTTTTAGGTATGGCTGTAAAGGGGTTGTATCGGCATCATATCTAACCAGACCCGACCTGGTAAAACTGAACACATAAACTTGAGCTGACCCAACCCGGTAAAAATAGGCACATAAACTTAACCTGTCAGGTTGGGTCAGACATGAGACATGCTCCATGAACTTCGGGTCGGGTCGATCAAAAGGTTTTCTCGGGTCCGGCCAAGCCGGGTATTTGCCGGGCTGGGTTGGTTGACCCGACCTGATATTTTACATGTGAAATGTACGAAAATAGGGATTTTTACGGTGTCGGGTCGAGTTCTCAGGTCAGGCATCGGGTCAGGTAGGTTTTCCGGGGGCTGGCTTTAATGCACCATCAGGTCGGGTTGGGTGCACTACTGGGTCGAGTAAGATTTTTTAAAAATAACGGATCTCAAGCTAAAGGAATTCTAGTTATTCTTGTACAAGGCCGTTAGAGTCAACTGTCAAAACGTTCAGCGGCTAAAAGGAGTTCACATAAGATTTTTTAACACTATTGAACTTGGGTTTATACGGAAAAAAAAACACTATTGAACTTGGGCGGGCATTGGGATTTTGCCAAAAGTAGAGGGTATTCTTGCCATTTCAGCTAACATAACTAACTTTTGAGCTTGGGCTGGTATTGTGATTTTGCGACAAATCAAGGGTGTTATTGTCATTTAAGCCAACAAAACGAAGTTTTGAAAGATTACTTATCCGCCAACCTTTCTTTCTCCTTTCATCTTTAAAATCAAAATTCACTAATCGATCCATCCTCTCATTTCTTGGAATTTCATCTTGAAATCAAAATCCGAAGGCTCCACAAACTTCGGTGGAAGACAAACTTCGAAGCTGCCCAAACACGAAAAATTCCAAGCGGTTCTGCAACTTAGGTACCCATCACTTTCTGTTCTTGAGTCTCTTCTGTTCATCTTCATTTATGGTGTTCGGGTCTTTTCTCATTGAGGTTGAAGAAACTTTACAAATCTTATAAACCCGTTTTCCAATCTTTCTAATAAAATTTTTTATGTTCTCTTAAAGCTGTAAACCTTCCTTTCTCCTTAAATATTTATCATCAAACATTGATTCATCTTCCTATGTTTAGGAATTTTATCATAAAAAATGGAATCCGAAGAGCCCACAAACCCCGATTAAAAACAAGCAATGAATCCGATCAAATCAGGATGCTTCCCAAACGGGTAAATCTTAGCCATTCCCTTTGATGTACAGTTTTTTGGGGCGGTCAAGATTGAAGAAAAATTATGAATCTTACAACCTTATTGCTATATCTTTTCTAATACGAGATGGATGTACAGACCAGACCTTCAGGAAATAAGTATCAACCATTATCCACATGGATTACGAAGGGTGGAGGATTCCTACCAGAGGTTGGAGCAGATTGGAAAAGGAGGGTCCTTGTAACTTAAAAGGAGATAACAAATCCCCAACTTATCTTTCTCTTTTGCACACACTTTTGATTTATGTATTTGGACCACGGATCTTGTTTTTCGCATTATTCTGTGATGATCTTTGGTTTTTTAAATGCATCAATGCCCAAAATCTGAGACATCTTGCTCGATTTCGAGATGTTTCTTGATCTGTTTCAAGATCGTATGGCCTTGTTCGAATGTAATCTGAGTAGACTCAGATTTACTCAGAATCTGAGGAGGTCAAAAACTGTTCGGTTGCGCCTCATATTTTGAGGTCTTCCTGAGTCAAAATCTGAGCCTGACCAACAATTTACCTGTATTTGACTGTTCAAATGGCTCTGTTCTGGGGAGACCCGCTCAGAATCTGAAGTTCTATGAGTAATTTAGTTGGAAAACAAATTCGTAAGGAACTCAAAAAATGCGACCTTCTGAGTGGGTGCCCAAATGAATGCTAGATTTTAGGCAAAACTCAGAAAGTAAGTGCTTTCTGAGGAAATCCATCTGATTCTGAGCATTTTCTAAGAACCGAACAAGACCAAATCTCTTGTAAGACAGAAAACCTGTTAATAGCCGGTTTTACAATTTCCAAGTATAAGAGAGCTCTGAGAGCCTAGAGAACAAATCCTCTAACTTATCTTTCTCTATTGCTCTTTCATTTTATATATATATATATATATATATATATATATATATATATATATATATATATATATATATATATATCTGTGTGTGTGTGTGTGTGTGTGTGTGTGTGTGTGGACCATGGTTCATGTTTTTGCATTTATTTGTGATAATCTCTGTTTTTCGGATTCATCGATGCTCGAAATTTGAGACGTCTTGTTCAAGTTCAAGTTGTTTCTTGATCCGACTGGACTACTTTCTTGTTCCAAGAGTGTCAGTTTTTGTAAGACAGAGACCCTGCTACTAGCTAGCATTACATTTTCATTAGTATAGGTGGCCTTTGCAGTTTTACATCTCTTATAGCAGAGCATTACTAAGGAAAAAACCCCAAAAGAAACGAACTTATAATTTATCATTATCTGACAAGAGATTTTTGTATTTTGTAGAGGATCACATTCTAAAATGGACAGTTGGGTTTTTTTTTTAACAGTTGAAATTAAGGTGCATCAATCGGATGGTTACAAAATATTGTAATAGGTTGAATTTTTTAGGTGTCAATGAATTACTTGGATTTAACAAACATAGGCACCAGGTGGCATGAAAATGGACAGTCATGCGAGGCGGTCGGTCATAGGAGTCGACCTCTTTTGTAGTTTTATATCTCCTTCTAAGTTAAGGTTTGGGTCCAAATCTCAACCCATCAGGTTGGCTTGGGGTGAAATCTCAACTCAGGCAATCAATGAATGGGCTGGGTAAGAGTTATAACCAACCTGACCCTAATAGGCTGGGCTGGGTCCAGGCTTTGTTTTAGCTAAGGTTCTTTTCATTCAAATTTGTGTAGCTAAAATTTTTTTTGCTAACTTTTTTAAAACCAAAACATAGAATTTTTATAATGAGTTTATTAAATTCAGTTAAACAGGAAAAAAGCAAAGGAAAAGAAGAAGAGTAGTTTTTGTATAATAAGCTTAGTATCTTTGGTGGTTTTTTACTATACTGTCCAACAAAATCTCAGTGCATTTCAGTAGCACTTTCAATAAAACCGTTTATATAAGTATAATCTTTAATTTAATATTATATTGGGATACCTAGTCCAAACTCGCTCTGGCTTAACCAGAACCGGATCATACATAGTCCGGTTAGGTCCCTGGCCGTAAATACACACCGAAAAGCCTGCTATTTTCGGGCCGGATCAGGCTTAACTCTGGGCTAGCCTGGTCCATTGAGAGCTCTCATCTCCCACCCTTTTAATCTTCGAGGCAGGTTTGAATTCTGGGCCCCAATAGGCCTACATGCTAACTCAACATCTTGACTATCATAACTAGTAGGGAACCTGTGCCATGCACGAAAGTTATCAAAGGAGAAATTCAATGTCATACAAATACGCTTGAGCATAAAATCAGCATTCACTTTTGATGCTTATAAATAGCAATGCACTGCTTGGGGATTGACCATCTCGACAGATGACATGGACCCGAGCACCACTGATAGTGCTCATGTTGGGTACATAATACTTACTCAATTGAGAAGGAGATAAGTAAGTGAGAGAGAGAGAGAGAGAAACCATACAAAGACAAAAATTGTGTTAAAGTTTTTTTCCTTTTCTATAAAAATGTGATAAAAGTAGGGTGAATATGGATCGGGTTGGCCTGACAAGATTTTCAAAACTTGACCTTCTACAAGTCTTGATTTGATGCCCAGTTAAATTACGGTTGAGTTAATATTACACAATCCCTTTGCTGATATTATTACTATCTATGCTTCTTACATATTAACTACTGTTTACACACCCAGTGACACTAATACACCCTCAGAGTAACTTAACTAGTTGCACACCTAATAATTCTACTCACACGCTACTAAGTTAAATACATCATCACCAACAATATTACCTCAAACTGTTGTCATTGCAGTAGCAATGTTCTGAAAAACTGTCAAATATTGATTTGCAGTGGATTCTTTGGATCTGCCCAGAACTTCAACATATACCATCTCCAAAAAATTGATAAAAACAACAAAGAAGAGAGTAACACAAAATTGGGAAAAATAATAGCTCTTTGAAAATTACTTTCTTGAGCTGGTTCTTGGTATGTTGACCACTGCTGACATCAGAATAGCACTCTTGTGCCACTGACCTGCTGAAGCTCTGATATGAACTTAGCAAAGTGAATGCTTGGAGTTTTGGATGATAGATTTAGGTTATGTAGGGAGGAGAGAGAGGAGGAAAAGAGGAATAAGAGTCTAAAGGAGGAAAGATTTCTGGAGGCTCATAAGCCAATGCGGATAGGCAGGGATTTTTATCACCTTAATAATAATCAATGTGACCAAACTATGCTCAACTTACATACAGTACCCACTACAACCTACTATAGGGTTCTATACTATATACTCCATGGTATCAAGTATCGGGCGCTACTGATATGTCACAACAGTACATATTGATTTCACCGAAAATTGATAATGGTACTTGCCCAATACTAATATTAGACTGGTTTGGTATCAGAAATACCTTCTCGGTATTGGCCGATATGGTGATACCATTATTTTTGTTAATTTCTTATGTGGTTCAAGAAGAAATAGTACCTGTATTTTGAATATCAGTACTGGTCGATACATATTGCTCCAATGATTGGACAGATACCTGATATTGAAATCCAGTTAGATAACTTTTTCTTTTTTTGAAACGATAACAAAGCTTAAATATATTAAAAATGAGGAAAAAACACATACCTTAGCGGATAGTAAGATACTACCCGAACAAAAAACCCCCCAAAAACTCACCCGGGAACCCAAGCAAACCCGCAACAAAGACTATCCCCCAGGAGCAACCACCGCAGCACACACTCCGGAGACCCTTAGCAGACACAGTCGTCCCATATCAGCAGAAACTGCTGCAGCCAGGGGCAGAGCCACGTTATATAGTGGGTGGTCAATTGACCACCTAAACTTTCAAAGAATCACTCATTAAACTTAAGATTTTCTAATTTATATTAATGAATGTAGTTGACCGCCTAAATATATTTTAAAAGTTTAAATAGCTTTTTTATAGTGTTTATTCTCATACCATATATATATTTTTATTTTTTTCTTCTAACTGAATCTCTTAAATTTCGTCTAGATTTTTGCTCTCTCATGTTCTCTTCGTGCTCACTCGCTCTCTTGGCCTTCTCTCTCATTCTCTATCCCCACGCTCTCTTCAGTCTCTCTCTCTCCCCCCTCTTCCTCTCTCATTCTATCTTCCTGCTCTCTCTCTTTCATTCTCTATTTCTCTCTCTCTCTCTGTCCATGCTCTCTCTCTCTTCTTAGAGACTCTCATTTTAGATCTCTTTATCACCTTCTCTCTAAGTCCTACTCCCAAGCCGCTTCCCGTGAGACTGAGACGCCAACTCTCTCTCTCTCCCCTTATATTTCTTTCGTCTTTTCAATATTGGGTAGCTTTTAACGTATCCACCGAATCTTGTTGGGGATTGCTTTAATCTTTTTCGCTCCAATCTTCAATACAAGGGATCTTGAGGCCATGAGTGTATCATCAAACGGTCAATATTCGATTCCACATGTCATAGGTCCCAAAAAAGTGTCCCTAAAATCACATGGCACACATCATGCTCAAACGTGACTTTAGGGCTACGTTTTTAGGACCTGTGCCATGTGAAATCGAACACTAATTCTGATTGTTTAATAGGTGCGCCATGATCTCACGATCCATTGTGTGGAAGATGGAACAAAAAACGATTTTCATTATCAAATTTAAAGCAATCAATGGTTTTTAGGGTAGGTGCCCAACAAGATGGGTGGGTGCGTTTAAAGCTACCCTTTAATACTTTGCTTATTTTAACGAAAAAAGGAATCCTATGTCATTTTTGTTAAATTGTAAATTTCTTTATTTTATTTTTATTATTGATGAAAAAATATTGTAAAACACCTATCAACTATACAAATTTCATTTTCAGCAATATTTCGGTAGGGGATCATTTCGGATAAATTATGAGAAAAATTCGAAAAAGTTTCAGAGAGTACAAAAATATATATAAATTATATTTAATATTTATAAAAAATTTATTTATTACTTGAAAATTAAAACAATTTCATTAATTCGATGAAATTTCGTTAATTTTGCCGAAATTAATGAATTATTTGTGATTTCGGAGAAATCACTGAAATTTCGCTGAAAGTTTCGTTCAACCCATGTTTCAATGAATTTTGGAGAAATTTGTCACTATGCTATCAACAACTTCTATCAACCATATCTTGCCCACCCTTTAAGAAAATCTTGGCTCCACCCCTGGCTGCAGCCCTTCTTGAAAATCCGCCTTCTTAATCACATTCCAATTAACAACCTAGTCCCAGATTTGCCGAATAACCATCCCTAGCGGGATAGCCCCTTCGAAACACTCTACTATTCCTCTCCAGATTCCCCAAAACACTGCATACAATGTCACATACCACAGCTCCTTCCAGTGCTCGTCCACCTCAGCAGCCTTCCACATTTCCATCATTTGGGCAGGCCCTTCCGGCATAGCCCAATAAACTTTGAAGAGCCCAAAGATCCAACACCAAATGTTGCACACAAAGGAGCAGTACAAGAGGATATGCGCCACCGATTCTCTACTTCTCATACAAAGGAGACATTTATTTCTCACGGGAATGTTCCTCCTGACCAGCTAGTACTTAGTTAGGAGTCTTCCTCGCACCCCAGTCCACACAAAAATTTAATTTTTGGCGGGATCTTGATTCTCCAAAACCCGGCCCACCATCGACCACTATAGCTACTCCTATGCAGCTTCAACATCTGCCTGTAGATCGAATTGATGGAGAAGATCCCCTTGGCCGAATACTTCCAGAGCCTTTGGTAAGAGTTGCTAGAATTGGGGATCAGCCCCCTGATGAGTCCCATGAGGTTCCTGAATTTCGCGAGTTCCCATTGTCAAAGGCTGCGGCGAATTGGAATATTCCAAACCCAGGAGCCCTCCACCAATTGCACAAAATGGCTAACCACCGTATCCTTCGAGTTGGAGAGCATATAGATTGTAGGGAACCTAACTTGAAGCGGTTGTTCCCCCACCCAGATATCCTTCCAAAACCGAATCCGCTGGCCATCCCCCCAATTGTACCTAGTACCATTTTGAATTAAACTCTTTCCACCAGGTCGACTGAAGATTGGATCTGAAATTGAAGTACCATGGCTCATTCGACGCCCCACACTTGTTGGTAACCAGCTGCCACCAGAGCTTATCCCTTTCCCTATCGTCGCCTGTCCTCCAAAGCCATTTAGCAAGGAGGGCATTCTTCACCATCCGAAGCCTCCGAATACCTAGACCCCCTTTCTCCTTGAGATCACAGCACTCCAGCCATTTAACAAGATGAAACTTCTTACGATCCCAATTGTTATTTTAAAGGAAATCTCGAATAATCTTCTCTAGCTTCTTCGTAATACTCACCGGAGCCTTGAAGATAGACATCATAAAAATCGGCATGGAAGCAAGAGTAGATTTGATGAGCGTTAGCTTCCCCCCATTGCTAAGAATTTTGCTTTTCCACGTAGCCAATTTTTTCTGGAATCTCTGAACGAACCCTCCCAGCTTCTCGCTCTACACATCCCGGTTCCCATAGGTACCCCTAGATATGTCATCGGCAAAGTTTCCTTCCTACATCCCACCAACACAACAACTCTCAGTTTCGGCATTGGGAATGTCAATGCCGGCCAGACTAGACTTGTGCAGGTTAATCTTTTGACTAGACACACCTTCAAAGAGAACCAGAATATCGGTGACCGCCTTGACTTCCGTATCCCCCTACTTCCATTACAGACGACCATAGTATCATCCGCATATTGCAAGTGGGAGATTGCCATACCATTGTTCGCCACCGTAAAACCCGTAATGATGTTACAATCTTCCGCCCTCGAGAAAAGCCTATGAAGAGCCTCCCCAAAGCAATTAAATAACATTGGTGACAGCGGGCACCCCTTCTGAAGTACCCATGAGGCACCCCATTAATCAACACTGAGAACTTAACCGATGATAGCAGCCCTTCATCCACTTCCTTCAAACTTCACTGAAGCCCCATTCTAAACAACATGTAATCCAGAAACTTCCAATGCACCCTATCATACACCTTTTCCATATCAATCTTAAAAATTCAGCCTTTGTCCTTATGCTTTTTAACTGAGTCAATAGTTTCCACTACTGTAACCGCGATGTCAAGCAGCTGTCTACCAGGGATAAAAGCTCCTTGCACATTAGAATCAGCCTGCTTATAACTCCCTTGAGACGAGTAACCAGCACTTTAGCAACGATCTTGTAGGTGCACCCCGTGAGGCTGATCGGTCTGAAGTATGCAATGTCACTCGCCTCGGTACACTTAGGGATAAGGGAAATGAACAAGGAATTTATACTCTTTGCCATCTTACCGTACCTATGGAACTCACCCAAAAAAGTCATGAAGTCCATACGAATGATTTGCCAAGCATATCTGAAGAATTCTATGGTAAAGCCATCCGGCCCAGGAGATTTGTTACTACCCAACTTCTCTAATGCATTCTTCACTTCTTCCTCTGTGAACATCCTTTCAAGGAACGCAGCCATGTCCGCGTCAATGGACTTAAAGGCAACCCCCTCCAATGACGGTCTGTCCACCTCCTCCGAAGCATCAAGACCCTTATAGTACTCAACTATCTTTTCATGCAGCACCTTCTCATCTGTGTACTTGACCCCCTCAATCTCAATAGCCGCAATTCTGTTATGATTCCGCTGACCATTCGCAGCAGCATGAAAGAACTTAGTGTTGCCATCACCCTCTCGCAACCAATGTGCCTTAGCTTTTTGCCTCCAAATCTGCTCCTCTTCCCGCACTTTCGCGTTGTAAGCCACCTTAAGCGCAAACCTGACCTCCCTATTCTCCTCCAATAACAGGCCACCTTCTTCCATCTGATCGAACACTGCAATCTCCTCCAAAAGGCCTTCCTTTAACCGACCCACCACCCTGAACCTTTCTTTATTCCACGCCTTTATGTGGGTTTTCAGCTGTTTCAACTTTGTGGTAAAGATGTACGACGGTGTGCCAACAATCGAGCTGTGATTCCACCACCCTACCTTGAAGTCCTCATCCAGTAAGCAAGCGCTCAGAAACCGAAAAGGACCTAGAACATTTCCCAAAGGAGGCCCACGGGGACAACTAAGCACAATTGGTTTATGATCCGATATAGTTGTATGACGGATTTGGACAGAAGCATTCTCCATTAGATCTAGGAAATCTATGTGACATAGGAACCTGTCGAATCTGGATAAGATTGGTGCATCCTGACCATTCGACCAAGTAAACCGTCCCCCAGCCATTCCAAGATAAAAAAGGCCAGCTTGCGAAATACACTCCTTGAAGAGTCCTTTTGCAGTGAGATCAATCTGCCCTGTGTTTTTTCCCCCGCATAACAAAGGGCATTAAAATCCCCCCACCCCACCCACCCACCCACCCACCCACCCTCCCACACACACACACACACAGAGACTAGATAATCCCATCTATTGATGATAGCGCTTAGTTTGAAGAAAAACTCGCGACTGAGGCCGTTAACCGTAGGCCCATACAAGGTCATTGCCACCCAATGGCTACCATTCCTATTATCCTACAAAAGAGCCGCAACCACATAGGTTCCCACCTCCGAATCCACCACTTTGAAGACATTGGCATCCCAAGCTAAGAGCACACCACCACTGCTACCAGCCGCATCAACCCTAAATCCAGTTAGATATCTTGCTAAACATTTATGGCTTTTATCGATTGAAAAGGCAAAGATTTAAAATTCTTGCCTTCTATGTAATAGTACTTTGAAACTCAAGGTCATAAGAGGAACTTGTTGTAAATGTGGAATATTTTTTTGCTGTATTGCGTCGTGACTTGTATTCTGGCGCTAAAAGCATGCTTCGAAAACATGCATATATTTTTTTGAGTTACCAAGAAATGCTCTGTAAGATGCACACCAGTAGATATAGTACTTAATGCAGTAACATGCTGGTTTAATTAATCTCTTGGTTGGTTCAAATAACTATTTATCTCAGCTTACAGTAACATGCTGTTTCTTGAAGCTATCAGAGTGTTGCTCTTGATTTAATGCTCCAAGAAGATTCCTCATTGGTGCCTCTGAAATTTCAGCAAAGTATATAGGGCTAAGGACATTGAAACAGGGGAAATTGTTGCATTGAAGGAGGTTCAATTAAATGAACAATTGGTATGCTTGTTTTTATATTCGTGATGCTATATCTCTCTGCACTTACAAAATGTAACATAATATTTTTGACATGGATGCCCATTTGTTTAGGCTCTGAAGATATTACATTTTGTCAAACGAGAAGTCAACACTTTAAGAATGTTGCAACATGAGAACATAGTTCAGTTGAAAGAGATTGTATTTTCTCCAGGTTCCATATAATTCCACATTTTCATTTCCTTTCTTGTTTGTCAAACTAGCAGATTGGTTCTTACACTATCATACTAACATTAACTTCCTCAGATTGGTTCTTACACTATCATACTAACATTAACTTCCGCTATGATTCTGTGGAATCTTTCAGGCCATATTAAATTTCCAGTAGATTTGTTTGTGGATGCATTTTATTTTTAAATAACATTTTGGATAGTTAGAATTGATACAGATGGTGACCGGTATATTTATTTCATGTTCAGGAAATCTCTGATGTTTATTTGATTTTCTTGGGACAGATAGTGATCAGCCCAACTCCAAAGGTTCCTTCTACATGGTTTTTGAATATATGAACCATGATTTCTGGGGTCTAATGGATAATGACGAGGTGAAACTTACAACATCCAAGATCAAGGTATCATAATACCTCACTGTTTAGATAAATGTTTGTCAATCTGATTAATGACCGACTCTTAATCTTGGATTTCTTTTTTTCTTTTTCAGGATCCATTTTTCTTCATCAGTGCTATATGAAGCAGCTGTTGAATGGGCTTCATTACTGTCATGAAAATGGAGTGCTTCACCGTGACATCAAAGGTCGTTACTATCATGTTAAAGAATAATTCATTAGGAATTCCTCGTTCTTTATTTAAACTGTTGTCTTTTATGCTTCTTTTATTTATGCAGGGCAAAATTTTTTACTTGATGATAAAGTAAATTTAAAGATTGCAGATTTTGGCCTTGCATGCACATTCCCCAATGACTCCTATGGAGCTCTAACAACAGAAGTTGTAACTCTTGGGTATAGGTAATTTTCAAATTCACCATGAACGGTGAAATTTGGATATCCAAATTGTTATAGCTTTTGTTATTGTATCCTTCGCAGAATACATCCTATTTCTTTCCTTAATTTAATCAGGCTCGTGATTTTTTGCCAGATCTCCAGAGCTGCTGCTTGGAAGTTGTGATTATGGTCCAACTGTTGACATGTGGTCAGCCGGTATTTTTTTGCGGAGCTTCTACGGAGAAGACCATTCTTGAGGGGAAAAGATGAGGTAGGAGTTAATCCTCAAACAGTATTAGATAGGCTCTTTTGATTAATTTACTATTGTAGAGATGTGCTATATTTCTACATGTTTTCTTTAATTATGCAATCTCATTCATTTACCTTCTAAAGCAATGACTGGACGTAGACCTTGATCCTTTCAGAATCATTAATTAAAATTGATCAGCAATCTTATATATTGGTCACCACAACACAAAGAAAAGGGAAAAGGCCATTTCTCTTCTTCCCAATTTTCTGCTCTAATCTTTTTTTTGTCTTCAATAGCCTTTTATCTCATTATAACACCATGGAAAGGCAATCAAAAAAAAAAAAAAAAGAAGCTTTGATGCATGAAAAAAACTATAAGAACCACAATCACATATTATGACTATGAAAGACATGGGTGAAAAAGGCTGCAAGCAACCGTGAATCCTTTTTGTTCGAGCTAAGAGAGTAATATTGTGAAAGGTTTAATCTGACATTGGTTGGAAACGAATTTTTTATTAAGGCTGCTCTCTATATATAGAGACTGTTTCATGTAATGTAATATCTCAATATTATTAATGTATACCTTAAGTGTTCATTGTGTTGGAATTATCCCACATCTTTTGTCGGCTGGCCCTTCTTGGGCTCTTTATATAATTTGGGCAAACCTCAACTTACAAGCCAGTTTTGTGAGGTTGAGTTGGGCCCGTTGGATTTCTTACCATGATATCAGAGTCGTTCTTCTCCCCACGTCACCCATCATTTGGCTCAATCTCGCCAACACTTGCTGGTGCGTGTTGGATTTGTCCCACATCTGCTGTGGGCTGACCCTTCTTAGGCTATATATATTTTGGGTACTCCTCACCTTACAAGCCGGTTTTGTGAGGTTAAGTTAGAACCAAGGATGAAAATATCGGGTAAAATTTCGGTTTCGAGCATGACCGAAACCGAAAATTTGGACTGAAATTTCGGCCGAAAACCGATAATTTGGCCGAAATTTTGAGTCCCATACAAAATATGACCGAAATTTTGATCCTTGGTTAGGCCCATGAAATTCTACATGGTACTAAAGCAGATAACCACAGGGATGTAGAGAGACACGTTAGACGTGAGGGGGCGCGAGATATAGTCCCGCATCTCCTAGTCAATGGCCTTGGGCTATATATAAAAAATATGGGCAAACCTCACCTTACAAGCCGATTTTGTGAGGTTGAGTTAAGCCCATAAATTTCTGCACGGTATCAGAGTAGACCTTTCTTCACTCCATGTCACCCAGTTCAATTGTCCATGTGATTTGGCTCAATCTAGCTAACACATGTGAGGACATATTGAAGTTTAATCCCACATCGGGTAAATTATAGCCTTGTCTCTCCCCTTATAATATCCTAGGCCCCTCCACTCATAGCCAACTGGTTTTGAGTTGGATGCACAGATTTTTCATGGTATCAAAGCAGGCCTTTCTCCACTTCACGTCACCCAGTTCAATTGTTCACATGATTTGGCTCAATCTCACCAACACACGCAGGGGCGTGTTGGTTTGTTCCACATCGGTTGTGAGCTGGCCCTTCTTGGGCTCTTTATATCTTGGGAAAACCTCACCTTACAAGCCAGTTTTGTGAGGTTAAGTTAGGCCTGTTGGATTTCTTATCATGGTATCAGAGTCGTTCTTTCTCCCCACGTCACCTATTTCTTGTCCACATGATTGAGCTTAATCTTGCCAACACGTGCAGGGGCGTGTTGGATTTATCCCACATCGGTTGTGGGCTGGCCCTTCTTGGGCTCTTTATATCTTGGGCAAACCTCACCTTACAAGCTGGTTTTGTGAGGTTGAGTTAGGCCCATGAAATTCTACACATTTCTCTCTCTCTCTCTCTCTCTCTCTCTCTCTCCTCTCCATCTCTCCATTCTCCTTCTCTAATAAACCTTTCTTAGTATATTGTTATCTTTATTTAGTTTACTACTGCATTAGAATGTTATTATTTACATGGTATAGAGAGAGTCTATGTTCGAGTCCTTAGTGTGGTCATGAGCTGTTCTCTTACAACATATGATTACACATTTATGCATAAATGGACCTTTGTGCATCAAAAAACAGAAACCATTTTTTTATTCTCCAACATGTTTGTCCTTTTACCTCCATTTGTTCTTTAGATTGATGGTGTCTCCATCTGTTTTATTCTTTTGTAGACCAACCTTATTTTGATGTGTGTTGTATTCCCTTTATCATTATTTGTTAGAACTATGTGTATTATGTTTTGTGCGTTCTACTAGACTTATTCTGTGTGTTGTCTTCCCTTTGTCATTAAGTGTTTTCCTGTATATCATTGTTCTCGAGATGCATAAGATTGTAATACCACAATATAAACGTCGTCGTCAGCCTTGGGACGCTGGAATTTTTGTCTTTCCTCAACTTCATCGAAGCTACATTAGAGCTCCAGAGCAACTCAAAAGTCTTCGAATGCCCTATGTAAATGAAATTTTGGTTAGGGTGGTTGAGTGCATTGTTTAGATCAATTCTATAGAAAAAAAATTCAAAAGATATTTGTTTAAGGCAAAAGCCATACATTGACTGATTTCAATTGTCTAAATTTCATGGTGGAGATGAGGTTTGGAAAAAATAATTTAAAGATTGATCTAAGCAAAATAACCTTGTTCCACATGGTACCAAAACAGTGTTGTGGGTGCCATGCACTGGAGCTCCACATTGACCATTGGAATATGCTCACCGTGCCCCGTTGGGGTTCGTAACTGCTATCCATACATACATACATACATACATATACATATATATACGGAAGATAAATTAGCTGGTTAACTACTTCATCTTACCCTGTTGTGATGAAGCAAGGAGGGTGCTCATACGTCGTTCCACTAAGGAAACAACTACAACGATTACGCAATTTTGGGTCTTGGAGTCATCTACCCTTTGAGTGGGACTGCAATCAATCAATAAATGAAATCAGCTGCAGCAATTGACTAAACAAAATACATGTGAGCAGCATTGTTATATTTATGAGGACCTATTCCATACTCATGCAAGGTGATAGCCATATCCCTTGGAAACCTTCTTTTGGGACCACCCGAAAGGAAGCAAGTGTCGCATGATGATAAAGTATCCCTTCTTTCAAATTTATTGTGAATTATTTTTACATGATATCCCAATGGGAACTTAATATTATCGAAAATAAAACAAGAATTCCACCCATTAGTATAAAACTGAAATGATTGTGCTTACATCTTTATTTTTCCCTGATATGTTGATTATAATTACTCATTTTTTGTCTGCTTTTTTCCCTAAAATTTAGTATGGTATCAAATCATTCTAATTTCTGTAGTTATAAGATTCTTCCATTCCACTGAAAGAGAAGTTTGATAGCAGTGTTTTTTATCCTCACTGTAGGATGATCAGTTGAACAAAATTTATGAAATGTTTGGGGGTGCTTATGAACACAATTGGCCTGGTGTTTCCAATTTACCCTCGTATAACAAGTTGAAGCCAACAACAGAAATGGAGGGTTGTTTCAATAAGACTTTTGAAAAGTATATTCTCATTTGTTTTTTGTATTTGTGATTTTTTTTTTTGGTTTCTCTATTTTAGATAGGATATCAGATATTTAATTATTAGGATTTGCAGTGGTTAAAAATGTTGACATTTTATTTTTCCTTTTTCGATAAATTATGTTGAAATATATCTCTTTTTTTTTCTTTTTGACTCACAGTCATGACCAACATGCTGTCAATTTACTTGAGAGAATGCTAGCTCTTGATCCTTCTCAGGTATCACTAATATGATTAATTTATTGTTTCCAATCATTAGACTTTCAGATCAATCTGGCTTTTGTGCTGCAAGTATAAATTTTCATCCTTGTTTTCTGTTACAGTACCGGCTCCATGGGCTACATTCTTCCTGATTTAAGAAATTATTTTTCAATTTTTATCTGCTCAGGATTAACATTGCAGCTTATATATAACCATTAGGGCTACTGAGGTATAATAGACTTCAATAGAGTATATCTATTGAAATTTGGTGTCAAATTCTCACGGCCAAAAGCTCATAAATATATATATATATGTATGTGTGTGTGTGCCGGTTGATTGGATTGATCTCATAAATATTTCATTTTAGTTAATGACGTTTCCTAAATTCTCTCAGAGACACTCATGCTGGTGGTAGACTTGATAATGATGAAATTTGGCTTTAAAATTCAATTCTTCAATTATAAACCAGGATTAGGATGTGAAGATAAATGCTCAAAACTATGTACAGATTGAAACTATATATTTACCGCTTATTTTTATGAACATAGGTGGTTTGACTCTTCAGAACTATGAATTTTCTTTTGGAAAATATGAACTGAAATGCTATGCTGAAAATAAGAATAGTGAGGATGTCATTTTGATTAGTTGTACCTATAAATGTGATGATGGAGAAAACACTTTTAGGAGAAGTAACATCTTGCTTACCCGTATAAGGAAGGGATGTTTGAGGGATAGAAGTGGTACCAGTCATGTGACAAGTGGCATCGGAATCAACAGTAATATGAGTTTGATTTAAGAGATGAGGATATGTTACCATCAATAATAGTTGCAGTATCTGTAGTAGTCTGTTGTATATTATCGTGCCAATCTTCTATATAAAATTCTCCAAAAGAGTTGTGTGAAAATCCGTAAATACTTATTTAGTTATTTATATATATTTTTTCCCTCTAATACAGAGAATATCTGCCAAGGATGCGCTTGAACATGACTATTTCCGCATCAACTCTCTACCTAGTGAGCCAATGAGGTTTGGCTTCTCATCTTTCAAAAAGCCTTGCCGAGATCTCTCTTTACTTCTCTCACTTGGTTCTGTCCTAAATTCTAATTCCTTATTATGAAACTGCATAACTATGGTATATTACTTAGAACACCTGATGTTGGTAGCAACCCCAAATGATGCCTTTTTTTACAACGGACTTGACTAAGTCCCTGCTTATGTGCAGCACCCGCACATCACACTTACCAGTCAGTTAGGGATAAATCCCTGCGAGTGCCGTCTCTGAGTGTCTTGGAAGGTCAGGTGGCCTGCCATGCGGCAGTGCCCTTATATTACATCTGCCTGCAACTTTTTACATTTTTTTTATAACCTGGGTATCCAGGCCTCTGAATATACCGGGTCAAGACGGGGACATGGGTGGCTTCAAGGGGAAGATTCAAACTCAGGTTAAAGTGTCCAAGCAGCATTCCATCATTAAAACATGTCTCAGTTAAGCAATCTCACCTTTAGGCATATGCAAACAATATTGGTTATTAAAATTTTATATATATATATATTGACTAGTAAAAATAGGAACTGACTCTCCTAACTGTCATTTAAACATCAAATGGGGTCTAAATGATCTTACGCCATTAACAGTTTAAGAAATGGGTAATCCATACCATCAAAGTGAAAAATTATAGATTGAAGTGTAGCCGGCCCAAAAATGGTGTTTTAGGGAGATTCAAACCATTTGATTTGTGGATTATAATATCAACCGTTGTTTTTAATTTTAATGGTTGATATTAAAGTTCATCAATCAGATGGTTCACATTCACTTTTAGGCATGTTTCTTTGGATTAAAACATGTTCCAAGGATAGTAGACTTTTCGAGACCAAACAGAGTTTGGAATGGCAGGATTAGATCGCCATTGGTGGCAACGAAGTGACTGAAAAAAAAGATGTCTCCAATGGCGTGATTTTCTTTTGGTCAATTTTCCATACTGTAAACAGTGAACAAACTGTGATCCCCTGATGTTGAGGTCCATGGGTCCTAACCGTGGAGACATTAATTGAACCTGCACTTTTCATACTGCCATTTATATAAGGTCACAGTTTTTGTGCTAAATTGCCTCAACAGGTAGTGACTTTATATTTCATCTTTTGCAATTTTCATTGCCATTGGCATGTTACTGCATTATTTTGCCGCATTGAATATTTTCTTGTCATAAATTCCGAAACTTGGTTACTGGGTTTGCCATGGTTGATACCCAGCTGCGCCTAGTTCAGAGTTCGGTCCGGTCCTGTTCACTGCTAGTAGGCAACCAGACTGCCAATCTTTAATATGAGTATATGGGTTAAAAAAATTTCTATGGCGGGGAGTCAAACCTCCAACCTCGATTGATGATGAACTTTGAAAGGCATTGAAGTCGGTGCACATCAGAAGGTCGCGTGTAGGGGTGCAGATTTGGTTAACCGAAACTGAAATTTCAGTTTTCAGGTAGGTTTCAGTTAACCAAAACATTTTGATTTGGGTTTCGGTTAACCGTACTTTTCAACCCCCAAACTGAAACCGAATTCGATTTTGGTTTCAGTCTGTTCGCTTCTCAGTTTTTCTTCATATTTTTATATTTATTTTTTTGGTTTTATTAATTTTTCGGGGTTTTTTCCGTTTTTGTCATTTTCAGGTCTATTTATTTGGTTTTTTATTCTTATCTGATATATTTGGACTTGGGCTTTGGCATTGGATAATCTTAGCCATTGATTTTTTAAACAACATTAGGAATATTTGATGATGTAACCCAGAAACGCAGCATCCGGATCATAACTTCATTAGCCTATAAACCTATAACCTCGTAGAGCACTTGACTAATCCCAAGCAAGGATCAAAATGCCGGTTTTCTGGTACTTATCGTCCGGGCTGAAAACCAGTACATATCGGACGATACGTACCGGACGATACATTGAATGTATCGTCCGGTATTAGCCATATAAATGGGCGATACGGTACATTTAATGTACCATATCGTCCACCTCCGATACCGATACGTATCGTCCGATACGTATCGATATCGGACGATATTTTGATCCATGATCCCAAGGTCACGTGCGCGCCCCAAGAATGAGGGTCGAGGGTTCACTTGGGATTGCCTTGCAACTGCCCACAAAGTTTTTAGTGTATATGAAATCTACCGAAAGAATGTGACTACATTAACTAAATTTTGCATAAAAGTGATCCGAAAATCATGTTTGATATACACCCATAATCATACTCATGTTTGGAATGTGAGCCATGTGAAATCAAAATCAGATTGTTTGATGTAGGTGAGATCTTAAGACCTATGGTGTCGAAGATTGGGAAAAAAAATGATCTCACTTCTAATTCAAAGCATTCAATGATCTATGCAGTGAAACCCAATTTTAGAAGGAAGGATCTTGAGTTGTAAACAAAGGTACCCTTAATTTGCCGATAACCTAGTATGCTATTGTGCTTATAAGCTAATGTGAGGAACCTAATTTTAAAATTGTGTTCGATTCTAAGAACTTACTAGAAAAAGCTCTGATTGACTGCTTATACAACTTGGCTATTGTATAACTTTGGATTTGGCTTTCTAGCATCAGATTATCTTACCCCTTGATATCTAAATATATGGGATTTATATGGGATCTAAATGAATTAATTTATTGTGTATTCTTAACAATTAAGATAATTTGTTTAATTTGTTAGACAGTTGTACTCTGACCATGAGGTCATAGATTCAAGTCTCTTTGGGCCACAAAATGCAAATTGTCACAAACACACGCGTTCGCGAATGCGGCGGCTTGCCGCTAGTCACACTCTTTTTTTTTTTTGTGGGAAACAAGTCTCCTTTTTTGTGGGTAACTTGGGAAGCAAGTCTCTTATTAAACTAAAAACCTCTTGTTATATCAGTGAATGGATCTCGTCTGTGTGTAACTTGGGAAACAAGTCTCTTAATAAAATAAAAACCTCTTTTGGTTACCCTTGTCCTCAAGGGGTTGAAATCCGGAAATCGCTGATGGAAAGTGTTCCATAACTCCCAAGTGGCATAGACAACTGAAGTAACAGCCTAATGAATTAAAACCTCTGTAACAACACGATTATTGCGTTTGACCATTCGATGATCGAGGATGTCTATAAATTATTGTTGACTCGAAAATTTTGGAATTGAGAACTTTTTTTTTTTCTTTCACTTAGCCTTAAAAGTCAGATAGAAGGAATTAAGGAAAGAGACTATTTATAGTTTTTTTTAATAAATCCTAATCTAAATAGGATTTAAAGTATTAAGCTATACTTAGTCACTAAAAAAATATACGTAGCCGCCTAGGTGGCTATAACTAAAAAAATATTTATCCACCTAGGTGGCTAGAAAAATACTTATCCACCTAGGTGGATAGAAAAATAAATATACTTATCCACCCTAGGTGGATAGAAAAATACTTATCCACTTAGGTGGATAGAAATATACTTATCCACCCTAGGTGGATAGAAAAAATACTTATCCACCTAGGTGGCTAGAAAATATACGTAGTCACCTAGGTAGCTAGAAAAATACTTATCCACCCTAGGTGAATAGAAATATACTTATCCACCTTAGGTGGATAGAAATATACTCATCCACCCTAAGTGGATAGAAACATACTTATCCACCTAGGTGGCTAGAAAATATACCTAGTCACCTAGGTGGCTAGAAAAATACTTATCCACCCTAGGTGGATAGAAATATACTTATCCACTTAGGTAGCTAGAAAATATACGTAGTTACCTAGGTGGATAGAAAAAATACTTATCCACCATAGGTGGATAGAAATATACTTATCCACCTTAGGTGGATAGAAAAATACTTTTCCACTTAGGTAGCTAGAAAATATTCGTAGTCACCTAGGTGGATAGAAAAAATACTTATCCACCCTAGGTGGATAGAAATATACTTATCCACCTTAGGTAGATAGAAAAATACTTATCCACCTAGGTGGCTAGAAAATATTCGTAGTCACCTAGGTGGCTAGAAAAATACTCATCCACCCTAGGTGGATAGAAATATACTTATCCACCCTAGGTGGATAGAAAAATATTTATCCACCTAGGTGGATAGAAATATACTTATCTACCTAGGCGGTTATGAGAAAAGAATGACGTACGTGAGAAGAATTTTCTCAATCCGCGTGAAGACGAAAACTTACGCAGCTCTTTCAACCGTTCATTTCATGAAAACTTTGCGGAACCGTAAGATCGTAACTTCTATAACCGCTACCACAAATCTATAAATAAAGTGCATCTGGCCCTCATTGTAAGGGATCCAAAATTCGAGACACGAGAGCTCAATAAAATATCTCCGACTCTTCTAAAAAGGACTTTAGGGTGATCTCCGAGATTCTGATTATTCTTTTCTTCTTTTTTTATTTATTTATTTTCTTTTAAAGTGGACGGGAAAAGTAAGTTAGGATTAAGACTTTTCGGATAAGGGTTACAGCCCTTACCTAAAGGAGATACACTTAGGATAAAAGCTACGGCTCCTCCTAAGTGGGACTTATGGTTATAATTTGGGATTACGCGTTACGACTCGTACCCAATCTCTTGCGTACTTAAAAATAGTTAAGTCATGTGGGTACGACCCTGAGCATAACTCCTAGTACACTCAGATTGCAATCACAAATTCAATGTTCATACGGGTTGCAATCACGAACCCAAAGAATGATTTCAAACTATAATATCCAAAATATTTACCTATGATAATTAGAGTTTCCCTCGCGGTTTGGATCATCACTCCCTCAAATGAGGGTTTGGACCTTAACCTCGAGATCGAAAATTCTTTCACAGTGGACTCGTTGACTTTTAGTCAAACGATCATAATGTGAGATCGTAATGAGATCCAACGGTGAATTTATTACATTTTGACTAGATCTTATGAATTTGATCAAATCCAACGATGGAATTATTGACTTTTAGTCAAATGATCATAATGAGAGATCATAATGAGATCCAATGGTAGATTTATTGTATATTAACCAGATCTTGTGATTATGGTCAAATCCAATGGTAGAATCATTGACTTTTAGTCAAACGATTATAATGTGAGATCGTAATAAGATCCAACGGTGGATTTATTACATATTGATCAGATCTTGTGATTATGGTCAAATCCAATGGTGGAATCATTGACTTTTAGTCGAACGATCGTAATATGTGATCATAATGAGATCCAACGGTGGATTTATTACATATTGATCAGATCTTGTAATTTTGATCAAATCCAATGGTGGATTCATTGACTTTTAGTCAAATAATCATAATGTGAGATCGTAACGAGATCCAACGGTAGATTTACTATGCATTGACCAAATCTTAAGATATTGATCAAATTCAACGGTAAAATTATTATAAAATCATTTATGATCATCAAATTTTAAGGAATTTGGCGATATCTAACTCATGATTAGATACTCTATCACTAAAAGTGATAATTCTTCTGATAATCAGTTGCCCGAAAAATGGATTTGGTATTCGAAGTCATCTTTGAGACTAGAGAACAAGAATTCGTTTTAAGACTCGTCCACGAGTTTCTTACTCCAGTAATGACTCGTGTTTTTCGATCAAATGGACTCGGCTTTTGGAGGGGCTCTCCCATCCGTCGTCTCCTATTTCATATTTCTCAAATCTCCGATGAAGATAGTCTACTATCCATCTATCTCATGACGGATTGAAGATGTCGATGAAGACTTAGAATTAGAATCTTAGTTTTGTTTATTTCAGAGATGTAATTACGTTATTATTTTTTAGTAGCTTTTAATCAGAGGTATTCAATTTTGATGTAATTAACGGGGAATCGACTGTGATACCCGGAAGTGCAAGGTCCGCCATTTTAATAAAATCCTCTCCTAGCGAGGGAAAATTTGTTATGATTGATTTGTGTTAGATTTATATCCTACGCAAATTTATTGTTTACAAATTTCTGGCACGCCCGGTGGGACCCACTTCTCCTCTCATCTTTAAGCTACTTAATAAAATAAATTCTCTGAAATAAAATATAGATATAATAAACTATAAAGCTTTGGTTATTCCATGATTTTTCATTTTAATAGGCTGGTTATTCCATGCAGATATTTACCTAATTTACTCCATCAAACAATGGCGTTTGGAAAGAATGTTGCTCACTCCTCTTCATCAGGAGTTCGTCGTGTGATGCGGGTTCGACCTCAGACTGAGGAAGCCATACTCCGCCGATCAACCCGTCTTATGGCACGAGCCAATCTGGAGGAGATATACGCTCAACAGGAAGAACTAGATTCCCCCAAGTCCTTCACCAGTACTGACAATCCACTTTATGGGGATTCAGACTCTATCTTTTCCGAAGATGAGTTCCCTGAGGTCCGATCGCAATCAGCCTCAGTGAGCCCACCAGGAACTCTGAGGTCTAATCAGTCTCATCCGACGAATTCCCCGCAATTACCTGAGATAGCCAACCTGACTAAATCACATGTCCGAATTATTTCTTCATCACCCATCACCCCTCGTTCCTCGAGCTCCCTTCAATCCAATCTCGACGGATCATCCGTCGAATTAGTGACTTCAGACATCCCTACGGTACTTCCAGTGATGATTTTGATAACAGAAGAAAGTGTCAACATCCTTGAACAGCTAGAACAGATGCGTCAAACAATCGCAGCTCGTGATGCACAGATAGCTGTGCTGATTGAGAGAGAGAATAATCGAAAAGAGACTGAAGAAAATATATCCCTCAACAAAGTACAGAGCCTAATTTTCGAGAATCTTAAAGGTTATCGAAAAATGTCGGATAGCTCCCAGACATATCGCAAGCCATATCCACCAGAAATTGATGAAGTCCCGTTTCCACCTGAGTATAGACAACCAAAGTTCTCCCAGTATAGCGGCAGTGGTGCCCTACTTAAGCATTTGGCCCACTTTCTCTCAGCTTGTGGTGACACTTCAAAATGCGACGCTTTGCTTTTGCGACAATTTGTGCACTCTTAAGAGAGCTGCATTCACATGGTACATGAAGCTTCCACCCGAGTCAATATCGATCCACCCGAGTCAATATCGACCTGGAAAGAGATGGAAGAGGCATTCCTGAAGAGATTCTTTAGTACTCAAAGATCCGTAGGGGTCGCCGAGTTATCACAATTGAAACAACGACCAAATGAAAGGGTCGTCGATTACATTACGCGGTGGAGAAACCTTAGCATCCATTGTAAGCACAAGTTTGAAGAAGAAGAAGCAGTACAAACATGCCTGGCTGGTATGAGACAAGAATTAGCAGTCCCTTACTATGGACATTCCATGAGTTTCGAAGATCTCGCTACACGAACTTCAGAACTAGAAAGTTTCATCGGCTTAAACTCAAGGGGAAACCGAAAGGATTCTCCCAGAGGAACAGAACGAAGGACAGAAACATCTACATCTTATCTGGCGACAATAGCAATCGGCACCAGAGATCGTAATCAATTCACTGTAACCAAGCGAATAGAAGAATCCGGAAATAATCGATCAAACAAAGCAGGTGTAGCCAACAGTAATTTTGCACCCCCTCAGAGATCAAGCAGGTCTAAGGGCCAATCTCTGAAAGAAAGGAAAGATAAAAAGTATTCATTTAAAACTGAAGATGTCGAGGGCATCTTCGATGACGTCATTGACGGTGATTATATGCCTACCGTAATCTCAGAGACCTGAAGAGCAAAATAAAATAGATGATCCACTATACTGTAAAGATCATCGTGTGTTAGGACACACGTTGAAAGATTGTTTCATATTTAAAGATAAGGTCCAGAGTATTCTTGATTCTGGAGACATTACTTTTACTCCAGAATCTCCTAAACAAGACAATGACAGCATTGCCACGACAAATATGATCACCTTCGGGGGTTTTCCACCAGTTCCTATCCTTGAAAAAAATCCGAACTCTGCACTTCCGAAACTTCATGAGTTCATTCCATCATGCAAGGACTCTGATTCGTCGTTATCCGAGGATGAAGTAGGCCATGCCCGCTATATTAGCTGGCGCAGGAAGAGAGAATGGAAACAGAGGGATACTGCCCGAAATAAGAAAGTACTGATAGAAAGTGAAGCAACTTGTTTCTTGAAAGAACTGATGCAGAAAAATGGCTTACCCGATTATCAACATCTTGTTACTGGAGGCACATCAGGATGGATTGACGATGATACCCGAGAATGGAGGAAAACACCACCTCGTCCGTTAGGTTCAGTCCCTTTACAAGATGCACCAACGCCTCGTCCGTCAGGTATAATTCCTTTGCAAGATGATCCATGCGAAAGGGCGCTAGCATACAATAGGCGGCAAGCACAGATACAAGCAGGAATCAAATACTTATGGAAAAAGAAAACTTCTCTCCCAGAATGGGACTGGGGTTGTGATACCAAGTCCTTTATAGAAGAAGCTCAAGGTAAGCGACGCGAGTTTAATTGGCAAGAGTCATATATGACAGAATCGCCTGATTCTGAGGAAGGAAGTTGGCATGTGATTCCCAAGAAGAAGAGAACGCCCAAAGTCAAAATTCCATTAGAAACGTTTGCAAATTTAAAGAAATCTGTGGAGAAGGTAAACAGAGAAATAAAAAAGACTCCTTCGAACTATACTACACTCCAAATGCTGAAGGATCGTAGAGAACGGGAGAAAGGAAAGAAGATTCAACAGGAACCAATGAAATCGTCAGAGAAAATACAAAAGATGAAACTTGAACCGATGATAATTTCCTTTTCATCATCATCATCCGAAGTGGAAATGGAAGAACTACAGCCGCTCACGTTGGGAGATTACATACCTCTCGAATGTTCTAAAACGTTTAGGAACCAACAAGAATCAGATGTTGTTGATAGCGATGACAAAGCCCAACAGAAAGAATCAAAATCTCAGATCGATGTTAACAAGAGTCAGATTAAAGATTCTCGCATAAAGGATGTCATTAACTGCTCATCTTCACCGGATGCTTCTGAAGGCAACTTGTCTGATAATGAAGGTTGGCATAAAGTGGTTATTCCACGAAAGAAAGAGCCAGTTGAATCTAATAATGTTGCTCCTTGCAACATGACTCAGATTGAAGAGGTAGATGCTATAGAGCAACGTACCGATCGTCCAGTTATACCTTATCGACGTAAGCCAAAGAATCATCATGTTTCGTCTGATATCACCCCAAAGGGTGCAGAAGGTGCCGATAAGACAACTAAGCAAGGAGAAACGTCGTTATTCGACAAAAACTCCAAGAATACCGATAAAGGCAAAGAAAAAGAAAATCATGATGATAATTATGATGTAGTCTCTCATTTAAAGAAAGTGCCTGCTTTGCTTTCGGTGTATGATGCTCTTTGTTTATCTAGTAGTTTAAGGAAAATGCTGATAAAAACTCTCTCTAACCTGGACAAGTCCATCGAGGAAGTTTGTCGGGTAGAGACTAGCTTGGAAGACTTAGTCTGTACGATCACATTTTCTGATGATGATATCGAAACCAAACTTAAGTCACACAATAGACCCCTCTTTTTATCGGGTCTACTTGAAGACGTTCGCCTTGCGAGACTTATGACAGATGGGGAGTCTACTATAAATTTATTACCACTAAATGTGTTACATAAAGTGGGACGAACAGTTAAAGACCTCTCACCTAGTACCCTCATGATTCAAGGTTTCAATCAAAATAAACAAGGAACCTTAGGACCTATTCACTTACGATTAGATATCGAAAAACTTTCCTCTAAGATTCAGTTCTATGTGATCGATGCTAATACATCATATAATGCATTGTTGGGAAGACCCTAGTTACATCAATGTGGAGTTGTTCCATCCACACTCCATCAATGTTTTAAATATTTTCATAATGACGAGCAAAAACGGGTAGCAGCTGATCCACAACCCTTCCACCTAGATGAAGCTCATTTTGCTGATGCAAAATTATATGAAATATCTACTTCATTTACACACACTAGTGACTTCGAGTTATTAGATGAGTACTCACCATTATCAGAGTCCTCGCCACCTAGACAAAACTCACAGGAGGCAAGTTCTAAAACTCCTGTTAAGGAAACTATCCCTTTTAAAAGAAATCGATCTAAAAAGAAATTTGTTTCCTTTAAAACCCCAAAGGAAACCTATATATCCTTCATCTCAGCTCCTTATTCCCAACCTCGGAGAAGAATTATTCTTAATAAGAAAACAATCCCTCCGAAAGCCAACTCTCGTATCAAGATTGTTAAAAACTTATCCCAAAACCTGAAACCTAGTTCCCCTCTACTGGACTCTTTCACCAAACCACTCACCCAAGTTGATTCGGTACCCATCCAGTCAGATTATAAGGATTCAAAAGAACCTCTTCAATTTACACGATATAGCAAAAAGGCAGCGAATATGATGAAAAAGATAGGCTATGATCTCTCGAAAGGAGGAGGTCTAAAATATGGAATAGGGATGGTCGCACCTTTCGATGCGATACCATCTCGTGCACAGAAACGGGCAGCCTATAACGATGGATATTTGCATCCATTAAAAGGAGGTCTCGGGCACAGGCCTATAGTGATTCCCATAAAATATCTCGGATCTTATGTGATCTCTATCCCAGCCTTGGAAGAGCCTATTCCCGCGCCTCATCAGTTTGAAGAAGGAAAACAAACCACCGTTGACGACTTACAAGAGGTCAACTTGGGAACTCTTGAAGATCGTCAAATTACTTATGTGAGTGTCGCACTCTCTGCAGAGGAATTAACAACTTATACCAATTTTATAAAGAAGAATCGAGATGTGTTTGCATGGACATATCATGATATGCCAGGATTAGATGTCAAAATTGCCGCTCACAAATTAGCTATCAATCCTAACATCAAACCAGTTAAACAAGCTCAAAGGCGACTTCATCCAGATATAACCGTGAAGGTAGAAGCAGAAATCGGCAAGTTAGTCAATGCCGGCTTTATCCGTGAAGTCAAATATCTGACATGGGTTGCTAACGTAGTCCCGGTCAAGAAGAAGAATGGTCAAATTAGGGTATGTGTTGATTTCAGAGATCTCAATGCAGCATGTCCCAAGGATGAATTCCCCCTGCCTATTTCAGAACTCTTGATTGATTCTATTGTCGATTGTGAAGTCATGTCCTTCATGGATGGATACTCATGATAAAACCAAATACGAATAGCACCTGAAGATGAAGAACTAACAGCTTTCCGAACTCCAAGGGGAATCTTTTGCTATAAAGTCATGTCATTTGGACTAAAAAATACTTGAGCTACTTATCAACGTGCAATTACGAAGATATTCAAGGAATTGCTACACGAAACAGTTGAATGTTACATAGATGACCTCGTAGTAAAATCAAAGAGTAGAGGTGATCACTTGGCCCACCTATATCAAGTATTTTGTAAACTCCGAAAGTACAACTTGAAAATGAATCCACTAAAATGAGCTTTCGGAGTCACTTCAGGGAAGTTTCTCGGATTTGTTGTTCAACATGGAGGTATACAAGTTGATCCAATGAAAACCAAGGCCATCATAGAGATGCCACCTCCAAAGAACATTTGTAAATTAAAAGGACTACAGGGAAGACTTGCATATATCCGACGCTTCATATCAAATCTTTCAGGACAATGTCAACCATTCTCTCACCTGATGAAGAAAGGAATCCCATTCGAATGGAATGAAGATTGTCAAAGGGCTTTTGATAGTTTGAAAGAATATTTATTGCATCCACCAGTCTTAATTGCTCCAATTAAAGGGAAACATTTAATCTTATATATAGCAGTCATGGATAACTCGCTTGGGGCTTTGTTAGCTCAGGAGAACGAAGACGGTAAGGAAAATGCCCTATATTACCTCAGTCGAACACTCATAGGGGCCGAAGGAAATTACTCATTTATCGAAAAGAATTGCTTAGCTCTTGTCTTTGCTTCGCAAAAGCTACGACATTATTTGCTAGATCATCCAATCCGCTTGATAAGTAAAGCGGATCTGTTGAAATTTCTCATGACAAAACCAGTTTTGTCAGGGAGACTTGCTAAATGGTCTTTACTCTTGTCAGAATTTGACATAACTTTTGTACATCATAAAGCTATAAAAGGGCAAGCTCTGGCCGATTTTCTAGCCGCTAATCCGATTCCGGGGAATTTACAGTTATCCGAAGACCTACCAGATGAAGAAGTATATTATGCTGAAATAACACAAAGATGGAAATTATATTTCGATGGAGCTTCGCAAGCGGCAGGAGCAGGCGCTGGAATTGTATTTGTTACATCAAGTAATGGGTTGCTTCCGTATTCCTTCACATTAACAGAATCCCTATCTAATAATGCTGCCGAATATGAGGCATTAGTCATTGGTTTAGAATTAGCCTTAGACATGGCCATTGACACCCTTGATGTATTTGGGGATTCTCAGCTCGTTATAAGAGAATTAGAAGGATCTTATGCAGTTAGAAAAACAGAATTAATATCATATCATCAGAGGATCCAAGAACTCCTTCCACAGTTTGAGAATATACAGATTATGCATATCTCGCGAAGTCAAAATAACCAAGCTGATGCTCTCGCAAAACTAGCAGCATCTCTGGCTTGTAAAAATGATGAAGTTGTCAAAATAAGAGTCGCAGGCAAAAGGGTCTTACCTTCCATCATGAGGAGATGCCAAACCGAACAGGCAAATGCGGTCAATATTATATCCGCTTTTGAAGTTGAGAAACTAGATTGGAGGCAAGAACTTATAGAATATCTTCAACATGGAAGACTGCCTTACGAGGCACGCCACAAAGCTGAAATTCGTCGAAGGGCGAATCAGTTTGTATATTTCAATGATACTCTATATAAGAGATCGTTCGATAATATCCTATTATGATGTCTTTCAACTGAAGAAGCTCAACAAGACATGCAAGAAGTACATGCCGGTATTTGTGGAGCACATCAATCAGGCCCTAAGCTACATACCCGATTGAAACATTTAGGCTACTATTGGTCGACTATGGTGAATGATTGTATAGATTTTGCTAAAAGATGTCGGGTTTGCCAAATCCACGCTGATTTCATTCACCGTCCACCAGAACCCTTACACCCTACGGTCACGTCATGGCCTTTTGAAGAATGGGGTATGGACGTCATAGGTCCAATAAATCCCCCATCATCTACCGGACGTAAGTTTATATTAGCTGCAACCGATTATTTTTCCAAATGGGCAGAAGCAGTAGCACTCAAAGAGGTTAAAGCCAACACAGTTGCAGACTTCATATGTACACATATCATTTACCGGTACGGGATTCCTTCTCGTATCGTTAATGATAACGGCACACCATTCAAGAATAAAGTGATAAACAAGTTTTGCGCTAAGTATCAAATAAAACAATGTTGCTCTACGATATACAACCCCTCTGCAAATGGCTTAGCAGAAGCTTTTAACAACACATTGGTCAAATTGTTGAAAAAGACGGTTGCTAAAAATAAACGTGACTGGCATGAAAGATTGCAGGAAGCCTTATGGGCTTCTGTAATCCACTCATCGCATATCATTAGTATTTGGAGGTGAAGCTTTATTACCCTTAGAGGTCCAGATTCCTTCATAAAGAGTAGCATTAAGTCACAATCTCACCAGAGAGCAAAATGCCGCACTCAGGTTCTCAGAACTTGAAGCCTTGGATGAGCGTAGGCTCAAAGCCCAGCAAAGCTTGGAGGCATACCGTGCTCGCATGTCAAATTCATTCGAAAAGAAGGTGAAGCGTCGATCCTTTAAGAAAGGAGACCTGGTCCTTACTATTCGTCGCCCTATGATTGTTACCCGAAAAACTCCAGGGAAATTTGAGCCTAAATGGGAAGGACCTTTTGTAATAGAAACTGTCTATTCAAATGGCGCTTATATATTGGTTGATGCAGAAGGAAATGAATCCCCTCCTATTAATGGTCACTTTCTGAAGCGATACTATCCATAGGTATGATTATATGTTATCTCCTACTCGCATGAGGATAAACTACGTAAGGCTTGTACTTAGGTATATTGGTAATGTAAACAACATAGGTATGTTTATATGTTATCTCCTACTCGCATGAGGATAAACTGCGTAAGGCTTGTACTTAGGTACATTGGTAATGTAAACAACATAGGTATGTTTATATGTTATCTCCTACTTGAATGAGGATAAACTGCGTAAGGATTGTACTTAGGTACATATGTTATCTCATTACGATCTGCATTGGGATCGATGGTCAATATAAAATCAACCTTATAATTTTCGTTGATTTTTAGAAAATATTTTTAAGGACATTTTAAGCTCTGTAAACGTCCCAAAATCAGTCAGATATGCCCGGGTAGCCAAAGTAGATCCTTTGAATTTAATTTCGACCATCTGATCTGCATTGAGATCGATGGTCAATATAAAATCAACCTTATAATTTTCGTTGATTTTTAAAAAATATTTTTAAGGACATTTTGATCTCTGTAAGCGTCCCAAAATCAGTCAAATCTACCCGGGTAGCCAAAGTAGATCCTTTGGATTTAATTTCGACCACCCGATCTGCATTGGGATAGATGGTCAATATAAAATCAACCTTATAATTTTCGTTGATTTTTAGAAAATATTTTTAAGGACGTTTTGAGCTCTGTAAACGTCCCAAAATCAGTCAGATCTGCCCGGATAGCCAAAATAGATCTTTCAGATTTAATTTCGACCACCCGATCTGCATTGGGATCGATGGTCAATATAAAATCAACCTTATAATTTTCGTTGATTTTTAGAAAATATTTTTAAGGACGTTTTGATCTCTGTAAATATCCCAAAATCAGTCAGATCTGCCCGGGTAGCCAAAGTAGATCCTTCGGATTTAATTTCGACCACTCGATCTACATTGGGATCGAGGGTCAATATAAAATCAACCTTATAATTTTTGTTGATTTTTTTTAGAAAATATTTTTAAGGACGTTTTGATCTCTGTAAACGTCCCAAAATCAGTCAGATCTGTCCAGGTAACCGAAGTAGATCCTTCAGATTTAATTTCGACCACCCGATCTGCATTGGGATCGATGGTCAATATAAAATTAATCTTTTAATTTTCGTTGATTTTTAGAAAATATTTTTAAAGACATTTTGATCTCTGTAAACGTCCCAAAATTAGTCAGATCTGCCTAGATAGCCAAAATAGATCTTTCAGATTTAATTTCGATCACCCGATTTGCATCAAGATCAATGATCAATAGAGAGTCAATTTCATAATTGTTGTTATCGATTTATTAAGGTTCATAAATTTTAATCGGATCGTCTAAGAGATTTAGGAGATTCATCTTAGTAGTTGGAGAGAGTTCTCGTAAGAATCGCAAATCCAATCTAGGAGATTCATCTTGTTAATCGGAGAGCGTCCTCGTAAGAATCGCAAATCCTATAACCATAAATCGGTATACAGTATTCCCGTAGGAATTACAGTTCGATTAATCTCGAAATAAAAAAATATTCATCTCCTGAAATCTCTTAGGTTGAAATAAGATTATCGGATAGATCCAAATTTCAATGATCAAATCTCCGTAGAGAATAGGATCACTAGTCAGATTTCTATGAATCGAGTCTCCATAGAGAATACGATCATTAATCAGTAATATAATTTTCATAAAAATTTTGGAATTGACTCGAAAATTTTGGAATTGAGAACTTTTTTTTTTCTTCCACTTAGCCTTAAAAGTCAGATAGAAGAAATTAGGGAAAGAGAGTATTTATAGTTTTTTTTAACAAATCCTAATCTAAATAGGATTTAAAGTCCTAAGCTATGCTTAGCCACTAGAAAAATATACGTAGCCACCTAGGTGGCTAGGAAAATATATTTAGTCACCTAGCTAGCTAGAAAAAATACTTATCCACCTAGGTGGATAGAAAATATACCTAGCCACCTAGCTGGCTAAAAAAATATTTATCGACCTAGGTGGATAGAAAAATACTTATCCACCTAGGTTGCTAGAAAATATACGTAGTCACCAAGGTGGCTAGAAAAATACTTATTCACCCTAGGTGGATAGAAAAATACTTATCCACCTAGGTAGTTAGAAAATATACGTAGTCACCTAGGTGGCTAGAAAAATACTTATCCACCTAGGTAGTTAGAAAATATACGTAGTCACCTAGGTGGCTAGAAAAATACTTATCCACCTTAGGTGGATAAAAAAATACTTATCCACCTAGGAGGATAGAAAAATAAATATACTTATCCACCCTAGGTGGATAAAAAAATACTTATCCACCTAGGTGGATAGAAATATACTTATCCACCCTAGGAAGATAAAAAAATACTTATCCACCCTAGGTGGATAGAAATATACTTATCCACCTAGGTGACTAGAAAATATACTTAACCACCTTAGGTAGATAGAAATATACTTATCCACCTTAGGTGGATAGAAAAATACTTATCCACCTAGGTGTCTAGAAAATATACGTAGTCACCTAGGTGGCTAGAAAAATACTTATTTACCTAGGTGGATAGAAAAAAAAAATACTTATCAACCCTAGGTGGATAGAAAAATACTCATCCACCCTAGGTGGATAGAAATATACACATCCACCCTAGGTGGATAAAAAAAATACTTATCCACCCTAGGTGGATAGAAATATACTTATCCACCTAGGTAGCTAGAAAATATACATAATCACCTAAGTGGCTAGAAAAATACTTATCCACCTAGGTGGATAAAAAAATACTTATCCACCCTAGGTGGATAGAAATATACTTATCCACCGTAGGTGGATAGAAAAATACTTATCCACCTAGGTGGCTAGAAAATATACGTAGTCACCTAGGTGGCTAGAAAAATACTTATCCACCCTTGGCAGATAGAAATATACTTATCCACCGTAGGTGGATAGAAATATACTTATCTACCCTAGGAGGATAGAAAAATACTCATTTATCCTAAGTGAATAAAAATATACTCATCCACCCTAGGTGGATAGAAATATACTTATCTACCTAGGTGACTAGAAAATATACGTAGGCACCTAGGTGGCTAGAAAAATACTTATCCACCTAGGTGGATAGAAATATACTTATCTACCCTAGGTGGATAGAAATATACTTATCCACCTAGGTGGCTAAAAAATATACGTAGTCACTTAGGTGGCTAGCAAAAATACTTATCCACCTAGGTGGATAGAAAAATATTTGTCCACCCTAGGTGGATAGAAATATACTTATCCACCTAGGTGGATAGAAAATACTTATCCACCCTAGGTGGATAGAAAAATATTTATCTACCTAGGTGGATAGCCGTAAGATCGTAACTTCTATAACCGCTACCACAAATCTATAAATAGCAGACCCGTCCTCATTGTAAGGAATCCGAAGATTCTGAGACGAGAGCTCTGCCGAAAATATCTCCGACTCTTCTAAAAAGGACTTTAGGGTGATCTCCGAAATTCTGACTATTCTTTTCTTTTCTTTTCTTTTTTTTATTTTTTTTTAAAGTGGACGGGAGGAGTAAGTTAGGATTAAGACTTTCAGGATAAAGGCTACGGCCCTTACCTAAAGGAGATACGCTTAGGATAAGAGCTACGGCTCCTCCTAAGTGAAATTTATGGTTATAATTTGAGATTACGCGTTACGACTTGTACCCAATCTCTTGCGTACTTAGAAATAGTTAAGCCACGTGGGTGACCCTGGGCATAACTCCCAGTACACTCAGATTGCAACCACAAATTCAATGCTCATACGGGTTGCAATCACGAACTCGAAGAATGATTTCGGACTATAATACCCAAAATATTTACCTATGATAATTAGAGTTTCTCTCGCAGTTCGAATCATCACTCCCTCAAATGAGGATTTGAACCTTAACCTCGAGATCGAAAATTCTTTCACAGTGGACTCATTGACTTTTAGTTAAACGATCATAATGTGAGATCATAATGAGATCCAACGGTGGATTTATTATATTTTGACTAGATCTTATGAATTTGGTCAAATCCAACGATGGAATTATTGACTTTTAGTCAAACAATCATAATGAGAGATCATAATAAGATCTAATAGTAGATTTATTGTATATTGACTAGATCTTGTGATTATGATCAAATCCAACGGTAGAATCATTGACTTTTAGTCAAACGATCATCATGTGAGATCGTAATGAGATCTAACGGTGGATTTATTATATATTGATCAGATATTGTGATTATAATCAAATCCAACAATGGAATCATTGACTTTTAGTCGAACGATCATAATGTGTGATCGTAATGAGATCCAACGGTGGATTTATTACATATTGATTAGATCTTGTGATTTTGATCAAATCCAATGGTGGATTCATTGACTTTTAGTCAAATAATCATAATGTGAGATCGTAACGAGATCCAACGGTAGATTTACTATGCATTGACCAAATCTTAAGATATTAATCAAATTCAATGATAAAATCATTATAAAATCATCTATGATTATCAAATTTTAAGGAATTTGACAATATCTAACTCATGATTAGACACCCTATCACTGAAAGTGATAATTCTTATGATAATCAGTTGCCCGAAAAATAGATTTGATATTTGAGGTCATCTTTGAGACTAGAGAACAAGAATTTATTTTAAGACTCGCCCACGAGTTTCTTGCTCCAGGAATGACTCGTGCTTTTCGATCAAATGGACCCGACTTTTGGAGGAGGGGTTCTCCCATCCGTCGTCTCCTATTTCATATTTCTCAAATCTCCGATGAAGATAGTCTGCTATCCATCTATCTCATGACGGATTGAAGATATCGATGAAGACTTAGAATTAGAATATTTGTTTTGTTTATTTCAGAGATGTAATTATGTTATTATTTTTTAGTAGCTTTTAATCAGAGGTATTCAATTTTGATGTAATTAACGGGGAATCGACTGCGATACCCGGAAGTGTAAGGTCCGCCATTTTAATAAAACTCTCTCCTAGGGTGAGGAAATTTGTTATGATTGATTTGTGTTAGATTTATATCCTACGCAAATTTGTTGTTTACAACTATCTCTTCAAAAATTTGAACTTATATTAACTCTTCAACTATCTCTTCTAAAATCTCTCTCCACATGTGCATAGCACATGCCACCCACATAATCCACCACCCAGATCAAGAGAGCGATCCAAGAACGCCAAAAAAACGTAGATGAACTTTGACCGGTGGGATCAGGTCGGGTCTAGCATGAAGTATCCATCAACTCAAAGATCAGTGCAGGTTGGGAAAAAATTGGGTGGGGTCTGATCGACTATATAAAATGATGGAAATAAGGGTTTTGAACCCGAAAACTCTTCCTGATCTAGTTCAAAAAAACCTTACTGCCAGCAATGTTTATCAATCCAAATTTCGAATGTGGCAGGCCATTGTGTAGATGGGGTTAAAACAAAATATTATGCCTTGGGATAATCCTCACCATCTGATCAAGGGATTGCCAGGGTTTGCAAATGTTTAAACCATTGTTTCTGCAGTGGAGTCTCAGTCCATGTTAATGCACGAAAAGCAATTCGATCAGATGATTGAAAATCCCCCGATTAGAAAGATCTTTTCGTTCCCCTCACAATATGACTTGTCACATTGTAAAGAATGAGATAAGAAGATGACAAAATAGAAAAAGTAACCTTTATTATATTTTCCTTTTGATAAATACAAAAGAGCTAGAATTCTCTTTTTATAATATACTAAGTAGTGGCAATGTGGGTTAGTGGATACATGGGTAAGTGGATAGTTACGTAGAAGTGGGAATAAACATGGGTAAGTGGATAGTTATCTAGAAGTGAGAATGATACGGTGTTGAGCGCTTATTACCCCCCATCAAGATGATGGGCATTCTTTGATCATCAGCTTGTCTTTGAGATAAGCAAACTGAGGAGATGACAGAGGTTTGGTGAATATATCAGCAATCTGATCAACGGAGGATATGTGAAAAACTTGAAGCTCATTGTTGATTACCTTTTCGCGGATGAAGTGATAATCAACCTCAATATGCTTGGTGCGGGCGTGAAATACGGGATTTGAGGCCAAAGCTATTGCAGAGATGTTGTCACACCAGATGATTGGTTTCGATTGTTTAGGAATGTGTAGGTCCTGAAGTAACTGTTTTAGCCATGATACCTCAGCTGCAGTATGGGCCAATGCACGGTATTCGGCTTCGGTTGATGAGCGAGCAAATGTGGGTTGCTTCTTTGCACACCACGAAATAATCTTTTGTCCTAAGAAGAGATAAAATTCGGTAGTAGATCGTCGATCTATAATGTTGCATGCCCAATCGGCATCTGAGTAGGCTAGAATATCCAAAGAATCAGGTGTGAAAGTTAAGCCATGATTGATTGTACCTTTGATAAATCGTAGAATCCTTTTGACCTCACAAAAATACTTATTAAGAGGCTTATGCATATGTTGACACACTTTATTTACCGCAAATGATATATCTGGGCGAGTAATCGTGAGGTATTGTAGAGCTCCAACCAAGCTGCAATACAAGGTAACATCATAGAATTCTGTCTCCATTCGGGTAGGTGGATGGCTTTGTGGAGAGTGGGCTTTTGTATGGCTTGCAATCAGTCATAGAGGCTCAAGTTAGGATTTCATGAGCATATTTGGTTTGGGTAAGGTTGACCGATGTTGCAGTTTTTGTAACCTCAACGCCGAGAAAATAGTTGAGAAGCCCCAAATCTTTGATACAAAATTATTGACCAAGAGTGCGTACAAATTCTGTGATGTAAGTGTTGTCGCTGCCGGTGATAAAAATATCATCCACATAAACAAGTACAATAGTTATGCGACATGCACTGTGTTGCACGAATAAGGAGCTATCGGCAGTACTAGATTGGAAGCCTTGGCCGACTAAAATTTTTGACAACATTGAAAACCAAGCGCGTGGAGCTTGTTTCAAGCCGTAAATGGCTTTGCGAAGCTTGCAAACGTGTTTCGAAAAGGAGGAATCCTCAAATCCAGGTGGTTGACACATGTAAATGTCATCTTCTAAATGTCCATGGAGAAAAGCATCAGACACATCTAATTATCTAATTGCCCAATTGTAATGAATAGCCATTGAAATTATAACACGAATTGTTTGATGTTTGGCAATAGGGTTAAATGTTTCTGTGTAATCAAGGCCATATTCTTGATCATAGCCTTTGGCGATGAGTCGGGCTTTGTGTCGCGCTATGGTACCATCTGCATAAGTTTTGATTTTAAAAATCCATTTGCACCCAATAATTTTTCTATTGTGAGGCATTGAGACTAGGGTCCACATGTTTTGTTGAAGGAGGGCATTGAATTCATCAGATATGGCGGATCTCCATTCGAGAAGTTTAGAAGCCTGAAGGTAAGTTCGCGGTATGAAGAGAAAGCATCTGTTTCTTCTTAAACACCCCTGATTTGGACCGGGTTTGCATTGGATGAGTATTATTGGTTGTAAGGGTAGAATGAGAGTATTGATCGGAGAATGTACTAATAGAGAACGGGATGGGAGTAGGAGGTAATTGATTAGTGTTTTGTGAGGAAATTGGTGGAATGATGTGGACCGGTGTAGTGTAGGGGTTGATGGTAGTAGGTGATGTGGAGTGAGAAATTGATAAATGGTTAAGAGTGGAAGTAGCTAGTAGGGAGATTGTTTGGACGGGTGTTGAAGCAAGTGGCGTATTTATAGCGATGGGACAACTTGTGGAGCCTGAAGAGGTTGGGTGCAGGTCTTTGAAAGGAAAGGATTTTTCAAGGAAGTTAACATGTCTCGAAATGTATATTTTACCTGTATTAATATCGAGACACCGGTAGCCTTTGTGTTTAGAGGAGTAACCAAGAAAGCAACATTAAGTCGACCAGGGTTCTAATTTATGAACAGAATAGGGTTTCAACCAAGGATAACAAAGCAGCCAAATGTCCTTAGAATTGAAAACTCTGGAGCAGCATTGTAAAGTTTTTCATAAGGAGTTTTATTGCCAATGGTGCTGCTGGGCAATCGGTTAATGAGGAAAACAGCGGTGCACAGGGCATCCAACCAACATGTGGAAGGCATAGATGCGGTGTGCATTAGAGTAATGGTAGTTTCTATGAGATGTCGGTGTTTCCTCTCTGCAAGCCCATTTTGCTCGGGCGTATGTGGGCATGATTTTTGATGGATGATGCCATTAGTGGTGCATAAATGGAGTATTTGTTTATTAACAAATTCTCCCCCATTGTCACTCCGAAAAACTTTTATTTTGCGAGAAAATTGATTTTCAATTAAGTTTTTAAAATGAATAAAAGAACGATAAACATCTGATTTTTGTATGAGAGGATATAACCAACAATATCGAGAAAAATCATCAATGTAGATAACATAATATTTATATCCTCGAAAAGAAGTCAAGGGGGATGGACCCCAAACATCTGCATGGATAAGTTCTAAGGGTGCTTGAGTTTGAGATGAAGACAATTCAAAGGGAAGTTTATGCGCTTTCTCAATGTTACAATGCTCACAACATAAATGAGTTTTAGTAGAAAGGGAAAGATGAAATTTAGCAGTTAAAAATCGAAGAGTATTTGATGAGGGATGACCGAGCCAATTATGCCATATGGTTGCAGGCTACCGAGAGGAAATAAAGGTTGTAGTGGAGTTTGGGAATGCTGATGAGGATCGGATGGGATAAAGTCCATGTTGGCTACTGCCCTTGGTGAGAATCTTCCCCGTTTCTTTGTCCTGAACCACAAACCCAGAAGAATCAAAGGAAAGAACACAATTATTATCCTTTGTAAATTTGTGCACAAATAATAAATTAGTGGACATATGAGGCACATGTAAGACATTGGTGAGAGTAAATTTATTATGAGAAGTAGAGATGATACCAGAACCTGTATTAGAGATAGAAAGCACTTTACCATTACCGATGGTTACACGATCAGACCCATGGTATGGGCTGTGAATGGAGAGTTGTGATAGATCTGATGTGATGTGGTTAGAAGCCCCACTATCAATATACCACTTATAATCAGGAGGATTGTGTTGGGTAGCAACAAAAGCTTGATTTGGTGTGGGAAGAAGGGGTGGTTGACTCTGGTCATTGCGGTACCAACAATGGTCGGCATTATGGTTGGAGCGGCCACAAATGTGACAAAAGAATCGAGGTGCTGAGGATTGATAGGGTGGGTTAGATGTTTGATAGTAATGCCAGGGAATCCGACAGCCCGAGCGATTTCCTCCAGAGCGGCTGCGAAATCCGCCATTGGCGCGGCCTCGTCGCCTGCCATTACGACCACCACAAAAGAATGATCGAGATTCAGAGGTTGGAGTTTGAGTAGCAGCCATGGCTGTCGTTGTATCGGACTTTCTATCATCATCCGCTTGAGCTCAGTTTCGGTCTTCCTTTGGATAGTAGAGAAAACTCATCAAGAACGCAGCGGATCGACGCCTTGATCGCTACGTAAGTCCGGGGAAGACCATTTAAAGTGTAGAGAATAACATCTTCATCTTCTAATGGTGACGATGCAGCGGCAAGATCGCTAACGATTTTTTAAATCGAATCAACATACTCTTGCATTGTAAGTTTTCCTTTTTGAAGCTGTTGGAGTTGAGATTTTTTTTGCATAATATGAGATCTGGAGGGATTGTTAAGTCTGGTATCAAGGGCAACAAACAGTTCATGAGAACTTTTAATGGAAATAACATATGGAAGAACAGAGGGTGGGATGGTGGCATGGATGGCAGAAACTAGTAACTGGTCAACTTGTTTCCATTCAGTGTGTTTTGGATTAGAAATATGTTTGTCATCTAAATCAATAATAGATAATGAAGGACAAGAATCTGGATCATCTATGTATTGAAGGAAGCCAATAGCCTCAAGAATATTTCTAGTTTGGGATTTCCAGGTTCTGTGGCTAAAGACATCTAGTTTCACAGTAACTAAAGAGTGAATATTAGACAACAGAAATTGAAGGTTAGAAGGTAAAGAAGGTAAAGAAGACATAGATATATAACCGCAGTTGGATCAAAGAGAGCTCGCGGGAGCTTTAATGGAGAGGCTCTGATACCATAAAGAATGAGATAAGAAGATGACAAAATAGAAAAAGTAACCTTTATTATATTTTCCTTTTGATAAATACAAAAGAGCTAGAGTTCTCTTTTTATAATACACTAAGTAGTGGTAATGTGGGTTAGTGGATACATGGGTAAGTGGATAGTTACGTAGAAGTGGGAATGAACATGGATAAGTGGATAGTTATCTAGACATGGGTAAGTGGATAGTAATCTAGAAGTGGGAATGAACATGAGTAAGTGGATAGTTATCTAGAAGTGAGAATGATATGGAGTTGAGCGCTTATTACATTGGGCAAGTAAATTGCTGACATAATGCTACCATTGCTTAAAAAGCCTAACCTCTCTCAATTGGCCCCTTCCTAAATCCTAATTCCTTACTTTGCGATTGTGTAACTATGGTGTGTGTGCGCTCATTGACGATGGATGGGTGTCAGATCAAGCATCACTGTTATATGATGATCCTAATAATCTTGGCAGGCGCCCTTTTGATCTGACAGTCCAAATCAATTAGCGCTTGCACCACTTCACGTAAAAAGAAGCACCAGACAATAATTCTTCTTGGAATTTCTTCTAATTCCTGTGAATAATATATGACAGCCTGCCAAATGTGGAATCCTCCCTCAATTTCTTGGTGAATAGAAGGAATGAAAAGAAGTGGAAAATTGAGGAAAGTTCAACATGTCAGGATACCTAGAACAGTAAAAGAGAGAGTGTGCCTGTGAGGACCCAGACCAGGCTGACCCGACCCACCTCTTGGCCCGAGCTAGGCCCAGGCCAGACCCAACCTAAAACCCTTATTACCTTTCCCCTATTACCTGCTTAACACCCAACTCCTTACCTTCAATCCCATCCGCTGCACACGAGAGCTGGAGCACGAAACTCCGCTGAATCGCCATGGAGCTCGGCATGGCCCTGTTGTCTGGCGCCGTCCGACGAGAGGCTCCTATGCACGGCATCATCTCCTTCACATCACCACCAACCCCCATATGATTATAAATAAGAGCCATCCGTCTCCCTCTTCACCATCCACTATTCAAGCCTCTGGTATGTTCTTCCTCTTCTTCTTTTTCTTCTTCTTCTCCCTCTGCTCTTCTTCATCTTTTGTTTTCTTTGTGGCCGGCTCGATCTCCGGCGACGGTCATCGTAGCGATCGTTGTCGCTCTCACGATACTCATGTGCCGATCGTTATGGCGGGACTCTTCGACCGTTATTTTCGCCACCCTTCAACGAAACCCATCTTCCCCACCTGTGTTTTTCCCTTTCATCACCACCAATCTTCCTTGGATCCGATTGTCGCAAACCTGTGACCTTGAAACTTTTATTTAGTTTTATTTTCTGTTTTATATATATGTATATAATATCAAGTATAAAACCTATATATACATATTTATTTATATATATGCCAGATCTATCATTTAAAAACCTATTCTTTTATCTATTTTGTCATTATAAATTTGATGGTTTATGACCCATAGGCTGATGGGGATATTTTCAGATTCCCAACCCATTTTATAAAATATTTTTGAATATGCTTATTTATCAGGTTTAAAATCAGCCAAATTATTATAGAATATATCCTCAAGTATCTACAAAAAAACATGCCCCTATCATGGGTCATCAAAAGGATTTTAACGTGGTTGCATTTCGTAATATTTCGGTGTTATGGCCCTACCCAATCGTCATACCCTATCGGCGTGTCATGATCCATTCGATCTCGAAACTCGACCCATCCCAATCGATACCCTATCGGCTAACCCTTCCATGAACCGACTCAACCCCTAACTCATAATTCCCACGTAGTCATTCAACGCTTTCATCTAGTCATCGCATAGCGCTAACACACCATCGTTCCCTTGCAGGCAACACGTTGAGCGAACCAAGCTTCAACCACCCTCATCGTAACCACCAAGGAAGCGCACACCAAGGCAAGTGACCTACCCTTATCACTCGATTTTGTTCAAGTAACTAGTACTAAGTAAACACAATGTATATATATGCGATTACGCACAACCATATAATTATGAATTGAAACCCTTAGGTAGTGTGATACATTTATGAGACATTATCGGGTGTTGATATTATAAATATGCTAGAATAATCATATAAGGACTTGTTCATTTATCTCTACATAATCGTGATTGTTAATTAAAATTTCGATATGAAGTAAATCGTAGTTGATTCTTGATAGCATGTCTTCTAATTGAGCACATGAGCAAGCATAGATATTGCATGATTTATCATAAACTGGTTGAAAGAGAAAATTATTGTGAAAACAGAATGATCATAGCTTATACTTCATTTCAAAAAACGTTATGAAATACCATCTTGGTTATGGGAAGCATCGACCTTTGAACATATGATTTTCTATTGCAAATGTTGTGCATCGATATAAATATATGATATTTCTTGTGTGGATCCTCCCATCGGGCAGGCATGGGTTGGGACGAATGTCCGTATTAGTGCTTCCTCATATGAGGTATATATATTGCCTACCGACCTGCCACGGTAAGGTGCAAAATTCACATATGTGATGTGATGTGGTAAGGACCACCTGGACGGAGGTGAAGTCCAAAAGTGTCACATGTGGCTGTACCATGGATCCGATACTATAGTAGTAGAACTTACACTTATAAACGTGTAGCCGCTGAGATTAAGTTATTTTCTTTGCTTTCCTTTCAAAGTAAAATCTCATGTTCTTTTATGCATACACCTCATTCATACTTGATGATAGTTGCATATGCAATGTATTGAGGATAAATAGCGAAATTACATATCTATATACCACTCTGCTGAAACCAAAGAAATGTTCATAAATAAATTTGTCCCTCATCTTGTTTGTTAAAACGTAGATTACTAGAAATTATTAGGAGGCCACTTGTTGAATTTATCTCACTCCCGTTGTTAACATTTCAATGGCGGATCGAGTTAATCGTCAGACTTCTCAAGAGGAGATGTTAGAAAACCTCCTAAATTAAAGCCAAGGAGTTAGTCAGATCTTGTGTTGGTTGTAAGGGACTTTTGGATTGTAATTGTATTTACTATGAACAATGAATTGTAACAATGATGTACCCTTATTTTTGTGATCATAAATGAAATATCCGATTGCGTGTTTTGTTTCACCTCTAGTTCTGTTTTGAATATTGAATTTGCTCACGCTCCGAAGTTCGCAGCATATAGAATTTTAGGGCGTGACAGTGCCATCAACTGTGGTTATGAAAAAGCATAACTGAGGGTGAACCTAAAGGGCGACCAAATCATGCTCCCCTAATGCTGAGGTCCATGGGCCCTAAATATGGGGACGTTAATTGAACCTGCCCTTTTCATTCTGCCATTTATAAGGTCACAGTTTTTGTGCAAATTGCCTCAACAGGTTGCAGCTGTTATCTTCCTTATTGCTGGGGAAGTGTTCTTATATTTCATCTTTGGCTATTTCCATTGCCGTTAGCATGTTGCTACCAACTATTGCAAACTGGTTGAGAGTTCGGTTAGGTCTTGTTCACTGCTAGTAGGCAACATGCCTGCTACTCTTGATGATTTGTGTAGGGGTTAAACAAACTTCTATGGAGGGGAATCCAACCTCCAACTTTGCTTGACGTAAACGCACGTCAAGGTATCATCCCTCTCATCACCTGTTGATAGAATTTGTAATTTTCTAGTATGTTTTAAATTTGTTTACGTACCTCGTATAAGTGAAACGGGTTTGCTCAGCTCTGGGGAAGTGTGACGTGTGAACTCGAATACGAACTACCGAACCTGGTAACCCTCCAAAAGGCTATATATAGATTTAATTTACAGTCAATGGAATGTCCAATCTCAGCAGACATCTTGAAGCACACTCTTTGCCCGTGGACTTTGAAATGCGTGGAAGTCCGTGTGTGTCACAAGGTTACGTGGACGTGGATTTCACTTTCCAGCCTAGCATGACTGGACATAATCATCATCAACAACAACAACATTAGAGACTTATCCCATCTATTTCAAATCGGCTTTGCGAGTCTCATTCCTCCACTCGTTATTGAGAGTCGCTTGAGGTGATTTGATCGGCCTAGCATGACCGGAGCTCTATAGTGTCTTTTTCCTGCTAGAGCATTTTCAGCAGAACTGTGCGGCTCTTGAAGGAGAAACTAAGGCACTATGGCTTGTCGAGCACAGTCGCAATTCTTGTAGAAAATTTTGATCTGCCATTTTAATGAGGTTAGATATCTGGTAGTGGTTGGTGTACATTTGAGTGTACAACATCTTGCTTTATATATATGTAAGGCAGCACAACTTTGGCTTTAGGGCTGCATCTGAACCAGTTGGGCACCATGTGACACCCATAACGACGATCGGGTGCCACAGCCACTTGGGCAAGTTTGATAAGGCCATATAAAAAAATTCAGCCTGATCTGGTTCATATCCGCCGTCAAATATGTAGCCAAAGGAGCACAAAGTCGATGCAACCATGAAATGAGTGCCAAAAACGTAAAAGCAACATGGAATTTTTTATAAATCGTATGCAACATGGCTGATCTACCAAAAACGAATCTTGTTTTGGGTTGATCATGCCACGCGGCATGTGATCTAGCATCCGGGTGATATACCATGCGCTATATATATACATATATGCAATCCAAATATGTAGTGGAATGATCATACATCTCTGTGGTCAATGTCAACCATAAAAATCTAAAAGGTCGGTCTCCAACCTCGAGTCACTTGTAATTCGATTCAAGGGATCATTTCCCATATATATATATATATATATATATATACACACATGTGCAATCCCACACCCAAGTCTTTCCACAGAGTCCACTTTAGATTTAGAAGTGTTACCGAGAGATTATCATACAAGGGACCAGCATGATTCTTTTGTGAGTCTACCATTAAATAGAGGCACCCCCAAGTAGGTTGATTGTAGTAAACCTTTACAGAATCCAAGGTTGTTTTCCACGAGAGAGATTTTATGATGGGTTGCTGTTTTTGGAAGAAAAAACCTGCTCTTCGAGTAGTTTATACCTTGACCAGATGCATCATTGTACCCAGATAAGCAAAATGACTTTTTTGTTAAAATCATCAGGTCATCTGCAAAAAATAGATAGGAGGGGCTGATCACATTGTGAGAAGAACAATATCTTTCAATTAAATTGGATCCACATATATAGTGATGATAATCCCTTGCTTAAAACTTCTTCCACTATGTTGAACAGCATACTTGGAAAATAACCAATCACAGAACCCTTTATGGGAATTGAGAACAAACAATTTGAGATACAACCCTTTATAAGTTTTGTAAACAATGGACTAAAACCAAACTCGATCAAAACTTGTTATAAGAATTCCCATTCAATTCGGTCATACGCCTTAGAGATATAAATTTTCAATGCAACATTTTCACCACACGCCTTTCTTTCCATGTCTTGAATTAACTCATGTGCTGTAATCACATTGTCCTAAATATCTCACCCATTTACAAAAGATCCTTCCTCTTTGGAAATGATCGCAGGTAAAACCATACTTGAACGACTTGTAAGAATTTTGTCAAAAAAATTGCAAAGACTTATTGGTCTAAATTCTCCCATAGTAGAACGCTTAGCTGATTTTGGGATCCCTGTAACGCTGTAATAAAGTTTGAGTTGACTGCTATTAGAATTATCACTTCTTGAAATGTCACGACCCAAAATATCATCCTTAAATCGATGACATAGAGTTTCGTATCATGACTCGCACGCATGCTAATACGATAAGCGGACAGGCAGACAGAACATATCCACCTAAAAATTTATGGTGGGTCTTGTAAAATTATGGGAAAGAAAATTTTCTAATTAACTTGTGAACTTGCGACTAACAGATTTACTCAACTAATAATCCGTCAGTTAATTCTCATTTCTCAGTTAATCTACGTAATTGGCAGTAATATTTCATTATGGACACATTGAACAATATAGATTGTAAGTGAGATTATTCCACAAGGCGTTCAGTGCAGGTCCTCGCATAAAATGATTCCACCATTCCCATGCACGAAAGAAAAATAACAATAAATAATGAAGACCATAAAATGTCTATCTAAAATCACAGGTATCATTCCAGGGAGAAACGACTCCCTGGTGATACAAAATAAACCAAGTATAAGAGTGAACGAGGAAACTAACTAAACAAAATGAATCTCAATGTCAAAAAGGAACTGTCAAACGAGCCTAATGCTCCTAGTATTCTGAGGGTCTACACCCTCCTCAGGGAGTGGTACTCCCCATCATCACTGTAGTCTCCGTCAGGCTACACCATCCTCCTGTGTCGCCATGTCGCCCTCATAAGCATCTGAGAATCAAAACGTCCCAGTGGGTAGCACGACTGATCCACCCCACTCTACTCGAGGTGTACAGTGTGTGCATTGTTAGTGATAGCACATAAATAATAACAAATATAAGGAGGCAATCACAAAATCAAAATATAGAAAGAAAGTAATAACAATCATGATCGGAGATATAATTGTAGGTACGATATGATCTATCAAGTAGAATACCAGGGCAGGACAATATCATGGATGCAATGCACATATCATTATTCTACTTCTAATGTACCTATCAGAATTCTCTCTATTAGTCATACGTGTCTTACAAGTTTCCACAGATTAAATCAAATCTATCTCTATTAGTCATACGTGTCTTACAAGTTTCCACAGATTAAATCTAAGTTTTAAGGCTTCCACCTGTCTATACATCACATGTTTACCTTATAGAACAGATTTATGAATTATATTAGTCATTGCTCGAGCCTAACAAGTGATACAGGCGTGTTAGATTGTCATTCACCACTCATCGCAGTGACAAGACTTATCTTAGAAGAGTATAATTCCCATGCAGCCAAATGGGGAAGAATTATCCCATAACAGAAATAGAACAAAGTGTTCAGACATAATCGGGAATCGCGCCTTGACTCTAGGCGCTAAGCCTTTACGTTGACTAGGCGTAAGGTACTGGATGTGTAGATTAAGGTGTAGTATTTTTAACTTTTAAGAGTAGTATAGATATAAATTAGAAAGTGAAGAGTAAAGAAATGTGATGCATCAGTTTTCTAATAAATATAATTGAGATTCTTATTTATACAAGAGAGATTTTAGGAGATAGACTGATTTAAGGTTATTTTTAGTTTTGAGAGTAGTACGAATATATGGCACTTTAAGTCTTGTCGGGTCAAGATGTAAGGACCCGACCCGATTTGTAAGGACCCGATTTGAAAGGACCCAACCTGATTCTGCATGATATCATTTGTTTATGAGTTTATTTAATGATCGATATTAAAGTACATTAAACGCGTGGTCCACATCCACTGATAAGCATGACATTTATACATAGCATAAAAAAAAGGTGTTAAAATCATTGACGTTATTCGATCCGACCATAGAGATCGGTTTTGGGCATGTGTGCCACGTGACACTATGACCAATTTGATGGGCTCTGTACCATATGATCGGTAATTACAAACTAACTGTATGATGGTAAGGCAATGGTCTTAGGATCCAATGTCTAACAGAATCATGTAACTAGAGGCGGTCACCTATTTTACATGGGTTTCCAACAGTAATTTGGTTGCCGTATTTCGCAGGACCCAAGTCATTGACCCATATAACGTGGAAGTGCGTTAAAATATACCCTAGGGGTCATAGTTGACCATGAGTGTGCAACTAAGGACCATGCGATACTTGAAGAGCAGCTAATATAATACCCATCTATACCCATCTAATATAGTGTCCATCATCTATACCATCTAATATAGTGTCCATCATCTATACCATCTAATAGAATATCCTAATCTAATACTAATAGAATATAATATAGTATATTATAACATATCTGTTTTAGATATGTGTGAGGAGACGTCTGGAGAGTTCTGGAGACGTGTCATGGGGCTGTGAAGATGGGACGTGGAGACAAAACAAACGACAAAAAGGAAGAAAAAGTAAAAGAAAGAAACAGAAAGAGAGCCAGAGAAAGAGTAAAAGAAAGAGAGCGTCTGAGAAAGAGGGAAAAAGAGAGAGAGAGAGAGAGAGAGAGAGAGAGAGAGAGAGAGAAAGGGACCGTTCACGACGACGGCAGACCCTATAGCTGCTCATTTCTTTTGAGGCAAGTACCCTATTCTAGAATTTATTGATGAAACCCTAATCTGAAATCCGTATCGGTATAATTTATGTTGTTCCTTTGAGCTTTGGGTTATATACAGCTGAAATGTTGTTTCTTTTGTCTTTGTTTTCGAAACTCTTATGTTTGGAAATATAAAATTTCGCTGAATTCGGATTATATTCATCGTTGTCGATACTCTGATTTGTTTTTATCCAATTTGACTACAATCTGAGTTTTTTTGTTATATACACAATCTGATTTGTGAATTCAATCTGAATGTTTGACTACACTTTGAGTTGGAATTTAGTAACCGTTAAATACAATCTGAAGTGGTGGATGGTCTGTTATTCAGCCCAGCCCGGTAAAGTTCAGTTTGCAATTATAGAATATATGTTGAATTTTTTTCATGTTTGCGTAAATTAAACCGACGATTATATCAGCTTTCATAGTGAAACCTCTGCCATGTCATCTGAATTCGGTATATATATAGTTTGAACCTGTATTTTTGCAAAAAGCACCGTAGTGAATATTATTACGCGGTTTGATTGCACATTCTTTTGGGACTAATAAAAAGGAATAGCAATCCCTGATTTTTGAAATTTCGGCATTGGATCTGCAATCTCTAACTGTTCATGTAGAGTGACAGCTTCATGTTTGATGAGTAGTGTATACCATTTTCAAGACCGAAGTCATTGTCGCATATACATTCATGTTTTCTGATATTTCTATACTGAAATTGAATACCATAATGTCTGAAAGGCAATGAGATGATGCTTATAAGCCCGGATGGGACATTTCTGACACCCTGGCCAGGTCGTGTATCTATTATCTAATATTTGATATATGTTATCCGATCTCAACTTAGTTGAGGAAAGCACGTGGTATTCGTGCTATTAGCTATAAAATATTCCCCAACAGAAATAAGCCTGTTGTGGTAATTTATGGGTAAGATTCTGTTTGATTTGTTTAATTTCTGATATGAGCCTATTTGTCTGATTTGTCTGATTTCTGATACAGTACTAGCTGCCTGATTTGTGGTAATGTCCGTATAAGATTTAGTATTGTTTGATCTTTCTGATATGAGCCTATTTGTCGGATTTCTAAATGATTTGTCGGATTTCTGATATGGTACTAGCTGCCTGATTTGCGGTAACTTCAGTATAAGATTTAGTATCGTCTGAACTTTTTGATATGAGCATATCTGTCTAATGTTTCTGATTTCTAAATGATTTGCCTTATTCTGATGTGGGATTATCAGTCTGATTTGTGGTAAATTAACTATAAGATTCCTTATGTTATGTGTTCCGGCATGGGCAATAAGGCAATAAGATTTGCATGTGTCACTTTAATACCAACTTGATTGCAATTAAAACATATGATTGTACAGTACCTTGAGAAATGAAATAAGAAATTTTGGTGTTAGTGGTTAGTCACTATTTATTAGAATGGGTTACTTGCAGAGTATGTGGATTAACTCTTACGGTGGTTTAACCACCCTACAGGTGAAGGAAAGGAATTGGAAAAAGATCAATTGGCGAAAATTCAGCAGTATTATCTGGTGCAGATCTCTGTGACTGGTACGTAGTGTTTAGTTAATATACCTGTTAATCCTTGATACGGTTACCTGGATATTTGGTTTTGATCCCTAGTTAGAAATTTTAATTCAAATTAGTGTTTTCTTCTGATCTGTCTGGATCATGACTCGAAATCCAAGTGCGTGGATTTTGGGTCATGACAGTGTGGTATCAGAGAGAGCGAACCCCTAGTTGACCTTAGGGTGTGGACCCATAGGCTAGGAGTAGGATGTGTACCTGCTATCCAGTTGTGATATTGTGTTTCATGTGATGATCAGGGAACGATAGGGAGAATGGTAGCGAAAACGAAGACTGGGATTCCTCGCTTAGTGTGTTATAAGTTGGCTAGTCGTTTTGTGCCCCAGGGGGCATTTGGGATTATTAATGTCACAAGAAACCATCGACGCCATGAAGAATACACTTTTCCTCCGCCTTCTAAGCTCAACGTCTGATGGCTCAAGGAAGCAATAGCAGATAATTTTGATGATTTCGAGCATGACATAGACAATCTAGACAACTTCAGCGAAAGCGAGTTGACTGACCTAGGTGATAATGAACAAGATACTGAGGACCTAAACAATGAAGGAGACAACCTAGAGAACTTAAGCGAAGGAGAGGAGACAGACTCAAGCGAGGATGAAGAAGACGGTGAAGACGATGAGGACATGAATAATGAGCACCCAAATGAGGAAGACGCTGAAGAAGATGTTGACTATAATGATGCTGACATTATTACAATCTCTTATTACCTTGCCTCTGAGACGACCGAGGAAGAATCGTTTGAAATTAAGCGTACCGACTGGGCCATTATCAAGCTCAGTTAGACCGAACCCTTGTAGAGCATCGGTCGAGCCTAAGAAAGAAAATGTCACCACTGATGTTGGTGTAGGGACAAGCAAGGCCTTGAGAATCGGATATAGAGCTGTAGCGTCAGGTCCTTTTTGTTAAATTGAGCATAGAAGTGAACTAATGAAATTTTGTACTACTGTAGATATGATCAAATGAAATTTTGTACTATGAATACTCTTTTGGAACCAATCATGCATCTGTAATTACCACTCGATGAATGAAATCAACAGTGTTCTTTTGTTTCTATACTTCACTGTGTATACGTGTATAAGTCTTTTGTTTGTTGCATTGGAAATAAGAGATTTTGATGTGTTGGGTAGGACTTGGCTCTCTGCTGATTAGGCTCCTGTTGACTATTTTGAGACGATTGTCACTTTTCACAGTCCTGGTCTGTGTGAAGTTTATGAGAACGGGATAGGAAAATAATCTAATCAGTTGTGATAACAAGGGTGTCAAGGCTATGGAGCCTACATTGTTCATAAGCAAACGAATAAGTTAAGAATTGAAAATAGTTTGATTATTAGAAAAAGTTGTTGATGTGTTTCTAGATGAGTGATCTGGTCTACCACCACAGCGCGAAACTGATTGCCCTCTACTTATGAATAAGTATCCTATCTCGAGACTTGGAGCGTTGTTTGCCCAATTGCATATTGCATCTGTATTTTCAAAACTTGATCTGAGATCGTGATATTATCAGTTGAGAAAAATAATAATAATAATAATAATAATAATAAAATAAATTACTCTTTCTATTCCCGCTTTGGTTACTGAATTCGGAGTAATGCCATGGGGATGGACTAATGCACCTGCTGCGTTCATGGACTTTTTGAATCGAGGATTTAAACGATATCTGGAACATTTTAGTGTAGTTGTTATTGATGATATCCTCGTTTATTCTCCGTCCCATGCCAATCTTGAGCATCATCTGAAATTAGCATTACAGGTGTTGCGAAAAAATAAATTATTTGGTAAAGTGAGGAAAAGTGAGTTCTGATTTGAAAAAGTTACTTTCCTAGGCCATGTGATATTGAAATAGGCATAATTGTTGATCCCTCTAAAGTAGAAGCTGTCCGGAATAGGGACAGACCAAGTTCAGTAACAGAAATCAGAAGTTTTCGGGGATTAGTAGGTTACTATCGAAGATTTATTAAGGACCATTCTCGTATTGTAGCTCCTTTAACTCAATTGACTCGAAAATATGTGAAAGTAGTATGGAGTAATCGATGTGTAGCAAGTTGTCAGGAATTGACGAATAGAGTGACTTCTGCGCTAGGGTTCACCATTCCTTCAGGAAGTGAGGGATATAGGATCTATAGTGATGCATCTCGATTTGGGTTAGGGTGTGTGCTGATGTAGTTTCTTAATGTTGTCGCTTATGCGTCCAGACAACTCAAAGTTCATGAGCAGAATGATTTGACGCATGATCTAGAACTGGCTGCGATCGTGGTTGCCTTACAATTTGGAGGCAGTATTTGTATGGGGGAAATAATTGTGTGAGATATTTGTTTGACCGGAAGGAGTTGCAGATACGACAATGGATTGATTTTCTGGAATTTGCAAAATTACAAAGGCACAACAGAAGGATTCTAGACTGAAGACTATCATTGCAGATGTGAGTGCAAGCTTTAAGCTGGATTTTTAATATCCATAAGGACAGTAGTCATGGTAGATTGTGTGTATATAACATTCCTGACTTGCTTAGTATATTTCAAATTGTTTGATCTATTAGCACATTAAGACAAAACATGAAAGCGGATGATACTAGTCATTAGGAAGAATGACCTATTGACCGAATTGGCTAGCTGTTTATCAAAGAGATTGTGAAGTTCCATGAGAGTCCGATAGCACTCGTATCTAATAGAGATTCACGTTTCACATCGGAGTACTAGAATGGTCTGATCTGAAAGTTTGGTACGACAACTGAAGTCAGATCCTAGAATACCTATTGCGGGCTTGTGTGCTGAACGCGGGATCAATTCGTGCCTTTGAGTGAAATTGCATATACTAACAGCTACTAGGCCAGTATTCAGATGGCACCGTATGAACCTCTGTATGGTCGACCTTGTTGTTCACCTCTTTGTTAGGATGAGGATGGTGAAAGAAACCTGGTAATGCTGGAATTAGTGCAAGAAACGACAGAGATGATTCAATGCATTAAAAATTGGCTTCAACTAGTTCAAAGTAGACAAAAAAGAATAAGTACATCGGAACAAGAAGATTTTACTTGTCAAGAGTTATTGGCAAAATCAGCCTGAAAGGAAAACAGTTTGAGAATGAGAAGAGTTGTTTGGTAGCGAATCGTAAATTTTGAGGACGAAATTTTATAAGGAGGGGAGGATGTAAGGACCCGACCCGATTTGAAAGGACCCAACCCGATTTGTAAGGACCCGACCCGACCCAGTTCTGCATGATATCATTTGTTTGCGTTTATTTAATGACCGATATTAAAGTACATTAAACGGGTGGTCCACATCCACTGATAAGCATGACATTTATACAGGGCACAAAAAAAAGGTGTTAAAACCATTGACGTTGTTCAATCCGACCATAGAGATCGGTTTTGGGCATGTGCCACGTGATACTACGACCAATTTGATAGGCTCTGTATCATGTGATCGGTAATTACAAACGAACCGTATGATGGTAAGGCGATGGTCTTAGGATTCGATGTCTAACAGAATCATGTGACTAGAGGCGGTCACCTATTTTACATGGGTTTCCACTAGTAATTTGGTTGGCGCATTTGGCGGGACCCAAGCCATTGACCCATATAACATGGATGTGCATTAAAATATACCCTAGTGTACCCATGCGATACTAGGATATATTTTAATGCCCATCTATACCCATCTATAGATGACCGTGAGTGTATAGCTAAGGACCATGCGATACTTGAAGAGCAGCTAATATAATGCCCATCTATACCCATCTAATATAGTGTCCATCATCTATACCCATCTAATAGAATATCCTAATATAATACTATTAGAATATAATATATTATATTATAACATATTTGTTTTAGATATGTGTGAGGAGAAGTCTGGAGAGTTTTGGAGACAAAACAAAAGACAAAAAGGAAGAAAAAGTAAAAGAAAGAAATAGAAAGAGAGCCAGAGAAAGAGTAAAAGAAAGAGAGCGTCTGAGAAAGAGGGAAAGAAAGAGAGAGACAGAAAGAGAGAGGAGAGAGAGAGAAAGGGACGACGACGGCGGATCCTATAGCTGCTCATTTCTTTTGAGGCAAGTACCCTATTCTAGAATTTATTGACGAAACCCTAATCTGAAATCCATATCGGTATAATTTATGTTGTTCCTTTGAACTTTGGGCTGTATATAGCTGAAATGTTATTTCTTTTGTCTTTGTTTTCGAAACTCTTATGTTTGGAAATATAGAATTTCGGTGAATATGGATTATATTCACCGTTGCCGATACTCTGATTTGTTTTTATCCAATTTGACTACAATCTGAGTTTTTTTGTTATATACATAATCTGATTTGTGAATTCAATATGAATGTTTGACTAAACTCTGAGTTGGAATTTAGTAAACGTTAAATACAATCTGAAGTGGTGGATAGTCTATTATTCAGCCCAACCCAGTAAAGTCCAGTTTGCAATTATAGAATATATGTTGAATTTTTGTCATGTTTGCGTAAATTAATCTGACGATTATATCAGCTTTCATAGTGAAACCTCTGCCATGTCATCTGAATTCGGTATATATATAGTTTGAACCTGTATTTTTGCAAAAAGCGCCGTAGTGAATATTATTACGCGGTTTTGAGTGCACATTCTTTTGGGACTAATAAAAAGGAATAGCAATCACTGATTTTTGATATTTCGGAATTGGATCTGCAATCCCTAACCGTTCATGTAGATTGACAGCCTGATGTTTGATGAGTGGTGTATACCAATTTCAAGACCGAAGTCATTGTGGCATATACATTCATGTTTTCTGATAATTTTGCACTGAAATTGAATACCATAATGTCTGAAAGGCAATGAGATGATGCTTATAAGTCTGGATGGGACATTTCTGACACCCTGGTCAGGTCGTGTATCTGTTATCTGATCTCAACTTAGTTAAGGAAAGTACTTGGTATTCGTGCTATTAGATATAAAATATTCCCCAACAGAGATAAGCCTGTTGTGGTAATTTACGGGTAAGATTCTGTTTGTATTGTTTAATTTCTGATATGAGCCTATTTGTGTGATTTCTGATATAGTACTAATTGCCTGATTTGTGGTAATGTCCGTATAAGATTTAGTATTGTTTGATGTTTCTGATATGAGCCTATTTGTCTGATTTGTCTGATTTCTGATATGGTACTAGCTGCCTGATTTGCGGTAACTTCAGTATAAGATTTAGTACTGTCTAATCTTTCTGATATGAGCATATCTGTCTAATGTTTCTGATTTCTGAAAGATTTGCCTGATTCTGATGTGGGATTATCTGTCTGATTTGTGGTAAATTAAGTGTGAGATTCCTTACGTTATGTGTTCCGGCATGGGCAATAAGATTTGCATGTGCCACGTTAATACCAACTTGATTGTAATTAAAATGTATGATTGTACAGTACCTTGAGAAATGAAATAAGAAATTTTGGTGTTAGTGGTTATAGTCACTATTTATTAGAATGGGTTACTTGCGGAGCATATGGATTAGCTCTTATAGTGGTTTAACCACCCTGTAGGTGAAGGAAAGGAATTGGAAAAAGATCAAATGGTGAAAATCCAGCAGTATTATCTGGTGCAGAAGTCTGTGACTGGTACGTAGTGTTTAGTTAATGTACTTGTCAATCCTTAATCTGGTTACCTGGATATCTAGTTTTGATCCCTAGTTAGAAATTTTAATTCAGATTAGCGTGTTCTTCTGATCTATCTGGATCACAACTCGAAATCCAGGTGCGTAGATTTTGGATCGTGACATGAGTTGACCCCAAGGATATAAAGTTTATGTGCCTGACCAGCTGACCTAATAAAATTTCGGGTGTGGGTCGGTTACATCCCTACTCATAGACCAGACCCGCTGACATCCCTACTCATAGACGTAATGATTTCGCATAAACTTGTGCTAATGATTTCACTAGGTTCACTACTTGGATTTGTCAAAGATATATGTCACATGGCATTAAACAGGGCGGTCAAAGTATTCACAAGTGGTTAGCATAAATAGGCCCTCTCTAGAATATACATATAGCTTTCCATGAGACACTTTTTTGAAACCTCTCCCTCGAAAAGACCTAAGGATGTGTTTGGGTCTGCTATTCTTTTGCAAACTCCAAGGCTGTGTTTGGCATAGCTCTCTGTTGGCTCCTGCCAGAGCAGGGTTTACCTACTGTTGCAGGTTCCCTTTCTCTTTGTTAAACCCCTACTACCTGCTTTAGCAGGTCCCCCTTCTCCTTAGTGACTCCCGCAAATAAAGATTTACCTACTCCAACAGTTCTTCCCTGCTCTCTGCTCAACTCCTTGCCAAAGTAGATTTTTTTTGCTCTGGCAAGGAGTTAGTGACGCGGGTCAAACGCTAAAATCCTAATATGCGATGTGGGATTAACTTTTAGATTGAATTGAATAGCGAAAATATTCAAAATCAAGCAACACATAAATTAATTCAATCAAATTAATAGAACAATTAGATTAATCCGTTTAGCGTCTGCTTGCATGAAATCTTTCCCGATCTAGAAAAACGGCTCCGATGAAGGAACTCGGATTTCGTTCTAGTTTAGGGCATCAAGCAATAATTGCAATATCGGATTTGATTCATCGGGGATTTTGAATGAAATAAAGCTTAGAATAATTTTAGCAAAGGGAAACAAATTTTGGGGATTTTGATTTTATCAATGGAACTAAGGAAAAATAATACCTGACAATAATTAGAGAAAAGACAAAATAAAAGAATAGATTCCAAGGCTTCACACCAAGGATTTTCCGAAGCTTCACACCACGACTGTACGTCGGCTTCGCACCAAGTCGCACGAGAAACGATTGCTCACTCCTCTAGGGTTGAAGGATTCACTCCCTCGGTTGAAAACTCTTCACAAGTTCTCTAGGGTTTGTACAAAAGAAACTCTCTTTTCATTCGATAATCAAAACTGTTTAATGAAGTGTTTACAAAGCCTTTATATAAGCTAAGAAAACCCTAAACGACATAAAACTCACAATAAAAGAGTCCTAAAATAATAAAAGACTAAAAGGGTAAAAAAGAAAATTTCTGTCGCTAGACGAAGTCATCCACTGCACGATGTGGCACTGTTCACGGCGCACTGTCACTATTCATCATGAACAGTAAAAAAAAAACTTTTTTTTTTTTTTTTGTTTCCCGTCATTCTCCTCCACTCAAAATGTTTCATCACCGATGAAACACACACGTGGTACTGATCCAGTGTATCGGAACTCATACGGCGGAACTCCTTGCAAGTCATCCATTGACGTTTTTCTGCCTCCTTTCTCTTTATTCTTTCATCTGCCTTCCTGTGTAATGTCCCCATCAATACTCCCAGGGTTGGAAAAACTCATCTCCAATGAGTTAGGGAATCTATGGATGTCACACTTCGGGAACTCAATTCGTGGTTTGCCTTTCCACGCTGTGAGATACTTCTGATTTTTAACTTCATTGCCATGGAAACTTGGAAATTCTATGACCTTTTCATTCGACCCTTTCTCATATTGCACAGGTAAGGTAAGGGATAGAGACTGGGTAAATGGGTGCGGCTGGATTGGGTGATCAATAAGGAATTGATCAAAGGGCGGGGTAGTGAGATCAAGAATAGGTGTAAGATCCGTTATGACAACTACCAGATGAGTGCCCTTGCCTAGAAGAAGATCTAAACCTTCACCCTTACCTCTTTCTGAGATTGGGAAAGATTTCACATGCTCGGAACCATCAGGAATTAACACAGAACTGTTAGTATCAAATTTATTAAATATATTCAATGTGTTAGTCCGATCATGTGTATTTCCATTGCTCAATAAATTCAGATTGTTAATCCTATGCAAATCAGAATGATGATATGCTCCTACCAACTCTAATGGCTCACTTGAGATGGACACATTATCAACACCGTCCTCGTTAATAGGAATTGTCCTAATGCAACCTATGGCTCTGACCGGAATCTCACCTTCCTCATCACTTGGAGTGTTATATGGTTCGTATACTTCTTCTGGTATCTCGTTGTCCTCTTTCTCAGTATGCTCCTGAATGATCAAAGTCTGACTCTTACTAGGACATTGGGATGCAAAGTGACCAAAACCTTGGCACTTATAGCATTGCTGCGGAGCACGTCTAGAACTCTCGACCATTGGTCCCTTTCCTTTGTCAACTTGAGGAATTATGGATTTTGAAGATTGACTAAAGGCATTATTTTCCTTTTCGATAGGATTAGATTGATGCGCAAATTTGGAAGACTTAGATCGGCCATGACTGGGGGTGTCGAGATACCGTTCTAATTCTTCAACCCTAGTAAAACATTCATCGAGATCCGCGACAAGATAAGGAATGAGTTCCCTCTGTAACTCTGGTCGAAGACCCATTCGGAATCGGGAGAGGGTAACTTTTGCTGGTTCATCTACATCAGCCTGGGTCATCAGGTCTTCAAACCGATCGATGTACTCTGTGACTGGGGAATCTCCTTGATGCAATGACTACCACTGATCAAGAATACGTTCATCATATGATACGGGAACGTACTTTTCGTGCAGTTGGACTTTCATCTCAGCCCACGTGGAAATGGGACGAAGACCCTGGAGTTGCCTACGACGCTCTACTCCGAACCAATAAAGTCTAGCTTGACCCATTAGTTTGACTTTGGCAAATCTAACCTTGCGGTCTTCGGACATGGCATACCACTCAAAGTAGTTTTCCATGTTGGCGACCCATTCGAGAAAGGCCTTAGGTTGTCTTTTGCCATCAAAAGTAGGGGCGTCCATTTTCACAGATTTCGTGACCTTATCGTCGAGGTTGGTTTGGACCTCACGTTGGGGAAGAACATCTCTCCTAGGATCACGATTGTTGACTCTAATGTGATTCTCAGCAATGAGCTCATTGAGCTCTTCGAAACGAGTCTCGAAAGCCTCATGTCAGGCTTGTTGATCAGCGATGTGCTCATCCATCCGGGTTTGACTAGCGGTCACCTTAGATGCAAGATCTCTAATCAGGGCCTCTAAGGTACTGGTATCCATAACGGAATTATGCAAGACAAAATATACTAAAATCAAGTGAACCCTAAAATCTATATGACACGGACAACCCTAAACTAAGATTGTGCTCTGATACCAAAACTGACGCGGGACAAACGCTAAAATCCTAATATGCGATGTGGGATTAACTTTTAGACTGAATTGAATAGCGGAAATATTCAAAATCAAGCAACACATAAATTAATTCAATCAAATTAACAGAACAATTAGATTAATCCTTTTGGCGTCTGCTTGCATGAAAACTTTCCCGATCTAGAAAAACGGCTCCGATGAAGGAACTCGGATTTCGTTCTAGTTTAGGGCATCAAGCAATAATTGCAATATCGGATTTGATTCCTCGGGGATTTTGAATGAAATAAAGCTTAGAATAATTTTAGCAAGGGAAACAAATTTTGGGGATTTTGATTTTATCAATGGAACTAAGGAAAAATAATACCTGACAATAATTAGAGAAAAGACAAAATAAAAGGATAGATTCCAAGGCTTCACACCAAGGATTTTCCGAAGCTTCACACCACGGCTGTACGTCGGCATCGCACCAAGTCGCACGAGAAACGATTGCTCACTCCTCAAGGATTGGAGGATTCACTCCCTTGGTTGAAAACTCTTCATAAGCTCTCTAGGGTTTGCACAAAACCAACTCTCTTTTCATTCGATAATCAAAACTGTTTAATGAAGTGTTTACAATGCCTTTATATAGGCTAAGAAAACCCTAAACGACATAAAGCTCGCAATAAAAGAGTCCTAAAATAATAAAAGACTAAAAGGGTAAAATGAAAATTTCCGTCACTAAACGAAGTCGTCCACGGAGCGCTGTGGCACTGTTCACGGCGTGCTGTTACTATTCATCGTCAACAGTAAAAATTTTTTTTTTTTTTTTTTGCTGTTCCCCGTCAGTTAGCATAGAAGGGAGGTAGCTGCTAGAGCATGAAAATCCTTTTTTTGCAGGGGGTTAGCAAAGAGAAGGGGGGTCTACTAAAGCAAATTTTTCCACCTCTACCAGAGAGCTGACAAAGCGCTATGCCAAATGCAGCCTAGATCCCACCCGCGACAAATTTTATTCTTTATGACAAAGAGCAGGTGGAGAGATGTTTTGTCACTTAAAACGGCATCCTTTCAGAGCTAACTGAAACACAGCCTAAAACATGGGAACCATCTACATATAAATGCAAGCTTTCACCCGAAACCAGAACCCGCATCAAAAACCGAGGAAACCGCATCGGTCTGAAAAAATATTTGAACCGAACTGATTCCTGATTCGGATTGGTTTTTGTTTTGGGTAGAAAAACAGGAACCGAAGATGTAGGAGAAGACCAAAAGAAAAAATAAAAATAAAAAACACGAAATTGAACCCGATTCATGTCGCTTCAGGCTGAACTGAATCGAAAACCAAAATTATCGTTGTTTGTTCGGTTCGGTAAGTGAATTTGCATCCCTACATCTACATAACAATTAAGTATAGATGCAAATCAGTGAAGAACAACTAAAAAAAATGTGTATGTATTAAGTATTAAAAGTGAAGTAATAAAGGTCATATAGCATGGATCATGATGAATCAGCTACATACCGGTGAGAGAGACCAAGCTTTGGATATAAACACTGCTATCAACATAAAACACTCATTTTCTCCTTTCATAAACGTCTGTAACTTGTTTAGTTCCTGAATCGTAATAAACTATTCCCTCTCTCGTTTGAATCACTAAGATTTCCGAACGATCTCCGCGGAACCAAATGAGTTTGCCAAACAGTCTGATATCATCCACCAAATCGATGGTGTATTCTTTGATCCATGAATAATTCTTCTTGGAGGAGTCCTCTAATTCTAATACCCATAAATCAATATGTTCTTTGTAATAAGTATCCACCAAGTAAACTCTTTGTCGCACCTCCATCAAATGCAGCCTATTACTCATTTTTCTCTCACCATCCAAGTGAGGAAGTGGGATTGTTCTGAATTTTTTGTCCCCTAAATCAAAGGAAACAATAAAATCAGACCCAACAAAGTAGGGATTCAAACCAACCGTCCAATATAAAACTCCTCTGGCAGCACAAGTGGAAGAATCGACGTAAAGATAGCAACCAATCTTCCCAAGCTGTCACCACGAATTGCTGCTACCGCCACCACCTAGAGTAAAAACTTGGCACTTGTCATCACCACATTTCCAACTTCTCCAAAATAGGAGCACATTATAGTGATTCGTAGATGGATGAAATCCAAGGTAGGCATGGAATCGGTAACACCTTGGACTCTCGTAATTTGGAATTGGGAGAAATAAAGATTCTCGTGTAACGGGATTGAAGATGTGAATTGGGGAATTTCAATAAGGATGAAAAAGGCAGATCAAACCATTGAAACAAGGTAACATGCAACTCCACACCGCACCAGGCTTTGTTAAGATGATGTTCCCATCAGTTGTAGTTGCACCACCTACTAGCGAGCACAAGTGCAATTTAACTTGTGCTATATCACTACATAAATTAGTAGTCAGGACTACAAAAATCAAATTTGGAGCAGACAATAAGATCAGAAGAAGAGTTTGCTTCTTCTTTTGCACGTTTTAGATGTCGCTCGATGAAATAAGGATCTTTAATAAGTGATTTAATAAGTGAATCCCAGAGCTTACAAACACACTTTAATCTTATAAAAAATATCGCATCAACTCTACTAAGTATCTCTTCAATCACATCTACCTCCATATATACCTCCTTTTTTCTTTTTCTTTTGAAATGAATAGATACCTTCTTTGGTTGGTTGTTTTCATTCCTTATTCTCTTTCTTCTCTGAAATGAATGAAATCAGAAAACCCTAGGGGTAAGAGAGAGAGAGAGAGAGAGGGAGAGGGAGAGAGAGAGAGATGGGTTTTAGGGGTTCGATTATCTTAACCGATGGCTTTAAGGGTTAGGGGTTAGAGAGGAGAAAGAGAAGAGAGCCAGAAGAGATAGATAAGAGGGAAAGAGAGCGAGAGTCTTCACCCACGATTTTGGTTAGTGGTATTCTAAACCGCAGGCAGTTTTGACTTTTCTTGAAACCCTCAGCCCTCGGTCATGTGTTTTCTGATTTTTCCTAGAATATTTCATATCCCTGGAAATTCAGATTCCTAGCTTTTCCTATGTGCGTTCTTAAATAACTCTGATTCCTGATTTTTTCCCAAATAACTCATAATCTTATCGTTCTTTAAGTTCATGTCAGAAAATTCACAACGTTGGCTGCCTTAATCAGGTAATAGAAGTCCGGTTTTTATTTCTACCTTTCATATCTTAGGTCTTAAGATCATGACCCACATATCATATGGTCAGATGTTGAGTACACCTAGCACATTCCCAAAGTGACCGTAATCATTGAAGTTGTAGTATACTGTGATCACGAATGTGTGCCATTTGGAATCAGCATGATATGTTAGTGTGGTGTCCCCAAATTCACACACCGGATCAATGCGCTCACTTGGAGACATCACACCACATCAAATCAATCAAATTAATCATAATTACAAATCTAGCAAATAATTAAGGACTAAATAGCGAAAAATCTCGGTCGTTACATTCTTCCCTCCTTATTGAAAATTTCGTCTTCGAAATTTTATCGTACCTGAAGTAAAAAGGTGTGGATATTCCTTCCTTATATCGTCATCGTGCTTCTAAATAGCTTCTTCTAGAGAGTGGTGCTTCCAATTAACCAAAACCAATGGAATCTTCTCATTACGTAGTGTCCTCTCCTTTCTTTCTAGAATCGAAATTGGTTTCTCAATAACGGTCATGTCCCCCTCAATTTCTAATAGCTCCAAATCAATCACATGTGAAGGATCCTTGAAATACTTCTTCAACATTGATATGTGAAAAACATTGTGCATCTCGGCTAACTGTGGTGGTAACTGAATTAGAGAAGCCGTCTCTCCAATCCTCTTCAATATTTCAAGCGGTCCAACATACCTTGGACTTAGTTTTCCTCTCTTTTCAAATCTCATCACACCCTTGATAAGTGAGATTTTAACAAAAACTAGATCTCCCTTAGCAAATTCTGCATCTCTCCTTTCTTTATCTGCTTAACTTTTCTGTCTGCTTTGAGTCGTCTTCATACGTTCTCTGATTAGCTGCACTTGTGTCGTTGTGTCTTCAATAATCTGTGGTCCAAGTAGGTTTCTTACTCTAACCTCATCATAGCATAACGGCGTTCTGCAGCTCCTTCCGTAAAGTACTTCATATGGTGACATTTGAATCGTTGCTTGATAAATGTTGTTGTACAAAAACTCTGCTAATGCTAAGTGAACATCCTAACTTCCCTTAAAATCTAGAATTTGATTCAACCTCCCAGTCTGACCATCTGTCTGAGGGTGAAAAATTGAACTATACTCCAATCTTGATCCCATACCATCCTGAAAACTCTGCCATATATGTGAGGTAAACCGAATCTCTATCGAGAATAATACTTGCTGGCACGCCATATAAATGCACAATTTACCTTATGTAGATATCTGCTAGTGGCGTAGACGAAAAAGTTGTCCAGACTGGAATAAAGTGTGTTAATTTTGTCAGTCGGTTTACTACAACCCAAACTGAATCGTTCCTTCTCTTCGTCCTCAGTAATCCCGTGATAAAAGTCATACCATTGCTCTCCCATTTCCATCCTGATACAAGTAGCGGCTACAATAATCCTGGTGGTTTCTTGTGCTCAGCCTTCACTTGCTGACAAGTAAGGCATCTTGAAACATAATCCACTATTTCCCTCTTCATATCTGGCAGCCAATAATTTCTCTTTATATCTTGATACATCTTTGTACTTCCAGAGTGTATCGCGAATTTTGATCTATCAGCATCGTAGAGAAGTTGTTTCATTTCCGCATCATCTGGTATGCAATATATTCCCTTGAATAACATTATTTCATCCTCTCTGAATGTCACTTCTGTATTTTTGCTCTCCTTCAAACAAACTAAAACTAGATTTTTTAATTGCTTCCCTCTAATTTGATCCAATAATACCGGCTTAATATCGATATAGGATAACAAAGCCCTTAGTTTAAGTATCTTCTCTGGAACATTCCTACTCAGCGCATCAACTACTACGTTAGCCTTTCCTGGGTGGTACCTAATCTCAAGGTTAAAGTCTATTAGAGTCTCCATCCACCTCCTCTGCCTCATGTTCAAATCCTTCTGCGTAAACAAGTACTTTAAACTCTGATGGTCCGTTGATATGATGAACTTCTCCCCGAGATTTTTCGTTTATTTTGTCCTTAATTGTTTACTAGATTTGTAATTATGATTAGTTTGATTGATTTGATGCATGTGATTAGTTGTTGCGCATGAATGTAATGCTTACTTTATTTAATAATGACCTATGATAATTAATTGATCTAATTAATAGACCTTAAAAGCCTTTAAATATATGTTATTAATAATTGGGGTGTGTTTATTAATGTTTAATGGACTTTTAAAATATGTTAGTAAATTAATAACAAATATAAGGAGGCAATCACATAATCAAAATATAGAAAGAAAGTAATAACAATCATGATCGGAGATATAATTGTAGGTACGATATGATCTATCAGGTAGAATACCAGGGCAGGACAATATCATGGATGCAATGCACATATCATTATTCTACTTCTAATGTACCTATCAGAATTCTATCTCTATCAGCCATACGTGTCTTACAAGATTCCACAAATTAAATCTAATCTATCTCTATTAGTCATACGTGTCTAACAAGTTTCTAGAGATTAAATCTAAGTTTTAAGGCTTCCACTTGTCTATGCATCACATGTTTACCTTATAGAACAAATTTACGAATTATATTAGTCATTGCTCGAGCCTAACAAGTGATACAAGCGTGTTAGATTGTCATTCACCACTCACGCAATGACAGGACTTATCTCAGAACAAAATAATTCCCATGCAGCCAAATGGAGAATTATCCCATAACAGAATTAGAACAAAGTGTTCCGACAGAATCAGGAATCTCGCCTTGACTCTAGGCGTTAAGCCCTTACATTGACTAGGAGTAAGGTACCGGATGTATAGATTAAGGTGTAGTATTTTTAACTTTTTAAGAGTAGTATAGATATAAATTAGAAAGCGAAGAGTAAAGAAATGTGATGAATCAGTTTTCTAATAAATATAATTGAGATTCTTATTTATACAAGAGAGATTTTAGGAGATAGACTGAGTTAAGGGTATTTTTAATTTTGAGAGTAGTATGAATATATGTTACTTTAAGTCTTGTCGGGTCGAGTTGACCCCAAGGATTCTGACCAGCTAACCTAATAAAATTTCGGGTGTGGGTTCGGCTATCAGATTGACCAGACCCGCTGACATCCCTACTCATAGACGTAATGATTTCGCATAAACATGTGCTAATGATTTCGCTAGGTTCACTACTTGGATTTGTCAAAGATATGCGCCACATGGCACTAAACAGGGCAGTCAAAGTATTCACAAGTGGTTAGCAGAAATAGGCCCTCTCTAGAATATACATATAGCTTTCCATGAGACACTTTTTTGAAACCTCTCCCTCGAAAAGTCCTAAGGATGTGTTTGGGTCTGCTATTCTTTTGCAGACTCTAAGGCTGTGTTTGGCCTAGCTCTCTGTTGGCTCCTGCCAGAACAGGGTTTACCTACTTTTGCAGGTTACCTTTCTCTTTGTTAAACCCCAACTACCTGCTTTAGCAGGTCCCCCTTCTCCTTAGTGACTCCCGCAAATGAGGGTTTACCTACTCCAACAGCTCTCCCCTGCTCTCTGCTCAACTCCTTGCCAAAGCAGATTTTTTTTTTGCTCTGGCAAGGAGTTAGCATAGAGTAGGGAGGTAGCTGCTAGAGCATGTAAATCCTTTTTTGCAGGGAGTTAGCAAAGAGAAGGGGGGCCTGCTAAAGCAAGTTTTTCCACCTCTGGCAGAGAACTGACAAACTGCTTTCAAATTTTATTTTTTATGGCAAAGAGCAGGTGGAGAGATGTTTTATCACTTAAAACGGCATCCTTTCAGAGCTAACTGAAACACAGCCTAAAACGTGGGAACCATCTACATATGAATGCAAGCTTTCACCCGAAACCAGAACCCGCATCGAAAACCGAGGAAACCGCACCGGTCTGAAAAACTATTTGAATCGAACTGATTCCTGATTCGGTTTGGTTTTTGTTTTGGGTGGAAAAACAGGAACCGAAGATGTAGGAGAAGACCAACCGAAAAAATAAAAATAAAAAACACAAAATTGAACCTGATTCATTTCGCTTCAGGCTGAACTGAATCGAAAACCAAAACTATCGTTGTTTGTTCGGTTCGGCAAATGAATTTGCATCCCTACATCTACATAACAATTAAGTATAGATGCAAATCAGTAAAGAACAACTAAAAAAATGAAAAAAAATGTGTATGTATTAAGTATTAAAAGTGAAGTAATGAAGGTTATATAGCATGGACCATGATGAATCAGCTACATACCTGTGAGAAAGACCAAGCTTTGAATATAAACACTGCCATCAAAATCAAACTCACCTCTTTACGGTTGCTTCCGTGGTTCACGGCGATTGCGACCCAAAGTGGTTTTCGGATCCGAAATCAGGGATTTGTCGCCGGTTGCGATCCGTAGAAACAGATGCGCGGCTTCATGTCAACACACCGAGGTGGGTACCTCTCCCCAAGACAGACACGACGAACCGACGTTGATTTCACACTCATAGATCAAATCAACAAGGATTTAGAAGACACCGACACCTTGTATTCGCAAAGAGAGTTCTCTAGAACTCGGTCCAAGTTACACAAGATGTATACCCCGAATACAAAGCGATCCATCAGTCGGGAAGGCCGTCAAACGAGAAGGAAGGAGAGAAAGGAAACTCTAACCTTTCTTCCTCCTCCTCTTGTAACCCAAAACCAGGAATATCTAAGATATTTCTATTTTTCGAGAGTTTGGTTCTGGTGTTGAGCATACACACCGCACCTAGGTGCGTAGCATTCTACAAAAGGTCTAAACAACCTCAGATTTGTGTCACACGTGCCACATGGCTTCACACACGTACAGATTTCACCTACTGATATAAATATTATTATTATAAAATTTAAGTTTGTCTTGATTTCCGTGCCAAGCACGCATACCAAAGCAGTCAAGTTTAGTTTCAGAAATTCAGGTCATTACAGAAGTAATAAAGGTCATATAGCATGGACCATGATGAATCAGCTACATACCTACATCTACATAACTATTAAACAAATTTGCATCCCTACATCTACATAACTATTAAAGTATAGATGCAAATCAGTAAAGAACAGAACAACTAAAAAAAAGAAAAAAAAAGTGTATTTATTAAGTATTAAAAGTGAAGTAATAAAGGTCATATAGCATGGACCTACATACATATGAATGCAAGCTTTCACCCGAAACCAGAACCCGCATCGAAAACCGAGGAAACCGCACCGGTCTGAAAAAACATTTGAACCGAACTGATTCCTGATTCGGTTTGGTTTTTGTTTTGGGTGGAAAAACAGGAACCGAAGATGTAGGAGAAGACCAAAAGAAAAAATAAAAATAAAAAACACGAACCAAAATTGAACCTGATTCATTTCGCTTCAGGCTGAACTGAATCGAAAACCAAAATATTTTATGTTTGTTCGGTTCCGTAAATGAATTTGCATCCCTACATCTACATAACTATTAAAGTACAGATGCAAATCAGTAAAGAACAACATAAAAAAATGAAAAAAATGTGTATGCATTGAGTATTAAGAGTGAAGTAATAAAGGTCATACAGCATGGACCATGGCGAATCAGCTACATACCTGTGAGAGAGACCAAGCTTTGGATATAAACCCTGCCATCAAAATCAATCTCTGGTTTTCTCCTTTCATAAACGTCTGTAATTTGTTTTGTTCTTGAATCATAATAAACTATTCGCTTTTTCGTTTGAATCACTAAGATTTCCAGACGATTTCCGCGGAACCAAATGAGTTTGCCAAAGAGTCTGATATCATCCACCAAATCGATAGTGTATTTTTTGATCCATGAATAATTCTTCTTGGGGGAATCCTCTAATTCAAATACCCATAAATCAATATGTTTTTTGTAATAAGTATCCACCAAGTAAACTCTTTCTCGCACCTCCATCAAATTCAGCCTATTACTCCTTTCTCTCTCACCATCCAAGTAAGGAAGTGGGATTTTTCTGAATTTTTCGTCCTCTAAATCAAAGGAAACAATATAATCAGACCCAACATAGAAGCGTTTCAAACCACAAACCGTCCAATATAAAACTCCTCTGGCAGCACAAGTGGAAGAATAGGAATAAAGATGGTAACCAGTGTTCCCAAGCGATCTCCACGAATTGCTGCTACCACAACTACCACCACCACCCAGAGTAAAAACTTGGCACTCGTCCGCGTCACCACCACGTTCCCAAGTTGACCAAAATAGGAGCACTTTATAGTAATTCGTACATGGATGAAATCCAAGTTCAACGCGGCTTCGGCAATACCTTGAATGCCCGCAATTTGGAGTTGGGAGAATTAAAGATTCTCGTGTAGCGGGATTGAAGATGTGAATTGGGAAATAACAATAAAGATCAAAAAGGCAGATCAAACCATTGCAACAAGGTAACATGGAACGCCACTCGTAACCACTCTTTGTTAAGACGATGTTCCCATCAGTTGCAGTTGCAGTTGCAGTTGCAGGCGCACCACCTACTATCGAACACAAGTGCAATTTAACTTGTTCCATATCACCACAGAAATTAATATTTTCAAGTCTACAAAAATTAAATTGGGAGCAGATAATAAGATCAGAAGAAGAGTCTGCTTCTTCTTTTGCACGTTTTAGATGTCGCCCGATGAAATAAGGATCTTTAATAAGTGAATACCAGAGCTTACAAACACACTTTAATCTTATAAGGGATTTCGCATCAACTCTACAAAGTATCTCTTCAATCATATCTACCTCCATATATAGCTTCTTTTGGTTGGTCGTCTTCAATCCTTATTATTCTCTTTCTTCTCTGAAATCAATGAAATCAGAAAACCCTAGGAGAGAGAGAGAGAGAGAGAGAGAGAGAGAGAGAGAGAGAGAGAGAGAGAGAGAGATGGGCGTTAGGGGTTTCTACTATTTAAACAGATGGCTTTAGGGGTAGGGGTTTGAGAGGAGAAAGAGAAAAGAGGGAGATGAGATCGAAAAGAGGTTAGATAGACGAGAAAGAGAGAAGCGATCGATGAGAGGGGGAGAGAGTTTTCACCCACGATTTTGGTTAGCGGTATTTTAAGGGAAAATTTTCAAAATAGCCCCTCAACTATGACCCTCATATCAATAGCGCACCTAAACTATTGCTCCTATCAAATAGACACCCGAAGTTGACTTAAGTTCATCATCTAAGCCCCTACCGTAAACTTTCGTTAATATAACAACGAAAATCTCACAGATGCCGCCGACGTAGCAAGAACTTAATCGAAATGGATGGAATCCTCATGTTTCCCCAAAATATTAAAAAAAAAAAACAAAAAAAAAAATCTGAAAGAATCGTTGGTCCTTCCTTTTCACTCGTCAACCTCACGTGACTTAGAAGTTACAAATTGGGAGAGTGCGTCACAGTTAGGGTTTGTAAACAGAGAAGATGTAGACTTGGACAGAGAATACGAAGTTCATCGCGATGAACCCATGTAGCATCTGCTGCAACAGCGGCAGATTCAGACGTTGTGGACTTCTGTGAACCCTGGGAGAAGATCCGTGAGCTACCCGAATAGAGCGTGCGAAGACTTCGGCTGGGTGGATCTACCCATATACGAGAGGCCCGTCCAAATTTTTCTGGGGCTCCTTCGGAGGTGTAACAAATTCGAGACGGAGATCAAAAGGAGGAAGCATAGAGAGTATATGTTATGGGTTTCTTTGACTCTCAGTTGGATTTTTTTGTGTATTTGTGGTTCAAGAAATTTCTAATTTGATGGCTGTTTGGGAGGATTAGGGACCATGGGTCAAAATATCGTCCGATAATTTGGGTAAAAGTAAAAATTTAAAAAAAGAACGAAATTATCGTCCGATAATTTCAAATTTTCAGTGGGCCCCATCCTTTGACCCGACTAAAGGGTCGGGTTTTCCCTTTTTTTCCCCATTTTCCTCCTTCTTTCTTCTTCTTCTCTTCTTCCTTCTTCTTCCTCTCTCATTTTTGAGTTATTTGCACCCTAAATCGGCTCCAAATCGCACAAAAAATCACGGGATCAACGTGAAAGGTACATGTTTATCATTTTACTATCATTTTATTTCATTTTAAATACTAAAATAAGGTAGATCTACCTAATTTAAGGGTAGATCTAACTTAAATAAGTGTAGATCTACCTTAAATAAGTGTAGATCTACCTTAAATAAGTATAGATTTACCTTAAATAAGTGTAAATCTACATTAAATAAGTATAGATTTACCTTAAATAAGTGTAGATCTACCTTATATAAGTGTAGATCTACCCTTAAATTAGGTAGATCTACCTTTAAATTTTATCATTTACCTATAATATTAATTATTTATATTATTTATATTATTTAAATTATTTAAAATAATTAAAATATTTAAATTATTTAAATTAAAAAGAGGAGAAAAATAATTTAAAATATTTAAAATATTTAAAATAATTAAAAATAATATAAATAATGGGTAAAAAATAATATGATGGGTCAAAAATAATTATATGTGACCCCATTTAAAATATTTAAATTGATGGGTCAAAAATAATATAAATAATTATAATTAAGGGTCACATGTAATAAATATGGGTCACATATCATATGGGTCATATATAATTAACAAAATAATGGGGTCAATATGGGTCACATATAATTTAAACTTAAAATTAATATGGGTCACATATAATTAAATTTATGAGTCACATATTAAATTATATATGACCCATATTAATTTTAATAATAAATTTAATTATATGTGACTCATATTGATTATATGTGACCGTCACATATAATTAAATAATGGGGTCAATATGGGTCACATATAATTTAAACTTAAAATTAATATGAGTCACATATAATTTAAACTTAAAATTAATATGGGTCACATATAATTAAATTTATGGGTCACATATAAAATTATATGTGACCCATATTAATTTTAATAATAAATTTAATTATATGTGACCCATATTAATTTTAATAATAAATTTAATTATATGTGACCCATATTGATTATATGTGACCGTCACATATAATTAAAATAATTAATATTATGGGATATGTCCCATAAAATATTAGAATAATATGAAATAATTTTTTAAAAATTATAATAATATCAAATAAATATTCATAAATTAAAATAATATCAAATAAATATTCAAAAATTAAAATAATATCAAATAAACATTCAAAAATTATAATAATATCAAATAAATATTCATAAATTATAATAATATTAAATAAATATTCATAAATTATAATAATATCAAATAAATATTAATAAATTAAAATAATATCAAATAAACATTCATAAATTATAATAATATCAAATAAATATTCAAAAATTATAATAATATCAAATAAATTTGATAAAATATAATCTAATCTTTTAAAAATTAGAATAATATAAAATAAAAATTTAAATGTAATCTAAATTTTATAAAAATTAGAATAATATCAAATAAATTTAATAAAATATAATCTAATATTTTTAAAATAGCAATAATTAAAAAATAAATTTTATTTTCAAGTGTAAATTAGATGTTTACTTTAATACAATCGTTTGCTCATTCATGCAGGTGAAATAAATAAATATGGTACGCCGACAGATCTAGCGTGGCAATACGGTACAACAATAGATGATAATAGACTCTAGATACAATATAAGCTTTGTAGAAAAAAATTGCTAGGAGGAGGTATCACACGGTTAAAGGAGCATCTGGCTCATGTAAAGGGAGAGACAAGAGGGTGTCCCAGTGTATCCAGAGAGGTAAAAGAAAATATCAGAGCTAGTTTACAAGCGGTAAAGGGAAAGAAAAAAGTTGAAGCCGATCGTGATAGGAAAATGTATGAGAGAATCAGGAGGCCAGATCCAGAGTTTACATCAGCTGCACCTGAGGATGATGATGATGAGGATGAGCAGATAGCGAGAGCTATGAGAGAGAGTGCCAGAGAAGCACAACAGCGGCGAGATCAGGAAGAAGCCGATTATCGGTTTCGGTCCAGGTTGAGGGGCCCATCCATGCCTGCTACCGGTGGTGGATCTAGTCATAGGCCACATGTTATTGAGGATGATGAGGATATTGAGCAGACTGCCGGGTTGCGTAGGTCAGCATCCGAAAGGAATTATAGGCCATCTACTAGAGGCCGTACTACAGCCCCCATATATATATTCATGAATCACACTGAAAGCTCCAAACAAATCAAATTGAGTGCAATCGCACTTACAAAAATGAGGAAGAAGCTTGAAAAATCCATTGCCAAGTTTTTTATATACAACTACATTCCGAGTCAAGTAGCAGACTCGCCGTACTTTAAAAGCATGATTGATACAAGTGCAAAAGTTGGTCCAGGAGTTAAAAAGCCTTCTCCATACGAGATATCTGGGCCCTTACTAACAGATGAGTACGATGAGATAACTGCCTATGTACAAAGCTTTTAAGATGTATGGGATGAGAGAGGTTGCACAATTATGTGCAATGGATGGACTGGTCCCACAAAGAAGAGTTTGATAAACTTTTTGGTTTACAGTGATACCGGGACAGTATTTTTGAAATCAATTGATACTTCTAGACACGTAAAGACTGCTGACTATCTCTTTAAACTAATGGATATGGTAGTTCATGAGGTTGGAGAGTAGCGGGTTGTGCAGGTGGTAACAGACAATGCGGCAAACTACAAAGCCGCTGGATTAAAACTAATGGCGAAGAGACGTCACCTGTACTGGACCCCGTGTGCCGCACATTGTGTGGGCCTCATTCTTGAGGATTTAGGAAAGAGAAGCAAGGCACAGGCAACTATTCAAAAGGGAAGAACGATTACTTCCTACCTATACAACAGTGGCAAGCTGGTTAATTTAATGAGAGCCTTCACGAACAATGAGTTGTTCCGACCTGCGATTACACATTTTGCAACACAGTTCTTAGCCCTACAAAGTTTGGCTAGATATAGGCGTGAACTTAAAAGCATGGTGTCGTCGGAAGAATGGAATCAACATGAAATAGGACTCCCACGAGCGAAGAGACTAGCTTGCACTGAAGTTGCTGACCTGATCTACAGCACGCAACTTTGGACAGATGTCGACCACCTGATCGCCGTCACTACCCCGTTGGTGTAAGTGTTGAGATTGGTTGATGGTGATGACAAACCAACGATGAGGTACGTTTATAAGTCAATGGATAAGGCAAAATTAGCTATAAAAACCAAATGCCCTACAAAATATAAATGATACTGGGCGATTATCGACAAGAGATGGGATGCACAATTTCACCAGTACTTGCATGCAACAGGTATAGCATGTTGCACAATTATGTAGTGATTTTTATTTATTTATTCATTATTTTCATATACTGATGAAATTGCTCATATTTGATGTGTAGCACACTACTTGAATCCAGCCTTCCAGTATACGCGACGCTTCGAGCTGAGTGACATTGATGAAGTGTATACCGATTTGCTCAATGTAATCCAAAGAATGCTCCCTGAGTTGGCAGACCAAGGCCAAGCCATAAGAGATGTGAGTGATCATAGTATCATACCTTATAAGTAATAAGTCAAATGTCATGTGATATTATCATCTATTTATTGATATGTGCCTTACTGTGTTTCATCTTTATAGATTGACATGTTTCGCAAGAGACATGGGTCATTTGGGACCCCGTTGGCGCAATCCCAAATTAAACACGACAAACCCGCTGATTGGTGGATGCATTATGGAGGTGATGGTTCGATATTGAGGCGGGTAGCAATGAAGGTATTGTCGCAAACATGTTCCTCGTCCAACTGCGAGCGAAATTGGAGTACTTTCTCTCTCATTCATACTAAGACAAGGAATAGACTAACTATGGACCGATTGGAAAAGTTTGTCTACTGCCACTACAACATGCGATTAAGGGTCCGGAATATACAGAGGACCAACCGTGGTAAGCAATTACATGAAGTCTTAGATCCTCAATTATATGAAGTCTTACTTACATATTATACTAATTCATCTATCATATTCTACCTTGCAGACGGTGATTATTTTGATCCCATCCAGTTGGATTATATATTCGAGGAGGATGACCCTTTGAATGAATGAATCGAAGAGAGAGAAGAGCCAGTCTTGGATACTGAGAGTACTGAATGGCTGGACAATACTGAAAGAGTAGCGGAGCAGCAGGCTTCCCAACCACCGAGGCGGAAAAGAAGATTGAATCGTCATTCAGTGGTTGGATCTGATGACGAAACGCAGCCCGGTAGTGATGATGGGAGTGGTGAGGATGATGGTGGAGGGCATGATGGTGGAGGGGACATTGGCACTAGTGGTGGAGGGGAGGATGCTGGTACCTCTGATCTTTATAGAGATATGGCGGCATGGGACGATGACTCGACGCCGTTAACACAGTTCGACACTCCTACATTTAGAATGGGAGGGGTTGAAGGAAGAGGAGCGTCGGGATCATATCAAACACCACCACCACCACCACAAGATGATACAGATATGGGTTATATGACTTCTAGCTTCGGGGGATTCAGTTTGTAAAATACCGAAGATTCAGCAACTAGTAACCATGGGTCAAAATATCGTCCGATACCGATACGTATCGGTTTTGGAGGTTAGCGGTACGATACATAGGGTATGTATTGTACCCGGTATAAAATAGGCAAATTATCGCCCGATACGGTCAAAATATCGTTCGTATCGGACGATAATTTCAAATTATCGTCCGATAATTTGTGTAAAAATAAAAATTTTAAAAAAGGTTGAAATTATCGTCCGATAATTTCAAAAATTGGTGGGCCCCACCCATTGACCCGACTAAAGGGTCGGGTTTCCCTTATTTTTTTCCCATTTTCTTCCTCTCTTCTTCCTTCTTCTTCCTCTCTCATTTTTGGATTATTTGCATCCTAAATCGGCGCCAAATCGCATAAAAAAATCACAGGATCAACGTGGAAGGTACGTGTTTATCATTTTACCATCGTTTTATTTCATTTTAAATACTAAAATAAGGTAGATCTACCTAATTTAAGGATAGATCTACCTTAAATAAGTATAGATCTACCTAATTTAAGGGTAGATCTATCTTAAATAAGTGTAGATCTACCTTAAATAAGTGTAGATCTACCTTATTTAAGGGTAGATCTACCTTAAATAAGTGTAGATCTATCTTAAATAAGTATAGATCTATCTTAAATAAGTATAGATCTACCTAATTTAAGGGTATATCTACCTTAAATAAGTATAGATCTACCTTAAATAATTATAGATCTACCTTAAATAAGTGTACATCTACCTTAAATAAGTATAAATCTACCTTAAATAAGTATAGATCTACCTAATTTAAGGGTAGATCTACCTTAAATAAGTGTAGATCTACCTTAAATAATTATAGATCTACCTTATTTAAGGGTAGATCTACCTTAAATAAGTGTAGATTTATCTTAAATAAGTATAGATCTACCTTAAATAAGTGTAGATCTACCTTATTTAAGGGTAGATCTACCTTATATAAGTATAGATCTACCCTTAAATTAGGTAGATCTACCTTTAAATTTTATTATTTACGTATAATATTAATTATTTAAATTATTTAAATTATTTAAAATTATTTAAATTATTTAAAATAATTAATATGATTTAAAATAATTAAATTATTTAAATTAAGAAGAGGAGAAAAATAATTTAAAATATTTAAAATATTTAAATTAATTAAAAATAATATAAATAATAGGTAAAAAATAATATGATGGGTCAAAAATAATTATATGTGACCCCATTTAAAATATTTAAATTGATGGGTCAAAAATAATATAAATAATTATAATTAAGGGTCACATTAATCAATATGGGTCACATATAATACGGGTCACATATCATATGGATCACATATAATTAATAAAATAATGGGGTTAATATGGGTCACATATAATTTAAACTTAAAAAATTAATATGGGTCACATATAATTAAATTTATGGGTCACATATTAAATTATATGTGACCCATATTAATTTTAATAATAAATTTAATTATATGTGACCCATATTGATTATATGTGACCGTCACATATAATTAAAATAATTAATATTATGGGATATGTCCCATAAAATATTAGAATAATATGGAATAAATTTCAAATAAATTTTTAAAAATTATAATAATATCAAATAAATATTTAAAAATAAAAATAATATCAAATAAATATTTATAAATTATAATAATATCAAATAAATATTCATAAATTATAATAATATCAAATAAATTTCGTAAAATATAATCTAATCTTTTAAAAATTAGAATAATATAAAATAAAAATTTAAATATAATCTAAATTTTATAAAAATTCAAATAATATCAAATAAATTTAATAAAATATAATCTAATATTTTTAAAATAGCAATAATTAAAAAATAAATATTATTTTTAAGTGTAAATTGGATGTTTACTTTAATGCAATCGTTTGCTTATTTATGCAGGTGAAATAAATAAATATGGTACACTCGACAGATCCAGCGTAGCAATATGGTACAATAATAGATGGTAATAGACTCCAGATACAATATAAGCTTTGTGGAAAAAAACTGCTAGGAGGAGGTATCACACGATTAAAGGAGCATCTGGCTTATGTAAAGGGAGAGATAAGAGGGTGTCCCAGTGTACCCAGAGAGGTAAAAGAAAATATCAGAGCTAATTTACAAGCGGCAAAGGGAAAGAAAAAAGCTGAAGCCGATTATGATAGGAAAATGTATGAGAGAATCAGGAGGCAAGATCCAGAGTTTACATCAGCTGCACCTGAGGATGATGAGGATGAAGATGAGGATGAGCAGATAGCGAGAGCTATGAGAGAGAGTGCCAGAGAAGCACAACAGCGGCGAGATAAGGAAAAAGCCGATTATCGGTTTCGGTCCAGGTTGAGGGGCCCATCCATGCCTGCTACCGGTGGTGGATCTAGTCATAGGCCACATATTGTTGAGGATGATGGGGATGTTGAGCAGACTGCCGGGTTGCGTAGGTCAGCATCTGGGAGGGATTATAGGCCGTCTACTAGAGGTCGTACTATAGCCCCCATGGATCCATTCATGTATCGCACTGAAAGCTCCAAACAAAGCAAATTGAGTGCAATCTCACTTACAAAAATGGGGAAGAAGCTTGGAAAATCCATTGCCAAGTTTTTTATATACAACCACATTCCGAGCCAAGTAGTAGACTCGCCGTACTTCAAAAGCATGATTGATACAAGTGCAGAAGTTGGTCCAGGAGTTAAAAAGCCTTCTCCATACGAGATATCTGGGCCCTTACTAACAGATGAGTACGATCAGATAATTGCCTATGTACAAAACTTTGAGGATGTATGGGATGAAAGAGGTTGCACAATTATGTGCGATGGATGGATTGGTCCCACAAAGAAGAGTTTGATAAACTTTGTGGTTACAGCGATGCCGGGACAGTATTTTTTAAATCAGTTGATGCTTCTAGACACGTAAAGACTGCTGACTACCACTTTAAACTAATGGATATGGTAGTTCATGAGGTTGGAGAGCAGCGGGTTGTGCAGGTGGTAACAGACTGTAATATCCCAAAAAATTGCTTCAAACAGTGACCTCGGGATTCGTGCCTGATTGGTCACAAGTTTGACCAATTAGGAGATCAAGGGTTAACATAGAGAGTGATGAACGGACGAGATGTGAGGATTCGAGTGAATATGGGGAGTGTGATGAAAATTGGGAGTCACATACACCTATTAAGGTACATGTGCTCAACACACAAGTTAGAGGGGAGATAAAAGGGTTTAATAGCCCTAGTTTCTCTTTTAGTTGGTTGATTGAGAGAGAGTAAAGAAGATAGAGGAAAGGAGAGCATAGTTCATGCAAGGAGTAAATGCTAGTTGGGGAAGGGGGATTCGAGCAATAAACGTCAGATTTGACGCGAGGGATCCGCTAGAAGCAAAACTGGAACCCTAGCCTTCCAACCACTTGATTTAATCAATTTGAGATTGATTAAAGGTAAATTTTGTGAATAGAATGCATAGGTTGTAGAGGTTAATTTGTAGTTAAAAATGGTTTAAATTGTAGGATAATGGTTTAGAAAAATAGAGGAAAAAGAGTGGAAAAAGGTTGGGAAGAACAACTCAAAAGGGGCTGAATCTGGCAATTTCGATTAATCGAAATTGAGATTCGATTAATCGAAATTCGCCAAGCAGTTGAAAAGTCAAGGAACCCGAGTTCGATTAATCGAACTGAGTTTCGATTAATCGACTTTGGATTTCGATTAATCAATTTGAGCATCGATTAATCGACTGGGGACCTCCAGTGGACCCCAGGGGCTGGAGGAAATGACTTGGGAAAAATCGATTAATCGAAATGGGATTTCGATTAATCGATTTCAAATTTCGATTAATCGATTTGGGATCGATTAATCAATTTTGGGAATTCGATTACTCGAATTGAGAATCGAATGGATTGAGTGGAAAAATTCGATTAATCGAATTGGGATTCGATTAATCGAATGAGAATCTCGATTAATCGATTTGAGAATCAATTAATCGATTTTGAATTTCGATTAATCGATTTTGGAGTTTGTTTAATCGACTGGACTAGTTTATGTTGACTTTTGAGTTTGACTTTAAGATTCTTGGGGGGTCTTGGACCTCCTTTATTGCATCTTTAGTGATGTGTTTCACATGCTATGTGGTACCATAGGTGGTATGTGTGAGCTAGTGCACAAGGAGCCACGTGGGACCTTGATGCGTTGGTCAAACAAGACTTGAGGTAGGGAACACCTTGAACATGTACTTTATTTTACAAGAGCATGTATGTAGTGATATAGAATTCAATTCAAATTGTTTTATTGCTTAAGAATTATGAAAAGTGTGTGTGTGTAACATCCATAAGAGTAAATATAATGAACCATCCCCAGGGGATGAGGAAATAAAGAGGTAAGGGCATCAGGTGTGATGCAAGTAAATGGATACATCCCAGGGATGTATCCAAGATTGAATCGTGTTTGATAGGGCCTAACTGATATAAGATAACACATTTATACGGTGAATAACTATATGTAAGACACCGATATTTTTGTTATTTGAGGTTTGATAGGGTACCCCACCGACGTGGCGGGATATCCACGACTGACACGGCAGGATATCCGTGACCGATACGGCGGTGAAATCGTAGGTCAGTGCGGAGGCTTATCCGTACAGAGTAAGCACACCCCAGGGGTGTTGATTTGAGACAAGTGAAACCCCGCCACCAATCCCCAGGGGAAAGGGGCTTGAGTACTATATTGTATTTCCAGGGAATACGTTAAAAGTGTCTATATAGATGACGATGATGGGTATCTCATCGGGGCTCGATGCTATATTGCGTGGGGATTACTTAAGTTGAAAGTTTAAGTTTTACTTTAGGCCTTTTCAGCATCATTCATGAATAAATGAAGACATAAGTAACTACCAGTAAAATGCAATGCTTTTTAACTGTATTCATCAATAATTGCATAAACACATCATGCATGGCATATCATTGAATATATGTGAGTAATAATTTATATGTTCAACTGTGTTTTGTTCCCTATTGAGCTAGGATGTAGCTCACCCTATAGACTATACGTCGCAGGTCCACTACTAGCAGCTGTCGAGGCTTCAGGAGACGCTGACCCCGGTGAGTCGGACCTTGCGGCCGGTGAAGAGTTGGAGTCACCTCCTGAGGACTTCTTCTAGAGGACTCCGTTGTGCCGCTTTGAGGGCTTTTTGATAGAGATTGTACGGCTTGGTATGTCAAGCCTTGTTTTGGGTAAACAATGTATATATTGGGTTTTTGGGATTATTCTTTTGGGGCGAACCATTCGTGATGATCGCTATCATCGATGGTTCGGATCGGTTCTCCATTCATGCAGAGGCATGAGGGTAGAACTGTCTTTTGAGAAATGCTTTTATATAGAATTAAATTCCGTAGTTTCATTTACTAATTCATTTTGCTTGATATACCAATGTTCCCTGCTTAGCTAAGGGGCACGGTCAAGATGATCGTGCTGATGGCACGGATTTCGAGGTGCCGAAATTCGGGGTGTCACAGTTGGTATCAAAGCCATTTCTTTTAGCAATTCTGACAATTGTTCTTTGGGTCAGAACATAGGGGCTTCTGCTAACGAAACTTTAGTTTCAAATGCAGCCGCAAATGTCATCTAGGGGAAGAGGCTGACCAAGGGGAGGCCAACAGAGGAGTCTACGTAGTGGAGATGATTACATTTTTCCTACTAATAGAGTGCCTTTAGGAGGTACTGGGGCCCCAGGAGGCAGTAGCAGTAGACAGCATGATGAAGAGGATCGAGATCGTCAGGATCAAGATCTAAGAGAGCAAGAGAGAGTGAGAGAAAGACAGGAAGATAGAGAGGAGCGACAAAGGATGATGCATACTATGGAGACTATGGCAGCTGCCATGGCATAACAAGCCGCATCCTTTGCAGCTCATGCATCAAGAGAACAGCAACCACCTACACCACCTGTAGGACCTACGCTGCCTGTGCCCTCATCCTTTACAGAGTTTAGGAGGATGAGACCTCCTTCATTTTCTGGGCAGGCAGACACAATGGCCGCTGAGAATTGGCTTATGGAGATGGAGAAAGTCTTTAGCGTGCTGACATGCACGGAAGATGAGAGTGTGAGATGGGCAGCTTATATGTTGGATGGGGAGGCTAGGCCTTGGTGGAAGTCCGTGATGCGGACTCGGGCTCAGGAGACCCCAGAGTTGCCTTGGACTTGGGAGGAGTTTGTTGAGGAGTTCAACAAACAATATTTTCCGAAAGTGGTGAGGAACCAACTTGAGATACAATTTTTACAGTTAGTGCAAGGGAGAATGACAGTGAGAGAGTATGGGGTAGAGTTTCTACGACTTGCCCGTTTTGCTCCGGATTACGTCGCTACTGAAGTGATGAAGTCCAAGAGGTTTCAGCAAGGTTTGAAGCCTGAGGTTAGGGGAGGCGTAGCTCCATTTCAGTTGAGGACCTATGAAGAGGTCATGAGCAAGGCGTTGGTTGTAGAGGAGGAGAATAATAGAGATATGAGCGGAGAGAGCGGAGAGGAGGAAATGAACAAGGAAGGACGGGGACCTATGAACCGGTGAACAAAAAGCCGAGGTTCGTGGCCCAAAATCAGAGACCAGAGTTTCAGGGAGGTTTCGGAAGGTCGGCGCAACAACAACACCAACAGAGATTTCCACTACTTGCGTCGGGAAGACCTTTACGATATGAGAGCCCTGCCATGTCTATTGGCGCCACTATCACACAGGGTTCTCGTATTGTTTCTTTCGCACCTCGGGAGACTTGCGTAAAGTGTGGCAAGCCTCATAGAACGGTGGATTGCAGAGCGGGCACTAAGGGTTGTTTCCGATGTGGCAAGGTGGGACACTTGATCAAGGATTGCCCCGAGAAGGATAAAAGAAAGACGGTTTCAGTTGTAGCACCACGACCCATTCAAGCAAGGAAGCCGATCGTTCAGGGGAGAGCTTATGAGATCCTTTCGAAGCGAGGCGTGCATGACGTCATCCAAGGTGAGACTCTTTTAAATTAAAGAAAATTCCATTTCATTAAAATTTTAGATAGAAAAGGTGCATGCATTAGGAATTGCATAGATTTTTTTTTTTTCTCAATACTAAATCTATATGTGAATTAAGGGTGTAAATTGATGTGTAAATTATTGTATGTATGTATGTATACTATAAGTACATTAACTATATATGAAAAAGGATGCTTTGTTGGATATGACGCTAGAGTGTTGATAGACCCAGGGTCTACCCACTCATTCGTCACTCCACGTTTTGCCAAGAGGATGAAGATTGTTCCAGAGGCGTTGGACTTCGTCCTATCTGTGTCTATTCCGACGGGAGAGTTAGTAGACACGGAGTTAGCAGACACGGAGTTAGCTTGCAAATCTATCATTGTAGCAGTTCGAGACCTAGAAGTGCATGAATTGCAAAGTTGATCTTTATTAGACATGGGTTTGATGTGATCCTTGGCATGGGTGGTTGGCTGACATTGTGCAATCGATTGCAAGAACAAAGGTAGTCATTTTCGGACCCAACACAAGAAGATCATTTTAGGTTTCAGGGTAGGTCGTCATGTGCTCGATCTCGACATTAAGTAGAAAATGATCAAAAGGGTTGATGGATACTTGGCTTTCTTAAAGGAGGACAAGGAAGAAAAAATGTCATTTCGAGATAGCGATTAAATGCGAGACTTCGCCGACGTGTTTCCAGAAGAATTGCCTGGATTACTTCCAGAAAGAGAAGTAGAATTCGCCATCGACTTAGCACCGGGAACGGAGCCTATTTCGAAAGCGCCTTATAGAATGGCTCCTGCTGAGTTAAAGGAGTTGAAGGAACAACTGCAAGAACTTATGGACAAGGGGTTTATTAGACCGAGCGTGTCTCCATGGGGAGCACCGGTCTTGTTTGTCAAGAAGAAAAATGGGTCAATGCGGCTGTGCATTGACTATCGACAATTGAACAAACTCACTGTGAAGAACCGCTACCCTTTGCCTAGAATTGACGATCTATTCGACCAACTGCAAGGAGCAAGGTATTTTTCCAAGATCGACCTGAGATCTGGATATCATCAGTTGTGAGTCAAGGCAGAGGACATCCAGAAGACAGCTTTTCGGACACGGTATGGACACTATGAATTCCTTGTGATGCCGTTTGGGTTGACGAATGCTCCGGCGTCGTTTATGGATCTGATGAACTGAGTATTTAAACCACACTTGGACTCCTGCGTCATAGTGTTCATTGATGATATATTGATATACTCAAAATCCAAGACGGAACACGAAGAACATTTGAGGATTGCTCTACAGACGCTACGAGAACACCAATTGTACGCCAAACTCAGCAAATGTGAGTTTTGGTTGGAAGAGGTTAGCTTTTTGGGACATGTCGTCTCAAAGCATGGTGTCACTGTAGATCCAGCAAAGATAGAAGCAGTGGTTAAATGGGAGCAACCAAAGACAGTGACCGATGTCCGAAGTTTTCTGGGCTTAGCAGGTTATTATCGACGTTTCGTTGAGGGGTTTTCAAAGATATCGGGACCTCTCACAAAGCTGACACGAAAAGATTCAAGATTTGAGTGGAGTGAGGCATGCGAGAAGAGTTTTTAAGAACTCAAAACAAGACTCACTTCGGCTCCAGTGCTAGCAATTCCTTCAGGCAGTGGAGGATACGTCGTGTACAGCAACGCGTCATACAATGGCCTTGGTTGTGTACTCAACCAACACAAGAAGGTGATAGCTTACGGATCATGACAGCTGAAAGAACACGAGAAAAATTACCCGACTCATGACTTGGAACTAGCAGCAGTCATTTTTGCGCTGAAGATTTGGAGACATTACTTGTATGGTGAGACTTTTGAAATTTTCACCGATCATAAGAGCCTCCGATACCTGTTTACACAGAAAGAGCTCAACATGAGACAGCGTAGATGGATGGAGTTTCTCAAGGATTATGATTGTTCTATACAGTACCATCCAGGAAAGGCGAATGTAGTAGCAGACGCCTTGAGTCGGAAGGGTTCAGCTCAGTTAGCTTGTTTGGTTTTGGGTATGCACCGATGGAAATTATTGGAAGACCTGACATTCTATGATGCGAACATTAAGTCAAAAGCCACCGGATCCTTTTTGGCTAATATATTGGTAAAGCCAGTGATATTTGAGCACATCCACGATTTACAGATGAAAGATCCGGCATTAACAAAGATTCATCAAGACGTGAGTGAAGGCATCAGGTCGGACTTCTCAGTTAAAGAAGATGGTTCTTTATTGTTTAAGAGCCGTCTCTGCATTCCGGACAATGCCGATCTAAGACGAACAATTCTTGATGAAGCCCATAAGTCAAATTATGCTATCCACCCTGGTAGCACCAAAATGTACCAAGACTTGAAAAAGAACTACTGGTGGAGAGGACTAAAGCAAGACGTGGCCGAATACGTGTCACGGTGTTTGACTTGTCAGCAAGTGAAGATTGATCATAGACATCCTGCTGGACTATTGCAGCCTTTACCAATCCCAAAATGGAAATGGGAATCAATCTCAATGGATTTCATTGTTGGATTGTCCCGTACTGCCAAGAGACACAATGCCATTTGGGTCGTCGTGAACCGATTGATCAAATCAGCGCACTTTTTGCCGTACAATACTATGTATACGGCAGGAAGACTGGTAGACTTATACATGAAAGAGATCATAAGGTTACATGGGATTCCAAGCAGCATAGTTTCAGATCGTGATCCATTATATACATCTAAGTTTTGGAAGAAATTTCAAGAAGGAATGGGAACACGACTAGACTTTAGTTCAGCTTTCCATCCTCAAACTGATGGGCAGACAGAGCGAGTAAACCAAGTGATAGAAGACATGCTCAGAGCGTGCATGCTAGATATGCAAGGATACTGGGATGAGTATCTACCGTTGCTCGAATTCGCATATAACAACAGTTTCCAAATGAGCATTGGCATGGCACCGTATGAAGCTTTGTATGGACGACGATGCAAATCACCCCTCAATTGGGAGGAAACAGGTGAGAAATTTGTGTTAGGGTCAAAACTACTTGAAGACAACGCCACCGTCGTTCGAATAATCAGAGAAAGGTCAAGTCAAGATGTAGTAGATAGAAAAAGTTACGACATGAAGCGGACTAGTGTCGACTATAAAGTGGGTGAGCACGTGTTTGTGAAAGTGTCACCTATGAAGGGCGTAATGAGATTTGGCAAGAGAGGGAAGTTAAGCCCACGTTATGTTGGACCATTTAAAATTTTGGGACGCGTAGGTGAAGTTGCGTATCGCATTGGCTTACCACCGCTGTTTGATCGGGTACAAAACATTTTCCACATATCAATGCTCAGAAAGTATGTAAATGATCCATCTCACGTGTTAGGAAAACAACCTATGGAGATGTGTGAGGACATGAGCATGATAGAGGAACCTGTGGAAATCTTGAATCGAAAGGAACAGGTACTGCGCACTAAAGTGATTCCCTTAGTGCTTGTTCGGTAGAACAATCATCCAAAAGAAGAGGCTACTTGGGAACGAGAGGCCGATGTGAAAGAACAATATCCAGCCTTGTTTCCAACGACGTGAGAATCCAATGTAAACCACAAGCATGGTTGTGAAATCTCCACAATACTTGTAATTCAATGGAAGTCTTGATCAAAAGTATGATTAAAGGAACATATTTTGTATGTACATGACCAAGTGACAGTGTTTTTATGGAACTATGAGCCACTTGATGTCATGAACTGCCAAAAGTAATCAAAGAACCAAAGAACTTGGAAATCTGTAGAAATTGGGCAAAACCGATTAATCGAATTTCAAATCGATTAATCGATTTTGTTCGATTAGTCGACTGGCATGTGCCAGTGACTGGAAATTGGGATAAGAGTTAGGACAAACACATAATACAAATTTCGATTAATCGAATTGGAAATTCGATTAATCGAACTGCATGTTCGATTAATCGAACAAACTGGGAATGTTAGAAGAAATTGGGAATGAATTAATGAAATTTTGATTAATCGAGGCGGTTTCGATTAATCGATTTGAGATTTCGATTAATCGAATTGGAAGTTCGTTTAATCGAATTACTGAAGGGACTTGGAAGAAATTAGAAGTCAGAGAAACGATTTCGATTAATCGAAGTAGAATTCGATTAATCGATTTGAAATTTCGATTAATCAAACCATTGTTCGACTAATCGAATAACTTAAGGAATCCTGAAATTTTTGAAAGTTACTGCACGATTTCGATTAATCGAAGTGAATTTCGATTAATCAATTTTGAAATTTTGATTAATCGAAATGGATTTCGATTAATCGACTGGCTCGCGCCAGTGAGCTCTAAAACTTAAATTTTTAAATGGATACGATTTTAATTAATCGAAATGTTTTCGATTAATCGATTTTGACTTTCAATTGATCGATTTGGGAAATCGATTAATCAATTTTGCGCGGCTTAACCTAGTTTTGAATCTCGATTAATCGATTCTGGATTTCGATTAATCGAGCCGGGGCCTATATATATGAAATTAGGGATTTCACTCCCCATTCGAAATCATTTGAGCTTTTCGGATTTTGGGTGCTTCTTCTTCTCTTTCTTCTCCAACCATCCGACGCCCTAGGGTTGCACATTCGTTGGTATTTCGGATCGGATTCACGTGCTAGCGCATTCAAAACCCACGGTAAGCCCTAAAATTAGCCTTTTCTTTCCATTTGAGCTATAAAAACCCTAGTTTAAGCTTATTTCACCAACCATGCCGCCCAAAACCCGGTTGTCTTCGAAGAAGGCAACCTCTAAGCTACCGGTTCGGCGTAAGAACGCCGCGCCACCACCACCTACCCCATCGCCGGTGAGGACTCCATCACCGTCGGCATCGGAGACCACCTCCTGTTCGACGAGCGCATTTTCGCGCGAGTCTTCCCGCGAATCGACCCCCATGCCCCCACCACCCACTAACGTGGTGCAACCAAATGAATGGTGGGCCGCAAAGACCTTTGAGGTCGAATACCTCATTGACCCTTCCCTCTTCACAAATTCTGATGTACCGGGCGAGACCCAATGGGCTCGAAATTACCTCAACAATGCCGGTCTCGGCAATCTTCTCAAACCAATCCGGGGTTCTTACTACCCTAGATTGGTGAGATTATTTTACCAAGGGCTTGCGGACGGCCCGACCGACGATGTGATCAAGACCACCATAGAGGGTCGAGAGTACACGATCACCCGTCACCACATACACGAGGTACTAGAATGTTACCTCGATTTCACACCAGAGACCACCCTATTCCCACCCTTTGAGGAGGACCCCCGCTTTGAAGAGGTCATGACCCGCATGACCAATGACAAAAAGGGGTCGGGATCCTCCATAAAGAGGGTTGACCTTCCCCACCACATGTGGATGCTTGATTCAATAATCAAGTGTAACCTATACCCTATGCGCCACGATACCGAGCACGTGGAAAAAGTGCAACAGGCACTTTACGCGGCCTTCTGTGGCCGGTGGTTTGACGCCACCATGCTCGTCCTCGAGGGGATGAGGTACATTAAGGGCAAACTGATGAAGGGCAACCTCCGACCCAAGGAGAAGATGCCCTATGCTCGCCTCATCTCGAGCATGTTGGAGTGCTACTCCAACGATCCATCCTACACCGTCTCACCTCACGAGGTGAGGGCTACGGATTGCGTGAAGACATTCTCCATGTCTTCATGGACCCGTAGCTATAACCTGCTTAGGCGGACCCTATCGGCTCCGGGTCCCGCTCCAGCTCCAGCAGCAGCATCAATCGCACCGCCACCACCCCACCACCACAGCAGGACCCACCCGTGGGTGGGGCACACCCCGCAGAGCCATCAGTGGAGAGGGCTACCTCTCACACAGCAGCCTCACCGACACCGCCAGCCCACTCCGTGCCCGCTACACCCACATCCTCATACCGCCGGCGTGCAACTTCATCCGGACCTACCATCGAGGAGGTGTTGGCACGTATGGAGGCCAACAATGAGCGGATGAACCGGAGGATGAACTTCCTTTTGTTCCATACCCTCCGCTACATCTACCCGACCGACTATCGCCGCTACCTCGCTCAGGAGGAGGAGTGGACTGCTGGACGCACCGCCTTCCACCGAGGACCCGTTTTCCATCCCACCACCGCCACTACTGACGCGACTCCTTCCACATCTACATCCGCATCACGAGAGACGCCCACCACGCCGCACCTCCGCCTACTCACCAAAGATCGCCACCACCACGTCCACAGCTCCGGCCCATAGCAGTCATCGGATGGGTGACTGCTCGACACCACCGACTGGGGACCACTGAGTCTTCTACTTATTTTGTTCAGTCATGATTGTATACACGTAGATTATTTTGTACGCCAACTCATGTGGCCCTTGTAAAATTTTCAGATATTAATAGAAATCCAATTTTTTTTTAGTACATTGTTTTAATTCGTTACATTTACTTCTATGCTTGTGTGGTGAACACCTAAATGAGTCTAAGTCAACTGGACCACCTCACCTGAGAGTGTGGGGGGGGGGGAGAGACCCCGACCGACGCACTTTGGGTTATTTTTGAGGACAAAAATTCCCAAGGTGGGGAGGATGTAATATCCCGAAAAATCGCTTCAAACAGTGACCTCGAGATTCATGCCCGATTGGTCACAAGTTTGACCAATTAGGAGATCAAGGGCTAACATAGAGTGTGATGAACAGACGAGATGTGAGGATTCGAGTGAATATGGGGAGTGTAATGAAAATCGGGAGTCACATACACCTATTAAGGTACATGTGCTCAACACACAAGTTAGAGGGGAGATAAAAGGGTTTAATAGCCCTAGTTTCTCTTTTAGTTGGTTGATTGAGAGAGAGTAAAGAAGAGAGAGGAAAGGAGAGCATAGTTAATGCAAGGAGTAAATGCTAGTTGGGGAAGGGGGATTCGAGCAATAAACGTCGGATTCGACGCGAGGGATCCGCTAGAAGCAAAGCTGGAACAGCCTTCCAACCACTTGATTTAATCAATTTGAGATTGATTAAAGGTAAATTTTGTGAATAAAATGCATAGGTTGTAGAGGTTAATTTGTAGTTAAAAATGGTTTAAATTATAGGATAATGGTTTAGAAAAATAAAGGAAAAAGAGTGGAAAAATGTTGGAAAGAACAGCTCAAAAGGGGCTGAATCTGGCAATTTCGATTAATCGAAATTGAGATTCGATTAATCGAAATTCGCCAAGAAGTTGAAAAGTCAAGGAACCCGAGTTCGATTAATCGAACTGAGTTTCGATTAATCGACTTTGGATTTCGATTAATCAATTTGAACATCGATTAATCGACTGGGGACCTCCAGTGGACCCCAGGGGCTGGAGGAAATGACTTGGGAAAAATCGATTAATCGAAATGGGATTTCGATTAATCGATTTGGGATCGATTAATCGATTTTGGGAATTCGATTACTCGAATTGAGAATCAAATGGATTGAGTGGAGAAATTCGATTAATCGAATTGGGATTCGATTAATCGAATGAGAATCTCGATTAATTGATTTGAGAATCGATTAATCGATTTTGAATTTCGATTAATCGATTTTGGAAATCGATTAATCGAATCAGATTCGATTAATCGATTTTGGAGTTCGATTAATCTACTGGACTAGTTTATGTTGACTTTTGAGTTTGACTTTGAGATTCTTGGGGGGTCTTGGACCTCCTTTATTGTATCTTTAGTGATGTGTTTCACATGCTATGTGGTACCATAGGTGGTACGTGTGAGCTAGTGCACAAGGAGCCACGTGAGACCTTGATGCTTTGGTCAAACAAGACTTGAGGTAGGGAACACCTTGAACATGTACTTTATTTTACAAGAGCATGTATGTAGTGATATAGAATTCAATTCAAATTATTTTATTGCTTAAGAATTATGAAAAGTGTGTGTGTGTAACATCCATAAGAGTAAATATAATGAACCATCCCCAGGGGATGAGGAAATATAGAGGTAAGGGCATCAGGTGTGATGCAAGTAAATGGATACATCCCAGGGATGTATCCAAGATTGAATCATATTTGATAGGGCCTAACTGATATAAGATAGCACATTTATACGGTGAATAACTATATATAAGGCACCGATATTTTTGTTATTTGAGGTTTGAATATCCACGGCCCGACACTGGCGGGATATCCGTGATGACACGGCGGTAAACCGTAGGCGTCATGAGGAGGCTTATCCAGATGTAAGCACACCCCAGGAGTGTTGATTTGAGACAAGTGAAACCCCGCCACCAATCCCCAGGGGAAAGGGGCTTGGGTACTATATTGTATTCTCAGGGAATACGTTAAAAGTGTCTATATAGATGACGATGATGGGTATCTCATCGGGGCTCGATGCTATATTGCGTGGGGATTACTTAAGTTGAAAGTTTAAGTTTTGCTTTAGGCCTTTTCAGCATCATTCATGAATAAATGAAGATATAAGTAACTACCAGTAAAATGCAATGCTTTTTAACTGTATTCATCAATAATTGCATAGACACATCATGCATGACATATCATTGAATATATGTGAGTAATAATTTATATGTTCAACTGTGTTTTGTTCCCTATTGAGCTAGGATGTAGCTCACCCTATAGACTATACGTCGCAGGTTCACTACTAGCAGCTGCCGAGGCTTCAGGAGACGCTGACCCCGGTGAGTCGGACCTTGCGGCCGGTGAAGAGTTGGAGCCACCTCCTGAGGACTTCTTCTAGAGGACTCCGTTGTGCCGCTTTGAGGGCTTTTTGATAAAGATTGTACGGCTTGGTATGTCAAGCCTTGTTTTGGTTAAACAATGTATATATTGGGTTTTTGGGATTATTCTTTCGGGGCAAACCATTCGTGATGATCGCTATCATCGATGGTTCGGATCGGTTCTCCATTCATGCAGAGGCATGAGGGTAGAACTGTCTTTTGAGAAATACTTTCATATAGATTTAAATTCCGTAGTTTCATTTACTAATTCATTTTGCTTGATATACCAATGTTCCGTGCTTAGCTAAGGGGCACGGTCAAGATGATCGTGCTGATGGCACAGGTTTCGGAGTGCTAAAATCTGGGCTGTCACACAGACAATGCGGCAAACTATAAAGCCGCTGGATTAAAACTAATGGCGAAGAGACGTCACCTGTACTGGACCCCATGTGCCGCACATTGCGTGGACCTCATTCTTGAGGATTTAGGAAAGAGAAGCAAGGCACAAACAACTATTCAAAAGGGAAGAACGATTACTTCCTACCTGTACAACAGTGACAAGCTGGTCAATTTAATGAGAGCCTTCACGAATAATGAGTTGCTCCGACCTGCGATTACACGTTTTGCAACACAGTTCTTAGCCCTACAGAGTTTGGCCAGATATAGGCGTGAGCTTAAAAGCATGGTGTCGTCGGAAGAATGGAATCAACATGAAATAGGACTCCCACGAGCGAAGAGACTAGCTTGCACTGAAGTTGCTGACCTGATCTACAGCACGCAGTTTTGGGCAGATGTCGACCACCTGATCGCCGTCACTATCCCGTTGGTGCAAGTGTTGAGATTGGTTGATGGAGATGACAAACCAACGATGAGGTACGTTTATAAGTCAATGGATAAGGCAAAAGTGGCTATAAAATCCAAATGCCCTACAAAATATAAACGATACTGAGCGATTATCGACAAGAGGTGGGATGCACAATTTCACCAGTACTTGCATGCAGCAGGTATAGCATGTTGCACAATTATGTAGTGATTTTTATTTATTTATTCATTATTTTCATATACTGATGAAATTGCTCATATTTGATGTGTAGCACACTACTTGAATCCAGCCTTCCAGTATACGCGACGCTTCGAGCTGAGTGACATTGATGAAGTGTATACCGGTTTGCTCAATGTAATCCAAAGAATGCTCCCTAAGTTGGCAGACCAAGGCCAAGCCATAAGAGATGTGAGTGATCATAGTATTATACCTTATAAGTAATAAGTCAAATGTCATGTGATATTATCATCTATTTATTGATATATACCTTATTGTGTTTCATCTTTATAGATTGACATGTTTCGCAAGAGACATGGGTTATTTGTGACCCCGTTGGCGCAATCCCAAATTAAACACGACAAACCCGCTGATTGGTGGATGCATTATGGAGGTAATGGTCCGATATTGAGGCGGGTAGCAATGAGAGTATTATCGCAAACGTGTTCCTCAATCAGCGAAATAAATTGGAGCACTTTCTCTCTCATTCATACTAAGACAAGGAATAGACTAACTATGGACCGATTGGAAAAGTTAGTCTACTGCCACTACAACATGCGATTAAGGGTCAGGAATATACAGAGAACCAACCGTGGTAAGCAATTACATGAAGTCTTAGATCCTCAATTATATGAAGTCTTACTTACATATTATACTAATTCATCTATCATATTCTACCTTGCAGACGGTGATTATTTTGATCCCATCCAGTTGGATTATATATTCGAGGAGGATGACCCTTTAAATGAATGGATCGAAGAGAGAGAAGAGCCGCCTCTTGGATAGTGAGAGTAATCGAATGGTCGGATAATCTTTGAAAGAGAAGTGAGCAAAGAAGCTTCCCAACCACCGAGGCGGAAAAGAAGATTAAATCGTCATTCAGTGGTTGGATCTGATGATGAAACACGGCCCGATAGTGATGATGGGAGTGGTGAGGATGATAGTGGAGGGCATGATGGTGGAGGGGACGTTGGCACTAGTGGTGGAGGGGAGGATGCTGGTACCTTTGATCCTTATAGAGATATGGCGGCATGGGACGATGACTCGACACCGTTAACACAGTTCGACACTCCTACATTTAGAATGGGAGGGGTTGAAGGAAGCGGAGCATCGGGATCATATCAAACACCACCACCACCACCACAAGATGATACGGATATGGGTTATATGACTTCTAGCCTCGGGGGATTCAGTTTGCAAAATACCGAAGATTTAGCAACTAGTAACTCATACTACCAGCCACAACAAGCTTACCCGGTGCCATATGACTTCGTTGGTCAGATTTTTGGAGGACCGACCTTTACGTCCTACACTGAGTCATATTCGTTGCTACAGCCTCAGTTTTAATGGGACACATATAATCATGGGTATCAATATGGGCAACATTATAGGCAAAGGCCGGAAAGCTCACGCATCGATGATGATGATGATCATGAGGGCCAAGAACCACCACGAAATTCAATGTGGCTCTAAGGTAAGTTTTCCATGTACAATTAAATTTATTTTTATCAACATAGCTATTATTTTTGATAATATATAATTTATTTTTGTCAATATATATTGTAATTTAGTTTATGCGTGACTGCGTGTCTGCGTCGATCAAATTATAAAATATTGTTAATAAAATAGGCATGTGATCAGCTGGTCGAATATAATATTAGAAGATCTATTACATTAAGTCAAAAATGTGATCTTAAGTCAAAAATAAGTTACAAAATAGGCATGTGATTTGGGTTAAGTTACAAAATAGGCATCTTACTTATATATTCATCTAAATAATGTATCAAATAAGTCAAAAATAAAAGCAAAAATAGTTGAAATAAATACAAAATAAATAAATATAATTTTTCAGATTTTTTAGGATTTTCTGGGATTTTTTTGGAATTTTTTTTCAAAAAATCGGTTTTTTGAATGTATCAAACCGATACTTTCAATGTATCGCCGATACATTGAATGTATCGGACGATACCGGGTACGTATCGTCCTGGAGGTCAGGACGATACGTACCGGATTTTCGGTATTTTGACCCATGCTAGTAACCCATACTACCAGCCACAACAAACTTACCAGGTGCCATATGACTTCGTTGGTCAGATTTTTGGAGGACCGGCCTTTACGTACTACACTGAGCCATATTCGTTGCTACAGCCTCAGTTTCAAGGGGGCGCATATAATCATGGGTATTAATATGAGCAACATTATAGGCAAAGGCCGGAAAGCTCTCGCACTGATGATGACGATGATCATGAGGGCCAAGAACCACCATGAAATTCAATGTGGCTCTAAAGTAAGTTTTTCATGTACAATTAAATTTATTTTTATCAATATAGCTATTATTTTTGACAATATATAATTTATTTTTGTCAATATACATTGTAATTTAGTTTATGCGTGTCTGCGTCGATCAAATTATGAAATATTGTTAATAAAATAGGCATGCGATCAGCTGGACGAGCATAATGTTAGAAGATCTATTACATTAAGTCAAAAATGTGATCTTAAGTCAAAAATAAGTTACAAAATAGGCATGTGACTTGGGTTAAGTTATAAAATAGGCATCTTACTTATATATTCATCTAAATAATGCATCAAATAAGTCAAAAATAAAAGCAAAAATAGTTGAAATAAATATAATTTTTCAGATTTTTTGAGATTTTCTGGGATTTTTTTGGGATTTTTTTTCAAAAAACCGATTTTTTGAATGTATCAAACCGATACATTCATGTATCACCGATACATTGAATGTATCGGACGATACCCGGTACGTATCGTCCTGGAGGTCAGGACGATACGTACCGGATTTCCGGTATTTTGACCCTTGTTAGGGACTATTAGGGAGATGTTTTATGCTTTGTTTAGGGTTTAAGATTAGGAAAATTATTGTCTGATGGGTGTATGGGGATTAAGGATTTAGAGATGTCGCCTATGTTGTCTCTGTGTTGAAATGTAATCCATGAATCAGATGTTATTCATGTTTTGTGCTTTAATGGAAAAACTATTGTTTACTTTGTAAGTACCTGCAACAATCTATGATTCAATGTCATACCTGCACCAAGCTATGATTTAGAGAGTTTAACCATTTTAACAAGATTGTACATGTACCAAAAACAAATGTGCTCATAACATCCACTGTGTTCTTAAATTGAAACTTGTTGGTTACATTCATTAACTGTGACACAAACAACCATGTGTTATGTACTCACATTCAGAAGGGCCACCTATGATCCCAAATTTTAAACCCATGTTCATAACAAATGGACCATATACATTTACAAAAAACGTTGAAAATTACATTCTTAAAAAGCACGTCCAATTTGAAACTCATGTTCATAATAAAAGGACCATATACATTTACCAAAAAACTAAAAAAATACATTCTTAGAGAACACATCCACCCGTGTTCATAAATACAAATTGTGTTTATAAATTGAAACTTGTAGTCATATTCATTAACTGTGACAAATCAACTACACCCTTGGAGTCAAGTGCGCTGCCCAACTGAAGTGTGTCCAAATCAATTTGCATCAAAGACAACTTCCCATCGACATAAATATTATTTTAGTTTTGGCACTTAATATGTGTGAAAATTACATTAAGTCGGTATTTAAGTCATGTAAGAACTACAACGCGTATGTTTCACGAAATATTAATGAACCCGAATTTATAATAAAATTTATGTGTTGAATTTTAGACACATAGTTTTTTGTAATCTCTATCTCATAATCATAAATTTGATAATTTTGCCGTGTCTTATGATATCTCTATCTCTAAGTTATTATCACATTAATTAGATAAATTTTATGCATACTAGTTAATAAAATATTTTAAGTCATGAAGGGTAATTAACTCCTCCCTACTAAGCGCCGTAAATATTTTGGCTTACCTCGAAACTTTTGTGTCGCAGATTTCTTTCTCTGATTTCTCAGAGAACAAGGTACCCGAAGAGGAGGACCCTGATTATCTACCATCGGACGAGAAAGATCACCCGAAAGATTTTTATCCATATATTAATTACTTTAATTTCATGAGATTTTGGAACGATGAATAGATGGTATTTTTATTATGTTATTTCACTTTAAATTTTGATGGGTGGCACTTGGGTCACAGGATTATAGGTGCATGGTTAATTTAAAATACTTGAGACCTTATGTGAATGATTTATTAAATGGGTTTAAATTTTATAGTCGGTTGATTTAAGCTTAGTTGAAAATTTATATCAATATTGTTACCTTTTAATAGTCACATGATCTATATGCAGGTATCTCTTAAGAAAAAAAATGGCTCGTATTTTCTCAAATAATTTACTATCTTATTAGGATTAAAGCATCGCATGCCTATGACACGAATGTTAACGGTACAAATTTTCGTGTAGAAAATTCGAGACATTACACTGTTGGATGGCAAGTCTTCTTGGTTAGCCGAGCTCCTTTCCAACATGTTGTTCCCAGCCTTCCAATTCAAAAGGGAATGCATATCCCTATTGGATGTGTCTTGTGTAATTCTTGTTCGCGCAATATACATTTTCACTAGCGATTTGGTCGAATGTTCCCCTTCGCTTTGGAATCTCCTGGTGCTTCCGGTCTTCCATTAAAGAACTCATCGAGGATTGGTCTCTCGACCTAGATAGTAAGCCAGAGACCACTTTGTGGCAATTACCATTGCTTGTGGTCCTTCGCGCTACTTGGAAAGAGCGCGACTTTAGGATATTTTCTCGCCAATGAAGACCAGTGGAGCTTGTTCGTGGTGTGGCGTCCGATCTAACTGTATGTTGGGAGTTAGCATTGTGTCCCTTCCAGAATTTCACTAGATCCCAACACTCATAAGTGAGTGGCTTATATTACTTGATCCGGGCTAGCAAATGATGTAGCCGGTTTTTTTGTTCTATCGCTTTGTGTTGCTTGTTTTCTTTTATTGTTGTTTTCTTCCGTCCTTTTTGTTGGTGTCCTTGCTAGATATGGTCACAAAATTTTCAAAATTTTTAAAAAATTCACGAATAATTCTCGAATTTAAGGTCCCCCAAATTATTCACGAATTTTTCAAAAATTTTCCTGCTCACAAAAATTCGCGAATTATTCATGAATAATTCCCGAATTTTTCAAAAGAGTGTGACTCTATAATATTTTTTAAATTTTTTACAGTTTTAAATATTTTTATTTTTAATTTTTCTCACCAATTTTTCCTCCGAATATTTCTCCGAACTTCCCAAATTTGCCAGATTTTAACGAATTTAACCTCGCCAAATTATTGCCGAACCCCGATTTGATGACTATATATGCTGACAGATCCTCTTCCGTAGCTTATGTTACTGATTAAGAAAAAGTACATTGTTTAGAGCACAGTTCCAAAACTAAAGCAAAACAAAATGCTAAACAAAGAGTAAGCTTCTTAATATGAAAAAACATGAATTACTGGGGAAAAGATACAACTGTTGGAAATAAAAAGGGCACTTTAGAAAACAATCCTCAAAAACAAACATTTTAGCAAAAAAGATCCGACCTCAAACGTTTTAGAAATACGGGGCTTTCATGATTTTGGAACTTCAGAAAATCGTGAAAGCAGGTTTTTAAAAAAAAAAACAGTTTGTTTTTGAGGCATGTTTCTCTAATTATCCCAAGTAAAAAATAGACAAAGAAATACTTAATTACATCTATATCTCATTCTCTACGCAAATAAAGATTTCGATCGGTATTGCCTCGCAAACTATAGATCTTACACAAGCTCAATCTAAACCAACAATTACAATGCATTGAGTCATGTGACCACACACCAATTAATATTGTATGAAGGGTAGCTTTGTTTCAACCCAAGATTCTTCCTTCTTATCGGGTTTTACGTGCTTAAACTGTTGATTGCTTTGGATCAGACAATGAAAATCGTTTTTGTCCTAATCACGATACAAGGATCTTGAGATCATGTTTCTACCTCAGATGATCAGAGTTTGATTCCACGTGGCACACATCCCAAAAAGTAATCCAAGAACCACATTTATGTAGCCCATGATCATGTTCATTTTTTTGGGAAGTTTGCAACATGAATTCTATAACCTTTTGATGGTGTCGCAGCATGGGATTAGAAATGATCTCCATGGTCTGATTCAAATCAGTCTAACAGTTTAAGCACATGAAATGTAGGTTGAGAAGGAAGAATATTGGGTTGTAAAGTTACCCCTTTACAAATACTTACCGGTATTCTAACCATTTAAGCACATGAAATATAGGTTGAGAAGGAAGAATATTGGGTTGTAAAGGTACCCATTACAAATACTTACCGGTATTCTAACCATTCAACCATCTCAAGCAATTAAACAAAGTTTCCAAAATATTGAGATCCCACTTCCCTTAGATTTAAATTCTGTCAAAGAAAAAAAAAAGCAGATGCAGATTGAAGGGGATGGCAAAGAAAATGTTGGAAGGTCAATAGATGGAAACTGTCCCCCAATTCACAACAGTGACTCCAGTTGATTGAAGTTTAGCCCTCTAAAAAAGTTTGTTGGAAAGACTATTAAGAACACCAAAAGGATTGTGTAAATATATAAAAGTACTAAAACTTTAGGCACAAGCTTACTATACTAAGAAATAACCACTAGAGCAAATGGTACCTTTATTTTTAACCAAAGATTTATCTTTTTTCAACGTGGGTTTCATGTGCTTAAACTGAGAGACCGCTCTAAATTAGACGATGAGGATCATTTTTCAGCCCAATCTTCGGCCAAATAGATCTAGCGATCACTATCTTACCACCAGACAACCAAATTTTGATTCCATGAGACACATCCAAAAAAGTGATCCTAAAACCATATTTGACATACACCCATGATCATATCTATTTTTTGGGATGTGTGCCGTATGGAATCAAAATCTGGCCGTATGAGGATTAAGCATATGGTCTCAAGGTCTATTTTTTCAAAGATTGGCACAAACACAATCTCCATCACAGTTATTAAAATCACGGTTGAGTGTGATGTGTGTCACGTGATTTTAGGATAATTTTTTAGGATGTGTGTCACGTGAAATTGAGGAACTGACAGTTTGATGGTATGCCCATGATCTCAAGATCTATGAAGTAGAGGACCAAAAAAGATCTCCATCATCTGATTCTAAAAGGTCATTGCATGCTAGCTGGAGGAGATGGGCGAGGTCACACTTTCATACGGTAACGTTTTGACCACTGAATTTGTTAAAGAATGAGAGTACGACATTCATGCCAACGTCGACTAGGGTATGGACTATAAGAATTGCACGGATCTCTATGCTTTTTAAGTTTGCACGTGTCTCAAGGTCAATGCTCCTACATGGCGTACTAGTTCCTGGTTGACTAGCTCTTGACCAAGATGGTCTAGTCGACCAGTCAACTCTTAACTATCTTAACGAACTTCATTCTGTTAAAAGGTTGAATCTGATTTTGTATTCAACTAGTTTTGTAGCCATTAGATACCACAGTCTCCGTCTTTTTATGATGGCATGTAGTCAACATTTTCTAATATTCAATGGATGCAAAAGTGGTTGAACAATAAATAAGGTTTAACCAGTTGGACCTGACTATTGCCCTTCTTCTAATTAAGGGTATGCAACTATTGTCCGATCGGATTTTTTCGCCCTAGTCCCTCGCGCGAGTGTCCGATATTTTCTTGGACTTTCCAAGATATTAAGATTAAAAAAAATCTTGTCGCCATCTAAGCCTTTTTTTTTTTTTTTGATAATTCTCAAGAGCAATATTAATTAAATAAAATATGGTCAAAGAGGCCTACTTATGAGCAAGGAGCTCAGAAGAGAACAAGAGCAGCTCTAACTTTGTCCAAAACAGAGGACAAAAAAAGACACGGAGGGACACACGAGCAAAACACCTCCTCACCTCTTATAGGAGACTATTTCTATCCCCACAAACCAAGTCCGTATTTCTGAAGCAATTCATAATAGAGTAGGGCCCCAACAAGTTCAAGCTTTTGGCCCATTGTAGGGACTTGATTATTATCCTTTCTGCCAAATCCGACGCGCTTCTTCTCCTATTTTGGAAGATTCTGTTATTTCTCTCTTTCCACAACCCGGACAAGGCAACGAGTAGAAGAAAAGACCATCAGTTTTTATCTCTCTTTGACACCCCTCCAAGGTTCCAAGCGCCGATCATCGAGCTTGTAGAATTTGGCATAACCCAATAGCGACCTGATCACCTAAACAGATGGTTCCACACTTCCCCTACATAAGGGCAATGGATGAAAAGATGGCTATTTTCCTCCTCCTGTTGATAGCGGAGCGAGCATCGATTGGCTATAGATAAGCCTCTCCTTTGAAGTTTATCCACCGTCAGAACCTTGTCCGACACAACAAGCCAAACGAAAGAGATCACTCTGATTGGGGCATGAGATTTCCATATCCAGAGCAACAGAAGAGTAAGTGACACCACTGATGCGAGGTGTTTAAAAAGAGAGCTGACCGAGAAACTTTACTGTTGTCCAACCTTCAAATGAGCTGATCATTGTTATTAGGGGTGAGGAACACGACACTCTTAAAGAGGTTAATGAGATCAGTGATTTCTCTAATCTCATTATCATATAGTCTTTGGGTAGCGGCCAGGTTCCAAGAAATTTCGTTGTGATCACCCAACATAGTTGCTTGTTTCACAGAGTAGAACTTGTTTATAGCCAGAGCATAAATGGATTTATATGAAGATGACAGCAAATCTGTCCCAAGCCAAACATCATTCTAGAACGAAGTATTAGCTCCATCTCCAATTTGAATAGAGGCTCCCATTCTGAGGCATGCCTACTGTTATTGATGGCCCTCCACACCCCTGAACCAAAACTTGTTGATGGGCCCTTGATCTCCCATAGGCTGCCTCCATTCCAATACTTGTCCGCCATAATTCTCCTCCAAAGGCTATCATGATCTGAGGCAGAGCGCCACAACCACTTTGCAACGAGGGCTGTGTTAAAATCTTTAATATTGATTACCTCTAGACCCCCTTCCTCTTTTTTCCGACATAATAGATGCCAATGAGCAAGATGGATCTTTCCGTTATCATCCGCCCCTTGCCAGAGAAAATCTCTCTAAAGTTTTTCGAGTCTAATCATTATCCAAGATGAGCACTGAAACAGAGACATGAAGAACACTGGAAGTGCCGAGAGGGTGGATTTTATAAGCGTAATACGACCCTTCGAATGATAGAAATTTTTCTTTCCAACCTTCCAACTTTTTCTCCATTCTTTCAATAATCGATGACCACAATCTTCTGCCTGGAAGGGAATTTTCTATTGGGAGCCCAAGGTGCTTAAACGGAATCACATCAGCTTTTTACACCCTATTCTCTAAGCTAGTAGGTCGACATTGCTCGGATCACAAGAGGTCCTGATTAACTTGGATTTAGTGAGATTGACCTTCAGACCTGAAATTACTTGGAAGTATCAGAGAATTTTAGTGACATTAAAGAGAGCTTCCTCATCCCCATCGTCGATGAAAATGATTGTGTTGTTTGCCATCTATGCCTTTGCTTCTTGCCATCATAGATCCACCTTCTTTGTAGGTAGGCATGCAAATTTTAAACTGAAACATGAACTTCACCGAAAAATTTGATTCCGAAATGCTTAAATTTTTGGGTGGCGGAAAACGAAAAAAAAAAATTAGAAAAAAATAAAAAATTGAAAAAAGGATTTTTTAAAAGAAAAGGAAAAACAAAAAATCCGAAATCAAACTGAACTAACTTTTTCCAGTTTCAGGTCGATTCGAGAAATTGGAGAGAAAAAAGAACCGATTTCGGTAAGCTGAACCGAACTAAAACTTGAAAGTTCAGTTTCGGTTCGATGAACCGAATCCGCATCCCTAGTGGCGGGTAAGATTGTTATGATTCTTTGCTTAAAGGGTTGGTCTACCCTTTTAACTTTTCAATCATTTTCTTTTCACCTTTAAATAGACCTACAAAATAAACTCCCTTTCTCGGATCGAGTGTAAAAATCATAGTCACCAAATTTTTGAAAAATTCGCTAATAATTCGTGAATTTGGGGCATTGTGAATTAATCCTAAATTATTTGTGAATTTTTCAAAAAATCGGTGAATGTTTAAAAATTCGTCGGGATGTGAAAAGGGATGAAGGCCGATGCTTGATTAGTGATGTGAGAGGATAGACTTAGGGATCTTAAGAGTAGGAAAGTTAAAGTGATCTATGAGCTTTAATATTATAAGAAAATGATCCTTGATGCCCTAAACAGTGCACACATGATGAACTATGTTACTTAATTCTCCATTTGGTTAGTGATCTATGAGCAATTCAACTATTTGTTTTAAACCTAAACTCTAAGGGCTCGTTCGGGTGAATCCTAGTTTTTCTCAAAAAAGATCAGATTCTTAAAAATTAGAAAACTAAGAATCCTGCAGATTATTAGCAGACTCAGATTCCTGACATTTCCCAAATGGGTTCTTAGGTTACTCAAATTCTTGGTTTTTCTCATAAAAGTTCATAATCCCTCGTTCTTAAGTTCATTTCAGAAAATTCTTAGAATTGGTTCAATGGGTGGTATGCTACGACCGTAGAAATGTTATCTAATCATCGGTTTATGTATCGTACTTGGATGTGACTCAAATTAGACAGGCAGCTAATCGATGCGAAGCTGAACATATTTGTCGGAGTTTTTTTTTTTCTGATTCTAATTTAATGGCTAATAGTTTGTAAATCATACATAACAATCAATTAAATGGTGACAAGAGAACAAAAAATATCACGTAGGACATATATATATATATATATATATCGATTAAGCCAATATGAGAAAATTGACTTCATTTAAAATATCTACAAACTAAACTAGAAACGAAATAAAAAAAAAATATATATACATATATATACTAGGCCGTTCCAAAAAATTGGCCTAATTTAAAATTCTCTCAAAAATGACTACGACGTAGCATCCACGTTGCCATCCTCCTAAGAGTAGGAGGATGTGGCAATACGTCGTGGGGAGCCCATGGCACCATCGAAGTTGTCGAACATGATGATGAAGGGAAGACCTAACATTTTTTAGTTAATAGTTTTTATGCCTTTTGTAGAATACATATGCATTATATCGATTTAAAATAGGAAAATGTTCAAAATAATCCCTAAACTTTCACCCCATTATCAATAACGCATCTAAACTATTGATAATATCAAATAGGCACCCAAAGTACACTTAAGTTTATCAACTAAACCCCTACCGTCACCTTCCGTTAATGGTTGAACGGAAAACGTTGAGTTGGCATACAACTCAGTAAAATAGCGTGTGTGGCACCCAACGTTTAGGTGCCTTATTGATGACGGGGTGAAAATTCAGAGGTTATTTTGAAATTTTTTCAAAGCCAAGTCCTCACCATGTTGGGTGCCACGCATGTTATTTTGCTGAGCTGTATGCCAACTCAGTGTTTTCCATTAATCCATTAACGGAAGGTGATGGTAAGGGTTTAGTTGATGAAGTTAAGTGTACTTTGAGTGCCTATTTGATATTATTAATAGTTTAGGTGCGTTATTAATGACGGAGTGTAAGTTCAGGGGTTATTTTAAATATATATATATATATATATATATATATATATATAATATTTTTTATTTTCTTACATACTTTAGTGAATTGTTGACTGAATGCTTCCTAAAGTTTAGGTCCTAGGTTCAAACCTTATCATGTTCAATAAATTATTTATTTTTTAAAATAATTATGTTAAAATCTATACACCCTATATGTGAGTGTGTAGCTTTACACCATAATGGAGCCCTTTGGGAGAGTAATTACTCCGAAAATAAGTCTCTAGAGCACCTAAATAGATAGAGGGGAGTGAAAAAATTAGCCCAAATTATGGGTAATTGGGTACCATTATTTGTAATTTGAATTCTACCAATATTATGATGGTTACAACTAAGAAATCCTCTATTATCAGTAATTGTGCGAAATAATTTCCTCTCTTCTTGCTTTATAATCTTAAAAAAGGGTACGGGTTTTTGCAACCAACGATTCGGTCTCCTGAACTGATGGTTTCACCACTAACACCATTGACTGCCTTAAAACAAACGATGGAGATCGTTTTTCATCCCAATCTTTGGCAAATTGATATACAGACCATGACCCACCTATCAGACAATCAGATGTTGAATCCTCATGGAATACGTCCCGAAAGTGACCCAAGACCGCTAGTTATATAATGCTCATGATCACGGTCACTTTGGGGATATGTGCCACGTAGAATCAACATATGACTCACTGATTTGTGGGCCATGATCTCAAGATCTATTTTGTCAAAGATTGGGATTAAAATATAATCTTCATGATTTGATTCAAGGTAGTCAACGTGTCAAAAGTGCTTCAAAACGCCTTAAACATGGTGATTATGGAGTATTGGAATAAAAGAGAGATATTGGGTTTTAAACATCTCAAAGACAACTATATGGTGTATATACAAGGTGAAAGTATATATGTTAGAACTCAGATTCCGACCAAATCTCAGTAATTTACTTGGACACATAAAGGTCGCTTTCACTCGAAAAGCACCTGAAAATTGGTGGGACCCAATCAAACTCCCAAACGGCTAACTCCCTCATATTTACTAGGATTTTCACCACTTTCTGAATTGAAACTCAAATTCCGAGTGACAAGGAGCTCTGGAATGAGGCCTAATAGTAAATGGAGGGGATGTGAACCTAAGGGCTCATGATTTTTGAGTTTCATGCTAATTAATGCAAATTTATATTTTAATATAATAATAATGGGTAGCTTTAAATACACCCATTGAATCTTATTGGGTCGGTTGCACCATCGTGTTGGGTTGGGTTGCGCATATACTAATTTCCCATCAGGTCCGACCTGACTCGTTGACAGCTCTTAGAATAAAAGTCAAATTCGTTCTTAAAATAGTAAAAGGCGTTTAAACCATTTTTAAACGGAGTAAGACTCTTAATCCTTCATCCTATGCTTTTATTCAAATATTTCATTTTAGTTTGTTGGACAATAGTTATAACAGACAACGGCAGTGGCGGACTCAAAATTTTCCTCTATGGTGGGCATAACATTAATTAATATTTAAAATTGAAAAATACAAATATATAAAATATATTTCGAATCCGCTTAATATCATTGGTAGTTAAAAATCATACACTTACAAAATGTAACTCCTAGTAAATTGAAGTTTACAATGATATATCTTTCAAATTACAAAAAAAATCTAGTGGACACAAGGTATCAAAATTCGGCAGATACCGATACGTATCGGAATCCCAACTCGAGTATCCGATATCGTATCGGGTATCGGCCGATATGTCTCGGTTGCAGTCGAGATGTAGACTTTTCTTTAAAAAAGAAAAAGAAAAATAGGCCAATACGAATCGGTATTAGCCGATATGTCATAACCCTTGTTTTAGGGAACAGTGCATGTTGCGTACTATGCACGCCGCGTTGGTGTGTTTGTAGTTCACATGGAAACCACAATTACTATGAACACTATAGGTGTATATGTTCAGCGGGTAAGCTATGTGGATGCAAAACGCAAACATAAGTGTATGTGTGAAACACACTAATTTTTACGAGATAAGTGAAAAAAGGGGAGAGGAGTCTCCCATACGTGACCTAATTGAGCTTAGATAGAGAGAAAGTAAAATAGGGAGAAAGAAGAGAGGATCTGGTAAAAGAAGATTAGGGTAGGGTGTTCCTTGTGATTAAGAGACAAGATCCACCTTATGGATCTTAAATACATAAGATGAGAAGGGTGTGGTGAAGAAACTTGAAAGGATCGTTTGGTTTTGAGCCGGTGGATAGTCTGGAAAGAGGTTGGAAGAGGAGCTTTTGAAACCCTCCTCATTTGAGTTGATCTTGGATCAAGTCTATATAAGATCTAATTATTTGAGGTATGCTTTAAATGTTTATGTGTGTTTTAGATAAAGTATAAATTATTAGTTGAATGATTTTGACATTAATAGAACCTTAAATGGAGTAGGAAACTAGTTCTCTAGCGGATCGAGCGTTAATTGCTATCGCTCCTCGCTCGAGTGTTTTAAATGGCTCGCTTGCGCGAGGATAAAACAATAAAATATAAGTATAAACTATGTTCTAGGCTCGCTCGAGCGATGAACAGTGATCGCTCAAGCGATGAATAGTGGTCGCTCGCACGATGGTTAGGTACTTCGTTTTAACCGCTCGAGCAATGAACAGTAAACAGTCGAGCGATTAAAAGTGACAGTGCGCGCTAGGGGATGGTACCTCGTTTTTATCGCTCGAGCGAGGTCAAGTGCTCGCTCGAGCGAGGTTAAGTGATCGCTCGAGCGATGAATAGTGATCGCTCGCGCGAGGAACTACACGGATTTTTAATTCTTTTGGTGTAATTCATGGGAGCTATGATTCCCAAGGGTTCTAGAGACCTTTCTAAGTGTATCCTTGACACATGCAATGTAGGTTTGGAGTGAAATTGTTGCGTTTAAACCTCTATGAGATAAGAGTACGTTGGATTGAAGGATTCACATTGAGGTAGGGAATATCTTGAAACATGTACCTTAATTCGTCAAAACCATATATGTAGAGTAATTCAAGTGAATAGTCATGTATCAAATGTGATTTCAAAAAGGGTGTGTGTGTGTGAATTCAAAAATGAAACCATGAGGTCCCCAAGAGACATGGAAATGTGATAATGGGCATCTAGATGATGCATGGAATCAGTGGCATCCCAGGGATGCAGATGAAATTTAACTATGAAACAAAAGAAAAGTGATAAGGCCTAATGTAATAGAATTAGCACAATCACACGGTGACTAACTATATGTAGAGCACATTCGATATTTTTTTTATTTAAGGTTTAATTAGAATATCCCACCGACGTGGCGGGATACCCACAACTGACTCGACAGAATATCCGTGATTGGTACGGCGGCCAATCCGTACACTTATAGCACATCCCAAGGATGTTGATTGAGAATAGACTCCGCCGCCTGTGAGAAAAGGGGCCTGGGTAGTATTGAAACTGAGGACAGTTATGATAAGTGTCTATTTAGACGACGATGGTGGGTATTCCATCGGGGCTCGATGCTATATTGCTCGGGGATTACTTAAGTTAAGATTTAAGTGAATAGGCCGAATCCGTAACTAATACCAGTAGGATGAGAATGAACAAAGTCATGTAAAGTAACAGTTGTATCTATCATTTCATTTTTGATTATTTAAATTATCTTCTCAGAAGTTCCATCAGATAAATCATGTTTTTAAACTGTTTTAACATATATGTGAGAGCTTAACTTATATGTTCATTGTGTTTTCCCTATTGAGCTAGGATGTAGCTCACCCCCTTTAGACTATACGTCGCAGGTCCAGTGCTAGCGGCAGCAGAGGCTTCGGGAGACGTTGATCCAGATGATTCGGATTACGTTCCCGGAGAAGAGTTAGAGCCTCCTCCTGAGGACTTCTTCTAGGAGACCCCTTGCGCACTTTGAGAGTGAGTTTGAGAGTATTCTGTACGACTTGGTATGTCAAGCCTTATTTTTGGAATGTAATTAAATACTATGATTCTTTCGGCGAACCATCTGGGGTGAACCATTTATCACCGATGGTTCGGGTCGGTTCTTCTGCTCATGTATTGGCATGGGACTAGAATTGGCTTTTGAGTTTGCTAGATTGATTATTAACGCATGGAGACTTAGTTAGACTAAATTTCTTGTGTTTTACTTGATGGATGGTTGCTTGTTTATACCAATGCTCTATACAGGGTTATGGGGCACGGCCTTGAAGGTCGTGCTGATGGCACGAGTTTTGAGGTGCCGAAATCCGGGCTGTCACAGTTGGTATCCAAGCATTTCTCTTAGAAATTCTAACAATCATTCCGTTTGTCAGAGTATAGGGACTTCTGCTAGCGAAACTTTGGTTTCTCATGCAGACCGTTATGTCTTCTAGGGGAAGAGGCCAACCCAGGGGCGGTCATGATAGGAATTTGCACAGTAGAGATGAGTTCATCTCGCCTACAAACAGAGTGCCATTGGGAGGTAGAGAGGTTCCCGAAGATAGTGGCTAAGAGAACCAAGATCGGGCAGGAAATCAGGATCGAGATCGTCAGGGTCAAGATCAAAGAGAATATGATAGAGTTAGGGAAAGAAACGAAGAGAGAGAGAGGAGCATCAGAGGATGATGCATACTATGGAAACCATGGCGGCTGCCATGGCACAACAGGCAGCATCCTTGGCAGCTCATACCGCCCACGAGCAACATCAGCCTCCTACGCCTCCAGTAGGACCTACACTGCCAGTGACTTCAGCATTTACCGAGTTCAGGAGGATGAGACCTCCTAGCTTTTCAGGGCAGGCGGATACCATGGTAGCTGAGAATTGGCTGAGTGAGATGGAAAAAGTATTTAGCGTACTGACATGCACGGAGGACGAGAGCGTCCATTGGGCAGCTTACATGTTAGATGGGGAGGCTGGGCCTTGGTGGAAGTCTGTTTCACGGGCTAGGGCTCAGGAGACTCCAGACATGCCCTAGACGTGGGATGAATTCGTTGAAGTGTTCAACAAACAGTACTTCCCAGAAGTTGTGAGGAATCAGATGGAGATCCAATTTTTACAACTCATGCAAGGGAAGATGACAGTAAAGGAGTACGGAGTGGAGTTTATGAGACTTGCTCGCTTCGCTCCTGATTACGTGATTACTGATGTGATGAGAGCGAAGAGGTTTCAACAGGGTTTAAGGCCAGATATCCGAGGAGGAGTTGCACCATTTCAGCTGAAGACCTGTGGAGAGGTCATGAGTAAGGCATTAATAGTTGAAGAAGAAAACAATAACCGATACCGTCAGAGGGAACAACAGGGAAGAGGAAATGTAGATCAAGGAAGAACTGGGAACTACGAGCTGATGAACAAAAAACCGATATTCATAGCACTGAATCAGAGGCAACCGTTCCAAGCAGGGTATGGGAGACCGGCGCAGCAGACCACCCATCAAAGATTCCCATTGCTTGCGTCAGGGAGACCGATGAGGTATGAGAGCCCTGCTATTTCCACTGGAGCACAGTTACACAACGCTTTTCATGAGCTGCTTCTTCCACACCGAGGGAGACTTGTGCCCAGTGTGGCAAGTCCCACAAAACGACGGATTGCAGACAAGGGACGCAAGGCTGTTTTAAATGTGACAAGATGGGCCACATGATTAAAGATTGTCCTGAGATGAACAGGGATAAGATAACTTCTGCTTCATTGCCATGACCGATACAAGCAAGAAAGCCGGTCGTACAAGGGAGAGCCTATGCAATCACCGCTCAGGAAGCAGGGAACGCACATGACATTATCCAAGGTGAGATTCCTTTTAAATAATGAATTTTAATTTCTTAAAATTTTAGATAGAGAAGGTGCATTTATCTGGCAATAGTGTAGACTCATTCTTAAACATTAAATTTGATATGTTAAGTATGCGTTATATATGTATGTATGTATGTTATAGATACGTTAGACGTATACGAGAAGGGACATTGTGAAGGGCACGACGCTAGAGTGTTGATAGACCCAGGGTTTATCCACTCCTTTGTCACTCCTAGATTTACAAAGAAAATGAAGATTGTCCCGGAGACGTTGGACTTTGTCCTATCAGTTTCTATTCCAACTGGAGAGTTAGTGAACACAGAATTAATTTGCAAATTGGTAGTAGTGGCTGTTCAGAATGATAACGTCTATGAGCTAGACGCAAAGCTAATATTATTGGACATGCAAGGATTCGATGTGATACTTGGCATGGACTGATTGTCCCAACATTGTGTAGCAGTGGATTGTAAGAACAAGGTTGTCATTTTTCGACCTAACACAAGGAGGTCGTTCCGATTTCGAGGAGAGAGATTGACACATATGCCACTTATCTCTGCAGTTAGGGCCGAGCGCTTGATTAGAAAGGGTTACAGCGGTTACTTGGCATTCCTGAAGACAGATAAGGAAGAGAAGAATGTTATATCGGAAATAGCCGTGGTGCGAGATTTTGAAGATGTATTTCTAGAGGAATTGCCAGGATTACCTTCAGAGAGAGAAGTGGAATTCGCTATCAACTTAGCGCCAGGAACAGAGCTTGTTTCGAAAGCACCATATAGAATGGCTCCTGCAGAGTTGAAAGAATTGAAGGAATAGTTGCAAGAGCTCATGAATAAGGGGTTTGTGAGACTGAGCGTGTCTCCATGGGGAGCACCGATCTTGTTTGTCAAGAAGAAGGATGGGTCAATGCGGCTATGCATTGACTATCGGCAATTGAACAAACTCACTGTAAAGAATCGATACCCTTTGCCTAGAATAGATGACTTGTTCGATCAGTTGTAAGGAGCGAAGTACTTTTCCAAGATCGATCTGAGATCTGGATACCATCAGTTGAGAGTCAAGGCTGAGGACATCCAAAAGACTGCATTCAGAATATAGTATGGACACTATGAATTCTTGGTGATGCCGTTTGGATTGACGAACGCCCCTGCGTCATTCATGGATCTGATGAATAGGGTGTTTAAACCACACCTAGACTCCTGTGTCGTAGTGTTTGTTGACGACATTCTGATATATTTTAAGTCAGAGGAAGAGCATGAGAAGGACTTGAGAATTGCTCTACACACCTTACGTGAACACCAACTGTACGCCAAATTCAGCAAGTGCGAGTTTTGGTTAGAGGAAGTTAGCTTTTTTGGACATGTCGTCTCAAAGCATGGTGTCACAGTAGATCCGGCTAAGATCGAAGCAGTAGTAAATTGGGAGCAACCAAAGACCATGACCGGCGTCCGTAGTTTCCTTGGACTAGCGGGCTATTATCGACGTTTCGTTGAGGGGTTTTCGAAGATATCCGAACCTCTTACGAGACTTACACGAAAGGATACAAGATTTGAGTGGAGTGAAGCGTGCGAGAAGAGTTTTCAAGAACTCAAGACGAGACTCACTTCAGCTCCAATGTTAGCGATTCCTTCAGGTAGCGGAGGATTCGCGGTCTACAGTGATGCTTCATATAATGGTTTGGGTTGCGTGCTCAACCAACACAAAATGGTGATAGCTTACGGGTCAAGACAGTTGAAAGAGCATGAAAAGAACTACCCGACGCATGACCTGGAACTAGCAGCGGTCATCTTTGCACTGAAGATTTGGTGACATTATTTATACGGTGAGACCTTTGAGATCTTCACCGACCATAAAAGCCTTAGATACATGTTCACATAGAAGGAGTTAAATATGAGACAACGCAGATGGATGAAGTTTCTCAAGGACTATGACTGTTCCATACAGTACCATCCAAGCAAGGCTAACGTAGTAGCCGATGCCTTGAGTCGGAAGGGTTCAGCTCTGTTGGCTAGTCTGATTTTGGGTATGCACCGATGGAAGTTATTTGAAGATCTTTCGATGTATGATGCAAATATTGAGGTGCAAGCTACAGGAGCCTTGTTGGCTAATATTTCAGTGAGGCCAACGATATTTGAACATATCCACGAACTACAGATGAAAGACCCGGTGTTAACCAAGATTCATCAAGATGTAATGGAAGGCATCAAACCTGAGTTCTCAGTGAAAGAAGATGATTCATTATTGTTCAAGGGCCGACTTTGCATTCTAGACAATATCGATTTGCGACAAACTATCCCTGATGAGACTCACAAATCAAATTACGTAATCCACCCTGGCAGCACAAAAATGTACCAAGATTTGAAAAAGAATTACTGGTGGAAAGGTTTGAAGCAAGATGTGGCATAGTACGTCTCACGGTGTTTGACATGTCAGCAAGTGAAGATCGATCATAGACACCCTGCGGGGTTATTACAACCTCTGCCAATACCAGAGTGGAAATGGGAGTCAATATCTATGGACTTCATCGTTGGACTACCGCGTATGACAAAGAGACATAATGCCATTTGGGTAGTCGTCGACCAATTGACCAAGTCAGTGCACTTCCTGCCTTACAACACGATGTACACGGCAGGAAAACTGGCAGAACTATATATGAAGGAGATAGTACGCCTATACGGAATCCCAAGCAGTATCGTTTTCGATCGTGATCCATTGTACACATCGAAGTTCTGGAAGAAATTTCAAGAAGGAATGGGAACGCAATTGAATTTTAGTTAAGCATTCCATCCACAAACCGATGGGCAAACAGAGCGGGTAAATCAAGTCATAGAAGACATGCTTAGAGCGTGTATGCTTGAAATGCAAGGATCATGGGATCAACACCTACCGTTAATCAAATTTGCGTACAATAATAGTTTTCAATCAAGCATTGGCATGGCACCATATGAAGCTCTGTATGGAAGACACTGTAAATCGCCCATTAATTGGGAGGAAACTGGGGAGAAATTTGTTCTGGGACCCGACTTACTTGAAGATAATGCCATCATTGTCCGTATGATCAGAGAAAGACTAAGGACGGCTCAAAGCAGACAGAAAAGCTACGCCGATATCAAGCAGACCAGTGTAAACTATAAGGTGGGTGAACATGTGTTTGTAAACGTGTCGCCTATGAAAGGCGTGATGAGATTCGGAAGGCGAGGCAAGTTGAGTCCCCGTTATCTTGGACCCTTCGAGGTTTTGGGTCGAGTAGGGTAGGTTGCGTATCGTGTTGGCTTACCGCCACGATTTGATCGGGTACATAACTTCTTCCACGTATCTATGCTTAGGAAGTACGTGAACGACCCTTCGCATATCCTGGGAGGACAACCTTTGGAGATGTACGGGGATACGAGCATGATAGAAGAACTGGCGGAGATATTGGATAGAAAGGAGCAAGTACTACGCTCGAAAGTTATTCCCTTAGTTCTTGTTTGATGGAAGAATCATCCGGCCGAGGAAGCAACGTGGGAGCATGAGGTAGATGTCAGGGAACAATATCCCAACTTGTTTGAGAATGCTAATTAGTTTTTCTTAAATGTAGTAATATGTAACATTTTGGTCGTATATATACGAAGATTTCTATTTTGAAACAGATAAATGAGTTTGATTAAGTTTTGAGCATATTAACTTCAATTTTGGCGGAACGAACATTCGTCAGTAAGTCCCAAGTGCACGGCATAGGAAATCATGTGTAAGAGAGATGCTGGACGTTAGGAGAAATACGAGTGAAAATGCAAAATTAAAAGAACTAGAAAAGCGTTTCTGGGCCCGCTCGAGTGACGACTTACGCTCGCTCGCGCGAGCCATATAAAAATATAAGCGCCAAACATTCTGAACTCACTTGAGCGAGGACTATTGACCGCTCGAGCGAGGTCGGGGTATAAATAGGGGGTGATTACTGTTCGCCTACTTCTTCTTCATGCGAGGGGAGATTGGGCGAGCGAAGATTTAGGGTTTTGGATTTGGAAGCTCCTTCTCCATCCGATTCAAGCCGGATTCGAAAGATCCGATCCGTTAAAAACACTCCAAAAGGTGATTTCTACCATAAATCTACCTTATTTTTCTTGATTTTGTGCCTTACAGACTTCATGACTTTTAAAAGCCCTAACCCTCAACCAAGAAAATGGGTTGCGATTCGATCACCATCGTCTCGCAACAAGGTGCCACAAGCACCACAACCACCACCGTCCCCATTGCGTGCCCCAATCCAACTAGATGATTGGTGGGGAGTGAAAGTCTTGGAGACCGAATGGGAGATTCATCCCTCTTGTTTTGGGGATCCTACGTCCACCCAATGGACCTCGGATTTCCTCACAAACAACCACCTGCGACCACTATTAGCACCCTTTGGAGCTCGGTACTATCCGAAACTCGTAAAATTATTTTTTCAAACTCTTCAAGCGAACATAAATGAGGATACTATCCTCGTGAACATAGACAGGAAACAATTTGTTTTTGGCAGTGCCGAGGTTTTCACTGCCATGAACTGCCCTCACACATACACCCAAAGCCCACTCTCTCTACCACCTTTTTTTGGGAACGTAGAATTCCCAACCATCATTGCCGACATTACTGGCGGCACCACCGCATCAGGGCAGTCGATCACTCGATCGTAGTTGCCGCCACATATGTGGTTTTTAGATATAATTTTTAAGAAAAATTTGCACTCGACGGGCCATGACCAGGAGCGCCGCGAGACATTTTTGCGGGCTCTGCGCTCCGCTTTCCACAACCGGTGGTTTAGCGCTCCTATGGTCATTATCAAGGGCATTGTACATGCCTACAGAAGAAATGAGAAGGGTGTTGTTCCACCACCTATCAACCGACTACCCTATGCCCGTTTGATCTCACGACTCATTGATTCACGGAATGGGAAGGAGGGTTTTCAAATTAGAGCGGATGAGCTAGTGCTAACGGATAACATCGTCCCGTTCCTCGCCCAAGATCTAAGAAGAAACCTGAAGAGCCTCCAAAACAGTGTAAATAGAAAGCAAGATCGTCAAGTCGCAAGGCGAGCAGGTCAACCACCACCGCCGCCCAGTACGGCTACCCCTACAGCATCATCATCCCAACCTGCACCTACCTCCTACGACGACATACTTCAAGAAATCCTCCGACATACGGGTCGGATTGAGATAGGGCAGCAGTTCGTGCAGGGCATGTGCACAGATCTGATGTGCCACGTGTACCCGGAGACGTTCCAGCAGCGCATGGCAGCTATACGATGTGCTTGCACTGCCGATGCGGGTTCCTCTACGCTTGGCACAACGTCTACTCACGGGACCAGGGAGGTGGATGATGAGGAGGAGGATGACGACGATGATGATAGTTCTGACTCCGGCGACGAGGAGTATGAGGAGGGTGACGCGTAGGTCGTCATCTACCAATTATATGTTATTTTTAAAAACTGCAATGTAATATTTTTTGTGTGGTGATGTGATGTTTTGACACTTTTGATTTAAAAAATAACAATCGTGACATGAGTGTCACAAAATTTTGTGGTAGACATGATGATAGCATCTGTATATATTTTTATCATATGGGTCTATTTGGTACAATGTGTGTGGGAATACCTGATTGTGTAGTTGTGCGTGATTTCGTGTACAAGTCCTCAATTGATTGAAGTAAAATGAATATCATCCAAATTGTGATAATAGTTGTTACATAGGTTCTAGGATATTTAGGTTGACCGAGATGAGTATCTTGTTACTTTGTACAAATAGGGTGTAGATTATGTTGCCTTAATATAGATTGATTTCGAGTCATTTTGACCAAATGCTTCATTAACTAATCATGCTAGAGGGTTAGCATATTCGAAGGCCTTTTTACTAGTTGTACTTGATTCTTCTAATGTATCGTCAATTTTCGAGGACGAAAATTTTATAAGGTGGGGTGAATGTCGTAACCCTTGTTTTTGGGAACAGTGCACGTCGCGTACTATGCACGCCGCATTTGTGTGTTTGTAGTTCACAAGGAAACCACAATTACTATGAACACTACAGGTGTATGTGTTCAGCAGGTTAGCTATGTGGATGCAAAACATAAACATAAGTGTATGTGTGAAACACACTAGTTTTCACTAGATAAGTGAAAAAAGGGGAGAGGAGTCTCCCATACGTGACCTAATTGAGCTTAGATGGAGAGAAAGTAAACTAGGGAGAAAGAAGAGAGGATCTGGTAAAAGAAGATTAGGCGCATGGTGTTCCTTGTGATTAAGAGACAAGATCCACCTTATGGATCTTAAATACATAAGATGAGAAGGGTGTGGTGAAGAAACTTGAAAGAATTGTTTAGTTTTGAGCCGGTGGATAGTCTGGAAAGAGGTTGGAAGAGGAGCTTTTCAAACCCTCCTCATGTGAGTTGATCTTGGATCAAGTCTATATAAGATATAATGATTTGAGGTATGTTTTAAATGTTTATGTGTTTTAGATAAAGTATAAATTATTAGTTGAATGATTTTGACATTAATAGAGCCTTAAATGGAGTAGAAAACTAGTTCTCAAGCGGATCGAGCGTTAATTGCTATCGCTCCTCGCTCGAGCGGTTTAAATGGCTTGCTCGCGCGAGGATAAAATAATAAAATATAAGTATAAACTATGTTCTGGGCTCGCTCGAGCGAGACCCATTGTGAAAGGAAAGCTCGCTCGCGCGAGGTATCACGTGAGCTTCAGGTACCTCGTTTTAACTGCTCGAGCGATGAACAGTGATTGCTCGAGCGATGAATAGTGGTCGCTCACGCGATGGTTAGGTACTTCATTTTAACCGCTCGAGCGATGAACAGTAATTAGTCGAGCGATTAAAAGTGACCGCGCACGCGAGGGGACGGTACCTCGTTTTTATCGCTCGAGCGAGGTCAAGTGCTCGCTCGAGCGAGGTTAAGTGATCGCTCGCGCGAGAAACTACACGGATTTTTAATTCTTTTGGTGTAATTCATGGGAGATATGATTCCCAAGGGTTCTAGAGACCTTTCTAAGTGTATCCTTGACACATGCAATGTAGGTTTGGCGTGAAATTGTTGCGTTTAAACCTCTATGAGATAAGAGTGCGTTGGATTGAAGGATTCGCGTTGAGGTAGGGAATATCTTGAAATATGTACCTTAATTCGTCAAAATCATATATGTAGAGTAATTCAAGTGAATAATCATGTATCAAATGTGATTTCAAAAAAGGTGTGTGTGAATTCAAAAATGAAACCATGAGGTCCCCAGGAGACGTGGAAATGTGATAATGGGCATTTAGATGATGCATTGAATCAGTGGCATCCCAGGGATGCAGATGAAATCTAACGGTGAAACGAAAGAAAAGTGATAAGGCCTAATGTAATAGAATTAGCACAATCACACGGTGAATAACTATATGTAGAGCACATTCGATATTTTTGTTATTTAAGGTTTGATTAGAATATCCCACCGACGTGGCGGGATACCCACGACTGACTCGGCAGAATATTCGTGACCGGTACGGTGGCCAATCAGTACACTTATAGCACATCCCAGGGATGTTGATTGAGAATAGACTCTGCCGCCTGTGAGAAAAGGGGCCTGGGTAGTATTGAAACTAAGAACAGTTATGATAAGTGTCTATTTAGACGATGATGGTGGGTATTCCATCGAGGCTCGATGCTATGTTGCTCGGGGATTACTTAAGTTAAGATTTAAGTGATTAGGCCGAATCCGTAACTAATACCAGTAGGATGAGACTGAACAAAATCATGCAAAGTAACAGTTGTATCTATCATTTAATTTTCGATTATTTAAATTGTCTTCTCAGAAGTTCCATCAGATAAATCGTGTTTTTAAACTGTTTTAGCATATATGTGAGAGCTTAACTTATATGTTCATTGTGTTTTCCCTATTGAGCTAGGATGTAGCTCACCCCCTTTAGACTATACGTCGCAGGTCCAGTGCTAGCGGTAGCAGAGGCTTCGGGAGTCGTTGATCAAGATGATTCGGATTACGTGCCCGGAGAAGAGTTAGAGCCTCCTCCTGAGGACTTTTTCTAGGAGACCCCTTGCGTACTTTGAGAGTGAGTTTGAGAGCATTCTGTACGACTTGGTATGTTAAGCCTTATTTTTGGAATGTAATTAAATACTATGATTCTTTTGGCGAACCATCTGGGGTGAACAGTTTATCACCGATGGTTCGGATCGATTCTTCTGCTCATGTATTGGCATGGGACTAGAATTGACTTTTAAGTTTGCTAGATTGATTATTAACGCATGGAGACTTAGTTAGACTAAATTTCTTGTGTTTTACTTGATGGATGATTGCTTGTTTATACCAATGCTCCGTACAAGGTTATGGGGCACGACCTTGAAGGTCGTGCTAATGGCAGGGGTTTCGGGGTGCCGAAATCCGGGCTGTCACACGATATGTATCGGCCAAGTCGTATCGGTTTTGGGCAAACCGATGCCCGAGACCGATACCGATTTTGACACCTTGAGTGGACACTTCTTAAGGAAATTATCTTGAAAGCTTTCTCACACACTACAAAAAACAAGACTATTAGCGGCAGCCAAAAATTGCCGCTATTAACAAAAAAGCTACCACTAATACCCTTGAACTAATAGTTTTTTGTTAATAGCGGCAGTTTTTTGGATTTTGCTCCAAAAAACTGCTGCTAATAATCTTATTTTTTGTAGTGATGTTACCCGAAACAGTTGTGTGTCTGCCATCGCCCATCCCGCTTTGACCATCGCCCGTCATTGTTGGGCGTCCATTCAGTTTGAGCTATTTAGGTAAGACTAAGAGGGATGAGGGAGAAAAAGTTGAGACGTAAAGAGATATAAAGATGTTTTTTTTTTTTTCTAGAACAAGACAACTTGAGACTATGAGTTTTTATTAAAGGTACCTCTATTAGCGCACACTCAATCTCTAAAAGCACCCACATCGGAAACCCCTTCAAAACCATTGATTTCTTCGGATCAGATTATGAAGATCGTGTTTCACGCCAATCTTCCATACAATGGATCTTGAGATCATGTCTTACCTATCATACGGTCAGTCTGTGATTCCACATGTCAGAGATCCTCAAACAATGGCCCTAAAATCATGTTTGACCGTGATGTTTGCCATAGAATTCAAGGGGCATTTTTTGGGGATCAGTGACATGTAAAATAAAAAATTGAACGTTTGATAGATGCAACATGATATCAAGATTTAGTGTGTAGAAGATTGGGGTGAACACGATCTCCATCACTTGAAGCAATCAATGTTTTGAAGGGGGTTGCACACGTGGGCGCTTTCAGAGATCTCGTGAGCGCTAATAGAAGTACGCTTTTATTAAACACTTGAGGAGGTAGCATCTGTGTGCTAACTCTTTTTTGATTCAAAAAAGAGTGTAAGAGTAATTGTGTACATGGGGGTCTTATATGAAACTTTTTTTTTTCTTTCTAAAGTTAGCATGATGGGGATGTCAGCTTGGGCAGATGCCCATGTCGGGCATTAATTGGGTTCACCACTAGATAACGGGGATAACGGTTGCACAATGGTTATAACGGACAATGATTATAACATACAACGGTTAATCCCAGGGCATTTAAGTAAACTATATTTAATTAAAAAGATTTTTTTTATAACTTTAAAAATATATATATATATATATATATATATATATATATATATATATCCGGGCCAGGTGTTGGAACACTCAACCCAAGCCCGGCCTGAATTGATCTGGGATGCAACATGTTTAGCCTGGTCTGAATACCAGGCCGGATATCGGGTCGGGTTTGCTTGATACTTTCTACTTTTTACGGGCCTGGTGCGGGCCAAAATCTGGGTCAGCCCAGCCCATTGAGAGCCCTTCCTTTTTTTTTTTTCGGTAAAAAAACAGTTTTGAAAGCCAACGTCCCTCTGCATTTCTTATAAACCCGCCAACTCTACTTTCACCTCCCATCTTCACTTCATCTTCCCAGTTCTTGGAATTTCATCTTGAAATCGAAATCTGACGATTCCACAAGCTTCGATCGAAGACCAACAAACCACTGCCCGATCAAAATATTAGCCCTTCTGCACCCGCAAATTTGGTACTCACCAATTTCTATTCTTGGGTCTCTGTTTCTGTTCATAGTTTTTTAAATTTTTAGGGTTTTCTCTCATTCAGATTATGAACCTTTTTGTAATTGAGGATTTGCTTTCTTTTTACGAATGTGAGAAGAGCGAAAAATGGCGAGAAGACCTGTCGGAGAGATAAATCTCGATAATCTTCTGTCAGAGAATTTAAGACATATCAGTTGCTACATGTTAGGGAGAATGATCGGCCAAGGACTGTGTGGGTAAGTGACAAGAAACCCCGACTCTATCTCTTTCCTGTTGTTCTTGTTTTGCATTGTTCATCAATGGCTGAAATCTCTGGTGAAAATTCATTGCGCTGACTACTTTCTTGTAATATGATATCATGTAACCATGTCTCAGCTTTTACTATTAGTTGATGCCTGGCATCTGGGATGTCTAGTTCGAATTCAATATGTTTCTTTTTAGATTGATTTGAGTGGGCTAGTTTCTTGTTCCAAGAATGAGAATTCTTGTAAGATGAGACCGTTTCTTAGGTTTTATATATTTTTATTCATTGATGCCCAAAATTTGAGATGTCTCATTTCAATTCGAGTTCAATATATTTCCTTTTAGGCTGATTTCAAATTATTTTTCCAAGATTGTGAATTCCCGAAGTCTGAGATGTCTTTTTCGAGATCGAGATGTCCCTTTTTGGGTAAGATTTGATTTGGGCTGATTAATTTGCTATGCCAAGATTGTAAAGTTTTGTGAGATGAAATCCTTTCTCAGTATTTCCAATTCAACGACGCCTGATATCTGAGATGTCTAATTCAAGTTCGTAATGTTTCCTCTTAGATTGATTCAAAATCATGGTAAACATTGGTTTGAGCAGACTACTTTCTTGTAAGATGAAACCCTTTAGTAGTTGCTTTTTCATTCACCAATGCCTAAAAATCTGCACGGTCTTCTCCGAGTTCGATTTGTTTTGTTTTAGGTTGATTTTAAAGTCATGGTAAAAACTAATTTGAGTAGACTACTTTCTTGCAAAATGAAACCCTTTCTTAGTTTTTTTAATTCATCAATGCCCAAATATCTGAAAGGTCTTGTTTGATTTCAATATGTTCCCTGGTAGGTTGGCTTTAAAATCACGGTGAAAAGTAGATTCGAGTCAAGATGAAACCCTTTCTTAGTGTTTTTTGTTATGGATGCCCGCAAATTTGGAAGGCCTTGTTCGAGTTTGATATGTTTTGAAGTCATGGCTTTGTTAAGAACAAACTCAGTCTGAGTGTTCTCGATTCATCGATGACCGAAATCTGAGATGTGCTGTTCGAGTTCGAGATGTTCCAGAATTTACATTTTTGGATAGATTTTAAAATCATAGTAAATTTTATCTGGGTGGTTGGCTTAGGATTGAGAGTAGGTGTTAGGTGAAACAATGTTACAGCATTGCATTTTTCTAAGGGCGGGAGAGTTCTTATGGTTGTTCGTCTCTTGCAGAGAAATCCCTCAAATGAAACTTTTATAGTTTGTAATTTTTTTTTTAATCCTGGTTAAAACTGATCTCTGAGTCAAAACTTTGAGAGCTATGAATGATTTTTAACAAATTAATTTGTGGTACCTTTAGTTTATAAGCCCAGTTTTCATGTGCGTAAACTTATTTATTTATATTTTTTATAATCTGGGTGTCCGGGCCTCTTAGAATACCCAACTAATCCCAGGGGCACGTGCATGCCCAAGTTAGCATATGCCAGGTCAGCATGGGCTATAAATCCCTAGGGTGGTCTCAAGTGGGCTATTCGAATTCAAGTCCTTAAACTTGAGGCGGGTACCTGGCCAGCTCACCAAACCACCCCCTTGAGGCGGGTACCTGGACTCGAATCTACTTCTTGAGGCGGGTACCTGGCCAGCTCACCAAACCCCCTTGAGTTTTCAAGTCCTTAAACTTGTTGACTGCTTTGAATCTGGAGATTATTTGTCACAACAGATCTCGTGATCATGGTCCTACCCTCATACGCTCAAATTTTGATTTCCCGTGGCACACATCCTTAAAAGTGATCCGATAACCACATTTGACATATGCTCATGATCATATTCATTTTTTGGGATGTGCCATGTGGAATCAAAGTGTGGCCGCTTGATGATAAGCCCATGATCTTAAGATCTACTGTGTTAAAGATTAGGATGAAAAATGATCTCCATCGTTCAATTCAAGTAGTCAATTGTTTAAGAATGTGAAATCTGGGTTGGAAAGGAAGAATCTTGGGTTGTAACTAAAGGTATCCATATTCCACATAAGAATCTTATGATTTTGAATTTATGATTTTTTTTCGAAAAAGTGGCATCTGCATTGTAAGTAACTCTTTGGATGATTTAGTGCCCACAACCACCACCAGGAGCACCACCCTCACGGATGTGGTGAGTTTGGAGATCTGATTTGGAGAGAGAGAGAGAGAGAGAGAGAGAGAGAGAGAGATAGAGAATATAACAAAAACTTCCTGAAAAAGTAATTTTTAGAATAAGACAATTATTTTCTCTTTTATGTTTTTCCAACTTCCTAGCTTAGTGTCTAGTTATTTATTTTAGGGAGATTGAAAATATGTTCTTGCTAACAATCCGATCCTCGTGATCTAAGGGATAGAAATATCTTTAAAACTTCAAGTGGTAGAAAATTTGAGCATTTTGAGATTAGTAATAGTCACCTTCTCCTTCATAGCTTGTAGTCATTGACGAATAAAGCACGTGGTTATGATTGCAAAATTCTGACTTTAGCGTGTTTGTATTCGAGTTTGGGTCACATTGTCCACCCTCCTTGCTTAAGAGAAGAGGTCAACCATTAATTCATGGATCGACGACTTCTTTATAAGAATATCTTATGCTTTAATAGGAGATAATCTCATCCAGTAATTGATTGTATTTTTTCTCTTGTAAAGAAAACATTTTATTTACTTATTTATTAGTAGAAGATGAATTTTTTTTTTGGTATTCTTCTTTATAGTCCTAATCCTATCACATTACTTTGAATCAATGTGACAAAAAAATTAAAGCAAAATATGTAAAAAAGGGGAAAATAACGAAAGTAAAAAACAGTGAGTGAGAAAGTAAAAAAATTAATACAGTGAGCGAGAAAGTAAAAAAATTAATACAGTGAGCGAGAAAGTAAAAAAATTAAAGCAAAATATGTAAAAAACGGGAAAATAACGAAAGGTAAAAAACTGTAAGATACGAAGCCAGAAAAAAACGGAAAATTTAGGAAACATTGGGGAAAAACAAGATAATATTAAAAAAAAATTAAAATTTTTAAAACAGTTTCAAAAGACAGGAAAATGCGGGGCAAAAAACGTTTAATACGTGAAAAAATAAGTTTAATGCATTAAAGATACGTAGTATACAAAAATGTACTTTTTATTCAGAAACACAGGTACTATACGTGTTCAGTACGTTGTGGGAAAAAAACTCGTATTATATGCATATTTTTTCAAAAACAGGAGTAGTTTGTTGTAATACAATTTTGTATATAGACTTTTTATATGTACTTTGGCCTTCCCTCGTGTGGTTATATTTCTCTTTTTCATAATCGATTGGAGTGCAATTTATTCAACATCTAGTATATGATATAGTTCTGTTGTGATAAGTTGATCTTTTGGTGGTCAGGAGATCTAATAAAGTAATTTTTCTACCTTACTCGGCCATTCAGAAAAGTTATTAGTGTATACACTGCCATGGAATCCATGTCTATGTGTTGATTTCATCATCATAATTTTTTTTTTTAAGGCTCGTAGGAGTTGATAGTGTAAATTTATCGCGTGCTTCATTGGAAGCATGCACTGAAGTGTGAATTAAGGATTAAGGATTTAGTACATACAGGGAGCTGGAAATGGGAATGTCATTTTTCCTTTTAGTGCTTTTATATGGTATCTTCATGGATTTAATACGAATAATCTCTTCATCACCAAAAACCTATGAATTTTGGGATTATTTATCCATATATATATATATATATATATATATATATATATATATATATATATATATCTGTGTGTGTGTATACAAACTGGCATATTAATGTGTAATTTGTCAAAACTTTATTTTATTTGGGAAGGCAATGTTTATATCTTAATTGGCCTAGTCCTTTTATGAATTACAACTTTGAATATATGTTTATTTTCTCAATTAGAACCTTTTCTCAGTTTCCTCAACCTAGACTCTGACATTGTGTATCTTGAGAGCTTGAATTTAAAGATTACAAAAACCCCATTTTAAATATCATAATTGGTCCTTTCTTTTCATAGCAAGTGGAGTTTTTCTCATTCTTTATGTTGACGGCCTTTGAATTTTAACATCATCATTCTCCATTTTATTACCATCTTCAACTCAAGCATCATAAGCTGGACTTGTTATATTTTTAGTGTATTTTTTTGCTTCAAATTTTTATGTGATTATTCCATATAAATAAATGTTTAAGACTTTTGTTTTGAGTTACCACCAAATGCTTTTGTGAGATGCATGCCTGTAAATTCAATTCTTAAAGCAGTAGTTTAGCTAATCTCTAGGTTGGTCTAAATAACCTATTTATCTCCCTTTACAACAACACTCAGTTTCTCGAAGCTATTTATGTATTTCAGTGGATTCGATGCTGCCTGACTATTCCTCTTTTGTTCTGAAATTTCAGCGAAGTACATAAGGCTATGGATAAGGAAAATAGGGAAATTGTTGCATTAAAGAGGATAGTTTTTCCAAAAGACAAGGTATGATAGAGGAAAATATTTGAATACGTTATTTTCATTAGGGGTTTTATTTATTTTTTTGTAACCTTAATACTGACATGGGTGGCCATTTTTTTTTGTTTTCGCAGACTCTCCAAAGTTTGAAACAAGAAGTGAGAGTTATAAGTACATTGAACCATGAAAACATAATTCGGTTGAAAGAGATTGTCTATGGTCAAGGTTACATATGAATTTGCAGTTTTTGTGTTTCTTTTTTTAACGAGCACATTGGATATTTGTCATATCATGCTAATGTTAGCTTTTGTTGTTATTCTCTTAGATATCAAAGTGCGTGAGCCAGGAAATCCAGGTAACATATACTTACATATATATATATATATATATATATATATATATATATATATATATATATATATATATATATATATATATATATATATTTGTCTTGATTCAAATATTAATGTTGACCAATGCAGATCTCGATGACCTGTATTTTTAGTTCATTTTCAGGGTTTCTGATGCTACTTTATTGCTTGGCGTAGATGGTAGGATTTTCTACATGGTTTTTGAATATATGAATCATGATTTGTGTGGACTTCTAGATGATTTGGAAAAGAAAATTACGTTTCCCAATATCAAGGTATCATAACACTGCTGTTCAAATAAGTATTTTGTCTATCAAATTAATTACTGTCTCTTAAATCTAAATATGAATTTGTCTTTTGACCAATTTCTTTCTCAGTTCTATATGAAGCAATTATTGACGGGACTCAGTTACATGCATGATAACAAAGTACTTCACTGCGACATCAAAGGTCATGATTGTATAGATTTACATCAAAATTTTGGACAATACCTAGACGTATTTCTTGGTATCAGAGCCACCCAAGCCAGACGTATAATCTTGAATATCGCTTGATATTTTAACTTTGTAGTATATCAATCGCTGATAGAGACTTTGTAACAGTGATACGAGAGATGATACGTCTGCGTTGACAGACTTATACTGGGATAGTATCGAAATTTTAGTAATTGTTATGGATTCCAATTTCTTTTTTGCAGGTTCTTTGTTTTTTATGTTACTTATATTCATGCAGGCAATAATCTTCTACTCGATGATGACGGAAATTTAAAAATTGCAGATTTTGGTCAGGCACGCAAACTCCCAAATGACCCCAATGAACCTCTTACATGTGGCGTTGTTGCTCATCCGAATAGGTAAATTATTTGATTTGACATGGGTGGTGGAACCTCCCAAATTGTTATAGCTCATTTTGTATCCTTCCAAGAGTATATCCTATTTCTTTCCCAATTCATTCATGCTTATGATGGTTCGACAGTGCTCCTGAGATGCTGCTGGGAAGTTGTAATTGTGGTCCTGCTGTTGACATCTGGGCGTCCGGTTGTGTTTTTGCGGAGCTTCTATTGAAAAAACCATTCTTGACGGGTCAAAATGATGTAGGGGTTTGTCTTTATAATACTTGTTCCGTGCTTAAAAGATATGGAATATAAGATAGGCTCTCTCGACTATTTTACTATCATAAAGATGTTGGGTATTTCTAGATGACTGCTTTAATTTAATTATTCATATTATACTATTTCTTTCTAATGAAATGACTCTGGTTGTAGACTTCAATTCTTCTATAATTAGTACTTAGGATTGATCAACTGTCTTGTATTGGTATTTGAAGTGTACATGTGTTTATTTGGTTTAAATATGACCATCGTCTCATCTTCTTTCTTGCTTTTCTATTCTTTTTCCTTTTTAATTTTTTAATTTTTTTAAATGAAATGCATTCTCCATGTATTTCGTTCATTGATCTATGTTTGCAACTTAGACTTTTATCTTTTTCAACATCAACCTAGGAGGATATGATTTATTTGTTAAAAATAAAATCTGTAGTACAAGGAATTTTATGATAACCAGTGGTCCCATTACTGAGCAGCTATGTAGATGGCATACAATTTTATATCTATTGTAAACTATAGTTCACTACAACACCAAAAATTGGAAGAAAACTCCTCTCCTCTTCTCAGTTTTATATTCGTGTTTATTTTGTATTCAGTGTATATTTATCTCATTAAACACCATAAAAATGCATCATAAAAAGTAAGCTTTATTACACGGACACCACAAGTTGGTGTTTATTTTCAATGTTTGAACAATTAAAGGGACAAGTGTTGATTGTGTCCTATGGTTCCTTTGCAAGGGATGCTGGGTTAGCCTTCTTGAGGGATTCTAAGGAATAGAAACCTAGTAAGAATCTCAATGAAGCCGAGCCAATTTCTAGCTAAATTGGGAAGATAGAAAAAATTGGGTAGAGTTCCATATGGACGTCCAAAAGGTTGATCCATGGCCATAAAAACGGAATATAAAATACTATTATAATAACAATGATGGTCAATCGCTATTTAAATGAACATAAAAAAACTAACTCAAGTTATAGTTCATTTTCACACTGTTAGATTGAGGCCAGTCATGTCTATATGTTTTCTGAAAACCACTAGGGAGGAGTGAACCCTGGGAGTCCCACATGGCATGCAATGAAATTTTCTCCCAGGAGTCCCTTTCATATATATATATATATATATATATATATATATTTATATGCATTTTTACGCTATAAGGTTGCCCACGTGCACCTAGAGAGATCTAAAAAAAAAACCACTTTTAGGATGCTTAAGTAATACTAATATTTAACCATATAAAGGTTATAACCTTGACCAGAACTACTTTTACAAAGTGCCAACCAGGATTTTTTTCGGAATTCCGTCAAGCATGATGCATCGATATCTGCATAATAAGGGCAATTATGGAGGTATTTAAGGTGTTTGTCTTTGTTTGTTGATCCTTCAGAACTAGAGTTCTTCCATAACTTGCACGGTGGCATAAATGTGGCCCCAAAGTTCTCTCAAAATTATGAAAAACTTCTAGGGATAAGCCACAAATATGATCAGGCGGTGTATAGTTTCTGGGTCCCAAAATCTATACTAATGGAGCATCCTGCAACGTCCCAATCATGCCTTGAAATCCATGCTCCCAGAGCTTGATGCACATGCAGCTGTCAATTAGGAAGCAACTCGAATTCAGTGAATAAAAAATTATGTTCCCTTGTTCAATCACATGAACAAATTTTGTTCAAAAATTTGGTTGGTTTTACGTCAGTACATCCCAATTCATCATTCAATCTTGCACGGCTCTGATTTTGCATAATCCCCCCTTTCATGTATTTGAAATTTTGAATTGACTCTTTGTTTCTTTTCCCACCTCTGCGATTCACTGGAACAAGGATAGAATCTGTCTCAATTTATGAGCCCCAGAAATTTGAAGAACTAGCACCCTGATTTGATTCAATTTTGAATGGTTGTTAACCTTTGTCTCACAGTAACACAAGGGACTTTTGAATATGATTTGGGTCCATCTATTCTGACTGTGATCGCAGGTAGTGCTGCTGGTATTTCTTGGAGAGTGTTGTTTACTTGGAGATGATAAGGAAGAACATATATGACGTAAGATGTTACGGGCACTGTAACAGCTGCCAACTTTTAACCTACCAATACTGGGTACGGAGTCGGGTAGCTTCGGACGTGTGCCTAACGCAGGACACAATGAGCTGTCTTGGAATGGGGTATGATACCTGTTTAATTGTGGGGCCCTTAGTGGCCCAGTATATTTATTAAGTGAACCCAGGTACCCCATTCACGTAAATAACAGTGTATTACATAGACACTATATACTATTTACTTAATATAGGTGTATGAGAGATATGCTTTGTGACAGCCCGGATTTCGGCACCCCGAAACCCGTGCCATCAGCACGATCATCTTGACTGTGCCCTTAGCTAAGCACGGAACACTGGTATATCAAGCATGCAAAAGTACTATAAATGAAATTGCGGAATTTTAAACCTATATTAATTAACTTTCCAAAAGACAGTTCTACTCTCATGCCCCTACATGAATGGAGAACCGATCCGAACCATCGATGATAGAAATCATCACGGATGGTTCGTCCCAAAAGAATAATCCAAAACCTTATATACATGGTTTTCGCAAAATCAAGGCTTGACATACCCAGCCGTACAAAACTCTCTGTAAAATCCCTCAAAGTGGCACAGCGGAGTCCTCTAGAAGAAGTCCTCTGGAGGTGGCTCCAACTCGTCACCGGCCGCAAGGTCCGACTCGCCGGGATCAGCGTCTCCTGAAGCCGCGGCAGCTGCTAGTAGTGGACCTGCGACGTATAGTCTATAGGGTGAGCTACATCCTAGCTCAATAGGGAACAAACACGGTTTGAACATATAAATTATAACTCACATGTATTCCATGATATGCCATGCATGATGTATCTATGCAATTGTTGATGAAACAGTTAGAAAGCATTCGTTTTACTGTTGATTACTTATGTTTTCATTTACTCATGAATAATGCTGAAAAGGCCTAAAGCAAAACTTAAACTTTCAACTTAAGTAATCCCCGAGCAATATAGCATCGAGCCCCGATGAGATACCCTTCATCGTCATCTATATAGACAGTTTTAATGTATTCCCTGGGAATACCATATAGTACCAAGCCCTTTCCCGGGATTGGTGGCGGGTTTCACTTGTCTCAATCAACAACAGGGTGTGCTTACTATGTCTGGATAAGCCTCCTTGACCGCCTACGGTTTCCGTAGTCAGATATTGGCCACGGATATCCTGCCGTGTCAGTCGTGGATATCCCGCCACGTCGGTGGGGTAACCTATCAAACCTCAAATAACAAAAATATCTGTGCCTTACATATAGTTATTCACCGTGTAAGTGTGCTATCTTATATCAGTTAGGCCCTATCAAACATGATTCAATCCTTGGATACATCCCTGGGATATGTCCATTTACTTGCATCACACCTGATGCACTTATCTCTTTACTTCTTCATTCCCTGGGGATGGCTCAATAGTTTACTCTTATGAATGTCACACACACCCACACTTTTCACAATTCTTTAAGCAGTAAAAATATTTAAATGGAAATCTATATCACTACATACATGCTCTTGTAAAATAAAGTACATGTTCAAGGTGTTCCCTACCTTAGGTCTCTATTGATTCAATGCATCAAGGTCCCACTCGGCTCTTTGTGCCCACTTTCATACGCATCACCTATGATACCATTAAACACATTCGAAACATCACAAAAGATGTAATGAATAAGTCTCAAGACCCCCCTAGAGTCTTGAAGTAAGAATCAAAAGCCAACAAGAACTAGGTCAGTCGACTAGTCGAGTTCCTGGTTCGACTAGTCGAAATCCAACTCGACTAGTCGATTCTCAAAATCGATTAGTCGGGGTCCACTTCGATTAATCGATTCTCCAAATCGATTAGTCGAAATCCTCGCTCTAACCGCCCGCTTTCCTTAAATAATTGAACATACAAAATCGACTAATCGAGTCCAATTCGATTAGTCGAAATCCTTACTCGACTAGTCGAAATCCAATTTCGACTGGTCGATTTCCCTTAACCCATTTTTACTCCTCACTGGAGGCTCTCAGTCGACTAGTCGACACCCAACTCGACTAGTCGAAATTCAAAGTCGACTAATCGAAATTCAATTCGATTAGTCGAATTCGTGGTCATCTGACTTTTCAACTTCTTGGGGAATTTCGATTAATCGAATCCCAATTTCGATTAGTCGAAATCCCCAGATTCAGCCTTCTTTGGCTGTTCTTCCCCAATCTTTTCTCAGTTATTTTCTAAGCAATATTCCTACAATTTCCACCCATTTTAACCACAATTTATTCTATAAATCTACACCATTTATTTACAAGAATCTCACCTTAAATCAACCTCAATTTGATTTAAATGTAGGGTTGGAAGGTTAGGGTTTCCAGCTTTTGTCTGAACAGATCCCCCGCGTCGAATCCGGCGCTTTGATCGCAAGAAATCTCCTTCCAACAACTTGCAATAACTCCTCACTAGCTCCTTTACTCCTCTCTTTCTCTCTCTCTCTTCTTTACTCCTCTCAACAACCAAAATATGAAAATTAGGGTTTTCAACCCTTTTTATCTTATCTCTTTTCTCGGTGTGGAGCACATACACACACTTCGGTGTATGTTACTCTACACACCCCTCTATCTCTCCACTCTTCTACACTGGTTCACACATCACATCCGCTCATCTCATCTTAAGTTCATCAATGAACTATCTCATGGTCAAACCTAAGACCAAACGGGCACGGATCCCGAGGTCCTCGTTTGACGTGATTTTTCGGGTTATTACATCCTCCCCACCTTGGGAATTTTCGTCCTCGAAAATCACCCACAGGTGTGATGGTCTGCACTCTCCCCCCCCCCCGCACACTCGGAGGTGAGGTGGTCTATCACTTAGCACACACGCAAGTACATGGACATAGGCAATCAATGAACCATATATAACAGTAACAAAATTGTATATATAAAAAAATCAAAAGTGACAATAGTTACTGAAATGGGGACCACAACAGAAAAACAAAAATGGTTCACCCCTATACAAAAAGATGTACAATGCACAAAAACAAAACAAAACCACGGCGGGAGCCCCTTGGTGGTGGATCTGGCTGGGCAGCTGGTCGACGGAGTGGATCTGCCACGGTGGTGGATGGCTATGGCGAGTGGAATGAGAAGTCTCTGATCATTGCGGTGTGGAATCCCATCAGCAGAGGTGGAATGGTGGTGGAAGTAGATGGTGGCGGCGGCGTCGTCGATGGTGGGGGTGCGGTAGAAGTAGAAGCACCAGATCATGTAACGCTGGCCCCAAAGACCGGCTCGATGAAAGGTCAGGTGCCGGTCCATTCTTCTTCATGGCAGCATGTCTGTGTAGGTGTGAGGGTAGATAAACTTGAGGGTGTGAAACATGAGGAAATCAATTCTCCTGTTCATCCTCCCGTTATTGGCTTCCATTCTGGCCTCGAAGCGGGCCAGAGCCTCCTCAATGGTGGTGGTGGTGGCTAGGGCGGGTCGGCGACGTGAAGTAGAGGGGGTCGCCGGTGTAGGTCGAGGTGGTGGTGGTGTAGCTGCTGGTGGTGATAGTGGAATGACTGGGGGTGGTACTGCGCCATCTACAGTACCGTGGTACGTGGTGGAGGGGTGGTGGTGGGATTGTAGTCAGTGTCCTCATTGCGCCACCGGTGGTGGTAAAGTCTTCTTCAGGAGATTGTAACTCCTGTTCCATTCGGTGTGGGAGAATGGTTTCACCGGATCGGTGGCCGTCGCCTCGTGGGGTGAGACGGCATAGGCGGGGTCGGATGAATATGCCTCTAGAATGCTAGAGATGATGCGCGCGTAGGGCATCCCATCCCTAGCTCGAAGGTTGCCCTTCATGAGCTTCCCCTTGATGTACCTCATCCCTTCAAGGATGACTAAGGTAACGTCAAACCATCGGCCGTTATAGGCCGCATAGAGGGCCTGTTGCACCAACTCGACACGCTCGGTCTTTGGGTAATTGGCGTGAAAAACAGAATCGAGCATCCACATATAATGTGGAAGGTCAACCCTCTTAGACGAGGTGCCCGATCCCTTTTTCCCCTTGGTCATGTCGGCAAGGATATCTTCGACATTGGCCGGCTCTGGGAAGGGTGGTAGTAATGTGGTCTCGGGTATATAGTCCAAGTAGCACTCGACTGCTTCTTGGACATGACGACGTGTGATGAGGTATTCACGACCCTCAATCGTGGTCTTCACCACGTCGTCAGTAGGGCCATCCTTGAGGCCCTGGTAAAATAACCTAACCAATCGCGGGTAGTAGAACTTCCGGATTGGTTTGAGGAGGAAGGTGAGACCGGCGTTGTTGAGGTAGTTTAGGGCCCATATGGTCTCACCTTGGACCACATCCTTGTCAAAAAGAGTCTTGTCGAAAATGTGTTCGACTTCAAAGACCTTGGCTGCCCACCACTCAGTGGGTCGCTCAGGGTTGACGGGTGGTGGTGGAATAGGGCTTGCGTCTTGTGAAGACGCGCTCGTCGACCCGGACGTAGTGTCCGATGTCGATGGTGAGGGTGTCCTCACAGGCGAAGGGGTTGGTGGTGGTGCGGCGTTTTTGCGCCGTACCGGCAGTTTTGAAACTGCCTTCTTCGATGATAATCGAGTTTTAGGCGGCATTCTCGCTAAAACGCAAGGAAATAGGGTCTCTTATATGAAAAAAATATGAAGAAGAACAAAGATTAGGGTTTACCCAATCTTGAGAAGGTGTGTGAAGTCAAATCCGATTAGAATGGTGAAATGGTGCAACCCCTGGGTAGTTGAACCACGGGGGAAGAAGAGGAATCGGATGCCCAAAAACCCAAAAGTGGAATGGTTTGAAAAAAAAACCCCTTTCACATATATATATAGTGGTTGGCTCGACTAGTCGAATTTCTCAGTTCGACTAGTCGAATTTCAAACTTAAAGGGACTCCCCGAATTCGATTAGTCGATTTTCCTAATTCGACTAGTCGGCTTCGATTTCGACTAGTCGAAATCCCATTTCGATCAGTCGAAATGCTTAGGGTTCAAATTCTAACTTTGGAGCCCACTGGAAGGACTCAGTCGACTAGTCGAAATCCGTTTCGATTAGTCGAAATTTTAACTTCGACTAGTCGAAATATAATTCGACTAGTCGAAATCGTGTGCCCTTTTTAAACTTCTACAACTCCCTCCATAACTCGATTAGTCGAATTTAATTTTCGATTAATCGATTTTCCCTTTATGTCCAATTCGATTAGTCGATTTCACATTTCGACTAGTCGAATTGTCCACTTTCAGAAATTTCTTTTAGACTCTTTAAGTAATTCGATTAGTCGAAATGTGAATTCGACTAATCGAAATTCCAAATTCGATTAGTCGAACCCTAGTTCGACTAGTAGAAATTTTCTAACTTATTCTTTTTGGACTCTGGTTCACTGGCATAGTCAGTCGATTAGTCGGTTTTGACTTTCGATTAGTCGAATTGTCAATTCGACTAGTCGAAATGTCTCAATTAATGAAAATTTCACAAAAGTTTCCATTGAACAATTTGGATCAAAATTTCCATTGAATTACCAATATCGTGGAGATTTCGCAACTACGTTTGCGGTTTACATCGAATTCTCACGTCGTTGGAAACAAGGCTGGATATTGTTCCTTCACATCGGCCTCTCGTTCCCAAGTAGCCTCTTCTTTTGGATGATTATTCCACCGGACAAGCACTAAGGGAATCACTTTAGTGCGCGATTGCTTTTCTTTTCGATCCAAAATCTCCACTGGTTCCTCTATCATGCTCATGTCCTCACACATCTCTATAGGTTGCTTCCCTAATACATGAGACGGATCATTTACGTACTTCCTGAGCATCGATATGTGGAAAACATTATGCACTCGATCAAATAGCGGTGGTAACCCAATACGATATGCAACTTCACCTACTCGTCCCAAAATTTCGAACGGTCCAACATAACGTGGACTTAACTTCCCTCTCTTGCCAAATCTCATTACACCTTTCATAGGTGACACCTTTACAAACACGTGCTCGCCCACTTTATAGTCAACACTAGTCCGCTTCATATCGGCATAACTTTTCTGTCTACTCTGTGCTGTCTTCAACCTTTCTCTAATTATTCGAACGACGGTAGCATTATCTTCAAGTAGCTTTGGTCCTAATACAAATTTCTCACCTGTTTCCTCCCAATTCAGAGGTGACTTGCATCGTCGTCCATACAGAGCTTCATACGGTGCCATGCCAATACTCGTTTGAAAACTGTTATTATATGCGAACTCGAGCATCGGTAGATACTCATCCCAGTATCCTTGCATCTCAAGCATGCACGCTCTGAGCATGTCTTCTATCACTTGGTTTACTCGCTCTGTCTGTCCATCAGTTTGAGGATGGAAAGCTGAACTAAAGTCTAGCCGTGTTCCCATTCCTTCTTGAAATTTCTTCCAAAACTTGGACGTATATAATGGATCACGATCTGAAACTATGTTGCTTGGAATACCATGTAATCTTACAATTTCCTTCATGTATAAATCTGCCAATCTTCCTGCTGTATACGTAGTGTTGTACGGCAAAAAGTGCGCTGATTTGGTCAATCGGTCTACGACGACCCAAATGGCATTGTGTCTCTTGGCAGTACGGGGTAATCCAACAATGAAATCCATCGAGATCGATTCCCACTTCCATTCTGGTATTGGTAAAGGTTGCAATAGTCCCGCAGGATGTCTATGATCAACCTTCACTTGCTGACAAGTCAAACATCGTGACACATACTCGGCCACGTCTTGTTTCAGTCCTCTCCACCAGTAATTCTTTTTCAAATCTTGGTACATTTTGGTGCTACCAGGGTGGATAGCATAATTTGACTTATGGGCCTCATCAAGAATCGTTCGTCTTAGATCGGCGTTGTCCGGAATGCATAGACGGCCTTTAAACAACAAAGAACCATCTTCTTTTAATGAGAAGTCCGACCTGATGCCTTCACTCACGTCTTGATGAATCTTTGTCAATGTCGGATCTTTCATCTGTAGATCGCGGATATGCTCAAATATCACTGGCTTTACTGATATGTTAGCCAAAAAGGATCCAGTGTCCTTTGACTCAATGTTCGCATCATAGGTTGCCAGGTCTTCCAATAATTTCCATCGGTGCATACCCAAAATCAAAGAAGCTATCTGAGTTGAACCTTTTCGACTCAATGCATCGGCCACTACATTCGCCTTGCCAGGATGGTATTGTATAGAGCAATCGTAATCCTTGAGGAATTCCATCCATCTGCGTTGTCTCATGTTGAGCTCTTTCTGTGTAAACAAGTATCGGAGGCTCTTATGATCGGTGAAAATTTCAAATGTCTCACCATACAAGTAATGTCTCCAAATCTTCAGCGCAAAAATGACTGCTGCTAGTTCTAAGTCATGAGTCGGGTAATTTTTCTCGTGTTCCTTCAACTGTCTTGATCCGTAAGCTATCACCTTCTTGTGTTGGTTGAGCACACAACCAAGGCCATTGTATGACGCGTCGCTGTACACTGCGTATCCTCCACTGCCTGAAGGAATCGCTAATACTGGAGCCGAAGTGAGTCTCGTTTTGAGTTCTTGAAAACTCTTCTCGCATGCCTCACTCCACTCAAACCTTGAATCTTTACGTGTCAACTTTGTGAGAGGTCCTGATATCTTTGAAAACCCCTCAACGAAACGTCGATAATAGCCTGCTAAGCCCAGAAAACTTCGGACATCATCCTTTGTCTTTGCATTTGCTCCCATTTAACTACTGCTTCAATCTTTGCTAGATCTACAGTGACACCATGCTTTGAGACGACATGTCCCAAAAAGCTAACTTCTTCCAACCAAAACTCTCACTTGCTGAGTTTGGCGTACAATTGGTGTTCACGTAGCGTCTGTAGAGCAATCCTCAAATGTTCTTCGTGTTCCGTCTTGGATTTGGAGTATATTAGTATGTCATCAACAAACACTACAACGCAGGAGTCCAAGTGTGGTTTAAACACTCGGTTCATCAGATCCATAAACGACGCCGAAGCATTCGTTAATCCAAACGGCATCACAAGGAATTCATAGTGTCCATACCGTGTCCGGAAAGCTGTCTTCTGAATGTCCTCAGCTTTGACTCTTAACTGATGATACCCAGATCTCAGGTCGATCTTGGAAAAATACTTTGCTCCTTGCAGTTGGTCGAATAGATCGTCTATTCTAGGCAAAGGGTAGCGGTTCTTCACAGTGAGTTTGTTCAATTGCCGATAGTCAATGCATAGCCGCATTGACCCATCTTTCTTCTTGACAAACAAGACCGGTGCTCCCCATGGAGATACACTTGGTCTAACAAACCCCTTGTCCATAAGCTCTTGTAGTTGTTCCTTCAACTCCTTTAACTCAGCGGGAGCCATTCTATAAGGTGCTTTCGAAATAGGCTCCGTTCCTGGTGCTAAGTCAATGGCGAATTCTACTTCTCTTTACAGGTAATCCGGGCAATTCCTCTGAAACACGTCGGAAGTCTCGCGCTATCTCAGAAATGACGTTCTTTTCTTCCTTGTCCTCCTTTAAGAAAGCTAAATATCCACTGCACCCCTTTATGATCATTTTCTCGGCCCTTATTGCTGAGATCAGTGGCACAGATGACGACCTCACTCCTTGAAACCGAAATGATCTTCTTGTGTTGGGTCTGAAAATAACTACCTTGTTTTTGCAATCAACGGTCGCACAATGCTGCGCCAACCAGTCCATGCCAAGGATCACATCAAACCCTTGCATGTCTAACAGTATCAACTTTGCTTCTAATTCATGCACTTCTAGGTCTCGAACTTCTACAATGATGGATTTGCAAGCTAACTCCGTGTCTACTAACTCTCCAGTCGGAATAGACACAGATAGGACGAAATCCAACGTCTCTAGAACAATCTTCATCTTCTTAGCGAAACGTGGAGTGACGAATGAGTGGGTAGACCCGGGGTCTATCAACACTCGAGCGTCATATCCACCGAAGCATCCTTTTTCATATATATTTAGAGTACCTATAGCATTACATACATACATACGATAATTTACATATCAATTTACACTTTCAATTAACATAGAACTTTTGTATTGAGAAAGAATCTATACAATTCCTAATGCATGCTCCTTCTTTATCTAAAATTTTAATGAAATAAAAATTTTCTTTAAGTCTAAAAGGAATCTCACCTTGGATGACGTCATGCACGTTCCACCTTCTGACGGATCCATAGGTTTCTCCCTGAACGACCGGTTTCCTTGCTTGAATTGGTCGTGGTGCTGCAACTGAAACCGTCTTTCTTTTATCTGTCTCGGGGCAATCCTTAATCAAGTGGCCCACCTTGCCACATCGGAAACAGCCCCTGGCTCCCAATCTACAATCCACCGTCCTATGAGGCTTGCCACACTTTGCGCAAGTCTCCCGAGGTGCGGAAGAAAGCACGAGAACCACAATAACATGTGGCGCTCTCATAGCGAATAGGTCTTCCCGACGCGAGTAACGGAAACCTTTGTTGGTGTTGTTGTTGTTGCTGTTGCGCCGGTCTTCCGAAACCCCCTTGAAACTGTGGTCTCTGATTCTGGCCCATGAACCTCGGCTTTTTGTTCACCGGTTCATAGTGCGCCGTTCTTCCTTGTTCGTTTCCTCCTCTCTGCTGCTCCCTCTGTCGATATCTGTTATTATTTTCCTCTTCTACAACTAACGCCTTGCTCATGACCTCTTCATAGGTCCTCAGTTGAAATGGAGCTACGCCTCCCCTAACCTCAGGCTTCAAACCTTGCTGAAACCTCTTGGACTTCATCACTTCAGCGGCGTGTCTGGAGCAAAAGCAGGGCAAGTCGTAGAAACTCTACCCCGTATTCCCTCACTGTCATCCTCCCTTGCACTAATTGTAAAAACTGTATCTCAAGCTGGTTCCTCACTACTTCTGGAAAATATTGTTTGTTGAACTCCTCAACAAACTCCTCCCAAGTCCAAGGCAACTCTGGGTCTCCACAGGCGAGTCCGAGTATCACAGACTTCCACCAAGGCCCCCTCCCCATCCAACATGTAAGTGCCCATCTTACACTCTCATCTTCCGTGCAAGTTAGCACGCTAAAGACTTTCTCCATTTCCATCGGCCAATTCTCGCCGCCATTGTAAAATGAGGTCTCATCCTCCTAAACTCTCAGAATGATGAGGGCACAGCAACAGTCCTCAGTGGTGTGGTAGGTGGTTTTGTTCTCTCGACGCATGAGCTGCAAAGGATGCGGCTTGTTGTGCCATGGCAGCTGCCATAGTCTCCATAGTGTGCATCATCCTTTGTCGCTCCTCTCTATCTTCTTGTCTTTCTCTCACTCTTTCTTGTTCTCTTAGATCTTGATCCTGATGATCTCGATCCTCTTCCTCCTGCTGTCTACTACTACTGCCCCCTGGGGCCTCAGCACCTCCTAAAGGCACTCTATTGGTAGGAAAGATGAAATCATCTCCACTACGCAAACTCCTTTGATGGCCTCCCCTTGGTCGGCCTCTCCCTCTAGCTGACATTTGCGGCTGCATTTGAAACTAAAGTTTCGTTAGCAGAAGCCCCTATGTTCTGACGAAAGAACCCTTGTCAGAATTGCTAAAAGAAAATAGCTTTGATACCAAATCGGCGGACTGGATTTGACCGAAACCCGTGCCATCAGCACGATCATCTTGACTGTGCCCTTAGCTAAGCACGGAACACTGGTATATCAAGCATGCAAAAGTACTATAAATGAAATTGCGGAATTTTAAACCTATATTAATTAACTTTCCAAAAGACAGTTCTACCCTCATGCCCCTACATGAATGGAGAACCGATCCGAACCATCGATGATAGAAATCATCACGGATGGTTCGTCCCAAAAGAATAATCCAAAACCTTATATACATGGTTTTCGCAAAATCAAGGCTTGACATACCCAGCCGTACAAAACTCTCTGTAAAATCCCTCAAAGTGGCACAGCGGAGTCCTCTAGAAGAAGTCCTCTGGAGGTGGCTCCAACTGCTCACCGGCCGCAAGGTCCCATCACGGATCGGCGTCTCCACAAGCCGCGGCAGTCTAGTAGTGGACTGCGCCGTATAGTCTATAGGGTGAGCTACATCCTAGCTCAATAGGGAACAAACACGGTTTGAACATATAAATTATAACTCACATGTATTCCATGATATGCCATGCATGATGTATCTATGCAATTGTTGATGAAACAGTTAGAAAGCATTCGTTTTACTGTTGATTACTTATGTTTTCATTTACTCATGAATAATGCTGAAAAGGCCTAAAGCAAAACTTAAACTTTCAACTTAAGTAATCCCCGAGCAATATAGCATCGAGCCCCGATGAGATACCCTTCATCGTCATCTATATAGACAGTTTTAATGTATTCCCTGGGAATACCATATAGTACCCAAGCCCCTTTCCCCTGGGGATTGGTGGCGGGGTTTCACTTGTCTCAATCAACACCCCTGGGGTGTGCTTACTATGTACGGATAAGCCTCCGCACTGGCCTACGGTTTCGCCGCCGTATCGGTCACGGATATCCTGCCGTGTCAGTCGTGGATATCCCGCCACGTCGGTGGGGTAACCTATCAAACCTCAAATAACAAAAATATTTGTGCCTTACATATAGTTATTCACCGTGTAAGTGTGCTATCTTATATCAGTTAGGCCCTATCAAACATGATTCAATCCTTGGATACATCCCTGGGATATGTCCATTTACTTGCATCACACCTGATGCTCTTATCTCTTTACTTCTTCATCCCCTGGGGATGGCTCAATAGTTTACTCTTATGAATGTCACACACACCCACACTTTTCACAATTCTTTAAGCAGTAAAAATATTTAAATGGAAATCTATATCACTACATACATGCTCTTGTAAAATAAAGTACATGTTCAAGGTGTTCCCTACCTTAGGTCTCTATTGATTCAATGCATCAAGGTCCCACTCGGCTCCTTGTGCCCACTTTCATACGCATCACCTATGATACCATTAAACACATTCGAAACATCACAAAAGATGTAATGAATAAGTCTCAAGACCCCCCTAGAGTCTTGAAGTAAGAATCAAAAGCCAACAAGAACTAAGTCGGTCGACTAGTCGAGTTCTGGTTCGACTAGTCGAAATCAACTCGACTAGTCGATTTGATTAATCGATTCTCCAAATCGATTAGTCGAAATCCTCGCTCTAACCGCCCGCTTTCCTTAAATAATTGAACATAAAAATCGACTAATCGAGTCCAATTCGATTAGTCGAATCTACTCGACTAGTCGAAATCCAATTTCGAGGTCGATTTCTAACCCATTTTTACTCCTCACTTTGAGGCTCTCAATGACTAGTCGACACCCAACTCGACTAGTCGAAATTCAAAGTCGACTAATCGAAATTCAATTCGATTAGTCAATTCGTGGTCATCGACTTTTCAACTTCTTGGGAATTTCGATTAATCGAATCCCAATTTCGATTAGTCGAAATCCCAGATTCAAACCCTCTTTGTTTCTTCCCCAATCTTTTGTCAGTTATTTTCTAAGCAATATTCCTACAATTTCCACCCATTTTAACCACAATTTATTCTATAAATCTACACCATTTATTTACAAGAATCTCACCTTAAATCAACCTCAATTTGATTTAAATGGAGGGTTGGGAGGTTAGGGTTTCGACTTTTGTCAACAGATCCCCCGTCAATCCGCTTTGATCGCACGTAATCTCCTTCCAACAACTTGCAATAACTCCTCACTAGCTCCTTTACTCCTCTCTTTCTCTCTCTCTCTTCTTTACTCCTCTCAACAACCAAAATATGAAAATTAGGGTTTTCAACCCTTTTTATCTTATCTCTTTTCTCGGTGTGGAGCACATACACACTCATCGGTGTATGTTACTCTACACACCCCTCTATCTCTCCACTCTTCTACACTGGTTCACACATCACATCCGCTCATCTCATCTTAAGTTCATCAATGAACTATCTCATGGTCAAACCTAAGACCAAACGGGCACGGATCCCGAGGTCCTCGTTTGACGTGATTTTTCGGGTTATTACATGCTTAAAACTTGACACCAGCCTGTACACCCACTGCCAATATATATAACATATACACTAAATGTGTATAGCAGAAATATGTGGGATTCTAACCCACTAAGGCTTATAATAGTTATTCCGCCAAATGACTCCACGATTGCATGAGTCATATTCAGACTCCATGCACGCCAAGTGCTAAAGCAGATAAAACCCCACGCCTATCTCTCTCTTCCCTCACACTTTGAGTTTCAAACCAGAACGAACTTCCAAGAAAGAAACCCTCTTCTATCTCTCACACCCACTTTTCAATTTGATCTCTTCAAACCCTTGGATTCAAACCCTTGGATCACAAGGTGACCCTACAATTCAGTCAAAAGAATTTACGGACGGCGAACGACCGATCTCTAGAATTTAGTCACACCCTACCAGTAAGAAGTTATAAATCAATCTCGCGAATTCGACACCGACAACATTTCGACGTCGTCACAACTAAAGAATCCACCAAAAGGCACTCCGTAAAACGAACCACGTAATAGATTAGTTCCTTTTCATTAGTTCATTTAAAATAAATTATAGGTCTTTGATGCTGACTCCATGAGATCGGATCGACAACTCAGAGAAATGGAACAGGGTAAGGGTTTCGGAGTCGAAATCTTCGATTTCCACACTTCGGAACCTTGAATACCAATTCAATGATACAATAAAACTACTTATTAGAATTTGAAAACTTGAAAAATAGTGTAAAGTACATGTGTGCCTAGGGTTGAATTAATTTTAATTTTAATCTCAGCCCTAGCATTGCATTTAGTAAGTTCTCGCATCAGTAGGGTGGTAGGAAGAGTATCTTAAGGCCTTAACATTGGCGATAGTTGAAGCATGGATTCATAAATATTATGGTGTTGGCTTAATAGGTTGTTACCAAAAGTATGTGTGGGTCCTTTAAATTTTACTCTTTAATAATAGTGTAGAATTTAACACAACTCATCCCTAATTCTCTTTATTCTTCTTCTTCTTCCTAATCCTAGCCCTAATTATAAACTTCCATTCAACATAATTGTGACAATCCCCTTCAATGTGTTTGGTTCTTTCATGATACATACGATTCTTTGCAATATAGAGTGTCACTTCATTATTACCGTACAATAGCATCGGGAACTATACATCAACTCCCTGGCTTTGCGTGCCCCTTGACACATAGTTTAGTACTCACCTTTTGTACTAGAGTTGGAGACAATATGCTACTTTTATTTTTCCATGTCACTAGATATCCCCTGAGAGTGGTGTAACCTATGGTAGACCTCCCGTCACTTAGAGATTCATCCATCTGCATTAGTGAATACCTTAACATCCAAATGGCCATTATTACTATAGTGTATTAATCACCCTAGCTTCCCTTACAATTCCTTATACTCCAATATACCACGTCTACGTGTATGATTCTGGGTGCATGCTTATGTTGGCTAACTACATGGACTGGATAAGCAAGGTCTAGATGTGTCGTAGTCAGGTATATCAACTTCCCACAAGTCGTTGGTACATTTTGACATCCCCGAGGAATCACCACCATCCCCAATAATCCAATGGTTTTGCTCTATATATGTAGTCGTTGGTTTACATCTCAAAATTTTGGTGTCACTTAGCATGCCAAGAGTGTAATTTTGTTGGGATAATGGTACCCCTTTCTTGTAGCTTGCCACTTCGATGCCCAGAAAGCATTTGAGTAGACATAAGTCCTTGTTATCAAACACTTTGCCCAAATACTTTTTTAGCTTTATAATTTCCTCATCGTCATCTCCCTTAACAATTATCTCATCAACACAAACAATTAACACAATGATGTGTGCTCCTCTTTTCACAAACAATGTATAGTCATAATTAGGCTAAGCAGGATTATTCAGGTTAAACATGCTTAATTAGTTCAAGCATACTTCCTTAGGCTACACAAATTATTCAAGCTAAGAAAGAATATCTAGGTTAAGTAGGGTTAAATAGGATAAGCAAGATTAGTTCGGTTAAGCAGGGTTATCTAAGATTACTTAAGTTAACTCGCATAAACAGGGTTAACAAGGTTAAGCAAGGTTAATTTGGGCTAAACAAGGTTAATCAAGGTTAAACAAGATTACTAAACTAAATAAGATCAATTAGGCGAAGCAAGATTTATCAGACTAAACATGCCAAATTTAAGTAGGGTTATTTTGTGGTAATCCTGCGTCTATCTTAATTGTACTTAACTATACTAAACAAGACTACAGGAAATAAAATTTGCCTCATCGAGCCTTGACCAGACCGGACCACATTGCTCCAAGCTGAACTGCATTGCACCAAAGTGGACCTGAACTTGTTCCTCCTTGTTCTTCTAGGCATCTCTCCCTCTCTCTTTCTCAACTGGTCGATATCCTCACCAAGGCTGTTGGGAGAGCAAGACCACATGGTGACAACACCTCCAAGTTGTCATGATAGATATCTATGCACCAACTTGGGGGGGGATTTAGTTGGTCTACCACTACTCTTAGTTCGGTGTGCACATCAATTCTATTATATATACTTTCCGATATGGTCTATATAGAATCCTATTTTATGTTGATATTCGTACTCATGAGATGGGTGTGAGATCTTCTAATTCAGAACCCTAATTTTCACTATCTTTTTCTTTCTTCCTTTCTCTTCCTTACCTCTTCTTCTTCTCAAACCTAACCCTAACCCCAATCTAACATCACGAACTCCAATTTTATGGGGGTTGTAACCCCATTAATTTTGGAAAGTTTATATATGCCTCTTATGCAACGCTCTTCCATATGCATGCCCCCATATCTATGGTGCAGTAGCTGCAAAATTGTATGTTTTTTTCTATTTTCTCATTGATTCTTCTATTTTTATTATTGTTATTGATAAAAGAAGGTGATAAAAAACTATGAATATACATCTTACCATCGCTAGCCCCCACCAAAAGAAAATCTTGAGTATGCCCTACTTTCTACAAATTGGTGGAAGAAGGGTAGGCAGCCACCTTTGGTTGCATATTATAGTACCCAAAACCCTGTTCATATTCCATTCTATGGCAACTTGACTGCCGCTTCTTTCATCTAAAAACACATACCTAAGATGGGTACATTCTAATGTCCCATCTCCAAATTTCCTTTTATGCCCTCGGCTAATAGCTGAAAAACTGTCTTATGACATATTGGCCCTACAGTAAAGCACCATAACCATCTAACCTAGAAATTTTTAAACTGTAATGTGAAGCAGCAGTAGACAAGTTGTGTATGTGTGACCACAAAACCACATTCAACTTTCCTGTTATTTTGCATTAAACCTCATTTTTGGAAACAATGTGGGGATTCTAACTTTGATCAGTCCTTGGTCATCGTGTGTCTAAGGTTTGTTAGTCAACCTTTGATCTCTAGGAGTGGGGTTGGTTGACCTTCGACTTAGCTTCACATTATATTTGCATTCTGTTCTTGTGCACCGTTATTTTCATGTATCTAAAAAATTTCCTCGTTGTTAGCTCCACATATATTAAAGACTTCCATGACATTACGTCTATACATGAAAATAGCTATTTCTGTCTTCACATCTAGGCAAAAATATGTCCGGGTCATCACACATCCAACTTAGAGGTGTAGATTTTCTAAATACCCCTCCCTTCAAAGACCACTATGGAAGCTTCTTAATGACATTTTTGGTACAGTTTTACTTTGGTAACTACGATAATACACAGACTGAGGCACACGTACTCCAGTTATTAGCTGGAATGATGGGGCAATCATGTGGTTCTCCGCATTTCATAAAAAAATATTACAATTTTACTCATATTCTGTCTTTTGATTTTTCCTCTTTTGATAACGATGCATCAGCCTCTATGAGAACTTGACTAAATCCATGAGGCATGTTCAACACTCGCACATCACACGTACCTATCAGTAAGGATAAGTCCCTGTGGGCGTCCAATGAAGGGGTGGGATTGAAATTCAGAATCTCCACTTCTGGAGGCATGGTCCTGGCCACCCCGTTGGTTATTTATTGTATTTTCTTAGCTTGTTAGATCGTGTTAATGTGTATAGTTATATAATTTTTTTTGCATTCCACTTAAAGAGAAGTTTGATATTACTCTTTTGTTCATCCTTACTGTAGGCCGATCAGTTGGACAAAATTTATTCAGTGTTTGGCGGTGCTACTATATACAACTGGCCCGGGGTTGATAAGTTACCCAAGTATCAAGAGTTGATGCCAACAAGGGAAATAAAGGGTGCTTTCAAGGACATGTTCAAAAAGTAAATTCTCGTCTTGTTGTATTAGTATTGTTTTCCTTTTAATACTTTAGATATGATTTAGTTATCAGGATTTGAAGTTGTTACCAGTGTAGCTGTGGCTTTGTTTTTCTTCTTATATAGTAAGAAGCGTGGTAAGATTTTTCTTTTTCTTCTTGGCAGTTTTGACCCATATACTGTCAACTTACTTGAGAGAATGCTTACTCTTGATCCATCTAAGGTATCATTAATTTGATTAATTGACTTATATTTAAACTAGGTTTTCAGATCAATCTATTTTGTATGTGCTGCGAGAATGAATTTTTATCCTTGTTTGCTGTCATTTTACCAGTGATTTTGAACTATATAAAGGCTGTCAATATGACTTCAATGTTTATTTTAACCTACATAGGAGCACTACATCTGATGATAAAGTTCAATAAACGGGTTTGGCTCTGCTTACTATGATTTTATATTTTTAAAATAGGGACAGAAGTGCTATGTGTGCCGAACTTAGAAATTTTCTATCGTTTGTCATGCATGGTAGAATTTTTTTCTCAATTCTACAAAAGTGCTAATTACATTTTATAACAATTTCAACTTTGAAAATCACCATCGAGTGACCTATAGTAGCTCACATTTATGAAGGAATAACTACTCCGAAATCAAGATTGGATGTTCACGATTTATCCTCCAATTTATACCATGATTTCTTCTGAAAAACCGATGCTTTAGGTTTTTAGTCAAGAAGACCAAGATTTCCTCAAAAATAGTGAAGTCATAATTCACATCTCTTTGCTTGAGCATGAAAGCTCTATAGGATGGTTGTTATGGGGGATCAAGTTCCACGGATGAGGTGGGTAACATTTTGATGTTTTGGTAAAATCTTGGTTTTTTGTGTTGTGACAAATCTTGCCTTCATTGGGACCTCTCATATGACAAGGCCAAAATCAGGAAACTTCATTGGGGCCTCATATGACAAGGCCAAAACCAAGTCTAAGATGGATGGAGAGAGGGAATAACGATGACTGATGCTGAGGGCTTCTAGGAGGGTGGCATGTGGCAGTCTTCCTTCAAAGGCGTTGTTTTGGGGGTTTCTCGGCAACTAAGAGGTTTGGTCCCCCATTGTTCCTGGGACGTGGTGGGGACTATAGTTGGAGCTATTGGGAGTGTTTTTGGGCCCAATCGGTTTTTGATAGATCTTTAGGGCAGCACCCTTTCTTGATCGGGACCCCTCATTTTCATTTGATCGAGCCCGGGTTTTGGAGGGTTGGGTAGTTTCTCATTACCTCTCTCTCCTTTCTCGGTTCCTGCTCCGGTTTGACCATCCTGGTCGAGGATGTATTTCTGTGGCTTGCATTTTTTAATATATTTCTTTGTTATCGTCTTAAAAAAAAAGACAAGTCTTGCCTTCATTTGTCATCGATGTGAAGGCCACTGGAAGAATGATCATCATGATCAGTGGCATCATCATCATCCCTGCTGTCTCCCTTCTATTTGGGCTTAAATTTATGATTCCTAAATCAACACTTACTTCTATTTTAGGATTAAACTTTATCATCTCGCAATCTTAAATGTCGTTTCTCACCTGCTTCACTGCAAGTTTTTATTGGTCTTCCTCTTCTCTTCATTGCACTTGTATCACTTCCATGCTTCAGACGAGGTCAGTTTCAGATCTTTGATGGGCATGCCCAAACCACCTCAAAGGATAGTGTACACCTCATTTTGACACCTTTTAGATGTTCGTGTAATGCCCAAAGTAATCTAGATCTCTAAGAAAATCTACGTTTCAGCTCCAAATGCCTCACTGGGCTTGCACGCTCTAGGCTAGGTTTTTGGGATGTAAATTATTCCTTTGATAAAATTGCACTATCACTTAAAAGGAGGTTGTCCTAAATACTTATTGAGGGCTATCAGCTGCATCAACTGGAATCATTCTTGTACCTTGGAAACATTTTTCCATCTATTGTACCTTCCAACTTTTTCTTTGCCCCCCCCCCCCCCCCCCCCTCCCACACAGCATCACCACCCCCACTTGTTATCTGAAAGCAGGATCTCTTTATCTTTTATAGTTTTTTTTTTAAAATTCTGTTTAATAATGTATTTGATTGTTGGTTTTGAAGGTCTGTGGCGAGTAAGGGATATATTTATTTATTGTCCGACTTATCCAATTTATACTTCTACCAAATTTACCTTTCTTGCTCATTTATTCACGACTTTTCGTTTCAAGATGCTTAATTTGTTTGACTAGCACCCTTTGTTAATGACTATGTATTTTTTTTTTAATATCCAATCTTGACAGTCTTTCTTCAAGGAGATATGGGGGTTTGTATTCAGCGAAAACTGTTAATATTTCACTGATTATTTTTTATATACCTCGCCTCATACAGAGAATATCTGCCAAGGAGGCACTTGAAGAAGACTTCTTTCACGTGGACCCTTTACCTAGTAAACCGACGAGGTTTGGGCTTCCATATCTCTGAAAAAACTTATCTAAATCCGTCTCTACTTCTCTCAATTGGTTCTCATGTCGTAAATTTTAATTTCTGATTGTAAGAACGTACCCATTCATGTGCTCATTGATGATTATTACACAATCAATGGGATGCCGCATGGAATGGTGTTACCCATTACTTAATTGACCATAAAAAATGGGCAAAATAGAATGGATAAGATCATCCAGTCAATAAGACTTTTTGGATATGGCCTATCCAAGAGTGTCCCTTGACAAGGCAGTCCAAATGAATTGAGCATATGAGCCGTTGCGGGTAAAAATAAGCACCAAACTTTAATTATGCTGAAATTTTATAACTTGTTTTCCCTTGACTATATAACAGCCTGAAAGGTAAATCGTCCCTTGAACTGATGGTACTTACGAGGTTGATGGAGAAAGCATAAGAAGAAGCTGCAAAAGCACATACAAAGTACCCCATGTGACGTGTTCATGAGAGTGCAAAGATTCTGATGGATGGCAGAAACCCCGATGTTGCGACCCATGGGCCCTAATCATACTACAGAAGGGTTGTAACTGTCAGCTTCCTTATTCATTGATGGAGAAGTTTTCTTTCATTTCATATTTGTTGTTGCCATTGTGCAGTATTCTTTTGCCTTTCTACCATTAAAAAATTTCTCAGATAACGTTTGTGATGAATTTTGTCAATATACTTGCTCTGGAGTTTTGTCATGATTCTTTATGGTGCATGTGCCAGGCCATCAGGTAGATGGAACTCAGAGATCTTTCTGATTGGATGATATGAAACCATCTGATTGGATTACTTTTCATGCATTGACGTGGACTCTGTTGTACAACCAATGATTGAGCCGTTTGCATCCCTGGCAATCTCTCGATCAGATGGTCAGGATCATCCAAGGCTATTTTTTTATTTTTTTAAATGTTGAACCACATATACCTGTTATCAACTCTAATGCACTTTTAGCATTCCACGAGCACAGCTGGGACACTTGAGTATAGAACCAGTATTCTGCACAGGAATCTTGTACCTATGAAAGGGTTAACTTGTAACTTTAAAAAAAAAAAAAGGAGCACTGTTTTGCTCCATTTGTGAGCAAGTGTAAGTGTTTATTGATGGAATTCGATGTATGTAGTTGCTTTATATAAAGATTTAGCTTACAATGAGCCGCCGGCCCGTGACGGGTGGGCTTCTTGACCCGCACGCTTGTGGTGCATGCAGATTTTGAAATGCATGCAAGTCCACACACGTCACAAGCTTAGTGGCTCTCCTTTGCTTGTGAGCTGTGAGTATATGATCGCTGGAGGCTACAGCATGGGTATAAATGGATCCTCTAGGAGCTTTCCAGGGGCAAAGGTTGATTAGTGGAGTACAATTGTACTTAAATCATCTAAATCAGCTTTGAGTGATGATTAGTAGAGGCAAGAACTTCCGCCACATGATGAAGACAATGATGAGTTAGAGAGAGCTTTCAATCCTTTGTATCCGTTGCCGTCACTTGAATAGCCACCAAATTTACGATTAGTCAGGGACGAAGAAGAAAAACAAGCATGACAAATTGGAAAAAGATGAAGGCAAAAAATAAGAGAAAAACATCAAGCTCTCTCTTGCAAGCTTCAAATTTGCATCAAAGATACTTTTTGTAAACCAAAATCAAATTGTAGCTTGATATGTTGGTGGATTACGATTCAACATACAAGATGTACTTGCGTTGTAGCCTTACGGACTATTGTGGATGCTTATCAACAAGCTTTGATGGTAGAACAACATAAAGAAGGACCATTAGAGCCCCACAAAACTCATTTGAAAATGAATCAGCTCAAAATACTACAACAAAGCAGAAAAATCATGCAAGTAGTTGTTCTTTTACGAAACTAATCGAACACAATCCCTTGATCTAGTGGTTGCACACTTTAGTCGGTTTTATAACACCTCTTTCAACTGTAAGTATGCTGAATCAAGTCATAAACCATCTAATTTTCGGCAGCGAAAATTTGTTACATCTACGGAAGAAGGCGGCAATGAAATATCATCACCATCATCGCCACAACCTTCTCTTTGGGGAAAGCGATGAAATAAATATTTGATATTAAAAAAAATACTAATTAATATTTAGAGAAGGCCGAAACTAAAATTTTTTTGTTAATTTTGCTGATATTTCAAAAAAATTGGTGAAATCACCAAAATTTTGCCAAAAGATTCGCAACATTGATGGTCAATGTTGGCATAGGTGCCCTCAAAGATTCTGTGAATGCAAATAAATGTACCCAAAGGAATGAGGTAAGAGTCTCAGAAGGATGCCTTGGCGATGGTCGAGTTTGTTGAGAATGCACATTCATATCGATACCTGTGTTTGCACCTAGTAAATCATTGAGGGCATCTATGGTGAAAATCATTGATTTCTTTGAATCGAACGATGGAGATCGTCTTTCAGCCTAATCTTCCACACAATGGATCTTGAGATCATGAGCGTATCATCAAATAATTTTAGAGGTCTGCCACTAACCCCTCGCGAAATACTCAATATCTCCACTAACCACAGGTGAAAACTATTGAGTGCTCTCAATCAAATGATAGAGATCAATTTTTTTTTGTTTCAATCTTCCACATAAAGGATCTTGACTCTTGAGATAATGAGCCTCTTCCATCAGACAGGCAGATTTGATTCCACGTAGCACTCATCACAAAAAAATGAACATGACATGGCATACATCAAACATGATGCTCAGATCACTTCTCGAGATGTGTGTTGCATGAAATCAAAATCTGACCGTTTGATAAACCCGCAACTGGCTAAGTTCAAATCTGACGAACTGCGCTTCGGCTTACCTTAGCTCAGCCAAATGCCACCCCTAAATGAATATACTGTAATTAGCCGTAGAATTTTCGGAAAAAAACTTAGCAGATCTCAAGGCTGAAGAATTCATTTAAAGTTCATGAAAGTCAACTCTTTAATGATCCAACGACAAAAAGGAGTGTACTCCATTTCCCAATTATCCCTTTCTTTTAGTCCTATCCATCCAACTTAGGCAGGTTTTGGCATTTGTGCAAAAAGGGTTCTTTTGTCATTTAAGCCAACAAAACTAACTTTTGAAAGATTATTTAACTGCCAACCTTTCTATCTCCTTGTATCTTTACCACCAACATTCATAAATCGAATTCATCTTCTCTTTTCTTGAAATTTCATTTTGAAATCTAAAATCCAGAAGGCTCCCTAAACTTCGATCGAAGATGAACTACTAATCTGCCCAAACGCGAAAAAATCTGAGCTGGATCAAAATCCAAGCCGAATCTGCAACCATAAAAATTTAGGTGCTCATCAGTTTCTGTTCTGGGTTTTCTTCTTTTTTCAGCTTCATTTACGGTGTTCAAGTTTTCTGATCTTTCAAATAAACCCGATTTCTGATCTTTTTAATATAAAATTTTACAACTCATAAACCTGTTTTCTGATCTTTCTAATATAAATTTTACATTCTCCTTTCTAGTTTTTGGGGTTTTTGGGTTGAGACTTATAAAAATTTTGGAATCTTACAACCCTGTGTCTGAATCTTTTTAATGCAAGAAGGATGGGCAGACCAGATCTTCAAGAGATAAATCTCGTCTACTGTCCGGATGAATTAAGAAACGAAAAGCTGGAGAAGATTGGAGAAGGCGGGTCCAGGTAAGTGATAAGAAGACAATAAATTCTCCAAATTATCCTTATCTTTTGCTCGTTCAGTTTGGGTTATATTAATTCTCCAAATTATCCTTATCTTTTGCTCTTTCTATCTCCTTGTATCTTTACCAGATAGAGGTCTCCATTTTCTTGTACATGGTTCTTATGGAGAATGAAGAGTTGCAAATTACAGAACCCGAGATCAAGGTATCAAAACACCATACTGTTTCCATAAATGTTTATCAATCTAATTAATGACCGACTCTTAAATCTTGGAATTTTTTTTTTCTTTTTGAACCATTTTCTTCTTCAGTGCTATATGAAGCAGTTGTTGATAGGGCTTCATTACTGTCATGAAAATGGAGTACTTCACCGTGACGTCAGAGGTCAAATTCTCATTATGGATTCCTCATTCTTTATTTCAGCTGTTTTTTTCACGCTTCTTTTATTTATACAGGTGAGAATCTTCTACTTGATGATAAGGGAAACTTAAAGATTGCAAGTTTTGGCCTTGCACGCACATTCACCAATGACCTCAATGAAGCTCTGACGAATAGAGTTGTAACTGTTGGTATTTGGCCATAGTGCCGTTAGGCACAACCGATATTATGGAGACCATATCGAGTAAATCTCCATAATATCGGTAATAAATCTTTGTTACCATATATACATATATGTATACATATTTTATTTATAGTATATTATATTATCTAATATTTATTTCAATATATTATTTTAGAAATAAAACTTTGCAAAAGGTAATAGAGTTGACGGCAATATTAACAAAGGCCATTTCTCCGATTGAATGCGTATAAATTCGAACGTTAGGATTTTGGCTATAAAAAGGCCTTTGTGCTATGAGCAAAATATCGAAAAAGAAAGAAGACGTTCGTTGAGAAATAGTGCCTATTTGATCGGCAATCACCAGCTTTGCGGCATCGCTCTCTTGATCTTGCGATCAACCGTTGACGAATATTTAAACTTTCACTGGTATCAGAGACAAGTTCATCGTCATTATAGTAGACAAGCGGCGCCGATCTCTTCTCGGCGACATAGATCTATCAAATCCGCACCACCACTTGATCGGACGATCCAAACCTTCCCGGAGCATCACCATCATCACTGATCAATCACCAACTATAGATCTGCTTAGATCAGATCCAGACCTTCCTGGAGCATCACCATCATCGCCGATCAATCACCAACTATAGATCTGTTTAGATCAGATCCAGCACCCTGCATCGAAATCATCGATCAGATCCACATCTCATCTTCACTGAAATTTTTTTTTGGATCCAAATCTTCATTGAATTTTTTTTTGCACCCTGCATCTAAGAATACCATCTCATCGTATTCGGTTCACCATTAAAGCTCCTCACAGAAACCCTTTTTTTCTTTAAGCTACTGCATTTCGGAGAAGTAAGAAGATTTTACAAGTTTGTAGTTTTTTTCTCCTCGGTAGTAGAGATAGAAAAGACAACACATTACCTCATTTTTCAAAGAGTAATTATTAATATCTTTAGCTAAGCCGAGTAGAATCAAGCCATTTTTCCGAAGAGTCATTTTTACCACCTTTAGCCAAGCCGGGCAGTGCAATTTTTTTTTAACCGTACCTTAAAGCTCTTGTAGCTATTCTCCTTTACATGGTGTGGATTTGGTGCATCTATTAACACAAAATTCAGTATTTGTCATTCGGTATTTTCAAGATATTGGAGTCGATACAACTCCGATTGAGGTGCCGTTTTCGCCAGCAGATTCCTGAGAACGTGGCACATATTCTGAAAATTTTCAATCTAGCATCAACAGATTCTGGAGCAGCATCATTGATTAAACTGCTACGAACCGTTCCACATGCAATCGCTCGATATTGGTATTCTATCAATTGATTTCAGTCTAACCGGTCAGTCGTGCCTAAAAACTTTTCCTTTAAATTTATTTTTTCATACATATATTTAGAAAATGACTTTTAAAGTAGTGATGCATGAACTAGCTAATACTGAAAAATTATCCGATTTAAATTATCCAAATTGGAGACGTAGAATAAATGAAATTCTAAGCTTGGATAAGATTGATTATGTTTTAGAAAATGAAGTTTTTGAAAAACCATCATCCGATGTTTCAAAGGATATTATAGAAAAATATAATAAATGGGTCGACGATGATAAAATTACTAGAACTACTATTCTTACTTTTATGAATATTGAATTAGTTCGTGTATTTGAAGATTATAAAACTGCTAAAGAAATGATGCAGGCCATATATCAAAAATATAGAACCACTTCCGAAACATATATTCAACTCCTTCTACAAGAATATCATTCATGCAAGATGAAAGAAACAGACTCGGTTATTGATCACGTGAACAAGATGACGGTATTGGCTAAGGACCTTGCCGCGGCCGGGAACGAAGTTTCTGACCGTATGCAAGTCAATGTTACTTTGAATAGTCTTCCTTAGTCATGGGAACCCGTTATTATTGCGTTGAATCACTCAGCGCAAAATGTGACCATGTTAAACCTCCCAATGCATTTGGGAATTGAAGAAGCAAGAAAGAATAAAAAGAAAACTACTGAACTTCTTCTCAGTGAGTCTCAACCCTCTGGATCTCAAATTGAAATGACTAAGAAAAATAACAAATTTAAGGGAAAGGAGAAATTTTTTACTAGGCAAATCACTTAACAATGGCTTACACACCACAACAAAATGGTGTAGCAGAAAGACGAAATAGAAATCTAATGGAAATGACGAGGTCCATGTTATCTCATTCTAATTTATCTAAAATTTTTTGGGGAGAAGCCTTAAATACCGCTATGTATATTCTTAATAGGGTTCCAACCAAATCTATAGAAACAACTCCTTATGAATTGTGGACAGGAAGAAAATCGGACTTAAGTAACTTTAAAAAATGGGGTTCAATTGGTAATGTGTTAATACCATATCAACTTAGAGATAAGTTAGATAATAAAACCATTAGATGTCATTTTATAGGATATTCTGATGGATCAAAAGGTTATAGGTTTTATCATAAAGATAAGGGATTAATAAAAAGTAGAGATGCTAAATTTTTAGAAGATCTGATCGATGATAACGTTTCGCAAACTGAAAATATAGATCCTTTTGTGATAGATGATGATTACTTCATTATAAATAATGATTCTATGCAACCAGTGAGTATAGAAACATCTGTATCTCATACTACAATTAGTAGTCAGAAAAGAACTAGGACTCCTCCATCCTACTTAAATGATTTTTATGTTCACTTAAATGAAGATATAGTAGACATTGACTTGGATCAAAGAGATTATCCTAGTAATTATAATGAAGCTATTAATTTACTTGAATCTAATGAATGGCTAAAAACAATGACTGAAGAACTTGATTCCATAGAAAAGAACAAAGTATGGGAACTTAGTGATTTGGCTAGTGATAGAAATGCTATAGGATGTAAATGGGTATTGAAAAAGAAACTAAAATCAGATGGTTCAATTGATAAATTTAAAGCTAGACTTGTAGCCAAAGGCTTTACCCAAAGAGAAGGAATAGATTATCTTGATACATATTCTCCTGTAGCTAAATTTATGTCAATTAGAATCATTTTAGGTGTTGTTGCCCATTTTGATTTAGAACTATTTCAAATGGATGTTAAAACTGCTTTTCTAAATAGAGAATTAAAAGAAACCATTTTTATGAAACAACCAGAAGGTTTCAAAATTAAAGGACATGAAGATAAAGTATATAAATTAAAAAAATCTTTATACGGGCTAAAACAATCTTCACGTCAATGGTATTTGACATTTCATAGTGCAATACTTAAAATGGGATATGTGGTTAACAAATTAGATCATTGTGTATATGTCTTAAAGAGTGGGAGTAGCTTTACTATTTTATCTTTGTATGTAGATGATATACTTCTTGCTGGAAATGATTTAGAAATGATTGATAACACCAAATCATGGCTTAACTCTCAGTTTGAGATGAAGGACATGGGAGAGGCATCTTACATTCTTGGAATTAAAATAAATAGAGATAGAAAATCTCGAATAATCTGTTTAAGTCAAGAAAGATATATTGACATAATATTAAAAAGATTTAAAATGGATGGTTGTAATCCTTTGTCTACACTAGTGGAAAAGGGATTAAAACTCAGTAAAAAAGATTGTCCATGTGACAGACAAGAAAGATTAAACTTTCTCTATGCTCAAGCTGTAGGGAGTTTGATGTATGTTATGCAATGTACGAGACCAGATATCGCTTTCGCAGTAGGTCTTGTTAGTAGATACCAAAATAACCCTGGTATAAGACATTGGCAAGCAGTAAAAAGAATTTTGAGGTATCTAAAGGGTACGAAACATCTTAAATTATGTTTTCAATCCGATAAGCTTGAAGTTCAAGGATACTCTGATTCTGATCATGCTGGGGACAAAGATGATGAAAAATCCACCTTTGGTCATGTTTTCCTTTTTGGAGGAGCTGCTGTTTCTTGGTCTAGTAAGAAACAGGGATGTGTTGCTCTGCATATTCAAGAAGCCGAGTATGTAGCTTGTAGTGCAGCTTGTACATATGCCGTCTGGATAAAACGTTTCATCAAAGATATGAAACTCGATATAACCGACAAGCCTGTGCATTTATTTTGTGACAACAAAGCTGCAATTAAATTGATTGAAAGTTGAGCAAATAACTTTAAGGGCAAACACATTAAAGTACAATATCACTACATTCAAGATGTAGTAGAGACGGGTGAAGTGACAGTAAGTCATTTACCTTCTTTTGATATGGTTGCTGACCCTTTGACAAAAGGTCTAAGTGTGGAATTATTTTCAAAGCATGTTGGCTTGATGGGACTTAGGGATGCCTAAGTCAAAATGATTCCAAGACATTTAATAACTTATCTCTATTGAAAAAGAAAAACTGTGATGGGCAAATCCGCTTTGGCGAGTAAAACCTCACGATTGGGATAAATGATCATGATGGGCAAATACGTTTTTGGCGTGCAAAACCTCATGACTTATGAAAGATTTGTTGTGATGGGCAAATGCATTTTTTTTGTCGTGCAAAACCTCATAACTAGGCTATGATCTAATGGGTAAATCCTAAAACAGTAAAAACCTTAGACATATAACGGCCCACATGGCCAAGTGGGAGATGTTGGTATTTGGCTATAGTGCCGTTAGGCACAACCGATATTATGGAGACCATCTCGAGTAAATCTCCATAATATCGGTAATAAATCTTTGTTACCATATATATACATATTTTATTTATAGTATATTATATTATCTAATATTTATTTCAATATATTATTTTAGAAATAAAACTTTGCAAACGATAACAGAGTTGATGGCAATATTAACGAAGGCTGTTTCTCCGATTGAATGCGCATAAATCCGAACGTTAGGATTTTGGCTATAAAAAGGCCTTTGTGCTATGAGCAAAATATCGAAAAAGAAAGAAGACGTTCGTTGAGAAATAGTGCCTATTTGATCGGCGATCACCAGCTTCGCGGCATCGCCCTCTTGATCTTGCGATCAACCGTTGACGACTATTTAAACTTTCACTAACTCTTTGGTATAAGTAATTGTCTAATTCCCCATGAATGGTGGAATTTGAATTTCCAAATTGTTATAGCTTGTTTTCTATCCTTCACATAAAACATCCTATTTCTTTCTTTAATTTATTCAGGCTAATGATTATTTGCCAGATCCCTAGAGTTGCTACTTGGAAGTCATAATTATGGTCCAGCTGTTGACTTGTGGTCAGCGAGTTGTGTTTTTGCGGAGCTTCTACAGTCAAAATCATTCTTATATGGGAAATACTCAACTGGTTATTTTAGTAGGGGCTAATACTCAACTGGTTATTTTTCTATCATAGATATATTGGGTACTTCTACATGGATTCTTTATGCATATCATGCAATTACTTTCTAAAGCAATGACTCGGGTTGCAGACTTCGATTCTTTCCTAATCACCAATTAGAAGTTTGTGCCTAGGAGCCATCTAAACTTTTGAGTGATGATTGCAATCAAATCAATAAAGGAATATAAGCTGCAACACTTGACTGAACATATACAAGTAATAATAAAATACTAAAAGAATTCAGCTGAAATGTCTATTCTGCCCCTAGTATTACATGTGTGTGCTCAACATCTTTCTTTTTCCATGATATGTAGATTATAATTTTACTCATTTATTGAATTTTTTTTCTCTGAAATTTAGTACGTTATCAGATCATGCTAATTTCTGTAGTTATAAGTTTCTTCTATTCCCCTGAAATAGAAGTTTGATGATACTATTTTTAGGCTAATCAGCCAAAGAAAATTTATGAGATGTTTGGAGGTGCTCGTGAACACAACTGGCACGGTGTTTCCAATTTACCCTCCTATAATGAGTTGAAGCGAACAACAAAAATGGAGGGTCGTTTCAAGCGGACTTTCGAAAAGTACATTCTCATTTGGTTTTTGTATTGTGATCCCTTTTTATCTGTTTCTCTATTTTAGATAAGATATTAGAGACTTAAATATTAGAAATTGAAGTGGTTAAAAATGTAGATGCTTTTTTTTCCTCTTTTAGTAAAAAAATATGTTAAAATATTTCTCTTTTTTTGTTGCTTCGCAGTCATGACCAACATGCTGTCAATTTACTTTAGAGAATGCTAGCTCTCGATCCTTCTCAGGTGTCACTAATATGATTAATTTATTCTTTCCAATCATTAGGTTTGCAGATTGACAGGGAACGACAAGATCGAGAGCATTGGAATTGGGCCGCAACAAATTTTCAGCTTCAGAAAGGCTTAAAGGAGCAGAATCAACATGTTACGGCAATGTACAGTCAATCGATCAAAACCTAGAATTCAATCGATTGACTGTGGCTTGTGAGGAACTAATTCTGATGATATATATATATAAGTCAATCGATCAAATATCAGATGTCGAACGATTGACTGCGCGAGAATTCGAATTTGAATTTTTAAGGGCATACTTTTCTTTGTTTATATTTGTTTTAGGGTTTTATTTTCTTTTGTGAGGCCTCCTATATAAGGTCTCTAAATAAATATTATAATTAGTTTTTGATTAATGAATGAAAGAGCTTTTGCTTTTGGAACTTGAGATGAGTTTCTTCCCGAGAAGGGTTTGGTGTGAAGCCAAGGGTGTGAAGCTCGAAATCTATCTTCTACCTATTTCTTCAACTTTTATTTTTTCTTTCTCTGCTTGTTTGAATCCTATAAACCATAAATTCAGCCATTTTCCTTTTTCCAAAATTCTCAAAATCAGATCCATTGATTCAAACCAATCTCATAAATCCCTAATTTAGTCACCCAAATAGAAATACCCCGAAATTCAAAACCCAACGATCCATCTGAACCATTGAATCAATCTGATTCAAACCCTAGATCTTATACGAGCCGTTAACCACCTCGAATCAGAACCCCTTAGAGGACTCATGATCCCATCATTGAATCCTGAGCGGCGCCCTAATCTAAAAAAGCTAGAGTTGTACCTCTAGAACCGATCTACACCACAAAGCTAACGAATCTAGCGCAAGGATCGGGCCCTACTCGAATCTAGCGCGATTTTTCAAATGAAAAACTATGAAACCCGAAGGTATCCACATTAATTTCATGGTTCATTATTTAATTAATTTAGTTCAATTTCGATAATTAATTAAATCATAGCATTCACATAGTTTAGGGTCCTTGTCCTGTATCAGTTTTGGTATCAAAGCTTAGGTTCTAGGTTATGGCATATTCACTATTTTCTGTGTCAATCGATTGAGTACTCTTATTCAATCGATTGATTCCGATTGATTATGATTGATTCTGTAACTTTGCCTCTGTTCCAATCAATCGATCGATTTATTAATTTCAGTCGAGTGACTAAGCACAGAAGTGAGTTAATTACAATTCTTTTCAATCGATTGACCTGTATTAATCGATCGACAAGTCATTACTATTTTCAGTCCAAAAGTGCTATTTGTTTATCCAGACAAAGCATTCAATATAAATCGATTGACTTATCAATATCAATCGATCGACTGATATTCATTGATTTATTACATTCCACTTTTCTTTGCATGTATTTCCATTGTGTTTAAAAGTGTGCATGTCTTGTGTTCGATAAAATTCTTCTTTCATTGTGGTCCATATTTGCATGCCCATTTAGAACCCGTGTAGTAAGTCATGTTCACCATGGACATGAGTGAGCTTGTCTATGCCCTTAGGGACGTCAAAGCTGAAATATGTGCGATTAATAATAGGAGTCGTTGCACCCCAAATTCTTGGCAAAGCCCCAAAAGTCGCGATGAGACTAGAGTCACAAGATACTCCCATTATCATGAACCCGAGTACGACCTTGTCGAGAAATTTCTACAATCTATTCGGAATGAGGTCCCAGATTTTGAGGGTACGACGGACCCTAGAACCTTCGTGGAGTGGTTGTCTAGTGTAGAGGAGGACTTTGATTGGTATGACATACCAAATGAGTACAAAATTAGGCTAGTAACAACAAAGTTTAAGGGTAATACCAAAATTTTTTGGATTCATATAGAACTCCGTATTGAATTTTTTCGATTAAACCCATCTCCATATGGGAGGATATGAAGGTGACACTTATTGAAAAGTATGTTCCTTTGACACACTATCACCTTCTACGGAGTTTGATAACCAAGACAAATAAGTGTCCTGATTGTCTTAAGTGTCAACGGCTTAGACACTTTACTTACCAATGCTCCATAAAACTCCCTACTTCAAATTTATTGATTAAAAGGGAGAGTTCTAAGGAGCCGAAAATTATGAAAGTAGAAGAGGAAGTGTATGACCCTAGAACCGTGATGAGTGAAGAGGGGATGGACGAAGCTGATGAGTGTCTAGCTTGTATTAAAGAAGATTCTATTTCCCTTGTGAGTAGTGATGTTGAGTCGCCCACACGTGAGTCAACCGAGTTACCCACACAAGAATCTACTGAGTCACATACGCACAATTTTTTGGTGCCCGTAGAACCCGTTGTGCACGAGTAATTGTTGGTAGTAGAGTCAAATGCACTTGAACCTTTGGTTTTGGTTGACACGAGCACACACGAGTTAATTGAGCCAAGTGTACATGAGCCATTAATGTCACTTGATTCGTTCACACACGAGTCACTAGTGTTGGTAGAGTCTACTACACATGAGTCCCTAGTGTTGATAGAGGCCACTGCACGTGAGTCGTTAGCATCGCATGCACATAAGAGTTTCGAGTTCATAGACACGCATACACATCATATCAGATGATGGAGATCATTTTCCGTCCCAATCTTTCACACGATGAATCAAATAGTCAATTTTTTTAATATTTCAAGTGACACACATCCCAGGAAAGTGACCTCATCATGTTCAAACCTGACTTCAAGGTAACTTTTTTGGGATGTCTACCAAATATAAAATCTAGCCCTTTGATGGTACGCTCATGAGCTCAAAATCCATCGTGTGAAAGATTGGGATGAAAAATGATCTCCATCGTCAGATTCAAAGCAATGAACATGTTCCAGTGTTAGTGAAGATTCTGTGAGTGAATTTAAAGGTACTCATATGGGCAATCGTGACAACTGAAAGGCTCCAAACCAAGCATCGGAATTGGTCAATTTTTTGACACGAGGCAACATTTTTCTTGAAGTTAGCCGCGTCATTCGAAGATATGATCTAGTGATTTACGACCTTAAAGTTTGCAAAAAAATATTTCTATCATGCAATTCATAGCTATCAACGCCCTTAAAATGAAGGGCTATAACTGATTTGAGCCGTTCGTTTTAGAGGATTACAAGGTGAAGGCAATAACTAATTAGAGCCATTCATTTTAGAGAATTACAAGGTAAACGTTTGTTTTAAAAGCATTTGACCACTTTGAATCATATGATGGAGACTTTATTTTCATAGCATTATACTAAAATAACTAATAAATTAATAACACATAAAATATAAAATCTATTATTTATGGTACCACTCGATGATAAACAGACGACATTTAGATCAACTATGCGGAAAGATTCCATCGAAAAAACATACCTATCTTAAGATTAAAAGCTATAAATTAGCATTTAGATCAAAATGTCAACCGTAAAGAAAATAGCAAAATCTGAAATATAAGAAAATAGCAAAATGTCAACTGTAAAATCATGTTAGAGCATGAGGGTCAATTTTTTGAATATATGTCACTTGGAATAAAAAACCGACCGTAGATAGTACACCCATGGTCTCAAAATCCATTGTGTGGAAGACTGGAATGAAAAAATGATCGCAATTAAAGGGTTTGCAGCATAGGCGCCTTCATTAATTGGGTAGGCACGGATAGAGGGGCTCTAATAACAAGGTATCAAAAATCGACCGATACCTATGGGTCAAAATATCGTCCGATACCGATACATATCGGACGATACGTAACGGTTTTGGAGGTCAGCGGTACGATACATAGGGTATGTATCGTACCCTATATAGAATACCCAAATTATCGTCCGATACGGGCAAAATATCGCCCGTATCGTCCGTATCGGACGATAATATGAAATTATCGGACGATAATTTCATATTATTGTTCAATAATTTCTAGAAAATTCAAACATTAAAAAAAGACTGAAATTATCGGTGGGGCCCAGGCACGTGGGGCTTGGCTTTTTCAGCAGATTTTAGGCTCGGGTAAGGCTTATTTTTTTTTGTTTTTTCCATTGCAAAAATAGCCCTTCTTCCTCATTTAAAGACCCCTTTTTTGCTTATTTTCACCCCAAATCGCCGCCGAATCGCACCAAAAAGCTCAGGATCAACGCCGAAGGTACGTATTTTATCATTTTCTTATAGTTTTATTTCGTTTTAAAGGTTAAAATAAGGTAGATCTATCTTATTTAAGAGTAGATCTACTTTTAAATATAGTAGATCTAGCCATAAATTTGTTAGATCTACGATATTTAATGGTAGATCTACCCATAAATATGGAAGATCTACCATATTTAATGGTAGATATTAAAATAATTAAAATAATTAAAATATTTAAATTAATTAAAATTATGGGTAAGAAATAATATAAATAATTAAAATTATGGGTTACAAAATAAATAATATAACTAAAAAAATAATGGGGTCAATATGGGTCACATATAATTAAAATTAAAATCAATATGGGTCACATATAATCAAAATTAAAATTAATATGGGTCACATATCATATGGGTCACATATAATTAATAAAATAATGGGGTCAATATGGGTCACATATAATTAAAATTAAAATCAATATGGGTCACATATAATTAAAATTAAAATTAATATGGGTCACATATAATTAATAAAATAATGGGGTCAATATGGGTCACATATAATTTAAACTTAAAATTAATATGGGTCACGTATAATTAAATTTATGGGTCACATATTAAATTATATGTGACCCATATTAATTTTAATACTAAATTTAATTATATGTGACCCATATTAACTATATGTGACCGTCACATATAATTAAAATTATGGGTCACAAAATTATTTATATAATTAAAATTATGGGTCATAAAATAATTAATATAATTAATAATATGGGTCAATATGGGCCACATATACCCTCAAAATGATGGGTCACAAAATATAATTAATAATATAAGTCAATATGGGTCACATGTGCCCTAAAAATTATAAAATAATTTAAATAATTCAAATTATGAGTCAATATAAGTCAATATCAGTCACATGTACCCTTAAAATTATGGGTCACATATAATTAAAATAATTAATATTATGGGATATGTCCCATAAAACATTAGAATAATATGAAATAAATTTTTAAAAATTAGAATAATAGCAAATAAATTTTTAAAAATTAGAATAATATCAAATAAATATTCAAAAATTAGAATAATATCAAATAAATATTCATAAATTAGAATAATATCAAATAAATATTCATAAATTAGAATAATATCAAATAAATATTCATAAATTATAATAATATTAAATAAATATTCAAAAATAATAATAATATCAAATAAATTTGGTAAAATATAATCTAATCTTTTAAAAATTAGAATAATATAAAATAAAATTTCAAATGTAATCTAAATTTTATAAAAATTAGAATAATATCAAATAAATTTAATAAAATATAATCTAATATTTTTAAAATAGCAATAATTAAAAAATAAATTTTATTTTTAAGTGTAAATTAGATGTTTACTTTAATGCAATCGTTTGCTCATTCATGCTGGTGAAATAAATAAATATGATACGATCGACAGATCCAGCGTGGCAATACGGTACAGCAATAGATGGTAATAGACTGTAGATACAATGTAAGCTTTGTGGAAAAAAATTGCTGGGAGGAGGTATCACACGGTTAAAGGAGCATCTGGCTCACGTAAAAGGAGAGACAAGAGGGTGTCCCAGTGTACCGAGAGAAGTAAAAGAAAATATCAGAGCTAGTTTACAAGCAGTAAAGGGAAAGAAAAAAGCTGAAGCCGATCGTGATAGGGAAATATATGAGAGAATCAGGAGGTCAGATCCAGAGTTTACATCAGCTGCACCTGAGGATGATGAGGATGAGGATGAGGATGAGGATGAGCAGATAGCGAGAGCTATGAGAGAAAGTGCCAGAGAAGCACAACAGCGGCGAGATCAGGAAGAAGCCGATTATCAGTTTCGGTCCAGGTTGAGGGGCCCATCCATGCCTGCTACCGGTGGTGGATCTAGTCATAGGCCACATGTTGTTGAGGATGATGAGGATGCTGAGCAGATTGTCGGGTTGCGTAGGTCAGCATCTGGGAGGGATTATAGGCCGTCTACTAGAGGCCGTACTACAGGCCCCATAGATCCATTCATGTATCACACTAAAAGCTCCAAACAAACCAAATTGAGTGCAATCTCACTTACAAAAATGGGGAAGAAGCTTGGAAAATCCATTGCCAAGTTTTTTATATACAACCACATTCCGACCCAAGTAGCAGAGTAGCCGTACTTCAAAAGCATGATTGATACAAGTGCAAAAGTTGATCCAGGAGTTAAAAAGCCTTCTGCATAAGAGATATCTGGGCCTTTACTAAACGATGAGTACGATGAGATAACTGCCTATGTATAAAGCTTTAAGGATGTATGGGATGAGAGAGGTTGTACAATTATGTGCGATGGATGGACTGGTCCCACAAAGAAGAGTTTGATCAACTTTTTGGTTTACAGCGATGCCAGATAGTATTTTTGAAATCAGTTGATGCTTCTAGACACGTAAAGACTGCTGATTACCTCTTTCAACTAATGGATAAGGTAGTTCAAGAGGTTGGAGAGCAGCGAGTTGTGCAGGTGATAATAGACAATGCGGCAAATTACAAAGCCGCTGGATTCAAACTAATGATGAAGAGACGTCACCTGTACTAGACCCCGTGTGCCGCTCATTACGTTGACCTTATTCTTGAGGATTTAGGAAAGAGAAGCAAGGCACAGGCAACTATTCAGAAGGAAAGAACGATTACTTCCTACCGCAACAAAGGATAAGTCGATCAATTTAATGAGAGCCTTCACGAACAATGAGTTGCTCGACTGCACAGATTACATTTTGCAAATACGCTTTTTAACCCTACAGAGTTTGGGTAGATATAGGCGTGAGCTGAAAAGCATGGTGTCGTCGGAAGAATGGAATAAACATGAAATAGGACTCCCACGAATAAAGAGACTAGCTTGCACTGAAGTTGCTAACCTGATCTACAGCACGCAGTTTTGGGCAAATGTCGACCACCTGATCGCCGTCACTACCCCGTTGGTGCAAGTGTTGAGATTGGTTGATGGTGATGAGAAACCAACGATGGGGTACGTTTATGAGTCAATAGATAAGGCAAAATTGGCTATAAAAATCAAATGCCCTACAAAATATAAACGATACTGGGCGATTATCGACAAGAGGTGGGATGCACAATTTCACCAGTACTTGCATGCAGCAGATATAACATGTTAAACTGCTTATATAGTGATTTTTATTTATTTATTTATTATTTTCATATACTGATGAAATTGCTCATATTTGATGTGTAGCACATTACTTGAATCCAGCCTTTCAGTATACGCGACACTTCGAGCTGAGTGACGCTGATGAAGTGTATACCAATTTGCTCAATGTAATCCAAAGAATGCTCCCTAAGTTGGCGGACTAAGGTCAAGCCATAAGAGATGTGAGTAATCATAGTATCATACCTTATAACTAATAAATCAAATGTCATGTGATATTATGATCTATTTATTGATATATGCCTTACTGTGTTTCATCTTTATAGATTGACATGTTTCGCAAGAGACATGGGTCATTTGGGACCCCATTGACGCAATCCCAAATTAAATACGATAAACCCGCTGATTGGTGGATGCATTATGGAGGTGATGGTCCGATATTGATGCGGGTAGCAATGAGGGTATTGTCACAAACATGTTCCTCGTCCAACTGCGAGCGGAATTGAAGAACTTTCTCTCTCATTCATACTAAGACAAGGAATAGACTAACTATGGACCGATTGGAAAAGTTAGTCTACTGCCACTACAACATGCGATTAAGGGTCAGGAATATATAGAGGACCAACCGTGGTAAGCAATTATATGAAGTCTTAGATCCTCAATTATATGAAGTCTTACTTACATATTATACTAATTCATCTATCATATTCTACCTTGTAGACAGTGAATATTTTGATCCCATCCAGTTGGATTATATATTCGAGGAGGATGACCCTTTGAATGAATGGATCGAAGAGAGAGAAGAGCCAGTCTTGGATACTGAGAGCACTGAATGGCTGGATAATGCTGAAAGAGTAGCGGAGCAGCAGGCTTCTCAACCACCGAGGCGGAAAAGAAGATTGAATCGTCATTCTGTGGTTGGATCTGATGACGAAACGCAGCCTGGTAGTGATGATGGGAGTGGTGAGGATGATGGTGGAGGGCATGATGGTGGAGGGGATGTTGGCACTAGTGGTGGAGGGGATGATGCTGGTACCTCTGATCCTTATAGAGATATGGCGGCATGGGACGATGACTCGACACCGTTAACATAGTTCGACACTCCTACATTTAGAATGGGAGGGGTTGAAGAAAGAGGAGCGTCGGAATCATATCAAATACCACCACCACCACAAGGTCCACAAGATGATACGGATATCGGTTATATGACTTCTAGCTTCGGGGGATTCAGTTTGTAAAATACCGAAGATTCAGCAACTAGTAACCCATACTATCAGCCACAACAAACCTACCCGGTGCCATATGACTTCGTTGGTCAGATTTTTGGAGGACCGGCCTTTACGTACTACACTGAGCCATATTGGTTGTTACAGCCTCAGTTTCAAGGGGGCACATATGATCATGAGTATCAATATGGCCAACATTATAGGCAAAGGCCGGAAAGCTCGCGCACCGATGATGATGACGATCATGAGGGCCAAGAACCACCACGAAATTTAATGTGGCTCTAAAGTAAGTTTTTCATATACAATTAAATTTATTTTTATCAACATAGCTATTAATTTTGACAATATATAATTTATTTTTGTCAATATACATTGTAATTTGGTTTATGCGTGATTGCATCGATCAAATTATGAAATATTGTTAATAAAATAGGCATGTGATCAGTTGGTCAAAAATAATGTTAGAAGATTTATTACATTAAGTCAAAAATGTGATCTTAAGTCAAAAATAAGTCACAAAATAGGCATGCAACTTGAGTTAAGTCACAAAATAGGCATGTTATTTATATATTCATCTAAATAATGCATCAAATAAGTTAAAAATAAAAGCAAAAATAATTGAAATAAATATAAAATAAATAAATATAATTTTTCAAATTTTTTTGGTATTTTTTCATATTTTTTTGGGATTTTATTTTTTTTTTGAATGTATCAAACCGATACATTTAATGTATCACCGATACATTGAATGTATCGGACGATACCCGATATGTATCGTCCTGGAGGTCAGGACGATACGTATCGGAAATCTGGTATTTTGACCCATGCCGATACCGATACGTATCGGTATCCGTATCGGGTTTCGGCCGATACGTCTTGGTTTCAATCGAGTTTGTTGCTTTTTATTTATTTACTTATTTTTTAAATTTTAGAATTGACCAATACGTATCGATATCGGCCGATACATATCAGCCGATTCATATCAGCCCCGTGCAAACTGATACCCGATTTGACACCTTGCCTAATAAATTTAGTCTTTGTTGTTTGTAAACCATTCAATCTGGAGGATCTAACGAGACTAACAGTAGTCTCCCTATGTGCTCTCAACATCTGATCCTCTAAAGGGAGGCTTACAAATTTACAAGTAGTCAACGATGCGCCAAAGGGATAAGATCATAACCACCCATATTTCCTATCATGGACCTGACTTAATTACTTAGTTCATTGGTTCACTCAGTTTAGATTCAGTTCACAATTCACCCCTATCAAGCAAACCAGATTCGCTAAGGGTAGGATTGGGTATTAAAAATGTACATTAATTATATGACATAAATTTGCATTTGGTTAAAGCGTTGTCAACGGGTGGAGTCAACCCAACACTTGATGTCCAACCCAATTTTTTTTCGAGATCGAGCACATAAACTTAAGAGAAAAGTACTTAAAGGCGCCCCAAAAATATTTTTATCACCATTTCGGTGACTTTTTTTTATTAAAAAAGAGTGGTCATAAAGCTACAAAACGGGCTGCGTCAACGCGCGGCCCTTTTCTATGTTATTCTGAAATTACCGAATAGCCCTTTTCTATGATTCTTCGTCGGTCGTCTCCTCCCTCCTCCCTTTTTCACACCATTAAACGATTTATTCTTCTCTGGAGATTATGGGGTCTCGGAGTTCACCGGAGTTGAAATAAACGCCGGGATTGATCGGACGATGCCGATTGCTTTTGATAGTAGCAGCGATAAAATCGGATGGTCAGGATTCGTCAATGGGATATCGTGTGTTTTGATCATCAAACGACCGGAATCCGGTATGAATCTGACCGGAATATCTCTAGAGATTCGAGGAATTTCGAAAAAAAAAGAAGCAGCATCATAATCTTCATGCAGTTCTTCGATCGGGCAGAACAACTATTGCTCGATCAAATCATCCGTATCGGACGGTCAGGATTCTCCGAGAGACACGGAGGTTCAGAGCTCATACAAGGGGCCCTTGGATTCGTTGGATGCTTTGGAGTACTCGTTGCCCACCACTCTGGGAGAGCTTGAGTTGATGGAGTTAGGTTTATGGCATAAAAGGGATGAGATATTAGAAGGGTAAAAACGTAAGAGAAAAGTACCATGGGCGCTATAATTGTGAAAAAAGAGGCGTACGTGTTTTAGGTGATAAAATAAGGCGCATGGCGCCATTTGGACAAAAGCCCTAAACTTAACTCGTTGAATCGGGTCAGTCATGAGGAATCCAATCCGATATCTCGTCCAGCCAGGCTGATTAAAAGATCGGGCCGACCCAGACATGAACCGATAGTTCATATATAAAATCAAAGGAATTTTATTGGGTTGGCCGGGTTTTTGAGTTAGGCATCGAGTCGGATATATACTGTTGACCAGTCGGGTGGGTCGGATGCACCATCGAGTCGAGTCAAGTCGCATGAGACATATACCAATTTCATGTGTAGCAGCCAAAATTTTGGCCTGACCCTATATATTTTTTCTTACCCTACCTAAAAGCACCTACCATCCTTTTCCACTTTCTTCTCTGACTACAGTCTTCTTCGGCCACTGCTCGACAACATCACCGCATTATTTTCAGGGGCGCCAACACCTCTATATTGAGGTGTTGGTGCTTTGATTAAAAAAAAAAAAAAATGCACACACACACACACATATATATAGGCGCTGGCACTTTGATTTATTTTTTTTATTTTTTTTTAATCGAAGCGTCGAGGTGTTGGAGCTTCTATATAGAGGTGCCGACACTCCTGAAACGAGGCACCGGAACCTTGGCCAGGGTGCTAGCGCTTCACCACCGGGATGTCAGCGTCTTGCTATCGGGGTGTCGGCATCTCGTTTTCGGAGTGTTGTCATTTTGCTGTCAAGGTGCTAGCGTTTCGCTATTGAGCGGCCACATTTTTTTAGTAAAATATACCTTAAAAGGTAATTCTAACACTTTCTTAGAAAAATCGAGAGAAGTAAGAGACTTTAAAAAAGTAAAAAGTGACTGCTAAAGGTATTTAACTTTTAAAATATTTTAAAAGTGACCATAGTGGTCCTTATGTCACCCATCACTTCACAAAAAGGGATCTACGTGTTGCGCTCATATCAATTGGCGTAGAGAATCGGGCGCATATCTCTGGCTAGGGCTCTCAGTGGGCCGGAATAGAGCTGGGTTGGGGTTCAATCTGGCTCTAACCTATCCGGGCTGGGTTCCCAATTTTTTCAGCCCAACCAGGCCCTAACCCAGGCTATAATGTATTCAGCCCAAGCCCAGCCCCCTATCGTGCCAGGCCGGACTTGGGTGTTTTTTTGGGTTTTTTTTGGACTGTTTTTTTTTTTTAATAAAATTTGGTTGGGCTATTTTTTGGGACTGTTTTTTTCTAATAAAATTGGGTTAGGTTATTTTTTTTTCTAATTAAAGTTAAAATTTTAATTAAATAATTATATTACCATTATAGAGGCTTAGGTATATGATTTTATTCAAACTAGTAAAAAGGCACGTGCAAATGCACGTGGACATTAGAACCTTTAAATGATTGAATTTGATTTTTAGACATCTATCGGGTGAATTGAACATAAAAAAAATATATACTATTTCAAGTGTTTGTTACTATGTTTTATGAATCACCATAAATTGAAACAAACTTTAGAATCCAAAAGAAGATTTAAAGAATAAATCGGAGGCATACCTACGAAAGAATTTCAATTTCTTTAGAGATTCTAAGACACGATTGACAGCAGCCCAAATGACCTTTGAAAACAAAGGATTACCAAAAAAAAACATAGAGACACTAAGAATTTTTCTTATTTAAAAGGTAACAACAATATTATAAAATAATTAGGTAAAAGAATATAAGATATTAAACTATGGCAACACCACTTACCTTGATAAAAATATGTTGATGATGTTAAATTATCCGAATTCAATCGACCTAACTGCTTACCGAATAATTCCTGAACCTAAACTTTGGAACAATCGTTGTCACAAAAAAATGCCATAACGAATTTTGCTTATTTAAAAGGTAACAGCAGCATTATAAAATAATTAGGTAAAAGAATATAAGATATTAAACCATGAGTGTTGCCCATTGGTAGGCGTGCAAGTTAAGGTATCGAACGAAAACTGAGAATTTTGATTTTCAGTTCAGCCAGAACCGAAACGTTTTCGGTTCGATTTTATTTTTATTTTTCGATTGGTCTGATTAAGATTGGGTTCAGAGTTCTTTAATGGAGAAGAAGTTAGGAGATAAATAGAGCAATTTAGGACATTTGATGGAATAAGAACTCATTTAAAAACATCCATGACAAATCTTTGAGGCCACCCATGCTGAAGCACATTGACTGTGTTAAATCAGACGTTGGAGATCGTTTATCCTTCCAATCTTTTCACAACATGGATCTTGAGATCATGGGAAAACCGTCAGACTGTCAGTATTTAATTTCACGTGACACACATCTCAAAAAAGTGACCTTAACATCACGTGCATGCTCAAAATTGATTTTAAGGTCACTTTTTTTGGTGTGCACCACATGAAATAAAAAATCGTCTATCTGATAGTACGCCCATAATATGAAGATCCATCATGTGAAAGACTGGGATGAAAAACAATCTCTATCGTCTGATTCAATGCAGTCTGTGTATTTCAGCGTTGGTGTACTCAAAGATTTTGTGGGTGGATTTAAAGGTACTCAAAATATTTTATGATGCATGCTTAAGGAGCATTGCTTTGTTGAGAACCGTCTAACTCTTACCAACAACTAAAAATAATGAAGTGATATTTTGGGGAGGAAAACATGTCATTTTTTTTTTAATTTTAGGAAATCAAATGTCAACGATTTTTTAGAAACAATTTAACCATAAGTATTGTTTTCAAGTTTTTTTAAAGTTAACTAAAATTAGGCATCTTTATAAAGAGCCCCATTTTTTTCATACATTGTGTGAAAGTTTGAGATGAAAACGATTTCCATCGTCTAATTAAATGCACTTAATGGTTTATTGGTGAAGGAGCTACCCTTTCATAACTAAGACATTCGTTTATAACCAACACAGAAACTTTTTTTTTTTTTTTTGAATAGAGAGTCAGATTTCGGGCCATGACTCACCTAAAAGAAAAGGACCACATTACCTTCTCAAGGGAAACGTGGCCTCTATCACAATACATCAAAGTTGAAAATGATATGAGCCACCAACACAGATCACAAAGCATTAAAATACCAACACCTATTTTAATATTAAATATTGGTCGTCCACTAACCATTATACAACTGCCAATAGCAAATTGCCACGTCTCTCAGTATATCTCCCACTTTGTTATACATAAATGACATATAAAAAATGGGTCTCATCAAGAAAGGAGAAGAAAATATGGAGATTTTGTTTTACGAAAAACCGATAACTTATCGCCTGAGAAAGCTATAGATCCGACAGATGAGAAAACACGTTGAAACTTGGTATGATGAAATCAATGTGATGATTCGCTGGATTTTGTGTGAGTCACATACCGATTTATCATTGTACGTGAACGGAAGAAAGAGAGAGAGGGAGAGAGAGAGAGAGAGAGAGAGAGAGAGAGAGAGAGAAGTGAATCGATAATGACGGATTGAAGTTCTTGTTGCGGGAGAACACCTATTTTGGGCATGCCAGACACAGTGGAATAGATCAGAGGGAACCCACCTCTTATCGGACGGTTGGAGTCAATCCTCATGGTGTTTCGCGCGTGTAGTGTGGTTCTTCCTTCCTCAACACAACAGTAGCAATGATAGTTGCTGCAACTCTTTTTTTTCTTACTCTTTTTTTTCTTTCCCTTTTTGTTTTTTATAAAAGAGAGAGAGAGTTCAAGAGTAAGAGGGAACTAGGCTGGGCTTTTTTATTCCGAAAGAGGGAGAGGGTGTGGGTGTTTCGAGAAATAAAGATCAAGAGTTTGAGGGAGAGATTGAGTCTTAGAGAGAATGATGGAGGGATTTCTAAGAGGAATAACCACCGATTTCTCTTTGTAGGGGAGTTTTTAGAGCATGAGGGATGGAGATAAGAAAGGGGAGGTGCTAGCGCTTTGCTATCGGACGACCAGATTTTTTAAGTAAAATATACTTGAAAAAGTAAGTCTGACACCTTCTTGAAAAAATGGAGAGAAAAAAGAGACTTTAAAAATATGAAGAATGACGGCTATAAGGGTATTTAATTTTTAAAATATTTTAAAAGTGTAATTCTAATTAGTAAAGTGGGCCCCATGCCACCCATTACTTTACAAAAAGGGCGCTACGTGTTGTGCCCATATAAATTGGCATAAAGATATTTCTACGCCCCTCTCTCTCTCTCTCTCTATATATATATATATATATATATATATATATATATATATATATATATATATATATATATAATTGGCTCGATTTTATTTGAAATATCACTTTAAAGAATTATGTGATGGAGGTGTGAAGCACTGTGTCCAGACACTTTAAACAAGGACACGTGGAGTCGGTTTCAACTTTAATTAAACCACGGTTTAGTCAATTGGTTTTTTTTTCAAAAGAGTGCTAGAGTTGTATTTAATGTTTTCTCTATCTAGAAACGAAGCTGATTTCTGGGATGCTAGATCAAGATTTTTTTCCAATATTACACTCTCTCTCATCACTCTATCTCTCGGATTCTCTCTATCACCCCTCTCCTCTCCCTTTGATTACTCTCTCTACACAACAAAGCAACAAATATCAATTACAAAGTATAGAATTGATGGGCCACACCTCTCGTACATTATCAGAAAATTTTTATAATCTTATCAAACTTAAATGAGAAGGTATCATTGACCAACGGTTAGGATCATCGGAGCTCCGCAATTTATAGGATATGAGAAGGTGTCCTAGTTTAATTAGAACTCTATTTCTAGAGAACTCTTGGAAGTATAACTCTGAATTCGGGGTTTAAATTAAAAGATTTTTAGAATCTGTGTTAGGGGAACAAAAATATAACAAAAATATTTGTACTTTTATATAGTACTAGTAAAAAGTCACATGCAAATGCACGGGTATATTAGGACCTTAAATGATCGAATTTTATTTTTAGACATCTATCGGGTGATTTCAAGCATTCGTTACTATGTTTTATGATTTAGTAAAGACAAAAAAAATATATTTATTATTATGTTTTTTATGTCTTTATTATTTATAATTTAAAATTTTAAAAAAAAATTAATAAAAAATAAAAAAATATGACTTATATTGTTAACTATAGAACATAAAGAAAAAAAATAAAAACTAACAAATAAGTATAATCTAAAAATTTCAATTAAATCGAAAATGGGTATTTATTCCTTCTCGACTTTAACTATCTTGACGATTTTATCGTCTTCATCATCCGTAGTCTCGTATTTAATATTTTGGGATATCTACGATCTTGTAAAATAATTTTGATAAATTGTATCTTGCACTTTGACTTGAAAGAAATACTCATTTTCGAGATATTTGTTCATTTTCGAGATATTGACACCAAATTTGATTTTAAGGTCACTTTTTTTTAGATCTGTGTCACGTCAAATCAATATCTGACCATTTGATGGTACGCCCATTATCTCAAGATCAAGTATGTGAAAAGTTGGAATAAAAAAATTCTCCATCATTTAGTTCAAAATTGTCAATTGGTTTTAACATTGTGCCCTAATAGATTCGGTGGGCATAGTTAATTAAAGGTAAAATCACATTTTGATAAAATCACCTGTCATTCGTCTTGTTTAAATTTGATTTTAAGGTCACTTTGAAATTTGTACACATCAAATCAATATCTGACCGTCTGATGGTATGCCCATAATCTCAAGATCAAGTGTGTGAAAGATTGGAACGAAAAACACTGTTATCATCCATTTCAAAGCAGTCAATGGGTTTTAACATAGGCGCTCTCAAAGATTCAATTGGAATATTTAAAAGTATGTTTGAAAGTGGGTTCTTAATTGGCATGCCGAGTTGCTATGGTTTGATAAGGTCTAACTGGCTGAACTTTAAATGCGGTTCAAACATATTTGACAAGTGCACGTGCGTTGCACGTGGACACCGTAAAATGAAATATTTTGATCAAAGATAATTTTAATTATGAGTTAAAATTGACTGATCGTATAAAATCATAATCGTATATTATTAGTTAATCACTAAAAAACTAATAACAATTATTGTTAAATATTATATTGATTCGAGTATTTTGTAGAACTTTCTATAGATACATGTTTCTATCCTATCACGTTCAATTAATTCGATGATATACTAATTATATATGTTTAATAAAAAAAATTTAATTATTAATTTCTACTTTAATTTTATAATAACTAATGTAACTAAGGCTTCAAATTTTCATATCCTACGTATTTATTAGTTATTATTTAAAATATGAATAGTAATATCCACCCATACATAGTAGTCCAAGTTTTGACTCAAAACTCAAACCTGGCCTGAAAATCGGCGAATCGAACTGGTCCAAATAGACCCGAAAATCGATAATGAACCTATTCTGGACTCGTTTCGATTTTTGGAGAGAAAATTTGAAAATTTATTAGGTAGTATGAGAAAACTGAGAAAGTAGCTTAAAATAATAAAATGGTGATTGCACGCACCCCATTCAAATCCATGATTGCTTGGAATTAGGCACTGGAGATCGTTTTTCACCCTAATCTTTCGTAGAATAGTTCTTGAGACTATGATCTTATCCTCGTATGGGTGTAAGTTTTGAACCGAAATTCGAACTCGCCCAAAAAACCAAACTAATTGAACTAACCCCAATCGATCCAAAAATCGGTTTAGACCGAATTTGATTTCAATTTTAGGTGGGAAAAGTCGAGAACCGATTAGGTAAGATGAGAAAATTTGATAAGGGATACATTAATCGTTGCTCAAAGGGTTTCAACATGCTAATACATTATTATTTGGGTAACTTAACACCCATGAAATCTTAGAGGGCATCTATGCAAAAAACCATCGACTCTTTATATAAGTTGATGGAGATCGTTTTTCTGCCCAATCCTCCACATAAGGGAATTTGATATCAAAGCAAATCAAATATTATATGACAAAATTGTTAATTCTCTTAACTTTGTGGGTTCCTTTAAAGGTGATCGAACTGGTCCAAACAAACCCGAAAATTGATAATGAACTTATTCTGGACTTGTTTCGATTTTGGGGGAAAAAATAAAAAATTTATTAGGTAGTATAAGAAAACTGAGAAAGTAGCTTAAAATAATAAAATGGTGGTTGCACCCCATTCAAATCCATGATTGTTTGGAATTAGGCAATGGAGATCATTTTTCACCCTAATCTTTCGTCGAATAGTTCTTGAGATTATGATCTTATCCTCGTATGGGTGTAAGTTTTGAACCGAAATTCGAACCCGCCTAAAAAACTAAAACTAATTGAACCAACCCCAATCGATCCAAAAATCGGTTCAGACCGAATTTGATTTCAATTTTAGGTGGGAAAAGTCGAAAATCGATTAGGTAAGATGAGAAAATTTGATTAGGGGTATATTAATCATGGCTCAAAGGGTTTCAACATGCCAATAAATTATTATTTGGGTAACTTAACACCCATGAAATCTTATAGGGCATCTATGCAAAAAATCATCGACTCTATGTATTAGTTGATGGAGATCATTTTTCCACATAAGGGAATTTGATATCAAAGCAAGTTAAATTGTCACGACCCGAAATTCTACCCCATCCCGAGGGCCTAGAATTCCGAGTTATGACCCGCACATATCCCGGATATGCTAAGCGGACATACACCTAATCAGAGTTTTCGCGCAATAATGGTTTCACGAAATCCGTGAAAGCCAACATACCATAGTGGAATATAAAATAATCATAAATGCTGAATAAATCTGATAAAATGCGATAAAATGCTATTAATCCACAGGTAACATGTAAGTCAAATCGGAGACAAATCCGATAAAAATGAAAGCATAGAGTCAATGATAATGATATAAGGCAAAATCCAATACCGAGTCTACTAAATCAATATCCGGTGCTCGGATCAAAATCAACACTGTAGTCCTCCTGATAACCGGTAATGTCACCCTCCAAAGGCTCTTGGTAATCAACGTCCACTGGGTCGACGTTCTCAGCACTAATCAGATCAGAGAAACCCACGTCCACACCGTCGGTATAGTCACCTGCAGCTGTTAAATTATCGTGGGATGAGTTTACTCAGTCACGTAAACTCAGTGGGATACACCACCAATCCACCCCATACTACTCAGGTGCATTGTGGGTGCATCTTGTGAGTGATAAACAAAATATCTCAAAGCAGATAGCAAAAGAATGACAAAATCACATGCATATCGTAAAGCTCATATCATAAATGCAAGACCATGATCTAGACACTCATATCCTAACGTACCTTACCATATCTCATAACATATCCTACCATGTCTTATTATCATTCTCGCACATACGTCTGTACATCGCATGAGCGTAACTAACATACTCGTGAAATCCTAAACGACTGCATGTAGTCAGCCGAGCTACCATGGGAGGGTCAACATAGTATCATACCACCATATTATAACGCCCTCGTGTCATACTCATACTCCACCATCCAGCCAATGGGGAGACATAATGGCCAAACTCACTCATAACATACTCATACTCATAATCTCTCCCAGAGATCCGTCTTGACTGAAAGACGTTGTTGCCCTTACGGTGGCTACGCAAGGAGGCAACGCGTCTGAGACTTAAGTTCTTTATCTTTTCTTTGGCCTACAGTGATGTCTTATTATCGTATCGTATTAACTAACTTATCTTATCTCATACTCATATCTTATCATATTTTATACTTAATCCTAGGACAAACTATAGTGAGACAACTTTTCTAATTTACGCTTCCCAAGAAAAAGGTTAAAGTAATAACTTTGGATGTACTTCGTGTGACAGCCCATACTATCATAGAGGCGTTGCATCCGTACATGGACGCCAATATTTCGAGTTTCACGTGATCGTAGAAGAAACTTCACCACAGCCAAAGCCTATAGTCGAACCTCATAACTTAACTCATAACTCATACTATCATCTTTGGACTCGGGGTGATCGGGTCGCCGTATATGCCACCGTATACGAGATTACACTGAATTTACACTCACCCGACTCGTCATGGGTCCCATTCCACCATGAGTTGTAAGGTGTATTTCTCGCTTCGTTACCATCTCAGTGAATCACCACGCCCAAGCATAGGCATGATCTCATACACTCTCATACTCATGATCTAACATATCCCTAACTCATATAAATTGATTAAGTTGCAAATACAAAAGCATCACACATACAGAACGATTTACACTTAGATTTGGATTATGTTTATATTTATATTTATTTACATAATATACCAATATAATTATATAATAGGGTTATAAGTGTAATTTCGATAATCGTAAAGGTCAGAGTTCGATTTCATAGAGGCATCGAAGTTCTAACACTTTGTGTTATCGAAGTGGTCGCATTGAAGCGATAAAATTATATATATATATATATATATAGTATACTATAATTAAATGCTCAAATTAAATATTATTATTTTTAAAGTTAAGTACATCACGACCATCGATCGCAAAGTGCAAGTGCACTAAATTTTTTTGGTCGTGTAAAAGTGAAATTTTGGTGTGAATCAGGTCGTCTATTCGGATGAGAATCGATCGATTGAAAAAAATGAAAATCGATAGATCAGATTTAATAAGGTGTAAGTTGTCGTTTGGCTCATGATTGATTGGTCGATTTTAATAGGTCAATCCATCGATAAAAAGGAAACTAATTGGGCTCTGACATGGGATACTACTACTCATATATCTTATAAGATAATTTTATAATATTAAAATAAGGTAGTAACCAAGTACATTTATTTTATATGATAATAAAATATAAGTATATAATATTTATTAATTTTATATTACTATCTAAAATCACTTTCTCTTTAAATATATCATAATATATTATAAAAGATATTTTAATTAATTTAATACTATCCTATGAAATAAAATCAGATGGGCTGATCTAAATCAGATGGGCCAAAGTCCAACATCGAATGGGTCAAAGTCCAACATCAGATGGGTCACGATCCACGTCAGATGGGTCACGGTCCAACATCAGATGGGTCACGATCCACATCAGATGGGTCAAGATCCAACATCAGATGGGTCAAGGTCCGACATCAGATGGGTCATGGACCAACACCAGATCGGTCAGATCCAACATCGATGGGTCACGGTCAACATAAGATGGGTCAGGACCTCCAACATCAGAATCCCACGTGGCAACCTAAGTATGAAGTTGTCTAACACTTAAGTTGCTTATTTAGTGCTAACTCATCCTCTCTATCGACCATATATATATATATATATATATATATATATATATATATATATATATATATATATATATATTACCTCCCATGGGAGAAAATTCAAACTCCATCGTTGGGCATTATAAGGTGATCCCGTGGTAGGCTCTCTAGTTTTAGAGTCAATACTCAATTGAGACCTCATGATATTAATAATAATATTACTTATTAAAATTTGATCACGCCTACATGATTTATATCGTTTGAAAATTATAGCCTTGGGAAATAATTATATATATATATATATTTTTTTGTTTTGATAAGTAACCGCAAGATTTATTGTTGCTTGCTAATATAAATGTAGTCACTTCTTGATTTTTATTGTATAGAGTCTTATGTTAAAATAATCTATGTAATATCTCTTTCCTTAAAACAAAGTCTTAGATACTACATGGGACCTTTTGTAAATGACTGAAAATATGTTTAAAATAGGGCATGGGTCTATATATATATAGAAATGCTTAGTTTCTAGAAAATATAAAATATTATAAAAATTTTAAAGAAATTATAGGTTTAAATCATGGTTGCGTAGATTTTTAGTTTGAACTCAGATTCACGATTTTATAATGTCCATAAAATGTCTTTTACTAGAGGGATGATAGAATAGAGTATTAATCATTTGTGTTATTTTTAATTGTTAAAATAACAAAGTATAAAAAAAAATAATAACATTAACAATTAGGAAAATAATTATGACTAAATTACAAGCAATCACATTTAGGGCAAAATCAATAAAATTAGACTATAAGCAATCACATTTAGGGCAAAATAAATAGGACTAAAATATAAGCAATCACATCTAGGGCAAAATCGACGGGATCTGAGAAGAATGAGATGGATGGATGGGTACCCACCTCTTGAAGCGTGACCGACAGATCGACGACGATTAGGGCGATAGAGATCGGCGTCCACACGATGATCCGTCCATGATTACGTCGCCTTCTTTCACCACGATTTGACTGCAGAAAAACACTACGGTGTTCTTTGTGGAAGAATACACAAGAAATTTGGGTGTTTTTAAAGAAGGGTGGCCAGAGAAGAAGATGGAGTGCGGTCGCACCAAATAAGCGTAGCAAGGTTTGATCCTTAGACCTCTTATCTATATCCAAAGCCTTTCAACCACTAGACTACAACACAACTTGTGTCAAATAAAGACAATTTTAAATATAATACCTCTTTAAAATCAAAATGTGTATTTTCTCAACTAGGGTAGGTTCTGGTGTAGAGCACTAACACCATGCAAGGTATAAAGCACAATCTAACACCAATAAAAGAAAGTTCAAAAATTCGGGTTGTTACATAAATATTATCTGACAAAATTGTTAATTCTTTTAATTTTGTAAGTTTCTTTAAAGGTGTTAGAAAATATAACTTTTATGGCAAAGTTGTTAATTTTCTTAACGTTATAGGTTTCTTTGAAGGTTTTAGGAAAAGAAAACTTTTATGACAAAATTGTTAATTCTCTTAAATTTGTGGGTTTCTTTGAAAGAGCTAAAAATAAGGAAGGAAAGAGAATTTGTTTGGATACCATGGCAAAATTGTTAATTTTCTTAAATTTGTAGGTTTCTTTGAAGGAGTTAAAAATAAAAAAGGAAAGAAAATTTATTTGGATACCATTATTTATGAATTCTCATTGGAAAAGAGATTTTATGTTTTAGGAAAGAGTTAAGGATATTTTTGACATTACAAAATATGATAAAAACTATTTTTACTTTTATATAATAATACTATATATATATATATATATATATATATATATATATATATATATATATATATATATATATATTAAAAGTTTCTATTTTAGTAGCGGTCACTATATCAATCCGTTGAGAGGTGAACGACACAAAATCAATCTTGCCATAATGAGTTACTGATTCGGTGAGATGGTTACTCTCTTTTAATGAATATTTTATGAATACGTATGGTTTGAACGTGTGATTTATGGAATATTTTTAAGTTAAGGACTAATGGGTTCATAGAATGCGCCTTTTAGGAACTGAATCCTTCAACATATCACAGGATTTAGAGGCCTTCAAAAATACATAAAAGTCAGGTTTAGCGGCAGTTTAGTCTTGTCGCTATTAAAATAATAAGTTTTTTTTATTAATAAAAATAGTTTTTGATTGCCGCTAATAATCTTATTTTTGGTAATGTTTGAAATCTGGTTCTACCACATAGTACCTGACCATTCCTCATTATAATATCAACTATTATTTTCAGCTTTAGTGATTGACATTAAAGCTCATCAATCGGATGCATGGATCAAAATATTGCAAAAAGTTTTAATTTATCACTGGTTAGATATCGGTTTCGCCTGATCCTGGTAATGAAAATTTTGACTGAAAGACTTCAAAGTCTACAAAAATTTAACTAAAAGTTTGACCGAAATCTAAGTTGATCTCGTTTTCTGTCTTGATCGAAACGGAGACCGAATCCTAGTTTTTTATCCTTGAGCGGATGGTTCACGTACACATATATGCATGTTTTGACTGAGACATGGTCAAATGATACGTTAGAGTTACTATTATAAAGTGATTAGGAATCACTTTCATAAGTTACCGAATCAATATGTTTATTAGAACTCTGTTTTATTTTTAGAATCTGTGTTATTAGTTACTATTCTCTTAATCTCACCGAATCAGTAAATTTATTAGAACTCTGTTTTATTTTTAGAATCTAATCTCACCGAATCAGTAAGTTTATTAGAACTCTGTTTTATTTTTAGAATATGTGTTAGGAGTATTTTAGAAACGAAAATATGATAGAAATATTTATACTTTTATATAATAGTAAGGATAAGGATATTTTATTTTAATTTGTTACACAATGGTTATAATCGACGACGGTTGCTTGAAATTTATTAACAAGTCATCCAAATTGTATAACTAAAAAGTTATGCAGCGATTGCTTGAAAGTAAATTAAGCCATCAAATTTGTCCAACCAAAAAATATATGCACAAGATTATTGCGCTTTTGGCTTAAATGACCCAAGTTTAAACCGTGCAACGGTTTAATCTCAAGCATTTTAATAAATCATATTTAACTATATAAAAAAAAATTATAATTTTAAAAAGATAAGTATAATATATATATATATATAATATCTAGGCCGGGTGCGGGCTAGATGTTGCAACACTTAACTCAAGCCCGGCCCAGATTTATCCAGTTGCAACATGCTTAACCCGGTCCGGATACCGGACCGAGTTTGCTTAATAAAAAATACCAATTTTTTTGGGCCGGGTGCAGGCCAAAATCCGGGCTGGCCCGGCCCATTGAGAGCCCTATCTCCGGCCCTCTATATATATATATGTAATCAGATATTTGCAGGATCCAACCCAACCCAACCTTTGAGTTGACCCGACCCAAAGTTCACCTTAGAGCCTTAATGCCTGACCCGACCTGGCTAGTCTAATTTATATACCCAATCGGACCCAACCCGATGCAACAACACCTCAGGCCCTAAATTATCAAATCAAAATGTATAGTCATTAATTTTCTTACTCTTCCTCTGCAGATTTGCAAATCTTTTTCGACAACGGAGGCTTGCATTTTTGGGATCAACTGTAGCTGTGTGCATCAAGTGCCTGCACCCCGTTCCCAGCTCATAAAAATCACAGGAGAGCCCGTCATGGCTGCAGGCGGCATATGAGACTGACGAGGAACACCCAGATGACCTACTTGAGTTGACCCGACCCAAAGTCTTTGATTGGAGTGTCCGTGGTGAAAAAGTCTTTGATTGGAGTGTCGCGGAATCTTCAATTTTCAATCTTGTTATTTTTATATTTTTATTATTTAAATTAAAATTAGAAATTAGTGTTAGAGTAGGATTTCTAATTTTATGCATTGTAATCTGGTCATGTTATTAATTTTTATTATGCTCTTTTCTCTTTATATAATTTTATTTATTTTTAGGATGGCATATAATTTGGTCATGTTATTAAAATGAGCTAACAATTTAGGATTTTTTTGTAAATATCCCCTTTTGTTATACTAAAATTGCATAAAACCTCCTAAGTTATGCCTATTTACACTGCACCCCCTACTTTTATGTTTCCTTTATGACAATTAACTAGATGTCATTTCTTCAATTAAATGACGCATTTGTCCTTACTTAATATTATATATAAAATGATCATTGTATTTTTTCTAACTTTGACCGCATTTTAAATGGTGGATAAACATTAGATCCTGCCCAAAATTTTTGGGTTGAACATTATTGATCTCCTCTAAGTTGTCGTGTTACTCGATTTTCGATTTGATTGTCCATGATGTTCAGTTGGTTCGTAACAATGGTAAGGTCGGAGGTAGCATTTTAGCGCTATTCACGAGTCAAGTAAGTCATGGACACTCAAATCAAAAATCGGGTAACACGACAAGTTATATGAGATTAATCATGTTCCATCCAAAAAATTTGGGCAGGATTCGATGCTTATCTCCGTTTAAAATACGGTCAAAGTTGGGAAAAATATAACTGTCATTTTGTATATAATGTTAAGTATGGGCAAACCCGTCATTTAATTGAAAAAATGACGCCTAATTAACTGTCATTTAACGTCAAGGGTATTTGTAAAGGAAACATAAAAGCAGGGGGTGCAGTGTAAATAAGCATAACTCAGGAGATTTTCAACAAATTCAGCATAACATAGGGGGGTATTTGCAAAAAACCCAACAATTTAATATGGGGGCATTGAAGTAAAATGACACACTACCCTTTAAAAGTTCACATAATTGTCATTGAAACCATAGTGACAAATTTCATTTTTGGTAATTTTTTGGTGTGGGGTCTTTTTGGTACATTTCAGATTAATTTCAATACCTTTCCGAAAAAATTCGGGAATTAAAAATATACAAAAAATATATTTAATGTTTTTTTAAAAAATATCTACAATATATACTAAATTACTAACATATTTATTAAAATAAAATTTAAACAAAAACAAAATACCGAAATTTTTGAAATTTCAGCAAAAAAATACCAAATTTACCAAAATTTTCCCGAAATTTTCGTTTGACCCATTTTTGGTGAATTTTGCAAATTTTCACCGAATATCGGTGAAATTTGTCACTATGATTGAAACTTGCATATATTAAAGGGAAAAAAATAAAATTATACGTAAACTCTAGCCATTAGTGAGGCCATGGCCCGGCCCGCCCCATCGAAGGCCAGACTAAGACTCACTAGATGGAAGCCCGGTTTAAAGCTGGCTTCATGGCAGCCAGCCGTAGGACGGGGGACCATGGCCAGGCTCCAACCTAATTCATTCACAGCCCTTTGTGCCACACATTTTGCCATGTGGCTCATGGGGTAATAAAATAATGTAGATCAGATTTACCTTACGTGCCACATCGTGCCATGTGGCTCATGGGGGCAATAATGTGGATCAAATTTATCCAAAGATTGAGTTTAAAAAGTAGCTGAATGATGTGATTAGAGTATACCAGCATCACAAAATGAATTAATTTTTAAGCAAATTGTCTAAACTCCAAACATGTTTTAGCCCGTCATCTTCGTCAACTTATAGCTTTCAGTAGAGATTTGATAGACTCAATCTGATATATAGACTGGCTCCACGAACTAAGTCTATGTGGTGCCAAAACGGTGCCACCTGTATATAGATTAACAACCCGCTCACTCTGATGGGTGAGCAGATCAGTTTCCTACACCAACTCTACCATCAAAGGATGGTCATGATCACAGGGGAAGACTCATGTAACGTCCTACAAAATCTAGGGTCTTCATTTGATGACTTTCTATAAGGGTGTGTTTAGGTCTGCTCACCGTAGGACGCCGGCTCTCTTAGGGGTCTCGATAGCCATGCCGGGCCGGGTTCGGGACAGGTCTTAAATGGACCTATTATAAGGGCCTTTTGGAACTAGCCCATACCCGGCCTAATTACTAATGGGCTCAGGCCAGGCCTATGTTTTATTTGGGCCTACTACCTCAGCCCATATCCGGCCCATTTTGGGCAGGGCTGGGAAGAGCCATGAGCCGCCAGACATTTTCTATATAATTTATATTGAAATGATCTCAAATGAACGAGGTCGGGCCGGGCTTAACGGGCCAATTTTTTAATCAGGCTTTTGAAACTAGCCTATGCATGACCTGATTACTAATGGGGCAGGGCAGGCTCTATTATAGCTCCCTAATTTTTAACAGGTTTTATCTACTCTGATAGAGAGCAAGCATAGACCTTGTTTCATCACTTAAAATAAATTCCTGGCAGAGCAAATGGGGCAAAGAGCAATGATACCAAATACGACTATGATTGCGTTTGGCATTACTCTTTGGAAGAGTAGGAAAGAGTAGTTGTTGCTCTTTGTTATTGTAGAGAAATGAGAGGAGAGAGGCTGCTCTTTGAAATGAGAAAAACAACACTTTTTAAAATAGTACAATTTTTCATGCCCTTTTTAAGAGAGATGTTTTTCATGTGTCGAAGAGCAGCCTCCGCTATTCTTCCTCCAATCCTTCTCTCTTTCTCTCTCTCTTCAAAGTCATTTACAACAAGGTTTTTTTTCTACTCTTCCCAAGAGCAATGCCAAACACAACCTATAACTCCCCGTCGGAGCCAAAGAGATGATCTTTGGCTTGAAAACCTAGACACAGCCTAAGGGAACCGACACGTTTCAAATAATGATTTGGAACTGGTCACTGAATTGGGGCACGTGATATGTGCTTTCATCAATTCTACAGTGTGATTAAAAGCATAGTCACAAAAATCGCCGAATTTATGAAAATTTCACGAATAATTCATGAATTTAAGGTCCCCCGAATTAAATATCAAATTATTCGCAAATTTTTCGAAAATTCGCCTGATCACAAAAATTTGCGAATAATTCACGAATTATTGTCGAATAATTCCCAAAATTTTCAATTGTAACTTACTAATTTAATTTAATTTAATTTTTTTTAATAATTTTAAATCTTTTTATTTTAAAATATTTCTCACTGATTTTTCCTTCGAATATTTCCCCGAACTACCCAAATTTACCGAATTTTAACCTCGCTGAACTATTGCCGAACCCCAATTTGGTGACTATGATTCAAAGGACCTTATGCAAAATTTTGCGGGTCGAAGCTCTCATTGAAAAAACTTATCTAGCTTGTGGTTCAAAAATGTCTTAAAATGAAAAGCTTATCATGTAAATATCTATAATCAGTTTTAACTGTTCATTTTAATGGTGTTAGATTGTATTTTAATTACATGACAGATATATTTATTTTTGGCCCCAAATCTTTCACACCATAGATCATGAGATCATGACCTTCAAACCTCCTGAATCCTATTGCCAAGGGTAGGATGAGCTACTATTTTTATTTATTTTAATTAATTTATTTATAAACTACATACAATAATATAATTTAAAGCTATTTAATCACAGAAGTAACTTCAGCATTGTCAGTTCACTAGGCAAAGCACCAAATTAAGCATGCTAGAGCAAAACTTCCTAATGTATGTGTCTTTTCATTTTAAAAAATTGGGAAACTAATTTAATGATTTAAAATAATAATAATAAATGGTCCACATGACATTTTTGCTATTGAGTTAGTCTATAATGGGTGTCCACCCATCCTGTGCATTAAAGCAGCCAAGGGTGATCTTTGCTTACTTCCATGCACTCGAATTCCATACACGTCATGTAGTCATAGAGATGTGTGGACTTTGTATGCTAATTTTTATCTAATTTCATATTGGATACATTTCGGCTGATATGGGTGGATTTTTGACTTTTTGATCCCATAATTGATTCCATATCAAATCAAGTGTATGGTATTCTTCTAAATAAATAAATAAATAAATTGTTCAAAAACAGACTATATGGAATCAAGGAAAGTGGATTCCGAGGACGCGGTCGGAGGGGTCAACTCTGCCAAGTGAGTCATTTGGGCTACTTCCAAATCCCAAAATAACACGTCCCCTCTATAGTTCACCCGCCCCTGTAGGGTTTAAAAAACAGAAAAATATTTCTTGGCATTTTTGTCATTTAAATCATAAGTCAAATATTATTGTTCACCCAACAAACATGTTGCATTAATATTTTTTCTAACTATGACCTAATATTCAATGGTGAAAGAACAACATTTTCTAAATTATTTTTTCTAAATGGTATAAGATCGACTTTGGGCAACTTACAGTGACACCCGATCCTCAGGTTGGGTGCCACATGATGCCCATTTGGCCACATCGTAGGGTTCATCCCTACGACCACGTCCTAGAAAACCGGTATCAAATGGGGCCTAAACCGATATGTATGAATGTGGCTTATAACTAGAAGGACCGTCTCTCTTAACCGTCATTTAAACACCAAATGGTGTTTAAAAAATCTTACACCATTTATTGACTTATGATATTGAAAATCCATATCATCAATTGAAAGGATATTTTTTGGGAGATTCGAACTATCTGATCTGTGCACTCTAATACCAAATGTTGTTCTTAATTTTGATAGTTGATATTAAAGTTCACCGATCTCATAGTTTACATCCATTTAGAAGCATGATCCTTTGTCTGGAACATATTTTATCGATGAATTGTCACTTGGGAAATTTAGATTAATCATAAATGCAATAATTCACACTTCAGCGGTGTGAAATCAAAAGTAACATGTTAGTGGTGTAAGATCATCTAAACACCATTTGGTGTTTAAATGTTGGTCAAGAGCCATTATCTCCTCTTAAAATCAGAGCAGAGCCTTAAGGAAATGCGGAGAGAATTTTGGAGTCCAACGATTCTCAATATGGGTATTTTTATTTACAACTAAATTGAAACAAAAAAAAATGAACGTAATCATAATAGATCAAATGTAGTTCTGGGATCTAACTTTTCGGGATGTGTCACATTGAATCAAGATCTAACCGTCTGATGATAGAAACAAAATCTCAAGATTTAGAGTCAAATATGGGGCGAAAAAGGATATATCTAAGATGCAAGTTCAGTGTACCGAACCAACCCGATTTTTTGGGTTTTAGGTTTGGTACAACCCAAATCGAAACCAAATCAAAACCCATTCAGTTCGGTATTTTTTTTTTCCTGGAACCGACATCGAAACCAAAACCCATTTGGTCCGGTGTGGGTATTTTACCTATTTTTTCGATTTTTTTTCGGTTTACTCATCCTACCCCACGATATTCGATTTTTGTCACCCTAAACCGAACCGAATGAGGGTTCGGTTTCGGTTCGGTTCAATTTCAATTGGTTTTCGGACCGGTTTGGAAGCCTCGGTTTTCAGTTCGGTTCCAGTGTTCGGTTCAAGGCTTGCATCCCTAGATATCTATCGTTTGATTCAATCACATGGAGCTTGGCTTGAGAAAGACGATTCATGAGTTGAAAATAAAGAAACCCCTTAATAAGTGAGAGATTTGAGAGAGAGAGAGAGAGAGAGAGAGAGAGAGAGAGATTGAGATTGATTAAGAGGAAATGAATGAGAGAGAAAGAGAGAGAGAAAATGAGGGAGCAATTCAGCGAAAGAGGTGGCTTGAAATGGGCATCATTATTTGTAATCCAAATTCTCTCTTTCAAATATGGTTGTAGATAAGAAACCCTTCAATAATTTGGTTTTCTTTATTCATTTCCTCTCTCTCTATTTTATTTATTTATTTATATTTATTATTAGTTCAGTAGCAGCACTTAGGAATAAATTCGACACAACAAATCACTCACCATTGTTTCCCAAGTGAATGCATTTTCATTTCCTCTCTCGCTATTAGGATTTTAGGAATATAATTTATTTATTTATTTTTAATAAAAAAAAATATAGATTTATTTTTTTCTTTTTAAATAATGTATTCTATGAAAGACTTTAAAAAAAAATTTATCTCGCTATTAAGAATAATTTCTTTTTCTTTTTTTAAAATAATGTAATCTATGAAAATTTCCAAAAAAAATTCAATGACCCTGTGCGGGTGTTGGGATTTTTTCAAATGAAAAGGGTGTTCTTGTCATTTCAGCCAACGTAACTAACTTTTGAACTTTTGAAAGACTATTTAACCGCCAACCTTTCTTTCACTTTACATCTTTAACCTCAAAATTCATAAATTCATTCATCTTCTCATTTCTTGGAGTTTCATCTTGAATCAATCGAGGACAAATTAGGAAACCATCAAACTGAGGCAGTGGTGAAGGAAAAAATCCCAGCTGAATCCAAATCCCAACTAGTTCTTCTGTTTATCTCTATTTACGTTTTTTCAGGATTTTTTCCGGTCAAGATTGATTGCATAACCCTTTTTTCTTAATCTTACCAAGGCCGGAGGATGGAGAGACCAGACATTGAACATACAAATCTCGACAGTTTTCCAGATGGATTGCGAAGGTTAAAGGATTGCTACAAAGTTTTGGAGCAGATTGGAGATGGAGGGTCCTGGTGAGTGAAAAGAATATACCAAATCCCCAACTTTCTTTCTATTTTGCTCTTGCAATCTTGTTTTTGCATTATACGTGAAAGGTGAGACGTCTTGCTCGGGTTCGAGATGTTTCTTGATCTGGGTTCAAGATTGTAAATTGGGAAAATTCCAGAAAAAACCCAAAATTTTGACGCCGATGTCTCTAACACAAAACTATTGCTCCTGTCAAACAAGTACCTGAAGATTCCATAAGTTCATCAACTAAACCCTACTGTCAACTCCCGTTAATATGCAAATGGAAAACACTCAGTTGGTATTCAAATTAGCACCTGAAGAAATCATAAGTTCATCAACTAGACCCCTGCCGTCAACTCCCATCAGCATTTTTCGTTCGCATATTAACAGGAGTTGGCGGGAACTTTTGAAATCTCCGGGTGCTCGTCTGACAGGAGGAATAATTTAAGTATGTTAGAGATATCGGGGTCAAATTTCAGGATATTTGAAATTTTCCCTTGTAAGTTCTTGTAAGATAGGGACCCTTGCAATAGCTAGCATTAGATTTTCGAATTATATGAGAGCTTTGGGGTTCTATATCTCTTCTAGTAGGGCTTCAAATTTCTCTGTGGTGATCTCTGTTTTTTCGAATCATAGATGCCCAAAATCTGAGAGGTCTTGGTCGAGTTTGAGATGTTTCTTTCAAGATTGTAAGCAGGGATTAAAAGCCGAGACCTATTGGCATATCGGTTGGACCCCCATCCTTCAACCTTTAAACAACCAACAATGGAAATTTTCACTTTTTAAACACCAACATCCTAAATAAACTTTAGCATTGGATAAGTTAATCTAGATTTATGCCACTTGTTTTGCTAGATTTAACAAAAAGAGGTGGGCCCAGAATTGTGGGCATTTTGCCCATCTTGTTTTGCTATGTATTTTTGCACAGAATTCTATGAATGAAATTTATTTTGGCCAAAGATAAAGCTAATTATTTTCAAAATCAAATTTTGCTAAATTTATTTTGGCCAAATATCCAGCTAATTATTTTCAATATCAATCTTTGCTAAATTTGTTTTGGCCAACTTAAAAATGAAGATGAAGAAAAAATTAACATTTGTGATGGAGAAAAACTAAATGCCAACAACATACAATTTGAGCTGGAGAAAAAATTTGGTGAAAGTTTCTTATTGCATACTTACCCTTTTCGCTAAAATTTTAAGTTGTTATATAAAGCTAATTATTTTCAAAATCAATCTTGTTCGGCTAGATTGCACGAATAAGTGTTTGATTATGTGCACTAATTCAAGGCTTGATATTAATAAATATGCAAAGTATGAGCTAATGATTTACTATTCATATGAACGGGCTCTGCGATTAAAATGACGTAACTGAATATATTTAGATTTTAATATCTGTCAATTTGCAGCGCATCTTAATTGTTCATAATGACCCTCGATGAGCTTGCTAATGGACACTATAGATAATGTAAATCAATGAATTAGTTAAATAGTTGGGTAACTTTTTAAAGCCTTACATACAAACAGAGAGAGAGAGAGAGAGTGAGCTGTGTTAAGGTTTAAAACACAGCGTTATGCATGCTGAAAGCATTTTATACATCTTGATCTTGTTTAATTAAATGCAGCATATTTGGGCGGTGAACCCATAACTTTGACCTATGATTTGAAGTGAAAAACAGTCTGAAAAAACTTTAAAATCCTAGGGGACTGGATGAACCTACAGATGTGGTGTAACTCTCGATCACATGCCACGTGGCACATGATCTAGCATCCAAATTCATGGCTCACATTGTACGGCCGAATGCATTGCCCTATTTTTCTTATATATATTATCTAGCATCCAAATTCTGTGTAACTAAATATTTGAAACTTTTGTTTGAGTTACCCCCAAAAGCTCTTGCAAGATGCATGCTAGTTTAATTAATCTATAGGATGGTTTAAGTCACCATATATCCTTCTCAATTACATGCATTTTTTTAAAAGCTATTTGTGTATTGTTATTGATTTGATGCTCCATGAACATTCCTCATTGATCTTTCTGAAATTTCAGCGAAGTATATAAGGGTAAAGATATTAAAACTGGGGAAATTGTTGCATTGAAAGCGGTGCAATTGAAGAATGAAAGGGTATGGATTTTTCATCTTCGCGTTCAAGGAAGAAGTTTGGGGAAGGGGGTTTATATTATATTTTGTTCTTTTGTGCTTGGTTGACATTTCTTTGGTTTCTGCAGATACCAAAATGTGTCAAACGAGAAGTAGATGTTTTGAAAATTTTGCATCACGAAAACATAGTTCAATTGAAAGAGATTGTGTCTTCTCCAGGTTCCATTTATATATTTTTCTCGAATACAAGATTGGATCTCACACATATCATACTACATATCAGTCTACTTTTCAGATTTAAGGTGGCCTGGAAAATATTGTCTGTCTTGTTAAACTACATGCACCGACACATGTGTAAGTAGTCACTCAAGCATGAACCCAATCTAAATAATTGCTCCATGTAACACTTGACACAATTCAGTAAGATTACATTTTTTTTAATAACTAAGATTACAATATATTACCTTTATATATAAAAAAAAGAATCAGTAAACTATGAATATTAAAAGATTAAGTCTACAGTGAGCCAAGGGCTCCAAACTATGAATCTTAAAAAAAGGGATCTACCTTTAAAAAAGAAAAGAAAAAAGAGTGGGTCTATCATGAGCCAAGGGCTCATTGGAGACAGTGAGCCAATGTCTTGGCAGCTATGCATTGCTTTGGACTTGAGACATGCACGGATGTTTATGGTCTCTTAAGTCTGTGAGTGCAATAGTCCCACATCGGATAGGAAAAAGTCTTGACCTTGGGCTATATGTGATTGCGGACTCTATATGTCATGTCGCGTTTTGAGTGGGGACTTAAGCCCATGCCAGGAACGAAATTCGGGACAGGGACCTAACTCCAGTACCGGACAGTATTGTGGCTTGTGGGTCTGGGTCGTCACAGAAATGGTATCAGTGACACTATAAACATCCATGCACGTCTCAAAGTCCAAAGCAATATTTCTGAAGAGTAGACTTAATATTTCCATGCCACATGAAATCTGAAAAATAGACTAAATATTTCTCGAATAGACTTAATATATTCCATGCGACATTTAATCTGCATTGTATTTTTGTCTTGATGCTAATATTATTTTTGACAAAAAATAGTTTTGGATACAATTATAATAATAATTTAGTTCATTTTCAGGAAATTTCTAATGTTACTTGATTTGCTTGGACAGATGGTAATCTATCCAAAGGTTCCTTATACATGGTTTTTGAATATATGGACCATGATATGTTGGGTCTTATGCTTAATGAGGAGGTGAAATTTACAGTACCCCAGATCAAGGTATCATAACACCATACAGTTTAAACTAATAAATGAGCTACTCATAAACATATTTTTATTTTTTTCACGATTTTCTTTGCCAGTGCTATATGAAACAACTGTTGGCAGGACTACATTACTGTCACTCCAGTGGAGTAATGCACCGGGACCTCAAAGGTCATCATTGTGTAGAGTAAAAACTTATGGATTCCTCTCTTTTTTTCCCTCCAGCTCCTTGGTTTTTAATGCTACTTCTATTCATGCAGCGGATAATCTTCTAATTGATAATGAGGGAAAGTTAAAGATTGCAGATTTTGGCCTCGCAAAAGGTGATCATATGTAGAGTAAAAATTATGGATTCTTCTTTTTTTGTGGCCCCTCCTGCTCTATTGGTTTTTATGCTACTTCTATTCATGCAGGGAATATATATAAAGATTTAAAAATTTCAGATTTTGGCCTCACACTTCCTAGTGACTCTGAAGAAGTCCTGACAACTGGAGTACCTGCCCTTTGGTACAGGTAAATTCTCTCATTTAGCATAAGGGTGGAATTTGGAATTGTAAATGTGTGTTTTACCTTCCAAGAATACACCCTATTTTTTCATAATTTACTCAGTTCATGATGGTTTGACAGATCTCCGGAGTTGCTGCTTGGAAGTTGTTATTATGATCCGGCTGTTGACATATGGTCGGTCGGTGTTGTTTTTGCACAGCTTCTGCGGGGAGTAGGATTAGTGCAGGAAGAAACTGAGGTAGGGTTTGTCCTCAAAACATTCTGTGCTTCGTAGTTATGAAATATCAGATAGGCTCTCTTGAATTTTTTACTATGCTAGAGATGTTGGGTATTTCTACATGTTTGCTTTAATTATGCACATTATTGTACTTTCTAAAGCATTGTGACAAAATACGACTTTTTCCAAAAATACACGGATAATATGCATGTTTTTGCCACAACGTACTATACACTTGATGAGGGGGGCTAGGGAATAGGCTATTACTTGGGTTCCTTGGATACGGAGGTTGGTTCTATTGATGACGAAGGGCTGGCAGATATTTGGGATGACTTGAGAGTTTTAAGTGTTTGACTTTGTCAGGCAGTGTTTCTGGGGTTGCCTAGGGGCTAGCTTTTTAAGCTTTTTGAGATTCTTTTTTTTTTCTATGTTTGGGATGTGTTTGCTTTTGTTTCTTGCTTTATCTGTTGCTTGTTTTTGCTTTCGTTCGTGCTTGCTGTTATAGCTTCTCGCTGTTGGGGAGGTAATTTCCCTGTATCCTTTATCTTTTTTAATGCATTGCTGTTTTCTGATAAGAGATAGAAGTGACATATCTCTTGCTCTAATTTGTAGCTCTTTTGCTGCATTATTAATATCTGGTCCATTTGGAGTTCACGTGCATGGAGACGTAAGAACCAACGACAATTACGTATTAAAGATAGGAAAGACATGGGTAAAAGATGCTACAAGCTACCTTGATAGGAGTATGTGTACTTTGAGCACAAAACGAGGAAGGTATTGCTTATAACATCTAATATCAATCTGCTCTATATCCTAAGCATGGTTTTAAACGTGAAAACTCGAATCGACTCGAAAGTCAATTGAATCGAGTTAACTTGAAGACTCGGATAGACTCGACTAGCTCCAACTCGGTAAATTAGTATATATTTTGAATAATATATATTATAAGAATAAAAAAAGATGGAAGATAAGTTGATAAAATGGGTTGTTTAATAATTTTTAATAGATAGGGTTTCTAAACCTTATCCCATGCAAATATTTTATATATGAGGGCAGTCTTTTTAATATTTCGCTGGTTGCATCATCCTAGCGAAATCTTGACTCCACTCAGATTCAACTCGAAATCCCGGCGAGTTGAGTAACTCAGCTGAGTTAACTCGTTGACTCGCTGAGTTTTAAAACTATGATCCTAAGGGCCACTGTATACTAGGTGCTTCATTCTAGCTCATGTGAGGAGAAAATGTACCCTAAGCCTTATACGTACTGGGGATAGGCTGGACCTTTTTGTTGAAAAAAATTACAAAATAATTTTTTTTTCTTGGGTTTTGACTATAGAGTTAGTCTACAATGGGTGTCCACCTATCATGTGCATTTCAAGCAGTCCACACATCTGTGTGACTGCATGACGTTCATGGAATTCCATGCATTGGAAGTCCATGCAGGTCATGCAGTCATACAGATGTGTGGACTGCCATGTCCACTCATGATAGGTGGGCAGTCATTGTAAACTAACTCTTTGACTATATAACCCTAGTGGCATTCGAAATTCCCAATTTCTAATAATCTCTCACAAATCCAGCAAACCGTCGTGCCCTAGCTGGTTCAAGGATGTCTGAAAGGCAGAAACCACCATATATTCGAAGATGCTCCTACTCTTCTTTTGTAAATGAAAGTTCACAAAAGGTTGTGGTTTAAGGCTGCCCTCGTTGAAAATATTTTCTAATGAATTATGTCTTCCCCTACTCTTAATGGTCAATCGATTCTTCAACTTCTATTATAAGAAATCTGCAGTTAGTTGAAATGCTTTGTAGTCTATTTTGAGCATCACCTACTGAACCTCTTAAACGAAGGTCGTGGAGATCATTCCCATAGATGGCCTTCTTCAATCAACACACTCTCTCACTCTAGTTCAAAACTGCATTTTAACATCCATCCAATAAAGAGACCAAAATAGACATGCAGCAAGAGAGGATAAGAACCAAGGAAAATATCTTCCAAGAGTTGTTTCTATATGTTTGAGTAAAGCCTTTTGGCAATAAAGCATGTTTCAAAGTGCTCACTATTCCATATTTGGTCTATAATTCAAAATGTAAACTAATTTGCATCTAACTAGTTTCTTATTAAGGTTATTGTCGGTAGGTTAGGCTCGGGCTGGGCCTAAATTGTCTTAAATTTTTTGGGTCCAAGTACAAACTCTTGATTCCAAATACAGGGGAAGACATACAATTTTTGGGTCCAACATAGGAAGTGTTCTAGCATTTGACTTGAGGCCACTCATGCCCTTCACAGCTTGTGTATACCATTTGGGCCTAGACCAGACAATTTAGGCCCACATTATAAATATTTCAAGGCTTTAGGCCCACTTATACATCGGGCTAATTTCCAAACTATAATATTGAATTTATTTGGCTAATCGCATGCTAAATTTTTATTTTATTTTCAATATGTGCCCATAAGAAAATTTATAGAGAATAATACAGGAGTTTTTTTTTTCTATTGCACCTGATGTTCCTTGAAGCTTTTCTGCTATGGCGTTCCAGTTATGAGGGCCATATCTATGTACTAGTTCCTTGAGTGGCTCATCTTTGGCAGGCCTCCAATGGCCTCCAGTGCACATCTGATCTCCAAGAAAGAAGAATTAAAAGCAGTTTATTAAAAAGAAATAATAATAATAATAGAATAGAAGAAAACAAAACAAAACACAAGAGACTCAAGAAATAATAATAATTAGGCCTACTTATACATCGGGCTAATTTAGGCTTGGTCTGAGCCCTATCTTTCTCATTATATATACTAGAAAATCCAAACGCCTCAAAAATGATATAAATAAAATTATAAAATTTTGGAAATTTTGATAAAAATATTCATTATAAATTCACTGTAAATAGTTCCTACACTATACGCACAATGGAAACCTTACATATTGAAAACAAAACACTACGAGATATCAGTATAAAGATGCAATGCCTATTCTACTCGAAATGTATTTTATCACATTTAAACTCTAACATCATCATTCCAGAAAAATAATTGGGCTCAACATTACTCATTTTTTTTTCTTTTTTCTCAAGTTTGGTATGTTTGCGAGATCTTGTTAACGTGTATATATATATATATATATATATATAAGTTTTTTGTATTCTTCTGAGAGAAGTTTGACAGTAATGTTTTTTCATCCTTACTGTAGACTGAGCAGCTGAATGAACTTTATGAGTTGTTTGGAAGTATTGATGAATCCAACTGGCCTGGTGTTTCCAAGTTACCCCTGTATGACACTTTGAAGCCAGAAAGAAAAATGGAGAGTTGTTTCAAGAAGGAATTCAAAAAGTATGTTCCCATTCGGTTGTTATATCCATGCATTTTTTTGTGAAATATGTTGTAATATTTTTCTTTTTTTCTTTGCAGTTATGACCAACAATGTGTCATGTTACTGGAGAGAATGCTAACTCCTGATCCATCTCAGGTATCACTAATTTGATTAATTGACTAAATTTTCATTCTTGTGGCTATTATATTTTTCCTGATTTAAAAAGATGTTGACTTTCAAATTTTATCTGCTCTTGATTATTAACGTAGTAGTTGATATATAAATACAGAGATAATGGGCTATACCAGTTCAGATTATGTCTATTAAGTCAATTTCTGTCCTCCAAAAGCTCATATGTACAAATTTTCAGGGGCCTTGACAGTTGTAAATCTCAGTTTTTACACGTAATAGCCTCTAAAAGGCTGTTACATTTTTCTTTAATCAGATAACATATTTCGGGTCATGACATTTCTTAAATTCTCTTGCAGATACCCATGCCATTGGTAGACTCGATCACAAATTTTGACTATAAAATTCGACTCTATGATGATTAGAAAGTTCAGATTTACTAGGATATGAACATAATACTATTAACTATGCAAAAGCTTGAATGTTGTGCAATTTCCAGAGTTTGCAAGGCAATGCAAAATGAAATCTTTCTACAGAGAGTGAGAGATATATTTGTGTTAATATGAGTCCCCTTTTACTCTTTGTTTCACCATTAGTGTTTATGTTTTGCTTTTTGTTTTTTAAACTGGTTTCTAGACCATGTAGTTCTTTTGTATCTCATCTTGCTGACTTCCATATAATTCTCCACAGAAGTTGTGGGATTTGAATCAAGTGAAAGTTTTTAATATTCTGTTGATTATTTATAAATTTTCATTCCAAGAAGCTTACTCTTCATTTCACTCTCAGTGTTCATGTTTCGCATTTTTTTAACTGTGTTCTAGACCATGTAGTTCTTTTTGTATCCTATCTTACTGATCTTCCCTATAATTCTCCACAGGAGTTGTGGGAATTGGAATTAAGTGAAAGTCATAAATATTTCATTTATTATCCATATATTTTTCTCTCTAATACAGAGAATATCTGCCAAGGATGCACTTGAAGATGATTGTTTCCTCACAGACCCTTTACCTAGTGATCCAAAGAGGTTTGAACTCCAATTTCTCTACTTCTCTCAATTAGTTCTTTTCCCTAAATCATAATTCCTCATTATGAAACTGTGTAACTATGGAGAATGACAGGATATATGAAATTCCAATGACCACGACCATTGGATATGATTCTATCAGGGCCTGAATAATCAAGAATACCCTCCCCCCCTCTTTTTACCAGACAGATCTGAACTAAGCAATTTGTGTGACTTAATCATTAGTCACTGAGAGGTCTCCGAAGTATTGTATTCTTTATTTGATATGAATAGTTGAAGTGGATTCTCCGTACGGTACTTAGAGTAGCTAATTTTGGCGGTAACCTTGAGCACTACTAAGGTGCACCATGATGCAACCTTGAGGTTGCAGGCATGGTTTAAAATACCGGTTTCCAATACGTATCATCCAGCTCCAAAATTGGTACATATCAATACGTACCCTTCCTGAATGATACATTGGTATATATCGTCTGATACATTACCAATATATATGTAATGCACTATGTATCGTACCGGTGACCACAGAAAACAGTACGTAAGGTTTTGTCCAAAATTTTGAACCATGGTCCACTTTATTGACCTTCCAAAATGGGCAATTAAATGAGTGGAGTGTATCTTTCAATCACTGATTTTTAGGCCATGTCCTATCCAAGGTGTCCCATTGAGGGTATCAGTCCTAGTAAATTAGCCCATGCACCATTGTGCGTAAAAATAAGCAATCAGATCATATTCTTCCTTCAATTTCTAACTTCTATTCCCTTGAATGCATGACAGCATACCAAAATACGAATCTTCCCTCTATTATCTTTTGAATAAAAGGAACGAAGAAGCAAAGCGGCAACGTGAGGAAACTTCAACACAACAGAGGACGCCATCACCAAGCAAAAAAAGGAGAACAAGCTAGTAGGGCATTGATTCAACCTACCTTCTTCATGCTGCCAGTTATGAGTTCACAGTTCTTTGCGCCAATTGGCCAATGGGTAGTGACTGTTATCATTGTTATCGATGGAGAAGTGTTCTTATATTTCAGATTTTGCTATTTTCTTTACGGTTGACATGCTACTCTATTATAATGCCTACTCTAGCATTGAACAGTTTCTTAGATCCAACGGTCATGAAGTCTGGAAGACGATAGTATATACTATCATCTAACTGCTCCTATGATCCAACGGCGGTATTTTGTCGCCAATATACTTGCCCAATGTGGGGCACTAAATTGTAGAGTTACACTCTATAATCGTCATTTGGGTGCGACGTACACATGCACAAAGTTTTTACATTGTTGATTTTGAAAGGCGGAATTTTTAGAATTTATTTAAATGCTAATTTATCGCTCTTAATCTTACGATAGGTATGCTTTTTTGATGGAATCTTTCCGCATAGTTGATCTAAATGTCGTCTGTTTATCATTGAGTGGTACCATAAATAATAGATTTTATATTTTATGTGTTATTAATTAATTAGGTATTTTAGTATAATGCTCTTAAAATAAACGTCTCCATCATATGATTCAAAGTGGTCAAATGCTTTTAAAATAAACGTTTACCTTGTAATTCTCTAAAATGAATGGCTCTAATTAGTTATCGCCTTCACCTTGTAATCCTCCAAAACGAACCGCTCAAATCAGTTATAGCCCTTCATTTTAAGAGCATTGATAGCTGTGAATTGCATGATAGAAATATTTTTTTGCAAAGTTTAAGGTCGTAAATCACTAGATCATATCTTTGAATGACGCGGCTTACTTCAAGAAAAATGTTGCCTTGTGTCAAAAAATTGACCAATTCCGATGCTTGGTTTGGAGCCTTTCGGTTGTCACGATTACCCATATGAGTACCTTTAAATTCACTCACAGAATCTTCACCAACACTGGAACATGTTCATTGCTTTGAATCAGGCGATGGAGATCATTTTTCGTCCCAATCTTTCACACGATAGATTTTGAGCTCATGGGCATTCCATCAGAGGGCCAGATTTTATATTTCATGTGGTAGACATCCCAAAAAAGTTACCTTCAAATCAGGTTTGAACATGATGAGGTCACTTTTCTGGGATGTGTGTCACTTGAAATTAAAAAAGAAATTGACTATTTGATTCAAAAAATTGACTATTTGATTCATCGTGTAAAAGATTGGGACGGAAAATGATCTCCATCATCTGATTCAAAGTAGTCAATGGGTTTTAGATGTGGGTGAACTCAAAGATTCGGTGGGTGAATTTAATGGTAATGTTACCGTATATGAGTTCTTTATCATAAGGAAATTTGACTACTATAGCATTAAAAGATTGACCAATTCACACTTGAAAGAGAACGGGTCAGTTACCCTATACCAACACTATCTTGATTTGTAAGAGGAGATGCTCAGTGCCTCACCAATATCGGCGGAAATCAATACATTAGTATCGGCTAGGGTTTTAGGGTTTTAAATATCGGCTGAGACTGATACATTAGTTGATATATTGGATTTGGGTTGACCCGAGTCAATATCAAAGGCAGATACAGTACGGTATACAATATCGGCTTAGATAGGCCGATATTGAAAATATATAGACTGATATAGCTGACCTATATTAGTTTAATATCGAAAATGTCCTTTGATTACTATCGATCTTTTCTCAATTAAAATGTTTGTTTGAATTTATTTATTTTTTGAAGAAAAAAGCTTTATATTATATTTGTCAGTATCGGCCGATATGTCTAATACTCATTTAAAGACTCAGCATATGCAAACACATCTCAAGGTCGGCAACACGCGGCTTGCAAGGCATGAAATTTGACCCGTCGGGTCGGGGCATGCATGAGATGCCCGATCCGACCTTTGGGTCGGATTGTGTTGACTAAGAGGTCGGGTCGGATCGAAAAAAAATCAGGTCAGGTTGAGATATTTTATATATAGAACATATGAAGATAAGGCTGTTTATCCGGTCGAGTCGGGTTCCGCCTGACCCGACCCTTTGACAGCCCTAAATTTGATAGCATTGTGGCGTGCACCTAATATTAACACCGTTCGAGGCATATACACGAATATTGAGAGCAATGATACCCTCTTTTTGGGAGGTGTGCAATGTGGAACCACCGTATGTTTTCTGTGATTTGACGCCCATGATCTCGAGATCTATGACACAAAAGATTGGATCCAAAGAGAATCTTCATCGTCTAATTCAAAGTCATCAAAGGCCATTTATCCCAATCTTTTTTTACCAATGGTCTTTGGATCATGGCCACCAATTGGACGACTCACATATGATTCCATGTGGCACACATCCCAAAAAGTGACCTACCAACAGATTATTAATATATATATATAACAGAATATGTTACCTAATAGGCTAATACTAATTTTATACAACCTCATCTACAGGCTAGGATATAAACTAACTACCTCTGGGGGTTTGGGAATTAAGCAAAAGGCAAGGGTTCTGTTGTCATATCAGATATTTATAACTAACTTTTAAAAAAGAATTCCCTCTTTTACGTCCATTTTTTAAACATCACAAATCGACTCATCGTCTCAGCTCTTAAATTTTATTTTCGAAATCGCATGTGAACGAAGAATCGATTAACTAACAGCTATCTGTAGACTCCACAAAAACCGATCAAAGACGAATAAAGTGTGCTCGAGACGATCTCGGCCGTCGAAAGAGGGGAAATTTCCAGCTCTCTACAACTGCATCTTTGGTACTTATTACTTTCTGTTCTTGGATTCTTTATCTATTAATTTATTTATATTTTACATTTTTATTGTCGAATTTGAAGAAACATTATGAATCCTAAGAACCTGTTTTTGATCTGTTGTAATTGAAGATTTTACATTCTTCTTTTTCTGAAAGTTGAATGAGAGATGGCTGAAGCGCCTATTGGATTGATAAATGTCGAGGATTTTCACTTGGGTGGATTACGAAATGTCGATTGCTTCGAGAGGTTGGAGCAGATTAGTGAAGGAAGATGGTGCAGGTAGTGAAAAAAATATTTAATAGATATCTTTCTTTTTTGTTCTTCTACGAGTTTCTTTTCGGATCTTTAAGTAACGAAGTTCTTGGAACTATGAACCTGTAGATGCAATTATGACTTATGTTTGTTGAATGTATCTGGTAGATGTTCTTCTTTTCGCGTTGTTTTGTGAAAATTGATTTCAGGGTACTAGTTTCTTGTTCTAATTTTTGTAAAATTCTGTAATGAAACCCTTTAACTAGAATTCTTGGGTTTTAGATCTACTCTTCTAGGGTTCGAAAGAGACCTAAAATAAACTAAATTATAATTCAATATTAAAAGCTTTCCTGTTAACAATCTTAATGAATTTTTTTGGTTCTTTTTTTTTTGTTTTTAAAACCCTAGTCTTACGACTGGAGGAATGGGCCGGGCCAGCTTGACAATCTACTGGGCTTGGCCCATACAGGCTGATCTTGATTAGAGGTTCCCCAATTAGTAATTTGGACTAATTGGGCCTCATCCGATCCTGCTAAATCCGGAGCATTAATCACAAATTGGCATGGCCTGAGTGAATTCGTAGGTGTGAACAATATGCAGGTAGGCTTTGGGCCTAGTTTTGACCCAATTTTGTTGGACCTATTTAAGACCCAAAGAAAACCTGGGCCGGACCAGGCCATCTGCTCTCCTACTGACCCCAATTAATAAATTAAAGAAAATTTATAAATGGTCCAAACCACGTTACCCGATTTGCTCACCACCTTACCGAACTGCGAACCAGTTCGTGGTTCGGTTCAGTCTGGCTCGCAAACCTGTTCATGAATCGGGTTAGTCATAATTACTTAGACTTCTTCATATATAATTTATTTAAGTTTTTAAACATATCATACATCGGTAACAGGATTTGAACCTTGTCCACTTGCTTATAAAGGAAAGGCTTTCACTAACAAGTCATAGTTACTTGGTTGATTTAAAATATGAAGTCGTTTTATATATTTAATATTTTTACATAACACTCATCCTACCCTCGTAAACCGTTTTTGCTTGACAGTGGCGAACCATGAACCTCGAACGCGAATTTGAACCAAGCGAACCGTGGAATTGGGTAACATTTGTCCAAACTATGCATAAAATCCCTAGGCTTCAATTAAAAGTATTCATGTAAAAATAAGAAAATGCCCAAACTACTTCTGTAAACATGCAATGCATCAATCTGATGCTGTTAATGAATATCAGTTATGTTTGTGGAATACCTGAAATCAATCTCCATGTACCTTCCAAGTTGGAATTTGTCTACGATGAGCCAATGGCTCATTGTAGACTCGTTCTAAGCAATGAGCTGACGTCTTGTCAGCTATGCATTCATTTAGACTTTGAGATATCTACGGATTTCTATGCTCTTTAAAGCTTCTGTAAACATGCAATACATCTATGCTCTTTAAAGCAATGAGCTGACATATGCATATGTGTGTGCGTGTGTGTGTATATATATATATATATATATATATATATATATATATATATATATATATATATGTGTGTGTGTGTGTGTGTGTGTGTGTGTGTGTGTGTGTGTATATGTATATGTCATAATGTCAATGTGTACATTTCATTCCAGGAACAAAATGATCTCAAGTTCAAAATTGGTGATTCAACTTGATTGTTGAATCTCCCTCATTCTCTTTCGATGTTCCTCGTAGAAAACAATCTTTACGATTTCGATTAAAAATTCAAATCATCTATGATGGGCCAATTAGAAATAAGTTCCTCATTGGACCCTGGTCCCTAGTCAAAATTTGACACTTCTCTAACAGTACACATTCTATTAAAGAAATTTCTTATCATAAAAATGATTTTGAAGATATAAAAATGGATTTAGGGAATCGTCAAATTTTCCCAAAGTTGGAGTCTTTGACAGCATGCAACTCTAAATGACTTTCTTGATGCTTCAAAAGTTGTGTTACATAATCTATCATTTTTATTTAAATGACCCCTCTTAATCTATCATTTTTATTTAACGTCTATATATATATATATATATATATATATATATATATATATAGATCGTCTCCTTGTTTTATTCTAGGGATGCCATGCTACCTCCAATAATCCAATATCAATCCTATGAATTCAAAAACCCAAAGACCTTTTAGATATAATTTCTCAAAGGGAAATCTAATTCCTAATTTCTTGCTTGGCCCCAATTCAAATCCCAAGAAACTTCAATATAAAATAAGACGAAAGTAATATGAATTTTGAAACAGTTTCTATCAGAAAAATCCAAAGTTTTTTCTGGAGAGATCATTTACTTGAAATTCCTAACAAATTTCTCGTAAGTGCAGTCAGAAATTCGAAGGCCATATCTGAATTGTTATACTTGCATTCATGTCATTTAGATAATTGCATTTTATGACTAAAGCACATTTCCACAACATTGCACTCCAGGCTTTATCTCTTTATCAGTAGACATATTGCTTGTTTTGTATGATTCCCATGTAACTAAATCTCTAAATTTCCTTTTTGATTTATTTCCAAATGCCCATGCAAGATGCATTCTAGTATATTCTTCATAGTCTAAACGCATCCAATACCAATACGTATCGGCGATACGTATCAGCATCATTGGAAACCGATACCACCTCGATACAGGTATCGGGCTGGTATCGCTATTGGGCGATACCGTTATCAGCCGATAGTGTATAGGTATCAACCGATGTGGTCAATTTTTGTGATCTTATTTTTTTTAAACAGAAAAAAATTGGTTTCGGTATCATCGATACCATATCGGTATCAGCTGATACAAATGGGTCATTACCCAATACCGATACCGACTTAGATACCTTGATTCATAAATTGGACTAGATCAGTGTTTATCTCCCTATGTTATAATATGTGTTTTCTTGATGCTTTTCAAGTATGGTTGTCGACTGATTGTTGATGGTTCTGAAATTTCAGCCCAGTGTATATGGCTCGGGAGATCGCAACCGGGAAAATTATTGCCTTGAAAAAGATACGAATGAACGTTGATGGCGTATGTGTATGTTAATTTATTAGTTTTAAAAAAAATATATTATTTTTGACTTGTTCATGGTCAAGGAAAGAGTTGGGGGACAGGTATCTATAAATTGTTGTTTTAATAAAGGGGTTTATATTATTATATGTTTTCTTTTGCTTGGTTTCTGCAGTTACCAATGAGTGTCAAACGCGAAATAACTATTTTAAAAAAGTTGCATCACAAAAACATAGTTCAATTAAAAGAGATTGTCTTTTCTCCAGGTGCCATTTGAAATTTCACATTTGCATTTCTCTGTGTAGCAAGCAGATTGGATCTTACATATATTTTTACCACTTAACTTTTTCTTCGGAACGTCTCTTAGGTTATGAAAGGGGTGCAAGAGGAAATACAGGTGAATTTTTGCATGTCACATGAAATCCAATTTATTCTAACAGGTGACTAACATTTCTGATTAGGGATAATGATTCCTGACCGACATTTAAACACCAAAATGGTGTTTAAATAATATTACACTATTAAAATTATACTTATTATCTCACATCATTCAAGTGCGATTTATCGTTATGCCATGTGGCACACTTCTGTAACCAATCAAAATTGTCCAAGTGGCAATCCATTAGTGGAACATGTCTCAGCCCAAAGAAACATGCCTATAAGTGTTGTGAACATCCAATTGATGAACTTTAATATCACCCATTAAAACTAAAAACAGCGGTTGGCTTTATAATCAACAGATTGAATGATTTAAATCTCCCTTAAACACCATTTTTGCGCTTGTTGCACTTCAGTCTATGATCTATTGCTTTGATAGTACGGATCACTCACATGTTATATCATCTGATGGTGCAAATTGGTGTTTAAATGATTGGTCAGGAGAGTCGAGTCCCTCTAATAATTGGCAATTTATCACTTCAATTGTACTTGGATGTTTGCTTAGTGCATTGCTATTTATATTCATTTTTCGGAGATTTCTGATGTGTGTTGAATATGCTTGGATCAGAAGGAAATAAGAACAAAGGCGTATTCTACATGGTTTTCGAATACATGGACCATGATTTGATGGGTCTTTTAATTCGTCCTCGGATACGATTTACAGCTTCCCAGATCAAGGTACCATAAAGTTATATGGTTCACGGCAATGTTGGTTATTCTAAATAATGGCCTTCCTTTTAAATATATATATATATATTATTTTTTTTGACCATTTTCTTTATCAGTACTATATGTGGCAGCTGTTGATGGGACTTCATTACTGTCATGTCAATGGAGTACTTCACCCTGACATCAAAGGTTACCATTTAATAGATTTTGATCTTTCGATGGATTCCCCGTTTTTTGTTAACTCATTTCTTGTTTATGATACATCTATTGATGCAGTGGATAATCTTCTAATCGATAACGAAGGAAATCTAAAGCTTGCAGATTTTGGTCTCGCGTGCATATTCTTCAGCGAAGCTAATGATGATCTTAGTCCTGATGTTGTTACGCTGTCGTACAGGTAACTAATTTAATATACCGTGAAAAACCAAATTTGGATGCCCATGCCCAATTTGTTACGGCTTCCCTTTCCAAGAATGCATCATTTTTTTTTCCTAATTGATTCACGGTCATTATATTTTGATAGAGCTCCGGAATTGCTATTTGGAGATCCTAAGTATGGTCCAGCTATTGACATGTGGTCAGCCGGATGTGTTTTTGCTGAGCTTCATTATGGAAAACCAATCTTTCCTGGGAGAAATGATGTAAGTTGTTGTCATGAAACATTTATTCAGAGCATTTATAAAATATTTTAAAAGATGGAATGTTTGATAGATTTTCTTGGTTATTTAACTATGATCAAGATGTTAGAGGTTTTGATGTAGCCTACAACTGTGTACCCACACTTTGTGACAACTATGAAAAAGGCTTATACATGTCATATTAACTCATTAGCTAGTCTACAAGTCAAAGAGTTTAAGTATGACAGCCCGGATTTCTGCACCCAGAAATCCGTGCCATCAGGATCATATTCTGGATGATCCCCGGGATAAAATATAAGTGTCTGCCCGTAAAGCGGAAGCCAAACAGACACAATCCAGCAGTGGTAGATCGAGTCAGTCATCTATTAATGCACTTAACATAAAGAACAATAATTATAAAGCAATTAATTCTATATAAACCAAAAGAATACGCATTCTCAAAAAGGAACCAAGAAGAACCATTGGTGATGGACATCCATCACCCAAACAATGGTTCCCGATAGTGGTTCCGAATAGAATGCATAAATAATACAATAAGTAATCCTACTAAAATATATACAAAAGTGGCCACCAGGCACACAATAATCCAAAAGGACAAAAAAATACAAGACATCGACACAGACTCGCTACGGATAGAACTCGTCCGCCTGAATGTCTGTCTCCTCGTCCTCGGCCTCAGCCTCTGGGTCAGGCTGGTAGTCTGGGTCACTCTCTGTGCCGGGAGCTACAGCCTCAGAACATAACATTGATTTAGAAAACAGGGTGAGCTACATCCTAGCTCAATAGAAGAATTCCAACTAAACGAATTGAATATGCAGATCATGCTATCTCATAACAGAATTCAAATCAGGAACGTATAATCATGACGAATCAAACTAAAAGCTGAGATTTTATGCAAGAAATCAGATGTTATGCAAGTATATTATCAGAGTACTTAAATTGTGTGTATTTAACTTAAGAAACTCCCGTGACTATATAGCACGGAGTAAACAGGAATGTCCGATAGGAAACCCCAACCAATTGTCGTTTACATGAACAATTTTGAAAGTGCAACAATGCCTCATCTATGGAGTGCAATTGTGCTGAGGATTGAAAGCAGGTGCACAAGTGTGCCAGGCATCGGATATACCGCCGGGTCGGTGGGGATCATTTAGTTTAAATCATCAAATCACATACATATATACCTCACAGATCAGATAACAGGCATCAGAAGCAGGTTTCAAAATACGAATCAGGAACGGAAATTAGAATAGCAAGAATTATGATATGCATACATGCTTGGTAAAAACAGAAGTCAGGGCATAGATATGAAATAAACATGGAATCATGCTCAAAAGCAGTTTAAGTTGGTTTTCTCCTACCTCAGGTCACTTATCTTCTAAGCAAATCTAAAGCCTTTTCAAGGTATCAGGGTTTGATCCTAGATCATAAACATAGTACTTTAAGTGTTAGGGATGTCAGAAAGTTAACCGACACAATGTCCGGTGGTGTTTAACCCATAAAACCAAAACATAACAAAACAGGGGTGATTGATCGATCACCACTCTTATTGATCGATCAATACCTCTTGTTGATCGATCAATACCTCTCATTGATCGATCACCACCCTCTTAGCTCTCCTTCTGTAACAAGCCATTTGATCGATCAATACACCTTATTGATCGATCACCTATCATCATTGATCGATCAATACCCTCTCTTCTACTCACATTTAACACAGCTTAAATTGATCGATCACCACTTGGGTTGATCGATCAATACCTCTTGTTGATCGATCAATGTCCTCATTGATCGATCACCAGCCCATTTTCAAATTTTCCCCTCTTCTGTTCACATTATCTGCCTATACAGATTGATCGATCAATGCCTTCATTGATCGATCAACACCCTACAGTGATCGATCAATACCTATGTTGATCGATCACCAACTGTCATTGATCGATCACTCTCTTGTTGATCGATCAATGCCCAGGATTGATCGATCAATGCCCTTCGGGCATTGAACTTCCAGAATTTTGGGGCTTCTGTTCCCCTTTCTGTCTTATACAGATTGATCGATCAATGGTCTTCGTTGATCGATCACCACCTGTCATTGATCGATCAATGCCTTCATTGATCGATCAATAATGACAGAAACTCTGTCATTAATGGAGTTCATCTCCAACCCTATTTTAACCCATTTTTCATTAATGGTTCTCAACAACCATTAGCACAACATCAATGCACATACTTGGGCTTCTCATTTGCCCCTATTTACACACACAGACTCACCTTTGTTTGGGCCCTTGCGGGGTTTCGGCAATCGATTCGAATGAGGGTTTTCGGATCTAGCTCTCGGAGTTCATCACCAATCCGAGTCCGACAAGCAACCCTTTAGCTCTGGTTTAGCATGCAGAGACTTCACACACATACCTTAGACCATACCTAAGCTCATTTCATTGAACTATACCTACCCTAGCTTAGGAAACTCATCCTCTCACTCTTGCTAACCCTGTTTTCTCTCTAAAAACCCTCTTGAAAACCCACCTAACTACAGATCCTTTAGCTACTGGAGCAACTAGGGCAAGAGAAGGAGAAGAAGAAGAAGTGGATCTCTCCCTAAGTCTCCCTTCCTTCTCTTATAAGTTACTAAACAGATATTTCTGTTTTGCCCCTAGTTCACGTTCCGGTATGGAGCACGAACACGGTTGCTACGGCGCAACGTGTCACATTGCCCCTCTACACAACTCAGACTTAAACGAAAATGTACATGTGAACTCATCTGATCACCGTGAAACTTTATTTTAACTAATATTAATTCTAAAGTTTTAAGTCAGCCTCGATTTTCATGCCGGGCACGTAGATCGAAACAGTCAGGTTCGTGTCTTAAATTTTAGGGTCGTTACATTATTCCCCCCTTAGGAATTTTCGTCCTCGAAAATGTCTAAGAGATGCAGTTAGCGAATGATGGGTTGTAAGACTAACAGATTGAAATGTAAAATCAGACAGTCGAGATATTATGAAGTAAGAATTAGGTCTACAAACAGAATTTATATGCTAAGCAGATTAGTTTAGATATAGACAACAAGTAACATAGGAATAACGTATAGTAGTATAGTAATACCTGTGGGGACATCGGATGGACCGGCCTCGTCAGGTGTAGGTCTGCGGGGACGAGGTGGCGGTGTGCGGTAGTCGCGCGGGTCCACAACGTGCTGACGAGCGTGGGCGATCATCGGCGTGGACGTCGTGGCATACAGATGCTGCATGACCAGCTCATGCATCCCCTCATGGTAATCCAGACGACGATGCATCTGTCGCTGGAATGCCTCCATGCCATCCAGCCTCTCGTGTATACGGCGGTTGCCTTCCACCAGCTCCCGAAGCATCGCGGCAACGTCGTCGGAGGAAGATGGTGGGGGATGGGCTGTGGGGTGACGAATCGGTCGGAGGGGTGTAGTGGGGGCCGGTCGGGTAGACACCTCAGATGGAGGTGGTGGGTCACGTGGGGCCTCCCCCTCTCCAAATGTAGGCTCGATAGGGATCGAACCCTCGGCAACAGTAGGCGGAATGGGCTCAGCGGCGCCCTCCTCCTCCTCAGGAAGTCCTCGCACTAATAGGTTGTAACTCTTGGTCCAGTCCTTCAGTTGAAAGACCTTGGTGTTGTCGACCAAGCGTGGCTCGTGAGGAGCCAAGGCGTATGCCTCACGTAGAGCGGCATACTGCTCTACTAACTTGGTGATGAGGCGAGCATATGAGATTTGCTTCTTAACCCCGGACTTTACCTTTTCAGACATAAGGTCATTGGCATTGATGATGCCCTCAATGACCAAATCTGCCATAGAGAACCAACGGTTCTCATAGGCTAAGAATAGTGCCTGTTGCACTACTCCAGACCGCGAGGACTTGTGTAAAAAGGGGTTTAGTGCACACTTGATATACGTATCAAGCATCCACAATCGATCTGGTAATTGGGCCCTAGATATGGATTGGCCCCTCCCGTGTTGGCCATGGGTCATCTTAGTGACCACATCGGCGTATGAGACTTCCTTGATGTACGGGGCATCAAGGCCACATGTCTCGATATAAGTGGACGGGCATTGAAGTGCCGCCGCGACATGGAAGTGGTTAAATTTGTACTCGAAACCATCGATGGTTGTGACAAGTCGATGGCGACTATCACCCCATCGTAGGTTTTGGAAGAAAAGCCTCACGAGGCGTGGGCAATAATGGTCGTGGAAGGGTTCAAGCAAGGGCTTTAACCCGAGCTTTTGGATATAACCCTTGGTCCAAGCCATTTCGGGTCGGTCCTCGTAGAGCGAGGGGGCAAAAACGTATTCGGGTAAGAAGGTTTTGGAAGCCCACCACGTTTTGGGGACTTCACGCTCGACGGGGAGCGGAACGGGTGCGAGAACGGGTGGAATAGGGGTCGAAACCGGTGCCATGGGTGGCACGGGTGGCGGGGGAACGAAAACGAGGGCGGTACCGGTGTATGAGCCCGAGACGTGGGTACCTTACGTGAAGCGTTCTTCGTGCGAGGTCCCATGGTCTAAACTTGGCCAAAAATGTGAAAAGAGAGATCAAAATGAATGGAAACAAGAGTTTTACCGAGCGAATGGAGTAATGTCCACTCGAATCAAGCCGGAGGAAGGACGAAAATGGCCGGAGAAGTGTTGGGAAGGAGATTGAACGGTCGGAGTGCAAGCCCTTGATCGATCACTGCGAAAGCTTCGTGCAAATGACCGTTCGAAATCCCCAAACTTTAACTTAAACCCCAGGATTGATCGATCAATGCTTCCTGTTGATCGATCAATGAAGCATCTTTAAGCCCTAAATCGATGCATTGATCGATCACCAACCTTTGTTGATCGATCACTAATGCCCTTATTGATCGATCACTACCAATGTTGATCGATCAATGCTTACTTCCCAATGCCAAGCTGATCGATCACTAACCCTTGTTGATCGATCACTTGTACCACCATTGATTGATCAATACTGCTATTGATCGATCACCAGCCTATCACTTGAGTGAAATCCTTCACTGTCATTGATCGATCACCTCTCTCTGTTGATCGATCACTCATAAAATTGATCGATCAATACCTCTGTTGATCGATCAATGCTATCTGTGAGACTATATTGTAACACAGTCAGCTTTTCCGACAGCGAATAGTCTGAACTTCGAAACTAATGATACATGCACATCATACAGAGTACTCCTAGAAGGAGATTTATCGAGTAAATGATGCATATTCACGCACAACAACATAATTAATGTGACGAACCTTTAAGCGAAAATAATTAAGAATTTACCTTTCTCATTAGGTAAACAGATGTGGATATTGTTCGCGGATTTCGGTTGCGCGTTCCCAAGTAGCTTCAGCGTCCGAATGATTTCTCCACTTGACTAGTACCAGTGGAATCAACTTAGTCCGCAAGACTTGATCACGACGATCCAAAATAGCAATCGGTTCTTCAATCACCGTCATATCCTCCAGAAGCTCTATTGGTTGGAAATCCAAGACGTGAGTCGGATCGCGTACATAATGGCGTAGCATGGACACGTGAAAGATGTACTATGACAGCCCGGATTTTGGCACCCCAAAACCCGTGTCATCAGCACCATCATCTTGACCGTGCCCCTTAGCTATGCACGGAACATTGGTATATCAAGCATCAAATAGAATAATAAACGAAATTGCGGAATTTAAATCTATATCAAAGCAGTTCTCCAAAAGACAGTTCTACCCTCATGCCTCTGCATGAAGGGAGAACCGATCCCAACCATTGATGATCGCAATCATCACGGATGGTTCGTCCCAAAGAATAATCCCAACTCCTTATATACATGGTTTAAACAAAATCAAGGCTTGACATACCAAGCCGTACAAAACTCTCTCAAAAACCCTCAAAGTGGCACAACGGAGTCCTCAGGAGGTGGCTCCAACTCGTCTCCGGTCGCAAGGTCCGACTCACCGGGGTCAGCGTCTCCTGAAGCCTCGGCAGCTGCTAGTAGTGGACCTGCGACGTATAGTCTATAGGGTGAGCTACATCCTAGCTCAATAGGGAACAAACACAGTTGAACATATAAATTATAACTCACATATATTCCATGATATGCCATGCATGATGTGTCTATGCAGTTATTGATGAAAACAGTTAAAAAGTATTTCGTTTTACTGTTGATTACTTATGTTTTCATTTACTCATGAATGATGCTGAAAATGCCTAAAGCAAAACTTAAACTTTCAACTTAAGTAGTCCCCGAGCAATATAGCATCGAGCCCCGATGAGATACCCTTCATCGTCATCTATATAGACAGTTTTAACGTATTCCCTGGGAATACCATATAGTACCCAAGCCCCTTTCCCCTGGGGATTGGCGGCGGGGTTTCACTTGTCTCAATCCAACACCCCTGAGGTGTGCTTACTATGTACGGATAAGCCTCCGCACTGGCCTACGATTTCGTCGCCGTATCGGTCACGGATATCCTGCCGTGTCAGTCGTGGATATCCCGCCACATCGGTGGGGTAACCTATCAAACCTCAAATAACAAAAATATCGGTGCCTTACATATAGTTATTCACCTTGTAAGTGTGCTATCTTATATCAGTTAGGCCCTATCAAACATGATTCAATCATTGGATACATCCCTGGGATGTATCCATTCACTTGCATCACACCTGATGCTCTCATCTCTTTACTTCTTCATCCCCTGGGGATGGCTCATTAGAATTTCTCTTATGGATGTCACACGCACACACACTTTTCACAATTCTTAAGCAATTAAACATTTGAATTGAAATCTATATCACTACATACATGCTCTTGTAAAATAAAGTACATGTTCAAGGTGTTCCCTACCTCAAGTCTTCATTTGCTCAACGCATCAAGGTCCCACGTGGCTCCTTGTGCACTAGTTCACACGTACCACCTATGGTACCACATAACAGGTGAAACACATCACAAAAGATGCAATAAAGAAGGTCTAAGACCCTCCAAGAATCTTAAAGTCAAACTCAAAGGTCAGCATAAATTATCTCAGTCGATTAATCAAATTTCAAAATCGATTAATCGAATCTGATTCGATTAATCGATTTCCGAAATCGATTAATCGAAAGTCAATATCGATTAATCGATTCTCAAATCGATTAATCGAGATTTTTATTCGATTAATCGAATCCTAATTCGATTAATCGAAATTCTCTGTTCCCAAGTCGATTCTCAATTCGAGTAATCGAGTCCTAAAATCGATTAATCGATCTCAAATCGATTAATCGAAAATTGAAATCGATTAATCGAAATCCCATTTCGATTAGTCGATTTTCCACAAGTCATTTCCTCCAGCCCCTGGGGTCCACTGGAGGTTCCTAGTCGATTAATCGATACCCAAATCGATTAATCGAAATCCAAAGTCGATTAATCGAACTTCAATTCGATTAATCGAAATTGGGTCCACTGACTTTTCAACTTCCTGGCCAATTTCGATTAATCGAAACCCAATTTCGATTAATCGAAATTGTCAGATTCAGCCCCCTTTTGGCTGTTCTTCTCAATCTTTTTCCACACTTTTTCCTCTCATTTTTCCAAACCTTTGTTCTACCTTTCACAACATTTCTAGCCACTATTCACCCTTCTAATCTATGCATTTAAATTACAAAAATCTTACCTTCAATCAATCTTAAATTGGTTTCAATCGAGTGGTTGGAAAGGCTAGGGTTCCAGCCTTTGCTTGAACGGATTCTCCTCGCTAATTCGGCCTCTTAAATGCTAAAATCCCCCCCCCTCCAATCACACAATAACTCTTGTTTAATCTTCTTTACCCCTCTCTCTCTCTTCTTTACTCCTCTCTCAACAACCCAAAAACACACATTTAGGATTATTAAACCCTTTTATCCCTTTCCTCACATGTGTGTTGAGCACATACACCGCGATAGGTGTATGCGACTTCACATTTACAACACACACCACATAGCTATACGAACCATCACATCTCAATCGCTCATCACACTCACTGCTAATTATTGAACTCCTAATTGGTCAAACCTGTGACCGATCGGGCACGGATCTCGAGGTCATAGTTTAGCGTGATTTTTTAGGTTATTACATCCTCCCCACCTTGGGAATTTTCGTCCTCGAAAATAACCCAAGGTGCGTCGGTCGGGGTCTCTCCCCCCCCACGCTCGCAGGTGAGGTGGTCGAGTAGACTCAGACGCATTCAGATAGTTATAATACCGGCATAGAATTTAAAGTTGACGAATTGAAACAATTTATACAAAAATTGTGATTTATATTTATAATTGAAAATTTTTACAATGCCAAATAAGTTGGCGTACAAAAGAGGTCTACAGGTATACAATCAAAATGCAAAAATAAATACAAGACTCAGATAGTCCCCTCGCCAGGCTAGTCGGGTGCTACAGGGGCTGGTGGGTCTGCTGGAGCCGGCTGTGGTAGCGGTGGTGGAGACCGTGCAGGCTGAGTAGGCGGAGGTAGCGGCGGCTGTGGCTGGAGCGTCTCTGTCTGCGGTGCGGATGTAGATGTGGAAGGAGTCGCGTCAGTAGTGGCGGTGGTGGGATGGAAAATGGGGCCTCTGTGGAAGGCGGTCTGTCCTGCAGTCCACTCCTCCTCCTGAGCGAGATAGCGGTGGTAGTCCGTCGAGTAGATGTAGCGGAGGGTGTGGAACATCAAGAAGTCCATCCTTCGGTTCATCCGCTCGTTGTTGGCCTCCATACGAGCCAACACGTCCTCGATGGTAGGACCGGATGGAGCGGCGCGTCGGTGGTATGATGAGGTGGGTGTCGCGGGCGCGGAGTCGGCAGGTGGCGTCGATGAGGCTGTGGTGTGAGAGGGAATCCTCTCCACGGATGGCTCAGCGGGGATAGGGTGTGCCCCACCCATGGGTGGGTCCTGCTGCAGTGGTGGGGGTGGTGGCGGTGCTACTGCTGCTGCTGCTGCTGGGGCTACCGGAGCGGGACCTGGAGCCGGTAGGGTTCGCTTTAATAAATTGTAGCTACGGGTCCATGAAGACTTCGAAAACGTCTCCACACGATCCGTAGCCCTCACCTCGTGAGGCGAGATGCTGTAGGAGGGATCATTGGAGTAACACTCCAACATGCTCGAGATGAGCCGAGATATGGCATCTTCTCCTTGGGCCGCATGTTGCCCTTCATCAGCTTCCCTTTGATGTACCTCATCCCTTCTAGGATGACCATGGTAGCATCAAACCATCGGCCACAGAAGGCCGCATAAAGTGCCTGTTGCACTTTGTCCACGCGCTTGGTATCGTGGCGCATAGGGTAGAGGTTGCACTTGATTATCGAATCAAGCATCCACATGTAGTGGGGAAGGTCAACCCTCTTGATGGAGGAGCCCGACCCCTTCTTGCCGTTGGTCATGCGGGTCATGACCTCCTCAAATCGAGGGTCCTCCTCGAAGGGTGGGAATAGGGTAGTCTCGGGGGTGAAATCGAGGTAGCACTCGAGCACCTCATGTATGTGGCGACGAGTGATCGTGTAGTCGCGACCCTCAATAGTGGTCTTGATCACGTCGTCGGTAGGGCCGTCTACGAGCCCTTGGTAAAATAATCTAACCAACCTAGGGTAGTAGGAACCCCGGATTGGTTTGAGAAGGTTGCCGAGACCGGCATTATTTAGGTAGTTTCGAGCCCATTGGGTCTCGCCCGGCAAATCGGGATTTGTGAATAGGGTAGGGTCGATAATATATTCAACCTCAAAGGTCTTGGCTGCCCACCATTCATTTGGTTGCACCACATTAGTGGGTGGTGGGGGCATTGGGGTCGATTCGCGGGAAGACTCGCGCGAGGATGCGCTCGTCGAACCAGAGGTGGTCTCCGATGTCGACGGTGATGGAGTCCTCACCGGCGATGGGGTAGGTGGCGGTGGCGCGGCGTTCTTACGCCGAACCGGGAGCTTAGAAGTCGCCTTCTTTGAAGACAACCGGGTTTTGGGCGGCATTTTGAGAAAACTAGGGTTTTTTCTAATTTAAATTGAAGGGAAAAGCAAAATTTTAGGGTTTACCGTGGTTTTGGACGCGATTTCGGAAGTGAATCGACGGCAATCCCAACCCTAGAGCACTCGGTTGGTTGAAGAAGAAGGAGAAGTTGAAGCGCCCAAAATTCGAAAGTTCAAATGATTTCGAATGGCAAAGAAAATCCCCAATTTTCAATATATAGGCCTAGGCTCGATTAATCGAAATCCAGAATCGATTAATCGAGATTTCAAACTAGGTTAAGCCGCGTAAAATCGATTAATCGATTTCCCAAATCGATTAATCGAAAGTCAAATTCGATTAATCGAAACCATTTCGATTAATCGAAATCGTATCTATGTAAAATTTAAGTTTTTTGAGCTCACTGGCGCGAGCCAGTCGATTAATCGAAATCCATTTCGATTAATCGAAATTTCAAAATCGATTAATCGAATTTCACTTCGATTAATCGAAATCGTGCAGTAACTTCTAAATTTCCAGAATTCATTAAATATTCGATTAATCGAAATCCATTTCGATTAATCGAAATTTCAAAATTGATTAATCGAAGTTCACTTCGATTAATCGAAATCGTCTATCTGCCTTCAATTTCTTCCAAGTCTCTTTAGTAAATCGATTAATCGAAATCCATTTCGATTAATCGAAATCCAAAATCGATTAATCGAAACTGCTTCGATTAATCGAAGTTTCATTAGTTTACTCCCAATTGTTCTAACATTCCCAGTTTGTTCAATTAATCGAACTTGCAGTTCGATTAATCGAATTCCCAATTCGATTAATCGAATTCTCAAAATCGATTAATCGATCCCAAATCGATTAATCAAAATTATAACTCGATCAATCGAAATTGCTTTCTATTTACATTCTAACTCTCTTTTCCATTTCCAGTCACTGGCACATGCCAGTCGACTAATCGAACAAAATCGATTAATCGAAATTCCAAATCGATTAATCGATTTGAAATTCGATTAATCGGTTTTGCCCAATTTCTTCAGACTTTCAAGTTCTTTGGTTCTTTGATTATTTTTGACAGTTTATGACATCAAGTGGCTCATATTTCCATAAAAACACATTCACTTGGTCATGCTCATACTAAATCTGTTCCTTAAATCATATTTGATCAAAATTTCCCTTGAATTACAAGTATCGTGGAGATTTCACAAACATGTTTGTGGTTTACATTGAATTCTCACGTCGTTGGAAACAAGGCTGGATATTGTTCTTTCACATCGGCCTCTCGTTCCCAAGTAGCCTCTTCCTTTGGATGATTGTTCCACTGAACAAGCACTAAGGGAATCACTTTAGTGCGCAGTACTTGTTCCTTTCGATCCAAGATTTCCACTGGTTCCTCTATCATGCTCATGTCCTCACACATCTCTATAGGTTGCTTTCCTAACACATGAGACGGATCATTCACGTACTTTCTGAGCATCGATATGTGGAACACGTTATGTACTCGATCAAATAATGGTGGTAAACCAATGCGATATGCAACTTCACCTACGCGTCCCAAAATTTCAAATGGTCCAACATAACGTAGACTTAACTTCCCTCTCTTGCCAAATCTCATTACACCTTTCATAGGTGATACTTTCACAAACACGTGCTCGCCCACCTTATAGTTGACACTAGTCCGCTTCATGTTGGCGTAACTTTTCTGTCTACTCTGTGCTGTCTTCAACCTTTCTCTGATAATTCGAACGACGGTGGCGTTGTCTTCAAGTAGTTTTGGTCCTAACACAAATTTCTCACCTGTTTCCTCCCAATTGAGGGGTGATTTGCATCGTCGTCCATACAGAGCTTCATACGGTGCCATGCCAATGCTCGTTTGGAAACTGTTATTGTATGCGAACTCGAGCATCGGTAGATACTCATCCCAATATCCTTGCATATCAAGCATGCAAGCCCTGAGCATGTCTTCTATTACTTGGTTCACTCGCTCTGTCTGTCCATCAGTTTGAGGATGGAAAGCTGAACTAAAGTCTAGTCGTGTTCCCATTCATTCTTGAAATTTCTTCCAAAACTTGGACGTATATAGTGGATCACGATCTGAAACTATGCTGTTTGGAATCCCATGTAATCTTACAATCTCCTTCATGTATAAGTCTGCCAGTCTTCCTGCCGTATACGTAGTATTGTACGGCAAAAAGTGCGTTGATTTGGTCAATCGGTTTACGACGACCCAAATGGCATTGTGTCTCTTGGCAGTACGGGGTAATCCAACAATGAAGTCCATCGAGATTGATTCCCACTTCCATTCTGGGATTGGTAAAGGTTGCAATAGTCCAGCAGGATGTCTATGATCAACCTTCACTTGCTGACAAGTCAAACACCGTGACACGTACTCGGCCACGTCTTGCTTCAGTCCTCTCCACCAGTAGTTCTTTTTCAAATCTTGGTACATTCTGGTGCTACCAAGGTGGATAGCATAATTTGACTTATGGGCCTCATCAAGAATCGTTCGCCTTAGATCGACATTGTCCGGAATGCAGAGACGGCCTTTAAACAACAAAGAACCATCTTCTTTTACTGAGAAGTCCGACCTGATGCCTTCACTCACGTCTTGATGACTCTTTATTAGTGCCGGATCTTTCATCTGTAGATCGTGGATATGCTCAAATATCACTGGCTTTACTGATATGTTAGCCAAAAAGGATCCGGTGTCCTTTGACTCAATGTTCGCCTCATAGAATGCCAGGTCTTCCAATAATTTCCATCGGTGCATACCCAAAATCAAACAAGCTAACTGTGCTGAACCTTTCCGACTCAATGCATCGGCTACTACATTCGCCTTACCTGGATGGTATTGTATGGAGCAATCGTAATCCTTGAGGAATTCCATCCACTTGCGCTGTCTCATGTTGAGCTCTTTCTGTGTAAAGAGGTATCGGAGGCTCTTATGATCGGTGAAAATTTTAAAAGTCTCACCATATAAGTAATGTCTCCAAATCTTGGTAAAAATGCGCCAGTTCCAAGTCATGAGTCGGGTAATTTTTCTCGTGTTCTTTCAGCTGTCTTGATCAGTAAGCTATCACCTTCTTGTGTTGGTTGAGCACACAATCAAGGCCATTGTATGACGCGTCGCTGTACACGACGTATCCTCCACTGCCCGAAGGAATCGCTAACACTGGAGCCGAAGTGAGTCTCGTTTTGAGTTCTTGAAAACTCTTCTCGCATACCTCACTCCACTCAAACCTTGAATCTTTTCGTGTCAGCTTTGTGAGAGGTCCCGATATCTTTGAAAACCCCTCAACGAAACGTCGATAATAGCCTGCTAAGCCCAGAAAACTTCGGACATCGGTCACTGTCTTTGGCTGCTCCCATTTAACCCGCTTCTATCTTTCTTTGGATCTCTGATGACACCATGCTTTGAGACGACATGTCCCAAAAAGCTAACCTCCTCTAACCAAAATTCACACTTGCTGAGTTTGGCGTACAATTGGTGTTCACGTAGCGTCTGTAGAGCAATCCTCAAATGTTCTTCGTGTTCCGTCTTGGATTTGGAGTATATCAAAATATCATCAACAAATATTACGACGCAGGAGTCCAAGTGTGGTTTAAACACTCGGTTCATCAGATCCATAAACGACGCCGGAGCATTCGTCAATCCAAACGGCATCACAAGGAATTCATAGTGTCCATACCGTGTTCAGAAAGCTGTCTTCTGAATGTCCTCAGCCTTGACTCGCAACTGATGATACCCAGATCTCAGGTCGATCTTGGAAAAATACCATGCTCCTTGCAGTTGGTCGAATAGATCGTCAATTCTAGGCAAAGGGTAGCGGTTCTTCACAGTGAGTTTGTTCAATTGTCGATAGTCAATGCATAGCCGCATTGACCCATCCTTCTTCTTGACAAACAAGATCGGTGCTCCCCATGGAGACACGCTCGGTCTAACAAACCCCTTGTCCATAAGCTCTTGTAGTTGTTCCTTCAACTCCTTTAACTCAGCAGGAGCCATTCTATAAGGTGCTTTCGAAATAGGCTCCGTTCCTGGTGCTAAGTCAATGGCGAATTCTATTTCTCTTTCTGGAGATAATCCAGGCAATTCCTCTGGAAACACGTCGGCGAAGTCCCGCACAACTGCTATCTCAGAAATGACGTTCTTTTCTTCCTTGTCCTCCTTTAAGAAAGCTAAGTATCCACTGCAACCTTTTCTGATCATTTTCTCGGCCCTTACTGCTGAGATGAGTGGCACAGATGACGACCTCACTCCTTGAAACCGAAATGATCTTCTTGTGTTGGGTCTGAAAATGACTACCTTATTCTTGCAATCGACGGTTGCACAATGCTGCGCCAACCAGTCCATGCCAAGGATCACATCAAACCCTTGCATGTCTAACAGTATCAACTTTACTTCTAATTCATGCACCTCTAAGTCTTGAACTGCTACTATGATGGATTTGCAAGCTAACTCCGTGTCTACTAACTCTCCAGTCGGAATAGACACAGACAGGACGAAATCCAACGTCTCTGGAACAATCTTCATCTTCTTGGCGAAACGTGGAGTGACGAATGAGTGGGTAGACCCTGGGTTTATCAACACTCGAGCGTCATATCCACCGAAGCATCCTTTTTCATATATATTTAAAGTACCTATAGCATACATACATACATATCATAATTTACACATCAATTTACACTCTTAATTCACATACAGCTTTTTGTATTGAGAAAAAATCTATACAATTTCTAATGCATGCTCCTTCTCTATCTAAAATTTTAATGAAATGAAAATTTCTTTAATTTTAAAAGGGTCTCACCTTGTATGACGTTATGCACGTTCCCTGCTTCCTGAGCAGTGACTGCATAGGCTCTCCCCTGAACGATCGGCTTCCTTGCTTGAATTGGTCGTGGTGCTACAACTAAAACCGTCTTTCTCTTATCCGTCTCGGGGCAATCCTTGATCAAGTGGCCCACCTTGCCACATCGGAAACAACCCCTAGTTTCCAATCTACAATCCACCGTCCTATGAGGCTTGCCACACTTTGCACAAGTCTCCCGAGGTGCGGAAGAAACAGTACGAGAACCCTGTGTGATAGTGGCGCCAGTAGACATGGCAGGGCTCTCATAGCGAAAAGGTCTCCCCGACGCAAGTAATGGAAAACTCTGTTGGTATTGTTGTTGTTGCGCCAGTCTTTCGAAACCCCCTTGGAACTGTGGTCTCTGATTCTGGGCTACGAACCTCGGCTTTTTGTTCACCGGTTCGTAGGCCCCCGTTCTTCCTTGTTCATTTCCTCCTCTCTGCTGCTCTCTCTGTCTATATCTATTTGTATTCTCCTCTTCAACCACTAGTGCTTTACCCATGACCTCTTCATAGGTCCTCAGTTGCAATGGAGCTACGCCTCCCCTAACCTCAGGCTTCAAACCTTGCTGAAACCTCTTGGACTTCATCACTTGATGGCGTAATCCGAGCAAAGCAGCAAGTCGTAGAAACTCTACCCCATATTGTCTCACTGTCATCCTCCCTTGCACTAATTGTAAGAATTGTATCTCAAGCTGGTTCCTCACCACTTCCAGAAAATATTGTTTGTTGAACTCCTCAACAAACTCCTCCCAAGTCCAAGGCAACTCTGGGGTCTCCTGAGCCCGAGTCCGTATCACGGACTTCCACCAAGGCCCAGCCTCCCCATCCAACATATAAGCTGCCCATCTCACACTCTCATCTTCCGTGCAAGTTAGCACGCTAAAGACTTTCTCCATCTCCATCAGCCAGTTCTCGTGCCATTGTATGCACTTTGCCCAGAAAATGAAGGAGGTCTCATCCTCCTAAATTCTGTAAAAGATGAGGGCACAGGCAACGCAGGTCCTACAGGTGGTGTAGGTGGCTGCTGTTCTCTTGATGCATGAGCTGCAAAGGATGCGGCTTGTTGTGCCATGGCAGCTGCCATAGTCTCCATAGTGTGCATCATCCTTTGTCGCTCTTATCTATCTTCTTGTCTTTCTCTCACTCTCTCTTGCTCTCTTAGATCTTGATCCTGACGATCTCGATCCTCTTCGTCATTTTGTCTACTACTACTGCCCCCTGGGGCCTCAGTACCTCCTAAAGGCACTCTATTAGTAGGAGAGATGTAACCATCTCCACTACGTAGACTCCTCTGTTGGCCTCCCCTTGGTCGGCCTCTTCCTCTAGATGACATTTGCGGCTGCATTTGAAACTAAAGTTTTGTTAGCAGAAGCCCCTATGTTCTGACCAAAAGGACGATTGTCAGAATTGCTAAAAGAAAATAGCTCTGATACCAACTGTGACAGCCCAGATTTTAGCACCCCAAAACCCGTGCCATCAGCACGATCATCTTGACCGTGCCCCTTAGCTATGCACGGAACATTGGTATATCAAGCATCAAATAGAATAATAAACGAAATTGCGGAATTTAAATCTATATCAAAGCAGTTCTCCAAAAGACAGTTCTACCCTCATGCCTCTACATGAAGGGAGAACCGATCCGAACCATCGATGATCGCAATCATCACGGATGGTTCGTCCCAAAGAATAATCCCAACTCCTTATATACATGGTTTAAACAAAATCAAGGCTTGACATACCAAGCCGTACAAAACTCTCTCAAAAACTCTCAAAGTGGCACAACGGAGTCCTCTAGAAGAAGTCCTCAGGAGGTGGCTCCAACTCGTCTCCGGCCGCAAGGTCCGACTCACCGGGGTCAGCGTCTCCTGAAGCCTCGGCAGCTGCTAGTAGTGGACCTGCGACGTATAGTCTATAGGGTGAGCTACATCCTAGCTCAATAGGGAACAAACACAGTTGAACATATAAATTATAACTCACATATATTCCATGATATGCCATGCATGATGTGTCTATGCAGTTATTGATGAAAACAGTTAAAAAGCATTTCGTTTTACTGTTGATTACTTATGTTTTCATTTACTCATGAATGATGCTGAAAAGGCCTAAAGCAAAACTTAAACTTTCAACTTAAGTAGTCTCCGAGCAATATAGCATCGAGCCCCGATGAGATACCCTTCATCGTCATCTATATAGACAGTTTTAACGTATTCCCTGGGAATACCATATAGTACCCAAGCCCCTTTCCCCTGGGGATTGGCGGCGGGGTTTCACTTGTCTCAATCCAACACCCCTGAGGTGTGCTTACTATGTATGGATAAGCCTCCGCACTGGCCTACGGTTTCGCCGCCGTATCGGTCACGGATATCCTGCCGTGTCAGTCGTGGATATCCCGCCACGTCGGTGGGGTAACCTATCAAACCTCAAATAACAAAAATATCAGTGCCTTACATATAGTTATTCACCGTGTAAGTGTGCTATCTTATATCAGTTAGGCCCTATCAAACATGATTCAATCATTGGATACACCCCTGGGATGTATCCATTCACTTGCATCACACCTGATGCTCTCATCTCTTTACTTCTTCATCCCCTGGGGATGACTCATTAGAATTTCTCTTATGGATGTCACACGCACACACACTTTTCACAATTCTTAAGCAATTAAACATTTGAATTGAAATCTATATCACTACATACATGCTCTTGTAAAATAAAGTACATGTTCAAGGTGTTCCCTACCTCAAGTCTTCATTTGCTCAACGCATCAAGGTCCCACGTGGCTCCTTGTGCACTAGTTCACATGTACCACCTATGGTACCACATAACAGGTGAAACACATCACAAAGGATGCAATAAAGAAGGTCTAAGACCCTCAAAGAATCTTAAAGTCAAACTCAAAGGTCAACATAAATTATCTCAGTCGATTAATCGAATTCCAAAATCGATTAATCGAATCTGATTCGATTAATCGATTTCCGAAATCGATTAATCGAAAGTCAATATCGATTAATCGATTCTCAAATCGATTAATCGAGATTTTTATTCGATTAATCGAATCCTAATTCGATTAATCAAAATTCTCTGTTCCCAAGTCGATTCTCAATTCGAGTAATCGAGTTCCTAAAATCGATTAATCGATCTCAAATCAATTAATCGAAAATTGAAATCGATTAATCGAAATCCCATTTCGATTAGTCGATTTTCCACAAGTCATTTCCTCCAGCCACAGGGTCCTTTGGAGAGTTCCCGATGATTAATCGATACCCAAATCGATTAATCGAAATCCAAAGTCGATTAATCGAACTTCAATTCGATTAATCGAAATCGGGTCCACTGACTTTTCAACTTCCTGGCCAATTTCGATTAATCGAAACCCAATTTCGATTAATCAAAATTGTCAGATTCAGCCCCCTTTTGGCTGTTCTTCTTAATCTTTTTCCACACTTTTTCCTCTCATTTTTCCAAACCTTTGTTCTACCTTTCACAACATTTCTAGCCACTATTCACCCTTCTAATCTATGCATTTAAATTACAAAAATCTTACCTTCAATCAATCTCAAATTGATTTCAATCGAGTGGTTGGAAAGGCCAGGGTTCCAGCCTTTTCTTGAACGGATTCTCCTCGCTAATTCGGCCTCTTAAATGCTAAAATCCCCCCCCCCCTCCAATCACACAATAACTCTTGTTTAATCTTCTTTACCCCTCTCTCTCTCTTCTTTACTCCTCTCTCAACAACCCAAAAACACACATTTAGGGTTATTAAACCCTTTTATCCCTTTCCTCACATGTGTGTTGAGCACCTACACCGCGATAGGTGTATGCGACTTCACATTTACAACACACACCACATAGCTATACGAACCATCACATCTCAATCGCTCATCACACTCAATGCTAATTATTGAACTCCTAATTGGTCAAACCTGTGACCGATCGGGCACGGATCCTGAGGTCATAGTTTAGCATGATTTTTCAGGTTATTACACATTATGCATGCTTGCCAACTGTGGTGGCAAGGCAATCCGATAAGCCACTTCGCCAACCCGTCCGAGTACCTCAAATGGTCCAATGTATCGAGGACTCAGCTTTCCATGTTTCCCAAAACGCATGACACCCTTGGTTGGCGAAATCTTCACAAACACCTTATCTCCAACCTGAAACTCCACTTGCGTCCGATGAAGATCCGTATAGCTCTTTTGACGGCTTTGGGCCATCCTCAATCTTTCGCGAATCACCCTAACCATCTCGGTGGTACTGTCCACGATCTCTGGTCCTAAGACAAGCTTCTCGCCGACTTCTTCCCAATTCAGTGGAGATCTGCATCGACGTCCATATAAGGCTTCATAAGGCGCCATCCCAATACTTGACTGATAACTGTTATTGTAAGCGAACTCGATCAGAGGCAAGTGTTGATCCCATAAACCATGAAAGTCCAACATACATGCACGCAACATATCCTCTATGATCTGGTTCACTCTCTCGATCACGCCCATCATCGAGGATGAAATCTTGGTGAACTCCAATTTAGTACCCATGCCTTCCTGGAACGTCGCCAAAACTGCGATGTATATAGCGGATCTCTATCACACACGATGCTGACCGGTATGCCATGTAATCGAACTATTCTTTCATGTACAGCTCGGCTAGTTTATTGGCTGTAAATGTAGTCCGATACGGTAGAAAATGTGCAGATTTCGTCAATCTGTCTACAATAACCCAAATGGCATTGTTCTTTCTAAATGTGCTCGGCAATCCTAGTATAAAGTCCATAGAAATGGCTTCCCATTTCCACTCTGACACTAGTAATGGTTGCAACAAACCCGCTGGATTCCGATGGTCCACTTTCACCTGCTGACAGACCAAACACCGAGAAACATAATCCGCCACATCCTTCTTTAATCCTCTCCACCAAAAACTTCGCTTGAGATCTTGGTACATCTTGGTACTCCCAGGATGTATGGCATATGTAGACTTATGCGCTTCCTCCAAAATTGTGTCTTTTAGGTCCTTTGTATCTGGTATGTATATCCGATCTCGAAATAGTAAAGTGCCATCATCCTTGATGGTAAAATCAGGTCTGATCCCGTTGATCACATCCCTTCTAATTGCCATAAGCTCATCGTCAATCATCTGGAGCTTACGTACATTGTCAAACAATGTGGGACGTATCACAATGGTAGCCATTATTGTCCCTGAACCTCTGACATCAATCAGCGTATCACATAAGGTCAGGTCCTCAAGTAGATGCCACCTTTGTACTCTGGTGATAAGATGTGCCAACTGAGCTGAAGACTTTCTGCTCAAAGCATCTGCCACAACATTGGCCTTCCCAGGGTGATACTGGATGGAACAATCGTAGTCTTTCAAGAACTCCATCCATCTGTGCTGTCGCATATTCAAATCCTTTTAGGTAAACAAATATTTAAGGCTTTTGTGGTCGGTGTAGATATCGAACATTTCGCCGTATAAGTAGTGCCTCCAAATTTTCAAAGCAAAGATCACCGCTGCTAATTCCAGATCATGAGTCGGGTAGTTTCTCTCATGTTCCTTAAGTCGTCTAGAGCCATATGCGATAACCTTCTTATGTTGGTTGAGAACACAACCCAAACCACTATACGATGCATCACTGTAGATAGCCAAGCCTCCTCTGCCAGAAGGTATAGTTAGCACTGGTGTTGTAGTCAGACGCTTCTTCAATTCCTAAAAACTTTTCTCGCATTGTTCAGTCCAATCAAACTTAGCATTTTTCTTAGTGAGCTGAGTAAGCGGACTTGATAGCTTAGAGAAACCTTCTACGAATCGCCTGTAGTATCCTGCCAAACCAAGAAAACTACGGACCTCTGTCACTGTTTTAGGCTGTTCCCAGTTCACGACAGCTTCGATCTTTGTCGGATCTACGGTTATACCCTTGGCGGAGACAATATGGCCCAGGAAACTCACTTGGTTCAACCAAAATTCACACTTACTGATCTTTGCGTATAATTTGTGTTCTCTGAGGGTCCGCAAGACTATATGTAAATGCTCTTCATGTTCCTCCTTTGTCTTAGAATAGACAAGGATGTCGTCTACAAAAACAACCACTGACTTGTCCAAGTGTGGTTTAAACACACGATTCATCAGGTCCATAAATGATGCGGGTGCATTCGTCAATCCAAACGGCATAACTAGGAATTCATAGTGCCCATATCTGGTTCTGAACGACGTCTTCTCCACATCTTCGGCCTTGACTCGTAATTGATGGTAACCTGATCTCAAGTCAATCTTTGTAAAGAACCTCGCTCCTTGCAATTGGTCAAACAGATCATCGATCCTAGGAAGCGGGTAACGATTCTTAATCGTCAACTTATTCAACTGTCGATAGTCAATGCATAGACGCATCGAACCATCTTTCTTTCTGACAAACAATACTGGTGCTCCCCAAGGGGACACACTCGGTCGAATAAACCCTTTGTCAAGCAGTTCTTGTAGTTGCTCCTTCAACTCTTGCAATTCTGCTGGAGCCATCCGATACGAAGCTTTAGAATCTTGGTTCATTCGAACCAAATTGATTGCAAACTCAATCTCCCGAACTGGCGGTAGTCCTGCCAATTCCTCAGGGAATACATCGGGATACTCGCATGCAACATGAATATTGGATATCACATTTGTCTCCTCCCGTTGTTCTTGTAGAAAGGCTATATATCCACTGCATCCACTCTTCATCATCCTCTTCGCCCGAATAGCAGATATCAATGGAGCTATCTTAGACTTCACTCCGAAGAATCTAAAGGATCGCTCCTTTGGAGGGCGAAAAACTACCATCTTTCGAAGACAATCCACACTTGCGTGGTAAGCAGATAGCCAGTCCATTCCCAAAATGATGTCGAATCCCTTCATATCCAACAAAATCAAATCTGCCCTTGTCTAGTGATCATCTACTGCCACTACCACTGATTTACACACAGTGAGTGCATTCACTGCACGGGTGACATTGTCAGAATAAAATCTAGTTGTTCTGGAGTGGCACTCAATTCCTTCGTAAATTGAGGTCGTACGAAAGAATGCGTGGAGCCTGGGTCTATCAGAGCTCGTGCCCTATGGAAGCAAATGTCGCAACTCCTATACAGTTTCAGCTCACCTATACACCAATTTCAACATTACTTTAACGTTTTAGATGTGTAGGTTTATGTGTACTATTATAATAAAAATAAATCAATTAAATTCTATATTTTCAAATTTTCCAGTTCATCATATTAAACAACACCATATCTCTTGAATTCTAATCATACCTTGAATGACGTCATTTGATGTCAGAGCATCGGTTGCGGTGACGGTATAAGCTCGACCGTGAACCACTGGTCGAGATGATCTTTGTGTAGATACCGATCCTGACCGCTCCTTGCTCTCCTCAGGGCAATTCCTAACCAAGTGGCCCATCTTGCCACACCTGAAGCATGCCCCTGTCTCTCTTCTGCAGTCCTCTGTCTTGTGTGGTTTCCCACACTTTGCACATATCGCGGCCGGAGTGAAGGACGAGACTCTTGAAGGTCCCTGAGTCACTGAGGCCCCGCTACCAGAAGATCTAGCTGGTCGAAATGATGTGGAAGATGTAGGCGCTGCTTCTCTCTGATATGAACTCGGACCTGAAGAAATCGCCGGTCGAGAGTGCATAGGGTATCTCGGAGGTCTGGAAAATCTAGCCCTCTTGTTCTGCTCTGTGTCCTGAGACTGCCCTTGGAATGATCTCTCTCTCGCCTGCTTGTCCCTCCAAGAGAATTGTTTATGGTTCTCCTCCTCAGCTATAAGAGCCTTGGCCATGACTCCCTCATAAGTATCCATTTCCCACATGGCGACGTCTTTCTGCAAATTTTGTCTCAGGCCAAGTTGGAATTTCCTTGCTCTCATCAACTCCGTGGTTACATGTTGAGGTGTAAACCTAGCCAATCTATCAAACTCCGCTCCATAGTCCCTTACTGACGTGGCGCCTTGCTTCAACTCTATGAATTTCACTTCCCATTGATGACTCACAATTTTCGGGAAGTATTTGTGATAAAACACCTCCGTAAACTCCTCCCATGTCCAAGGAGTGTGAGGAAACTCTCTCTGTCTATTTTGTGACACCGACTTCCACCAAGGTCCGGCGTCACCATCCAATTTGAAAGTGGCCCAACGCACTTTCTCCACGTCACTACACTGTAATACTTCAAAGAGCTTCTCCATCTCTTCTATCCACCCTTCTGCCTCTATGGGATCCGTTTGACCTGAGAAGTTAGGAGGTCTCATTCTCCTAAACTCCGTAAATCCACTAGGCTGATGGGGTGGTCTAGCTGCCTGTTGAGCCAAAGCAGCTGTCTGCTGAGCGACGTTGGTAGCTAATGCTTCCAACACCAGCTCCATCCTTTCTTCATTTCTTCTTCTACCTCCTCTTGGTCCCACTGGAACCGCATTTGTATGTGAGAGGAATTCCAAGCCCCTCGGCGTGCCTATGACCTCGGGCACATCCCTCAGAGGAATCTCTCTCTGACCTATTCTACCTCTGTTGTGCCCTCCTCTGAACTTAGGGCCCATACTGGTCTGTCATTGTGAAAACAACAACATTGATCAGTACATAGATTGTGAAAACAATCCAACCTGAACCCGTAGTTCAACCTAACATCTAGGCTCTGATACCAACTGTGACAGCCCGGATTTCTGCACCCAGAAATTTGTGCCATCAGGATCATACTCTGGATGATCCCCGGGATAAAGTATAAGTGTCTGCCCGTAAAGCGGAAGCCAAGCAAACACAATCCAACAGTGGTAGATCGAGTCAGTCATCTATTAATGCACTTAACATAAAGAACAATAATTATAAAGCAATTAATTCTATATAAACCAAAAGAATACGCATTCTCAAAAAGGAACCAAGAAGAACCATTGGTGATGGACATCCATCACCCAAACAATGGTTCCCGATAGTGGTTTCGAATAGAATGCATAAATAATACAATAAGTAATCCTACTAAAATATATACAAAAGTGGCCACCAGGCACACAATAATCCAAAAGGATAAAATACAAGACATCGGACACCGATTCAGTGCTACTGGATAGAACTCATCCCAATGTCCTGCTCCTCGCCCTTGGCCTCAGCCTGCCGGTCAGTGGTAGTCTGGGTCACTCTACGTCTGGAGCTACGTAACCTAAAATTGATTTAGAAAACAGGGTGAGCTACATCCTAGCTCAATAGAAGAATTCCAACTAAACGAATTGAATATGCAGATCATGCTATCTCATAATAGAATTCAAATCAGGAACGTATAATCATGACGAATCAAACTAAAAGCTGAGATTTTATGCAAGAAATCAGATGTTATGCAAGTATATTATCAAAGTACTAAAATTGTGTGTATTTAACTTAAGAAACTCTCGTGACTATATAGCACGGAGTAAATAGGAATGTCCGATAGGAAACCCTAACCAATCGTCGTTCGCATGAACAATTTTGAAAGTGCAACAATGCCTCATCTATGGAGTGCAATTGTGCTGAGGATTGAAAGCAGGTGCACAAGTGTGCGGGATATCGGATCATCTGGTTTAAATCATCAAATCACATACATATATACCTCACAGATCAGATAACAGACATCAGAAGCAGGTTTCAAAATACGAATCAGGAACGGAAATTAGAATAGCAAGAATTATGATATGCATACATACTTGGTAAAAACAGAAGTCAGGGCATAGATATGAAATAAACATGGAATCATGCTCAAAAGCAGTTTAAGTTGGTTTTCTCCTACCTTAGGTCACTTATCTTCTAAGCAAATCCAAAGCCTTTTCAAGGTATCAGGGTTTGATCCTAGATCATAAACATAGTACTTTAAGTGTTAGGGATGTCAGAAAGTTAACCGGCACAATGTCTGGTGGTGTTTAACCCATAAAACCAAAACATAACAAAACAGGGGTGATTGATCGATCACCACTCTTATTGATCGATCAATACCTCTTGTTGATCGATCAATACCTCTCATTGATCGATCACCACCCTCTTAGCTCTCCTTCTACAACAAGCCATTTGATCGATCAATACACCTTATTGATCGATCACCTATCATCATTGATCGATCAATACCCTCTCTTCTACTCACATTTAACACAGCTTAAATTGATCGATCACCACTTGGGTTGATCGATCAATACCTCTTGTTGATCGATCAATGTCCTCATTGATCGATCACCAGCCCATTTTCAAATTTTCCCCTCTTCTGTTCACATTATCTGCCTATACAGATTGATCGATAAATGCCTTCATTGATCGATCAACACCCTACAGTGATCGATCAATACCTATGTTGATTGATCACCAACTGTCATTGATCGATCACTCTCTTGTTGATCGATCAATGCCCAGGATCTGTTATAGATAGGATATTTACTATATTTTGAAACACATTTCCCTGTGGACATGCCCCTACTTACCTCTTTAAAGCTTGCTACAACAGCCCTGGTTCTTGCAGGCCTGATTGTCTTACCTTGGTGTCTTTTGTTGTGATTTTTCTGTTAGTGTGTTGTTTTTAACCTCTTAATAATAACAATTAGCAATACAGTTGAAAGTTAAAGTGCTGCAGCTGAAACTTGAAAGGATAGAGTGCAGATTGAAGATGCATAACCGAAGCTTGGAGGGCTTCAGAAACTATTCGAGAGGTCTATCATCAACTTCAACAACCATTCGAGGGCTTGTTTTAAGAACTCGACAGGTTTTGAAGGTTACTGAGTTAAATTTGAGAGGTTGAATAGGCAACCCTGCTGAACTGCTCGATAGGTTTGCTGAAGACTACTGTGATCCACTCGAGAGGATGGCTTGGGAGCTGATCTATTTGACAAGTTGCTGAAGGTGTGCTTTAGAAGCCCAATCTGCTCAAGAGGTACTGAGTGTTGGTGCATGAAGTTGACAGGATGAAAGGCTGAAGGAGTGTTCTACTCGAGAGGTTGGGAACTGCCACATAAACCATGCGTGAGGTTGCTAAAGTGTGCACTTTGGGAGGTTGGAGTTAGCCCAAATCGATAGGGTGAAAGCTGCTGAGTTGAAGAGCTCGACAGGCTTGGTACCCCATCCATTCGAGAGGTTCAACCTCAGTTTCAGCTTCAACCATTTGACAGGTTGGCATACATTCTTCATTGCAGTTCTCGATAGGTTCTATATATGCATAGAACTACTCGAAGACTTCAAGTACATCAGCTTCAGGCATCTTCTCATGAGTTTACTGAAAGGAAGAGTGGTCTGCTCGAAAACTTTGAAATGCAGCAGCTGAATCCATTCGGGAAGTTGAAGTGCAAGTGCATGAACTGCTTAAGCAATTGCTGAAAGTGCTTGCTGCTGTAGCTGGTGTTCTAATGTGCGGCTAGTGTGCACCCTTTCATATTTTGTTGAGCTGCTCAAGTCCTCGTTGAAACTGTTAATGTGCAGCTCTCTATAGTATGCACACAGTTGAAATGTACAGCTAGTCCTAGCTACTATTTGTAGTAAACCACATGGTTGCTTTTGTGTGCAACTAGAGTTTGGGCCGCTTGGATGGGTAACTGCTGAACTATATTGCTGCTGGAGTTGTTCCTTGTTTAATGTGCAGCTAGCTGTGTGTGCACATAGTTGAAACTTATGCTGAGCTGCCCAAGTGTGCACATAGCTGCAACTTCTCTTTGTCTCAAGCACACAATAAGCTGCTGTTTTGCTCCAATGTGCACACAATTGAAACCGTTTCCTTTTTAACAGATTGGAGCTGAAGATGTTGAGGCTTGCTCAACTCCGCATTGCTGCTGCTTGCTAAAGATGCTGTCTTGAAGACTCTTTCAGCAGTTATCTTAGCTTTAAATTCTCCTTTTGGCACCTTTTACATGGATGGTTGCATATTGTTGCTTATCTACAAAATAAACTAAAAAGCAATTATTAAACACGCTAAGTTCTATCAAAAGTCAGGTTTAAGGGGTATAAAATGGTATAAATCAGTGACTAACACACCCCCAAACCTAATCTTTGCTAGTCCTTGAGCAAAGTGAAATTTAAAATAATTAACCTACAAAACTTAATACCACTTTCATAGGGAGCACGGATGCATTTAGCATATGCACCAAGCCTTTTAAACCCCTATGTAATCCCTAGTGGAGGAGTGAAGTCTCCTGAGGATTTTCAGTGAAGGTACCCACAAACTTTTCCAATAAATTAGTTAATACCAGTGCAACATGATAAAACAAAGTTCAAACAAAATAAAATTTATTCCACACCTTAATCAATTTTTTAGAAGATTCAGCAGTAACACATCTGTTTAATACTGAAATTCCGCTGTAATTCCTTCACCACCAATCAACTCATGTCAAGGGTGTAGTGTGTGCAAATTAATGCAAAGCTCGCCATTAATTTGAGAATTCTGTCTTGATAATGCCCCAAATAAATTCAATTTCAGACCCAAGTCTCACCAGGGCTGTTACTCAAAATAAACATGAAGAGTGTATTATTTCTCACAGCTCAAGAGCAGTTACAGCCCTCAAATAGGACTGCAAGCATGAGCATAGGCAATGCTCTAATTCTTGAAATCTTCTAACTCTTTTCACCATATATTACATAACTCCTCATCTCCACATGACAGATCAATCAATTTTAGATTAGTAAGGTCTTTTTATTGGGTTGAAATGTGGCTTATGGGTGAAGTTTTAAAAGAATAAAAGGAAATAAAAGGATTCAAATTGAGAAATCAGTAAGGTAAGGAGATGATTCATGACTTCACAACCTTCATTTCAGCACAATTCCATCTTCTTCTTGAATTTTCAGATTTGAAGTGATCAGTTTCTAATCTTCTTTTCAATTTTTTAATGAAATGACTTCTTTTTCTCTTTTTGCTTTGCTTTTCTATTTTTCTCTTTCTTTTTGTATATTTTTCTCTTTCTTTATCTAGATGATGTTCAAAATCAACACACATTCCAGCTGACCGAGATGCAGTGGATGGTGAGGATCCATCTAATGAGTGACTTTTGGACTAGTGTTAACCCAAGAGGTGGAATATTCTCAATTGAGGGTGATGGACGATTGGGCTACCTAGTAACAGAATTGAAATCCGTGTCACATAACACAATCAAGAGCGTGATTCAGTAAAATGAATATAAATGAATAAATTACCATTTTTTACAACCGCCGGATGAGACCTTTAGATCAGTAGTTGCCAGCAGGGGCCCTTTTCCCGTCACATTTTTCGTCTTCTAATTCTCCTTTTTGAACTGAAGGCCATGCGGCATTTGGATGCAGCCCAAGCTCAGCCATGTCATATGCTGCCCATCTTGAAAGATAGCAGGCCAATCATTGATGGGCAGGGTCCTGCAGTCCAACCTCACCAATGAATGCAGATACACTGATCGCTGGGCCCTAAACTGATCACTTCATTACCGGGCCTCGAATCGGAGCTTAACGGTAGCCCATTTATCGATGGGGAGCAGAAATCAGGCCCAATCCCAGCCAATTTATGTTTATAGTAATTAGTTCCATAACCGTACAACATGTAGCAGAGTACAAGAAATGAACTACTGATTACCACATGTAGCAGAGTACAAGAAATGAACTACTGATTACCAAAAAACACCTCTCAATTTGATTCTTAGTAAGAGGAATAAGTCCATCTTACATATTTATAGAGCACATACGAAAAGAATCCATGAAGAGAAGGCACATTTTTTACAGAAATGTGCCACCTGCTTGTTTTCTCTTTTTTGAGAGATGCTTTCTGCCTTGGAACTGTTGATTCTGGAGTACGCTTTACTTTGGGGTCATTCTTATCTTCTGTTTCCTTAGAAACTTTTCTTGTTTTGACAGTAGATTCCACTTTAACATTTCTGAGAACAGCCTTACCTTGAAACGGTGTCTTGGGACTTGAATTATGCATATTTGAGCCTCGCTGCCGCTCTCTTGGTAATTGGTTGTTTTGGTTTCCAATCATCCCGTCGTTATCTGAAACTCGAATGAGCAAACAATCTAGATTAGCATTGAAGGTAATTTGGGATGACATGAGAAAAGTGGAGTTGATTACTTGGGCAATACTCTCCTTACCATTGAAGGTAATTTAGGTCACACGGTGTCACATGTCGCACATTTCTGACCAATCCGATTGTCCAAAATGGTAGGTTATCATCTGACCTTAACTCAGCATAAGAATTATGACCAGCAGAGGATTCATCTCATCCAATCATATCATTTTATATAGATCCTACGTTAGATATGAACAAAAGTCTGCATTAAAATACTACAATCAGATGGTTTGAATCCTTTGATGGTTATAATGGTTGGGCTGAGTTCAGTTCAAAGACAACCATCCATTTGGCAGTTTGGATTGGTAAAGAAATTGCGCCTCGTGGCAAAAAAAGTGGGATTGTGAGAGTGTTATCTCAACCAGTTGGTGAGCTCCCATTGATTCTAAAATATAACAATACATGACCTAATTCCATTATAGTAATGGTGTTATGTGTGCTTATGTTTATACAACTAATATATTTTTCAACAATATAAAAGAAACTTCTTTTTCCATTTAATCGTTGTAATGATTTATAAACATACAAGAAGAGCCATCAAGTTTGTACATAATGGATGTAGCAAACTGTTATGACCCGGTTATCTGTGGCTCAAATGAATGGCGATAGATTTAGGATGCACCAAGAGGGGGTACATGTACGCACACTCTATCCTGACTCACACAAATGCTAATTTTAGGAATTTCTATTTTATTACGTTTACACTGTATAGGGCAACTAAATTATTTTGTTTACCAAATAAGAAGAGTCCCAAAAAGGACTCCTACTCTCTTGGAACTCTTGCCCCTTTTAGGTTTGGGAACTTACCCATTTAGGTCACCCACGTCCGTCTCTTCCTCTCTCTATAAATAAGAGCCACCAAAGGCTTTTAACCTAAAACCTTACCCTCCCTCTCTATATATAGATAGACTTGTTTATAAATATACATATATCTTAACCCACTAAACCAAATGTACCATCTTCCTCGCCTCCCTCTCTCACTTTTGAACCAAACCCAATACCCACGCTCCTTCCAAAACGCCTAGCAGTCTCGTCGATCGGCCCACTGGTGGCACAAATACCACACCGAGCCAAAGTGTTGCCTTGAATGCGGTTTGCATAAGTGTGAAACCGTCGATCCATTGCCGAAAGCACATCGCAATCGACGCAGAGTCGATCGCCGATCTAGAGCTTGAAATCAACCCCTACGTGCACGCTCCAACAGGTGGGTGCCCCTCGATCGATCTTAAAATATTCAACTTTTTATTTTAATAATAATAAGAATAAATAAATATATATATATATATTAAATGAATATCTATTTATCTTATTTAGGTATTCAAAAGTTATATATATACATGTATTTCGGTGTGTATAATAACATAAATCCTATACATGGACATATAATAGTTGCCCTTGATATATATAGATATAAAATGAATATATATAGTGTCTTGTATTGCTTATATAGGTGTTTACAGTGGAGAGAGAGAGAGAGCTCTTCTTCTCCACAATTTCGTCAGTGAAGATAAGATATATTTCGGGGATCGGCCCAACTAAACGCCGACAATGCCGGTGATAACTTGCCCGTGCCAACTATTGTAGTTGGGCACTTTGAAGAATTTTACCTGATATGAATACTTTGGTGCAACCATCCTTTTAGCACCATTGATTTCAAATGAAATAGATTCAAGGTTGGACCTGGTGGGCCCAACCCAAGAAATAGAACAGAGATGGACCATCTCCACAAATTGAAATCCTTGAGACATCTAATGGTTCAGAACTCGAGAATTTGGCCCACAAATCAAGAAAATTAAAAGGCTATTTAGAGATCAGTGAACATGAAGGATTTGACCCTTAGATTTGAGACCTTAGAGGTCAAAATAAATTGGGCCCAACGACCTAATACCTTAGAATCATTTTTCTTAAATATCTGATGGTTCAGATCTATTCAATCTGATCGACACATGGTAGGTACACTAAGTGTGCACTTGACTGCTAGATCTTGTAAAACGTTGACTGGAAGATCTAGTGTGCTAGAGACCGAATTGGGATCGGGACAAAAGAATCAACCTTAGGTAAAATTTTATTGTCTAACCATCCAATGGTTCAGATTAGAGGATAAATGACTTAAAGTTCGTGCCTTCTTATTTTAGCCTTAGGTGCCACATGGAATAATACATGGGTTACCTTTGACCCTTAATTTTTGAGAATTAAGGCGCAAGTGGCCAATAGGACCAACTTCAAAACGATCTCAATAGTAACTCAATGTAATCTAATGGATCAGAAAGTGTCACTAAAATTTCTAGGACGCGCTTTGAGGCTTAGAAATTGGAAAATTTAGTGAGGGATATTAACCCTTGTATAACTAGGCTAAGTGGATCATTTGACTGCCACATTGACCCACTCTTAGGTCAAATTAGTAAAAGGTGTCGATACTAAGACTGCACAAATATTATGAAACTTTAAAACAAAAATGTCTGTGACCCATAGAAGGTTTCTTCACAATTTTTTTTTTTATGAAATATCTGTTCTGTTCAAAAGTTAATTATTATTTTATATTCACAAGTATGTAAGGTGTATGAAATAGTTTCTTTAGGCCAAGTTAGTCCTTTCATCATATAGCATGCACCACATAGAAAAATCACGATAGGGCATACGCACAATTAAAAAGAAATAAGCTATGTCACACGACTTTTAAGTCTTCGTCATGGTGGGGTTCCCCACACGGTCACGTGGAACTTGAATGTAGGCATCCATGTACGGATGCAACACCTCTATGGGAGTATAATGTCACACGAAGTACATCTAGGTTACTACGGAACCCGTTCCTTGGAAAGCGTGATTTTATGAATCTTATCGCACCGTGGCTCACTTCAAATTAAGTTTTCAGCAAACAATAAGAAATGATATGTAAGATAAGGTAAGCTACGAATACGGATAATTGTTACGTGAAGGCCAAAGAAAATACAAATTAAGTTTCTACATGTGCCATGTCTTGCGTGTACACCGCAAGATCTAACGTCGGCCAGACCAAGACGGGTCTTAAGGACAATATGATACTGTGTCCCGAATGTAAGGGGACACCGATTTAAATGCATGCAACTACATCGGGTGGATGGTGGTATACGATATGATATGGAGGTTAGGTGGTTATCTACGTGGACCTCGCACAGATATCTGAAAATTAGGTAGGATGTGAAGCGTTGTATAGGCGTATGGAGCAATATTAAGTTTTAAGATATGCCACATAGGAAAAGTCGAAAAAGCAGACACAAAAGGAGATCAGAACTTGATGCATCCTATTCATTTCATGTTATGTCAGGTCTTTTCATTTTATGTTACTTTTTTCTTTTATGCTATATTTTTCAGTTTTGTTATGATAGATATGAGATCTTAGATGTTTTTGTAATCATTTATATTGATTTATTTTAAAATGTATCGCAACTCAAGCGATTGCACACACGATCACCTGAGTATTTTATGGTGGATCGATTGTGCAACCTGCTGAGTTTACGTGACTGAGTAAACTCACCCCCTCCCCAAAACTAACAGGTGCAGGTGAGAACTCCGATTTTTCCATCACTGAGGATGGGGATGTCGTTCTGATGCGCTCAAGAGCGTGAAGACGTCGGCTACCATTTGGACGAGGGAATAGATCCGGCAGATTACTTTGAGCATTGAGAGATTCTTAGTCATAGTTTTATTATTTTTCAGGGGAGATTTGTTATTAGATACTTTTATTTTTCAGCACCAATCTTGGGTTTGCGTTGGGACTGTTTTATTCTACGTAAAACCTCTGCTTGCTTTCGATTATAGATGCATGGTTAGGATTTATCACTTAATTAACGTCATCTACGTTTTCCGCTGTTGTTTTCTTGAATAATTTATTTTTAAATGATACTATTAAATGCCTTGATCCATATGCTAAATCGGTATAAGAATTATGTGTATGTCCGCTTATCGCCTTAACAAGCGTGCGGTGTCATAACACGGAATTCTAGGCCCTTGAGGTCGGGTAAGGATTCTGGGTCTTGACACAAACTAAGGCTTCGTTTGGACACCCTCACGCACTATAAAATTAAAAAAGTTTATACAGATTTTATTTAATTTATTGTTAAGATTAATTTAGTGTTTGGTTAAATACTAAGTTAATGTTTTTTAGCAAAATAAGTAACATTTTAGAAACATTTTCAATCTATACAAAACCATTTGCAATTAATACAGATAAGAAATCCAACGAGCCTAACTCAACCTCACAAAACCGGCTTGTAAGGTGAGGAGAGCCCAGCTTATATATAGCTCAAGACCTCCAAGCCCACAGGCAATGTGGCACTATTCTAACACGCCCCCGCACGTGTTGGCAGGATTGAGCCAAGCCAAATCACGTGGACAATTGAATTGGGTGACGTGGAGTGGAGAAATATCTGCTTTGATACCATGTAGAATTTCAGGGGCCTACCTATAACAACCCAGATTTTTAGACTTTATTTTAACGGTGTTAGATGATGTACCACACCATGCACTGTGCTAACGCTCCATATCGGAATCGAAACCCACCCTTTAAAATAGAAAATTTCTAATTTTTCCTATATCAAAATGAGACTCATTGCGAAGTGCTCATCGATACGATTCCAACGATATATAATTTATCGATTTTCGACAAGAATATAAAAAGTTACACCCGTTTTAAGTGATGAAGCAAGTCAAAGGGTATAACTGTAATTTCGGGAGAGAAACACCATTTGCTTTGGTGCTTACACACTAGAACGAAATCTTTTCTCAAGCTATCCAAGTCACGTATGAATTCTTCTTCCGTGTAAAAACTCCCTTTTTATTAAAACGTCTACGAAAAGTGTTAATTAGAGTTTACCTAAAACTTTATACCATTATAAATAAAACTTTAAAAACTCTCTACTCTCTATAATAAAAAATTATTCTCTCTCAAGACTTAGACGAACCGACGCCTTGGGCATCGACCTTTTCAACCCGGATCGCCGTTAATCTACCGTTCACGCTTCAAGAAGTGAGTACCCATCAATCCATCTTGTTCTTCTCAGATCCCGTCGCGTAGGATGCGTTTGATCGCGCATCGACGAGTTTAAAAATCTTATTTAAACCCAAATATCTCATAAATTAATAGACCTATATGTTTAATATTATGTTTTCCCTTGAAAGTTGTATATTTGTAAGTCGGGTTTACATGTTGTTTCTCTTTTCTTTTTCAAGAACCCTTTTGTTTGGACTATTAATATTTTACCTTCTATTAGGTTTGTATATTTAATATGTCTACTTACTTTTAAATCTACATACTAATTAAACATGAATATCTTTAAGTATGATATATCTGCATGTTTAGTATTTTATTTTTCTATTAAAATTGTATGAACTTTAAGTCGGGTTTATATGTTGTTTCTCTTTTCTTTTCAATTCCCCTTTGTTTGGGCTATTAATATTTTACCTTCTATTAGGTCTGCATATTTAATATTTTACCCTCTTTTAAATTTATAAATTAATTAAACTCTAATATTTATAAATCTGATAGATTGATTTAATTGGAATAATACCATATTAATATTATTTATTTCTAAATCTATATAATTAATAATTTACCCCTTTTACTAAAAACTATAATGACATATTATTGTTGTAAGTTTATATTATTATTTATTTAAAATTAATTAAGCCCAAAAATTAAACTATATTTTTATTTTATTTAAAAGAATAATAGATTGCACCATCTTGAAGTCGAGCTCCCGACCATTGATGCATCTGTCCCGATATTTTGGCCATAACTTTTTATCCCGATCTCGGATTGACGCGATTCTTGTGATATTAGAAAGAAGACAACGAGCTTTACAACTTTGTGTGAAATATCCATTTCACGAATCTAACGTTTTAGGGGTCAAAATAGAGTAACAAGTCGGGTTCAATTTTAAATGACCCAAGGCTATACAAATTTAGTATTATTTTCTAATTTTCATGACCAAAGTTTCTATGTATATTATATCTTAAGGTCTTTCGATCGATGGTCATGATAAATCATAACTTAATAATTATAAATACCATTTAATTTAATTATCTAATTATTATATATATATATCAATTTATCGCTTCAACGCAACCTCGTTGGTAACTCAAAGTGTTAGAAATTTGATATCTCATGAAAATTAAACTCTGACCTTCAAGTTATCGAAATTACACTTATAACCCTATTCTATAATTATATTGGTGTGATGTAAATAAATATAAATATAAACATAATCAAAATCTAAGTGTAAGCCGTTCTGTATGTGTAATACTTTTGTGCTTGCATTCTAATCAAGTTATACGAGTTAAGAATATGTTAGATCATGAGTACGAGAGCGTATGAGATCATGCGTACGCTTGGGTGTGGTGTTTCGCTGAGATGGTATCGAAGTGAGGAATACACCGTATTCACATGCCTTATAACTCATGATGGAATGGGACCTATGATGAGTCGGGTGAGTGCGAATTCAGTGTAACCTCGTATACAGTGGCATATACGGTGACTCTATCATCCCGAGTTTTAATATGAGAGGATAAGATATGAGTTATGATATGAGATTCGGGCCTTAGGCCTTAGCTGTGGTGAGGTTATCTCACTATAGCTCGTCTTAGAATTAAGTTATAAAAGTATGTTATGAGTATGAGTATGAGATAAGATATGTTATGAGTACGATAATAAGATACCGCTGTGTAGGCCAACAAAAGATTAAGAATATAAGTCTCTGTACGTGTCGTTTCTTACGTAGCCACCGTAAGGGCAACAACGTCTTTCAGCCAAGACGGATCTCTGAGAGAGATTATAAGTATGAGTATGTTAGGAGTTAGGTTTAGCCATTATGTCTCCCCATTGGCTGCATGGTGGAGTATGAGTATGACACGAGGGCGTTATAATATGATGGTATGATACTATATTGACCCTCCCATGGTAGCTCGAGCAGCAACTCTGGCACAGGTCGTTTAGGATTTTATGAGTATGTTAGTTACGCTCATGCGATGTACAGACGTATGTGCGAGAATGATAATAAGACATGGTATGATATGTTATGAGATATGGTGAGGTACGTTAGGATATGAGTATCTAGATCATGGTCTTGCATTTATGATATGATATGAGTTTTACGATATGCATATGATTTTGTCTTTATTTTATTATCTACTTTAAGATACTATATTTATCACTCACTTGATGCACCCACAATGCACCTGAGTAGTATGGGGTGGATTGGTGGTGTATCCACTGAGTTTACGTGACTGAGTAAACTCATTCCACGAAAATCTAAACAGTTGCAGGTGATTATACTGGTGGAGTAGACGCCGATAATCCAGATTCTGCTGACGCTGATTTCATTGATCCCGCGGGTGTTGAGTACCAGGAGCCTTGGGAGGGCGACAGAGCTAAGTACCAGGAGGGCTACGGTGCTGATTTCGATCCGAGTGCCGGATATGGATCATTGTAGACTTGGTAGTAGATTAGGTCCTTATTATTATCATTGATTTTATGATTTCCTTTATCGAATCTGTCTCCAACTTGCATTATTGTTTTATTGGTAGTTTACTTAGATGTGGAGAATCAGCAGTGTAGGGGACTGATATGCAGCTATCCTTCATCTGGCTACAAGCACAAATGCAAGGTAGAAAAATTCAATCTAAACCAGAGGATTGAATTGATCTTAAGGCTATGATCTGTCAACTTCAATGGTCACAGATCATCCTAGGGATTTCCTCCAATCCAAAGGTTTTAATTAGAACAATAAAATCACTGCAGATGTTGTGGATGCAAGGCTACAAACTCAGGCATCCACAGGAATATTAAATCTAGGGAAATCAGATGGCAATCAAGAGATCTAAAGGTTAAATGAATGGGCATTCCCAAATATATAAATCCTATTGAGAATCTAATGGAACCAAAGGATCTATAGATTTAATTGAACTTTACAACCAACAATTTATTGAATCAAGATAACTTACAATACATTATTCTCATATCTGCAGTCTGTGTAACATCTAATCCTCATACAAAGCTCTCAAACCTCTCAATTTATAGATCTACCTCACCCTAGCTACTACAAGTATTTAGCCAACCATGGTTGGGCTAAAGAGAGAATGGGAAAGAGGGAAGAAGGATGGAATTTTGGGAGAAAAGGGATTCAAATTTGATCTCTAGTCTCTCTCAATTTCTGGATGGTTCTTCAGTTAAGCTTCTCTTCTATTTATACTCTTCCCCTCTGTCTCAGATCTATATCAGCCAATCAGAACTTAAGGAAATAATTTATGTTATTTTGAGCTGCTGATGTGACTGATTTTACTTCTAGAATCTCCCACTAATTGGTTTGAATTGGACAAGTACATGTGGGGGAGTTAGGGAGTTGACATTCGTGCCCATTTGCATTCTAAAAATACCCTCAAACTAGCTAAACATCCTTGGGATTAGTGCAACAAGTTACTGACTTGATGTGCTTCTTAGTTGGAACTGAGAAGTTCCAAAATCGTGCTTCGAGAGGTTCAGAGAACCTCTCGACAGCTTCTGAGTCTAATTTCTACTCTATTCGACAGGTTGAATGTGGCCTTCGACAGGTTCTGTTGAACTGCTTGACAGGATGAGTTCACTGCTTAATTGCTACACTAGCTTCAGCCATCCTCTCGATAGGTTGATGCAACCTCGCGAGATCCAATACATCTCTAGGTATGACTTTGACTGGATCTCTCCCTCTGTTCGACAGGTTGGAAGTACTTCACGATAGGTTGATGGTAACCTCACGAGATTCAATGCAACTTCAGGTATCCTCTCGCTAGGTTGGCTCTGACTGTTCGATAGGTTCAAGGAACCTTCGACAGGTATAGTTTTGGCAATCTACACCTCGTGAGGATGGCTGCTTCAAGTGACTTCTCGACAGGATCTTCTGCACTATTCGATAGGATCCTCTTCAGCAATTCTAACCATTTGATAGGTGTTGTAAACCTCTCGATATGTTCATTTCTCCGTAGCAGAACCTCTCAACAAGTTGAAATAACCTCTCGACCTCTTTCATTCAGCACCCAGACCTCTCGATAGGTTGAAATAACCTCTCGATAGCTTATGTTCTTTGCTTCCATAGCTTGTACACAACTTGGGGTGTTGGCTTTCATCTGTCCAGCACTCAGTACCCTTTTGAGGTGTTCATTCTTCATCAAATGCAGCTGCTGGTTTGCTCCCATGTGTACACAGTTGAACACATGCCATTGTCATAGAATTCTGAGGCTTTGTGATGCTTGATGGCTGGCCTTTTTAGGCTGCATGAGCACATGTTGAAGCAACAGGTCTCTTCTTGGCATTTTTAGATGGATTTCTGCACTATGACTGTAATTTATTGCTAATTACAAAATACACTTAAGACACATTATTAGTCAACTCAAAGGTTCATCAAAGGTCAGGTTAAGAGGTGAAAATGGTATTTTTCACTGATTAAAACCGCCCCTTCTTGCATTCTGACGTATACACATATCCACTCATGAGCAACTGGAACATGCACTGCCGCAAGGATGTTGGTATGAAGCATTTGGAGATGGGCCTAAGGTCCTAGTTCGACCTGTTGATCTCGAAGCAAGTATGGCTATTTCTCTCTTTTCTTTCTCAGCATTTCTTTTTTATGCTACCTGCTTGGCTGACGAGACACTTTTCTATCTGGGCAGGTTATCTGCAATCCCTACATTGGTTCTCCTTTTTGGGATCGAGCTGCTGTGGGTCCGTCTCGCTTCTTTGTTTACCACCGCATCATCTTAATCTACGGGACCTGGGCTAGGGCATATTACCTAGGAGAGAGAGTGGTCCACCAGTATCAAGACCACTTTGCCATACTGCAGGCTCCTCCTATGGATGTTATAGCTTCTAGGGGTACTGTTGAGGAGCTCTCTGCCTGGTTTCTTCATCATGGGGTCCCCGTTAATGATCTCGTGCCCGAGGGGTACCAGCTAAGGTATGAGTCCTTACCCTACCGGTTCATTCTTTCGCGCTTCGTACCCGATGCCAATTTCTGGGCTTTTGGCGGTCCGCGATCTCAGGTGTTTCTCTTTTTCTTAAGCACATTTTTAGTGGTTCTAATTCAGTTTTTACTTCTACTGACTAAAACTCTGCTCCTTTTAACAATTCGAGCAGGGAGGTGACTCTCATGATGATGATCAGGCGACGACGGGTACTGCTGAGGTTATGAGAGCTGGTCCCTCAGGCACCTCTGGTACTGGTGCCTCAGGTAGTTCGACTGTGGAGGTTCAGGGGACTTTTAGATGCCTCGATAATGCCTTCCTTTCGAGTTTATGTAAGGCCGTAGTGGAGTGGGCCCGCATAACTACTAACGCGATCCAGATCCCCCCTCTTGAATTGGTTTCTGGGGTAAGCAAGTTTTCTCTTTCTGCATTCTTGTTTCTCAGAAAAATGCATGTGTTGGCGCCTGTAGCTGATGTCTCTTTCCTTTTTGTGTAGGACTCTGAGTCGGCGGTGAACCAAGCGAAGTATTACCGCAATATAGTTGGTCTTTGGGACGTGGAAGTGGTTAGTATCATACTGACTGGTACCCATCATTGCCTTGCTATTTTTCTCTTTCAACTAATCTTGATTGATGGCCTTGGGTATGACTTTCAGCGTGCTCATGAAAAGGAGTCGCGCTCCATGATTAGCCGACTTTCTCAGATGTGGGCCCGGGTGGGAAATGTCAGGATATATCAGAGCTCTTCGCACAGGTGCAAGAAGTCCAAGGGCGCCAATAAGGATTAGGCTTTGTTTTTAGATTTTTGAACTTTGAGACTTTCTGGGACACATTTAATTTTTGAATTTTGGAAAATGTAATGGATGATGTAACACTGTTATTATTTTCGGATGGTTTTTTCAGCTTTTCTAGATGAATGTTGGTGCCTTTCCTTTTAATTGCATGCTCTATCTCTCCTTTGCTTGTTGTAGTATATCATATTGCTTGCAGGATGGGTTTGATTTTGACAAAAGGGATGGCCTCCGGGGCCACATACTTTGTTAACACCTGGCCACTATTTCCATGCCTGTGTGGATCCTTTCTGCACGAAGATTTATACAAGTTAGGTGTAACCAAAAACCAAATTTTCCTTTCTATATAGGGCCTATTGTGTGTCTTTTTAGATAAAAGGCATAAAGTGTAGGCAAGCTGTCAAGGGATTTGTGAAAACTCCCTCCCCAACCCTCATTTTTTTGCTTGGGGGGGAAAATGGTCTGGCACATGTATTACATGCATCAAGCATATTCTGGGAAACAAAAGGCTTGGCGCATGTAATACATGCCCCAGGCCAAACCTGGGGAGAGTGGGGCCATTTAAGCTCGAGAATGTACTTTTTATTCCTTCTTTTGATTTTGGCTTGGTACTTTTTGCTGCTGATTTTCTCCTTGCTTTCTCAAGTATGGGTTCATCGTCTTATATTGAATTTGTATCTTTGGAATATCTTTGTACGTCAATGGACCCACTTTCCAACCCCGCCTCTCATGGGGGCCCGAGACCGCTATACTTTCCTCTTTGGGCGTGGGACCCAATTTTCTAAGGAAGTGGCTTGAGAGCATAAATGAGAGCAAGCTTGCGAATTTGGATTGGCTCGGCTTGGCCCGTCTCTCATCCTTCCTTAAAGTTCCTCCGCTTTGGGATTTCATTTATGTCATGGATTCATTTTGGGGAGTTATCACCCACGTCTTCTGTTTTGGGAATCGTGAGTTGACTCCTACTCTCGAGGAGCTCTCCAATCTATCAGGTTTGAAGCTGCATAGAGAGAGCTAGCCAGGGTGCTGTCGAAATTGGGTTATGCCAGAGCCACCCAGATCACCTTGGGCTTGAAGAAAAATGATTATGAGAAATGTTTTATTGGGGGGCCCACCAGGTGTTCAATGAAATTCCTAAGAGAACTTTTTGGGGAGGAAAGCCTGCGAAAGTTATCGATAAAAAATCCTCATAATGTGAAGGCCTTTGCCCTTTGCCTTATCTCCGAGGTTCTTTTCTATACTAGGGGAGAGAGCTTCTCTCTTGCACTTTGTGACGTCATGGTGGAAATAGAGAGAGGTTGATCTGTGATGCATATGGTGCTGGCGAAGCTTTATCGCTGCCTTGATGCCTTTGCCTTGGGCAAGGTGGAGGGCCTCCGGGGATGTCCCATCTTGCTCCAAGTTTAGCTTGGGGAGCATTTTGCCATCTTGGGACCTGTGCCCCACTTTTATGTTGCTCGTGGTGAGGTGGCCCGCTGCTTCCTCGGTAGATGCCCCATGCTTCCACTGGGAGACATGCACGATTTGAAGCTTTGGCTAGCTGAAGTCGAGTTGGTGTGGAGGCTTCCTTGGTTAGATCGGACCTTCCCAGTGGTTCGCTCCAGAGATCATGAGGGCTCACTCTCCTCGGTTTGACTGGCAGTGCCTACTATTTCCCATTTTGGGTGCTGCGTCAGTTTGGTTCCTCTTAGTAGGTACCCAGTGTGGTGAAACCTCCCCTATGTGACTTGATTTTCTCTTAGGGGTCCTCCGGGGACATAGATAGGATAGCTTCTCTCTGGGAGATGCGTCAGTCTACGCTCATGTGCGATCTAGAGCAGGGGGATTAGATTTTGTCCTCCCTAGAGTACAAGGCTTGGCTACTATTTGAGAAGCTTGATGTTGGTCACTTGGATCAGGCAGAGAGCAACAATACGGCGGGGCCTTGGCCAAGGAAGGAATCGACGCTTTGGAGCCGTATTAAGCTGCTGATGGACGAGAAGCAAATCCTGCATGAGAATTTAGAGAAACAGACGGTTAGAGTAGAGGTGGCGGAAACCAGAGCTGATGTAGCTGAGCGTGAGGTCCTTCATCTAGAAGGGTCGTTGAGTGATGCTCTTGGTCCTACTGATGCTTCCCGGAAGCGGTGCAGGAGTCTTCATGGACGCTGGATGACGGAGCGGGATGTACGGGAGGACGCTTTACGCGCAGAGATCCGTGCCTGGAAGTACGAGTTGGGTCGTTGATTCCCTCCTGAACATACTTTTTGCATAGATCAAAGCCATAGAAAGGGGCGTAAAAAACTCCTAATTAGATACATCTTTTTTGTATACATACTTTCTTTATGTTTTTGTTGTTTTTGCATTTATTTATTTTTAAGAAAGAAAGAAAGAAGCTAGACATCTCACATATTATTTTTTAGGATGTGGTGTCAGCTATATACAGGTTTCTACATGAGAAAGGGAAATATATTATTTTACAAAACAATGTTATTTCTCATTTCTTTGATTGATGGACCTCTTTTGAGATGGAAAGTGCATAGTATGGGCAAAGAAAAGAAAGTCTCTTATCTTTTGCAAAAAAGGGCTCCTTGCCCTGTGGTGGTGCACAATAGTGTGGGTGTGAAAAATGGGGACGGGAAATTTGTTGTTTTTGACAAAAATGGTCTCCTTGCCCTCTCTTTCTTTTGCTTTCTTTTTTTTTTAGTTTGATTCCTTAATTATCGGGGAGATGACAGGTCCTCCTTTGAGCATGGTCGAACCCCCTTTCATGGTTGGTCCTGAGTGAAGTTCAGTAATTTTTACCAAGGCCAGAATATTTATTCCTTTGGATCAAATGGACCTTTTTCTCCATACCCTGGTCATACGTTTGACGGTGTAATCACAAAGACATTCTTGGTCGGGACCCGGATTTGAGCTAACATGAGCGGCCCAATCGGGAATCGGGTAATGCGGGAAGGGAACCAAGGGGATCTTATTTATTTCTTTTTCATTTCCCCTATTTCAAATTTCTTACAACACGCAAGGTGGGTTTCTGCCGTGCCCTTTGTTTCCCTCTTTTTACCCATATCGCCATCTCGGGTTTTCACTACGTCTATGGGTTTGCATTTTTACCTCAGGCGCCTTTCAGGTTTTCACCTGGTCCACACAAACTTGCTATTTTTACCCATAGCACCCTTTCGAGTTTTCACCACATCCTCTTTGCTTTGAGCTTGCATATTTTTTTTCTTTATTTTCTTTTCTATTATCTTATCAAAAGTCATGACATGGACGTCGATTCTGTCATAGCCGGCTAGATGAAATTCTTTGGTTGTCTTACAGCTTCGCTTGCGCTGACTCAATAGATACTATGACTGCTCGTAGACCTTAAAGAGGGCTTTTTCTTGGGATGTATCATGGTCATGGGATAGGTTAGAAATTTTGAAGGTATTCTGAATTTTCAAAAAAGTTTCCTTGATTGGGTTCCAGCTATCATAATACACTTCTTCCTTGTGGGTTTTGACTATACATGCCCCACTTTTTCTTTTCTATTTTTTTTGTTCTTTTCGCTTCTTTGTTCTAGACATCCTCTTTTTGGGATTTTTCTTTTCTGATTTTTTTTGGATTTTAATGGTAACTCTTTTTCATTTTTTTTTGTATATACACACACATTTCTTTTTGGAAGGGTTGATGAAAGAAAGGCTAACGGCTCAACTGGGGTTGCAAGGGGTATGAGTATTCAGGGATGCTTTTTTGGCTACTGGACTTTGAAATGATGGCCTCTTTCTAAAGTATCCTTAAGCAGTCAATTATCCATTTTTGTCAATACTTACCCTGCCGCAGAGACTTAGGAACAGAATCGACGAACGTATCCAGCGTTGATGGGCTCAGGAAAGTGATCTTCGTCCATGGTGGCGAGGCGGATAGCGTATCCCGGGAGCACCTCTCGAATGACGTAAGGTCCTTCCCAGTTGGGCTTGAATTTCCCTCTCGGATCAGCGTGGAGGGATGGGAAGATTTTCTTGAATACGGTATCTCCTACCTTCAAATCTCGACCGCAAATATGTTTATTATAAGCGCGTGCGATTCTCCCCTGGTACACCTGGGTATGATACAAGGCAAAGAGCCTTTTCTCATCCAATAAGTTCAATTGCTCAAAGCGGGATTCTCTTTTTCAGCTTCGAGTAGGCCAGACACATGAGAATGCAGAGCGATGGTACTTCAACTTCAACTGGTAGAATGGCCTCAGTTCCATATATAAGGGAGAACGGTGTTGCCCCTGTAGCAGTGTGGATCGATGTTCTATAGGCCCATAAAGCGAATGATAACATTTCGCTCCAATCATGATAGGTGACGACCATCTTCTCAAGGATGCAGATGACCATTTTATTAGCAGCTTCCACAGTCCCATTAGTTTGTGGCCGATTCGGTGATGACTGATGATGTTTGATCTTGTACTGCTCAAAGAAGGCCTTGATGCACTTGTTCATGAAGTTCATGCCGTTATCCATGATGATATCCTTGAGGACGCCAAATAAGCAAATAATATTGCTTTTGATGAATTTCTCAACATGTCGGGCCATGATGTTTATGTAGGATGTTGCCTCTGCCCATTTGGTGAAGTATTTAATGGCAACTAGGATGAATTGATGTCCGTTTGATGCTTTCGGATTTACTTTTCCGACGATGTTGAGGCCCCAAGTGGCAAATGGCCATGGAGTGGTCATGCTGTGAAGATCAATGGTTGGGACATGGATCACACTGGAGTGCTCTTAACATTTGTAACACTTCCGAATATGTTTACAACAATCATATTCCATAGTGGTCCAGAAGTATCCTTGGCGTAAAATCTTTTTAGCGAGCATGTGGCCATTGACGTGGGCTCTGCATACTCCCTCGTGAATCTCTTTCATGATGTTCGCTGCCTCACTTTCAGTTAGGCATCAAAGTAGGATATTGTTATATGACCGCTTGTAGAACACTCACCGCAGATGACATAGTTTACTGCTAAACGTAGAATGGTTCGTCTGTCCTCCCTAGATGTCCCCCCCAGGGAATGCCCGAGTCTCAAGGAAATTCTTGATATCTGAGAACCATGGAGGCTCATCATCAGGCCCAGTGGGTTCCTCAATCTTGAGGCAGAAGGCCGACTCGTTCCACTATTCAATAATGATTGGCTTCATCTCGACACCATACGGGAGAAAGTAATATCATCGAAGCATGCAATCAGATCTTCGAGGTGTTCATGGTATGGGATCAACTTCTCATCCTTCGTCTTCCAATCTCCATTCGTCTGGCATATGATCAATTGTGAGTCACCAAATACCCTAAGGTGGGTTACTTTCAGGTCTAGTGCCGCTTGCAGTCTAGCTACATAGGCCTCATACTCGGCCATGTTGTTGGTGCAAGGGAAGTTGAGTTTGATGGAAACTGGTACGTGGGATCCCTTTGGCGAGATTAGGATAGCGCCAACTCCCTGACCTTCAGCATTTGCTGCTCCGTCGAAGTGCATCACCCAGGACTCCTCTGTCTCTACTGTATCATCCTTTGTCATGAACAAGATGTCCTCGTATGGGAATTCGGTCCTTAGCGGTTCATAATCGGGTAAGAGATTATCAGCAAGATGATCAATGAGTGCCTTCCCCTTGATCGACTTCTGTGTGACATATGTGATGTCAAACTCTGATAAGAGAAGCTACCAACGCGCAGTTCGCCCAGTGAGGGTCGGCTTTTCGAACAGGTACTTTACTGGATCCATGCGTGCTAGGAGTAGAACAGCTTGGGATAGCAAGTAGTGGCGGAACCTCTGTGTGGCCCACATGAGAGCCAAGCATGCTTGATTTTATTGAATGCTACCTGACAGTCATTGTTCCATTCAACGGGAGAATCTTTCCTTAGTAGCTTGAAGATTGGTGTGCAGATAGGAGTGAGTTGTGTAATGAACCGACTAATGTACTGTATCCTACCCAAGAAACCTCTTACCACTTTTTCGATAGACGGCGGTGGCATTTCTATGATGGCCTTTACCTTAACTGGGTCAACCTCGATACCTCTCCTGCTGACAATGAATCCTAGCAACTTTCCTGACATGGCTCCGAATGCGCATTTATGAGGATTCAAACATAATCTATATTTTCTCAGCCTCTCAAATGGCTTTTGGACGTTAATCAGATGGTCACTTCGCTTCAGTGACTTGGTGATCATGTCGTCAACGTACACCTCAATTTCTTGGTGCATTATATCGTGAAATAGTGCCGTCATAGCTCTCTGGTATATTACCTAGACATTCTTTAGCCCAAATGGCATGACTCAGTAGCAAAAGGTTCCCCAGGGGGTGATAAATGTTATCTTCTCTCGGTCTGCCTCTGCCATCCTGATCTGATTGTATCCTGAGAATCCGTCCATGAAGGAGAGCATCTCGTGCTTAGTAGTGTTATCGACCAAGATATCGATGTGTGCTAATGAGAAGTCGTCTTTTGGGTTCGCCTTGTTTAGGTTTCTGAAATCAATGCACATGCGGACCTTTCCATCCTTCTTCGACACTGGAACGATATTGGCTAACCATTGTGGGTACTTGGAGACTATGAGAAAACTCGCATCATATTGTTTGATGACCTCATCTTTCACTTTCAGCATCCACTCGGGTCGGAGTCACCTCAATTTCTCCTTGACTGACTTGATATCAGGATAGAGTGGCAACTCATGCTCAACCAAATTGGTGTCCAAACCAGGCATGTCCTCAAATGACCATACGAAGACGTCTTGATATGACCGAAGGAAATCAATCATGCTCTTTCTTTTCTCGGGAGATAAAGATGTTCCGATCTTAGTGATTCTAGGAACCTCCTCAGTCCCTAGATTGACATCCTCTGTTTCCTCAATAATGGGGGTAGGGTCATGCTCAAAGTTGGCAAACCGCTCAAGGAGTTCATTGGGGAGCTCTTCAGTAGGGATTTCTTCGTCCAGACTCATGACTCCTACCTCTTCTTTTATTTCTACAGGAAAGGGGTCGATTTCACGTGAGACGGGGATTTTGATCAAGGCATCATTTTCTTTAACTTTATTCAGAATTTTAAACGACAATATTTTTGGATTTTATATTTTTCTATGTTTTTGAGATTTTTGCTTTCTCCGGAAATGGGCTCTTGGCAAAGCGAGTCCCTATATATACACGGTATTGCTTGCCATGGGCTTATCTCACTTTTTATAGGTTATTTTTTTTTTTGGAAACGGGTGCCGAATTTGAGGCCACTCGCCGCTTCCAAAGTTTGGGGCATGGACGCCCAATTCCGTACCTATTGTGCTGCTCCTTTACCTGTCTGGATGGAGGGGGTGGCTGATATGATTCTTTGGAGTCAGCCTCCATCATGTTGATTATGGGCTCGTCTAGGACTTTGCCCTCAAATGTCAGCAAGGTTCTATGGTGGTTTACCATAGGGGGAGATTGTGCGGGTATGAAAGACTCTTCCTCAAAAAGAGACAGAGCAGCTAAGTCTATCTCCAGGTTGGGAGGAAAAATTTGGGGATTGGTGGGGTGGACAAGGGCTGCGAGTTTATGTGGGGTTAATTGTGTTGCCCCATTCTAATCGATCTTTACAATCTCCACGCTCACAAAGGTATTTCGGATGTGAGGCCTAGGACGAGACTCCTCTTCCAAATTGATAGCCCGAACCTTGCTGTAGCAACGGTTCGGGCTTTCTCCTTAGCCTCTTGTACTTCTTCTTCTGTGGGATTGTATCCTAACCCAAATCGGACCTGCTTTCCACCCTTGGCCCTAACTGGCTCTTTCCTACCTTGTAATCGGGGTCTTAATCCCTTTCCTTTCTGATAACCCAACTTTTGGAGCATGGCCACAGCTGCTACCATTTCGCCTCCGATTTTCAGGGTGATGCTTTTCAGGGGTTTCGAAACTACCATCGATACCTCATATTCAAAACTGTGGAGGTCTGTATCTTCGTTCGTGTGTGGCACGTCCAGTACTTTGGGGTTCTTAATGCTATGGGTAGCTTTCTCCTTTCCCTCATGCCCTTCACCTATGATGGTGATGACCTTCTGCCTTGACACGAATTTGAGCTTCTGGTACAGTGTCAAAGGTATCGCCCCAACCTCATGTAACCAAGGGCGTCCTAATAACAGATTGAAAGAAGATTTGATGTCTATCACTTGAAAAGGTATGGAAAAGGTCATTGGCTTGATCATGAGCTCAAGATCAACTTTCCCAATTATTTCTCTTCTTATATTATCAAACCCTCTAGCACTAGTTCTTGTTGGTCTCAACATATAAGGGTCCACGCCAATTTTGGTAGCGGTTCTTAGAGGGCATTCATTCAGAGCGGACCCATTATCAATCAACACTAGTGGGATTACCACATTTCCAGCCTTTACAGTGATGTTGAGGGATTTAGCATGATTATTTCCCTCCTCTGGTAGATCTGTATCCGAGAAAGAGATGGCATTGGGAGCCATCACCTGTCCGATTATCTGCCCAACCTCATTTGGGCTTTCTTGGAGTGAGACGTGTGCATTTTTTAATGCCCCCATTAGAGCTTGGAAATGGAGTGGGAACCTCATTAACATATCTCAAACCGTGATATGGGTCGGCATCCTCCTGAGTTGGGTTTCAAGTATGTGCTAACGACTCATCTTTTCAAACGGGTTTGCTGCAGTGGTATCTTTCTTTCCTTCTGGTCGGGCTGGCGCTGGCGCCAATGCTTCTGACTGTTTGGAGATCTTTCCTGACCTGGTGACAAAATCAACTGCCCCTTCCCTTTTACTGCCGGCATTGATGTTTGTCTGTTCATAACTGAGCGGGACCTGATGAGGATTGTAAGTTGGTCTCGAGATCTGGAACGGGGTAACAGGGGGGGCTGGAGATATTGGTTCTGAGGGATTGGAAAGGGTGGGTAATACCTAGTTAACTTCTTAAAGGGTGGAAAAGGTGGGCCAAATGATGTTGGCGAGGATTACGGATGACTGAATTGGGGGTGATGTGACGGGGGTAGGCCATTGATAACTGATGGGTGTCGGCGGTGGATGGGGGACATAATCAGCCATTGGGTAATTGGTGGGGGATTCCGCGTACAGTTGATAGGAGTTAATTTGGGCATAGTTAACGGGAGCTGGCGCTGGGAAGTATGCCCTAAGATCTAAGGGTTCTATTTGTGGAGTGGTGCTAGGAAAGTAATCAGCCAAATTCAAGGGTTCGATCACCCCAATACTTCTATCTTCCCAATCTCTCTGCAGTGGTGCCATAAAAATTTCCTGGCCGCAAATGTAATCTGACGGGTCAAAATCATCATCATCCTCTGCCACCATGCCGATGATGGGTCTCGGGTCTACCCCTCCTGGTGGGTGCGGGGATAGCGATACCTGGTGTACGTTGGCATGTTGGTTAGCTTAGGGAAACGTAGGGGGAATGATTTTCCCGACCTCAATCAGATCCAGTATTGCGTGCTTTAATGGAAAGCAGCGATCAATAGGGTGACCCGGTTCCTGGTGGAAGTTATAGTGGGTGCTGGGGTCATAGTTCCTTGGGATGGGATTTGGTGGAGAACGTGGTTGGAGTGCTATGACCAACCCTTTTTTTATTAGTTAAGGCAACAAGACATTCAGTGATTGCCACAAAGGTGTGAACACTCGGTCAAACCAGGCCTTTCTTTGTTCTGGGGTAATCTGGGCCCCCTGTCCATTCCCGATTCTCTATATCAGCTCAGTTCTGACTGGAGCTGGCTGTGCGACTTTAAATTGGAATGGAATTATACTGATGTTGGGCCTAGTATTCATGACATTCTGCACGTCTACCCCAGTTCTTCTATCATTCCTTTGCTCAGAGAATCTCCTGACCCCGCCAGCCCCACCGGATATATTCTTGCTTAAACTCCCTTCTCTGGTATCATTCTCGCAACGATTGGCGTCCCTCACCAAATCAGCAAAGCTAGACTGCTTTTGATAAATGAGGAAGTCTGAGATAACTGGCAAGTTATTTTTTGAGATCATCTCAATCTACTCATCGTCAAGTATTCTGTTTCTTACTTGAGCTGCCAGTTGTGACGGGGGCACGCGGCGTGGCCATCCGAGTCAGCCGTAGGGCCATTTTTCCTCTCCACATTTTAAGCATCACTAGTACATCGAGGCCATGAGGGCAGCACCGAGTGTACTGGGCATGAGCCACGATGGCATCACGACACGTTGAGATGGAGAGTGAAGACATGAGTGCGACACGAACGCGACATGGCCAGTTGGGCTAGCGTTGCGGTGTGAATAGTAAAGTATATCAAACCAAGGGGTTTGAGGTCCTCCCGCCATTTCGCCTGAATTACTATTTTACCCTTATATAGGGGGACATGAGTTGGGGTCCCCCGACCCTACACGTGCACTAGCCTCCTGGGCTTATGTTCATGCATCCGGGCCACGCCTGGTGCGTGGTCACCCTAGCTACGTCGTGTACTAGGGCCATCGTGTTGGTGGTTTCCAACCACCTTCAAGGTGCGGGTTCTAGCCCAAAGGGGGCTCGGTATATGCTCGTCGCTGCCTATCACTATATCAATCATCGTTTTCTGTTACCTTAACAATCATCGTTGTCAGCTCTAACCTGCTATGTTGCTTTGCAGGGTAAAGTCCGAACGTAGAGGTTGAGGTGAAGCTTGAGTAGTACAAGTCTTCCACCCTTCGTAACACTAGGGAATCTGCATCGCGTGCCTCATTTGGGAGAAGTAGGCTGACTTAGCGCAACAGGAGTTAAGTGTCGCACGGGCTGACACTGCTAGACGAGTGACCCCGTGACATTTGGTATCAGAGCCACTGTGATGGCTGAGATGGAAGGGACCAGCGAGGATGCAAGACGACGAACAAGGGAACGATCAACAAGGGAACAGTTAGATAGTTTGGAAGTTCAATTGGATCAGTTCGAGTCAGTAGTATCTGTAATGACATTACATGGGGAACAACTGAATAGGCATGAGAGAATCAATGCCGGCATGGCTGAGACCGTAGAGCAACTGGCAGCAGAGATACGAGATATCAAGGTCACGTTAGAGGAGATACGTGACGAGATGAGCATGCTGAAAAAGCTCATCCTGGCAATGCCAGTTGGGGTGCCAGCAAGGATGCCGACACCTCAGTTTAAGTTCCCCGAGCCAAAGACGTTCAAGGGCTCTCGCGAGGTGAAGGACCTCGAGAACTTTATATGGGACGTAGAAGAATACCTAGAATCACAGACTTCGATGCTAAAGTTAAGTTAAAAATTGCATCGAGATACTTGGTTGGTGACGCCAAGTTATGGTGGAGGCACCGTGTGTCAGAGGTGCGTATGGAGAATGGAACAGTTGATTCTTGGGCCGATCTGAAGAAAGAGCTATGAGCTCAATTTCTACCTACCAACATCGGATGGTCAGCACAAAAGGCATTATCGGCGTTGAAGCATACTAGACCGTTGCACAAGTACATTAAGACTTTTATAAGCCTGATGTTAGACATTAATGAAATGAGCAAGAAGGATCAGGGTCTTCTACTTTATAGATGGCTTGGTGCCATGGGCGCAGTGGGAGTTGACTCATAGAGGGTTAAAGACCCTAGATGAGAATTTAGCTGTTGCGGAGCAGCTAATCGAGCACCACAATGAGAAAGAGAGGGCAACCCAAGTGTCCATTGACAATGCTGACAAGCAGGCAATGAAGCAAAATGATACAAGGCATGTGCGATTTGGTCAGGACAAAGGTAGTAGGTATGAAAAGAAGAGAGATGAAAGCCCGAGCAAGATGAGCTGCTTCTTATTTAATGGGCCCCATCTAGTGCAAGATTGTCCAGAGAAAGCCGCATTGAACACGATAGTCATGGAAAAAGGAAAGAAAAAAGTTGATGATGAGGAGCCCGTCGCCAGAGTAGGGGCGCGCTGGCTAATTAACTGCTGAGAAAGCACAACACCACGGTCTTGTTGGTGTGGGCCATGGGAAGACTTAGACACCAACCGTATACAGATTTTGGGGTGTTTCATTTTGGTTATATCCAGTTTTGCTACATAGGGTGAAGGCAGGGAGCTGTCGAGGAACTATGGCAGTGGACATAAAGTGTTAAACTTCAGAATGTGTGCCTTTACGTCAACGAAGACGTTGACGATTTTTGATTAAGGAGGATGTGACGGAGGCACACGGCGTGGCCATCCGGGTCAGCCGTAGGGCCATTTTTCTTCTCCACGTTTTAAGCATCACTGGTACGTCGATGCCATGAGGGCGGCATCGAGTGTACTGGTCATGAGCCACGATGGCATCGCAACATGCTGAGATAGAGGGTGAAGACATGAGCGCGACACGGACGTGATATGGCCAGCTGGGCTAGCATTGCGATGTGAATAGTAAAGTATGTCAAACCAAGGGGTTTGAGATCCTCCCGCTATTTTACTTGAATTACTATTTTACCCTTATATAGGGGGACATGAGTTGGGGTCCCCCAACCCTACACGTGCATTAGCCTTGTCGGCTTATGTGCGTGCATCCAGGCCACACTTGGTGCATGGTCGCCCTAGCTATGTCGTGTACTATGGTCATCGCGTTGGTGGTTTTCAACCACCTTCGAGATGCGGGTTCTAGCCCAAAGGGGGCTCGGTATATGCTCGTCGTTGTCTATCGCTATATCAATCATCGTTGTCTGTTGTCTTAACAATCATCGTTGCCGGCTCTAACCTGCTGCATTGCTTCGCAGGGTGAAGTCTGAACGTAGAGGTTGAGGTGAAGCTTGAGTAGGATAAGTCTTCCACCCTTCGTAGCACTAAGGAATCTGCATCGCGTGCCTCATTTGGGAGAAGTAGGCTGACTTAGCGCAGTAGGCGTTAAGTGCCGCACGGGATGACACTACTGGACAAGTGACCCCGTGAGACAGTGCTCTCCAACGCCCAAGGTAATCGCTGAAGGTCTCGTTAGAGTTTTGCTTTAAACGGGCTAGATCTGACTTGCGAGGTTCAATGCATATGTTGTAGACATACTGCTCTTTGAACAAATGCGTTAGATCTTTCCATGTTTTTATCATGGATGGTTCTAGAGACGTAAACCACCTCAAGGCCGGGCCCGTTAAACTTTTCTAAAAGACTTTTATAAGCAGGTGCTCATCCCCCCATATTGGCACATGTCCCCACAATAGGACTTGAGGTGTACGATGGGGTTGCTCGTGCCGTTATATTTATTAAAGACCGACATTTTGAATTTGGGGGCAAGGGGACTTTCGCAAATAAACATAAGTCCAAGATATCTGTGGCATGGATTTCAGCTCCACCCATCTACAGCAGTTGCTTCTGGATTTTATCCAATTGTTCTTTCAACTGCTCAGACTCTTTAGACAGCGGGGTTGTTTTTTCAACGGTCGACCTTGATTCACTTTGTGTTATTGGGGGGTTGGTGATTATGGGTGGAGGATTGATGCTTGAAAATGCCCCAGTGTAAGCCCCACTATTCTTGATCCCATCTTCCTCATATTATGGGTCTACATATTGTGCAGTAAGGATGAGTGGAATTTGGATTTTGGGTTAAGACCATTGGGTTTGGGGGAATACTTGAGGATGGCCTTGGGGTGTATGAGGATGGGGGAATTGGTGAAGGGTATGTGTCGGGTTCCCGCCCGGGACAAGGTGTGAGGTTTGTGTGTGAGGGAGATATTGAGGGAATTGCAGAGGGTATGGGTATGTGGACCCAAGGTTTGGGCCTTGCTGGGCTTGGGTATTGGATAAGGAATTTGGAAGGGTTTGGGCCATAAGGCCTTAGGAAATTTAGCCTATTGGGCTTTGTTGGGTTTGGGCCATTGGGCCCTAGTAGGTCTAGCCCATTGGGCCTTAAGAGGTCGGGCCCATTGGGCTTTGATGGGTCTGGACCATTGGGCCTTGAGGGGTCTAGTCCATTGGGCCTTGGTGGGTCTAGCCCTTTTGGGCCATGATAGGTTTGGCTTATTGGGCCTTGATGGGTCTTGGCCATTGGGCCTTGATGGGTGTGGATGATGGGGGTTTGGGCCATTAGGCCTTGGTGGGTGTGGATGATGGGGGTTTGGGCCATTGAGCCTTAGTGGGTGTGGATGATGGGGGTTTGGACCATTGGGCCTCGGTGGGTTTGAGGTAATGAAGCATGAAGACTTGGGAGCGTGTATGATGGGTTGAAAGATATGTGGTAAAAATGAGAGGGGATGTTTTCGGGCCATCTCATCCATCATGGCCATTAGAGAGGGGGTGGATGAAAATGGTTCATTTGAGAGAATGTGGGGTATGGGTGAAGTGGATGTATGAGAAAAACTAGGCATGACCCCGATAAAATTGGGCATGACCTGGGTAGATAGGGGGATATGTGGTGGATTGGAGAAACAAGGTGTGGTATGGGGGGAAGGTGGGTGGATCGGGCATATGTTAGAAAGATGAAGGTTGGGGTATGGTGGTAATGGTAGGGAATTGGGTCGGGTTTTGAATGAATGTGAATAGAAATTGTGATTGATTTGGCATAGATATGGGGGGGAGGAAATGGGCATGTTTTGGGAAAATGATGGGGAATGGGGTGTCGGATTTTGGGTGTTTTGAGAGGTGGTGAACAAGAAGATAGGGGCATTGAAGGGGCCGATGACAGAAAAGGGAGGTTGAGTGAGGGGGATGGATGTAAACCTCTGTTCTGAATGAGTTGGAGAACGTAATGGAGATGAGTTGGGATCTGCATATGCCGGATCCACTGCCCACGACATGACTTGGTGACAAGTGGGATACAGATGCCTTGTATGGGGCCCGTAAAGCTTTCTCCTTCTTCCCCTATGGGATGACGGAGGATAAGGTGATGCCGTTGTGGCGGCACCACGATGGTTTCTTTTTTCAGTTTTTTGGTTTATATATTGTTTTTTTGAGGATTTTGTAAGTGGATTTTTATGATGAAGGATTTCGGGGCCCTTGAATTTCTATTTCGGGTGGCGTTTGTACCCTAAATAAATCCCACGGCGTGACCCCGACACGCTTCGAAAGAATCAAAGGGGAACCCTTTGATCTATTGAAGACACAGGAATCAATGTAAACAACCCGATCCCTCGGAGCGAGTCGATAAGAGGTTACCCTCTTTAGACCGGCGGGGGCATATTAGGTGTTGGATAATGTGGGGCCTAATCAGAGGTGCTAAACCACTAAGCGGGGAGCTCGGGGATGTGAAAAAGGCCTCAGACTCAGGCTGTAATGCTCAGGTCAGGCTTAGCGCGTCTATTACATGCGTCAGGCCAAAAATGGTCAATTTAAGCTTGGCACGTGCATTACATGTGCCAAAGCAAATCTGGGATTCTCAAGCTTGGCCTGTGTAATATATGCGCCAATGCAAACCTGGGGAATGGTGGCTTGGCGTGTATTTTATATGCGCCAATGCAAACCTGGGGAATGGTGGCTTGGCGCGTATTTTACATGAGCCAGGCGCAAATAGTGGGGTAAAAAAATAATTGACAGCAAAACAGTAGCCCGAAATTAGTCTCTTGTTTTTGGCTTTTTGGAAGCAATGCTTCCGGGGAGTGATTTCTTTGTTGCATCGGGTCTCTCCTCACCGAACCTAGGGATACAAGGCTGATTCGAGATTACTAGCGTTCTCCCCCAAGGGTTTTAGGTTTCGTAAGTGGATAGGTTACCCACTCGATATACCTCCGGCGCAAGCGCCTTCTCAGATACTAGGTAGAGAGGTTCTTTTCCAGATCATCACCACTAGGGACTGCTACCTTACTAAGAACCGGGACGTTTGTATCTTTGCTTAAAACTCCCAACGCATGAAAATCTACCCCCATAAAAATTCAATTGAGTCCCCTCTTGGTTCAGTTTTAATTTCAGATTTTAGGAGAGTTTTCGTTAAAGTCTAAAAACGAGGGGTGATGGTCCCGTGCCGCGTCTACGGGTCGGCGTCCACTGATGAGATATGATTAAACGTAAAGCAATGCGCAAGTAGGCCCACCAATCGGCTAAGGCACGTAAATGACGGAAAGTAAAGGAATCGTAAAGACAATGCGCAAGTAGGCCTGCCAATTGGCTAAGGCACGTAAATGATAAAAAATAGAATAATTGTAAAGACAATGCGCAAGTAGGCCTGCCAATTGGGTAAGGCACGTAAATGACGGAAAAGTAGGGGTGAGAAAATTGATGGAATCGTAGGGGTGAGTAAAAAATAAGAGAAAAATAAGCAAATGTTAGTAAAAACAAAGAAAAGGCCAAGTTTTAAGGGGAAGCTCTACTAGTAACTCCCCAACAGAGTCAGCATCTATGCAACCGTGGGATTTTTCGACGATCCCGTCGCGACGATGCGCACTCTCGAAAAGATATAGAGTCGCCACCCAGAGCTTTTGGTATCTTGGGAAATCTAGATCAATTTTATAAGCACCGAAGTGTCAAAAATGTAACTCTGATTCACCGGTCTACGCCAAAGGCTCTTGGGTACAGGCTTCGGTTATCGATCGGGAAGGTATTAGGCACTCAATCAACCCGCTCTAAAGCGGTCTACTTATGGCAAAAGATAAAAGGAAAATGAAAATGGAAATGGAAAGAACACTTTCTCTTGCCCGAAGATACTATGATCCTATTTGTGCCCCTCTTCCACTATCAAGATTTCGACGGCATAACGGTATAAATTCAAGGATAGAGCAAAAGCTAAGAAGGTAGAGGAGTAGAGGGGAGAGCCAGAGCTCTCGGGCCCTTGTAGCGCCCTTGTGACCTTCGCGTAGATGCACTTGAGGAGCTTTTGATAGCTTGGATGATGGAATAGTGGGTTCTAACCTCTAAAGCTTGCTAGCTAAGGGGTAGGAGATGGGGGCTAAGGGATAGCTCACACCTAAACTAAGGGATCTATGATGGATTATAGGGCCTAAAGGAGGTTTTGGAATTTTGAAATTTATATGAGAGACGATTCACCAAAGGGGAGGGAAGCTTTCTTACTCTTTTCTCTCGTTTTGAAAAAAGTTTCAAGCCTTTAATCCAAGGGGGTGCCTCTCTATTTATAGGAAAGAGGTAGGTTAGAAGGGTGCTTAAGTGCTAATTAAGATTAGCAATTAGGTAATTTTCTAATCTAAGGTTTCCTAAGAGTTTGAGAGCTTGAAAATATGGGCAATGGGCTTCAATGGTGGATGATAGGGTGAGATTTCAAATGACTAAAGGGTTGCAAATATGATAAACATGGGTGCAATAGTCCTAATGAAATCCATCCCAAACATTGAGATGGTCAATAAGTCAAACCCCAAAAGTAAAATTCGAGCAAAAAACTAACAATTACTGTAGCTAAGCATGGCGCATGTATTAGATGCACCAAGCATAGCTACAGTGTCTGGAAGTCCAGAGCCCAAGGTGGGTCCCACATATACTTGGCGGGTATATTAGATGCGTCAAGCCATTTTTGGAGAAAAAATGGCTTGGCACATGTAATACATGCGCCATATGTGCCCCATCCAAGTGCAATTTTGGTCACCTTTTGGATCGTCGTAACTCGGATTGAGGTGATTTTTGGCTTGTTGGAAAGCTGAGAACCTCTATTTTTCAATGGTATAATATTCAGTCTTAGTAGAGGTCCCTGCCATCCCTGATTCATCTCTCTAACCATTTCCCGAGAGGGTTATAGAGAGGTTTCTAAAGGTTGGAGTGATTCCTAAGGGTATGGGCAAGTTCCTAAGGCCTCGTTCGAGAGTGGAGAATTGCTCCGATTATGAGTTTTAAACTCATAAAGTGCAAAAGTTAAACTCAGAAAAGCTCTTTCTGCTGTTCGAGAGTTTGGGTAGCTTTTTGAGTTTTGAGGCTTTTTTCTGCTGAAGTTGACGTTTCATTTTCTGAGCTTTTTGCTTAGGAAAGCTCAGGAAGTTAGGTGTGTTGTGTATAGTTCTCCCAAGGCTATACACTGGATTGAAGCTTTTACTCTATACTGTTACAACGTCTACAAACTTTCAGAGCACCCATAAGAAAAATTCTCAGCTTCCAGTCCTTCGTAGTATTCTCTCACCTTTGCAACTACCCATTCAGAACACCCACAAGAAAAATAGATTAAGAAATAAATTAATTAAATATAACTTTGACCCAAAAAAGATAAGAACTTTAATTTTTATTTTTATTTTGTTTTTAAAAAAAACAAACCTACTTGTTTAAGCTGTTTTTGTTGTGCAAATAACTTGGCTACCACATCTTTCAATTCCTTCTTATTGTTCAAAAAACTAACAAGACAAAGAAAGATTAATATTTAAAAAAAAAAACAAAACATACAACAGATCAAGAGCCAAAAACTAAAACCCCCTTAAAAACAAAGAAGCTTTCTTTAGGTTTATAGTGAAAAGGAAGCTTTCTTTAGGTTTATAGAAGTTTGGGGTTTATGTTCTCTTGAAGCTTCAGGTCGTATCTCAGCCGTTGGATTTGGCACGGGACATTTCGTTTGGCTTTGTATGGAAGGGTCCAGAAGATTGGCGCTTTGATTAATGAGCTATTATTAGGTGATTGGCCCCAACCACCAGAACTGGTTTAGCACATCTGATCAAAGCATTTTTTATTGTGGGAAGCCATACCCATTTTTGTTATTATCACACCCCTTAAACAAATTGATTGCTTTGAACCATATGATAGTAGTCGTTTTTTGCTCCAATCTTCCACGCAATAGATCTTGAGATCATGGGCCTACCATCAGACGGTCACATGTTGATTCCATGAGGCACACATCCTAATATTAGATGATCACAACATGTCATAAAAAGTGATTCATGTTCATTTTTTGAGATGTGTGTCACATAGAATAAAAATGTGATTGTCTGATGACAAGCCCATGATCTCAAGGTTTATTGTGTTGAAGATTGGGACCAAAAACGATGGCCAACGTCTAATTGGTTACTATATAGTTTAGAGCTGCCAAGGTTATCAATGGGTCGGACTGCCTCATACAAAGGTTCAAAATTTTAGATTTCGTTTCAATTTTGGTGGGATCGAAACCAAAATTTCGGCCAAAATGTTGATCGAAATCTTGCTACAGTGCCGAAAACAACCAAAATTTAATGTTTTTGTTTCGGTTTCAGTAGGGATCGAAACCGAAACATTTTGGCTGAAATTTTGACGTTTCGACCGAACTTTTGAACCTTGCCTCATACTCTTCCGATGATGAAGATGGCGACGACACAACCTCATAATCATCTTCGGTGTTATATGTCACTTTTCGTGGATTTATTTTTGGCTTTTTGATTAACCCAAGATTGAATGTATTTGGGCTAATCAACCTCATCATTTGCCACAAACGATATTGGCTCGGACACTTTCATGAGTTTCTAATTTGTATTTCATATATATATATATATATATATATATATATATATATATATATATATATATATATATATATATATATATAACGTTTTTAGTATTATAAGAATAGTGTTGAGACATTATATTAAAAAAAAAATCCATCACAGAAGTCCAACCTCGCATGGATTGGTCGCTCGAAAATTTTTAGTGAAATACGAGTATGACAAGTAGTCCGATGGGGCCTTGGGCCAAATTCGTATGACAGTAGCACAACCACACATTCATCCAATTCTGAACTTTTCGGAGAAAACTTAAGAACAAATGAGAAATTAGCTTTTCTGAGAAAAATCAGGAATCAGAGCAACTTAAGAACAATTGTAAGAAAAGGCAAGAATCAGAATCTGCTAAGAATCAACAGGATTCTGAGTTATCAGGATTCAAAGCTATTCTAGGAAAAGCCAGGAAACACCTGAACAAGTCCTAAGGGTTTGGGCAAGTTCCTAAGGGTTTGAAAAGATTCCTAAGAGTAAGGAAGAAGCTATTGGAAGCTTGAGGGTGCACCTTTCTCGAAGTATATTTCGATTAGGCCTTGGGCCAAATTTAGGTGTCTATACTCGCACTTTCTCTCTCTAGATTTGATCTCTCTCTCTCTCTCTCACTTTTTCTCTGTCGTTCTCTCTCTAGGTCTGATCTCTCTCTCGTGTGCCTGTTCGCCTCTCTAGATAAAATATGGGTAGCAGTATTGACAACTTAAGATTCTTTGTGCAATTTATAGATCCATAGTTTTTTTTTAAAAAATCTTATATTTAAAAAAAAAAACTTCATATCATCGCCCACCTATGAAACAATCGGATATTGATTGGGGAGCCTCTACTTGCACCAACAGGTTTGCTGAAAGCACCAACATTCAAAATCCCATGAAACTCGTTGACTGCTTCTAATCAGACGATGGACTTCGTTGTTCACCTTGATCTTCTACACAACGGATCTTGAGACTATAAGTGTACCATCAAACAGTCAGTTTCTTATTCTATGTGGCACGGATATCCAAAAAGTGACCCTAAAATCATATAGCACACATCACGCTTAAAAAGGATTTTAGGGCTTTTTGGGATCTATGACACTTGGAATCAAAATCTTACCATTTGATGGTAAGCTCATGATCTCAAGATTCACTGAGTGGAAGATTGGGGTGAAAAACAGTCTCTATCGTCCTATTTCAAGCAGTCAATGGATTACAAAAGGTTGCACACATAACCTCGCAGATAGAGGTACCCTATTGATTCCACGTGAAACACATTCTAAGAGACCTAAGAACCCTCTTATAGTAGATCGTGATCACGGATGTTTGCCACATGGAATCGTCATCTGACTGTCTGATTGGTGGGCCATGATCGCAAGGTCTATTGTGTAAAATATTGGGACGAAAAATGATCTCCATCATCCTATTCAAGGCAGTCAACAGTGTTAGCGGCTGAAACATTAGTTGTGCCGAAAGGATATTCAGTCAAGAATTTCACTAGTGTACATGTCATCTAATTCCATGGATGTGGCAGATTTAGTCAATTAATTGATCCATCCAAACAGTAGATTTATAAATTCAAATATTTGAAATTCTGAATTTCAAATACTTTCCCAGAATTCAAATCCTTGTTCCCAAAGGCACTCCTAATCTCACACGAACTTTTGTTACAGCCACATCACTTAAAAAAAATCCTGCCCATTATAAGATAGGGTAGCTTTGTTTGTGTCCACATGTTCTCTAAAAGTGCCTACGTCACAACCCCTTAAAAATTATTGATTGGATTGGATCAAATGATGGAGATCATTTTTCACCAATATCTTTCACACAAAGGATCTTGAGATCATGTCTCACCTATCAAACGTTCATTTTTTGGCCAATAAATCCACTAACCTAAAGTAGCTTCAAGGATTGACACAAATAGCACTACGGAAAATTATAAGAAAATTATAAACGTAGGACAAATTTGATGAGGACAAAGTGCTGGTGGTTGGCATGGCGCGACATGACTAGTTGCATCGACTTACATTAATTGAGCCTTACCGTATTTGCAGCCAATTGTGTCACACCACATTAGCTACATGGACTTTGTCTACATAAAATTTCTCCTCCATATAACATTGTCTTTTGTTATAAGATATCTCTATTTGCACCTACCAAAACTCCAAGGGCACTAATTAATGCCGAAAATCATTGGGGATAGCTCTAAACGCACCCATGCGTTCTCAGAAAGTGCCTACGTCGGAGACCCCCCTTAAAACCCATTGATTGGGTCAGATCAAATGATAGAGATTGTGATCTTCTAACAAAAAAGATCTTGAGATCATATCACACCTATCAGATAGTCAATTTTTTAGTCCACATCACATATGTGCCCTTGCGCAAAGGGGCATTGTGTAGGGATCTTTGACATGTGGAATCACTACAAAAAATAAGAGTACTAGCGGCAGTTTTTTGTTATAAAAAACGGCCGCTATTAATAAAAAAAACTATTAAAATTATTAGCGGCAAGGGTATTAGCGACAATTTTTTTGTTAATAGCAGCGGAAATTTTTTCATGTGGCTAATAATATTATTTTTTGTAATGAATCCAAAATTGACCGTCTGATAGGTACAAAATGATCTCAAGATTCATTGTATGGGAGATTTGGGTGAAATACTACCTCTCTTTAGATACAATGCAATCAATAGTTTTTAAGGGGTTGCATACATGGGTGCTTTCAGAGAAAGCATGAGTGCAAGCAGAGCTACCCAATCATTGGCTGCTTTGAATTAGACGATGGAGATTATTTTTGGCACCAATCTTTCACACTGGATGGTGAGATCATAAACGATACCGTCCCTTTTTTATTCCAAAACGTGAACGTGATCAGGAGCGTACACTGACCTTAATTTGTTTCCTGACCATAAAAAAATGCAAATATCTGTACATCCTGTTTGATGGTGGAAGATAGGGCCATTCATCACCCTTAAGGCCTCAATGGATACCCCCTCCACCTAATCCCAACTCTTTCTGGATGATATCTTTTGACTTTTCAATTTTTTTTTATAGCCCAACTCTTGGCTTCTTCACAATTGACTGTTTAACAGATAACGAGTCTCAATTTCTTGCCCATTGCACGCATCAAGACATTTTAAAAAGCAATAAATAATAAAGAAAAGGGAGCCATTATTTGCACATGCTTTTCACGTGATTGCACTGAATTAAAAAAAAAAAAAATAGTTTAGCAACCTCTACTATATAAAAACACCATCTAAGCCGGCTTGAAAAATATCAATGGTCAAAGATTAGAATAAAATATAATTTTTATCATTTGATTAAATAGAGTCAAATGATATTATATAATTCAAAAGTTGACTACAATAGATCATATGACAAGCATAGTGTTTTACTCTAATTTTATGAACCAAAGATCTATTGATCATGAATTTCAAATCAAACGGCTCATATTACATTTTTACATATCACATGTCTCTAAACTGTCAAGTCTTTCTATAAATTCGGTGCAATCACTTGAAAAAAATTATCTACAATCATGTACCATCACTTGAAAAAAAGTGACAATATCTAATTTGTTTTATATAGAGTATAAAAATGAAGCGACTACTTATACAAAAAAAACCATGCTATTACAAATTTACTCCTAATTTAAAAGAAAGATAATGTTTTTATATTTATATTTTTTATTTATTTTATAAGTAAATAATATTTATTGAATTTAAAATAATTTGATGCCCAACTTTTGGTATATTTCTCTCATCACTGACTATATAAAAAAATTTATCATCAAAGATTATTATAAAACAAGATCTCAATCATATAATGCAACATGGTCAAAGTTTATCATTTGATTCAATGATTGACTAATGAGAAGAGATATTTTTTTTTTATCAATTGGCATCAGAGATCTTACGTGTGACCTTCAAATCAGACTACTTACAACTTTTGGGTGCAACTAGTCACTGCCTTATAAAAAGGCCAGCATATTTGTCACCCGAGTCAACACCTATCCAACGCGAAATCGTCACAAACTCGGTCAACCATCACCACGTCAGTTCAGAGACAGAGCGTCGAAGATGTACCTCTCTCCCGGACGAGAACCTCACCGAGTCACCCGAACTCACAACTCGGTCACCAAGTCGAGCCGACTCGCTCCACCTCTCTCTCCTCCCAACCCTCTCCAACTTCTCATCTCCGACAACCTCTCCAATCAACCCAGCTCTCCCCTTCACCTCTGCAACCAAACCCATCAACAAATCTCCCATCCTCACTTTACACCCCTCCAATCTCTTCAAAACACAAACCAACTCGACCGAGTCACCGTAACTCAGACAACTCTCCAGCCTCTCTCTGACCTCCTCCACTCTAACCAAAATCTCCTTCTGGGTCACCATATTATCTTCATCCACCAATCTCAACACCTCTCTAACCAGCCGATTCTCTTCGAAACCCGATAACTCGGGCGATTCACAGACCTCCTCAACGATTCCCACCAAGACTTCAAGTTCTTTCAATAGATCTCCATTCAAAAGACCAGATAACTTCTCATCTTCTCCTGTGTTGCAAAGGAAGAAACCCACTAACTTAGATGCATGTAGAATCTGTTCTAGGAGCCTAGCGTACCATCTGATGCAAGAAGAGAGAGCCCATGAATCTGGGTTCGAGTTGTCTCGAAAGTTAGAGAGGTTTAGATAGTTTCTTCCGCCCGTATAGGGGTAGATGGAGAGCTGGTCTTGGAGGATGAAGGATCCACGTCTGATGATCATGTGGACGATGATTAAGCACTTTAGGGCAACTGAGCAGTTGTGGGTGTTGTGGAGACGGTCCATGAGGGCGTTAATGAGGGAGGAGGCGGTGTTGCGGGAGGATTGGCCGGATGAGAGGAGGTTGGTCACGTGTTTGTCACGTGGGAAGTCGGTGGGGTGGTGGGTGGTGGCTCGGAGAAGAGAGAGGTGGAGCAAGGACGTTGATGGAGGTGAGAGAAGAGCGGCTTTACTTATGGAGGCTTTATCTTTGATGAGGTTTACGAGGTCTGTGAGGTGGATACGACGACGAGCCATGAGAGAGAGAGAGAGAGAGAGAGAGAGAGAGAGAGAGAGATTTGCGTGTGGAAAGAAGAGAACTGGGATTTATTGTTGGTTATTGCATTTATTAGTTAATATCACGCACAACTTTATGTTACAGCGACCTTACTAAAACAAAGGCAAAATCCGTTGATTCCTTTAAATCAGACGATTGAGATAATTTTTAGTTCCAACTTGGCCAACATCCTAAAATGTGAATGTAAATCACTTTTGATGGCATGTTATGATCATAATCATTTTGATATTTGTGTCACATGGAATCAATATAGGATCCTTTGATGATAGGCATATAATTTCAAGATCAGTTAAATAAAAGATTAGGATCAAAAATAATTTCTTTCATTTGATTCAAAGTAGTCAATCATTTATTTTATTTTATTTTAACGAAATGGCTGTAACACCAGCCATTTTTAATGAGAATTTATTGGGTGATTCCAAGGGACACTGAGGATGGTGCAAAGATAAAAAATTTGGCCGAAATGACCGAAATTTTGGGTCAAATTATTGATTTCAGTCCTCACGGAAATGATAATTTGGACTGAAATTTCGGTCAGATTGTTATATGAGATTGATATTATCGGCCGAAATTCAAATTTTCAGTTTCGGTTCCCTCAGAAACCAAAACAAAAGCCAAAATTTTGATCCTTGGGATGGTGGTTTTATCGTTATGGATGTGCCCAGAGCAAATTGAAATGCTAAAATGTAGGGTAAATCGGTAATATTCGGATTCAACTAAATTCTCAATTAGAAATATCTCAAAAAGATCACTACAAAAAATAAGACTATTAGCGGCAGTTTTTTTTAATAAAAAATTGTCGCTACAAAAAACTGCCGCTAGTATTTTTATAGCGGCAGTTTTTTATAGCGTAGCGGCAATTTTTTATAAAAACTGCCGCTAATAATCTTATTTTTTTTGTAGTGAATGTTCATATATTGAGTGGAGAAGTAAAACTAATCAAACTCACTCAAATAAATAAGATAAGATAATAATAATAATAATATTATTATTATTATTATTATTATGATGGCTCTATCTGCATCCTATAAAGCTCTAACGTACACCTTCCATAAGATTATTGCACTTGTTTTTCGGTCATGTTTTGGACTATGTGTCACCAGGACTTTAATGGTATGCCATGATGTCAAGATTTATTGTTGAGAAAATTGAAATACAAAATGATCCCCATTATCCGATTAAAAGCAATCAATTTCTGTTTTTTGTGAGGTGATTTAGAGTTTTAGTTGGTTCAAGTATAGCCACCCATCATAAGAATGATGGTGATGGGTTGCTTTCGAATGAATATAGTTAAATATTTTCACAAGATGAATGATCTTTATTATTGGATATTCATCAGTTGGTTAGAACGGTTTGATCAATATATGTTGTATGATGTAGCTTACTGACTGGATCATCATTGAATAAATGGTCCTGATCAATCAAAATCAAAGAGACATTGGTTATTGCATTGCTACAAGTTCACTGTTCTATTACAGCAGGGTCCAATAAAACCTTCTTTACTAAGAATGTTTCTTCTTTATCCTTAAAATCGAAGGGGAATGGCCCGGTCCTACCAAGCAGAATTGAATTTCCAATCGTACTTCATCCTCTACCCTTGAAAATCGGAGAATCTTGACTTTCTCGATTTTCATTTTTTATAGCAAAATGAGTGTTTGAAATAAGTTCCACTGATCCAAAATAGATGACATAATTATGTGCTATGCGCTGCTATTATAAGACAATGGAGTCTCTTTGTACTCCGTTGGATTAAGATGCAATGGTTGTAAAGTAGTGTCTTATCACCCTGTCACAGCTATAAATGTCCATTAAATAAGTGTTTCCCCAAAAAATATTGGGACCATTTTCTGATGCCGCTAGAAATAGACATCCCTAGCAACAAATTTCTGTAAAATTTGACAACATATCAGCAAAATTCGTCAAAAGAAAATCGGGTGAAACTTTGGTGAAAAATTTGATGACTTCTTTTTAGTTTTTTTAGGTTATTCATTTTACTTGTTTTTAAATATTAGAGAATATCTTTTTAATATTAAATATATTTTTATTTAATTTTTGTACTCCAGTCCAACAAAATCGGTTTCGGACTCAAGTGTCGGTCAACTGATATGACTCGGCTGATACGTATTGTTAGGAATTCAACGCACACTTATAAAGAACTCCCTTATCGCGATGAATGTGGAAAAATAAGAAGATGCAAAAAATAATCACAACCACAACACAAGATTTATGTTCACTCAATCGAAGGCTACGCCCACGGGATCATATGTACTATTTATAAATGTTTACAACACACACTCTCTTCTCTCTAGTGCACTCTTAAATAAGATCAAACACGATCTTCAATAACAAATCCATTGTTAAACTAAGGACGCGGTCCTTCAAAGAACAGAGAAGAGATCTGTAGAAATATAGTAACGATTCCGGCACAAGAACGGCTTCAATCGGATCTTTAACTCCTAAGCTATTTTTCAATATCTTGCCTCTCCAAAATATTCACCCAAGTTTCTCTTTTGAAAAAACTCTCTTAAAAGCTCTCTCTCCAAGCCTTCAATTCGTCCATGTACTTTCCCTTTATATATATGAGTCTTGTATCATACTTGTATTCCCAAAGAAATTGCTAAAATTCGGCCTTTGCACGTAACTTGACGTCGCTGAGTCGTCGTGGGTCGCTCGAGCACTTGTACCCAAAAATTTTCCTTTGAATCGTGGCCCGGTCGCTCAAGCAAAAACCAAAGTCACTCGAGCAACCTGCGTTGGCGTTAAACCTATAATAACACGTATCAGCCTATTTTAAAAAATAATAATAATAGAGGTATTAGCCAAAACTAATACCGTATTGGCCGATACCCGATGCATACCGGCCGATACGGGCCCATGTCGGCCGATACCGATACCACTACAAAAAATAAGACTATTAGTGACAGTTTTTGACAGTCAAAAGCCACCGCTATTAACAAAAAGACTATTAAGATTATTAGCGGCAATTTTTAACAGTTAAAAACTGCCGCAATTAATGAAAAGACTAGTGACACTATTAGTGGCAAGGATATTAGCGGCAACTTTTTTATTAATAGGGACAGTTTTTGGATGTTACTAATAATCTTACTTTTTGTAGTGTATCGATAATGAGTTGAGATATCAATGCATATCGGGCCGATACGTACTGATATCGGCCGATTTTTGATACCATATTCCACTCCCGCTAATTTCTCAAAATTTTCTATTTTTAAAAATATTAGTAACATTTTACCACTTAGAATCATAAGATAAAGATGATTTTTGGATGCAACCTTAATCCACTAGAACGTTATATTGGGTCCTTTGTTCTTCGTATTGATGAAAAATAGTGGTAACCCTGTAATGATATCACGTCCTACACTGATCGATTCACGATGAAACAGTGATGGGACACGTGACAAATGGATTTTGTTTGATATTTTAAGAGTCATGAATTGGGGTATAAATGGGCTAGGATGGCCCGTGCCTCGGCCCAGCCAGGTTATTGCCGGGTTCAAGCTGAGGTGTTGGCCCGATAAAAATCGTGCCTAAGCCTACCAGAGTATTATACGAACCTACATCAGGCCTAAATTTTAGGCCTGATTAAGAACAGGGTCGTTCAACCCCTGCTTGAACCCAACCAAAACCTGCTAGTTAGAGGATAAATGGCTTGGCTGGCCCATGACTTGGCCCAACTTGGTCTAGTCTAGGCCGGGTTTGGATTAAAGCTTTAGGCTAAATTAATAATCGGCCCTAAGCGCAGCCTGGCCCAATAATTGAATAAGTAAAGCCAGGACCTAGTTTTTTAGGACGACCCGGCCAATTGATACACCTACTCATGAATATGATGATCATATAGTGGTGCATCTGATAACAAGATGTTTCCACGTCACACCATACTCTGTAGGCGAGACTATGCGGTTGGTCAGATCAACGGTCAGATTGCTGAAGAGATGTGGACCAACATTTCAGATCTCTGGTGAGAGATTGCTGAATACATGTGGAGCCAACATGTACCATCAATCATAACAAAAAACAAAAAAGATACATCTGTATCATCCATCTTTCAAACATTAGTAATGGTAACGTTTAATGCTCACCGACTCACACACAGCCAACTCGGATGACCAAATCAGGTTCGGAATTAAGTTGGCTTGGAAAAATGTTGAAAAATGTTGGATTCTAGGAAAGAGAGATAAAAGATCGGGAAAACTATAGAAATTATTAAAATTACAAATTTAGGAAAAGTAGAAAATGTCTGAAAATTCGCATTTTATTCTCAAAATTTGTAATTTTTTGAAAAAGTACCTTTCAAATATCTCAATTAAAATGACTTTTTCTGAAAATCGTAGAACTTGGTCAGACTGGACACAGCTATATATGTTTGATATATCATCCGCCTTTCCTCTTATATGCCTTTAGGGTCTGTTTGGCAATTTTTCGAAAAACAGAGGAAAAAATTTTGTAAATCCAATGGATTCCAGCTCTTTGAGAATTCATAGGAATTCATTATTTCCGGTATTTGGATTGTGTAATTGGTACATAGAAAATAGAAAATGATCATTATCGATAATATATCTCACACACCCAATAAATTTAATTTTCTATTATGAAGGAAATTTTGTGAGAGAAAAAAAAATTAGGAAAGAGAAAAGTGAATTTAAGAGAGAAAAAAAATTAAGAGAAAGAAATTAAAATAAATATATAGAGAGAGAAAATTTAGGAGAGAAAGACTCGGAGAAAGAGATATCTAAGAAAAAGAATAATAATAGAGAGCTAAGAAAGAGAGAGAAAGAGAGAAAGTAAAAAAATAAAAAATAAAATCACTCACTCTCTCTCTCTCTCTCTCTCTCTCTCTCTTTCTTTTAATAAAATAAAAAATATTAAAAATATTAAAAATATTAAAAAATAAAAAAATAATAAATAAAATAAATAATAAATAATAAATAATAAAAATAAAAAAATAAAAAACTTCTTTTATTTTTATTATTTTATTTTATTATTTGATTTATTATTATTATTATTTTTTTTTTAATTTTTTTATTTGACTATTTTATATTTTGTAATTTTAATTTTATATTTTTATATTTATTTATTTTTTATTAATTTTTTTTTATTTTTGTATTTTTATTTTATTTTTAAAAAATTTAAAATTTTGTATTTTTATTTTAATTTATTTTATTAAAAAATTTTAATTTTAATTTTAATTTAATTTTAATTTTTTAATTTTTAATTTTTTATTTTTTATTTTTAATTTTTGTATTTTAATTTTAAAATTTTTAATTTTATTTTAATTTATTTTTTAATTTTTTAATTTTTTAATTTTTAATTTTTATTCTACTTTATTTTTAATTTTTAATTTTTTTATTAAATTTTTATATTTTTATATTTTTATATTTTTATATTTTTATTTTATTTTTTAATTTTTTTTAATTTTATATTATTATTTTAATTTTTTATTTCTTTTATTAAACAAAATTATTTTTAATTATTTTTATTTTTTAATTTTTTAATTTTTAATTTTTAATTTTATTTATTTTTAAATCTTATTTTATTTATATTTTTATATTTTTAATATTTTTAAAATTTAAAATTTAAATTTAAATTTTTGTATTTTTATTTTTTATATTTAATTATTTTATTAAAAAAATATTTTTTATTTTTGTATTTTTTGATTGTTTTATTATTTTTAATATTTATTTATTTATAATTTATTTATTTTAATTATTTTTATTTTATTTTTAAAATTATTATTATTATTATTATTTTAAGTCTTATTTTATTTTTTATTTTTTTATTTTATCTTTATTTTTTTTATTTTTTTTTTAAATTTTAATTTTTTATTATTTTATTTTAATTTTTATAAATTTTTTAATAGTTGATTTTGTTTCAATTTATTCATTAAAAAAGAGAGTGAGAGATAGAGGAGAGAGAAAGAGAGAAATTGAGAATGACAAAAGTTTTCCGATGAAATCCTCCTTTTTTAGAGGGATTTGTCGGTTTCCAATGGAAAAGAAAATTTTAAATTTTCCTATGATTTTCAGTGACCCAACTTTGCTGCCAAACGTAGGAAAGTAATACATTTCCTTTCATTTCCCATTATTTCTTTTCCTTTCCCCCTATCCAAACAGGCCCTTAAATTGCATGCATCTTTAATCAAAAGAGCTATTATGCACACACCACATTTTTATTTTATGGGAAAAATCTTTCTAAAGCTTAGGGTGGATGATTATTGACTTTAAGACTTTCAAAAATGTCAAAGTTACCCTTGGAAGCACATCAAAGCTTGAATATGCACTTCAAAGGTGGATTATATAATGTATCTACTGCAAAGTTAAGGCACCTTAAGATTTTGCACTTGAAGTTCAATTACGCATTGGTATCTAGTATAATGGTATTGCATCTTAAGATTTTGCACTACAAAACTCAATTACGTATTGTATCTAGTGCAACGGTAATGCACCTTAAAATTTTGTAGTTCAAAAATCACTTATGTATTGCATCGAATGCATTGGTAATATACCTGAGACCATTAAAAGTGACTTAAAATGCATTGCATTTAGTGAAATGCATTGTAATGCACCGAATGACTTTTATAATATATTAACACTATAAAAAATAAGACTATTAACGATAGTTTTTTTAATAAAAAATTGTTGCTATTAATCATGTCGCTATCAAAAAGTGCTGTTATTAGTCCTCCCGCTACCAAAAACTATCTTAATAGCAAGTGCTGCTGAAACACTCTATTTTGGTAGTGTAAAATGCACTGCATCTAATAAATTTCATTGTAATGCATTATAGACCTTTTATAGTATAGAAGAATATACTTGACAATCCTTGCAATAAAATATAGTGCATCTGGTATATATCCCAGTGGAATATGCATAGAAAATACACCTCAAAGCTCTACTTTGCATTTTAATGGCTACTTTCTGCCACAAATGAGCATCGGCATCGGCCAAAAAGTGGCTGGAGTAGAGGAGTTTGATAAGAGAGCGTTGGAGTCGCTGAAAACGGCAAAAAGCCTGAGAAGGTGCTCTTGTGAGTTGCCAAACGAACACAGGCACCGATTGGAAAAGAGCTGGAGAAGACGAAATCTTGAGAATATGAGCGTTCGCAAGCTAACGAAAAACGAACACTGGCGTTGCGCAGAAAAGAGGAAAGCTCGAGAAGAAGACCGTTGGAGAAATCAGACTATTAGAGAAGATGCAAAGTTGAGAAGATGAGTGTTGGAGAAGATAACCATCCTAGTTATATTAAGGGTATTTCTGGTATTAATCCTCGACATGTCCCTTTCAAAACCTTCCACTGAAAATAAAAGATTGTACTAACTTCTACGGGACTAAATACAATAGATAGAATTTTTTGGGGAAATTTTTCAAAAGAAAATTAAGGAAATAAAAGTGGTGAGTGGATAGAAATATTTGGTCTTCAACTAGAAGGAACTTATTTTCACAAAAAAATGGATATAAAATTAGGAAAGGTTATTGTGCACACAAAACGAAAAAGAAATTTTGCTAGCCAATATATATTTTTGATCTTTATGTGGATAGCAAATGTTGATGTGCATTTCAAATTTTTATTAATTTTTGTGTAAAAATTTGTTTTATTAATTTTTTTTCTCTTGGGAGTTATTTCACAGACCAAAGGCTTTCTATGGTAAGAAGAAAAAAGGGAATTATATCCACAATTGTCCACGAGAAAGATTATATCCACAATTGTCCATATTGGGCAGCCTTGCTCGGACTATTCAAATTATCTCAATCATAAGATCTTTAGGCCCAAGGTAGCTCATATTAGCTTATATTGATAGCTCTTTGATGCTTTAAATTAGGCAAATGTTGGGCCATGTGGCTTACAAACATTACGTCAAAAACTCTAAAAAATACATAAAATAAGACTGCTTTTTTTCGTCTTTAAATATGACAGTCCGTAGCCGTCTTAAATTTAACCATAGGATGGTCACATGCTAACAAATGATACCAAATTTAATGCCGGTAACGAAAACGATACAAATCGTCTTATTATCACGATAGTTAGCCATCCCATCTAAAATAAACTCCACTCGGTTATAAACTAAACGCCCAATTAAATTAAACCTCCTCTCTCTCCCTCTCTCTCATCTCGTCCCTCCCCCTCTCCCTCCCCCTCCCCCTCCCCCTCATCTCTCTTAAAAAAAAACCCTATTCTCCATTGTTGCCGGCTACAACCACCGCCAGATTCGACCACCACCGGCTTCGACCACCATTGCTATCGGCTATCTCTTGCTCTCCCTCTCTCTCATCTCTTTAAAAAAAAAAAGCATCCCTATTTTTCATTGTTGCCGGCTTCGACGACCATTGTTGCTGACTTCAATGACCATTGCTACCGGCTTCGATGAACACCAATTGCAGATTGACGAACTGATTTCTAATATGAGATTGATGAACTCCAAGCTCCGATCTCCAGATTTCTCAATCACAGATCGGGAACTGGTTCCCAATCTCCAGATTTCTTTGTTGGAGTTATGATATTAGAGGTAGTGAACTGGTTCCCAATCACATATCTTTCGTTTGTAAACTAGATTTGATTATCGATTATGTTTTAGGGCTTGCCGATGATTGACCATTTTTATTGCTTTTTATATGTGATATTGGATAGATATGGAGTTTAGGGTTCTGTTTTTTTGTTTGGGTAAGCTATGCTAGAGGGTTGTAGATAGTAGATCTACTCTTATTTTTATAGGGAAATTTAGGTACTAATAGATCTCACTCTTTTTTTCATTTTTATTTCATATTTTTCTCCACTTGGTTGTAGTGCATTAAAAAATTAATTTTGAATAATTTGGCTTCGTCTAGCGATTCTCCTGTTTTCAATGTTCTTGACAACGAGATCGAGCGTGAATTGCAGAGGCAGGACGCAGAGTTGTGAGAGCAGTTTATATATTGACTAATAATAAACTTTTTTGTCATGAAACATATGGTATGCTATCAACAACCAATGTCCTAAGGTTTATATTTAGATATTTTGTTTTGAGATCGACCCTAGTTACCCACATCAATAGATGGCACTCCTCACTGTCGGGATGAGTCCTTGTCATCCGCTGCCACTTCCTCTAACTTCTCCCACCTCTCCTTCACACGTCGTAAAAAATAATATCACAAATGAAAATGTGCAATGCCTTCAATCAAGATGGAAGAAAGGAAAGCTTTTAGGAATGGGAATGTTTGGTCATGCTTATGTTGGATTTAACAGGTATTGCAAGTCCTATTATCTAGTCAATTCATATGATGCTTCTTTTTCATACGAAATAGTGATGATTTAGCATAGAAGTTTTAGATGCCCCCTGGTTTCGAATTTATCTCTAGGAACTATGATTTATTATTTTTGTATTATGTAGAAGTGTAATGAAGAGGGAGAGTCGAAAGACTTGAAACGATAGGGATAGTTGATTAGAGTACATTGATTCTTCCTCATATTGAAGATTCACCTGCTTTATTGATTTGGGTATTAACTATTTTAGCTTTTAGTTTCTTAGAATCTGATGTTGGTTTAGTTTCTTTGAGAGATGGGTTGTTGATGTGGTTATGGATGATTTTGTCTTTTGGAGTTCCTTTTGGATCCAATTTTTATTAAGTTAGCTGATTTGTGTGGTGATTGAATAAGAGTCCCTAATTCAAGCATTTGGGTATTGAATAAAAGTTTTGCCTTAAAATCATTTAAAATACAATGGTTCGTCTGTTCATGCATCTTCTTAAGAATAATGGTCTACTACTGGTTATCACATTACTTTTGACCACTAATTTCATAGCATAATGTGTGAAGAAGTGATCAAAAACTATATTGGTGAAAAGCTGGTCAAAATTGAGCTGCTATTCAATTGAGCTGCTATATGAGCAAATAAATATTTATTGAAAGATATTCAATTTAGCTGCTACATGTGAATCATCTTTTAAGTGATTCATTCTGTGATGATTGTTGTTCCCTCTTGTATTATTCATACTTGCCAATGTCTTTTCTGAGGTGTACTCTTTAAGTGATCTGGAAATGGATATTCAAATTTGGGATTCTGGTTTGCAAAGTTTATGGGCTTGGGCATGACATAAATTAATATTACGAATTATTGTAACTTTTATTTTTTTTACAATCATTGGCAAAAGAGAAAAAAATAAACTAATTGTCAAATATTTTGCATTAGCTAATATCAAATGATCACTTGATTAGATATAAAACTTAAAAATCATAGTCCTATTTTCAAATCCCCTCTTTATGTTTATATATATTTTTAATGGATTATAAAATATTATGTTAAAAAATTATTCATAGCATTAACTAATATCAATTCACTTGTGATGCCGAATCGGACCGAATTGAACTGCCAACTGATTCGCTGGATTCAATTAGCGATTCGCTAGGTGAGTGAGCAAATTAAGTAACATAGATATATAGAATAATGGGAAAACTGTGATCCCTTAACACCATTGGCCAAATACGAAAATTTAAGTTGATATGAATATGTTGTCTGGCTTTTGCTATAGCAAAAAAAAATGTTTAAGACTGCCTTGAGTTTTCCACTTTGTATACAATCACAAACTTTTTGAGAGACAGAATTTTCTGGTTGCATAGAAATTTTTGAGAGACAGACTGTTTGCAGGTTATGTATAGTGTTCCTTACATTCAGCTGTATTGGGTATGCCATGCCATTTATTTTGTGTGCAACAATATGCTGCTGCTTGCCTTGTATCATATGATTGGGATTCACAGAGGTTATGATTCAGACCGGAGGAGCTACCCCAGAATCAATAAGTGCTCTTCCAACTTATAAATTCAAGTCTAAGAGAACAAGAAATGGAGAAGACAGTGAAATCAGTGTGGAAGGAGCAGGAGAGTATCTTGGCTGCTGGTACCGATAAGGAGCGTATCATTTCAGCCGAAGACATTGTAAGATTCTGTACATCTAAACTATAGATTTGCTTCTACTAGTGTTTTTATTATTAACTTAAACTACTATCATGTTAGTTGTTCTGCAAGGAACTTAGTTTGGATTCATTTGACCCAATTGTATTCTCTTTAAAATTGGAACCTCATACGACAAATGACATAAAACATTTGAGTAAACATTTTGGGATTTTTTTTTCTTCAACCTTTATTTTTCAGCCTGCACACACACACACTATCTAATTATAGATGCACATGCTTGCACACACATATCTTACATCCTTCACGCCTTAAAAGTTTTCAAAGATAGAACTTCCTGTTTTTCATCTTTTCATTTTGTCATAGGTTTCTTCATAAAGTAAACAAAACAATTGATGCTTCGTAGCTAGTAGGGGAATGATAAAACCAGGCACCTTGATTGTGTGAGCATATTTATATATGTATGGATGTATACATGTTTATACATAATCCAACCATCCTTTCACAAAACTAGATTACCTCATAGTCGCATTTTTAAGCATACATCACATTTTTATTTATGAAGCTTTGTATTTGTTGTTTTTCTAGCAGTCAGAGCTATATTTTTCTATTAACTTTACACAGATCTTAGTATAAATGTAGATGATCCCAGATAGATGGGATAAGGCTATGTTGTTGATGATGATGATATCTTAGTCCAAATGTACTAATGCATTTGCATGTTAGGTTTCTCAAGCAACACTAGTGGATTTTGTATTTTTTTTACATAGTTTATAATTAAGGAATTTCCCCTTATAATTATCGGGTTGTTGATCATCATGGAATTTCTTATTTTGATAGATAGTCTCTGCATTTGAATATATTTTGCAATCTTGTTGTCTTGGGAAAATACCACTGAATTTGAAAGAGCATTTCTTTGGCTTTTAGTTAGTACATAGTCAATCTTATCTAAGTTGCCATGGCACCCAATCCTTGTGATGGGTGGCATATGGTACCCTAAATGGTCTGTATGCAGCCCTAAAGATTGTGTCCAGACCCATAATCCCAAGCCTCTTATATAAATATCTCTGAACTGTTTTACCATTCAAATGCAGATTCAGTGTATTTTCTAGCATCGAGATTTTTAAAATCAACATCTCAGGTCACACTCCCTTTCATCCCAACTGTAGACACCCAAATTTGGCCCAAGGCCCAATCGAAACACATTTCGAGAGAGGTGCGCCTCTGAGCTTTTGATGGCATGTATGGTATCCTTCGATACCTTTCCAAACCCTTAGGAATCATCCCAAATCTCTTAGAATTTACTCTGAACCTTTATAAACCAATCCCGACCCTTAGAACCCCTTCCGAACCTTAAACCTAATCTTCCCAGGCAATGGATGAAGAGTGGTGCACCAGGACTAGCTAAAGTCTTCTACTACTATCAAGTCATATACCATTGGAAAGAAAACTTCTCTAGCTTTCCAACGAGCTAAGAATCGCCTCAATCAGAGTTATATATCAAAAGTGATGACGATTTGAAAATCGAGCAGTTTTGCAGGATTTTGGCTTGGCGCAACTATTAGTTTCGCCAGTTATAGGTGGATCCCCTCGTGCATTCAACTTCCCAAATGCACTGTGCATGCACTATTTTACTGTGCATATGCCTAGCGCAACTAATAGTTGCACCAGGCATATGAACAGTAACCTCTAGTTTTTTACTTGAATTTTGTAATTGGGGTTTGACTTGTTGACCACCTTAATCTTTGGGGTGTATTTTGATAGTCCTGTTGTACTCTTTTAGTGCCTATTTGCAACCCTTAAGTGATTTGAAACACCAACCAATCATCAACCATTAAAATCACCTTCACACCTTTCCAAGCTCTCAAAACCTTAGGAAATCTTAGATGCTAGATTACCTAATTTCTAATCTTGCTTAGCCTCTAAGTAGCCTCCTAACCCACCATTTTCCAATAAATAGAACCTCCCTCCCCTTGGATTAAAGGTTGAGAAAATTTGCCTAAGAGAGAAAGAGCTTAAGTGAGAAGATCTTTCTCCCTTTGGTGGACTATTCCTATACAAAATCCAGAATTCCAAAACCTCCTTTAAGTCATATTTTTCACCTTAGATCCCCTAGTTTGGGTGTATGCTACCCATTTACCTTCCCTCCCTACCTCTTAGCTAGCAAGTCTTAGAGGTTAGAACTCCATTTTCCACCATACAAGCCTTCAAAAGCTCATTAAAGCAAGCCAACGCAAGGCTCTTCAACGGTGAAACAAGGGCCTGAGAGCTCCGACTCTTCCCTCTATTCCTCTACCTTCTCAGTCACTCCTCCATCCTCCCATTTGTGTCGTTATGCCGCCAAATTTTTGGTAAGAACGGAGGGGCATAAATAGGATTTTAAGCCTCTTTGGGCAAGAGGAAGCCTTTTTCTTTTCTTTTATATTATTTTTATTTTGGTCATAAGTAGAGACCGCATTAAGCCGGTTGATTGGGTGTCTAACACCTTCCCAATCGATAACCAAAGCCCCTACCCAAGAACCTTTGGTGTGGACTGGATTCAGAGTCATATTTGTGGCTCCTTGGTGCTTATAAAAATGATATAGGTTTTTCGGGATACCAAAAGCTCCGGGTGGCGACTTTATATTTTTGTTAGCGAGCGCATCGTCGCGACGGGATGGTAAAAAATCCCACGGTTGCACAGATGGCGACTCCGCTGAGGAGTAGGTTGTAGAGCTTTCCCTTGAACTTGGCCTTTTTTATTTTTTATTTTACTAACATTTTATTACTATTTTTTATTTGATTTTTACTCACCCCTCCGATTAAGTTATTTTACTTATCCCTACTTTTATGTCATTTACGAGCCTTAGCCAATTGGCGGGCCTACTTGCGCATTGCTTTTACTTTCTTTATTTTTCCGTTATTTTAGCGCCTTAGCCGATCGGCAGGCCTACTTATGTATTGTCATTTACTTTTCTTTACTTTTCTGTCATTTAGAGTGCCTTAACCGATTGGCGGGTCTACTTGTGCAATCATATCCTAACAGTGGACGTCAGCCCGTAGTAGCGGCACGGGATCATCACCCCCGATCTTTGAACTAAAGAAAACTTCTATAAAAAAAAGGGCTTTGAAAAAATTAAAATTGAACTAAAATAGGGAACTTAATCAATTTGTTTTTACGGGATAGATTTTTAAAGGGTTGGGTTTAGGCACACATACAACCACTCGGGTCTTAGTATGGCGGCAACCTCTAGTTGTGATAATCTGGAAAAGTCCCAGCCTACCTAGTATTTGAGAAGGAACTTGCGCTGGAGATATATCGGGTGGGTCACCTACTCCTACAAGCTTCAAACCTGTTTGGGAGCGCGCTAGCGAGTTATACTGGACTCAAACCCCTAGGTTTGGTGAGGAGAGAACGATTCAGTAAAAAATTGGTCAATTCCCGGAAGCCCAGCTTCCACAAAAAAGCCAAAAAGAGACTCAATTCGGGCTGAAGTAGCTGCTATCAAGAGTTCTGAAAACCCACTGTTGCCTGGCGCAAGTATTAGTTGCGCCAATGCAAAAATTCTCAAAAATACACTGGTGTGACTAATAGTTGTGCCAGCCTTATTTAGGGAATTTTTTCTCTGGGGTTCTGAGCAATCCAGCCCGATTCTGTGGCCTTTTCCACATCTCGAGTGCCCGATTAGTGTCTTAGTGCCTCTGTTTGGGCCCTGCTATCTCCGACATCCAATACGCCCCGTCGGTCAAAAGAAGGTAACTTCTTTTTTACTCATTTCGATGGATCGGGTTATTCGCCTCGATTTCCTTGCCTTTAATAGATCAAGGTCTTCCTTTGATTCTTCCGAACTATTTTAGAATCGTCGCCGTGGGTCTTAAATTAGTGTACGAAAGCCACCTGAGAAGAGAATTCCAAGCCCTCGGAACCTTTGTTTTTACAAAATATTATTTCTAAAAAAATTAATTAAAAATCAAAAAACCTAAAAACTAGAGTCTTTGTGGTGCCGGCATAACAGCATCATCTTACCCTCCATTATCCCGAAGGGGAAGAATGAGGAAATTTTTTGGGCCTTATCCAAGGCACCCATACCCAACCCGCCAATAAACAATGTCGTGGATAGTGGACCCGGCTTACGCCAATCCCGTCTCATCCCCGCTACATTCTCCAATCCACTCCCATTTGGGAGAAGTTTTTTCCACCATCCCCTTCACCCAATCACCTTTTACAATTACCGGATCCTTTGGTACCCCTATTTTCCCAACCATCACTTCCCAAAATATCTAAAATCAACTCCCCCATTCCCCATCTTTTTCCCAAACCATGCCCATTTTCCCTCCCATATCCATGCCAAATTCAACACATTTTTCATCCACATCCATACAAAACCCAACCCAATTTTTCCCATCTACATCCATGCCCTATTTTCCATCTTTCCCATATAGGCCCAATCTACCCTCATTCACCTTTGTCACCTCCACCTTATCCAACTCCCCACAAATCTTCCCCTCTACCTAGGTCATGCCCATTTTTATCAAGGTCATGCCCGACTTTTCTCAAACACTCACACTTTACACTTCATCATCCCTAAACATTCTCAACCCATCCCCCTTTGCCAATGCCACACTTCATCCCTCCAATCCACCCCATATCCCATCCGTTACTCGGGTCATGCCCGATTTTACCGGGATCATGCCCAATTTACCAACCACATCCACCCCATCTACATCTCATCACCCCTTAAATCCACCATCTCCATTCGACCCTCCTTCCATGACCATGATGGAGGAGATGTTTCAAGCCTACTCCATGTGGAAGGCTTCCTAAAATGCCTCCTCTCCTCCACACCTCATATCCATAAACTCATCCCATACCCTAGCCAATCTTCATGCCTCACTCTCCCATAACCCCCATCATCCACACCATCTAAACCCCATTTCCCACATGCCCTAAGGCCCATTGGCCCATGCCCCCATTTCCCACATGACCCAAGGCCCATTGGCCCAAATCCCCACTTTCCACATGCCCCAAGGCCCCTTGGCCCAAAACCCAACCATCCACACATACCAAGGGCCCATTGCCCAAACCCACCAAGGGCCCATGGCCCAAACCCATCATGGGCCCATGGCCCAAACTCATCAATGGCCCATGGCCCATGGCTCATACCCTCCAAAACCCAACGGGTCAGACCCACATACCCCAAGCCTAAACTCAGACCCACCAATGGCCCATGGCCCAATCCCACCAAAGCACCATGGCCCATACCCCTCAAAACCCAATGGGCCTAACCCAAATCCACCAAGGGCCCATGGCCCAAACCCACCAATGACCCATGGCCCAAACCCTCCAAAGCCCAATGGGCTATACCCGTCAAGGCCTAATGGACCAAGACCCGCTAAATCCCTTGCCCTTTACCCAAGCCCAACCTGATCAAGGCCTTATGGCCCAAACCTCCCAGGGCTTCATGGCCCAAGCTCCACACTCATACCTTCCACAATACCCCCAACATTTCACCCACCCCCAACCTTCTCACTCGGGTCATACCCATGCCATACCCCAAACCCAATTTTCTCATGGCCCCATACCCCAAGACCATCTTCAAACCTTCCCTCATGTCCAATGACCTCATCAGGCCCCACACCTAAACCAAACTACCACTCACCCCATCACCCCACAACACTTCTCTTACATTCAAGGGGCTCACCCAACTGACATCTAGTCAAATCCCATCCAGTCCATACATCAACATGAAAATCTCATCCTCACTATACCTTATGTAGACCAGCAGTATGAAGAGGATGAGATCAGAAACAATGGGGCCTATGCCGGGGTAGTGACCAATGCCAATCCTCCACCTATAATTACCCTACCCCTGATAGCCCAAAGTGAGTCCAGGCTAATAATTGAGAAGACGACCCCCATGTCTAAGGAGTCGGAACAACTGAAAGAACAGTTGGATAAAATCCAGAAGCAATTACAGAAGATGGGTGGTGCTGAAATTCATGCCACAGACTTCACGGATTTATGCCCGTTCGCCGAGGTCCCCCTACCCCCAAATTTAAAATGTCGATCTTTGATAAATATGACGGCAAAGGAAACCCTATTGCGCACCTTAAGTCTTACTATGGGGACATGTACCAATATGGCGGAGATGAACGACTCCTCATCAAAGTGTTCTAGAAAAGTTTAATCGGTCAAGCTTTAAGATGGTTCACATCTCTTGAACCATCAATGATTAAAATATGAAAAGATCTGACCCACCTATTCCAAGAGCAATATGTCTATAACAAAGACATTGAGCCCTACAAGTCAGATCTAACCCGATTGAAGCAGAACTCTAATGAAACCTTCAGCGATTACTTAGGGTGTTAGAGGGCACTGGCAGCACAAGTCAAAAATAGGATACCTGACGACGAGCACTGGCACCAAAGATTGGGTGTGCGCTCTACGGGGTTTGATGTCCAGATAACTCCGTTGGAAAAGGTCAATCGTTGGTTGAGACCAACCTGTTAAGAATGAGATTACGCATCAATCAAACTATGTGCAACCATGCATCCAAAAAGGTTCATTTCCCCTTTATTTTCTACAGGCTTAAAACCTGTATTGGCAGCGATATCCCTGTAAAGTGTATGTCATGTGTATGGGTATTCGTATGATGGTTGTTTATTTTCATAAATTATACCCGAGCAGGTCTGGGTTGGGGCTTCCATTGCCTTTGTTGCTTATCGCCCCTAATAGGTACATGATTATGTATAGTTAAATGATGTTTATAATCGTTATTAGTAGAGATCAGGATTGGATGTCTCTTTTGGGAGATACCCAATGTATGGTTGAACCTAATCAAGGTAGTTGAAGCTGGATGCTCTAGGTCATGTCGATCCAGGGCACGTCTTCGAAAATGGCACGTACTCTCAAAAAGCGTTGCGACCTCTATTCGCTCCACTCGGGTAGTCATCTAAATAAACTTTAGGATTGATGGGTTCGCCCAAAGATTTTGAATCCTGTCTTAGGTAGGGGCACCCACGAATAGTCAGTGGGGCAATCAAATGTCTCATAGGATTGGACACAAACTGTAGAGCCTTGCGTATGTTTACTTCGCGCCTATCTTTGAATGTGGTCGATCACCCCTCTTACTTGCGAAGTTGTTGTATTTAGAACAAATCCCGAACATCAAATACCTTCAAAATCATTTCGAGAGGCGAATATTTTTCCTAACTATAGGGCATTCGCAACTCATCCCACCTCAGTTATGCCCAGTAATGTCGCTAAGCGCTTAAGGACCGATTATCTTGAGAAATAAATGTTTAGCCTGGCATACAGGGCTTTTGTTTTCTCACCATGTTACCTGTATGATGTTTGAAGTTCATTTTGAATGCAGCGGACCCGTCAGTAATGCCTTGGGCCTCTTTGGATGTCTCTTTTCTTTGATATTCGATCATTAGTGATCGGATACCAAAGAGGGGCATCTGTAGACACCCAAATTTGGCCCAAGGCCCGATCAAAATACATTTCGAGAGAGGCACGCTTCTGAGCTTTTGATGGCATATGTGGTACCCTTAGTTACCTTCTCAAACCCTTAAGAGTCATCCCAAATCCCTTATAATTTACTCCGAACCTTTAGAAACCAATCCCTTAGAACTCCTTCCACCCCCTAAACCTTACCTTCCCGCGCAATGGATAAAGAGTGGTGTATCAGGACTATTTGAGGTCTTTCACTACTATCAAGTCATATATCATTGGAAAGGGGACTTTCCCAGATTTTCAAAGAGCCAAGAATCGCCCCAATCGGAGTTATATAGCAAAAGTTATGACGATTTGAAAATCGAACAGTTTTACAGAATTTTGGCTTGGCACAACTAATAGTTGCATCAGTTATAGGTGGGCCCCCCGCAGGCATTCAACTTCCCAAATGCACTATGCATGCACTATTTTATTGTGCATATGCCTGGCACAACTAATAGTTGTGCCAGGCATATGATCAGTAACCTCTGGTTTTTTATCCAAATTTTGTGATTAGGGTTTGACTTGTTGACCACCTTGATCTTTGGGGTGTGTTTTGATAGTCATGTGACACCCTTTTAGTGCCTATTTGCAACCCTTAAGTGATTTGAAACACCAACCAATCATCCACTATTAAAACCACCTTCACACCTTTCCAAGCTCTCAAAATCTTAGGAAACTTTAGATGCTAGATTACCTAATTCCTAATCTTGTTTAGCCTCTAAGTAGCCTCCTAACCCACCCTTTTCCTATAAATAGTACCCCCCTCCCCTTCGATTAAAGGTTGAGAAAATTTGCCTAAGAGAGAAAGAGCTTAAGTGAGAAGATCTTTCTCCCTTTGGTGCACTATTCCCATATAAAATCCAGAATTCCAAAACCTCCTTTGAGCCATATTTTCTACCTTAGATCCCCTAGTTTAGGTGTATGCTACCCATTTACCTTCCCTCCCTACCTCTTAGCTAGCAAGCTTTAGAGGTTAGAGCTTCATTTTCTACCATACAAGCCTTCAAAAGCTCATCAAAGCAAGCCAACGCAAGGGCTCTCCCCTCTATTCCTCTACCTTCTCGGTCACTCCTCCATCCTCCCATTTTTGCTGTTACGCCACCAAATGTTTGGTAGGAACAGAGGGGCACAAATAGGATTTTAAGCCTCTTTGGGCAAAAGGAAGCCTTTTTCTTTTCTTTTATATTATTTTTGTTTTGGCTATAAGTAGAGACCGCGTTAAGTGGGTTGATTAGGTGCCTAACACCTTCCCAATCGATAATCGAAGCCCCTAGCCAAGAACCTTTGGTGTGGACTAGATTCAGAGTCATATTTGTGACACCTTCGTGCTTATAAAAATGATTAGGTTTCCCGAGACACCAAAAGCTCCAGGTGGCGACTCTATATTTTTGTTAGCGAGCGCATCACCGCGACGAGATCGTCAAAAATCCCACGATTACACACCAACCCATTCATTTCTTTGCTTCTCTGAAGTCTCTATCGAATCTGATCGAAATTCTATCATTTTTATGGTTTTGAACAAGGAGCATCAACCTGTTATGTTGCTATCAGCCCCCAAATAAATGGATTTAGTGGAAAGTACTTTGCAGATTGCAATGAGAGTTCATGTTCAGGCTTAGCGAATGATGAAACCCAAGAAAGAAATCTTCGGAAGCAAACCCATCAATTGATCCACATAAATCTATGTCAATTTGCAATTTAATACTTCTGAACCTTATTTTGGATGGTTCAGCTTAGAATTTTCCTTCTCCTAATAGGCATGAATAGATGCATATATATGTATGTTTACTTACGTACAAATTTACATATGTACTTATATATATATATATATATATATATATATATATATATATATATATATATATATATATATCCAAAAAAATTATTTATATACTGAGGGATGTGTACACAATGGTGTTACGAGCAACAAGCAAAAATGGAGCTGTCCATTTTCAAGTTCAGTAGGCTGTCAACGGGTATATATATATATATCCAAAAAAATTATTTATATACTGAGGGATGTACCACGGTGTTACAAGCAACAAGCAAACTTGAAGCTGTCCATTTTCAAGTTCAGTAGGTTGTCAACGGGTTGGGTCGATCCGATACCCTGAGTTTTTTACCAGGTCGGGCACATAAACTTGACCCATCAAGTCAGGTATCCAACCGGACCTTCAGGTTGGGTCAGGCAAAAACCAGTTCGGTCGCATAGACTACCTACTATTGCAAATCATTTACTTTGAAAAGATGAGGCATTATTTGTTGCATCAATATTTTTTTTTCCCATCTTATTATTACCGTTTATCCGCGCTACCCTGATATTGTGTATATGAAATCAAGGAAAATAGGGGTTTTAATTTTATCAGCTTGGGTTTCTGAGTCGCATCTGGTCGGGACCAGTCAAGTGCACCATCAGTTCGGGTCAAGCATATTCCAAATTCCTGTTGGGCGGCCAAAATTTTGGCCCACCTTGATGGCCCTAAGATTCAGTGATGTCTCAGAAAATAGATAGGCCCCACAGTACAAAAAAAGTGAAACATTTTTTCACCTACGGCTTCTCGAGGTCAAGCAAGCGTGACTGTAGCTTGTACCCAGCCATCCAAACTACTTACTACCTAAATGTTATCATAGAAATATTATACACATTCAAATGTGCAACTCATTTGAACAAGTTCGTATCTAAACCTAAAACTCTATAATATATGCATGTATAATATGTCAGCTATTGGCAAACCAACCTAGAAAATTTTAATGAAGTTTTCTTATACCCAGTCAAGAGTATAATATGTCACAACTCATTTGAACATGTATGTAAATGATCGTTGTCCATCCGATGCATCAAATTTTAGTATAAATGTTGCTAGGAAAGTGATGGAATTTTTTTTCCTATTGATGCATCTTTATTTTTGCTTGAAATGGACAAAAATAGCGTTGGTTGGGGCCATTTAACTATATATTTATGGGTTTTATTAACATATTATTGAGCTAATTATATTTGCATTCATTTCCTTTGTTGATTTATTTGCTTAAAGTTGAATATAACAGTGAATGGCGGATTAACCAGCTCTTTTCAATATGCTCATTGTTGCTATGTGCATGTCTCTGATTGATTTGCGGCTTGAATGGATGCTGTAAAATAGTTAATTATATATAAGGCATAATATACAGCATAATCACTCTTATAACTAAGAATGTCCATTTCTAGCTCTATATATTGTATGCATGGAACCATAGTCAAAAGTTCTCAAAATTTCACCAAAATGAGGGTCCCACCAAAATTTTCAATGAAACTTTGCCAATTTCGAAAAATTGCAGAATTTTTAAAAAAAGTTTGGTAAAATTTTGGAATGTAATGACTTATGACATTAGTTTCATTATTTACTTTCTATTTTCTCTTTATAATGTATAATTTTTTTTTTTTAATGATTATTTATGCCATCTATATGAGGATTAAACTAACTTGCTTCTTTGAATGCAAACAGTTGTAAATAATTCAGAGGATGATTTACAAGAAGATAACCTGATAAGTAGAATAAGCTATACCAGCCTAAATTCCTTTGAAGTGAGTGACTATTGTTATTTATATTATTTTAAAATCTCGTATCTGTTTGATTGATTTCTAAACTATTGGGTAGGATTGATTTAAATCATGATACCAAATTGGTTTTATAGGCACTCATAATTAGCAATAGCCGCTTGGCTTAATATGATATTCAAAATCTTTTACTTCGCTGCAGGATTCCCTATTGCCGCATGTGATACATAAGGTGACTTTTGAAGCAACATGTTGTGGAGCATGGCAATGAAAGACACCTAGCTGTTTCTAGTGGCACTTTGGTCTCACCAAACATACACGCTCAAACACGGGTGAACTGCTTTAATACACATGTCAATTAACTTTAACCTATTCATTATATTTTCTTTTACTCATTACTATTTTGATGCTTCTCACTCTTGCTAAAAAAATAATAATATCACCATAATGATATGTACACTTCACCAATTGCGGCCTTCAGGTTGAACTTGAATTCAGATATGTTATGGATGTGGGCTTCCATTTTATGAGAACTTGGTCCATTGTGTGTGTGTGTGTGTGTGTGTGTGTTGGGGGGGGGGGGGTAAATTTGTAGTAGTAAATTTTTTTATTATACTCATCTGTGATTTTTTATTATAAATATTTTTTCATTACGATTTAAAAAAAAAATTGTCTAAAACAGTCTTATTTTTTTATTTTTTTTTCCCAAAATTTTAAAAATACGACGGTTTCAAACCGTCCTATTTGAATCGTCTTTCAAATAGGACAGTTCAGAAAGGACTGTCCGATATAATAAATAAGACAACGCATGACCGTCTCTCAATAAAGGACGGTTTATTAGAAACGGTCATTAACTGTCTTATTTATTGGTCGGTAACCGTCTTTAGTGGTTAATATGAGACGGCTTCGGACCGTCTTATATTAAGACTGCCGAAAACAGTCATTCTCTATCATCTTCTATGTCCGTCTTATAAATTTAAGATGCTCGAAAAAAGAACGGATGTGAGGACGGCTTTAAGCCGTCTTATTTATAAAATAAGATGGCTTTGGGCAATCTTATTTCGGCTTTTTGTGTTGTGAAATGAGGTATATATAGCCAAATTAGTAAGTCCCTTAAAAACATGGAAGATTGTTAAATTCCAAAATTGTACGGGCTTAACTTTCCATCTCATTACACTTAGGTACTTTTGGTGTATCGATTAGGTTGTTAATGAATGGTCTCCTAGCCAGCACCATGTCTTGAGTTCAAGATATGAAACTAGGTTTTTTGCATGGACAATTATTAATGGTGGACAGTTTTCGATGGACAATATTGCAGGCAACTTATGTGGTGCGCAAGGTATCAAATATTGGTCGATACTGATACGTATTGGCGATATATGTGTATCAGTTTTTCGGCAAATCGATGCGTATCAGCGCCGATATGTATCTGTATCAATCTTGGCCGATACCTATACATATATATAGGCCGATTCATATCGGTCCTCCAAGGACCGATACCCGATACCGATTTTGTTACCTTCGAGGTGCAACATGACTGGCTGCAGTGCTTGGGCCACACTACAAGTGCATCCAGTCACTTCGCGCCACATAAACTGCCTGCAAAATTGTCTATAAAAAATTGTCCACCATATAACATTGTCCTTTTACATTTACACAATCCCCCTGCGTTTCATCTAAACCTTTGGTTTTGTGTTTCCTTTACTTATCATCTCCTATAATGACTAACTCTCCGATAAAATAACCTTTGACTACATTGAATTAGATGGGAGATTGTTTTTGCCTTGATCTTTGATCTAATTGATCTTGAGGTCATGGGCCTACAGTCAGATGATCATATTTAGATTCATATAGCACACATCTCAAAAAGAGATTGTTTTTGCCTCGATCTTTGATCTAATTGATCTTGAGGTCATGGGCCTACAGTTAGATGATCCTATTTAGATTTATATTGCACACATCTCAAAAAGTGATCCATGAATCACGTTTGATGCAAATTCATGACCATGTTCACTTTTTGGATTGTCTGCCATGTGGAATCAAATTTTGATCGCATGATGGTAGGCTCCTGATCTCAAGATTCACTGATTAGAAGATTGTGGTGAAAAACAATCTCTATCATCTGATTTAGAGATGATTTAGATAGTCAAAGGTTAATTCTATGACTAGTCTATCACTATAGGGGTAATACGTAAAGGAAACACAAAAGTAATGGCCCTAACTAGTGGTGGAACCAGGATTTCATCTAGCCGGGGTGCAAGTCATAGAGACAAATTTTAATGAAATTCTCCATAATTTGCTAAAACAGAGGTTGAACGAAACTTTTAATGAAATTTCGATAATTTCTCCAAAATTGCAAAAATTTCATTAATTTTGGTAATTGTAAAAAACAATTCACGAAATTAATGAATTTTTTAAATTTGAAACCACAATCTCAAGATCTGTGGTGTCAAATATTGGGACAAAAAATAATTTTGATTATTTGATTAAAAAAGTCAGCAGTCTTAGCACTTAAATGCGTGTGTAAAGAGATCTACATTTGGAGATAAGAGATGGGTACCTCTATTTGTCTTTTTTGAAAGTCAAATATAGAGGTACCCATTCATTCTTTGAAAGTGACCACGTCTCAGACCACTTGAAAACCATTGATTTGTTTGGATTAGATGATGGAGATCATTTTTCACCGTGAACTTCCATACAGTAGATCTTGAGATTATGTCCCACTTATCAGACACTCAGTTTTTTATTCCATATGTTACAGATCCCACAAAATGACTCTAATTTATTTTTGAGTGTGATGTGTGCCATATGATTCAAAGATTTTTTTTGGAGATTTGTGCACATGAAATGAAAGCGTACCGTCTGATATGTGAGATATGATCTAAAGATCTATTGTTTTGAAGATCAGGGTGAAAAATGATCTCCATCACTTGATCCGAAACAATCAAAGACTTTCAAGGGATTCGAGACGTGGGCACTTTTAGAGAATGCGTGAGCACAAACAGGGGTCCCCATGAGAGATTTAGGGAGCAAAAATAGGTAAAGAGGACATATTTAGTTGAGTAATGATGTGTTTTATTATTTGCAACTATAGATTTACTTAAATAGGTGTACATAATGATTCCTTTACTGATTTTCAAAAAAAAAAATCAGTAAATTCACTTAAGAATTTTTTCTTCAAAAAAAACTTTTAGAAACTGCGGGCGGACGCCCGCACTGGCTCCTTAGTTGTTCCACCACTTAGCCCCAACATAAATAGGGGTGGTGGTGGTGTAAATAAGTCACACATATTAGGGTGATAAATGCAAAAAATTGAAAATGGGCAGTCATATTCGATTAATCCTTCATTAAAAGCCTAGCAGATTGGTACAATCTTAAAAGTTATAAGGGCTTTTACTTTCCACCTCATTACAGTTCGGTGCTTTTGAGTGTATTGATTATGTCCTTAAGGAATGGTGTTGAGCATCACCACGTCAATCACCAATTTTCATGTAGATTCTGTTATATTTATTATTAATATAATAAATATTTTTAATAATTTAAAGAAAATAAAACTTTATTTGATTTCTTAGTTTTGGGTTGGTTTTTTAGGCAATAGTTATTCTCAAGTTTTATATGCAAATGAATAGTCCCACATTGGTAAAAATAAATAGTGCCTAGGCTATATATAGAACCTTTCACCTTCTATTATTGTTTAACAATAATAAGAGAAGAGTGTGCCTAGCGGCGAGCCGCTGTGGCGGCGTGGCGCTTAGGCGCATTAGGCGCGCCAAGACGCGACTTCGACGCGCGCATCGTCAAGGAGAGGTTTGAATTTTTGACCAGGCAGATCCAACAGTCAGATTATTCGTGGGTTGGGTCGGGCCTAATGGGTCACTATTCAACGGGTCAATTCGGTCTATTGGGCCAAACGGATTGGTCAAACGTTGACCGTTGTACCCAACCGTTTTATAACCGCTTATAAAGGTGTATAACCGTCAATTTGAATTGAAAAGTTACAACCTTTCATGCTTGCTGGATGTAGCGGTTGAGATCTTTGAAAGATCTCGAGTTGTCAAAATATGACCGTTGGTCCAACACCATATTGAAATTTCTATATAAGGAGGCCTTAGGACACGATTTAAACACTCAAATCCATCTAATCCTTGCATAAATCTTGAGAATTCCTCTTGCTATCTTCTTTTGGTGGTACTCCATGGATTGAGTTTTGGGCGATCCTCTCATCGCTGCAAAGTAACGGATCGCATCCAAGAGATTGGGCTCGTTGTATCCTCGGAAACGCCTCATTGAACCCTTTTGCAAACTCGAAGATTTACTCGAGTAGGGAGCGAATAGCGTTTTAAAGACAACGATTACGTGCCTCGAGTCCAATTCTCTTGCCATTTTCATCATTTTCGGATTTCTGTTCTTTGCTTCTCTAACAATTTTAAAACGCCATTTTCTTTTATAATGGCTTGAAATCTGAAAGTGAAGACTCACGACTGCGTCAAATTGGAGCGATTCACCAACAACTTCAAAGATGGCAATGAAGATACATTTCGTATTGACGACTTTGAAAGTTGCTTATGTCCTAACCACTCCAAAACCTCATGAGCTGAAGATTCGATGGAGAATCTCTTGCCAATGCTCATAAACGCAAATGGGAGCAAGATGATTATATCAGAAGGGCACATTCTCAATATGCTAGCAAATTCTCTCTTCGATGTGTACGAGCATGCCGTGCAATGGAACTTTGGAAGGCCGGAGACAAAGTACAAAATGAAGATGCCAGACAAAGAGCTTCATTGTAAGTCTCAGATTTAGATTTTAAAATGACTGATAATAAACCGATTCTCGATCAAGTTCATGAGATTCAGTATATTATCGGTCAAATTAATCAAGAGGGCATAAAAATGGATCCCATTTTTCACAATCATGCAATTATCCACAAATTGCCTGCCTCATGGAAGGACTGCAGAAACACTCTCAAACATAAAAAGAAAGAACTTTCGTTTGAAGAGTTGTGCCACCATCTTCGAGTTGAAGATGAACTTCGTGTTCGTGACAAAAAAGATGAGCAATCTCAATTAACTTCAAAGGCTCATATGGTGGAGGTTGGTACGTCCAAATCACATGGAAAGCGGAAAGGCAACTTCAATTCTGATAAGGCTAACAAGAAAATTAAGAGCCAAGGTCATCAGGGCCAAAAGAAAAAGGGCAGTTGTTATCACTGTGGTAAACCCGGTCACTTCAAAAAGGATTGCAGACTTCTGAAAAGGGAGAAAGAATCTCAAGCGAATGTGACCGAAGAAAAGTTTGTAGCCATGATTTCTGAAATCAACATGGTTGGAAGCGAAAAAGACTGGTGGATCGATTCTGGTGCCACTAGGCATGTTTGTAACTGCCGATCTTTCTTTGCCAACTATGCGGAGGACACAAACGGACAAGAGCTCTTTATGGGGAACGCTTCAACGCAAAGGTCAAGGGTTCGTGGAAAATCAATCTTAAATTGACCTCGATAAGACCCTTACTTTGACCGATGTATCAGAGTGTTCCCGAGATTCGTAAGAATCGATCCCGACCAGTTTACTCAATAAACATGGTTTCAAGTTAGTCTTTGAATCGGATAAAGTTGTAATCACTAAGGGTGGTGTATTTGTGGGGAAAGGATATGTCTGTAATGGGATGTTCAAATTGAATGTAATCAATGAAATGCCTTCTTCCGTTTATATTGTTGATTCTCTTTCATTATGGCATGATAGATTAGGGCATGTGAATGCTAATCGCTTTAAATTCTATGATAAAATTAGGATTAATTCCTAGATGCGAAAAATATTCATGATAAATGTAGAATTTGCGTTCAAACTAAAATCACTAGAAAACCTTTTAATAAAGTAGAAAGAAAATCTCATATTTTAGAACTCATTCATTCTGATATTTGTGATTTAAATAGTATTTTAACTAGAGGAGGAAAAAGATATTTTATAACATTTATTGATGACTATTCAAAATATACTTATGTTTATTTGTTAAAACATAAAGATGAAGCTTTAGGAAAATTTAGAGCTTATAAAGAAGAAGTTGAAAATCAGTTAAATTTTAAAATTAAAACTTTAAAATCTGATAGAGGAGGAGAATACACTTCCAATGATTTTAGTGAATTTTGTGAAAATGTGGGGTCAGACATTTGATTTAATCGCACCTTACACTCCTCAACAGAATGGTACAGCAGAAAGAAAAAATCGAACTTTAATAGAAATGGTAAATGCTATGCTTTTAAACTCTGGTTTAAATTTAAATTTATGGGGTGAAGCACTTCTCACTGCTTGTCATCTTTTAAATAGAGTGCCACAAAGAGTTCTAGTATAACTCCCTATGAGTTATGGAAGAAAAGGAAACCAAATCTTAAATATCTCAAAGTGTGGTTAGATTACTGGATCTTAAAAGACCCAAATTAGGTAATAGGGCCATTGAATGCGTATTTATTGGGTACTCATTAACCAAAGAAAGCCTGATTTTTGGTAATCAATCTAAGGGTGCAATTGATCAAAATAGTATAATTGAATCTAGAGATGCTGAATTTTATGAACATTATTTTCTTCTATTCCTAGAATTAATGAAAATTCGATAAAGAAAAATTAATTATAAATTAAAATATAGAAAACACGGATCTCGAAAAAGCAAAAGAGTGCGAAAAGAAAGAACTTTTTGTTCGGATTTTTATATGTTGGTAGTAGAGGGAACAAGATTAGAACAAGTACAGGAAACTATGTTTTCTTTTCATATTGAAAAAGATCCATTAACATTTAATGAGGCTATAAAATCGCAAGATGTCGCTTTTGGAAGGAAGCAATAAATGATGAAATAGAATCTATAATGGGTAATAAAACATGGAAACTAGTTGATCTTCTGTAGGATCTAAACCTATAGGTTGTAAATGGATTTTCAAACGAAAACTTAAAGCTGATGGAACTATAGATAAGTTTAAGGCCCGATTGGTGGCAAAAGGATTTAGACAAAAGGAAGGTATTGACTTTTTTGATACTTATGCTCCAGTAGCCAGAATTTTAACTATTAGGATCTTAATAGCACTTGCTTCTATTTATCATTTACAAATTCATCAAATGGATGTAAAAACTGCATTCTTAAATGGTGAATTAGAAGAAGAAGTTTATATGGAGCAACCTGAAGGTTTTGTAATGACCGGACAGGAGCATAAAGTTTGTAAATTAATTAAATCTCTTTATGGTTTAAAACAAGCTCCTAAACAATGGCATGAAAAATTTGAAAGTGTTATTGTTTCTAACGGTTTCAAAATTAATGAATCTGATAAATGTGTTTATAGTAAAATTTCTGTAAATAAGGGAGTTATCATATGTTTATATGTAGATGATATGCTTATATTTGGCACTGATTTAGATAGTATAATGGATACTAAATCTTTTCTCTCTTCTAATTTTGATATGAAAGATATGGGTAATGCTGATGTCATCTTAGGAATCAAAATAGTAAGAAACGACAATGAGCTTACTTTAACTCAGTCTCATTACATAGAGAAAATTCTCAATAAATATAATCATTTAGATGGTAAACCTGCATCTACACCATATGATCCTAGCATCAAACTTGTTTATAATAAAGGTAGATCTCAGAATCGCTTAGAATATGCTAGAGTAATCGGTAGTTTGATGTATGCAATGCAATCGCATACTAGGCCCCGACTTGGCATATGCATTGGAAAATTAAGTAGATATACAAGTAATCCATGCCATGATCATTGGAATGCTATATCTCGTATTTAGATATTTAAAAGGAAGTGTACATTATGGATTGCATTATTCGGTTTTCCTAATGTTTTAGAAGGATCGGATGCAAGTTGGAATTGATTGATGAATCCAAGGCTACGAGTGGATGGGTGTTCACTCTGGTGGTGCCGCGATCTCATGGGGATCTAAAAGCAAACATGTATTACTCATTCCACAATGGAATCGAGTTTATTGCCTTAACGGCATGTGGCAAAGAGGCGTAATGGCTTCAAATTTACTCTTGAAATTCCTTTGTGGCCAAAGCCCATGCCACCTATTACAATAAATTGTGATAGTGAGGCTACGAGAGCAAAAGCCTACAATAAAGTTTATAATGGTAAGAATAGACATATTGGTCTACGACACGTTATGTTAGAGAATTACTCAAGGATGGAGTAATTGGGATAGACTCAATTCGGACCAATAATAATTTGGTCGATCCATTTACCAAAGGACTTTCTAGAGAATTGGTAAAGAAAACATCTATCGGGATAGGACTAAAACCATATAGTAGATCACCTATGTCAAAAATCCAACTTAATATTAGTTCACCAAATCCTTAAGTTCAATGGAAGAGTACGACATGAAAGTGATGATTAGTAGCACTTTTATATAGCTAAAATGTCCATCCCAAGACAAAAGTGTCAAGTGCTTGGAATCAGAATGACAAAGAGAAGGATGAGTACATACTCATAATAAGTTTGTAACATTTTATGTTAATGTGTTTGAATTCGTAAACATATTCGACAGACTTACCTATGTGAATGTGGAGGTCCGGCCGCCTCCAATGGGATTATGGTTTTTCTCAAAAAAAACATTCATGAAACCAGGGTATAAGCACAAGGCCATAATAGTGCTAGCTTTATAGAAAACTCGATCTTAAGAAAAATATATGTGTGTTATTTATCCGGTCATGCCATATAGGGTCCTCGCTCAAGACTATGGTCTCTGCACTCGATAAGACTTTGATAAGTTTACACTAAGTGAAGGTTCAAACCCAAAAGGTACCTTTCATGGTATGCACATATTTTGTGTGTCTTTATTTTATTTGAAATTTGTGGGGGATTGTTATATTTATTATTAATATAATAAATATTTTTAATAATTTAAAGAAAATAAAACTTTATTTGATTTCTTAGTTTTGGGTTGGTTTTTTAGGCAATAGTTATTCTCAAGTTTTATATGCAAATGAATAGTCCCACATTGGTAAAAATAAATAGTGCCTAGGCTATATATAGAACCTTTCACCTTCTATTATTGTTTAACAATAATAAGAGAGCGCGTGGCGATTAGCGTTTAGGCGCATTGGCGCTTTAAGGCGCGACGACTTCGCAGACGCATAGATCGTCATAAGGAGAGGTTTGAATTTTGACCAGGCAGATCCAACGGTCAGATTATTCGTGGGTTGGGTCGGGCCTAATGGGTCACTATTCAACGGGTCAATTCGGTCTATTGGGCCAAACGGATTGGTCAAACGTTGACCGTTGTACCCAACCGTTTTATAACCGCTTATAAAGGTGTATAACCGTTCGAATTTGAATTCGAAAAGTTACAACCTTTCATGCAGCCGTTGGATGTAGCGGTTGAGATCTTTGAAAGATCTGAGCCGTCCAAAATATGACTGTTGGTCCAACAGTCATATTGAAATTTCTATATAAGGAGGCCTTAGGACACAGATTTAAACACTCTGAAATCCATCGGAATCCTTGCATAAATCTTGAGAATTCCTCTTGCTATCTTCTTTTGGTGGTACTCCATCGGATTGAGTTTTCTGGGGCGATCCTCTACTGTTGCAAAGTAACGGATCGCATCCAAGAGATTGGGCTCGTTGTATCCTGGAAACGTCTCGCTGGAACCCTTTTGCAAACTCGAAGATTTACTCGAGTAGGGAGCGAATAGCGTTTTAAAGACAACGATTACGTGCCTCGAGTCCAATTCTCTTGCCATTTTCATCATTTTCGGATTTCTGTTCTTTGCTTCTCTAACAATTTTAAAACGCTATTTTCTTTTATAATGGCTTCAAATCTGAAAGTGATGACTCACGACTTCGTCAAATTGGAGCGATTCGACGGCAACAACTTCAGAAGATGGCAACAGAAGATACATTTCGTATTGACGACTTTGAAAGTTGCTTATGTCCTAACCACTCCAAAACCCGCGGAGCCTGAAGATTCTGATGGAGAATCTCTTGCCAATGCTCATAAACGTCAGAAATGGGAGCAAGATGATTATATCTGTAAAGGGCACATTCTCAATATGCTAGCAAATTCTCTCTTCAATGTGTACCAGAGCATGTCGTCAGCAATGAAACTTTGGAAGGCGCTGGAGACAAAGTACAAAACAGAAGATGCCAGTACAAAGAGCTTCATTGTAAGTCCAGATTTAGATTTTAAATGACTGATAATAAACCGATTCTCGATCAAGTTCATGAGATTCAGTATATTATCGGTCAAATTAATCAAGAGGGCATAAAAATGGATCCCATTTTTCACAATCATGCAATTATCCACAAATTGCCTGCCTCATGGAAGGACTGCAGAAACACTCTCAAACATAAAAAGAAAGAACTTTCGTTTGAAGAGTTGTGCCACCATCTTCGAGTTGAAGATGAACTGTTAGCGATAAGAAAGATGAGGAATCTCAATTAACTTCAAAGGCTCATATGGTGGAGGTTGGTACGTCCAAATCACATGGAAAGCGGAAAGGCAACTTCAATTCTGATAAGGCTAACAAGAAAATTAAGAGCCAAGGTCATCAGGGCCAAAAGAAAAAAGGCAGTTGTTATCACTGTGGTAAATCCGGTCACTTCAAAAAGGATTGCAGACTTCTGAAAAGGGAGAAAGAATCTCAGCTTAATGTGACCGAAGAAAAGTTTGTAGCCATGATTTAAATCAACATGGTTGGAAGCGAAAAAGACTGGTGGATCGATTCTGGTGCCACTAGGCATGTTTGTAACTGCCGATCTTTCTTTGCCAACTATGCGGAGGACACAAACGGACAAGAGCTCTTTATGGGGAACGCTTCAACTGCAAAGGTCAAGGGTTCAGGGAAAATCAATCTTAAATTGACCTCTGATAAGACCCTTACTTTGACCGATGTACTGTATGTTCCCGAGATTCGTAAGAATCGATCTCACCGCTTACTCAATAAACATGGTTTCAAGTTAGTCTTTGAATCGTATAAAGTTGTAATCACTATGTGTTGTGTATTTGTAGGGTAAGGATATGTCTGTAATGGGATGTTCAAATTGAATGTAATCAATGAAATGCCTTCTTCCGTTTATATTGTTGATTCTCTTTCATTATGGCATGATAGATTAGGGCATGTGAATGCTAATCGTTTAAATTCTATGATAAAATTAGGATTAATTCCTAGATGCGAGAAAAATATTCATGATAAATGTAGAATTTGCGTTCAAACTAAAATCACTAGAAAACCTTTTAATAAAGTAGAAAGAAAATCTCATATTTTAGAACTCATTCATTCTGATATTTGTGATTTAAATAGTATTTTAACTAGAGGAGGAAAAAGATATTTTATAACATTTATTGATGACTATTCAAAATATACTTATGTTTATTTGTTAAAACATAAAGATGAAGCTTTAGGAAAATTTAGAGCTTATAAAGAAGAAGTTGAAAATCAGTTAAATTTTAAAATTAAAACTTTAAAATCTGATAGAGGAGGAGAATACACTTCCAATGATTTTAGTGAATTTTGTGAAAATGTGGGGGTCGTACATTTGACGACTGCACCTTACACTCCTCAACAGAATGGTACAGCAGAAAGAAAAAATCGAACTTTAATAGAAATGGTAAATGCTATGCTTTTAAACTCTGGTTTAAATTTAAATTTATGGGGTGAAGCACTTCTCACTGCTTGTCATCTTTTAAATAGAGTGCCACAAAAGAGTTCTAGTATAACTCCCTATGAGTTATGGAAGAAAAGGAAACCAAATCTTAAATATCTCAAAGTGTGGGGGTGTCGAGCTCTGGTTAGATTACCAGATCTTAAAAGACCCAAATTAGGTAATAGGGCCATTGAATGCGTATTTATTGGGTACTCATTAACCAGTAAAGCCTACAGATTTTTGGTAACTGAATCTAAGGGTGCAATTGATCAAAATAGTATAATTGAATCTAGAGATGCTGAATTTTATGAACATTATTTTTCTTCTATTCCTAGAATTAATGAAAATTCTGATAAAGAAAAATTAATTATAAATTCTGAAAATATAGAAAACACGGATCTCAGAAAAAGCAAAAGAGTGCGAAAAGAAAAAACTTTTGGTTCGGATTTTTATATGTTTGTAGTAGAGGGAACAAGATCAGAACAAGTAAAGGAAACCATGTTTTCTTTTCATATTGAGAATGATCCATTAACATTTAATGAGGCTATAAAATCGCAAGATGCTGCTTTTTGGAAGGAAGCAATAAATGATGAAATAGAATCTATAATGGGTAATAAAACATGGAAACTAGTTGATCTTCCTGTAGGATCTAAACCTATAGGTTGTAAATGGATTTTCAAACGAAAACTTAAAGCTGATGGAACTATAGATAAGTTTAAGGCCCGATTGGTGGCAAAAGGATTTAGACAAAAGGAAGGTATTGACTTTTTTGATACTTATGCTCCAGTAGCCAGAATTTTAACTATTAGGATCTTAATAGCACTTGCTTCTATTTATCATTTACAAATTCATCAAATGGATGTAAAAACTGCATTCTTAAATGGTGAATTAGAAGAAGAAGTTTATATGGAGCAACCTGAAGGTTTTGTAATGACCGGACAGGAGCATAAAGTTTGTAAATTAATTAAATCTCTTTATGGTTTAAAACAAGCTCCTAAACAATGGCATGAAAAATTTGAAAGTGTTATTGTTTCTAACGGTTTCAAAATTAATGAATCTGATAAATGTGTTTATAGTAAAATTTCTGTAAATAAGGGAGTTATCATATGTTTATATGTAGATGATATGCTTATATTTGGCACTGATTTAGATAGTATAATGGATACTAAATCTTTTCTCTCTTCTAATTTTGATATGAAAGATATGGGTAATGCTGATGTCATCTTAGGAATCAAAATAGTAAGAAACGACAATGAGCTTACTTTAACTCAGTCTCATTACATAGAGAAAATTCTCAATAAATATAATCATTTAGATGGTAAACCTGCATCTACACCATATGATCCTAGCATCAAACTTGTTTATAATAAAGGTAGATCTGTAAATCCGCTTAGAATATGCTAGAGTAATCGGTAGTTTGATGTAATGCAGATTACTAGGCCTGACTTGGCATATGCAGTTGGAAAATTAAGTAGATATACAAGTAATCCATGCCATGATCATTGGAATGCTATATCTCGTGTATTTAGATATTTAAAAGGAAGTGTACATTATGGATTGCATTATTCTGGTTTTCCTAATGTTTTAGAAGGATACAGTGATGCAAGTTGGAATTGATTGAGATGAATCCAAGGCTACGAGTGGATGGGTGTTCACTCTCGGTGTGCGCGATCTCATGGGGATCTAAAAAGCAAACATGTATTACTCATTCCACAATGGAATCTGAGTTTATTGCCTTAACGGCATGTGGCAAAGAGGCAGAATGGCTTCGAAATTTACTCTTGGAAATTCCTTTGTGGCCAAAGCCCATGCCACCTATTACAATAAATTGTGATAGTGAGGCTACGAGAGCAAAAGCCTACAATAAAGTTTATAATGGTAAGAATAGACATATTGGTCTACGACACCGTTATGTTAGAGAATTACTCAAGGATGGAGTAATTGGCATGTACTCAATTCGGACCAATAATAATTTGGCTGATCCATTTACCAAAGGACTTTCTAGAGAATTGGTAAAGAAAACATCTATCGGGATAGGACTAAAACCATATAGTTGATCACCTATGTCAAAAATCCAACTTAATATTTGTTCACCAAATCCTTAAGTTCAATGGAAGAGTACGACATGAGAGTGATGATTAGAAGCACTTTAATTTAGCTAAAATGTCCATCCCAAGACAGGTGTCAAGTGCTTGGAATCTGTAATGACAAAGAGAAGGATGAGTACATACTCATAATAAGTTTGTAACATTTTATGTTAATGTGTTTGATTCTGAAACATATTCGATGAGACTTACCTATGTGAATGTGGAGCGGCCGCTTCCAATGAGATTATGGTTTTTCTCAAAAAAACATTCATGAAACCAGGGTATAAGCACAAGGCCATAATAGTGCTAGCTTTATAGAAAACTCGATCTTAAGAAAAATATATGTGTGTTATTTATCCGGTCATGCCATATAGGGTCCTCAGTTCAAGACTATGGTCTCTGTGCACCCTGATAAGACTTTGATAAGTTTACACTAAGTGAAGGTTCAAACCCAAAAGGTACCTTTCATGGTATGCACATATTTTCGGTACCAGTGTCTTTATTTTATTTGAAATTTGTGGGGGATTGTTATATTTATTATTAATATAATAAATATTTTTAATAATTTAAAGAAAATAAAACTTTATTTGATTTCTTAGTTTTGGGTTGGTTTTTTAGGCAATAGTTATTCTCAAGTTTTATATGCAAATGAATAGTCCCACATTGGTAAAAATAAATAGTGCCTAGGCTATATATAGAACCTTTCACCTTCTATTATTGTTTAACATGTGCGATGCGATTAGCGTTTAGGCGCATTAGCGCTTTAAGCGCGCACGCCTTCGCGCGCGCGCGCATCGTCGTCAAGGAGAGGTTTGAATTTTGACCAGCAGATCCAACTACGATTATTCGTGGGTTGGGTCGGGCCTAATGGGTCACTATTCAACGGGTCAATTCGGTCTATTGGGCCAAACGGATTGGTCAAACGTTGACCGTTGTACCCAACCGTTTTATAACCGCTTATAAAGGTGTATAACCGTTCGAATTTGAATTCGAAAAGTTACAACCTTTCATGCAGCCGTTGGATGTAGCGGTTGAGATCTTTGAAAGATCTGAGCCGTCTAAATATGATTGGTCCAACATATTATTGAAATTCTATATAAGGAGGCCTTAGGACATGATTTAAACACTCAAATCCATGGAATCCTTGCATAAATCTTGAGAATTCCTCTTGCTATCTTCTTTTGGTGGTACTCCATCGGATTGAGTTTTAGGCGATCCTCTCATTGCAAAGTAACGGATCGCATCCAAGAGATTGGGCTCGTTGTATCCTGGAAACGTCTCGCTGGAACCCTTTTGCAAACTCGAAGATTTACTCGAGTAGGGAGCGAATAACGTTTTAAAGACAACGATTACGTGCCTCGAGTCCAATTCTCTTGCCATTTTCATCATTTTCGGATTTCTGTTCTTTGCTTCTCTAACAATTTTAAAACGCTATTTTCTTTTATAATGGCTTCAAATCTGAAAGTGATGACTCACGACTTCGTCAAATTGGAGCGATTCGACGGCAACAACTTCAGAAGATGGCAACAGAAGATACATTTCGTATTGACGACTTTGAAAGTTGCTTATGTCCTAACCACTCCAAAACCCGCGGAGCCTGAAGATTCTGATGGAGAATCTCTTGCCAATGCTCATAAACGTCAGAAATGGGAGCAAGATGATTATATCTGTAAAGGGCACATTCTCAATATGCTAGCAAATTCTCTCTTCGATGTGTACCAGAGCATGTCGCAATGGAAGTTTGGAAGGCGGTGGAGACAAAGTACAAAACAGAAGATGCCAGTACAAAGAGCTTCATTGTAAGTCAGTATTTAGATTTTAAAATGACTGATAATAAACCGATTCTCGATCAAGTTCATGAGATTCAGTATATTATCGGTCAAATTAATCAAGAGGGCATAAAAATGGATCCCATTTTTCACAATCATGCAATTATCCACAAATTGCCTGCCTCATGGAAGGATCTAAACACTCTCAAACATAAAAAGAAAGAACTTTCGTTTGAAGAGTTGTGCCACCATCTTGAGTTGAAGATGAACTTCGTGTTCGCGATAAGAAAGATGAGCAATCTCAATTAACTTCAAAGGCTCATATGGTGGAGGTTGGTACGTCCAAATCACATGGAAAGCGGAAAGGCAACTTCAATTCTGATAAGGCTAACAAGAAAATTAAGAGCCAAGGTCATCAGGGCCAAAAGAAAAAGGGCAGTTGTTATCACTGTGGTAAACCCGGTCACTTCAAAAAGGATTGCAGACTTCTGAAAAGGGAGAAAGAATCTCAAGCGAATGTGACCGAAGAAAAGTTTGTAGCCATGATTTCCGAAATCAACATGGTTGGAAGCGAAAAAGACTGGTGGATCGATTCTGGTGCCACTAGGCATGTTTGTAACTGCCGATCTTTCTTTGCCAACTATGCGGAGGACACAAACGGACAAGAGCTCTTTATGGGGAACGCTTCAACTGCAAAGGTCAAGGGTTCAGGGAAAATCAATCTTAAATTGACCTCTGATAAGACCCTTACTTTGACCGATGTACTGTATGTTCCTGAGATTCGTAAGAATCTGATCTCGACCAGTTTACTCAATAAACATGGTTTCAAGTTAGTCTTTGAATCGGATAAAGTTGTAATCACTAAGGGTGGTGTATTTGTGGGGAAAGGATATGTATTTGTGGGGAAAGGATATGTCAGTAATGGGATGTTCAAATTGAATGTAATCAATGAAATGCCTTCTTCCGCTTATATTGTTGATTCTCTTTCATTATGGCATGATAGATTAGGGCATGTGAATGCTAATCGCTTAAATTCTATGATAAAATTAGGATTAATTCCTAGATGCGAGAAAAATATTCATGATAAATGTAGAATTTATGCTCAAACTAAAATCACTAGAAAACCTTTTAATAAAGTAGAAAGAAAATCTCATATTTTAGAACTCATTCATTCTGATATTTGTGATTTAAATAGTATTTTAACTAGAGGAGGAAAAAGATATTTTATAACATTTATTGATGACTATTCAAAATATACTTATGTTTATTTGTTAAAACATAAAGATGAAGCTTTAGGAAAATTTAGAGCTTATAAAGAAGAAGTTGAAAATCAGTTAAATTTTAAAATTAAAACTTTAAAATCTGATAGGGGAGGAGAAGACACTTCCCATGATTTTAGTGAATTTTGTGGAAATTTGTATTTTTGCACCTTACACTCCTCAAATGTAATGGCATACAGAAAGAAAAATCGAACTTTAATAGAAATGGTAAATGCTATGCTTTTAAACTGGTTTAAATTTAAATTTATGGGTGAAGCACTTCTCACGCTTGTCATCTTTTAAATAGAGTGCCACAAAAGAGTTCTAGTATAACTCCTATGAGTTATGGAAGAAAAGGAAACCAAATCTTAAATATCTCAAAGTGTGGGGGTGTCGAGCTCTGGTTAGATTACCAGATCTTAAAAGACCCAAATTAGGTAATAGGGCCATTGAATGCGTATTTATTGGGTACTCATTAACCAGTAAAGCCTACAGATTTTTGGTAACTGAATCTAAGGGTGCAATTGATCAAAATAGTATAATTGAATCTAGAGATGCTGAATTTTATGAACATTATTTTCTTCTATTCCTAGAATTAATGAAAATTCGATAAAGAAAAATTAATTATAAATTCTGAAAATATAGAAAACACGGATCTCAGAAAAAGCAAAAGAGTGCGAAAAGAAAAAACTTTTGGTTCGGATTTTTATATGTTTGTAGTAGAGGGAACAAGATCAGAACAAGTAAAGGAAACCATGTTTTCTTTTCATATTGAGAATGATCCATTAACATTTAATGAGGCTATAAAATCGCAATCTTTGCCGCTTTTGGAAGGAAGCAATAAATGATGAAATAGAATCTATAATGGGTAATAAAACATGGAAACTAGTTGATCTTCAGGATCTAAACCTATAGGTTGTAAATGGATTTTCAAACGAAAACTTAAAGCTGATGGAACTATAGATAAGTTTAAGGCCCGATTGGTGGCAAAAGGATTTAGACAAAAGGAAGGTATTGACTTTTTTGATACTTATGCTCCAGTAGCCAGAATTTTAACTATTAGGATCTTAATAGCACTTGCTTCTATTTATCATTTACAAATTCATCAAATGGATGTAAAAACTGCATTCTTAAATGGTGAATTAGAAGAAGAAGTTTATATGGAGCAACCTGAAGGTTTTGTAATGACAGGAGCATAAAGTTTGTAAATTAATTAAATCTCTTTATGGTTTAAAACAAGCTCCTAAACAATGGCATGAAAAATTTGAAAGTGTTATTGTTTCTAACGGTTTCAAAATTAATGAATCTGATAAATGTGTTTATAGTAAAATTTAGTAATAAGGGAGTTATCATATGTTTATATGTAGATGATATGCTTATATTTGGCAATCGATTTAGATAGTATAATGGATACTAAATCTTTTCTCTCTTCTAATTTTGATATGAAAGATATGGGTAATGCTGATGTCATCTTAGGAATCAAAATAGTAAGAAACGACAATGAGCTTACTTTAACCCAGTCTCATTACATAGAGAAAATTCTCAATAAATATAATCATTTAGATGGTAAACCTGCATCTACACCATATGATCCTAGCATCAAACTTGTTTATAATAAAGGTAGATCTGTAAATCAGTTAGAATGTGCTAGAGTAATCGGTAGTTTGATGTATGCAATGCACTGTACTAGGCCTGACTTGGCATATGCAGTTGGAAAATTAAGTAGATATACAAGTAATCCATGCCATGATCATTGGAATGCTATATCTCGTGTATTTAGATATTTAAAAGGAAGTGTACATTATGGATTGCATTATTCTGGTTTTCCTAATGTTTTAGAAGGATACAGTGATGCAAGTTGGAATTCAGATTCAGATGAATCCAAGGCTACGAGTGGATGGGTGTTCACTCTCGGTGGTGCTGCGATCTCATGGGGATCTAAAAAGCAAACATGTATTACTCATTCCACAATGGAATCTGAGTTTATTGCCTTAACGGCATGTGGCAAAGAGGCGTAATGGCTTCAAATTTACTCTTGAAATTCCTTTGTGGCCAAAGCCCATGCCACCTATTACAATAAATTGTGATAGTGAGGCTACGAGAGCAAAAGCCTACAATAAAGTTTATAATGGTAAGAATAGACATATTGGTCTCGACACGTTATGTTAGAGAATTACTCAAGGATGGAGTAATTGGGATAGACTCAATTCGGACCAATAATAATTTGGTGATCCATTTACCAAAGGACTTTCTAGAGAATTGGTAAAGAAAACATCTATCGGATAGGACTAAAACCATATAGTTGATCACCTATGTCAAAAATCCAACTTAATATTTGTTCACCAAATCCTTAAGTTCAATGGAAGATGCGACATGAGAGTGATGATTAGAAGCACTTTAATTTAGCTAAAATGTCCATCCCAAGACAGGTGTCAAGTGCTTGGAATCTGTAATGACAAAGAGAAGGATGAGTACATACTCATAATAAGTTTGTAACATTTTATGTTAATGTGTTTGGTTACAGAAACATATTCGACAGACTTACCTATGTGAATGTGGAGGTGCGGCCGCTTCCAATGAGATTATGGTTTTCTCAAAAAACATTCATGAAACTGTTATAAGCACAAGGCCATAATAGTGCTAGCTTTATAGAAAACTCGATCTTAAGAAAAATATATGTGTTATTTATCCGTCATGCCATATAGGGTCCTCGTTCAAGACTATGGTCTCTGTGGCACCCGATAAGACTTTGATAAGTTTACACTAAGTGAAGGTTCAAACCCAAAAGGTACCTTTCATGGTATGCACATATTTTCGGTACCAGTGTCTTTATTTTATTTGAAATTTGTGGGGGATTGTTATATTTATTATTAATATAATAAATATTTTTAATAATTTAAAGAAAATAAAACTTTATTTGATTTCTTAGTTTTGGGTTGGTTTTTTAGGCAATAGTTATTCTCAAGTTTTATATGCAAATGAATAGTCCCACATTGGTAAAAATAAATAGTGCCTAGGCTATATATAGAACCTTTCACCTTCTATTATTGTTTAACAATAATAAGAGAAGAGTGTGCCTAGCGGCGAGCCGCCGCGTGCGCGTGGCGATTGGCGCGTTTAGGCGCATCGTCGCAAGGAGAGGTTTGAATTTTTGACCAGGCAGATCCAACGGTCAGATTATTCGTGGGTTGGGTCGGGCCTAATGGGTCACTATTCAACGGGTCAATTCGGTCTATTGGGCCAAACGGATTGGTCAAACGTTGACCGTTGTACCCAACCGTTTTATAACCGCTTATAAAGGTGTATAACCATTTGAATTCGAAAAGTTACAACCTTTCATGCAGCCGTTGGATGTAGCGGTTGAGATCTTTGAAAGATCTGAGCCGTCCAAAATATGACTGTTGGTCCAACAGTCATATTGAAATTTCTATATAAGGAGGCCTTAGGACACAGATTTAAACACTCTGAAATCCATCGGAATCCTTGCATAAATCTTGAGAATTCCTCTTGCTATCTTCTTTTGGTGGTACTCCATCGGATTGAGTTTTCTGGGGCGATCCTCATCGTTGCAAAGTAACGGATCGCATCCAAGACTCGTTGTATCCTCGGAAACGTCTCATTGGAACCCTTTTGCAAACTCAAGATTTACTCGGTAGGGAGCGAATAACGTTTTAAAGACAACGATTACGTGCCTCGAGTCCAATTCTCTTGCCATTTTCATCATTTTCGGATTTCTGTTCTTTGCTTCTCTAACAATTTTAAAACGCTATTTTCTTTTATAATGGCTTCAAATCTGAAAGTGATGACTCACGACTTTCAAATTGGAGCGATTCGGCAACAACTTGAAGATGGCAGAAGATACATTTCGTATTGACGACTTTGAAAGTTGCTTATGTCCTAACCACTCCAAAACCGCGAACTGAAGATTCGATGGAGAATCTCTTGCCAATGCTCATAAACGCGTAAATGGGAGCAAGATGATTATATCTCAGAAGGGCACATTCTCAATATGCTAGCAAATTCTCTTCGATGTGTACCGAGCATGCCGTCGCAATGGAACTTTGAAGGCTGGAGACAAAGTACAAAACAGAAGATGCCAAGACAAAGAGCTTCATTGTAAGTCTCAGATTTAGATTTTAAAATGATCGATAATAAAACCGATTCTCGATCAAGTTCATGAGATTCGATATTATCGGTCAAATTAATCAAGAGGGCATAAAATGGATCCCATTTTTCACAATCATGCAATTATCCACAAATTGCCCGCCTCATGGAAGGATGCGAAACACTCTCAAACATAAAAGAAAGAACTTTCGTTTGAAGAGTTGTGCCACCATCTTCGAGTTGAAGATGAACCGTGTTCGCGATAAGAAAGATGAGCAATCTCAATTAACTTCAAAGGCTCATATGGTGGAGGTTGGTACGTCCAAATCACATGGAAAGCGGAAAGGCAACTTCAATTCGATAAGGCTAAGAAAATTAAGAGCCAAGGTCATCGAGGCCAAAAGAAAAAGGCGTTATTATCACTGTGGTAAACCGGTCACTTCAAAAAGGATTGCAGACTTTGAAAGGAGAAAGAATCTCAAGCTTAATGTGACCGAAGAAAAGTTTGTAGCCATGATTTCAAATCAACATGGTTGGAAGCGAAAAAGACTGTGGATCGATTACGGTGCCACTAGGCATGTTTGTAATCGCCGATCTTTCTTTGCCAACTATGCGGAGGACACAAGCGGACAAGAGCTCTTTATGGGGAACGCTTCAACCGCAAAGGTCAAGGGTTGTGGAAAATCAATCTTAAATTGACCTCTGATAAGACCCTTACTTTGACCGATGTATCAGTATGTTCCCGAGATTCAGTAAGAATCGATCTCACCGCTTACTCAATAAACATGGTTTCAAGTTAGTCTTTGAATCGGATAAAGTTGTAATCACTAAGGGTGGTGTATTTGTGGGGAAAGGATATGTCTGTAATGGGATGTTCAAATTGAATGTAATCAATGAAATGCCTTCTTCCGTTTATATTGTTGATTCTCTTTCATTATGGCATGATAGATTAGGGCATGTGAATGCTAATCGTTTAAATTCTATGATAAAATTAGGATTAATTCCTAGATGGGAGAAAAATATTCATGATAAATGTAGAATTTGCGTCGAAACTAAAATCACTAGAAAACCTTTTAATAAAGTAGAAAGAAAATCTCATATTTTAGAACTCATTCATTCTGATATTTGTGATTTAAATAGTATTTTAACTAGAGGAGGAAAAAGATATTTTATAACATTTATTGATGACTATTCAAAATATACTTATGTTTATTTGTTAAAACATAAAGATGAAGCTTTAGGAAAATTTAGAGCTTATAAAGAAGAAGTTGAAAATCAGTTAAATTTTAAAATTAAAACTTTAAAATCTGATAGAGGAGGAGAATACACTTCCAATGATTTTAGTGAATTTTGTGAAAATGTGGGGGTCGTACATTTGACGATTTACCTTTACACTCCTCAATGTAATGGTACAAACAGAAAGTAAAAATCGAACTTTAATAGAAATGGTAAATGCTATGCTTTTAAACTCTGGTTTAAATTTAAATTTATGGGGTGAAGCACTTCTCACTGCTTGTCATCTTTTAAATAGAGTGCCACAAAAGAGTTCTAGTATAACTCCCTATGAGTTATGGAAGAAAAGGAAACCAAATCTTAAATATCTCAAAGTGTGGGGGTGTCGAGCTCTGGTTAGATTACCAGATCTTAAAAGACCCAAATTAGGTAATAGGGCCATTGAATGCGTATTTATTGGATACTCATTAACCAGTAAAGCCTACAGATTTTTGGTAACTGAATCTAAGGGTGCAATTGATCAAAATAGTATAATTGAATCTAGAGATGCTGAATTTTATGAACATTATTTTTCTTCTATTCCTAGAATTAATGAAAATTCTGATAAAGAAAAATTAATTATAAATTCTGAAAATATAGAAAACACGGATCTCAGAAAAAGCAAAAGAGTGCGAAAAGAAAAAACTTTTGGTTCGGATTTTTATATGTTTGTAGTAGAGGGAACAAGATCAGAACAAGTAAAGGAAACCATGTTTTCTTTTCATATTGAGAATGATCCATTAACATTTAATGAGGCTATAAAATCGCAAGATGCTGCTTTTTGGAAGGAAGCAATAAATGATGAAATAGAATCTATAATGGGTAATAAAACATGGAAACTAGTTGATCTTCCTGTAGGATCTAAACCTATAGGTTGTAAATGGATTTTCAAACGAAAACTTAAAGCTGATGGAACTATAGATAAGTTTAAGGCCCGATTGGTGGCAAAAGGATTTAGACAAAAGGAAGGTATTGACTTTTGATACTTATGCTCAAAGGCAGTTTAATTTTAACTATTAGGATCTTAATAGCACTTGCTTCTATTTATCATTTACAAATTCATCAAATGGATGTAAAAACTGCATTCTTAAATGGTGAATTAGAAGAAGAAGTTTATATGGAGCAACCTGAAGGTTTTGTAATGACCGGACAGGAGCATAAAGTTTGTAAATTAATTAAATCTCTTTATGGTTTAAAACAAGCTCCTAAACAATGGCATGAAAAATTTGAAAGTGTTATTGTTTCTAACGGTTTCAAAATTAATGAATCGATAAATGTGTTTATAGTAAAATTTCAGAATAAGGGAGTTATCATATGTTTATATGTAGATGATATGCTTATATTTGGCAGATTTAGATAGTATAATGGATACTAAATCTTTTCTCTCTTCTAATTTTGATATGAAAGATATGGGTAATCTTGATGTCATCTTAGGAATCAAAATAGTAAGAAAGCGACAATGAGCTTACTTTAACCCGTCCTCATTACATAGAGAAAATTCTCAATAAATATAATCATTTAGATGGTAAACCCGCATTCTACACCATATGATCCTAGCATCAAACTTGTTTATAATAAAGGTAGATCTCAGAATCGGTTAGAATATGCTAGAGTAATCGGTAGTTTGATGTATGCAATGCATAATCGTTAGGCCCGACTTGGCATATGCAGTTGGAAAATTAAGTAGATATACAAGTAATCCATGCCATGATCATTGGAATGCTATATCTCGTATTTAGATATTTAAAAGGAAGTGTACATTATGGATTGCATTATTCGTTTTCCTAATGTTTTAGAAGGATACAAGGATGCAAGTTGGAATTGATTCGATGAATCCAAGGCTACGAGTGGATGGGTGTTCACTCTGGTGGTGCTGCGATCTCATGGGGATCTAAAAGCAAACATGTATTACTCATTCCACAATGGAATTGAGTTTATTGCCTTAACGGCATGTGGCAAAGAGGCGTAATGGCTTCAAATTTACTCTTGAAATTCCTTTGTGGCCAAAGCCCATGCCACCTATTACAATAAATTGTGATAGTGAGGCTACGAGAGCAAAAGCCTACAATAAAGTTTATAATGGTAAGAATAGACATATTGGTCTGACACCGTTATGTTAGAGAATTACTCAAGGATGGAGTAATTGGGATAGACTCAATTCGGACCAATAATAATTTAATGATCCATTTACCAAAGGACTTTCTAGAGAATTGGTAAAGAAAACATCTATCGGATAGGACTAAAACCATATAGTTGATCACCTATGTCAAAAATCCAACTTAATATTTGTTCACCAAATCCTTAAGTTCAATGGAAGAGTACGACATGAGAGTGATGATTAGAAGCACTTTAATTTAGCTAAAATGTCCAACCCAAGACAGGTGACAAGTGCTTGGAATCAGAATGACAAAGAGAAGGATGAGTACATACTCATAATAAGTTTGTAACATTTTATGTTAATGTGTTTGGTTCTGAAACATATTCAGACTTACCTATGTGAATGTGGAAAAGGCGCCGCTTCCAATGAGATTATGGTTTTCTCAAAAAACATTCATGAAACCGTGGTATAAGCACAAGGCCATAATAGTGCTAGCTTTATAGAAAACTCGATCTTAAGAAAAATATATGTGTTATTTATCCGGTCATGCCATATAGGGTCCTCAGTTCAAGACTATGGTCTCTGTGCACCCTGATAAGACTTTGATAAGTTTACACTAAGTGAAGGTTCAAACCCAAAAGGTACCTTTCATGGTATGCACATATTTTCTACAAAGGTGTCTTTATTTTATTTGAAATTTGTGGGGGATTGTTATATTTATTATTAATATAATAAATATTTTTAATAATTTAAAGAAAATAAAACTTTATTTGATTTCTTAGTTTTGGGTTGGTTTTTTAGGCAATAGTTATTCTCAAGTTTTATATGCAAATGAATAGTCCCACATTGGTAAAAATAAATAGTGCCTAGGCTATATATAGAACCTTTCACCTTCTATTATTGTTTAACAATAATAGGCGTTTAGGCGCATTGGCGCTTTGTAGCGCGCGATTGCGCGCGCGTTGCGCATCGTCGCAAGGAGAGGTTTGAATTTTGACGTGGATCCAGCGGTAAGATTATTCGTGGGTTGGGTCGGGCCTAATGGGTCACTATTCAACGGGTCAATTCGGTCTATTGGGCCAAACGGATTGGTCAAACGTTGACCGTTGTACCCAACCGTTTTATAACCGCTTATAAAGGTGTATAACCGTTCGAATTTGAATTCGAAAAGTTACAACCTTTCATGCGTACCGTTGGATGTAGCGGTTGAGATCTTTGAAAGATCTCGAGTTGCTCAAAATATGACCGTGGTCCAATACCATATTGAAATTTCTATATAAGGAGGCCTTAGGACACGATTTAAACACTCAAATCCATCAATCCTTGCATAAATCTTGAGAATTCCTCTTGCTATCTTCTTTGGTGGTACTCCATCGGATTGAGTTTTCCGGGCGATCCTCATCGCAAAGTAACGGATCGCATCCAAGAGATTGGGCTCGTTGTATCCCGGAAACGTCCTCATTGGAACCCTTTGCAAACTCAAGATTTACTCGAGTAGGGAGCGAATAGCGTTTTAAAGACAACGATTACGTGCCTCGAGTCCAATTCTCTTGCCATTTTCATCATTTTCGGATTTCTGTTCTTTGCTTCTCTAACAATTTTAAAACGCTATTTTCTTTTATAATGGCTTCAAATCTGAAAGTGATGACTCACGACTTCGTCAAATTGGAGCGATTCGACGGCAACAACTTCAGAAGATGGCAGAAGATACATATCATATTGACGACTTTGAAAGTTGCTTATGTCCTAACCACTCCAAAACCCGCGGAGCCTGAAGATTCTGATGGAGAATCTCTTGCCAATGCTCATAAACGTCAGAAATGGGAGCAAGATGATTATATCTGTAAAGGGCACATTCTCAATATGCTAGCAAATTCTCTACGATGTGTACCAGAGCATGCCGTCTGCAATGGAACTTTGGAAGGCGCTGGAGACAAAGTACAAAACAGAAGATGCCAGTACAAAGAGCTTCATTGTAAGTCAGTATTTAGATTTTAAAATGACTGATAATAAACCGATTCTCGATCAAGTTCATGAGATTCAGTATATTATCGGTCAAATTAATCAAGAGGGCATAAAAATGGATCCCATTTTTCACAATCATGCAATTATCCACAAATTGCCTGCCTCATGGAAGGACTGCAGAAACACTCTCAAACATAAAAAGAAAGAACTTTCGTTTGAAGAGTTGTGCCACCATCTTCGAGTTGAAGATGAACTTCGTGTTCGCGATAAGAAAGATGAGCAATCTCAATTAACTTCAAAGGCTCATATGGTGGAGGTTGGTACGTCCAAATCACATGGAAAGCGGAAAGGCAACTTCAATTCTGATAAGGCTAACAAGAAAATTAAGAGCCAAGGTCATCAGGGCCAAAAGAAAAAGGGCAGTTGTTATCACTGTGGTAAACCCTCACTTCAAAAAGGATTGCGACTTTTGAAAAGGAGAAAGAATCTCAGCGAATGTGACCAAGAAAAGTTTGTAGCCATGATTTCAAATCAACATGGTTGGAAGCGAAAAAGACCGGTGGATCGATTCGTGCCACTAGGCATGTTTGTAATCCGATCTTTCTTTGCCAACTATGCGGAGGACACAAACGGACAAGAGCTCTTTATGGGGAACGCTTCAACCGCAAAGGTCAAGGGTTCGGAAAATCAATCTTAAATTGACCTACGATAAGACCCTTACTTTGACCGATGTCTTGTATGTTCTCGAGATTCGTAAGAATCGATCTCGATTTACTCAATAAACATGGTTTCAAGTTAGTCTTTGAATCGGATAAAGTTGTAATCACTAAGGGTGGTGTATTTGTGGGGAAAAGGATATATACGTAATGGGATGTTCAAATTGAATGTAATCAATGAAATGCCTTCTTCCGCTTATATTGTTGATTCTCTTTCATTATGGCATGATAGATTAGGGCATGTGAATGCTAATCGCTTAAATTCTATGATAAAATTAGGATTAATTCCTAGATGCTAGAAAAATATTCATGATAAATGTAGAATTTATGCTCAAACTAAAATCACTAGAAAACCTTTTAATAAAGTAGAAAGAAAATCTCATATTTTAGAACTCATTCATTCGATATTTGTGATTTAAATAGTATTTTAACTAGAGGAGGAAAAGATATTTTATAACATTTATTGATGACTATTCAAAATATACTTATGTTTATTTGTTAAAACATAAAGATGAAGCTTTAGGAAAATTTAGAGCTTATAAAGAAGAAGTTGAAAATCGCTTAAATTTTAAAATTAAAACTTTAAAATCGATAGAGGAGGAGAATACACTTCCAATGATTTTAGTGAATTTTGTGAAAATGTGGGGTCGACATTTGATTTAACGCACCTTACACTCCTCAATGTAATGGCATGCAATGAGAAAGAAAAATCGAACCTTAACAGAAATGGTAAATGCTATCCTTTTAAACTCCGGATCAAATTTAAATTTATGGCGTGAAGCACTCCTCACTGCTTGTCATCTTTTAAATAGAGTGCCACAAAAGAGTTCTAGTATAACTCCCTATGAGTTATGGAAGAAAAGGAAACCAAATCTTAAATATCTCAAAGTGTGGGGGTGTCGAGCTCTGGTTAGATTACCAGATCTTAAAAGACCCAAATTAGGTAATAGGGCCATTGAATGCGTATTTATTGGGTACTCATTAACCAGGAAAGCCTACAGATCTTTGGTAATCAATCTAAAGTGCAATTGATCAAAATAGTATAATTGAATCTAGAGATGCTGAATTTTATGAACATTATTTTTCTTCTATTCCTAGAATTAATGAAAATTCTGATAAAGAAAAATTAATTATAAATTCTGAAAATATAGAAAACACGGATCTCAGAAAAAGCAAAAGAGTGCGAAAAGGAAAAACTTTTGGTTCGGATTTTTATATGTTTGTAGTAGAGGGAACAAGATCAGAACAAGTAAAGGAAACCATGTTTTCTTTTCATATTGAGAATGATCCATTAACATTTAATGAGGCTATAAAATCGCAAGATGCTGCTTTTTGGAAGGAAGCAATAAATGATGAAATAGAATCTATAATGGGTAATAAAACATGGAAACTAGTTGATCTTCCAGAGATCTAAACCTATAGGTTGTAAATGGATTTTCAAACGAAAACTTAAAGTCGATGGAACTATAGATAAGTTTAAGGCACGATTGGTGGCAAAAGGATTTAGACAAAAGGAAGGTATTGACTTTTTTGATACTTATGCTCCAGTAGCCAGAATTTTAACTATTAGGATCTTAATAGCACTTGCTTCTATTTATCATTTACAAATTCATCAAATGGATGTAAAAACTGCATTCTTAAATGGTGAATTAGAAGAAGAAGTTTATATGGAGCAACCTGAAGGTTTTGTAATGACCGACAGTGAGCATAAAGTTTGTAAATTATTTAAATCTCTTTATGGTTTAAAACAAGCTCCTAAACAATGGCATGAAAAATTTGAAAGTGTTATTGTTTCTAACGGTTTCAAAATTAATGAATCTGATAAATGTGTTTATAGTAAAATTTCTGTAAATAAGGGAGTTATCATATGTTTATATGTAGATGATATGCTTATATTTGGCACTGATTTAGATAGTATAATGGATACTAAATCTTTTCTCTCTTCTAATTTTGATATGAAAGATATGGGTAATGCTGATGTCATCTTAGGAATCAAAATAGTAAGAAACGACAATGAGCTTACTTTAACTACCTCATTACATAGAGAAAATTCTCAATAAATATAATCATTTAGATGGTAAACCTGCATCTACACCATATGATCCTAGCATCAAACTTGTTTATAATAAAGGTAGATCTGTAAATCAGTTAGAATATGCTAGAGTAATCGGTAGTTTGATGTATGCAATGCACTGTACTAGGCCCCGACTTGGCATATGCGTTTGGAAAATTAAGTAGATATACAAGTAATCCATGCCATGATCATTGGAATGCTATATCTCGTATTTAGATATTTAAAAGGAAGTGTACATTATGGATTGCATTATTCGGTTTTCCTAATGTTTTAGAAGGATACGTGATGCAAGTTGGAATTGATTCAGATGAATCCAAGGCTACGAGTGGATGGGTGTTCACTCTGGTGCCGCGATCTCATGGGGATCTAAAAGCAAACATGTATTACTCATTCCACAATGGAATTGAGTTTATTGCCTTAACGGCATGTGGCAAAGAGGCGAATGGCTTCAAATTTACTCTTGAAATTCCTTTGTGGAAAGCCCATGCCACCTATTACAATAAATTGTGATAGTGAGGCTACGAGCAAAAGCCTACAATAAAGTTTATAATGGTAAGAATAGACATATTGGTCTACGACATAGTTATGTTAGAGAATTACTCAAGGATGGAGTAATTGGGATAGACTCAATTCGGACCAATAATAATTTGGTCGATCCATTTACCAAAGGACTTTCTAGAGAATTGGTAAAGAAAACATCTATCGGGATAGGACTAAAACCATATAGTTGATCACCTATGTCAAAATCCAACTTAATATTTGTTCACCAAATCCTTAAGTTCAATGGAAGAGTACATGAGAGTGATGATTAGAAGCACTTTAATTTAGCTAAAATGTCCATCCCAAGACAGTGTCAAGTGCTTGGAATCAGAATGACAAAGAGAAGGATGAGTACATACTCATAATAAGTTTGTAACATTTTATGTTAATGTGTTTGATTCTAAACATATTCAGACTTACCTATGTGAATGTGGAGCGGCCGCTTCAATGAGATTATGGTTTTCTCAAAAAACATTCATGAAACGGGTATAAGCACAAGGCCATAATAGTGCTAGCTTTATAGAAAACTCGATCTTAAGAAAAATATATGTGTGTTATTTATCCGGTCATGCCATATAGGGTCCTCGGTTCAAGACTATGGTCTCAGGCACCTGATAAGACTTTGATAAGTTTACACTAAGTGAAGGTTCAAACCCAAAAGGTACCTTTCATGGTATGCACATATTTCGATCAGGTGTCTTTATTTTATTTGAAATTTGTGGGGATTGTTATATTTATTATTAATATAATAAATATTTTAATAATTTAAAGAAAATAAAACTTTATTTGATTTCTTAGTTTTGGGTTGGTTTTTAGGCAATAGTTATTCTCAAGTTTTATATGCAAATGAATAGTCCCACATTGGTAAAAATAAATAGTGCCTAGGCTATATATAGAACCTTTCACCTTCTATTATTGTTTAACAATAATAAGAGAAATGGCGATTGGCGTTTAAGCGCATTAGGCGCTTTAAGCACTCGCGCGCACGCATCGTCGCAAGGAGAGGTTTGAATTTTGACCGAGGCAGATCCAGCACGATTATTCGTGGGTTGGGTGAGCCTAATGGGTCACTATTCAACGGGTCAATTAGGTCTATTGGGCCAAACGGATTGGTCAAACGTTGACCGTTGTACCCAACCGTTTTATAACCGCTTATAAAGGTGTATAACCGTCAATTTGAATTCAAAAGTTACAACCTTTCATGCTACCGTTGGATGTAGCGGTTGAGATCTTTGAAAGATCTCGAAGTTGTCAAAATATGATATTGGTCCAATACCATATTGAAATTTCTATATAAGGAGGCCTTAGGACACAGATTTAAACACTCTGAAATCCATCGGAATCCTTGCATAAATCTTGTGAATTCCTCTTGCTATCTTCTTTTGGTGGTACTCCATCGGATTGAGGGGCGATCCTCTCATTGCAAAGTAACGGATCGCATCCAAGAGATTGGGCTCGTTGTATCCTCGAAACGCCTCATTTGGAACCCTTTTGCAAACTCAAGATTTACTCGAGTAGGAGCGAATAGCGTTTTAAAGACAACGATTACGTGCCTCGAGTCCAATTCTCTTGCCATTTTCATCATTTCGGATTGTTCTTTGCTTCTCAACAATTTTAAAACGCTATTTTCTTTTATAATGGCTTCAAATAAAGTGATGACTCACGACTTCGCCAAATTGGAGCGATTCGACGCAACAACTTCGAGAAGATGGCAACAGAAGATACATTTCGTATTGACGACTTTTGAAAGTTGCTTATGTCCTAACCACTCCAAAACCATGGAACTGAAGATTCGATGGAGAATCTCTTGCCAATGCTCATAAACGCGTAAATGGGAGCAAGATGATTATATCTCAGAAGGCACATTCTCAATATGCTAGCAAATTCTCTCTTCGATGTGTACCGAGCATGCATTCGCAATGGAACTTTGGAAGGCCGGAGACAAAGTACAAAATGTAAGATGCCGACAAAGAGCTTCATTGTAAGTCAGAGTATTTAGATTTTAAAATGATCGATAATAAACCGATTCTCGATCAAGTTCATGAGATTAAGATATTATCGGTCAAATTAATCAAGAGGGCATAAAATGGATCCCATTTTCACAATCATGCAATTATCCACAAATTGCCCGCCTCATGGAAGGATCGCAAACACTCTCAAACATAAAAAGAAAGAACTTTCGCTTGAAGAGTTGTGCCACCATCTTCGAGTTGAAGATGAACTTCGCGATAAGAAAGATGAGCAATCTCAATTAACTTCAAAGGCTCATATGGTGGAGGTTGGTACGCGTCCAAATCACATGGAAAGCGGAAAGGCAACTTCAATTCGATAAGGCTAACAAGAAAATTAAGAGCCAAGGTCATGGGGCCAAAAGAAAAAAAGGGCGTTGTTATCACCGTGGTAAACCCGGTCACTTCAAAAAGGATTGCGAGACTTTTGAAAAGGAGAAAGAATCTCGCTTAATGTGACCGAAGAAAAGTTTGTAGCCATGATTTCAAATCAACATGGTTGGAAGCGAAAAAGACCGGTGGATCGATTGGTGCCACTAGGCATGTTTGTAATCGCCGATCTTTCTTTGCCAACTATGCGAGGACACAAACGGACAAGAGCTCTTTATGGGGAACGCTTCAACTGCAAAGGTCAAGGGTTCAGGGAAAATCAATCTTAAATTGACCTCTGATAAGACCCTTACTTTGACCGATGTACTGTATGTTCCTGAGATTCGTAAGAATCTGATCTCGACCAATTTACTCAATAAACATGGTTTCAAGTTAGTCTTTGAATCGGATAAAGTTGTAATCACTAAGGGTGGTGTATTTGTGGGGAAAGGATATGTCTGTAATGGGATGTTCAAATTGAATGTAATCAATGAAATGCCTTCTTCCGTTTATATTGTTGATTCTCTTTCATTATGGCATGATAGATTAGGGCATGTGAAGGCTAATCGTGTAAATTCTATGATAAAAATAGGATTAATTCTAGATGCGAGAAAATATTCATGATAAATGTAGAATTTGCTCAAACTAAAATCACTAGAAAACCTTTTAATAAAGTAGAAAGAAAATCTCATATTTTAGAACTCATTCATTCCGATATTTGTGATTTAAATAGTATTTTAACTAGAGGAGGAAAAGATATTTTATAACATTTATTGATGACTATTCAAAATATACTTATGTTTATTTGTTAAAACATAAAGATGAAGCTTTAGGAAAATTTAGAGCTTATAAAGAAGAAGTTGAAAATCAGTTAAATTTTAAAATTAAAACTTTAAAATCTGATAGAGGAGGAGAATACACTTCCAATGATTTTAGTGAATTTTGTGAAAATGTGGTCGACATTTGATTAATCGACCTTACACTCAACAATGTAATGGTACAAAGCAGAAAGAAAAATCGAACTTTAATAGAAATGGTAAATGCTATGCTTTTAAACTCGGTTTAAATTTAAATTTATGGGGTGAAGCACTTCACCGCTTGTCATCTTTTAAATAGAGTGCCACAAAAGAGTTCTAGTATAACTCCCTATGAGTTATGGAAGAAAAGGAAACCAAATCTTAAATATCTCAAAGTGTGGGGTGTCGAGCTCAAGTTAGATTACTGGATCTTAAAAGACCCAAATTAGGTAATAGGGCCATTGAATGCGTATTTATTGGGTACTCATTAACCAGTAAAGCGTACAGATTTTTGGTAACTGAATGTAGAGGTGCAACTGATGAAAATAGTATAATTGAATCTAGACATGCTGAATTTTATGAACATTATTTTCTTCTATTCCTAGAATTAATGAAAATTGATAAAGAAAAATTAATTATAAATTCGAAAATATAGAAAACACGGATCTCGTAAAAAGCAAAAGAGTGCGAAAAGAAAACTTTTGGTTCGGATTTTTATATGTTTGTAGTAGAGGAACAAGATCGTAACAAGTAAAGGAAACCATGTTTTCTTTTCATATTGAGAATGATCCATTAACATTTAATGAGGCTATAAAATCGCAAGATCTTGCTTTTGGAAGGAAGCAATAAATGATGAAATAGAATCTATAATGGGTAATAAAACATGGAAACTAGTTGATCTTCTGTAGGATCTAAACCTATAGGTTGTAAATGGATTTTCAAACGAAAACTTAAAGTCGATGGAACTATAGATAAGTTTAAGGTCGATTGGTGGCAAAAGGATTTAGACAAAAGGAAGGTATTGACTTTTTTGATACTTATGCTCCAGTAGCCAGAATTTTAACTATTAGGATCTTAATAGCACTTGCTTCTATTTATCATTTACAAATTCATCAAATGGATGTAAAAACTGCATTCTTAAATGGTGAATTAGAAGAAGAAGTTTATATGGAGCAACCTGAAGGTTTTGTAATGACCTGAGAGCATAAAGTTTGTAAATTAATTAAATCTCTTTATGGTTTAAAACAAGCTCCTAAACAATGGCATGAAAAATTTGAAAGTGTTATTGTTTCTAACGGTTTCAAAATTAATGAATCTGATAAATGTGTTTATAGTAAAATTTCTGTAAATAAGGGAGTTATCATATGTTTATATGTAGATGATATGCTTATATTTGGCAGATTTAGATAGTATAATGGATACTAAATCTTTTCTCTCTTCTAATTTTGATATGAAAGATATGGGTAATGCTGATGTCATCTTAGGAATCAAAATAGTAAGAAACGACAATGAGCTTACTTTAACCCAGTCTCATTACATAGAGAAAATTCTCAATAAATATAATCATTTAGATGGTAAACTCAAGATCTACACCATATGATCCTAGCATCAAACTTGTTTATAATAAAGGTAGATCCAGTAAATCGGTTAGAATATGCTAGAGTAATCGGTAGTTTGATGTATGCAATCGCATTAGGCCTGACTTGGCATATGCAGTTGGAAAATTAAGTAGATATACAAGTAATCCATGCCATGGTCATTGGAATGCTATATCTCTCGTATTTAGATATTTAAAAGGAAGTGTACATTATGGATTGCATTATTCGGTTTTCCTAATGTTTTAGAAGGATCTGATGATGCAAGTTGGAATTGATTCAGATGAATCCAAGGCTACGAGTGGATGGGTGTTCACTCTCTTGGTGTCGATCTCATGGGGATCTAAAAAGCAAACATGTATTACTCATTCCACAATGGAATCTGAGTTTATTGCCTTAACGGCATGTGGCAAAGAGGCAGAATGGCTTCGAAATTTACTCTTGGAAATTCCTTTGTGGCCAAAGCCTATGCCACCTATTACAATAAATTGTGATAGTGAGGCTACGAGAGCAAAAGCCTACAATAAAGTTTATAATGGTAAGAATAGACATATTGGTCTACGACACCGTTATGTTAGAGAATTACTCAAGGATGGAGTAATTGGGATAGACTCAATTCGGACCAATAATAATTTGGCTGATCCATTTACCAAAGGACTTTCTAGAGAATTGGTAAAGAAAACATCTATCGGGATAGGACTAAAACCATATAGTTGATCACCTATGTCAAAAATCCAACTTAATATTTGTTCACCAAATCCTTAAGTTCAATGGAAGAGTACGACATGAGAGTGATGATTAGAAGCACTTTAATTTAGCTAAAATGTCCATCCCAAGACAGGTGTCAAGTGCTTGGAATCTGTAATGACAAAGAGAAGGATGAGTACATACTCATAATAAGTCTGTAACATTTTATGTTAATGTGTTTGGTTACAGAAACATATTCGACAGACTTACCTATGTGAATGTGGAGGTGCGGCCGCTTCCAATGAGATTATGGTTTTTCTCAAAAAAACATTCATGAAACCAGGGTATAAGCACAAGGCCATAATAGTGCTAGCTTTATAGAAAACTCGATCTTAAGAAAAATATATGTGTGTTATTTATCCGGTCATGCCATATAGGGTCCTCAGTTCAAGACTATGGTCTCTGTGCACCCTGATAAGACTTTGATAAGTTTACACTAAGTGAAGGTTCAAACCCAAAAGGTACCTTTCATGGTATGCACATATTTTGATCGGTGTCTTTATTTTATTTGAAATTTGTGGGGGATTGTTATATTTATTATTAATATAATAAATATTTTTAATAATTTAAAGAAAATAAAACTTTATTTGATTTCTTAGTTTTGGGTTGGTTTTTTAGGCAATAGTTATTCTCAAGTTTTATATGCAAATGAATAGTCCCACATTGGTAAAAATAAATAGTGCCTAGGCTATATATAGAACCTTTCACCTTCTATTATTGTTTAACAATAATAAGAGAAGAGTGTGGATTGGCGTTTAGGCGCATTGGAAGCGCTTTAGTAGCGCGCGCCATCGCATCGTCATGTAAGGAGAGGTTTGAATTTTGACCAGCAGATCCAACGGTCGATTATTCGTGGTTGGGTGGGCCTAATGGGTCACTATTCAACGGTCAATTCGGTCTATTGGGCCAAACGGATTGGTCAAACGTTGACCGTTGTACCCAACCGTTTATAACCGCTTATAAAGGTGTATAACCGTCAATTTGAATTAAAAGTTACAACCGTTGGATGTAGCGGTTGAGATCTTTGAAAGATCTGAGCCGTCCAAAATATGACTGTTGGTCCAACAGTCATATTGAAATTTCTATATAAGGAGGCCTTAGGACACAGATTTAAACACTCTGAAATCCATCGGAATCCTTGCATAAATCTTGAGAATTCCTCTTGCTATCTTCTTTTGGTGGTACTCCATCGGATTGAGTTTTCTGGGGCGATCCTCTACTGTTGCAAAGTAACGGATCGCATCCAAGAGATTGGGCTCGTTGTATCCTGGAAACGTCTCGCTGGAACCCTTTTGCAAACTCGAAGATTTACTCGAGTAGGGAGCGAATAGCGTTTTAAAGACAACGATTACGTGCCTCGAGTCCAATTCTCTTGCCATTTTCATCATTTTCGGATTTCTGTTCTTTGCTTCTCTAACAATTTGGTGTGCATCTGTCAGCTTTGTTTTTTTTTTTTTTTTAAGGCAAGCTTTAGGTTCATTGGGGCCTCAGCCATGGATAAAACAAAAGGGAATAGGAGTAAAAAAAAACAAACAAACAAACCATCACCTCTTTATCAGATCAAGGAGCTTAGGCATCGCCATCACCCCTCAAGGCAATAAAAGCCAACATTATATACGAATAAAAGTGGATTGGATATCCAAATCAAGGTACCCAAAAAGCTCAGGAGGAATAAGAGAAATATCATCCTAAATCACAGTAATGGAGCTCTGAAGTCCCTTCTTGCGTAAGAAAATCAGCCCAAGTATTAGTCTCCCTCCAGCAATGTTGGAACTGGACTGCTGAGAAGAAGGTTTGAAACATGGAGATTTGTCTAGACAACCAAACCATTTTCCAAGGGCACTCACAATTACCTTTGATAATTTCAATGATCAGCTTTGAATTTTAGCAAATAATAATAGAGTCCAAATGTTTTTCCTTCGCATACTCTACAGTTTGAAGATTGCCAACAGCTCAACTTCATTAATATCTTGAAAGGTCCATGAACCGCATATATAAACTTACCTTGATGATCACGCACTATAAAACCATACCCAGATTCTTGGGAATTTACTGCCCCATCAGTATTAATCTTCATAGTCTGCTCCGGAGGGTTCTGCCATCTACACCTAGTCTCGGTATAATTCTCCACATGGACTTGAATACCCCAATTAGAGAAAATAATACTACTATGAGTACTAGGCTTATGCACAAGATTGCAATCAAGGAAATAATCCCTGACATCATTACAAATATGTCGGAGAATAGTTCGTTTGTGGTTGCGTTTATTCTCGAAAATACGTAGGTTTCTCTCGCGCCAAATATGTCAAACCATAGCAGCAAAAGTCATCTTCTTTACAGTTGCAATAGCACCTACACTCTTACAGGAAGAGATTAGGAATTCCACCTCGGAATTAATAGGGGCCTAATGGGTTTTACCAATTCTGAACCGCACATAGATTGATCTAATAATCCAAGCTGAAAGCACTCAGAATCAGAAGACTTGATGACAGGTGAAAGAATGGCGGACAACACAGCTTCAGACAAGCGGCGACCAGTTCAAGGCATGCCTCAAACAAGTATGCTCGACAAAGCTCGACAACCTCAAGATTTTGCATGGCGAAATGAAGATTGGAAATGTATTGAATGTGGTCATCACAATTTCAAATCGAAATTATATTGCAACAGGAGAAGTTGTGCCGTTCCAGCTATCTCTGGATTGCAATACCCATGGAGAGATGCAGTGAATATTGCACCTAGGAAAATGACAACATTCATTTCATCTGATCAAGTGAAAGACCTACAACAAGGCTTCTCCATACGCGGTAAAGGCAGAGTTAATTTGAAATCTCCTATTCTCAAATCCAAGGTACCCATTGGAAACTGTATTGATCCCGAAGCGGATCACTGGGAGGCTGCACTTTCTAATAGAGGAGTTATTGTCTCTAATCCCACTGGCAAAATCTCTTTGACAATGCTTAGGCTTTGGATTTTCTCTCAATGGAAAGAAGAAGTTATTGGCTTCTGGAGAATCAACAGATTCAATTTCCTTATCTACTTCTACAACTGGTCATCGGCTTCTTTCTTATTACAAACGAGAATGGGAATCATCGACGATCACAAGGTTATTTTCATGAGATGGAACCCTACTTGCAATATGATCTCCACTTCACTGTGTGGGTCAATTTGGATCCAACTCAGAGGCCTCCCATTACATTTTTGGAATTTATTAAAGTTCAAAGAAATAGGAGACAGATGTGGCGGACTCATTGAAGTCGATCCCAATTCCCTGAATTTCAAAAAAGTAGAACACGTTAGAATATGGGTGCCCAACTCGTTCTGGTGGGAGATCCCCCGTGCTCTGGTGCTTAAGGTTAAAGAGGATACCATTCTATTGGCTTTATAAATAGAATTTGAAAACAGACCCAAGACCCACCGGCGACGTCTAATTCTGATGGAAGTAACAAACCTGATCAGAAAATTACCAAAAACTGCAAAGTTGATTCCGATGCTGATAAATTCATCTATAAAAAGCTCTCTAAGGTAAAGAGGTAATGGAGAGCACTAATGATATGGTCTCGCCGGTGTCAATTCCGGCTCATCCTCAGCTCCGACCTACTCCCGACATGGCGATCAACAGGTCAGCTCTTGTTGACCATAGCTTCCGTTACAGAGCTCTTGATTTTGAATTTCAAAAAGCAATTACTCCAGCACATCATCCAGTTACTGAAATCTCGGCTGCAGAAATTATAGGGGATTGCGTTCCACAAAATCCCAGATTAGATATATCCAGTTACTGAAAGCATCTCCTGATTGCCCGGAGCTTCTAATTGATGGCACCAACGTGGTAGAAGTGGGCCAGCCTTCTGGGTCCAATGAGATTGTTACCAACCCGATTAACGCGGGCCAGCCTCCTGGGTCCACCAATGGCGTAGCTATTAACTCGATTGAGATGGATTTGTCTCCTAAGTCTAATGGGGTAGCTTTTAACCCGACTGAAGTGAGCCATCCTTCTAGGCCTATCTCTATATAGCGAACGACTCTCATCCTTCCCCACAAACATCTTTTAACATTGAGACAACAATAGCCCTTGTTTCAGCAGTTTTACCAAATTCCCTCTCCCGAATTACCGAAGTGGCCGACATCGCCGAAGACCCCTCCTGCTGAGCCCGAAAGAACACCCCCATTTTCCACCCCTCAATGTTTTCAGCTGCCTCGATCACCTCCATCGGTTGAGATTTACTCTGCTATGTCCCCAGTTTTGATCACCAATTCAAGTATATGGAAGAGATAGATCCTAATTTTGACGATGGCGGTAGTAGTTGGAGAGAAGATCTCAATGATAATACCGATATTGACTTCACATCGGGTGAAAATCAATTCAACCTCCCAGATTTTCCGCCACCAGCAGATCCTAATTCCCCTGCCCAGCAAGCAAATATTGAAGAACCTCTTCTTCTTCTGTCCCCTACTACAAAAATTTCGACAGATAATGCCTCAGTTTTAGCTGTTGATAGCCCGGTGAATGAATTCTCCGCTATAACAAAGGGTAAGATAGCCAACAAAAAGAAGAAAGTAGCTTAAATGAAGAGACTTCAGTGGTCTCTCAATTACACTCGGTAGAAGCTTCCCCATTTCTTTCAAATTGTTATGACTATTCTTTCGTGGAACGTTAGAGGGCTGGGAAGGCCCAGCAAGTGTGCCACGGTGAAGAAAGTTACCTCAGACTGTAAAGCTAACATCGTTTCATTACAAGAAACTAAATGGCAACTGCTGCATAGAGCCAATTTCCTATCCGTCGCTCCATCAGGGGATTGGTGCTCGTTTCACAAAGATGCAATAGGGACGTGCGGCGGTATTATGGAGGGATACTAAACGAAGACAACTTATTGCGAGACTGCATTATCTCCTGCTGCTCTTGGGCCGTGACAAATGGTCCTGATAATATGTCCATTTTCATCCTTCGCAGATTTGAAGCTGTCCAGCTCCTCTCGCTTCTCAATGACATGTAACAGGGCCTAGATTGTATATTTTTTATTTTTTTTGCTCTGTATTTTTTGTAGGAGGTTTTTCCTCAACCTTTCGGTTTCCTCCCCGCGTAGGTTTTTCCCTCTTTCTATAAAGGGTTTCCTACGTTTACCCTAGTACCTGTCTTGGTTTTCTCCGGTTCTCCGGTTTTCCGGTTTTCCAGACAGCAATGCTAGTGGCAAGATCTTGTGTTTTTATCGGGCTCTCCAAGGTGCTCTGATCTGCTTTTTACATAATACAAACAACTTTAAGAAAAAAAAAATTAATTTAAGCTGAAAAAGAACATGAGAAAAAAAGGTGGTCATTGGTTTCTCCATCTGCCCAACAGAGAACACAAATAGATGGCGTAATGAAACCTCCCTTAGTTAAGTCCTCAATTGTAGCCAACTTCTTGTTTATAGCCAACCACAAGCAAACAGAGTGCTTTGGCACCCTATGGGAGTGCCATATGAAATCCCTCCAAAGGACTTTATCATGGTTTGTTCTAACTGCTTCCCATGCTGAGCACAACGTGAATTTCCCCGGATGAGATTTTACAAGAGCAGCTACTGGATTCATTCGCTCTGTATAAGTTTTTGATCTTCCAGTCCCTATCAACATACCGGGGATCCTTCCAGAATTTAATAATAATGACTTGAATGTGAGCTTTCGCTTGGTCTCTAACTCGAAGGATACCCCTCCAAGCCCACGAGAAATCACCTGAACGAACATCAATCCATAGATCTCCATTGCCAACATAACGAGCCGTGGACCAAGAACACCGAAGAGAATCATTCTGGGTGGCCAAATTCCAAACCAATTTCATCAAAGAAGCATTATTCCAATCTTTATTTCTTCTAATAATCATGAGGTCTACACACTCGGCCCCAGCTAATAGGATGCATGGAACTATTAAGCGAAGGACCTTTCCACAGAAAATTTGCAAACAGAGACTTAATTTTCTTAATTACTTTTCTGGGAATAAAAAAAGCAGCAGACCAGAAAATTTGTAGGCTATTTTGAACTGATCTGATCAACTCAATTCTGCCTGCATAAGAGAGAAAGTTTGATTTCCATCCATTTAAGCGAGCTTGTACCTTATCAATCAATGGCTGGCAAAGAGAATACGCCATTCTTGAACTGAATAAAGGGAGACCCAAGTACCGAAGCCAAGAATATGCTTCACCTCAGTGTTATACTGGCAGGACTTCCTGAAGTATATATGACTCTTTGAATTGTTAGCTTCAAAGCCAGAGAAATCAAAAAAGGAGTCAAGCAGTTCACGAATGCCTTTAGCTGACATCGGATCATCCGAAGAGAACACCATTAGTGATCACCTTATACAGGAAGTTGCACAGAGCGATGGGTCTGTACTTGTCGGAGCTGGTAACACGAGGCTCTTTTGGCACAAGAGCAATATTAGTATCATTGATAGAGCGCATCAACTTTCCTTTATTGAAGAAATTCTTGACCGCAACAACCACATCGTCCCCTAGAGTGTTCCAATAAGCCTGAAAGAAATCTGCAGGGAATCCATCTGGACCTGGAGCCTTGCTTTTGGGGGAAGCAATAACAACCTGAGTAATCTCTTCCCTAGAAACTAGCACTGTTAGGTCCGCAACTTGATTAATGGAAATGTGGTTCAGGCCACTAATAGAGGGGATAGGCATAGAAGACTGAGGAGAGAAAATGTTGCGAAAATATTTTTCAGCCTCTCTTCCAATATCTCTGATATCTGAAATATTATTACCTTGATTATCGCTAATCGATGTGATCGAGTTCCTGGCAACATGAGAATTAATAGAAGAATAAAAGAAAATGGAGTTTTCATCCCCTAGCTTTAGCCAACGGACTCTAGCTTTCCGCGCTGCAAAAGACTCCTCCAGATCGCTCTCCTTTTTTATTGTTTGGGCAGCGAGTCTTTCTTCTTCAGCAAGGTGATCATTAAGAGTGTCCATTTGAACCTGATTTTGAATCATATTAAGGATTTTCTATGGCCCTGTCTTTCCTCTCTTTAATATCACGAAACCTCTCTCTGTTCCAGATCTTGATGACACCTTTCAATCTTTTTAGCTTTTGTTGAAGACGGTACATCGGATTCCCTTCAATTTCCATCTCCCAATTATTCTTGATAAGTTTTTGAAACCCGGGCTGGCCGATCCACATACTAAAGAAGTTGAAAGCTTTCTTACCTGAATGCAGTGATCAAATAATCCTTGATTTTGATAAGCCATCTTAATCTGAGGAAAACAATTTAGCCAAGTCGAATTTATTAGCATTTTGTCAAGCCTGCAATGAACTCTTCAGACTCCTCAACTTTTATTGCACCATGAAAGGCATACTCTGAGAGAAATCCTGTCCACAACGATATTAAAAGCATAGATAATAGAGAGATAAAATTCAAAATCATCAATCAGATAAACGCTTCACTAGGCAATGAACTATTTGATCATCTTCCACAATTTTCTGGATAGTGTAGATCTAAGGGTTCCATAGAACCCAAATTCTCCCCGAACTACAGTGATTGTAGTTATCCATACACTGCTAGCCTTTTTGAATTGAATGCCTAACTTTATTCTCTGTCACCTTAGTTTCACATAAATCAAAAAGTTCAATTTTATTTATTATTCTAATAAATTCTTTGACACCATTTCTTTTTATGTTGTGGTTCAACCCACGAATATTCCAACAACCAATAGAGATTAAGAAATATTTGAAGTGGGTTATTCTCTTCTCCGTTGAACTAGATCTAGTAACACCAAAGAGGCATTAGTATCCTCCGTCCATTGTGAGGGAGGAGGTCCTCGGTTCGACTCGTCCTCCATGCTGTTCCCATCTGTTGGATATTTTAAAGGTTTTAAAAAATAAGCTTTTGAAATTAGGATTTGTCCTATATCGTGTAAACTCTTTTTTGGGTTTGACTTATGTATCTTTGTCTTGGTTCAAGGCTTGTAGCCTTCACCCAGGGGGCACCGAATTTTGTAGCTTCTACCGCCATGCAACCCATCAGTCACACGCGCATGCGCCAAGCCGAGCCGAGTCGGGTCGGGACGGGCACGGGCACGTGCATGTGTATGTGGCGTGGCGATACGGTAATTTAATTAAACTTTTGAATAAGTGTCTAACTGCCCATTTGAACGGATATGTCTTATCCAACCGTTCAGTTATATGATACGGATATGTCCGTTCGGTTACACCTATTTTATCTATAAAAGGGCCCCAAGACCCCTCATTTGATACACTGCATATTTTCACAAATTTCTCCGCGACTTTAAGCTTTCTCCTTCTCAGAGTTCCGCTTTAGTTTTTTGGTGTTCTGGTTGCGTGATCAGATTCACCAAATCTGATCACACGGATACGCTGCCGGTTCGTTGTATCCTAGAACCGATTTGCCGGTAACCTATTGGTGACAACTACGTCATAGTGGTAGGGGCAAATCTCGGTTTAAAGACAACGATATTTAACGTGCCCTGATCCGGATCAGCGTATATTTTAATTCCGATCTTTATCTTCTTCTGCAACCCGAACCTGTTCTAACAATTTTAAATCGAGATTTATGGCTCATATTCTGTCCTCCACTTCTCTCTAGTGAATGATAAGATTCATCCAGCACTGCCTAACAACATCCACAAGTTAGACAGTTTTGATGGTTCGAATTTCAAACGGTGACAACAGAAATTGCATTTTCTGTTAACCAAATCATCCACCCTCGCTAAAGGCCGTAAAAAGCAGAAATGGAACGATGACGACTACACTTGCAAAGGCTACATTTTGAATGCACTGTCGGATTCTTTGTTCGACGTCTACCGCTCTTACGATACTTCGAAGGAACTCTGGGATGCACTCGAGAAGAAATACAAAACTGAAGATGCAGGGTATAATTCTTATATTATCAGTCAGTTTTTTAATTTTACGATGGTTGATGATAAACTTATTCTTAACCAAGTTCATGATTTTTAAGTTATTATTAATTATATGGTTGCTAATGGTTCTCATTTCGATGAGGATTTTCTGGTTGTTGCGGTAATCGCCAAGTTGCCTCCATCATGGAAAGATTACCGAAAAATCCTTAAGCGTAATAATGAGAAGATTTCTATGAAAGATCTTCTCCTTCATTTACGTATTGAGAAAGAATCCCGAGTTAGGGATAAAATAGAATATCACATTGATATGACATCAAAAGCACACTTGGTTGAGTCTAAGGTTGTTAGTAGACCGTCCAAAAAGAGGAAGAGATGATATTCTCATTCTAAGGAGAATAAGAAATTCGCCAAGGAGAATAATACCATGGTACCGAAGAATGGTGGTTGCTATCACTGTGGGAAACCCGGACATTTCAAACGGGATTGTCGCCTCTTCAAGAAGTTGAAGAATCAAGCGAATGCAGTGGAAGTGAAAAATAACTTCGTAGCCGTTCTTTCGAAAGTCAATCTGGTTGGTGACATCAATGAATGGTGGATCGACACTGGTGCCACAAAACATGTGTGTAATAATCGTGACATGTTTGTGACTTATGACAAAGCTGATGATGATCAAGATCTCTTCATGGAAAACTCATCTACGGCAAAGATCATAGGACGTGGAAAAGTGAAATTAAATTTCACATCCAGAAAAGTCGTTACACTCACTGATGTGCTCCATGTATCCGATATCCGTAAGAATCTTGTTTCGGGTGGTTTATTGATTAAACATGATTTTAAACTTGTATTTGAATCAAATAAGTTTATCTTATCTAAAAATGGTGAATTTGTTGGAAAAGGATATGCCATGGGAGGCATGTTCAAACTCAATGTAACTGATCCTATCAATAAAATCTCATCTTCTTCTTACTTGGTCTCTGTTTCTAATTTATGGCATGATAGATTAGGACATATAAATTATAGGTCTATGAAATATATGGGTAACTTAGATATAATTCGAAAACATGAATCTTTTGCTAGTAGTGCTTGTAGTATATGTGCTAAGACTAAAATTACTAGAAAACCTTTTCCTAGTGTTATTAGAAATTCATGTTTATTAGATTTAATACACAGTGATATTTGTGATTTAAATAATGTTCCTACTAGAGGAGGAAAATGATATTTTATTACTTTTATAGATGATTTTTCAAAATATACTCATATATATTTATTAAATACTAAAAATGAGGCTTTTGAAAAATTTAAGGTTTATAAAGCTTTAGTAGAAAATCAATTAAATAAAAGAATAAAAGTCATTAGATCTGATCGGGGTGGAGAATACATGTCAAATGAATTCTCTGATTTGAAATTCATGGAATTTCATGAGGTGACTGCCCTTATATGCCACAACAAAAACGGAGTTGCCAGAGAAAAAATAGAACATTAGTAGAAATGACTAATGCATTATTAGTTAACGCTAATTCGATAAAAATTTATGGGTGAAGCTTTATTAATCGCTACTCATATTTTAAATAGAATTCCACATAAGAAAAGTTTAATTACACCTTATGAACTTTGGAAGAATCGAAAACCTAGTTTAGCCTATTTTAAAGTATGGGGGTGTAGGGCACTTGTTAGATTAGTAGATCCTAAAAGACCTAAGATAGGGATTAGATCTATTGAGTGTGCATTTATTGGCTATGCATAAAATAGTAAAGCTTATAGATTTCTAGTTATGGAATCTAATGATAACATCGATAAAAATACTATAATAGAATCTAGAGATGCTATATTCTATGAATCTAAGTTCACTACTCTAACTAATAAATTAAATATTAAAAGTAAATCTTATGAAGATGGAAAATCTTCTAAATCTAAAGAAGTTATTGAATCTTCAAGTGATGAAGAGGTCATCATTGAACCTCGACGAAGTAAACGTCAATGATTTGAAACTAGTCTTTCAAAAGACTATTATATCTATTTGATTGAAGGAAATAGGACCAAAAGTACTAAAAAATATTTGTGTCTAAATGTAGACGATGATCCTATCACTTTTAACGACGCAATGAAATCTAGAGATAATACTTTTTGGAAAGAAGCTATCAATGATGAAATTGATTCAATAATGGGAAACAAAACATGGAAATTAGTAGACTTACCAGAAGAATCTAAACTCATAGGATGTAGATGGATATTTAAAAGAAAACTTAGAACAGATGGAACTATAGAAAATTTTAAGGCACGATTGGTTGCCAAAGGATATAGACAAAAGGAAGGTGTTGATTATTTTGACACCTATGCACCCGTTGCTAGAATTTCGACTATAAGACTTCTAATTGCCTTAGCTTCTATACATAAGTTACAAATCCATTAAATGGATGTTAAAATCACTTTTTAAATGGTGATTTAAAAGAAGAGGTCTATATGGAACAATCAGAAGGATTTGTTCTACCTGGACAAGAAAAGAAAGTCTGTAAACTTATTAAATCTCTATATGGGCTCAAACAAGCACCAAAATAGTGGCATGAAAAGTTTGATAATACTATTACCAATTTTGGATTCAAAACTAATGAAGCCGAAAAATATATGTATTATAAATTTTCTCATAATAATGGTATTATTATATGTCTTTATGTAGATGATTTACTTATTTTTTGAACTAATTTAGAAGTTATTTTATAAACTAAAAACTTCTTAAGTTCATCTTTTAACATGAAAGACATGGGTCAGGCAGATGTAATTTTGGGAATCAAAATAATAAGAAATGAAAATACATTAATTTTAACTCAATCTCATTATGTTGAAAAGATTTAATTATTTTGGTTTGAAATCTGCCAATAGACCTTTAGATATTAATCTTAAATTGACTAAAAATGATGGACGATATGTGCAACAATTAGAATATGCAAGGGTTATTGGTAGCCTTATGTATGCAATGCATTGTACACGACGCAAGAAGTAAGTTAAGTAGATTTACAAGTAACCCTAGTTTTGTTCATTGGAATGCTATTTCACATGTTTTTAAATATTTAAAGGGTACTATTAATTATGGTTTACAATTTTCTGGATATCCTCACATTTTAGAAGGACATAGCGATGCAAGTTGGATATCTGGTTCAGAAGAATCAAAGTCTACAAGTGGATGGATATTCACTTTTGGAGGTGCTGCGATCTCATGGGGATCAAAGAAGCAGACTTGCATCACACATTCCACTATGGAATCAGAATTCATTACCTTAGCGGCAAGTGGAAAAGAAGCAGAATGGTTACGAAATTTACTATTAGAAATTCCAATTATGATTAAACCATTGTCACCTATCTCTATACATTGTGATAGTGAAGCAACACTATCAAAGGCTTATAGTCAAACATATAATAGAAAAAATAGACACATTGGTCTAAGACATAGCTATGTAAAACAATTACTTAGAGATGGAGTAATCTCAGTAATTGGGGCCAGGTCTGCAGAAAATCTGGCTGATCCGTTTACTAGAAGCCTTGGCAGAGATGGGATTAATAAAACTTCAATCGGGATGAGTTTAAAGCCATTAAACCTAAACAGCCACTTATGATGGGAACCCTACCTAATATTTGTTTAATCAATGTTTAGGTTCAAAGGGAAAAACAAGTCGTAAATCTGTGACAGCTAAAGGACACTACATTGATGAGAAATATATCTCATATACATCCCAGGAAGGATAGTGTTTCACCTGTAATGGATAAGGGGAGGTAGAGCATTGTTCTTAACAGTCCTATAACACTATGTGTTGAAATGTTACAGTTAGAGGGACATCTCTTATAGGTTTGCCTATATAAGTGTGAAGGTGGAGCCGCTTTCAATGAGACTTGGCTTTATCTCATAAACACTTACGAAAACCAGGGTACTAGCATAGGGCCTAAATGTGCAAACCTTTTATTGAACACCAAAATATGTGAAATATGTGTGTGAAATAATTCCGATTTGTCATATAAGATCGTTAGTTTAGGACTTAGTTTCACTAAAAATCTTGATAAATTTTGAATTATTTTCACTAAAGTGAAAATTCAAGTCTGTAAGACATTTTCATTTATGCACATTTTCTAGCGTTGCTCTATTTCAAATCTTTAAAATAGTGGGGGATTGTTTATTTTTTTTTAAAAAAGTTTTTAATTTTATTTTAAATCTTTAAAATAGTGGGGGATTGTTGGATTTTTAAAGGTTTTAAAAAATAAGCTTTTGAAATTGGGATTTGTCCCACATCGTGTAAACTCTTTTTTGGGTTTGGCTTATATATCTTTGTCTTGGCTCAAGGCTTGTAGCCTTCACCCAGGGGGCACCGAATTTTGTAGCTTTCACCGCCATGCAACCCATCAGTCACACACGTGCGCGCGCGCGCCGAGCCGAGCCGAATCGAGTCGGGTCGGGTCGGGATGGGACGGGCACGGGCACGGGCACGTGTATGTGTAAGTGTTACGGATATGTCCGTTCGGTTACACCTGTTTTACGGATATGTCTGTTCAGTTATACCTATTTTATCTATAAAAGGGCCCCAAGGCCCCTCATTTGATACACTGCATATTTTCGCAAATTTCTCCGCGACTTTAAGTTTTCTCCTTCTCAGAGTTCCGCTTTAGTTTATTGGTGTTCTGGTTGCGTGATCAGATTCACCAAATCTGATCACACGGATACGCTGCCGGTTCGTTGTATCCTGGAACCGATTTGCCAATAACCTATTAGTGACCACTAGATCATAGTGGTAGGGGCAATTCTCGATTTAAAGACAACGATATTTAACATGCCTCGAACCGGATCAGTGTATATTTTAATTTCGATCTTTATCTTCTTCTGCAACCCGAACCTATTGTTCTAACACCATCAACATTTAAAATTCCTTCAATGGTATCCCCCGTATTAGGATTGTTTGACTCCAACAAATTATATTGATTATTGATATTCAAGTTTGAGGTTTCAGTGAAAGGGAGACAAAGTCGGGAATTTAATAGGTTGATCCTTATCCTGAGATTCTGTATCTCCATAGCGTGATTCTCCTTTCAGATTTTCCTCATTTGAATTGTTTTCCTGATCCGTGTCCTCAATATTCGTGTTAGCAAGATCATCACCTTTCCCAGCAGTCTTCCGAGGTTCCTGTTCTCCATTCATGGTTTGAACATCTTCTTGATTAGGGTCCACTCCATGACCATTTGAATTATCACCATTTCCTATTAGATCACCCCCTTGGCATGGGGTATCTTTCTGCTCATTGGTTTTGATTGATTTTTGGTTTCGGTCGACGACATATAACATCATGATGATCAAATGTCTGACAGTGGAAACAAAACTTTGGCTTCCATTGATCATACTGCACCTCTTGTGTTAGCTTTGATACTACTTGTTAGAAATTCTACGCACATTACGAACTCCCTATCGCAATGAATGCGGATAAATAAGAAGATTCAAGCAAAAATCATTCACACACACAACACAAAGATTTACGTGGTTCACCCAATAGAGGGCTACACTCACGGGAGTATATGCACTATTTTGAACGTTTACAAAGTACGCACTCTCTTCTCTCTAGTGCACTCTCAATCAAGATTAAGCACGATCTTACACAGACGTTGTAAAAATAAGGACGCAGTCCTTCAAATAACAGATAAAAGATCTGCTGAAATATAATAACAATTCCGACACAAGAACGGTTTCGATCGAATCTTCAATCCCCAAACAATTCTTCAAAACTTTTTCTCTCCAAGTATTCTCACAAGTTTTCTATCTAGAAAACTTCCTCTAACAATGTCTAGAACCTCTCTTGACTGCATGTCATCATATAAAACTGAAAATTAGGAAACTTAAGATTCTCTTCAACTTGAAGGCTGCAGGTCTAGTTGAACACAAAATCAGGTTCAACCATTTGGACCTGACCATTGCCCCAACAGGTATCTGGTCCAATCACCCTCTAACAACTTTGGGAAATGCATGTAATTTTGCTTTTGATTTGCATGCTCATGAAAATAAAATGCACTTCTAAGGTCTAACTCTTGACCATTTGTAAGCGAGAGTGCTACTCCTGACTTTTTAAGATGCTCCACCAAAGGCTTCTGTTTCCAAATTTGTACCCCTTTAAATATGACTGAAAGTCAATAGTTGAAATCTCGTGGTCTATGAGGTACCGGTATTTGCAACTGAATATTTTACATTTGGAATCAGGAATTTTTATGTTAAAAAAATTAATTGCTGTGAATCAGATGATAGAAATCATTTTTCGAACCAAACTTTCACAAAATTGATCCTTACATCATTGATCACCACAGTTAGATGTGACTTCTATGCAACACAACATCTGGCCATCTGATAGGGGTGATCCATGATCTAAAGTTCAGTTATATGAAATATTGGGCATAAAAATAATCTCCATCATTCGATCCAAGGTAGTCAACGATTTTAACATGCAAAAAATCTTGAATACAGTTGTTGAATTTTCGGTTGTATGTCACTAATAATAGGGTACCTTTATTATTATCAATTACCGGCGGTTTATAACCGCCGCAAAAATATTAAACTTTTACTGGCGGTTACAAACAGTAGGTAATACCATTAATTTTTTTACAACTATTTATAATGGATGGCGTTAGTTAACCGTTGGTGAAAACAAATAACGGCGGTTGAAAATCGCTGCTAAAAAGGTGCATTTTTAGTGCCAGTTGGAGTTGAACTGCCGGTAAAACAGCTTTAGCAGAGGTTTCAACCCGCCGCTAAAAGTCTCATATTTCGTAGTATCCTAATCTTCTACCAAATGGATCTTGAGTTCTTTGTCCTCCCATTAGACAATCAAATTTTGATTTTACTATTTGGGATGTATGCCACGTAGAATAAAAAGTCTAACCAATTGATGGTAGGTCCATGATCTCCAGATTTTGATTATTTTATGTTGCACACATCTCGAAAAGTAATCCAAGAACCCCATTTGATGTAGGCCCATGCATGTTCAGTTTTTGGGATGTATGTCATGTACATTAGAAAGTCTGACCGTCTTATGATAGGTCCGTGATCTCAAGATCTATTGTTAGAAAAGTTGGGGCAAAAAATGATCTTCTCCATCTGATTCAAAGCACCCAACGAATTAAGCATTTGAAACTTGGATTGAGAAGGCCAGACATATGATTCTATTAAAATGTGGTTTAAATTATACTTTTTATCTTACACCATTAAAATATGGTTTACCACTTATGTCATGTGGCACGCATCTATGATAAATCAAAATTTCTAACTGACAATCTATCAATGAAACATGTCTTATCTAAAGAATCATGCCTACAAGTATTCGATGTGAATCATTTGATAGATGAACTTTAAAATTCACAATTAAAAATTAAGAACGACTGTTGATATTAGAGTGCACATATTTAATAATTCAAATATCTCGAAAAAGTATGATTTTTAAGCACGTGGCCTTTTAATGTTTGATCTATAACTTTGAATGTATAGATGACCCACAGATTAAGCCTTTAATGGTGTACGATCATGTAAACACTATTTTTGTGTTTAAATGATGGTATGGAGAATCGGGCCCCATAGATAAAATGAGCTTACACAATTAAATTTGACTTTCTATCTTACACCATTAGTATGTCAAGTGGAAGGCGTGTGATTAATAAAAAAATTTCAAGTGGCAATCTGACAATGAAACATGTCTAATCCAAAGAGTCGCCTACAAGTGTCTGTGGACCATCCAATAGATGAACTTTAATATTGACTATTAAAAACTAAAAATAACGGTTGATATTGAAGTACACATATTTGATGGTTCAGATCTCTCAAAAAATAATGATTTTTGGACATAATGCCCTTCAATGGTTGATATGTGGTATGGATTACTCAAACATAAAATCATTGATGGTGTAAGATCATTTAAACAACAATGAGTCCCATTTCATTATTATTTGTTGTAAAATATTTACCTTTTTCACTTTTAATATAGTTGTTCATAACTTCTTATCTCATGGTGTCCTGAGACACCACTTTATCTTACAACTAAGGTGTCAAAATTGGTATTGGACTCGAGTTTCAGTTCATAGAGGACCGATACGACTTGGCCGATACATATCAGCCGATACCAATATATATTGGTCTATTTAAAAAAACTAAATAAATAAAAGAAGAAAATAGATATATCGGCCGAAACCGATACCGTATCGGCCGATACCCGATACGTATCAGCCGATACCGATACCAAGTTGAGATACCAATACATATCAAGGCGTATCGGTTTGCCGAGAAATCGATATATATTGGTATCGGCCGATTTTTTATACCATACTTACAAGTTACAACAACCCTATTTGAGCAGAGTAAAAATATATTGATTGCTTTGAATCGGATGATGGATAACTTTTTTGTCCAAATCTTTCATATAATATATCTTAAGGCCATGGGCACACGATCAGATGTGGATTCCCCGTGACATGCATCCCAAAAAGTGAACGTCAATCATGTTTGATGGTACTCTAGTATTATATATACTTTTGAGATGTGTGTCACGTGTAATCAATATCACACCATCTGATGGTAGGCTTATAATTCAAAATCTTTTGTGTGGAAGATTAGGATTAAAAAAGGATTTCCATTATCTAATTCACATTAGTCAACATTTTTGGCTTTGACTAGATGAGGTAGCTGTAACATAAAGTAGTGTGACAGTATCACCAGCCTTAACAGATTCTTAACTGGTCCGGTCCAACCCGGTCCGACTGGACCAATGAGTGTGATTGTTAAACAATGGATAGGAATTAATCAACTTATAACTTATAGCTTATAATCAACTTCATTCTTTGCAGAGCATATCACAGCCACAGATCTGCAATCTACAGTGACAGCAATCATTCATCTCAGATAGCAAAATAAATTTAAGAATCAAGAGAAAAGCTGCGGTAAAAGGGTTAAAATTCAATTCAAAGGCACGGAAGAATTTATTGACAAAAAAAGCCTCATGAGGCCTTCCACATCAATCAAAATCTCAATTTAATGCACTCGCCTGTGTTTGAAATTCAGTGGTAGTGGATACAAGTCTCTTTCGCAGTTGAGTCAATTTCCATCAGCCAGTGTCCCCTTCCAAGTTTATAATCCATAAACTACAATTCTTCAGCACACAATTATTTTTTCAAATATGCTTATCTTATAATATATAGAGAACTCGAAGTAGTTCAACTGAACGAGATATGAGGTAGATTCCTTACCTGGGATTCTAAACTGTCGATTGGCTCTCATTGTTATAGCCATATCAGAATCCATAACTTCGCAAGTTGATTGAGGACAACCACTAATTGGAAATTTAAGGTGGGAGATTTAGAAAATATGAAAAGGCATAAAACCCAAATTTTATATTGCTTAAACAAAATCAACTCAAAACTTATAAGAAAACATGATTTTGGGATATATATGTTGGAAAGAAAATGTCACGACCCGAAATTTTATCCCATCCCGAGGGCTTAGAATTTCGAGTTATGACCTGCACATATTTCGAATATGCTAAGCGGACATACACCTAATCAGAGTTATCGCGCAAAACGGGTTTCACGAAATCCATGAAATCTAACAAATAGGGTGAAATATAAATGCAATCATAAATACTGAATAAGTGTGATAAAATCACATATCCACCAATAAAATATAAATTCAGTCGGAGACAAATCCGATAAAACAAATTATAAAGTCTGCAATACTAATATCAATAGAACTCAATACCAAGTCCACAATGATCAGTAACCGGCACTCGAATCAAGATCAGCACCGTAGTCCTCCTGATAACCGGTAGCATCGCCCTCCAAAGGCTCCTAGTACTCAACGCCTGCGGGATTAATGAAATCAGCGTCGATGAGATCTAGATGGCTCACCTCTACTCCACCAACATAATCACCTGCAACTGTTAAATTATAGTGGGATGAGTTTACTCAGTCACGTAAACTCAGTGGATACACCACCAATCCACCCCATACTACTCAAGTGTATTGTGGGTGCATCTTGTGAGTGATAAACATAGTATCTCAAAACAGATAGTAAAAAAAAGATAAAATCACATACATATCGTAAAACTCATATCATATCATAAATGCAAGACCATGATCTAGACACGCATATCCTAACGTACCTTACCATATCTCATAACATATCATACCATGTCTTATTATCATTCTCGCACATACGTCTGTACATCGCATGAGCGTAACTAACATACTCGTAAAATCCTAAACGACCTGTGCCAGAGTCACTACTCAAGCTACCATGGGAGGGTCAACATAGTATCATACCACCATATTATAACGCCCTCGTGTCATGCTCATACTCCACCACCCAGCCAATGGGGAGATATAATGGCCAAAGTTACTCATAACATACTCATACTCATAATCTCTCTCAGAGATCCGTCTTGTCTGAAAGACGTTGCTGCCCTTACGGTGGCTACACAAGGAACGACACGTACAGAGACTTAAGTTCTTTATCTTTTACTGGCCTACACAGCGATGTCTTATTATCGTATTCGTATCATAACTTATCTTATTTCATACTCATATATTATCATACTCTTATACTTAATCCTAGGACAAACTATAGTAAGGTAACTTTCCTAATTCACACTTTCCAAGAAAAAGGTTCCGTAGTAACCTAGATGCACTTCGTGTGATAGTCTATACTAATATAGAGGTGTTGCATCCGTACATGGACGCCAATATTTTGAGTTTCACGTGATCGTAGAAGAAACCTCGCCACAGCTAATGCCTATGGTTGAACCATAACTTAACTCATAATTTATACTATCATATTTGAACTCGGGGTGATCGGGTCGCCGTATATGCCACCGTATACAAGGTTATACTGAATTCACACTCACTCGACTCGTCATGGGTCCCATTCCACCATAAGTTGTAAGTCATGTGAATACGATGTATTTCTCGCTTCGATACCATCTCAGCGAATCACCATGCTCAAGCGTAGACATGATTTCATACACTCTCGTACATATGTCCTAACTCACTCATAACTCATATAATGTAATTCAAGATTAAAACACAGAAAGTCAGATCTACAGAAAGATTTACATTAGATTTTCTTATGTATATATATATATATATATACATTTATTTATATGCATTCCAGTACAATATAGAATAGGGTAGTCATAAGTGTATTCTCAATAACGAGAAGGTCAGAGTTCGATATTCACGAGGTATCGAATTCCTAACATTTCGTATTATCGAAGTGGTTACATTGAAGCGATAAAAGCGAAACTTTTATATATTATTATTTATCATTATTAAATATCCAAATTAAATATTATTATTTTTTAAGTTAAGTGCATCACGACCATCAATCGCAAAGTGCAAGTGATTAATATGCACTAAATTTTTGGTCGTGCACTAGTAAAATTTTGGTGTGAATCAGGTCGTCTATTCGGATGGGAATCGATCGATCGAAAAATGAAAATCGATAGATCAGAATAATGAGGTGTAAGTTATCATTTGGTTCAAGATCGATTGATCGGTTTTAATAAGTCAATCAATCTATAGAAAGGAAACTAATTGAACTCTGACAAGGGATACTACTACTCATATACCTTATAAGATAATTTTATAATAATAAAATAAGGTAGTAACCAAGTACCTTTATTTTATATGAGAATAAAATAATACTAAAATATAAGTATATAATATTTATTAATTTTATTTTACCATCTAAAATCACTTTCTCTTTAAATATATCATCATATATTGTAAGAGATACTTTAATTAATTTAATATCATCCTATGAAATGAAATCAGATGGGCTGGTCCACATCAGATGGGCCAAAGTCTAACATCAGATGTGTCACGCTCCAACATCAAATGGGCCAAGTTCCAACATCAGATGGGTCGAGATCCACATCAGGTGGGTCACGGTCCGATACATCAGATGGGTCACGATCCAACATCATATGGGTCATAGTCCACATCAAATGGGTCATGGGCCACATCACATAGGTCACGGTCTAACACTAGATGGGTTACGGTCCAACATCAGATGGGTCGAGGTCCAACAGATAGGTCAAATCAACGATGAAAGATAATAGAGATTCAAGACAATCAACGATTTTTATTGTGGTAACGTGTGTATTTTTCACGGGTCTAACGAGTGCAAATGATGCTATATTTTTTTGGGACACTAATAAATAATTGTATATTACCCAAGTTGTATAATAAATAGTTGTATAATACTCAAGTTTTGTGCTAATAAATATCTTCTTTTACAAATTTTTGTGCTAATAAATAGTTGTATAATACCTAAGTTTTTGAGTTAGATTAAACCAATTTTTTGTCAGTGATATACATATGGACCAATTTTTGGCAGTGAAGTAGATTAGTACAATCAATGGTGGTCCACAGCACCATAATATCAATCCCCTTAACACACCAATATTATAAGTAAAATTATGAAGTAGATTGCCAAAAAAAAATGGCCAACCGATTACTACTATGCAACGTCAGTTCCAATTGGTCGAACTGGGGTTTAGGTTCAACTAGATTTGTAGATCTTAATTATAGGAGATTCTTGACCGCACCCTTTAAATGACGAAAAACTCTTGATCTCAATTACGCACACCAACCTCGATTTTCTTTTGCACCAAATACTCTATATTATTTATGTATACACATATAAATATATATATTAGGCATGCTTGCAAGCCTAAAATAGTTCTAAACGAAAAAGAAAATAATTAAATAAAATATACCAAAGAGTGAAATAAATCTAAATGAAAAATAATAAAATAAATAAACATTCTCAAGAGCGAAATAAATTTAGATGAAAAATAATTAAATATATAAAATACACACAAGAGCACAGTAGATCTAAGCGAAAAGACAATAATAAATGAAATATATACAAGTGCGAAGAAAATAAATGCAATAGAATCTATGGCTAAGGGTTAGCCATTTCATTATTTTTAATTACGATATTTATAGATAAAAGCATACACATGTAAGATTTATTTAACCCGTCGATACGCGATCGAATGTACCCTATGCGCCGGGATCTGAGAAGAACGAGATGGATGGATGGGTACCCACCTCTTGAAGCGTGATCGGCGAATTGACAGTGGTTAGGGCGATAGAAATCGACGTCCACACGATGGTCCGTCCACGATTACGCCGCCTTCACCTCGATCTTGATGGTAGAAAAAAAATAACCACAGTGGTTCTTGTGGAAGAACACACTATAGTTTTTAGGGTGAATGATTAGATGTTTTAGAGAAAAGGCGGGTGGAGAAGAAGATGTTGACGGCTAGGGCTCTTAAGAAGAATTTTTAAAATAATAATTTAGGGTTCTCCGTAACTTTCTTATTTATAATATATGGGTATTAATTCGGTGTTAAGCGGTCGCACTAAATAAGGGTGTATAGACTTTTATTTCAAGGTTTAAAATAGAGGTTTAAAACTCACGTAGTAAGATTTAATCCGTAGACCTCCTGTCTATAAGCAAGTGTCAAATAAAGAAAATTTTAAATAAAAAACCTTTTGAAAAACCAAAATGTGTATTTTTTCAACTAGGGTAGGTTCCGGTGTGGAGCACTAACGCCATACAAGGTACAAAGCACCATCTAATACCAATAAAGGAAAGTAAAAAATTCTGGGTCGTTACATTCTCTCCCCCTTATAATATCTTCATCCTCGAAAATTACGTGCCTACGGTGATGAGTTCAGGGTACTTCTCTGCAATCTCAGCTTCTCATCAAAAGTCAACTATTCAACATAATTAAACTTTTCGTCCTCGAAAATTAGGCATTGATTATAAACTAAAATCATCGTTTCTTTGTTAACCTCATCTGGAAAACTTTTATATTTTCGACACTTAATATTTGATATCCACAAGGTAGGGTCCCCCTCTCTTTATAATGGTGGCCGATTCTAATTCATCAATTTATAAAGTAATCTGATTCGACGTCATAAATTTATCCGAACGTATAGTATGTCAAATTTTAGTCGGATATTCACTTGATCCAATTGTTGAAGTCATTTCTAATATAACCTAGAATCTGCTATTCCTATAATTGACATCTCAGATCACCTAGAATCCTAAACAGTCAAATCTTCAAGGATTTATTTATCTAATTGCCCCTCAATTTAAAAAAGCTTCATCCATTATTTTCTAATCCGTATAGATCATTTCTAATATTTCTCACAAGTTCCTAACTATATAAGTCATTCATAAATAAATCTTTAAATACCAAATCGAACCTTAGGGTCTTCTATCATCAACGATCGAACTTTCTTGAACCTAGTAAGTCCTCAAAAATCTAAAGTCTGGGGTCTATCAGAATCATCATAACCTCAATCAAAATATTGTACTTATATACCCTATACAGTCCTCGCTGAAGTAAAGCCTGAGCTCTGATACCACTCTGTCACAACCCGAAATTCTACCCCATTCCGAGGGCCTAGAATTCCGAGTTATGACCCGCACATATCCCGGATATGCTAAGTGGACATACACCTAATCAGAGTTATCGCGTAAAACATGTTTCACGAAATCCGTGAAATTTAACAAATATGGTGGAATATAAATGCAATCATAAATACTGAATAAGTGTGATAAAATCACAATCCACCAATAAAATATAAATCCAATCGAAGACAAATCCGATAAAACAAACTATAAAGTCTGCAATACTAATATGAATAAAACTCAATACCAAGTCCATACGCGATCGAACGTACACAGGTAAGATTTATTTAACCCGTCGATATGCGATCAAACGTACCCTATGCGACGGGATCTGAGAAGAACGAGATGGATAGATGGGTACCCACCTCTTGAAGCGTGATCGGCGAATCGACGGCAGTTAGGGCGATAGAGATCGGCGTCCACACGATGGTCAGTCCACGATTACGCCGCCTTCACCTCGATCTTGATGGTAGAAAAAAAATAACCACAGTGGTTCTTGTGGAAGAACACACTATAGTTTTTAGGGTGAATGATTAAGATGTTTTAGAGAAAAGGCGGGTGGAGAAGAAGATTGTGAAGACCCAGACCCACATGCCACAATATTGTCCAGTTCTGGGCTTAGGTCCCTGCCCCGATTTTTATTTTTGGCATGGGCTTAAGTCCCCACCCAAAACGCGTCATGATATGTAGTGTTCGCAATCACATATAGCCCAGGGTCAGGACTTTTCCCTATCCGATGTGGGACTATTACAATCCCCCCACCTTATAGAAGAGCCGTCTTCGGCTCTGATACCATTCTGTGAAGACCTGCACATGCCACAATACGGCTTAGTCCCTTGATTTTTATTTTTTTTTGGCATGGGCTTAAGTCCCCACCCAAAATGCGTTATGACATGTAGCGTCCGCAATCACATATAGCCCAGGGTCAGGACTTTTCCCTATCCGATGTGTGACTATTACAATGAAAAGTGCTACTGGTGGGACCAGGGACGGCTGGGACCAAGTTGAGCCACCCAAAGAGGACAATATCTTGGCACGTGGCGTCGGGGTATTACAAAATGGTATCAAAGCCGAGGACGGCTCTATTACTAGATGGGGAGATTGTAAAGTCCCACATCGAGTAAATAGTTGTCCTGACCCTGGGATATAAGTAACGGCCCCCCTCATACTTGCAAGACGCATTTTGGGTGGGTCGGCGGCCATGTGTCCGGTCGACCCATGCCAAAAATAAAATCTTGAAGGGAAAGGGCTACTGGTGGGACCAGGGACCAAGTGGAGCCACCCAAAGAGGACAATATCTTGGCACGTGGCGTCGGGGTGTTACAAAGATGTCGACGGCTAGGGTTCTTAAGAAGAATTTTTAAAGTAATGATTTAGGGTTCTTCGTAACTTTCTCACGTAGTAAGATTTGATCCTTAGACCTCCTGTCTATAAGCAAAGACTTTCAACCATTAGGCCACCACACAACTTCTGTCAAATAAAGAAAATTTTAAATATAAAACCTTTTAAAAAATCAAAATGTGTATTTTCTCAACTAGGGTAGGTTCCGGTGTGGAGCACTAACACCATGTAAGGTACAAAGCACCATTAATACCAATAAAGGAAAGTCAAAAATTCTGGGTCATTACAGAAAACCATCCTTTGCTACAGACATGAAGAAGGTGGGATATGTACTTTGGAAAGAAAACCATCCTTTCACTGAATTTTGTAGGTGACATAAATAATAAGATTAAAAAAATGCAGCAAAATATCTCAAAGCATTAACCAGCAAAATATCTCAAAGAAAACCATCCTTTCAAACCTCAAAATAAGAAAAATTCCTCAAATCTTTGGAATTTGTTCATGCTCTCCGTTGTCAAACTCTTGCTCTCTGTTTCATTACAAGACGACGAAAAGCTCTTCAAATCAGAAAAAAATCTAAGATAAACATATAAGAAATCACTATATACCATGTGCTACTGCTGGTTAGTGGTCTAATCTCAGACTCTGTGCACTAAATAACCCATAAACCTTGGGATCTCTGCAGATTTCTAATATGTGACCCTATAGATGGACTGAGATTGGTCTATATACCGCTGCCAGTGCACGGTTTCTTCACCCAATACAAACTAATTAGGCGACGTGCTAACTAGTGAGTCCAGGTGATTTTTTCTTGGATAATAGGCTAAAACGTTTCTTTTTCAGGGTTGTTTTTCTAATTTTCCCTTTTTTGTTTCCCATGCTTGAATGCAGGAACCTTAAATTAACCTCTCTAGTGTAGAGATAGACACCCGTCATCCAATAAATGCTCGATTCCATGAATGTTGATATAGGATTTCTGTATATGTTATCGCAGAGCTTCAGAATGGTTCAAAGTTAGACTTTTTTTAGCTTAAAGCCTAAGGGCCTATTTGAATAGGGGGAAAGGAAAAGAGAAATCATGAGAAAGGAAAGGAAATGTGATACTTTCTTATGTTTGGCAACAAAGTTGGTTGTGCCATTGGAAATCATAGGAAAATTCAAAATTTTCTTTTCCATTGGAAACCGACAAATCCCTCTAAAATAGGATGATTTCATCGGAAAACTTTTGCCATTCTCTCTCTCTCTCTTTCTCTCACTCTCTTTTTTAATGAATAAGTTGAAACAAAATAAACTTTTGAAAAAATTACAAAAATTAAAATAAAATAATAAAATTTTAAAATTTTAAAAAAAGTAAAAAATAAAAAATAATAAAATATTAAAAAATAAAAAAAAAATAATTAGACAAAAATAAAAAATAAATTTAAAATTTTAAACATTTTAAAAATATATTAAAAAAAATTTTAAAATTTAAAATTAAAAATTAAAAATTAAAAAATAAAAAAAAATAAAATAAAAATAAAAAAATAAAAAAATAAAAGATAAAAAAAATCTAAAAATAAAAAATATTTTTTTAATAAAATAAATAAAAAATAAATTAAAATAAAAATTCAAAAAATAAAAAATAAAAATAAAAATACAAAGATAAAAAAAATAATATTAAAAAAAAATAAAAATACAAAAAAAAATAAAAAAGTAAAACTAAAATATTAAAAGAAAGAGAGAGAGAGAGAGGGAGAGAGAGTGATTTTATTTTTTATTTTTTTTATATTTTTATATTTTTGCTTTTTATTTAAGCTTATTTATTTTATTTTAAAAATAAAGTAAAAAAATAATAAATATAAAATTAAATATAAAAAATTTCAAAATTTAAAAAAAATAAAAATAAAAATAATAAATAAATAAAAATTAAATCTCTCTCTCTCTCTCTCTCTATCTTTCTTAGCTCTCTATTATCATTCTCCTTTTTAGATGTCTCTCTCTCCTAAATTTTCTCTCTACATATTTTTTTTAATTTCACTCTCTTAATTTCTTTCTCTCCTCAAATTTCTCTCTCTCTCTCTCTCCTAAACTCACTTTTTCTCTTTTCTAATTTTTCTTTCTCTCACCAAATTTCCTTCATAATAGAAAGTTGAATTTATTGGGTGTGTAAGATATATACTATCGATAATGGTTAATTTCTATTTTCTATGCGCCAATTATATAATCCAAACATAAAAAAATAATGAATTCCTATGAATTCTCAAAGGACTAGAATCCATTGGATTTACAAAACTTTTTCCTATGTTTTTCGGAAAATTGTCAAACAGACCCTAAGCATATTTTATGAGAATAAAAATTGAAAGAAAATAAAAATTTTGACTAGGGAGGGGATTGAGTTATAACTTATTATTAGGTGGAATCGTGGAAGTAGAATGCAAGCTTTGTCCTAAAACTGAGGAAACCGAACCGGCTTGAAAACCGATTCGGACAGATCAGAACCGATTCTGGTTCGATTCGATTCGGTCTTGGCTTTGGGTGGTAAAAACTGAAAGCCTAAGGGGTAGGGTGAGAAAACCGAAAAAATAAAAAAACTGAAAAAGCCAAAAAATACATTAAAAATAGTAAAAGAAAGTTAAACCGAAAAAACCAAAATATTCGGGTTTTGGTTCGCTTTCGGTTTCAAAATAGAAAAAAACAAAACCGAAACCATACCGATTATGTCGATTCAGTTTCGATTCAGGTTGATCACAACTGCAAACCAAACTTTCTGTTTCGGTTTGGTAAATTGAATCTGCATCCCTAGGTGGAAGGCTCCATGCACCACAGATGGTACATAAGTGGCAGTCGTTCCATTATTTGTGTTTTCTCCATTTAAGTAGAATTCAACCCAAAAGGCATACCTCTCTCTATATATTCCTCAAAAGCATTACTCATTTTGGCTGTATCTCGAGGCTTTTAGAATGTGCCTATCTCGAGGGACACACCTAGAGGTGTGTACTTCCAACGCCTTGTGTACTTCCAACGCCTTGTAAAACATAGGGACAATAGTTAAGATTCTTGTTCCCATTTGATCCACTTATTTTTGTCGACAACTGCAATTCAAGGAGGAATATCTCCCTGATTAATCTCCAACAGCCTTTTTATTCTCTCTCTCTCTCTCTCTCTCTCTCTATATATATATATATATAGCTCAACTATGACAATATTCAAGATACTTATCCCCATTTGGTGAAGATATTGTTGGTTTTTTTAACTGCGAATTAGACTGTTTCTTACTTCAACCAATATGTATATTAAGGAGTATTTTACTTGTTTAAATTTGAAAATGAGTTTTTAGACAGTAGTTCTATAATGTTAAGAAGCTTCAGAACTGTAATAGCCCGAAAAATTACGCTAAACTGTGACCTCGGGATCCGTGCCCGATTGGTCACAGGTTTGACCAATTAGGAGTTCAATAGTTAGCATAGAGTGTGATGAACGGACGAGATGCAATGGGTTGAGTGTTTATGTGGTGTATGATGGAAAATGTGAAGTCACATACACCTACTGCGGTGCATGTGCTCAACACACAGGTTAGAGAGAAGATAAAAGGGTTTAATAACCCTAGTTTCTCTTTAATTGGTTGATTGAGAGAGAGTAAAGAAGAGAGAGAAGGAGAGCATAGTTAATGCAAGGAGTAAATGCTAGTTGAGGAAGGGGGGATTCGAGCAATAAACGTCGGATTCGACGCGAGGGATCCGCTAGAAGCAAAGCTGGAAACCCTAGCCTTTCCAACCGCTCAACTAAATTAATTTGAGATTGATTCAAGGTAAAACTTTGTGAATAAAATGCATAGGTTGTAGAGGTTAATTTGTAGTTAAAAATAGTTTAAATTATAGGATAATGGTTTAGAAAAATAGAGGAAAAAGTGTGGAAAAGGTTGGGAAGAACAACTCAAAAGGGGCAGAACCTGGCAATTTCGATTAATCGAAATTGGGTTTCGATTAATCAAAATTGGTCAAGAAGTTGAAAAGTCAGAGGACCCCGATTTCGATTAATCGAATTGGGTTTCGATTAATCGATTTTGGATTTCGATTAATCGATTTGGGTATCGATTAATCGACTGGGAACCTCCAGTGGACCCCAGGGGGCTGGAGGAAAGGACTTGGGGAAAATCGACTAATCGAAATGGGATTTCGATTAATCGATTTCAATTTTTGATTAATCGATTTGGGATCGATTAATCGATTTTGGGAACTCGATTACTCGAATTGAGAATCGACTTGGCTGAACAGAGAAGTTCGATTAATCGAATTAGGATTCGATTAATCGAATGAAAATCTCGATTAATCGATTTGAGAATCGATTAATCGATATTGAATTTCGATTAATCGATTTTGGAAATCGATTAATCCAATGAGATTCGATTAATCGATTTTGGTGCTCGATTAATCGACTGGGCTAAATTTATTTGACTTTTGAGTTTGACTTTAAGCTTCATGGAGGGTCCTGGACCTCCTTTATTGCATCCTTAGTGATGTGTTTCACATGTTATGTGGTACCATAGGTGGTACGTGTGAGCTAGTACACAAGGAGCCACGTGGGACCTTGATGCATTGAGCAAACAAAGACTTGAGGTAGGGAACACCTTGAACATGTACTTTATTTTACAAGAGCATGTATGTAGTGATATAAAATTCAAATTCAAATATTTTATTGCTTAAGAATTGTGAAAAGTGTGTGTGGGTGACATCCATAAGAGTAATTATAATAAGCCATTCCCAGGGGATGAAGAAGTAAAGAGATAAGAGCATCAGGTGTGATGCAAGTGAATGGATACATCTCAGGGATGTATCCAAGATTGAATCATGTTTGATAGGGCCTAGCTGATATAAGATAGCACACTTACACGGTGGATAACTATATGTAAGGCACCGATATTTTTGTTATTTGAGGTTTGATAGGGTACCCCACCGACGTGGTGGGATATCCACGACTGACACGGCAGGATATCCGTGACCGATACGGCAGCGAAACCGTAAGCCAGTGCAGAGGCTTATCCGTACAAAGTAAGCACACCCCAGGGGTGTTGATTGAGACAAGTGAAACCCCGCCACCAATCCCAGGGGAAAGGGGCTTGGGTACTATATTGTATTCCCAGGGAATACGTTAAAAGTGTCTATATAGATGACGATGATGGGTATCTCATCGGGGCTCGATGCTATATTGCTCAGGGATTACTTAAGTTGAAAGTTTAAGTTTTGCTTTAGGCCTTTTCAGCACTATTCATGAGTAAATAAAAGACACGAGTAAACTACCAGTAAAATGTAATACTTTTTAACTGTTTCATCAGTAATTGCATAGACACATCATGCATGGCATATCATGGAATATATGTGAGTAATAATTTATATGTTCAACTGTGTTTTGTTCCCTATTGAGCTAGGATGTAGCTCACCCTATAGACTATACGTCGCAGGTCCACTACTAGCAGCGGCCGAGGCTTCAGGAGACGCTGACCTTGGTGAGTCGGACCTTGCGGCCGGCGAAGAGTTGGAGCCACCTCCTGAGGACTTCTTCTAGAGGACTCCGTTGTGCCACTTTGAGGGCTTTTGAGAGAGATTGGTACGGCTTGGTATGTCAAGCCTTGTTTTGGTTAAACCATGTATATATTGAGTTTGGGATTATTCTTTTGGGGCGAACCATCCGTGATGATTGCTATCATCGATGGTTCGGATCGGTTCTCCATTCATGCAGAGGCATGAGGGTAGAACTGTCTTTTGGAGAATTGCTTTAATATAGATTTAAATTCCGCAGTTTCATTTATTATTTCATTTTATGCTTGATATGCCAATGTTCCGTGCTTAGCTAAGGGGCACAGTCAAGATGATTGTGCTGATGGCACGGGTTTCGGGGTGCCGAAATCCGGGCTGTCACAAGAACCTTACAATATCTTCACCAAATGACCCTACAGTCGTTGGGGTTGCTTTTCGAATAGAGATGATTTTTTGTTTGGGAAATTTACCTGATCGACCCTGTCAGATGTACCTTTTACTGCAGAGACCCTATAGTTTCACCTTTACCCAAATCAACCAGCTCCAAGCCGAGTCGACCATAAGGAGAATAAAAAGTCCATATTACCCCCTTCTCTGACTTTCTTTAACCCAAATACATTCCCTTTTTCCTCATTTTAATCTGCGCTAAAGTTGTAAGAAGTTAGAGGTGGTGAAGGTGAAGACGTCTTCTGCCTCAGATCTGCTATCTGGAAGAAGAAAATAGAGGTTTGGGAGAAGAAGTTCCTGCATTTTGCCATTCGGAGTTGAAGATCCTGCAGTTTCCCATTCCGATGTGAGGTATGTTCAGATCCAATGTAAATCATATCGAAATAACTTTTGGAAAAGGTGAATAGATATCGATTGTAAATAAATGCAGGAGTTGGTCGATTGTAAGATATACTTCGATTGATTATCCAATCGTTACCGATTGAGTATCCAATCGCTATCGATTGAGTTACCAATCGTTACCGATTGCTTATCCAATCGGCACTGACTTCATAAATAATATCGATTGGATATCCGATTGACCAGCTCCTGCATTTATTTGAAATCGGTGCCGATTGGATACGCAATCGTTAACGATTGGTAACTCAATCGGTAGTGATTGGATACTCAATCGTTAACGATTGGTAACTCAATTGGTAGCGATTGGATACTCAATCGATAACAATTGGATATCAGTTGTTTTGCTATCAATTTGTCATATTCATCCGTCTTATGACTCCTTTCTTCTCCTTCTTAAAGAGGCGATGTCTGGTGTAGAAATTTCTCTTCTCTGTCACTTTGATGGCCATATTGTAAACGATGATGGTTTGTATCAAGGTAGCCGCCGAAGGGTTATTACAATTTCGACGGGTGTATCTTATGAACGGTTCAGAAGGCAAATTTCTGCTGTGAGTTTTGCGAGAGCAGATGAAACAATTTCCATAAAGTTCTCTATGAAGATAGTGAACACCCCTGTGCTTGCCGACGTTTTGGATTCGGATGATTTGGCCACCCTATTTTCATTTTATAAATCCGAGTCGGACATTATAAAGGTAATCATCATTAAAGAACCATCCTCCTTCCGATTCGAAGCTGAATATGTACCTCTAGGTGGGACTGATTTTGTGAGTAAGCATTCCTTCCAGCCATGTAAGTTTGAAGAGGAAGGACTTACATATGATACTATTCAGTTAGGTGATGACGGCGATTTTGCGGCAAACATATCCGCCATGAAGACAACTATTGATCTAAATCATGTCCCAGTTGAATCATATGATGACCCACTACAAAATATGCATGGGGCACATTGTAGTCAAGAGTTAGACTACACGTCTCTAAGAGTGGGGGATGAAGACGATTTTCATCATATCTTTCCCGGTGGATTCACAACTTGGATGACTCACAAATTATGTTCTATTATGCCATCGATGGGGATTAATGAAGGAGCTCAACCCTATTTCCATACATATAATCACCCCTTCGGTGAAGGGACTAGTCAACCATGTCAGAACCCGTTCGGTGAAGGGCTTAGTCAGCCATGTCATGACCCCTTCCGTGAAGGGCCTAGTCAACCACATCAGAACCCCTTCGGTGAAGAAGGATCTAGTGAACCACTTCAAAACATTGCTGGTGAAGAGAACGTCGAAGATTATGATGATGAATCAGATGAGTTTATAAAAGATGATCCGAAATGTTTTACGAGGGGCATTGATAATCCATTAGTAGATGGAGCTTACGAAGTGTCAGAGACATCGGACGAGTCTTCCGATCAAGAGGTGGAAACCGAATATATGAATTAGACGTTTGAAGTTGGAGAGATCTTCAGAGATAAACAAACATTTCAAAGAGCATTGAAAGAGCACACAGTGGAGAAAAACTTTCAAATTCGGCCTTTGAAAACCGCTAATTATCGAGTGACAGCCGCATACTACGAAACCGGTTGTTCATGGCGAATACATGCATCTAAATTAAATGGGCTCGACACTTTTCAAATCAAGATGTTCAATAGTACTCACACATGCGGGGCCGCTAAGATCGGACCGTACGGTCACCGTAATGCAACAATCTCGTTTGTAGCCAATTATGTACGGGAGAAACTTATGGAAGGATTCGACTATACTCTGGCATCGATAATATTTGATGTTGCAAAAGCTTATAATGTGCAAATCTCATATGCTAAGGCTTGGAGGGGGAAAGAACTTGCTCTTAATGATATTAGAGGTAGTTGGGAACGACAATTTGTGGATTTACCAGCCTACGTGAAGGAGATGGAGAGGGTAGATCCTAATATACGAACATCCTTTCAACTAACGCTTGACGGTAAATTTCAAAGATATTTTTAGAGTTTCGACCCCTGCATCGGAAGCTACCGTAGTACACTTCGTCACACACTGCTTGTAGATGGCACACACCTACGGGGACGTTATGAAGGGATCCTACTTATTGCCTCGGGGCAAGACGGTAATGGCCATATATTATCATTAGTATTTGTCGTCATCGAATTAGAAGAAGAGGATACATGGATGTGGTTTCTTGAACGAGTAGGTGCGTTCGTGATCGGTGAATTTACCAAAGATTTCATTTTTATCACGGATAGGTCGAAGGGTTTAATTGAGGCGGTCAAACATATCTTCCCTAACACACACCACAACTATTGCATCCGACATATGACACAAAATTTGCAACACAAGTATCCCAAGAACAATGTGAAGGGTTTATGGTGGTGTGCCACGCACGCATATTCAGTAGAGAAATTTGATTATTTTATTAATAAAATAAAGGAAGATCCTGCTGATCCTCAGGCCGGAGAGTATATTTTGAAAATAGACCCAAAGTATTGGGCACGCGCACATATGAAAGGAAGGTAATATGATTCTCTGACTACGAATAATGCCGAAAGCTTAAACAACGTACTAAAGAAAGCTCGAGAGAGACCAATTATCGACCTAATCAGAACTACTAGAGAGAAAGTCGCCGATCATTTTCAAAAGTGCAGAGAGATATCTAAGAAATGGACCACCATACTCTGTCCAAAAGCAGACGAGCATATGAAGAAGGTACTGCAATAGGCCGGTAGGAAGAGAGCTCAACCATACGGGCGCGATCAATTTCAGATCAATTTCAGAAATTTCATTCATCACGTCGACTTAGAACATAAGACTTGTACTTGCCGCCGTTGGCTTATTCATGGCTTGCCTTGCTCTCATGCCATGACAGCTATCAATTGGAGACTTCTGTGAGAAGTGGTTTTTCACTGCTTGCTTTAGACAAACATACAACGAACAATGGCTTCCCACCCTTGATAAAAGCCAATGGGCATTCCAAGCTGAGCAACTGCCGAAAAATATGAAAGTAAGACTACCCTACAATTGTCGAAAGTAAGCCGGTCGTCCGAGAAAGAGAAGGATAAGGCCTAAGGGTGAAGTTAGGGCTCTACAGTGTGGCAGGTGCAGTGAGTATGGTTACAATCACCGGAGTTGCACGGTAATTGGTCCCATGGGTTGATACAGTACAAGAAGTCGGCTAAATTTCTCAAAAAATGTAAAGAAGTGTTGATAGATAGCCCTGGTAAGAATTGGGACTTGTAACTTCATTGGGGTTGTATCCAACCTGATTTTTGAATTTAAGGCAAGCTTGGTACTCTTAAGAATTTTCAAACGTTTTGTCACAGACAGTCGATATCGACAGTAAATACGGTCGATATCGACTGCGAATATAATCGATATCGATCTCTTCTGCAATCAACAGCGATTGCTTCTGTAATTGACATCGATTGCTTATGCAATCAACTTTGATTACTTACACAATCGATATCGATTGTTTATGCAATCAACTGCTTGAGCACACTTTAATAAAGCCTGCGACAAGCCCATAACCCGCCTAATGTTAAGCAGCAGATATAAAAATTTTACATACTTGATATTATAAATTAAAAAAAATAATGATTGTTTTATAATTAAAATTTAAAATTTTCGTTTACAAATATCCTTGAAGTTAATACAATTTTAACTTTTGAAATAAACTAGGATGCTACTGCATCAGTAGTAGGTTCTTCACCCATGGCTCTCTTGACTTCTCTATCGGCAGTAAATTTAGCGAGGGCTTGGACAATTTCTGCCCTGATCTGACTCATATTGCCTTGGCTGAAGTCGAATTTCTTCCCCAACATGAAGTATTCTATGTACTTCAAAACAAATATCCCACAGTTCCAACCATTGCTCTGTTGGGGCACGAATTTGACCTTGCAATCAGAACTTGACCACGGATAGGTCGTAGCTTCCAATGCAGTGGAGTCTCCGTGTACATGTAAAAGCGCAGGAAGATATTTGGTTTGTTTTGAAAAGTACAATGTCAGATAATATTTGATAAGATAAGCTACTTAAGTAGAAAAATATCTAGAGATATGTGTGATCGATTGCCCAAACAATCGACACCGATTGCATAATCAATCGTTAGCGATTGCATAATCAATCGTTAGCGATTGCATAATCAATCGTTAACGATTGTATAATCAATCGTTGGCGATTGTATAATCAATTATTAGCGATTGTATAATCAATCGTTAGAGATTGTTTAGGTAATTGTATTATGAAGGTGTGGACAATTTTTATCAGGATGTTGATTTGTAGGGGATACTTGTCCTTCAAGGGCCTATCCAAGATTGGATCAACGATCATTATCGATCGTTCTAAAACCTTAATGATCGCAAGGGCCCAATGTAAAGGAGCGTGGCTATGGACTGGGACAAATATCTGAAATAAATAATATATTAGAGGACACAATGGTGAAAATTATAAACAAAGTTTGCAGAGAGCGTAATGTACCGTGTTGCATTGGTGAGCCCATAGATTCCTCAACCTATTGAAGAAGTTTTGGAGCACCTTCTTGCCTGGGTTGGTTTCTTCCTTAAGGGCAGCCCACCGTTCAATTTGTGTGGCTATCAGTTTTTGGTTGAGTTTTTCACTTTCAACAAAGAATCTGAAATCATTATAATCCATGGCGATATATGACAAATCGGTGGGGCTCATCAGGAAGAATTTATCACCAACTTCAAGATGAGCAGCGTCATCCATGACTTCCAAAAGTCTTAGGTAGGCTCCTATGATCTGAAAGATAATAAATTTCAGTAATTGACACACTTCATTCGTTATCGATTCTATACAGAGTCGGTATCGACTGTTCAGACAATCGTTAACGATTATCTAGCTAATCGGTATCGACTGCTCAGACAATCGTTAACGATTGTCTAGATAGTCGGTATCGCCTGTTCAGAGAATCGTGAACGATTGCGTAGAGAGGCGATATCGACTGTCAAGGCGATCGTTATCAATTTCCTAGATAGTCGGTATCAACTGTTAAGACAATCGTCATCGACTGTGTACACAATCGTCATCGATTATGTAAACAATCGCGTTAGACTATCTGGGCAATCGTTCTCTTTTTTTAATCAGTCGTTATTTTTAGAAAACTTGAAAAGAAAATAACTTTGAAAATTGAATATGAGAGATTTGGTTACTTACAAGATTATCTAAGTATGTCGTGCCTTCCAGACATTTGAACGTATGCATCCGGAGTGTATATTCACCCACGGAGCTTACGTAGATGCTGCATGAAACATAACGGCCAAGTTTTAATTCAAAACGAAAGTTACTTCTAACTAAGTTGTTACTATCATCGGAAAAATGGACAAATTCGTAATATATGTAACTCACTCAGCATCCTTTTCGAGAGCTGTCCAGATGGCATTCATGAACCTCTGTTCATCTGTCAGCTCAACCGTAGGAGGGGGCATTGTCTCGGTTGGCGGTTTTTTTATCGCCTGCTTTTTTCCAGTCCTAGGCTTCGAGGCAACATCTTTGGCTTTAATCCTAGGCCTCAGGCGAGCATCTAATGGTTGCTCGGATTACTCATCACCAGCCGGACCACCCTTATCATCATCATCATCGTGAGATTGGTTATCAGCTGCTGCCAACTCCTCTTGGGCGGGAGGAGCTGGTGCCACATCTTCTAATCCCTGGTCGGCTGGACCAGCAGATTCGGGTCCCATATCGACAGTGAGAGACACTTCTGATAGCAACTTTGAAACAACACCATCCTGAACATCGAAAGACATAAAATTGATAAATAAGAAAAACTGAGAATAGAATGACCTCTAAAAATAATATAAATTGATTCCGAATCTAGACCGATCGTAATTACAATCGATACCAATGGTATTTACATTCGGTACCGATCGCCTAACGATTGCATTTACAAGGGGTATCGATTGCACATACAATCGGTGTCGATTGTAAATGTGATCGGTATTGATTGTAAATGGGATCGGTATCCATTGTAAATGCAATCGTTATTGATTGTAAATGAAATCGTTATCGATTGTAAATACGATCGGTAAATAATCGAATAAATAAAAAATCGAATTAAAGCAGACTACACTGCCAATCATACCTTGGGTGTCACCTCCATGATCGTTTGAAGGAGTTCTATAATTTTTCCTTGCTCTTTCCAGATCAACTTGTTAAAGTGATCCTCCGTTTGCAATTGAACATCCCTTGAAGTGAGCCGTTCTTCAAAGGAGTTGCATTGTGTCCGGAGGAGCATATTCTCCTCCACCAGCCGCTTATTCCCTTCCACCAATTGGTTAACTAACTCTTCCAAATGGCTGGCTTTTTGGTTGGGTTTTAAGTTATCCAAGTCCAAACCATCAATCCTCCTCAACAACTCTTGATTAGAGGAGGTTGGTGTACTACTGGTTGTCTTCGCGGCGACCCTTTTAGGCCGGTCTAATTGGACTTGGACCTCATCTGACGAAGATCCTTCGTCAGACGTTGTTTCGTCCTCAAATTCTTCCTCTTCATCTTCTTTGACCGGAATATTTCTTTTCTTCTTGGGCCGCTGATCAACTTCCACAGCTTTCTTGACCTCCTCAACCTCTTTCCTCTTCCCCCCAATTTCCCCCCCAACAGCCTTTAAAATCCGCTGATAATCCCTTACGAGGGGTATGTCCAACTCGAAGGTAACGGGTTCGAGGGGAGCGTTAATCTGTTATGAAAAAGGACAGGTTGTAAAATAACATAGAAAAATTTACAGAAATTGAAAAATCACTCTAAATTAAAGACTGCTTAAAGAGTGGAAACTGATTCCATTTACAGTCGATCCCGATTGTGTAGGTAGTCGATCCCGATTGTGTAGGTAGTCGATCCCGATTGTGTAGGCAGTCGACCCCGATTGTGTAGGAAGTCGACACCAACAGTGTTGGAAGTCGACACCGACTGTGTAGGTAGTCTACACCAACTGTGTAGGCCGTCGATAACGATTGCTTAATCGATCGATCTGATTTCGTAGTCAGTCGTTTCCGACTACGTAGGCAATCGATATCGATTGATTTGGTAATAGAAATCCTCCAGATTACTCTTTAAAGTTGTTACAAATTTACCTTTACATATTTGAATTAGTTAAAATGATATCATACCTTGCTATCGACCATCTTCGCAAGAGTGTAGCCTTTATTCCTCGTTTGGGGCTTCTCCGCCCACTTCAACAATCGGGGGAAAGGGTTTAGCATTGACGTTCTTTGAGGTGAGACGCCAGGCAGCATCTCATAGGCCCACCACTGAAGTACACACATACAGCCATAAATATTATATGGCTTAAGGGCTTTATCATTGTCGGCAGTCTTTCTATTTGCCACACCCTTCTCTATATACTCTAGCAAGTCTTTGAAGACGTAGAGACCCCACGGGTTTTTTTTGAAATTTTTCACGTCATCGACGAGTTCAACGTGGGCTTCCGACAATTGAAGGTGGGACCCGGGAAAAAGGAATGTACATAGAACAAAAAGAAGAGCCAACTTGACGAAGTCGTCATCACTTTTGCGCTAACCTCAATCCACTATCAATATGAGACCGAAGAATTTTCCCGGGCTGTAGTCCCCGAAAATATTTGTATCGAATGATTTCCACTTCAGGTGCTTTAATGGAAGGGGAATACTGTTGGGGTTCAACAACTACAAGGCCCAAAATTAAGGCAACGCCCATCTCCCGAAGATAGACATCTCTCCTCCAGATTTGGAAGTGGTTCTTCTCAACCCAAAAACTTAACATGGCATCCACAACATCTCCAGCAAAACTAACACCCTTTGGCATTTGGAATATTCCCCCGAAAACTGATTCGCTTAGCATCTCCTTCCGCTGCGGGCTAGCGTCTTCGTAGATCTTCGATATGCCAGTAGGAGAACATTTGCCAACAGCACGTTGTACAACCATTTTGCCGGCTTTTGTATATGAACTGTAATAAAATTGAAAGAGAATATTTATAATCAGGGTATAATCAGGCTACATAAAAAAACTCGCCGATTCCCTAAACAATCGTCACCGATTGTGTACACAATTATCATCGACTGTGTACACAATTGTTATTGACTGTTTAATCAATCGATGTCGATCGCATTAACAATCGACAATATATACAATTGTCCAATTTCTTTTCCTTTTTTCTTCTTTTTCTTTTTCCTATTCTTTTCTTCCTTCGTCAAAATTTTGTTATAGTAAATAAGGCGATCGTCGTTTGAATATAGTTGATAGATGATTCATTTCTTTGCGATGGTGGAAAATCATTTGCTGGTGATGGTTATCCCTAACCATCACCAGCAAATGATTTTCCACCATCTGCAGCAAATGAATCATCCCTATTATCCCTACCAGCCCCCATATTTCCCAATGTCAAACGACGGCGATAAAACACCTTAAAACCTACTATAACAAAATCAAGTTCGATCTTGTAAGGGAGGACTCACCACTACCACCAGAACCAGATCCTCTTTAGTTCCTTTGGGACGAAAACGAAAATTTTGGCGAAATCGATATCAATTGTATAGACAATCGATATCGATTGAGTATACAATCGTTATCGATTGTCTATACAATCGAAAACGATAAAAATTACTACAAAATGTGCACTGAACAAAGAAGAAGAAAAAACTCAACAGAAATTAATTATTTACTAGCTACTTACAAGTTTGGTAGCTTGAAGATTGAAGAACGGAATGCTAGCGACTCTCGACCGCCTCTCCACCGATTTCGAACGAAAAAGTAAAAAAGTAAAAAGGTAAACAGTGAACGGTTTGGTGAAGGCGGCTATTTATTACATTGGGGGAAAATCCGGTATTTCCTAAAGGCAGAAGATGGCTCGGCGCGCAGCGGGTCGATTTGGGTAAAGGTGAAACTATAGGGTCTCTGCAGTAAAAGGTACATCTGACAGGGTCGGTCAGGTAAATTTTCCTTTTTGTTTCTTTCTTCGCCTGTTTGGCGGCTGCAAGTATAGGTACCCAAAAACAATATTTGTGCCTGCTTGTTGGGTGCAAATACAAGTACCCAAAAATAAAATTCTCCCTTTCTGGTGCACAAGTGGGTCCTTACACGAGCCCACCGGCTAAAAACAAAAAAAAAATCCAAATTTCCATTAAAAGTTTTAGTTGTTACTGTTAAAAGATGTGTAGCTTTATTAACACTCACGGAATCTTGGTGGGCACCCGTGCGAAAAAATCATGGGGAAATTAGAAAAAAAACCTTGGAAACCAAACCTTTTAGCTTATTATACAGAAGCTAGACGTTTTAGAAAAAAAGGGTTTAACATTTTTTTGATGTTCAGAGATGCGTGAGATCTCAAATACTCAACAGATGTGGGTTTTAGTGTATTTGTGAGTTTACAAATTTTCCCTTGATTGTCTTCTCCATTCAAACCACTCAAAACCAGCTTCGGCGGCCCCGACGAAACCAGCTCCGACATCCGCCCTCGACGGAAATTGCGTGGTGATAGGGGTTGCTTATGATGCGACTGTTGGAATTTTGCTCATCGCTTTCGGTGCTTCAATAAGATGTGTAAGGCTCACAGGAGCACGGGTTCTTTCTGGAATCGTAAGAAGACTGCTAAGGAGCTGTTGCTTTCCGATTCCCAGGCATCTGATCTAGAGAATGGTTGGTCCCTATGGGGCCGAAGATTCAAAAATATCCCCTCCAAGCGGAACCCTCTACCCTCATCTGAGACCACATCCTCCGATACCAATTTGGTTCTAGATCCTTCCTTGGGAGAGGGTTGGGCTTCATGGCTTCCAAGCTTCTGTGTCTTAGCCTCTTCATCTAATCCTTTGCCTTCTCTTCAAGACCTCTCTCTCTTGGCTAAGTTCGATTGGAATGTAGCTAATCTTACGGTGAAGAAATTTAACTCCAACTCTTTTTTGCTAGAGTTTGGGTCTGTGGAAGATAAGCTTCGGATCCTCAATAAGCTGTGCAATCTAGGTATCTGCTTGATGAAACAGGGGAGAATCCTCGAGGCCAAAAAAACGCTCAAACGGGTGCGGTCAGCAATGGCCGGCGGCCCTAGAGGTGTAGATTCCCATTTAAAAGCCTTTGAAAGGGTACAAGAAATGCTCAGGGATCGAGAATCTGGTTTGATGGATCACGGGCAAGATCATAGGGGCTGCTGGAGCTGGTTTCAGAGAGATCGTAGGGGCTGCCAGAGCTGGTTTTGCTGCAGCCGGAGCTAGTCTTGAGTGGAGAAAGTAGGACACTGGAGCTTGTTTCGTCGGGGCCGCCGAAGCTGGTTTCGCCGCAGCTGGTTTTGAGTGGTTTAAGTGGAGAAGACAATTAGGGACAAATTTGTAAACTCACAAATCTACTTAAACCCACATGTGTTGAGTATTGGAGATCTCACGGATCTCTGAACTTCAAAAAAATGTTAAAACCTTTTTTTCTAAAACGTTTAGCTTCTGTATAATAGGCTAAAATGTTTGGTTTCCAAGGTTGTTCTTCTAAAGTGCCCAAAAATCATTGATTACTTTGAATGAAATAATGAGCTGATTTTTCGACCCAATCTTCCACACAATGGATCTTGAGATTATGAGCATACCATCGGAAGATCAGTTTTTATATCATTGGCACATATCCCCTAAAAAAGCCCTAAAATACATTTGAACATAATGTGTGCCATGTGACCTTAGGACAACTTTTTTGAGATCCGTGCCACATGGAAAAAAAAACAATCTCAATCGTCTTATTTAAAGCAATCAATGATTATTGGGAAAGATGCCCTCCAAGATTCCATGATTGTTAACAAAGCTACCCAAAGAGGATTGAATTTGTATTCGCCATGGTAGGGTTAAAATGAGAAAGGGGGTCCTCGGCTCTTCTTTCCACAACTCTCATCACATCTCTAAGCAACTTTAATGGCAACGAATGTTGGATTTTTCGATCCGATAAATCGATGTTTTTCCCTCAGATCTAGGTGTATGATAAATCAAAACGTTAATTCATAAAATAAAAACTTGATGCAACCTTATTGAAAAGATCATGCCTCCTGTTGTAATTGATACAAGACACAATCCGAAGCTTTTCCCTACGAAGAAGATGAAGGTGGCTCTACCACCTTTTTTCTCACACTCTCTTGATGGGGAAGATGTTGATTTACATGTGATTCATATTCTTATAAGAATATCTTGATGGGCGGTATTTTAGGCAGGACAAGACTCTTCATAGTATATATATAGGTGGACGTCCTACACACTTTACACATAAGCTTTTAGCATTTTGATTAGTCACATAATTTACCATTTTATCACTCTTAACTTAGTGATGCTAGACCTTTTGCTACTAATGATATAATGATGTGATATATTTAAAACAGTAAGCAGAAAATAACCAAAGTGTTAATTTTTACCAAAATGAACTTTAAAGGCAGTAAGAATTACGATCGCTCGAAAATGTGATTCCAATCGTACACTAGATGAAGAGATGCTATCGTATTTACGATTGTGTATATTAAGAGCTTGCTATTGCTGGAGATCACGTGAGAGATACACTGCCATGCAAAGAATAGAAAGATCACTTGAATTAGAAGTCATGCACTCTACGGATATAAGAAGATTGGCGAAAGAATTCTGAAGATATCTACTGCTGAAAATAAGGAGAAAAGTTATGCGCACATCTACTATCCAAAGAAAGGAAGATAAGATTAGAAGTTTTGTTAATTTAGGAAACTTTATTTTTAGTAGTTTTCTTTTATTAGGACTTGAATATTGTAAATCGACCCCTTATGATCTATAAATAAGAGGGCTCGACATAAATGAAAACTTATCGAAGGAATCCTCAGCATTAATTGACGACTGAGGTTAGGTTCCCTGAAGATCACCCCTAGAGTAGTTTAGTGTAGATATCCAAGGTTTCTCGAGAGCAATTGACGCCTGTGATCGGAGACTAGAAGATTAGAGTAGAGTATCCGTAGTTTCTCAGAAGCAATTGACGCCTGTGACTGAGAGATGAGAGATCTTTTTATTTGGTTTCTAGTTTAGATTTATTGCTTTCATTTACTACTTTGTAAACATCTAATAGTTCTTGATTTTAATTGATGATTAAAGTCTTGAATTTGAAAGATTAGTGTAATGATATTTTATTTTCCATTTTTATTTTTCTAGCATTTGATTGACGCCCAAATTCTGGAAAGTTGTAGACCAGTATAAATTTATATTGAGGAATTTCAGTATTTGATTGACGCCCAAATTCTGAGAGACTTAGATATAGTGTAACGGTACTTTAATTTTCGTAAATATCTAAGAACCAAAGGAAACTGATTGACTATCAAGATCCAGAAGTTTGAAGATTTAGATTTATTTTCCTGTACCTTAGTTTAATTGAAAAATTATTATTTATTCTTTAAAGGCAAATAATAGTTTTTAACATTTTCAACCTTCCTCGTTGGAACGATCCTATCGCTGGTGCTATGATTTCCATTGTGAGATTTCAATAGGTTAAGACATAATGTAATTCATAGAGTTGTCAAAGTTTTTGGCATCGTTGTTGGGGAAGCGGAAAAATTTTAAAACCAATATTTGTCTTTCAAACATTTTTTATTTTCTATTTTTATTTTTCTTTGATCGTTTCTTTATCTTTTACAGGTTTATTCGGAGTAGCTGATTGAATGTTTCAACACTTCTTCTAACAATAAAAGCTAGAGGATTAGATTTATTTTCTCTCCCTGCTTTCTAAAATAAAAATCAAATAAAAAATTAAAAGCAAATAATAATAATAATAATATTGATATCTTTCTGGTATATACATCGCATTCGTGCTTATAATTTTTAAAATCTTTTACGCGTGCGATTCGTATACTGGGGAGATATTGCACTGCCATAGATGAAGCATTTGTTGTCGATCATAAATTCTCGATGACATCATTACCTATAATAATTGTATGACGTTCCCTATTCAACCCAACCGACATGTTGTTTACTACCAACCAACTCTCTTTAAAAATCATTATGGCAAGACGGTTTGAAGGGTCGGGTAAACTAATTGTGTCGTTTCGTATCCCACCATACAAGCACTATAAAACACAGGTTAATTCCTTTTCAGTGCATTCATATCATTTCGATCCTACTACTCCATCCAAACCCATAGCCATGGCAGACGACAAACCCACTAATCTGCCTATTAAGTTCTTCCCGATATGGGAGGACCCACAACCTCCTAAAGTACTGAATCCTCTACAGTTCCTGTGGGACGAGTACGAGGAAGTACAATGGATACTAGCCAAGAAAGAGAAGAAAAAGAAAATTAAAAAGATGGAATCATCCGCTTCTTCCACCATATCCTCCCCCCTCGTACACCTCATCCCCCACCACCACCTCATCCTCCATCTTCTTGAACCCCACTATTCCTTCCCGGCTTACGTTCTCTTCCAAGAGCAGCAAGTTGAGGACATCCCGGAGCTAAGAGGGTGAAGATCATTTTGAGGCGGGAAAATTTTGAAGACCCCCGAAGGCCGATCTCTATCGAATTCAACTTTAGCACCTCGGACGGTCGTTATCGGTGCCGTAGTCAGTCCGTGTCTATATTTTTCCTAGGATTTCTTTTATGTAATTAGTTTCTTTTCCTTGCAATCTCTGTAAATATTTCGTTCTATATATAATTTCTTTTGTTTATTTTATTTTTTGTATTATTTCTAATTTTTCTTGATGGTGTCATTTCTGTGTGCTTAACGAACATGTCGGAAGTTATTTCTGCCAAGTTTGGGAGAGATTTTTTATTGTATTTGCAGAATATACGCCCGATACATGAAGCAACATCATAGAACAATCTTGGTATCCCCTGTTTCTGAGAACAATGAGGACATTGTGCTATTTAAGTTTGGGGTTACACACATGTTGTGTATGTATGTGAAAAAAAAAATACAAACACAAAAAAAATAATGATAATAATATAATATTTTCTTAATTTTCACTTTCTATGTAAATTTAATTCTGATTTTAGTTTTAGATTTTTAGGATAGTTTGTTTAAAATTTTTATTTTTCCAGTTAACTATTATATGAGAGTTAAGATTAGATAGAATACGATTTCATAAGTATAACCATCATCCTAGTAGAAGTTTAAACATCAAATAATAGAAATAGTAAATATTCATGTCTAGCCCTTTTGTACACTGTATCATAACTGAATGTTTGAAACTATACTTTGACTTAAATTACAATATTTATGTAGCGGTCCGAGATATCACAACTTCTTGATTGTAAGATCTTAGACCGTACCTTCGTATTGTGAATCATAGAAACATATTAAGGCGATAAAGGACCTTAAAAAGCGGAAGATAAAATTTCTTTAAAATATTAATTAATCAAAATAAAACTCATGATAATATTCTTATTCCAATAATAAGTCAACATAATTAAAGCTTAAATAATCTTAATAAAATACTAACTGATCGATGTCTCATTTATTTAAAATCCATAATAATAACTAGAAATAAAAATAACTAATTAGGCCCCGAAGCCATTATCGCCATTCAGTCCAGTTTCTTGAGCACCATGTGTCATCTCATCGCTATAGACTCATACATTATCATCGACGACACCTGCCTCATCTAGTCACCCACATCAACAAGGGGTGTAAGTTTACACTTGTATGGACCAGACATGCAATCCAGTGAAGCATAAAATATCAGTCATAGCCATATAAATATTTCGATATATTTTATGTGTGTGTGCATATGACATGTATAATCTCAATAAGCTGAAATGAACTGAACATAAACATATATATCAATATTACATGAATGCATCATTTCTTTTAATTTCATCTTTCTTGTCATTTAATGCACGTTAGACTCCGTCCTGCTCAAAATGTTGGGTCATAATCATGCTTATCACTTGTTTAGTTAGACTCCGTCATGCTCAAGACGTTAGGTCTAATGAATCATATTATTTATTACATGTCAAACTCTGTCCCGCTCAAGATATTGGGCTTAATCATGCTCATCATACTCTTATTTAGTTAGACTCCATCTTACACAAGATGTTGGGTCTAATACCTTCTTAGACTCCATCATATACAAGATGTTGGGTCTACTGCTCCTTAATCGTATTTAGTTAGACTCAATCAAGCACAGGATGTTGGGTCTAATACCTTCTTAGACTCCATCATGTACAAGATGTTGGGTCTAATGCTCGTTGATCATGGCTTGACATTTCATCATGTTTTATGTGTCTTGGTTGTGCATTATATAGATGATCATGGAATATGTAAAGTGCATAAGAGTGATATCATAATACATAAGTATTTAAGTACATTTAATCATGGTACATAAATATTAAAGTGTCACAATCATGGTGTATAAATATTATAGTGCATATCATACGATCATGGTGCATAAACATTAACATTTAATGACACTGTTGTGAGAAGAACTTGAATATAGAACTAAACTATTCACACTCAATCTATTGAATTCATGTTTAGACTCAATCTATTTATTTTAGCTCAATCCATTGAACTCTATTCATGCTCAATGGATTGATTTCTCAATCCATTGACATAAATTTATGCTCATGCTCAATCTATTGAATTTAGCTCAATCCATTGATTTCTCAATCCATTGAACTCTATTCATGCTCAATAGATTGATTTCTCAATCCATTAACATAAATCCATGCTCAGACTCAATCTATTGAGTTTAGCTCAATCCATTGATTTCTCAATCCATTCAACTCTATTCATGCTCAATGGATTGATTTCTCAATCCATTGACATAAATCCATGCTCAGGCGCAATCTATTGAGTTTTACTCAATCCATAGCGATTTTGTCTGTTACCATTTAATATTCACCCTCAATCGATTGGCATCCAATCGTCAATTGATTGACATGATTATGTGTATTTTTCTAAAATAATATCATTTAATCGTCAATCGATTGGCATCCAATCATCAATCAATTGAAATAATTATGTGTATTTTTCCAAAATAATATCATTTAATCGTCAATCGATTGACATCCAATCGTCAATCGATTGACATAATTATGTGTATTTTTCCCAAAATAATATCATTTAATCCTCAATCGATTGACATCCAATCGTCAAACGATTGACATAATTCTGTGCCCAATCTCAATCTATTGAGTCTGGCTCAATCTATTGATTTTCTCAATTGATTGAATTTTCAATCTCAATCGATTGACTCAAATCCGTTAGTACACATCAAAATATATCAAATCACATGGTGGGATTTCAACCATCTTCTTAATTAAAATTATCAACATTAAGGATCACCAATCATAGCATGCATTTATTTAATCATCTATTCATTATTCATGAAATAAACTCACTAATTTAAATAAAAATCTATTTAAAAAAATTAATATTTTAAGTTCAATGGAAAACATGATTTCTCCATACCTAGACCGATTGTATCACCACGGTTAGATCGAGATCCCAATAATGATGATGATTCTAGAAGGAGGCGAAGGCCGCGTGAGAATATACGCCAACGTCTCGCCGCTCTTCCAAAAGAAGGGTTCTAGGAAGGTAGATCTAGAATTTCTTCTTGAAGGTCTCTAGGGTTTCTGACGGCTCTATTCTTAATAGGAACTCTAAATGAGATTATAATTTAGGGTTCTCCATAAGACATTTATAACATTTTAGAGATTATCCAGTGTTAAGCTAACGCACCAAGGAAGGGTGTATAGGCTTTTACCTTAAAGTCTAAAATAAAAGTTTAGAGCACACATAACAAGGTTTGATCCCTAGACCTCTTATCTAGAGCTTAAAGCTTTTAACTAGTAGGCTATTACACAACTTGTGTCCATTAATGACGAAAATAAATATAAGATCTTGAAAAACTAAAATATGTATTTTTAGTTAAAATATTTTGAAAAGTCAAGGCATGCGTTGAATACGATATTAAACATATATACATATTTTAGGTGTATCAAAGACGTAAAATTCAGATCATAACATTCTTCCCTACTTATAAAAATTTTGTCCTCGAAATTGCGTCATACCTCACTAGAAGAGATGGGGGTAGTCCCTCCTGATAACATCCTCGCGCTCTCAAGTGGCTTCCTCGTGAGAGGTGCTGCCAAATCACAAGGACTAGCAGTATAACTTTATTCCTCAGGGTCTGCTCTTTGCAGTCAACAATCTGAACAGGCACCTCCACAACGGACATATCCTTATAAACCTCCAAGAGTTCCCAATCGATAACGTGAGTAGGGTCTGCCACGTATTTCTTTAACATGGATATGTGAAAAACATTGTGAACATCGGCAAACTTTGGTGGTAGCTTGACTCGATATGTCGTTTCTCCGATTCTCTTCAAGACTTTGAATGGTCCCACGAATCTCAGACTAAGTTTTTCTTTTAGCCTGAATCTCATTACTCCTTTCATAGGAGAGATTTTCACGAAGACTTTATCCCCTTCAATCAGATCCCAATTCCTACGCTTCAAATCAGCGTAGCTCTTCTGCCTGCTCTGCACGGTCTGCATTTATTCTCGGATTAACTGAACTTGCTTGGACGTGTCTTCAACAATTTAAAGTCCCAACAAACTTCTTACACTGACCTCATCCCAACACAGAAGAGTTCTGCAACTTCTCTCATATAAGGCTTCATGCGGGGCCATCTGTATAGTGGACTAGTAATTATTGTTATAAGCGAACTTCGCGAGAGATAGATTCTCGTCCCAATTGTCTCCAAAGTCCAGCACACAAGCGCGAAGCATGTCCTTTAACACTTGATTCAGTCTTTCGGTCTGCCCATCCGTCTGAGGATGAAAAGCGGAGCTAAATTTCAACTTAGACCCCATCCCATCTAAAATTTTTTGCTAAAATCTTGACGTGAAACGAGGGTCTCTATTAGATACGATATCAGCAGGCACACCATGTAATCTGACAATCTCACGAATATAAATATCCGCCAACTGAAAAGCTGAATAGGTCATGCGGTATGGAATAAAATGAGCCGATTTAGTCAATCTATCGACCACAATCTAAATAGCGTCGTTCCTCTTCAGGGTTTCCTGCAACCCGGTGATGAAATCCATACCAATACTCTCCCATTTCCAACCCGGAATTGGTAGTGGCTGAAGTAACCCAGGTGGTTTCTGATGTTTAGCTTTAACTTGTTGGCATGTGAGACATCTTGTCACGTAGTTAGCGATCTCTCTCTTCATATCATTCCACCAATCATTTTTCTTCGATCCTTTATACATCTTATTGTTCCCAGGGTGAATAGATAATTTAGACTTATGGGCTTCGTCTAAGATCTCCCGTTTCAATTCTATATTATCAGGTACATAGTAGCGTCCCTGAAAAAACATCATCCCATCATCTCTGACAGTAATCTCAGACTTCCCACTGTCCTTTAATTTCAAAAGGGTAGGATCTTCAAGCTGTAGTCTCCTGATTCGATCAAGTAATGAAGAGGTGATAACAATGTGCGAAAGCAATGCTCTTGGTTGAATCACTTGTTCTGGAACAAATCTATTGAGGGCATCAACAACAACATTAGCCTTCCCCGGATGATACTTGATCTCGTAATCATAATCGATCAGGAATTCCAACCATCATCTCTGCCTCATATTCATGTCTTTCTGCGTAAAAAGGTATTTAAGACTTTGAGGATCCATGGAGATGATGAATTTCTCTCCATACAGGTAGTGTCTTCAGATCTTCGGCGCGAATATAATAGCGGCCAGTTCTAGATCATGCGTAGGGTATCTCTTTTCATGGTCTTTTAGCTGCTTGGATCCGTAAGCTACAACTCTCTGATTCTGCATCAGGACACCACCTAGTCCTTTATACGACGCATCGGTATTAACGGTAAAGGCACTACTGCCAGAAGGTATCACTAGAATGGGAGCAGTAGTCAACCTTTTCTTCAACTTGAGAAAGCTCTTCTCGCACTCATCGGTCCAAATGAATTTCACATTTTTCTTGGTCAGCTCGGTAAGAGGTCCTGAGATCATTGAGAAACCTTCCACGAACCTTCTATAGTAACCAGCTAACCGAAGGAAACTTCATACTTCAATAACACTTTTGGGACTCGCCCAATTCACAATGGCTTCAATTTTTACAGGATCAACAGTAATCCCTGCCTCAGAAATTTTGTGGCCCAGAAATGCCACCTCACGCATCCAGAATTCGCATTTACTCATCTTAGCATACAACTGGTAGTCCAATAGGGTTTGTAAGATGATTTTTAAGTGTTCGGCGTGCTCTTCTTCGGAGTTGGAGTAGATTAGGATGTCATTAACGAAAATCACCACAAACTGATCCAAGTAGGGCTTGAAAATACGGTTCATCAAGTCCATAAAGATTGTAGGGGCATTAGTCAATCCGAAAGGTATTACTAAAAATTCAAACTGCCCATACCTCGTATTGAATGTCGTTTTAGCTATATCGGACTCTCTCACCCTCAACTGGTGATATCAAGATCTCAGATCGACCGTAGAGAAATATCGTGTGCCTTGTAGTTGATCAAATAGAACATCGATCCGTGACAATGGATACTTGTTCTTAATCGTCGCCTAGTTCAACTGTCGGTAATCAATGCACAACCTCTGAGAACCATCCTTTTTCTTAACAAATTAAACAGGAGCACCCCATGGTGATTGGCTCCTTCTAATAAAGCCCTTATCTTGTAGTTCCTATAACTGTTTCTTCAATTCTGATAGTTCTGCAGGCGCCATCTTATAAGGAGTCTTGGCTATCGGTGCAGTGTCAGGTACGAGGTCAATCTGAAATTCGGCTTCCCTACTCAGCGGAAAACCCGTCACCTTATAAGGAAAAACTTCAACAAATTTATTTACAACAGGAATCGTTGATATATCTCCCCGCTTTTCCTCGGCTTCTAATAAAGCAAAGAGTTTCGGAATGGCACCCTTCAGTGCGCCCTTGAATTTAAATGTCGATCCATCCAAAGGGGTAAAAATCATGGTCTTGGCGAAACAATCAAGGGTCGCATGATATTCAGCGAGCCAATCCATCCTAGGATAACATCAAAATCTTCGAAGTCTAATTCAATTAGATCGACAACCAATGCATGGGTTCCAATTTGGATAGAACATCGAGGATAAACTCTATCAGCAAGCACACTCTTTCCTAGAGGAGTTGCTACGGTCAAAGGAATGTTCATAGGAGATGAATCCTTATCAAGACGCTTAGAGAAGTTCAAGGATATGAATGAATGAGAAGCACCCGAATCCAAAAGTACATGAGCAAAGAGTCCATCGATCAACATTGAACCCGGGCATCTAAGACACGCCACGATTTAAATTATCCAATATAAAGATTATCTTTCAATTTAAAAGTTAATATTCATTTATGAAAGTATGTTCATTCATTTTATTTTTTATTTGAAAATATTTCTGAAAAATCGATCAAACCCACATTAGACTTTAGTTCTATATATTCTCGACCTAAGAATCAACCTTAGGTTCTGATACCAACTGTAGCGGCCCGAGATCTCACAACCTCTTAATTGTAAGATATTAGACAGTACTTTCGTATCGTGAATCATAGAAATATATTAAGGCGATAAAAGCACCTTAAACAACGGAAGATAAAATTTCTTTAAAATATTAATTAATCAAAATAAAACTCATGATAATATTCTTATTCCAATAACAAGTCCACATGATTAAAGCTTAAACAATCTTAATAAAATACTAATTGATCGATGTCTCATTTATTTAAAACCCATAATAATAACTAGAAATGAAAATAGCTAATTAGGCCCCCAAGCCATCATCGCCATTCAGTCCAGTTTCCTGAGCACCACGTATCGTCTCATCGCCATAGACCCATACATTATTATTGGCGACACCTGTCTCATTTGGTCACCCACATCAACAAGGGGTGTAAGTTTATACTTGTATGGATCAGACATGCAATCCAGTGAAGCATAAAATATCAGTCATAGCCATATAAATATTTTGATATATTTCATGTGTGTGTGCATGTGACATGTATAATCTCAATAAGCTGAAATGAACTGAACATAAACATATATAACAATATTACATGAATGCATCATTTGTTTTAATTTCATCTTTCTTATCATTTAATGCATATTAGACTCCGTCATGCTCAAGACGTTGGGTCTAATGAATCATATTATTTATTACATGTCAAACTCCGTCCCGCTCAAGACATTGGGCTTAATCATGCTTATCATACTCTTGTTTAGTTAGACTCCATCTTACACAAGATATTGGGTCTAATACCTTCTTAGACTTCATCATGTACAAGATATTGGGTCTAATGCTCCTTAATCGTATTTAGTTAGACTCCATCAAGCACAAGATGTTGGGTCTAATACCTTCTTAGATTTCATCATGTACAAGATGTTGGGTCTAATGCTCGTTGATCATGGCTTGACATTTTATCATATTTTACGTGTCTTAGTTGTGTATTATATAGATCATCATAAAACATGTAAAGTGCATAAGAGTGATATCATAATATATAAGCATTTAAGTGCATTTAATCATGGTACATAAATATTAAAGTGTACACAATCATGATACATAAATATTGCAGTGCATATCATACGATCATGGTGCATAAACATTAACATTTAATGACACTGTTGTGAGAAGAACTTGAATATGGAACTTAACTATTCACACTCAATTTATTGAATTCATGTTTAGGCTCAATCTATTGATTTTAGCTCAATCCATTAATTTCTCAATCCATTAAACTCTATTCATGCTCAATGGATTGATTTATCAATCCATTGACATAAATCCATGCTCAGGCTCAATTTATTGAGTTTAGCTCAATCCATTGAACTCTATTCATGCTCAATGGATTGATTTCTCAATCCATTGACATAAATCCATGCTCATGCTCAATCTATTGAGTTTAACTCAATCCATTGATTTCTCAATCCATTGAACTCTATTCATGCTCAATGGATTAATTTCTCAATCCATTAACATAAATCCATGCTCAGGCTCAATCTATTGAGTTTTACTCAATCCATTGAGATTTTGTTTGTTACCATTTAATGTTCACCCTCAATCGATTGACATCCAATCGTCAATCGATTGACATAATTATGTGTATTTTTCCAAAATAATATCATTTAATCCTCAATTGATTGACATCTAATCATCAATCGATTGACATAATTATGTATATTTTTTTAAAATAATATCATTTAATCCTCAATCTATTGACATCTAATCGTCAATCGATTGACATAATTATGTATATTTTTCCCAAAATAATATTATTTAATCCTCAATCGATTGACATAATTATGTGCCCAGTCACAATCTGTTGAGTCTGGCTCAATCTATTGATTTTCTCAATCGATTAAATTTTCAATCTCAATCGATTGACTCAAATCCATGAGCACACATCAAAATACATCAAATCACATGGTGGGATTTCAACCGTCTTCTTAATCAAAATTATCAATATTAAGGATCACCAATCATAGCATGCATCTATTTAATCATCCATTCATTATTCATGAAATAAACTCACTAATTTACATAAAAATTTATTTTAAAAAATTAATATTTTAAGTTCAATGAAAAACATAATTTCTCCATACCTAGATCGATTGTATTACCACGGTTAGATCGAGATCCCAACAATGATGATGATTCTAGAAGGAGGCGAAGGCCACTTGAAAATATACACCAACGTCTCGCCGCTCTTCCAAAAGAAGGGTTCTAGGAAGGCAGATCTAGAATTTCTTCTCTAAGGTCTCTAGAGTTTCTGACGGCTCTATTCTTAATAAGAACTCTAAATGAGATTATAATTTAGGATTCTGCGAAAGACACTTATTTATAATATTTTGGAGATTATCCAGTGTTAAGCTAATGCACCAAGGAAGGGTGTATAGGCTTTTACCTTAAAGTCCAAAATAAAAGGTTAGATCACACATAATAAGGTTTGATCCCTAGACCTCTTATTTAGAATTTAAAGCTTTTAACTAGTAGGCTATTACACAACTTGTGTCCATTAATGACGCAAATAAATATAAGAGCTTGAAAAACCAAAACATGTATTTTTAGTTAAAATATTTTGAAAAGTCAAGGCATGCGGTGATACGATATTAAACATATACACATATTTTAGGTGTTTCAAAGACGTAAAATTCAGATCATAATAATTTAGACTATAGTTTCAAAATCGTATAACCAGTGAGCAATTGGACTTATTTCCTTTCTTTGAGAGAGAGACTGTTATTTTATTCGAATTCAAATTTTCTTAAACTTCTTGACTATGCTTTAATGAAATCTCATTGCTGTTTATATTTGAATCAAATATTCTGCTATTATGTTGAATGCTATTCTAGAATTGTTTATTATATGCATTGAAACAATATGACATTCTTGCTAGTAAATTATGAAGATGATTTAATTCATTTTTTTATTCGTTTGAGCCAAAATGCCAAAATGCCAAAATATAATTTATCCCTTGAACCCATATTAAAGCCTAAACTGATTTTTCTTTGTACCAAAATCTTATAAACCCTTAACCATATGTACTACCTAAAGCCTTCAATCTTTTTACCCTTGTAATTTTGAGAATTTAGAATGAAAGGAGGAATAGGAGAGTGAAAGGAGTATGAAAGAATAGATAAGGGTAATGCTAAAAGGGTACAGTTGATAAAGAAAAAAAAAATTATGGAAATTTTATGCTAAAAAGAAAAGTATAGAGAAAGGAGAAGTTAAAAGCTTTTAAACTGAAAAGAAAATTCAAGAGGATATCTGAAAAAAAAAGGGGGGGATTTACTGAAAAAATAAAGAGAGAAAAAAGTATATGGGAAGAAGTTATCCAACTTTTTGAATACTTACAGAAGTAAAAAAAGTAGAGAAAAAGAAGGAGAAGACTAGGTGAGAGATAAGCTGAATTTTCAGAATTTTTGAATGCTTTCTACCTTTCTTTGGAACCTTTTAACCCATAGCCCTATTATAAGTCGAATAAAGTCCTCTTTGATTTATGAGTTACAAAAGCATGAGCCTAGTAGAGATATGCATAATAAATCTTATGAAGAATCAGGATGCATAAGAAATAGAATTAATTATCTATTCCATGAGATTTTCTTTTTTTGTCAATTGCCCTTGAAATTATTCCTAATACTTCATTGAGAGAACCTAATAATTTCGATATTCTTTTTTAGAGTATGTCAACAATGAGAATTTGGATGAAAATATTTTCTAAATCTGCAGTTTAGAAACATTTATAATAAATGAATTCTTTATTGATACGCATACACTCCACGCTTAATATGAATTGAAATTATTGAGTATCTGATGAAGGATAACTACTAGGATGGGAAGTCATGACTGATGGAATCATATTTTTATAATCTAAACAAGCATGCAATAGTTAGCTATTGATTAGTTAGATCTGTTTTAATTTTAGAATTTATTTTCTTTGTTTTAAATTTTTTTGAAAAACTCAAAAATATTTTGAAGTTTGTAGGTAACTTTACTGAAAACCTTCAGGAGACACAACTCCTCCACTAGGGATTACCTAAGGGTTTAAAGGTTTGTTGCATCTGCTAAATGCAATTGTGTTCCCTACGAAAGTGGCATTTAAAATTTTAGATTAGTTTATCTTTCCTTGTTTGCTTGGGACTAGCGAAACGTAAATTTGGGGGTGTGATTAGTCATAGAATTTACCATTTTATCACCCTTAACGTAGTGATGTTGGACCTTAGTTTGCTACTAATGATATGATGATGTGCATATATTTAGAACAGTAAGCAGAAAAGAACAAAAGTATTAATCTTTGCCAAAATGAACTCTTAAAACAATAAGAAATATGATTGCTCAAAAATGTGATTCCAATCGTACACAGGGAATCGTGAGAAGCCAAAGAAAGAAAGAATCGTATTTACGATTCCATAAAGAAGACAAAAACTATAGAAATCGTAGCGAAAATACGATCGATCAAGAAGAGCAAGAATTGCACTAGATGAAGAGATGCAATCGTATTTACGATTGTGTATATTAAGAGCTTGCTACTGATGGAGATCATGTGAGAGATATACCGCCATGCAAGGAATAGAAAGTGCACTTGAATTAAAAGTCGTGCACTCTACGAATCTATGAAGATTGGCAAAAGAATTCTGAAGATCTCTGCTGCTGAAAATAAGGAGAAAAGTTCTTGTGAAAGCCCGATTTTTTTTTTCTATCACAAAAACCCGTGCCGTCGGTTCATAGATCACGTTCCATTACAAATATGACACATCATAAGAGCAAAAAAACTAAAATTTTCTGGCAGCAAAAATGGTAGAATAAAATCTCAAGCTTTATACATTTAACAAACAAAAGAACCACCAGTGACGGCCGGCCGTCACCTAAACAGTGGTGAACACAACACGTATCCAAAATCTGATTTACAAACTTATTATATATATCGATTTTCAAGTTTAACGATACCCAAATTAATACCAAGGCCTCCGGTTAACACTTCTCGGACGGGAGGCCTGTGGCACAGTAGGATCCGCCAAAAACTCTAGGTCCCACTCAAGACTTGTACCTATGACTATAGTCGAGGTATGAGCTAACAGTCTAAGCTCAGTAGATAAAAGCAATACCAATAAATATTTTTTCAGACAAAAACATAGAGTTGATTAATTGAAATTCAATTGGCGAAATCGAACTTCAATTGCATTTTTCAGTTTCTAGTTCACTTGTGTAGATTCGGCCAGTATTCATTCCATTTCAATTTCATTCTGTATCTTTTGTATACAGTGTAACCCGACGTGTTGGTCTAGTATCGATTTCCAGTGTTGAATGTAATGTCAGTATAGTAATGCAGCACATGATGCACGTTTTAACCCGTCGAGCCGGTCCAATATGCAGTGCATGATGCACGGTTTGACCCGCCGAGTCGGCCAAGTATGCAGTGTCCAGTATGCAATATGTTTAATATATGCAGTATGCTCAGTGTACAGTATCCAGTGTCCAAATCAGGTTTACATTCTTATTCACAGTATGTTCCAGTTCAGGTTTACATTCTTATTCAGAGTTCAAATTTCTATTCACGTTCAAAGCTCGAGGTTTCATATATACAAGACATGCTTCGGATTTCAAGTTCAATTTCGGAGTTTTAATTAGATCTTCAAGTTCAAATGTCATGTTCCGATTCAGATTCTTATGCAGATTTACACTCTCAGATTCTTATTGGAAATCAAATTCAAAGACAAGGTTTACTTATGGTTTTGGATATATAATTCATATGTCAAAATCGCGTTTCATATATGGAATTCAAATCAAGACATGCTTCAAAATCATATGTTAAACTGAAAGTTTGAATCATCCAAGCATAAATTGGCAATTTCAAAGATTTCAAAGCTACGTAAGATTCACGTTCAAAATATAATCAAATCTATGAATCAACATGAAGACAAACTTGTGTGTTGAATTTTCCTACCTCAAAGTCGGAATCGTCAGAACCAAATTGTTTGGATCGAAGCAAATCTCCTTACACGGTTCTAACGTACTTATCTTAGATCACGAAATGTATACGCACAAAGTGTTAACTAAGCATATACGTCCTACCTGAGGTTTCATGCAAAGAAAAATACCCAAAAACCCATGCTCGCAAGTAGGGCATCTCGCTACTGCGAGCTACAGTGGTCGCCGCGGCGAGGTGCACAACATTCCATGTGGCACACCTGTCTCTCGCCGCGGCAAGAAATCCCATAGGCGAAAAAGCCTTCAAATTGATGCAGCACTCGCCGCGGCAAGCCTGATGAACTAGCTCAAATTTATTTCATTCTTCTAATAGTTAACCCTTGAATTTCTTGATTTCTCTACATGTTAAAGTATAAATTTAACCTATTTTCATGCACAAAAATTAAATCTTGATCTCTTTCCCTAATTAAATCTTGTATGCACGCTCCGAACATCGGAAAACAAAAGAATCGGCTATGAAGCCTCTCATGTGTCTGATCTTCGAAGATTTCAGTGTATGGGATTGAAATTCCCCAACATTTCCAGACCTACATACCGAATCGAGTGGTGTACAATCGGATTTCAGATATTTACCTTCACTGATCGAGCTTGCGGGGTTTGAAAAGATCGGAATCGATCGTGGCAGAAAAATTTTGGTGTGTAGCTTCGCGCTCGACTTCTCGAATGCTTCGATCTATTGGTTCGGTCGCGACAACGTCGATGAGTGGCTACACGCGATGGAGAACGAGATTTCGAGCTCAATTTGTATGCAATTCAACCCGAAAGATGAAAGGGGTTTCGTTGATGAAGGGAGATTTTGGTGGAGATTCAAGGGTTGGGATTTCAATTAGGGCGCATGCAAGGAAGAGAGCTTGATGTGCACGGATGGTGGCGATCCCATGACTCTAGCTCCTCTCGCATTCAGTGGTTTGGGATTTCTCCAATGAGAACACCAAGGAGAATGAGATTTGAGGGAAAGATCTGAGCGATCAGGGTTTCACAAAGTAAGTACTAGAAGACTGGGAGAAGGGGGTTTTGAGATGGAGATCAAGGGTGAGATCTCATCTAAGGGGAAGATGGGAAGGAGATGGGGGCTCGGTTCTTTTATACCAAGTGGAGTTGATTTGGTGTGGGGTTGGAATACTGAAATCGGTGTACTGGCCTATATCTAATGATCAAGCCTTTAGTTGTGTGGACCTTTTCACACACGGGTACATATAAATTTGGATTATTGGGCTCGAGTTGGGCTCGTGCCTAAGGTGCATGTGATTGCCCTTGATTTAGTGTAGGCCATCCATATCATTTTAGATTATTAATTAACTTAAAGGTAATTACTTTTAAATTAAATGTTTACGCGGGTGGGCACAGACCTGGTTCGATTTCGAGCTTTGAGTCTCACATTGGTCCTCAAGCTAGGGGATTGGTTTTCATATTTGAGTTTTAGGTGTACATTCTCAGATAAGACGGGTGGGTCAGAGACCGCGTCTTAGGCATCAAACGTTTGACCAAAGTCAAATCGGTCTAAATAATCGTATCATCGTTGAAAGTCAACGATTCAACGTTAGTGAAAAATCAACGGTGTTACAGTTCAGCGCATATCTACTATCCAAAGCAAGGACGATAAGATTAGAAGTTCTGTTAATTTAGAAAACTTTATTTTTAGTAGTTTTCTTTTATTAGGACCTGAATACTGTAAACCAACCCCTTATGATCTATAAATAAGAGGGCTCGGCATAGAGGAAAACTTTTGAAGGAATTCTCAGCATCAATTGACAATTGAGGTTGGGTTTTCCGAAGATCACCCCTAGAGTAGTTTAGTGTAAATATCCAAGGTTTCTCGAGAGTAATTGATGCCTGTGATCGGAGACTGGAAGATTAGAGTAGAGTATCGATAGTTTCTCAAAAGAAATTGACGTCTGTGACTAAGAGATGAAAGATCCTTTTATTTGTTTTCTAGTTTAGATTTACTGCTTTCATTTAGTGCTTTGTAAACATTTGATAGTTCTTAATTTTAATCGACAACTAAATTCTTGAATTTGAAAGATTAGTGTAATGGTATGTTATTTTTTATCTTCAGTTTTTTAGTGTTTGATTGATGCCCAAATTCTGGAAAGTTGCATATTAGTATAAATCTATATTGAGGAATTTCAGTATTTAATTGACGCCCAAATTCTGAGAGACTTAGATATAGAGTTATGGTACTTTAATTTTTGTAAATATCTGAGAGCTAAAGGAAACTGATTGATGATTTGGATCCAGAAGTTTGAAGATTTAGATTTATTTTCATGTTCCTTATTTTAATTGAAAAACCATTCTTTATTCTTTAAAAGCAAATAATAATTTTTAAGATTTTTGACCTTCCTTGTACGATCCACTAGTGCTATGATTTCTATTGTGCGCTTTCAATAGATTAAGATAAAACGTAATTCATAGAGCTGTCACATCTTCTCCATCAAGAGAGTGTAAGAAGAGAGGCGGGTAGAGCCACCTTCATCTTCTTCAAAGGAAAAAGCTTCGGATTACGTGTCTTGTGTCACCTACAAACTAATCACGATATTTTCAATATGGTATGCATCTAACTTTTTATTTTAAGGATTATTGAATTTAATGTTTTAATTGATCATACGTTTAAATTCTAGGGCAAAGCATCAAGTTATCGGATTGAAGATTCAACAATTGGCTTCAGAGCTTGATCGTCGTATGATTAATGAAAGCATTGAGTCAATTACTTTTGTCTATTCTTGGATGAGACTTCTCTTTTTTATTATTTATTATGAATTCGAATGAGACTTCTGTGTTAATCACTTTTGTCAACTTATTCAAATAAATAAATAAATAATATCAATAATATTAGTACTTAACCACTATAAGACAGAGAGTGGTGATTGGTTACCAATAAGCCCTAAAAGTACCGAACTTAGCTTCTATGATTCTTTTTATTATAAGCCGTCGTTTTTGTTATTGATTTCATGCAAGGTGTCAAATTTGATATCGATATTGGGTATCGGTCTATGGAGGATTGAGACGAATCGGCCGATACTGAATTATATGTCGGTGTCCTTTAAAATAAAAATAAAAATTAGGGAAATGGGATTCACTGCAGACTATGCTTCAAATTATCGGACTGCTAGTCTGCTTTTGGAAGTAGGATGCCCTAGGTGTTCGAAACCAATTGTGCAACTCATTATCTGAATTTACTTTTAGAAGATTTAGATCAACAGTCGAAATGAGAAGCAATTATTCATGAGGTAAGAGTTGTTATTCACTTTTAGCATAATAAACAATATATCTTAGCTCTCATGAAGCTCTCATGAGGGTCCACACAGGGGGAGGGAACTGAAAAGTTATAGTTTCTATTGGATAAAGAGTAATCATTGTGTTTTATGGTGGCATCCTTTAATTTGAGGGGAAAAATTTGCATGCTTCAAGGACGAAAGACGGAAAATTTGTGAGAAATGTGATAATTAGAAATAATTTTTTGGTTGATACAAAAGAAATTGTTACAATAATGGCAGAGACATTTATAAAAAGTTGAGGATGGCATATGGAGAAGAAGCAACTGTTGGATAAATATATTGTAACGACCCTGACATTTATTGGCATGGAATCCTTGACTTTTGACGATGATGTGACTTGTTTTGATTAATTTGACCTTGATCAAACTTTTCACGTATGTGATGTGACCTTTGACCCATTTATCTCTATTGGGTAAATACACCCAACCGCAAATATGAGATCAATTCCCGATGCAAGCTGATCTTTAAAATCCGAACCCTTAAATCGGGCTAAGTTCGATCTCTATTACTCTAACCAATATTGGTTTCAACGTATAAACCTGCAACATAGAAAGCTTAACACTAAGACATCGACATTGTGCACGAGTCTAACAAGGCTTACGCCATACCATTTTTAAAAGGTTGTAATTTAGATGGACCTTTTAGTCCCTTCCACTGGTCAATACCTTGGTGTAATCAAGAGATCTAGGTATCTGAACACCTCAGTGACTTTTGGCCTTAGTTGGTCTTTCTATTTTATTTTTCCCTGATTAGATAGGCCAATACACTGAGAGTGGTGTACTGACAGACCCATATAGAGCATCCTGATATGGGTTGATGTAAATAGCAGCCCAAGAATCAGGATCTGATAGTTAATCAAATCCATGAATCCAGACCCAGTAGTTATAACCCGGGGGAAAACAAGACCCAATTGTTGGTCAGCTCAATGGTCCATTATGAATGGCCTTTGGAAAACCCAAGGTGTTTAAGGCCCAACTAGGGAACCAATTTGCTTAGGACCCAGATGGAAACCCAATTGCTTCAGACCCATTAGTTGATATCCAAGCGATCACGACCCATTGGAGAACCCAGTCCATGATTTGGAACCCACTATTGGAAGCCTTGAGACGGACCCGTTAGTTAACGACCTGAGAATCCGGAACCAGTAGCGAATAAGACCCTAGAATCAAGATCCATATGGGGACTAGTTCATTTGAGATCTATTTGGACCCAAACCCACTGACCCTTTTGAACCTAACCCGTTTAGGGCCTATTTGGGAATTAAATTTTCCTTTGGGCCACTTGGAAAGCAAATGCTGGTGGAAAACGGGTCACTTACGACCCATTGGAACCCACATTCCATTTGGACCAGTCTAGAAATCTGATGGGCCAAGGCCCATTAGAAACTGGGCACTTGGGCCCATAAATCAGGAGCCAAGTGATGGATTTACAGACAACCGTTGATTTTGCAAGACACACTTGTGCGGCCTTTTGACCCAATAGATGATAGCTTTAAGATGGCACATATACGGTGCTTGAGTGTGCAAGCTGCACTCTAAATCTGCACCCCTTAAAATAAAACCCATCTTCACTGAGATAGGCACGATTTCATTTGAAGCGAGGAAGTGTGAGCGAGGAACAGAGCTCGTCCCCTTCTTCTCGGCTCTCTCTTGAACTCCAACCACTTGAATCCGTCAAGCCATCATTTCCCATAGGAAGATCTCGGCTAATTAGACCGTTGCGACTCCATTGAGATCGGTGATCGAATCGAACGAACGAACGCGAAGCTACGTACCCAAAACCCTCTTCGATTTCCAATCAATTCGAACCCCCCCCCCGGCGAAGAATTCGTGGAGGTAAACATCTTAAACTCGTCTCGTAAAATTAGATTTTTCTATGATTAGAGATCGGATAGTCAAATCTCGGATTTCGTGCAACGAAACCGAGGATCGGATGCATGCAAGCATTGGTTTGTCGGGTTCCCCGATCTCCAATGTTTCGCACCTTACATGCACGAATTAGAAGTTAAATTTTGTGGATTGCTCATATATATATATATATATATATATATATATATATATATATATATATATATTCACACCTCTTAGCTTTAATTTGTGCTTTGGGAATGAATTTGGTTGAAGTTCGGGGAAGAAAATGAGTCCCAAAATGGCTAGAATTGCAGAAATCCCGCTTGAGTGGCCTAGAATCACGCTCGAGCGTGATCCCACCTGAAGCCAATGCTCGAGTGAACTTTTTAGGCCAAAAAATGCTCGGGTAAAACATGCTCGAGTGTACCTGGAGGTGCACTGAATCACGCTCGAGCGTACATGAATCCCGCTCGAGCAGTCATGACACCAATTCGGTATTTTGGTCGTAACTTGTTGTCCCGAACTCTGATTGACGTGATTCTTGAGGCATTGGAAAAAGGGCAACAAGCCCTACAACTTTTATGAATTATTGAATTTATAAATCAAATTTTTTATAGGTAAAGAATTAGGGACAAGTTTTACAGCGGACCTGTAGGTGCCACTGAATCACGGTCAAGCGTCCATGAATTTCGCTCGAGCGGTCATGACACCAGCTCGATATTTTGACCATAGAGCACAATGAGCCCTGCAACTTTTATGAAATAACAAATGCATGAATCTAGCATTTTAAAGATCAAAAATAGGTGGCAAGTGGGAAAAATTTATTGTCAGAAATAGGCGTACGACAGAGCACAATGAGCCCTGCAACTTTTATGAAATAACAAATGCATGAATCTAGCATTTTAAAGGTCAAAAATAGGTGGCAAGTGGGAAAAAATTTCATATGATCCAAAGAACTCGTTCTTTTCGCCCTAGTTTTGTGAAAATTTTAGGAACCTTGTCATGTGTGATATTTAGTCACTAACATGTGAGTATAAGAATGTTTCGTAATGTAAGTTAAAGTTGGAGAATGTCTGAGGATTTTTGACACCGTTTTGCGTGACCTTACGTGATTTCGCAATCGAGGTAAGAGAACTTCATTAATCAATGACATTTTTGACGTGACTTGAATTCATAGATTTGCATGATGTGTTTAATTTAAATATTCGAAATAGTTTTGACTGTTAAGAATTTAATTTTTGTCTGAATATTTGCAAAAATGTATAGGTGTGACTTTCGAAATGTTGAATCGAATCATGTTTTGTTTTGAAATGAAATCAATTGTACCCTTGAAATTTCGTATATGGTTAGTATTGAAAGTCTTGAGTCTCGAATATGAATTTTACATGTATCATTGATTTTAAGCTTTGAATGTGATCACTAGAACTGATGTAGAAAATCGACTTTCGAATTAAGAACTCGTTTTGAAGTTTGTGAAATATCAAATCCTTGAAATTGTACTTGTATCGAACTACGAACCTTGGACATAAACTTTTTATCCGAATGTGACATAAGAACTCGTGAATCGAACCTATATAACATGTACGTGAATATGAATCGAATCGGCATGGCGGGATATTCGTGAATCGAACCGGCACGACGATTACACCCGTGAATTGAACTGACACGGCAGGATATCCGTGAATCGAATCCGTAAGATTTGTGTGTGTACATGAATCGAATAATAGAATCAGACAAATTGATGTGGACCGGTATGGGCGGATTAATCGTACTGTTGTGGACCGCTATGGGTAGATTACATGCACATGAAACTCGAACACGAACTCGAACTCGAACACGAACTCGGCATTAATCTCGTTTTGACATGAAATGCTTTCGCACTTCGATTTTTTTTTTTGCTTTTGAGTAAACATTTTTCGTAATTAGTTTATCGTATGTGATGAAATTGCCTTCAAACTAGTCATATGAACTTAAATTGCAAAGTGTGTTTTGACATAAATTCGTCTTTGAAATTAGGCTCAATTTTTCGCATGAAATGTTTCCTGAAATCAGTTTTCCGTCTTGAATATGAAAGACAACTTTTGTTTTGATATGAAAAAGGCTTGAAAGTAAACCCCGATTTTGACCTGAAAAATATTTTCTGATTTATGACATTTGAATCTATGAAGGCATATGGTAGAATGTAATTGTTTTGAGTTTCCCTTACTGAGCTTTGATGGTAGCTCACCCCTCGACTATACGTCACAGGTTGCAGGTCTCGATTTGGATCTGGAGCTTAAGGCATGCCTTCTACCTTTGGCTGGTGGGGTTTAACTTAACCTTGGATCTTTGTGGTTGGATTTGGTAGGTCTAACCATTAGTAGAATGGTAGAATTAGCATTCAATGTATATCCTTATACACCACTGTATAGGTGATGGTCAGCAATCACCGGTGGTTTTATTTTTGTTAGACCATGCTTTGTATAAGAATAGAGTTCTCATGTTCTGTCATACGCATTAATTGTTGTAATTTCCGCATATCGTGGTTGTACCATGCTCACTGTGCTCCAAATCGTGATCTGTGACCCGATGGTCCGGGTTTTCTCATTTGGTAAAAAAAATATTTGGAAAAACTTCGGGCTATCACATATATGAAGCAATAGATAGGGCTAAAGAGTCCATTGTTATAATAATATTCATGCCTTATACATTGGGTGAAACAAACATCTTCATAATCCTCTCCAAGTAGTAGCTGCTCTTCTCAATCCTATTTTGCATTAGGATAGAATGTCTAACTACCCGAGTTCTCAAAATCCTTGATTATAAGATCTTAGGCCATACTATCGAATACCATAAAAGATAGATTCTCACAAGAATACTACAAGAGTGCATTTAAGCAGTGGAAAGAAGGATTCATTAATGTTAAAAGAATGAATCGAAATTTAATCTTAACATAAACACAATCATAAAAGATAATTCTAAATTATCCAAACTAATTCTCTTATTCCAAAACGTTCCAAGGTCTTGTCTATCATAATTGAAGCTTAAACAAACTTAATAGTCAATCATTATTTCATCAAATTGTGAAGAACACGTTATTAAAAATAAATGAATAATTAGGCTATAAAATCCTTGTCGTTATCTATCTCCAGTCCTTAAACATCACGTGCGGTCTCATTACCATATGCCCATACATTATCATCAGCTCTACTTGTTTCTTTTGGCCACTCACATTAAAGGGTATAAGTTACACTTGTATGGACCATACATGCATTCCTTTAAAATGTTAAGGACATGTATCATATCATTGTAGCAATCTCAAAAATTTACGTATATGCATATGACAAGAATAATTTCAATAATCTGAAAAGGAATTGAACATAACATGGAAATCATTCTAGCATGAATTTCCTACTAGCCACGAATTAAGTCATTATATCAATATTCATTTTCATCGAGTATTTTACACTGTGTATGATATGTTCATTATTGCATTTGTTCGTGAAGTTATCTTCTCATTTAAGTTTAGCTCTTATATGTCCCTATCAAGACGTTGGACTTTTAGACTTCGTCTCTATCAAGACGTTAGGTCCAATAAGTCCTTATTCCGGTAATACTATTAGACTTCGCGCCTATCAAGACATTGGGTCCAATTAATCACCTTGTTCATTGCTCATTAAACTTCGTCCCTACCAAGATATTGGGTCTAATTAAGCGCAATCTTCATTTCCCATTTTTCTATTTTTCCTTATAGTTTTCATCATTTAAAATCTTAAAGCATCTTCAAGTTCAAAGGTGTGTAAGGATACAACTATTGTGCAAAGACCTTCAAATATTAACTCAACTCTCTTTACCTCATTAAGTCGAGTAGAGGAGCTCGCCGCTAACATGGACGTCCGTTTTGGAACCACGGACGTCAGTCAAATTAACTCTTTCTAAACGAAAACTTCGAGAGGCACGGACATTCGTCCTGAAGCTGCGTCCTAAACAGAAATTGCGATGAACACGAACGTCCGTCCTGAAGCTACTGACGTCCGTCCTGAGTCGCTCGGACGATCGAACTCGATTTTGAACCATAAACAACATTAATGTGAACTATCATAGCCTGCATCAACTCTAATCAATATCATTCATCTTTTATGCAATAACTTATATTATTTACTATAAAAATTATATTTAATTCGATAATTAAATTCTGAAAGAAGGCATGATTTCTCTATACCTTGATCTATCATAAAAACGTGTGAGAACCCGACGTTTCCTTCCTGAATATCGTTAAGGAACCGTCGCGTCGTCGGATCGCCTAACATGATCTTTTCATCAAGTGGGTCCTTTCTTGTACAAAGTTGTGCAAATGCGAAAGCAATGTAATTACTCAGGCAGTTACTAATATGACAAAAGAGCTAGTATCTGTTATTTATCTAAGCATGAAATTAGAAACACTATATATAAGATCAAACGATCTGATGTATAGTTTTCCACCGATGATGGCCACCGGTACCTAAACAGTGGAAAGAAAACCTATACATCCAAAAACAACACAAAATATCTGAAGCTACCATATATCAGTTATATATGTCTTTTACTTTATCTATTTCTCCTTTCCTCTCTCTCCTCTATTTACACTCCCCATCGGCAAACCTATTTCGGGAAGAACTCTTCTGGAAAATCATCTTCCTCGTTTTCGTCATCGTCGTCTTCTCCCTCTTCCTCGTCGGGCACGTAAGTAGGATCTGCAACGTGCTCCGGATCAGGCTCTACAACTAAGACATTTAAGTCGTGAAATGAGCTATCATCAAAGCTCAGCAGAGAATATTACATTGTTATCATATATTGATAGTTTATCACTTTTTCATAGAGAAATATAATTAGAATGAATATCATGCTGATATGCTGAATTTATACATGATGCAACAGGTATGAGAAAACAAACTGAAACCAAAGATACATGCAGGCGAAAACAGGAGAACAACAACGTCAAGCTCCCGAGTTAGCGGGATCACTTGTCAAGCTCCCGAGTTAGCGGGATTACTTGGACCAGGATAACTCAAGCTTTCGAGTTAGCGGGTTCACTTGTCAAGCTCCCGAGTTAGCGGGATCACTTGATTCGAGAAACTCAAGCTCCCGAGTTAGCGGGATCACTTGACTTAAAATGGCGTAACAATGTATAACGGATATCGCAATTGACAGGATCTGAATACTGAACCACGTATAATTTCAAAGAATCAAAGACTATGCATTCCATGTATGATTTTATGATGCAATGTACTGACTACTATAATTATATAATAGCATTACTTTGCAAAACTGATTTATGGTTATAGACTAGTAATATCAATTTTTGCTGATTAGGGTTCAAAGCTACTATGTGCTCCTAGATGATATATTTTTCTCATCAGATTACTGGCTACTCAAGTCTATTTAATTCTTATCTGAACAGGTTCATCATTTATCAGTGCATACATGAAAGTTTATTAAAGCCTCTATGAGAAATTAAGTGACATTCTTATAAAAATATAAAATAACAACATATATTCCCTACCTGATTCGATTCGATCAGATGGGAGCACATACGTCAGAGACCATCACCCTTGTCTAAATTGCGTGAACTAGAGATATGCACCATGTTGCACCTACCGTGTATATATATATATATATATATCAAATGACTAATGATTATTTGAGACCCAAGATACATGCTGGATAGAGTTGATACCTTAGAGGGTCACCCTATATAGTCCCATAATAGACCAAGACTCTGCAGCACGAAGACCATAGCCCAAACATAGCTCAACAGCTGCATTCAGGGGTTGCCGCGACAACCCTTTGAGGTTGTCACAGCAAGCTAAGCTTGCCGTGGTTCAGCTTGGCTTCCCTGTGTTTTCGTGACCTACTGTTTGCTTATATATATATATATATATATATATATATATATATATATATATCGATATCTATAGACAGGTACAAATTGTAGCACCTCTAAACATACACCTATTTATCTCTTTGTTCAATTCAGCAGGTCGTCTACAAAGAATTCGGAGTGCAAACTTCTACACTCAGACTTCATGTCTTCATACTGAGGAGGCTAACTCTGAGCTATATTTTCTTATGATCAACTCTACGGTACAAGAACAAACAACTGACCTTTTGGTGAATTTGTTGTATATTGCTAAATGGAAGAATATCGATGTTGTGCTTGCCGAGCTCACTAACAGAGCAGAATTGATAGAAGTTTATTGAAATTTCAGTCTGTTTGTTGATCTTCACAGAATTACCTCTGGTTTGTTAACAGAAACCCAAAGAACGAAAGGAAGATTTGCTTTATACTAGTTGGTATTGACCTTGCGTGCATGGAGATGCATAATGACTCATTAGAGTTGTGTGGCGGATTTATCATGCAAGCAACTTATATGCTACCGATAGTTCTGATTCCCTGTGAAGCTATTACTTGGTGGCTTAGTATCTCCCCTACAGGACAAACCAGCTTTGCTGATATATAAATCGTATAAATGATAACCATGTAAAAGCTAGGGTGTATTCTCTTGTACAGCTGGTGCATATATATATGAATATATATATGCCTTGGCTTATATATTCCTAGAAGCCAAACTCCTAAAACGAATGAGCCTGCTTATTACTTAAACTCCTTCATCGAGTTTAACAAAGGTAACTAAATACGTATTACACATAAGATGGTATGTTGTGTTTACTTATTTTTGATCTTTGGCTAATAAGGTTATAGTTCTTGTGTGTGTAGAATACACCTTTACTCGTAATGTTAGTCAAATTTCATTTGCGTCCTGGGTGTAGGTACATGCTTCTCCTAACCCGTGTACATACTATTGAATGTGGTTTTAACCTAGGGCATCTGTTACATTCTCTCCTATTTAAAAAATTTTCGTCCTCGAAAATAAACCGAGACGATGATGGAAATTAGGTCAGGTTGGAAACGGTTAAGTCAATGGTGTAAGACAGCAAGATACATTGGTTTAGTGAACATCATAGATTAGTCATACTACATATGGTACATGTCAGCCAGGAATATATTAATTACTCGTGAAAAACTTCAAACAAAATAAAATAGAGACAAAACAGATATAATCTCCTTTATAGTAACAACAAACTTGCTATTGATAAACACAAATTGATCCAATCTTACAGAATACAAATATCAACACTATACAATCTTGCTATTGATAAACTCAAATTAATCCAAGAAATAATTGAAATGTCATAAATAAATGACTTACGTGTGAGTTTATAATTTACCAGGCTGGGGACTTGGTTGTTGCTAACCAGTGGAGGAAGGACCCACATCTTGTTGCTGAAAATCTTGTTGGAATTCCGACACCAGTAATGCTGCATTGCGGGTGTATTGGGAGACAAAATTGCGTACCCGCCCAATGTAAGGGTTTGCAGCGGTTTGGAATGTATGTTCTATCATGATGTTGGTTGCTTCTTCAATGCAATCAATGCGTTGATGGAGCATATAATGGTTTCGATACAAATTATCGAATTGGAGGAGGGTTTGCTCATGATTTTCACGCATGAGCAGGACCAAATCAGCATTGGTATATGTTCCTTGTGCTGGAGGAACTAATTCGGTTTGTGGTTGAGGGGGAATAGGAATGTCATGGGTTGAAGTTGAAGGTATTTCTTGTTGAGATTAGGGAGGATGACGGACTTGTTTGGCTTGGCGGTTGCTCACGGCGTGAGAGGACCTTTGACAAACATTTTTTCATATGGCTGGGCTAAAGACCCGCATATTATCGGTGCGGATCTCTTCACCCAACGGAACTTGATACGGGGTTTCATTAACACTATCAAAATGGCCTTCTAAAAGGCGAAAAATCAGGCGAGGATAGGGACAGGATGGCATGGGATTTGAGACAGTGCTTTGTAAATGGATGTTGGCATATTTAATGTCTTCCCATACTACCCTCGGGGCATTTAACCATCGGTTTTCATAAACAGCGAAGAGAACTTGTAAGAGTGTATCTTTGCGCTCTCTCTCATGTTGCATTTGGTACAAATTGCAGCGAAATACACAATCTAAAAATCATATTTTCTGTGGTAGTTGGCTACGACGGACTGCCAGGCTGTGAGCAGAAGAGGTCTGCCCATCATTCATTTTAGTAGTGATGTGATGGAACTTCACATCTCTTTGCCTTAGTATTTGCAGTCCTAAACTTACGTCAAAATTGTGACTACAATCCATAGCTTGGGCTATGTGTTGCAGATTGAAATAAAACTTTCTATTGTCAATTTCGGTCTCCAACTGACCCACTGTTGGTGGTACTTTGAGATTTTGGTAAAAGAGACGGACGAGACGCGGATAAAATTGGGTATGGAATGGTTGATATAAAGCGTCTAACCGTGCCTGTTCTATATACCGAATAGACCATGCAGTCTGGTCGTTTGGTGTCAGTAGGCGATCATCAATGATCCACTCGGGTTCCATAGCCTTCGCAGCCCACCATGGGATGGGCTGTTCGTGCTCAATGGGTGGATCTATTGGTTCATGGGAAGGAGCAGGGGCCTTGCCCTTTGATTGAGCTGAAGCCTTAGGGGGTTTTGATGTCCCGATTTTCCTAGGAGGCATTCTAAGGAATTTAAAAAATAAAGAAATACAAACTTGAGCTGAGATTCTGAATTTTACCTCACAAGGCACCAAAATCTGTCTGAATTAGTGAAATAGCAAGAAATAGAGGGTTGCCAAGAGAAAATCAGTGGCATGCAACTGAGTTTAGTTGGATATGGAGGAGTGCATGCAAGTACAAGAGCATGGTACATGAGTTTGGAAGTATAGAACAAAACCTTTGTTGAAACCAAACTAACTAAAATGGGTTTCGGACCCACAAAATCCCAACGAGTTACGTGGCAACTATAAAGGGACAAGTGACTTATGACCCGACCTATTTCTTCTTGCAACAAGGAGGTCCAGATTTGGCTGGCTCGGATTTCAAGGCCCTTTAAGTTTTGTATAAAATATTTTGGTACCTGGGTGTTCTTAGCATATACAGGGGTTGTAGAAAAATAATTGTTGACCTTTTTGATGTAGATTGCTATGTTAAATAATTTTATTTTGATGAAATTTTGATCCATCTTGCAGTGCATTTCATGGAAAAATATCATGTCGGCCCATAGATGGCCTTGTTTTGTTCAATTGGGACATGTGGCGGTATGCTGGGATGTGTCCTTACTTAGGTGTCACTTATTAACATATTTGACAGTTTATTTATTCTCCATATTTATTTTCCAAATTATTTTTTATAATTTCTAAAAAATTTACTTTTATAAAATAATTGTATTTTAGTGCGAAAAGAAAATAATGTTATTTTCAAGGTCCATAAAACTTAAGTAATATATTACATTGGATGTGATTCCTTGTATACTGGTGCAGGGTGCATCAACAAATATTAAAATAAATTGATAAATGCAGTAATTTAGTTCTATAAATATTCATGTGATCAAGTGTAATTATCTTGTAAGTGGATTTTAAGTACGCACCTTATGTAAATAATAGAGGGTACTGAGCACGAATATCAGCTTCACGCTCCCAGGTAGCCTCATGCGACCCATGATTCTTCCATTGGATCGGGACGAGTGGAATTCGTTTTGTTCGTAAAATTTGATCTCTGCGGTCCAAAATCTGACCTGGTTCTTCGATCACGGTTAAATCTTCCTGAATATCTAACGGTTGATAATCCAACACATATGTTGGATCGCTAACGTACTTCCTCAGTATAGATACGTGAAATACATCATGAATGCTTGCTAGGTGCGGAGGTAAAGCGAGCCGATACGCGACCTCTCTTACTCTGCCTAATATGGGGAATGGTCCAACATAACGAGGACTCAACTTGCCTCGTTTCCCAAATCGCATCACGCCTTTTGTCGGAGAGATTCTGATAAAGACGTGCTCGCCAATCTGTATATCATTCCAATGAGATTGATACTATAATTTTAGTAAATTTGGAAAAGACTATTAGTGTAAGGTATTACCTGAAACTCAACACTCGTTCTTTTAAGATCGGCATAAATCTTCTGTCGACTCTGAGCACTCTTCAATCGTTCCCGAATAATGTGAACAACTGCATTTGTGCTTTCTATCAAATCAGGGCCTAAAAATCAAACGCTCTCCAGCTTCTTCCCAGTTAATCGGAGATTTACATCGGTGTTTATATAGTGCCTCAAATGGTGCCATACCGATGCTTGACTGGAAGTTGTTATTGTATGCAAATTCGATCAGGGGTAAGTGCTTATCCCACGATCCTTGAAAATCTAGCATACGGGCCCTTAACATATCTTCTAGCACCTGATTTACCCTCTCCGTCTGCCCATCGGTCTGAGGATGAAATGCAGTACTGAAATCTAATTTGGAACCCATACCTTCTTGGAAACTCTGCCAAAATCGTGAAGTATATAAAGGGTCGCGATTTGGCACAATACTGACTGGTATCCCATGTAAACGTACAATCTCTCGCAGATATATTTCAGCCAATTTTGACGATGTATATCGTGTACTATAGGGTAAAAAATGCGCCGATTTGGTAAGACAATCAACAATTACCCAAATCGCATTGTAACCCTTCTGAGTACGGGGCAAACTGAGAATAAAATCCATGAAAATATTTTCCCATTTCCACTCTGGAATAGGCAGTGGTTGTAATAGACTAGCAGGGTGTTTGTGCTCAACCTTTACTTGCTGACAGGTTAAATACTTTGTAACATATTCTGCTACGTCGCGTTTTAAACCGTTCCACCAGAACGTCTTCTTTAAATCCTGGTACATCTTTGTGCTGCCAGGATGAATAACATAGGCTGACTTATGCGCTTCTTCAAGAATTTTCTGACGTAAGGCATGATCATCAGGTACGCATACTCGACCTCGAAACAATAAGGACTCATCGTCCTTAATCAAAAATTCTGACTGTAGCCCACTTTGTACTCCATGTCGGATGAAAATAAGGTCTGCATCTTGCATCTGAAGCTCTCTGATCCCATCGAAAAGTGGAGCCCGGATCATTACTGTAGCAAGTAAACCTCCAGTTGACATTGCTCGCAGAGTGGCACTCGATGATACAATGTCATTGAGTAGTTTCCATCTTTATAGTCTTGTCACAAGATGAGATAACTAAGCAGATGATTTGTGACTCAGCGCATTAGCAACAACATTGGCTTTGCCGGGATGGTACTAAATAGAGCAGTCGTAGTCTTTCAAGAATTTCATCCACCTTCTCTGTCGCAAATTTAACTCTTTCTGGGTGAAGAGATATTTAAGACTCTTGTGATCGGTGAAGATCTCAAATGTTTCACCATATAGATAGTGTCTCCAAATTTTTAATGCGAAAATGACTGCTGCTAATTCTAGGTCGTGAGTGGGATAGTTCTTCTTGTGGTCTTTCAACTGACGGGAACTATAGGCAATTACACGTTTCCATTGATTCAAAAATCCACTATATGACGCATCACTGAAGACAACAAAACCACCACTGCCGGATGGTAATGCTACAATAGGTGCGGAAGTGAGTGTCCTTTTTAATTATTGGAAACCCTATTCGCATACCTCAGTCCACTCGAATTTAACATTCTTTCGAGTGAGCTGCGTAAGTGATCTAGCAAGTCGTGAAAATCCTTCCACGAAACGTCGGTAATAACTTGCAAGACCTAGAAAACTTCGGATCTCGATTATTATGCGTGTTGCTTCCTTTGCACTCTGACTTCTATCTTTAGGATCAACGTAATACACCGCTTCAAAAAATAATATGACCCGTAAAAGACTTGATTCAACGTAAGTCGCATTCTTGAATTTAGCATACAACTGTAAATCTCTCAATGTTTGTAATGTCAAACGTAGATGATCTTCATGCTCTGTCTTTGTCTTTGAATAAATGAGTATATCGTCGATGAATACCACAATACACTGATCGAGATAAGGCTTGAAGACTCGATTCATCAAGTCCATAAATGCAGCAGGTGCGTTGGTCAACCCGAAGGGCATGACGAGAAACTCGTAGTGACCATACCGCGTTCGGAAAGCTGTCTTCGAAATATCTTCAGCTTTCACCTTCATCTGGTGATATCCTGATCATAGATCAACTTTTGAAAAGAAACGCGCTCCTTGTAACTGATCAAAGAGATCGTCTATTCGGGGGAGCGGATATCTAGTCTTAATCGTCAGTTTATTGAGTTGACGGTAATCGATGCAGAGACGCATCAAACTATCCTTCTTTTTCACAAACAACACCGGTGCACCACGGAGACACACTCGGTCTAATAAAACTTTTATCAAGAAGCTCTTGCAATTGTTCCTTGAGCTCTTTCAACTCTGTCGGTGCCATTCTATACGGTGCTTTCGATACTGGATCGGTACCCAGAGCTAACTCAATGGCGAACTCCACTTCCCTGTCAGGAGGTAAGCTTGGCAACTCATTAGGGAACACATCAATAAATTCACGAGCAATTGGTACTTCAGAAAGTGAAAGTGTCTTCACTTCTCGATCTTTACTTTGCACGAAAGCAATATACCCCTGAGCACCATCTTCAAGTAATCGTTGTGCTCGAATTGCGAATATCAAAGATAGATTTGTTGACGGTACCCCATAGAATTTAGCTAATTTCTTCTTTTGTGGTCGAAAAGAGACAATCTTCTGTCGACAGTCAACATTCGCATGGTGATTGAACAACCAATCCATGCCAAGGATAACGTCATATCCTTGCATCGGTAGTAAGATCAAGTCGGCTACTGCTTCATATCCCCAGTAGTCCTTGATCCAAATGATAACCGATCGATATACCATATCAGTTGTGAGAAACTGTCCAGTCGGAAGTGTTATATCGAGAATAAAGTCAAGAGGCTCTGGGATACTTCCCAACTTCTTCAATTTTTTAGCAAACTAGGGTGTAGCAAATGAGTGTGTAGGTCCGGGATCTATCAAGACTCGTGCGTCATAACACAAATAAGCATCTTTTGGATATAATTGCAGGATACCTAAAGCATACCATCTAGTGTTAGCTAGATTACTTTTACTTATTCAAAAATAATAATATGTAAGTCTAACAATTCATACTGTAGTATTTATAATTTACTAGATGCACTTTCTCTATCTAAAAAGATAATATATAATAAATATTAACGTAGATATGTAATGGACCAACATACCTTGAATGATGTCATTACTAGTATGTGCATCCTTTGCAGTGACAGCATAAGCTCGGCCTTGTACCGTAGGTCGTGCCGATCGTAACATTGGTCCTGCCGTTGATGCTAGTCCGACTAGTTTCGGGCATTCCTTAATCCGGTGTCCCATCTTACTACATCGAAAACATGCACCAGAAGCTTTACGACACTCATCTGTTTTGTGTGCCTTTTCACATTTCCCATAAATTTCTTTCGAAGCTACTGATGAAGCTGTGTACGATCTCGTGCGAGAACCTGTCGGTCGTATTTGTGAAAACCCAGATGTACTTCTGGCCGTTGGTGAAAAGGATTGATTCTGAACACGTGGAATCTATGGTGGTAATGGAAATGTCGATGAACCATATGGCCGTGCATAAGCTCCTGCAGTTGGTTGAAATGCTGCTTGTCCCTGGAATCGCGGTCGCTTGCTAATTTGATCGGCACTATAGGACTAAGATGGAGCTTTTCTGGCCTTCTATTTTTCTTCTCTCCGTTTAAACATGGTATCCACATCGGTTTCTGCTATCAGGGCTAATTTCATCACGTTGGCATAAGTCGTTGCCTGAAACAACAAAATGCGTTCTTTGATCAGGGGTTTCAAACCCCGCTCAAACTTTTGAGTTTTCATCAACTCGGTGGCTACAAGCAAAGGTGCAAAGCGAGAAAGATGAGTGAATTCTGATTCATATTCTCTAACCGTCATCTGACCTTGTACTAAGGTTGCAAACTGTACCTTGAGTTTATATCTCTCGGGCGCTGGGAAATATTTTTCATTAAATGCCTCGGTGAACTCTACCCATGTCCATGGTACTCCGGGCATCCTTGTTCTTTCGACAGACTGCCACCATGGCTCTGCTTCACTTTCCAGTTTATACGCCGCCCAGCTTACTTTTTCCTCCTCGGTGCACGTGACTCTTTGTAGCACTTTCTCTATCTACGTTAACCACTTTTCAGCCTCCATCGGGTCATGCTGCCTGTGGAAACTTGGTGGTCGAGGTCGGACAAACTCGATAAAACCCTCGAGATGTCGAACAGCAAGCATGGCCATAGTGTTGACCATAATTTCTATCAACTGCGGATTGTATCCCGTATTTTGCTCAACTCCAGGAGTACTTCCTATTGGAGGAGTATTGACTACTGGCGGAGTTTGCGCTGGCGGAGTATGTTCTGCAACATTCTCCATCGTCGTTCGACTTTCAGCTATGTGTACATTCTCACCACTTCCTGAAGCAGTGTCATGCTCATAACTTGCGACTGAAATCGCATTCGGCCCAATGCGATGGGGCAATGGTGGTCTACCCCTACCTCTTCCACGACGCGGAGGCATCTCAACCTAGTTTAATCAAATAACAACTTGGTCAGATTATATCACGCACGCTAATTCCTACTCTTAATCAGATAGTTGTGCCATTTTTTCATATACATAGGCCCGATTTAAGTCTCCAAATAACTTAAAGCCAGAGCTTTGATACCACCTGTGACAATCCGACGTTTCCTTCCTGAATATCGTTAAGGAACCATCGCGTCGTCGGATTACCTAACATGATCCTTTCATCAAGTGGGTCCTTTCTTGTACAAAGTTGTGCAAATGTGGAAGCAATGCAATTACTCGGGCAGTTACTAATATGGCAAAAGACCTAGTATCTGTTATTTATCTAAGCATGAAATTAGAAACACTATATATAAGATCAAACGATCTGATGTATAGCTTTCCACCGATGATGGCCACCCGTCACCTAAACAGTGGAAAGAAAACCTATACATCCAAAAACAACACAAAATATCTGAAGCTATCATATATCAGTTATACATGTCTTTTACTTTATCTATTTCTCCTTTCCTCTCTCTCCTCTCTTCACACTCCCCATCAACAAACCTATTTCGGGGAGAACTCTTCTGGGAAATCATCTTCCTCGTCGTCGTCTTCTCCCTCTTCCTCGTCGGGCACATAAGTAGGATCTGCAACGTGCTTCGGATCAGGCTCTGCAACTAAGACATTTAAGTCGTAGAATGAGCTATCATCAAAGCTCTGCAGAGAATATTACATTGTTGTCATACATTGACAGTTTATCACTTTTTCATAGAGAAACATAATTAGAATGAATATGAATATCATGCTCATATGCTGAATTTATACATGATGCAATAGGTACGAGAAAACAAATTGAAACCAAAGATACATGCAAGCGAAAACAGGAGAACAATAAGGTCAAGCTCCCGAGTTAGCGGGATCACTTGGACCAGGATAACTCAAGCTTCCGAGTTAGCGGGATCACTTGATTCGAGAAACTCAAGCTCCCGAGTTAACGGGATCACTTGACTTAAAACTACGTAACAATGTATAACGGATATCGCAATTGACAGGATCTGAATACTGAACCACGTATAATTTCAAAGAATCAAAGACTATGCATTCCATGTATGTTTTTATGATGCAATGTACTGACTACTATAATTATATAATAGCATTGCTTTGCAAAACTGATTTATGGTTATAGACTAGTAATATCAATTTTTGCTGACTAGGGGTCAAAGCTACTATGTGCTCCTAGATGATATATTTTTCTCATCAAGATTACTGGCTACTCAAGTCTATTTAATTCTTATCTGAACAGGTTCATCAGTTCAAATCAAAATCAGATTACTCCTACTATGCTTATCAGTGCATACATGAAAGTTTATTAAAGCCTCTATGAGAAATTAAGTGACATTCTTATAAAAATATAAAATAACAACATATATTCCCTACCTGATTCGATTCGATTAGATGGGAGCACATGCGTTAGAGACCATCACCCTTGTCTAAATTACGTGAACTAGAGATATGCACCATGTTGCACCTATCATTCATATATATATATATATATATATATATATATATATATATATATATATATATATATACCAATATTTATATATCAAATGACTAATGGTTATTTGAGACCCAAGATACATGCTGGACAGAGTTGATACCTTAGAGGGTCACCCTATATGGTCCCATAATAGACCAAGACTCTGCGGCACGAAGACCATAGCCCAAACATAGCTCAACAACAACATTCAGGGGTTGCCGCGGCAAGCCACTCAACAGAGTGTCTTGCCGCGACAACCCTTTGAGGTTGCCGCGGCAAGCTATGCTTGTCGTGGTTCAGCTTGGCTTCCCTGTGTTTTGGTGACTTGTTGTTTGCTTATATATATATATATATATATATATATATATATATATATATATATATATATCGATATCTATAGACAGGTACAAATTGTAGCACCTCCAAACATACATCTATATATCTCTTTGTTCAATTCAGCAGATCGTCTACGAAGAATCCGGAGTTCAAACTTCTACACTCAGACTTCATGTCTTCATACTGAGGAGGCTAACTCTGAGCTATATTTTCTTATGATCAACTCTACGGTACAAGAACAAACAACTGACCTTTTGGTGAATTTGTGGTATATTGCTACATGGAAGAATATCGATGTTGTGCTTGCCGAGCTCACTAATAGAGCAGAATTGATAGAAGTTTATTGAAATTTCAGTCTGTTTGTTGATCTTCACAGAATTACCTCTAGTTTGTTAACAGAAACCCAAAGAACGAAAGGAAGATTTGCTTTATACTAGTTGGTATTGACCTTGCGTGCATGGAGATGCATAATGACTCATTGGAGTCGTGTAGCGTATTTATCATGCAAGCAGCTTATATGCTACCGATAGTTCTGATTCCCTGCGAAGCTATCACTTGGTGGCTTAGTATCTCCCCTACAGGACAAACCAGCTTTGCTGATATATAAATCTTATACATGATAACCATGTAAAAGCTAGGGTGTATTCTCTTGTACAGCTGGTGCATATATATGAATATATATATGTCTTGGCTTATATAAGCTTTGGCTTATATATTCCTAAAAGCCAAACTCCTAAAACGAATAAGCCTGCTTATTACTTAAACTCTTTCATCGGGTTTAACAAAGGTAACTAAATACGTATTACACATAAGATGGTATGTTGTGTTTACTTATTTTCGATCTTTGGCTAATAAGGTTATAGTTCTTGTGTGTGTAGAATACACCTTTACTCGTAATGTTAGTCAAATTTCATTTGCGTCCCAGGTGTAGGTACATGCTTCTCCTAACCCGTGTACATACTATTGAATGTGGTTTTAACCTAGGGCATCTGCTACAAAACGGATCTTCGAGTTCCATACAGGTTCTTCACCATGAAGATGACTCTTAAAGGGTGAGACGGTCGCTTGAGGAATTGATGCAACTGTCTTGCCGATCTTCCAAAAATAAAAGCGGTCTCTAGGTTTTCTTACGGAGAAAAGATAAGTCTCTATTCTTAAGAAAGACTTTAATGAAATGTTCCAAACCTACATAACTTGGTTTGAACCTCTAACATCTTGTCTCTAACTCAAGCCTCTAACTAGTAGGCTACCAAATAACTTATGTCAATTATCAACAAAAATAAATATAAAATTACAAAAGTATGACTGATATTTTTTATTAAAACTTTTGAAAAGTCTAAGCATGTAGGATATACACTGTTAGGCATATACATAATAATATGGTGTATCAGAGACAAAATTTGGATCACTACAGATTGGCCATGCATGGTGTAGGATAATGGATGTAATGGATATAATGGTCCCTACTAAATAGAATGAAGCATTTAGTTGCAAATTCATCGATTACATGGCCATGATGCCCAATATCTTTACGCCATTTGCTTGTACTATTCTTCATAAAAATCAGTCGGATGAGTTTCTTTATTCTAGTTCTTATTATTTTATTTCTTCTAGTTTATAATTATTTATATATTAGTATAATTACTTGACAGATTTTATATAATTAATTGGTGAAAGGTGGTCAATTCCATCTTTGTAGACCTTCGAAAGGTGATTGTGAGATTGTTTAGTTAACAATGTAGTGAGTTGGCTTGTGAAAAATTGGAGTATATTTGAGGCTGCACATATGAAATTGAAATAAATTACAACCAAAAACAATGCATGATTTGATGTATGTAACTATAAATTTACGCTTTGAAAAATCAGAGAAAAGGAATAAAGTTAATTAGAACAAAATTATTTGGAGAACTATGTTGCATTCCCCGAATTCCATCCTCTAGCAGCTGTAGCAACTCCACCACTAGCCAATGAAAAAGTTGTTGATGATTATGGGGGTATGGATCTAGACTGTGATGATATCGCTTGTGATCATAGAGCATTGGGTTTTGATTTGTGACTTTCATTATATTTCCTAGTTTAGTTCTTATGTTTTGTACTTAGTCCTATGTGGTTGTCTAGTTGATGATCATTGAAGTGAACAATTTTTTTTTATGGTTAGGCACTTATGTTATGCATATGTTGACATGCCTAAGTAATGTTGATAACTTCGTGGCAATGATATTTTAGGATTTGATGTTTTTGAAGAATTATTTTTATTTTGATGGGTTTGAAATTTTGATGTTTGATAGTTAATATCAACACTTATACTTTGATTAGTGTGATAATATTTTTGAATGATGAATGATCATGCTTATTAATGAATTATGCCTATTTTGTATGACTTTGTTTCTTAAAACTATTACTTTTAACGAATTATGCCTATTTTCATGCTCATAGAACTCATCTCCTATGAGCATTCCTTTAACCATAGCAACTCTGGGAAAGAGTGTGCTTGCTGACAAAGTCTACTCTCGGTGTTCTGTCTAGATTGGAACCCATGCATTGGCTGTCGATCTAATTGAATTAGACTTCAAAGATTTTGATGTATGTTATCCTAGGGATAGATTGACTTGTTGAATCTCATGTGACCCATGACTGTTTCACCAAAATCATAATTTTTACAACTTTGGATGTGTTGATGTTTAAATTCAAGGGAGCACAGAAGGGTGCCATTCCTAAGCTCTTTGCTTTATTGGAAGCCGAGGAAAAGCGAGGACGCCGAGGAGATATACCTTGGATACAGTTGTGAACGAATTTGTGAGAGTTTTTCCTGATGAAGTGATGGGTTTGCCACCGAGTAGGGAAGTCAAATTTTAGATTGAGCTCATACCTGGCACTGCACTAATAGCCAGGACTCCTTACAAGATAACACCTGTTGAACTGTCTGAATTGAAGAAATAGTTACAGAAACTTCAAGATAAGGGCTTCATTAGAAGGAGTCAGTCATCATGGGGTGCTCATATTTTATTTGAAAAGAAGGATGGTACTCAGAGGTTGTGTATTGGTTACCAACTGTTGAACCAGGTGACAGTTAAGAACAAGTATCCCTTCCCACGGATCGATGTTCTATTCAATCAACTGCAAGGTGCACGATACTTCTCTAAAATTGATCTGAGATCGAGATATCACTAGTTGAGGATGAGAGAGTCTGATATAGTTAAGACAACATTCAATACGAGGTATGAGCAGTTTGAATTCTTAGTAATGCCCTTCGAATTGACTAATGCCCCTGTAATCTTCATGGACTTGATGAACCGTATTTTCAAGCCCTATTTGAAACAGTTTGTGGTGGTTTTTATCGATGACATCCTGATCTACTCTAAGTCTAAAGAAGAGCACGTCGAGCACTTGAGGATAGCCCTGCAAACCCTCTTGGACCACCAGTTGTACGCTAAGACGAGTAAATGTGAATTCTGGATGCGTGAAGTGGCATTTCTGGGCCATAAGATTTCTGAGGCGGGAATTACTGTTGATCTTGCTAAAACTGAAGCCATTGTAAATTGGGCGAGTCTCAAGAGTGTTACTGAAGTACGAAGTTCCTGAGCTTAGCAGGTTACTATAAGAGGTTCGTGGAGGGCTTCTCAAAGAACTTAGGACCTCTTACCGGGCTGACCAAGAAGAATGCAAAATTCAATTAGACGGAAGAGTGTGAGAAGAGCTTTCTCGAATTGAAGAAAAGGTTGACTACTGCACCGATACTAGTGATACCTTCTGGCAATGGTGGCTTTACCGTTAATATCGATGTGTCATATAAAGGACTAGGCAGTGTTCAGATGCAGAATGAGAGGGTTGTGACTTAGGGATCCAGACAACTAAAGGATCATGAAAAGAATTATCCTATGCACAATCTGGAACTGACTGTTATCATATTTGCACTGAAGATCTAGAAACTCTACCTATATGGGGAGAAATTCATCATTTTAACGGATCATTAAAGTCTTAAATATCTTTTTACGCAAAAAGGCTTAAATATGAGACATAGAAGATGGTTGGAATTCCTCATCGATTATGATTGCGAGATCAAATATCATCCGGGAAAGGATAATATTGTTGTTGATGCTCTCAGCAAATTTGTTCCAGAGCAGATGATTCAACTAAGGGCATTGCTTTCGCACATTGTTATCACCTCTTCATTACTTAATCGAATAAGGGAACTGCAGCTTATTGATCCTATCCTTTTGAAATTGTAGGACAGTGAGAAGTCAGAGATTACTGTCAGAGATGATGGGATGATGTTATTCCAGGGACACTACTATGCACCTGATAATCTAGAATTGAAACAGAAGATCTTGGATGAATCTCGTAAGTCTAAATTCTCTATTCACCATGGGAACAACAAGATGTATAAAGGATTGAGGAAAAGTTATTGGAGGAACGATATGAAGAGAGAGATCGCTGACTACGTGGCAAGATACCTCACATGCTAGCAAGTCAAAGCCGAACACTGGAAATTACCTGGCTTACTTCAGCTGCTACCAACTCCAGGATGGAAATGGGAAAGTATTGGCAAGGATTTCATCACCAGTTTGTCGAGAACTTTGAAGAGGAACGATGCTATTTGGGTCGTGGTTGACAAATTGACTAAGTCAGCTCATTTTATTCCCTAGTGGATGGCCTATTCAGCTTCCCAGTTGGTGGATATTTACATATGTGAGATTGTCAGATTACATGGAGTGCTTGAAAATATTGTGTCTGACAGAGACCCATGTTTCACATCGAGATTTTGGCATAAATTTTAAGACGGAATGGGGTCTAAGTTAAAATTTAGCTCCACTTTTCATCCTTAGACGGATGGGCAGATCGAAAGACTAAATCAAGTGTTGGAGGACATGCTTCGTTCTTGTGTACTAGACTTTGGAGACAATTGGGATGAACATCTACTGTGATAGCCCAGATTTTACTAACCCAAAATTTGTGCCATCAGATCACCGTTTAAGGCGATCCATGAGTTGTCGAACGCTTGGTGCATCCACACTAAGTAGAACTCAAAGCAGATATCTCTAATTGAGCAGATAGAGTCATCATAAATAGCAAAAGAAAGTTTCATTTTTATATTTAAAACATATCAAAATAACGGTTCTAATTCCATGTAAAGACACATGGACAAAAGAACTGAAACGAACCACCGGTGATAGTCGACCATCACCGAAACAATAGTTCACAAAATAATATTCAAAATAATTGCATGCTCCAATTTCTAATATAAGATGGCTGGACGTACCAAGCCCTAAGCACAAAACAAACTTTCAATTCTGGCACGAATCCCAATTTATGGGAAGAACTCCTCTGGAAGGGGCTCAATCTCCTCCTCCGGAATGCACTCCGGGTCACTTTTTGGATCAAATTTCTTCTCTAACTCAGCACTTGTGACGTATAGTCGAAGGGTGAGCTAACAGTCTAAGCTCAATAGAGGCACCATTAGTAGCATTTTGTCTCATATTTCAAAGCATAAATTTTCATAACTGATTTCATATGCACATTTCACATTTTGCAAAAATTTCCATATGCTAAACTTTAATCACACACATACACACTTCAAATATTTGTTTAAAATCTTGTACGTAACTTAAAATAGTAACTTAAATACTTTTTCAAGCACATATAACATCAGAAGCCACACATGTACTAATGGAAATCCCTAACCATCATCGTTCAATGAACCATTTTTCACAAATGCCCAAGCCCCTGCGTGAGAGGGATGCTTGTGCCAAACGAAGCTTTACCGTTGGCCGGTAGAAATGTACGGATATCCTGTCGTATCGGAGCACAAAGGATTTGTTTCACATGAACCTTAAATCATTATGCATATTCTAACTTATACTTTTCATACCGTGTAAAGTGATTAAATTATACTTATTTTTAAAATCTAAAATCCATACACAAATTCAGAGCTCACATAAACACACTTATCACATCACATTTCTAATCGCATTTACAAAGCTTGTTTTGAAAGATTCAAAAAATCAAATATTTAAATGCACATAAACTTATCATGTCTTATCTTATCACATCATTCAATCTATACCAAACGCATCAGATTCAATGTTCTTAAGTTTCCCTACCTCAAGCACGACTTAAGCAAAACCACACGAAGCCATTCGAAACTTCTCGCGGATGCTCACCACTTTCACCTACACCCCAAATCATCCAAAAATCCTTCAGAAATGTCTAAGGAAACCTAACGGTCGAAGTTTCCGAAAACTTCACAAGAAAAATAGCCAAAAAGCCTTAACTTTGTATCTCGCGCACGAGATGCAGGGTCAGGCGCGCGAGTCACATGGCACACATAGCTTGCGTGAGCGAGGCACAAAGGCTCACTGGAGTCTCTTTTTCCCTCTGTTTCTCGTGCGCGTGAGGCTCACTGGGGCCTATCTAAAGGAATCTTATGCGCGCGAGGAGCAAAGCTCGCGCAAGCGAGATTCAGAAACTCTTCAGATCGCTGAGTTTTAAAACTTGTTTCTCTCGCGATTTCTCGTCATTCCTACCCACACTTCACACAAATTTCTACACATGTAATTCTACAATTTTAACATCTTTGAGTAGCGGTTTCTCACTTTCCAATCTAGCAAAATCACGCGACACGAAAGCAAGAATCGGAGTGGTTTCCTCCCTTTACACGCAATAGGTTTCAAAACCCATTCAGCCACAATCGACGCCCCACAAACTCCTTAACGGCAAAATCGACGACAATATCTCCGTCGACACCGATTGCGAAAATTTATGAAGGCTAAAAGCTTTGGAGCACATGGATTTGGCGAAACACGACTTCTCCTTCACAACCCTTTCTCATTCTCTCTCTCTCTCTAAGCAAACAAAGCAAGGGCAAATGCAAGGGGTTGGTGCATGTGAGGTCACCCCCACTTATCTTAAAAGTGTTTGCTTCCATGTGAAGCATCCACACACAACATGTGTGTTATCCCTATCCATTTGAACTTCTTGGTGTGAAGCACATACACACATAGGTGTGTGTGTAAAGTTGCATTGGTTCCAATGCGAACCTCACACATCTAACTTGGTACTCGCTCATTCTCACGTACTCACTGGTCATCACACACACATATTGATCCTGCAAATTCCAAAATGGTACGGTGTATATGTGTGTATCTAATTAAGTCTTAACCTATTACAAGTGTACAATAGAAATTGTAGAGCTAGTATAGGATCGTTCCCACGAGGAAGTATTATCTTATCTATATTTCTATTTCAATGTTTATATTTATCTTTTAAGGTTCTAAACTACTTGAGAAATATGAATAAAGAATGGGTTCTTAATCTAAAGTGCATAAAATAAATCACAATCCTCCTTCAAATTGAGGTCGTCAATCCCAATCTTCAACCATCGAATATTTATAAAAATAAATAGTATTGTTACACCGTCTTGCAGTCTTCTAGAATTTCGGTGTCAATCAAAAACTAAAATTTCTTAATACAGATTTAATCTAATCAACAATCTCCTAAAATCTGGGCGTCAATCAAATTCTAAAAAATGCAAGATGAAAAAGTAAAAACCGTTACACTAATCTACAAATTCCAGCCTGAGCCGTCAATTCAAATCAAAACTTGAAGATATTTACAAAACAGTAAATAAAGCAAATAAAATCTAAACTAGAAAGCAAAGTAAATATATCTTTTACCCCTTAGCCGCAGTCGCCAATTGCTCTTGAGAAGTCTCTGATATCTAATCTACTCTAACTATTTTACACTACTGATCGGAAGAAAATCCAACCTCAGTTGTCAATTAATGCTGAAATTCTTCGATCATTTATTCCTACACCGGGCTCTCTTATTTATAGATCATAAGGAGTCGATTTACAAAGACTTCTAATTCTAATTAAAGAAACTATTAAAGTTAAAAGATTCCTAATATAACTCTAATTCCTAATTTCATTCTTCCTTGCTTTCAAATGATTGATGTGCTTCTGGATTGTTCTTGGTAACAGCAGTACAGATCTTCGAAATTTATCTTTTTCAATCTTCTCAGATTCGTAATTCACCAAACTTCTAATTTCAGAGATCTTCTAATTCAGTACATGACGGTGATAGTCTTTACTCACATGATCAGCAGCAGCAGATGTTCCAGAGAGAAAGCTTTTCTTTTATATAATCGTAAATTACGATTGTTCTTCTTTTTCTGGAGAATCGTAAATCACGATTTCTCATTTTCACACAGCTTACTTGACGAACAATCACTTTTTTTTATCGCTTTTTATTCTTTTGTCGCTTTCTGAAGAATCGTCTTTTGAAGAATCGTAAATTATAATTTATTAGCTTTCTCTTTCTTTCGTCTTCAGCTTTAGCGCATAATCGTAAATTATGAGTTTTTAGTTTTCAGCAGCGGCAAATCGTCTTCTTTCGCTCAATCACTTTTTCACTGTTTTTTAAGTTCATTTTGATGAATATTAACACTTTGGCTCATTTTTGCTGTTTATCCTTAATATATGTACATCGTTAACTTATTAGTAGCAAACTAAGTCCTAGCATCACTAAGTTAAGGGTGATAAAATGATAAATTCTGTGACTAATCATACCCCCAAACTTAAGTTTTACTAGTCCCTAGCAAACAAGGAAACATAAAATATCTAAAACTATGAATTTAAATACCACTTTCGCTGCATTTAGCAAATGCAACAAGCCTTTAAACCCTTAGGTGATCCCTAGTGGAGGAGTTATAGTCTCCTGAAGGTTTTCAGTAAAGTTACCTACAAACTTCAAATATTTTTAGATTTTTAAAAATATTTTTCATAAAGAAATAAAATCTATACTACTAATTAAATTAATCATCATGCTTTTCAGAAATTTCAAATCTTTCACCTTTACCTTCCATCACAGTAATTATCCTTGACCAGAACTCAACAATTTTAATTCTATACAACATGGAGTGTGTGCATAGCAGGGAAAAGCTTATTCATCATAGATTTTTTTCTGAACTGCAGATTTAGAAAATATTTTCATCCAAATTTTCATATTTGGCATAATCTCAAAAAGATATTAAAATTTTTTATTCCCTCACTATAATGTGTACGATAAATTTCAGAAGACAATCAACTAAGAAGGTAAATCTCATGGAATAGTAATCAATTCTGATCATATGACTTTTCGTTTATTCATAGTATATATTTCATACATCTCTACTAAACTCATACTTTTGCAAATTGTAAATCACAAAGGTCTTTCCTTCGGCTTGTAATGAGGGCTTTGGGTTAAAAAGCTTTCAAAGAAAGGATAAAAGGATTCAAAAGTTTTCTGAGAATTTAGTTCTTCATTCTCCTATTCTTCTTTCCTTCTTTTCTATTTCAGTAAGTATCCAAAAAATTAGATGACTTCTTCCCATATATTCTTTTCTATTTTCTTGTGTAAATTTCATTTTTCTTCAGTCAGAAGCTTTTCGCTTCTATTTTCATGAAATCATCTTTTACAATTTTCCTTTTCTTTTCCATATTTTTTTTTCTCATACGATTGTATTTCTTCTCAATTGTACCCGTTTTAGCAGATCACTTATCTGTTAAGCGTATACTGCTTCCACTCAGAAATTATAAGGGTTAAAGGTAGAAAACTTTGGATAGTACATATGGTTAAAGATTTATAAAATTTTGGTACAAAGAAATTTAGTTTTAAACTTCTAATATGGATTCAAAGGATAAATCTTTTATGAGATTTTGGCTTTTTGGCTTTAGTTTAATCAAAAGATTGCCTTTGGTAATTTTCAAGATTTACTAGTATGGATGTCTTCTTGTTTTGATATATTTAATAAATAGTTCTAAAGAAACAAATCATCATAATCACAAAATATCTTGATTCTAAGTTCAACATTATGAGATTTCTCAGTAGAAGTTTAAAAAATTTATTCTTGAATAAAACAGTCTCTCTCAAAATATAAAGAGGATATATTAGGTCAAGATCTCACTGGTTTATAATTTTGAAACTATAATCTAAATATTACAGTTCCAATTAATCATATAGTTTCAAACATTCTTCAGATACAGTATTCAAAGGTGTTATATATGAATTGCAACTGTTTTATTTTGATTGTTGAACTTTTGCTATGATGGATTGTAAAATTTTCGAGAGAAATTTTTTTATCATAATTTGTATATAATTATTAACTAATCTAATATATATAGATCTTTTTTTTTTTTTTTTTTTTTTTTCTTTTTTTTTTTATGAAAAATAAACTATTTTAAACTAATATACACAAAAAGTGGTGTATCCCCCCAAACTTAAATAGGACAATGTCCTCATTGTGTAAAATAGGGGACACAAAAATTTAACAAAATTATCATACCTGTGAGGTTTATGAAGTATTGTAATTTTACTCACTTGGCGATGATAGATATGGTACCAGGTTTGTTGTAGGTGGTGCTAGTGCTGGCAAGGCTAGTAATGGATAGGAGTTACTTATCTGATCTTTCACAGAGTCAAACAAAATTACTGTCGAGCAGTCCTGCTCTAATTGTGGGCTCCATTGTAATCCTAAACACACGTTCTCGGTTATTGCTACCACTTGTCGTTCTCTCAACTGACCCTCAATTGTTTCCTTCTTTTTTAATTTTTCCTCCAGCATTGTGATCACAAAAGATTTCAATTCTATTTCATCGTTCAGTTTTTCAGCTTCAGTGCATAGTCTTGTTACTGTCTTTCAGAATTTGCTCGTGATTGAATCAATTTTTCCTTTTTGTTCTACACAGGTTAGGACTAATGAATCCCTGTCATCCTGATGCTTTTATAATCTTCCTTCAGTCACTATTAGCATATGATTTTTCTCATATAATTGAGCTTTTAAAAACTCCTCAGCCTCCTTATGGGCTTTTTCTCTTATAGTTTCTCTAAAATCTGGGTCTTTTATGAACTGCCCAACTTGTTCCATTAAATTTACTAATTTATCTTCATACTCCTTCTTTTCTTCTTCCCACGCTTGCTGGTATTCTCTATGCCTCCTATTCTCCTCTTGGAGTTGCACAACCTGGTCTTGGAGTGCTGTAGTAGCCTCCTGGACTTTCTTAGCTGTTTCGGCCGTCTAATGTGCATAATGTTCTTTTACGACTTTTCGTTTTAGATTTGCTATCAACTCCTGGCGTTCTTGTGCATTAGGCATATTATCTCAGACTCTGTTTTTCAATATCTGGATTTCTTCCATCATCTTTTTTACAGCACTCGGTAATTGGGTATTTGTAAATTGTCATTACTCTACTTCTTTTAATCTTCTGTCTAGGTCAGATTGTTCAATCATTGGAACTGATGAAGTAGTAGTTGGAGGAGACATTTTCTGATGTAATAACGCGCTGAAGCTCTCCCTTGTAGCTTCAAGATGTAGTCCTTTATCTGTAACTTAGGATATCTGAGTCTGCTCTAGTGCTAGGATTGTAGGTACTGTGATGTTCGTTATAAGATCAACAGGGAGTGGGGCTTCAGTTCCCTGGCTTGCTCCTATTGCTTGAGACACAGGAGGTTGAATTGATAATATTTCTTGTGGGGCGGTCGGTTGAAGAATGACAGGGACTTGGCTAGAAGTAGCCATTTCAACATCTTGTTGTTTTATTGGTGTAAAAATTCCCTCTGCTACTTCGCTGATTGGATTCACCGGTTCTGCTTCGGTGGAAGTTGGTTCAATTTCTTGGAGCATAGTAGGCCCTGTTGGTGAATCCAGAGCTGAGTCATATAGACTAGCTTGATATGTGGCAGGTTTTGGTGCTACTGGAAGTTCTTGCTCAGCTGCCATCTCTGGTACTTGAGAGCCAATTTTTGTGCTCTCATGAGGTGGAGTAGAAGTACTCACTACCTCTTCTGTAGTTGCTTCTTGTTGGACTAAAATATCGGTTAAGAGCCTTGTGGTGGAATCTTCTTGTGCATCGGGAACTTGGGTGGTCTCCGGTGCAGATGGGCCCTCCTCTATCTGTGCAGAAATAGGAATTTTCATTTTGTTTGCAGCACATAAAGTTCTCTGATAAGCCTTAGCTGATGGGCCCTCCTCTCGTCACTTATTGGTAGGGATTTCTCTTTCGGATCAATTTTATATCCCATATTCATCAATAAATTCATAATCAAACCTCCATGGGTAGACATAGTTTGTTTGTTTGATACTTCTTTAGACTCAATTTCTCTCTCTCGGTGTTCATCACCTCCAGAAGGTAAGAAGGAACATCAAACCAGTAGCGATTAGCCATAAGATATAAGGCTTTCATAAAAAGGGCTCTTCACTGAGTTTTGTAGGTCGTAGGGTGGATGGTCTTATGAATTAAAACATCGTGGAAATGAAGGGATAAGCTTTGTTCTTCCAAATACTTGCGCAAGAAAAATGATTTGTCTTTTAGGGGTTTGCCTAGCATTTTTGTGGCCATTTGAATAAAATTCGGAAGGGTCTCAGGTGGTTCTCTAAGTACATTTGCTTTCGGCGTGAAAGGACACTTCAAGTCTTTCTAAGGGTGCATTCATCACTCCCGCAACCATTGCTTTTATTATTAAAATTGGGAATCCATTAATGGTTGTGGGCAAAATTGGTAGTGAACCCTTGCTGGTATTAATCATATTAGTGTAAAACAGTTTCACTAGCCTCGGGTAGACTTGTGTAACTCTGGGCTCTAAAAAGTAGTGGAGCCCTGCATCCGAAAAATATTTTATAGCTCCTCTACTAATTTCAAAATGCTCCCAAAAAATGACATCTACAGCAACCTCGGATCCCACAAGATGGTGTTTAATTGAATCTGGGATCCAATCCAATGTTCTTTCTTAGGACATTGGCTTTTTGCCTTTATTAATATTTGTGCCTTTTTTCGAGGCAGAAATTGGTTCAGGTACTTCTTCCTCAGGGTTCTCTAATAATCACCCTTAAGGTCTTTGCCTTCTTTTTTGGTGGGGCTGCTGTCTTCAATTTAGCTTTTTGAGCAGCAACCCTCTTTAAAAGTTGTTTAATTGGGGAAGAGTTCAAATTGTTACCTTCCTCTTCTCCATCTCCTCTCGCTCGTTTTTTGATCGTCTCCGACATTCTACAATTCCTTTTCTGCAAGTTGTAAAAAGAATATTGCTTATTAAATTGCAAATTGCATGCAAAAAAATTTGAAATAAATTTCAGAGAATCCCCTATTGAAAAATTACCTTGTTGTCGAGTAATTACCCAACCCTAATTTTCAATTATATCGTCAAAACTCGAATAGTCTTCTGAAATCAACCTGAAAATGCAAGGGAATTTTAAGGAGCAAAAACGATTGAGTTCTTGATCAAGGAAAAAAAAAATTGAAAGCTGGAGGGAAAGGATGGAAAAAATGGAAAGTTCAATAATGGGGTCGACGTATCCTCTCCCGAATGTGTAGGCCCTATCTTCGTGGAGACTCGCTGAACAGGATATCCCTCGCGTTTTAACCTAGAGTCGGTGGTCGAGTCTAACTTTTCAACAAGGATTTATGAACTCTTTTATCAGTCAAATAGTAATCACTATGATTTGACTAAAATAAAAAAAATGTTCAATCGTATATCCATACGATTTGTTCGTAAAAATGGAAAATCGGACACACATTGCGATCCTTCATTCCTCAACGATTTGGGTCGTAATGTGTTTCTCAAACTAAAAAGAAAAGAAAATGATTATACATATTTTACAAAAACTTCTATGGATGAGTCGGTAGCTTGACGATTCCCTAGAGAATTTCAATTCTAATCATGGGGAGCAGATGTATCCCCCAAAAATACTTGGCCTCTCGGGTTATTGATCAGCTGTGTCGGCAACTATCCACTCTCTCTCCTTGTCACTTGTGAAGCTAGCTGGCCAATCTGGCTCTCCAACTTTGTAATGGACTGTGTATGTGAATGGAGTGTCTGAGAGAATTGAGCAAGCTGATGCAAATCTTTGAAATGCTGATGTGACTATTGCTGTAAATCTCAGAGGATTTGAACAATCGTGGCATCAGGTGCACTGCTCTATGGAACAAATTGGGGTTGTGCAGCTGGAAATTGAGGTCTTTGGTGAAAAACTTGAGTTTGGGGAACTCGGGATTACACAACTTTTGGTGCTAGTTGTGTTCCAGCAGTGGAACCATAGTTAAATCTGGGATGGTTCCTCCATGTTGGGTTGTATGTGTTCCCATAATCTCCCCTCTGGAAGGCCATTGCTTGTTCGGTCTCCACCACCTCTTGGTATGATGGTGCAACAGGGTTCTCAGTTCTTGTGAAATTCTGGCAATTTGAACAGTTTGTCAAGGATCTCTCCACAATGCTCGGTCTGGCAGACATTAAAATCGCGATCTGTTGTTCAAGAGCCGCAACCTTTGCACTCATGTTATCATCTTTCTTTACTTTATCTTTGCTGATATCGCAAAGTTCACCCCTCGCGAGCGAGGTGTGGCGGGTAACACCTGGATCAGATCTCAACAAAGCTTATTTTTGCTTTGAGTTATCTGCAAGTTTCTCAAATAAGTTTCAGGATTGCTGGCCATTTTGAGCCATAAAGGCTCCTCCGCTTACGGCGTCGACTATAGCCTGATTAGTCTCAGTCAGTCCTTGATAGAAACTTTGTGCAATGGACCAATTTGGCACGCCATGATGAGGGCATTTTCTTAACAAGTACTTCATCCGTTTCCAACTCTCATGAAATAATTCTCCAGGCTTTTGGCTGCAGTCTTGGATTGCTTGGCGAATTTGATTTCACCTACCAATTGGGAATATTCATTTAAGAACTTGGACTGGAGTCCTTCTCAAGTGGTAACACTTCTGGTAGGTAATGAAATTAGTCATGTTTTTGCCCGATCTTTGAGAGAGAAAGGGAACATTCATAGCTTAAATGCCTCATTGTTGATGTTGGGTGTTTGGAACATGGTGCAAAGTTCTATGAAATCTCTAAGGTGTTGATAGGGGCCTTCGCTGTCAAGCCCATGAAAGGTCGTTAATGATTGGAGTATGTGGGACTTGTTTGGCATTTTGGCCTGCTGCTACCTCTGATATCACTACACAAGAAGGCTCGATCAAGGCAACCGGGCTGAAGTGTGCATGAATTGAACGGTTTTCAACTATGGTTGGAAACTCTCTTCCGGAAGTTCGATTTGGTGCGAGATTACGCACGAGAGTTTATTCAACTTCTGGATCATGCTCAAAGAAGTCTAAGCTTTGAGATCGAGTATGATGCATGCACCAGAAATGACAATAGTTTGTGATTTTTAACTTTTTATGATTTTTTTTTAGAAAGCAGGGAGAGAAAACAAATATGAGCTTTGAGCTTCACTAATCAGGGGAAGTTGAGACTCTGAGTTGTCGCTCTAAATAAACTTGCGAAAGATTAAGAAGTGATCAAAGAAAGTTAAAAATTAAAAAAATTAAAAAAAGAGAAAGATAAATATTTATTCTTAAAACGAAAATATAAACAAAAAGATAAATTATTTCCCCGGCAACGACGCCAAAAACTTGATCGGCTACTTATGTGTGTATCAAATTAAGTCTTAACCTATTGCAAGCGTACAATGGAAATTGTAGAGTTAGTATAGGATCGTTCCCACGAGGAAGTGTTATCTTATCTATATTTCTATTTCAAAGTTTATATTTATCTTTTAAGGTTTTAAACTACTTGAGAAATATAAATAAAGAATGGGTTCTTAATCTAAAGTGCATAAAATAAATCATAATTCTCCTTCTTCAGATTTAGGTCGTCAATCCCAATCTTCAGCCATCGAATATTTATAAAAATAAACAGTACCGTTACACTGTATTACAGTCTTCTAGAATTTGAGCATCAATCAAAAACTAAAATTCCTTAACATAGATTTAATTTAATCAACAATCTCCGAAAATCTGTGCGTCAATCAAATTCTAAAAAATTGAAGATGGAAAGTAAGAACCGTTACACTAATCTGCAAATTCCAACCTAAGTCGTCAATTCAAATCAAAACTTGAAGATGTTTACAAAGAAGTAAATAAAGCAAATAAAATCTAAACTAGAAAGCAAAGTAAATATATCTTTCACTCCTCAGCCGCAGTCGTCAATTGCTCTTGAGAAGCCTCTGATATCTAATCTACTCTAACTATTTTACACTACTGATCGAAAGAAAATCCAACCTCAGTCGTCAATTGATGCTGAAATTCTTCGATCATTTATTCCTACACCGGGCTGTAAGGAGTCGGTTTACAAAGACTTCTAATTCTAATAAAAGAAACTACAAAAGTTAAAAGATTTCTAATATAACTCTAATTCCTAATTTTATTCTTCCTTGCTTTCAAACGGTTGATGTGCTTCTAGATTATTCTTGGTAATAGCAGCAAAGATCGTTAGAATTTATCTTCTTCAATTTTCTCAGATCCATGATTCACCAAACTTCTAATTTCATAAATCTTCTAATTCGGTGCATGGCGGTGATAGTCTTCACTCACGTGACCAGCAACAGCAGATGTAGCAGAGAGAAAGTTTTTCTTTTATACAATCGTAAATTATGATTGTTCTTCTTTTTTTGGAGAATCGTAAATCACGATTTCTTATTTTCACACAGCTTACTTGACGAACGATCGCTTTCTTTTATTGCTTTTTATTCTTTTGTCACTTTCTGAAGAATCGTCTTTTGAAGAATTGTAAATTACGATTTCTTAGCTTTCTCTTTCTTTCGTCTTCAGCTTTAGCGCACAATCGTAAATTGTGATTTCTTGGCTTTCAACAGCGGCGAATCATCCTCTTTCGCTCAATCATCTTTTTACTGCTTTTTGAGTTTATTTTGAAAAATATTAACACTTTGACTCTCTTTTCTTGTTTATCCTTAATATCTGCACATCGTTAACTTATTAGTAGCAAACTAAGTCCCATCATCATTAAGTTAAGGGTGATAAAATGGTAAATTCTGTGACTGATCAGTATCGCACTTATATGTGTACTTATTTGACTTACACAATTTCCTAAATTTAGAGATATTACATCCTCCCCTACTTATAAATATTTTCGTTCTCGAAAATTTACCTAAGTCACCTGGCCACTAACACACCAATCAGAGAATACGTTGAAACCTAACCACACGCATCAAAATGAAAATATCCGCAAGCTGACACTAAGACCACACGAAGCAATTATCCACACCCTACACGAAAACACATATACATATGCAAAATTAATATTCCTATCCACGAGTTGTGGAATTAACCACAGTTAATGCGAGCATCGTACTTGCACGAAAAATCCATTCACAATCCCCACATTTACGCATCCATAAGCTATCCAAATGGTGACCAAGCTTCCACTACACACATCCAAAAAAGTAACTAGAACATAATTGGATCACACATCCAATGCAACACTTTGTCAAATTTGACCTTACAATGGTACCTGCACAGAAAACTCAAAATTGACACATCTACTTATGAAAACATGGCCATAGTAATAGCCATGACATTTCAAATTAGCTAAAGCTAATAGAATGATTCTTCCTAAACGAAAATCCACTATCCCACATCGATATTCCATACACCCACAGTATTCACATTAACAACCTCCTAAGCATGCGATCATAACAAATTATAGATAACGAAAATCTACCAATCAAAGAAACACAAAGATTACAAAACAACTCACAAAACAAAATTCCCATTCACATTCAAAAGAAAACTTATGTTGTCAAAGTTAAACCTATTAGCCATCCACATGTGGCAACCATGTCACCATAGTTTTAAGACTCACCTACCAAATTAAAACCATCTATATGTGGCAACCATGCCACCACAGCTTTGGAGTTAAACACCAGCAATTTACAAAAATGAATTTCATGTTACATTTCCAAAACAAACTTCCCCAAAATAACCTCTATAGGTCAAGCTCTCCTATCAGTCCTCAGCATCACCAGGCTGCTCGTCAAAGTCCTCGGGTCCTCCCACTCCAAAGCTAGAAGCCTTGGGTACGTACGCTCGTGCAGCTACCATGCGCTATAAATAGTCTGAAGGATACATGTAGCGCATTGAGTCAGTTAGCAAAGCCTCATGGTAATGCTGCTGGCGCGTGATCTGCTGGCTTTGTTTCTCGACCCTCTGAAGTGCCAAGTTCTATAAATCCATCCTTCTAAAGAGTTCTGTTGTAAAGTCTGCACCACCATATGGAGGAATGTGTGGTTGTACTGGAAACTGTTGTGGTGGTATCGGGGGTTGAGCTGCTTGTTCGGGATCTGGCTGACGGGGTTGTTGTTGTTCTTGTTGTTGTTGCGCACGTTGCGCTATGCCTCTTTCCATTTTCCTTCTAACACTTGCTTGTAGGCTAGTGTAGCTAAGGTTCATATCCGTAACCCAATAAGTTTTAACATTATCTGTGGATAGGGGTTCATCTGAGTGAACCTCATAATTGTCGGCTTCCTATGAGGGCGCGTATTATTCAATCCTTGAGATTAACCGAGCATAGGGTAAACGGTTCAACACGGTTGGAACTGCTCCTGGCTTAGTACGGTCATGGGCATATTTTATTCCTTCTCTCACCAAGACAGGTGCGTTAAACCACCTATTTTAGTGACCTGCAAACAAGGCTTGAAGGAACGGATCTCATCGTTCTTGCTCATGGCCCAAAGGAAAAAGATTTTTCCTAAAAATTATATCCAAAGGTCATAGGTTTGCTAGTAACTAGGCCCTCGTAACGGATTTCCCGATTCCGATCTCGCCATTGGTCATCTGAGCCACAATGTGATGGAAATTGACTATTTCACGGATTGCGGACCCCACACCCCCATCATCCAAAAATTCCCAAGAGCAATTCATTGCCTTGGCAATGTCTTTTTGGTCAAAGATCAGGGTCTTTCCGTCAATAGTGGCGATTAGTTTAGTGTTGGTTGGGCCCGTCCGTAAAGTTTGATAAAATAACTTAACCAAAGCGTGGGTAGCAGTAATCATAGAATTGTCACAAAATTGATGTCATCCCGATCGATGTGAGGTAATTTAGGGTCCATTCCGTGGCTGGTTGATCCTTGAAAATATCTTTGTGAATCGACCATTGAAGTTCAAACGTTTTTGCCTCCCACCATTTGGCGGGTTGAATACGAGGGTTAGGTGGAGGAACCACCTTAGCTCGCTTAGAACTCGGCGGTTTTATGGTCGATTTCTTCTTAGGAGTTGAGGTTTTTGGTGCCATGCTAGGGTTTCCTACAAAAAAGAAAGAAATCAATCTTAAAAAAAGGTAAAGCTTACCTTCTTCACTATTAATATCCAAGGAATTACGTGGAGATGAACGGCTCATGCGATTTGGTAGAGAATTCGACAGCGCACGCGAAGAAGATGGAAGAGCCCTAAGCAAACCCTACTTTCGTTTCACACGAAATGACCAAGAAAAGGGTTAAAACCTTTATATAGCCCAATACTCATGCGCGCGATAACTAAAGCTCAGGCGCGCGAGTCTCAGTCCGTCACAGGGAATTGAATTCCCTTTCCTTTTTTTTTCTTTCTGAGTGACTCGCGCGAGCGAGATTGGGACCTCGGGAGTGTGAGATCACAGACACCTCTTTTTGTTTGGATTCCTGTTTTGGTTTTCTTTTCTCCCAAATTCACTCTCATCCCCACGATGTGTGGGACACCTTTTGGCACATATATTCTTACCTGTAACCCCATAAACATAAATGAAAATTTTGAATCTCATACGTAGTTAATCCACCACAATTTCTCATCAAATTCGTTTCATATCATTTAGTCTAGTAGTAATTTAACAGAAATTTCACATTCTATGGATTTAATTCCGCATTACAAAAACTTCAAATTTGTACTCGGTTTACTCAAATAGTTGTGGGCATGCGGCACGCATGTCCGGCTCGCGTTCCCAAGTGGCTTCTTCTGGAGAATGATTCCACCATCTGACAAGTACCAATGGGATCCTTTTGGTACGTTGTACTTGTTCCTTCCGATCAAGAATTTGTATCGGCTCTTCCCTAACCGTCAAGTCTTCCTGAATTTTGATCGATTGGTAATCTAGGATGAGTTGGATCCTTCGCGTATCATCTCATCATCAACACATGAAACACGTTATGCATTCTTGAGAGTTGCGGTGGTAGAGCAACTTGATAAGCAACTTCTCCAACGCGTCCCAAAACCTTAAAACGTCCCACGTAACGTGGACTCAGCTTTCCATGCTTCCTGAAATGCATATGCCTTTAATAGGCGAAATCTTGATGAAGACATTATCTCCCATCTAAAATAAATGTACTGCATTAATATTGTAACTATATGTACATATATACATCAGAGTTTGCATCACAACTAAGGCGTTAATTTTTACCTGAAACTCAACGCTCGTTCTTTTAAGGTCAGCATAGCTCTTTTGTCGACTCTGTGCGACTTTTAACCTTTCACGAATCAAACGTACTGCTTCGGTGGTGCTTTTAATAATTTTTGAACCCAAAATGAACTTTTCTCCTATTTCTTCCCAATTGATTGGAGATTTACATCGTCTCCCATATAAAGCTTCATACGGTGTCATATCGATACTCGTTTGATAGCTATTGTTATATGCAAACTCGATCAGGGTAAATGTTGATCCCATGATCCTTTAAAATCAAGCATATAAGATCATAGCATGTCTTCTATGATATGATTTACTCTTTCTATTTGTCCATCTGTCTATGGGTGAAATGCTGAGCTGAAGTCCAGCCTAGTACCCATCCCTTCTTGAAACTTCTGCCAAAACTGTAAGGTATATAACGGATCTCGATCTGAGACATCGATATGAGACAATGCTCACCGAAACACCGTGCAGTCGAACAAACTCTTTCATGTACATTTCTGCAAGCCTACTTATTGTATACGTCGTATTGTATGGCAAGAAATGGGCTGACTTGGTCAGTCTATCGACGACCACCCAAATGGCATTGTGCTTCCTCACTGTTCGTGATAATCCTAAAATAAAATCCATAGAAATAGATTCTCACTTATATTTTGGTATCGATAACGGTTGCAATAACCCAAATGGATGCCTATGATCCACCTTTACTTGTTGACACACCTAGCACCTTGAGACATATTCAGTGACATCCTTCTTCAAACCTCTCCACACACAAAAATTCTTCAGATCTTGGTACATCTTAGTATCACCAGGATGGATCGTATATCTCGACTTATGGGCTTCTTCTAAGATGGTATGTCGTAGATCGTCATTGGTCAGTATACATAAACGCCCTCTAAACATAACGATCCATCACTCTTAATAGAGAATTCTTGACTAGTACCATCTATCACTCCTCGTCGGGTCTTCAATAATTCTGTATCTTTCATCTGAAGTTCATAGATGTGATCAAAGATCGTCGGTCTGATTGTGAGGTTGGCCAGTAAAGCTCCTAAATCTTTTACCTCGATGTTCATTTCATATAATGAAATGTCTTCCAATAGCTTCCATCTACGTGTTCCCAAAACAAGACTCGATAACTGAGCCAAAGTCTTTCGACTCAATGCATCTGCTACCACATTAGCCTTGCCTGGGTGATATTGAATGGAGTAATCATAGTCTTTAAGAAACTCCATCCACCTTCTTTATCTCATATTCAAGTCCTTCTGTTTAAACATATACTTGAGACTCTTATGGTCCGTAATAAAAGTAATGCCTCCATATCTTCAAGGAAAATATTACTGCTGCCAACTCAAGATCATATGTTGGATAGTTCTTTTCATGATCCTTAAGCTGTCTTGACCCGTAGGCGATAACTCTCTGATTCTAGTTAAGCACACAGCTTAAGCTGCTGTGTGATGCATCACTGTAAACCGCAAAACCTCCACTCCCTTATGGAATGGTTAACACTAGCGTGGAGGTCAACCTTCTCTTGAGTTCTTGGAAACTTTTCTCATATGCTTCAGTCCACTCAAATTTAACATCCTTCCTTGTGAGTCTTGTGAGTGGTCTTGAAATCTTGGAGAATCCTTCTATAAATCTCCTGTAATACCCAGCCAGACCGAGGAAACTGCGAATCTCAGTCATATTCTTTGATTGTTCTCATTCTACCACAACCTCGATCTTTGCCGGATCCACTGTGGCACCTGCTTTCGAGACTTTGTGTCCCAAAAAGCTCACTTTTTCCATCCAAAACTCACACTTACTGAGTTTTGCTTACAACTGGTGGTCACATAACGTCTACAAAGCGATCTTTAGATGTTGCTCATGCTCTTCCCGAAACCGTGAGTAGATGAGGATATCATCCACAAACACAATCACGCATGTATCAAGATGTGGTTTGAACACCCTATTCATGAGATCCATGAATGAAGCTGGTGTGTTAGTTAAGCCAAAAGGCATCACTAGGAACTCGTAATGCCCATATCTGGTTTGAAAAGTCATCTTCTGAACATCCTCAGCTTTTACCCTCAGCTGATGGTAATCGGATCTCAAGTCGATCTTGGAAAAGAACCTTGCTCCTTTCAATTGATCAAAGAAATCATTGATCCTAGGTAAACAATATCTGTTCTTGATCGTCAACTTGTTCAACTGACGATAGTCGATGTACAATCTCATCAACCCGTCCTTCTTAATAAATAAATTGGTGCTCCCCAAGGAGAAACACTTGGTCTTATGAACCCCTTGTCTAAGAGCTCTTGCAATTGATCTTTTAATTCTTTCAACTTAGCTGGAGCCATCCAATAAGGCGCTTTAGTTACTAGGTCCGTACCTAGGGCTAAGTCAATCACAAACTCAACCTCTTGATCAGGTGACAATCCCGATAACTCTTCTAGAAATATATCTTGAAACTCACATGCAATCGGAATTGCTGATATGACGTTCTTCTCTTCCTGCTGCTCCTGGAAGAATGCTAAGTATCCAATATATTCGTTTCTCATCATCCATTCGGCTTGAATCACAGAGATGAACGGCACGATGGTCGATTGCATACCAAAAAATCTGAACGATCTACTCCCTTTGGAGCGAAAAGTGACCATCTTTCTTCTACAATCGACATTTGCATTATGTGTGGATAACCAGCCCATGTCAAGGATCACATCGAATCCCTGAATATCCAATAAGATTAAATCAGCCATTGATTCATGATCTTCATAATCCCTGATGGCAATGATAACTGATCGATATACTGTGTCAGTACTAGTCGAATTTCTTATTGGAACCAACAAGGCCAAAATAAAGTCTAAGGGCTCGGGAATGACTTTCAACTTTACTACAAACTGAGGAGTCACAAATGAGCGGGTAGACCCTAGGTCTATCAAAACTCGCGCCTCTTAACAATAATAATCACTATCTTTATACATTTGTAAAGTACTTAGGGTTCATAGATACTATGCAATCAGATACGCATATAAGAAATTTAACATTCAAGCAACAATATGAAAACCCATATAATTCTATGCACCTTCATCTAAAATTAAACGGAAATATATTGATCATCGATAGACAATCATATCCTGGATTATATCGTTGTTTGTCTGAGCATCTTTAGGTGTAACTGCATAAGCACGGCCTGGAACAGTAGGTCGCGTAGGTCGTGTAGGCCTTTGTGTTGTAGCTGACACTTTCCCTTATTTCTTAGCTCTGGGCAACCCTTTATCATATGCCCCATTTTACCACATTTGAAACATGCTCATGTGCCCCGTCTACAATCTGTAGTCTTGTGTGATTTACGACAACGTGCACATGTCTCCTACCGAGTAGATGATGCAGCTCTCGAAAATCCCTAAGTAACTAACACCCATGTGGTAGTAGCAGGGTCAAACAAGCGAAAAGATCTAACTGGTATAGGTATGGATGGCCTAGCATAAGTGGTCTAGGTAAACTGCTTTGGAGCTGGTACTGTTAACCTTGGATTTTTATTCACCGATTCATTGTTACTAGATGAAGTTTCCAACTCAAGCACTGAGTAACTCCCTTGGTTTGCCTTTCCTCTGCTCTGCTGGTCCATTCTTTTGTACATCTCTTCAATATCTTCTTCGGCAACCAAAGCTTTGTTCATCAACTCCCCGTAAGTTTCCAACTCAAGCACTGAAATTCTATCGTGGATATTTGGCCTCAATTCGCGTTGAAACTTCTTAGCTTTCATCCAATCAGAGGCCACATGTTCTAACGCAAATCTTAACAACCTTGTAAACTCTATTCCATACTCTCGTACGGACATCTTCCCTTGTTCCAGATTAATGAATTTAACTTTCACTTGATCTCTCACTTGCTTGGGAAAGTAATCCTTATTAAATTTCTCAACGAATGCTTCCCATGTCCACAAAACACCTGGAGTAACTTGTTCCCTTGTTCTTGATACTAATTTCTACCATGGATCTGCTTCCCTATCCAATTTGAATGCAGCCCATATAACTCATTCGTCTTTAATGCATGGAAGCACATTGAAGATCTTTTCCATTTCATTTACCCACTTTTCTGCTTTAAGTGGTTCTGCTTATCATGAGAAACTCGGTGGTCACATTCTTCTGAATTCTATGAATGTAGAAGGTTGAGGCGGTGGCTTATATCTATTTGCATTATTTTTTGCCATCAACTTAGTCTGTTATGTCATAGCATTGACCATTGTTTCTATGGCTTGTGCCATTCTTTCTCTTTCTACTCTTCCCTGATCTCCTTGCCTATAATAATTGTTATCAGTCTACCATTCAGATGGCCCTGTATGAAGCCTTGTATGGGAGAAGTTGCAGAACTCCTACGTGTTGGGATGAGGTCGGTGTGACGAGTTGGCTGGGACCTCAGATTGTAGATGACACGTCCAAACAAGTTCAATTGATCCGAGAAAGAATGCAGACCACGCATAATAGAAAGAAGAGTTACATTGATTTGAAATGTAGGAATTGAGATCTGATTGAAAGGGATAAAGTCTTCGTGAAAATCTCTCCTATGAAAGGAGTGATGAGATTCGGGCCGAAAGGAAAGCTTAGTCCAAGATTTGTGGGACCGTTTGAAGTCTTGAAGAGAATCAGAGAAACAACATATCGAGTCAATCTACCACCAAAGTTTGTCGAGGTGCACAATGTCTTTCACATATCCATGTTAAAGAAATATGTGACAGACCCTATTCACATTATCGGTTGGAAACCCTTGGAGCTTTATTAGGCTATGTCCGTTGTGAAAATGCATGTTCAGATTGTTGATCAGAAAGAATGAACCCTGAGGAATTAAATTATACCGTTGGCCCTTTGTTATTTGGCAACATCACTCTCGTGAGGAAGGCACTTGGGAACGCGAGGATGCTATCAGGAGGGACTACCGCTATCACTTCGAGTAAGATACGACTTAATTCCGAGTACAAAATTTTTTTAAGTAGGGAAGAATGTTCTTATCTGAATTTCATGTCTTTGATATACCTAAATTATTTGTATATGCCTAATAGCGTATACACCGCATGCCTTGATTTTCTAAAATATTTTAACTAAAAATACATGTTTTATTTTTCAAAGCTCTTATAGTTATTTCTGTCATTATTTGACACAAGTTATGTGATAGCTTACTGGTTAAAGGCTTAAGTTTGAGACAAGAGGTCAAAGGATTGAACCTTAGCATGTGGGTTTTAAACCTCTATTTTGGACCTTGAAATAAATGCTTATACATCATTCTTCGGTGTGTTAGCCTAACACTGGATAATACCCAAAATACTATAAAGAGGTGTGTTAGGGAGAATCCTAAATTATAATCTCTTCTAGAGTCCTTAAGAATAGAGCCAGCAGAATACCCTAGAGACCTTAGAGAAGAGTTTCTAGAGTTTCTAGTTCTACCTTTCTAGAACTTTTCTTTTGGAATATCGGTGGGACGTTGCTTATATTCTCAAGCGGCCTTCGCCTCCTTCAAGAGTCATCGTCGTTGTGGGAATCTCGGTCTAATCGTGGTGATATGATCGATCTAGGTATGGAGAAATCATGCTTTCCCTTAAACTTAAAATATTAATTTAAAATTGAGTTTTTGTGAAAATTAATGCTTTTATTTTATGAAAAATGAATAGGTAATTAAATAAGATACATGTTATGATTGATAGATTTAATGTTGATAATTTTGATTAAAAAGAAGATGGATTGAAACCCCACTATGAGATTTGAAGCACTGTTGGGGCGTGCTCACAGATCAAAATCGATCGATTGAGTATGGGTATTGATCAATTGATTTTTAATGATATATATAGATATACTCACGGGTTAGAGTCGATCAATTGATTCTGGGAAATCGATCAATCGAGTCTAAACAGATACTGACAAATGGAAATGATTTGAAAACTCTCATGTCGATATCGATCGATCGAGTTTGGTACTTGATCGATTGATTTCTAGACGATATATATATATATATATATATATATATATATATATGATGTTATGCTCTCAAGTTGTTTTCGATTAATCAATTCGGGAAATCGATCGAGCCTGACAAAAGAAAAATGTTTTAAACTCACGGGCTGACATCAATCGATCAGGCAATGAAATTGATCGATCGATTCTAGGCAGTCAGGTTTTATATTAAGTTCTTTTCACAAAAAGTGTGATTAAATGTCAATGTTTATATACCTTGATCATATTCATATGCACTTCAATGTTAGGTACTATGATTATATTCATATGCATTTCAATGTTATACATCATGATTACATTCGTATACACTTCAATATTATGTACCATGATTATGTTCATATGCACCTCAATGTTTTATGATGAGCCACAAATTGCATGATCAAGACACATAAATAAAACAAATGATAAGAAATGATTAATGAAGCATTAGACCCAACGTCTTGAGTGGGACGAAGTCTGACTAAACATAAATAAGAAACATTAGACTTAATGTCTTGGGCATGACAGATTCTTAGAAGGTGTTAGACCCAATATTTTGTGCATGATGGAGTCTAACTAAACATGATTAAGAAGCTTTAGATCCAACGTTTTGAGCATGACGAAGTCTAAGAAGGTATTAAACCCAACGTCTTGTGCATGACGGAGTCTAACTAAACAAGAATATAATGAGCATGACTAAACGCAACGTCTTGAGTGGGACAGAGTTTAACATGCCATAAATGATCAGATTGATTAGACCCAACATCTTGAGGACGGAGTCTAAGTAAATAAGTGATAAGTATAATTAGGCTCAACGTCTTGAATATGACGGAGTCTAACGTACATTAAATGATAAGAAAGATGAACTTAAAGGAAAGGATAAACTCATGCAATAACATTATCATGTTATGTTCAGTTCATTTCATGTTATTGAGATTATGCATGCCACAAGCATACACTCACGAAATATAGAAATGTTCACACAATAATAATTGATATCTCATGCTTTAAAGGGATTGCATGTCTAGTCTATACAAATGTAAACTTACACCTCTTGTTGATATGGGTGGCCAGATAAGACAGGTGTAACTAAGGATAATGTATGAGTCTATGGTGATAAGACTACACATGGTGCGCAAGAACCTGAATGGATGGCGATGAAAGCTTCGTAACCTAGTTATTTATTTCTTTTTCTATTATTATTATTGGTTTTTAAATGTACGAGACTATGATCAGCTAGTATTTCATTAAGAATGTTTAATTTTTTAATTATGTGGGACTTATAATTGGAATAAGAAAATGTTCATGGATTTTTTTGCAAGTAATTAATGCTTTTAAAAAATTTATTTTTCGTTGTTTAAGGCTCTGTTATTGCCTCATTATATTTTTATAATTCATGATATGAAGGTACGGTCTAAGATCTTACAATTAGCCTTTGTGAGATTTCGGGTCGCTACACGTAACCCTTGGGCCCGTTTAGCAGTGGTAGAGCGAGCAATTTTACTAAATGGACGGCTTAGATTATGACTTGAGATCTAATTGTTGTGGATGGCTCCAGGTTTAGGGTTTCACAATAAATACATAGTTAATATGTATTGAGTTGTGAGAGAGTGAGCTATTGTAACCTTAATTTCGTTTACCTGTTGAGCTAATAGATTTGTGTGTGGCTGCTATGAGCTTTCTTCCTCTTGAGGGTTTCTCACGTAAATCTGTGTCTTGTTCAATCTCTTCTTTCTTTGTTTATCGTAGTGAATATTATTCTGTGGCTCAAATCCCCTATAGCCAGGTCCTCTCAAAGTTTGCTTCGCTTCACAAAATTAACAAGAAGGGTGCTTGCTACCTATTGCTACATTCTCGGCCATCTAGAGGGAGAGAAACCTTAGAATTTTTTTAAGCCACTATAAGCCAAGTCAACTGATAGTGGAGAAATTGAGAGGGACATCAAACTGTGGGGAGACCTCTTAGGAGGAGATGGATATCAGGTGGTCATCAGTATGGCAATGTAATATCCTTGGATTTATATCAGTTGCCAATGAAGCCCTTCTCCTGGAATGTATGAGGTATTTGTAACTTAAAGAAGCGTGTCGGGGTGAAATGGATTATTGCCCTCCATAGACCTTCTGTTATTTCTCTGCAGGAGACAAAGTGGGGATGCTATGATCGCTTCAAGGTGGGCTCTGTTTTAGGAGGAAATAGATGGGATTGGATTGGGGTCGACTCAGGAGGGGCGTTGGGTGGAATCCTTGTTGCTTGGGACTCTGCTTTGTTTGATAAAATTGATGAGGAAGTAGGTTATTTCTTGGCTTTGGTGTTGCTGCAAAACAAGGATGATGGGAAGCGTTGGGCCTTTTTAGGGATTTATGGCCCCTCGGAGGAGGGACTGAGGGATGATTTTTGGTCCGAGCTGACAGTTGTGGCTGCTCGGTGGAATGCCCCGATTTGCCTCTGTGGGGATTTTAACGCAATCAGATGACCACATGAGAAAAAGGGCGCTCACCGGATAGGGCTCTGATGAGGTGTCTCAATTAGTTCATACGAGACTGGGAGCTCTTTGACTTACCTTTGAGGGGTGCTCGGTTCACGTGGTTGAGCCTTCAAGATATGCTGACCCTATGTCGGCTTGATCATTTTCTTGTTTCTCCAGAGTGGCTCAATTCATTCCCCAACACATCTCTGCAGGGCCTTGCCTGAGCGGTCTCCGACCACAAACCTCTTGTAGTTCTTTGTGGCGAGGTGGGGAAGGGTCCTTCGCCCTTCCGCTTCGAGAATATGTGGCTTCTCGATGAGGAATTTTGGGGTTTGGTTCCCATGTAGTGGGTGGAAACTTCTCCTCAGGGATCCACCGAATACAGGCTTACTTCCAAACTGAGACACCTAAAGAAACAGATCCAAGTGTGGAGTAGGAGGTGTTTGGCCCGATCCATGTTGCTAAGGAGATTCTTTTAGAGTGAATTAGGGAACTGGATGAATCAGAGGAATCCAAAGGGCTGACGGATGTTGAGAGGGAGGACAGGCTCAAAAGCAGAATGGATTTTAACAAAAAATGTTTCGAAGAGGAAGTGTGTTGGAACAAAAAATTGAAGGTTCACTGGTTGAAGGCCGAGGATAGTAATACCAAATACTTTCATGCAATCACTAAAGCACGAAGGAACAAGCATAGACTGCGAAGAATTTCTGTGGAGGGCTCGGTTTTCACATAGCAAGAGCAGATTCGAACACAGTGTTTGGAATTCTTTAAGAGGTTGCATTCTAACGACAAGTGGATCCATCCACAGCTGGACAAGCTGTCATTTGCCTCGCTCTCGGTGGAGGATCATAATGATATGGAAAGGCTTTCAACGAACAGGATTTTTTTGCTGAGTTTCGCACTAATGCAGTCATTAGAAGATGCCTGAATTCGACCTTTATATCGCTCATCCCAAAGGAGGGTGCGGAAGACCTCAAGGACTTTTGACCAATTTGCCTCCTCAACATACTGCATAAAATTGTCTCAAAAGTGCTCGTCAACCGTCTTAAACCCCTTATGGGTCAACTTATCTTTGAAAACCAGGGGGTTTTTGTGCAAGGAAGACAGTTGGTGGATAATGTTTCTGTCGCGTTAGAAGTGGTCCATTCGGCCTACCATAATAGAGACCCAGCCATAGTGTGGAAAGTGGACATGGAGAAAGCGTATGATAGAGCAAGCTGGGAGTGCCTAGACTATATGTTGAGTCGATTTGATTTCGAGGATAAATGAAGGAACTACATGCGGTCTCTCTATTCCACGACATGCTTCTCAAATTTGGTGAAGGGATCGCCCGCGGGGTATTTCCAGAGTTCAAGAGGACTTAGACAGGAAGACCCATTATCTCCCTCCTTGTTTGTAATGGTGGGGGAAGCTCTTGATGGACTTCTCAGCCGATCACAACATCTGAATAAGATCTCAGGCATTTCGGTGGGTGATTGTGACCAAACAATAACGTATTTGCAATAAGCGGACGACACTATCCTATTTTGTAAGGCTAAGGAGTTGGAGGTTCAGGCGATGGCAGATGTACTAATTATATATGAGGCAGTCTCTAGTTAGCGAGTCAACCTTCATAATCGACTGTCAAGGGTATCGACGGTGAAAATCATATTCTAGATTCCCTAGCTGAACTGGTGAAAGAAAAAAATTTCCGATTCCCCATCACATACTTAGGCCTTCCCCTTGATATAGACAAGCCCAACGTCAGGGCTTGGGATTCGGTGGTTGAGAGATTTCAAAAAAAGGATGGCGTCTTGGAAAGGGAAGGTTCTAAGCAGTTGGGGAAGAATTCTATTACTGAAGATGGTCTTGTCGAGTCTTCCTATTTTCTTCATGTCTTTATTCAAGTGCCCCATGGCGGTGGTTCAGAGATCTAAGCAGATTGAGAGAGAATTCTTGTGGGAAGGATCTGGTTTTGATAGGAGATACCACCTGGTGAGTTGGGAGATCTGTCAATTGTCGGTTGTTAACGGGGGTTTGGGCATTCGCTGCCTGTGGCAGGTTAAGTAAGTGGCCCTGGTGTTCGGGTTTAGAGGCTGAAAGGAATAGTTTATGGTTTTTGGTTATGGCAGAGAAATATGGTTGGTTGCATGGTCACTAGGGGATCAAAGTTAATATCAATAGGAACGTCTCGGCCTGGTAGCGAGGCATATGCTCTATGTGGGGGAGCTTCGTCCGAGGGATCCAGTTTAGGTGGGGCGACGGGTCTAGGATTAAATTCTGGGATGACCCTTGGATCTATTTCAGACCTTTGAAGGGTAGGTTTGTAGACATTTACGCCATCTCCACTTCCATCTGTTGTTCTATGGCTGATTTGTTTGAGGAAGTTGGGGGAGAGCCGTCATGGGAGCTGTGCACCAGAAGCTTTCTTCGAGAAGAGGAGATGATTAGCTTTCAACATATAATTGCGATTCTTTACCAAGCCAAACAGAAAGCCAAGAGACAGGATGACAGAAGGTGTGTTGCGAGCAATAATGGGGAATTTTTTGTCAAGTCCTACGACAGATTTTTGATTGGTCGCCCTCTCATTCGGTGTGACTGGGCATTGCTGTGGAAGGCTCCTATTCCTCCCAAAGTGAAATTTTTTGCGTGGTCGGTGGTGAGAGATCTTGTGCTCACGGTTGATCAATTGATTAGGAGGGGAAAAGTGCTGCCTAATTGGTGCTCTATGTGGTTCCAGTGCGAAGAACCGGCATCGCACCTCTTCCTTCATTGTTAGGTTGCTAGGGAATTGTGGGAAATCCTCCTCAAATCCTTTGATATGCAGTGGGTCTTCCCCGAGTCCATTCCCAGCTTCTACTAGTCATGGCTTGGTATGCATTTAGATGATTAGTCGGGGGACTTTTGGAGGATCGGTTTCTTTGCGGTGTTATGGGGTATATGGTTGGAGAGAAACGCACGCATTTTCAACAAGAAGGCCGCCCGATGGGGATGATCATGAAGAGTGTGCAGGACTTGATGTGCTTATGGGCAAGGCTGGACAAGAATGGGCCTCGGGACAGCACTACCATGTTTGACCATGGGCAGTGGTGGCAGACCTATCACTTGGGCAGTGAAGGCTGGCCTCCTTGGCTGGTATGTAGCTGATTATGTGGGTCATGCCTTCGGACTCTTAGTGTGTTGCTGTTGTTTCTTTCTTTTTGTATTGAGTCTTTTTTCCTTCTTTTGTTTCGGGGGTTACTCCCAGTGTGCTGTAAGGTTTCTAATTTTTGAGGTCTAACGACCTCAATTTTCCTTTTTGCATTTTATTTTTATATTTTTTGCTTTGTCCCTGATCTCCTTGCTCGGGTTGATCACCATTGTATTTTTCTCTTGTCAATGAAAATATAACGCTCTACCGATTAAAAATAAATAAATAAACAAAATATTTGCTAAGCAAGTAAGATTTTCATTTCACTGATTCATATGAAAATACAACCAGGTGAGGGCATGCCTTCTGGAGATATTAAACTAACTTCTAAAATACAACCACAACTAGATTCTCATTTCTTGTATGTTCGGCTTTGATGCATAATGGAAGACCGAGAGCACACTAGAAGCATAGTTCTCATTACCACAAGATAAATTCGCTAAAGATTCTGCCACTGCATTCGATTACGTAAAGACATGGCCGATACTCCATTGCATTTTTGAAACAACTGGCTGCACTGAGCAATTACAGCAGAAATTTTCTAAGGTATTCGTGCAAGAACCATAATTATTCTGAAAATCCCAAATCGAAAGCACCATTCCCATCTCTAATAATCCCTCCTCCGTCCCCCAAAGCCCAGATTTCCCCATGAGCACCATCAATCTTCAGTTTCCACTTTCCGTTCCCTCGCTTCTGCCAAATGTCGTAGTTATTTTAACAGGTTTTGCTGTTGATTCCGTAATTCCTAATTGTTTCAGAACACCCTTCTCGAAATGGCCGCATCTTGTATACTTTGTCATCAACAAAGAAAGCTCCTATATCTGGTTTTTTATTCCTGAACGGGGTCTTCGTAGGTTAATCTCATGCCTCAGCCCACATTTATGCACTAATTGAGGAAAACCAACCTGATGATTCTAGCTTCAAAATTTAAAACTAAATCAAACAATGCCTAATCAACGTCCTAAGCCTCAATGTAAATTGCTTATCTTTTCTCTTCTACAAGTTTTTCAACAATTCGGAAATGTCAAACCCTTATTTATCACTGAATTAAACTAATGAACTCTGCATTATTTTAAACATTCCAAGTTGATAAGAATAGTTTGCCCATTAACCTTCAAACACCCATCAAGACATAATCTATCAGCTTAATCCAAGCAACATTAAATACCCATTAATTTCTGTCATATCAGAAGGATTATAGTAACCCTACACCGACCACAGTGCGGTACTACCGACCTCTTTTCTTCGATTACAATTCTATCTTGTGTAGAGATGAAACGGCATTGGGTGCATATCCCGCATCCAACATTTGCAATGCTAATATGTTCACGGTTTCGTAAATTCCATCTTTATGACAATGCGACTTATCCCCAACAATGAAAGAATGCACCTTATTCCTCACTTCGATCCAACTGCAACCCGGGTGTTTCTTCAATCCCTTCTCCTTCATAACCTTCCTCACTTCAGCCATCTCGGCCCACATCCCGGCATCCGAATATACACTAGAAAGCATAATATAAGCCGAAATATCATCAGGATCAATTCTCAAAATGCATTCTGCAGCATTTCTTCCTAAATCCAAGTCTTTATGTGTTAAACAGCCCGCCAGGAGACTTCGCCAGACAACTTTATCCGGCTCAATAGGCATACTTGTTATAAACTCATAAGCCCTTCTGATCTGCCCTCCTCGAGCAAAAAGATCCACGACACAAGCAAAATGATCAATTCTTGGGATGATTCCGTGATCTCTTGCCATCATATTGAAATAACACCATCCGTCTTCTATAAGACCCATGTGCCCACACGCGGATAAAACCCCAAGAAACGTAATATCGTTAGGCTTAATTCCATCTCGTTGCATCTTATCAAAGATCACTAGAGATTCCTTTCCGAAGCCATGTTGTGCATATCCAACAACCATCGTGTTCCAAGAAACCAAGTTCTTAGATTTTAGGTTATCGAAAACTATACGTGCATTACTCAAACTTCCGCACTTGGAATACATGTCCACTAGCGTACTTCCGACAACCACATCGGTGTCATATCCGGATTTTATGATCCGGCTATGGGTTTGTTTACCCCACTCCGTGTTTGGGAGATCACCACAAAGGCTCAAAATATTAGAATACGTATAAAGGCTTGGTCGCACACCTTCATACAACATCTGATCCAATAGTTTGATAGCTTCTTCAAAATGACGCTGCCTAACATGCCCTGAGATCAATGCATTCCATGTAACGACATCTCGCTCCGACATTTCTTCAAACATTCTCAAAGATTCCTCAAGCAACCCACATTTCGCATACAAATCTAAAACTGCATTGCCAACAAATGTCGCCAATTCATAACCCAATTTTAGTATCAGAGAATGCAATTGCTTCCCCCCTTCGATCGAGAAGGTGTCAGCAAAGGCGGTGAGCACAGATGATAATGTGTGCTCGCTTGGTTTCAAACCCGATGAATGCAACTTGCAGAAGAGATTAATAGCTTTCTCTCCTTGCCCTTTTTGAGCATACCCTCCAATCAATGCCGTCCAATTCACCAAGTGTGGTTCATCTAACTCCCAAAAAGCCTTCTGGGCCCAAACCAATTTCCCACACTTTGCATATAAATCGATAATCCCAGTTGCAACAAATCGATCAGATCCGACCCCACACTTAATGACATGGCAGTGTACTTGCTTCCCAACCATTAGATCTGCCAAATCAGCACAAGCACCCAATGCTCCTGCACACACATACTCATTAACTTTTTCACCAGCTCTCCGTGCCCTTAAAAGTATCCTCAAAGCTTCCTCACAATCTCCACACTGACAATAGCCCGTAAGCATTGAAGCCCACGAAACCAAATTTGGGTGTACAATTCCGTCAAAAACGGTTCGAGCACTGTTTATTAAACCACATTTGGCATAAAAATTCACTAACGAATTGCTCACAAAAACATTTAATTCATTTTGGACTCTGTAAATCCTTCCATGAATCTCTTTACCAGGTCTAACCTCCTCAATGCCCGCGCAGGCTGAAATTGCGCCGACGTAAGTGAAATAATTTGGTTCAAAACCCTCGAAAACCATTGTTCTAAAAAACCCAAATGCTTCCTTATCGAGCCCTATCCTTGCATACCCAGATACCAAAATTGTCCAAGAAACCAGATTTCTCTCGGCCATTTGATCGAACACGTTACGTGCACTGTCCATATCGGTAAGTTTTACATAGGCTGAGACCAAATGGTTGTTTGTGTAAACATCTGGGGAAAACCCAGATGAAATCATCTTTCCATGAACCACTTTCGCTTTGATTATGGATCCGGCGTCTCCCAAAGCACGCAAAAGGCGAGAAAATAACATGGAATATTGGTCCAAATTGGTATGTGGAATTGCCTGTTTGTGGGTCTTTTAGGCATTTCATTAAAAAAAGAAAACTGATTGGAGATCAGAGATTCTTATGGCATGGAGGTGGAAGAAAAATGGTTTTAGGGATCAAAAGGGTCAGTTCTCTCATGGTCCTCGCAGTCTGTGTTTTAAAAAATATTTCCCTCTAAATGGCTGTTGGTTACGGGTCTCAAGGGCCGGGTATGGGCTAAGGTAGCAGGTCCGATATATAAATGGGTTGGCCCGGCCTGGCCCGATTAGTTAGCCGGATGGTATATGGCCCAGTTCCAAAAGTTCGATTAAAAAATGTTCTGCTTAATCGCACCCCGAACCGGGCCCGACTTGATCAATTGAGTTCTTTTATAAAGAAATTGACTGGCGGATCCACGGCTCGCCCCTAGGCCGGGTATGGGCTAAGGTAAGTAGGCCCGACTCATAAATTGGCTCGCCCGAATTGGCCCTATTAATTATCAAGCCAAGAGAATTGAAACTCAATCCCTTTTTGGGATCTGTACCCGTGTAATCATCAAGTGTGCCATCTTATAGATGCTACATGATTTATAGATTTTTGTTATAAAAAATTGAGAGGAAAAATTAATTTTTATCATCATCTAAGTCAAATCAATCAAATGTCATGTAAAATAAATTACGAAGATCATCTTTGATCCAATCTTTTGTACTATACATCATAGCATTGAGCCACATAAAACATAACATCCATCCCAAAAAGTAACTTGAGGACCATGAACCTTGGTACACGTGGACCATTGTCAAATTTTACAAAGGTCCCCTAATCTATAGGGTAATATGGTATAAATCCTTTGATAACTCAATCTTTGGGCTGAAAGTAATTTAAACCATGGCTATAAATACTAGTAGTTATAAAATTTAGGAAATTTTCAAGATCGACGTTGTCATTTTACCCTTTTCTGCTAGAGACCCTATAGTTTTAGCTTTGACCAAACCCACCAACTTGAAGCCGATCCAATTCTAGCTAACATAAAAAGTCTGAAATATACCTTCTTATATCTTTTGTCGTTGCACATAAAATTTATGATAGCATCTCACTTACATAGGATCGTGACCCGTGTACAACAAGTAATCTACCGAACTCTAACTCTATTTTATAAGGGCCTGTTTGGATAAAAATACGGGATATGTAGGAAAGTAAAATAATATTCCTATATTTTCTCATGAATACCGGAGTTATAGATAATCATGGGATTTATTTGTTTCCATTTATTTTTCGTATTATTTGGATAACCATATTGTTAGCCAAGAAAACGTAGGATTATGGAAATTGTATGTTTGGATTCATATGCGAAATTTTTTAAGAAAATAACATATCCTAAACAAAAAAGCTGTAATCCCACAAAAGATCATCCAAACTGAAAAATAACTGTACTATCATAAAAATGATCATCAACAAGAATGATCCACAAAAATGATCATCCACATAAATGACTGATCATGGGTGCGGGCCTGCTGTTAAACGATCAAATTTTGATTCCGCGTGGAGATCATAGGCGTACCATGAGAAGGGTTCTGGGGTCACTTTTGAGATGTGTTCCACTTGAAATTAACATCTGGCCGTCTAATAGGTGATCCATGATCTAAAGATCAATTCAATGAAATATTGAGAAAAAATTGATTTCCATGTCTCTATTCAAGGCAGTCAATTGTATTAAAGGTGAAAACCACACATTGCATATATTAATTTTTTATTACTAATACCCATATACAAATAACATAAAATAATTGAACACCATTTCAAATCCCTAGATCTTCAACACAATAGATCTTGAGATTATGGTCCAATCATTAAATGGACAAATAATGATTTCACATGACACACCTCTTGAATAAGTTATCCAAGAAATATGTTCGATATATGCTCATAATCACATTCATTTTTTGGAATGTGTACATGTGAAATCAAAATTTGATTGCCTGATGGAAGTCCCATGATTTGAAGATCTAATGTGTCGAAGATTGAGCTGAAAAATATTTATCATTTAATTAAAAACGCACACTATTTAAGCACATAAAACTCGAGTTGAGAACAAAGAATTTTGGATTGTAATTACAGATACCCTATTGCTAGTAGATAAGAATGATGAGAGCATTTGCGATAATCACAAAATACATAAGGATGCTTTCACTTACAACTTACTGTTCTTTCTTCTCAACTCGGACTTCACATGCTTAAACCGTGTGACTATTTGAAATCACATGATGGAGATTATTTTTCATCCCAATTTTCAATACAAATGATCTTGAGATCATGGAGTTTCTATCAGCCGATCAAGTTTTGATTTTGTATGACACACATTCCAAAAATTACACAATCATGGTGTATATCAAAAGTGGTTTTAGATTACTTTTTGAGATATGTATCAAGTGGAATAAAAAATTGATTGTTAACGATAGGCCCATGAGCATGAGATCTATTGTATAGTAGATTAAGGTGAAGAACAATCATCGTCATTCGATACAAATCAGTCAATGATTTTCTTCCATGGAAAATTTGTGTAGTATTACTAATAAATGATGAGAAGAGCCATACCCTTATCTTTTTCTTCTCCACTAGTTTCGTCATCTTTCCAAGATCTCGGCAAATTAAAATATCGAGGGGTACCCTCAAACTCTTCACTCGAAAATGAGCAAAAAACTTGTGTTTTGTATTCCAACCCTTAAGTTGCTTCCAAACAACGGAAAATCACTGAAAATAAATTCCAAGAGTCTAAATATTCCTCAATTTCCCCCTATTCAAACCGAAAGGTGTTCATTAGGTACGCATTCCACATGATTCTGTTGGCTCGTGGTCAAAGGGTTTTCGTTATCAGGTTCAATTGGTTAAACTTTAAATGGGGTTCAAGTGATTTTAAAACCACCGGATGCAAGGGAATCTTGACTTTAATTTTTTAAGTTGAGGAAGCTTGGATCATGGATCAAAATATCGTCCGATACCGATACGTATAGGACGATACGTATCGGTATTGGCATCGAACGATACATTGAATGTATCGTTCGATACAGACCAGTACCGATACGTATCGTTTTAGAGCTCGGACGATACGTATCGGTAACCCGAAATTTTGACCCATAGCTTGGATGCCTTGTCTCTAATGGTGTTAAAATCAATTAGAACCAAATTATGGGAACCCATTGGCAGTTGGACCTCCTTAGAAGCCTATTATTAAGCCGTATGGCACAAATGTTTGAGCAATTTAAGTTATTAAAGTGGCAGCTTATATTTAAATAGAATTGTACTTATTGACAATTCTGTTAGAAAAATAGGTTCAGGTTGCAGAAGAAGATAAAGATCGAAATTAAAATATACGCTAATCCGATTCGAGGCACGTTAAATATCGTTGTCTTTAAACCGAGATTTGCCCCTACCACTATGATCTAGTGATCACCAATAGGTTACCGGCAAATCGGTTCCAGGATACAACGAACCGGCAGCGTATCCGTGTGATCAGATTTGGTGAATCTGATCACGCAATCACAACACCAAAAAACTAAAGCGGAACTCTGAGAAGGAGAAAACTTAAAGAAATTTGCGAAAATATGCAGTGTTTTTAAATGAGGGGTCTTGGGGCCCTTTTATAGATAAAATGAGTGTAACCGAACGGACATATCCGTAGCATATAACTGAACGGTCAGATAAGACATATCCGTTTAAAATTCAAATGGGCGGTTAGACACTTATTCAAAAGTTTAATTAAATTACCGTATCGCCACGCTACGTACACGTGCGCGTGCCCGTCCCGGCTCGGCGCGCGCGTGTGTGACTGATGGGTTGCATGGCGGTGGAAGCTACAAAATTCGGTGCCCCCTGGGTGAAGGCTACAAGCCTTGAGCCAAGACAAAGATATATAAGCCAAACCCAAAAAAGAGTTTACACGATGTGGGACAAATCCTAATTTCAAAAGCTTATTTTTTAAAACCTTTAAAATATCCAACAAATTCGTCATCTATTTTAAGAGTTTAAATTAAAGTCATATGATTTTAATTCATTTGTTGTTGCCAATTATTTAATCTATGCTCATTTAAAATTTTAAATGTTCAATTTGTTAGAAGTTTTTATTTTGGTGACTGTCACTATAGTTAACCTGGTAATCGATGAATGATATAAGATCAATGAAAACATTGTATTTTATGTTTGGATCTTAAGCCTTTAAGGGAACTATCGTTCCAATCGTTTGGAGTTGATACGTAATAGGCAACAATTAATTTTATGAATGAACTGGCTACTAATTTTAAGGCTGGGTTTTCCAAAGATGGATTTTTTAGTGCCTTTAACTACAAAATAATATTATATTGTAATTGATGCCCCCAAACATTGTGACTTCATCAAGAGCATGATTTCGTGGAACCTCGCTGGCGGATTATGCAATCCTCCTTATTGACTCCACGTCTCCACCAGTTTGGTTCACAGATGGGTTTCACTTGCCCTTTATTATTTTTCTTATTTTTGTCGTTTGGGAAGGTCTTTGGTTCCCTTCACTTTACTTTATTTTGTAGAAGACAACTATAGAAACCCACTGATTAGTCTGCCTTCAATGCACGGCGGGCCTTATGAGCCCTGCGAGCTGACCCGTCATATTGTCCACAAGCCTAATGAGGCCTATAAACTCATATTAAGGCTCATATCCAACCTGATTTATGCCTCGACTCAACCCGATCGATTACTAGACTCGGGTCATGACCCTATAAACCCATGGTCCGGTCCATCACTCAACTCGGCCTATAATTTATAACTCGATTTGGCCCAATTGTGACCCATATTATTTTTTATTCTTTTCGGGGTATTTCTGGGCTATTTATAGGTCTAATTTTTGAACATTATATATGGATTACTTTCTCGAGCATTCCGGATCTATTTTTGAAGTCTATTTTTGACAATGAGCTTTATGTTGTGACATTTAATTGACTTGATGTCTTTTTGGTAATTTTTCATCGGATAATTATTGTATATTTGAGTGTCTTTAATTAAAGTCGGATTTTAGATATTATGCTCTATCCCATGGCTGATACTTACATAATGTTACCCATGATAATTATTAATTTTTGACACTTACCCATAACATAAGCTAGATTTGGCTACTTGCATATCTTAAGTGCCTTATTTTTTATCATTGATTAACTATTTTTGTAACTGTCTAAAATATTATCAAATTGAAATTGAGAATTTGGCTTGGAAGGATTCTTCTGTCCAACGGTGATGATCTTTCCTAGTACTGTGATTTATAAAGTGAGATTTATTTTTATAAAAGATAGTGTTACAAGTTTAATGAAAGTGTGTAGTGAACGTTGATGTCACAACTTAAATAATTAATTTTGCTCAACGATGATGAATCACTTAATGTTGTGTGATAGTTATATTTTACTATTCATTATTTTGTGTATGGGTACTGCTAGCGTGTTATGACTCGACCCAACGGAAGGTCATAACGATGAAATTAATACCACAATCATTAATGAAAATTAAGGAAGCGGCTAGTGTGTTATGCCTCGACCCAACTGAGGATTATAATGATACAAATTGTTTCTCAATAAAATCATATTGATTTTAATTTTTATTATATTCCTTAATATATTTTAACTCTTGTGTCACATAATATAATTATAACCTTGTATAATTGATAGTTACTTCAATTAATTGTGGGCATAATAAAGCCCTTAATTATTGTGCCGCATTGAACTCATCTTCTATTACTAATATGATTGGTGGAATTGAACTTTTGAGTGGCTCAAACTATGATAAATGAAATGAACAAGTCCAAATTGTTCTAGGCTGCATGGATCTTCACTATGCTATACGATCTGATAAACCTAAGGTACTCACGGCTGATGCCTCAGCCGAGGATCTGGCAGTGAACAATATAGATTTGGAAAAATAAGATAGATCAAATTGTATGAGCCTCATGATCATAAAAAGTTCCATTACTGATGCGATTCGGGGAGGTATTCCTAACTCGCACAATGCAAAGAAATACATGCAAACCATTCAGGAATAATTTCAGGGAACTTCTAAAGCACTTGCCAATAGTCTTATTGTTAAAATGAGAACTATGAAATATGATGATCATAGCGGCGTACGGGAGCATATTATAAGAATGAGTGGCATGGCGACTCAATTAAAAGAAATAGACATGAGTTTTTTTTAGGATTATCTTGTTCACTTTATTATAACTTATCTTCCTGCACAATTTGGCCAGTTCAAGATTAATTATAACATGCAGAAAGATAAATGGAAGAAGAACGACTAATCGCTCACTGTGTCAAAGAAGAAAGACTTTGGGCTGAAAAACCTGAAAGTGCTCATTATGACGCTCTTGGATCATCGAAAGAAAATTTTAAACGAAAGAATGGATCATATAAAGGAAAGAACGTAAAAGTTTCTTCACTAGAAACCAAATAAGGAGAAGCTGGCGGATCTACTTCTGGCATCAAGTGTCACTTCTGTAAGAAGAAGGGGCATATCAAGAAACATTATCAGAAATACAGAGATTGGCTAGTTAAGAAAGGTAATGACCTAGTTTTTGTGTGCTTTGAATCACTTTATGTTGATGCTCCATGCAATACTTGGTGGATAGATTTTGATGCAACTATTCATATAAGTAATTCAATGCAGGGATTTCGATCCAGTAGGAAGCTAAATAAAAGCAAACAAACCATCAAACTCGGAAATTGAGTAGAAGCAAACGTGGAGGCCATTAGGATTCTCCGTCTTATTTTAGATAGTGGTTTCATTTTGGATTTAGTTGATACTATTTACGTTCCAAGTATCACTAGAAACTTTATCTCAATTTCTAAATTGGATTCATTAGGTTTTGAATTTAAATTTGGACATAATATTTTTATTCTATTATTTGATTCCGATATTATGGGTGGTGGCTCATTAGTGGGTAATCTTTATCAGTTGAACTTGGATTCATCTTACGCTCAATTTTTAGTTTCTATGCATGTGGATGATAAAATTAGTAAGAAACGAAAATAAGCAATCGACAACTCCTCTATTTTATGACATAAATGTTTAGGCCATATATCTAAGAATAGAATGGAGAAGTTAATTAAAGATGATATAATCGATGCGCTCAATTTCTCTGATTTTAATACTTGTGTTGATTGTGTTAAAAGAAAACTCACAAAGACTAATAAGAAATGAGCTATCAGGAGTACGAGTTTGCTAGAAATAGTCCACACTGATATTTGTGGATCATTTCCAACTCCTGCTATTGGTGGTCAAAAGTATTTTTTATCTTCACTAATTATTATTTTCGTTTTGGTTATATATTTCTCATTCATGAGAAATCTGATGCCCTGAATATATTTAAAATCTATAAAGCCGAAGTTGAGTTACAACTTAATTCGAAGATTAAAATTATAAGATATGATAGAGGCGGAGAGTATTATGGTACATACTCTGAAACAAGTCGCAATCCAGGACCATTTGGCCTGTATCTACAAGAGCATGACATTGTCGCTCAATAGACCATGCCGAGAACATTTTAACAGAACGATGTAGCTGAGCGACGAAATCGTACTCTTATGGATATGGTGAGGAGCATATTGTGCAACTCTAAGTTGCCTCTGTTCTTGTGGGGAGAAGCCTTGAAAATAGCATTGCATATCTTGAATCGGGTTCCTAGTAAGGTTATTCCCAAAACTCCTTATGAGCTATGGGTAGGAAGAAAATCGACTTTAGGACATTTACACATTTGGGATTGTTTGGCTGAAGCAAAGGTGTACAACCCACAATTAGGAAAATTAGATCCTAAAATTATAAGTTGTCATTTCATAGGTTACCCTGATAGGTCAAAAGGCTACAGATTTTTTTACCCCACTCATAGTACCCAGATTTTTGAGACTAGATATGCAAAACTCTTTGAGGATCGTGAGAACAGTGGGAGTGTTCAGCCTAGGAAAATCACTTTTGAGGAGAATCGGGTTATAATTTCTATCCCTTTTATCCAAAAAAAAGTAGCACCAATACTAGTTATTGAAGTAAGTATTGATGCACCTCTGGCTATGCCTATTGAAATACCCCACATTGAGGAGGCTCTTGCTTCCTTAGCGACTGCCAATGATCAACCATTGCGTAGATCAAAGAGAGCAAAGAAGCCAGCCATTTCTGATGACTATATCGTTTACCTCAATGAGAGTGAATATGATTTTAAAAAGGAAACAAATCTTGTTTTCTTTAACCAAGCTATGAAGAGCGACAAATCCACTCAATGGCTCGAAGCCATGAAAGATGAGCTGGAATCAATGAAACATAACTCGGTCTGGGATCTTTGCGAGTTACCTGAAGGATTTAAGCCTGTAGGCTGTAGATGGGTATATAAAACCAAACAAGACTCCAAAGGTAATGTAGAAAGATACAAGGCCAGGTTAGTCGCTAAAGGTTTCACTCAAAATGAGGGAATATACTATAAAGAGATATTTTCTCCTGTCTCTAGAAAGAAATTCTTTCGGATAGTCATGGCATTAGTAGCTCACTTTAACTTAGAATTGCATCAAATGGATGTTTAAACTGCTTTTCTGAATGGTGACTTGCATGAAGATATCTTTATGGCACAACCTGAAGGTTTTCAGGTTGAGGGGGAGAGTCATTTAGTTTGTAGACTCAAAAGGTCTATATATGGTTTAAAGCAGGCATCTCGACAATGGTTCTTAAAATTTCACGAAGTCATTTCAAATTTTAGTTTTAAAGAAAATACTGTGGATCAATGCATATATCTTAAAATCAGTGGGAGCAAGTTTATCATCCTTATTTTAAAGGTTGATATATTACTTACGAGTAGTAATTTGAGCTTGTTATATGAGACAAAGAACTTTTTATCAAAGAGTTTTGATATGAGAGATCTTGGTGAAGCTTCCTACGTGATAGGAATTGAGATTCATCGAGATAGACCCCGGAACATATTGGGATTGTCTCAAAAAGCTTATATTGATAAAGGTCTTAAAAGGTTTAACATGCATAATTGTTCCACTACTGTTGCCCCTGTCATTAAGGGTGATAAATTTAGTCTACTTCAGAGTCCCGGGATCGATTTAGAGAGAAAGCAGCTGGAGATATTTCCTATGCATCGGTAGTTGGGAGTCTCATGTATGCACAAGTCTGTACTCGTCTAGACATAGCGTATATAGTTGGCATGTTTGGTCGGTATCAATGTAATCTTGATTTGGATCATTGGAAAGCAGCCAAGAAGGTTTTTTGCTATTTACAAGGGACTAAAGGATACATCCTCACGTACAAAAGATCGAAGACCTTGAAGTTATTGGTGATTCTGATGCCGACTATGTTGGGTGTCATGACACCCGTAGGTCCACATCGGATTATATATTTATGCTTGCAGGTGAACCTGTATCTTGGAAGAGCATTAAGCAAACACTGACTATTTCATCTACTATGAAAGCAGAATTTGTTGCATGTTTTGAGACAACATGTGAAGCGATATAGTTGAGGAATTTTATCTCAGGACTTCGAGTTGTTAATACTATTTCAAGGCCACTGAGAATCTTATGTGACAATTTCGCTACGATAGCTATCTCCAATAATAACAAGCCTAGTGGAGGTTCCAAATATATTGATATTAAATATCTTGTTGTAAGGGAGAAAGTTCAGAATCAAATTATATCTATTAAAAAGATCAGTACGACACTCATGCTGGCTGACCCTCTCACTAAAGGCTTACCTCCCAAGCTCTTTTCGGAGCATATTGTGTTCATGGGATTAACGAATAATTTTGATAGCCTTTGAGAGTGAATATATAAGAGTAAATATATTTATTTAATTGATTCAGAAATAATGATTATTTATTTATTTTTTCATTTTATGCAAATAAAATTTTGGAACATATGGTGCCAATAGATGGCAATTAAGTAGGACCACTAATAGATTGACTTTATATGTAATCACCATTCAGTTTGTAAACTTGTAATCTATGTGAAATCATACTAGTTGGAATTCATGTCGGTGATGAATTCCAATACGGTAACTAATGAACGGTCATGTATCGATGACATGATATATTGACTACATTGATTCTGTGTTAAAATTTTCATTGGACCGGACTGATTATAAAGACTTTGATTGAGATTGATTAGGACTTACAATTTAAAGAAAGTTAGCTAACATTTAGTAATCGGAGTTTATTGATATAGTTTGGCCAAGTGGGAGACTGTTAGAAGTTTCTATTTTGGTGGTCGTCACTATGGTCAACCCGTTGACCGGTGAATGGTGTAAGATCAATCTTGAGATGTGTAGTTGCTAATTCGGTGAGTTTGAAGAGAATAAGCAACTAATAGCTAAGTCTTTTAATTATGGCATGATTGTTATTTCTAATCACAATATAATTAGTAATTTAAGTCCTTAATGGGAAATGACTCTTTGGTTATAAATATAAGGGGTGCTTGGTCCCAACGATTGCTCGACACAATTCAATCCTCCCTATTAGCAAAAGCATCCCCATTGTGCTAGGAGATATTGAGAGTGAGGAGATCGTTGAAGATCGGCAACCCACCATTAATGGCTCACATTCAAGGTACGCACATATATTTAATTTATGGATTATTGATTTATTGTTTTTGATTGATCATGCACCTACATCCTAGGGCTTATTTTAGATGGTAGGATCAATAGATCCATACAGATCCAACACAATTTTCATTTTCCAATCTTCCTGTCAATGCTCATTTAAAACTTTAAATGTTCAATTTTCATTTTCGAATCTTACTGTCAACGTTAGATGTTCATTTTTTATTTTCCAATTCTTTCTATAAGAGTACTTGCCCACAAGAAGTTAACCATTCAAACAAAGACTTGGGATATGTGAATCTATGTTACGTGAAAACAATATCTAAGCCGTATGATTAACTAAAGATATTAAGTGCAAAATATTAGCATGAAACACGATTTTTATCATATGATTCAATGTAGTAAAAGGGTCTTATGTGATACAACGGTTGATTGCATTGAATCTTATAATAGAGGTTGTGTTTTGTGCTTATCTTTTGAACAAAAGATCTTTAGATCATGGTTTTCAAATAAGACAACTTAGATGGTGTTTTCACATGGGCACGGGTCCCCAAAATATCAAGTCTTTCTTTTAAACTATATGCAAGGGCCAGCTTCTCATTTGCAAGGGCTCCCTTCTTTTATACCTTCATGCCTCATTTTCCTCCTTCCATCATGCCTCGTTTTCCACCTTTGAAGAAAGTAACCTAATTAAGGAAATATAATGATGGTAAAAAGGGAAGGTTGCAAAATATTCAAAGGACCAATGAATTTGATATTGTTGGGCATAGACATTGACCAATTTTTACCTTGCCTCTTTACCATCCGATGTGATTTGTAATTAAGTTCTTGTTTAAGGGAAGGAAGTATGACCGCTTTACTAAATAGAGCCTATTGTGCAAAAGCTCATAAATAAACTAATGATCTTACGATGAACGATCAAATAAGAACGCAAATATAAGAGGCAATATTTATGTGATTCGGTAATTTGCCTATGTCTTTGGGCAGCGATGATTCACTATATTGATGATTTCATTTTGTGATTTTAAATCTTGTTTTACTCGCAAGTACACGAATCAGATTGTAGTAGAGATTAATGGGGTGCGAGATCGTTCCCACGAAGGTTGGTAAGAAAATTATGAACAAGGAAATAGAAATTAACCAAAAGAACAACCACAGATTTAACACAATATTTAAACTAGCTTATTGATTTTGGAGAGTTTGATGAGAAGAAAATAAATAACTAATAATCCAATGGAATTAAATGCAAACTAGAGAAAGCGAGGATTGGGATGGTAAATCCCCCCCTCTTTGGCTTATCATTTACAAAAAGAACAAATCCAATGGTTGAGATAATGTCAAAAGATGCACACACATAAATACTGAACTCAATCAAATATTTACGAAAAATATAACATTTTAACCCACAAAATTAATTCCTAAAAAACATGCTCTTCCAAAACCGTAAAAGAAATAGGCAAAACATTCACCATAAAAGAAGTCTCTAATGACAATGAATAGATGTCACAAACACAACCGATAAAGAACTCGGGGTGAATTCCTCATCACAGATCCGAGATCATGGGAGAAGCATGACTAGCTCCCATATCTTAGATGGCAATTGGTATTCACAAGATCGGCAAGAGCACATAATCATTAAAAATCAAAGCATCTAAAATAGGGCAACATCCCAACCATTGATCTATTTTTTTTATAAATGAGTGTCTCGGATGGGGTTCATTAGATCCCCATCCTCAAAGAGACTTAGCCACGCATACTCGAAATAAATAACATAACTGAAAAACAAATTGGAATTAGCATTAAAATACCGTAGAGAGCTTCAGTAGATCCGCTACAATAGCTTTAATCCACTCAATACAATCCTTCTTCAAGCATAGAAATTAAACTAATCTATCCTAGACATTAGAAAATGGAAGAACAATGCTTGAAAAAGGAAGGAAAAAAGTTGAAAAGCGACTAAAGTCGATCGATCGATTTTATCCTTAAAACCTGCCGCTTATCAATATTCAAAATTTGATCGATTGACTTACTTGGTCGATCGATCGATTATATACAAAAAAGTGAGTGAAATTCTGTGTATATCTCTATAAACATACACTCGATCGATCGAGAGGTATGGTTGATCCATCGAAATTTCACAAATATCCGGGCCTGAAAACTCCTTTGGTCCAATGTTCCAGCTAGCTGACAGATATCTGATGGTGGGTAGATTTTCACACGCATGTGAGACATCAATGCAAAACAAAGATCTCACATGATCAGAGAAAGACGGTGTGTTAATAAAGGGAGATCTCATATGAATGGATGCTTGTATATCTTATGCATGTCATATTGTGTGCCATAGTCATCATGCTCTCACTCTCCACAAGGTAATTACCATTTAAGATTAGATCACGAAGGTCTTTTAAAGAGTAGTAACGGGGCTCAGGTAAGGGAAAAGAAAGAAGGGGAAATTGGGGTTCAAAATTTCTGAGAAATTGAAAAAGAAGCCGACTTGATTTTTCTATTTCTCCACTTTTTCTTTTCTAATCTCCCAGGGTTTTCTTTTTCTCTTTCTCAGTTTTATTTTCTTTTCTGTCTAGTCCTTTTGAATTTCTTTTCACTCATCTCTCTTTTGATTCATTTTCAACTCTCATTCCTAATTTCTCATAAACAAAAGGGTAAGGGTTAAATTTTTGGGTGTGTAGATGTGACGGTTAATGTGACTTATCAAAGAACATATAGGTCCAAAAATTTTCAGATTGGCTCAAAAAGGGTACTAGAGGTAGAATTGTATGAGGTGGGGCATTTAAAGCACAAACAAGCCAAATATGGACTTCAATCATGTCCTTCTCTAATGATAATGATGCCTATTTGTTTTAAACAAAAACAGAATGGGTTCTAGCATAGTAATATGAGAGGGATGTCATGCATAGTCACAAGCCAAAGTGAGATTTATGAGATCGTGCAAAATAGTTTGTATTTGAAAAGAAACACCAAATTTTTGTAAGCACTCATCAAAGATGGGAAATTGGCCCTAACGCTCTTCGGGTTTAGTCTCCACTAAGATCCTAAGATTCGCTGTTCAAATCAGTCCCTTAGATTTTTTAGATCTTAGTATAGTATAAGTGCACAAAGTGTTTAAACACGAATTTTAGAGTCCCCCTTAAATTATCACATTAAAATTTTAAATCATCCTGGATTTAAACACTCAAGACATGGCATTGATAATCTCAAATAACAAATTCTCATGTACCATTGACTAAAGTTTGAAAACTATCGAGAAATATCCAATAAGATGATTCCAAAATAATCAATAATTGAAAACTCTTCCAGCTCACTGCACAGTCGATCAATCGAGAATATAGTTTGATAGATCGATTTGCACATATGTTCAGCTACAGGCAACGTAGGTAGTATGATATAATCGATCGATCGAGCCAGTAACTCGATCGATTGAGTATATCCAGGACAGAGGCCATGAACACAAAACAATTTTTTTTTAAAAGATAGAAACTACTCCAAATTAAAAAAAAAAGGAAATGACCTTACTTTGGAAGGTAACTTTCACACCCCCAAACCTATTAAGTGCAATGTTCTCATTGTACCAAATTTTTGGGGCACCCCCAAACCTGCATTAAACTATCACAGACCAATAGGCAAAAAAAAGTGAAAAGTATCATCTAACATATATAATCACAAAAAGAATGGTCATTCATCTATCGTACTTGCAAGAGATCATATTCATATGTAAAATACTAAAAACAATTTAGGAATTAAATTTTTATTAATTGCAAAGTGTTTAGTACACTTGCTGGAAAGAAAAGTAAATCCTAAAGCATCCTAAGAACAAACTAGACCCGAAAATAAAAATCAACCTAATTCCTGAAACTAAAATAATGAAAAAAAATCTAAAACATCCTAAAGACTCCTAAACTTCTCAGGCATCCCCATCATTACTCGGGTTGGGCTTCGATTTTGGGAAGGCAAAATTCCACATCGCACTGGTGATCCAATCACGGGCAGATTCAGAATCTGGAGCCACTGACGGAGGAGGCAAATTTGATGGAGTGGCTTCGTTGTCAGCGGGGTCACAAAGTGTTGGTGCAGGATACAGTTTCGCCCAAGTCTCCAACGAAACCAGATCGATCACAGCCTTCGGAATTGAGCATGGGATAAATGTCGCCAAAGGATTGCAGCATGGAGTGGGAGGTGGAGATTGTGGTGGTGGTGGTGGTAATGGTATTTGAGGCGGAGAGAATTGTGGAGTGTGTGGTGGCGTTGGTGGATATAAATAGATCATTTCAACATTGTTGAAGTCAATTGGAGTAGATAGTTCCTCCCACCACTCTCGTTTCCTTGTTGGTTCCTCAAACAAGATGATTGGATCAAGATCTATCATCTCCATGTTCTTCAGATCAATTGGCTTTGAGGGCTTCTCACGGTTCATTCTCTTCAAAGTTTGTTCTTCCCACAAAGGAGTGAAGGTTGGTTCCAGATCAATCATATCCACATTTTTTAGATCAACGGGAGCAGATGGTCCTCACACCACTCTCTTTTTCTTGCAGATTCTTCCATTCTTTTGATGGTTGCACGTGTTCGGAATTGAGTTCTAGGCATTGATGAGAGTGGAAGAAAGGAAGAGAATGGGGAGATGATGCAGGGAGTATGGAGAGGTTTCAGCCTAAGGGAATTTATTTAAAAGAAGAAAGAATGAAGAATCTTAATAAACCTATCCTTCTAAAATTAATCCTATCAAAAGATAAGGGGAAAGAGTCCTAAGCTATTTAAAACTATCCTACCTAAGGATGGAAACCAATTCTACCCAAGCTAATCTTAATAAATCTCAAAATCTTCTAAACTTCCGAAAAGAGACATTTTACTCGAGCTCAGTCGATTGATCGATTGTTGCGTCGATCGATCGCTTTGCATAATATTGGAAACTTTGAAAGCAGATGGCACTATTTGGTTTCTATGCTTTCGATTGATCGAGTATATAAAAAAAATTTACAGAACCGAGGCTTCAAATTCTGTTGTTTTAAATAGTCGATCGATTGAGTATATAGCAAAGCACTCAGAACAGAATTTGTTTATTTCATTTTTTCGCATTTGATCGATCGATATGGGATATTGATTGATCGAATGCAAAAAATGCAAACTCACACTTTGGAAGATGAAAATTTTAACGCAACAAAAATTTCTTTTCATTGATTTTCTCTTTTTGACATTACTACTTCAATTAAACTTATAAGAAAACAAGCCTAAACTTCTAAAAACAATCTAAACTACTAAAAACAAAACAAACACCCAAAAACAAAAGAGAACACGACCTAACAACTAATCGTCTTCATCCCTTTCCTCATCCTGGCGCACCCGGGCTCTCATTTCATCATAGTCATCGGCAAGCTCGAAACCGAAAATTTGAACCGAAATTTCGGCTGAAAACCAAACATTTGGCCGAAATTTCGACCGAAATGTTGGGTCCCATACAAATTTGGATCGAAATTTCAGTCTAAATTATTGTTTCGGTGGGGACAAAAACCGATAATTTCGGTCATTTCGGTCGAAATTTTGATCCTTGGTCATCGGGCCAAAACCATTGTCCTATTTGATGCATGAAAGATCAATCATAGCGACTTCAACGTAGAGTCTGATCTGACAGCCTCTGCTGCTCATCGATCAAAGAGTTGATCTGAGCTTGGAGGAGGTCAAGTGACACTCCTTCATTGGGATCTTGGGCATGCTCGGCGGGGTCCTCCCGTCGTCAGTGTTGGCGGGGCGGCTATTGTGGAGGAGGCGACGGTGGCAGATCAGCAGCAGGTGCACCTCTTCGCCGGTTCTTATGAAGAGCTTTGATGCTCTTATTCCAAAGGGTCATAGTGTAGTGGTAGAAATCCAAATCAAGACCCTCATCGTCCCGGTAGAAGGTAAAGTTGAGATGTTTGAGGAGGTGGATCACAAGGTGCGGGAAGTACGGTACAGCGGTGTCGGTGTGCCCGGGTTTGCGATGGCTTGATGACACTGCCACATAGAATCATGCAGTAGAGAAGGCACATTGATCCACGAGTTTAGGCATCATAAAGGGCCTGCACCAAATCCCTCGTTCTCTCCGAGACATGGCCATGGGGGCAGAGATTGGAATAGACAATGAGATAAAAGAAAAAGATTTGGCTTGGGAGCACCGATCGCAGGGTAGAGTGCCCTGATGAATATCTTCCCTGACACATTTCCTTGATAATCTCGTCTTGGGTGGTCGTGATTTCCGGCCCAATGGGGTGATTGTTGGGGCGATAAGAGAGGAAACCGAAAGCTTCAGCTAGTGTCTCTAGGTATATCTCTTTCTGACAATTTTTAATCCTGATGGTGAAGCAAGCGTCGACATTGTCGATGTTGGAAGCAGACACCCACTGCATGTTCTGGTAAACAAACGGACAAGGCACGGGGAGACTTTGGATGGAGGTGGCACCATGAGAATGTGAAATTGTAGTGCATTGATGTACGCAAGTGAGAATGCACAATCGGGGAATTCCTGAAATGCGATTGGGTTGAATCGATGCTCCAAGTTGATCAATCGATTCGCGAAGCACCCCCTAGGCATCTCTACATTCATTGCTCGTGGTCGATTGGGTAGCTGTGTAGGAGCTGCAAAAGATGACGGCAGAGAATGTCGGAGAAAGTGGGAGTGTAAGAGAGAATGAAGAGAAAGGACGAAATTTTCGTCCTTAAATAAACAACGAAACCAATTCTCCCAACTACACTGCTTTATGTCAATCGATCAACTTCTGAGCATGTCAGTTCCTAGAAACTTGGAAAGACGCAACAATAAAGTCACCTTGAGAAAACGTAAGACGCGTGCGCTGTACATAAATTCGATCAATTGATGATTGACATCGATCAATCGATAATGCTCTTTCTGTAATGCCCAATCATTGAAAAGACGCATCAATTAATACCCCTTGGGAATTGTACCGCTCCATGCATCAATCGATCGATATATGTCATCAATCGATCTAATATGAGAAATGTGCAGTCATTGAAAAGATGTACAACGAAAGTCCTTGGAAACCGAACATCTGTAGTTAATGCATTAACTCGATCGATCGACAGAGCGTGCTGATCAATCGAAATTAATGACTGTCGCTTTGAACGTTTTCAACGAGACAATCCCTGTGTAGGCATCAAAACCGATCGATTGATTCTAATAATCGATCGATCGATACCAAAAACATTGAAATGAATCGGACTCTTCATATCGATTGATCGAGAATAGTTCTCGATCAATCAAAACCAGAACTACACACACCACCATTTTTAAAAAAAAAATTCAACAAAATTTACATGCTTGGGTTGCCTCCTAAGAAGTGTTAAGTTTAGTGTCGCCAGCCCAACATTTTTTATTTTCATCTTATCTTGACTGATCAGGATCACTTGACAAAACTTCATTAGACTCAACAATTGTAACATCCCCAAAATTTCTAAAACACTAATACACTATTTAAGTATATGTGCTTAGTAAGATATACAACTCATGCCACAAAATTTTCTTTAAAATATTATGGGAAATAAATTCCTTAGTTTAAATAACTCAAATATATAATTATATAAATAAATACACAAGCTCAGTGAGAGCATTAGTGGTAGGAGGCATGAATTCTAAGTAAGAGGTCTAGAGATCAAACCTTGCTATGTGGAGTAAAATCCTATTTTTAAACTTTAGACTAAAAGCTTATACACCCACACTTGGTGTGTTGGCTCCGCATGGGATGATCCCCAACAAATTAGAAAGAGGTTGGATACGAAGAGACTAAATTAGAATCTCCCTAGATTTCCAAATTAGAAACCTATGAGGTTCCTTCTAAGGATAGAACCGGGAGAGTTCTCTATAAAAAAGAAACCCCAACCCTTTAGTTCCTTATTCTTATTTTCCACCGTAAGAAAACCTTGCCTTCTTCTTCAACCTTCTTCAAACCATTAAGGCATTCCTCCATAGAGCACCTTGATCATCGCCATCCATACGAAGAAGTGTGGAACTTCGGGATTCTAGCAAACTACCGTATGATCATTGGCCACGCTATGAAAGGTAACTCTAATCATTAATGATGATCTATAGGGTTGAAATCTTGATAGATAATCAGGTTTACGATTTTCCAAATCATTAGAATAGTATACGGATCACAAATTTCAAATCTCAAATGAATAAGAAACTTGGATGCTAACAAAAACCCCAATGACAACTCGTTGTGATAAGACCCACAACGCGTTGTCATATGTCACAGCGTCTTGTGACAAGTACCACAGAGGGTTGTGGTATATATGATAGCGTGCTGTCATGAATGGCAGCTCGATGTGGTAACACAACAGCTCACTGCCATTGAAATGAAAATCAGTGCCGCAGTGAAGATATCTTCTTCCGACGGCCATAACTTTTAATAGAAAACTCTGATTGACCACTATAATATATCATTTTGGGGTAGCTCGAGACGATGCATCCAATGGACATGAAAGTATCTTCAGCACACTGTGGTATGTATGACAGCGCATTGTGGATACTGAAACAGTCTATATTTTTAGTGTTTGCAACTACAGTGTGGTGTAAGCACTGAAAATCAGAAATGTTTCTATATAATTCAGTCATCTGATTATGAACTTTTGGTGATTTTTTCCCTTATGTACATGGACCAAAGAAAGGAGAATCGAACCTATTTCAAAGGAGATATCTCGTCCTGAACCATACAATCTTCAAAATTGAGGTAGGAAAAATTCAATGTATAATTATATTTTTAAATTTGAATCATAGGCTTTAATGATATATATATATATATATATATATATATATATATATTAAAACATGCACTCATGATCATCAGAAAATTGAACTCGAACTCATTGAATCTTATTGTTTTTTTTTTAATATTGAATCATTAAACTGATGAATATCGAATCATTGAATCTTTGAATATTGACTCATCTAAACTCTTTGAACATTGAATTATTGTACTCTTCGAATATTGAACTATTTGAACCTTTAAACTTTGAACTTTGAAATCGAATATAATCTATGTATGAAATATGGACATTGTACTATATATTAGAACCTTATATTTGATTTAAGGTTGATGACAATGAGTCCTGTACTTTGAATTGTTTTGATGGCCCCTTTGAACCGCACAAGTATCTCTCACATCGCAAGGGCTTGGGCAACCGAGAAAAATTATTCTTGAACGACAATGGTTAGGAGGAGATTCCCACCGGTTAACCAAGGCTCTAAGTGCTATATTCGCGAGGAGTTGTTTTAAGTTATTTATTTAATTCATACATTGAACCTAAAAAACCTGTATACAAAGTATGATAATGAATAGATTAAATTGACACTCATCTGAAAACCAAGAAAAGTCACCTTTGAACCTTATGAGAAATTGAACCTTGCATGCTTTGAATTTGTACTCAAGAATCTTTGATAACTTTGTTTTATCACTAATTATTATTCAATTTGTGATTGAAACTATGCATTGATTGGATAAGATGTAATTCAGCCTTGAATTTTCTCTACTGAGCTTAGACTGTTAGCTCACCCTGACATTATGTGTCACAAGTACAGAAGTAGCGCCGGATCCTGAATTAGAAGAGGATCCAGACTTCGTACCAGAGGACGAGGTTGATCTTCTTCCGGAGCAATTTTACCAGTAGATTTCTTTTAGATACTTAGACTTGGTATAGTTTTAAAAGAACTTTTGAGACTATTGATATTGATTATTTTTATTCACTACTGTTTGTGTGACGAAAGGCCGTCACCGGTGGTTATACTTTTTCGTTGAAATTTTCTTATGGATATTTATGCAATGATTTTAATTTAATGGCTTATTCTTATTGATACCAAAGAACCTCTGTATTTAGATTACGATCTATGATCTAATGATCCGGGAGTTTTCATGTGTTTCGGGTTGAAAAATTCGGGGTCGTTACAACAATGGTACTTTCAAGAAAAGGTTTCAGCCGTTGCCCGTTGATGTGAAACTTGTTGCCATTCCGAGGGTTAAAATTTTCAATTGTCCCATTTGGAAATACCCGACTAACCTGAAATGGAACAGTCCATCGAGTTTTAAGTTTTCCAAGGAACAGATGGAGCTTAGAATTGTATAGTAAAACCTTCTGACCGAGCGTAAAGACCTTTCTCAATATGTACTGATCATGGACATGCTACATGTAGTCCTTGTAGGATTTGGCACAGTCAAACGCATCGGCTCTAATCTCCTCCAGTTCATCGATCTCCAAGCTTCGCTGATTACCAGTCTTTTGTAAATCAAAATTCAGCGATTTGATAGCCCAATAAGGTCGGAGTTCCAGCTCAACGGGTAAGTGACAGTTTTTGCCAAAAACCATCCTATAGGGAGAGGTTCCAATGACAGCTTTAAATGTGGTTTGATAAGCCCATAATACGTCGTTCAATTTTAACGACCAATCTTTTCGGCTTGGCTTTATCGTTTTCTCCAAAATGCGTTTGAGCTCCCTATTTGAAACCTCAACTTGTCTGCTGGTTTGGGGGTCATACGATGTAGCCACTTTGTGCGTGATCCCACACTTCTTCATGAGCTGCTAGAACACTTTATTATAAAAATGTTTTCCACTATCGCTGATGATAGCACATGGAATACCAAATCGCGAAAATATCTGATCTTTGAGAAATTTCACAACCACTCAGCGATCATTTATCTTGCACGCCAAGGCTTCAACCCACTTTGACACATAGCCACCACAACAAGAATGTATAGGTTCCCACAAGAATTGAGAAACGGTCCCATGAAGTCTATCCCCCAGACATCAAACAATTAAACTTCCAGGATAGGGTTCAGAGGCATCATGTTTCACTTAGAAATATTTCCTAACATTTGACAGTTTCTGCATGAGGTGCAATGTTGATGACAATCTTTGAAGATTGTCAACTAGCAGAAATCACTCTGGAAAATCTTTATGGCTGTCTTCCTGGAGCTAAAGTGTCCTCCACAGGACAACTAATGACAGAATGAGATTATCTCTGACTGTTCAAATTCGGGAATACACCTCCTGATGATTTGATCGGGACAGTATTTAAACAAATACGAGTCCTCGAAGAAATAGTGTTTCACCCGTACCAGAAAAATAGATTTTTCATTCTTTCTCCAGTGTTGGGGTACTTGATCTGTCAATAAATAGTTGACCAAATCGACGTACCTTGGTACACAGTCGATGGCGAACAATTACTCATCGAGAAAGTTTTCCAAAATCTGAATAAGATTGTCAGATTTTTCAACGATGATTCTCGAGAGGTGGTCGGCCACAACATTTTTCGAGCCCTTCTTGTCCTTGATTTCTAAATCAAACCCTTGCAGCAGTAAAATCTACTTGATTAATTGGGCTTTTGCATTTTTCTCGCAAAAAGGTAACGAAGAGCCGCATGATCTATGAATACCACTACTTTTGATCCCAATAGGTAGGCTCAAAATTTGTCCAGTGCAAAGACTACTGCCAAGAGTTCCTTCTCTGTGGTGGAGTAATTAAGTTGCGCATCATTTAGAGTACAACTCGCATAGTAAATGGTGCGCAACATTTTCTCTACTCTCTATCCCAAAATTGCTCCTGCCACGTAATCAGATGCATCGCACATGATTTCAAACGGAAGGGTCCAATTTGGGGATTGGATTATAGGATCTTGAATGAGCTCAGTCATGATGATTTCAAAGGCTTTTAGACATTTTTCATCAAAAACGAATGGGACATCTTTGGCGAGTAAGCTACACATCGGCCTCACTATCTTACTAAAATCCTTTATAAAATGTCGATAAAAACTGGATTGCCCCAAGAAGGATCTTATCTCTTTGACCGTTTTAGGTGGTGGGACATATGAAATCACATCCACCTTTGCCTTATTGACCTTGATGCCTTTAGATGATATAATGTGTCCTAGAATGATGCCACTCTAAACCATAAAGTGGCACTTTTCCCAATTTAACACTAGATTCTTTTCCTGACATCTTGTAAGAACAAGAGATAAGTGACATAGATAGTCACTGAAACTATATCTAAAAATGGAGAAATCGTCCATAAATACCTCAAGAAATCTTTCAACCATCTCAGAGAATATGTTCAGCATACATCGTTGGAATGTAGCTGGAGCATTGCATAGGCCAAAAGGCATCATACGGTAGGAGAATGTTCCAAAGGGACATGTGAATGTCGTCTTCTCCTGGTCTTATGGTGCGATGACTATTTGATTGTATCCGGAATAGCCGTCAAGGAAACAGTAGTACTCATGCCTAGCCAATCTCTCGAGCATTTGATCGATGAAGGGGAGAGGAAAATGGTCCTTCCTCATCATAGCGTTCAGCTTTTGATAATTGATGCACCCTCCATCCTTTTTTAACTTTCGTTGGGACCAGCTCATTCTCCTCATCTTTCACAACTATAACACCTGACTTCTTGGAGACCACTTGCATAGGATTGACCCATTTACTGTCAGAGATGGGGTATATACTTCTGACGTCCAATAGTTTTATTATCTCATTTCTGACTACATCCTGCATGATTAGGTTTAGTCTGCGCTGAGGTTCTCGAGAAGGTTTAGCCTCCTCTTCAAAATGAATATGGTGCATACACACCGAGGGGCTAATACCTTTAATGTCCTTGATGGACCACCCAATCACACTTTTGTAGTTTCGAAGCACATCTATGAGTTGCTTTTCTTGATTCTCATTCAATTTTGATGAGATTATCACCGAATGGGTCTCGGCTTCTCCCAAGAAGACATATTTCAACTCAAAAGGAACGGGCTTGAGTTCCTACTTTGATTTCTCCTCCTCCCTAGGCACTTCCACTATGTGAAAATGACATGAAAACTACTGTAGCAATATAAAAAACACCATTGCTTGAAACAATAGTTTAATAATCCACTGCCTAAAACCATTGTAGTCTAATAATCCACTGCCTTAAAACCATGGTATAATCACTACACCCTGCCAGGTATTGAATTTGGGCCGACCACGAGCCAGATTTATATATCCGTTTCCCTGTGATTTTCTTTTCATTTTAACCCTAGCCTCTCTCTCTCTCTCATATGAAACCCTAATCCATTTTCTCTACTGATCCGGCGAAGAAATGCTCTGATTGTGGTAATGCTCCCATAGGAATGATTTGCGCTTCGAAAATGCTTCAACTGAATTGGAACACTCAAATTCAGAGATCCGCCAAGATATTGAATTGGTGAAGCAGATGCCGAATCTCGAAAGCCCCCAACTTCTCGCTTCGATGACCAATGCGATGGCTCAATCCCGCGATTTGAGTGCAATTTTAGGTCCATCTCATCACTCCAGGTTCAAATCTGCTATTCAGATCTGCTATTTGAGCTAAATTCAAAAAATTTCTCATTTGTCTTTCTATCTCTCTCTCTCTCTCACATAGTCACATAAGCCATCATATCCGAATTTTGTTTTTCTCCGAATTTGTAGCCATCTAAGTGATAGAAACACCGCTTCGAGGATCATCCCTTGCAGAGAATGTTGAACGTCGGATAAAAAATGGGTGGATGAGATTGAAGGATCTGTTTGGAGATTGGATTGATGGGGATCTATTTCAGCTTCGAAGAGCTGTCGTAGCCTGGTATTTATTAATTTTTTAATATTTGTTGTTGCTCAATATCATGGACGACATCCATCTCCCAAATCTGCAGCTATAGCTCCTCATATATATAAATATATATAGTTGAACGTCCAATCGGAAATGGATGGAGGAGATTGAAGGATCTGTTTGGAGATCAGATTGATGGGGAACTGTTTTAGCTTCGAAGAGCCGTCGAAGCCTGGTATTTATTTATTTTTTTAATATTTCTTCTTGCGCAATATCATGGACGGCATCCATCTCCCAAATCTGCAGCTATAGCTCCTCATATATATATATATATAGATAAAGATTTATTTATTTTTTAATATTTCTTCTTGCTCAATATCATGGATGACATCCATCTCCCAAATCTGCAGCTATAGCTCCTAGCTCCTCAATGTGTGTCTGTGTGTATATATATATATATATTAAATCTGAATAGGAAAATAATAAAATATTCTTTTTTCTAACTATGGTTAATGAACAGTTCTGCTACATTATGGAATGTAGTGAGTGGTTTTCACATTACATATATAATTTTAGAATGAATTATCAAAGTTAAGTATCCCTTTGCCATAAAAAGAATTAGGCCATATCACGTGCAATGAAAAATCAACATTGTTTAGGTAACAACATAAACAAATTTAACTTTTGGCTATGTTTGATAACTTGGAATTCCGCTCTTGGAACTCGATTAGCAATTCCATGCTTTCTTCCTTGGAATTGAATTCCACTGGAAGTGACACACTTCTCTTGTTTGATTATTTTGTGTGGAAAGTGACTTCCCTAGAATCACATTTCTACAGTTTGGATTAGAAAATTGGGGATGTTGTCTTGTGGTTCTTGTATAATTTACTCGGTATTACTTCATTGCTAAGTGTTCTTTGGCAGTGAATCCATGTGGTTTTTTTTTTTAATATGGTCCATAAATTGATGTTGGGGGTGAAAGGAGATTTTTCCAATGCAATATGCTGGAAGACTTTCAAGTACTCGTAAATACTAAACTTGGATGTTGGAGGATCTTACTGAAACGGCGAGATATATTTCTCAATCTAAAGAAATATCTTTAGGTCATGTTCTTTGTGAAGTTAATTCTTAGACAGACTCATGCTAAGGACAGAGGGTTTTGTGTTTGCTTGCTTTGGAGGAATATTTTCCATTTACTTGATGTCACCTCTTTGGTTATGGGTGATTATTTCGCGGGTTTGTATTCTTTTTCCTCTTTTTCCCCCTTTTGAACTTTCCTTCAATTTATTATAATAAACTTCATAATTATCGACAGAAATAATACTAACAAAATAGTAGAAATAGATAAATTAAAGTTTTTTTTCTCATAATCATCCTATGTTTGTCCAAACAGGTAAATTAAATTTATTTTTTTTAAACCTAAACAAGAAAAGCAGAAAAGATTAAAAAAAAAAGGAGTATCCTCATTATATAGATTTCTTTCAATATGTCTCACTCAAATTATCTCAGGTTGAGATGTGAACCATATTTCTATAAGGATCAAGCATGCCAACTTTGCAAGCTATATTTGATCACAAACAACAAAGAAGGCCAGAAGGCAAGAAGAAATTTCTTCTTCTACATTCAAAAGAGTAACACTTTCTTAGAAAACTCGCATAAAAGGATCACATGATGTCAGTTTATTTCTCCCCTAAATTAATTTTTATTTTTGTCCCAAACAATAAAAAGTAGACTATGTATAATACAGAGTAAATCTATCATTTAGATGAAATTGACCAATAAAAAAGACAAAATCTTTACCTTTTGCTTCTTGAGCCTTTCATTCTCTTCTTCGAGACGAGACACCTTGTTCTCCAACTCATTTGTGTAAGCCTGTATGTGAATCATACCACAAGCAATATCATCTCGAGTTGTATCAGAAAAAAAAAACAAAATATATTTCAAGGAATACATAACATAATCGCCATCGCACCTGCTTCCTTGCTCGTGACCTAGTAGCAGACTCCCTATTCTTTATCATTCTCTTCTACCTCCTGTGACGGGGCCAATACTCGAGCTTACAGCATGGTGCGTGTGACACGACATGTGGTGCCAGGAGGGCACGCGACATGGGGCCAAGTGGGCCTGGCGACGTGGTCGCGCTGCGAGGACGCGACACGGTCGCATGAGGGTAAGACGCGGAGCGTCACGGTCGCGACACAGACGCGACATAGCCAAGGTGGGCTAGCGATGCAAGAGGCGTTGCGGTATGTCAAACCAAGGGGTTTGAGGTTCTCCTGCCATTCTGGTTGAATGACTGTTTTACCCTTATATAGGGGAGGGGAGCTTGAGAGCTATTTCCCCGCACACGGGGCCTTGCGTTGCCAGAGGGGGTGCAAGTGTCTCCTAGGCCTGAAAGGGTGGGCCTAGGACGTCGACGTAGCGATGCCGTGTGGAACCCAAGGGAGGTTGAAGTATGGCCCGGACTATGTGTCGCGGTGCATACGGCTGGGCAACCTCGCGTGACAACACAAGGGCGCTGCGTGGGACTCAGTTGAGCACGACAACATGTAGGCTAAGGATGAACGGTGCTAGTAATTCCTAATGCACATGAAGGCCAGCTACGTGGGACTCAGTTGGGCACGCGAGCGTAAGGCACAAGGTTGTGGGCTTGATTCGGTATGTGAGCGAGACATGGTGGCATGGGATGCTGCATGCTAAGACTGTTGCGAGCAAGGTACTAGTGCAAGGCACAGGGTGAAGCTTGAGCAGGCCAAGTTTAGCACAGTGGTGCAAGTGGCGTGTCGTAAGGGGCACGATAAGCCGGGTGGTAGGCCGTGAAACAGAGGTAACCACATTGGGGGAGTTCCCGTCCTCTAGGCGGGTGGTATCAGAGCTGATGTGCAAATGGGTTGGCGTTGCGATAGCTAAGCACAAGGTTGAAAGCGTAGTCAAGGATGCTCGCAAGCAGCTTGGTATCGTAGGTCGACCTAAGCGAAGCGTGCGTTAGGTGCCGTCACGGGACTGAGGTTGTGGAAGTGCGACCCCATGACATTTTGGTATCAGAGCCAAGTTCAATCCAGAAGCGATGATGCTATTGAGCAAACTGGTGCGGAGGCACGCGATGTAGTGTCAAGAGGGCACGCGACATCCATGAACAATTGGTGCGGAGGCACGCAATGTGGTGTCAAGAGGACACGCGACATTCCTGAGCTAGTTAACAAGTGAGGGCCTTGTGACAGCAGAACCAAGTTGACCCGACCGGGGTGACAGTGGGGAGCAAGTGGGAAGGTGCGGACCTAAGAACTAGAAATGAGATGCGAAAAAGCTGGGAGGAGTTGGCGAGGTCAGTTCACTGCGATCATGCGTCAACGAGGACGTTGACATTTATGGAGTGGTGGAGGATGTGACGGGGCCAATACTCGAGCTTGCAGCATGGTGCGTGTGGCACGACATGTGGTGCCAGGAGGGCACGCGACATGGGGCCAAGTGGGCCTGGCGACGTGGTCGCGCTGCGATGACACGACACGGTCGCATGAGGGTAGGACGCGGAGGCGTCGCCATGCGCATGACGCGACAGGTGGGCTAGCGATGCAAGAGGCATTGCGGTATGTCAAACCAAGGGGTTTGAGGTTCTCCTGCCATTCTGACTGAATGACTGTTTTACCCTTATATAGGGGAGTGGAGCTTTAGAGCTATTCCCCCGCACACGGGGCCTTGCGTTGCCAGAGGGGGCGCAAGTGTCTCCTAGGCCTGAAAGGGTGGGCCTAGGACGTCGACGCAGCGATGCCGTGTGAAACCCAAGGGAGGTGTAAGTATTGCCCCGGACTATGCGTCGCGGTGCATACGGCTGGGCAACCTCGCGTGACAACACAAGGGCGCTGCGTGAGACTCAGTTGAGCACGACAGCATGTGGGCTAAGGATGAACGGTGCTAGTAATTCGGAACGCACATAAAGGCCAGCTACGTGGGACTCAGTTAGACACGCGAGCGTGAGGCATAAGGCTGTGGGCTTGGTTCGGTATGTGAGCTAGACATGGTGGCATGAGATGCTGTATGCCAAGACTGTTGCGAGCGAGGTACTAGTGCAGGGCATAAGGTGAAGCTTGAGCAGACCAAGTTTAGCATAGTGGTGCTAATGGAGTGTCGTAAGGGGCACGATAAGTCGGGTGGTAGGCCGTGAAACAGAGGTAATCACATTGGGGGAGTTCCCGTCCTCTAGGCGGGTGGTATAAGAGCTGATGTGCAAATGGGTTGGCTTCGTTGCATGCGGTAGCGAAGCACCGCGCAGGTTGAAAGCGAGTCGAAGGACGCTCCCGCGACAGTTGGTATCAGAAGTAGGCTGACCTAGCGAAGCGTGTGTTAGGTGCCGTCACGGGACTGAGGTTGTGAAAGGGCGACCCCGTGACACTCCGCGCCACAGTCTTCTCATCTCAATCACATCTCGGGAAGCACCTCGTTTATGACCCGGCGTCTGAACATCTGATCCCATCAATGGGGAAGAAATGCCCATTTGACTTTCTGGATACACAACATCCGAAACGGAACTTGCACCGACTGCCAAAGGCTGCGGTGCCTGGCCACATCCCCATCACATTGGGCTGAAACTGCAACCACTGCACTTGCGTAAAATTCTGCATGCCAACACCCATTACAGAACTTGCATTACACATCCCTTGAGGAATCTCTAGACTATTTATATCGCCCTCTTCGCCCCTCTTGTTCTTATCTGATGACTCGGCAACAATACCCGCCTTGACCAAGAAATCCTCCAATGTCGGTTGTCTATTGGGGGATTTTTGCTCTTCGCTGTTTTTCTTCTGTCCTATATCTCTCCATACCTCATCCACAGTTTTCTTGCTTAGTGCCCGGGAAAACGTCACGCTAATCTGGCGTTGCAAATGGTGTGGTGGAGCAAATTGGCTTTCCTTTTTCATAGACAACTTGGCTATTGGCTCCTAGTAAGGTGGTGGTCACCTATTGATATGAAGTTATGATCATATAGACTATAAATTTAATTTATACTTTTCACATAAAAGGTTTCTATTGTGAAGGCACTATTTAAAATCTTGGAAGCTGATTTGTAAAACGAGAGCAGAATGGAGGAATGGTTCATTTTCAGCCGGAATCAAGTTTAATAGATGGGAATTTGTAGGGCAGGAGCGGGGGCATGGTTTTGGCGTGGGAGTGGATCCCTACCATAGCGATGAGCTGATGATGGATTCTAAGCTAAAATAATGGTAAATGTTAATTGATGTTGTGTATCTAGACCAGTTTTCTATTCTCCAATATTGATTGTGGTCTCAGGGTATTTGAAGACCTAGTGGAGGATGTTCAAGGTTTTTTTATGTCTACAAAAACTTGAGCAGTTTCATGAAAAAAGAGGCTATCATTTTCTGTGAGATAAATTGAGGTAGGTTAAGATTTCGTTGGATCGTAATTCGCATAGCTGCAAACGAACCTGACCTTGTGTAATTTGTGGAAGTTATTAATAGGTTATGATGGTTTTTTATGATAAAAGGGGTTTGGCTTCTCTAATTTTTTGTTGCAAACTCTGCAGAATTAGTGCTGTTGTCATAAGTTTTTTGGCTCTCTTTGGATGCTATGTTGTGTGCTGGGGTATATCATGTAGTGTTGAAGTGAGGAGAAATTGGACTGAGCTTGGTACAAGATGGGATATGTGAGATTCTCAATTTCTGCATTGTTCCAGCACATTGTAGGTGTTATATACGTTATATTTTGGCTCTGTCTTGGTCCTGTTTGATCTCTGTTGTTGACCTGGTAGTGAGTGGCATATATCGTGGTTTGTTTTTGATGATTTTATGCCTATCATGGTGTTGTATGACATTGTGAGTGTGTAGTCGACCTGCATCAATGTATGCTACAGTGTGGTTTTCTTTGATTATTTTGTTGCAGTTGCATTTCATATATTTGGCGGTAGTTTCTGCAGTTTTGCAGTGTTGGGTATTTATTGAGGTATCTCAATCATGGTTGAATCCAAAGTGGTGATTAGTGGTGGATTTCCTATTGTGAAATTAAAGGACATATAAAGATTCAATGCTCCTGATTATGAAGATGTGCTATTTGTCGCTCAATATTATGCTGCTGAGACAAGTTTGTAGGATCAGCTCTTGCCTGTGTATATCTTTCGTCGTCCCCAATCATCAATTCTGGGAAAATTGATCATATGACTAGTATATGTTCTCTACTCCTTTCTCGCCTATATCTGCACCTTGTGGTAGTTGTGGCTGATGGATTCGGGTTTCGATTGTTTGTAAAGGAATTACTCATGTTGGTCATTTGTCCTTGGATTCCACTTTACATGTTCCCGAACTTCTCACATTGCTCTCCTATAGACATTGACCAGTCCGTTAATTACAAAAGCATTGAACTTAAAATTATGTCTTGTAATGTAGCCATGGATTTCTTTGCCAATGCTTAGTGTTTGTAATCTTGCACAAGCAGGAAGTATGCTAGCCAAGGACCGAGCATTTGACTTAATTCCTGCTGACTGCATTCGATAAGCAGCTCAAGAGCTTCCGAATCATACCCATTTTGAGAAAGCCCGCCAATAGCTGCACTCCAAGAAATAAGATTAGGCATCAGATCACCCGATAATCACATATCTTCTAAACACCTCAATGCCTCAAACACCATCCCATTAGCTGCACAGCCAGTTAGCAAAGCATTCCATGTAACAGTCTCTTTTAGCCATTTTAGCAAACACCTTTTTTTGCATCATCCAAAACACCACGTTTACCATACATATCTATCAGAGCATTGCTCACATACACATTTGAGACGAACTGCCTTTTTGTTACAAAACCATGAAGCTGTCTTCCTAATTCTAATGCACCCAACCCACTACAAGCCTTGAAAACTATAGGCCAAGAATATATATATATATATATATATATATATATATATATATATATATATATATATATATATATATATATATATATAAAGCGGAAGTTGAAGTTCTCACTTTTCTTGTTGCAGCCCATGTATGTCTTATTGCAGGGAATTAAGTTATGCTAAGCTTGCAAATTTGCCTCCTATAATAGGCCTTTGTAAGTTTTATCCATTTTTTTTTCTATCTACTAATTTGATATGGGGACTGAATTTTTGTATTTTTTTTCTATCCACTAGCACTACCACCAACTATACCACCACCTCTACCACTGCCACCACCTCTGTCACCACCACAATTTATTGGCATGCATTAGTTTCTGATCATATTTTAATGGTAATTTTGCAATCAATGTTTGCGTTCACATTCTGAGGTGCTATGACTTACTTGTGTAGGGCACACTTCCCTTGATGTACGTAGATGTGTAGACAAGTGTGATAAAATAAATGAAACCCAACTAAAAAACTTAAGGTCTTTGTTGTGCTTATTACAACTGATCTTACCTGCAGCCTAGATTTGAATTGAAACTCAATTAGGAAATCAGAACACAGTTATGAGATCGATTGATGCAGGATATATGCCTGGCTGCAGACTGAAATATGGTCTGATATTTGGATAAATGGTAGCTCTCTGTGTAACAGAGATGGAAGAAAATAATACAGGCTTCTCAAAAATAGAGATCAGTTGATAATGGATATAGCTGAAAGGAGAAGACACATGGAGGCTGTATGGAATATATAGCTGATAAGAAATCGAAAAGAAAATGAAATTGCAAATCTTTTTCAGCTTTTAGAAGAACTACTCAAACAAAGGTATGCCCATTCCTAGCAGGTGCTCGATGCTCTAGAAAGCTTTTGAAGATATTAGCCACCTCTTCATAGTTCATACACTGTCCTTATGCAAATGTTATCTGGTCACATGTTCTACAACTATATGAAATCAGCTGGATATTACCTCCAATAGTGGGAGATCCGATTAAAGATGGGGCAACAATTCATTTTGCAAAAGAAGTTGTTTCATGTGGTCCATCACTTGATACTCAGTGATTTGAACTTTGTGGAAAGAACAAATAACACGATTTTTAATGCTAAGTGCACCAACCCAGAGAAATTATTTCTCAAAATAAAAAATTGAATAATATTCCGGACCAAGGGGAACAAAGCATTTTACAGCGTTTCATTTGATGACTTCCACTGAAACTGGTTGAAAGTATCATACAATGGATCCATGAAGCAGAAACTAAATACAATATGGGACCTCCCCCACCCCATTGCGACACACACCCACTATGTCAAAATGAGGGAAAAACCACAGCAGCAGCATAAAACAAACCATTGCTTAAAATAGCGGTGTAATATACCACTGCTTAAAATAGTGGTGTAACTTATAAAACAATCATTTTATAAGTTAAATTAGTGTCACGTGCAACTCTATCCTCTTGTCATGTGCAAATCTATCGGGCACCCTAATTCCGAACTCTTTTCTCTCTTTTATCTTTCCTACAAAACCGTCGTCTCCCTTTGCAACCCCATTTCAAACCAGAGCCTCTCTCTCTCTCTCTCTTACAACAAACTCTAGATTTTGCCCTATTTTCTCTTCTTTTAACCCCTATTTCAGCTCAAATCGAAGCTTTCAACTTTTCCAATTTCAGCTCAGATCGAAGCTCTCAACTTTCCCTATTTCAGATCAGATCGAGCGCTAGATTTCCATATCAATGAAGCAATTTTCATATCTGGTCCAGTGCTAGGTATGAGATCTTCTTGTCATTCTTATTCTTGAACTCACTCAGGTCTGAGATACAAATCAAATATGCTAGTTTGATGTGAAATTTACCAGATTAATATGAAATTTATCAGATCCAATCTTAGCCCTATTTCAGGTTAGAACGAAGCCCTCATGTTCCCCTATTGCAGATCAGATTGAGCGCAAGATTTCCATATCAATCAAGCAATTTTTAGATCGAATACCGTGCTAGGTATGAGATCCTCTTTTCATCCTCTCCAGATTCAGGTCATCTCCCTCCTTAAACCCTAACTCTCCAGATTCCAAGTCTTCTAGAATCTAGACACTTACAGATCCTTCTTCGATAGCCTAAAAGTTCTCCGACAACTGTGCACCTCCTTCTTCGACGCAGAGGTACTTATTCATTTATTTTTTTTATTTTGGATTTAGACAAATCATAGATCTATTATCCCTCTCTCCTTTTGAATTTAGATATAAGACTTATGTTTGGGGATATTAGACTCTTTGGCAAACTTATTTGGTGGATGATATTAGACTCTTTGGCAAACTTATTTGGTTCCGTAGAGATCATGCGAAAATTTTAGTAATTAAAATGAGCGAGGGAATAGTTTATTACGATTCAAAAACAAAACAAATTACAGAAATTTATAAAAGGAGAACGCCAGATTTTGATGACAGTATTTCTATCCAAAGGTTGGTCTCTCACTCATGTATGTAGCTGATTCATCATGGTACGTGGTATATGAGCTTCATTACTTCACTTTTTTTGAATTTTTTTTTAGTTGTTCTCTATAGATCTGCATATGTATTTTAACTCGGTGATGGCGTTCTTGAACCTTCAGAGCTAGTTTGGATGTTACTCTGCACCTGAGAACTCTGGTTGGTTGATGATTCTGAGATGAGTATTTCAGTCCCCTGTTTTTCCAAAAGAACTTGGAGGAATATTGGAATGGGAGGAATCGGTACAACTATTATTCCCTCCAAAAATTGAACAACCTGCACCATTGATGGCCTACATGTCTCATCATCTTGTATGCACCAACAAGCAACTCTGCACGCTATAGCAAGTTCTTCCAACAAATCCCAAAATTACACAAAGAAATCCACCTCTAGGGTGCCTTTATTTGTTCAAAGAAATACCAAAATTACCTTGTGGACTTGTCATTTCAGAAGTTTCTTTAGTGAAATTATAGCATGTGCATGAATTGATAGGTGAAAGTAAATTCCACAAGTTGGCCCCACGGGGTGATTCAATTCAATTCCACCCTTTATTTCATAGTTAAATAGAAAATGTGGAATTATAAATTCAATTTCACCACAGAATTGCAACTTCCAGGTTATCTTTGAGGATGAAATGAACTTTGTTTGTTGACCCACATTTATCAGGTCCGAACATAATAGAGTAGGGGGATTCGTTGTCAAATTCCTTGGGCTTCCATCCAGCCTCCTGGGGTCGGAGGTATTTCAAATATGCTCCTCCGCATTCAAGCCCAATCTGAAGCCGAGTCTCAAATTGTAGGACAATTGTTCCGTCTTTGAGACTCACTGGCTCATCAAGCTCTTTTACTATTGCGTACTTCTGTGCCTTCTCACTCACAAGAAGCCCGTAATCTTCATTCTCCTCACTTTTTAAATACTTCCATATAGATTCATTAATAATATATAGGTTAGATCTCTTGCCCAAGGAAAATAAGGCGTATTTGTTTCCTAGATTTGGTAGAAAGAACTTTTGACTTTTTTTTCATTGAGTATTTTCTATAAGTCAATGTGTTTTATCAGATGTATTTATCAGGATCATGTACTTTTTCTATACTCATTCTTGTCGAATTATTGCTGAACTCCGACTAGGTGATATGCTCATTGATCCTACAACACACCACTCACCTGTCTCCACTTCTGCGACCTTGCATTGCTTCTGTTTGAGATGTCCTCTTCAAACCCATTGTTTGATTGCATAGTAGAGACTAAGTGCCAAAATTTATGAAATTGTGATACTAAATGGTTTGCTATCAGTAATGTAATTTGAAAATTTCTTGTTTCTGTATTAAAATCTGTTTTGTTTATTATTGTGGATCTCATAATGACAGGAGGCACCCCAAAAGTTGGGGTTTTATTCAGGTGAGGAGGATATGGAGTACTCTAGCTTCTCAAGTGGAACTGAACGTGCTGTCAAAACCTGGCAAGTGAGTGGTTAATTTTGTTTTGTTCTCATCTAGAAGTAATAGAAGACCAGCTAGAGCAAATCTAACCTGGAGCGAGATGACCTAAACAGTCCTGATGAATTACTTTAGCTTTCTTGCTGGCTTCTTTTTTGCCCTTGTGAACTAAAATTTTAATTGGTTTTCTTTGACAGTCATCAATCAGTACTCCTGAAGATGGGATTATGACTGCAGAACTCTTGGAAAGGTTATTTATGGAGCTTGGAATGGTGGATGCTGACTTGAAAGTAAATGCAGATAAAAAAGAAGATTTTATTGCTGCTGCAGAAAAGGTATTAGGATAAATTTATGCGCTCTCTATGACAGATATGGTTAATGTGTTTTGCCCATTTTTCATAATTTTATGAAACTGATAGATTTAATTAGATATCAAACATTTCTTTGTTAGATAAAAGATTTACCTGTTGGCCATTCTCAGAGAAATGTGCGCACTGATGAAATTTTTTTATCTCCAAGCTTGGAGAGCACCACAGGCATGCTTTTTTGCTAGACACGGCCTAAAAAGCAGTTGTGGCTGCTAAAGTTTCTCAACCAGATTCTGTAACAATACAAATCACATATATAGAACTATTCTACCAGCAGGTGCAGCCAGACAATAACTCTGTCATGACAGTAAAAGCTCCTGCTACTTGATGCCATTCTTGTTCATTCAGTTTGAGCCTCGTCTATATTAAATTATTAATAAATATCTATGGTGGTAGCTATGAATATGGTGTTAAGTTCTTGCTTGATAGGGCTATCATGTATAGTACTTGTTTTCCCTTCTCGCCTTTTAGTTGACTGAGTGATTCTCAACATTGGCCCTTTGTAATCCAATTGGATCGAGTTAATGCATTGCCTATCCCTCATTTATTGGCTATGAATAGTAACCAAGTCTAGGTACGGGAATAAACGGTCTAGAAATATTCTCAAAAACAGGTAAATTTTGGAGAAGAACGGGAAAATTGTAGATTGTCCAACAGTCAAGAGAGAGGTCAAATTAGGACAGTTGAAAGGGCTATTTGTTGGAAATAGAGTGTTAGTGGCTATCAACGGGCCCAAAGTGGATTTTTTTAGCAGGCTCAGAGAGATGAGTAACAGGTCTGTAAAAAGAAGGGAGTGGTTCTGGTCCAGACTGTAGTCCGATCATAGTCCGACCACCGATCTGGTCTGATTTCATTTCGCTGATTCTGATTGAGTATTACTCGGGTTGGGTTCCATTTTTGCTCCCAGATGGCTCGAGTGTAGCAGCCAGCGCTAATCTCCAACATATAATCTCAGGCCTCGTGAAGAAAATATATGTGCCCGTTATGGTTTACCTCAGTTCAGAAACCTGTCGTCACGGAGTTTGGAAAGGGGAGTTGTAATGTTTAGTGGTTAAGTTGGAGTATTTTGGTTTCCTTTTATTTTGCTTAAATATTCACTATTGCTAAACAAGACTGGTTTTGAAAAAATATTCACTATTGCTTAACAAGACTGGTTTTGAAAGATACACACTATTGCTTAACAAGACTGCCTTCTATATCACATGTTACACTGAGATCCATCTCTCAGTTCTTGGGCATGATTACTTAATGCACTTGGTTTGATTTATCAAATTCTTTGGAAGCATTAAAAAATTGGCAACTTTTTTGAGTTGTAATGAGGACTATAGATCATGTAAAACTGTGGTGAACCCAATTTTTAGCCTCCTTTGTTCCAAAGGTTAGCCCATATATATATATATATATATATATATATTGGTAAGATTGCAGTTCAGGTTATCAAAGCATGTTTCATGTCCTACTTTAGGGCTGAGAAATTGGCCGCTGAAAAGGTATGCATGGTTTTATTCCTTGATCCAATATTGACTTTTCTTGTATTGAGTCGGAGGTAATTCTATCTATTTTCCATTTCATAGGTTTTGGGTGCAAATGCGTAAGTGTTCCTAGGGATGCAAGTTTTGGAGGCATGATCTTTGCCTTGGTTTACTGCACTGCAGGGATTCCGTATGAAAGATGATATTTATGAGGTATGTGTTTGAAATACTGGATTAACTCTAGGGAGATGATAGCAGGTGGTGAGCATGGTACACATGCATTTTTTGTTAACCTTTGAATGTGGGGGGATGGACCAGGCTTTTATGGAAAGCAATATTAATTAGTCAATAATGTGATATGTTCAAAAATTAGTGGAGCCTTTACAACTACGAACTGGAAATTTCAAAAAATAGATAGCCATGCTTTACAGAATATTATATGGGAAGACCACACATTTGATTTTGAAAAATGAAAGGATAAGCTCAACAATCATATAAAATATGTTAACAGCAAGAACAACTTCATATTTACATGCTGCTGCATGTGTATAATTATATTTATCATACCTCAACATTTTCTTAATTTTATCAAGCCTTTGAATCTGTGCCTAATGCCTTATGTTTGTCTTTATATTTACATTGAGATTTCATGCTAAATGCAATCATAGTAGTGTGGGAGCCATAGTCAACAAGTCAGGGTCCGGTAATAATTCAGCAAGGTAAAAAATCGGCAAAATTCGAAAAGTTCCGAAAATATTCGGAGAAAAAACAGAGAGAAAAAATAGAGTGACATTATTAAAATAGTTTGTGTGTGAGTGTGCTTTATGATTTAGTGAGAAATAAACTTACATTCTTAGAACAAGCTACCATTAGGGGGATGGACCCATGTATTGCCTTTTGTAATCTAGTCATCAGTATTATATACTTGGCATGCATATTCATCAATCTAGTATGTCTAAGTGGTGGGCCATCACTAGATTTTGTTATTTTTGTCAAAAACTTTGTTATTTTTACAAAGCTTTCTTGAAAATTTTGTTATTTTTGTCAAAAAAGTTATTTATTTAATATTTTTAAATATTTTCATTACTTTTTTCCAAATGCTTCTCGATTTTTTTTTGGAATTTTATCCTTTTTTTATCTTTTTTTTGCCTTGCCAATTTTTTCCCGATTTCCGACTTGGTAACTATGCCGCCCTATATGGACTAGTACTAGGTTAGATTTTGAACCATGATTATTTATTATTTATTTTTATTGTTTAAAATTTTTAATCATCATCATCATTGCGTTGCCCCATCTATTGGGGTTCACTTTGCAAGTCTTCTTTCCACTATCTCTTCTATGTTATCAATTTGGCTATATATTTGCATTTAATTGCATTAAATGCATACAACCTTGGGTGATTTTAGCAGTTCAAATTGAAAGAGTTGTAGTATCAAATCGTTCATATGTCTTAAGTTGGAGTGCACTATTATGCTTTTTTTCTTGGTGTTGATAAAAAGCAATTTGGAGCTACATCATACACTGTTATTTGTCCTTTTATCTGTCCTTTGAAGATAATATCTAACTTTGAACCTTCATATGAGATGTTTCAGCATTCGTCCTATATCTTTATTGGTTATCTACATATTTGATGTAGGGATGCAGTCTCCGTAACACAGAATACATAGTTGGAACTGTTATATTTATTGGGCATGAAACGAAGGTACCTTGTCTTTACGTGGGATTGAATTGCAGTTGCTTTTTCTATGTTCCTATATCTTATTGTGTGTGTGTATATATATATATATATATATATATATATATATATATATATATATATATATTTTGCTAGGTATCTATTTTCCATTTTGACAGATTTCTTTGAATTTTCATGTAGTAGTTGTGTGTCATGTTGATTGAACTGCAAGTTATGGTGAACACCATGAATGTCCCTTCCAAAAGAAGTACCTTTGAGAGGAAACTTGACAACCTTATCCTTGCTCTTTTTGGATGTCTCTTCCTTATGTGTCTTATTGGAGCCATTGGCAGGTCTAATTATTACACAGTTACTTATCTTTTATAAAATGTTATGTTTTCTTCAATCTTCGTTGAGCTATTAATGTTTATATTAAGGTGTAGTAGTTCTTTTAGATTTCTATTGAATTTAAATTCTTCATTCTTGGGAAAAGTTTGAAAGATCTATTGGTTTTTGAGTTACATTTTCTATACAAAGTGCTCTTCTTTTATACGAACAATGCCTTTAATCTGCATTTTATTGGGTCCATGATTTGTCTTTTCCACTTGGACTTTGCGGAGTTCTCATTAAGGCCAGGGAACTAATATTGTTTTTTTTTTTCCTGTTTATATTTGGAAATGATGCAGTAGTGGGTTCATCAACCGCAAATATTACTACTTAGGTCTGGGTGAAAGTGTGGAAGATCAGTTTAACCCCGATAACAGATTTGTGGTACCCATTTCTCTTTCAAGAAGTGTGCACTCTAAAATTATATATATATATATATATATATATATATATATATATATATATTTTTTTTTTTTTTTTCATTAGCAGATGCTCCTTGTGTAACACATTTTTTTCTTGCATTTTACAGGTCGCTATCCAAATATCACAACATTCAACATTTCCTTGCAAGTATATATATTTCTCTCCATACAGGAATTGCTGCAAAAGTCAAATGCAATATATGCATCTGGCAATGTGGTGCTTGGAGATATTGGAGTTCATATTTAGCAGCAGGTTAGGTTCTTATTAGCTCAGTTTGCCACTTATATTTTTCAGATTTTAGGAAAATAAATTGCACGAGTTAATGCACCATGACCTAGACTTTAATGATGTTCTCCTTTTGATTTCAAGCGAATTTTTTTGATTTCAGCTCACCTCAAATGGATCACTAAGGGTCGGGGACACTTGGTAGGAGAGGTGAAACAAATTTAATATTTTTTTTTCTTTCATTTTGAAAATGGGTCATGGGGTCCTTAGATTGTTAACTCTCTTTCTTTTCTTCTTCTTTTTGTTTGAATAAAAGGATTGAGCATATAGAGTTTAAAATGTTTGGCTGATTTGAAACGTTGGATCATAGGTTGAGATGTAATCTTTTGTTTGAATAAAAGAACTGAGAATCAATTTTTTTTATTAATGACATTGAAGGATTTGCATTTGAGTTGCATGGATGTGTTGAAATATGAGATTAATAAATTTTTTTCTTTATATAATTTTTTTTAAAGCATTAACAAAAGTACATTAAAAAAAAAAATATTGAAAAAATTGCATTAAAAAAAAATCATGAAAAAAATATTTTAAAAATTACATTAAAAAAATATATTAAAAAAATTGCATTAAAAAAAAGCATTAAAAAAAACATTAAAAAAATATTATTTTTTAAAAAAATTGTATTAAAAATCGTTGATGTAATTTTTTTTTATTTTTTTATTTTGCATAAAAAAATTACTCTCAAAAGCCGTGGTGTTTTTATGACTGTTAAGAGCAGTCATTGTTGAAGTTCATAAATTGCAGTGATTTTTATCACTATCAAAGACAGTGGTTTTTTGAAAAAATCATTGTTTAATACAGTGATTTTTTTTACTTTTTCACGTAGTGTTCCTACATCACTTCCTCAATGACCTTTGCTTTCGATTGCCATTTTTTTTCTCTCAACAGTGGTGTGGCATCCAACATTTCATTCACATCTTGGATCATTTGATCAACATCGAAATCCTCATTGGAATGGGCTAGACAAGCCTCTAAAGGATCCTTAGGTTCAGAAGCGTGAAATGTGTTCTCCAAGACATTGTTGATCATGCACACCTGTGCATGCTCCTCATCTTCAACTGGTTGCTTCGCTATGTCCAAAATATTCAACTCCACAGTCATATTCCTGAATGATAAGTTCATTATCTCGTTTCTACAGTTGATTAGTGCATTTGATGTTGCTAGGAAAGGTCTTCTTAGGATCACCAGGATACTATTCTTAAAATTTGGGACAGGTTCGGTATCGAGAACAACAAAATCTACTGGGAAGTAGGAGTCCACCTTTGATTAGGACGCCCTCAATTACCCCCCTCAGAATTTTGATTGACCTGTCAGCCAACTGAAGGGTCATTGTCGTGGGCTTGAGCTCACCCAATTCGAGCTCCTTGTAGACAGAATACGGCAATAAGTTGGCACTTGCCCCAAGATTCAGAAGTGCTCGATCAATACGGTTCTCTCTGATGACAATTGAGATAGTAGGACAATCAGGGTCCTTGTATTTAATGGGGAGTCTAGTTTGTAGCACTGAACTAACCTGCTCAGTCAGGAAAGCTTTATTCGGGACATTGGTCTTTATTTTTATTGTGACCAAATCCTTTAAAAACTTCGCATAAGTAGGCACCTACTGGATGGCATCGAGGAATGGGATATTGATCTTTAATTTTTTTAAAACTTCGATGATCACGATTCTTCTTAAGTGCAACCAACCTTTGAGGGTACAAGGCCTTTGGTGTGAAACTCTTTTCTTCAACCTTCGCTTCTTCTTCAACCATTTCTTTCACTTCTTCATCCCTTTCTGAGTCCTTCTCAGTCTGAACTTCAGACTCTTGACTTTCCTCCTCCTTTGGCATCGTTACTTTATTGTCCATCTGCAGTCCAGATCTCAACGTCATGATCGCCTTTATTTGTTGCAGATTTTCATCTTGTGAGGAGGTCGATCCTTGTTCAATGACCAACTACCCTCTTGGGTTAGGGATTGGCTGGCTCGGGAATGTTCCCATCTCTCTTTCGTAGAGTTGTGCTGCCAATTGACCCATTTGGGTCTCTAACTTTGATATCGAGGAGGTTTGCGATTGAATGATTCTCAATAAATCATCAACCTAAGGGTACTGGTTTTGATAGCCGACCAGTTGCTGAGGGGGTTGATTTTGATAGCCGAACTGCCTGGGTTGGCTTATCTAATTTTGGTGGTAATTGTTCATACCACTATATTTTTGTTGAAACTGACCTTGATTGAACTTTTGTTGCGGATAGAAGTTCATCCCCTGTCCTCTTCCTTGAGTCTTCTGTAGGTCTTGCTTTCATGAAAAATTTGGGTGGTTTCGCCAGCTATTCGCGTTATGCTCGTTAAAAGCATTCCCACGCCCAAAGTTGTTTAATGCATTCAATTGTTCAAAAGAATTTTCTAAGCGGCTTTGCATTGACGGGCAAACATCATCAGTGTGCATTGGACTTGGACAATATGAACATGGTTCAGGTTGTACGTTCATGGCACTCACATTTTTCTTCAATCGCAATTTCTCGACTTGCTGCATGAGAAAGTCCACCTGTGCCCTAAGGTCAGGTGTGTCCTTCACCACGTAGAAACCTCCCTTCTTGTTTGAGCTACCTGCTTGATCCCTACTCTTGGTTGGCTGATCACGACTTGTCGTGAAGTCCCGTTGCTGAGAATTTTCAGCTAATCATTCCAGGAATTCATAGGATTCAGTTTCCCGGAGTTCCAGGAATCCTCCGTATTCATTGATTTAATCAAATGTTGGTTGGCCTGATTGAGTCTGTTGTAGAAGTATTGGATCAACCTCCATTTGGAAAATCCATGGTGTGGGTATTTAAGCAGTAAGCCCATGAATCTTTCCCAGGCTTCATGAAATTTTTCTCCTTCTTCTTGCACCAAATCACAAATCTCGATTCTCAGAGCATTGGTCTTTGTAGTCATCTCAATTTGAATTGAAGTTTCAATTGTAGCTTCACGCCTTGACTTGGTCTCATTTTGACTCAAGCGACAAGTGCGCTCGATTTCAAAATTCAGAGGTTCTAAAGATTTCTCTCTAGAGGACCTAGTGTGCATATAAAGACCAAGATTTGAAGGGTCTCAACAGTTTAAGACACCCCAGATAGAACACCTCACAAATTGATTTGATTTTCTGATTTCTCTCTTTTTTTTCGATTTTTAATCTGTTTTTCTCAGGTTCGATGGATCGAGTAGTTAGTTAGATCAATCGAAACACTTTTTCGATGGATCGAGCGGTTGGCTTGATCAATCGAGAATTCAAATTAGAAATTTCAATTTTGATTTTTCTTTTTTTTGTAAATTTCAAATTTTAATTTTAAATTTTTATTTTTTATTTAAATTTCAAAATTTTAAATTAAATATTTTTAAGCCTCGAATTTCGAATTTTGAATTTTGAATTTTAAAAATTTGAAAATTCGAATTATGAAAAAGAGAAAACAAATATTTTTTTCAGAATCGATTGATCAATCTGGTAGGTCGATCGATCGAAACTCCAATATTTTTACTTTTTTGATTTTTTTTTATATATTTTTAAAACTAGTAAAAATACCGATTTCAACCTACAGAAATTCCTAAAATAAATTTTCTATTTCCTTAAAATTATGAATTTTCTACACCCAATCTCCGACAATGGCGCCAAAAACTTATGATTTTAAATCTTATTTTACTTGCTAAGTGCATGAATCAAATTGTAGCAAAGATTAATGGAGTGCAGATCGTTCCCATGAAGATTGGTAAGAAAATTATGAACAAGGAAATAGAAATTAACCAAAAGAACAACCACAAATTTAACACAATATTTAAACTAGCTTACTAATTTTGGAGAGTTTGATGAGAAGAAAATAAATAATTAACAATCCAATGGAATTAAATGCAAACTAGAGAAAGCGAGGATTGGGATGGTAAATCCCCCTATCTTTGGCTTATCATTTATAAAAAGAACAAATCCAATGGTTGAGACAATGTCAAAAGATGCGCACACATAAATACTGAACTCAATCAAATATTTACGGAAAATATAGCATTTTAATCCACGAAATTAATTCCTAAAAATCATGCTCTTCCAAAACCACAAAAGAAATGGGCAAAACATTCACCGTAAAAGAGGTCTCTAATGACGATGAATAAATGTCATAAACATTGCCGTTATAAAACTCGGAGTGAATTCCTCATCGCAGATCCGAGATCATGGGAGAAGCATGACTAGCTTCCATATCTTAGATGGCAATCGGTATTCACAAGATCGGCAAGAGCAAATAATCATTAAAGATCAAAGCATTTAAAATAGGGCAACATGCCAACCACTGATCTATTTTTTTAATAAATGAGTGTCTCAGATGGGGTTCATTTGATCCCCATCCTCAAAGAGAGCTTCAACAAATCCACTGCAATAACTTTAATCCACCTGATACAATCCTTCTTCAGGCATAGAAATTAAACTAATATAAATTCTAGACGTTAGAAAATGGAAGAACGGTGGTTGAAAAAGGAAGGGAAATGTTGAAAAGAGACTAAAAAAATTGCTAAGGAAAATAAAAGCTAAGATGCCTCAAACTAATTCCCGAGTTTGCTTAAATTTGACCTCAACTCGATATTTTGAAATTCAAAATTGATCGATCGATTTATAAATTCAATCGATCAATTTTATCCTTAAAATCTGCCGCTTATCAATATTCAAAATCCGATCGATCGACTTAGTTGGTAGATCGATCAATTATATACAAAATAGTGAGTAGAATTATGTGTATATCTCTACGAACATGCACTCGATCGATCGAGTGGTATGGTCGATCAATCGAAATTTCACAAATATTCGGGCCTGATAGCTCCTTTGGTCCAATGTTTCGGCGTTGGTTGTTTGTATGCCTTTCTATGCCTCCAAATTCATCCAATGGCCAGATTTTCCTGAGACGCTTAAAACCTCACAAATCTGTCAGCTAGCCTTCATCGGACCTTAGATAGATCTATCAAAGCTTTACATTCTAAACTAAGTAAAACTCCTAATTATAGAGTATTGATGTAACTGGGTCGTCGTCGAGTCGCTCGAGTGGGAACCAAGGTCACTCGAGGGGCTTAGACTAAGGAAATTGCCCTTTGAAATAGTGCATTGATCACTCGAACGAGTACCAAAGTTGCTCGAGTGACTAACACTAGTAAGTTGGCCCTTTTGGGCATCTCATCTCGCTCGAGTGGATTTGGGTACCACTCAAGCAAGCACTACAAGTTAGAGCCAAAACACCAATTATCCACCTGCTTTAAGCTTCACCATCTACTCTTTCCTCCGATCATCGCTTAAACTCGTATCACCGCTGCCACCAGCGCCCCAAGGGCGCTCAAACCTGTTAAACATTGATAAAATCTAAACAAAGTTTAGACTTAACTACCGTCACCACCTTTGTCATCATATCTGTTGGATTGTCCTGCATACTCACCTTCTTCAAATATATTTCTCCATCTTTGATAATATTTTGTAAGAAGTGATTCCGTATATAAATGCGTTTGGTACGAGCATAATATACATGATTCTTTATTAAGTAAATAGCACGCTGGCTATCACAGAACATATCAACATTATCCTGTGCGATCCTCAAATCACCAATCAAACCTTAAAGCCACAACACTTCTCTAACTGCCTCTGTTATCGCCATATACTCTACCTCTGTAGTAGACAAAGTCATTGTCTCTTATAACATCGACCTCCAGCTAATTAGATCACCCGATAATGGGAACACAACCCATTGTAGGTCGACGCCTATCTTAATCACCTACGTAATCTAAATCTACATAACCACATAACTGATTATCTGTACCACTGTGAAAAACCAACCGACATCCATGGTATTGAGTATGTACCTCAATATCCACTTTATTACTTGTCAATGCTTCTTATCCGGATTAGTCATATACCTGCTAACCACGCTAACGGCTTGTAAAATATCTGGTAGAGTGTATACAGTAGTATACATCAAGCTACCAACTACACTCGCATAGGGAGCACGAGTCATGTGCTCACGGCATCATCTGTATTAGGAGACAAGCTAGCTGAAAGACAAAAGTGGGTTGTCAATGGAGTACTCAACGCTTTTGAGTTTCCTATCCCATACCGTGAGAGTACCTTCTCCAGGTAACTCTTATGTATTAGACACAAGTGCCCTTTCTTTCTCTCTAAGTCTTCATCCCAAGAATCTTTCTCATTGCACTATGATTCTTCATCTCAGACTTCATTCTAAGTTGAGATTTTAACTTGTTGATCTTTATCATACTCTTTGCAGCTATGAACATGTCCTCAACATACAAGAGAAGATAACTAAATGAGTCATTCGCTGACCTTTTGAAGCAAACACAGTTATTATACTCACTTCTAATATAATTTTGGCTCACCATAAACGTGTCAAACCTCCTGTACCACTGTCTTTAGCGATTGCTTCAATCTGTACAAAAACTTCTTCAGTTTGAACTCTAACCTCTCTTCTCCATGAGACTTGAACCCTTCTGATTGGTTTATGTAGAGCTCCTCCTCCAAATCACCGTGTAGAAATGTCATTTTCACATCGAATTGTTCTAACTCGAAGTCCCACTGTGCTACAATCAATAACAAATCCTTGATTGAAGTGTGTTTCACAATCGGTGAAAACACCTCATTGTAATCAATGCATTTCTTTTGTGCATAGCCCTTGGCTACCAACCGTGTCTTGTACCTTTATCACTACTTTCCGAAAAACTCTCTTTCTTCTTACAAACCTACTTACACCACCCTATCACTCTTTTTCGGCAACTTAGTCAGTTTCAAAGTTTTTTTCTTGTAAAGAGAATCCATCTCTTTACCCGTGACAGTCTTCCACTCCTTTGAATATCTGCCACTGATCGCATCCTTGAATGAAGATGACTCATTGTCATCTAACGTCAATGCATATACAATCATATCCTCGTAACTCTAGCAAACATGTACTCTATCATTCATTTTGGGTCTTTCACCTGTTAAAGATTACTTTGGCTCTCTCTCAACTATTTTTACACTTGAGATTTATACAATTTTTTCTGATGTAACTATAGTAGGAGTTTCTAATTCCACCGCAAACTGATCTTCTACCACATCTTAATTTTCATATTATGTTTGTTAGAAGTTCTCATAACTGATTCATCAAAGGTCACATCTTTGTTGATCACAACGTTATTCTTCTCAGGGCAATATAATATGTATCCTTTCACGCAATCTGCATACCTTAAGAAAATTTTCGTCTTCGCTCTTGGGTCAATTTTACTATCTCTGATAGTAAGTTGTGCAACCAAAAACCCTCAATACACTGTAATCTGCATACTTCTCTGACTATATTTCAATCGGAGTCTTACACTTTATTACCGTAGACAGTGATCTGTTTACTAAATAGCACGTCGTACTGATTGTCTTAGCCCAGAACTCTCTCCCTAATTCTGTATTGGATAACATACATCTTGTCTTTTCGAGTGGAGTTCTATTTATGTGTTTTACTATCTCATTCTGTTACGATGCATTTCTCACTGTGAAGTGTATAGAAATACCGTTCTCTTTATAAAACTCCTGGAATTGTCCACTAGTGTATTCACCATCACTATCTATTTTCAATCATTTGACCTTCCTTCTAGTTTGGTTCTCAAACAATATCTTTTACCTCCTGAAGATTTTGAATACCTCATCCTTACTATTTATTATATAGATCCATACATATCTAAAGTAATCATTGCAAAAGGAAACAAAGTATCTGACACCACCTCTAGAAGGAACCTTAGACAGGCCCCATACGTCTGAACGTAGGTAGTCTAGTGTGCCTTTTATAGTGTGAACTGTTGTGTTGAATTTAACTCTGTATTATTTCTCGGAGATACAATGCTCACAAAATTCTACCTTATCAACTTTTACACCCTTCAGTATGCTCTGCTAGTCTGCTAGCTCATCTATGCCATCTCTCTTTCTGACATGTGGCTTAGGCGCATGTATCATAGCTGTATATAGTATAAACTATTATCATCTGACATAGACACTGCTACTCTACCTGACATTGTGCTCCCTGATAGAAAGTAAAGATTCCTAACGTTTTCCGCTTTCATCACAACCAAAGATCCATTCGCCACCTTTAAAACTCCACCTTGGGTTGTAAACATTAGCCCATTAGAGTCTAATGTACCAAGCAATATGAAGTTCTTTTTTCAATTAGAAAAACTTGACATCCATCGATCAATGTTCTGACAATCCCATCATGCATTTTAATTATAATGCTTCCTTTACCAACGGTTTTACAGGTCATATTGTTATCCATCAAAATCGTTCCACCATCCATCTCCGTATAAGAGGTGAATTAGTCCTTATTCGAACACATGTGGTTGGAGCACTTTGAATCAAGTATCCAGGCATTCTGAGAGTGTTTCTTAGAAACTACTAACAATATATTCTCATCATCATCCGGAGCTTGTTCGGCTACACTAGCCTCATAAATAACCCCTTTCTGCTTCTTATCCTAGACATCGTTCCTCTTAGCCTGTAACTGAGGACAACATTTTCTGATGTGACCATTTTTGTGACACTTGTAGCATTCTAAAGTATTCCTATTTCTGAATTTTGATATGTACTTTGATCTACCCTTTTTAGATTTATCATCCTCTGATCTATCCCTAACAAAGAAGTCATCCGTTTGTATATCACTATCCGAACTTTTCTTCCTCTTATCGTTACAAAGTAGTGCCATTATAACCGACTCTAGTTTAATAGTCTCCTTCTCAAAGAACAACGTAGTAACTAGGTTCTCATAGAAATTGAGGAGGGAAGATAAAAGCAATAGTGTTTTATCTTCATCTTTAATCTCTTCTTTAACATATAATAATTCAGATATAATTCTATTGAATTCATTAAGATGTTCGTTGAGAGGAGTACATTCCTTCATGTCAGAGATTTCGTCATGTAGAGACTCTCTAATTTGGCTCATAGTGCGGCCTCCGAGTTCTCCTGCATCATGTTGTATGTGATCTCCTTCGCTAGACATAGTCGAATCGTACTACATGCTTAAAATTTGAATTCATCACAATCACCATCGGACATATCCGTCTGCTTTCCCTTGAGCCCTTTTAATGCCTTGTGAAACTCTTGTTGAATCAAGATATTCCAGACTTGTACTTGTCACAAGTCGAAATTAATTTTCCCGTCAAATTTCTCAACCTCGAACCTCGCATTCGAAATCTTTGCGGACTTCAATATCATCTATAACCGTAGAACAAAACCCTGAACGCTCTAATACTAATTTATTGTGCGGAAGCTCACAAATAAATTAACGATCTTATGATGAACGATCAAATAAGAACACAAAATAAGATAAAATTAAGCAAATCACACAAGAGACAATATTTACATGATTTGGCAATTTTCCTACATCCATAGGAAGCAATGATTCACTATATTAATGATTCTACAAGAATATAAAAACACTAAAAGCCTCACCAAAGCTCTCCACTAAGCCCTAGATAGGTCTACCATTACAAAAATAAAGTATTTCAGCAGCAGCCAAAACTGTCGCTATTAACAAAAAAAATTGCTACTGCTAGCCTTGTCGCTACTATAACAAGGTTTTTTGTTAATAGCGACAGTTTTGGCTGTCGATAATAGTCTTATTTTTTGTAGTGTACCAAAGCTTATAACAATATCTTAACTCATGAATTCGTCCAAGAGCTTTTCCCTTAAATAGAAGACTCAAAGTTGGACTTCTAAACTAAGTAAAACTCCTAATTATAGAGTATTGATGCAACTAGGTTGCCGTCAGGGCGCTGGAGTGGGAACTAAGGTTGCTCGAGCGACTTAAATCAGAGAAATCTCCCTTTGAAATAGTGCATTGGTTGTTCGAGTAAGTACCAAAGTCGCTCGAGTGACTTACACCAATAAGTTGGCCCTTCTTAGCACACTATCTTGCTCGAGCGACTAAAAAGAACAGACTTAGTGTGGGAACGTTAAGTTTCGGCAAAGAAAACGAGCTCTACATATCTCTTCCAAGCATCGCACGATTTTTCTCTCTGCCATTCAAAGCAGCAATGCACAATGTTGATGATGGGCACCAACAGAGTAGGTGGCGGCATAACCCAGAAAACGGCAGCAGACACCCATCTAATCCATTAGAAATGATAAACTTCAATTTTCTTGAATTGGGTCTTTGGGTCTATTGGTAGGGCTCTCAATGGGCCGATTATAATTGGGCTTCTTGAAGCTAACCCATATTCAACCCAATTACTAACTAAGCTAGGAGGGTCTAGCCCATTTAGGAGTCAGGCTTACCTTACCCTTAGCCCATTCCCAGGCCATGGAGGTCAGGCTGCTCCGAGCCGTGGGCCGCCCAACAATTTCTATGTAAAATAACTCATTTGATGGAGTCAGTCATAAACGAGCAAATTTTTAGTCAGGCTTTGAAACCATCTCATCCCCGGCCTCGGCCAGCCCATATTTGCATCGGGCTTACGTACCTTAGAACATACCTAACTCATTGCAGTTGGGCCGGGCTTGAGGCCAACCCTTGAGACCCCTATCTATTGGGGCACTACACAAGAGGAACTGCCACTGGTGCATTGGTTCTGGATCACAAGTGTTTGCTATGTGCCAAATGCATAATAAAAACCCTTTTCAAAAGAAGCGTGTATTCGGCCCACATTGAAAACACACATAACAATGTAGCAAGGATGCTATGTTAAACCCATCTCCTACACATCTGATTAGTGAAAAACGGCGATGGCAACAACTTATCTTCCTCTGATACCAATGTTGGATCAATAAAATTCAGACCATTGATTGATCGCCTATAGTCACTAGATCGTTGAGGGAAGTGCCACTAAAGTCGGCCTTGAGATTGAGGGGCCCTAGACGAGTTTCTAAAATAGGGTCATGCTACACATGCAATGAACTGGGTTACACCTTTGCGGGGCAGGGACGATATTTTTACATAAAATTTGGGGGTCCTAGGCGACCGCTTTTTGGGCATAAGCCGAGGGCTGGCCCTAAGTACCACGAAACTAGTGATGCCTTAAGCCAAAAAAAAACTCTCAACCATCTTGATCTATGATTTGCACCGTTGGATCCTTGTGTAATAATATAACTTTCACTCATCAAATGGGTCCACCAGTCCCCATTATATACATGGATCGGATTTGTCCATTAATACTCAAGAATAAATTAATGCCCTCATTAATCATGAAACGGTCGTGATTCATCTTGAAATAAAATCATGCATGTAACCGACTGGCTTTAATTATATTGATAATTAGTCATCATACCCACATCAGCCAACATTCTCAACTAAGATTAATACAAGTTGAATGAAATTAATGCAATTAAGGGGATACTTTACCAGACGTTAAAGAGCTGCCACAAAGAAAATGATAACATTTGGAGTAAATAACAGAATATTTGGAGTTTAGTCTTATAAAATAAAATAACTATGCAATGCCTGATTTGGACATGTCCACTCGAGATTAAAAACCATGCACCAAGGATTGAGATGCTACTAGTGGAACTAGAGGAAAATGAAGACCACTGAAGATCTTGAGGGAAGCAATAATAATGGACACGAAAGCCTAGGAAGTTACAATTACAAAAAGCTTGACAGTCATCATATAGGACTAAATTTGACCCAACTCGATGGTATAAGACTATGATAATAATGATGATGATGATGATGATGATGATATGAATCTATTGCCATTAACATTGTGAGAAATGATTGACTAATAAAGTACAACTGTTAGACAACTAAGTACGACATCAAACTTGACAAAATACTAGCTCAAGTTTGATTTAAGTGCACTAAAATAGTGAGTTTAAATCAAACTTGAGAGTTCAAACAATAGCAGTGTTGAATAAGGTTTAATCCCAACGCACAGGTTCCAATCGATCGATCGGGCTCTGGGAGTCGAACGATCGATTTTGGACATAATTAATCAGAGTCGCTCATAGGTGAAATCGATCAATTGAGCTGGGAGAGTCGATTGATCGATCTGAGAACATGTTGAGTTTCTCACAGACTGAAATCGATCGTTCGAGCAAGTAGAGTCGATTGATCGATTCTGGGCGGATTAAGTTCCACGATTTTGAATACTTGGCAATTTTAGAAGATTTTCTGGGTCAAGTTTCCTAATGTGTTTTTGAGCTTATTAGCAGAAGATTTTCCCTAGGGTTTTAGCATTGCTTTGTGAGAGTTTTCAAGAGAGAAAATCGTAGTGAATACTTTGAGAGGCAAGGTATTGAAAAATTACTTGAGGATTGAAGATCCGATTGAAGTCGTTCTTGTGTTGGAATCGTTACTATATTTTAGTAGATCTTTTATCTGTTCTTTGAAAGACTATGTCCTTATTTTATACAGCGTGTTGGCTGTAGAAGATTGTGTTTGGTTTTAATTGACAGTACACTAAAGAAAAGGGAGTGTATGCGTTGTAAACGTTCATAAATAGTGCATATACTCCCGTAGATGTAGCCCTAGATTGGGTAAACCCTGTAAATCGTTTGTGTTGTATGTGATTGTGCTTTTACTTCTTATTTTTTCGTATTCATCGCGATTGGAAGTTCGGTAAAGTGGATAGAATTTTCAACAAGTGGCATCAAAGTGAGGTTTACGTTATAATGGCGATGAAGGTCTCAAATGCAAGATTCGAGATAGAGAAGTTCACAGGGAAGAATAACTTTACTCTGTGACAAGTCAAGGTCACAGATCTCCTTGTTCAACAAGGCATTGATGATGCTCTATTTAGAAAGGAGATGGGGAAGAAGGCAGAGACGTCCGATGAAGAGTGGATCTTTATTGATAAGAGAATCATAAGCATTATCCTATTGTATTTGTCTGATAAAGTTCTGTATAACATCTTGCACGAGAAGATCATGGATCTGTGAAAGAAGATAGAATTTCTCTACATGACGAAGTCATTGTCAAACAGATTCTTCATAAAGAAACAACGCTACACCTTTCATATGAAGGCTGGTACGCGTATTCATGACCATTTGAATTTGTTTAATAAAATAGTTAATGAATTATTGACCATTGAGGTGAAACTTGAAGAAGATCTCTGACTTGGCCGATTATATGTATCTCTAGTTAAGTCTTAACCTATTGCAAGCGCACAATGAAAATTGTAGAGCTAGTATAAGATCGTTCCCACGAAGATAGGTTTATATGTACTTATATATTAATTTATGAAAACTTATTGTTATCTTTTAAATTCCTAAACTACTTGAGAAATACGAATAAAGAATAGTTTCTTAAACTAATTTGTAGAAAATAAATCCTATATCCTCCTTCTTTAGATTATGGTCGTCAATCACAATCTTCAACTATCGAATGTTTACAATTTTAAAATACCGTTACACTATATTTTAGTCTTCTAGAATTTGGGCACCAATAAAAAACTAGCATCCTTTAATATAGATTTATACTAATCTCTAATCTACCAGAATTTGGGCGTCAATCAAACTCTAGAAAATTGAAGAAGGAAAATAAAAACTATTACACTAATCTGCAAAGTCTAACCTGCGTCATCAATTCAAATCAAAATCTGAAGATGTTTACAAAATAGTAAATTGTAATAAAATAAATCTAAATTAGAAAGCAAAAGTAGAACCATCTAAAGGGTTGATCTTTCTGCTTCCTCAGCCTTGGTTGTCAGGCAAGACCTTAGAGAACTGTGGACGATATTACTTTATGAATCCTAAACTACTTTGATCGGGAGAAAACATAGACCTCAGTTGTCAATTGATGCTGTAAAATTCTTCGATAATTTATTTTTATACCAAGTCCTCTTATTTATAAATCATAAGGGGTCGATTTTGATAAAAAAAATTACTAAAATAAAAGTATCCTAATATAACTCTACTTCTAATCTTATCTTTCCTTGCTTTGAACTATTGATGTACGTCTGGATTTTCTCCTTTATTTTTGCAGCAGAATCCTTTAAGAGTCTTCTTCATCAATCTCCTCAAATTTGTAATTGGCCAGACTTCAAAGTCAAGAATTCTTCTAATTTTGTGCATGACGGTATTCTTTCTCACGTGATCGGCAGCTTTGGAATGTGTTCTTTTCTTGTGTAAAATCGTAAATCACAATTTTCTTCTTCTATTGTAGATTTCTCTGGAAAATCGTAAATCACGATTTTCTATCTTTTAACATAGCTTCCTATTGAACGATTATCTATATACGATTTGTCGCTTTCTCTTGTATCGTACTCTTTTCTCTCTGAAGAATCATAAGCGAAACCAGATTGGGGAGACTGCAATGTATGTAGCCGCATTAAACAGGCACGTGTTGATTAATGGGTCACGTGGGTGAGCATCTATATCTGATCCCAATTGTACCTCGATTCTTTATGAAGTTTTCACTATGCATGTAACAACTGAATATTCAAAATATATTGATTTCAATTGCTTTATTTTTTCCCCACTGAGATTTTTCATCTTTCAGCAGGCGATGATTCGCCTTTTGGTTCAATCGTCTTTTTATTACTTTATGAGTTTATTTTGACGAATATTATCATTTTGGTTCTTTTTTATTATTTTTCCTTAATATTTATATATCAGTAACTTATTAGTAGCAAACTAAGTCCTAGCATCACTAAGTTAAGGGTGATAAAATGGTATATTATGTGACTGGTCACACCCCAAACTTAGGTTTTGTTTGTCCTTGGTAGACAAGGAAATATAAAATATTCTAACATAAAATTTAAATGCCACTTTCGTAGAGAGCATGATTGCATGTAGCAGATACAACAAACCTTTAAAACCCTTAGGTGATCCCTAGTGGAGGAGTTGTAGTCTCCTGAAAGTTTTCAGTGAAGTTACCTACAAACTTCAAATATTTTTAGATTTTTTAAAATATTTTTCAAAAGAAAATAAAAAATCTAAACTAATTTTTTTTCTACACTAACTAAGTTTACTAAGTTGATTAAGTTGATTAAATTGATCATTACATAGTTTGTTATGATTTTCTAAAATTACTAATCTTTTATCCTTACTTTCCATTATAACAGTTATTGTGACAGCCCGGATTTCGGCACCCCGAAACCCGTGCCATCAGCACGATCATCTTGACCGTGCCCTTTTGCTAAGCACGGAACACTGGTATATCAAGCATCAAAGAGTATAATAACGAAATTACGGAATTTAAATCTATATTAATTAACTTCCCAAAAGACAGTTCTACCCTCATGCCTCTGCATGAATGGAGAACCGATCCGAACCATCGATGATAGAAATCATCACGGATGGTTCGTCCCAAAAGAGTAATCCCAACTCCTTATATACATGGTTTTAAACAAATCAAGGCTTAACATACCAAGCCGTACAAAATCTCTCTAAAGCCCTCAAAGCGGCACAACGGAGTCCTCTAGAAGAAATCCTCAGGAGGTGGCTCCAATTCTTCGCCAAGAAGGTCCGACTCACGGGATCATCCTCAAGCCTCGAATGCTAGTAGTGGACCTGCGACGTATAGTCTATAGGGTGAGCTACATCCTAGCTCAATAGGGAACAAACACGGTTGAACATATAAATTATAACTCACATATATTCCATGATATGCCATGCATGATGTGTCTATGCAGTTATTGATGAAAACAGTTAAAAAGCATTTCGTTTTACTGTTGATTACTTATGTTTTCATTTACTCATGAATGATGCTGAAAAGGCCTAAAGCAAAACTTAAACTTTCAACTTAAGTAATCTCCGAGTAATATAACATCGAGCCCCGATGAGATACCCTTTATCGTCATCTATATAGACAGTTTTAATGTATTCCCTGGGAATACCATATAGTACCCAAGCCCCTTTCCCCTGGGGATTGGTGGCGGGGTTTCACTTGTCTCAAATCAACACCCCTGGGGTGTGCTTACTATGTCTTGGATAAGCCTCATGACCGCCTACGGTTTCGCCGCCGTATCGGTCACGGATATCCTGCCGTGTCAGTCGTGGATATCCCGCCACGTCGGTGGGGTAACCTATCAAACCTCAAATAACAAAAATATCGGTGCCTTACATATAGTTATTCACCGTGTAAGTGTGCTATCTTATATCAGTTAGGCCCTATCAAACATGATTCAATCATTGGATACAACCCTGGGATGTATCCATTTACTTGCATCACACCTGATGCTCTCATCTCTTTACTTCTTCATCCCCTGGGGATGGCTTATTAGAATTACTCTTATGGATGTCACATGCACACACACTTTTCACAATTCTTAAGCAATTAAACAATTGAATTGAAATCTATATCACTACATACATGCTCTTGTAAAATAAAGTACATGTTCAAGGCGTTCCCTACCTCAAGTCTTTGTTTGCTCAACGCATCAAGGTCCCACGTGGCTCCTTGTGCACTAGTCCACACGTACCACCTATGGTACCACATAACAGGTGAAACACATCACAAAGGATGCAATAAAGAAGGTCTAAGACTCTCTAAGAATCTTAAAGTCAAACCCAAAAGTCAACATATTTTATCCCAGTCGATTAATCGAATTCCAAAATCGATTAATCGAAAGTCAATATCGATTAATCGAGATTTTCATTCGATTAATCGAATCTCATTCGATTAATCGAAATTCTCTGTTTCGCAAAGTCGATTCTCAATTCGAGTAGTTCGATTTTCAAATCAATTAATCGAGATTTTCATTCGATTAATCGAATCTCATTCGATTAATCAAAATTCTCTGTTTCGCAAAGTCGATTCTCAATTCGAGTAGTCGAGTTCCTAAAATCGATTAATCGATCCCAAATCGAAAACTGAAATCGATTAATCGAAATCCCATTTCGATTAGTCGATTTTCCTCAAGCCATTTCCTCCAACCCCTGGGGTCCACTGGAGGTTCCCAGTCGATTAATCGACACTCAAATCGATTAATCGAAATCCAAAGTCGATTAATCGAACTCCTATTCGATTAATCGAAATTGGGGTCCTCTGACCTTTCAACTTCCTGGCCAATTTCGATTAATCGAAACCCAATTTCGATTAATCAAAATTGTCAGATTCAGCCCCTTTCGAGCTGTTCTTCCCATTCTTCTTCCATACTTTTTCCTCTATTTTTCTAAACTATTATCCTATGATTTAACCCACTTTCAACCATAACCTAGCCTCTACGATCTATGCATTTTATTCACAAAAATTTTACCTTAAATCAATCTCAAATTGATTTCAAATCAAATGGTTGGAAGGCTAGGGTTTCCAGCTTTGGCTCTAACAGATCCAAACCGTGTTGAATCCGGCTTTTATCGCTTGAATCCCCTCTCCAAATCAGTTGCAATAACTCCTCTCTTTACTTCCTCTCTCTCTCTCTCTTCTTTACTTCTCTCTCAACCACCAAAAACACACATTTAGGGTTATTAAACCCTTTTATCCCTTTCCTCACGTGTGTGTTGAGCACATACACCGCGATAGGTGTATGCGACTTCACAATTACAACACACACCACATAGACATTCAATTTGTCACATCTCATCCGTTCATCACACCTCATGCTAATTATTGGACTTCCATTTGGTCAAACCTATTACCGATTGGGCACGGATCCCGAGGTCATAGTTTAGCGTGATTTTTCGGGCTATTACATCCTCCCCACCTTGGAAATTTTCGTCCTCGAAAATAACCCAAGGTGTGTCTGGCTGGGTCTCTCCCCCCCCCCCCACACTCGCAGGTGAGGTGGTCCAGTTGACTCAGACCTATATGTATTCACAACACAAGCATGGAATTTAAATTTTTGACGAAAGAAAACAATTAACACAAAAATTGAGATTTCTATTAATATCAAAAGTTTTACAAAGCGCCAATAAATTGGCATACAAAATATACATGTACAAAAATCATGACTGATACAAAATAAATATAAGATTCTGAGCCAAAGTTGGTGGGTCTGTTGGAGCTGGCTGCGGTGGTGGCGACTATGCTGGCTGAGTGATCGGCTGTGGCTGCGGCGTCTCGGTCTGCGGAGCGGATGTAGATGTAGAGGGACCGCGTCTGCAGTGGTGGGAGGGAAGACGGGTCCTCTATGGAAGGCGGTGCGTCCAGCGGTCCACTCCTCCTCCTGGGCGAGGTAGCGGCGGTAGTCGGTAGGATAGATGTGGCGGAGGGTGTGAAATAGGAGGAAGTCTATCCTCCGGTTCATCCTCTCGTTATTGGCCTCCATGCGAGCCAACACGTCCTCGATGGTAGGACCGGGTGGAGCGGCGCGCCGGCGGTATGATGAGGTGGGTGTCGCGGGCGCGGAGTGGGCAGGTGGTGTCGGTGAGGCTGTGGTGTGGGAGGGAACCCTCTCCACTGATGGCTCAACGGGGATAGGGTGTGCCCCACCCACGGGTGGGTGCTGCTGAGGTGGCGGTGCTACCGCTGCTGCTGCTGGGGCTGGAGCGGGACCCGGAGCTGGTAGGGTCCTCTTTAGAAGATTGTAGCTACGGGTCCATGAAGACTTCGTAAACGTCTTCACGCGATCCGTAGCCCTCACCTCGTGAGGCGAGATGTCAGAGGAGGCTCGAGTAGCACTCCAACATGCTCGAGATGAGCCGAGCATAAGGCATCTTCTCCTTGGGCCGCATGTTGCCCTTCATCAGCTTTCCCTTGATGTATTTCATCCCTTCTAGGATGACCATTGTGGCGTCGAACCACCGGCCACAGAAGGCCGCATAAAGTGCATGTTGCACTTTGTCCACGCGCTCGGTGTCGTGGCGCATTGGGTAAAGGTTGCACTTTATCACCGAGTCGAGCATCCACATATAGTGTGGAAGGTCAACCCTCTTAATGGAGGAGCCCGACCCCTTTTTACCATTGGTCATGCGGGTCATGACCTCCTCGAAGCGGGGGTCCTCCTCGAAGGGTGGGAATAGGGTAGTCTCTGGGGTAAAATCGAGGTAGCATTCAAGCACCTCGTGTATGTGACGACGAGTGATCGTGTATAGACGACCCTCGATCTTGGTCAAAATGCAATCATCGGTAGGGCCATCCGTTAGCCCTTGGTAAAACAGTCTAACCAATCTAGGGTAGTAAGAACCCCGGATTGGTTTGAGAAGGTTGCCGAGGCCGGCGTTATTGAGGTAGTTTCGAGCCCATTGGGTCTCGCCCGGCACATCGGGATCGGTGAATAGGGTAGGGTCGATAATGTACTCGACCTCAAAGGTCTTGGCCGCCCACCATTCGTTTGGTTGTATGACATTAGTGGGTGGTGGGGGCATTGGTGTGGACTCGCGGGAAGACTCGCGCGTAGACGCGCTCGTCGAACCGGAGGTGGTCTCCGATGCCGACGGTGATGGAGTCCTCACCGGCGATGGGGTAGGTGGTGGTGGTGCGGCGTTCTTACGCCTAACCGGCAACTTAGAAGTCGCCTTCTTTGAAGATAAACGGGTTTTAGGCGGCATTCTTAGAAAACTAGGGTTTTTCTAATTTAAATTTGAAGGAAAAGTGCGAAATTAGGGTTTACCGTAGGTTTTGATGGCGATGCGAGTCGAAAACCAACGGAGAAGGGAACCCTAGGGCGTCGAACGGCCGGAGAAGAAAGAGAAGATGAAGCGCCAAAAATTTCCCAAGCCAAATGATTTCGAATGGGGAATGAAATCCCCAAATTTTATATATATAGGCCTCGGCTCGATTAATCGAAATTCAAAATCGATTAATCGAGATTCAGAACTAGGTTAAGCCGCGTAAAATCGATTAATCGATTTTCCAAATCGATTAATCGAAAGTCAAATTTGATTAATCGAAACCATTTCGATTAATCGAAATCGTATCTGTTTAAAATTTTAAAATTTTGAGCTCACTGGCGCGAGCCAGTCGATTAATCGAAATCCATTTCGATTAATCGAAATTCCAAAATCGATTAATCGAATTTCACTTCGATTAATCGAAATCGTGTAGTAACTTCTAAATTTTTCAGAATTCCTTAAGTTATTCGATTAATCGAAATCCATTTCGATTAATCGAAATTTCAAAATCGATTAATTGAAGTTCACTTCGATTAATCGAAATCGTATATCTGAATTCAATTTCTTTTAAGTCCTTTTTGTAAATCGATTAATCGAAATCCAAAATCGATTAATCGACACTGCTTCGATTAATCGAAATTTCATGAATTGACTCCCAATTCTTCTAACATTCTCAGTTTGTTCGATTTATCGAATTTGTCGTTCGATTAATCGAATTCTAATTCGATTAATCGAAATTCTCAAAATCGATTAGTCGATCCAAATCGATTAATCGAGATTCTAACTCGATCAATCGAAACTTGTCTTCTATTTATATTCTAACTCTCCTTTCAATTTCCAGTCACTGGTATATGCCAGTCGACTAATCGAACAAAATCGATTAATCGAAATTCCAAATCGATTAATCGATTTGAAATTCAATTAATCGGTTTTTTGCCCAATTTCTGCAGATTTTCAATTTCTTTGGTTCTTTGATTATTTTTGGTAGTTTATGACATCAAGTGGTTCTTCCATAGAGTTGTATATACTTGATCATGTACATATAATTCTGTTCCTCAATTCAGATTGGATCAAATTTTCCATTAAATTACAAGTATAGTGGAGATTTCACAAACATGTTTGTGGTTTACATTGAATTCTCACGTCGTTGGAAACAAGGCTGGATATTGTTCCTTCACATCAGCCTCTCGTTCCCAAGTAGCCTCTTCTTTTGGATGATTGTTCCACCAAACAAGCACTAAGGGAATCACTTTAGTGCGCAGTACTTGTTCCTTTCGATCCAAGATTTCCACTGGTTCCTCTATCATGCTCATGTCCTCACACATCTCTATAGGTTGCTTTCCTAATACATGAGACGGATCATTCACGTACTTTCTGAGCATCGATATGTGGAAAACATTATGTACTCTATCAAACAGCGGTGGTAAACCAATGCGGTATGCAACTTCACCTACTCGTCCCAAAATTTCGAATGGTCCAACATAACGTGGACTTAATTTCCCTCTCTTGCCAAATCTTATTACACCTTTCATAGGTGACACCTTCACAAACACATGCTCGCCCACTTTATAGTCAACACTAGTCCGCTTCATATCGGCGTAACTTTTCTCGCTCTACTCAGGTGTCTTCAACCTTTCTCACGATAATTGACAACGGTGGCGTTATCTTCAAGTAGTTTTGGTCCTAACACAAATTTCTCACTGTTTCCTCCCAATTGAGGGTGACCATACAGAGCTTCATACGGTGCCATGCCAATGCTCGTTTGAAAACTGTTATTATATGCAAACTCGAGCATCGGTAGGTACTCATCCCAGTATCCTTGCATATCAAGCATGCACTCTCTGAGCATGTCTTCTATTACTTGGTTCACTCGCTCTGTCTGCCCATCAGTTTGAGGATGAAAAGCTGAACTAAAGTCTAGTCGTGTTCCCATTCTTTCTTGAAATTTCTTCCAAAACTTGGATGTATATAGTGGATCACGATCTGAAACTATGCTGCTTGGAATCCCATGTAATCTTACAATCTCCTTCATGTATAAGTCTGCCAGTCTTCCTGCCGTATACGTAGTATTGTATGGCAAAAAGTGCACTGATTTGGTCAATCGGTCTACAACGACCCAAATGGCATTGTGTCTCTTGGCAGTACGGGGTAATCCAATAATGAAGTCCATTGAGATCGATTCCCATTTCCATTCTGGGATCGGTAAAGGTTGCAATAGTCCAGCAGGATGTCTATGATCAACCTTCACTTGCTGACAAGTCAAACACCGTGACACATACTCGGCCACGTCTTGCTTGATCCTCTCTCCACCGAGTTCTTTTCATATCTTGGTACATTTTGGTGCTACCAGGGTGGATAGCATAATTTGACTTATGGGCTTCATCAAGAATCGTTCGCCTTAGTTCGGCATTGTCCGGAATGCAGAGACGACCTTTAAACAACAAGGAACCATCTTCTTTTACTGAGAAGTCCGACTTGATGCCTTCACTCACGTCTTGATGAATCTTTGTTAATGTCAGATCTTTCATCTGTAGATCGTGGATATGCTCAAATATCACTGGCTTTACTGATATGTTAGCCAAAAAAGATCCGGTGTCCTTTGACTCAATGTTCGCATCATAGAATGCCAGATCTTCCAATAATTTCCATCGGTGCATACCCAAAATATAGAGTTCAATCTGTTAATGGGCTCTCATTTTCAGTATGTACATAATTCTCAAGTACTGAATTCTACTAGATAGAAAACGGTATTCAATGTTGGTGTAGAACTTAACAAACAGCATCTGCTCTCAAAAACACTAAATATAATAGATTCCCTTAAATTAGTGTATGCATCCGCAGCTGATTCTTCTCCTAGTTTACAAAACTTCTACGCATCAAATTTGAACTGCAAAAACTATGATGTCAGATGCATTTGAACTGTGTCAGTCGTCAGATTCCCTTGATTTTGAACGTCAGTCGATTTTGAACGTGTCGGTCATTTCCGATCAAGATACAAATTATTAAATGAAGATAGCTCTCATACAAATAAAAGAATTACCTAAGTAATTTGTACCAAAGCTCATCTCAAATTTGTCTTCAGAAAACTCTAATTTCGTGTAAGAGTGACAGATTTCAGCTATAAGTAAGACAAAAAATGACTTGTTTCGACTTACCAAATAAATTACTAGCTTTTTGTCCTTTTTATGCTATACAGTTTTTTATGTAAAACTTGCGATTGAATTGAAAATGATTATATTTCTTTAAACAATCAAGCATAAGTTGAAAAAGCTAGCCACAGTAATCACTCTATGGCAATGCACACAACACAATGTATATGCGTAGGATGCAAAGTACCTTCGAGTTGCGGAGTTCAGGAGTACTTTTCAAAACACTCCAGTTGCATGTAATCTTCCCATCAACTTCGGACTCCCGCTCAACATCGCTATCTTCTTCCTCCTATTGAAAACAAATGTAGCATAGAGTAGTATCAACTTAGCAATCAGAAACTAGTCATTATGTACGACCAGCCAAACTATGAGTAACCTATTTTAGAAATGAAGTGTGTTGTTAACTTACATCATTTTCTCCTACGTCAACAGCTCGTGCCATAGCTTCATCAATATCGAACCTTTGCTTTTGCAATTATTGCACATTAGTTCGAGTTCTTTCAAAGGCTTCTTTCATTGATAACAAGAACTCAAATATATGGTACAAAGATGCCCCTGCTCTTCTAGGATGTATGAACTTTAGTATTCTCAATAAAATGCTCAATAATAGTACCTTTTATGGAAAAAATTGAACTGCTACATTGTTATATCGTGAGGCCCAAATTTTATCATTTCTTTACCTCAAGTTGTTCAGTCTTTTCTTTAGCCAGAATTTTGTCAAGCTCCTCTCTTGGTATGATTTTCCCATGCTAAAATGCAGCAATTCAAGAGCATACAAGCAATTGAAAACAAACCAACACAGTCGAGTGCACAATAACATGCTACAAAACAAACCAACATAAATCTCTAACACCCAAATCAATCTACACAGTAGCACCAAGCATTAAGATCAACTATTATGAATGTAAGCAATACCCAAAGGATTGACAACTTTCATAACCAAAGACATTTATGAGGCCTCACCTTCATCCGACCATAAAATATATGACACCCAATTCAAATAAGACCCTTTAAAAGCTAGAAATTCCTCAAGCATACTCTCCCAAAATAAATCAGAACCACCAAAATGTGGAACCATATACCTCTAAGAACCATACAATTAGTCCATAATTCTACAGATAAACCAGAACCACCAAAATGTGAAACCATATACCTCTAAGAACCATATAAGTAATCCATAATTCTATAGATGCATTTGAATAAAGACCACATAAAAAGTACCATATACTTCTAAGAACAATCAACTAAAATGAACAAGACTTTTGGGCCACGTAATTATATCACCCGTGTAATATCTCCCAAGGTTCTATCACGAGCATACAATTAGTTGATATCATATATGTCATCTACTATGATTGTATATGATAAGTTTGATTGACTTGCTTTTCTATCGACACGTCCCATGGCAACATTCTTATTTTTGAAGTTCTTTAATATGCACTGAGAGGGTAGTTGTTCTATGGGACTGCCAAGATGAACCGATGATTGTCTCCTTTCCTACAGAAATATAGGAAAAATAAATGAAATGATTGATATTCAATAATGATATGAGGTAAATTGTAAATTTCGATTGGACAAATAAATTTTTACCTGATAAGTAGAACTCAATTGATCGCTCGAACGATTCATATGTGATCCATGAGAGCTATCATATCTTGGTAATGTATTGAATTTCTCCTCAAGCACCTTACGTGCCTTAGACTCCTCATCAAGTCGTCGCATAATTGTTTCATAGTTTGACTCCACACTTTCACGTGCTCTCTTCTCTCGTGAAGCTATTTCCCTAGAAGGAGCTGATGAGGAAAAAGTTGTCTTTGATATACCTCTACCCATACCTCGTACATAACCTCTTCTATCACGACCAAAAACCTAGGATACAATTTTATTCATATTTACGATATTGATTTAAAGAGCAATAATTCAATCATCTAATTTGAGAGGAAGGCATTTACATGTGCAACAGGGTCATCATCTAAAATTGCTTCTCCTTCAACCGGATTATCTTCAACCATTGTCTTAATTTCATCCTGTAAAAAATAAATAATGATAAAATATTATAATGATAAAGTCTCACACTCCTTTATAACTATTGAAGTTTATGAAATGAACAATAACATATAGGAGCACACCAATTTTTCAATCATAAATTGTGAAGGGCATGTCCCGTCTTTCTTAGTATGTGTGGCTATAAACAGTTCTGTCCTGGTAACTACACCATTAGGATTTTGCATTTTCTGTACAATTCAATGATCATAAGTAAGAATTATTTCTTTAGAAAATTATATTAAAGTAATATTTTAGTGAGATTACCAACTCCTCTGCCATCTTAGCTGCTACCTTGACCCGTGGTGTGTGGGTTTGTCATCTTTTCTCTAGAACTTCTCCCCTTTTCTCGACGTGCGACATATTCTTTGGTAGAACATATGTGAATAAATGTCTTCCAATCTTCCAACTTCACACATTTTGGTTGATGTTTTTCCCGCTCTGCATCCGTCTCATATTCATCATATTTTTTTCGAAGCTCATGCTTCCATTGCTTCCAACATCCGTTAGCTTTCGATAATACTATAGCTTTGTGTTGAATTTCAATATCATATTCATCCTATAATAATATAAAGATAAGATAAAATCATGGAGGAAATCGGCCCAAAAATAATATAAGTAAATAATATATGTACTCACCAAGATAGTGCTCCATATCTTATCCTTCACATTTTTTGGCACGTCATGCCATGTCATGTATGTAGGTGGACAATGTGTCCTTGCCACCTGACCTATTAACGTCGACAAACTCGATGAATATGTTCCAATTGGCTGCCCATGTTCATTAAACTTAACTTGTTTCCGTATGCCTAGACAAAATATATGTTATTAGCAATATATCTAAACAGCGATTATTAAAAAAAGAATAGATTAAAAAAAAAGATTGAACAAACCTTTCTCAGCAGTCTCGCTTTGTTCTAAACGACTTGATTGAGGTTCATATGTTTCCATGCTCAATTCTTTACTGAAAATAAGTAAATAGTATTTGCCAAGACCATATAATGTATCAAGACATGTCAAAACCATGTTTATTAGTAAAAATAGAGTACATCTTCCAATGGTAATTACAGCATGTAGAGAGAACATAGAGTGGACCACATGAGTTTTTCAAAGGCATGTAGAGGGAAGAAAATTATAAAAAAAAGAGAATTGTATTTTAGTATTCATCATCTTCCAATGGTAATTACAAAAAAAAATGAGAAATATATTTTAGTATTCATCATCTTCCACAACATCAGCGAGCAATGGCGATGCTAAAGTATCTGCATTAATTCTTGCCTCAAATACTAATGGATCTTCATAAGCATCTACATCTCGAGTCAATCTCTTTGGAGCATCTAAGACCACATACCAATCAGCTCTGGTTTGATCTTTGCAATAGAAGACTTGGGTGGCTTGGGAGGCAAGAATAAACGGCTCGTCATCTTCATGTGAACTCCTCATAAGCCTCCCAAGATTAACAAAAATTAAGCCTGTTTCTGGATCAACAACACATCCATTTGTTTTATCTTCTATACGTACCCAATCACAATAAAAGACTGTTTCTTTAAAGTTACCATAATTCAGTTCAAGTATTTGTTTAAGGATGCCATAATAAGTGACTTCTTCTTCCACAAGGTTCTTATCTTTGACACTAGCCCTAAAATTAGTTAAAGCCTTCATGGAGACTCCACTATTCTGCGTGCTTATACTCATTTCTGACTTTGCGTACAAAAGATATCCATTAACCTAAGAATTATACGATATGGCTTTGAAGTCGGACCATCGCCAAGACTCTTCAAGGTAGAAGACTCTTCTTTTTCTAATTGTTGTCTTAACCAAGGAATGTAGGTGCCTCTCAGATGTTTATCACGTGACTTGTGGGCTTGGAGGTTAGATTGGTACTTCCTATAAATGTTAAGTGTTAATTAGATAAAGTATTTTAATATTAATTGAGGAAAAATAATGACGATATTTATAAATATTACTTACATCTCCCATTCAACATTTCCTGGAGAATGTGTGAGAATCCATTTACGCGCTTGTTGGTATTGCAAGTGTTGAAGGTAATAGACTTTTCCTTTTTATCGAGAGGAAACCACGTGTAACATCATAATCCATGAATATTATATCTCCTCGCTTATGCCCTCCGCATTATCATTTGGCATATCCTCCATACAGTACCTCATGCATTCTTCCATTAGATATTGCTCTGTAATAGACTCCACTGGATAAGTCTGATTTTTTACATAATGCTTGTAAGTCTTCATCATCCTATACAATTTTCTTCAATTAGATATCAATAATACTAGTAAAAAGAAATACTTTAAAAGTCATATTATGAAGGTTTACCTTTCGAATGGATACATCCATCGATATCGAGCAGACCACATGTTAGCACCTCATCCGCCAAGTGAACAACAAGGTGTATCATAGAAACAAAAATGAAGGCGGAAGTACTTTTCAAATACGCGATTGCTTCGATCATGCGTCTCCTCATGTTTATAAGCTCAACCCGATCTATAACTTTGGAACATAGGACATTAAAAATATTGACATTTGTTTGGGATAAATGCTCTCAATGGCTTTTCTTTCTTGAATGCATGCATCAACAACACGGGTAGTAGTTGTTGCATGAGGATATGATAGTCATGTGACTTGAGCCTTTCATTGAAAATCCTCCAAACTTCGTTATACTTCCAATTTTACCTTTGTATCCAATGGGAACTTTCAAATTATACAATGTTTCACAAATTAGTTTTCTTTCATCTCGAGATAAGACAAATGGAGCTTTAGGGCAATACACCTTGTCATTTTTCGCACAATCCATAAATTTTCTTTATCTACATATCTTTAAGATCATATCAGGCCTCAATTCTATCCTTACTTTTACCCTTTGTATCTATAATCGTTGTAATTAAATTTTCTGTAACATTCTTTTTTACGTGCATTACATCCAAATTATGACGAACAGGAAGATCCTACATTTATAAAGTAAAAATTAGTATTCAAACAAAGTTTATTGGAGATCACATAATAAAATGAAAGGAAAATTTTATCACCTTCCAATATGGTAAGTCAAATAGGATTGATCGCTTTGACCATGCATAACTCTCTTCATTCATGGGCTTTTCCTCTTCTTTCTCTTTGCCTTCGACGCCAGTGAATTGTTTCCATTTTGCTTAAAACTTCGAACCGCTCATCTGGCGTGGATGTTTCCTATGTTCTTCCTTGCCATTAAATTGGGATTTACGAGTTACGAAGGATGATTTAAATCATAAGGAACTTTTCGGTGGCCCATGTAAGCAAATTTCTTTCCGTGATATAACCATACGAGTCAACCTCTTCACTACAAATAGGACAACCATATCTTCTGCTTTGTCCTACAACCCGAAAGATGACCATATCTTTGGAAAATCATGTATAGCCCATAATAAAATTCCTTTCATGTTAAACCTAGTTTTTGTATAGGAATCATATGTTATTGCTCCGGACCACAATTCATTTAATTCTACAAGCAATGGCAAGTAAACATCAATGTCATGTCCAGGACCATTGGGCCCGGAAATCAATATGGTCAACATTGTAAACTCCTTGCGCATGCACAATGATGGAGGGAGATTGTAGGGAACAATCATAACAGGCCAACAACTATAAGAGTTATTCTTATTGCCAAAAGGATTGAATCCATCTGTGGCAAGGCCTAGACGAACGTTACGTTTCTCTAAACCAAACTCATTCCTTGAACATTAATTGATTTCCAACAAGAAGAATCTACGGGATGGGCGCATGTATCATTTTGCAACTGAGTTTGCATGCCATGTCATTTTCTCAGCAATCCACGGTACACTATACATTCTTTGTAGCCTCGGAGTTAATGGAAAGTATCTTAATTTCTTCCATGGCAATGGCTTAGCCCTCGGCTTTGAAGCATTTGGTGGCTTCCATCTGCTCGTACCACACGTAGGACAAGTATCCTTATTTGCATGATCTCTCCAATATAATATGCAATCATTGGGGCATGCATGAATAATCTCATATTTCATACGTAAAGACTTGATCAACTTTTTCGCATTGTATGTGGTATCTGGCAAAGTATTTTCTTCAGGAAGTATGTTTTTTATCATTTTCAATAGCTCTGTGAAGCTTTTATCAGACCACTGATGCCTAGCTTTCATGCTCAACAACTCAATCGTGACTGACAATTTTCTGTGCTCATTTTTACATAGCGGATACAAAGGTTCTAATGCACATTCCATCAAGTTACTATACCCCATCATCATGTAAATCATGTGGACGTTGCTCGTCATCTTCATCATAAGCATCATTTAAGCAAGCATCTAAATCTTCAGTACGAACACCTCCGAATGTGTTATTCAACATATCTTCCATTCTTGGAAACCTATCTTCATTTGGGTTAGAAGTCGATGTACTAGTCCCCAAATTGGTATGACTATTAGAAAATGATTCTCCATGGTGCTTCCATATCGTGTAAGACTTATCTATACCATCACAAAATAAATGTTCCATAATAATCACGAGGCTATGCTTTTTAAGATTTCGACAGTTGACACAAGGACAACAACACCAATCAGGATCTTCTACATTTTCTTTTGCGAATTTGATAAATGAATGAAGACCTTCGATATATTCCACAGTTGTATGATTTGCCGTCATCCACTCTTTACTTGGGATTGTTGAAGACATTCTACAAAACTAAATGAAGGAAAAATCACAATAATGAAGGAAAAAAATTGAAGTTTTAGAGAGAGAAAAAGCACAAGTGATAGGTGCCCATATGACTGATAATGGCTTATTTGAACCAGCATAATATGAGCCGGTATAGGCTGACTTGTATACTCATATTTAGTCGGGGCTTCATATCGTACTAGATCAGGCCTAACACGATATATACATGTCGGCCCCTGGCCCATTTTTAAAACTATGCGCCAGTTATCATTTTCCTAAAATATAGAAACAACCCAGCAAAACTGGAGTTTCTGACAACAACAAACAAAATTTCAACAACCCAAAAGATTAGAAAACAAGAAGATTGAATTATGGTAAGCTCATGGTCTCAAGATCCATTGTGTGGAAGATTAGGGGTGAAAAAGGATCTCTATCGTATGAATCCAAGAAGTCCACAAGTTGATCTTTTACTTTTTATCAAACAGTGTTCAACATTTTTCTTATTATCTAATAGGGTCCCAGACCTTGAACTTTTTCATTTCTTTTATTAAGCATAAGCAAACAGGGTCTAAATATTTGACATATGTTGAAATTTAATTTAATTGAAAAAATGGGTTAGATGAAAATTTCCTTAGGTTTCATATGATACTTCGTTCTTATATAAGATTGATCGGTTTTATGTTAGGTGAAAATTCCCCACAAGTGACTGATCAATCTCATAGTGGACTGGTCTGACTTGTAGGGGGGGACCAATCTAATTTTACTATCAGTTTGTTTTTCGCACCTATCTTTGATCTAATTGATCTTTAGATCATGAACATACAATCACATGGTTAGATTTTGATTTCCCATCTTGAAAAGTGAGTCGGTATCGGTTGACGTCTCAAAAACTGAGTTAGCATCGATTGACGGAGATATCGATATGTATCACGATATGTATGTGTCGACACTTCCAACATAATTTCAAGACATAATTAGCATGATTTTTTACATAATTTACATAGAAAACTGACCAAAAATCTGGCCCATATCGGGTGAAACCGGACCAAAAGGCAAAAAGAACCGATTCCCAATCGGTTTGCTTTCAGTTTTGAGTGGCCAAAACCGGAAAATGCTAATTGGGACATAAAATCGGAAAGAACTTAACCGATTCCCAATCAGTTCAGTTTCAGTTTTGAGCAGCTAAAACCGAAAACCGGTTGGGACCCAAAACTAAAGACTGAAAAAAAAAAAAGAATTAATATTGAATTTTTTTTTGAATAAACTGAAACCGAACCAAGTGAACTGAACTGATTTTTTTTTCGCTTTGTTTTGATTACAAGTTTTCGGTATTTAACCATCAGAATATCCAGAAATTGAGATCATGAAAGTTTGGGCCAAAAAAAAAAAAAACGATCTCTATCATCTCATTTAAAGCAATCAACATTATTTCTCTATCATCTCATTCAAAGCAATCAACATTATTTCTAAACTTGGGAAGGAAGAATCACAATAGCCAAAATAACTAAATCTACAGACAAAGATATGGCTTACGAGCATTGCGTGTTAACCACAGTCGTCATCGACCTTGAGATGCATGCAGGCATTGAAGAGCATGAAATTTCATGTGCGTTACAAGGTCCACAAATGTGCGCAGAACTCCGGGGGTTCCTCTCAACCTGTTAAGCACAGACATCAAACGCCCATCAATCAACATTTTTGCAATTTCATTTTGAATTTCCCATTTTTCATATGCGCTTTTTACACAAAAATAGATAGCAAACCATATAAAGCAGAGGAAAATTTGGGAAAATACCTCAAAATACAGTAGGGTAACAATCAATATATATCCCAACCGGATTTAGCAGGCTTTGAAGATGGAGGAGCTGCTTAAGAAAAAATAAAATAATCCTTCAGAAAAAATAAAAGAAAATAAAAACCCTAACTCTGAAATTTCAAAAAATATTTTGGATGATCAAAAAACATATAGAATTAAGAAAAACTATTTCTAATTAGGGTATGCCAAAGTAAAATGATTTGGGTATAATCCTTTTTAATATTTTAGAAAAAATAAAATAAAATACAACCCCTAATTTCTTTGAATCAAATGATCAAGACTGTTTCTATCAAATCTTCTACACCATGAATCTTCCCCGTCACAGGCATACCATCAAAGTCAAACAATCAATTTTTTTTATAACACATGGCATATCTTACAAAAGTGACCAAAAACACAGTTCATCTCAATCTTATACTAGATCACTTTTGGGACGTCTTTGACATGGAAATTTTAAAGTTCAGCTGATGGGATGAGATTATATTTTTACCGGTGCAAATGATAGTTCTAATGCTTTCAAAATATTAGAGCCAACAAAATAGGTAAGATAAGAAGAAATCGACTAAAATAAATCAGATCATCCAATCAATTGGTCACTAATAGGTTGCGATGGAAACACTAATTCAACTACAAGAAACTTTTTAATTTCATGGCCATTGGTTAATATTTTTATTGACCATTACAAAGAGAAGAAGAAATTGGAAAAAAATTTTATGGACCATCCAAAAAGACAATAAGTCAATTAGACGGTCTTGATCATACATCCACTGATGAAAAGAGATCATAAAAAAAATCATCTTTGATGGTGATAATCAAAATATACCATATAAAACTAAAAAATTAATTCATTCTTATCTTAACAAAGCATGTTTACAAGTAATATGAATCATTAAACCCAAAAAATCGATGAAACAGAATCCCAAACTAGGATATCTCTAAATAAAGAAAATATCTAAGTGTTCAAACGAAATTTTCTATTCCGAATCCGATTAATAATCAAATCAAATCCCCAAAATACAAAAAATTTCACAGAAAATCGTTCAAATTAAACAGAAAACAACAAAAATGTGAATCATAGTAGAAAAACAACGATTTTGGCAACAATGCAGATCAGAAAACCAATCATATGAAACAAGAAGCAGAGATTAAAACAAAAAAAGGTATCAGATCTTACCGCAACGATGATCCCCAGGAGAAAAAATAAAATAAAATAAAAACCTTACCTGATCGTTTCTTCAATGTTGCTTTAGGGCTTCAAGCTTCGTTCGACTTATGGAGACGATGAGAATCGCATCGAATCAAGCTTCGGCTTATGGAAACGATGAGGATGGCATTGAATCAAGCTTCGGGTTATGGAGACGAGAAGGATCGAATCGAATCAAGCTTGGGCTTAAGATCACATCGAATGAAGACGATTAGCAAGGAATAAGAAGAGAAATGGGTATTTGGAGAGACGTTCCCGCGCTCAATTTCATTTAGCAGGGTATTTGGGCGCCCAATTTATTTTCCAACTTAAGGTCCCAAGTTCGAGGCACCTTAGTTATACAAAACCAGGCCGTTGCATTTTATGAAAGAGACGCTCAATATACTTTATAACTTAAGGTCACAGGTTCGAGTAGGCTTACTTATACAAAATAGGCCGTTGCATTTTAGAAACTACTGATTTGGGCAGTTGTATCGGTAAATTTGTCCACAACGGCCAGAGACTGTGGTTTTCTTTAGGCAAGTAGTGTTGCTTATTCTTCATTTTCACGTAGTGCTCGCGCGAGCAAGTTGTTTTAACCGCTCGCATGAGGAGCGATCACAGTTATTGCTCGAATTTTCGAGAACTCATCTCCTACCTCATTTAATACCCTATTAAAAGCCAATATAATTGAACCAAATAATTAATACTCTATTTAAAGCACATATAAACCTTAAAACATACCTCAAGTCATTAGATCTCAACTAGATTTGATCCAAGATCAACTCAAATGAAGAGCGTTTCAAAAGCTCCTCTTCCAACCCCTTTCTAGATCATCCACCAGCTCAAAACCACATGATCCTTTCAAATTTCTTCACCACACCCTTCTCATCCTATGTATTTAAGATCCGTAAGGTGGATCTTGTCTCTTAATCACAAGAAATTCCTACCTCTAATCTTCTTTTACAAAACCCTCTCTTCTTTTTTCCTGTTTTACTCTCTCTATCTTAATCTCAATAGCTTACGTATGGGAGACTCCTTACCCTGTTCTCTTATCTAGTAAAAATTCGTGTGTTTCTCACACACACTCTATGTTAGATGTTTCACCTTCATATAGTTTACATACAAGACACTTACACCTAGTAGTATATAAAGTAGGTGTGGTTCACTTATTCCCCACATAAACTCACACATCGTGTAAGTCACACGTGACCTACACATATCACAAAAATCTGGGTTATTACAACTTACAACATCATGCACACTATCGCTCTAGGGAATTAACCCAATTGTCTCAAATCTCTCAAAATTTGCACTCTTTTACTCAGTCCATTGCAAATCTAGAAACTCAAATCGGGCAACTAGCCTCACAATGGGAGGAAAGAGAGTGTAACCAAGCGAGTCCACAAACATTAGTTTCCACTGTTCAAGTTGTTCAAACTCTAAGGGGTGGCAAGATAATTGACAATAAAATAAAGATGCCTACCCCCAGTAGTTATACCTACAACTGTAGAAAAAGAGAATGAAGCCAAAAAACATATCCCCCCACAAGAAAAATAAAAATAAAAATAGAAAATGAAAAACATAAAAAAATAGAAAACAAAGAGGATAGTACACCTAAATCTGTAGCTGAGGTACCCTATGTGCCAAAGTTACCGTTTCCAAACGCTTTTGGTGCTCCCTCCTCTTTTGACAAAAATCCAAAAAAATTAGAGGAAATCACTGAAATCTTCAAGGAAGTGAAGATCAACTTGCCCCTTTTAGAGGCAATTAAACAAGTCCCAGCCTATGCACAATTCATACAAGAAATGTGTACGCAGAAATGAAAATGGCGAAATAATGTCTCGCAAAAAGTTTTCTTGACGGAGCAAGTAAGCTCAATCTTACAAGCTAGAACTCTGCCTAAGCTCAAGGATCATGGGGTGCCTATAATTCCATGTATCATAGGTGATCATGCAATAAATAAAGTGCCTCTGGATCTGGGAGCCAGCGTAAATCTGCTACCATACTCTATTTACAAAAAGTTAGGACTAGGAGATATGAGGCCTACTTTGGTAACTCTTTAGTTAGCCGATAGATCAGAAAAAATGCTCGTAGAAACTATTGAAGACGTTATAGTTGGGGTCAAAAAATTTGTTTTCCCTGTCAATTTCCTAGTGCTAGATATGAAACCGAGTTCGAAATCTCCAACACAAATTCATGTTATACTCGATAGACCATTCTTGGCCACGACCAATGCTTGTTTAAATTGTAAAACCGAGGTAATGGAAGCTTCTTTTGGAGATAAGTGAATCCAATTAAATCTCTTCACCGTGGCCAACCAAATTGCTTCAATAGACGACGAGAAATGCTTCAGCATAGATGAAATTGAAGAATTAGTAGAGGAAGCATTATCCTTAGTCTTATCAAAGAATGCGCTGCAAACCACATTATGGTACACAAACTTAGAGGAGCCTGATCACCAATTAAAGGAGGCGATTTATCAGATGGATACTTCTATCTGTGAACTCCAATCCAAGAGTTGGAAACCATGGATAGAACCTCTACCCATTATTTTCAATGAACTGTTACAAGCATCTATCCAAAAAGCACCATCCTTAAATTTGAAACTACTTCCTGACACTCTTAAGTACACTTTTCTTGGGCCTAACGAAACTCTCTCAGTAATTATTTCATCCGCTCTTAATAAGGAACAAGAGAGTAGGTTATTGGCCACACATCAAATATAAGCGTGCAATAGGATGGACTATCGCTGACCTTAAAGGGCTTGATCCCTCGATATGTATGTATCGTATATATTTAGAGGACAATGTCAAAACTTCACGACAAAGCCAACGACAGTTAAATCCAAATATGAGGGAAGTTGTTCAAAAGGAAATCGTAAAACTACTAGACGTAGGTATTATTTATCCGATTTTCGACAGTGAGTGGGTGAGTCCCATTCAGGTAGTCCCAAGGAAATCTGGGATTACTGTAAAAGAAAATACGGTCGGTGAGTTGATGCCATTACGCAAAATCGCAGGGTGGCGTGTATGCATTGATTACCAGAAGCTCAATTCAAAGACTCGCAAGGATCATTTTTCGCTACCTTTCATTGATCAAATTTTGAAAAACCTTGCAAGACAGGAATATTTTTGCTTTCTAAACGGATATTCAGGGTACAACCAAGTTCTGATCTACCCAAAAGATCAAGAAAAGACTACTTTCACGTGTCGTTATGGGACGTTTGCTTATCTTCGCATGACCTTTGGGTTATGCAACGCACCTGCAACATTTCAAAGATGCATGATGTCAATCTGACATTATAGACAAGCTTCTTGAAATATTCATGGATGACTTCTGTCATGATCCCAAATTTTTGGGAACCATGAACATCTTATACCATGCACGCATATGTGTGGTTCACAAGCAAACAAAAAAATAACATGTACACACTATGTGTGTATTTGAGAAACACACTAACTTTCACTAATATGTATATAAGTAAAAAGGAAGAAGAGAGGAGCCCTATACGTAACCTAATTTTAGCCTAGAGAAAAAGGAAAAGAGAGAGAAAGAAGAGAGAAAATTGTAAAAGAAGGTTAGGTTCGTTGGTTCCCGTAGTAGATTTTGAGGAAGGCTAGATGAGGAACCATGAAGAGTTTTTCATCTAGTTGAAACTTGGATCGAGTTTACATCAAAAACATCAATCGAGGTATGATTTAAATGTGTTTGTGGCGATTAGATAATGTAGGAAGGAATTGTTAAAAGGTCTTTTTTTTGTGTTATTTAATGCTAATAAGATATTGAATAAAGAAGGAATTATTTTCTTGAATGGATCGAGCACTTGTATCTATCGTGGCTCGCTCGAGTGAGGATAGAATATAAATCTGAGTATATTTTCGTTCTGGGCTCGCTCGAGCGAGACCTATAGTATATGGGAAGCTCGCTCGAGCGAGGCTTTATGTAGCTCATTTTAACTGCTCGAGCGACCTCGTTTTAACCGCTCGCGGGAGATTAAATACTCGCTCGAGCGAGGCTAAGTGACCGCTCGAGCGAGGAATAGTGCTCGCTCGCGCGAGGAACTACGCGGGTTTTATTAAATTTTAGCATAGTTCATGGGAGCTGTGTGCTCCAAAGGCCCTAGTGACCATTCTAAGCATGTTCTTAACGCATGCAATGTAGATTGACGTGGGGATCGTTGTGTATCACCACTACGAGAGAGGACTTCTTTGGATTTGCTTTGAGGTAGGGAATATCCTGAAACATGTACTTTAATTCGTCAAAAATTATGTATGTAGAGTATTTCAATCATATAGAGTAGCTCGAGAGAAGAGTCATATTAATGTGTTTCCAGCATGTGTGTGTGTGTGAATCTAAAAAGGAGGTCATGAAGTCCCCAGGGGACATAGAATTGTAACATTGGGCATCGTAAAGATGCATTAAACCAGTAGCATCCCAGGGATGCATATGAATCCAAATGATAAAAACAAAAGAAGAACGAGAAGACCTAATGTAATATAATTAGCACAATCACGGTGAATAACTATATGTAGGGCACACTTTATATTTTTGTTATTTAAGGTTTATTTAGAATACCCCACCAACGTGGCGGGATACCCACGACTGACTCGGCAGGATATCTGTGACCGGTACGGCGGCCAAACCGTACACCCTAACACATCCCAGGGATGTTAAATTGAGATAGACCCCGCCGCCTAAGAGAAAGGGGCCTGGGTAGTATTGAATTGTAATACATAACAAGTGTCTATTTAGACGAAGATGGTGAGTATTCCATCGGGGCTCGATGCTATATTGCTCGGGGATTACTTAAGTTAAGATTTAAGTGATTAGGCCGAATTCGTTACCATAATAGTAAGATGAGAATAATAAAGTCATGCAAAGTAACAGTGTATCCATCATTTTACTTTCGTGTGTTTCAATTTGTCTTTCAGCAGTTCTATAAGATAAATCATGCTTTTAAACTGTTTTTACCATACATGTGAGAGCTTAATCTATATGTTTACTGTGTTTCCCTATTGAGCTAGTATGTAGCTCACCCCCCTTAGACTATACGTCGCAGGTCCAGGACTAGCGGCAACGGAGACTACTGGAGACGTTGATCTAGGGGATTCAAATTTCGTGCCCACAGAAGAGTCAGAGCCTCGTCCTGAGGAATTCTTCTAGGAGACCCATTGCGTACTTTGAGAGTGAGTTTAGAGTATTAGGTACGGCTTGGTATGTCAAGCCTCTTTATTTAAATGTAATTAAATACCGTTATTCTTTTGACAAACCGTCTGGGATGAACTATTATCACCAACATTTTGGGTAAGTTCTCATGCCCATGAATTGGCATGGGACAAGAACTGCCTTTAGAGACCCTATTTATTTTAAATACATGAGTACTTGTTTAGAGTAGATACATGTGCCTTAATTACAGTTTTGGCTTGTATATACCAATGCTTCGTACAGAATCACAGGGCACGGCCTTGAGGGTCGTGCTGATGGCACGGGTTTCGAGGTGTCGAATTCCAGGCTGTCACTGTTGGTATCAGAGCATTTCTTTTAGTCTCTGACAATCAGTTGGTCAAAACATAGGGACTACTGCTAACGAAACTGTGGTTTCTCATGCAGACCGTTATGTTTCCTAGAGGAAGAGGCTGACCCAGGGGTGGTCATGATAGGAATTTACGCAGTAGAGATGGGTTCATCTTGCCTACGAACAGGGTGCCATTGGAAAATAGGGAGGTTCCTGAGGACAGTGGCCAAGGAGAGAACCAAAATCAAGTAGAAAATCAGAATCGAGACCGTCAAGACCGAGATCAGAGGGAACAAGATAGAGTGAGGGAAAGAAATGAAGAAAGAGAGGAGCGTCAGAGGATGATGCATACTATGGAAACCATGTCAACTGCCATGGCACAACAGGAAGCATCCGTGGCAGCACATGCCGCCCCAAAACCACATCAGACACCTACGCCCCCAGTAGGACCTACACTACTAGTGGCTTCAGCATTTACCGAATTCAAGAGGATGAGACCTCCTAGCTTTTCAAGGCAGGCAGACATGGCAGCTGAAAATTGGCTGGGTGAAATGGAGAAGGTATTTAGTGTACTGACATGCACAGAGGACGAGAGTGTCCATTGGGCAGCGTATATGCTAGATGGAGAAGCTGGACCTTGGTGGAAATCTGTTTTGCGAACTAGAGCTCAAGAAACTCCAGATATGCCCTGGACTTGGGATGAATTCATTGAAGAGTTCAATAAGCAGTATTTTCCGGAGGTTGTGAGAAATCAGATGGAGACTCAATTTTTGCAACTAATGCAAGGAAGGATGACCGTGAGAGAGTACGGAGTAGAATTTATGAGACTGGCTCGTTTCGCTCCAGACTACATAATTTCTGATGTGATGAAAGCGAAGAGGTTCCAACAGGGTTTAAGGTCGGACATCCGAGGAGGGGTTGCGCCATTTCAGCTGAAGACCTATGGAGAGGTCATGAGTAAGGTATTAGTGGTCGAAGAAGAAAATAATAACCTATACCGTCAGAGGGAACAGCAGGGAAGAGGAAGCATAGATCAAAGCAGGACTGGGAGTTATGAATCAATGAATAAGAAGCCGAGGTTTGTAGCACCGAATCAGAGGCAACCGTTCCAGACAGGGTATGGGAGAGCCGCACAATAAACTACTCATCAAAGATTCCCATTGCTGGCATCAGGGAGACCGATGAGGTATGAGGGTCCTGCTATTTCCACTGGAGCCACAGTTACACAAGGTTTTTCGAGAGCTGCTTCTTCAACACCAAGAGAGACTTGTGCCAAGTGTGGCAAGTCTCACAAAACGACAGATTGCAGGCAAGGAATGCGAGGCTGTTTTAAATGTCGCAAGATAGGCCACGTAATTAGAGATTGCCCTGAGGCAATTAAGGAGAAGACGGCCCCAGCTTCCATGCCACGACCTATTCAATCACGGAAGCCAGTTGTTCAAGGGAGAGCCTACGCAGTTACCGCCCAAGAAGCAGGGAGTGTACATGACGTCATTCAAGGTGAGATTCCTTTTAAATAAAGAATTTTAATTTAATACAATTTTATATAGAGAAGGTGCATTCATTAGAATAGTGTGTAGACTCGTGTTTGTACGTTAGACGATTCTAAATAAAGTATGTGCTATGTATGTATATGTATGTGTTGTAGGTACGTTACAAGTCTATGAAAAAGGGTGTTATGTAGCACGTGGCGCACGAGTGTTGATAAACCCAGGGTCTATCCACTCCTTCATCACCCCTAGATTTGCAAAGAAAATGAAGATTGTTCCGGAGACACTGGACTTTGTGTTATCAGTGTCTATCCCAACGGGAAAATTTGTGGACACAGAGTTAGTCTGCAAATCGGTAGTAGTGAGAGTCCGGGATGACGTTGTCTACGAATTAGATGCACAATTAATATTATTAGACATGCAAGGATTCGACGTGATCCTTGGCATGGATTGGTTGTCCCATCATTGTGCAATAGTGGATTGCAAGAACAAGGTTGTTATTTTTCGACCTAACACGAGGAGATCGTTTCAATTTCGAGGAGAGAGATTGACACAGGTGCTACTCATCTCTGCAGTCAGAGCAAAACGTTTAATTAAAAAGGGGTGTAACGGTTATTTGACATTTCTGAAGGGAGATAAAGAAAAAAAGAATGTCATCTCTGAGATAGCAGTAGTGTGAGAATTCGAAGACGTATTTCCAGAAGAATTGCCAGGATTACCTCCAGAGAGAGAAGTGGAATTCGCTATCGACTTAGCACCGGGAATGGAGCCTGTTTCAACAGCACCATACAGGATGGCTCCTGCTGAGTTGAAAGAATTAAAAGAATAGTTGCAAGAGCTCATGGATAAAGGGTTCATAAGACCAAGCGTGTCTCCATGGGGAGCACCAGTTTTGTTTGTGAAAAAGAAAGATGGGTCGATGCGGCTGTGCATTGACTATCGACAATTGAACAAACTCACTATGAAGAATTGATACCCTTTGCCAAGAATAGATGGCTTGTTTGATCAGTTGCAAGGAGCGGAGTATTTTTCCAAGATCGATCTGAGATCTAGATACCATCAGTTAAGAGTCAAGGCCGAGGACATTCAAAAAATAGCATTTAGAACACGGTATGGACACTATGAATTTTTAGTGATGCCGTTCGGATTACAAACGCACCGGCGTCCTTACGGGTCGCTTTACAAACTTTGCGTGAACACAAATTGTACGCCAAGCTCAGCAAATGTGAATTCTGGTTAGAAGAGGTTAGCTTTTTGGGACATGTCGTCTCAAAGCATGGTGTCACAGTAGATCCCGCTAAGATCGAGGCAGTAGTGAACTGGGAGCAACCAAAGACCGTGACAGACACCCGAAGATTCCTTGGACTAGCAGGTTATTATCGACGTTTCATTGAGGGGTTTTCAAAGATATTGGGACCTCTTACGAGGCTTACAAGAAAGGATTCAAGCTTTGAGTGGAGTGAAGCGTGCGAGAAGAGTTTTCAAGAACTCAAGAAGAGACTCACCTCAGCTCCAGTATTAGCCATTCTGTCAGGCAGTGGGGGATTCACGATCTGCAGTGATGCTTCGTATAATGGTTTGGGTTGCGTGCTCAATCAACATAAAAAGGTAATAGCTTACGGGTCAAGACAGTTGAAAGAGCACAAGAAGAACTATCCGACGCATGATCTGAAACTAGCAACGGTCATATTCGCTTTGAAGATATGACGACATTATTTATACGGAAAAACATTTGAAATCTTCACTGACCATAAGAGCCTCAGATATTTGTTTACACAGAAGGAACTAAATATGAGGCAGCGCAGATGGATGGAGTTCCTCAAAGACTATGACTATTCCATACAGTACCATCCAGGCAAGGCTAACGTAGTAGCCGATGCCTTGAGTCGAAAGAGTTCAACTCAGTTGGCTAGTCTAATTTTGGGTATATAGCGATAGAAGCTATTGGAAGATCTAGCACTATATGCTGTGGACATCAAGTCACAAGCTACAGGAGCCTTTTTGGCCAACATATCAGTGAAACCAGTGATATTCAAACATATACGAGAACTTCAAGTAGAAGACCCAGTACTAACCAAGATACGTCAAGATGTAACTGAGGGCATCAGATCCGACTTTTCAATCAAGGAGGATGGCTCCTTATTGTTCAAGGGCCGTCTCTGTATTCCGGATAATGCCGATTTAAGACGAACGATTCTTGATGAATCCCACAAGTCAAGCTATGCTATCCACCCGGGGAGCACGAAGATGTATCAAGATCTGAAAAAGAATTACTGGTGGAGAGGTTTGAACCAAGATGTGATAGAGTACGTGTTGCGGTGTTTAACGTGCCAACAAGTAAAGATTGATCATAGACACCCCGCAGGTCTATTGCAACCCCTACCTATATCGGAATGGAAGTGGGAATCGATCTCCATGGACTTCATAGTCGGTCTACCGCGAACTGCAAAGAAGTACAATACCATTTCGGTAGTGGTCGATCGATTGACCAAGTCAGCACACTTCTTGCCCTATCACACGATGTACACGACAGGAAGACTGACAGAGCTGTATATGAAAGAGATCGTCCGTTTGCATGAGATTTCGAGTAGCATCGTTTAAGACCGGGACCCATTGTGTACATCAAAGTTTTGGAAGAAATTTCAAGAAGGAATGGGAACGAGACTAGATTTCAGTACGGTGTTCCACCCACAAACCGACGGACAGGCTAAGAGGGTCAATCAAATTATTGAAGACATGCTTAGGGCATGTATGTTGGAATTACAAGGATCGTGGGATCAATACCTGCCATTGATTGAGTTTGCATATAACAACAGTTTTCAGACAAGCATTGGATGGCACCGTATGAAGCCTTGTACGGAAGGTGATGTAAATCACCAATCAATTGGGAGGAAACTGGTGAGAAATTTGTTTTGGGACCTGAGTTACTTGCAGATAACGTCGCTATTGTCTGCATGGTCAGAGAAAGACTAAAGGCGGCTCAAAGCAGACAGAAAAGCTATGCTGATATCAAGTGGACGAGCGTGAATTATAAAGTGGGCGAACACGTGTTTGTAAAAGTGTCGCCGATGAAAGGCGTGATGAGATTTAGAAAGAGAGGCAAGTTGAGTCCCCGTTATCTTGGACCTTTCGAGGTTTTGGGTCGAGTAGGGGAGGTTGCGTATCGTGTTGGCTTACCGCCACGATTTGATCGGGTACATAACGTCTTTCACGTATCTATGCTCAGGAAGTACGTGAACGACCCTTCCCACATCTTGGGAGGACAACCTTTGGAGATGTATGAGGACATGAGTATGATAAAAGAACCAGCGGAAATTTTGGATAAAAAGGAACAAATGCTACGCACCAAAGTTATTCCTTTAGTGCTTGTGTGCTGGAATAACCATCCGATTGAGGAAGCAACGTGGGAGAGAGAGGCAGATGTCAGAGAACAATACCCCAACTCATTTGAGAACGTTAACTAGTTGTTTTCTTAAATATGATGATATGTGATATTTTGACAGTGTATCGATTTCTATTTGAAACTAGTAAACAAATGAGATTGAAAATTCGAGCATTTAGTTTAAATTTTGCCAGAAAGATCGGTTCATGTGAATAAAAATCTCAAATGTCCACAAACGAAATCATGTATGAATGATGTCCTCAACTTTAAAATAGATCAAGCGAAAATATGAGCTTAAGGGAGCCAGAAAGACGTTTCTGGGCTCGCTCGAGCGAGATTTTATGCTCGCTCGCACGAGCCACATAAAATAATAAATAGGAAGTATTCTAGGATCACTCGAGCGAGGATTAGTGACCACTCGAGCGAGGCCATGAATTTATATCAGTCAGCGTTCTAGGATCGCTCGAGCGATAACTAATGACCGCTCGAGCGATGACAGACTATATATTGCAAATGAAAGGATAAGCGTTCATTTCGTCTTCAAGCGAGGGATCCGAGCCGAGCGAGGGTTTAGGGTTTTCGATCTTCATGCTTTTTCGATCGATTCGAGTCGGATTTGAACGATCTGATCCGCCAAAAACACTTTGTAAGGTAAAATCTACCCTTTTCCAATTTTTATTGCGTTCAAAAATGTTCTATAGATATCAAATGGCTTCTTCAAGCCCTAACCCCCAACCAAGGAAACGAATGGCGATTCGATCGCCATCATCGCGCAACAAGGCGCCACAACAACAACCACCACCACCACCATGCCCATCAACCACCCCTATCCAATTAAATGATTAGTGGGGAGCCAAGATCATGGAAGCCGAATGGGAAATTCATCCCTCTTGTTTTGTTGATCCGACGTCCACCAAATGGACTTCTGATTTCTTACAAACAACCACCTACGACCATTGCTAACGCCGTTCGGAGCTCGGTACTACCCGAGGCTCGTAAAACTGTTTTATCAAACTCTCAATACGAATGTGAATGAGGGCACCATCCTCGTCACAATCGACGGAAAAGAGTTAACTTTTGGAAGTGGCGATGTTTCCACCGCCATGAACTGCCCTAATACCTACACCCCGAGCCCACACACTCAACCACCTTTTGCTGGGAACGTAGAATTCCCAACTATCATTTCTGATATTACTGGCGGCACATCCGCATCGGGTCAATCCATCACCCGATCCCAGCTACCGCCACACATGTGGCTTTTAGATATTATTTTTAAGAAGAATTTGCACCCTACCGGCCATGATCAAGAGCGCCGCAATGCATTCTTACGAGCCTTGCACTCCGCCTTTCACAACAGGTGGTTTAGTGCACCCATGGTAGTCATCAAAGGCATGGTGCATGCCTATAGAAGAAATGTCAGGGGTGCTATTCCTCCACCTATCAACCGCCTACCATATGCACGTTTGATATCCCGACTCCTTGATGCACGTAATGGGAAAGAAGGATTCAAGATCCAAATCGACGAGTTATCTTTTACCGATAACGTCTTTCCCTATTTAGCCCAAGACTTAAGCCAAAATTTAAAGAGCCTTCAAACTAGTGTCAATAAGAAGAGAGACTGCCAAATTTCCTGACAAGCCACGCAACAAGCACCGGCGGGACCGACTGCTCCCTCTACTTCATCTTCACAGCCCCTACCTACCACCGACACCGGCATGATGCGAGAGATCCTCCAGCAGGGGTGGGAGATCAGGTTACATCAGAGGTTTCAGGAGGCGCTACTCATAGACCTCATGGGCCATGCGTATCCGCAGTCATACATGGAGCACGCCAGTGCTATGAGAGGCGCTATTTTTGGAGCATCTAGCTCGGGCTCTGCTACGAGGAGCACTACAGCGGGTACCACTACCGCCAGGGAGGTTGACGAGGATGAGGATGACGAAGACTACGACGATGATGACGGCTCCGGCGACGATGACGACGAGTATGAGGATGATGATTAGGTAGTCATATTTCTTTTTGGAAATGGTAATGAAATTTTGGTTGTAATATTTTAGTTGGTATCATTTTGATGGAGTGGTTTTATTGTTCTATAAACTATCGTGACATGGTTGTCACAAAAAGTTGATGGTTAACTTTATAATAGCATCGTATATGCTTTACCATGTGGTCAATTACTATTATGACTGTGGAAACTCTTAATAGTAAGTATCTTATCCTCGATATTTCTTATCGATTTTTCTTTACCGTTTAGATTGACTACGATAAGTGTATGGTTAGGTAATACTATAAGATAGGTGTGAATAATTGCCTAATGCAGTTAAACTATGAGTCATTGGATTATATGATTGTGGGTTGTTCTAGAGTATTCCACTTTCTACGATATCATCGATTTTCGAGGAAGAAAATCTTATAAGGTAGGGTGAATGTCATGACCCCAGATTTTTGGGAACCATGCACATCTTATACCATGCACGCGTATGTGTGGTTCACAAGGAAACAAAAAAATAACATGTATACGCTATGTGTGTATGTGAGAAACACACTAACTTTCACTAATATGTATATAAGTAAAAAGGAAGAAGAGAGGAGCCCGATACGTAACCTAATTTTAGCCTAGAGAAAAAGGAAAAGAGAGAGAAAGAAGAGAGGAAATTATAAAAGAAGGTTAGGTTCGTTGGTTTAAACTCGTAGTAGATTTTGAGGAAGGCTAGATGAAGAACCATGAAGTGCTTTTCATCTAGTTGAAACTTGGATCGAGTTTACATCAAATACATTGATCGAGGTATGATTTAAATGAATTTATGGTGATTAGATAATGTAGGAAAGAATTGTTAAAAGATCTTTTTTTTGTGTTATTTAATGCTAATAAGACATTGAATAAAGAAGGAATTATTTTCTCGAATGGATCGAGCACTTGTATCTATCGTGGCTCGCTCGAGTGACCTATTTGGCTCACTTGAGCGAGGATAGAATATAAATCTGAGTATATTTTCGTTCTGGGCTCGCTCGAGCGAGACCTATAGTATATGGGAAGCTCGCTCCAGTGAGGCTTTATGTAGCTCGTTTTAACCGCTCGAGCGACCTCATTTTAATCGCTCGAGCGATGAAAGGTACTCGCTTGCGCGAGGGTTAGTACCTCATTTTAATCGCTCGCGCTAGATTAAATGCTCGCTCGAGAGAGGCTAAGTGACCGCTCGAGCGAGGAATAGTGCTCGCTCGTGCGAGGAACTACGCGGGTTTTATTAAATTTTAGCACAGTTCATGGGAGCTGTGTGCTCCAAAGGCCCTAGTGACCATTCTAAGCATGTTCTTAACGCATGCAATGTAGATTGACGTGGGAATCGTTGTGTATCACTACTACGAGAGAGGACTGCTTTGGATTTGCTTTGAGGTAGGGAATATCTTGAAACATGTACTTTAATTCATCAAAAATTATGTATGTAGAGTAATTCAATCATATAGAGTAGCTCGAGAGAAGAGTCATATTAATGTGTTTCCAGCATGTGTGTGTGTGAATCTAAAAAGGAGGTCATGAAGTCTCTAGGGGACATAGAATTGTAACATTGGGCATCGTAAAGATGCATTAAACCAGTAGCATCCCAGGGATGCATATGAATCCAAATGATAAAAACAAAAGAAGAACGAGAAGGCCTAATGTAATATAATTAGCACAATCACAGTGAATAACTATATGTAGAGCACACTTTATATTTTTATTATTTAAGATTTATTTAGAATACCCCACCGACGTGGCGGGATACCCACGACTGACTCGATAGGATATCCGTGACCGGTACGACGGCCAAACCGTACACCCTAGCACATCCCAAGGATGTTAAATTGAGATAGACCCCGCCACCTAAGAGAAAGGGGCTGGGTAGTATTGAATTGTAATACATAACAAGTGTCTATTTAGACGATGATGGTGGGTATTCCATCGGGGCTCGATGCTATATTACTCGGGGATTACTTAAGTTAAGATTTAAGTGATTAGGCTAAATCCGTTACCATAATAGTAAGATGAGAATAATAAAGTCATGCAAAGTAACAGTGTATCCATCATTTTACTTTCGTGTGTTTTAATTTGTCTTTCAACAGTTCTATCAGATAAATCATGCTTTTAAACTATTTTTAACATACATGTGAGAGCTTAATCTATATGTTTACTGTGTTTCCCTATTGATCTAGGATGTAGCTCACCCCCCTTAGACTATACGTCACAGGTTTAGGACTAGCGACAATGGAGACTACTGGAGACGTTGATCTAGGGGATTTAGATTTCGTGCCCACAGAAGAGTCAGAGCCTGCTCCTGAGGAATTCTTCTAGGAGACCCATTGCAACCGTCTGGGATGAACTGTTATCACCAACGTTTTAGGTAAGTTCTCATGCCCATGAATTGGCATGGGACAAGAACTGCCTTTAGAGACCCTATTTATTTTAAATACATGAGTACTTGTTTAGAGTAGATACATGTGCCTTAATTGTAATTTTTGGCTTGTATATACTAATGCTTCGTATAGAATCACAGGGCACGACCTTGAGGGTCGTACTGATGGCACGAGTTTTGAGGTTCCGAATTTCTGGCTGTCACAACTTCTTGGTGTTTGGTTGTGCTTTCAATTCTTGTCTTGATCATCTTGCCCTCGTCTTAGAAAGATGCGATGAAACTAACTTAGTGCTAAGTTGGGAGAAGAGTCATTTCATGGTTCAGAAAGGCATAGTCTTAGGACATATTATCTTTAAAAGAATGATAGAAGTTGATAAAGCCAAGATCGATGTAATAGCAAATCTACCACCGCCAACTTCAGTACGGAAAATTCGATCTTTTCTTGGTCATGTCGGCTTCTACCACCGATTTATTAAAGATTTTTCAAAAGTCTCGAGACCATTATGTCACTTATTAGCAAATGATGTACCCTTTAACTTCGACGATGCCTGTCTTGACGCATTTAACAATCTTAAGGCACTTCTCTCATCCGCCCCAATTATTCAACCTCCCAACTATTCCCTCCCATTTGAAGTAATGTGTGATGCTTCTGGTTACGCAATAGGTGTCGTCTTAGGACAACAAAGAGACAAGATTCCTCATGTAATTTATTATGCAAGTAGGACTTTGATCGAAGCTCAGGTTAACTATACCAACACTGAGAAAGAACTTCTCATTATGGTCTCCGCGTTGGATAAATTTCGATCGTACCTATTGGGATCTAAGATAGTGATCTTCTCTGATCATTCTACACTAAAATACTTACTATCTAAAAAGGATGTCAAACCAAGACTAATCAGGTGGATCCTTCTTTTGCAGGAATTCAACTTCGAGATCAAGGATAAGAAGGGAGTTGAAAACGGGGTGGCTAATCACCTGTCCAGGATAGAAATGCCTGAGACCATCTATAAAGAATCTATACATGATACATTTCCATATAAGCAACTTTTTTCCATCCAAGCTACAGTTCCATGGTATGCCAATATAGCGAATTATTTGGCCACAGGTAAGATTCTCCCGATCTGGTCTAACCAAGACAGATATATTTTTTTTATTAGCATAAAATACTATATTTGAGAGGATCTAGACCTATTTAAAATATGTCTAGACAAAATAATTAGAAAATGTGTATCCGATAGTGACACCCACAGTATTCAATAATTTTGTCACACCTATGCTTGTGAGGGCTATTTCGGTAGTAAGAAGACAACTGCCAAGGTACTACAATCGGGATTTTATTGGCCATCATTATTTAAGGATGCCCAAAATTTTTGCCAGGCCTACAACCGTTATCAAAAGTCAGGAGTCATATCCAGAAGAAGCATGATACCCCTTCAATCGATTATGGTCACATAACCTTTTGATGTCTGGGGCATTGACTTTATGGGCCCCTTTCCACCTTTGTATGGATGCATATATATACTTGTGGCCGTTGACTATGTATCAAAATGGGTAGAAGCAATAGCTACACGAACAAATGACCATAAGGTGGTAGTTCTTTCATCAGGGAAAATATATTTGTACGGTTTAGAATCCCACGGGCTATTATCAGTGATGGAGGGAGCCATTTTTGTAATAGATATTTCAAAAGCTTGCTCAAGAAATATGGTGTTACGCATAAAATTGTAACCCCCTACCACCCGCAAACTAGTGGACAGGTTGAGATTTCCAACCGAGAAATAAAGAAGATACTGGAAAGAACGGCTCGACCTGATAGAAAAGACTGGTCCATAAGATTGAATGATGCTTTGTGGGCATATAGAACGGCTTATAAAACTCCCATTGGCATGTCTCCTTTCCGATTAGTGTATGGTAAAGCATGCCACTTACTTGTGGAATTAAAACATAGGGCTCCATAGGCCATCAAAGCACTAAATTTTGAGTTGGGTGCATCTGGTGAGCAACGAAAACTCAAACTCAATGAACTCGAGGAAATCTGAAATGATGCATACCAAAATGCTCTAATCTAGAAGGCCAAAACCAAGGCATTTCATGATAAACACATTGTTAAGACATGAAAAGTACCACTTTTCACCCCTTAACTTAGCCTCTGTTAGACCGTTAGCCATCTAATAAATGTGTGTTAAGTCATTTTCGTAGGTAATAAACAGCAGCTACAACAAAGCCTCAACCCTGTTAAGGAGCCCACTTTTGTCCTAGAAGCCCCTCAGAAGGATGAAAGCTGAATCCAGACAAGAATTGAACCTCGCGCAGCTTTCACAAGCTTCAAAGGATTCAAAAATTAAGCCTCGCACAGTCCTCGCAAGTTTCCCAGGACTTCATACCAAGTGTCTGTGTTGTTCTCGCGCAGTTCAGACACAGAAGGGTTCCAGAATCATGAGTCGCACAGCTCTCACGAAGCTTAAGCACTTAAATACTCTCGCAGTCTCGTGCAGTTCAAGAAAGCATCACTCAAAACCTCGCACAGTTCACTCAAATAAGCTAAGGAGAGAGAGCTCCAGATATTTATGCCCGTAGCTGTCGCGCAGTGGCCGCGGGATACAAAACTGCAGAAAAGCTTATCGCGGAGTTCAGAGACCAATGCACATCACGCCCTCGCGAGGATCCTCACGAAGATCCATTGAGGCACAAACTGCTCACGCGATCCCCATGCCATTAAGAAGGAAAGTACAATCTCGCGAAGATAAGAGCAATCCAGCGAGGATTCAATGCTCTATCGCGTGACTGCTTAAGCTGTAGACTACGACGACCCCGCGACGACTAGAATTTCAAGATAATCCAATCTCGTGAAGACCGTGCTATCACGCGACAGTCCTGGAAACCAGTGCTACCTGGCGAGGCTCTGAACTCTAACTGTCCCTCGCTTCTGCAGAGGACATTCTGGTAACCTCCTGCAATTAGGGCACGCACTCTAATGTTCTAATTTCTATGCACGCGCTCCGAGGCATCCAAGGAACAATATTAGGCCACATGGCATTGTTAAAATTAGGGTTTCCTAACCCTAATGTGCCGCCAAGCTGACTGCTATATAAACCTAAGCCTGGTTTAGGCTTAGGGGGCTTTTTACCTCTCTTAGAATAGAATTTTGTTGATCTTCCTCTGGCAGTAGTTGTAGACCTCTAGTAAGGTTTAGGTAGATTTCTTTTTACTTTTTCTTCTCTCCATAGCCTAGCACTTGCTGGCTATGCCTCTGTATGCTTATTTGGTTTAGAATTAATGGAATTTCATGATTTGGTGTTTTACATGTATGGGATTGAAGTTCGAGATTGAGTTGTTCTGTATAAGGCTACTGCCTTGAGATCCTCCATTTATAGGTTGTATTATGATCAATGGAGGACTGTTTTTAGAGACCTATTTAGATCCAAGTGACCTGTGTGCCTGGACTAACATGCTCCCATACAAGCCTAGCCCCACCACAGGATTCACTAGATCTGAAATTCCCATTGGAGCTTGTGCTTGTAGCCTTGTGAACATGGTGGTGACAGCAGTGTTCTTGTTCTGTTTTGGTCCTCTGTGAGGAGGATAGCCTCTGGGATAGTCTGTGCCCATTTAAGTAGATAGGTTATAGCCTTAGGGTGAGATGAGAGATTGTGCAGAGACAAACTCCCATGTATTTGTATAGACCCACCATCAGATGGCAGATCTGGTTTGGTTATAGAGATTGTAGGCTTGTGACTGGATCACCGCAGTCTTTATACAGCAGTGGACAGCTAGACCTAAGGCTGTACTCAAACTCTTACTGGTTCTATGTGTCAGTTAACATGCTCCCATACAAGCCTAGCCCCACACATAGCACCTTAGAGGTTGAGGTTCCCTATAGATTCTTGTGCTTGTAGCCTGGATGAAGTAGTGCTTACAATGATGGACTTCTTCTTACCCATCTCTAGACTGTGATTCCCCAATTGGATAGTCTGTGACCATTAAGTGGACAGGTTATAGCCATAAAGGGATTGGATCATGGCACAGAGATGAGTTGGATTCGTTCTCCTCAGTGGTGATAATGTAGCCATTGGACAGGACTTCTATAGCAGCAGATCTGAATTTGAGTTATGAAACCCATCAGATCTGCACCTATTAGCATACTTCTCACCCTTTTATATTTATTTTCTCACATTCCATCCTTCTTCTCAACCCTTTCTGTAGTTAAATCATTAGATTATCAAAGAATGTAGGAATTAGTGACCTTAAATCACCTTCCCTTTAGGATTGCCAGATTTGTAGTCAGATTTGGAGAGCCTACTACTGATGGCTCGTTTGGAGCTTTAGATCAATTTTCCCTGTGGGACAAACTCTTACTTATCAAAACTTGCTACAACAGGCCCTGTATCTTGCAGGACTGTGCATATTTTAGGCTTGCTGCTCTGTCATTTTCAATCCACCTTTCATTCATTTTCATTCACCCCATTCTTATCACTGCCTCCAATAAAGTTAGTAGCAAGCATTAAAATATCTTAACAAGTTTTTGGCGCCGTTGCCGAGGATTTTGATCTAATAGTAGACTCTAGAATTTTTATATTCTTTATTCTTTGGTAGCTGTGCTTGTGAATAATTGATATTGCTGATTTACATTTGGAATTTTTCTTGCAGATCTGGACCGTAGCAGAGAAGGAGACTGGAATTGCATTGAGAGTCTAGCTACCTCTGTTTGCACTTCTCTAACCTTCAAAACCTCAGTTTATTTCTCCTTTGAAGACTCCATAAGCAGTTGATTAGGATAGTTGTAATTTTCTTTTGTGCAATGTGCTTGCGAACTATTTCCCTTGCTGGTGGTGTGTGTGCATGTTAGGAAGGAGATCTCTTAGTCCTACTTTAGAGCCTACTAACGCTGAAATTGAAAGGGGTAGAAGACCAAGAAGGCACAGACACACCACAGTTGAGCCCCCTATTGAAATAGAGACCGCAATTATAGGTGAAGAGCAACCTAGAACATTGAAGGAATTGAATGCTCCGGATGATTACAATTCTCCATTCAGCATTTAATTCCCAGATGTTCAGGGTAATTATGAGATCAAAACTTCCATCATCCAAATGTTTCCCTCTTTTCATGGGCTTAGCAAGGAAGACCCTTACAAGCACATTGACCAGTTCTTAGCCCTGTGCACAACATTTTCCATTGCTGGTTTGGGACCAGAAGCCACTAGGCTAAGGCTCTTTCCTTTCTCCCTAAAGGACAGGGCCAGCACCTAGTTGTCTACTCTCCCAAATAACAGTATCACTACTTGGAAAGACCTCCAAACAAGATTTTTGTCTAAATTTTTCTCAGAGACCAAAACCAGCCAGTTGAGGAAAGGCATACTTTCTTTTGCCCAGTCCCCAACTGAGGATTTTAACCAATGCTGGGATAGATTTAAGGAGATGCTCAAGTAATGCCCCCACCACAAGATCCTTGACTAGCAGCTTGTCCAGAGCTTCTACAATGGGATAGATGAGAAGAGCAGAGACATGGTAGATGCTTCTTGTGGTGGAACATACATACATAAAACAGCTGATGAGGCATGAGACTTGTTTGAAGTCATAAGTGAAAATGCTTTCCAGAAGATGTCCTCATCCAGAACTGTTCAAGAGCCTTCTCCTAGGCTGGGGGTGGCTGAAACTTCTAAAGGAAAGATGTATGAAGTTAGGGGAAATGATGACCTGCGAATGCAGATGGCCAATCTTACTGAAAGATTTGACAAACTTTTGACTGTGGTGTAGCCGAGAATGGCTGCACAAGTGATGGAGGCATGTCTGATATGCCAATCCCCATAGCATACAGTGGAAGAATGCCCATCTGCAGGGCAATACCCTGAGTTTGTAATGGAACAAGTTGCTGCTGCTGCCCAATCTTTTGGGCAGCAACAATCTAGTGGCTACAATAAACAACCATATAGATACCAGCACCAAAATGCTGGTTACCAATGGATAGACCACCCAAATTTGAGGTGGAGACAAGACAATTATATGCAGCCACAGCAGATGTTGGCCTTACCTCAAAAGCCACAGCAGCAGTTTAACCAGGGTTATGCCCAAGGTCGAATTTCCAACAACAACAGCCCCAGTAACAAAATCAATTGGTAGTTCCCCCACCTCAGCCCCGAAGTGCTTTCGACCCTTAAATCAGACTGTGACTTTGGCTCAATTGCAAAGCCTTGGACCCTTAAATCAGACTGTGACTTTTCACAGTCAAAGCATTGAGAAAATAGAAGAGCAGCTTGGCCAAATAGTCAATGCTCTGGCTAAGAGAGAGGAGGGTAGGTTGCCAAGCCAACCAGTAGCCAACCCAAAGGGCCAGTATTCCATCGGAGAAGGCTCCTCAAATTTTGAGGGGGCCAATGCCATTACAGCCTTAAGGTCTGGCAAGCTGGTAGACGACCAGGTGGGAAAAGAACAAGGAGGGGTCATTCCCAAGGAAGTGTCAAGTGAAAATGATAAGGACTTTGTTAGAACACAAAGTCAAGAATTGCCTGCTACCCTTCAACAAGGGAAAAATAAAGAGGTTGTAGTTGAGCCTCAGCAGGAGATAAAAATAGAAAAAAGAAAAAAATAAAAGTTCAGCCATAGGCTTGCAGCTGAGGAACCAGCAGAACCTCAGCTGCCATTTCCTCAGGCTTTGAGTGGCCCTACCCCTTTTGATAAGGGTCAGGCACTGATCGAGGAAATGATGGAGACCTTTAAGCAGGTCAAAATAAATTTACCCCTGCTTGATGCAATCCGACAGGTCCCAGCCTATGCAAAGTTTCTGAAGGACCTCTGTACTCAGAAAAGGAAGGCCAGAGGCCATTTATCTAAAAAGGTCTTTACAACTGATACAGTTAATTATGTATTAATAATGACTATACCTAAGAAGTTGCAAGACCGAGGGATACCCACTATTCCCTGTATTATTGGTGACCACACGATTGGAAGGGCCCTTTTGGACCTTGAAGCCAGTGTTAACCTGCTGCCATACAGTGTATATCAGCAGTTAGGTTTGGGGGAGCTAAAGCCCACCCCCATTGTTCTATTGATGGTTGATAGGTCTGAGAGGAGACCCATGGGAGTGGTTGAGGATTTCCTAGTAGGGGTAGACAAGTTCTACCCTGCAGACTTCCTTGTTTTGGACATGGGTTGTAACAAGAGTACATCCCCAATACCTGTCATTTTGGGCAGACCATTTTTGACTACTGCCAATGCATGCATTCAATGCAGGTCTAGGATCATGGAGGTCACTTTCGGACATATGAAAGTTGAGCTTAATGTGTACAACAGTGTAAAGTACCCTCAGCTGGACAATGAGGAATGCTTTACAGTGGATGTACTAGAAGAAATTGTTGAAGAAGAACTGCCCACTCTGCTGGAGTGGAGCAACATTGTCACTGATTTAACTGAAGTTTGGAACATGGTGGGAGAAGGAAGCCTAGCTTTAATGTCAGAAGATATACCCCTAGTGAGGTCTTCTGTGGGCTTAGTGCAGCATTCCAATTGGAAACCTACATTTCTGCCCCTTCCTCCAACCAACAATACACTAATCCTGCCATCCATACAATAAGCCCCTGATCTGGAGCTCAAGAAGCTGCTAGAGACATTGAAATATGCTTTCCTCGAGAAAGAAGAGAAACTTCCTGTAATTATCTCCTCTTCTCTAACTAGTGAGCAAGAGGAGAAATTGCTAACAGTTCTGAGGAAGCACAAGAAAATAATTGGCTGGACCATTACTGATCTGGGAGGGATTGATGCATCAATCTGTATGCATAGGATTCATCTAGAGGAGGGCTTAACACCCTCCAGGGAAATGCAGAAGAAACTTAATCCTCACATGCAGAAGGTGGTCCTAAAAGAAATTATTAAGCTGCTGGATGCTAGGGTAATTTACCCCATCTCTGATTCTGAATGGGTGGCACCAATCCAGGTGGTACCCAAGAAGTCTGGCATCACAGTGATCACAACCGACTCTGGAGAGTTGAGACCAGCCAGGGAGACCACTGGCTGGAGAGTTTGCATCAATTATCGAAAACTCAACTCCAAGACCAGAAAAGACCACTTTCCTCTCCCTTTTATTGAACAAATTTTGGATAAGTTGGCTGGGAAAGCTTTTTACTGTTTTCTTGATGGGTACTCAGGGTACAATCAGATCCCTGTACACCCTTTGGATCAAGAGAAAACTACTTTTACTTGTCCTTTTGGTACCTTTGCTTACAGAAGGATGCCTTTTGGACTGTATAATGTCCCAGCCACCTTTCAGAGGTGTATGTATGCCATCTTTTCTGATATGATTGATAAATTCTTGGAAATTTTCATGGATGATTTCTCGGTTTATGGGGATAGCTTTGACCAATGTCTACAACACCTTCATCAAGTCTTACAAAGATGTGAAGAGACTAATTTGGTCTTAAGTTGGGAAAAGAGCCACTTCATGGTAACACAAGGAATTGTGTTGGGCCATGTGGTCTCTAAAGATGGAATTGAGGTAGACAAGGCCAAAGTTGATCTCATTGCAAATTTGCCCCCTCCAAGAACAGTCAAGCAAATCAGATCCTTCCTTGGGCATGCTGGATTCTATAGGAGGTTTAATCAAGGACTTCAGCAAAATTGCTAAACCATTGTGCCACCTGCTCTGCCAGGATGTGCCCTTTGACTTCTCTGCTGAATGTCTGAAGGCTTTTGAAACTTTGAAAAGTTGTCTCACGTTTGCCCCTGTAGTCCAAACACCTGACTATACCTTGCCCTTCGAGTTAATGTGTGATGTATCTGACTTGGCACTAGGTGCTGTCTTGGGCCAGAGAAAAGATAAGCTGCCTGTGGTCATTGTTTATCTCAGCAAATCACTTGCTGAAGCTCAGTTGAACTACACAACCACTGAGAAAGAGCTTCTGGCAGTGATTTTGCTGTGGACAAGTTTAGACCTTACCTACTTGGGTCTAAAACTGTCATCTTCACTGACCACTCCGCATTAAAGTACCTATTGTCCAAGAAGGATGCAAAGCCCAGATTGATTAGATGGACACTCCTGTTGCAGGAGTTTTACATCGAAATCAAGGACAAGAAGGGTGTAGAAAAATGTGGTGGCTGACCACTTGTCCAGAATTATGTTGAAAAAGGTGTTGAGGACCTTGATACAAATGATGTCTTCCCGGATGAGTAACTGTTTGCCATCCACTCTTTAGTTCCCTGGTATGCACATATTGTCAATTATCTAGTTATGGGCATGACCCCTTCCCATTAGACAAAAATGGATAAAGACCTGTTTTTCTCACAGGTCAAATTCTTTTTCTGAGAAGAACCTTGCTTGTACAAGTATTGTGTAGACCAAATCATTCGGAAATGTGTCCCCGAAAGTGATGTCCCCAGTATTCTGGCCATGTGCCATGAAAATGCCTGTGGGGGTCACTTTAGTGGGAGAAAAATAGCTTACAAAGTGCTACAGTGTGGGTTCTATTGGCCTTCTCTTTTCAAAGATGCCAATACACACTGTAAGACCTATCAAAGATGTCAAAAACTAGGAGGGCTGTCTAAAAGAAATTCACTGCCTTTATAGCCCATCCTTGTTGTAGAATTGTTTGATGTGTGGGGGACTTTATGGGCCCCTTTCCTCCTTCCAATGGTTTTCATTTTATCTTAGTGGCAGTGGACTATATTTCCAAATGGGTAGAAGCCATTGCCACAAGAACTAATGATAATCAGGTGGTCCTAAAGTTTATAAAACAACATATCTTCTCCAGATTTGGTACCCCTAGAGCCGTCATCAGTGATGGGGGGAGCCATTTCTGTAATAGAAATTTCGAGAGCTTGCTCAAGAAATATTTTATCACCCATAGGATTGCTACTCCCTACCACCCACAAACCAGTGGGCAAGTTAAAATTTTAAATAGGGAGATCAAGCATATCCTTGAGAAGACTGTGAGGACTGATAGGAAGGATTGGGCTGACAAGCTTAATGATGCACTGTGGGCTTATAGGACTGCCTATAAGACCCCCATTGATATGTCCCCTTTCAGACTGGTCTATGGCAAGGCTTGTCTTCTCCCAGTGGAGTTAGAACACAGGGCCTATTGGGCCATCAAACATCTAAATCTAGAACTAACTTCGGCTGGTCATCACAGGTTGCTGCAACTGTCAGAATTGGAAGAACTAAGGATGGATGCATATGCCAATGCCAGGATCTACAAGGAAAGGTCCAAAGCTTTCTTTGACAAAGATCTGTTAAGAAAGAGTTTCATTGTTGGTGATAAGGTTTGGCTGTTTAACTCCAAACTTAAATTTTTTCCAGGCAAATTGAAATCCATATGGGAAGGTCCTTACATTGTCATGCATGTTCCCCCATCTGGTGCTATGGAAATCAAGGATCCTAAGTCTGGGAGACTCTTGAAGGTGAATGGTCAGAGGCTTAAGCCTTGTTTTGAAAAACCTGCCGACCTTTTGGACACCATTCACTGTAAAGGGGATCCTTCTTCAAACTGATTCCACAGGTGTGTCATTAATGTATCATATGTACTTAGTTTTTGGTTGATTTATCTTGCTTTCTTTAGTTTCTATTATCTAGGATTTGCTAGTGGCCGTATCTGAGTTTTGCCCCATCTGTTTTGAACTTTTGATGCTTGGCTTGATTCGTACTGCTTTTGAAGTGATAGCTTATGTCGAATGCCTAATGTGGGAGGTCATTTTTATTGTCCTTAAGTGTATGATTGAGTTTCCATATGTCTAAAGACAGTCGTAGGAGAGGGTCATGCCCAGGATTCAACCACAGCAAACATGCAAAAGGGATTGAACAGAGAGCACATGCTCTCTGTTTTATTCCTTACTGTCACTAGGTCCAAAATCAATGTCTGGGAGACTGTCACAAGATTCAAAAGCTCTCGCACGGTTCAAAAGGAAACCTGGGAGAATTTCGCGCAGTTCACCTAGACACATTCTATGTACTGTTGCGAGATTCATGTGTATTTGAAAGCCTCTCGCGCGATTCACATAGAGCCACACATTACTTGTCGCGTGATTCATATCCTCTAGTGAACCTCTCTCGCCTTTCCCATACAGATTCAAAGGCTGTCGTGAGGTTCACAAGGTAAACTAGGAGACTCTTGCGTAATTCAACAGAAATACTTCATTTCCTATTGCGAGATTCTCAGTCTGTCGCGAGATTCAAAAAATGAACCTTTGAGCTTTTCGCACAATCCAAAATGAAACCTATGAGCCGCTCGCGCGATTCACATTAATTAATCTCACTCTGTCGCGCGCTCTAAAAATCCACCTGGGAGATTGTTGCACAGTCCAGATTAATTCAAAGCCTTCGCTAAGTTCATTCCCAACCCCGTGACCAGAGGATCCAAAGCGCGCCGAGCTTCGCGATAGGTATTTCAACCTCGCATTTTGCTCCTTTCCCAGTACTCTTTCCTTTCTTCCCTCTGCGAAACCCTAGCTCCTGGCACTCTCCACCTTCTCTCCTCCAGCATCACTCCTACAACTCATCATTCACTCCACAAATGCATACAAGTGTTCCTAGCATCACTCTCATCTATTGCCCTCTGCTCAGAGATCTTGAGGTGCCCTGTGCATCCAAGAAAACCAAACCCTAGATCTCGATTTCCATTGCTCATACTAGAAGATAGAGTTAGAAATGGCTCCCAAAATTACACAAAAGAGAAAGGGGAAGAGCAAGGACCCTGCAGAGACCTCCCCTAAAAAAGCCAAGACTTCAAAGTCTCCCCAAAAGGGAAAGGAAGTGGTTGAGGAGGCGGCGGTACCAACCACAAAGTTCTCTACTCCTTCTGAGCCCATGGAGTCAATTCCATTGGAGCCTGAAACTGCGTTTGATGTACCATTCTTTGAGAACCAACCTCTCTCTGCCCCTGCAGTCCAGTTTTTTAGTAAAGCGGGCTTGATGCCACTGATGAGAAAAATTCTAGCACTGGCCTACCCCAGGCTGGTGCAGCTGTTCTATCAGCACATCAAGGTCAAGAAGGACACTAATGGACAAGGATGCTTGCTCGTGATGATTGACGACTTCGATATGTTGGTGGGCCCTAAGATGATCGCTGAAGTATTGGGAATCCCAGCAGCTTTCAATCCTAGCTGTGGATATGGCCCCCCTCTGACTGCATCAATTGATACAATTGCCCGGGCCCTAACTAGAGGACTAAAAGCCACCGGGGACTCAATCAGGAGGAGAGAACTCAAGCCTAAACTGCTGTTCATTGACCAAGTCCTGCGGAAGAACATTTATTGCTCAAGACATCAGCAGGAGAGGAGAACCCCCATTGCGAATGCTATTTACTCCTACCACATGGGTCATGGCTTCCATGCAGCATGGCTAATTTTTGAGGCAATGAAGGATGTAGTGGTGAAGTTAGGATCAAACAAGAAGCCTCCCACTCTACCCTATGCACGAATCATCACCTTGCTGCTGATCAAGGGAGGCTACAAGATAGGAAGGAATGAGCAGACCACAACCCTTGCCCCTATCACCTTTGCCAAGAGGCAATGGGGCATCAGCAGGAGCTTGATGGAGACTCAGAAGAAAAAGAAGGCTGAGACTCAGGCTCTGCCCAAGCAAGCAGAAAAGGGAGCCGGATCAGGGTCCATCCCTGCTACACAGGAAGTGCACTCAGAGCCTGTCAGTACCATCACTGCAGCAGCACCCATTCCCCCTCCACCTTTTACTTCTACATCCACCACCCCTCTTGCCACCCTCCTCTGTTTCCATTCTCCATGCCCACTCCCCCTTCCCCTGTGCTTGGTTCCTGGGAGGACTCACCATCCCCTACCTTACCTCAATACACAACCCTAATTCCCCCCTCCTTTCCACCAAAGCCTGCTAGCCCCCCACTCATCTCATACAAGAAATGCAAAACCACTGAATCCATTCCAACCATCTCCCAGACACCACCCTCAATCCCTTCCATCCCCATTGACCCACCCCACCTTGAAGAAACCACCACCCCAGCCATATCCACTACGTCCCCTCTCCCCAACATTGACTTAACCCTCAACACATCCATAGGCTTCCAAGCCTTCATCTCCACCTTCCTTGAAACCATGCCCACCTACTACACCCCTCTGTCGGACTCCCCAACTACCTCACAGCACCATTCCCCTCCCTCCACTTTCCACCATGCTCCCTCCTCCCCTTTCCAACCAGTACCCTCTTCTTCCCAAACCCAACCTCCTAACTTTGACACACTAACCCTCATCCTACCCCTTATCCAGGACATACAAGCCCAATTATCCACCAATACCCACAAACAGGACCAGATGCAGGCTGAACTCACCTCCATCCAATCTACCCTACACACCTTAACCACTCCACCCATCCCTCCACCACCCACTTCACCCCCCCTGGTCCTGTTCACTGACAAAATCACCCAAACAGACTTCCCTCCTGAATCATTACCCCCCCCCACCTTCCCAATTACCTACTCCCCACCCATTTCCTTTACTCCCTTTCACCATTCCAATTTTCCATCCCCATCACCCCACCTCTGTTGAGCCTACACCCTTCCCATTTCCCCTATTCCTCCATCCCCTCTTATCCTACCCCTCCCACCTTCTCTCCAAATCTACACAAATGCACCCAACTCCCCCCATTCCCCCACCACTTGACTTCCCTACTATCATCCCCCCTCCTCCCCTCCAGGACCAAGCACAATCTGCTCCTTCCAACTCTTATCTTCCCATTGCCCCAAAACATCATTTCTACAGCCCCCCCTACCTCACCATCCTCCACCATATGAGAGATAATGCCTACCTGAGGAAGGATGTACTGAGGGGCATGGCCAAGCTACGCCAATCTATAGAGACCCCCCTGCTGGAGCAGATTGATGAGATGACGGAGGCTCACAGAAAACAAATACCGGGCATCTCCTTGGGGTGGCAAAATATCCTAGAGGAATATCAGAAGACTACAGCCACCTACTATCAGATCAATTGGGAGTATGAGAAATCTAATGCCACTGCAGCGGCTGCCCAGGCGAGAATGCTTGAAAAATGCCTTAACAATGCCCAGGAAATCCAGAAAATTTAAAAGGAGGTCCATGAGACTGACGCTCTCAAATTTCAAATCAAGATAGCCTCATTGGAATCCGCATTGGCTGCTGCCCGTAATGAACCTTACCATTCAACTCCCATCAATATTCAAGTGCCTGCGCCTTCTACTACTCTAGCTCCACCTGCCCAGTCTGAGGAGGCCCCACCTTAGCCCCGAAAAGACAAAGGCAAAGCTCCTGCTTCACCTCCTGAGGAGCAGCCTCCATCTACGAAGCAGCCTCCACCTCCCAAGGCCTCTGCTGCCCCTCCACAGGAGCAAACTTATCCTCAAAGGAGGAAAATCACTGCCAAGAGGTCTGCTCCCAAAGATGTCCCCTTAAAGATTGGCAAAGAACCTGCTGCCCAGTCTGAAGAGGCACGGTCCCCTGCCAAACCTGAGTCCACTGGAAAAGGAAAATCCCCAGTGGTCACTACTGAGGAACCCAAAGCTAAAGGAAAAGAACATTCCCCAGTGGTCCCACCTGCAGAAGCTGAAGCCAAGAGCAAAGGAAAAGGAAAATCCCCTGCCACCCCCCCTGCTAAGCGCAAAGGCAAAGCCCCTCAAGAACCAAAGGCTCCCAAGGCACCAAAAGTAAGGGTGAGGGCACCTAAAGCTCCATCTGCAATGAAAACACCAGCTGAGAAGAAAAAGGAGAGGGAGGAAAAGAAGAAACAAGACAAAGCTTCCCTTAAGGCAAAAGCTAAAGAGATGGGCTGGGATTTCCTTACAGATTCGAATTCAGATTAGCTCCTAGCTTCTAGATTGTATCTTAGGTTTTTTTCTTTTTGTAATTCCACTTGTAACTACTTTTCTTCCACTTTAATAGAATTTCTAGTTTATATATTGCTCTGTTCTGTGTATTTCTTTTTGACTGTTTAGTACTTATGCATTTGTTCTTTGTGCCTTTCATGGGAGATGAGTTTTTGGGAGGATATTTTTCTTTGAACCTGTAATCCATGTGGCGGACAGATGTCGTTGGTGACTGAATAAAATTTGAGCATTACCCGCCTCAGGGATTTCAATGGCTCCTTCTTCCACTTGCTGTGCCACATTAAGTGTATCTTGCAAAGATCCCTAGCTCAGCTGTGTGAGAAATATCCTTTACCCTTATCTGATTGCTCTTCGCGAGGATCCTCGCGTGATACACTTACTTCCTTTAATCCCATGCCTATCTTTGGATATTCATTTAATGCTCCTTCTCTTTTCCAACGAGCCAGTGTGTATTTCTTCTTTCCCCAAACGACACGCATTTATTGCCAGGTTTGAAAAGGGGCGCAATTTCAACTACACCGATTCATGTTCCCTCGTTCCTCTCTTTTTAAGCGGCCATCAGTCCCTTTTCATCTCATTCCTCCTCTTCTAACCCTAGAAGTCCATACCTCCTCACACAAATGACGGATGACGGCCCCTTCAGTTTCCCAATCAAAATTTTCCCCATCTGGGACGATCCCACACCACCACAGGAGCCGGACCCCTTGCAATTTCTATGGGATGAGTATGATGAGGTCCAGCGGATCCTGGCCAAGGAGGAAAAGAAAAAGAAAAAAAGAGAGAAGCGAGAGAAAAGGAAGAAGAACAAAATGGCACCACCGGCAGCTCCCCCTCCATCTTCCTTAAACCCTCCCCCGACTACCCCTTGACCCCCCCCCCCCATTTTGTCTTCTCCTTTTCCATCTTTTTGTCTTCTTTTCTTTTTCTGTTAATGAAAGTTTTCTTTTAGTTCCATACTGTTCAGTTTTGCATTTTTATTCCACTCTCTTCTTCTTGTTTATGTCTGTATATTTCCCTGGATTCTACCTTCTATTCTCCCCTCTGAACCAGTGAGGACACTACTCCTCATAGGTTTGGGGGTGTGGCAGGTAGGTCTGCCAATAACATAGTTAACTTAAAGTGCAGCAGAATCATGTGAGTAACATAGAAATGGAGTTGTGTTCACTTATGAATTATGAAAATTAAGGAATTTTAAACTTTTTGCAGATCTTTAGACATTATAAATTTCTAAAATTTCATATTTCCATGATGAGAACACCAAGAAAACTCACTGGTATCAGCACTTAGTGAATCATTGAAGAGAGAAAAAGATAAGGACATACTTAAAAGTTCAAAGGAAGACCATAACCAGTGAGAATTGGGCCTACAAATTTTTTTTTTATTTGAGGAGTGATTAAGGCAAATTTCTTCTAGCCTTAAGGACTGGCTGAGTCAATGTGTTCACTAGAAGTTAGGTAACTCCAAGTTGAAACAACTGACAGCACTCATGACACTTAGGAAAGGATCAAGGCCTTCTCTTGGACAGTTTGAGCCTAAACAGACCAAACCCTAAAGCAACTGCCCTTGTTCATACACTCTTTGAGCTTCAAAGTCCAATTTTCTTCAAAACACACCTGAGTACTTGTTCCTAAACCTATGGATATGATTTAACCTTACCCTCACTCTGAGAATTCAGAAGGTAAAGGAGAATGAGTTAAAGATGGACTAGCTACGGTCAACATTGGATGAGTGGAGAAGAATTACCTCAAAAGTCTAGCAGTATGGCAACTGAGAAAAAGGTGGAAATTCATGGTGAAAGAAAAATAATGAAGAGGAGTAAGAGAGGAGTCAAAAGGAAGTACTCATTAAAAAAAAAAAATCAAGAACAAGAAGAGAAGCTAGCCACTTCAAATCTAAAAATATCAAAGAAAAAAAGAAGGTGAAGTCATGAATCACCTCCTTCACCTACTGATTTCTCAATTTTCCTCCCCTTTTCAACCTTCCATTCTTTTTATAACCCAACTCCATAAGCCACATTATGACCCAGTAAAATCCCTTGTAATCCAAAGTTGAATGAGCTGTTATGTAGAGACAAAGAGTTGTCCAGTCTATGGTGAAAATCTGCCAATGATGCCAGAACTTAAATGCTATGCCTATGCTCATGCTTACAGACCCATTTGGGGGATGTAACTGCTCTTGAGCTTGAGAGATAATGAAACCCTCAAAAGTTCTTTATGAGAGTATGCTCTGGAGAGTTTTAGGTCTGATATTGAATGCATTGGGCATGACCTACAACCTAATTTTTAATTTAATGATGAGCTCAGTGCTAACACACGTGTAGTTTCCCCTGTTGTGAACTGATTGAAAATGCGGTGCTATCATGTGAAGTTTATGTTGCTTAAACATCTGTGCAGACAATGTATTTAAATTTCCTATATATTTATCGATTCAAGGGTGAACTGATACTCTGTTTCTTGGCTGCTAACTTGATAATCTTACACTACTGTTAACTGTTTTATTGAGAAGTTTGTGGGTATCTTCACTGAAAACCCTCAGGAGACTTCGCTCCTCCACTAGGGATCACCTAGGGGTTTAAAAGGCTTGGTATATATGCTAAATGTATCTGTGCTCCCTACGAAAGTGGCATTTAATTTCTGTATATTTTTAGTGTAGCTTTGCTAAGGGACTAGCAAAGATTAGGTTTGGGGGTGTGTTAAGACATGAAAAGTACCACTTTTCACCCCTTAACTTAGCCTCTGTTAGACCGTTAGCCATCTAATAAATGTGTGTTAAGTCATTTTCATAGGTAATAAACAGTAGCTACAACAAAGCCTCAACCCTGTTAAGGAGCCCACTTTTGCCCCAGAAGCCCCTCAGAAGGATGAAAGCTTAATCCAGACAAGAATTGAACCTCGCGCAGCTTTCACAAGCTTCAAAGTAAGTTTCACTTCATACCAAGTGTCTCATACTGTTCTCGCCCAATTTAATTTAGACGTGAAGGGTTCCAGAATCATGAGTCACGCAGCTCTTGCGACGCTTAAGCACTTAAATGCTCGCACAGTCTCGCGCAGCTCAAGAAAGCATCACTCAAAACCTCACGCAGTTCACTCAAATAAGCTAAGGAGAGAGAGCTCCAGATATTTATGCGCGCAGCTGTCGCGCAGTGGCCGCGGGATACAAAACTATAAAAAAGCTTATCGCACAGTTCAGAGACCAATGCACATCACACCCTTGCAAGGATCCTCGCGAAGATCCATTGAGGCATAAACTGCTCGCGCGATCCCTGTGCCATTCAGAAGGAAAGTACAATCTCGCAAAGACAAGAGCAATCCAGCTAGGATTCAATGCTCTATCGCGCGACTGCTTAAGCTGCAGACTATGACGACCCCGCGACAACTAGAATTTCAAGATAATCCAATCTCGCGAAGACCGTGCTACTACGCGACAGTCTTGGAAACCAGTGCTACCTGGCGAGGCTCTGAACTCTAACTCTCCCTCACTTCTGCAGAGGACATTCTGGGAACTTCCTGCAAGGGCACGCACTCTAACGTTCCAATTTTTGTGCACGCACCCCGAGGCATCCAAGGAATAGTATTAGGCCACATGGCATCGTTAAAATTAGGGTTTCCTAACCCTAATGTGCCGCCAAACTGACTGCTATATAAACCTAAGCCTGGTTTAGGCTTAGGGGGCTTTTTACCTCTCTTAGAATAGAATTTTGTTGATCTTCCTCTGGCAGTAGCTGTAGACCTCTAGTAAGGTTTAGGTAGATTTCTTTTTATTTTTTCTTCTCTCCATAGCCCAACACTTGCTGGCTATGCCTCTATATGCTTATTTGGTTTAGAATTAATGGAATTTCATGATTGAGTGTTTTACATGTATAGGATTGAAGTTTGAGATTGAGTTGTTCTGTATAAGGCTGCTGCCTTGAGATCCTCCATTGATAGGTTGTATTATGATCAATGGAGGACTGTTTTTAGAGGCCTATTTAGATCCAAGTGACCTGTGTGTCTGGGCTAACATGCTCCCATACAAGCCTAGCCCCACCATAGGATCCACTAGATCTAAAATCCCCATTGGAGCTTGTGCTTGTAGCCTTGTGAACACGGTGGTGATAGCAGTGTTCTTGATCTGTTTTTGTCCTCTGTGAGGAGGATAGCCTCTGGGATAGTCTATGCCCATTTAAGTAGACAGGTTATAGCCTTAGGGTGAGGCCAATCCATAGATCCAAGACAGATTCTTCTTCTCTGCACTTGTGCTTGTAGCGCCCTGTGAGAGATTGTGCAGAGACAAACTCCCCTGTATTTGTATAGACCCACCATCATATGGCAGATTTGGTTTGGTTATAGAGATTGTAGGCTTGTGATTGGATCACTGCAGTCTTTATACAACAGTGGACAGCTAGACCTAAGGTTGTACTCAAACTCTTACTGGTTCTATGTGTCGGTTAACATGCTCCCATACAAGCCTAGCCCCACACATAGCACCTTAGAGGTTGAGGTTCCCTATGGATTCTTGTGCTTGTAGCCTGGATGAAGTAGTGCTTACAATGATGGACTTCTTCTGATCCATCTCTGGACTGTGATTCCCCAATTGGATAGTCTGTGACCATTAAGTGGACAGGTTATAGCCATAAAGGGATTGGATCATGGCACAAAGATGAGTTGGATTCTTTCTCCTTAGTGGTGATAATGTAGCCATTAGACAGGACTTCTATAGCAGCAGATCTGAATTTGAGTCGTGAAACCCATGAAATCTGCACCTATTAGCATACTTCTCATCCTTTTATATTTATTTTCTCACATTCCATCCTTCTTCTCAATCTTTCTGTAGTTAAATCATTAGATTATCAAAGAATGTAGGAATAAGTGACCTTAAATCACCTTCCCTTTAGGATTGCCAGATCTGTAGTCAAATCTGGAGAGCCTACTACTGATGGTTCCTTTGGAGCTTTAGATCAATTTTCCCTGTGGGAAAAACTCTTACTTATCAAAACTTGCTATAACAGGCCCTGTATCTTGCCGGACTGTGCATATTTTAGGCTTGCTGCTCTGTCATTTTCAATCCACCTTTCATTCATTTTCATTCACCTCATTCTTATCACTGCCTCCAATAAAGTCAGTAGCAAGCATTAAAATATCTTAACACACATTTTAAGAAAAAGGTTTGAGTTAGGCCAACAAGTTTGGCTATATAATTCAAGGTTGAAACTATTCCCAGGAAAACTACGAAGTCGTCAAGACGGACCATATAATGTGATAGAAGCATTCCTCATGGGGCTGTAACCATTCAAGACCCCAAAGTGTAACACCCCGAATTTTCTGGCGTTGAGCCGTTGATTTTCGACGAGGATACGATTTGCTTTAACCTATTTGACTTGGTCAAATCATCAGTGACTATGATGGGGCCTCTGGCCCATCCACCTTGATTTTGGATAAATGCACCCAATATCCAGAATTCTGAGGACCAATTTCCTAACTTGAATACTAAATCGAAAACCCGGCCCCTAAGAGGCAAAAAATACAAACTCGAGAAGTCAGCACCTTTATAAAAGATAAAGAACACTCAATTAATTATTGTGGCATCCTAACATAGGAGGCACCCCATTATTTGAATTTAGGTGTGACACCCCCTAAGGGTACCAACCATTAATCTAGAACCCTTAAGGGCTACTCATATTTTGATTATTATAAATCACACCAAATAATCCACTCGTTATGGGTAAGATCGATGGTGATGATCTAAAGATCACCATCAATGTTGGTAATTGAACCCCACCCATCTGATGTGCCATCATAGGGTTGGTCAAACAATTGACATAAATTTGAAGGCCCTAGATAGGTCACACACACCAGTCGGAGATCTAGTGGTTAGTGAAAGGCCCAAGTTTAGAAGCCCATTATGTGTATTGGAGAGATCTGGTTGTTAGTGAAAGGCCCAAGTTTAGAAGCCCATTATGTGTATTGGATTTGGGTTTAAAGGGGACCACAGATCTAACCTTAGATCTTAAGAAACCAACACCTAAATGTGTATAACCGCTTAACACCAAGCCAACCCCTTGGAGCCACACACAAATCTTGATTTTATAGACTTCACTCTAAGTCAATCACCAATAGAAGGGAAGCCATTTTAGTGATCAGGTCTAGCCAACGTAAGACACCTTGGTGATCAAATCACTTAAGGCCCAATAGTTGAGGCCCTATGCTTGACCCGTACACCAAGATGTGTGTACCAATTACACACTAAACTTTGGGCACCTCAACTATAAAGCCCTCTTGTTAATTGGACCCAGCCCACCTAGGGCCCATTGAAGACAACATCACTTAAGACCCATTTGTAATCCGGCCCATGGTTTAAAACCCCTATTGTGTGGCCTATGATCGGCCCGTGCACCGAATTCGGTATGCCAACCCCACACCAAAGCAACTCCACATGACACACTTGCTATAAAGGGAAGACCCTTTAGAACTTTCCCCAATTTTGGCAAAGCCGATTGGACGTGAGGAGTGAGGAGTCGTGAGGAGAGAACCGAACCCCATCTCCTTCCATTTCCTTTTTGGAGGAGATCTCACCCTTGATCTCCATCGCTAACCACACCATCGACTTTGTCACGACCAAAGCAATAGATCAAAGCATCGGGCAATCAAATGCGGAGCTACGCACCAAATTCCGCCACGATCAATCCCAACCGTTTCGAACCCCGCATGCATGATCTGCGAAGGTAAATGTTCAATTTTTGTGTGTGAGCATCAATTTCTTAGAACCAGGGTTCATTTCATGAATTTTGTGCTTCATGCGATGAAATTTCCAAAAGATCAGATGCGTGAGAGGCTTGGGAGCCGATTTGCTCCGATCCGAATGTTTCGGATGTCGCATGCACAACCAAATTGAGAAAAATACGTTTGAATTCATTTTATAAACATGCATTTAGGCTAGACTTATGGTGTAGGATGTCAAAATGGTATAAAAAAAACTAGGTTTTCGAATTCAGAAGAAAGAGAAGATATGAAGCCTTGGAAGACAGAATCGATGGTGTACGCTCGAGCGTGATTTAGAGCCGCTTGAGCGGGAAATCATCTGGAGCCTACGCTCGAGTGTGATTTGTAGGCTAAATCTGCTTGAGTCAAATACACTCAAGCGTGAATTGGAGAGTTGAACTGGGATTACGCTCACGCATGCTGAGAGCCGTTCGAGCGTGAAGCCATCTGAAGCCTACGCTCGAGCATAAAATCTAGGCCAATTCGGCTCGGGTCAAAACCGCTCGAGCGTAAAGTGGGAATTGTGCAGAGATTACGCTAGAGCATGAATTAGACCGCTCGAGTGTGAAACCAATAAGAAGACTACGCTCGAGCATGATTTTCAGGCTAAAACCATTTAAGTCAAATACGCTCGAGCGTCCTTGCAATGTGCCATTGGGAACCGATCGAGCGTAATAGAGCCACGCTCGAGCGTGAAGGCTTGTTTTTTATTTTATAAGTTACTATGCTTGGGATTTGACTTGTGCACCCAGTGTTATACATAATGCACCTGACCTCGTGAATAAGGAGAGGAAACACGGAGAAACGTATCTTGAGATGAGCGTGTAGGAACAAGCGTGTTTCGTGAATAAGGAGAGGAAACACGGAGAAACGTATCTTGAGATGAGCGTGTAGGAACAAGCGTGTTTGATGCGATTTTAGGTAAGGGAAACTTTCTCAATCAATGACATTTTTAACTTGAATCCATAGATTCGCATGATGTGTTTAATTTGAATATTGATAATGCTTTCGACTGTGAAGAATTTGATTTCTTTCTGGATATTTGCAAAAGTGTATATGTGTGACTGTCAAAATGTTGAATCGAAATCATGTTTTATTTTGAAATAAAATCAATTGTACCTTTGAAATTCCGAATATTGTTAGTATTGAAAGTCTTGAGCCTCGAACATGAATTTTGCATGCAGGATTGATTTTAAGTCTCGAATGTCATTGGAAAGGATGTAAAAATTTGATTTTTGATTTATGAATTCGTTTTTGAAATCTGTGAAATATCGAATCCTTGAAATTGTACTTGTATCGAACTACGAACTTTAGACATGAACTTTGCATCCGAATGTGACATAAGAACTCGTGAATCGAACCTATACGATATGTACGTGAATATGAATCTAACCGGGACGGCGGGATATCCGTGAATCGAACCGACACGACGGGATATCCGTGAATCAAACCGGCACGGCGGTTACACCCGTGATTTGAACCGGCATGGCGGGATACCCGTGAATCGAACTAGCACAACGGGATACCTGTAAATCGAACCGACACGGCCGGATATCCATGAATCGAACTGGCATGGTGGTTACACCCGTGAATTGAACCGGCAGGGCGGGATGTCCGTGAATCGAATCCGTAAGGCATATGTGTGTATATAAATCGAACCAATCGATTAATAAACCAAACAAGTTGAAGTGAACCGCTATGGACGGATTTAAGTATACATTGTGGGCCGCTATGGGCGGATTAGACGTGCATGGGTGGACCTCTATGGACGGATTATTGGTACAATTGTGGACCGCTATGGACGGAGTAATCGTACTATTGTGGACCGCTATGGGTGGATTACATGCACACAAATCGAACTCTGATGCAAACATGAACTTGACATTGCTCTCGTTTTGACATGAAATACTTCCGCACTATGATTTTTCGTTTTTGGATAAACGTTTCGAAATTAGTTTATCGTATGTGATGAAATTGCCTTCAAACTAGTCATGTGAACTTAAATTGCAAAGTGTGTTTTGACATAAACTCGTCTTTGAAATTAGGCTCAATTTTTGGCATGAAATGTTTTCTGAAATCAGTTTTCTATCTTGAATATGAAAGCCAACTATTGTTTTAATATGAAAAAGGCTTGAAAGTAAACTCTTGTTTTACCTGAAATAAAATATATTTGAATCTATGAAGGCATATGATAGAATGCAATTGTTCTTGAGTTTCCCTTACTGAGCTTTGATGGTAGCTCACCCCTCGACTAAACGTCACAGGTTGCAGGTCTCAATTTGAATCCGGAGTTTGAGGCGTGTCTTCTACCTTTGGTAGGTGGAATTTGACTTGACATAATTCTTAGATCTTTGTGGTTGGATTTAGTAGGTCTGACTGCTTGTAGAATGGTAGAATTGGAATTTGATGTATATCCTTGTACACCACTGTTTAGGTGATGGTCGGCCATCACCGATGGTTTGAATTTGTTAGATCGTGGTTGTATAAGATAGAACTTTCCATTTTCTTTCATATGTATTACTTGTTCTAATATTTCCGCGTATTATGAATATACCATATACACTGTATTTCAGATCGTGATCTGCGACCCAACGCTCCGAGTTTTCTCATTTGGCAAAAAAAAAAATGTTGGAGAAAATCCGGGCTGTCACACTAAGACAATCGTATTTTAAGGTTAATGGACAAAGACTTAAACTGATGATATCTCCAGAAGAAAAAGGGACGGTGACCACAATGGCACTAAAAGACCCAGAATATACCTGACCAACTCATGGGCATCGTCGAGCTACCGATTCATCCGTAGCAAATTTATGTATATTATATATATAATTGTATAGTATGTGTATATATTTTGTAGAGCATTAAATCATAGAGATCACGCTTTCTTGCAGTCCAAGTATTCTCTCACATAAAATTGTAGCGATTACGATTTCTGAGAGAATGTTTTGTCTAGGAAACGCAATGATTATCAGAAAGGCACAACTATCGATACCAAAGGCATCGCCTCGATTCATTTTACACAGACACGCCCTTAGCATTTATTAGGACTACCAAACGATTCGCTTGATTCAACGAAAAATATAATGTTTATTTATGGCAACTCTTTGAATTCTTGGTTTGGAATGGTTATAAATAGCAAGTATCGTCTAGTCAATCAAATCCCATCCCTTTCATCTTCTTCTCCAACTCTAACCCTTTCGCCATGGAAAAATAACCAAATTGGTCAGAGATTACTACGGAATTTTCATGCCTCATCCTATGCCATGAAGACGAAATCACCGCGTTGTTAGAAAAAAGGGGGTGATTAATCAGTGAAATTGTTACCCTCTTCTTCTTTCTCATTCCGAAGCCGGCAGTTGAGAATCCCCCTACATCCCCCGACCACCACCAGTCTTCTCCATCTTAACCTTCTCCACCTTCTTAACGGTTTCCTTTTCTATTAGACCCACCTACTCAAGGGAGGGCGTTCCTTTTTAGGCAGCACAATTTTGGACCGATCTTTATCGAAAACTTCTCTTGGATGTTGTTGCCGGTGTCATATCTAAATTAGTATGTGTCTAAATTTTTCTTAGGTTTATACTTATTTTATTTTAGTTTTTTTATATTTTCTTTTCATGTTCATGTAAATATTCAGTAATATATAAAAAAAAATTTACAAACTTTTATCTTTCCTAACAGTGCAATTATTACTAACATTACTAACATTTTTTTTATTGATACTCCGAGAATAAGCCGCGATTATTTTCTCTCAAGTCTGGGAAAGAGTATATATCTGGTGACGGGTTTTTTTCGGTAAATAATCAGAGTTCTTAATAATTTGTAGGTAAATAATATTTTCTGTGTCCCATATTTTTGTGCCAGTGAGGGTATTGTCCGATTTAAGTTTGGGGGGGATACATAATTTATGTGTACAGCAGTAGTATAGCAGTATATAATTCTAGTTAATTTATTTTTATAGAAAAAATTTTCAAAATTTTTGAATTTTAGTTGATCATTACATAGGAATTATGATAGAAAAAAATTACAAAACTTGAATAACTTACGATTCATTATAGTAGAAATCCAATAATTAGAAAAGAGAACAGTTACAATTCATGCTTAGATCATTGAACAATGTATTAGAATGAATGTTTGAAACAATAGATTAATCTAAATTGTAAAATTTTAGACTATAGTTTCATAATTCTAAACCAGTGATCAATTGAGCCATATTTCCTCTTTTATTCAGGGAGACTATTTCTTTTATTCAAATCAGAAATTTTTTTTGAACTTCTATAATGATATGAAATCTCATATTGCTGAATTTAAAATCAAAATATTCTATGATAACCTGATTTTTTGTCTAGAACTATCTATTAGAAATATCAAAGCAATAAATCATTTATGCTAGTAAATCGTAAAGATGATCAAAGGTCATCTTTTGTTAAATCAAAGCCAAAAAGTCAAAATCTCATAATAAATTTTATCCTTTGAACCCATATTAGAAGCTTAAAATTAAATTTCTTTGTATCAAAAATTAGATAAACCTTTAACCATATGTACTACCCAAAGCTTTCAACCTTTAACCCTTATATTTTCTGAGATTTAAAATACAAAAGAAGGGAAAAAGAGGGAGTGGAAGGAGTAAAAAGTAAAAACAGATAAGGGGAATGCTAAAAAGGGTACAACTGAAGAAATAAAAAGAAGAATATGGAAAAAAATGAAAAATCGTGAAGAACGATTTCTGAAAAAGTAGAATAATTTCTGAAAAAGAAGAATGATTTTCAAGTAAAAAGCTTTCAAAGAGAAGAAAATTCGTAAAATACGATTGTACAATTGAAGAAATGGGATTTATAAAAAAAAAAATATGGAAAGAAGTTATCCAATTTATGGATACTTACTGAAGAAAAGAACAAGCTGAAAAGATAAGAGAAAGAAGAACTAAATTCTCAGTAAAACTTTGAATCATTTTTCTATCTTTTTTTTTTATACCTTTTAAAACCTAAAGCCACATTACAAGTCGAAGGTAAGACCTTTCTGATTTACGATTTGTAAAAAGTATAAGCCTAGCAGAGATATGGATACTAGATACTATGGATTGTACAGGGATTCATATGAATAAAGTAGATTATCTTTTTCTATGAGATTGATAATTTTATCTTTGATTGAATTTTTCTAAAAAATATATTGTGAGAACTCAAAAAGTTTCGTTATATTTTTTAGAGTATGCCAATAGTGAGTTTTTGAATGAAAATATTTTCTAAATTTGCAGTTTAGAAAATTTTATGAAGAATAAACTGTTCACTAATGCATATATCTCCTGCTTATTATGAATTGAAATTGTTAGAGTTCTAATCAAGGATAACCGTCATAATGGAAACTAAGAGCAAAAGATTGTTAATTTTAGAAAATCGCAATAAACTATGTAATGAACAATTTGGCCACTTAGGAAATTTAGTTAATATAGTTAGTGTACAAAATTAGTTTAGAATTTTTTATATTTTATATTTTTGAAAAATATTTAAAAAATCTAAAAAAATATTTAACGTTTGTATGTGACAGCCCGACGTTTCCCCGTCTCTAAACTGGGAAAGGTCGCGCCATCGGATCACCTGACATGATCCTTTCATCAAGGGGTTACTTCTTTAATTTAAAGTGACGCAATTGCGGAAGCAATGCGCTTTAACTCTGACAGATGGATAATATGGCAATAAACTGATAGATAGACTAACAACACTATAAACAATAAACAAAAGATCTGATGTATAGCTTTTCACCGATGACGGCCACCCGTCATCTAAACAGTAAAAAGAAAACCTATACATCCCAACATATCTCTGAAACTACCATATCATTTATACATGTCTAGAATCTATCTCTCTTTCCTCTCTCTACCCTTTTTGTCACATTCCCAAGCTACAAACCTATTTTGGGAAGAACTCCTCTGGGAATTCGTCTTCCTCGTCTTCGTCGTCGTCGTCTTTCCCTTTTTCCTCGTCAGGCACGTAGGTGGGAACTGCAACGTGCTCTAGGTCAGGCTCTGCAGCTAAGACATTTAAGTCGGGGAATGAGCTATCATCAAAGCTCAGTAGAGAATATCACATTATTATTATATATTGACAGTTTATCACTTTGTTTTCATAGAGAAGCATAAATAGAATAAAATATGACTAACATGTTGAGATGCTGTAAATATTTATGATGTAACAGGTATGAGAAACAAACTGAAACCAAAGTTACATGTAGGCGAAAACATGGAATCAACAAAGTCAAGCTCCCGAGTTAGCGGGATCACTTGTCAAGCTCCCGAGTTAGCGGGATCACTTGGACAAGAATACCTCAAGCTCCCGAGTTAGCGAGATCACTTGTCAAGCTCCCGAGTTAGTGGGATCACTTGATTCGAGAATTTCAAGATCTCGAGTTAGCGGGATCACTTGATTCAAACTAGAGCAATAACGTATCAAGAATATTGAAATTGACAACATCTAAGTACTGAATCACATAGAATGACCAAGAATATGCATTTTTCCAATATGGTTTTATGATGCGATGAGTACTAGACTGCTATAAATATATAATAGCATTAATTACAAAACTGATTTATGCTCATAAGCTAGTAAAAGAATTTCTTTCTCATTAAAGTCAGGCTACTAGATGCTATTGATGCTTATTAATGATATATACTAATATTTTGTTTCTCATCAGCTTAATGGCTAATCAAGTTTATATATTTCATAGCTAATCAGGTTCATCAGTTCAAAATAAAAAAAATCAGATTTTACTTCTAGTATGCTTATCAGTGCGTGCATGCATATTCATCAAAACTTCTATGCAAAACTAAGTGCCATGCTTATATCATTATAAAATACCAACATAGATTCCCTACCTGTGTGCGTCAAGTCTTACAATTATCGTCCTCAATGTACATTCAAGCATCATGCAGTCCTATTTAATCAAAGTTGTCTAATTGCACCATGTGGCACCAATCTAGGATAAAATAGAATAATTTGATCTTAAAACTAGCAGTCTCTAGATGGCTCCTTGTGTGCCTAAGACTAAAAGAGACAAGTACGTGGACCCATCATGGACCCAAGGTCAGAAATGTATATAGAACATAGCCCAAACCCTTGCTGTTGAAGGTTGCCGCGGCAAGCTCTTCAGCTGGCCTTCTTGCCGCGGCAACCCTATAAGGTTGCCGCGGCAAGCCTGAGTAGTTTTAGCTTGCCGGGGTTGTCTTCTTGGCCTTTCTATGGTGGTCTTTGTCTTGCAGTGCCTTTGTGCACCTTGGTGTTGTACCCTTTTTGCTTTTATAACTATATTTTTTATATATATCTTCATATATATAAATCTGTAGCATTTTTTTCTATCTATATATATATATATATATATATATATATCTATTTTCCATTTACAGATCGTCAATGAAGATTCAGAGTGCAGCAGTCTGCACTCAAATGCATACTTAGGCTAACTTCTGAGCTGCAACTTCTTAGGATCAAATCTTCTGTACAAGAACAAAAAATACCTAACCTTTTTGGTGAGTAGTGTATGATTACGTCAAAGAATAACGATGTTGTGCTTGCTGATTTCAAAGCCCGAGCAGAACTGAGAGAAGTTTATAGAAAATGAATCACTATTTGTTTGTTGAACTTCATAGAATTTGCTCTGGTTCGTTAACAACAGACTCATAAAACGAATGGAAACTTTGCTTTATAATTGGTGATAGTGACCTTGCGTGCATGGGGTTGCCTAATGACTCATTGGAGTCGTGTTTTAAATCCTCCATGCAAGTAGTTTATAAGCTACTCTCAAATAAATTTTCATGCAAAGTCAGTATACTTAAGTAAGTATATTGCATATAAAACAAAACAAGAAAAATCTATTGTATCTTACTTAAACAGGGTCTTAGGGTATAAGTGAGCTGCGTTTTTGTTTCTCCTACAAAACCCATATAGCCACACTTAGGTATAGGTTAATTAAATTAATTTAAAGACACTTGGTTTATTTGAAAAAACTAAGTTGGTCTCTTTTGTCTCGTGCATACCATAACTGACAACTAAACTATATTTACAGCTTGGGGGTTATGAATTATATGTTATAAGTCATCTACACAGGTATTTAGATATAGTGTATAAGCTAGCTGGGCTAGTTTTAATCTGGTCTTGGGCTAATTTGAATATTTAATTATGTTATATGATACCACATATGTAGTTTTGATCTATTTAGTATAACATGGTTTTGATATAGGTTGGCCTCTACCTTGTAGAGATTCATTGTATCAAATTTTTGGCACACATCCTCTATTACCTGTGACTTGTGTAATTAGTGTGATTTCTGACCAGGCCATCTATTACATTCTCCCCTATTTTAGGAATTTTCGTCCTCGAAAATAAATCCAGACAACGAAGAGCAACAGATGAATGCCGAAGTTATGAACATAAATGTGGTAAGGCCTACACAAAATGTGGGACTTACTAACAAACCTTTTAACACAAGACAAGATGAAACCGAAATCAAAATTTATATTTAACAGGTAGAACGGCAATATGAGAAATAACAGCACTTCATCAAGAATTTTATTCCTACTGTGGCACATGACTTTATGTGACACATGACTAGGATTATAAATCTTTAATGAATAATTCTTAATTTAAGCAAAACATGTTGAACCTCAAACATCAGAACAATCACAATCATTAATCATCAATCATTAATATATAATAGCTAAGTTGTCATAATTAGGCACGCTTATGAGAGATTCATTGAAGTTAATGAAAAAATAAAATATAGGATATAAACTATGAGCTTGTGAAGTTATATTTTACATGGCTGGGGGCTTGGTTGTTGTTGGCCCGCTGAGAAAGGACCAGCTTCTTGTTGTTGGAAGTCTTGCTGGAACTTCGGGACTAGTAACGCTGCATTGCGAGTGCATTGGGAGACGTAGTTGCGTGCTCGCCCAATGTAAGGGTTTAAAGCAGTTTGGAAAGTATGCTCCATCATAATGTTGGTTGCTTCTTCAATATAATCTATACGTTGATGGAGCATGTAATGGTTTCGATATAAATTATCGAATTGAAGGAGGATTTTCTCATGATTTTCACGCATGAGCTGGACAAGATCAGTGTCTGTATAAGTCCCTTGTGTCATGGGAATCGACTCGGTTTGGGTTTGGGGTTGAGGAGGAATGGGGATATCTTGGGTTGGGACGGAAGGTATTTCTTGCTGGGGTTGTGGAGGATGACGGACTTGTTTGGCTTGGCGGTTGCTCACCGCTTGAGATGATATTTGATATATATTTCTCCATATGGCTGGGCTCAAAACTCGCATATTATCGGTGTGGACCTCTTCACCCACTGGAATTTGGTATGGAACTAGATTGACACTATCCGAGTGTCCTAGCATGCGAGAAATCAAACGAGGGTAGGGGCAGGATGGCATGGGATTTGAGATGTTGCTTTATAGATGAAGGTTGGCATATTTAATGCCTTCCCAGACTACCTTTGGGGCATTGACCCATCGGTTTTCATGAACGGCAAAGAGAGCATCTCGGCGCTCTCTCTCATGCTACATGGGATACAAGTTGCATCAAAAAACACAATCCAAAAACCACATTTTCTGTGGTAGTTGGCTACTACGGACTGAAAGGTTGTGGTCAGAAGCGGTCTGCCCATCAGTCATCTTAGTGATGATGTGATGGAACTTCACATCCCGCTGTCTAGGCATTTGCAGTCCGGAAGTCACATCAAAATTAGGACTACAGTCTATAGCTTGGGCTATGTGCGGTAAATTGAAATAAAATTTCTGATTATCTATTTCGGTCTCCAGCTGACCGACAGTTGGGGAGACTATTAAATTTTGGTAGAATAGACAGATTACACGGGGATAAATTGAGTGTGAAATGGTTGATATAAGGCACCTAGCTGGGCCTGTTCCATAAATTTGATAGACCATGCGGTCTGATCGTTTGGGGTTAAGAGTCGATCATCAATTATCCACTCGGGTTCCATCGCCTTCGCAACCCACCATGGGACGGGCTGTTCATGCTCAACGGGTGGGTCAATCGGTTCATGTGAAGGAGCAGGGCCCTTGCCCTTTGCTCAAGTTGAGGCCTTTGGAGGTTTAGAAACTCCAGTCTTTTTAGGAGGCATTTAAAAAAATCAAAAGTACAAGAACAAATGGAGTGAGTTCGAGTTTTTACCTCACAAAGAACCAAGAATCTGCTTGAAATGAGGACAATAACAGGAAATAGAGGGTTTCCTAGAGCAGATCAGTGGCATGCAACAGTTGTAGGCTTGATTTGAAGGAGTGCATGCATGTATACAAGAGCTTGGGAGGTTGAAGAAACCGGGAGGTGCACACAATAACAGAAAAAAAACCAACTGAATATAGTTTGAAGTGGGTTTCAGACCCACAAAATCCAGCAGAGTTGTCGCGGCAACACTAAAGGCTTGCCACGGCTAGCACTATTCCTTGCCGCGGCAAGGATGTCCAGGGTTGGTTGGCCCAGATTTCGAGGGCCTTTTACTTGTGATGTAAAATATCTTAGTACCTGGGTGTTCTTAACAGATACAAGGTATATATAAAAATAATTATTGACTTTGTTTATGTATATTGCTAGGTTAAAAATTTTATTTTGTTGAAATTTTGATCTATTTTGCAGTATATTTAGTGAATAATATTATATCTATCCATAAATAGCCTTGTATTGGTCACTTGTGACATGTGGCAATAAGCTGGAATATATCCTTGCTTAGGTGTCACATATATGTGATAGTTTATTTATTCCATTTATATTTCAAATTAACTTTCATATTCTCAAGCAATCTAAATTTTTATAAAATACTTGTGTTTTAGTACTAAAACAAAATAATGTTATTTTCAAGGTTCAAGGTTCATAAAACATAAGTTATATACTACATTTACCAATGTGATTTCTTGTATGCTGGTGCAGAGTGCAAAATATTAAAATATTTATAAATAAAGCAATTTATGTCCTTAGCAATATTCATGTGATCACATATAATGAAATTGTAAGTGAAATTTAAGTACGTACCCTATGTAAATAATCGAGGGTACTGAGCACGAATATCAGCTTTGCACTCCCAGGTAGTTTCATGCGACCCATGATTCTTCCATTGGTTCAAAACGAGTGGAATTCATTTTGTTCTCAAAATTTGATCTCTGAGGTCCAAAATTTGGCCTGGTTCTTCAGTCACCGTTAAATCTTCTTGTATATCCAACGGTTGATAATCCAACACATGCGTCGGATCACTAACGTACTTCCTCAGCATCGATACGTGAAATACGTCATGAATGCCTGCTAGGTGCGGAGGTAACGCGAGTTGATATACTACTTCTCCTACTCTGCCTAATACCGGGAATGGTCCAATGTAACGAGGACTCAACTTGCCTCGTTTCCCAAATTGCATCACGCCTTTTATTGGAGAGATTTTGATAAAGACATGTTCGCCAATCTGTATATCATTTAATCTGAATGAATGACCATACAAATCTAATGAATTCACAAAAGACGTATCAGTGTAGGGTATTACCTGAAAATCAACACTCGTTCTTTTGAGATCAGCGTAACTCTTTTGTCGACTCTGAGCTCTCTTCAATCGTTCCCAAATAACGTGAACAATTGCATTGGTGCTTTCTATCAGGTCAGGGCCTAAAATCAACCGCTCTCCAGCTTCTTCCCAGTTAATCGGAGATTTACATCGGCGTCCATACAATGCTTCGAACGGTGCCATACCGATGCTTGACTGGAAGCTGTTATTGTATGCGAATTCGATCAGGGGTAAGTGTTTATCCCATGATCCTTCAAAATCTAGCATACAGGCCCTTAACATAACTTTAATCACTTGATTTACCCTCTCCGTCTGCCCGTTAGTCTAAGGATGAAATGCAGTACTGAAGTTTGACTTGGAACCCATACCTTCTTGAAAACTTTGCCAGAATCTGGAAGTATATAAAGGATCGCAATCTGACACGATGCTTACAAGTATCCCATGTAATCGTACAATCTCTCTCAGATAGATTTCAGCTAATTTTAATACTGTATATCGCGTACTATAGGGTAAGAAATGCGCCGATTTGGTGAGACGATCGACAATCACCCAAATGGCATTGTAACCCTTCAGAGTACGGGGCAAACCGACAATGAAATTCATGGAAATATTTTCCCATTTCCACTCTGGAATAGGCAATGGCTGTAGCAGACCAGCAGGGTGTTTGTGCTCGACCTTTACTTGTTGACAGGTCAAACACTTTGCAACATGTTCTGCTACATCGCGCTTTAAACCGTTCCACCAAAATATTTTCTTTAGATCCTGGTACATCTTCGTTCTACCAGGATGAATAACATATGCTGACTTGTGGGCTTCTTCGAGAATTTCTTGACGTAAAGCATAATCATCAGGTACGCATACTCGTCCTTGAAATAATAAGGACTCATCATTCTTGATCGAGAATTCTGGTTGCAGCCCACTTTGTACCCCTTGTCGGATGGAAATAAGCTCTTCATCTAACATTTGGAGCTTTCTGATCCTATCGAATAGTGGAGCTCGAATCATTACTGTAGCAAGTAAACCTCCAGTTGACATTGCTCGCAGAGTGGCACTCGATGATACAAGGTCATTGAGTAGTTTCCATCTTTGTAGTCATGTCACAAGATGAGATAGCTGAGCGAAGGATTTACGACTAAGCGCATCAACTACAGCGTTGGCTTTACCAGGATGGTACTGAATAGAACAGTCGTAGTCTTTCAAGAATTTTATCCACCTTCTCTGTCTTAAATTTAACTCTTTCTGAGTGAAGAGATATTTAAGACTCTTGTGATCGGTGAAGATCTCAATGGTTTCACCGTACAGATAGTGTCTCCAAATTTTCAATGCGAAAATAACTGCTGCTAGTTCTAGGTCATGAGTGGGATAGTTCTTCTCGTGGTCTTTCAACTAACGAGAACCATATGCAATTACACATTCCCATTGATTCAACACACACCCTAACCCACTGTATGAGGCATCACTGAAGACAATAAAACCACCACTACCAGATGGTAATGCTAGAACAGGTGCGGAAGTGAGTCTCCTTTTTAATTCTTAGAAACCCTGTTCACATGCGTCAGTCCATTCGAATTTAACATTCTTTCGAGTGAGCTGCGTGAGTGGTCCAGCAAGTCATGAAAATCGTTCCACAAAACATCGGTAGTAACCTGCAAGACCTAGAAAACTTCGAATCTCGGTTACTGTCTGTGGCTGCTTCCACTATATTACAGCTTCAATATTTGCAGGATTGACGGTAATACCTGCTTTAGAAATAATATGACCTAGAAAACTAACTTGATTTAACCAGAAGTCGCATTTACTGAATTTAGCATACAACTGCGAATCTCTCAATGTTTGTAATGCCAGACGTTGATGATCTTCATGCTCGATCTTTGTCTTTGAATAAATGAGTATATCGTCGATGAATACTACGATACACTGATCGAGATAAGGTTTGAAGACTCGATTCATCAAGTCCATAAATGCAGTAGGTGCATTGGTCAACCCGAAGGGCATGACGAGAAACTCGTAGTGACCATAGCGTGTTTGAAAAGCTGTCTTCAAAATATCTTTAGCTTTCACCTTCATCTGATGATAACCCGATCGTAGGTCTATTTTTGAAAAGAACCGCGCTCCTTGTAACTGATCAAAGAGATCGTCGATTCGAGGAAGCGGATATCGATTCTTGATCGTCAGTTTATTGAGTTGGCAATAATCAATGCAAAGACGCAATGAACCATCCTTCTTTTTAACAAATAACATCGGTGCGCCCCACGGAGAAACACTCGGTCTGATAAAGTCTTTGTCAAAAAGCTCTTGTAATTGCTCCTTGAGCTCTTTCAACTCTGCCGGTGCCATTCTGTATGGTGCTTTCGATACTGGATCGGTACTTGGAGCTAATTCAATAGAGAATTCTACTTCCCTATCAGGTGGTAGTCCTGGCAGCTCATCAGAAAACACATCAGGAAATTCACAAATGATTGGTACATCAGAAAGTGACATTTCATTCACTTTCTGTTCATCACTTTGTATGAAAGCAATATACCCTTGAGCACCTTCATCAAGTAATTGTCGTGCTCAAATTGCGGATATCAATGAAAGATTAGTTGACGGTACACCATAAAATTTAGCTGATATCTTCTTTTGGGGATGGAAAGAGACAATCTTCTTATGACAGTCAACATTTGCATGGTGAGTGAACAACCAATCCATGTCAAGGATCACGTCGTATCCTTGTATCGGTAACAAGATCAAATCAGCTACTGCTTCATATCCCCAGTAATCCTTGATTGAAATGATAATCGACCGATATACTTTATCAGTCGTGAGGGATCGTCCAGTCGGAAGTGTAACATCAAGAATAAAGTCGAGAGGTTCTGGAATACCTCCTAACTTCTTTAACTTTTCAGCAAACTAGGGTGTGACAAACGAGTGTGTAGATCCGGGATCTATCAAAACTCGTGCATCATAACACAGATAAGCATCTTTTGGATATAATTATAAGATACCTACAATTATTAAAATAATAATATATTAATGTATAATATAATATTTATATTTTACTAGATGCACTTTCTCTATCTAAAATGATAATTAATTATAAATTTTAATATAAAAATTAATGGACAACCATACCTTGAATGATGTCATGGCTAGTCCTCGCATCTTTTGCAGTGACAGCATAAGCTCGGCCTTGTACCGTAGGCCGTGCCGATCGTAATACTGGTCCTATCTTTGTTGTTATTCCGACCGTTTTCGGGCATTCTCAAATCCGATGTCCCATTTTGCCACATCGAAAACACGCACCAGAAGCTTTCCGACACTGATCGATTTTGTGTGCCTTCTCACATTTACCGCAAATTTCTTTGGAGGCAACTGATTGAAGTCGTATAAGATCCCGTGCGAGAACTTGTCGGCCTTGCTTAAGAAAACCCAGATGTACTTCTAGCCGCTGGTGAAAAGGATTGATTTTGAACACATGGAATCTGTGGTGGTAATGGAAATGTCGATGAACCATATGGCCGTGCATAAGCTCCTGCAACTGGTGAAAATGCTGCTTGTCCTTAGAATCACGGTCGCTTGCTAATTTGACCGGTATTATAGGACTGTGGAGCTTTTCTGGCCTTCTGTTTTTCTTCTCTCCTCTTGAACATGGTGTCCACATTGGTTTCCGCTATCAGGGCTAACTTCATCACATTGACATAAGTCATTGCCTGAAACAACGAAATGCGTTCTTTGATCAGGGGTTTCAAACCCCTCTCAAACTTTTGGGTTTTCATCAACTCAGTGGCTACAAGCAAAGGTGTGAAGCGAGAAAGACACGTGAATTCTTATTCATATTCTCTAACTGTCATCTGGCCTTGTACTAAGGTTGCAAACTGTACCTCGAGTTTATATCTCTCGGGCGCTAGGAAATATTTTTCATTAAATGCCTCGGTGAACTCTGCCCATGTCCATGGTACCCCAGGCATCCTTGTTCTTTCGACAGACTGCCACCATGGCTCTGCCTCACTCTCCAGTTTGTATGCCGCCCAACTTACTTTTTCCTCCTCGGTGCACGTGACTCTTTGTAATACTTTCTCAATCTGCGTTAACCACTTCTCAGCCTCCATTGGGTCCTGCTGACCGTAGAAACTTGGTGGTCGAAGTCGAACAAATTCTGTAAATCCCTCAGGATGTCGAACAGCAAGCATGGCCATAGTGTTGACCATAGTCTCCAATAACTGAGGATTGTGTCCTGTATTCTATTCAACACCAGGAGCACTTCCCATTGGTGGAGTATTTACAACTGGCGGAGTTTGCTCTGGCAGAGTATGCTCTACAACATTCTTCATCGTCGTTCGACTTTCAGCCAGATGGACATTCTCACCACTCCCCAAAGCAATGTCATGCTCGTACTCAGCTACTAGAATAGTATTCGGCCCAGTACGATGGGGCAACAGTGGTCTACCCCTACCTCTTCCACGACGCGGAAGCATCTTAACCTATTTTAATCAGATAATAACTTAATTAGATCACCTATCTTAATCTACTACGTGCTAACTATCAGACATTTTGCCATATATATATATATATATATATATATATATATATATATATATATATATATGTCAGAGTTAAGTCTCCAAATGACTTTAACGCCTGGAGCTCTGATACCACCTGTGACAGCCCGACATTTCCCCGTCTCTAAACTAGGAAAGGTCGCGCCATCGGATCTCCTGACATAATCCTTTCATCAAGGGGTTACTTCTTTAATTTAAAGTGACGCAATTACGGAAGCAATGTGTTTTAACTCTGGCAGATGGATAATATGGCAATAAACTGATAGATAGACTAACAACACTATAAACAATAAACAAAAGATCTGATGTAAAGCTTTTCACTGATGACGGCCACCCGTCATCTAAACTGTGAAAAGAAAACCTATACATCCCAACATATCTCTGAAACTACCATATCATTTATACATGTCTAGAATCTATCTCTCTCTTTCCTCTCTCTACTCCTTTTGTCACATTTCCAAGCAACAAACTTATTTTGGGAAGAACTCCTCTGGGAATTCATCTTCCTCATCTTTGTCGTCGTCGTCTTCCCCTTTTTCCTCGTCAGGCACGTAGGTGGGATCTGCAACGTGCTCTACAGCTAAGACATTTAAGTCGGGGAATGAGCTATCATCAAAGCCCAGTAGAGAATATCACATTGTTATTATATATTAACAGTTTATCACTTTATTTTCATAGAGAAGCATAAATAGAATAAAATATGACTAACATGCTGAGATGTTGTAAATATTCATGATGTAGCAGGTATGAGAAACAAACTGAAACCAAAGTTACATGCAGGCGAAAACAGGGAATCAACAAAGTCAAGCTCCCGAGTTAGCGAGATCACTTGGACCAAAATACCTCAAGCTCTTGAGTTAGCGGGATCACTTGTCAAGCTCCCGAGTTAGCAGGATCACTTGATTCGAGAATCTCAAGCTCCCGAGTTAGCGGGATCACTTGATTCAAACTAGAGCAATAACGTATCAAGAATATTGAAATTGACAACATCTGAGTACTGAATCACGTAGAATGACCAAGAATATGCATTTTTCCTATATGGTTTTATGAATGCGATGAGTACTAGACTGCTATAAATATATAATAGCATTAGTTACAAAACTGATTTATGCTCATAAGCTAGTAAAAGAATTTCTTTCTCATTAAGGTCAGGCTACTAGATGCTATTGATGCTTATTAATGATATATACTAATATTTTTTTTCTCATCAGCTTAATGGCTAACCAAGTTTATTTATTTCATAGCTAATCAGGTTCATCAGTTCAAAATAAAAAAAATTAGATTTTACTTCTACTATGCTTATCAGTGCGTGGATGCATATTCATCAAAACTTCTATGCAAAACTAAGTGTCATGCTTATATCATTATAAAATACTAACATAGATTCCCTACCTGTGTGCATCAAGTCTTATAATTATTGTCCTCGATGTACGTTCAAGCATCATGCAGTCTTATTTCATCAAAGTTGTCTAATTGCACCATGTGGCACCAATCTAGGATAAAATAGAATAATTTGATCTTAAAACTAGCAGTCTCTAGATGGCTCCTCGTGTGCCTAAGACTAAAAGAGACAAGTACCTGGACCCATCATGGACCCAAGGTCAGAAATGTATATAGAACATAGCCCAAACCCTTGCTGTTGATGGTTGCCGCGGCAAGCTCTTCAGCTGGCCTTCTTGCCGCGCCAAGCCTGAGTAGTTTTAGCTTTCCGGGGTTGTCTTCTTGGCCTTTCTATGGTGGTCTTTGTCTTGCAGTGCCTTTGTGCACCTTAGTGTTGTACCCTTTTTGCTTTTATAACTATATTTTATATATATATATATATATATATATCTTCATATATATAAATCTGTAGCATTTTTTTCTATATATATATATATATATATATATATATCTATTTTCCATTTACAGATCGTCAATGAAGATTCAGAGTGCAGCAGTCTGCACTCAAATGCATACTTAGGCTAACTTCTGAGCTGCAAATTCTTAGGATCAAATCTTCTGTACAAGAACAACAAATAACTAACCTTTTTGGTGACTAGTGTATGATTACGTCGAAGAATAACGATGTTGTGCTTGCTGATTTCAAAGCCCGAGCAGAACTAAGAGAAGTTTATCGAAAATGAATCACTATTTGTTTGTTGATCTTCATAGAATTTGCTCTGGTTCGTTAACAACAGACCCATAAAACGAATGGAAACTTTGCTTTATAATTGGTGATAGTGACCTTGCATGCATGGGGCTGCCTAATGACTCATTGGAGTCGTGTTCTAAATCCTCCATGCAAGTAGCTTATAAGCTACTCTCAAATAAATTTTCATGCAAAGACAGTATACTTAAGTAAGTATATTGCATATAAAACAAAACAAGAAAAATCTATTGTATCTTACTTAAACAGGGTCTTAGGGCATAAGTGAGCTGGGTTTTTGTTTCTCCTACAAAACCCATATAGCCACACTTAGGTATAGGTGAATTAAATTAATTTAAAGACACTTAATTTATTTGAAAAAACTAAGCTGGTCTCTTTTGTCTCGTGCATACCATAACTGACAACTAAACTATATTTACAGCTTGGGGGGTATGAATTATATGTTATAAGTCATCTACACAGATATTCAGATATAGTGTATAAGCTAGCTGGGCTAGTTTTAATCTGGTCTTGGGCTAATTTGAATATTTAATTATGTTATATGATATCACATATGTAGTTTTGATCTATTTAGTCTTAACATGGTTTTGATATAGGTTAGCCTCTACCTTGTAGAGATTCACTGTATCAAAATTTTGGCACACATCCTCTATGACCCGTGACCTGCGTACCTAGTGTGAGTTTCTGACTAGGCCATCTGTCACATTGTAGGTAACTTCACTAAAAACCTTCAGGAGACTACAACTCCTCCACTAGGGATCACCTAGGGGTTTTAAAGACTTGTTACATTTGCTAAATGCAATCGTGCTCCTTACGAAAGTGACAATTTCAATTTTTAATAAATATTTTACGTTTCCTTGTTTGTTAGAGACTAGAAAAACTTAAGTTTGGGGGTGTGATCAGTCACATAATATACCAATTTACTACCATTAACTTAGTAATGCTAGGACTTAGTTTGTTACTAATAAGTTAATGATGTATAGATATTAAGGAAAATCAGTAAAAGAGAGCCAAAATGTTAATCTTTGTCAAGATAAACTCAAAAAGAGCGGTAGAAGACGATTAAGCATAAAATGACGATTCACTATATACTGAAGGCTAGAAAATCATGAAAAGACGATTGAGTGCTGCTACTAAAAAGAGAAACGAGAAATTGTAATTTACAATTCTTCAAAAGAGGTTCAAAAGTAAAGGCGATATAGAAGAAAAAGTAATGAATCGTAATTTAGAGAATCGTCCAAAGAGGAAGCTATGAAAGATAGAAAATCATAATTTACGATTTTCCAGAAAGAGAAGAAAAGAGATAATCGTGATTTACAATTATGATTATGAAGTTTTCCTGTTGCTGCCACTGCTGCTAATCACGTGAAAATCTACACCGCCATGAACAGAATTAGAAGAAATCTTGAATTAGAAGTTTGACTAATTACGAATCTGGGAGATTGATGAAGATAGACTCTAGAAGATCTCTACTATTGAATAAAAAGGAACAATTCAAAAGTACATCAATTAAAGGACAAGGAACTATAAAAATAGAATTAGAGTTATATTAGGATAGATTTGTTTTTAGTTATTTCTTTTATTAGAATTAGAAGTCTTGTAAACTGACTCCTTATGATCTATAAATAAGAGATCCCGGTATAGGAATAAGCATCGAAGAAATTCTCAACATCAATTGATGATTGAGGTTGGTTTTCTTCCGATCAAATTTAGAGTAGATTTTTATTGCTTTGTAGATTAGATATCCAAGGTTTCTCAAGAGCCATTGATGACTGCGATTGTGAGCTGAAGATTAGAGTAGATATCTGTAGTTTCTCAGAAGTAATTGACGACTGCAACTGAGGAGTGAAAGATATAATTTTTATTACTTTCTAGTTTAGATTTTATTTTCTTTTATTTCCTGCTTTGTAAACATCTTTATATTTTAATTTAAATTGACGACTCAGATTGAGGTTTGCAGATTAGTGAAACGGTTTTTACTTTTCCATCTTCAGTTTTCTAGAATTTGATTGACGCTCAAGTTTTAGAAAATTGTTGATTAGATTAAATCTATATTGATAGAATTTTAGTATTAATTGACGACCAATGCTAGGAAACTTGATATATAGTGTAACGGTACTATTTAAATTTATAAATATCTGATAGCTGAAAATTGTGATTTATGACCATAATCTGAAGGAGGATTAGAATTTATTTTCTGTAAATTTAGTTTAAAAATAAATCTTTTATTTATATTTCTCTAGTAGTTTAGGAACTTAAAAGATATATATAAGTTTTCATAAAAATTAAGTTAATATAATTTAGCCTATCTCTGTGAGAGCGATCATTTGCTAGTACTATAATTTTCATTATGTACTTGCAATAGGTTAAGACTTAATTAGATATATATATAAAAGCAGCCCAATCAAGTTGGCAAGTGGAGATATTGAATGCGACACGTGTCCGCTTCCTCTATGAATTAAATGGGTTCGAGTTCCAACGTAACCAATAAGATCGATCATTGGAATAGCCTGTTCCCTAGAATTATCGTTTGTAATTCTGTAGAACGAAAGTAAACCTCTATGACGCTTCAAATCGTACTCGATACGATTTGACTCTACGAATCACAAAAAATTGTAAATCCATATGATTAAAGTGATTGTGACCAGAAAAAAGAGTCTTTACAATTGCCTGTACTTTCGCACACTATAAATCATAGAATACTCTTCAATATTAAATTATATACATATGTTACAGGTGTTTGCTACGGGTGAGTCGGTAGCTCGACAGGTGCTAGAGGAATTCAATTTAAATAAGGGGGACTTGATGTGCCTCCCATAAATATATGTAATAGCCAGACTTCTCCCTTTCTCGTAAATAGAAAAGGTCACGCCGTCGGATCACCTAACATGATCGTTTCTTACAAGTGCATCGTGTATAAAGTTTTACAATTGCGAAAGCAATAACTCTTATACGAAAAAATATGGCAACAACTGATATTCATTCATCTATTTAAAAGCAAGAAAATATACAAAATATAAATAAAACCTATGCATAGCCTTCCACCGATGACGGCCACCCGTCATCTAAACAATGGAAAGAAACCTATACATGAAGTATACCAATATCTCAAAATACATCATTCTGTTGAATTATACATGTTTTAAAACAAATCTATCTATCACTCTCTCTCACCTATTTAGGAAAGAATTCTACTGCAGAATCCTCGTCCTCTTCTTCCTCTCTCTCCTCAGGCTGGTATGTCGGGTCACCCTCGTGTTCAGGGTCAATATCTGTAGCTAAGACATGAAGTCGTAGGATGAGCTATCAACGAAGCTCAGCAGGAAAATTTAAAGTGCTAAATTATATGTTAGATTATCAAATTCACTCTAGATGCATAATAAAATGAAGCACATTATATCTCTTCTTATCTCTATTCTAGCATCATATCTATTCTAGCAACATATAACATAACAAGCAATACATCATGCAAATATTATATCATGCTGAACAAATACGAGGAATCATACTGACAAATTTATGCTAGATAATTATAAAAATCATACTGAAATAAGACATATACAAGAAACAAGAAAATCAAGCTCCCTAGTTAGCGGGATCACTTGTCAAACTCCCAAGTTAGTGGGATCACTTGGACCGAAAAAATCAAGCTCCCGAGTTAGCGGGATCACTTGTTTCAAGACGAGAATAAAGACGTGTACATGACATCAATGATAACAGTATATGAACAATACATGCTAACATGTATGCAAGAACATCATGAACAGATTGCATATAAGCAGATATCAACACTAAACGTAGCATTATTCTTCATTTCAAAACTCTCTATTTCTATCTATGATTATTATACATGATTATACATGAACAATATATGATCATCATTAATCAGAATCATTCCTCTAAACTGATTTAGCATTATCCCGTTATCACTAGATATTTTAGCATAATCCTTTAGCCATAAATCAACACTGATTTTATTAGTATCATATCCATCCCAACTGACATGAGTTTATTATACAAACTGACATTATCACATGAGTTTATCATCAATAAAACTGATTGGCATCCTTATAAATCTCTAATCATCATTTAAAACTGTCTTTATATTCAAACACTATCATGTTGACATATATTCATAGAATAATCCTATGTCGAGCTGAACTAGCATTGCTCGAGCATCAAAGTTCATGGTATAAACATTTATGGCATTAATCTTAATATCATCATAGCTTAGTATACCTCAGCAGAACTAGCACAACTAGCATATTTATAACAACTGAAACTATTACTAGCATATGGATCAAACTAACATAGGCATAATTATAACTTGCTAATCAAGGATGAATTCGAAAATAAAATATAAATTAATAATGTAAACTCCCTACCTTAGTTTACACTTTACTTAGGACATGTGCATGCATGCATTCAAGCTACACTCTTCGGTACGCACCAAGCACCTATAAGTTACATGTAGGTTGTTTAGCAGTTATTAATGTTACTGGGTCAACTTAGACCCAACATATGTCACTGATAAGTTAACTAGCCTTAGGGTTCACTGCTCAGCACAGATCTTCAACACAAGACACACCACCAGGGACTTACATGGGCCAGACACAGGCTTGCCTCGGCAAGCCATAGGGTTGCCGAGGCAAGCAGTCCAACTGTGCACCTTGCCACAACTTGTTACTAATTTTTGACCTTTAAACATTAGATTCATAAATTTATTACTTCCTGAAAGTTATAGGACTCGTTGTCCCCTTTCCAATGCCTCAAAAATTGTGCCAATCGGAGTTTGGGGTCAAACGATATGACCAAAATACCGAATAGTGGTATGAGCATTAGGTTGCCACAGCAAGCCTGAGCATCTTGCCGCGGCAAGCCTGCCAAGCTTGGCTTGCCGGGGTGTTTTCTACTCCACTTTGGCTTCTTTTACTCAGGCAATTGGTTGGGTCTTTGATATATATATAAAGCTTATATCTTTCATCTATATTGTGTACAAAATTTGGATTTTCGTATTTATTTTTATACTAAAATTTTGGTGTATTTTTATTTTGAATCCGGCATTAAAAGCTCCGGAGTGTATACGTTCATGTCATGACTGTAGCATGAGATCTATGCTCCATCAACACTAAATCGCTCGTCTCTGTGTTGCCAATTCGATTTCATATAATCGACAGCACAGAGTGATAATCTCGTAGCCCATACATATCAATATACAAAGTTAGTGTACCTTTTAGTGGACTTGCGGTTATGACGGTACCGAACGTCTATTAACATCGTGTTCGCCAAGGATATAATAGTCAAGGATGTATGCAGTTCATGGAGACCAAGGGTTGTTTCAGAAATTGCAGGATTGCAAGTTGTGAGCTAAGGAATTCAAAGGTGTACAAGTGTGACAGCCCGAATTTCGTCACTCAAAAATCCGTGCCATCAGCACGACCCTCGAGGTCATGCACCTTAAATCTAAGCGGAACATCATGTAACAATTAAAAGTCAACAATTTAAATTACCAAAGCTTCAAATTAATTAAGTCTCCATGTTTCAATAAAGTCTAGCAACTAACAGACTATTCCGGTCTCATGCCAATTCATGAGCAGAGGAACTGCCTCGACCCATAAATGATAATCTTATCACCTTCGATGGTTTGCCAAAAGAAAAGTATAGTATTTAATTACATTTAAAAGAAAGGACTTGACATGCCAAGCCTCGAGTACTCTCTACTCACCACTCAAAACGTAAGGAACTTCTAAAAGAATTCCTCAGGAGGAGGTTCTATCTCTTCTCCGACCACGTAATCCGAACTTTCTAGATCAACGTCTCTCAAAGCCTCTGTTGCCGCTAGTATTGGACATGCGACGTATAGTCTAAGGGGGGTGAGCTACATCCTAGCTCAGTAGAGAAATGTAAAGAACATATAGATTAATTCTTACATATATGTTATGCAGTTTTAAAAATACAGTTTATCCGATGTTACAGTTTAGAAAGACAATAAAAATAAATGAAGAAAATGATGAGTACAACCACTTACTTTGCATGATTTTGTTCCTTCTCACCTTACTCGTTTAGTTGTGAATTGGTCTAATAACTTAACTCTTTAACTTAAATAGTCCCCGAGCAATATAGCATCGAGCCCCGATGGAATACCCACCATCGTCGTCTAACTAGACAGTTCCTACGTTTGTATTCCCTGGGAATACTGCCCAAGCCCCTTTCTCATAGGTGGCGGGGTCTACTCTTAAATCCACATCCCTGAGATGTGCTACTATATACGGATTAACCGCCGTACCGGTCACGGAAATCCTGCCGAGTCAGTCGTAGGTATCCCGCCACGTCGGTGGGGTATTCTAAACAAACCTTAAATAACAAAAATATCAAGTGTGCTTTACGTATAGTTATTCACCGTGATTGTGCTAATTTTTAATATATTAGGCCTTATCACTTTACTTTCTTTTCTTCACTGATCCTCATCTGCATCCCTGGGGTGCTACTGATATATCGTATCATATAGGTATTTACATTGTAGTTTTTTACGTCCCCTTGGGACCCCTGGCTTCATTTTCTGAAGTCTACACACGCACGCTCTATTTATGTGAAATGACGAGAAACTTAGTTTAGCAATTAGATCTGTAGTACACATATGAAAAATTGAACAATGCACATGTTTCGATAAGGTTCCCTACCTCAAGGCAAAACCCTGTGGTCCCTTCACGTAATGATGACACGTACTGATCTCACGTAAATCTACATTTCATGCGAAAGGACATGCCTTAGAATGGTCACCAGTGGTCACTAGCACTCCTAGAGCGCATAGTTCATATGAGGTATATTTATATATATAAAAGAAATTAAATTTTTAGTTTTGGGGCCTCGCTCGAGCGGTTACTTAGCCTCGCTCGAGCAACCTCTTAACCTCGCTCGAGCGGTTTCCCAGCCTCGCTCGAGCGTCCTCTTATCCTCGCTTGAGCGGTTAAAACGAGGTGTCAGATTACCTCGCTCGAGCGAGCCTATTCTTTCAATATGGGTCTCGCTCGAGCGAGCCCAGAATGCACTATTCTCAGGTATATATTCTGTCCTCGCTCGAGCGAGACATTTAGATCGCTCGAGCGAGGAGCGGAAACCTTCACTCCGTGATTCTTCAAGAAAACTATCCTATTTCCTTAAATCTTAAATATGATTAATCGGCCATTGCCCGATACATTGCAGGTTATCATTAAGACATACCTAAGCACTTATCAAGCATTATCTCTTACCTAAATCGGCGGATCTCGAAATGGCTCAATCTAGCGTTCGAATCCCTGTTACTTCGAAGAGTTCTCTACGTTTCTGGTCCGACCTTCTCTCCAGGTCTTCTACCGGTTTACACTCCAACAAGGCCTTAGTCTTTCTTCTCTACAAGACTCTCCTTTCCCTTTTCTCTATTTTCCTCCTCTCTATTTAGGTTTAAATTGTATTACGTGGGGGAGAGACTTCTCTCCACTTTCACTTATATAGTGAAAGGGAGGGAAGGATATCATATGTTACACGCATATACACGTAGTGTGTATATGTTGACCCAGGTTTCCCTGTGAACCACACATACACGTGCGTGGTATATGGCCTGTATGGTTCCGAAAAAATCTGGGGTTGTTACAACAAGGGTGTAGTAGAGTGTAGTTTTAATTGCTAGGCTTCTTTTTGTTGTATGTGCTAGCAGTTGCCGAAGTAGGAAGAAGGAGAAAGCCCCGATTTTGTTTTTGTTTTTATACTTGTTAAGCTGCACTTTGCGTGCATGATAATGCATTGGTGACTCATTTGAGTCATGTAGTCATACGAAATACAAAGTAGTTGATAAGCCTCTTGGGTCCTAATTCCATACTAGGCTAGCACATGGTAGTTAAATGTATCCCATAACAGACAAACAAGGCTATCCTTGTATATGAGTCGTATACACTATTGCAGTGTATAAGCTATTTGGACTATGTTCCCATGCAAGGCCCATATGGGCATGCCTTGGTATAAGCAGTAAGCAGATACACCAAAAGAGGCTTATCCTCTATACAAAGCTCATACAGGCTTTTATGTGTATTGTGTATAAGTGGAGAAGACAAAATAGGCTGATATATGACACTTGTTTCACTTGACTTATATTGAGCTGGGCTAACTTAGTAGCCATATCCTTTAGCTCAGTAAAGTTTTTGAAAGATACTATCACACTTATATCACACTTTTATATGTAGGAAATTTTACTTGTGCTAATATTTACGGGGCCACCACATCTTATTGTTTTATCGTAGACCATTTAGGGCCGGTGGTAGGCATATGCCTGATCGGGCTTTTATCTATTCCACAAAGTGTAACAAACACACAACTGTTACATTCTCTCCTACTTAAGGGATTTTCGTCCTCGAAAATAAAAGAAGGCAGGGAAGTTAGATCAGATTTAGTTATATGTTGAAGACATACCCCATTATATGATAAAGTAAACTTGACTAGGTAATAATGGCATATAACAAATTCAGAATAATATAAAATAAACTGAATCATGTATAGCCTCATGTGCCAGTATATAGTGTATCAAAATCGAAGATCCATCTATTTCTCAACTTCTAATTTATACATAATTATACGGGCAATACATACGAAACTTTTATATATATCATATGCAGTAAGTTATTCTAACAAATTCAATAAATGATTTACTTTAGGGAAATAAATGGGGATATTGAGCGCGACTATCAGCTTCATGTTCCCAGGTAGCCTCATGTGAACCGTAATTCTTCCATTGGACCAATACGAGTGGAATACATTTTATTCTCAAGATTGGGTCTCTGCGATCCCAAAATCTGAGCTACTCTTGAAGATCCAGTGGCTGATAATCCAACATATGGGTTGGAAATCTAGCATACAGGCCCTTAACATGTCTTCTTTATCTGATTTACCCTTTCCGTCTATCCGTCGTTCTGAGGATGAAATGCATAACTGAATTTCAACTTGGCACCCACTGTACGAGGCATCACTGAATACAACAAAGCCTCCGTTGCCTGATGGTATTATGAAGATTGGTGTAGAAGTGAGTCTTTGTTTTAACTCCTGAAAACTCTGCTCACATGCCTCATTCCACTCGAATTTGACATTCTTTCGAGTGAGCAACGTGAGTGGTCCAGCAAGCTTCAAAAACCCTCCCTTCAACAAATCGTCAGTAATATCCTAAAGACATAGAAAGCTTCGAATCTCAGTTATTATCTGTAGCTGCTTCCATTGCACTACAGCTTCGATTTTTGTAGGATCGATGATAATACCAGCTTCTGATATGATATGTCCCAGAAAACTAACTTGATTCAATCAGAAGTCACAGTTACTGAACTTCACATACAACTGCGAATTTCTCAATGCCTGTAAAGCAAACCGCAGATGATTTTCATGCTCTGCTTTCATCTTTGAGTAGAGGAGAATATCATTGATGAATACTACGATACATTGATCTAAGTAAGACTTGAAGACTCGATTCATTAAGTCCATAAAGGATGCAGGAGCATTGGTCAACCCGAAGGGGTTGATAAGAACTCGTAATGACTATAATGTGTCTGAAGTGCTGTCTTCGAAATATCTTCATCTTTCACTTTCATTGATGATACCCCAATCGTAAGTCAATCTTTGAACACCATCGTGCTCCTTATAACTGCTCGAAGAGATCGTCAATTCTAAGGAGCGGATAATGATTTGTAATTGTCAGTTTATTTAATTGACGATAGTCAATGCGAAAATGCATTGACCATCTTTCTTCATCACGAACAATACCGGTGCGCCCCATGGAGACACACTCGGTCTAATAAATCCTTTGTCAAGAAGCTCTTACAACTGCTCCTTAAGTTCTTTCAATTCCGTTGGTGCCATTCGATAAGGCGCCTTTGATACCGACTCAGTGCCCGGGGCTAAATCAATAGCGAATTCCACTTCCCTGTCAGGCAGAAATTTTGACAACTCATCAGGGAAGACATCAGGGAATTCATAGGCTATTGGCAATCAACTTCTACAATCAATGCTCGCATGATGATTGGATAGCCAATCCATGCCAAGGATTATGGCGAATCCTTGCATATCGAGTAAGATCAATCGGCTACTGCTTCATAGTCATTGTGACCTTGGAGTACGACAATGATTGATCGACATACCATGTTAGTAGTGACAAACTGTTTAGTCGGGACTGACACGTCACAATAAAGTCGAGAGGTTCTTGGGTGGCTCCCAACTTTCCTAACTTTACAATAAATTGGGTGTAACAAAGGAATGTGTCGATCCAGGATCTACTAAAACATGCGCCTCATACAACAAGTAGGAAGTAGGCATCCTTTAGATACAATTGTAAGGTATCTAATATATCTATATACTAGTGTTAGCTAAATTGTGTCTACTTAACAAAATGTAAATTTATCAGTGCCAAAACTAATGAAAAGAAAATAATATGCTAGATGTACACATATATAAATTATTTACCTAGATGCACCTTTCTCATAAATAATTTAAATAACTTATAACTAAATAGTTCACATACCTTAGATAATATTATTGCTGGTTTGGGCATCTTGTGCCGTCTTTGATGTCGTTCCCACCATCTCTGGGCAATCCTTAATCCGATGTCCCATCATACCACAACGAAAGCACGCCCCAGACGCTCTACGGCATTCGTCTATGTTATGTGCCTTCTCACATTTTCCACAGAATGCTAACGGAATGGATGAAGAGGTATGTGAAGTTTGTGAAACTCCGAACGCTCCTATTCTAGTAGGGTTCGAGTGACGAAATGACCCCGAAGGTGTAGATATAGTCGGTTTCGGATAAACACCTTGAGCAGGTTGCTGAGAATTGGGTGTCATCTTTTTCGTTTTTGTCATAGGAAAATCTTTTATCAAATGTCCTAGTCTGCCACATCTGAAAAACTCACCTGTGGCTCACCTATATTTTCCCGTCTTGTGATGTATTCTGCACTGTGAGCATGATCGAATGATTGCGGACGAAGAAGTGCGTGCAATGAGTTGCACTAGTATCGTAAGTAACTCAGTCTGCGGGTCATGGTTCTGAAAATTGTCTCTAGTAGTTGCCGAGTTTGTTCATGATCATCCCTCCCAGCATGCGCGGTATTAGCTCTTTTGCGAGGTGCCATAGTGATTTGTCAAAATGAAACAAATGTTTCAATTAACAGTAATCGTGACCCTCATGATCCCATGACTTGAAAATATTTACATCCTAACTCGGATCCTAAAGGCATACTTCGATCACTATTGACCGATCACTTCCGTCAAACATGGTCGTACAGATCCACAATAGTGATCGATTACTTCAATCAAATGTGGTCGTACAGATCCACAACCTTTGCTCTAACAAAACCTATTGCCATAGCCTTGAGTCCAATCTAAAACCTAGGCTCTAACACTGAACAAGCATCAAAAGTCGTGTCATATATCCGTGCCAGAGTTAAGTCGCCAAAGAGTTAACGTCGGGCTTTGATACCACCTGTGACAGCCCGACTTCTCCCTTTCTCGTAAATGGGAAAGGACGTGCCGTCGGATCTCCTAATATGATCCTTTCTTACAAGTGCATCGTGTACAAAGTTTTACAATTACAAAAGCAATAACTCTGATACGAAGAAATATGGCAACAACCGATATTCATTCATCTATCCAAATGCAAGAAAATATACAAAATATAAATAAAATCCATGTATAGCCTTCCACCGATGACGGCCACCCGTCATCTAAACAATGGAAAGAAACCTATACATGAAGTATACCAATATCTCAAAACACATTATTCTGCTGAATTATATATGTTTTAAAACAAATCTATCTATCACTCTCTCTCACATATTTAGGAAAGAATTCTACTGCAGAATCCTCCTCCTCGTCCTCTTCTTCGTCTCTCTCCTCAGGCTGGTATGTCGGGTCACTCTCGTGTTCAGGGTCAATATCTGCAGCTAAGACATGAAGTCATAGGATGACCTATCAACGAAGCTCAGTAGGAAAATTTAAAGTGCTAAGTTATATGTTAGATTATCAAATTCACTCTAGATGCATAATAAAATGAAGCACATTATATCTCTTCTTGTCTCTATTCTAGCATCATATCTATTCTAACAACATATAACATAACAAGCAATACATCATACAAATATTGTATCATGTTGAATAAATACGAGGAATCATACTAACAAATTTATGTTGGATAATTACAGAAATCATACTGAAACAAGACATATATAAGAAACAAGAAAATCAAGCTCCTGAGTTAGCGGAATCACTTGTCAAGCTCCCGAGTTAACAGAATCACTTGGACCAAGAAAATTAAGCTCCCGAGCTAGCGGGATCATTTGGATGAGATATCAAACTCCCGAGTTAGCGGGATCACTTGGACGAGATATCAAGCTCCCGAGTTAGCGGGATCACTTGTTTCAAGACAAGAATAAAGACATGTACATGACATCAACGATAACAGTATATGAACAATGCATGCTAACATGTATGCAAGAACATCATGAACAGATTGCATATAAGCAGATATCAACACTAAACGTAGCATTATTTTTCATATCAAAACTCTCTATTTCTATCTATGATTATTATACATGATTATACATGAGCAATACATGATCATCATTAATCAGAACCATTCCTCTAAACTGATTTAGCATTATCCCGTTATCACTAGATATTTTAGCATAATCCTTTAGCCATAAATCAATACTGATTTTATTAGTATCATATCCATCCCAACTGACATGAGTTCATTATACAAACTGACATTATCATATGCGTTTATCATCAATAAAACTGATTGGCATCCTTATAAATCACTAATCATCATTTAAAACTGCCTTTATATTCAAAGACTATCATGTTGACATATATTCATAGAATAATCCTATGTCGAGCTGAACTAGCATGGTTCGAGCATCAAAGTTCATGGTATAAACATTTATAGCGTTAATCTTACTATCATCATAACTTAGTATACCTCAACATAACTAACACAACTAGCATATTTATAGCAACTGAAACAATTACTAGCATATGGATGAAACTAATATAGGCATAATTATAACTTGCTAATCAGGGATGAATTCAAAAATAAAATATAAATTAATAATGTAAACTCCCTACCTTAGCTTACACTTTACTTAGGACATGTGCATGCATGCATTCAAGCTACATTCTTCGGTATACACCAAGACCTATAAGTTACATTTAGGTTGCTTAGCAGTTATTAATTTTACCGGGTCAACTTAGACCCAACATATGTCACTGATAAGTTAACTAGCCTTAGGGTTCACTGCTCAGCACAGATCTTCAACACAAGACACCACCAAGGACTTACATGGGCCAGACACAGGCTTGCCTCGGCAAGCCATAGGGTTGCCACGGCAAGCAGTCCAACTGTGCACCTTGCCTTAACTTGTCACTAATTTTTAACCCTTTAAAATTTAAATTCATAAATTTATTACTTCATGAAATTTATAGGGCTCGTTGTCCCCTTTCTAACGCCTAAAAAATCGTATCAATCGAAGTTCGGGGTTAAAAGATATGACCAAAATACCAAACAGTGGTCTGAGCATAAGGTTGTCGCGACAAGCCTGAGCACCTTGCCGTGACAACCATGTAAGGTTGTCGCGGCAAGCCTGTCAAGCTTGGCTTGTCGGGGTATTTTCTACTCCACTTTGGCTTCTTTTACTTAGGCAGGCTGGGTCTTTGATATATATATAAAGTTTATATCTTTCATCTATATTATGTACAAAAATTAGATTTTCGTATTTATTTTTATGCTGAAATTTTGGTGTATTTTTATTTTGAATCCGGCATTAAAAGCTCCGGAGTGTATACGTTCATGTCATGACTTTAGCATGAGATCTATGCTCCATCAACACTAAATCGCCCATCTCTGTATTGCCAATTCGATTTCATATAATTGACAACACAGAGTGATAATCTCGTAGCCCATACATATCAATATACAAAGTCAGTGTACCTTTTAGTGGACTTGCGGCTACATTGACGTCGTGTTCACCAAGGATGTAACAGTCAAGGATGTATGGAGTTCATGGAGACCAAGGGTTGTTTTAGAAATCGCAGGATTGCAAGTTGTGAGCTAAAGAATTCAAAGGTGTACAAGGGTGTAGTAGAGTGTAGTTTTAATTGCTAGGCTTCTTTTTGCTGTATGTGCTAGCAGTTGTCGAAGTAGGAAGATGGAGAAAGCCCTGATGTTTTGTTTTGTTTTTATACTTGTTAAGCTGCACTTTGCGTGCATGATAATGCATTGGTGACTCATTTGAGTCGTGTAGTCATACGAAATATAAAGCAGCTGATAAGCCTCTTGGGTCCTAATTCCATACTAGGCTAGCACATGGTAGTTAAATGTATCCCATAACAGACAAACAAGGCTATCCTTGTATATGAGCCGTATACAGTGTTGCAGTGTATAAGCTATTTGGACTAAGTTCCCATGGAAGGCCCATATGGGCATTTCTTGGTATAAGCAGTAAGCAGATACACCAAAAGAGGTTTATCCTCTATACAAAGCTCATACGGGCTTTTATGTGTATTGTGTATAAGTGGAGAAGACAAAATAGGCTGATATATGGCACTTGTTTCACTTGACTTATATTGGGCTGGGCTAACTTAGTAGCCATATCCTTTAGCTCAGTAAAGTTTTTAAAAGATACTATCACAATTATATCACACTTTTATACATAGGAAATTTTACTTATGCTAATATTGACGGGACCACCACATCTTATTGTTTTATCCTAGACCATTTAGAGCCGGTGGTAGGCATATGCCTGATTGGGCTTTTATCTATTCCACGAAGTGTAACAAACGCGCAACTATTACAATATATGTCCTCTAGACATACCACCCTTAACTTAGTGATGCTAGACCTTAGTTAGCTACTAATAAGTTACTGATGTACAGATATTAATGAAAATAGCAAAAGAAAACCAAAATGTTAATATTCATCAAAATGAACTCATAAGGTAATAAGAAAGATGATTGAACAAAAAAGTTGGATTCATTGCCTATTGAAAGCTACAAAATCGTAAAAGACAACTGAGCACTGTTACTGAAGAAGAGATACAAAATCGCAATTTACGATTCTCCAGAAGACGTTCAAAAAGTTGAGGCCATACAAAGAAGAAGATCGTTCGTAAATAGAAATCGTTCCAATAGAAGTTGTGCTGAGAGATAGGAAATCGTGATTTACGATTTTACAAAATGGAAACTTACGTTGCTGCTGATGACGTGAAGATTTACAGCGTTATCAACCAAATTAGAAGATCTCTTAAAGAAGAAGTTTGATGAATCACGGATCTAAGAAGATTGATGAAGTCTTTTAAAAGATCTAGGTTGCTGAAAATAAGGAGAACAATCCAAAAGTATATCAACCATTAAAGCATGGAAGATAAAATTAGGAATTAGAGTTGTATTAGAACACTTTTGTTTAAGTAGTTTCTTTTATTAAAATTAGGAGTTTTATAAACCGACCCCTTATGATCTATAAATAAGAGAGTTTGGTATAGGAATTAATCATCGAAAAAAAATTTAGCATCAATTGACGCCTGAGTAGTTTAGTTTAGATATCCAAGGTTCCTCGATCACAATTGACGACTGGGATTGAGAACTGAAAGATTAGAGTAGATATTTGTAGTTTCTTAGAAGCAATTGACGACTGCGGCTGAGGGGTGAAAGATATGATTTTTATTACTTTCTAGTTTAGATTTATTTTATTGCAATTCCCTGTTTTGTAAATATCTTCACATTTTAATTTGAATTGACGACTCAGATTGAGGTTTACAGATTAGTGTAATGGTTTTTATTTTCCATCTTTGGAGTTTGATTGACGCCTAAATTTCTAGTAGATTAAAGATTAGTATACATCTATATTGAAGGATGCTAGTTTTGATTGACGCCCAAAATCTAGAAGACTGAGATATAGTGTAACAGTATTTTAAACTTATAAATATCCGATAGCTGAAGATTGTGATTGACGATCACAATCTGAAGTAGGATTTAAGATTTATTTTCTGCAATTTAGTTTAAAAAACCATTCTTTTTTTCATATTTCTCAAATAGTTTAGCATCTTAAGAGATAAATATAAGTTTTAAGAAAATTAATATATATATATATAATATAAAACATATCCTCGTGGGAACGATCCTATGCTAATATTATAATTTCTATTATGCATTTGCAATAGGTTAAGACTTAATTAGATACATACATAAGTAAGCAGCTATAAGAACTCATAAAGAATAAGGTAATTTCTAACATTCAAATTTGTAAACTATATTTTTGTGAAAATTGTATCTTTCGCGAGTAGAAGAAAGTCAGTTTTTTCACAGGAAAGCATACTTTGAAGGTGTTGATTGATTACATACATTCAAATGTATGGGGACCAGCTAAAGTCATTTTAGTAGGTGGAGCCAACTACTTTGTGTCATTCATAGATGACTATTCCAGAAAAGTTTGGGTGTGTTTGATTAAGAATAAGTCGGATGTGTTTCAGAAATTCAGGTAGTGACAGAGTATGGTTGAAAAGCAACCAGACATAATGGTGAAAATTCTCAGATCAGATAATAGTGAGGAATATTTATCATTAGAATTCAAGGCTTACTGTGAAAATCAAGAGATTGTTAGATACTTAATAGTTCTTAGAAATTCTCAATAAAATGGCGTGGCTGAGAGGATAAATAGAACACTACTAGAAAAAACGCGATGTATGTTGAATCATTCCGGCTTGAGTCATGGGTTCTGGGCAAAGGCAGTAAACACAGCATGTTACTTGGTCAATCAGTCACCTTCAGCGACATTGAAATCAAAAATTATAGATGAGGTTTGGCATGGAAGACATGGGAGCTACTCTCATTTGAGGGAGTTTAGATGTGCGACGTATGCATTACTTCAGGGAAGTGAACGATCCAAGTTGGATCCAAAATATAAAAAGTGTGTCTTGATTGGCTATGTCGAAAGATCAAGGATTATCGTTTGTGAGATACACAATCTCACAAAGTTATAGTTACAAGAGATATTATTTTCAACGAAGATGAGTTTCTGATGAAAAAGGCGGAAGACAAACCTCAGTCATTTGGTGAATCTCATGTACTAGTTGATATTGAAAAGCATGAGCAGGATGAGAAAGATAATGAAGACTCTGAGATAGAGCATGATGACACAATTTCTCAAGACTTGCAGCCCCAAGTACCGATTTCGGTTCAGTTTACCTTGAGAAGGTTAGAAAGGACGAAGAAACATCTTAAAAAGTTTAAAGATATGATCCCTTTAACACTTGTATTTATCACAAAGAATGGGAAACCAAGCACAGTTTCAGAAACTCGAATAGATACAGATATAGTAAAGTGGCAGTTAGCTATGGAAAAAGAATGACAGCCACTTCTGAATAATGAGACTTGGGATCTCATGAAACTTCCTAAAAGAAAAAGGTCATTAGTTGTAAATGAGTCTTTCGAAAGAAAGTAGATAATAATAGTGAAACTCTGAAGTTCAAAGCAAAGCTAGTTGCAAAGGGGTTTTCTCAAAAAGAGAGTATCGATTACAATGAGATATTCTCCGGTTGCGACGTTGTTGGTCGTTGTTACTCAGAAAGATATCGAACTAGAACAGATAGATGTGAAAACAACTTTCCTCCATGGAGATCTTCAGGAAGAGATTTATATGCGACAACTAGAAGGATTTGAAGCAGATGGGTCATAATCACTAGTTTGCATATTAAAGAATTCCTTGTACAGTCTCAAGCATGCACCCAGGTAGTGGTACAGGAAGTTAAATTCATATATGCTAAGCATATGGTATCATAGAGGGCAGTATGATTATTATGTCTACTGAAAAGAGTATTGTAAAGGGAAGAGAATCTTCGTAATTCTCTAAGTAGATGATATGCTGATAGCAGCAAGAAGTAATATTGAAATCAACAAACTAAAGTAATCATTGAGACAGAAGTTTGAGATGAAGATGAGTCTGACTATGCTGGTGACACATGAAGAAAGGGAATACATGAAGAATATTTCATATGCAAATATTGTTGGGAGTCTGATGTATGTCATGGTGAGTACACGACCAGATTTAGCATAGACCTTGAGTGTGGTTTACAAGTATATGTCTAATCCGAGAGGGAGCATTGGCTAGTAGTGAAATGGATATTGAGATATCTTAAAGGTATAATTGATAATGGGTTGATGTTTGAAGGTGGAGATATATGCGAGCTAGATCTCTACGACTCTGTCGATTCCGACTATGCTGGTGACCTTGACAAAAGAAGGTCAACCACAGGGTACGTGTTTGTATTGACAGGTAGAGCAATCAATTGGAAGTCTATGCTCCAAGGGATAGTTGCATTGTCAACTACAGAGGCAGAGTATATAGTGGCTAAGGAAGCCTCATGGGTTAAATGTTTGGTCAGTAAATTTAGTGAGGTTGATGAGAGTACCGATATCTTCTACCACAGTGAGAGTACCATTCACTAAGTAAAGAACCAAGTTTTTCGTGTTAGAACAAAGCATATTGATGTCTGGTATCATTTTATCGAGATATGATAAAAGATGGAGAAATATCGGTTGAGAATATCGATACAAAAGATAATGCAGCGAACATGTCGACCAAGCCAATTATATAGAATAACTTTAGGCACTGCCTAAACTTGATTAACACTTGTCAAAGATGTTGATTCCCATTGAGACGGTGGTGTGGTTGTGGATGAAACCTTGGAGAGATTGTTGAATAAGGTTTAATCTCAACACACAGGTTCCAATCGATCGATCGGGCTCTAAGAGTCGATCGATCGATTTTGGACGTAATTTATCAGAGTTGCTCACAAGTGGAAATCAATCGATCAAGTTGGGAGAGTCGATCGATCGAACATATTGATGGGTTTCTCACAAACTGAAATCGATCAATCAAGCAAGTAGAGTCGATCGATTGATTCTGGGCGGATTAAGTTCTGATTTTTGAATAATTGATAATTTTAGAAGATTTTCTGGGTCAAGTTTCCTAATGTGTTTTGAAACTTATTACCAAAATATTTTCTCAACGGTTCTAGCATTACTTTGTGAGAGTTTTCAAGAGAGAAAACTGTGGTGAATACTTTGAGAGGCAAGGTATTGAAGAATTGTTTGAGGATTGAAGATTCGATTGAAGCCGTTCTTGCTATCGGAATCGTTACTATATTCCGGCATATCTCTTCTCTATTTTTGAAGTATTTTATACAACATATTAGCTGTAAAAGATTGTGTTTGATCTTGATTGACAGTGCACTAGAGAGAAGAGAGTGTGTGCGTTGTAGATGTTCATAAATACTGCATATACTCCCGTGGACGTAGCCATAGATTAGGTGAACCACATAAAATTTTTGTGTTGTGTGTGATTGTATTTTTGCTTCTTATTTTTCCGTATTCATCACGATTGAAAGTTAGGTAGAGTGAGTAGAATTCCTAACAATTACGTGGCCAACCTAGTCATTCAATGGACGGTGACCAGGTCATAAATTATCTACAAGTGGCACCGTTTTGGAGACACATGGTGTTGTGTGAAGTGGGGGCTATCAGATTATCATCCAAAAGTATAAATCAATTATGTGGCTAAGAGAGTATAACCATAGTCACAAAATCGGGGTTCGGTAATAATTCGGCAAAGTTAAAATCCGAAAAAATCTAGCAAAGTTTGGGAATAACCATAGTCACAAAATCGGGGTTCCATAATAATTCAGCAAAGTTAAAATCCGAAAAAATCCAACAAAGTTCGGGAAGTTCAAGAACAATTCGGGAAAAAAAAATATTATAAAAATATAATTAAAAATAATATAAATTTATAATATAGATTTTAGATATATATTTAAAAAATTTTAACATGTATTTTTGAGTAAAATAATAAATTATTAAAGCTCATTGTCGATTTTAGAGAGGAGAGAGAGAGAGAGAGAGAGAGAGTGACTTTTAACTTTTAAGAGAGAGATAGAGGGAGACTAAAATAATAAATTACTAAGGGCTGTTGTGGCTGTACGTTTGAATGATTTGACTTTGACAGATTAGAGAGGAGAAAGAGAGAGTGTGTAGCTTTTTTACTTTTTTACTTTTTAACTTTTAAGAGAGAGAGAGAGAGGGTTTATATTACTTTTGACTTTTTTATTAAAGCCTTTGAACTTTTAAGATGTTCAACGTGTTGCGTCTGCGTGGAAAGGAAGCCGACTTCCGTGTAGTTCGCGATTTTGCCGATTTATTTGCGAACTTTGCGAACTTTGGTGATTTCAGTGATTTTTTCAAAAAATCGCGAATTGTTTATATTTTATTTGATTTTCACAAAAATCACGAATTATTCGTGAATTATTCAATAATTCGACCATTTTTGTGACTATGAGTATAACCATTTATACTGAAAAAAAAAAATGAAAAAAAAACAAAAAGACAAGCTCCAATTTTGGATCAAAAGTGGGCCCTTAAATTTTGTATGCTTTGTTAGAATAATCATAAGGGAGACATGGTTTTTCTCCACAATCTTATATCTAAATCAGTAGGAGACAAAAAAGGGAGCCGCCTACTTAGAACCAGCTTAATTAATTAAAAAATTAAAAGGAAAATTTTCAAATAAACTCATTTACTTTGACCGAATATCTCTAACATACCTAAAATTACTACAAAAAAAAATATAGCTTACACCAACGGCTGCTTATTATGGGTAGCCGTCGGCGTAGGGTGAGGATATATACCCACCGACCCAACCTCGCACGGTCTCGACGTCTTCTGAGACTCTCTCTCCCCTCTCCTCTCTCTTTCTCTCTCTCTCTCTCTCTCTCTCTTCTCAAAATGCTAACAGCTCTTCACGCGAGATCATCGCGATTCACGCATGAGAGATTGCAACAACCCAGATTTTTAGATTTTATTTTAATGGTGTTAGATGATGTATCATACTATGCACTGTCCTAACGCTCTACATTGGAATCGGAACCCACCCTTTAAAATAGAAAAATTCTAATTTTTCCTATATCAAAATTAGACTCATTGTGAAGTGCTCATCAATACGATTCCAATGATATATAATTTGACGACTTCTGATAAGAATATAAAAAGTTATGCCCATTTTAAGTGATCAAGCAAGTCAAAGGGTATAACTGTAATTTTTGAAGAGAAACACCAATTGCTTCGGTGCTTATACAAAGCACTGGAACGAAACCTTTTCTCAAGCTATCCAAGTTACGTACGATTTCTTATTCCGTGCAAAAATCTCCTATTTAATTAAATCTTCTACGAAAAGTGTTAATTAGAGTTGACCTAAAACTTTATACCATTATAAATAAAACTTTAAAAACTCTCTACTCTCTATAATAAAAAAAAATCATTCTCTCTTAAGACTTAGACGAACCGACGCCCTGGGCATCGATCTTTTCAACCCGAATCGCCATTGATCTTCCGTTCACGCTTCAAGAGGTGGGTACCCATCCATCCATCTTATTCTTCTCAGATCCCGTCGCGTAGGATGCGTTCGATCGCGCATCGACGGGTTTAAAAACCTTATTTAAACCCAAATATCTCATAAATTAAGAGACTTATATGTTTAATATATGTTTTCCTTTGAAAGTTGTATATTCTATAAATCGGGTTTATATGTTATTTCTCTTTTCTTTTCAAGAATCTCTTTGTTTGGGCTATTAATAGTTTACCTTCTATTAGGTTTGCATAGTTAATATGTTTACTTCCTCTTTTAAATCTGTGAAATTAATTAAATTCTAATATTAGTAAATCGGATAGATTGATTTAATTTGAATTATACCTTATTGAGATTATTTATTTCTAAATGTATATAGTTAGAAGTTTACTCTTTTATTAAAACTGTAATTTTATATTCATGTTTATCTAAAACTAATTAAACATTAAAATTTAAATCATATTCTTGTTTATCTAACACCATTAATGACATCTCGAATATAAAGAAGAAAATAAGCAAAACTAATTAAGCTCTAAGATACTATGAATCTGATATATTTATATAATTAGAAATCTACCCTTCTACTAAAACTATAATGATATATTATTGTTACAAATCTATATTATTATTTATTAAGTCCTAAAATTAAACTATGCTCTTATTTTATTTAAAAAAATTATAGATTGCACCATTTTGAAGTTTCGGGTCCGAACTCACGGCTACGAACTCAAATTCGCGTCCACGAACCCGAGCTCGCGACCATCGATGTGTTGGTCCTGGTATTTTGGTCATAACATTTTACTCTGACCTTGGATTAATGTGATTCTTATGACAGTAGAGAGAAGACAGCGAGCTTTACAACTTTGTGTGAAATAGCAATTTCACGAATCTGGCGTTTTAGAGGTCAAAATAGAGTAACAAGTTGGGTTCAATTTTGAATGACCAAGACTATTCGAATTTAGTATTATTTTTTAATTTTTATTACCAAAGTTCTTGTGTATATTATATCGTAAAGTCTTTCGATCGATGGTCATGAAAAATCATAAATTAATAATTATAAATACTATTTAATTTAATTATCTAATTATTATATATATATATATATATATCAATTTATCGCTTCAACGTGACCTCTTCGATAACACGAAGTATTAAGAATTCGATATCTCGTGAACATCGAACCCCAACCTTCCCGTTATCGATAATACACTTATAATTATCCTATTCTATATTGTATTGGAATGTGTGTAAATAAATAAATATATATATATATATATAAGATAATCTAATATAAATCTTTCTGTATGTCTGACCTTCTGTGTTTTCATCTTAAATTATATTATATGAGTTATGAGTAAGTTAGGACATATGTACGAGAGTATATAAGATCATGCCTACGCTTGGGCGTGGTGACTCACTGAGATGGTATCGAAGCGAAGAATATACCGTATTCACATGCCTTACAACTCATGGTGGAATGAGACCCATGACGAGTCGGGTGAGTACGAATTCAGTGTAATCTCGTATACGGTGGCATATACAATGACCCGATCACTCCGAGTTCAAATATGATAGTATAAATTATGAGTTAAGTTATGAGGTTCGACCATATACATTTGCTTTGGTGAGGTTTCTTCTACGGTCATGTAAAACTCAAAATATTGGCATCCATGTACGGATGTAACACCTCTATGGTAATATAGACTACCACACAAAGTACATCCAGGTTACTACGAAACCTTTTTCTTAGGAAGCGTAAATTAGGAAAATTGTCTCACTATGTTTGTCCTAGGATTAAGTATAAGAGTATGATAAGATATGAGTATGAGATAAAATAAGTTATGATACGAGTACGATAATAAGACATCGCTGTGTAGGCCAACAAAAGATAAAGAACTTAAATCTATGTATGTGTCGTTCCTTGCGTAGCTACCGTAAGGGCAACGTCTTTCAGCCAAGATGGATCTCTGGGAGAGATTATGAGTACGAGTATGTTATGAGTGACTTTGGTCATTATATCTCCCCATTGGCTGGGTGGTAGAGTATGAGTATGACACGAGGGCGTTATGATATAGTGGTATGATACTATGTTGACCCTCCCATAGCAGCTCGAGCAGCGACTCTGGCACAGGTCGTTTAGGATTTTATAAGTATGTTAGTTATGTTCATGCGATATACAGACGTATGTGCGAGAATTATAATAAGGCATGGTATGATATGTTATGAGATATGGTAAGGTACGTTAGGATATCAGTGTCTAGATCATGGTCTTATATTTATGATATGATATGAGTTTCACGATATATATATGATTTTATCTTTCTTCTGCTATCTGCTTTGAGATATTACATTTATCACTCACTTAATGCACCCATAATGCACCTGAGTAGTATTGGGTGGATTGGTGGTATATCCCACTGAGTTTACATGACTGAGTAAACTCATCCCACGTTAATCTAACAGTTGCAAGTGATTACGCTGGTGGAGTAGACGCGAGCCATCTAGATCTCACCGATGCTAATTTCATTGATCCTGCGGGCGTTGAGCACTAGGAGCCTTGGGTGGGCGACAGAGCTGAGTATTAGGAGGACTACGACGCTAATTTCGATCCGAGTGTCAGATATTGATCATTATAGACTTGGTAGTAGATTTGGTCTTATTATTGTCATTGATTTTATGATTTCATTTTATCGGATTTGTCTCCGACTTTCGTTATTGTTTTATTGGTGGATTATTCAGATTCATTACTTTTATTCTAGTATTTATGACTATTTTTATTTTCACCTTTATGTGTTGGCTTTCACGGATTTCGTGGAACCTGTTTTGCGCGATAACTCTGATTAGGTGTATGTCCGGTTAGCATATCCGGGATATGTGCAGGTCATAACTCGGAATTCTAGGCCCTCGAGATGGGGTAGAATTTTGGGTCGTGACAGAGATCTTCATGAACTACGAATCCATTCATCTTCTTTTTCCTCTACAAATCCACTGGAGAATAAGTCGAAGATGGTTTCGGATGGATGAGGGGCAATCTACCAGGTAGATAAAATCCCTAAGATCCCTCCGATTAGGGTTTTTTCCCCTATTATAGATTACAGATCACAGAGCTAGGATTAGATTCAGGGTTTTGATCGATCCTTCTCATGGAAGGGACACGAATTTCAATACTATTTCTATGGTTGTTGATCGCGTGTCTTGCATTCAAGCTCTGCGCATCGGACACGGTAAAATTCCTCACCTATTCTCTTCTAGCGATTTCGAGCAGAGTAGTGCTTATTTTTTTAAATGATTTTATCCAAAAAAATTTGATTTTTTGTTATAGATTTTTTAGGAGCCGTTCTATGAGTCCTTTGAAGGGAGATGGATAAGGATGACTACCAAGGTAATTTAATTTTTTTGTATTTTTAAACTATTATTAGTCTTTTTTATTTTAAAGTTAAACTACGGAAGAAATTGAATTATTACAGTTATTTGTATCTGGGTTTTTTTTCTCTAATCACTTTTCAAATCTCTCGCTCTCTCTAATTTCTCAAAAAATTGCTCGAAATCTCCACTTCATCTCTGCTCTCTCTAATCTCTCAAAAAATTGCTTGAAATATCTACTTCTCTATGATTCCAAAGACCTAATTGTCAAATTCTTTCCAAAATTTTACCCAATTTTTACCTCGATCAGTTCGTTAATAGCAGAATCGAGTGAAACGAAGGATATTTAGGCATATTCGGAGTCAAATCGCATATTAAAAAGGTGTGTGTGGCATACGGATCATGTGGTAATTGAGAGATGTGCTCAACTTGAGTCTCTTGCCTCCGATTTATCCTCAATGACCGCCATTGTTGTATCTGCAAGAACGAATTCGCAACCATATTTTTCACAAAGGTTAGGGTTTCTGTGATTTTTTTGGTTTGCTTTGTACTGCTAGGATCTGTGGTTACTCGATTTTATTTATTTTTCTATTGGGGACATTGAGCCTCTAGTAAGACATTTTGATGACTAAGCTTCCTGTTTTTTCTATGCAAATACTGAAATATACTTCTATGCTGTTAACTCTGTGAAGATCCATCTTACATAATATTTGTTTAAAAATGCACTTGATTTTCCCTTCTTTTGGGCTGCATTTAGTTTAACAAGCCATGTTAGTCAGAGTGTAAGTAAATCTCAATCAAAGTTGTTTCAGGTCCTACCTAAAATAACTTTCATTGTGTTTTGTGTCTAAAAATACAAGATGTAAGCTCATATTTTCGTTTTCCCATTCCGAAAACTATATCTAATTAAAGCACAATCTTATCGCTATTTTAACCCCTAGTTGTTGCCCGGTTTAAGGCCCAAAGAATCCCCTTATTAAACTTTGTTTGGGACCTTTGAATTTGAACCTGCCCAGTCCAAGTTTTAGCTCAGGTCCAGCCCTATGTATTAGAATTTCTGAGCTGTATTGGGTCCAGTAAATGCCCTGCATCAATGGTTGTGCTCATTAGTGAATTGTTAGCGAAAGAATCATTGTCCATCTAGCTTACTCGATATATGCTCAGCTCCAGTATTTTTGTCCAATCATGTTCAGTTCAGTTCATGCATTTAATACATGTTGCATAAATGTGACAGCAGAAGCAGCTTTATTTTGTAGTTGGCCCAAGACATATGCAACCTATATAGTAAATCTAAATAGATGTCACAATCAAAAGTTTCACAGTCACAGACTCGGACTCACTAACAACATGCAGAAAAGATAATTAACTGTAATCAGCTATATATAGAAATTACAAATGCAATAACAAGTGAAGTTGAAGCAAAACTTTTAAAAGTTACTTCAATTTGGATAGTTCTAAAACCGTAAAAAAGACATTTGAGTCATTTCATTAAACGGTGTTCTCTATCCACATGTATAACTGAAAATACTATTTAATAATGCATGCAGGCAGGAAAAAATATTGTAAAACAGCTTCTTTTTTATTTGTTGCTCAATAAATCAGTTATATATACAGAGCAATTGCAAATGAAATATATACACTGAAGTTGGTGCGACAATTTGAAAAATATTTTCTTCATAATGTTTGGAGAACTAAAAAAAAAATTCATTTAATTATATGTTAGAACTAAAAGCAACTCCTAGTAGATTTGCACAGTAATGGCTGAAGCGGCTTCATTTAGGAAGATTTCGTGTTGCGTGCTAAAAAAAACATTTACTGCTATTTATGCCTCGGATGTTTTGTAGCTGAGTATTTTTTTGGGAGCCCAGACTAATAGTCGATGGTTAATAGCTGAGAAGTCTTTTGTGGATACGTATGTTTCTTGCTTGAGGCTGCGAGTTAAATTTTCTTTCAGTGGTTGAGGATTTTATGTTGTTTATTGCTATCAAGGTGCATGTGGTAGCTGATTTCTGCCAATTTATGTTGTTTATTACCAGTTAGTGCTAGTTTCCACCAATTTACAAATGTCCCTATTATGTAGGCACCAGCTGATCCACAACAGGCCAAGATCTGCAGGAGATAAATACACAGTAAGTAGATGCCTTCTTTTTTTTATTTCCTTTGATATATTCTAACAAGGGGCTGTGGATTCCATTTTCTACATAATGACCAACATATTAAGCTCATTTAGCAATTCTTTATTGGGCTGGTATAGAGATTGGAACGTGTCACTGATTGGCTACATGTGGCCCGATTTTTCATCAGGTGTGTGCCACATGATGCAAATGACTCGATTTAAAGGTCTAGTGGGTCGAAGTTGCTTTTTTTTATTTATTCATATATTCTTTTAATGGGGACATTGAGTCTCTCTATTGAATAATAGTTTCCTTTTCATCTTTCACTTCGACATAAGAGAACACATCACTTTCCCATGCTTAGTTCACTGACAAACCCATGGGCATAATTTGTAATGGACCTCCAAGAGTTAGATTTATTGCTAGAAACATTGACGAGTACTACATGTTACCCCCAGCTGTATAAGAGTAAATCCAGGTACAAGGGAGGGAAGAGGACATGGTGAGGCACATAAGAATCAACATATAGTATATTTGTTAGGGGTGTATTCGGTTCGGTTTGGTCAATTTTGGACCAAAACCACAAACCAAACCGATCCTAATCGGTTTCTAGATTTTCAAACCAAACCAAACCATCCAACTCTTAAACCAAACCAACCTGATTCAATTCGGTTTGGTTTGGTTCGGTCGATTTTGGTTTTCCTATAAGTTCTACTTGCACATCAAAATTTTCTCAATTTCTCAACCGATTTTCCTATAAGTTCTACTTTACGCTTTAGGATTTAGGAGTAGGCTAAAGACAAGGGTAGAGTTTTATATAAAAATATGCATTTTACTTAAATGCCCTTTAAAATTAATCAAACCCCCCCCCCCTATATATATATATACTTACAAACTACATTCGGTTCGGTTCGGTTTCGGCTTGGGGAGGCTTGGAACCCAAACCAAACCAAACTTTTCGGTTTTCCTTTTTTCCAAACCAAACCCAAACCAGACTCGTCCAAATCAAACCAAACCCAATGATTCGGTTCGGTCGGTTTGGTCGGCTAACGGGGACGCCACATACATGGACACTGGATTCATACCGCATCGTTTCTACCGGCATGGAAAGAAGCAGCATTATGGAAGTCAAAGCTAGGGAAAGATAAAAATTATGGAGAAAGAGGATGAGGAAGAACTGAAAGAACTGCAAAATTTCAGAGATTTGAAATTTTGATTGATCGAATTGACATTTCGATCGATCGAAATTCAAATTCGATCGATCGAATGTCGATAGCGATTTTCATAGACCTATGAATTTCGATCGATCGATTTTCAAATTCGATCGATCGAATTCGCGCCGAGTTTTGTTTAGTCGTTTTAGAAGTCTAATTTCAAACTTTTATTTAAAGGGTTTAATTGTCTTTCATTTAATATTCGTTTAGGGTTTTCTTTTATTGTAAGACCTCCTATATAAGGTCATTAACTTAAATAATGTTGTTAGTTGATCGATTATTGAATGAGAGTTTTTTCTTTGTGAAGAGAGAGTCTTCTTCCCCGAGATGGGTTTGGTGTGAGACCAAGAGAGTGACTCCCATATATTTCCTTTATCTTTTCATGGATTAGCGCGGTTTGCTTATATTTGTTATCTCTAAATCTCTGCGTGCTTCTCTAAACCATAACTTAATTTCTCCCTTGTGATCCCCAAAACCCTAAACCCTTTTGAAACCCTGCATCAAACATAGCCTACACCCTTCTAAAACCATAAACCAATCTAAAAGCCATAAGCCTTTTACAAACCCTAATTCCCTTTCACAACCCAACTTGGAATCTGTGAATCTACATCGGACTGAAGACGAGCGTCTAAACCTGGGAAAAGCTAGAGTCCTATCTCTAGGCCGATCTCGCCTCGACTCTAAAAGTACTTGCGCATCGGACTGGGCCCTATCTAGATCTCGTGTGATCTGCCCATCAAAATTCTGCAAACCCTAAAGGTATCAAAGATAAATTTGCGATTAAACTTGATTTAATTTCATTAATTTGAGTAAAATCTGCATAAAAATCATATTCCGCATTTTAGGGTTATCGTCCCGCGTCATCGGTTCGGTCCAAAAAATGCATAGCCCTAATATTTGTATTTGAAGTCTGAGGTTAGGGAGATTCATGTCTAGTTGGATGGAAGGGCAAGTTAGGTATTTATGCCTTTAGGATTTTTTGAGATTGTCTCTATGTATAGGGAACTTTAGCCCATTTACTAATTGCTTCATTTATTTCCTTGTTAATAAAGTCACTATAAAAAAAGTAAAGATAATAGTAAATTGGGTGTTTTTTGGTATATTACTCTTGAGCTCTAGGCCTACCATATCATAATGACTGCTTTGATATGAATATCTCTAGTAGTTGCTACATTGCTTAACATGTTCATTTGATTTTCTTACTTTATTAATTTTACGTACGATCTTACATAACTGTTGATACTTAATCAATATGTAATTCACTTTTTTCATCATTATTTTGATTTTTTCTCACTTGTATCAGTTATTATGGATCTTATGTAGTCTACTTCACTAAGTAAAAAAATTTCAATATTACTGGGCCTCACTGCTTAGGATCTACCAAGCCCCTTCTAACATTGAGGTCCACTGCCTGAGCCCTGTCTAGCCCCATCTTTTTTTTCGCATTTCTGTTGTTGTTATGAAAATGTTGAGATTGAGAAAACTAGTGTGTGTTTTTTTGTATGTTTAATACGACAGTTTATACGTAAATATTTTTCAAACATGTTTAATTCATAGGATTTTTCATTTAAAACATTTGATCTAAATGTGTAGGTGAGACTTTGTAGAGAAAAGACCACCAGCCACATTTATGCAATGAAAAAACTCAAGAAATCAAAGATGCTTCGTAGAGGCCAGGTATTATCACTTGAATCTATCCTCTATTATTACTACATTTGGTTATGCTTGTCTAATTTGTGGTTATTACAGGTGGAGCATGTTAAAGCTGAGCGGAATCTCCTTGCTGAGGTTGATAGTGCTTACATTGTCAAACTTTATTGCTCCTTTCAAGATGAAGAATTTTTGTATCTCATCATGGAATATCTTCCTGGGGGAGACATGGTGACATTACTTATGCGCAAGGATACCTTAATAGAAGACGAGGCCAGATTTTATGTTGAGCAGACAGTACTAGCTATTGAATCCATTCACAAGCATAACTATATTCATAGGTTTGTCCATTAGTGGTTTCTGTGTTTTTCCCCTCTAATCAGTAAAATATATTGAATGTTCTGTCATATGAAAATTACAACATATGTGGTATGCCTGAAGTATGCACGGATTGTTCTTCTTTAATTATAGGGATATAAAGCCTGACAATTTGTTGCTCGATCGTTTTGGTTTGTGTAAACCATTAGATTGTATAGTTTTCCAAATCTTAGTGAGATTGACTTGGGAAGAAATTATAAAACTTCAGCAGAAAGTGATAAGCGTTCAAGCTCGCCCCCTCTGCCCAGGCGCACACAGCAGGAACAATTATTACATTGGCAAAAAAACAAGCGAATGTTGGTTAGTACACCATCTTTCCCAGTTGTTTTCTCCCTTGATTTGTATGCACCATCCAACTATAAATGATACGGGTGGCTATAAGAGATGAAAGTTGTTTTAATACCAAGTAAAACGTGAGATGGGGGTCAATAGCTGCCTGAGAATACTAGTGAGAACTGTTTGTTTGTTATTGGTTAAAAAGAACATATTATTGTTAACTACTTCAATATATGTGAAGGTGGATTTCATGAGTAAATACTGAAGAAAGCGATCAAGCCTCTAAAATTATTTGTTTGTTCTTATTATCGTGATCTTATTGTTCATTAATTGAGTCTAGGAGCTCTGCCATTGGCTGAGCTCAGTCAGCTCACCATGTCATCATCAACATCATCATTGTCATCATTGTTGGCGCCACTGTCTTGTCCTATCTATTTGGGGTTGCCTTTGCGAGTCTTATTCTCCACTCAATGCCATTCGAAGCTAAACTCTGTTACTCCATAATCCTTTATATCATTTCTTCACTGCTTCTCTCCTATTCTCTATCGGTCTTCCTCTTGTTCTCTTTCCTTTCTTCTCATGTTTCAATCCTTCATATACGGGTGGTTTCAAGTCTCCAATGGACAGTCTAGAACCATCTCAAGCGGCATTTTTTTAAAATTTTCCTTTTATTAGGGGCCACCACTAAACCTACTCTTATGTATTTGTTCCTAATTTTTATCCTTTCTTGTTAGTTTCTGCGTCCACCTCAGCTTATGCAACTCAGCCACATGGACTGTCTTCTTGTCACTCAACATTATGCAGTATACGGGAATGCAGGTCTTAGTGCTGTTCTATAAAAACATTGCTTAAGCCGAAATGGCACTTGTTACTCACACATACCACTCTTCTATATCCACTTCACCCTCCAATTTTCCTATTTAAGTTACCGTTATCTAAACCACTATCAAGTTGTATAGTACAACCGAAATACAAATATTAATGACATTGTCGCACTAAATTTTCTATTCTCTCACATTCGTTAAACTTGCAACTCCAAGTGTTTAGTCTTTTTTCTGCTAATTTTTAAATCCCTCAACTCTACGGCCTCTGTAATGTTCAACATTATCATTTACTTGTTTACTTATCTGGTTAATTAGCACTAAATCCTCTCCAAATAGCATACAGCATGGGTCCTCATCACGGTCATTTCACCATGTTCTAAGAAGTTATTCAAATATAATTTATCATTTCCTTAGCACAGTCTATCAACGTTGGGTCCAGAAACTTGTGCTTGTGCTCATAGCACTCTTATGCACATGTTACCACATTTTGGCATATGCATGTCTTTTTTGGGTGTTTTTTTTTTCCTTTTTGTTCTCATGCTTACCCGTATTTCACTTTGCATTTGCATGTGGTAAGCATTTATTAAATATATATGGATTTCTCACATTTTTTTTCTCTATTTTTTATGTTTTTGTTCTTAATGCCAGGACTTATTTTGCTTCTTTTTTTCCATTGCAGGCTTATTCCACTGTTGGCACTCCTAATTATATTGCCCCTGAGGTTTTGTTAAAAAAAGGCTATGGAATGGAATGTGATTGGTTAGTTTTTTTCTTTGTAGTTAGTAGTATACTTCTTTGATCAGTGGCAATTATATCTATACCCTAATCTTGCGCTTTTTCAAAGGTGGGCACTTGGAGCAATTATGTATGAGATGCTTGTGGGTTTTCCACCATTTTATTCTGAAGAACCAATGTAAACCTGTAGAAAGGTACAATCAAATTCTCAGTAGGAAGTTTCACAATTAAATTTAAAACTTCATTCAAGCCGACTTGATTATCAAGAAATGGAATCTAAAATACAGATGCACTTGTCTGAGTCCACGATTAGATATTTTATTTTTATTGGTATAAGATTGTGTATCTTCTGTGACTGATATGAGAAGTTAGTTATTGAGAATTTGACAGCTTATTCACAATCCTTTGTTCTTTTAAATTCTTTTTTTTATGAATATAGGATATGTTGGAAATCTTTTTTTGTTAGAAAGATAGGATCTTCAAAATGGTTTTTATTAAGAATACGATTTCTTATTGAGAATTTGAGATTTTAATTATTAGACTAGGCGTTAAGGGAGAGAGAGAGGCATGATCTCCTCTTTGATTAGATGGCATGAGATTGATGATAGAAAGCTATCAAATATGGGGCTTAGGGGGTTAGGTCCGAGCCTGGCCCATTTAATTTTCTTATTATTATTGTTCACACCCATCATGCCCTGTTAAGACATTATTGTTCACACGCATCATGTGAGTCAAGAAAGTCACATGTTGGTTTTTTCTTATTATTGTTCACACCCATCATGCCCTGTTTCAAACTAGTTTAAATTTTTCTGGTAGGGTTTTAGACTAGGATTCCCTGCAGGACATGCTAGAGTTTCATGCTAGTGTCTTGAGCTTTCCAACAGGTTGGTGAGAGATCAAGTTAAGGGGAACAACTTGGTCAAGGTGGTTAAGGCCTCCTTCTACCTGATTAAAGATACAAGTGATGTGAGGCCAAAGCATTATTTTGGGGAGCTTAATATCTTTGAACCTTCGCATTGAATACACTCTCCGTTGATCACAATACAAGTAAGAGAGAGCATTGAAATACGGATTCATGGTGGATATTGTTACTTTTGATGGACTTTGTTCAGCAATAACCTCAGCATGGTAGGGCCTTGATAGCTATATATTCTTTTCCTTTTTCTACAGAATTTGACAGCTCATTGGGTTCAATGTCGATGCATACGAATTTAATCTATTATGTTTCTGTGAAAGCCCGGATTTCGGCACCCCGAAACCCGTACCATCAGCACGATCATCTTGACCGTGCCCCTTAAATAAGCATGGAACATTGGTATATCAAGCACAAAATTGAAATAGTAAATGAACTGTGGAATTAGATCGCTATATAAGCACTTCTCAAAAGACAGTTCTACCCTCATGCCTCTGCATGCATGGAGAACCGATCCGAACCATCGATGATAGCTAATCATCACAGATGGTTCGCCCAAAAGAAAAATCACGAATTTATACATATACATTGTTTAATCAAACAAGGCTTGACATACCAAGCCGTACAAAATCTCCCCAAAAACCCTCAAAGCGGCACAACGGAGTCCTCTAGAAGAAATTCTCAGGAGGTGGCTCCAACTAGTCACCAGGTGCTAGGTCCGAGTCACCGGGGTCAGCGTCTCCTGAAGCCTCAGTAGCTGCTAGTAGTGGACCTGCGACGTATAGTCTATAGGGTGAGCTACATCCTAGCTCAATAGGGAACAGAACACAGTTGAACATATAAATTATCACTCACATATATTCCATGATATGCCATGCATGATGTATCTATGCAGTTACTGATGAAAAATAGTTGAAAAGCATCACGTTTTACTGGTAGTTTACTCATGTCTTTTACTTATTCATGAATGATGCTGAAAAGGCCTAAAGCAAAACTTAAACTTTCAACTTAAGTAATCCCCGAGCAATATAACATCGAGCCCCGATGAGATACCCATTATCGTCATCTATATAGACAGTTTTAAACGTATTCCCTGGGAATACAAATAGTACCCAAGCCCCTTTCCCCTGGGGATTGGTGGCTGGGTTTCACTAGTCTCAATCAACACCCCTGGGGTGTGCTTACTATGTACGGATAAGCCTCTCCGCGGCCCTTGCCATTTAAGCGGATCGGTCACGGATATCTGCCGTGTCAATCGTGGGATATCCCACCACGCTTTTACCCTATCAAACCTCAAATAACAAAAATATCGGTGCCTTATATATAGTTATTCACAGTGTAAATGTGCTATCTTATATCAGTTAGGCCCTATCAAACATGATTCAATCTTGGATACATCCCTGGGATGTATCCACTCACTTGCAACATACCTGATGCTCTTATCTCTTTACTTCTTCATCCCCTGGGGATGGCTCATTATGATTACTTTTATTGATGTCACACACACACACTTTTCCCAAACTCTTTAAGCAATAAAACATTTTAGATTTTAAATTTATATCACTACATACATGCTCTTGTAAAATAAGGTACATGTTCAAGGAGTTCCCTACCTCAAGTCTTCGTTTGATCAACGCATCAAGGTCCCACGTGGCTCCTTGTGCACTAGCTCACACGTACCACCTATGGTACCACATAACATGTGAAACACATCACTAAAGATACAATAAAAGAGGTCCAAGACCCTCCATGAATCTTAAAGTCAAACTCAAAAGTCAACATAAACTGGCCCAGTCGATTAATCGAACTCCAAAATCGATTAATCGAATCTGATTCGATTTATCGATTTCCAAAATCGATTAATCGAAAGTCAATATCGATTAATCGATTCTCAAATCGATTAATCGAGATTCCCAAATTCGATTAATCGAAATTCTCTACTCTATCCAGTCGATTCTCAATTCGAGTAATCGAATTTCCAAAATCGATTAATCCATCCTAAATTGATTAATCGAAATTCTAAATCGATTGATCGAACTCTCATTTCGATTAGTTGATTTCTTCAAGCTAAATTCTTTTCTCCACTGGAGTCCACTGTAGGTTCCCAGTCGATTAATCGATTCTCAATTCGATTAATCGAAATCCAAAGTCGATTAATCGAAACTAAATTTGATTAATCGAGATCGGGGTCCTCTGACTTTTCAACTTCTTGGCCAATTTCGATTAATCGAAACCCAATTTCGATTAATCGAAATTGCCAGATTCAGCCCCCTTCTGGCTGCTCTTCTCAATCTCTTCCCTTACTTTTTCCTCCATTTTTCTAAGCTTTTACCCTACATTTTACACCATTTCTAACTACAATTTAACCCTTTAATCCATGCATTTAAACTACAAAAATCTTACCTTCAATCAATCTCAAATTAATTTTAAATCGAGTAGTTGGAAAGGCTAGGGTTCCAGCTTTTGCTTGAACGGATTCCTCGCGTTGAATCGGTCTCTTAAATGTTAGAGTCTCCCTTCCAATCACTCGCAATAATTCTTGCTCAACCTCTTTACTCCTCTCTCTCTCTTCTTTACTCCTCTCTCAACAACCAAATTTCAGATTTTAGGGTTATTAAACCCTTTTATCTATCCCCTTCCTTGTGTGTTGAGCACATACACCGCGGTAGGTGTATGCGACTTCTCATTCACATCACACACCACATAATCACTCAAACCATCACATCTCGTCCGTTCATCACACTCTATGCTAACCCTTGATCTCCTAATTGGTCAAACTTGTGACCAATCGGGCACGGATCCCGAGGTAACTGTTTAACGCGATTTTTTTTCGGGATATTACAGTTTTTGTCGGACATGATGTAACCATTTGAATAACTCTTACTTCAGCTACAGTTTCCAAGTTTTTAATCTCATTATACAAGATTTTTGTATATCTCAAGTGTTACTCGAAATATTATTGCTAAAATCATTGTAAAGTGTATTCTCCTTGTTAATAAAATTGATAAACGCTTTCCTACTTTACCTAACAAAGAAAAGGAGAGAAATTCCAGACCATTTATGAACCCACCCTTCCTAGGACCACTGCATGACTCTAAATCTAAAGTTAAATTCCAAACCATTTAAGGGAAACTGATCCCCAAGTTGACTCATGAGAAATTTGGTGGACCAATTTGAGTATTCCTGCAAAATATAACATTATCAACACTACAACAAATTGCTATGAACTCCAAGTAGGCAAATACCACCCAATCCATCCATCCTGATGATGAAAGGGTTCAGCAAATGAGAACACAGTCGAAAATAATGCAAAATTTCAGTGCATTCTTTTGTAACAGCCCATTGATTTAGAGCATAAGAAAAGAACCACCTAAGGACACAGCCCCAATCTCAGAACCATGTGACTGATTGGTTACATGTAGGTTAGGTTAATGTAGGGTAACCGACCTTTCCCTATAGATTAGAACATGTAGGTTAGATTAGTGCAGGGTAACCAACCTTCAAAATTCTTCCTTCCCACAAAAAATCTGTGACAACCTAATCCTTTGAATTCTAAGTTCCAACTCTAAATAAGATCTCCATTCTAAGCAATTCCTCAAGCCTACGTGAGGATTCAAAACAACCATAAGGCTTACTTCAGCTCGCAGCACCAAAATCGCATCAGTCAACCAATACTAGCAACCTGATCACTGAGATTTCGGATGCTAAATTACCTATCACATTCACATGGCATCCTTCCATGTCACATCCACAATTGCACCAAAGTGTATCTATAAAGAAAAGCCTTTCCTAACTTGCATTATAGTAGTAGGCTTTTGAGCCACCAAATCTCATTGAATCTGACTTTTCCAGATCTCAATGCCCCAGTAATCCTCTACAATCAACTTGCCATAGGATTGTCAATACATCTGGATGATGAAGGTGAGGACCAAACCATTCATACAAACTTGCAGGAAACTTGGGAGGTCAACCAAATTTTGTTCAAGTGATGAAACCAACAAGAAGGGGCTTTATTGTATGATCTTTTGAAGGCCTTTTTATAATGGTATTTAATTACTTTGAATCAGATGGTTTAGAATCTCTATCATGTGAGTGCTATTGAGTACTCTTATCAATTTCTGTGTGAGATGCTTATGAGTACTCTTATCAATTTTTGTGTGAGATGTTTGTAAGTACGCTTATCAATTTCTGTGTGAGATGCTTATGGGTTCTCTTATCAATTTTCATAATGTTATCTAGTAAATGGTTTTCATATATCACTAAGTGGTGTTATCCTTGATAAAAAGTTGGGCCTGAAAGCAACGACACATAATTTTTTTCATATATCACTAAGTGGTGCTATCCTTGATAAAAAGTTGGGCCTGAAAGCAACAACACATAATTATTATGGTTGTGTTTAAGATTGCTTTTTGTCCTTGTTCTTATGCTATTTTAACGTAATTTACTTTTTATGTTGTTTTCATATATGGATCCAAATCAACCATCACAAAAAAAAGTACGAGGGAAAACTTTATATGTTGATTTGCATTGAAATATACCAAAGCACCGTCTCCCACTTGTTTTCAATTATCGGGGCCAACTAGCAGGAGGCGAGGATGTAAAATTTATCAGCTACCTCGTGGTGTTATCAAGAGATTGGTCTTTTTTACCCATCGATTGCCCTTCATGGGACGTTGTCGACCCTATAGATAAAGAAAAGGTTTAGGACGCTGTTAAGGTAAATATAATTAATTATTTCTTATTGAGATTATATGCAATTCAAATGATTTATCATTCATAATTTATTGCATATGCAGGTTCGCTTCGAAATTCCTAAATACGACAAAGTAAGAACCTGGTTCATGTAATCAGTAGGAAGAAAGTGGAAGGAACACCGATGCGATCTAAAAAGAAGATATTTTACTAATCCCCCTAAAGGAGTAGATCCATCCTCTCTGAACTCGCCAGGGGTTGACGAGAGACAATGGTTGAATTTAGTTGGTAGGAATGGGCATGCCAAACTTCAAAACGAAGGTAGGATGACAGTTCTCAACATATTAAATTTTCATACGTTCAAACTTATTATAAATGTGTATAATAGGAATTGATTTTTTTTTCCAGAAAATAGTTGAAATAAATAAAGTCAACTGAGAAAAAAAGATGATGCATCATACAACAGGGCAGAAAAGTTTCCCTTCAATTATTGCATCAGAAGTAAGTGAATTTATATTATTTTCTGATTAATCGTACTTTATATATTTTATAATTATATACTTTCTGCTTCATCTTATTATATGAAATCATATTAATATCTGTATTTATTTTTTAATTTTATAGACTTCAAAGGATGGTGTAGAACCTAGTCACGCCAATATATTCAAAACTGTTTATACGCACAAAGATGATACACCATCAAATAGTGTGGTCGCTGATGCATTAGTAAATTTTATAATTATTTTTAATTACAAGTCATGTTTTATTTCTCAAAATAAAATATATTATTAATTATTACAAGAGAAAATAAATAGACAACAAGAGAAACAACTAGAGGGATCTAGAGACCCCCCTGGTCGTGAAGATGTCCTCTCTCAGGTTTTTGGACAGGATCGACCTGGTCAATGTCGCATCCTTGGAGTGGGACTGACTCCATCACGGGAATGGGGGGGCAAATCCAACAGTCAAATGTCAAAACAAGGGGAGATGGCTTGTTTGAGGAGCAAGATAGCAGAATTGGAAGAAAGAGAGCAAGAAAAAAATAGAGAAATGAAAGAAAGAGATGTAGAAAGAGATAGACAGACAAAAGATGCGCTACACAAGCACAATGAACGAATAGAAGAATTGAAGAGAATGTTCCTCGTTTCACATAGATAGATCTCAAAGGTAATTGATTTATGGGTAATTGTTGAATTTTGTTTAGACTAAAGAAATAATAAATTCTTGTATAGATTGCTCTTATAGATAAATTCAATTTCTCTATAACAACCATATTCATTACTAATCAGAGCAATGATATTCAGTTTCTTAAAGCAATAGAAATTTTGGAATCTTGGATTGTTCTTATTGGTTGAAATTATATGAGACCAATGTGTTTTGCCTATCACCTATTTGATTAATAAAATTAACCGTTTTGATATGGATCGATATTTATATAATTATATATTGATTTCTTCTATTTTAAGCTGCTCTTATTGAATTATTTCTTCCTATCTTATCTCTGAACTTGTGACTAGCTTATAAGTCTGGCATCTAATGAAGACTTTTATCTATTTTGTTTTCTTAAGATTTTAATATAATTTGAATAGGACAATGATAGCTTCTCTTTGTATGCTTGTTACTATTTTGATTCTTGATTTGCTTTCAAATCTTAGGTTTTTGAAATTTTCTATTTCTAACAGACCATTGTATTCTGGTTTTTCTTTTCATTTGATAGAGGCGACTAGGAGATGTATCACAGCTTACACATGATCATGTAGATAAAATTGATGAGAAGAAATCTAAAAGCATGCCAGAATTTTGTATAGATGCCAGTTCAGTTGGTAATGTTGCTAGATTCATCAACCACAGTTGTCAACCGAATCTCTTCGTCCAGTGTGTTTTGAGCTCCCACCATGATATCAAACTTGCTAGAGTACAGCTGACAATATACCTCCTTTGCTGGTGACCCGTTACTTCCACTTTGTCAATGTGTTTTGTAGCAGCTCCTTTTCTGTTCAACAGATGGAACTAATTGATATTATGAGGTGGAATTGTTTATGAAACTTAGTATCTAAGACTTTAGTGAAGCATTCACTTTTCGAAATTGATTTTTAAAATTTTTCACTTCTATGTATGAGTGCGCGCGCGTGTGTATATATATATTGTTGTCTAGTGAAGCATTCAGTATATATGGTTGAATGGATATGCTAACCACCGATTTCAGAAGTTTTTGATACAGATTGATTAGCTCATTTGTATATGTCAGACCCATGGTTCAAAATCTCGGTTCTACCAAATGTTTCATTCTCATTGATACCGAGAAGGTTTGTATCAGGTACCACTGAAACATTCAATGTATTGGTGATACATTGGATATATTGGTATATGCAATGATACATACCCAATTTGGCATGTACCGGTGGTTTTAGCTGATGATTTTTTTTTTACGAGTATCCCACAAATACCATATGATTTTTTTTTGTGGTTTTAGCTGATGGGTAAGAAGATTTTGTGGTATATATAGGGAATTGAACCCATCTCTGTGCCTCATGAGAAAGCAACTTCTATAGAGCTCTTAGAAGTAAGTTGGGTTTTTTTTTGTTTACTTCACTGGATATCACTAGTTATTAAAATTTATGGGTTGTTTTTGGTTTTTGGTTTTTGAAATTAACAGCTTCAGCTTTCAGAGGTGGGAGATATGACTTTAGTGATAAGTATAACATGCAGTAGGAAGATGGACACAATGGTGAAGCTTTGTGAGGTTTTTGAGTCACTCAACCTCAAAATTATTATAGTAATATTACTACTTTCTCTGGAAGGCTCCTGAAAACAGTTTTCGTCGAGGTAACTCTCTCTCTCTCTCTCTCTCTCTCTTCCAATTTTCCATCATATGAAATGAAAACAAATCTTCCAATTTTGCATCATATGAAATGAAAATAAATCTTTATTTTCTTTCTTCTGATTTTCTCTTTTCACTTTCTGGGATTCCGAAGAACAACGGAAAAAACTAGGAGATCGAAAGCATTGTTTCACAACTTTTAGACTAGTCATCATTGATAATGAATGAATAACTGACACCAGGAAATTCATGAAGAGTTAGTCTACAATGGGTGTCCACTCATCATGAGTATGTCACAGCCCACATATCCTTGGAACTTAGTGACTTGCACGGATTTTCATGCATTGGAAGACTGTGCAAGTCACTCAGTCACAAGGACATGTGTTTTTTGAATTTTTTATTTTTCTAATAGCTAGTTCTATGAAAAATGTGATTTTTGAAAGATTTGAACCATCCAATCTATTGACTATAATATCAAGCTTTGGTTTTAATTTTAATGGCTGATTTTAAAGTTCATCAATCGGCTGGTTCACATCCAGTTATAGGAATGTTTCTTTGGGATGAGATGTTTTCCAATGATCGATTTCCATTTGATCGATTTAGATTGGTTAAGATGTGTGCCACACACTATGTCAAAAAGAGGAAAAAACCACTCTAGCAATATAAAATAAACCATTGTTTAAAAAAGTGGTGTGATATACTAATGCCTAAAACAATGGTTTTTTAAGTAAAAGCTGTAGTATTTTAAATCATCCACTCATCACGTGTTATATCACGTGCAAATCCATCGGGCCGAACCCCCACCCCCTCTCTCATTTCTCTTTATCACTACACAGAATGCCTCTCTCGCTCACATCTCAAAAAAAAAAAAGGAAAAAAAAAGAGAAGAACGCCTCTCTCTCAATCCTTTGTTTGTTTCTCTCTGAAACCATACCCTCTCTCTCATCTTCCTCTCTCCACCCTAGCCTCTCTCTTCTTCCTCTCTCTGTAACCGGGATTTGTGACTTGTTAGGGTTTTCTTGGGAGCTTCTGTTTATTAAAACCCTAAAAATTTTGTCAAATTAGGGTTGGTTTTGCTAAGAGAAGTTGCCGTTTCGAATGTGTGTTGCTAGGTTTTCGATTTCAATCGGTCAGGGTTTGGTGTGGAGTGTTTGTTGTTCGATGGTTCCTATTCCTTCTGAGGATTGGACATGCAGAACTTCAAATACACAGAGCTCGAAGAAGCTGAACTGGAGAGCGCCTTACATGGTTCCGGAGACAACGAGAGTCGTCGATATGAGGCATTTTTCTTTGGATCATCATTAGAGTGTTGATCTTAGATCTGATTTGCTTTGATTGTCGATATGAGGCATTTTTCTTTGGATCATCCTTAGATCCCTAATTAATAAACCCTACTTGCATCATTATCCAGTTTAGTTTGAATTTTTTCAATTGTTTGTTTGATTCGCTGCTGTGTTGATTTACAAATTTTTTGTTTGATTCGCTGATTCGTTGATTTTCTAATTTTTTGTTTGATTCGTTGATTCATGATTTGTTAAATATTTGTTTCATTCGTTGATGTGCATGCATGTTTAAAAATCGCTAGGGTTTTGGACTCAGTTTTTGTTAGATTTTTTTCTTCCTTAGTCGCATTTAAAGCTATTTTTAAGCTCTTTGTTCGTTTCAGCTATGTCATTTGAGCTAGGAGTGAAAATAGTTAGTCTTCAGTAGCTACCCCAATCTGATCAGGATCCACCAATCTAGTACCATTAGGTAATTTTATTTCAGATATGGTATTCCTTGAAATTCTGATCACAATAGAGGCGTGGAAAAATTGAGTATTCCTGTCACCCTCTGAGATCCAATGTTCCTTGATTTTTTGTCGGTAAATTTTTTCTTCAACATTGAGTTATTTTTGAAGGTTTAATACCAACCTTCTCTCTATATTAGCCAGCGTATCATCCAAAGGTGCTCGTTGGATATTTGCTTGTACGAACTCAAGTTCAGTTGTAGCCTCCTTCACATCATTTTGGATTCTACTAAATTTGTTAGTATTCCATTCTCTAACCAAGCGCTTGACTTCTTTCAACTTTTGAGTCACTATGAATGCAGGATTTCCTTGAGAATTAATAAACCACGCTTCCTTGATTACCTCTTTAAACCCAAGCTGGTTATTCCAAGCACAATGATTTTGAACGGTTTAGGTCTAGTAGGAGGATTTGTAAATTCGATTAATAGAGGGGAATGATCAGAGATGCTAGCCGGAAGATATTTCACATCCCCATTCGGATACAAAGTTTTTCATTATGGATTAACAAGAGTTCGAAAAATAGAAACCAATAGTTCCAAGTGACTATTGAACTGCTTTCTTTCCATGAAGTTGTGGGCAAAGGGAATGCTTTTCTACAATAAGTTAACTTGTATAGCTGTATGTACTATTTGTACTAATAATCAGTGCATCTGCCCATTGATCTGGACTATCTGATTGGTGCTTTCTTGGAAATGTTCTTAGCTGATCAGGGTCATCATTAACATTCAATGGCGCTAGAAAATGGAATTCATCATTAGCTTTTGACAGCACAGCCTCTTACACCATCATTAAGTTGAGAGCTTTTCAATCTTACTTATGTCTTTGTTGATCTTTTAATGTCTGGTTTGTGAAAACATCTCCTGGACTCGTTCAGGTGACTTGGGAGAGATTCTGAAGGAACCATATCAAATAATTTGATTTAGGGATATGTGGTTACCAAACTATAATTAATAATCGATATCTGTTTTGTGATCATATTCCATTTTTCTTTCGCATTTGGCGTAACCTTTTCTGTATTTGATTCATAACACCATTTCGTTGCTGCTTAAGCCTACGTCACCAACCATTTCACGGTTGGATGTAATTTCTGATAGAGGCGGAAGCTCGAAAATTTGAGATTTTTATACCGTTCAAACGATTTTGATCGTATCTTGTTGGTCTCGAAATAAGGGAAAAAAAAAGATTCCCAAACAACCTTGTTTGTGTGTTTTTTTCTTTTTGGTTTGCCCCACCTTATTGGATAGTGGAAGAAAATATCTTCAATGATGTTTGTGAGAACTAGCATCGAATTTTTTTTTTATCCTACATCTCAATCTCCATGTGACAGGGTTTAAGCAGATGGATGGTGGTGATAACAATAATGTTTCCGGAGATGAGATTCAATAGATGGGCATATTGGGTAAATTTTCTGTTTTATGAATTTTAAAAATAAATGGTTGACCATTTGAACCCACCCTACTTCCTGTTAGCAACTGACATCCATCAGGTTCATCATCTCCATCACAGGTATGACTTCTATTATTTAATTAAATTATAGCTGCAGTGTTCATAGTGGTTTTTTTTACGTTTTCTTTGTTTGATTTTATAACTATTAACACCATCTCGCTTTTGTTCTTCTCGATTTTTCTCGAACAATTCTTTCTCCACATAGGCTCACAGCCACTTTGATTGCATTCTGTTATTGGACTCTGCTCAGTCCACCTTATTATTTTTATTTTTTTATTCTTGTAAATCTCAAACCAGTGAAAGTAGTATGGGCCATTGGTAACCTCATTTACAGTTTAGCTCATTCGTGGCATTTACAATTTGCTATCTATCAAGTAAAATTAAAGAAAATAATTGAATTTCTTATCAATTTACTTCATTGAATTCGTAGGTCTAAGCGAAGTTTTGGTGACTATGGTCTAACCATTATTGCTCATATACAAGTCTATTCATTGAGTAGCAGACTAGAATTGATGTACGGACACCAAGTATACTAATTTACCGCATTATGGTATTATTGCTTGACATAAATTATGAAAAACATAATGTTTTGGAGCAGCTAAATAAACCATTATTTTTAATCAAGAGGTAATCCATTGAAACCTTGTATCTAACTTTATAACAAAAAAATGCTTGTTAGGCTTTCTAGATCAGTAATAAATATGTAACACTAATGCTAGGTAAGATTCATTTCTATGGCAGTCCATTTTGTTGGATTCCAATGAAGGATAAACTGTTTGGAATTGTTAGCCATATTAAACCGCAATGTAAATCATGTGTGATGTCTTTGTAGGCTGATCTTTCTTAGACGTCGATAAATCTCCTAAGCCGACACCCTTGGCTTTGAATCGGACAAGGAAATATTCGGCTCTGAGCTTTTTCGGGCTACTCGGAGGTTTAGCTTTCAGATTTTTCAGGCTTTTTAGATATGTTTTTTTTTTTAGATTCTTCCTCTTCTCTTATCAGTCCATTTATCTTGGTCTTTGATTATTTTAATTAGGGTTTAATAATTTGTTTTGAATTATAAAATTAGGATATTAAGAAGTCAAAATTTGACCAGGTATGGAGGGGTTTTGAATCTTAATTCTTGATTATGGGAAACATATGGGTGGGAAAATCTGTTGTGAAACACACATACTTGATTTAGTTGTAAGTAGAACCCCTTGTCACATCTATGATGGGCCTTTTAAGATGTGAGAGCCTGGATGTCGTATTACTAAATAAAGATCAGTTGATAGTACACTCTGATCTCACATGTTACCCTTCAGTAATAGACTCACATAAAATCAATCGTGAATGTCAAACAAGGACATGAGTAATTTCCAATTATTTTTATAATGTTTCTTACCTTTTTTAATTTTTCTTCTAGGGCATGAGATTCGCTATCTATCCTATACTCCATCACACTTAGACTAGGGAAGTTGTTCAATATTATTCTAGTATATTAGAGCTGAAATAAGCAAGTGAAACCAAGTATCATATTAAATTTTTTTAGATTCCCTTACTAGGCACAAAATTAACATCATAAAATGAGCTCACGGGTAACAGTCTTTGAACTTGTTTGATTCTTTGATGGCCTCAACTTCTTTTGGTAAAAAAAATTTTAGATTCATTACTAGGCATAAAATTAACATCATAAAATATGTTTTCTAATTTGTTGTAGTACATAATTGAACAAAATATCACTACGTGAAAATGACACATAAACCACACCTACAAATATATAAAGAACCACTGCTATAGCAGTAGTATAATAATCCACTATCAAAACCGGTGGTTAATTATAATAAAACAGTAGTTTAATTACTTAACCCTCCTCACGTGCAACTCTAACGCTCTTCACGTGCCAAATCTGTCGGGACCCTATTTCCAAACTTTCTCTTTTTATTATCCAAACAGCAAAACCGCCGTCTCCCTTTTTCAACTCTTTCTTTCTCTCTCAAACCCTAGCCTCTCTCCTCTTCCTCTCTCTCGACAAACCCTTTGCACGAGTTCGTCCAATCCATCTCAAACCCTAGCCTCTCTCCTCTTCCTCTTCCTCTCTCTCAACAACCCTAGCTCATCAAATCCATACAATCTAGATATGTTTTATGGTTTTGATTTTGTGGAGCGGAGGATTTGAGATGGATTGGAAGCTGGAGAATATAGATCTAGGTATGTTATATGGTTTTTGGTTACATTTTGATTGATTTTGAGTAGGATTTGAGATGGATTTTGGTTTATTAGAGCGTATAGTTGAGAGCTGGGAAATCAAAAGGAAAAAAGTTAACATTATGCATTTTTATTGTTCGATGAAATGCCTGAGCGAATTACTGAAATATTGACCGAAAACTAGATTCGTTTTTAGATGCTAAGATCCCCTTATATTCTGTTTATTTACAGAGGCAATTCAATGAGATAAGATGATTGTGGCAGCTTTTGGATTCACTGCACCATGTCTGCGGGCACACGTGCAATTAAATAGAACTGATCGATCTCGCTGTCGAGTGGTAGTAGAATCCAAGATTGATGGAGTTTCCAACTCCATTTAAATAGCCTTTTGTGTCCACAAAGGCTGATGATCAAAGGAGACGGTTAGATTTATTAGTTTAATTACCTATTTTTTTATAATCATTATTATTTCTAATTACCTTGTTGTAGGAAAGATTAAAAACTAATCCCTAAACCCTAATTCCCATACTCCTAATTGTTTGTTAGAATGCGTGTGGGATGCTATCTATTAAGGCTCATTTTATAATTTCTAGATTACTCAGACTGTTCTTGCGTTTCTTTTGTCTATGAATTCACATGGTTCTAACTGCAGTTGCCTGATATACAGTCAGTTCATTTCACATTGTGTATTTATTAATTTATTGATTTTTATGATTACTAATTTTATTTTAATGAACTGACTGTTCTTGTGTAGGCTAGAAGATCTGATATTGAAAGCTATAACGAGTTTGAAGGAGCCTAGTGGATCCAACAAGACAGCTATTGCCTCATATATAGAGGTGCTTTTAATGACACTGGCATGCTTTTAAAAGAGAGTTAATGACCAATCAAACTGCACTGGTCTGCAAACTTATCATACTGGTTTTGTGCAATGTTGTAAAATCTGGGCCAGAATGATGAGATTATATAGATATTGGAAATGATGACGATGACCGTTGACTGAACTTGTGAAGGGTTGTTCAGTCCGAACCAGTTCTACCACCAGATCGAGCGGTTTGAACCATCAGATCACGAGAAGTTAATTAAAAATTAATCAAATATGAGGATTGTTATGTGTATTCTTGGTTGATTGCTTTATATTGCTGTAGAGGAACAAGCCCAAAGTTTTATGCAACTGTCAGAGTAAATGTATAGTATTTCACTGTTGTATGCTGGAAAATATTTCAGTAAGAGATTGAATAGCAGTTGTGTCACAACCCCAGATTTTTTAGATGAGTGCACGGCATGCTTTACACATAGGTACATGTGTTTCACAAGGAGACCAAAACAAACCAAAGACACTATGTGTGTATGTGGGAAACACACTAGCATATCCCTAACTTATAGATATAAAAGTGAAAGAGAGAGAGAGGAACCCTTACGTAATTCTATTCTAACCTAAATAGAGAGAGAAGGAGAATATAGAGAGAAAGAAGAGAAGAGCCTAGTAGAGAACTAGGGTTCGTTGGGACTCAAGTCAGCAAAGGAGATTAGAGGAAGAGACTGGAAGAAAGAACCTTAGAGGCCTGTTGGCCTAGTAAAATTTCGAGTCGTGAACCGAACTTGCGCGTGAATCATCGTCAGAGGTACGTTAAAGACATGATAGATGCCTAGGAATGTTTTAAATAGTAGGAAGAATGTTGGCTGAATATTTCTTTTTATGAGATTAAGGTAACAAGAAAGAAGGAAGCATATTCTCGATCCGATCGAGGAACAAAATCATCGTTCCTCGCTCGAGCGGTCTAAAAGGCTCGCTCGAGCGAGGATGAATAGAAGAAAATATAACTCTGGGCTCGCTCGAGCGGTCCCCAAAACTAAAGGGAAGCTCGCTCGAGCGAGGGTCCACAATAATAATTCGAAAGCTCGATTTAACCGCTCGAGCGAGGTCAAGAGACCGCTCGAGCGAGGTCAAGAGACCGCTCGAGCGAGGTCAAGTGACCGCTTGAGCGAGGATAAGTGGCCGCGCGAGCGAGGTCTGGTGACCACTCAGATCTTGGTTTTTTTTTTATATAAGAAACGTGGGGGTCATACACCCCAATGACTTTAGATTGTTCTAAACCTATTTTTGAAATGTAGGTTTGTTGCATTATAACCCTCTACGAGCAGGCGTGCCTTGAGTTTCGTCGAGGTAGGGAATATTCTTGAAACATGTGCATTATCCCGTGAACTCATATGCATAGTATAATCATTTTAAATAGTCATATATATATTTCATGAACCCTTATGATAAGGGTGTGTGTGTGTGTTACAACGTGAAAATCTTGAAGTCCCCAGGGGACGAAAAATCATGTAGTTCCATCAAAGAAGTACAGCAGTATGGGGCATCCCAAGGATGCGGATGAAAACTAACAGAGAAACGAAGGTAATGTGATAAGGCCTAATGTAATATAATTAGCACAATCACGGTGAATAACTATATGTAAAGCACATTGATATTTTTATCATTTAACGTTGATTAGAATACCCCACCGACGTGGCGGGATACCCACGACTGACTCGACAGGATATCCGTGACCGGTACGGCGGCCAATCCGTACATTTATAACACATCCCAGGGATGTAGATTGAGAATAGACCCCGCCACCTATGAGAAAGGGGCTCCAAAGATTCCTGTGGAATACATATAACAACTGTCTAGTTAGACGACGATGGCGGGTATTCCATCGGGGCTCGATGCTATATTGCTCGAGGATTACTTAAGTTAAGATTTAAGTGATTAGGCCAAATTTCACAACTAAACAAATAAGGAGATTAAACGAAACCATGCTAAGTAACGACCAAAATCATTGGGTATTTTCCTGTTATTCAAATTGTTGTCCATAAGTGATTACCTTATAATTTCATGCTTGTTAAATTACTGACATATGTGTGAAGGTTGATCTATATGTTCATTTTGTTTTCCCTACGGAGCTAGGATGTAGCTCACCCCCCTTAGACTATACGTCGCAGGTCCAGGACTAGCGGCAGCAAAGACTTCTGGAGAAGCTGATCCAAGGGCTTCGGTTTACGTGCCCACAGAAGAGTCAGAACCTCCTCCTGAGGAATTCTTCTAGGAAACCCGCTGCATACTTTGAGAGTGAGTTGAGAGTTTTATGTATGGCTTGGTATATCAAGCCTCTTTATTTCGAATGTTTTAAATACCGTTTCTTGACAAGACGTCTAGGATGAACTGTTATCACTAATGGTTTGGGTAAGTTCTTATGTCCACGATTTGGCATGGGACAAGGACTGCCTTGCAATACCTTGATTATTTTTGAGATTTTATTTAGAGTAGCTACGTGTGCCTCAATTACAGTTTTGGCTTGTATATACCAATGTTTACCTTGAAGTCTTGATGGCACGGATTTGGGTTGAAATTTGAAATTTGTCATCACAAGTTGTAATTTTCTCAGTTTTTGGGGTTGATGTAGGATGAGTACTCCTGGACACCTCCAGAATTCAAAAGGCTGTTGTCTACAAAATTAAAGGCTTTGACGGCAAATCAGAAACTGATTAAGGTGATCGATTTTTCAACTTTACTAATGCTTATTGTGTATTTTTTCGAAACCACATTCACATGGTTAATCAAGGTTATTTGGCAAACCGGTCTTCACTATCTATTTATTGATCAGCAGTCTTCAACCTGAAAACACATTTGAAATTTATGAAGTATCTACCAAGAAACTCGTTCAAGCACCTGAAAATGCATTTTTTACTAAAAAACTGAGAGTCCGGTCTGGTTGAGGAGGTAGGTTTCTAATTGTTTCCAGTTCTTAATTAATGGGAACCCACAAACTGGTTAGTTGGAGGAATTTTCTTTGCCCTGGTATAATCCTACTGTGATGTTTTTCTATTTGGGTTGGCTTTGCAAGTCTAAATTCTACCTTCATTTCTATTGAGGGCTAAGCTCTCTGTTCCTCTGCAATCATTCATATCTCTTCTCACCGCTTCCATCCAGGTCTTCACTGGTCTTCTTCCTCTTTTGTTGCTTCCTTGTGCCTGTATCATCTCAATCCTTCATGCAGGGGCTTTTCTGAACTCCAATGAGTTAATTAGGGTTAGAGTTAGGTAGAGATAGAGAGATAGAGAGAAGATAGGTAGGAAAAATAAGGTTGAGTGAATGAGCACTCTTCCCAATGCATTATAATGTTTATATGATCTTACACTCGACACGGACTACGGTGTCAAGGATAACAATAATGAACTTCCCTCACAATATTGTAAAGACCCTTATTTTGAACCCGAGTTAGACTGACCCCGTGTGTGTATTCGACTCAGCGACCGACATCACCATTTGTTTTGAATTTTTATCTAGATGTGATTGTGCGGACAGATTTTGATTTAGAGCCCATTTGGACCCTCGTGCGAAAGTTGTGCACCGACCTCGGTGTAGCCGCTCAACACCGGGCTTGAGTTTTAAAATTAGAAGTGTATAATACATAAGAGGTGTGTGTGTGCTTAACTTTGTGAGCAATCCTATTATAAGAAGGAATTGCATTCCCATATTATACTAGGTTTTGTTAAGAGAGGAAGAGACGTGAGTGCCGTGAAGAACCGTAGTCGTTTGATAGTTACCCAACCATGTGAAACTCCGTCTTCTCTCTTCTTCAATCATCGTAGGAGATCGGTTTAGAAAACCTCCTTCTCTAGAACCCTTTTTTTTTTAAAACCCTTGAACCTTAGAAAGAACTTGAATCAACCTTGGATTCGTAGTTGGCTATTGGGAGAGGTTGAGATCATTGGGGACGTGTTGGAGTTGTCTCTGTGAACTCGTGGGATCGATCGCGGCGCGAATCGTCGAGGAAACCCGTCGGTTTCGTTTCGAAGCTCCATTCGCGTGACTCATTTCTAATCTAGGAATCCTTAGATTAAAGGTACGTTTTAATTAAACTAATTGATTAAAATCATTAGATTAGCCATGGGTTTTACTTTGGGATGTATGGGTTTCGATTCGGGTGAAAACGAGCGAAATCGCGTCGCTGTAGCTCGCTCGAGCGAGCTATTATCATCGCTCGAGCGAGGATACACTAAAATACTCGAAAAGGTGTTCCTTGCCCTCGCTCGAGCGAGCTTTTGTCATCGCTCGAGCGAGAAAGTTCTGAAGGCCCTCGCTCGAGCGAGCTATTATCATCGCTCGAGCGAGGTATCACTGAACTCCGATATTATCTTAGTATTTTAGTCATAACGTTTTATCCTAAACTCCGATTGAGACAATTCTTTTTGTGTTGGAAACCTAACGAAAAAATCTACAACTTTCATGTTTTGACCAACTGGTGAATCAATCGTCTTGATGGTCGAAAAAGTATAAGATGGTTACGTCAAATTCTAGGATTGGCGCAACTTACCTATTTTGACTTGTTTTTGAGGAAACACTTAAATAGGTCTATATTATTAGTAATTAGAGTTAATCTTAATGCATGAACCTATATTGTGACGTAGATTGAGGGTGAGAAGCCATCAATAGGACTTTTCTTGACTTCGCATAACTCCGAGTTTTGAAAGGAGAATCTCATCTTCACAGTATTTTATTTTAATTCGCATGGATAATTTGTATTAGATTTTGAACTTGACACCCCTCTTCTAATTTCACAATCCCCTTTACAAATCTAGACTCTTTTTCCTTCATAGATTTTAAATTTGCATAGCCTTCACACCCATTTATCCAAGGAAATAAAAGGGGCTACTCGGTGATGGAGTGTCATCCTCTAAAATAGTGGGCCTATCCCAGTTTTCATTCACTTTTATTTTGAAGTTAAAGAATCCAAACTAATCCAACTGCTAAAATCAGCCAATTTTCATTCACTTTTATTAAGATACATAAAGTTGAGATGTATGTAGCATATACCACTCCTCGAAGCTATTTTACTTCTATCAACTTCTACTATTTCTATAGTTAAAAATCTCGAAAATACAGGCCTATATTTTCTAGTATGAATGAGAATTTTGATAGATACTGGTAGTTTTGAGGGGAAAAAAATTAAATAAATACCATAGAAAATCTGCTAATGTAAGTAAACGGTTATGATTCAATGTATGATACTTTGGCATTTAGTTTAGGGATTTAAATTTATTCACTGAGAGTTGCTACTTTGATTCATTTGGTCACTCTGTCTCTCAATTTAAATTCTCATCTTGTAGCATGCACACTCTCTTTTTAGTTTTCTTGGATAAGTATAGAAACAAAGATGGTTTTACTGAAGAGGAGACACATGATTAAAATTTAATTGAAGCACTAAACTTTTCATCAGTTCAGTTCAGTTCAATGAGGTGACCAACTCAGAAACACAAAACCTGAAGCTTGAAGCTTTGAAATATGAACTCGTACTAGATTTTGATTTGTTGCACTTGTACTAGATTTTGATTTCCTTTACTTTTGATGCATTCAATATTTGAATAACGGATCTGACTTGTTGATTATGTCTCCGTCCTAGTCATACAAAGCCAGGTTCACTAAAAACTTGTGTTTACGTAGGTGTGAGAAATGTTTCCTCTTCAGCTACCATGGATCTAAATGAACTTGCCACCACTGATATTGTCTTAACTACATATAATGTGCTGAAAGAGGACCTGTGATGAGTACTGAAAAATGAGGATATTTCACCCCTAAATACCTATATTTAGCTGTCCGATAAAGGCTATCTGATGAGATTGATTAGATTTGAAGTGTTTCAGGTAAATACAAGCCAAGTATAGAAAACAGTCCAAGAATTCTAAATATAATGTCAAAACACTGCAACTTCGGGTAATCAAGAACTTGGTGTGACTTGCGGCTAAATTTGGACCTTCAAGACGGCCGAATTACGAAATTGTCAAAACATGAAAGTTGTAGATCTTTTCGTCAGCTTTTCAACGGCGTAGGAATCGTCTCAATCCGAGTTTGGGACAGAACGTTATGGCCGCAATACCGAAGCAGTGTCTGAACCAAGAAGAAGTGCTGAATTTCACGGATTTCTGGGGTCGATGCATCGACCCTACAGGTCGATGTCGAGCAGTCGAGTCTGACCAGCGACCTGAAACCTAATTTTTGGGACTTTTTGGCGGCTCGATGCATCGACCCTCCCTGGTCGATTAATCGACCCGAAAATATTGGCTTAGGAGACTTCCGCGACGACGGGTCTATTTAAAGCGACTCAAACACTTCGGAAATAGATCTCTTTTTAGAATTAGAATTACGTAGGAATTAGTTTTAGGAAAGAGTTTTAGTTTTTAGTGTTCTTAGTTTTTAGCCATTATTTTTCATAGTTAGACATAGAAATAGGGAAGTTTTATTATTTTTTTGAGAGCTTTGTTCCCTTTAATTTTTCAGTACTCATTCCTAAATTTTGTTCAAAGTTTATTTCTGCATTAATTTTGTTTCTGAAGATCATCATATTTGTGGATCAACGTAATTTCTTTTGAAGTTTGAGGTAATTTTAATTAATGTTATTTTCCCGTCTTTATTTATTTATGTCATTTACTTACAATATATGTGGCTAAATTTATAGGGATGGGGATCTAATGATTCCCATCCGAGGGATGTACTTTTAATAATATAAATTTAGGATTAAAATATGAGATTTTACTTTATGGTTGTTGTGCTATCATGAACGGATGAAATCCCCGCCACTAATCGGGATCGCGTGTGCCGAGCCATGCCCGGGATCTCAGATCTGTGACGGTAATTTTACCCAATCATTGTTATGGTCTTTTTGCTTTCATCGTGTGGATCTAATTACGATTATGTTCTGGGATCGAGTGTGCCGAGCCATGCCCTGGATCTTGGTTCTGTAATGGTAATTTTATCTTAAATAATCCCTAATCTGAATAAAGTGTGTCGAGCCATGCCCTTGATTTCAGATTTGTAAGTGGTATTCTTGTTAGAATTTTCACCCACTTTGGGGATGATTTTTATTTGAACCTGAGATCATGTGTGCCTAGCCGTGCCCTTGATCCCAGATCTATATATGAAAATCATCTAAGTCCTGATTGCAGGGATGCAACGTGGAACCTATTAGGGTGTTGACCATTGATCTTCCATAAAAGATGTTTGTTACCAATGAAATATCTCATAATTTAATCCTTAGATTTATATTATAGGAAGAACGGACCAAAGATGGGAGGATTTAGTATCTTCATCTTTATCATCATCATCTTCACTTTTATTTTTGAATTATCAGTTGAATTTTATTTTTGTAGTCATTAATTACCATCTCATCAACCGCTTAAATCATAAAACTGGTAGAATACTGTTAGATCTTCATAGATTTCTAGAATTGCTTGTCTCTTTTAGGTATTTCAAAATTAGTCCTCGTGGGAACGATCTCGTACTCCGCACCCACTATATACAAACCGATTCGTGCACTTGCGAGTAAAACATTACATTAAAAATATCACATCAACCTGTCTCACGATTTTGATAGACATGACGAGATTGCCGTTTCATGAGATTCTAGAAGAGGTTCTTTCATACCTTTCTTCTTTACTTATTGGTGTTAACTTAGATTATTGTTTGTTCCATATTGACCAAATATTCTTTCATTATTGTTCAAAATTGACAAGGTATATATATTGATGCTTATACCGAGAATGGAAATTAGCAAGTATAGATTCAGGCCAAATTAAACAGTACTTATATGCCTTCTGCAAATTTATCAATAGCATGATTTCCTCATAATGGTTCAAAATATTTCATTTCTACACTCTAAGTAGGATATCAAGATGATTTTTATATGACTTGCAAATATTTCATATCCAACTATTTTATAAAGTCAATTTCCTTGATAGCATTTGACATTTCTGATTGTTTTGATGTAGAATTAGCCCGAGCTAGTAATTATTTAGGCAAAATTTGTCCACATTTATAGAAGCGTTTTAAATCTAGTAATCAATTTTTTATGTTGCTAAAAACAAGCAAATCTTTTCTCATATTAAAATATTATGGCTATAAGAGTTTTAGTATCTACTGGTAATGACATTTCTTCTAGTCCTACTGCAAAGCAATATTTTGACCACTAAAGTGCAGCAAATTCTAAATGGATCGAGTTAAAAGTTCGAACCTACATTGCAATACAGTGATGGTATCACATTTTTATAGAGTTTGCATCTCATCAAATCAACAAGAGAGGCTTGGGGTAGGTTATCAATATCATTATCGAGCGTAGATATGAATTATTTGGCTAAAATCCACACCATTTTCATCCTTACACATGATGATAGATGCATTTATTTTTTATTTCTATTTAATATTTTAATGACCATTCTTTTTATCCATTATTTCCTTTTTTGTTTGAAGTTAGCAATTTTTGCTTCTTGATGGTATCTGCTTGTTATTTCAGTGCCAACATTTACCCAAAGAGTTCTAGATTTATGCAGATGCCAAATCCGTGGTTGGTTTTTGTCATCGATTCATGAATTATGGTACTATTGTTATTGAATTTATGGCGCATTGTCTCACACACGCACATGGCACATTGTGAACCTTTCTTGAGTTTGAAATTGTTTTTAGGCCCTTTTGCAGATTTTGTAGTTCTTAGAAGTGAGATTTCTAAAAAATTGCTAAACGAATGTTCACTTTAAGAATGGCCAATTCATGTAGGTATCCAGTTGTTCCAACTCTGCTTACAAGAATAATCTGGTGGCGTGTTTGTTTAGATGAAGCTCAAATGGTGGAGAGTAATACGACTGCTACGACAGAAATGGCATTGCGATTACGTGCTCAATATCGTTGGTGCATCACAGGAACCCCTATACAGCGTAGGATTGATGACATGTATGGACTTTAGCGGTTCCTTGGCGCTAGCCCTTTTGATTTCCATAGGTGGTGGGTTGAAGTTATGAGAGATCCCTACGAGGTATGAGTCTCTAATGTTAAGCGCTTACAAAGTAGTTATCACGGATTTGTGAATTCTAATAAAGAAAATATATAACCCAATTTAGTGTCAAAAATTAAAAATCATTGTTGTGGATAGTGTAATACGTAGAAATTATAGTCATAGGGATGGTTGTGCTCTGTTGATTCTTGATATTTATTTTATTAGTTTATAGGAAAGACTGGATTTTGATTTGAGAATATGAATTTTCTGAAGAAATAGAATGTTAAATTGCCGATCTAAGTTTCACAAGAGCCACGCATGTTTCAACCCATACCATCCAAAATTAGTGGAAGCTTTTTAAAATTTATATTTCGTGTGTAATACACAATCAGTAGAAGGTTTTATAATAATCTTAAAAAAGCCGATCTAAGTTTCACGAGAGCCACGCATGTTTCAACCCATACCATCCAAAATTAGTGGAAGCTTTTTAAAATTTATATTTCGTGTGTAATACACAATCAGTAGAAGGTTTTATAATAAGCTTAAAAAAGCCACAATTTTTAGGCTCAAACCAGCACAGCAGGACATATATAATATAAATGAACTTTACAAAAAATTTCCATTATTTTTTATATCATGTTGCTGTAATTTCAGCCTGTGGCATGAAACTGATTTTTATCACTAAATGGAATGACTTGCTTTTTCCTCTCAATTTCAGCCTCTTCTTCAAACAAGAAATGGAGCTCTCTTTGATAGGGCTTCAGAATGCCGGAAAATTTTCACTTGTGAATGTCGTTGCAATAAGTAAAAACTCATTATATCTTCAAATTAGCAGCTATATTCTTTATGAAACATACTATGACACTGGTTTTTGGATCTCCTTTGTAGACTGGTGGATATGGTGAAGACATGATTCCCACTTTGAGTAATCTTGTCATGCCAAAGGAATGCAGATTTGGTCTTATTGTATACTCGTAAGTCAGATGGCATCGTAGTTGTAGAATGTCTTATATCTTTCTGTGAAATGTTAGGATTGCAAGCTATTATGATGTTTAATGGTAAGATGCATTGCTTTTGCATGTAATGTGTTCTACAGGTTGGATTCAATATGCGTAAGGTAACTAAAGGAAATGTTACAATAAAGTTGTGGGATCTTGGAGGTCAACCCAGATTTCGGAGCATGTGGGAGCGTTATTGTCGTGCAGTCTCTGCCATTGTGTATGTTTCTTACTTGCTTAACTTTTTTTCCCTGCACAAGATATCGTCTTGCTTTGATTTTACAGGGGTTTAAATGATTACAATTTGGCAATTCGTGTAGGTTTTTTTTATTATTATGCATTAGTATTATTATTACTAATTGATAAATTAAAATTTATTAATCGAAAGGGGATAAGTACATAATAGATAAGGCCTAAGCAGGTTAGCAGACCTACCAACTAACCCAATTGTCAGAAAAATAAATAGTAAGTTGACACACAAGAGCAGTACAAAAATGGTAGCCCAGAAATACTTCCTGACAGCAAATAGGTCAGATAGGTGGATACCAACATCAGAACTAAGGACTTAACACACCAATATTGTACCAGCAAATTGTGATTTTCTCAGCTGAAACTCTCCTTAAAATCTTATTCATTTCAGACCACCTAATCATGAAGGCTTTGTTCCTCCTAATCACAGCCGTCGGCGTAGGTCCCTTTTTTTGTAGTGAGAAATCATCAATATCTCAATTTAATTGTTTAATTTCATAAATATTTAATTACGTTCTCCTTTTGATTTCAGGCGAAGCTTTTCGATTTGAAGCTCACCTCAAACGAATCACTAAGGGATGGGGATACTTGGCAGGAGAGGCGAAGCTATTTTTTTTTAGTTATGAAACTAGGTCATGGGATCCTTAGATTGTTAACTCTCTTTCTTTTTTTTCTTTTTTTTTTGTTTGAATAAAAGGATTGAGCATGTAAAGTTTAAAATATTTAGTTGATTTGAAAGGTTGGATCATAGGTTGAGATGCAATATTTTATTTGAATAAAAGAATTGAGCATCTATTTTATTTATTAATGGCATTGAATGATTTGCATTTGAGTTGAATGGATGTGTTTAAATATGAGATTAATAGCTTTTTTTCTTTATATAATTTTTTTTAAAGCATTAAAAAATTGCATTAAAAAAAAGTATTACAAAAAACATAAAAAAAATTGCATTAAAAAAAAGCATAAAGAAAATATTATTTTAAAAAAATTGTCGACGTAATTTTTTTTTTTTTTTTAATTTAGAAATCATCGCTTTAAATAATAAAAAGGAGTGATTTTTTTACCATCGACAAGACAAAGGGTTAAAAAAAACCACTCCTTTTTTTACAATTGTTTAGGGCAGTGATTTTTTGAAAAAATTACTGTTTAAGGCAGTGATTTTTTTGGCTTTTTCACGTAGTGACATGAAATAATGATAAATCACAATTAAATTATGTGAGATAAAAAAAAATATAAATTTAATACTGTAAGGTGATTTAAACACCATTCTGATGTTTAAACCTCGGTTAAATGATCGTCATCGTAGCATAGGCTCAGCGCACTATGGTAGTACATACTTTACTTTTGAATAGCACTATGATAAATGGGTCATCAGTCATCAACTACTAATAATTTCGCCTTGTTCTTTTCTGAGGCGAGCAGTGAAATTTAAAGCTCTGTTTGATTGAGTCCCTGCTGGCGAGTCGCGGCCATGGGGCATGGGCTGAGCAAGAAAACTGAACAAGAGAATAATGTCTCTCTCTCTTATTGGTTTTGTTCTGGTATTAGTTTAACTGTATAATGAGATCTCGCGATCCAGTGTAATCATCAATTGATTTTGTTTGTTCCATAGTAGATTAGGACCTCCTATGAACTTCACTCAATAAAAGTATATCCATCAGCAGATCAGTGCCATCCATTCTAAGTAGTTCAATATGTATCCAATATTTAGATAAAACCAATAGTTTATAGGGTATGGGTCGAAGATGGTTCCACGTTACCATTGAGTCAGTCTCTGTCATCCATTCTAAGCACTTCAATATGTATATGGTTCCACGTTAGCATTGAGTCGCTGCCATCAGTTGCAAAAATTGGCAAAAATTGACCATACAGCTAGGGCTGTCAACTGGTCGAGTCGACCCCATACTTTTTTTTGGTCAGGTCAGGTCGGGTCGACCCCATACTTGACCTACCCAACCCATAATTTTCATCAGGTCGGGCACATAAATTTGTTCCGTTGGGTCAGATCTGATTTTCGGGTCAGGCTTTCAGATCAGGTCAAGCATATGTAATTTTTCCATTGGGCAACCAAAATTCTGGCCTAACCTGACCTGTTGACGGCTCTATACATTACAGCTGATGTCTAGTATTGCAGTTTCTACTAGGAGATGTTCCCGGGGTAATGAAGGGCTTATTCTTGATCTAGATTGTGATCAGGTCACTTTTTCATAAACATAACACTATTTTTCATCAAGTGTACCATATGATGTGGAAAACATAATCCAAAGATCTGTAGTGTTCAATATTTGCATAAAAAAGGCATTTCATAAACAAAGGCATAGTTTGGGAAATGGTCAAGTCCAACTGGTTGAACCTGATTGCATTCTCCAGATTTAATTGCATGCAACATTGTTTGATAACTGTGACAAAAAATCACATCCATCAAAGCACCCCAGCAAATCCTTTCACCTTCCTAATGAGCAGAAGAGCAATGCCACCTTTTTAGGCCCACTATGTGCATAGTTAGTCTTTATTGTGCATAATTATTTACTGTGCACAATTGTTTTTCCCTCTTCATTTTCCTAGAAGCAGGATTTCTATTGTGCATATCAGTATTTCTGTTGTGTTTTTTTTTTGTATACTTAATATCTGGTAGTATGTTCGCTTCGTAATGTATTGTTGCTGCAATAGGATGATACACTCTACCTCATTTTCACTCCGTAATGTATTGTTGTTGGAATAGGATAATACACTCTACCTCATTTTTTATCCTAATTATAAGTAATAATGTCAATGCAAAATATGGCAGAAATTGTTACAAAGAAATTATTTTTACGTTTGATTTGAAGAGAGAGGCAATAGGAACCTGATTAAATGACTTCTTGTATTCAAAAATGCATTAAATGGGTATGGCTAATTTGTTTCTCCGCTTTTTAGGTAGATTTTGAAGGCAATGGAGGCCATGTTGGTGCAGTGCTAATGCCATCTAGATTTTTGTACTTCCATTTTCTTAAATGTAAAGTAAGATTACTAATGTGAAGTCCTAAAGTATTATTACAATCATTTTCACGTTTAATATGTATGTTTTAAATTTTCACATTTTTATATTGTAACATTGTTATTGGCCAATGTAAGCGAAGTCCCTAACATCCACTCTATGGTAATTTTTTTTGCTCTCTGATAAGGATTAGTATTTCGCAAATCGGATCAAAACCGCGAGATCTAGCAGGTCGGCCTGGTAAAAAATGCGGTTCATTAGGAAAACTGCCTCAAATCGTGAAATTGGCTTCAAATCTAGATGAAATAGTTAAATTTAGTATCCTAATTTAAAGGGGTTTGGCTCTTTCAGAGGCACATTGCTTTTACTTGCATTGAATCGACGGTTGGAATGGAACTTGTGACCTGTAGGTAGGACATTTGGGGAAAAAAAAGGGCCTACGTCGACGGCTAAAGATGCAGCCGTCGGCGTAGAGATATTTATAAAAATATATGCTTCAACCATCGGCGTAAGCTCATTTATTTTAAAAATAAATAAGGGAGCCATTACTTGCACACGTTTTTCAAGTGATTGAACCGAATTTAGTGAAAGACTTGGTGTTTTGGGGACATGTGATATGTTAAATTGCAATATGGGCCGTCTGATTTGAAGTTCATGATCAATAGATCACTGATACATAAAATTAGAGCAAAACACGATACTTGTCATATGATCTATTGTAGTCAACTGTTAAATTATGTAATAGCCTTTGACTCCATTTAATCAAATGATGAAAATTATATTTTATTCTAATCTTTTGCAATTGATATCTTTAAATCATGGCCTTCAAATCAAACCACTTAGATGATATTTTCACATAGTAGAGGATGCCAAACTTGTAAGTCTTTCTTTTAAATATTGTGCAATCCGGTGCAATCACTTGAAAAGCGTGTGCAAGGAATGGCTCCCAAAAAATAATTTTAGAAAAAAATGCCAAACCTACGCCGACGGCTATAAACCGTTGGCGAATACATACGCCAACGGATGGAAGCCGTCGGCATAGAGTTTTACCGATGACTGTTTTAGTCTACGCTGACGGCTGACAGCCGTCGGCGTAGGTGCCTTTATTTGTAGTGATTATTGCTCTTGTCAAACGAGCACCCAGAGAGCACCTGGAGATTTTGTAAGATCATAAACTCAGCCCCTACCGTCAACTCTTGTTAATATGAGAACGGAAAATGCCGATGGGAGTTGACGGCAGGGATCTAATTGATAAACTTATAATTTCTTTGGGTGCTAATTTGAATGTCAATTTAGTATTTTTCGTTCACGTATTAACGGGAGTTGACGGTAGGAGTTTAGTTGATGAACTTATGAAATCATCAAGTACTCGTTTGACAGGATTAATAATTTAGGTGTGTTAAAGATATTAGGTCAAAGTTCAAATTTTTTTCTTGGAATTTTCCCAAATTAAAAACACAAGATCCAGACAATAAAGCAATAATTTAAATTCCCTCATACTTTTATTTTACAAAAAGCCTATTATTTAGAGTTAGTATATTGTCCACCCACCATGAATGGACACAGCAGTCCACACATATGTGTGACTGAGTGACATAGACGAACTTCCAATGCCTCAAAGTTCGTGTAAGTTAAATAGCCACACAGACGTGTGGATTGCTTTAATGCACGGTGGACACCCATTCTAGGCGAACCTTTAACTCTTTTTTAAAGGCTACAAGACAAATCATTCAATGTAATATATAAAACAATAAAAAAAAAAAATCAAAATTTATCTTTGAATTGATAAAATCGGAATATCTGATGATTCCCAGCTAGTTCTCCTTTCATACCCGGAGAATTAGGGATGTCACCTTCGGGGTTTGGGCTTAACTAATAAATTCAAGCCTGAAAGTATTCGGGCGAAACTCAGCTCGATTTTGCTTCCGTGCCAGGTTTGGGCCTAATTTTAGGGTTAAAAAGCAACCCAAGATCGACCCAGGCAAGCCCAATTATTTTAAGGTAAAAGGTCAGGTTAGGCCGATTCGGGCCTACTTTATAGGATAAAAAATTAATTGGGTCGATCAAAAGCTCGATAGGGCCCAAAGCAACCTGTTTTAAACATTTTGTGCTTAAAAGAAAAATCAAAGCTGAAAGAAGATTTCCAATTCCCAAATTTTACATCGAGCGGGTAATATATATGTTATCTTCTACGATACTAAGGGCACGATCAGTTCATTGTAATCTCTTCTCATTTAAAATCTACTTTACAGGTGAAAAATGTACTTTTTTTTTATTTGTAATAAATTATATTTTTAGTGTAAGATTGTTGTTTACTTTACCCTAAAATTAGGGTGTAAAATTTACTTTATGAGTTTTATTACTTTACGCGGAAGCGAAAGATTTAACTTTTCTCAGGAAATCTTGAATGGCATAAATATTAATGCCCCCAAATCATTTTATGTCTTATCATTAAAAAAATTTAGGTCAGTGTCATCCATTTACTTTCTACCAGTTTGCATTAGCCTGACTCGCCCTCCTTTTTGTTATATCTATTTTTGTAGACAATATTGGAGAGCAGCTTGAGAACTCTTAAGCCATTTTCTTTATTGGTCTAAGATTGCAGCCAAAAGCAGTTTCCAGAGAAACTCATTTATTTTAATTTTTAAGTAAAAAATAGGATAAAATAGAGTACTAATGCTTGAATCTTGTTCATATAAAATCATTTTCTAATAAAAATCTTTATAAAAGCATAAGCATTCTAGGGAAAAATAGAGCCCTATGAGCTGGTGAAATATATATATAACCCTGGTCTAGGGCACCAGGGAGAGAATGGAAGCTAGCGTATGATCCGTAGTGAAAATAGAAACCCCATTAAAAAATTAACCCGATAAGGGTCATCTAAGGCGAAACTACAACTTCGACTCCTTTTTTTAACCGATAAAAAAATACCTTTAGACTCCTCTTCAGTGCAATGCAGGCATAGGCAGTGTCTCCTTCAATATATAAAAGTTTGATTTGTTGTACACCGTCAATTCAATCGCGAAGCCTGGGAATGTTCACAGTTAATGGGTTTCATCGGCTCATCGCCCTTTGCATCCAACCCAAATATGGCCCAGATTCATGCATTTGGTAAATTTTATAGATGAGTTTGGCCATCTTTCGTACCGTCGCCCGTTGATGAACCAGTCGTCCCAGCCCACCATCCGATTGATGGTTTGCGTTTAAGGCACCATTGATTTTTTACACTCGTCTTACCTTGGGGCATTTTAAGTAGCGGTTCCAAATTTTTCCCACAATAAATAAGCATTACGAGGGCCAACCTCGTAAGTCAAAAAAATTGCAGGTAAGATTTAGTCGCACAAAACTCGAAATAGTACACCCAAACCAATAACCAACATTGTACTTTTTGCGATAAAAAACAAGGATTGTACATAATATTTTTAGAATTTTTATGGAATCTCAAAATTCTTATTTTGTGTAGCTCACATACAATCCTGAATTGCAATTGTTTGAAATGATAGAGGGCATTATTAGGAATTGAAGGAAACCTCTAGGTTTCCTGATTTACATGTAATTCTTATTCCAATTAGAATACCTTGCTGGACGATATTTTAGGCACGGCATGACTCTTCATGGTATGTATGGGTGGACGTCTCCCGCTCACTACACACAACTTTGTTGGCATCTTCCCATGAAGAGAGTATCGTAAAAGAGGCGGGTAGAGCCACTTTCATCTTTCTTCATAGGGAAAAACTTAGGATTGTGTATCTTGCGTTGACTTGAATCAACGGTAAGGTACGCACATATGTTTTAATTAATGGATTGTTGATTTATTATTTTGGTTTATCATAGATATGCCTAGATCCTAGGGCAAATGTTTGGGTAGTTGAATCAATAGATCCAACAATTAGTATTAAAGTCATGATTGATGTTTAATTGGTCAAAGTATTAATACATGAGTTTTATCTTGTGTGATATTGAGACCTAGAGAGAGAATATAATTCTCTATATTATTAACGAGCGCGGTTGGCTCGATCTCACGATCAATCTTTATGAAGAAATCTTGATGCCCAAATTTGGAAGATAATGTAGAGTCTTCTATGTTCGGGCGTCATCTCAAACTGTTGATGCTTTATTCCTTTATATATGCCATAGAGATTTGTTGCACATAATATTTAGTAGCAATCTTACAAAGATACCAGAAAGTTATCTTGAATTTTCTTTTTTATGAGACTAATCATCTTTTGCAAAGAAGACTGCTTTTGATTAAAAAATAAATAATATTTGATTTGGTGCAGGTCCGACCAATTTGGTCATAAGATGGATCTGGCCAGAGTTGCTGGGCCTCTTGTTGTATGGGGTGGTGGATATCGCCAGATCTTCCCTTATGAAAGAATGTTGAACTCTAACAGTTGCAGCTGGCCTGATCTGACGGCTCTCGTAGATCGTTTGGTGATGATCACCATCAGCCACCGACAGCCAGAGATGGTCCACAGATTGGTCGTCGGAGTTATGTGGATGACTCTATGAAGAGGGTTCTTATTTAATGAAGCGTGAAGCAGTGGGCTATGGTCCTTTTACTTCACTTTTACTTTATTGATTTTTTTTGCCTTATTAGTTTAATGAAAAATCAAACTTTTCTCATTATGAAATTTGGTGTTCCACTTCTCCGCAGGAGATTGTTTGCTATAAGAAAAGTAAAAGAAGAGATTGTTTAATGTAGTAAGATAAAAAAAAAGACAAATAACTTTTTAAGTAATTCTATAGGGCATGAAGAAGCACTAAACTTGATATTTTCTTGTTAAAGGACAATAATGTATTGTAACCTTTTACTTTTGTTTGTTATTATTGGTGCTATATCCTTTCCTTTAATAGTGCTTTTAGAAGTTTTACTACATTATATATTTACTTAAGGGCTTGTGATAATCTATGAATAATTAGAACTTGTTCTTTTGTGAGCTTACATTGGGCAAAATTGTGCCATTGCTTGAAGCTCATATGACTAACACCCATTAGTTCAAGTTATTTTAAATCAAATATATTGATTAATTATTTCATTGACTTAGATTTAGATTTGAGCAAATTTTATATAGTTTTGCATATTATGCTTGTGAATATATAAATGGTTTTGAACATTCTTGTATTTGGGCCATCTCTGAGCTCAAACGGGACCTGAGCTCGAGTTAAGTATATAAGGTCAAATTTAGTCCAGTGAGAAGGTTCATTCTTGGTTTGCATATATCAGGACCTTTTAAGTTCATTTTGCCCTATAGGTAGTGATTCGATCTACTTGTCGTGCCCTAGGCTCTGGACTATTTATTGAAAACAGTGTATGATTGTATATAATGGGATAGATTTATATTTTTTTTTGGTGATCCAATGATAGGTCTAGTATATTGGTGCTACATGTGTTTTTTGAATCATGAGTTTGATCTTATGGCTTAATTGTATGTATTTATGGCTAATTTTGACATCACTCATTGTTTAAAATATTATTTTGTGGGGACTCTTGACTATCTGCATTTTACACACATATACTTTACGGTGAGTTAGTTAAATTTTTGATACAAGACATATTAGGTCTAGGTCTTTCCAATAGGGTTAAGGAAGACCGCTAAAGTGGTATTTCGAGAGACTATAATTGAAGTAGGATTGGATCTGCCCAAAGGAGACCATTCTATGGAGGTTGTTGTTTCTTAAATCTTGAGATTTTATCTCATTAAGATCACCTTGTGCACTGATTTGCATGAAGTTATTAATTATACCCAAAGGTGATTTACCAATTTCGTGTAAATGGAGTGAGTAGAATAATCGTAAGTGTAAAGGAGAGAGAATGATGATTCTCTTGCCCAAAGGTAGTGAACCATCAAGATCAAACCAGAAACATAAGCGATTAGGTCCACGCACATTTTTCTACGCCCTAGGGGAGAGGATAGGTTGTCCACTCAGTTTCTGCCCAAAGGTGATGTTGGATGTTACACATTATCTATACCCAAAGAGTGAATTATTTGCAAATGATAAAATTCTCTAATCAATTTGTTCGTTCATACCCCTAATACGAATTGTTTTGTCCTTGGTGGATATTAATGGCTTATAGTTATTTTGGAGTCATTTGTGAACATTAGCCTTTTAAACTTTTGGGTAACATGTTATCGTGTCTATATCCTTGGTGGATTCTATGATTGATGGCATAATTTTGTGATATAACTTTTAATATTAAATAGTAAAAATATCGATAAAACTATTTTTGTTTAAATAATAAATTTGTAAATCATTATGGAGTGGAGATCTCCATTTATATTTTATCTCAATTTATTATAATAATAAATAAATTGATTATTATATTTTGAACATGATTTATTATTTAATTGCTATATGCTTTTATTATTACATCACGATTATCACCGTAAGGGATTGGTAAAGTCTTAAATTTTGCATTTTTAGTGGGAGTTATCTTTCTTCTTTACTGTCATTATTATTTATGCATCTTAAAAATTGTCTTATTTATACATGTATATTCTAGGTGGAGTTTTCCATAAAATCAGGTATAATTTTTTTATAATTATACTACGTGAAAATGAGGAATAAACAACACCAGTTGCTTAAAAACAATCACAGTCTCCGGCCGTTGTAAATAAATTAACCAATGCAACGGCCCAAAACTAAGGTTTATGCGATACAATGACCCACTTAAATCTCGTTTTTCCATATAAACGGGTCCGAACATGTGATCTCAGTTGTCAAATTTCTAAATGAGATTGGGCGCCCAAATATCTATTTAGAAAAGAAACTGCGCGGGGTCCCTATTCTTCTTCGTCTTCTTCTTCCCACCAGAAATAAGAGCCGCCTCTCCCTCTCCCTCGCTCAATCTCCCCTTCAGCACGACACACAAAGCCTCTCTGTTTCTCTCTCTCTCACTACAAGAATTATGTGTTTTAGCGGCACCACTCAGTGGGAGTTTATATAAGGGCCGCCACTATGGACCACTTATTTTACTGGCGGTGTTTAAAGAAAATCGCTGCAAATCTCTCTCGTTTCGTTAGATCTCCGAAATGGCGAAACCTCTCCTTCGTTCTCTATAATCTTCGATGTAGCAAAACTCAAATTGTTCTTACAATTTCTGTTTCTAATCACTTTCTCCAATCTCCTACGCTCTCTAATCTCTCTTGCTCAAATCGCAACAGATTGAAGGATCCATCGATGCTTTTGTTCTTAAAATGAACAACCCTAGAGCTGCATTAGATTGAAGACTCCAACATTTCATCACAACAAGTTAGATCTCATTTTTTTTCTTTTTTGATATGCTGGTTAGATTTCGTGTTTTGATTTGTGAATCTCATGTTCCCATTCGTAATTTCTGATTCTTAATAGTAAACGTTGTGAATCTAATGTTTGGATTTGTGATTTCAGTTATCTTCTTATAAGAAACGATAGAGAGCTATGGATTGATACTAAAATGTAAGATTTGAATGTTCTGAGGTTTTTTTGGGGATTTTTATCTCTATTTTTCATATCCGTCTGTTTTGGAACAGAAAAGGGGGCATTCAATTTATAAGTTTCAGATTCGAATTTTTCTGACTTTTTTAGGGATTTTTGTTAATATATTTTAGATCTGTCAATTTTAGAACAGAAAAATTTTGGCTATATATTTCATATTTGAATTTTTCTAACTTATTGGGGCATTTTTGTTTGTATACGTTAGATTTGTTAATTTTGCTCGATTAACTGAAGAATTGCAGAGATTACTTAGAATCAAAGAATTTGGAGTGGCAGATCACCAAAAACAACCCGGATTCGACAATTTGTACTTCGCCAATTAGGCATCATATTCAATACTTTGATGCATACTCGGTAGTTCTAGTGAAAAGCAATTTGATTTTTTTTATTTTAAAAAAATGCAGTTTAATTTATGAAATCTGGGGAGTAGGCATCATTTGTAGAAAATTTATATATATTTCCTTAGAATAACATATATTAAAGATTTATAGCCAACCTATTTTGGGTTCTAATAATTCAAATGTGTGAGAGGGTTTTGAGACTTTAAAATCTCATGTTATATTGATTGGCTTGGATTGGTTTTGTTTAAATAGATGTTTGCCCCTAAGGTGTTGATTTAATTCCAATAAGAAATTGAGGTGGTTGTATTTAATTTTGTGTTTAGAATTCTTGAGTTCCATGTTTGATTTTGTCATAGTATTAATGGATTTCATATGGTTATAGTTAAATGGAAAATTGAGGGGTCTCAAGGTCAAATTTTTATGGGCTATGTCCAAATTTCATAATAATATATGGATTCTTTTCAATTTAGAATTGTAGGTTACTTGTTGGGTTGGTAATGAGGGATATTAAGTCTATGGGATGGAGAGTTTGGTATAGTATCCTTGACAATGGAAAACTTAATTTGATATTCGTTTACATAAACTTTAGACTAGTTCTTTCATTGTTTGAAAAATAATCATGGATTGTTGCATATTGTTGGGCATGTTAAAAGGATTGATTTGTTATATGAAAAGATTATAAAGAGCCTACTTAGGATGAAACTAAATTATGTCTGTGTCTGGCCAGGTTCAATCGAGCCAGCTCTGATCATGCTATGATGAGTGATGAGTACTAAAATATGATGATATTTCACCCCTAAATACCTATATTTAGCTGTCCGATGAAGGCTATCTGATGAGAATTATTAGATTTGAAGTGTTTCAGGTCAATACAAGCCAAGTATGGAAAACAGCCCAAGAATTCTGAATATAATGTCAAAACACTGCAACTTTGGGTAATCGAGAACTTGGTGCGACTTGCGGCTAAATTTGGACCTTCAAGACGGCCGAATTATGAAATTGTCAAAACGCGAAAGTTGTAGATCTTTTCTTCAGCTTTCCAACGGCGCAAGAATCACCTCAATCCGAGTTCGGGATAAAAAGTTATGGCCAAAATACCGAAGTCGTATCTGATACAAAAAATGTGCTGGAATTCACGGATTTCTGGGGGTCGATGCATCGACCCTGTAGGTCGATTAATCGAGGGGAAAACAGTGTCTAACACGAAACTGACACTTTAAAGCTGTTTTTTTGAACTTTTTGGAGGTTCGATGCATCGACTATGTAGGGTCGATTAATCGACCCTAAATTTGCGGCTTGGAAGACTTGTGCGACGTGGGTTCTATTTAAAGCGACTCAAACACTTCGAGAAAGGAGAATTAATTTTAGGAAAGAGTTTTAGTTTTTAGTCTTTATTTTTCATAGTTAGACATAGAAATAGGGAAGTTTTATTATTCCTTTTTGAGAGCTTTGTTCCTTAACTTTTCAGTACTCATTCCTTCAATTTATAAATTTTGTTCAAGTTTATTCCTGCATTAAATTTCGTTTCTGAAGACCATCGTACTTTTGGATCAAAGTAATTTCTTTTGAAGTTTGAGGTAATTTTAATTTATTAAATTAATGTTATTTTCCCGTCTTTATTTATTTATGTCATTTAATTACAATATGTGTGGCTAAATTTATAGGGATGGGTATCTAATGATTCCCATCCGAAGGATGTACTTTTAATAATATAAATTTAGGATTAAAATATGATATCTTATTTTATGGTTGTTGTGCTATCATGAACGAATGAAATCCCCGCCACTAACCGGGATCGCGTGTGCCTAGCCATGCCCGGGATCTCAAATCTGTGACGGTAATTTTACCCAATCATTGTTATGGTCTTTTTGCTTTCATCGTGTGGATCTAATTACGATTATGTTCTGGGATCGAGTGTGCCTAGCCATGCCCTGGATATTGGATCTGTAATGGTAATTTTATCTTAAATACTCCCTAATCTGAAATAAAGTGTGCCTAGCCATGCCCTTGATTTCAGATTTATAAGTGGTATTCTTGTTGGAATTTTCACCCACTTTGGGGATAATTTTTATTTGAACCTGAGATAAAGTGTGCCTAGCCATGCCCTTGATCCCAGATCTATATATGGAAATCATCTAAGTCCTGATTGCAGGGATGCAACGTGGAACCTATTAGGGTGTTGACCATTATCTTCCATAAAAGATGTTTGTTACCAATAGTATATCTCATAGTTTAATCCTTAGATTTATATTATGGGAAGAACGGGCCAAAGATGGGAGGATTTAGTATCTTCATCTTTATCATCATCTTTACCTTTCCTTTTGAATTATCAATTGAATTTTAGTTTGTAGTCATTAATTACCATCTCATCAAGCCATTTAAATCATAAGACTGGTAGAATACTGTTAGATCTTAGTAGATTTCTAGAATTGCTTGTCTTTTTAGATCTTTCAAAAATTAGTTCTCGTGGGAACGATCTCGTACTCCGCACCCACTATATACAAACCGATTCGTGCACTTGCGAGTAAAACATCACATTAAAATTACACATCAATAAGCTTAAATTAGGTTGGTCTGCTCATATTAGTATGGATTAAGTGGATCCACATTCGATAGAATCTGATTGAGCTTCTCGTCTAAGTAGTGTCGGCTTTATACTTGAGATTGGTCGGGCCCAAGTAATATTCATTATTAGCAGAGTTTTTATGGGTTTAGATTTAATAAAATTGATTGAAATGGATTCTGCTTATATTAAGTCTGGTCAATTCTAATTGAATTAGATGGGTTTAGGTTTGAGCGGATCAAGTTGGGTTCAAGTTTGGCGAGGCTAGATTATGGTCATGCTTGTTGGGCCAGGTGGGTCCAATTTGGATCGGGCCCAGCTTATGGTCCAACTCAGGTCGGTTTGTATTAGTTAGGTGGGTTTTGGATTATATTGGGTTTGTTTATGTCTGGTTGGGTCAGGCTGGGTCAGATCAGGTATAGTTGGTCTAGTTGGGCCGGCTTATATGAATTAATGCTCATAAATTTGCAAATTCTTCGAAAGGTTCTTCTGGATGGATCCAAAGTAAAGATTGTCACGGAGCTCTAAAAAGCAGGATAGCAAAAAATTCATGGTTAAGAAAGAGGTAATCATTATAACCAGCAAAAATGAAACAATACTCCATTTATTTTCTTATTTTCCATTTACATTTAATTACTTTCGCTCTATTTTTATATCTCTAAATGGTATTTGGCAAAGCAATCTCGTCCTAGCTGAAGGTTGGTCCTTTAACCCATGATATTTCTCAAACAGAATCTCTGGACAATATAATTCTCTTTTCTATAATAACTATCATGTCACTTTTCCTCATGGCTCCTGTGGCTGTGTTCACGGAAGGCATCAAATTCACTCCTTACATGCAGTCTCTGCTGTAAGTATTATACATGGAAGCACATTGTTATCTATCCGCTTAGAAAGGGAAAATCTTTTATGTAATTGGTACCCAAAAACCTATGTGAAGCTGCTGCCTACTGTTGTCAAACAGAGTTGTCTTGTAGTTATTGGCACCTTGCTGTTTCTAAAGATTCTATCATTGTTATTTGTTGAAGTTGCTGCCCACTGCTGTTGCTGTTATCTTTTCGCTATTTCCTAAAGTTTTTGTTGTTGCTGCTCCTGGGAATACCTTAGTTCGATACTATGCTTAGCATTGAATCAAGATCTTTCATTGAGATAAGATTTCTTCCTCCTCATGTTATCATGCTCCCCTTTGCTCTCATGTTACATCCGTTGCTGCTGTGACACATGCTTTGGTGCCTTTTATGTTGGTTCCATAATATGTCTGATTTATTATAATTGCACCAAACCTAGTGCTACCTTTTTGTTGGGACAGATTGAATCCTACGCCGTCACCAACTACAGTGCACTACTGCAAGTTTAGGATAAGTTTCGAGTTTATCTACGCTCAACACATGACAAATTCCCTACAGCTCAATTTTTAACCTCTAGAAGTTGTTAATTACGTACATTATATTGGTGTCAACACTTTAACCATGTATGTTTTCTAGAATACCCAAAAGAAAAAAAACTTTTTTTGTAGGATTTTTTGGCTAGTGAAGTGGTCAGGATGGGCTGCAAGTGCCACTTGGATTCATGTTGGACCTTTGAATGGTCCACAGTGTGCGTATGTGCACGGGTGCGCTCATGTGTACACGGGTTTATTAAGTTTCACATACCTGGTTCCCCGTTTGCATAATCCAAGGATTACTTCGGAACATGCTTTAGTGATCTTCCCTGCAATCAGAACCTGTGATGCTTCTTGAGGGATTGTGTTTAGTACCACTGCTGTAGCCAGGGAATTCCTATCGACCACTCTGCTTTTGATATTTTCATGTTTTTGCAGAAAAATTTTGCCATTTTTGTTAAGCTCCTCACTCTGGTTTGGTCGAAAAAATAAACACAAACTATGGATATGATCTAATGTAATTATTAGCAACCGTAACAACTAACAACATTTATAGAGGGAAGAATGCTTCCAGAAAAAACTTATTCAAATAGGAATCTTTGAGGCATGATTAAAGTACAGGTTTTATTAAAAAGATAAAAGAGAACTTATGTCCAAACGCTTCTTCATTTTGGAGGATTTTCCTTAATCTGCAAATATTTCTTGTCACACTTAATATGGTGATAGAGGTACCACTTCACCATTGGATTTGTTTCTCATGGTGGTGTGACATCCTGATTTATAAGTCCTTTAGAAGTCCTAAGCTCATCACCTGATTTAGAAGTCCTAATCTAGTAATTACAAAATATCATACCTTGGTATCAGAACTTGCTGCCTTAAAAATTCTTCTCATGACTTAAAAAAGGGTTAGTGGATTTTTCCACAGTTTAACTTGTGCTATTGCTCGATACATATTTTGACCTTCAAAAAGAAAAAAGTGTCCTTGTGATAGTTACATTCCTCCAAAGAGAACAAACATGCTGAGATCATTAACCATTGAAAGGCTTAATAGATAACTAATGTATGGTCCAATAGAATTTTGAATTCCGGTATAGTTCAACAAAGTCAATCCCATGACCATCTTCTTGTGTCTCAGTAGTCACCTCCAACATCCATGTTGCTGGATTATAACCATCTTTAATCTTAGCGGCTCCATTGATCCCCTTGATAAAAGACAACAGATACTAAGTTACTATAATGTGGGTGTTGAAAAAAGGTAAAGCTTTATGTCTTTGCCTTTCTCTAGGTGTCACCTCAAAGTAACTAATTAGATGGCAAGAATTGTGTCCCAAAGGGCCGACATATATTTCTTGTCCTCCTCGCTTCATAAGATCCGGTTTGGTCCGCTAAAACGGATCTGGATCCCTAGTTATGGTTACACTTTGGTGTAAATGGCCAGTTGATTTGTCATTCAGTCTTCAACATTTGCACTATTAAAATTTTCAATCAATCGACTCGTTGGTTCAACATTAGATTCCTCCGTGGCGGCATATCGACCACTACCTAAGATATAATCCCGCTCTGATACCAAATAATGTAGACACAACTCACAAACGGTGATAGATAGAAAATAAATGCAGAGAAAGATATTCAGAACACTAGGCTAGGCAACAAAAATAGGGTAGATAAAAATCTTGGTCTCTAGATTGCTGTGTAAAGGCACAGTTAAAAAACGGAAGCTATTCTGGACAATTCCCTTCAGTAGTTCTCATATTTTTACTAGAAATAATAGGCACATAAATCAGCAAAATAGCAGCAACATAGGAGACTGAAAAGTCTCGAAATATATGCACAGCAGTTTCACCAATAAATAAATATCAGCTTTCAGAAATTGTAGATAACAGCAGCAGCAACTCAAGCTCAAAAGTTTCAAACAGCAATAAGGAGAACCAAGTCTCAGTAAAAATAAAAATCTGTGTTGTGATACTAGTTCAGAAAAAAAAAATTCTCGTGCAGCTCCCGAAATCTTAATTAGCAACTCACTGAAACTTCTAACTGGAGTCTTAACCTAATTTCGACTCCAAAAACCTAGAAAAAATAAATAAACTTAATTATATCCGATCATGAAATTTTGTTTGAATGTAGGTTTTAAGAGCTTTTTTTTAACTTGATTATATATAGACAAAGGACTTTTGTTTTCGTAATCGATTTGCTTCAACCTAATCTTATGATTGATCTTCTCCTTCTACTGTTTTCATGTAATCAGTCAGCCAGTTTAGATGTCAATTTTCTACTTCTACTCTTTTAAAGCAATGAACTTAAATTTTTGGCTTGTCGATAGTTGCTTCTACTCTCATCAGCAAGAACTGAAGTTGTCATAGATCTTCTATTAGGATCTGTTCGAATTAGCATAAAAACTTCACAAAGAATCTTCTTTTCTTTTGGGGAAAAAAAGGATGGTGAGATTTTGCTTTCCCAGATTCAGAATTGGCAGAACAATGGCTTTACTTCAAATGTTTTTAGGAGGGCTAGTTATACTGGCTTTACTTCAATCTCCGGTCTTGTTAAGGCTCTTTGGTTTCATCACACCCCTCTGAGAATTCATTTCCCATGCAAGGTTGATCAGCTTTTCACTCCAAAACAAGAATTTGTACTTTTAAGCTGCTGATATGCCGAGAGACAAATTTAACCTTTTGGTCCTCCGACATCTCTTTCTAATCAAATAAATTATATTTATACTCATTCCAATCAAGGAAGTTGCCAGCTTGCAGTCCTCCATGAAAATTTGAAATATCAACATGAATTCCTAGATCTTCCCATTCATTTCTATTTCGATAAGACTAATCGGTTTTATCTACCCCTCTGAGAATTCTTTGTCCATGCTAGGTTGATCAGCTTCCGCTCCAACTTGCAATCCTTTCATTTTTTTGGGAGGGTAAGTTGGGTTCAAACCTGTGACCTTGAGGTTGCAATATTGTCAACTTTCCATTGTGCTACAAGCTCAACCAACAACTTGCAATCATTAGAGTTTTCTGTGTTGGGTTGTGGAAAAGCTTTGTGCATCTTGATTTGTTGAGTTAGTTGATTGATTTGTCCTTCAAGTTGTTTAAAGGCATCATGCCATGTACTGTATCCTCTTCTTTCTCTACCATGGGTTTCTTGAAGTGGCATCTCTAGTTCGTTAAAAGTGGCACTTTGTATTGGTCGGGAAGGGGTCACCTGGCTTTGGTAGCACATTGATGGGATATCACCTTTACCATCGAATTCATGACAAAGAAGAGGGCAACAACTATAGTTTGAGGAATGCAAGGTGTGTCCCTTCAAGTCGTCAAGAGAACTTAGGTTTTATCATAAAATAATATCAGAATAATAATGTTTATTGGAGCAGTCGACTCCCTATAAGTTATCCCTACTAACTCCAAAGCGTGTGATTTTGGAAGTCCTTAATACGGCAAACAGAGTCCTACTGGAATAGAAGACTTTAAATTAATCACTTAAGTGAGGTAAAAATCCAGTCCTAATGGGCTCCATGGATGGCTCATTAAGCCAATATCAGACCCAAAATAAGCAAATCTCATCCTTTCAACATAACATGCCCAATAGAGGCCCATACTTAGGCCCAAAACTTAAACTCTATGTCTGTGATAGTTGCTGGTATCAACCTGTCAACGACGTACATGGTGACAGTTTAAATTTGAATCAGCCCAAAAATTCTGTCATTGACCAATTTTTAGCATTTGATCAAGAGCCTACAAGAGCTTTCAAATGGACAGTTAAACAGTATATGGGCAATGGTCAGCATTGATGGACAAATAGAGCTTTAATCAAATGGTCAGAAGCCTGACAAGCAGGAATTTTGGGCTGAGTCCCATCTACATATAGCCTGCCACCTGGATATCTCAATTGATGAACTAGGGGTATAATTTGTATAGAATTTGATGACCTTTACAACATAGCTGATGGATGGCCCGTGCACATACAAATTCAACTAGTTTGAGGTTTATACATTGATGATATAACTGGGCTTATTTACTTTTATGAATGAATATCTGCTATCATTCTTTGTTTATGAACAGAATATGAATTTCCTTCTTTTATTTACAGTTATCTAACTTTTTTTATTCCAAGCATGTGGGTAATTTTTTGGAGCTTGTTGTAGATGGTTTAGTTATTGGGTATGTTGAAAATATTATTGGATATGTTGTTAGTTATAGTCGTCAAGATTTCAGTAATGTATGCACCTTTTAAACCCTGTATTGGCTGATTGATTATATATTTGGTTCTCCAATACAAGTTTTAAAGCCTATATATATATATATATATATAATTTTCATTGATAGTTTAGTACGGTACAAACGGTAGCTTTTATTGTTACCAACAGAAAAGGAACCTTGTGTTTAAATGTGTAAATGGTAAAGGACAATATTTGTTGGGTTATGACGAATGGAAGAAAATGCAGCTCTATTAGTCGCTATAGTTACCAGATTGTTCTATTTTGGCTCTGTTCTTTTCTTCTTGGATCCGTTGGTAGGTGGTGTAAACGCTTTATGGCCATACAATGCTTCATGGTTCATAGATTTCAATTGTAGTTACACTTTCAAGCATCAACATGGTAATTTTGGATTGAAGTTCCAAATACTGTCAGTTCGGATGCCGTGGGTGTTTTTGGTGGCTAGTTTAATTTTAAAATGAAGTGCCATAATTCAATCATACTTTTCTTTGGTGTTCTATATGGTTTACGAATAAAATCTCAGACATGGTCAATGCATATAAAGTCAAGTCTCTTTTTCTCACCTTTTGGTACATACACCAGTGAAGTTGAACTGTCCCATTGTTTTGCCACCTCTTGGAGGGCTCATAACCCTTAAACAAGTCAATCAATTGCCTAATTTTGTATCGTCTTTAGACATCATCTGTCCCAGAAAAAAGAATCATTGATCTAATGGTTGGGAACTTGAGATTGATGTGATTTTTGTACTATGGTCCATAAAAGATGTGGCCTAGGGATTGGATGATCTGGATCAGTTGGTATATGTGCCATAAAGTGGCAAAAGAGATTTGACTGGGACTTTTTGTTATCTCCTAATATGAATCTTATTATCTTAAGGGGAAGAATTGGTATTATTAATATTAGTGTTTTAAATGGTGTTTGGATTTTGGGCTCTTGGTTGTTTCTGCAATGGGGTTTGTTTATTGTATTCAACTGCACCATTGCAGCTTCTTGCAAGTCAGCTGGAGCCTCTCACTAAGCAGCAAGTGTTGGGCATCTGCAATTTGCAGCAATCCTCCCAGCAGGCAGAGGATGCTTTGTCTCAAGGGATGGAGGCATTGCAACAGTCTCTGGCCGAAACTTTGGCCTCTGGTACTCTTGGCCCTTCCGGATCGTCAAGTAATGTGGCAAATTACATGGGTCAGATGGCAATGGCCATGGGGAAACTTGGAACCCTCAAGGGCTTCCTTCGCGAGGTAAACTATTCTTCTCTTGTAGTATTCCTAGTATTTCGTATTCATCTCTTCATAACCATAGGTTTACTTGGCAGTTGGTGAAATTGCTCCTAATCTTTAAATAGAAGGAACTAAACAGGGAGACCACCTCATGAAATGAAGTCATCAAAACCAAGGTAACAAAATCGGTATCGGTGCCGATATGTGTTGGCTGATATCAATACATTTCGGCTGATTTTAAAAATATAGGTATTGGCAGATACCGGACACGTATCGGCCGATACAGGCTCGTATCGGCCAATACTTAGTTGGATACCGATACGTATCGTATGTATCGGTTTGCCGAAAAACCAATACGTATCGGTATCAGCCGATATTTGATACCTTGATCAAAACCCATTTGGAGAAGAACTATGGCTCCGGAGCTTTGTGAATCATTTTTCTCAAAAGTATGCTTTGATATGCTCCTCTATTTGCATTTGCATAGCACATTATTTGCATCAAGGGTCAAATTCTTTTTATTTTTTAATGCATTTGTAGCTTCAATGAGATCTCTCCACAATCACAAATACTAGATTCTCCTCATGGGATTAGCCCCCCACCCAATGCCTAAGTTCCCAAATTAACCAAGATTTCAGTTTACAGTTCGATTTCTAAAATTGCTCTATTGGGTCTATGTATTCTTCTTCATTGTTCCGTTTATTTCAGTCTAAAATTTGAAAACATTGGTCCTGAGCAGAACATTTATGATCTAATGCGGTAACTCAACAAAAATTTATAGGCCGGAGAGGGGGATTCAAATGCAAAGAAATGCAGATCTACAGAAGCTACTGAAACTGACAATTCTGTCAAAAAGCCAAACCAAAAATAAAATAAGGATAATGTAAAGCCGCCAGAGCAACCAAAACAGGATTTCATTCATGTTCTAGAAAGAAAAGGCCAAGCCACAGATAGTCATAGTCTCGTTGAAAGGGTAACATACCAAATTAATTTCTCTAATTATTGTGGTATTGATTTTGTTCTTCGATTCAAACATCGACATTGACTCGAGTCTTTAATTATCTTCCAGGTCAGAAGAAAAAAGATCAGTGAACAGATGAAGCTACTACAAGATCTCGTATCAGGTTGTAATAAGGTACTTAGCTAGTTTTCCTGACTTCATAGCAGTATTAGTGCTTCTGTGTCTAGTAATTTGCAGTTTGCAGAGTTATCTGATCTGAATCTAATTTTTAGTTGTTTTCTTTTTCATTTGATTGGATTATTACTATATACTCTACATATTCATTTTCCAATTTTAAGCTCCTAATGTAATTATATAAAAAAATTTATGTAAGTTGCTCTATATACTTTCCATTTTTTTGGTTGAACACACATGCAAGATTTGAGTATCATTTTATTATGAAATTTGTTGTTGTTACTGAGTTTGTTTTTATGGTAGGAAAACTCGTGGTATGGGAACTAGGCGCAAGCTGAAAACACACAAGAGGAGACAAAAGTAAGCGGACAAATCATAAAAGAAAAATTATCTCGGCAACGAGTTGAAAGGTGCTCAATCAAAAGTGTCAAACAATAAGACATTAAAATTCTATGTCATTGGGTTTATTGGCAAGTCGAGTCATGCTCGAATAGGGCATTATTGAATGTGTTTCTAAGTTGTTGTAGAATATATTAATATAATATCTTTGAATATTTGAATAAGATGGTGTTGAATGTATTAATAGGATGTTATAGAATAATTTTATTTTTGGCTTATTATTTTTTCATTTAGTTGAATGGATTATGAATTTTTTCCTTGTAGAGTGATGTGGTTGATATAGTATTTATAATAGGTAAAATTGCTCTAACTACAGTAAAAAAAAATGGAAGCTATGCATTTTTTAAAAAAAGCAAAAAAAAATACAACGGTCCATAACAATTATTTTTATATACCACTGATTTAGGCTGTGATTTTGGAATAAAAATAGCAACCATTTTTCTGTTAAAAACAACGGCTCGACGTCATTGTTATTTTGCAGCAATCACAAACAACGGTCCATAACCGTTGTATTTTGGAGGAAATTAACAACGGCTCGTCAGTGTCGTTTATATATACCACTGATTTAGACCGTGATTTCGGAAGAAAAATAACAACCCTTTTTTCTGTTAAAACAATGACTCAACAATGTTGTTATTTTATAACAGACATGAATCGTGATTTATCTGATAAATAAATAAATAACAGTTTTGGGTCATTGTTTATAAAAATTACTGCTCTATAAACAACGGCCCTTACAACGGCTCAAAACCATTGTTTATGACATTTTTAATAGTTTTGAGCCGTTATTTTTTGTCGATTTTCATGTAGTGTTATATTCTGAGTGAAGTTTTCCTTAAAATCAGGTAAAAAAATTTTACAATTATATCATGGGTGGAGTTTTCCTCAAATTGAGGGTGAAGTATTTTACAGTTTTGGGTGGCACACCCTAGCACTACAAAAAATAAGACTATTAATTAGCGGCTGTTTTTTTAATAAAAATTGTTGTTATTAGTTCTGTCGCTACTAAAAAATGCCTTAATAGCGAGTGTTGTTGAAACTACTTATTTTTGTAGTGTGGTGAGTGAGTCAATGAGATTGAACCCAAATCTTGTCTACGAGTATTGATACTCTTTTGGATTTGTTCAGGGTTAAACATGATTAGACACCACGTTAATAACTTCTTGTTATGAGAATTGGATAAAGTATTTCACAAGCCAGAATTTTTTGAATATCAGAACAACATACAACGAGTATAAAGCGGGATATTATGGATTTGCACTTTGATTGTGCATTTAGTTCACGTATTAAATTGGTTATTATCTATCAAATTTGTTATTAATAATAGTTTTACGACCATGGAACTTTCTTAAAATCGATTTCATAAAATAGTATACTATGTGCATTCATGATCCACTCCTATATTTTCATTAAATTCGAGTGATATTTGGGAATATTTAAGTTATTTCAAACAATATTTTATTTTTAGAGTACACTCGTTTAATTGTCTAATCACAATGAGAGTCATTTTTAAAATCATTATCCGTGTGTGGATTAAGTGGGAGACTATTAAAATTTTTATGGAATCTTAAAATTTTTATTTTGTGTGGCCCACACACAATAGGATTTTATAAAATCCTGGATTGCAATTGCTTGAAATAATAAAGAATATTATTGGGAATTAAAGGAAACCTTAGGTTTCCTGATTTACATGTGATTCTTATTCTTATTAGAATACCTTGATAGACGGTATTCTAGGCAGAGCATGTTCTTCATGCTATCACTACAAAAAAATAAGATTATTAGCGGAAAAAACTGTCGCTATTAACAAAAAACTATTAAACTATTAGCGGCAATTTTTTTGTTAATAGCGGCAGTTTTTTGCTGACGCTAATAGTCATATTTTTTGTAGTGTGTGTATATATAGGTGTGCGTTCCCCACTCACTACATGCAAATCTTTTAACATCTTCTCATCAAGAGAGTGTAGCAAGAGAGGCGGATAAAGCCACCTTCATCTTTTTTCGTAGGGAAAAGCTTTGAATTCCATATCTTGCGTCGAGTTGAATCATCGATCATAATTTTTGCGATAAGATACGCACATATACTTTAATTTATGGATTGTTGATTTATTATTTTGATTGATTATACTTCCAAATCATGGAGCAAATATTTAGGTGGTTAAATTAATAGATCCCACCCTAAATAATAGAATATAGTAGTCCAAAGTTATTTAGATTAAATCAACATTTTTTAAGATTTTGTAAATTTTGTGTGAGAGGTATAAGAGGAGAAAAAAAATATGGGTAAAGGGCATGAAAATTAAGGGATAAAGGGTGAGATTGTAGAAGAGAAAATAGGAAGGTAGATAATGATAGTTTCATAAGATTTCTTATCACCACCTAAGGAGAAATGCAATGTCTGTTTTTTATATTTTCACTTGCTCCCCTGCCCTGGTCGAATGAGAAGGTATAAGAGGAGAGGTTCGTCGGTTTGACAAGAAAGGGTAGGAAAGGTTATAAGTTGGGAATGAACTCCAAAGGTTGATGATATATAGCACAAGGTGACCTTGGAATGAAAGATTATTTTGAATCAATTGTATCTATGAACAAAGAAGTTATAAGTATTGCAACTATGATTCTCAAGGAGAGTTAGAGTCTGGCTAGGGAAGAACGTTGGAGGCACGCTTAACGCATGCAAATTGGAAAGGAAAAACAATACATTTTCTTAGTCTCTTTAATATCTCTCGCACTGAAGATTTATGTAACATTTTCTATCATATGTCAATTTTATCATTTTCAGCTAAAGGGAGGGACCATGGTATCAAAAATCGGCCAATGCCGATACGTATCGCTATCTCAACTCAGTATTGGTTTCAGTATCAGTATCAGCCGATACGTATCGGGCATTGGTTGATACGGTATCGGTTTCGGCCGATACCTCTATTTTTATTTTTTTTAAATAGCCCGATACGTATCGCTATCAGCCGATACGTATTGATCGAGTTGTATCAATCCTCCATGGACTGATACCGAATCCGATACCGATTTTGATGCCTTTGAGAGGATATCACCCTAATTAATTTTTGACACAAATATATTTTGATCATAAAAGGCAATTAAAAATAAGATTGACAAGAATTTTAAAAGTCTTGCTTTTACTTTTAGTCAACAATTTGGATTTGGATGATAGTAAGTTAGTAACCTAAGCACGATGATAATACGACTTTTGCCTTTGCAGAAAAGCAGGTTCACTATCGACTAATTAATTGGTGGCGGTGGCGGTGGTAGTGGTAGTGGGTGCTAAAAGATGTAGATATTTCAGGTCTTTAAAACCCTGAGCCCTAAAAGATGCTCGTGAGATGATAAGAAATGATGGCTCATTAGATGCCATGTGATGGGACTGCTTTCTTTTTTATATAATAATTAATACATTCACGCCTATCTACCTCATCAGCACACCTAACAGATCAGCAAAACCAAACTCATCTCTTTCAGGTGGCTATTACATATCTCAATTCATGCCCTCCATTTCCATATATGGAGAAAGAGTCTTGTCAAATTAACCAAGAAACGCTACTATTAACATATATCCTACTTTCTTGTGGGTTGGTATGTGGAAACCGACCTGGTTTTCTGTTGTTGTTTTTGGAAAATTATAAATCGTGGATAATTTTAATAGACAACGTTGAAGACAGCTTATGCGGCATGACATGACTGGTTGTACTGCTTTGGGTTCACTATGTGGTCAGCCAATCATGTCGCATCACATAAGCTGTCAGCAATATTTACTATTAAAATAAAAAGACTATTAGCGGCAGTCATAAACTGCCGTTATTAACAAAAAAACTGTCGGTAATACCCTTACCACTAATAGTCTTAATAGTCTTTGTAATTAATAACGACACTTTTTTACTGCAAAAAAATGTCGCTAATAGTCTTATTCTTTGTAATGATTTTTATCATAAATTGTCCATTGTATATCATTATCTTTTGTTTTTAAGAAAATAGGTCAAAAACAATTTTATCTTCTGATTCAAAGAGGTCAAATGCTGTTAAAATGAACACCTACCATACCTATAAAAAAAAATTAAAAAATGAACACATGCCATTCAAAATATCCAAATCAATCTTAATTGTGTATTTTAAAATTCTATTATGGTGATATTTTTTAAATACAATATCCGATGGAGCACACCACATCTACGCATTGTGATATTCATCACATGCCACATGTCTGGTTTTGGTTACTGAATTTCTCAGTTGTTCTTAGGTACATCGTGTAACCATGCAGTAGATATGGGGTACCTTTATTTGCACTCATTGAATCTTTGAGGGAACTCATTCTGAAAATTATAGCATGGTTTAAATCAGATGATAGAGATCATTTTTCCCCTTAATCTTCCGTAATGGATTTTGAGATCATGGCCCATCAGAGGATCCACATGGCACACATTCCAAAAAATAACCTGAAAATCAAGTGACACAGATCACCTTCAAACTGAAATTTATGCCATTCAAAAATTAATCATATGATGGTACTCCCATGGCATCTTCAAAGCAGTCAATTGTTTTCGGCTTTGAATGCTCTCAAAGAATTGGTGTGTGCAAATAAAGGTACCGTTAAATACACCCTCAAACCTTTCCATCCTAGAAAGTTAGCATCGTATCAGGCTGTAACTTGGCAGTGGAAATTAGCCAGCCTTGTACTTTATGCAAAAGCTGTTTGTTTTTTCACAAAGCATCCAATTGTTTTGTAGCTTTTTCATCAACTTTCCAACTAAAAGAACCCCAAATCATTGAAGTGTAAATAGTTGCTTCTTTTACAAGCAGAGAGTATCTTCTGTTTAAAAGTGCTATCAATACAAATAATTGTTCAATAACTTTTGCCCCTATTAGGGGGAGGGAGAGAGAGAGAGAGAGAGAGAGATTAACGGGGCTTAAGCATTTAAACACCGCACGTTTTGCGTCTTCATCATTTTAGGTCATATCATCGATGGCGAATCCAAGTCACGCAAGTGGCGAAACAACATTTGATCTGATATCAGTCTAAAAATGTGCCCATAAGATGACTTGAACTATTTGATGTGGCCACTGTAGAACGGATTGACGGTCACATGAAAGAGCCACATTAATGTTCTACAATCAGATGGTCTGAATCATCTAATCGGCATATATTTTCGACTAAATTTAGTTTGTATAATATCTTGCCACTTGAGATGAATTTGAATTGATACAAAAACTCGTATGCTTGCATGTGCTATATACGGCAAGAGTGTATCTATTGATGTAGGTGATAAGAGTCAATCCTAGAAAAATCTCGGACCTATAATTATTTGGGTAGCTCTCATCACACCCACGTATTCTATGAAAGCACCCACGTGTGGCAACCCCTTTAAAACTATTGATTGGGTCGGATCAAACAATTGAGATACCCGATCTTCCACACAATGGATCTTGAGACTATATAGCACTTATTAGATGGTCTTTTTTTTTTATTTCACACAACTCACATATCTCCAAAAAGTGCATCTTGTGTGCCATCACGCTCAAGCGTGATTTTAGGACCGTATTTTTGAGATCTGCGACATGTTGAATCAAAAATAGACCGTCTGATAGGTGAGACATGGTCTCAAGATTCATTGTGTGGAAGATCGGAGTGAAACACGTTCTCCATCGTCTCATCCGGCCCAATCAATAGATTTTAAGAGGGCTCCAATAGGTGTTTTCAGAGAATGCATGGGAGCGTTTAGAGCTTCCCTAATTATCTATATAGAACACTGTTGTTAGAAAGTTTGTCTAGCTCATTCGCCTACCGTGGGCATAATCACAATATTTGCTCGACTTTTTGAAAAAATTGCAAATAATTTACGATTAATTTGCAACTGTTTCCATTCTCAAAAAAAAAAAATTTAAACTTTTTCAACAAATTGAGAATATTTACATGTTTTTTCAAATGTTTTATTCTTCTTATTCTTATGTATATTTGTTTTCTCCGATGTTTTACCGAATTCCCAAATATTAGGCCCTCCAAATTACCATCAAACCCCGACTTGTTGACTACGACTGCAATAAAATACCACAATTAAGGGTCAATATTTGTCTTCTCACTTAGCGAAAAGACGTTTTTGCCCTACACATTAAAGTAGAAGAATTCCAATGTATTACAAATTTACAATTCCGCCACCGTCATTAAAGCATAAGTAGCCAGCTGCCAACCATAGTCCATGTGCCACTGCTAGCAATGATTTCTTTATGGAATTCCATACTTAAACATTTTGTTGAAAACTTCCCTAGGAGAGCCGAAAATTGAAATTTTAGTTTTTAGGTTGGATCCAACAAAATCGAACTCTCACCGAAACATTTCATTTTCCGTTAATCAAACTTTTCAGCCCCACCTCAAAGAAAAAAAAACACCAAACTGATCTAGTTTCGGTTCGATTTTTTTTCATTTTTTTTGTCGGTTTTCTCATTCTTTATGGCCAGTTTTCCATTTTTAGTTAGCAAAACCGATATTGAATGGAGCAGAATCGGTTCAGTTCTGTCGGTTTCGGTCCAAATCAAAAGGATCGACCCCTACGATAGCCATCAAGTATATGAGCCCTATGATAGTGGCTTGTCACCATATTTGAAGATGAAGGTAAATGGCTTGTCACCATATTTTAGTTAAGAGGCCAACCGCTATGATAGCCTTTAAGCATATTAGCCCATGATGATCCACTTATGGCCTATGTGGTGCACTTGTTTTATCAATCCAAGTAAGTCAATTAGCATCATTGACACATGCCTCAACCAACTATTCTAATCGTTCCATTGGTGCAGTCTCATTTTAGTTGTTACAAAAATTCTCATTCATGTGAGAATGCATCGATCGGATGGTTCAGATTTTTCAATGACTACGATTTTTGGGCTAGTTTGGTCCGTCTATGATTTACAATCTTGATGGCTTGGATTGCGGAAATTTGTCTGGCCCCCAATCAATGGATGTTCAGGGAATAACATGCTTAACAGCAGTCATGTGCCATTATTCTTTTAGTTAAATGGTTCATAGCCACAAAAAAAATGTAAATGATAAAGCCAAGACCCAACCCGGTAAAACCTTTCTATTTTCAATGATTTTATATGTAAAATATCGGGTCGGATCAGATAGAATCAATCCGACCCATTTTTTTCCCACCCCGACCTCTTAGTCATGCCCGACCTGACCCGAAAATCGGGTTGAGCCTAACGCCCGACCCGACCAGTTAAGTTTATGTGCCTCACCGGATAAAACATTCGAGTCAGTTGGGTCATGTATCATATTGACCCCCTTTCACAGCTCGACAAACTTCCTTGCTAAGCCATGATATTCGACTCATTTATTTATTTATTTATTTTTATTTTTTTTAGATATGTGAGTAAATTAATCATACTATTAATATTAAATGGCTTCTGATTGGTTTGAATGAGGTGATGGAGATCATCTTTCCACCCTTTTCTAGATTTTGAGGTCATGGACCTCAAATCACACTAAACATACGGTGGTTAATTAGTTGTCTATAAAATGAGTCATAGGTTCATTTATTTGGACTTTTAGAAATCAATGGATATTTTATGTTTTCTAATGTCGGCTTGGAACAGTATTATGTAGTGGACAATTTTTTATAGATAAGTTTACATGCAGCTTAAGTGGCGCGACATGATTGGTGCTTAAATTGTCCATAAAAAAATTTTCTGCCATTTATTAAATTTTGTCCAACATGAGCCTTGACGTCTAATTACTGCCTAACTAACAAGACGGGCACATTGCAAATGATCCCGCTTTGGCTCAATTATAACAAATTAGGTATTATTTGCACCCATAGGATCTTAAGCACACATGCCAAGAATCATTAATTGTTTTTTATCAACAATGGAGATCATTTTCATCAGTCTTTCTATACATTGGATCTGGATATTATAGATGTATCATCATATGGTCAAATTTTTATTCCATATGATAGGCATCTAAAAAATATGACAAGAAAATCGCTTAACACCCCCCGCACATAAACCTAATTCTCAGGTCAATTTTTGGGATATGCACTACATGAAATCTAAAATTGGCCGTCTGATGAAACGCCGTGATCTCAACATCTATTTTCTAAAAGATTGGGATGAAAAAATGCTCTCCATCGATTCATTCAATGATCTTCCGATGTCGCGCTTCATAAGATTCGGCGTGTGCAAATAAAGGCACCCCTTCTAAAAATAAGATATTCTTACATGTAAACAAATCTTTAAGTGAAATTTGATCGATTTACATGGAAAAAAATTGTATCCCAAGCAATTGACAATTGAATCACATTTTTTTCAATTATTTTTGTATTTATAATAGTGCAAAAGAAAGGCTTAGCTCTAATATGGGCTAGAAAATCGTGGCATTGAGTTTCTGACCCATTGCCTTACAAGTCAAGGTTGAAGTCATCAATTTGGTACGTCTTTTCGTGCATGCAAGATCATTGAGTGTGCCAACCTTTCAAACTCATTGACTGCTTAAAATTTCATCAGTTTTCTTCTCGATCTTCAACACAATGGATCTTAAGATCATAGTGCACCTATGAAACGGTCAAGATTTCATTTCTGTGACACAGATTTCAAAAAGTAGCCCTAAAATAGTATAGCATACATGACACTCAAAAATAAGTTTAAGGCTGCTTTTTAGGATCTGCGTCATGTGGAATCAAAATTTTAGCCGGATGATAAGTGCGCCATAATCTCAAAATCCATTGTATCAAAGATTAAGGTGAAAAACGATCTCTATTACTTGATTTCAAACAGTCAATGGATTTTAGCGCAGCCACATCCGGTAAACCAATCGGAGTAATTTGAGGTACCCTTAAATTTATCAACGTCAGCAACTTCAAACGTTGAAAATAGTTGACCTAATAGCTTGCAAATTTAACTTTTGCAATTGGGTATAAATTCGGTGAACGAGCTTCGTCAGTCGAGGGGTGTTGACAGGTCATTAATTTTCAACTGGCGACACGGTTTTTGGAGTCACATGATGCCGTGTGATGCCTGGTCATCGTCTCGATCGTCTTTACATGTGGCGACAAGGAGCATTTTGAGCGTCAAAAGAAAAATAAATGACGATAGACTATCAAATGGCCGCCGTTCAATTTCTCTACGGTTTGAGATGATTTTTATATGCATCTATCACTAAATCCTATCCATGCTATGGCCCGTGCACCACGTGACGAAGTGGGCCTCGTACCTAATATCAACTTAAAATATATATATATATATATATATATATATATATATATATATATATATATATATATAATTTTTGAAAGAATCAACTTAAAATATTAGTGGTAAATAACAATTGAAAGATTAAAAATATTAATTAAAATGGTCAAATGCAAATTAAGAGATGCGTTAGTGCCCCCACCCTATTTCTTAAAGGCACATCACTTACACAATGTCTTACTAAAGTGCTTGAACATGAGGAAAGAGCTACTCTTTGCGTCTAAAGAGTAATCCCATACACCAAGGATCAAAATATCGGTCAAAATTTTTCGGTTTCAATCATGATTGAAATTTTAGTCCAAATTATCATTTCAGTGAGGACCGAAACCGATAAAATTTAGATGTAAATTTTAATCATTTCCGCCAAAATTTTAATCTTACCTTACACAACCTTACGCTACTTTGAATAAGTCAATCCAAATAAAATTTTTTTAAGTCTAATGATCTATAGATAGATCATGGGCGACACCTTTGTGCCACGTGAAATTAACATTTGACCAACCAATGAGAGGCTCATAAATTCAAAATTCCGTCCGCACAAACTTTAGGGAAAGAAAAAACGTCACCATCGCTTTGGCAGCCATTCAATTGTATTTGATGATATTTCTACGCAACCAATCCTATCCACACTAAGGCGGGTACATTTAGTAAAGAAAAAGTGGGCAAAGTACCTAATAAAACAAAACAGTAATTAAAAATTATAAAATGAAAATGAAAATAAATAAATAAATTTTCATCAAAATAAAATAAAATAAATAAATAATTTATTTACATTTTCGTACACACTGAGACTCTTTGTAAAACAAAAGGCCATTTTAAAAAGGATACAACGAGACAAATCCTTCGATATAAAAATTAATAAACAAGAAAAATGTCAAATTTACTTTTAATCTGGTCAAACCCGAGGATCCGATTCCTGTCCGGCCGGTTCGCCTTTCGTGCCGACAAACTCGACCGGTGTCGGAACCGGCGGACCCAAACCCTTGGGATTATTCACTGAATCGATCGTCGCCGTCGTCTCTCCATCAACAACCTTCGGCGACCTAACCGAACCGGTCCTCGTAAAAAACGGGGGAGCCATAGAGAAAACCCACCGGTCCGACTTCGTCCACCGGTCCGACCGGCCCAACTGAATACTCCGCCCCCTCCCACTCCCTTCACCTCTCCCATTCCTCCCACTCCCTTCTCCTCTCCTTGAACCCCGCCGGGACCCTCCGCCCGAAACTGACCCACCCTCAGTAGGAAATGCCACGCAGCTAATCGTACGGTTCAGCTTCCCCTTCACAATCTGCTCTCTCACGTGCTCCGGGAACCGTAGCGTGTAGCGATCACAATCCCCCCCGGGCTGCGCAACCGAGTGCCCGGTCGAATGCGATCTCGGAAACCGGTCAGCGAACCGGGGCATCTTTATAGACCAGGACCTAGCCGGCCGGTTCTGGTTCTGAATCACGCTAGGGACGATAACATCCGGCTGTGGATCAACGACAACGACCACCACATCAGCCTCCGCGTTCCCGCCATTCTCATCGTCCAATCTCGCCTCCAGATCGTGCGCTTCTGCAGTTTCAGCCGTACACGTGTCGGAAACGGACGGGACGAGATTAGATCTACAAACGGGGCAAGTGGTATGAGATCCCAGCCACACATCTATACAATCTGGATGGAAGACGTGGTCACACTTTGGTAGCAGCCGAAGGGTCTCGTCGTCTTCGAACTCGCTTAAGCACACAGCGCATTCTAGCGTGCCCTTGCCGATTTTCAACCCTTTGACTTCCGAGTAAACGAAGGTGGGGAACGCTTGGATGACCGTCGGATCGAGACCCCGAGCTGCACGGCGCGATCTGGCGGCGGGTTGACGAGTACCGGCTGCGCCGTTGTTGTCGCCGGTGCACTGGCGGATGTAGATGGAGAAGAAGCCCATGAAGAAGAAGGCGCTTATGAGGACGACGATGATGACAGCCATGGAGGGGTTGAATCTGGCGTAGCGGTCTTGGGCGGTGGTTTCTGATTGGGCGGAGATGAGTGGTAAGAGATGGAGGAGGAGGACGAGGACGAGGAGGCCATGGGTGATCGGACGGCTCTGGTTGTGGTTCTTCATGGAGTTTGGATATCTGAACATGGGTAGCTTTGGGTTCTGGCTATTGTGCGCCGGAGTTAACTGGGGTTCTCAGGTCTGCATTAGTAAGGGGTGAGTTTGAAGTTTTCACCTTTTATACAGGGAAGTAGCCGCTGCCGTGGCTGCCAAGAAAGAGTGCCCATCAACTCTTTTAAGGGCGCTTCATTTACGACTGCCACGTGGACTCTTCAGTGATGACGTAAGTATGTAGGTCATTACTGGTCTGCCACATTGGCAAATGGTAATAGGAGGATTGCACGGACTATTGTATAGACTTCAACTGAATTATGCCCTTCTAGATTTTTTATATATATATATTTTTTTGGCCTTTCCATCCCGAAGGTCAAAAGGTATTAGCATCGTTATAATTTTGACTTCTTTTGAATCAAATGATGAAAATTTTCATCATTTTCATCTTGATCTTTGAGATCATAGTTTTACCATCATATTTGAATTTCACTTGATAAACGTGACATGAGAAAAAGTATGATATATATTTACGGCCATATTTAATTTTTGGTTTGTTTGTCATTTGAAATAAAAAATTTAACCTTATGATGGGATGATCGTAATCTCAAAATTTATCATATGAGAAGATTAAATAAAGTTATTTCCATCATCTGATTTAAAGGAGTAATTTATTTAAGCATATACTTGGATAAGTGTTGTCTAATTTAAAGATCATGATTTACAGCTCTAAAAAATTTAGAGAAAAAAAAAATTATGAGATTGGCGCCAATAATATCTTTCTAAAAATTTATGCTGTCATGGTTATATATAATCAATGTTACTATTAAAAGGTGATTCACTAATTTGAATTGTGCAATCGAGATAATTTTGCATCTTAATCTTCTGCATCACGGTTTGCAAATCACATAACATACGTAATGAAATCAGATCATTGTTATATAGGTCAAATTCATTATAAATTTTCATCAAAAACTATTTGCACTATATAATTAAATATAAAATTGTCAAAAAAATGATTAACGAAATCTATTTTAGTCGTTCGGTTTCTAGTGCTCAAGGCTTAATCTGATATATACAATGACACGTGGCACTTAAACATGCTGCCATGTAAGCAAAATGGAGCACAATCACCAAAATCTCATGACCCGGTCAATCGCTGTAGTAGTAAGGCCTAGTTCTGTTGTCCACTTGGCAAAAGTTGAGGATAACATCTATACATGTTAGTCACCAAAGTTGATCTCCTTTTCCCGTAACAGACCAACAGCTTCACACGTGACCAGTGGAGCTCTGACCACGTGACCGGACTAATGGTTCTGACTTTGGATGGCGTCGGTCGTTGACTCGTTTTTATTGACTGGAAGTTTAAAATTAATGCTCGAGAAATAAGGGCAACTTTATTTACAGCCCAATATCTATTCTCTCAACCGTGATTAAACCGTTGACTGTTATGAATCAGATGATTTTCGATGTTTTCGTTCCCACCATTCGACACATCATGGTCTTACCATCAAACGGTCAGACCCCAAAAAATGAACATGATCATAACGTACATTAAATGTAGTTTTCGGATCACTTATCGCGATGTTTGCTACGCGTACTAAAAATCTAACTATTTGATAGTAGACTCATGATCTCAAGATCTAGATTATAGAAGATTGGGACGAAAAACTATCTCCATCATCTCATTCAAAAGAGTCAATGCATCTTACTAATCTTAAGTGAGATGTAGTAACACCAGTCGAAAAACCATTTTAAAGATGGACTTGGCAAACAACTCATGCAATTTTCTGATATTTGCACCATCCAAACTCTAAAAGCACCCATTAGCCCCACTTGCACAATTGCACATGATTTGACATGATTAAGGGGGTGCTTTTAGAGTTTTGGTGGGTGCAAATAGGGCTATCATTTGTAGAAAATTCTAAGATCATGACTCGGTCTTGGCCCTTCTGGATAGAGCATTGGCGTAAGAAATTGACAAAATATTTGTAGGTAAGCTATCCATACCTCGCTTGGTAGCTCTAGCACGTCTTCCCATAAGTCTAATATAAAACCCCTTACCTTCTTTCTTTCTAGCCGTATGTTATCATGAGTTATATATTTTTGGTTTAATGGTGACTTTCTCTTCCTAATCAACCAATTTTTGATTTTCTAACTGATCTAAAACCGTCTTCGGTTATCAATTTTGGATTGATTTTGGTTCGATTTCAGGATGATTTTTTTTCAACCCGTACATGAGAAACAAATTTTACCAATCCAACTTATTCAAGTCGAGAATAACTTAGGCAATACCTCTTGGAAGATCCATAGAAATTGAGTTAGTGTTAGTTACAACACAAACTTGGTACTTGAGTCACCTTTTGAGATATGTGGAAAGTGAAACTAATTTGATGGCCCTAGGATTTAAAGTTCTTTAGTGTAAAAGAATATTAGAGCCGATTAAATATCGGCTATATCCGATATACAAATATATATATATATATATATATATATATATATATATATATATATATATATATATATATATATATTGGGCAGATATGTATTGCAAAAAAAACTCTATTAATGGTGAGAGTAGGGCTCATTCAAACCTAAAAGAAGAGACAATTAGGGTGAAACAATTGTGTGTGCTGTTGTAAAACACTCAGGTGCTTTATTTCTTTTTACCATTTTCCCGTCTGCACTAGCGAATGTAGGTGCTTTTAGAAACTTGATTGGTGCAAGTAGAGCGACCCAATTATATTGGTACAGTTTTCTAGAAAGGTTGATGGATCATGTAAAGGCAGGTCAGGTCTTAAACGACCCAATTCCTAATTGGATAATATGAGTCGGCTCAGATCTGCCCAAATAGATAATTGGGCCCAATCTGGCAACAGTTTGTGAATTGGGTCAACATAGTTTTGCCCATGTCCATTCACAACAGGTCGGCCCGCTTCATTGACCATTTAAGAGTATCAATGGCCAGATTAGGCTAGATTCCTTGTAGGATTTCAATGGGTTGATTCATAACTGGGCCTGAGAGCCGGTACGCTTGAATAGCTAATCGCACTGGAGTGGGCCAACCGATTTAGGAATCGGGTTTGTAGTGCTAGCCCAGACGCTTCCCATTATAATTTTGGGTTGTCAATGGGTCGCATCCAATCAGGTCAAAATTTAGGTCTACCCTACCCTTTGGCCACTCAATCCAACCCGCCCGACCTCTTGCATATATCAGTATATGCGCTAACCGGTTCAACTTTGCTCCACCCAAAGGTTGGTCAGATGCTTTATACATTACTTAGCCCATAGGTCAATTCATGGGCCCAACCCGGTTAAAAAATGGGCCAGGCAGGTCAATAGTAGTCCAATCTGAACCGGCCCGGCCTGTTTACATCCCCATCATAATGTAGCATAGCTTCTTACATTTTCAAGGTATATGCGTTTTGTATGTGATCCACACTCGAATCTATAATTTTTATGGCTGACGACGGGTTGGAGAAGATCTGTTCTAAAAAGACAGCTGAGACAGCTGCGGACTACTGACCCAATCTCTTCTAGAAGCCCAGAAACCAAACCCTAGGGTTCACTGACTCCAGGGAAACACACACTGTTCTGTACTTATGATAAAGAAAAGGGCACTATCAAATCACTAATATTAAAACAACGGAAAATTTTCAAATCCACTATGTGAGATACACTTTTTTCGTCAGAGACTATATTTCGACTTTTTACCTAATCAGACAACTGCAAGCTAAGCCGACCCTAAGGAGAGTAAAAAGTCGAAGTTATCCCTTCTATAACTTACTTTAACCTTGAAAAGCATTCCCTTCTTCTTCATTTTAATCTGCCACAATTAGTAAAAAATTAGGGTTTTATTGGTGACAATGTCTTCTCCTCAGTTCGATCTTATAGTTTGCTATTTGGAAGAAGACGAAAGAGGCTTTGGAGAACAAATCCCTGCATTTTGCCATTAGAAAAAGAAGACCATTTATTTTGCTATTGGAAAAATATCATCTTGCATACAGTTTGTCATTGCGACACGAGATATAGTCAGATTTTCCAGTGTAAATCTCATTTTCAGTTTCTTTGAGTCTGTTATTGGTATAGTATAAAAAAATTGTGCGTGTTATTGGTAAACATTTTTCTTAGAAACGACCGATATTATAAACGGTCGATTCCGATTCAATTAAAGGTCGATAACGATTATATAAATAGTCGTTAACGACTGTCTAAACGGTCGATACTGATTGTATAAAGATTCGATAACAACCGTTTATGTAATCGGTAGCGACCTTTGATTGAATCGGTATCAACCTTTTATTGAATCAGTATCGACCGTTTATACAGTCACTATCGAATGTTTATACAATCGGTATATCTATTTTGTGTCATATCTCTTATGATGGTCTCCTCTTCTCTTAAACAAGCGATGTCGGGTGTGAGCATTCATCTATTGTCTTCTTGTAAGCAATGATGGCTCATATAAAGGTGGCCTGAGGAGGGTTGTTACCATTTCGACGGATATTTCTTATGAACAATTCATAAGGCGAATGTCCGCTGTCAGTTTTGCAAAGGCAGATGAAAAATTTACATAAAGTTCTCTATGAAGATAGTGAATACCTCTGTGCTTGCCAACGTATTGGAGTGGAATGATTTGACCACCCTATTTTAGTTTTATAAAGTCAGAGTGGACGTCATAAAGGTATTCATCATTAAAGAATTTTCATCCTTTCGAGCAGAAGCTGAACAAGTACCTCTTGTGAGTAACCATTCCTTTCAGCCATGTAAGGCTGAGGAGGATGGATCTATATATGACATCGTCCAATTAGGCGATGACATGATTTTATAGTGAACATGTCGGTCAGGAATGCGACTATTGATTTAAACGATGCTCCAGTTGAATCATATGATAACCAAGTAAAGTATATGCATGGGTCACAACAATGTAGTCAAGAGTTAGACTACACGTCTATAAGATTGAGGGATGAAGACGATTTCGCTCATATCTTTTCCGATGGATTCACAACTTGATTGAGTCATGAATTATGTTCTACCATTCCATCAATGGGGATTACTGGAGGAACTCAACCGTTCGGTGAGCACCGCTACAGTGAAGGGCCTAGTCAAACACATGAGCACCCCTTCGGTAAAGGGCTTCGTCAACCACATCAGGACCCTTCAGTGAAGGGCCTAGTCAGAACCCCACTAGTAAAGGATCTCGTGGAGGGTGTAGTAATCCTCAACCCACTAATGAAGATAACTTAGAAGAAAACGCCCAAAACTATTATGATGAACCGGATGGGTTTATAAAAGAGGATCCAAGAATTTTCGTGAGAGGCATTAATAATCCCCTAGTAGATGCAGATTATGAAGGGTCAAAGACATCGGGCGACTCTTCCGATCAAGAGGTAGAAACCGAATACCAGAATTTGACGTTTAAAGTTGTAGAGATCTTCAGAGACAAACAAACATTCCAAAGAGCATTGAAAGAATACGCGGTGGAGAAAAACTTTCAAATCCGACCATTGAAAATCTTTAGTTATCAAGTGACAACCGGATCGTTCAATAGTACTTACACAGGCTGTGAAGCCCAGATTTTTCCAATACGATTTTCTGAGATATATATATATATATATATATATATATATATATATATATATATATATATATATATATATATATATATATTCTTCAACTTTAAACAAAAGGGGAAAATTTTGGACCGCCAAATCGCAGAACACGATCCGAATACAGAATACTTGGTACATCCACACAGTACGGAAATCAAAGCAGATATTATATCATAAATGGTAGAACTAAAAAATTTCTTTTCTATACTGAACAGTAGCCTAACAAGCTTAAAACCATCGGTTATAGCCGACCATCACCTAAACAGTGGCGTATAAAATGTACATATAATATAAATTTTAATTCTACTAAATTTCGTGAATATATATAGTCTAAAGTCCAAAAGCCACTGGACCAAGTCCAAAAGGTGCCAATTCCAATATCAATGATTTACAGGATCCTCTCCAAGCCTGATTTAGATCTGCACCTGTGATGTATAATCAGGGTGAGCTAACAGTCTAAGTTCAGCAGAGGAAGGCTCAATACAATTTCACATTTTATCATAACGAAACATTGATTCAATGACAATAATCAAAATATTTCATATTATAACTAAAGACATTTTCATATTCGAACAGAAACTGATTTCAAAGACATTTTCATCATAACAAAAGCGATTGTCCAAGGTGTCAATTACTGATCAAGATTATCCAAAATTGTCCACAGTTCAGAGTTCAGAGTTCAAATGACTCAAAGTTCGGATTCAAGAATAAATTTGTAAACGATATCAAATTTGCAATCAAAGAGGTCAAGGTGCCAAAGTCAGAGTTCAGATTCAAAATTCATGTTTCAAAGATGTACGTAATTCCCACCAGACTTGTCCAAGGGTGTACAAATAACCCGCTAAAGTTGTCCAAGGGTATACAAATATGTTCTGAAGTATACGTAAATCCCGTCAGAGCGGTTCAAAGGCTTACATAGATACGAAGGTGTCCAAAAGTGTACGTAAATCCTGTCAGAGCTGTCCAAGGGCATACATAAATATAAAGATGTCCAAAGGTGTACGTAAATCCAGCCAGAGCGATCCAAGGGCGTACATAGACACAAAGATGTCCAAAGGTATACATAAATCCCGCTAGAACGGTCCAAGGGTGTACATTGATATAAAGATGTCGAAAGGTATACGTGAATCCCGTCAGAGCGATCCAAGGGCATACATATATCCCACCAAAGCAGTCCAAAGGTGTGTTGTCACACAAGTTCAAAAGATTCAAAGTCCAATTTCAGATTCAGAATTCAAGGTCAAAATTAAGGTTCAAAGCTCAAAACTCAACGTTCAAAGATTCAAAGGCTTCAAATTCGAAGTTCGTATTCAAAGTTAGAAGATCAAGATCAGAGCACAAGGTTCATATTCAGGGTGTAAAGTTCATATTTATAGTTTGTATTCCAATTTGGATTCAAAGTTCGCTCGAAGCTCAAGTTCAAAGTTAATGTTCAAAGTTCAGTTGATTTGATAATTTGAAGATTCAGATGCAATTCATTATCCAAAGATTTCAATATTCGATGCGGTCAAACTAACAAAATTACTATTTCAGTTCTCATGGTCATATTTCAGTTCAAATCTATTATTAAGATCTATGAATCCAAGTCAAATTCAAATTCGATGTTTACATGCAAAGTTTAAGGATTCCAAAACGTCTAATAATTCAAACTGTCTGACAGTTCACATACAAATTCATTTTTCAAAGACTTCGAATACTCACATGTAATCAACTTAAACAAGCTCTAAATCGAATTCCAATGATTTCAAATTCATTCAATCATGTCATCAAAATCCATAGATCAAAGTCAAAATGTAACCTAAATACTGAATTATCCCCTTACTCTAAGTTCAGATTCAACATATTCATATGATTCGATATTTCCAAGGAGTCAATGTAATTTAATATCTCAAAGATTCCAATACGTTCAAAATTTCTAAATCAATTTCTAAGGATTACATTCAAATCGATTAAATCAAAGTTACTATGAATCGGAATCAAACATGTAAGTTTGCATTGAAGTTCCCCTACCTTAACCTCAAAGTTGCGTAAAATAAAGCAAAGTCTTATTGATGGCTTCTCGCCCTCAATCTACTTCACAAATATACGATACCTTAAGGATTGACCTTAATTACTAATGATTTTGACTTATGTGTTTTCTCAAAATCGAGGCAAAAATGAGCAACTTCGTGCTAACTTAGAACTTGGCCCAACATCCCGCTCAATTTTTTACTTTTAAAATATTTGATTCATCTATTTTTATATTCACAAAAGTTAGAGGTTTCATTGTCCTCTTTCCAACGCTATGAGAATCACGTCAATCGTAGTTCGGAGTAGAAAGTTACGGCCAAAATACCGAGCTGCCTTAAGGCTAGCTCGAGCGGGTTCCAGTGGCACTCAGAACCCAGCTCGAGCTGGCTTTTCCAAAGCCATTTTGGCCTATAAACCCAGCTCGAGCGGGCTGCTTCAGGTGAGACCCAGCTCGAGCGGGCATAAAGTGAGCTCGAGCTGGCTTTTCAGGTTCTGAAAATTTAAAACACTCCTTGTTCTTTTCCCCAATCCTAACCCACCTTTTCATGCACATTTTTTTTTCACGAAATAAACCATTAATTTAACTATTAGCGGTCTATGAGATCTCACCTTTCAAGCTCTTAGATCTAACGTTCCCAAAGAGCGATTATCAGAACATATCGGCGCTTTCGTCTCTTATACGCATAAGGGTTTGAAACCTACTTCCTTGTGATCACCAACGGATATGGGTACGATGATTGAACCCTTCCTACGCATACAACACTTCTAACGATTTACACAAGCAAGGATCTCACAAGATCAACGAACGTCGAGGTTTTAAGATAACCAAAAATGAGATTTCGTAGGAATGGAGCTAAAATCTTTGATGAATCTCCTATAGAAGTCAGCATGCCCCAAGAATGATTTGACTTATTTCACGGTTTTTGGTGGGGGTAAATGTGCAATAAGATCTTTTTTAGCCTTGTCTACCTCAATGCCTCTGTGAGAAACCACATGGCCAAGGACAATGCCTTGAGTGACCATAAAATGGCTTTTTTTCCAACTTAGAACTAAGTTGGTTTCCTCACATCTCTGCAACACAAGGTTGAGATGATGTAGACACTGGCTAAAACTATCCCCAAAGATAGAGAAATCATCCATAAAAATCTCTAGAAACTGCTTAATCATGTCAGAAAATATAGCATACATGCACCTTTGGAAAGTTGTAGGGGCATTATACAATCCAAATGGCATCCTTCGATAGGAAAAGGTGCCAAATGGACATGTGAAAGTTATCTTTTCTTGATCTTGTGGATAAACAGGGATTTGGTTATATTTCGAGTATCCATCAAGAAAACAATAAAAAGTCTTTCCTGCTAACTTATCCAAGATTTAGTCAATGAAGGGCAAAGGTAAATGGTCTTTTCTGGTTTTCACATTGCGCTTTCAATAGTCTATACATACTCTCCAACCTGTGGTTTCCCTAGTTGGAACAAGCTCACCAGATTCAGTTTTAACCACAGTAATTTCAAACTTTTTAGGTACCACCTGAGTAGGTGCCACCCATTCAGAATCTGAAATTTGGTAAATGACTCCTACATCTAGCAATTTGACCAGTTCTTTCATTATCACTTCTTGCATGTGGAGATTCAATTTTCTTTGCATTCCTTTAGAGGGTTTGGAACCCTCTTTCAGGTAGATTTTATGCATGCATACAACAAGACTGATTCCCCCAAGGTCAGCAATAATCCAACCTATTGCTCTCTTATGCTTCGTTAAAACACATAACAATTCTTCCTCTTGCTCATCAGTGAGAGAGGAAGAAATGATCACTGAAAACTTCTTATTTTCTCCCAAAAAAGTGTACTTCAAGGTCTTAGGAAGCTATTTCAACTCTACATCTGGTGGACATATGAGAGAAGGCAACAAAGGCGCCTTTGATGGTAGTGGAAGAGGCAACACAGCAGGTTTCCATGGTGGATACCTTGTTGCTAGCCCCATATCAGAATTTAAAGCTTTCACCTCTTGAGCCATAGGTGTTGGGGCCTTCTCTTCCACAATCTCACTCCACACATTCTCAAAAACATCACCAACATCATCACAAAAATCATCATAATGCAGCAGCTTGGGTAAAGTCTCTTCCAGAAGCTCATCCAATACATCAATTGAAAAACAATCCTCACTATTCAAGTGAGGCTGATTTGCTGCATTGTAAATATTCAATTTAACTTTCATGTTGTCAAAAGACACCTCTATTACTCCTGATCTATACTGGATACAAGCATTGGTAGTGGCCAAAAAAGGTCTGCCCAAAATCATAGGAATAGAGGTGGTGCACTTGCTTGGTTCTATATCAAGAACTAAAAAATCTGCTAGATAGAAAAAATTATCAACCCCAACTAACACATCCTCTATCATTCCCACAGGCCTCCTTTCATATCTGTCAGCTAGTTGTAGCACCATATGTATGGGCTTCAAGTCTCCCAAGCCTAACTTCTTATAAACAGAATATAGAAGTAGGTTTACACTAGCTCTCAGATCTTACAAGGTCTTTTCAATGGTATGATCCCTAATGATGCAGGGAATTGTGGGAACTACAGGGTCTTACAGTTTGGTTGGAGTTGCAATAGACAACACTTGGTTCACTTTCTCAGCACAAAAGACCTTCTTGGATAAGTGTATCCTAGATTGTCTTTTGTGGGTGCACAACTCTTTCAAAAATTTTACATAGGCTGAAACTTGCTTGATGACATCAAGTAAAGGCGTGTTGATCTTTACTTATTTGAAAGTTTTCATCATCTCCTCAACCTTAGCATTCCCCCTATCAAAAGGAGAAGTCGCTTTCATTGCATTGGGAAATGGCAAATGGGAAATTGACCTCTCATTTGCAGCCTTAGCAAGTTCATCAAATTTTTCTTTATTTTTATTTTTATTTTTTTGTTAGGGCACATCAACACCCCCCTTATTTTGTACATGCTGCTCCTGCTACATATGCTCATGAGTTGTTCCTTCATTTTTCGTACTTGTCTCATCAGGCTCAATACCAACTTGGTTATCAACTACCTCCTACTCCTCAAGGTGGTGACAGATTTTACTTCTTCATGGGAAGAAGTTTCACCCACCATGTACTGCACCTTTGGTTTGTTCATGAGTTGGCTGGACAGTCTTCCCTCCTCTCTCCTAGTCAAAGAATTAGATAGCCGACCAAAGTGGTCCTCTATCTTCTTGATGCTTTGACTATGAGAGTTAACAGTTTGAGATAAAGAGCCTAAATTCGGCTGTGAAGCCAGAACTTGTTCTTCAAATGTGAGGGATCTAGAGGGTGTTGAGGTTGGTGCACTTTGATGCATAGATTGAGCCATTAGCTGCTGGTATTGGGGCCTTAGAAAGTAGTTCTGCTGATATGGTTGGGTTTAGGGATTGTTGTTGTGGCTGCTACTGCTGCTGCATTTTTATAAGGCATGGATTGCTGCTGTGGCTGCTACTGCTGCTGCTAATTTTGGAAGGTATCTTGTCTCCTCCTCAAGTTGGAATGGTTTCTCCAATGATAACCAGCAGTAGGCTGCTGTCCATAGGACTGAGCAACATTCACATGTTCCATTACAAGATCTGAAAATTGGGTAGCTGAGGGGCATTCGTCAAGGGAGTGAGTGGGGGACTGGCAGATCACACATGCCTCCTCCACTTTGGCAACCATTGGAGACTGCATAGCTCTCATAAGCTTATCAAACTTTTGAGTCAAACTGTCCACTTTTCTCTCCAAATCATTGTATTCATTTATCTCATATTTTTCCTCTTGTAGTGTTGTCTCTCACCATTCTCACAGGGGTCTTAAAGTCCCATGACAAAGTCTCCCTTTGCATGGAATTCTCACTAATGATGTCAAAGAGCTCCCAAACCTCATCAGTTGTCTTGTGAAGGTAAGTACCACCACAAGATGCATCAACTATGTCCCTACTTTTAGGATCAATTTCTTGATAGAAACTTTGGACAAGTTGCCATTCAGGAATTTGATGATGGGGACATTGCTTTAAGAGTTCTTTGAATCCCTCCCATGCTTAGTGAAAGTCTTCAGTTGAGGCTTGAACAAATGAAATAATGCTCTTCCTCAACTGACTTATTTTGGACATGGAGAAAAACTTCACCAAAAACTGACATTAAAGGTCATTTTAGGACTGAATACCATTGGTTGGGAGCATTGACAATCAAGTTCTAGCTCTATCCTTTAATGAAAAAGGAAAGAGTCTCAACCTGGTTGCTTCCTCCCCTAAACCTGTAATATTGAATGTAGTGCACAGTCCCAGAAATTCATTAATATGCTTGTAGGGATCCTCTCTTTACTCAGGCCATGGTATGAAGGTAATATCTAAATGATGAAAGATTTGATCTCATAGTTGCCTTGGACAACAGAAAATTGAATGCAGAAGGGAGAATTGTAAACCCCTGGTGCATTGAATTCCTTCAAAGTCCTAGGTTGCTCACCCATTGTAGAATTACCATAATCAATCACAGGTGTGTATATGGTTTGCTTAGGTATGAGAAGTCTTTCAACTTCAAGATCTAAGGGAGCAATCTCAGGATTAAGAGATCTCCCCCCAAGCATACACACAGCAGAAACTAAATACAATGCAGAAAATTACAGCACAAAATTCAATAAAAAACAATCACAAAAATACACAACTAATGCTTTAGATCTACAAAATTATAGATCTAGAAATGTAAACAGAGTTAGAAAAGGCACACTTAAGCAAAGCTTGCTCCTCCAATTGATACAATACTCCTTTCAACACTATAGATCCAGACCTGAAACACAAAATTGAACTATAAAAAACTACAGTAGCAATTAGTCAAACACTAAACATGCAATTAAAAATCTAGATCTAAAATGAGAAAAACTTAGATCTACCACTTTTAAAATACAGATCCCTGGCAGCGGTGCCAAAAACTTGTTGTCCTGCTCACCTTATAATTATTAAATGATTAAAATAGCAGATTGACTACACAAATTACAGATGTAGGGAATTAAGGTAAGCAGATAGTCCTGCAAGAACCAGGGCTGTTACAGTAAGTTTTAAAAGGTAAGTAAGGGTATGTCCACAGGGAAATGTGATTTAAACTATGGTAAATCTCCAGATCTATGGTATATCTGGCACTCGATCCTAATTTATTTAAACTAAAATAGGAAAAATGAGAGGTTCTAGGATTTGTCACTTTACTACAAACTACAAAAATTAAATGCAAGTGATCCAGATTTGATCAAACACAGAGATGAGGGAAAATAGAGAAAATGTTAAATTCAAAAGATGAAAAACAACAACTAGGGATTTTTGGTCTTTTACTGAAAATCAAAAGAATCAAAGGTAGTGTAGAGGACAGATTTGTAACAATCATCCATCTGGCTACAAGCTCAGATGCTAGGTATAAGTATCCAATTCAGGGAAATCAAATATGAAGAAGTGAAATATAGATTACAATTACCTTTAAAAATCACAATTATATTGTAATAATACAACTTACAATCCTATTGTGCTCAGATATGTAATCTGTGCAGCATACAATCTCTTACAAAGCCTTTGAAACTCTCGATTTACAGCTCTAGACCTCACCCTAATTACTGAAAAGAGTTTAGCCAACCATGATTGGCTAAAGAGAGAATGGGGGAAGAAGGAAGAGAGAGGGAATTTTTAGAGGGAAAATGGATCTCGAATTAAGCTCTGGCTCTCTCCAATTATGGATGTCTTTCAATGTAATTTCTTCAAGTTTTTATACTCTTCTCCTCTCTTCTCAGATCTGTTTCAGTCAATCAGAGCCCAAGAGAATAATTCTGTTATTTTGTGCTACTGATGTGGCTGATTTCTCTTCTAGAAGCCTTTCTCCCATTGGTCCATAACTGAGAGTACATGTGAGGCAGTTAGGGTTCCCATTCGTGCTCATTTGAGTACCAAAAATACTCCCAGAGGTCGCTGACGTGCTTTGGGATGTGTGCACAAAATTTAGAAGTTGGCAATTGCTGAAAAAGGGGCTGATGAGAAGTTCCTAGTTCGAGTGTCGAGAGGTTCAGGGAACCTCTCGACAGGTTCTGAATTTGCTTGTTCTTCATTTTGACAGGTTCTTGTGGCCTTCGACGAGATTGGATAGCTCTTGATATCATCTGAAGACTTCTCAACAGGATTGGACACATCTCGAGAGGTTGATTTGCACTCGTCGATAGGATTAGAGCTCATTTTAACCTTCTGTCCAATTCTTCATTCATCCTCTCGACATGTTATAATCAACCTGTCGACTTGTTATACAAATCCTGTCGACAGCTTTGTAAACTTCTCTTGAGCTCTCAACAGGTTGGTTGAACCTCGCGAGGACCAGCGTAGCTTCAGGTGAGTTGTCGACATGTTGGCTTGGACTGGTGTACTTGAACCTCTCGACTTCTTTTGCACCTTCAGGTAAGGTGTCGACGGGATCTTTTACTGCACTTCCAACCTCTCGACAGCTCTGTCATCCTCTCGATCTCTTCACTCTCTTACCTCAGAACCTCTCGACAGCTCAGCTCTTGAGCACCACAACCTCTCGACAGGTTACAGTACACTTCCAAAACTTCTCGACAGGTACTAGGGAGCTCTCGATAGCTTCATGTATAGCATCCAACCTTTCGACAGCTTCATGGAACCTCTCGATATGTTGGCTTTTAAGTATCATATCCTCTCGGCCGCTAGAGCTAACCTCTCAACAGGTTTACTTTTGTGCTTCTATAGCTGGCACACATCTTTAGTGTGCTACCTTTCATCTGTCTAACATTCAACATCCTCTTGGTGGATTCAATTTTCATTCCTTGTAACTGTACTTAGTCTTAAGCCTCCCCAGCTGAGATCAAGACATTCTCATGAACTTCTAAGGCTCTGCGAATTGTTTGATTGGATGGCCTGTGGGCTATAAGAGCACATGTATGAGTAGTAAATTGTTTCTTTGGCCATTTTAGGTGGATGTTTGCACTACGACTGTAATTTATTGCTTATCTACAAAATACACTCAAAACACATTATTAGTCACCTTAGGGGTCCACCAAAGGTCAGGTTAGGAGGTGAAAAATGGTATTTTTCACTACTTAACAATAACTCATGATTATAATATGGATGGAAGAATAGAATTATCATACATAATGGATAGATTTATATTTGAGATTACGTTATGATTATACGCATATACATATTTACACAATACATTAAATAAATATAAAATAGGATATTTATTGGTGTGATTTCGATAACGTGAAAGTCAAAATTCAAGCTTCACGAGATATCGATTTTCTAACATTTCGTGTTATCGAAGTGGTCACGTTGAAGCGACAAAAGTGATATATATATATATATATATATATATATATATATATATATATATATATATATATATATATATAGCTTATTATAATTAAATGCTCCAATAAAAAGTCATTACACTTTAAAGTTGAGTAAATCACAACTATCGATCGAAACTTACGAGTGATTAATAAACATTTAAGTTTTGGTTGTGAATAAGGTTGGATTATAAGGTTAATACTGTCGTCTGTTCGGACGAAAACCGATCGATCGATTTTAAGTATCGATCGATCAAGAAAGCGAACTAGGAATAGAGCTTGTATGCCCAACCATTGAAGCAATTCAATTTATATTATTAAAATATTAAGGTACTTCAGTACCATTATCATAAGCAAGTAAGTTATATTGTTAAAGTGATATGGTACTTGAGTACCAATGCTTTTATATGAATATAATACTTATATATATAATAGTTAAGAGGAACATGTACCTTAAATATTATATAATAATAACACAGCGTTTATAATAGTATAAGTACAAATGTAATCATTACACAGATATTCACAATGCAATGAACGACTAAATGGGTCGATCGATTGAATTTTAAAGCAGAGTTCAGAACAATGTTTATATATTCAACTTTAGCAAGTAATTTATATTATTAAATAATAGGATACTTGAGTACCTTATTTTATATAATAATACTTATATAATATATATTATTTAAAAGATTTCTTATTATAAGTTAAAAGAATTCAATCCTTAAATATAATATAATATAATCAAATGTACCTTAAATTTTATAATAACATTAAGATATAAGGTAATCATTATTATAATAGTATTGAAATATAAGATAATTATTATACCTTCAAGTATGTTGCATTAATCTATTAACAGGGAATTTCTTTCGCTGTACCGAATCGAATGGGTCTCGGTCCAACATCAGATTGGTCACAGTTCAACATTAGATGAGTTATGGTATCATTCGATCAATAAATTAATAAAGTATGCAGTCAATTTGGTTCAAGATCGATCGATCGATATTAAGTGTTGATCGATCGATGAAAAAAATTCGGAACATGCTTATGTGCTCAACCTATATATAGAAATTTTAATATTATAATCCACAACTTCGAAAGGCTTAATATACCTAACCATTATAACAACTAAATTATATTATTTAAAATATCATGGCACTTGAGTATATTGTTTTACATATCATTAAAATATAATATAAGAATGTAATATAGTACTATTATATAAGATATTATATTATATGTGATTATAATATAATATAAGTTCGTATGTGTTATAAGAACCCAACCACATGTTACCTTACCTATAATATAAATAACTTATTGGCTTACTTTAAATCTAATTTAATATGGTGTAATCATTACACCTACAATCAAATTGCAGAGACTGTTGGATTTAGCAATGGGTTGATCGATCCTCATCCATCGAAAAAAGTTCGAGAAGAGAGTCAATTTGATGCCTAAAATAAAACGTACTGACTATAATAGTATTATATATTTAAATAGTGAGGAGATTATATTATAATGATAAGCAAGCACTTGAGTGTTTTTGTCTTGTTTTAACATATAGTATTTATATAATATACTTGGTTATAATTCCATAGTCGTCATCATTATTAATATACTATAATATATTATAACTCCAGCATACTGTGTATACCATTTTTACCTACAATATAATATGATGTAAATTATTTAGGAAAGGTATGGCTCGATCCATTGGGTGTAGTATTTGACTGATCGATTATATATTTTAACAGAGGATTTTCTAGAGTGATTCCGAATTAATTGATCGATCGAAAGTGTAAATCGATCAATCGGGCTTCGAAATTTTCAAACATATTAGAGTTCCGAAATAAACCCAAAAATATAATAAAAATTAATTAAAATAACAATAAAGCAAGGATTAATCATATTTTCAATCCTAAAATAATATTATATAAAAATAAATCTAGGGTTCATTTATTAGTCCGTTGATACCCGATCGAATGTATCCTACATGACAGGATTTAAAAAGTACGAGATGAATTTACGGATACCTATCTCTTGAAGCGTGAACGATAGATCGACAATGATTAGGGAATAAAGATCGGCGTCTAACGTATAGATCGACCAAGCTGACTCCGCCCTCTTCCTCCTTGATTTTGATGGCGGAAATAAATCACAGTGTTCTTTGTGAAAAAATACACCAAAGGTTTAAAAAAAAAAAATTTAAAGAGTTTTTAGAAAAGGGTGGATAGGATTTCTTAAGAAGAGGAAAAGAGGAGACGACTAGGGTTTTCTTAAAAGAAGAAAAGTGTAAAGTGATTGTACGCATCTTAATCTTAATTAGTGTTTTTCTTAAATAGGTTAAGTTCCGGTGTGGAGCACTAACACAGTGCAAAACACATCTAATACCACACATAAGATTTAAGAAAATTTTGGATCGTTACAAGAGAATAAGTAAGTTTCAAGGGAGTTTTATGTGGTGAACGACTCACCGAAATAGAGTATTAGAACAATGGAAGAAGAGGAAGAGGAAGAGGAAGAAGATGAAAAATAGTATTCAAATAAGTGGGTGAACTTCAAGATTCACTCACTACCAATTGAAATCTTTGAGGGCACCCACAAATTAGCTCTTTTTCTTCTTGTACGGGTCTACTTTGGTGTACTCAAAGATTTGGTGGGTGGGAATAAATGTACTCTAATACTATGGGTTTGAAATAAATATATTTTCTTAAACGGGTACCTTCTTGATCGTTGTTACGAGATAACTTGGAAGTTTGCAATTGGGAGAGAGAATCAGTTCCCTTTCTTAGTTTTAAACTGTTTTGAAAAGTGGTTGAAGCAGTGAAGTTGATAAGGACAATTCATACGGGATAATTCAACCGATTTTAAAACCCTTTGGTTCTATAGAAGAGAATCTTGACTTTTACTTACATTCCAATATCTCTTATACCCAACGGTTCTAAAAGTGGTTGAATGCCATATGAGGTCGTAAGCCCTACGCGTGTTTTCTTTTTTTCTTTTTTCGGAAAAAAGGGAATTTTCTGAAAAATACTTTTTTTGGTTTTTCCGAAACAATGCGTCTTTAGTAACCATGCCACTATGAATCTATAAAAAAAAATATAGTTTCTTTTTTTACCACTACAAATATTTTTCTTAATCACATGATAAAAATAGGTTATTGATAAACAATCTTATAGTTGAATCCGATCTATATAATCACATGATCTCCAAAAGACCTCAAAATATGTTAATATTCAATAATGATTAATTTTTGTTAAAATTATTAAATAGAAAAATAACAAAAATGACTAAAAATAGTAAAAGCATGATAAAATTATAGATGGAAAGATCTTATCGGTAGAACAAAGTGAGAATCGAAACGAATTAATTTTGATTTATATAGTTCCAATAATCACATAAGAGATTATTTCTTAAAATAGTAAAATTGTTGTTTTCGAGCCCTAAAAGAAGCAATTTGCCCAAAAAATGTGGACCTCACGGCGTGGCAGTAATTTTTGACCATTTTGACGTTTTCGTTCCAAAATAGGCCTTCGCATAATTTTCTCACGTTTGGGTCTATGATTTCTACTAGTGTCTGGCCTAAATTTCTACTAACCACTACTATGTTAACCTCGAGTGGGACCCAAGGCCTCCATATATTCATCCTCCGGTGATTTGCACTGCATCACTAACTCTAAAAATTATAGTTGGAGATGAATAAATAATTGGGAAAATTTCTGATTTGCCCATAATTGTTACAATGAAAAATTGCTATGTGATGAACTCTTATTTAAAAAGTGTTGATATTTGTGAGTTAAGGCGTGGACTGGATGGCTCTCTTAAAGACGGTTTGCGCCCCCATCCCCTGGGTAGATCAATCGGTGTAACAAGTTCTTGACATGACGCCTCCAGATAACATTGTGCTATAAGCCCCATTAGTCTATTGGATCGGTTAAGATCGGGCAGTATTATAGCGGTCCTTAAAAGTTAAAGAGTATTAATTATTTAATTAAAAAAATCGACTACTTGTCAAAGTTGATTGGTCGTAGATCGGATGTTCAATTCCTTTTGACTGGGTGCATTTCAATTTTCAATAATAATAATAATAAATTTAAAATTTAAATGACCGAAACGAATGACCTTGTTTTAAATCAATTTTGCATTTGAATTTCCTTATTAAATAGTCAATAGGGCCTTGGGCTGAGTCAGGGCCCGGGCCATGCTTGGCCTTAGCTAGGCCCCTAGCCTGGACTGCCAGAGGGTCGGCCCTAGCCTGACCCTACGCCCACGTCGGGTGGGCCGGGTTATTGGTCACTTGTCTCTTTTGATAGCTTTTAAGGCTCCTGGTAAATTATGCATGTTGTAACTTGTATCAAAGAAATTTGTTATTTGCACAGGGTTAGTGCCTTTCATTAGTTAAATAATAAACTGAGTTTGGAAGATTGAAACCGATAAACATCTCTTATAAATTTGAAAAGTGGCTAAGTCGCTACTCACCCTAAAGTTAATCCATTCAACGATAAAATCGGCATTTTAAAAATGCCCTTATATAAATTATAATTATATTAATATTATCAAAAATTATATATATATAATCAGGCAGGCTACAAACCATCCGACTCTTGCCGGGCCCGATATAGAGAGACTATTAGTACCTAGCACTGCCATATGTATCGGGCTGCACTAAGAGACTTCAAAAACTAACAATATCCAAGTTGGTCGGTCAGGTTGTACTCAGTCACATATTTCATTGTCTCTGAAAGCCTCATCTCGCCGGATTTATTGTCCAACTCTCGCTTCACGTATTCTTACATTCATGGAAAATTATAAACCTACGACATATTCATTGAGGACAAAGTGAATGCCGCTAAGGTAACGAGGGGTAATTGGCTGCACCGACCAGCCAATTGCCTTACGCCACGTCAACCCATTTTGTGTTTGCATAAAATCTATAACGTCCTTTACACTCATTTTCATGTTAAGAATTTTGAATTTGATTGGTCCCCATCTTATCGTTGTTATGCGAATTTGATTGGCCCCTATCTTATCGCTGTTATGCTTGTGGTCCACGTTTAAGGGGCTTGGTCAAGTGCTATCAAGTAGGATTCTAAATCAAATTCTATCAAGTAGGATTCTAAATCAAGTGCTATCACGTTTAAGGGGCTTAGAAATCATAAATGCTTGTTAGAGATATTAAAGGAGTAAGAGAGAAAAGTGATGTGGAGGAGAGAGAGAAAGCAGATATCCAACCGTCTTTTTTCTTATTTGGGGTTAATTTGTGAAAACCAATAAATCGGTACTAGAGAAATTAAAGAAGTTTTATTTTTTTGAGATGAAATTGTATCCTTTTCATTTGAAATGGAGAATGATTATAGAGTACAGGGCTACAATAATGGTAGTTACAATAACTAACATTAAACTACAGTGAATGACATCTAAGACCCATCTCACACCAACATGGAATTCAAGGACCTTTAAAGTAAGGTAAAAATTCAAGAATCCACCACTATCCTGAAGATCCACCGGTAATTAACACCGAAAATTTATCCGAAGAGACGCCATCATCATCGGGAAACTCACGATCCACAAAAACTCCCACCACATTAGAAACGGGAGCAAACACCGACCAAAAGCTTTATACATCACTTCAATCGAAGTTTTTAAACAATGCCTTATGGCATAGAAATAATGCATGTGTCATCGCAACAACGAAGCCATCAAAATATCAGTAAAACCTGTAACCAAAATCATTTCAGAAATAAGTACGGATTGTAAAAATACCTTCGTAGAGTTGATCTCCTCGGAAAAGAAGACTCTCACCAATGAGAGGATAAAACTCTCATATTCTATCGCTAAAATAAGAAAAAAAATAAGGATAGAAACATAGAGAGCCGAAGCCTCCAAGCAAAAGACGATCTTTAAAGGATCGATTTATTGAAAGCATAAAAAAATTGGATGGAAAGTGAAAATTCGGAAAAATGATGATATAAAAAGAGAAAATAATGCAAACACAACCACAAAAAAAAAAAAACACATCCGATTTTAACGTGGAAAAACTCTTTCACAGGTAAAAACCACGGGATCTATCTCAGATCCAAGGTAAACAATCCACTATGAAAAAATATATTACAGTGCTTCTAAGAATGAAATCCCTATCACTCTTCTTCACCAACATTGACCGCATCTCACGATCATCCCTTCCATAGTGACAATGCTTATCGCCTTCAACCATCGTCTCTCACGATAGTCCACTCGATTCACACGAGCCCACTCGATTTACACGAGACAATACATGCTTGAAACACCAAGGCAAAATATTCTTTGAGATTTATATCAATTCCGAACAAAAACAAGAATATCTCAAAGAGAAGGAAATGAGGAATTTTGAAAAGATTTTTAGCGTGAAGAATTTTTCTCCCCAAAACCTTACATCCCGAATTACACATATCATTTTTATACTATCGGGGCAAGGATGTCCTTGAAACACCAACTTCCAATAACCGTCGGAACCGCCGCTAACTTCCTATAACCGTCGGAACCGCCGAAACACGGACGTCCGTCCATCCGAACCACTTATTTTACTTGGTATATTGGAGCACTTCTAGATTTGATCGTGATTGCGACAAAATATTCAACAATCTCCCCCTTTGTCACAATCATGATAAAATCTAGATTACAAGGACTTAAAGAAATAAAAAAATACATCATATTTACTCTCTTCTAAGTCCTATACATTAATCTAGTATGAAAAAAAATTACAACTCTATTTGCTCCCCCTAAACTATTTGCCAAGTAAAATGCTATCAAGTAGGACCATCGAATACAAGAGGTTGTAGATGCAACTTCTCTAGAAAGATCATGATGCCCCGAGTTGGCCATAACACTCGATTCGTGAGAATCAGACAAAGTGTACTGGCTCTGATACCAATTGAAAATTCGGGGAAATGATGATATAAAAAGAGAAAATAATGCAAACACAACCACAAAAAAAAAAAAACACATCCGATTTTAACGTGAAAAAATCCTTTCACAGGTAAAAATCATGAGATCTATCTCAGATCCAAGGCAAACAATCCACTATAAAAAAATATATTATAGTGCTTCTAAGAATGAAATCCCTATCACTCTTCTTCACCAACATTGACCGCATCTCACGATCATTCCTTCCATAGTGACAATGCTTATCGCCTTCAACCATCGTCTCTCACGATGGTTCACTCGATTTACACGAGACAATGCATGCTTGAAACACCAAGGCAAAATATTCTTTGAGATTTACATCAATTCCGAACAAAAACAAGAATATCTCAAAGAGAAGGAAATGGGGAACTTTGAAGAGATTTTTAGCGTGAAGAATTTTTCTCCCCAAAACCTTACATCCCGAATTACACATATCCTTTTTATACTATCGGGGTAAGGATGTCCTTGATCAAGGATGTCCTTAACCAAGGATGTCCTTGAGATACCAACTTCCAATAACCGCCGGAACCGTCGCTAACTTCCTATAACCGTCGGAACACGGACGTCCGTGAATCACTCACGGATGTCCGTGACCACGGACGTCCATGAGTCCATTCATGGACATCCGTCCATCCGAACAACTTATTTTACTTGGTATATTGGAGCACTTCTAGATTTGATCGTGATTGTGATAAAATATTCAACAGAAAGGGATTAAATCCGCCCTTACCACCCCCTCCCATAAAATTTCTTTTCCATCTCAACTTTTTCTCTTATATGGCCGTTTCAACCTCCAAATCGCTTTTTATGTGGAAAACAAATTAAATTAAAGGAGTTAGGGGGAAGTTAAAGGCTTAAGAGAGAGAAACTGATGTAGAGGAGAAAGTAAAAAAAATTCCAACCGTCTCTCAAACCATATTTTGGGTAAGATTTTAGGCAAAAAAATAAATTAAAATTTGGATAAGATTTTAGGCAACTTTATTACAGTGACCTATCCTTAAAAAACCATTTAAATATTTGGGTTTGCAACTAGTCATCTTAGACATCAATCTAGTACATGGATCAACTAGTAATAATCTATATTTAAGGTGGACCATATAGGTCGATGAATGGGGATGGTATTATTTGATTCATTATTGACAACAGTATATACTTCTATTAATATATTCAAAAAATAACAATAATATTCAAAAAATATTTCTATTAATCTCCCTCTACACCAACGTCAAAAATTGCACCATAATTAACAGAAAATATAATATCATCAAAACAATCCATCTTCTCTTTCAATTCCCAAACAATATTATAAGGCTGCGTTTGGGATAGCTCTTGCAGGGCAAAGAGTAGCTTTTTTATTCTTTGGCTTCAACAGAGAATTGCTCTCATGTTTGGTAACATATCTCATCGCCCCATTTGCTCTGACAGGGAGCTATTTTAAGTGATAAAATTGTTCTCTGTCTGCTCTTATAAGAGTAGGCAGAGAGCTGATTCTGCTCTTATAAGCGCTAACCCAAACACAGACCTAAGACCATCATCAAAATAATCCACTCTCTTTCAGTTCCCAAGCCATTTACAATATGTAATGACCCACAATCTAATGTCACCCAATAGCCCAGAAGGCCACTCCAATTTTGAGATCTCTAAATCCAGTTCCACGCCAAATATTCCATGTTGCCCAATCGTTCTATGTTTGATCGGAACCCCGTTGGACCGATGGAAAACTATAGTGTCGAATTTGAATTCCTGATGGGAAAAACTAAAATGATGTGAAGAGACAATAAAAATAAATAAAAATAATTTTTCTTGGGACTCGTTTTTTACATATATATTAAGCAAAGTAAAGGAAAAAAATTTGAATATTTTGGAATATTAAAAAATATAAGTTTTACAGGGTCATGTTCATAGTGAAATATTTCGTTTTCGGCAATATTTTGGTTGAGGGTCATTTTGGATAAATTTTGGAAACTTTAGGAAAATTGTCCAGAAAATAAAGAAAAATAAGTTTTAATATCTACAAAAAGTTTCGAAAAAATAATTTTGTTTTACCCCTTCATTTGTAATTCGCAAAAATTTGTTACTATGGCCATAATAACATAGGCCTTCATTAAAACTTATTATTCTTTATTGATTTTGTTATTTTTATGTAAGGTAAGCAAAAAAATAGGGTTTTTAGCAAATACCCCCCTGAGTTATGTTGATATTACAAATAACCCGCCCAATTATAGCTATTTGCTCTAAAGCCCTTAGTTAGCATTTTGGTGTTTATAAAACACCCTCTTTAACGGATGTAACTTTAAATGATTAATCAACCGTTAAAGAATAGTCTAACGACCATATTTATCCTTTTTAAAATTAAATTACTAAATTACCATTCTCCACATGTGATGAGAGTTGGCGGCCCTCCACTTACAAAAAAGAGTAGTTTAAAATCCACTCACCAAATCTTTAAGTTCACCCACAATGAAAAACATTGACTGCATTGAATTGGACGATGGAGATTGTTTATCGTCCCAACCTTTCACACGATGGATCTTGAGATCACGGAGGCACCATTAGACGGTTGACTGCATTGAATCGGATGATGAAGATCATTTATCGTCCCAACCTTTCACATGATGTATATTGAGATTATGGTGGCACCATCAGACAATGGACTGCATTGAATTGGACGATGGAGGTCGTTTATCATCCCAACCTTTCACACGATGGATCTTAAGATCATGGTGGCACCATCATATGGTTGACTGCATTGAATCGGATGATGGGGATCGTTAATCGTCCCAACCTTTCACACGATGGATCTTGAGATCATGATGGCACCATCAGACAATTGATTTTTTATTTCATGTGGTACACACCCAAAAAAATGACCTTAAAATTAATTTTAATCGTGTACGTGATGTTAAGGTCACTTTTCTGAGATGTATGCAACGAAATAAAACACTGATCGTCTAATGGTATGCCTAGAGGATCTCCATCGTCTGATTCAATGCAATCAATGTGTTTTAGCGTGGGTGAACTCAAAGATTCGGTAGATGGAAGCAGACGCGATTAGGCAATTCAATTCCTAAAATAAAATAAAAAGATAAATTTTTTATATATAATGATAATATGAAGCATTACACCATTATTATATAATGGTTACCATTATACCAACGATGATATGGTAGTGAATCCAATCAATTGTATAACTAATGATTCATCAAATGGTAGCAATAAATCGAATTTGAAAATTTTCTAATCCATAACTGGCCCTCAAAGCTCGGGTTCTGTGGGGTAGATTAAAAAGTTGGATGGATACGACATTTTGTATACAATCTAAGAAATAAGGGGGTTTTGAACCGGATCGGGTCCGATGAAGTAGGGGCTTGAGTCCGGTTGGCTGTCAAAATTTTGGCCTGCCCCGACCCATTGGCAACCTAGTCTTCATTAATTTTTAGCGTCTTGATAGTTGAAGGAGCAAGTTTTCGATACAATAGACTTTTCATAAGCTTGATATTCTCTTGATATCGATGATGCCAATGATGGCCCAATAATGAAAATATCCAATCAACATTATGAGTTATGACGTCACTTTTAGTAAACTCCACTTGGATACAACAAAGCTGGAAGATAAACTGATAAAATCAGCCTTATTTGGAACCCAGGTCCTAAGGATTGGCCAATACCGAGAAAAAAATTGTATCAGTAAGTATCGGCCAATATCAATTGGTCTTTATTTGATGGGTCTTGAATCATATAGAAAATTTGAGGGATGAGTATTTTGAGTGGAACATGTAGATTGAAGGTTTTCTTTTAAAGAATAATTGCATCGTTTGCCACAAATCTTCCATTGGTTGAGTATTCGTCCAAACGTTGGCATACTTTAATGGGGAATCACCCATCTGATGAGTCTTGAATCTGATGGGTGAATGAAGAGCTATTTAGAAGAGCAGCTTTAAATCCACCCACTGAATCTTTAAGTTCACCCATGTTGAAACACGCTGATTGAATTGAATTGAACGATGGAGATCATTTATCCTCCCAATCTTTCACACGATGGATATTGAGATCATGATCGTACCATCAGACGATCAGTGTTTTATTTCACGTGGCACACATCTCAGAAAAGTGACCTTAACATCACGTGCATGCTTAAAATTGATATTAAGGTCACTTTTATGAGTGTGTACCACATGAAATAAAAAATCGACCGTCTGATGGTACACCCATGATCGAAAGGTCAATCTCATGAAAGATTGGGACGATAAACAATCTCCATCGCTTAATTCAATGCAGTCGATGTGTTTCAGCGTGGGTGAGCTAAAAGATTTTGTGGGTGGATTTAAAGGTACTCCTTTTAGAATAGTGGTAAATTATAATGGCATGATTTGTAAATAAATGTGAATGAAGGGTCTTTTAGAATGGTGATAAACTTTAATGGCATGACTTGGAAATATAGATGAATGAAAGGCCTTTTAGAATGGTGGTATTTTTAAAATATTGGTTTCGTTAAGGGCAAAATAGACTTTCCGTACATAAACTCACGGCTAGTTAACGGCAAGGGCTTATATGAAACAGAAACACAAAAGTAGGGGTTGCAGAATAAATACTCATAACTCAAAGGGTTTCTTATAATATTAGCAGAACACGAGGGGGTATATGAAAAAACCCAAAAAAATATATTAGTTACTTGGATAAATCAGTGACTTCTTCTTCTATAGCTTACTTTCATTCATGGGTGTCCTCTTGATTATTTGGATACTGTGTGCACAGTCACCTGTGATTAAACAAATATTTTTTTTATAATGTTTCTCGAAATATAATAGTCGGCATTTTTTTTTGCCTAAAATATTACCCAAAATAAGGCTGTTATTTCGATGGAATCATAGTGACAAATTTCGTTTTCGACAACATTTCGGTAGGGGGTCATTTCGATTCATTTCCAGAAAAATTTCGGAGAGTACAAGATTTATTAAATATAATTTATATTTAAACTTCATAAAAATTTTATTTATTATTTAAAAAATGACAAAAATTAGAAAAAATTTATTAGTTTCTGTGAAATTTCAGAGATATCATCGAAGTTTCGCCGACTCTTGTTTCAGTAAATTTCAAAGAAATTGTGGAAAATTTCGGAGAAATTTGTCACTATAGTTAGAGTGAGGAAGAAAATTTTAATTTATTTTTTGGCCTAAAACCTTATCTTAAATATGATTTGAGAGACGGTTGAATTTTTTTACTTTCTCTCTCTACATTATTTTTTCTCTGTTAGTCTTTTAAGTTTTGTCTAACTCCTTTAATTTCTCTCGTTCATTGGTTTTCACAAATTAATCCCAACTAAGAAAAGAGACGGGTGGATATCTCCTTTCTCTCTCCTCGGCATCACTTTCTCTATCTTACTCCCTTAATTTTCTCTAACGAGTATTTATGGTTTCCAACATTAATCGCAACGTCCAATCTCTTCTAGGAAGATAAGAGATAAAGTAGAAGCCGACCAAACACTCACTGCCTTCTAGAAGGTTGGCCACCAACATTATTTATAAAACGCCATCCGTTAGAGAGGAGCATCGCAGCCTGCCCACCCACTGATACTAGAAATCCAATAGTCAAAGTTTTGGAGCCTACGAAGCTAAGCCAAATCCAATAGTCAAAGTTTTGGAGCCTACGAAGCTAAACCTATTTAAAATGATCGCAACTCATTTCGCATTAGTCAAAGTTTTCGAGCATGAGAAGATAACATTTTTAAAATGATAGAAACTCATTACTCATTAGTCAAAGATTTTTTAGCCTAAGAAGCTAACCTATTTAAAGGGTAGTGTTATTCACACCCCCTTTTCTTGTAAAAGAGATAATTTTCTATTATAAAAAAATTGTTGATGGCCTTGAATTAGATGAGGGAGATTGTTTTCAACCCAATTTTCAACACAAGATATCTTGAGACTATGGTGCACCTATTTGATGGTCAGATCTTGATTACGCGTGATTCTCAAAAGTGACTTAAAGAACTTTTTTTCATGATACGACCGTGATCATGATCACTTTTTGAGATGTTTGTCAAATGGAATCAACATATGACCGTTTGATAGGTGATACATGATCTCAAGATTTATTGTGTGGAAGGTTGGGTTGAAATATGATCTCTATCACCACAGTCAAAGCAGTCAAAGGTTTTTTAATGATAAAGAATGTGAAGAAAAACGGGTGTGAATAACGCCACCCCTATTTAAAATAAGAACAAAAACTTCTCATCTACTACCAAAATAGAAGAGACAACTGTTTGACCAAACCTTCACTTTGTGGTTATTGATTAGTTGTCAAGCTCATTTATCAATTCCATCAAAAGCTATCTTCCACGGATTTTAAGAATATTGAAAGTCTCTATGTGTCGGCTTTGACACTATTTCATGTATAAAAGGCTACTTGTAAGCAGTCACAAAATTCTCCGATATAATCAAATATTTGGTGAAGGTCTCCTGAATTGGTGTTTAGTGAGTATTTTGCAAAATAATTGACCAATTAGACAAGCGTAGCTATATGGCACCCACGGAATCTTTGAGGGCCTAAAATCATGGATTGCTTTGGATTACAAGATGAAGATCGTGTTTCACCCTGATCTTTGACACAAGGGATCTTGAGATCATGACACACCTATCAGACGGTCTAGTTTTCAATTTCACATGACACATATCTCAAAAAAGTAGCCCTAAAATCACAATAGAGGATGAAATTCCCATATATCTGGTCCAAACCAGTTGGGTAGTGGTCATAGCACCGGTGAGATGGTCCAAAAGGGTTCAATTGCCGGTAGGACCTTGAAACAATAATAAAATAGGGTACCTTTATTTACAACCTAAGATTCTTCCCACCCAACTTGCATTTCACATGTTTACAATATTGATTATCTTGAATCCGATGATGGAGATCATTCTTCACCCCAATCTGCCACGCAATGGATCTGGAGATCATGGACTTACAATGGAACAAACAGATTTTGATTCCACATTGCACACATCCAAATAACTACGTTTGATGTATGCCCACGATCATACTCACACTTTGGACTGTGTGGCATGTTGAATCAAAATTTGATCATTCAATGGTAGCCCATGATCTGAAGATCAATTGTATAGAAGATTGGGATAAAAAATGATCTCCATGATTGAAAATTATCAACATTTAAGCAAAACTTAAAGTGCGAGTTGAGAGGGAAGAATCTTGGGTTGCAGATGAAGATACCCTAAAAAATAATTAAAAGATAAGGCTAATAAATGGCCAAGAAAAGTTTCTTATTCAGAATATTCTTCATTCTAACTTATTTAGGATTTTCTTTTGTTAGACCTCCAAACTAGCCTATTTATTATAAAACCTTCCAATTCCATCAGTTTTATAGCCTATTTATTATAAAACCTTCCAATTCCATCAGTTTTATACTATGAACAGGACCGGTCGAAGTCTAGGATACACACCTCTTCCTCTACACCCGATGTGGTTGTCTCTTCTGTGACTTACGAGGAAATCGTGTAGCAAGGGACATGAATGCATAGCTAAGGGTGAATAAAATAAAAAAAATTAGACAGAGAGCTTCTTCTAGTATTCTTTGAATATTCATATATTTGAAGTGAGCTTCTTCTAGTATTCTTTGAATGCTCATATATCTGAGGTTTAAACATTAGATACTTAAAAATTTACCTTGAAAGATGGTCAGAGATATTCTGAGTAAGAAAGACACAAACCACTGAGTCCACAGCAGATCCTACTACAAAAAATGGAGTTTACGCCCACGGCAGCCTAATTCCAGCCGTCCGCATAGGGTAAGTCTATTTTACCTTCCAGTATTTCTGTTTTCTCTCAAATTCGTGTTTTCTTCTGAAACCGCCTCCCTCTCCCACTCTCTCTCTTCAAAGCCCTAACTACTCTTATCATAATGCATTAGAGATCATCGAATCAGAGATCTAAGGAAACTTCATCGAGTCCATTCAATTCTTCTTCTATCGGTCCTTAATCAGCTAAAAAAACTCCTTCAATTTCATCTATTCAATTAGCCAAAAAACCCCTAGCTACTCTTATTTTTGTTTCGCATAGTAACCCCAAATGCTCGGATTTTTCTTTTTCAGCAGCAACATCACAAGAGCAATCGCCAAAATCTGATCATCGTAGCAAGTTCTCTCCAGAATCGGATGATCATAGTTGTTTCTCGCCGGTATAAGGGATTATAGACGAAGATCAAATGAAGAGTTCGGAGTTCGTCGTCTCAAGCTTGATTTCTTCGATTGATATGTCTGGAATCACCTCAACACCTACGGATTCCGGCGAGATGTTCCAATCTAGATTTGGAACGGGTCGATTACCCAAAGCTGGCTATTAGTTACTACTATTGAGAACATTTTTTCTCCCTATTTTAAGTATCCAAGGGCTGTAACATATAAATTAAGAAAAAAATTCTACCTATGCTGATGTAAAGCCTGTAATCTTGTTTATCCTGTCCAAGGGCTGCAGTCGTGGTTGAACTTGAAATCCAGTTCAACCTGGTTGGACCTGACCATTGCTCATGGTTTTAATATCACCAAAAATGAATGGTGATCATGAATAATTATGTTTCAGTATCACGACCCAAAATTCTACCCTATCCCGAGGGCCTAGAATTTCGAGTTATGACCCGCACATATCCCGAATATGTTAAGCGGACATACACCTAATCAGAGTTCTCGCGCAATAATGGTTCCACGAAATCTGTGAAATTCAACAAATAGGGTGGAATATAAATGCAATCATAAATACTGAATAAGTGTGATAAAATTACAATCCACCAATAAAATGTAAATCCAGGCGGAGACAAATCCGATAAAATAAACAATAAAGTCTACAACACTAATATCAGTAGAACTCAATACTAAGTCCACAATGATCAGTAACCGACACTCGAATCAAGATCAGCACCGTAGTCCTCCTGATAACCGGCAGCGTCGCTCTCCAAAGGCTCCTGGTACTCAATGCCCGCGGGATCAATGAAATCAGCATCGGCGAGATCTAGATGGCCGACGTCTACTCCACTAGCATAATCACCTGCAATTGTTAAATTATCGTGGGATGAGTTTACTCAGTCACGTAAATTCAGTGGATACACCACCAATCCACCCCATACCACTCAGGTGCATTGTGAGTGCATTAAGTGAGTGATAAATATAATATTTCAAAGCAGATAGCAAAAGAAAGACAAAATCACATGCATATCGTGAAACTCATATCATATCATAAATGCAAGACTATGATCTAGACACTCATATCCTAGCGTACCTTACCATATCTCATAACATATTATACCATGCCTTATTATCATTTTCGCACATACGTCTGTACATTGTATGAGCGTAACTAACATACTCGTAAAATCCTAAACGACCTGTGCCAGAGTCACTGCTCGAGCTATCATGGGAGGGTCAACATAGTATCATACCACCATATCATAACGCTCTCGTGTCATACTCATACTCCACCATCCAGCCAATGGGGAGACATAATGGCCAAAGTCACTCATAACATACTCATACTCATAATCACTCCTAGAGATCCGTCTTGACTGAAAGACGTTGTTACCCTTACAGTGGCTACGTAAGGAACGACACGTACAAAGACTTAAGTTCTTTATCTTTTACTGGCCTACACAGCGATATTTTATTATCGTACTCATATCATAATTTATCTTATCTCATACTCATATCTTATTATACTCTTATACTTAATCCTAGAACAAACTATAGTGAGGCAACTTTCCTAATTCACGCTTCCCAAGAAAAAAGTTTCGTAGTAACCTGGATGTACTTCGTGTGGTAGTCTATACTATCATAGAAGTGTTGCATCTGTACATGGACCCCAATATTTCGAGTTTCACGTGACCGTAGAAGAAACCTCACCACAGTTAATGCCTATGGTCGAATCTCATAACTTAACTCATAATTTATACTATCATATTTGAACTCGGGGTGATCGGGTCACCGTGTATGCCACTCTATACGAGGTTACACTGAATTCACACTCACCGACTCGTCATGGGTCCCATTCCACCATGAGTTGTAAAGCATGTGAATACGGTATATTTCTCGCTTTGATACCATCTTAGCGAATCACTACACCCAAGCGTAGGCATAATCTCATACACTCTCGTACTCATGATCTAACATATCCTTAACTCGTATGAATTGATTAAGTTGCAAATACAAAAGTATCACACATACAGAATGATTTACACATAGATTTTAATTATGTTTATATTTATATTTATTTATATACCACACCAATATAATTATAGAATAGGGTTATAAGTGTAATTTCAATAATCGTAAATGTCAGAGTTCGGTTTCATAAAGGCATCAAAGTTCTAACACTGTATGTTATCGAAGTGGTCGCGTTGAAGCGATAAAATGATACATATATAGTATACTATAATAAAATGCTCAAATAAAAAGGGGCAGTCCAATTTAAAGTGGAGTGCATCACGACCATCGATCGAAACCATAAAGTGATTCTAAGTGTATTGGGTTTTGGTCGTGCAAGTAGAGTTATAAGAGAAAACAATATTGATAATATTGTTTGATGTCTGTTCGGACATAGATCAATCGGTTGAAAAGTGTAACCCAATCGATTGAATTTAAATAGGTGCACACAATCAGTTTGGTTCAAGATCAATCGATTAAATTTAAATAAGTGTGCACAATCAGTTTGGTTCAAAATCAATCGATTGAATTTAAGTATATACAGTCGGTTCAATTCAAAGTCAATCGATTGAGAAGTGGAGCTCAATTGATTGAATTTGGGTAAGTGTACATAGTCGGTTCAATTCAGAGTCAATCGATTGAGAAGTGGAGCTCAATCGATTGAATAGGTAAGTGTACACAGTCGGATCAATTCAGAGTCAATCGATTGAGAAGTGGAGCTCAATCGATTGAATTTGGGTAAGTGTACATAGTCGGTTCAATTCAGAGTCAATCGATTGAGAAGTGGAGCTCACTCGATTGAATTTGGGTAAGTGTCCATAGTCGGTTCAATTCAAAGTCAATCGATTGAGAAGTGGAGCTCAATTGATTGAATTTGGGTAAGTGTACATAGTCGATTCAATTCAGAGTCAATCGATTGAGAAATGGAGCTCAATCGATTGAATAGGTAAGTGTACACAGTCGATTCAATTCAGAGTCAATCGATTGAGAAGTGGAGCTCAATCGATTGAATTTGGGTAAGCGTACATAGTCGATTCAATTCAGAGTCAATCGATTGAGAAGTGGAGCTCAATCGATTGAATTTGGGCTGAAACAAAGCTTTGGGCTCTTATTCTATTATAAAAACTTATATACTATATACACTAATACAATATTTTATATATATATATATATATATATATATATATATATATATATATATATATAAAAGGGGCCTTTTAAGTTATTACTACCAAAGGACCTCAATCGATTGAGTAAGGAAGTTCAATCGATTGAGACATCCTTTTTTTTTTAAAGTGTCAGAAGCAATGCAATTAAAGAAAGTTTACTTTAAAATCAACTACTCGAATCAATCGATTGAATCGTGTAAATCAATTGATTGAATTTAAAAGGAAATAAAACCTTCTCTATTACGGTTTTGAAGTCGATCGATTGAAAAGTGTGTTTCAATCGATTGACTGTCACAGATTCAAAATGAAATAGGGTTTTGAAATAAAACCCAAAACACATCCGAAAAATTCACAAAATAATATAAAATCAGGATTAATTATTATTTTAATCATAAAAGCGATTTTATAATAAAACAATTTTAGATTTAGTTTAAATAGCCCATCGATACGCGATCGAACGTATCCTACGCGATGGGATCTGAGAAGGACGAGATGGATGGATGGGTACCACCTCTTGAAGCGTGATGGGCGGATCGACGGCGATTAGGGCGATAGAGATCGGCGTCCACATGACGGTCCGTCCACGATTACGCCGCCTTCTTCCACCACGATTTGACGGTAGAAAAACACCACGGTGTTCTTTATGGAAGAACACACAAGAGATTTAAAAGAGATTTGGGTATTTTTAGAAAAGGGTGGCTAGAGAAGAAGATGGAGTGACGATTAGGATTAAAATAGAGGTTTAAAACTCACGGAAAGACTTTCAACTACTAGGCCACCACACAACTTGTGTCAAATAAAGACAATTTTAAATATAAAACCTTTTGAAAAACCAAAAGGTGCATTTTCTCAACTAGGGTAGATTCCGGTGTGGAGCACTAACACCCTGCAAGGTACGAAGCACCATCTAATACCAATAAAAGAAAGTAAAAACTTATGGGTCGTTACATTCAGCATTGTGATTAAACCATACATGTTCAAGAGCTGTGTAATATCTATTTGGAAATCAAAATATTAATCAAGTGCTACTAGATTTAAGATTGATTCACTTGATTTTTAAGTTACTTGAACCTCTGTAATTTTATTATGTATGCATCAGTAATGATGAGGCGTGATATTGTGAGGTTTTTGTGAGGATGCTTTTGAACTCCCTGCAGCTAAATTCAATTTTGTAAGCTGTTAGTTAATCTGTTAAATAAGTTTTTGCCATTGGGTAATTGGGGTGATTTAAAGCCAATTTTGTAACGTCAATTTTCTGATTTTCTTTCGATTGTAGTGTCTTCTGCATGAGTTGGCAAACAAGAGAAGGATTTCAGTTACAGGTGCTTCAAAGCTACTGGCTAATATTCTCTATTCATATCGTGGGATGGGCCTTTCAGTTGGTACCCTGATTGCTGGATGGGATGAAACAGTATGTATTTTTTTTTTGGGTGCTATTTAAGATTCCTTTATGTTAATTTGACCATCTACCTAACAGGTGATGATATGATCTCATGTAAATGCTTAACTAATCGGGTTGCCTCTCATCATAGGTAACTGTTATCATTCTTCTCAACTGTATTTGCTCTTTCGTGTGCATTTTAGGGGCCTGGTTTGTATTATGTAGACAGTGAAGGAGGAAGGCTTAAAGGAGCACTATTCTCTGTTGGATCTGGTTCTCTATATGCTTATGGTGTGCTGTGTAAGGCCTTTTACTGATCCTGGTCATTGCTGAAAATGGTAGAAGTTGAATTAATAACTATAGATCAATTTTACATTTTATTTTCTTTTATAACAAAAGTGTTAGTCTAAGGCGACCAACCTGGTCGCCAATGGTGGTGATCAACTCATCAATTTTGTACACATGGCACCATTTTGGCCCCACGTGTAGGCCTATGGTGCATGGGTTCATCGTTTAGATCTGATTCATCACTAAAAGACCACAAACTCTCTCTACCCCGCCATTTAGAGGCAATAAGCGTCAGAAAACGAATGGTTACCATGCAGTTGCCCAAATCTGTTTTAGCCATTCAGGCACTCGTAGCCTCCAAAGCACAGGGTAGGGATAGTTTCTTAATGCAACTTTAGGAATGAATCCGATCTAGCCATTTGATATTGGACTAATGTTGTATAAGAACTTAGATCTGAAAGGTTATAACATCTACGTTCGAGTAATATAATGTTTAAGTTCAAACAGAACTAGTTCCCAAATATATAATTTATGTACTTATATGATTATTTTCTCAGCCAATTCCCTGTGTACAGTTTTTATTTGACATTGAGTATGAGTTGAGCTTCGAGTTCATTAACTTAAACCATCGGATTGTTATTTACTCTGCTTATAGGTCTTATGTTCTGAATCTGCATTATTACATTTTCAATCTAATATTGGTGTCACCTACTGACAGGCTTTTCATAACGTTAAAGTGCTTCCCTGTTGAGTCGAAAGGGCGGAGAAAAAAAGTTATAGTAATGTTTATCATGTTCCGACTCTTAAATTTGTAAGCAATGCAACCAGGAAGGCTTGCTTTTATTTTATTAACTTTTTCTAAGTTATAGTAATGTTTATCATGTTCTGACTGTTAAATTCAACCCTGCAGTCCTCATGTGACGGAAAATTTAAAGATTTTGTACAATGTCTTTGGATATTATGTACAGTTCATGCCTTTGTAAGTTCATATGATTCTTAGTAGTAGGTTCTACTCAGAATTCCATATTCTTTATTATGGAGAGTCAACTAATGCATGACTTGATTTCCTTGTTTCAGGATAAAAGAGCATATAGAAGCTAGTAGGAGAAGTGTAGAAACAGAGATAAAGAACTTTTGAAGTTATGCAAGTGGGAGCATTCCAACTGCTACTTGTTGATAGAATCCTCCAACAGGACTCGGCAGAAGCTTTGGAAGCTTGAATAAAATTTCAATGTAATACATAGACCTTTTCTGTTAGAAATATATATTTGACTTGATTGAGAGATATTATCCTTTATTTATGAAAAAAATTAGAAGTTGACATTTTTTGGGGGAGGGGTCATGTAATCATCTAGTCTTAAATCATCAAATATCACTCTTCTAACTTTCTGCATAATTCAGGAGATACTGCAACAACCATTAATGGTTAGTATTGACCAAGAAGCAGAAAAAGAGGGAATAAGGTTCCAGCTTATATTGAGACTAAGCTCTTCAATGAATCTCATGTAATGAATGTGGAGTTGTTTATGGCTACAGCTGAACTAAGCCAGTTCAGTGATTCAGCAAGGTTATCCATTCTCATTTTTAACATAACAATATTATATTCTCTGTGTGGATTTGGCCTGGAGCCCAATGGAAGGTTAAGAAAATTGTGATCTCTCTTTCGCAGGTTCAATCCTAGCTTACCTATAAACACACACACACACACTTATATATATATTCTCCTGTAAAGGACCTACTGCCAAATTCTGTTCACACACACACACACACACATATATATTCTCCTGTAAAGGACCTACTGGACTTTGGGAATGGATCTGAACACTTGATATCTAAGTTTGAAATATCTTTGATCAATGTTTTTTTAAGAGAAAATATTGAAAAGGAAAATGCCAATGAATTGGAAGGTCTGAGGTTACGAGAAAGGAAAATGCCAATGAATTGGAAGGGAATCTTGTTGTCAGTACCTCAGTTGCAAACGAAAAGGATGGGTCAGAAATATCAGAAGTTCCTTTGGAAAGTTACCAAGCAACAGCTTTACTGGTTTCAGGTAATATTTTTGACAGTCAACTTTGCATATGGTATTTCGGTCTATGACAATTCATTTACTGCTCTGTTTGAAAGCAAAAGAAGTTCCTTTCTTTCACAAAGATTAGTATATCAGTTGTTCCATCGTGAAAACTAGCTTTAAGATTAGTATATTGGTATATTACTTGTTCCTCCCAGAACCTGTAACTACATCTGCAGGTGAATTTTCTCCTAGTAATAGCCAGAGCAAACAGCAAGTCAGTGAGGCAAACTTTGTATCTGAAGAGGACAATGCCAAGCAAATTCTTCTTGCAAACCCAGAAAGTGAGATGCCCTTTGTTTTTTAAGGATGCATGAACTAAATAGATTCAAATCTGGCCAAGGGTGTTCTTCGGTTGGTGAGGTAAATGTATGCATGCCCTGTTTGGAGATTCATGCAATTCACGAATCGCCCAATAGAAGCCACTCAATTCACAAATGAGATGAAATCATTTCCTACCTAAATTCATTTCATTTTCAACTTGGTGCAGTAATCTTCTTCAAATGATTATCCTTTTGTGTTTTTGTGGTTGGCCAATAGTGCCTGCTGCTTCAATTTCATGAACAAGATAATTTAAGAATATCCCGATCACAGATTTGGTGGCTTCCAAAGTCTGAAGAAGGGTCCCCTGCCCTAGTATATTATATTTCTGATTATTTCTGAATTTTTCTCAAAGTCTGAAGAAGGGTCCCCTGCCCTAGTATATTATATTTCTGATTATTTCTGAATTTTTCTCAAAGTCTGAAGAAGGGTCCCCTGCAACATCTGGTCTAAGCCAATCTGACCCCAAAATGTTACAAAAAACTTCTCTTGGAAGTCATCAAGTATCCCCAAAATGTTACAAGAAACTTCTCTTGGAAGCCATCAAGTATCCGATGAACAAAAAACGAATGGGGGCATCAAGGGTAGTGGTCAGGAAAAATCTAGGTCAGTCTCCGGTAGCGCAACTGAACAAGGAATTCCAACAGAGGAAACACCTCTTAAAGAAATATGTGGTCCAAAGCAGGGAACAGGAAAGGATGGAAATTCATGCAGCGCAGCACCAAACTCAGTTGGGACTAAAAGCAGGGCTATGCAGGTGGAAGGGATACAGCGGTATCCATATATTGAAGGCAGTAGTACAAAACCTTATGGTATTCCCACTGTTCAGACAACTAATCTGCCGGATTTAAAGAGTTTTCGCTCTCTGTTTTTCCATTTTGATCGAATTTTATAAGTTGCTGATGTCCCGATCAAGTTTTCGCTCTTTCAGAAGATACTGATCATGTCCCATTTTAACAAATATATATCGCGTCTCCTTTTCCGATTCAGATTGATCTATTTAATAGTGGCTACTTTCTGGTACTAAGTGGTAACACACCTCTTCACCTAGCTGATTGAAAATAATCATCAGAAAATGGTTGAGGTATTAGGGAGCTAGGGAAATAAATTGAAATTTATTTTATTATTATTATTATTAAATTTTATTTATTTATTTATTTTTTATATTAAAAAAAAACTACGCAGATGGCTCTATCCTGCAGCCGTCGGCGTAGATGAGGAAATTTGAAAAAAAAAAAAAAAACCCTATGCCAATGGCTATAACCGACGGCGTTGAGACCCAATCCTATGCCGATGGTTTCAGCCGTCGGCGGCGTTTCTTTTCATAGACGGCTAGTGACCTCTACGCCGACGGCTACCAGCCGTCGGCGTAGGTGTTTTTTTTGTAGTGTTAACACTCTTGTGACAAAAAAAACAAACAATCCAGTTAAGCCATATAAAATCGGGCAGTCAATAGTGTAAACTATATGAAAAATAATTGGTGAAATCACATTTGATTTCACTGTTCATTTTCCATATGGTTCACCATTGATTGTATAATTTTATATATTTTAGCATTATAATTTTTTCACAATAATTATGATCATCGAGCTACTCCTTTCCATGACACCCTATCATACAAGTTAGTGTCGCTTGATAGTAAATTAATATAGGACCACGTCGTTTATTGGTCCTTACTCCTTAGGACCAAGCTTCCTTTCTCCTTAAATAAGTTACACAAAATTACCAGGAAAACTATCTTCGGCCATCGTTGACTTCCATTTAATCGTCATTGAACGTTTTTTACCTCGCTGGGACTGTCTTTCATTACTTTGGCTTTTGTTAGACTTTTATGGCTCAAGTTAACTTTCTTTAACTAGAATTGACTCTCTTTAACTAATTTTGCCTAAAATTGATTATCTTTGACTAGAATTGACTTTCGTTGACTATTTTTTTGACCTACTTTACTTTCTTTGATTGATTTACTCCACTTTCTTTTTTTCATATGGGTATGTTCGTTTTCACTGTAAATGGGTGATATTATAGGAAAAACTTGTAATATCACCTAATGACTTGATTTTTTACGACAAGGGTTGTTCGTTTTACCGTATTTTCTTGTGAATTGTGTCACCAAAAGTACTATTAGTTTTTTTGACTTACAAAGGGTATGACTCATAAAATTAAGTAAACTTTAGTTTTGCATAATTGTCTTTGAAATCCGTGAATACTAGTTTTAAATCTGTGAATACTCAAAATTTTAAACTCATAAAATCCGTGCAATCTTGATTACGCAAAAATTTTGAAGTAATATAATAGTGCCAAACTTTTATAACATGAATCCTCCTTTTGCTAAGTGCCCTATTTTTTACATGAGAAAAAGTAAACTAATTAGTAATCTAGTCAACATAATTTTACAGGGAAAATGAGTTTATGGGAAAGCCTTTACAATGAACCAAAACGTACCCTATGTGTCGATTTTTCTGCCAACGTGAAAAAATTTAACTTATTTTTCTGTTTTCTCTTAGCAGATTTGTGTCCATATTTGACTATATAGTGAGTTTCCAATCATTCTAATACAAAAGCTTGCCTTAAATTCATATTGCCGGTTTAGAAATTAAAGATCAGATCAAAGGATCAAAATTTTGGGCTTCATTTCAGTTTTGGAGTGGACTGAAACTGAAATTTTTGGTCGACATTTTGGCGGAAAATATGATCCCCATATAAAATAGACTAAAATTTCAGCTGAAATTTCGATCATTTCGACCGAAATTTTGATCCTTAATCAGATCTAATGATTTTTGACCTCATAACATGAATTGAGGATAACTGGGATATAATGATGCATGAAGTTGACACCAAATTTTTTAATTTTGGTGTCATTCGTCACTTAATCTCTCATTATAAAGCAATTAAACAAATCAATGGTGTGTTTCAACCCCTACCACATGAGGGTTAAAATGCCTCATCGATTTATTATGTAGAATGTTGACATGGGTTGACATTGGTTGAAAATCTAAATAAAGCATGAATTTTTATGTTCATCATAGCATCATTGTAAGAACTTTATTCTTTTAATTATTGATTGAGATTCTAAATAAAGTATAGATTTATATGTTAAGCATAACATTATTGTAAGCATTTTATTCTTTTAATTATTATAATTTTGTTATCTGCCATTGTTTCAAAATGACAAACTCATATTCCTATTCTAACTGGTGATAATTTTTCGGACTAGGAGAGGATTCTCCTTACATTGGGGTGTATGGTTTTAGAATTTGAATTCTGAATGGATGAACTCGTCATCCCTTTAGAATCTAGTATGCCAACTGAAAAGAACTTGTATGAGCAATGAGAATGATCAAATCGGTTGAGTCTAATGCTCATTAAGTTTCACATTGGGAAGAGCATTAGAGTATCTATCTCGAGCAAAATCAGAGTTAAAGATTTTCTCGACGCTGTAGAGGAACAATTTACAAGCTTTGATAAAATATTTGCCAGTACCTTGATGAATAAGCTTTCCTCCATGAAACACAATGGTAACAAAAGAATTCGTGAATAAAATATGAAAATGTGAGAGATATAACTGCCCAACTACACTCCCTTAAGATTACCTTATCTGAGGTCTTTCTTGTCTAATTCATATTTATGTCAATACAATATGGACCATTTAAAATCTCTTATAACACACATAAGGACAAATGATTAATAAACAAATTATTGGCCATGTATGTTCAAGAGGAAGAGAGGCTGAAGCAGGAAAAATTAGAAAGTGCTCATCTAGTTTCTCATGGAAATGGATAAGTTACGAAAGGAAATGCTGCATATCATGGAAAGAAGAAGAAAATAAAACTGTCATCTGCATCGGTGGCAATAGGGAGCCAATTAAATAATTTTTCTGTAAGAAGACATGATATACAAAGGAGTGCCCAAAATATAAGTCTTGACTCATAAAGAAAGGTAATCTTTTATCTTTGGTGTGTTATGAATCAAATACTATTGATATTATTTATGACACTTGGTGGATTGACTCTGGTTTATCAATCCATGTTGTCAACATCTTGCAGGGTTTCATCAACCAAAGGAAACCAACGGACAGTGAACGATGCATCTATTCAAAAAATCGGATGAGTTTACGTGTAGAAGCTGTTGGGACATTTAGAATCATTCTTAAATCCAGTTCTATTTTAGATCTAGAAAGAACTCTTTACATTCTTTCATTTTTTAGAATCCTTAATTTTATTTCTCGCTTGGCTACTTGTAGTTATGATTTTAATTTGTTTAAATATTCCACTTTGTTTAGCACTAAAAATCTAGTTAATGGTTTATATAAACTTCATATGAAACCCAGCTATGATCAAAATATTTTAATCTTGCATGATAGTATTTGTATTATGCGAAATGTCGTGAATAAGAAGCCCTCCTAATTATGACATCGGAGATTAGCGTACATCTTCATATATAGAATCAAAAGGTTGATAAATGATGAAGTCCTTAAAACTTTTGATTTTTCAAATTTTGTGACTTGTGTGGACTGCATAAAGGGTAAGCAGACCAACAAGGTAAAGGGTGTTAGGAGGCGTTTTGATACGTTAGAAATCATATACACCGATATGTGTGGACCATTTCCAAGTTCATGTTTAAATTGTCAGAAATATTTTATCTCATTTATAGATGATCATATATGATTTATGTATCTCTATCTGCTTTATGATAAAAGTGAAATATTAAATGCTCTTAATGTTTATAAAGCAGAAGTAGAGAAACAGAGACAAAAATATCAAAATCGTGAGATCAGATAGGAGAGGAGAATACTATGGAAGGTACACGAACAAAGGATAAAATCCAGGTCCATTTACTAAATTCCTTGAACGAGAAGACATTATTGCACAATATATAATGCCAGGCTCTCCACAATAAAATAAAGTAACTTAAAGAAGGAATCAAACACAAATGGATATGATGAGGAGTATGATAAGTAACTCCCATCTTCCCTTATCTCTGTGGAGTGAGACCTTAAAAATCGTTGTGTACATCCTAAACAGTTACTAAAATTGTTCCTAAAACACCCTTTAAATTATGAAGTGAATGAAAACCTAGTTTGGGATATGTAACATATGAGAATGTCCGATTGAAGTCAGGGTGTACATTCTACATGAGAAAAAGTTAGACTAAAAAAAAGTCAGTGGATTCTTCATTGGCTATGCAGAAAAGTCCAAGGGATTCAGGTTCTATTGTCCTAATCATGCACTTAAAATTGTTGAAGCGAGAAATACTAAATATCTTGAGGCACATAACTTCAGTGGGAGTCTCTAACCTCGATGTTTAGACTTTGAGGAAATGTAGGATTCATATATATTACTTGCAATTAAAGAGTGGCCAACTGTGATCCAAGAACACCCTTCAGATGTCACTATGGAAGAGCATTTAACAAATAATGACTCACAACATGAAGTTCAGGTTGTCCCTTAAACTATTATCTAATCACCACAGGTGAAGATGACAAAATAGGTTGAAGGAAATCCTCAAGAGTAAAGAAATCAACAATTCCGTCTGACTATATAATGTCCCTTCAAGAGACTGACCATGGAATAGGAAATGAACCATTTTCATTTTCACAAGCCATAAATGAAGAAAACTCCTCTCATTAGTTGAATTTCATGAAGGGTGAGATAGATTTTATGGTTAAGAATCATGTTTGGGATCTCGTTCCTGTAAACATCATGATTTCGCCCTCTCAAAGTATACAAACATATTTGGTCAACCTTTAACCTTGCCCACGATCTCTGGAAAAGGACTGACCTCTTCCGAAGACCTTAAAACCCCTAACCTGAGAACTATACACCACACATGTAGTGTATGGTTGAGAAATGGGTTGAAACATCAACCCAGGAGCTCGGATCCATTAAGACCCGAAAGTCCTCGAATTACACGCATGACACTATGCGCTTAATTCAATTACACGTAGAACAATATGCACACAATTAGTCCCATTTGGACTGGGCACATGCTTCCATGCATCGCCTGAAGTCCCAAATCCCGTGCATACCTACCCGCACAAAATTCGATTACACGTGTCATATTACACGCGTAATCAGTCCATAATTAGACTGAGACTCTAATTTCCAAAGCCGGCCGAACTCCCCGATTTTGCGCAGACTTCTCTACGCGGAATTGGATTCCACGCATTGTAGCACCTGTCCCTCGATTTATGTGTCGATCAACTTGTTGACTAAGACCTGATGAAACATGACTGTACTAGTCGCCTGAGGCCATGTCCATCAAAATTCGTGAGGCACCCACCTTAGATTGATGGGATATTGCCTATTTTTAGTGGCACCCACCTTAGATTGATGGGATATTGCCTATTTTTAGTGGCACCCATAAGGCACCCCATTTACTTGAATGAGTGTGTTAGAAATTTAGTAAAATATACACATCTCATACCTTATAAGCAGCCAAAATTGCTTCTTGTTGGTCCCTGACCGGAGGTTTGACCCGAATTAGGCCTGAGCCTTAGTGGTGACGAGGAGATCATCATCAATGGATTGGATTTTTAAAATGATCATAGGATTGTTTGATGGGTTAAGTCAAACCTTGACATTTAAAATTTAAGGAAACTAGATGCACTAATATTTGGGTTGAGTGTTTGTGCTTTAAATTGAATAATGACTTTCTTGTAATATTTAAATAAGCTTAAGGGCAATTAGAATTAAATTACTTAATTATAGTCATTAGAAATTAGGATATTGCAAATTTCTAGCAAATCCTAGTGCTTGGTTCATTTGACCAAGATTTGACCCATCTTACACTATTTATTTTCCTTGGGAAAATCTAGGGTGTAAGATGCATCCACTTGCATGCACCACAAGATTTCTTAGACTTTTAAAATTTACAAGTTTTAGGGGTCTTGAAGCGTACAAAAGACAAAACAAGACATGATGAGTGGAGGAGAGAGGAGACAGAGGGAATACCTTGAGAAGAGATGAGAGGCTTAGGGAAGCAAACTTGGGACACATGACACCATTTTTCAGCCCTTGTCTCCTCCCCATCCTTGCAAATTTCTAAATCCATAGGACCCCCTCTCATTTACACACTTCCATCTTCTTCTTCCTCTTTTCCACCTCCATTAAATTTCCATTAGAGCCCTAGCTTTTAGAAAAATTTACCCCATCAATCCAACTATTGAATCTCACATATAACACCCCCACTCTACTCCCCACTCATCCTAGTTCCACATACATATTTTTGAGCTTCATCCCTGCCCATTTATCCATAAGGATCAAAGCAAACCATCAATGAGAAACTAGCTTAGTGAAAGTAAAGTCTTAGACTAGCTTTTGTCTAAATTCCTAGGCCAGTTGAATAATTTATTTCATAGATTTATAGTATTTTCTTGTTTATGATGGCTATAAATTTTGGAATGATCATGTTCCCACATGAGACCAGAACATAATAGCTTATGGTTATAATCTTTAAGGTCACCTAGAGCCATCTAAGGGTCCATGATGGCCACATAGGCCTAGACCACTAGATTCTTACATTTTGGTGGATTTTTTTATAGATTTCTATGATTTGAGTTGATGTTTATTTAGTATTGTGAATAAATTCGGTGATGAAGTTTGGACCTGAGATATGGGTGACCATGCATGTGATTTTTACATCCATGTAAGGCCATCCAATGGTCCCAAATGACCAAAAATGTCAAACTAGATCATCTATGTAATATAGCTACAATATTTTCTATTTTTGATAGTGTAAAATGAAATTTGGCATGAAATTTCCTTTAAATTCTGTAATGGGACATAGACTCGAGATAAGTGAAGCCATGCATGTGATCTTGGTACACATGCAAGGCCATCTAATGGCTTAGATTGACTTAGAAGGTCAAAACTTAGAAAAACTAGGAAATCCTTAAAATCTTTGATCATGTTATAAATTTTAGAGTAATTGATCCATATAGATGCATGCTACAATCACAACAGATTAAGTTTATAAATTTTCCATCACTGTGATCCATCACCTAGTTCATGGATTTCTACGCCAATGTTAGGCAAAAAGATGTATTTTCACTTTATGTGTAGAATACTATTGATTTTGTGGTATGAATTTACATAGATTTTCATGAAAATTTTTGGTGAGATGCTTGATGAAATTTGATTAAATATTTGCATGTGATCTCTATTTTGAATCCATCTTATATTGACTTGATCATATTTGGAATATATGGTCTTAGGTCGCTTATACTTTAAATCAATTACATGTGTTTTAGATTGGAATGCACCTTTTATTTTCTTGATAGCATTAGTATGAATATTTGGCCCAAAAAGTGGCTGGACATGGACATATTTCTATGGCCACATCTCGGAAAAATATAGTTTATTTATTGATCACGATGGTTAATCAATCGGATGGTCCCGATTGATTGCTCGGTATATTGGTTTGATTGACTAGGTCTTCTTGCTAAAGATACTTAAAATTTTTTAATAGGATCATGAGTTAATGATGAACTTAATAAGTTTTAGAATTCTGAAAAAATCTTATGTTTTGACCCTTGATTGGATCATGAACATTTCAACGGTGTTAGATATATGGATAGAATTAGATGAATGGTTAGGATTCACATGAGATTTTCAAAATCAAATAAATGAAGAGTTTTAAATAAGATTTTTGCATAATAATTTCCAAAGAAAAATGAGTTTTCAAAAATGCCTGATACGTTTAGCCCGGTCAGATGGCTCCCAAAATCATGATCCGATAAGTTAGGAATACCCGATATCGGCGACAAGCAACTGGTAGCTGATTAACGTTAGTTAAATGAATGTGATAACCAAAAATTTGATCCCAATGGACTTGAGATTAGCTTGAGAATGTCTCAGACTGAGACCCGATAATATGTGGCATAGGATGGACCACCTAGGTGGACCCCATCTAAGACCCGAAACCGTGGACCTTGCAGCCCACAAAAAATCAGTCCAGAACAGTGGATAGAATAAATAGAAATAATAATTAGAAAAATTCCTAAAAATTATGAGATGTACTTGACTGAGTTTCTGATACTCGGTAAAGATTTTAGACCTGAATATTGTATGGTCTGAAAGTTACGGCAACCAAAATCTGATGCGACGAATCTGTCCTGTTGCACACAGAAACATGATTGTAATGAGTTCCAGTTTCCGTGCCCGAACTATTAGCGGAAAAATCCAGAATAAATTAAATATAAAAATTAGAACATCCTTAAAATCCAGTAAAAATTTCATGCCTCAATTTGATCAGAATTGACGACAAGAAATTCGGCAACATACAGCCCGAAATATAGGTAAATGGCACACAGCCAGAAACCAGACCCGAACTTCGATTGACCTGATTAGGTCTTGATATGTTGACTTTTGACTCTTGACTCGAATAATGTAAATGAAAAAGAAGGACGACTCGTGGATCTTTCCAGAGAGCCGCTGAGTACCTACTTACATTGTCAAAATTGAAAGTTATAGGCCCGACTTTGAGGCTTCTAGCCCGAATCTTTGATAAAACAAAATAGATCTTGGTGATCTGTGTACCATGATTAGGCTTGATCTTATTTTTGAAAGCCACCACTTGAGAAAGATGCTCTCATCAGTCATATTGTCCAAAGTTCAGGAATCATTCGAAAATTTGATTGGAGCCAAAAATGGCGGCCGATTTATTGTAGGTTGTCTGTCACTTCATCGAAAAATCTGAATATGTGGGATAAAAGCTTAGTATTCTGACCGTAGCCCGAAACCCGTAACCAATTGAGCAGACCTAAACACATGATCCCATGATGCTAAAATATGATAAAACCTATGTGGGATTGGTCAACTAAGTCAAAGGACCCGATTGAATTCTTTGACGACCCGATGAGTCCCAAAGTATTGAACTTTTAAGTAAATAAAATTGATGGGATTGATAAGAACCTAGTTTGAGACCTGGCCCATGACTCGTTAAATGGATTATGAGCCCGGCTCAAGGCATGCTGATTAAGGCTCGTGAGTATTAAAACACATATAACCCGAACCTCGGAAAGGGCCGCACCTTTAGATTTAAATATAGTGAAGGCCCAAATAACCCATTGAGCCCGTTGGACCCTTTGGACCTATAATCTATTAGACCCATGTTGTATTATACCCGTTGGACCTTTGGACCTATAATCCATTGGACCCATATTGTATTGGATCCGTTAGACCCCTTGAACCTATAATCCATTGGACCCATGTTGTATTGTACCCGTTGGACCCTTTGGACCTATAATCCATTAGACTCATATTGTATTGGACCCGTTGGACTCTTTGGACCTATAATCCATTGGACCCATATTGTATTAGACCTGTTGGACCTATAATCCATTGGACCCATATTGTATTGGACCCGTTGAACCTATAATCCATTGGACCCATATTGTATTGTACCCGTTGGACCTATAATCCATTGGACCCATATTATATTAGACTCGTTAGACCCTTTAGACCTATAATCTATTAGACCCATAATGTATTGGACCCGTTGGACCCTTTGGACCTATAATCTATTGGACCCATATTGTATTGTATCCGTTAGACCCTTTGGACCTATAATTCATTGGACCCATATTGTATTGGACCCGTTGGACCTATAATCCATTGGATGCATATTGTATTAGACCCATTGGACCTATCAACCATTGGACCCATAACTCGTTGGACCCACGGCCCATATCCGAAAGTATAGGATAAGTAAAGCGATTGACTTTCGTTAAACAGTCAGATAGTTGAAGTTAGTTTAACTTGAATAGATAAGACTTTTAGAAACAGACACACGAGGACTTCGAACCTCCTTAGAGACGATCGAGTTCTTATCGATGACGATAAACATAAGTCCCCTTTTGGACTTTAACTAGGGTAACACTTGATATAAGTATAAGACGACGAGATCCTCCCTTAGGATCAAGTCATCTGAAACTCAGACCTGATTTTTGTTCGGACATGATTGGATATGATATGATAGATAGTGACATGATAAGTACATGATAAAAACATGATAAGTATATTATAAGTAAATGATAAGAACATGATAAGTACATGAAAAGTATATGATATGATATAATCTGAGAATCTAATAAGATATCATATGATATGATATGATCTGATAATCTGATAAGAGTAAATGACTTGATAAGAAAGCATATGATATGAGTAAATAGTCTGATAAGAAAACATATGATTTGATCTGATATGATAATAATATGATAGAAAGTTGAAATGCTTGAAATGAAATGTCTGATAGTAACATGAACTGTTTGAACCGCTTGTTTGACATGCTTGAACTTGAATTTGAATCTATACTTGAATTCTGAATCTGAAATGGAATATTTGAATACTTGAATTTTGACTCTGTAAAAGAATATTTGAATTCTGAATCTGAAAAGGATTATTTGAATACTTGAATTCTAAATCTGAAAAGATTATTTGAATAACTTAAAACTCTGAACCCGAAATGGGAAATTGATATTCGAAACTTTGAACCTGAAATGGGAAATTGAATAATTGAAACTTTGAACCCAAAATAGGTATCTGAATATCTGAACTCTAGACCTGAAATGGGTATTTGAATATGATTCTGGACCTCTTAAATGGGGTAATAAGATTTTGGACCTTAGAAATGAGATAATATGATAAAGTTACATGATACAGAACCCAAAAAATTAGGGCAAAGAATACAGAATTTGAAAGATAATGCAACGAATATTGAAAAATTTGAAAGTGGAAAGGTGATATCATTCTGTTCTGTTTTGGCCTCACATAGCTGATCACTATTTTCATGAACAGGCTCGTATGGGCACCTCGTATATGAATGGCCCTTGTATATGCAGGAATATTGAAATGTTAGCTGAGGATCGGGTCTAGTTAGATCAATAGGGTCATTGATCCGTGCCTAAGATTGGCTAAACGGGAAGAGTGTTGGCCCTTGTTTGATCAACATTGACATCTGAATTCTGTTTGGACTATGGTTGTGTTTGGTATCAACACCTAATTAATTAAAAGATACTAATAATAATTAATCTCATATTTCACTAAATTTAATAATAATAATTTAATCTCTAAGGCAATAAAATTTTGCTTGATCACATTGGATAAATCTTGAAGAAAAATGTAACTTATGCCTAATGATAGTACTGCAATTCTTTTCTTTTCATATTATTGTTATAGATAATCTGTAGATTATAATCTTGTACTTAGTTCTTAGCTCATGTTGTTTCCTATTTAGTAGTAAATAGAATATCATTGAACTACTATTATTTCTATAAATGCCTACCTGAGTATTAATTAATATAAGTTGCATTACATTTAATTAGAATTCTTGTTTGATAATTGATTATATTCACAACTGCTGGATATCCCATTTGCATATTCACCTATGAACTATCTTTGTACTACTTTTACTAGAATTTTAAGACAATGCTAACTAAGATTTTATTGAACTTCATTGCTTACAGTCGTTTCATGACTCAAAAACTTCAGAGGCCAGTCAGCAGCCACCTAGCTAAGATTAGAGAAGCTAGATGCGGAAGGATACATGAGCGACAACCGAGCTAATAGTTTAAAGCTCCTTTTGTCTAGTAGAGTTACCAGCACCTGCACTTAGTTTTGAAAGGATCTTTCCTTGTTTTGGCTTTTGTTTAAGTCCATTACTTTTAAAATTTTGGTTATAATTTTATAATTAGGCTTGTATGAAAAATTTAACTTTTAAGGTTTTATTTTGATGGAAAAAGGTTTTTAAAGTTGCCTTCATTATATTGTTTTACTCAGTGAAAATTGTTTATGATCAAATCGTAATTCTGAATATGCCCGTTAGGTTAACGAAATTGGGAGGTTAAATCGATAGTGTTTAACTCAAGTTTTCGCGTATATTTTGATAAATTAACGACTATTTTAATAAATAAAATTTAATCGTTTTCGCAATTAAAAATTTTTTCGTAAAGTTTTAGAAAAAAAAAATGTGATAAGTTACCTGAAGAAGAGATACGAATTAAGAAGTTGAACCCGAAAGATAAGAATATGAACATGGATATGAATAGAAACGAACGGTGCGCATCGACACCGGCTCGCATCAGACTCGCTGACAGACCGCAAGGTTGGGTGTGAGGGGCGTGACATGCACAACCATATGCACGAAATTGGTTTTAGGGCACACTGGAACTAGGAAACCTGCCTTGCCGGTCATTCCTGAGTCAGTGACCGACCCAAAGTGAATTAAGCAAATTGGACTATGCGCGAAATTCAATTGAGCGCCTCCGGTCATGTACTTAATTCATCAATCACGCACATTGTCCCACACGTGAAATTAGCCCTCTACTTATAAAAGAACACCTACCCCACACCCAAACTGACAATTTCAATAGCAATTTCTCCTCTCTCAAGCTCAGGCCTCTCCCAAGGTCAAGTCTTTTCTCTCTGTGGCACTGGAAGGAGGAAGAAGCGCTTAGCTTCAAGTAATCTCTTTCTATTTCTTAATTTCTAGTTTTAGTTCTTAAGTTTTAATTTCTAATTTTAGTTCTTAGGTTTCAATTTCTAGTTCTTAATTTCAAGCTCTTAAGAACTAGTTCCTAGTTCTTAATTTCTAAGTTCTAGATCTTAGTTCTTACTTTCTAGTTCCAGTTCTTAATTTTTAGTTCTAGTTCCTGATTTCTTACTTCTAGTTCATAGGCCCCAGTTCTAGTTTTAATTTTTAACCTTTAAATTCCTACTTGTGATTCTAAAATCCTCAATTCTCAGTTCAAATTTAGTTTATAATATCTAATACTTATAAAAATTGTCTTAGCCAATCGATTTACCCAAGGGAGCTTATGGAGGGTACCTGAGAACGGGGCCAATCCTCCTTAACATAATGGGCCATAACTCTCTTTATTTTTTTTAGTTAGAGTAGTATTAGGAGAGTAAATTAATTAGAATAAGAGTAACATTAGGAGACTAGAATAATTAGAGTTAGAATAGCAGTAGGAAACTCAGTCAGTTAGAGTAGTACTAAGAAACTCATAATCAGTCAAACTCATAGTAGGATAAAAAGATAAAGCTAATTAGACTTAGAGCATGATTAGAAAACTAGACTAGACAGACTATAACTGTTGAAGTCGGTCGACTGACATTTAGCAAAGGAGTTAACCCACACTCCGTAAAGTGTGATCAGTGACATCTTGCAGCGTCTATAAATATTTGTAGTTGGCGATCGCACCACCTAGGTAATCTCTGTTTAAAATTTACCTTTTACTCTAATATTTTATAGTTTATTATTCTACCGCTCCTAGCCAGAGTCCACAAGACCGAATTGGGACACTTCTTTTGGGGACCGAAAGGAACTCAGAAAAAGAGTGTACCAACAGCTCCATTGCCTAAAGGAGCCAAGGCCATTGGCTGCAAATAGGTCTACAAGACTAAGAGAGACTCAAATGACAATATAGAACGATATAAGGCTAGACTTTTATCCAAATGACTCACTCAAAAGGCGGACATATATTACCATGAGACTTTCTCTCCAGTTTCACAGAAAGACTCATTGCGAGTGGTCATGGCATTAGTAGATTATTATGACCTAGAGCTACATCAAATGGATGTAAAGATAATATTTCTAAATGGAGACTTAAAGGAAGTGATTTATATGTGTCAACCTGACAGATTTTCTTCATGTGAAGGAAATCAGTTGGAATATAAACTTAAGAAATTCATATATGAGCTAAAATGGCCTCTCGACAATGGTATCACAAATTTTACAATGTTATAACCTCATCTTGTTTTAAGGAAAATATTATGGATAATTGTGTATACACTAAGGTTAGTATGAGCAAATTGATTTTCTTAGTCCTATATGTGGATGATATTCTGCTTGCCAATAATGATTTGGGATTGCTACATAAAGTAAAATAATTTCTCTCTCGAAACTTTGAGATGAAGGATATGAGTGAGGCATCGTATGGCCTTCGCATAGAGATTCACATAGACGAGTCTCAAGGAACATTAGGACTATCTCAAAAGGCTTACATCAATAAAGTGTTAGAAATGCTTCAAATGAGAAATGCTCACCAGGGAAATCACCCATTGTCAAGGGTGACAAATTCAGTCTATACCAGTGCCCGAAAAATAACTTAGAAAGGGAGGAAATAAAAAACATTTCTTATACATCTGCAGTAGGTAGTTTGATGTATGCTCAAGTCTCTATGGGACCAAACATTACATTTGCAATAGGAATGTTAGACAAATATCAAAACAATCTAGGAATGGATTACTGGCGAGCTGCAAAGAAAGTGATGTCATATCTATAAGGAACAAAGAACTACATGCTTACATATAGACGGTTAGATCATCTAGAAGTGATAGGATATTCATACTTTGATTTTGGTGGCTGCCTTGACACTAGAAGGTCAACCTTAGGATATATTTTTCTTCTTGCTAGAGGCGCTGTCTCTTGGAGAAGCAAGAAGCAAACGTTGACTACATTTTTCACCATAGAAGTAGAGTATGTGGGTTGCTATGAAGCTACATCACATACTCTTTGGCTGTGAAACTTTATCACAAGACTTAAGATTGTTGACTCTATGTCTAAGCCATTAAGGATCTATTGTGATATTTCACAACAGTGACTTACTCTAACAACAATTTAAGAACATGTGGATCATATTGTATGAAGAACATGTGGATCATATATGTCTAATTGATTTTTCATGAATTCGATTTACATCATGACACCAATCAAGTTTAATTTATAATTACTTATTAATAATTCTTAGTTTATTTGTTTCACTTAAGCTTATATACATGAAGTAAATAATGACAAATTGCCCATGTTGACAAATAAAGTAGTACTAAGAATAGACATTGGAAGCTTATTCATAAAGAACTATACCACATATAGTACTCGTTGGATGAGACTAAAAACATTGTAATACATGGAAGGTAATGCCTGATTAATCTAGGCATTAATAACGATGATTCATATATTTGAAAAACATTCAATAGAGTATAAGGTTATCCAAAACCTAAAGGGAGAAAAATGATACTTTCATTATTTATTTATTTATTTTTAAAATGAGTATGACCATACGTTAACTTTCATTTCTAAAATGAATTTTTGTGTCAACATGGGCCAAGTGGAAGAATGTTAGCCAAATCTCATTTGAGATCCTGTGTGGCCCAGTTATCACATTAAGACCCTCATATGGTTTGACCCATTAGCCTTATATGGTTAAGTAGTTTTGGAAAGTGAGATCATGCCCATTAGCCCCATACGGTTAAGTGGTTTTGGAAAGTAGGACAATATAGCTAATTTTTAACCAAAAATCTCTCAATGATGGTAGAGAGATTATAAAACTATTCTATCTTTGAAGTCCCAAATCTAGCAAAAACATACGAGAGAAAGAAGCCTGTAGAATCCACCTCTTCATCTCGAAAAGGTTTGCATAGACGTGAAGATCATCGAATCTCGGCATCATAAATTAATGCACCACGGACAGAGGTACGATTTTGGTTAATCGTTTCCGCCTTTAATTTTATTGTATAGAGCTTATAACATTTGCATAGGATTGGAGTCTTTCTAACTTTTTTATAACTTAACGTATCCCAAGCTTATGCTTGGACTAATCCCTAAGTGATGCCTTCGCTCCTATCATGCAACGAGTATTTCACAGTACCCCTTTCGGGGCGTCCTTTTATTGCAGAAGAGGGAATCGCTACTTGAACTCACGACCTGCTCTAGAAAAGATCACTCTCATTGCTTGGAAGAGGTATTTGAATCCTTACGCCATATCTAGATGTTGTAAAGACATAGGAGCAATTTTTTATATTATATATATATATATATATATATATATATATATATATATATATATATATATATATATATATATATACTGGGCTTGAACCTACAACCTTGAGGATTCAATATTGTCAACCTTCCATTGTGCCACAACGATCATTGATCCTTCATGGATTCGTTTGCAAGTTCTATAAGAGATTATTTCTCATCATTGGCTACAGTCCCAATCCTTTAAATGATGTAGCGATGAAGGTCTTGGTTTCCTCTTAAGATCCTATTATCAGGTGCTTAGCTAGGCTACTCCCTATGACATATTTTGGTCAATGCCTTTTGGATAAAGTGGAGGAACCTGCTGGTCTAGGCTTTTCTTTTTCTTTTTATAAATCTTAAAAATCTGAGATGTATCAGATATGGTCGATGTGTGACATCTCAGCGTTACAACGTGAGACGAAAAACATTATTCAAATGACCTTAAACCATTAAAATCCATTTGATCTTACAACGTTAATATATACTTCATTTTTATGCCACATGGTAGTTTATATGATCAATGGACACATTCCAAAAGGTTGTTCATCATTGGAACATATCTCTATAAGAGAATCACACTTATAAGATGATGTAAACCATCCAATCAATGAGTTTCAATATTAGCTATCAAAACATCAAAACAATGTAGTTATTAGAGTGCACATATTATGACAAAGCATGATAGCACTATTCATGGAGTTACCACATAGATTGGATACAACCTAGGATTGTATTAAAATAGTATGCATGGTGCTACATTTACAAAAGTGGCAATTCATTTAAAATAGTCTCGCAAAGAAGTGCGGGGAATACACAATCGGTGTTTCAAGAACAAATACCCCTCTTGTAGGGTATATTTACTCCCTCTGACAGGTTGTCCACTCACAAGTGAGGCATGCTCTTCGCCAAAATCTGGACATGTGGGGTAATCCTCCACGAGGCGTTCGAATCCGGTTACCTCAACACTTAATGAGTGCAAAGTCGCCATTCTACGGCTAAGCGCGTCAGCCACTCGATTCTCCACACTGGCCCTATGTTTCAGCACGAAGGTAAACCCTTGAAGTTGTTCAACCCATTTCGCATGTCGTGGGTTTAACTTCTTTTGAGAATTCAAAAATCGTAGGGCTTCGTGGTCCGAGAACAAGACGGATTCATGTGGTAGTAGATAGTGTTTCCAATATTTAAGGGATTGGACTACCGCGTGGAATTCTTTGTCGTAGGTCGAGTACTTCTGCCTGGCCTCATTTAGCTTTTCACTGAAATAAGCTATCGGATGGCCCTCTTGGCTCAATACTCCTCCAATACCTATGCCTGACGCGTCACACGCAACTTCAAAGACCTTAGAAAAGTTTGGAAGGCGCATGACAGGAGCTTCCGTCATTCGAAACTTAATCTCCTTGAAAGCCTTAGCCGCCGCAGGTGTCCATTTAAACTCCCCCTTTCTGATGCAATCGGTGATAGGGAAAGTTACCGTACTGAAATTACGGATGAACCACCTGTAAAATGTGGCTAACCCATGGAAGCTACGGACTTTATGAATGTTCCGAGGTTCGGGCCATTCAACGATAGCCGTGACCTTTTCGGGGTCCGCAGTCATTCCATCAGAGGTCACGACAAACCCTAAGAAGACAACGCAATGTGACATGAACGTGCACTTCTTCAGGTTCGCGTACAACTGCTCTCCTCGGAGAGTCACACAAACTTGCCTTAAATGGTCCAAGTGTTGTTCCTTGTTGTGGCTGCAGATGAGGATGTCGTCAAAATAAACCACAAGGAACTTGCCGATGAAAGGCCGTAACACTTGCGTCATGATACACATAAATGTACTCGGGGCGTTCGAAAGCCTAAAGGGCATGACAAACCATTCGTACAAACCATCTTTGGTTTTGAAGGCAGTTTTCTATTCGTCCCCGGGACGAATTCGAATTTGATGGTACCCACTCTTCAAATTGATCTTCGAAAAAATTGTGGCACCTACCATCATGTCTAACATATCGTCAAATTGGTATCAAAGCATCAGTTTAGTTTTAGGGTTTTAGTGCTCATATAGGTTTTAGGTTTTTATTTATTTATTGGTTTTAAAAAAAAAAAAGACGAAAATTTCAGACAAAAGTTAGATGAAAAATTTCAAACAAAATCCAGACGGAAATTACAGACAAGAAGGCAGACATAAATTCTCAGACAAAAGGCAGACAAAAGCAAGACACAATTTTTTAGACAAAAATTACAGACAAAAAGGCAGACATAAATTCTCAGACAAAAGACAGACGAAAATTTTCAGGCAAAAGTCAGACGAAAATTTTAGACAAAAAGACAGACGGATCGGATTTTTTTTTTTTTTTTTTTTTTTTTTTTTTTTTTAAAAACCAAAAAATAAAAATAAAAATAAAAACCTAAAACCTATATGAGCACTAAAACCCTAAAATTAAACTGATGCCTTGGAACAAATTAGGGTGTCTACAGATGCCCCCCTTTGATATCCGATCACTAATAATCGTATGCCAAAGAAAGAGACATCCGAAGACGCCCAAGGCAAACGTTCTTGGATTTGTTATATTCAACGCAAACCTTGAACATCAATTGGTGAGAACATGGAGAGTGACAGAGGCCCACATCATTGGAAAATCATCCATCGCTTGAAGTTATCAGCCCCCAAGCGCTTAGCGACATTACTGAGTATGACCGTGGTGATGGTTTGATTGATGATGCATGATGCTCGAGTTTTATTTTGAACAAAGCAGCCCCACGAGCGGAAGGGTGATCGACCCATTCTTAAAGATTTAGCGAAAACACAAAAACACGAAGATCCAATGGTTGTGCCAAATCTCATGAGGCATTGATTGCCCCACTTTGATCGGCATGGGTGCCCCTACGCGAGGTAGGGTTCGAGGCTTTTGAACATACTCATCGATTTCATTTTTTAATTTAGCACAACTACCTGAGCAAAACGAATATTTATGTCGAACCGCTTTTTGGGAATGTGTGCCACTTGACAAACCGTTTTTTTGTTTTGTTTTATGTTTATTATTTATTATTTTAATTTCTATTTTATTTTATTTTATTATTATTTTTTTATCTATCTCTTAGATGTGATACTTTTGCCTGTAAAAAGAAAATAGGTTAGATGGCATGAATGTGGAATTTGTAGTTCTCTGCAAGACTGACCATGTGCTTGGTAAATGGGGAGATGGCCTAAGGTTATGTGTGGCCAAGTCGGCTAAAGATTCATGCATTCCTTCTTTATTTGTGAGTGGCACCTGTAAAAAGTAGGCAAGTTAGGTGGTAAAATTAGGTGCCCCAGCTCATGGTCTGGGGTGCCATTTGTAATGGACAAATGATTTTTTATTTTTATTTTTATTTTATTTTATTTTATTTACTTTTGTGAGTGGGTCATGTCCCCAATAAAACAGGTTCAAAAACAGTTCTTTTTCTCTCTCTTTCATTTTTTGGTCATGCGTGCATACTATGCACGCATGCCTTAACGACATAAGTGGGCCTATATAGGTAAGAGAATGGCCCTTTTTCTCTTTCTGGTTCCTTGGGTTTTGATTTCTCCTTATTTTTCTTTTTCTTTTCCTTGTCTTTTTCTCCCGAGGGTAGGTCCATCGTTCTATATAGATTCAGGGTTCATTGAGACAGCTTTGTATGACCATGGACCCACCTCACGACCCCATTCTTTCTGGGGTTTTTTGGACCTTTACACTTCCCTCTTTAGGTGTAGGTTCCATATTTCTTAAGCAATGGTTTGGCAGCCTAAATGAAGGTGAGATCACAGGTTTGGATCAGCTTGGGCTTGCCCTTCTCCCCTCTTTCCTTGATGTTCCCCTGTTTTGCGATCTTATCTATGCGGCGGTCTCACATTGGGATGCGGAAGCCCATGTCTTCCGTTTTAGTATACGGGAACTCCAACGCTTGAAGAGCTATCTGTTCTGTCTGGTCTGAGGCTTCATCGCAACCTTGCCAAGGTGGTATCGAAGCTAGGTTATGCCAAGGTCGTTTACACGATGTTGGGCTTAAAAAAGAATGAATACGAAAAAAGCTTATCCGGCGGCCCACCAGGTGTTCGATGAAATTCCTGAGAGGCCTTTTCGGTGATGAGAGCTTACGTAAACTTTCGACCAGAAACGTTTACAATTTAAATGCCTTCGCTCTTGGCCTTCTACATGGGGGGAGAGCTTCTCTCTTGCACTTTGTGACGTGTTGGTGGACCTTGAAAATGGTTGTTCCATTGTTCATTTTGTATTGGTCGAGCTCTATCGAGGACTTAATTCCTTTGTGATGCGGGAACTTACTAGATGCAATGCTAGGGCTGAGATTAGGATTAAAATTAATTTAATCAATTAAAAATAATAATTTCTCATAACAAATTACCACAAAAATTCTAGAAATTCAATTAGGTGATTTAATTTCGGCCCAAAATAGCGTTATTTTCGTGTACGTTCCCTATCGCGGATCTAGAAGACTAGGGTTCTTATGAACAACTAGATCTCCGATAGTTTTAGGGTGTCGAACGAACTCGCAAGCGGGTTCTCTCGATACCAAACGAAGATAAAAGGCTAATAAAATTAATGATGAACAAAATATTGATTTAGGGCTTTTATGAGATCAATAATTAGGATTATGCTACTTACGCAAACCGTAGATCTAAAGAAGATAGAGATGGAAGAAGAGTTGGCCTCGCACCAAATCGCAAGCGGGAATCGAAGAATCGCTCTCCGTTTTGAGAGAATCACACCCTCACGAAAGTTAAAAACACTCAATTTTGCATAAACAATTTTCATTAACCAAAAACTAATAATAAAAGTGTTTATAAGCCTTTAAATAAGCTAACCAATGCATAAAATTAGAAATCCTAGTATAACTCTAATTCCTAATTCAAATAAAAGAAATATCCTAATTCTTCAAAAACAATAAAGTCCTAAACAATAAAGAAACTAATCCTATTTTTAATAAAAGAAACAACTCACTTTCTAAAATAAAATAATAAAAGAAACTAATCCTAATTAAATTAGGATTCTTGAAATTCGTCACTTTATGTGCAGCCTCCGAAAACTGACCAAAACTTCTTCAATACTTGTCGGAATTGCTCAAATTTTGGCTCGTTGGAAAGCTACTTCGATAAGCTTTCAAATATGATCAATTTTGTATCAATCCGACTTCATTTGACACTTCAAAATAGGCGAAATATAAAAGTGACAGAATTAAAAGTTAAAGACCCTAATAAATTTTGGATTTTCTTCTTTCTGATCAAACGGGTCTTTAACGAGCCTTTTTTTAAAAACCCATTCATGGGTCCACTTTATCTTTTGACGTCTCTTCTTTATCTGACCACGATTCAAACAGGCGGATCTAAAATACACATCAATCCCCTCTACTTTGAAAAAGTTCGACCTCGAACTTTGGTTGGCATGGATTTTCATGGTCGCGATCACAGACAATATATAGGGAACCTCGATCGGAAACGGCTTGAATCGGACGTCCCCATCAACTTTCCCCGTATTAGAAGGATGCATTCCCGATAAATACTAGTTGTGATAAAGATCCAAAAGATCTAGATCGAGCTGTTGAAATTCCTTCTGTGTAATCCAAGTATTCTCTGTGTCGGCCTTGTTCTTCCACTTGACCAAATACTTCTGAAGTCCCCCTAGGTTGGTGGACACAATCTGATCTTCCAGTATATCTTCGATAATCTCACGAGTTTGCCAAGTAGGTGAGGGTAGTGGTGTGGGTAGGAGAATTATTGCTTCATCAGATGTAGAAGGCTCAAATGGGTTGGCAGGGATGGTTGAAGGGCCATGGAATGGAACAAGGTTCTCCACATTGAAAGTCGTGTTAATCCCCAAATCTGGCGGAAGATCTAAGATGTAAACATTAGAACCGACATGGTTCAAGATCTGATAGGGTCCAACACCGCGAGCTTGTAACTTCTTTGCAACTCCTTGCGGGAATCGCTCGAGTCTATTTTGAACAATCATAAAATCACCCTTTTGAAATTCTTTGAACCGTCTATGAGAATCTGTAGAGAACTTGTATTTTTCATTCTTTAAATTAATTCTTTTTTTAATCTCAGCATGCAACTCATGAATGTGATATGCAAAAGTGGATGCAGACTCTGATGACCTTTGATGAATGGACATTGGGAGAAACTTTATGTGTGTTCTAGTATTCGGCTTACCCTTCCACTGGATGAGGTATGCCTGATGTTTCTCAAATTGTGTTCTCCTTGTAGTCCACGTGTTGTTAATTTTCGGTTTACCTTTTCACTTAAGAAGATACTCTTGATATGCTTGGTGTGCCTTTACCTTAGTAACAAAATATGGATCTCCCAAAATTTTTCCATCTAACCTCTTCACATATTGTTCAGGCGGGTATTTGGAAATCAATGAGTAGATAGGATTGAGCTCAGGTGGATGGGCATCCAAGAATGGGTCTAAAGGATTTGTTGTTGGGCCTAAAAAAGGTGTACATGCATCTACACTAGACTCAATTAACTCGTGTGTACTCGCTTCAACCAAAACCAAAGACTCTGGGGTACTCGATTCAATTGACACTAATGGTTTTTGTGTACCCAGTTCGATGGACTCACATGTATTCGACCCAATGGGCACCAACAAGTTGTGTGCGCCCAACTCTACGGGTACCAATGACTCATAGGCAAGTGACTCGATTGGTTCAAGTGTGAGTGACTCAACATCACTACTCACAAGGGAAATAAAAGTCTCTTTAACACAAACTAGACTTTCATTAGCTTCTTCTATCTCCTCTTCACTCAACACGGTACTAGGGTCGTACAGTTCTTTCACTTTCCTATTCTCCGGCTCCTTAGGACTCACTCTTTTAGTCAATAAATTCGGAGTGAAAAATTTTGTGGGGCATTGGTATGCAAAGTGTCCAAACCCTTGACACTTAAGGCAATCAGAACACTTATCCGTCTTGGTTTTCAAACTCCGAAGAAGGTGACGGTGTGTTAAAGGAACATACTTTTCAATAAGTTTCACCTTCATGTCCTCCCATGTGGAGATGTGTTTATTTCGAAGAGATTCAATACGATGTTCTACGCGAGTCCAAAAATTTTTGGCATTACCCTCAAACTTTGTTTTTGCTAGCCTAATTTTGTACTCATTTAGTACGCCATACCAATCAAAATATTTCTCTACACTAGACAACCACTCCACGAAAGTTTTGGGGTTCAACCATCCCCATGAACCAACAATGGATGAGAACTTTTGTCAAACACTAGACGTGCACACTAATGAAATAAAATACAATAAGATTGAAATGACATGCAATTATGAAACTAAGTGATGTAAGACAAAAGTTAGACAAAGGCTAGACAAAAGCTAAACAAAAAATTTAGACGAAAGCTTTTAAAAACAAAAAAACAAAAAAATATAGATAAAAAGCTAGACGAACAATTTCAGACAAAAGCTAGATGAAAATTTTCAGACAAAAGCCAGACAAAAATTTTCAGATAGAAATTGCAGACAAAAGGCAGACATAAATTTTCAGACAAAAGACAGACCAAAATTTTCAGACAAAAGTCAGACGGATCGGAAATAATGATTTTTTATATTTTTTATAACTTAAAAAAATAAAAAAAAACCTAAAACCTATATGAGCACTAAAACTCTAAAACTAAATTGATGCTCTGAAACCAATTTGATGCGGGAAAAATCGCACGCTAACCCTAAAATAGCGTAAATCCCACAAGATAGGGGTTAGGGTTCTCGCTCTTCAATTAAAACAAAAAAATAAAAGGATTGCCTCCGAAAAGGTGGAGAATTTCCAGGGATGCCCAGTTCTTTTTCAAATCTGGCTTGGCGAACACCTTGTTATTTTGGGATCCATGTCTCGCTTTTATGTAGTGCGAGGAGAGGTTGCCAGATGCTTTTTGGGCCAATGTTCCAGGTTGCCTCCAAAGAATACATGTGAGATGCTCCTATGGCTGGGCGAGGCAGAGCTTGTATGGAGGCTTCCATGGCTTTATGGGACCTTCCTGATAGTGCGATCCATGGATCATGAGGGTATCACCCTTATGGGATTGACCGGCAGTACCCATTACTTCCCCTCACGGGTGTTGCGCCAATTTGGCTATGCCCAACATGTGCCTTGCGTGGCGAGACCTCCCATGTGCAGCTTTATTTTTACTCGGGGGTCTTTAGGAGATCTGGAGAAGAAAACGGTGCTCTGGGAAACACGTCAGTCGACGCACATGTGTGACCTGAAGCAGGGAAACGTTCTTTTGACTTCTCTAGAGTATGAGGCCTAGTTATCCTTTGTAACGTCCTCCACGTGACGTCTTGACTTGGCAGAGAGAGAAGTAGCTTGGAGGGTTCTTGGCCGAAGAAGGAAGCAGCGCTTTTGACCTGGATAGAACTACTTGTAGATGTGAAGTGGGTTTACATGAGCGTTTATAGAAAGAACAAGCGAGAGTCGATGCTTCGGAATGTGACGTCCTTTGTCTGGAAGGAGCCTTGAGTGCGGTTCTCGGTTCTACTGATGCTTCCTGGAAGTGCTGCAAAGGCCTTCATGGTCGATGGATGAGTGATCGGAATGCCTGAGAGGACACATTGCTTGAGAAGATCCGCGATGTAGAGCTCGAGTTGGGCCGACGACCTGGTCCTGCACATACTTTTAGCACAGATCAAATACCACAGGGAAGGGGTATAAAAACCCTTGACATATTTTTTTGGGGTTTATACATGTATCTTTTTGTAGTTTTTTCTTGTTTCTTTTTTGAAAAAAATGTAAAGGTTGACAGCACAACACCACACAGATTGAGATATGACGCAAACAAAGTACATAATTAAAATGATAAAAGGGAACTCTTTTGGTATATACATTTTTTCCATATATATATATATATATATATATATTTATGACTTCAACATGAGAGGAAGTAATGGGTCCCATTCTGAGATTAGTCGAACCCGTTCATACGGTTGGGCTCTAGTGAGGTTCAAAATTTTACTAAGCTTGGAAAGTCCATCCCTTTGGATTGAATTAACCTTTTATCTTTACCTCGGGTCATGCGTTTGACGGAGTAGTCTGAAGATCTACTTGATTAGGACCTAATTTGAGCTAACATAAGCGGCCCAATTGATGACCAGATAACTTGAAAATGTAACTAAAGGAGTACCTGATTTTCCCTTTTTTTTTTTTTTTTCCTTTTTTCTTTTAAAACCTTTTTACTCACAGCGCCCAAGATGGGTTTTTGCCATGCCTGTTATTGCTCTCTTTTTTACCCGTAGTGCCCTTTTAAATTTTTACTACGTTCGTCGGTATCTTGCTTTTTTACCCCAGGCGCTCTTTCGGGTTTTCACCTGGTCCGCACAAGCTCGCTCTTTTTACCCATGGTGCCCTTGCGAGTTTTCACCACGTCCTCTTTGCTTTGAGCTCATAATATTATTAATTTTTTTTTTTTTCAAAGACCAAAAGATGTGTACACTGATTCCGTCATAGCCGGCTAGACGAAATTTCTTTTGTTGTCTCTCAGTTCGGCTCGTGCTGACTTAACGAATACTGTGATTGCTTTAAAGCCTTAAAGAGGGCTTTCTCCTGAGATGAATTGCGGCCATGGGTCAAAAGGGACGAGTTAGGAATTTTGAGGGTATTTTCTAGTTTCAGAGGTCCTCTACTATCGTGATGCATTTCCTTCTTGGGGATTGTTACTATACATGCCCCAAGATTTTTCTCTCTTTTTTCTTTTCTATTTTTTTGTTCGTTTTTCTTTCTTTTCAGACATCCTCTTTTTGGGATTTGCTTTTCTGATTTTTTTTTAAAAGATTTTGATGATAACTCTTTCGCCTTTCTTTTAGTATATACACACATTTTTCTTTTTCTCTTTTTTTTTGGGGAGGGGTTATGAAAGAAAGACTATTAGCTCAAATTGGGCAACAAAGGGTGTGAGCATTTAGGGATGCTTTTTGGCTAATTGACTTTGAAATGATGACCTCTTTTAAGGGGCCCTTAAGCAGTCACGTATTCATTTTATCAATACTTACCTTGCCGTAGGAGAGTAGGAGTAGAATCGTCGTACATATCCAGCGTTGATTGGCTCATGAAAATGATCTCCATCCATTGTAGCGAGACGGAGCGTGTATCCAGGGAGTATTTCGCTGATGACATAGGGCCCTTCCCAGTTGAGCTTGAATTTCCCTCGAGGATCTGGGTTAAAAGAAGGGAAGATCTTCTTGACTACCACCACCTTTAAAGCTCGAACATGAACACAAACACGTTTGTTGTAAGCGCATGCTATTCTTCCCTGGTATACCTGGGTGTGACACAAAGCTTGGAGCCTCTTCTCGTCAATCAAGTTTAGCTGTTCGAAACGGGCTCTCTCTCTTTCGGCTTTCGGTAGATCGGACTCGATGAGGATATAGAGTGAGGGTACCTCTACCTCAACTGACAACACTGCCTCGGTTTCATACACAAGGGAAAATGGCGTTGCCCCTGTAGCGAAATGGATTGACGTTCAATAGGCCCATAGCACCAATGATAACATTTCACTCTAGTCTCAATAGGTGACGACCATCTTCTCGAGGATGCGAACGACCGTTTTGTTGATAGCTTTGATGGCCTCGTTGGTTTGCGACCGATATGGTGACGAGCGATGGTGTTTGATCTTGTACTGCTTGCATAAAGCCCTGATGTGCTTGTTCGCAAAGTTGGTGCCGTTGTTCATGATAATATCTTTGGGCAGGCCGAATCGTCAAACGATGTTGTTCTTGATAACCTTCTTGACATGACAAGTTGTGATACTCGTGTAGGATGCTGTCTCTAGCCATTTTGTAAAGTACTCGATGGCGACGAGGATGAACTAATGTCCGTTGGATGCTTTCGGGTTGACCTTTTCGACAATGTCGAGGCCCCAGGTGGCAAATGCCCATGGAGTAGTCATGCTGTGAAGATCTATAGTAGGAGCATGTATCATGCTGGAGTGTTCTTGACATTTGTAGCACTTTTGAACGTGCTTGCAACAGTTAGTTTCCATGGTGATTAAGAAGTACCCTTGCCGTATGATATTTTTAGCGAGTGTATGTCCATTGACGTAGGCCTCGCATATCCCCTCATGGATTTCCTCCATGATGTTTATTGCCTCGCTCTTGATTAGGCATTGGAGCAAGATGTGGTTATATAATCGCTTGTAGAGGCACTTTCGCAGTTGACATAATTTGAAGCTAGGCGTTGGATGGTTCGCATGTTTGTCTTGGATGTGCCTTCAGGGAATGCTTGTGTTTCGAGAAAGTTCTTGATATCTGAGAACCAAGGAAGCTCATTATCTGACTTTACTGATCCCTCGATTTGGAGGTAGAAGACTGACTCGTTTCTTTGTCCAATCATGATTGGCTTCATCTCGACGCCATAGGTGATATTGATCATTGATGCCAAGATTATCAGTACGTCAGCAAATCAATTTCTTGCTCGCGGGACATAGGAGACAGTAACATTGTCGAAGCACCCGATTAGATCTTCAAGGTGCTCATGGTATGAGATTAACTTCTCATCCTTCATTTTCCAATCTCCGTTGGTCTGGCAGATGATCAGCTGCTAGTCACCAAATACCCTGAGGTGTGTTATGTTCAGGTCAAGAGCTGCTTACAGGCCAGCCACACAAGCTTCATATCCGGCCATGTTATTGGTGTTGGGGAAATTGAGCTTGATGGAAACCGGTATGTGGGACCCTTTTGGCGAAATTAGAACAGCGCCGACTCCTTGACCTTCAACATTCGATGCCCCATCACAGTGCATTACCCAAGACTCCTCAGCCTCTTCTGTGTCGTCCTCTGTCATGAGCAAGATGTCTTCATTAGGGAATTTGGTTCTCATAGGTTCATAATTAGGTAAGAGATTCTCAGTAAGATGATCAGCAAGTGCTTGCCCCTTGATCGATTTCTGGGTGACGTAGGTGATGTCGAATTCTAATAAGAGAAGCTGCCAGCGCGCGGTCTGCCCAATGAGAGCCAGTTTTTCAAACAAATACTTTAAGGGGTCCATTCGTGCAAGAAGGAGAACTACCTGGAATAACAAGTAGTGACGAAGCCTGTGTCGCCCAAACGAGAGTTAGGCATGCCTTTTCCAAATGAGAATAGCATGCTTCATAATCAGTGAATTTCTTGCTCAGATAGTAAATGACTTGCTCTATTCTTCCGATTTTATTGTGTTGCCCTAGGACGCATCAAGTTGAAACTTCTGTTGTGCAGAGGTACATTAAGAGTGTTCTCCTGGAGACTGGTGGTACCAAAATTGGAGGGTTGAGGAGATAACTTTTGATCTTGTTAAATGCCGCTTGACAATCATCATTCCATTCAATGGGCAAATCTTTCCTTACTAACTTGAAGATCAGAGTGCTGATAAGAGTTAACTGTGCAATGAACCGACTGATATACTGTTTTATGTCTAAGAAACCTCTGACCTCTCTCTCGGTAGATGGCAGAGGCATTTCTACAATGGCTTTTACTTTCACTGGGTCGACCTCGATGCCTCCCCTGCTGATGATGAAGCCAAGTAATTTTCCTGACATAACGTCGAATGCGCATTTTTAGGGGTTCAGCCGCAATCTTTCAAACAGTTTCTGGAGGTTCACCAAATGATCACCTCTTTCTTACGATTTGGCGATCATGTCATCAACGTACACCTCAATTTCTTGGTGCATCATGTCATGAAATAGTACTGTCATTGCCCTTTGATATGTTGCTCCAGCGTTCTTTAAGTCGAATGGCATGACCCGATAACAGAAAGTTCCCCAAGGAGTGATGAAGGCCGTCTATTCTCGGTCCTCTTCTGCCATTCTAATCCTGTTGTATCTGGAGAAGCCGCCCATGAGCGAAAACATCCCATGCCTGACAGTATTATCAACCAAGATATCGATGTGTGGCAAGGGAAAGTCGTCCTTGGGCTCGCTTTGTTGAGATTTATGAAGTCAATGCACATGTGAACCTTTCCGTCTTTCTTCGATACTGGCACGATGTTGGCTAATTATATCGGGTATTTGGAGACCATGAGGAAACCAATGTTGTACTGCTTTATGACCTCGTCTTTCACATTCAACATCCACTCGGACCGGAGACGCCTCAACTTCTGCTTGACAGGCTTAACATCTGGATATAGCGGCAACTCATGCTCGACCAAATTGGTATCCAAACCAGGCATATCCTCGTACGACCATGCGAAGATGTCTTGGTATGACCGAAGGAAATCAATCATGACTTTTCTTTCCTCGAGAGACAGTGACGTTCCGATTTTGGTGATTTTAGGATCCTCTTTGGTTCCCAGATTGATGTCCTCGGTCTCTTCAATGATTGGGGTAGGGTCATTCTCAAATTCGACGTATTGCACAAGGAGCTCACTAGGAAGCTCCTCAATTGGGACCTCCTCATCCAGATCTGTGACTCCCACCTCTCCTTGTATCTCTACAGGAAAGAGGTCGATTTCACATTGGACGTGTTCTTCTAAGGCATCATAATTTTTTCTTTTTTTGGGAATTTTAAACGACAATATTTTTAGAATTTTTTATACTTTTTCTATTTTTTTAGGAATTTTCTTTTCTTCAGAGGTGGGCCCTTCACAAGGAGGGTCTCTATACATGCATGGCATCGCTTACCAAGGGCTATCCTCACTTGTTATAGGTTGTTTTTTTTGGGAAGCGGGTGTCGAATTTAGGCCACCTGAAGCTTCCAGAGTTATAGGCGTTGATGCCTAATTCCTTACCTGGGGGGTTGCACCCCTACCATGTTCTGTGGAGGTGGTGAACCGAGATGGCTCTCCAGGGTCGGCCTCCATCATGTTTACCATAGGCTCATCTTGAACATGGTCCTCAATTGTTAATACGGGCTTGGGGGTGGGCTAAGACAGGTGGCTGTATTGGCAGGGATACCTCTTCCTTGAAAAGTGACAACGAAGTAAGGTCTATTTCAATTTTCGGGGGAATGATTTGGGGTTGGTCTCATGGACATCTATTTTTTTTATGTGGGGTCAGTTGAGTTGCCTCATTCTGGTCGATCTTTATGACCACTGCACTCACGAAGGTGCTCTTGATGTGCGACCGCGGACGTAGTTCATCTTCCAAGTCTATCCCCCTGGCCTTGGCGATGACGGTTATGCGGGCCTTTTCCTTAGTCTCTTGGACCTCTTCTTCGGTAGGCTTTTATCCTAAACATAATTTGATCTACTGCCCACCTCTTACTTTGACTGGGTCTCTCCTACTTTGCAGGTGAGGGCCCAACCCTTTGCCTCTCCGGTAACCCCATTTCTGGAGCATGGCGACCGCTGTAGCCATTCCTCCTCCAATTTTTAAGGTGACCTTTCTGAGGGGTTCTGGGGCTACTGCTCTATATCATATTGGAAACTGTGGAGGTCTGTATCCTCGGCTGTGTGCGGTACGCTCAACATATGCTGTGTGCAACTCTTTCTCCTTCTCGTCCCTCACCTAGGATAGCTATCACTTTCTGCTTTGATATAAACTTGAGCTTTTGATGCGGGGTTGAGGGTACTGCCCCGATTTCGTGCAGTCATGGGCGCCCCAACAGTAAATTGAACGTGGAGTTGATATCCATGACTTGGAAGGAGATAGAGAAGGTCATTGACCCAATGGTGAGCTTAAGATCAACTTCTCATATCACTTCCCTCCTAATGTTATCAAACCCTCGGGCTCCTGTCTTGGTGGGTCGGAACATAGATGGATCGACCCCTATCTAGATCACAGTTCTTAGAGGGCATACATTCAATGTTGATCCGTTGTCTATCAACACCAGTGATATCACCAAGTTTCCTGTTTCTACCGTAATATTGAGGAATTGGGAATGGTTACCTCCTTCAATCGAACGGTCGGTGTCAGAGAATGAGATAGCATTGGGAGCCAACACCTGCCCAATCATTTGCCCCAACTTATCTGGGGAAACTTTATCGGAGACATGAGCGTCTTTCAGGGCCACCATTAGAGCTTTGAAGTGTGGCGAAGATGTCATTAGTAAGTCCCAGATGGTGATATGAGTTGGTGTTCTCCTCAGCTGTGTTTCCAACACATATTTTCGGCTCATTCTTTCCATGGGGTGTACCACTGTGAGTTCCCTTTTTTCCTCGGGTTGGACTGGTATTAACACCTCAGGCTGTTTGGAAAATTTCCCCTACCGTGTGATGAACTCAACTGTTCCTTCGTTGTTGCTGTCAGCATTAAAATCTGTTTGATTGTAGTTGAGCGACCTAGTGAGGATCATACATTGGTCTGGATATCTGAAATGGGATGGATGACGGTATTGGAGATGGATGGATTTGCGGGGTGGTGAAGCTGGACCAAATGTGGTAATGTGAGTCGAAGGTGGATCGAACAATTGGGGCGAGGTAAAATTGGGAAATATGTGATTGACGGGGGTTGGTCCTGAAAAGGGCTGGTATGGTGGGGGTGAGGTAAAGCTTGGTTGAATATGGTTGATGTGCTAGGAAGTAGAGCCTCAAATCTAGAGATGCTGCTTGGGGTGTAGGATTTGGGAAATAGTCAGCTAAATTCAAAGGCTCGACTACCCTTATGATTTCATTCTCCTGACTCCACTGCTTTGGTGTCACGAAGCTGTCTCCTATGCTGGTGTATTTTGAGGGGTCGAATTCTCCCATATCTTCCTCCACTATGTTAATAGTAGGCCTCGACCCCATCCCTCCTTGCGGGTGTGGCGGCAATGGTTCTTGGAGTATATTGGTATGCTGATTTTCTTGGGGAGGTGCTAGAGGGATGATCTTTCTTGCTTCAACAGGTCTTGTATTGCATGTTTTAAAGGAAAGCAAAGATCAGTTGGATGCCCCGAACCCTGATGAAAGTTGTAATGCGTGCTTGGATCATAATTCCTTGGGAGCGGATTCGACAAAGGTTGTGGCTGAAACGGGGTGACCAAACCTTTCTCAATTAACAATGACAAAAGGACATTTAGGGACTGTCCTAAGGGTGTGAATATTCGGTTAAATCGGGCCCTTCTCTGCTCGGGGGTCATCTGTGCCCCTAGACCATTGCCGGGTGTCTGTGCCGGGTCTACCTGTGCTGGGGTATGCTGTGTTGCCCCAAACTGGAATAGTGATATGCTCGTGGCGGGCTGCGTGGTCATTATTGCTTAGACCTCTGCCCCTGATTTTTTCTCATTCCTCTACTCTATGAACTTGCGGGCCCACTAGCTATGGTTTTATTTAAACTTTCCTCTCTTATCGCGTCTTCACAGCGGTTGACATTTCTCACTAAATCGGCGAAGCTAGCCTATTGTTGGTATACCAGAAAATCAGATATAACTGGTAATACGATTTTTGAGATCATCTCAATTTGTTCCTCATCCGGTGTGTGGTTCCTCACCTGGGCAGCAAGGGCCCTTCACCTTCCGAGAAACTCGTTAAAAGTTTCATCGGATTTTTATTTTAACCGAGCAAAATCAAACTTGCATGGTTCAATTTCGATATTATAAACATATTGCCCTTGGAACAAGTGGGTGAGGTCTCTCCATATTTTTATCATAGATGGTTCAATAGATGTAAACCATCTTAATGCTGGGCCCGTGAGACTTTTCTGAAACACTTTGATGTGGAGGCACTTATCTCCGCCATATTGGCACATATCCCCATAGTAGGGCTTGAGGTGGGCGATAGGGTTGTCGGTGTCATTATATTTGTCAAATGAGGGCACTTCAAATTTCGGAGGTAAAGACACCTCAGCAAATAAATAGAGATATGAGAAATCTATAACATGGATCTTAGCCCCTCCCATCTTCATCAGCTGTTTTTTTTTTATCCATCTGTTCTCTCAACAGTTCGGACTCCCTTGATGGTAGTGCTGAGGCTGCTCCCCCAATAGGTTGCCCCCAATCATTCCCTGCTGGCTGTTGGTTTGTGAAGGTGGGCTGAGGGGGGTTGAAATTGGCAAATACCCCCATGGAGGTCTCACTATTTCGGGCCTCGTTGTTCATTTAATTATTTTGGTTTGTGTTCTTTATTACAAAATTATAGCAGAAATAAAGAGTGGTAAAATAGATAAAGAGGGGCCAGGCACAAAACAATCCCACAGTCCTGCAATATCCAGGGCTATTATAGCAAGTTTTGATAAGTAAGGGTTGTCCCACAGGGATTTATTATCTAAACACAAAAGTGAAATAGTAGATCTCCAGATCTGCTATAGGTCTAACAGCTCTAACCTAACTAGGAAAGCAAGGTAAAGAGAGAGTTTTTTTTTTTTGGTTGTCACAACTAAACTAAAAACAGAAGTAAAACAAAAACAACAATAAAAGGAATGGGAGTTTAGAAAGAGGTGGAAATAGTTTGATAAAATAAATATAAAATAGGTGAGAAGTAAATAGCTAGGGATTTGTTTTCACTGAAAGAGTCATGGAAGAGCAGAGCAAAGGTTGGATCTGCAGCTGTCCTTCATTTGGCTACAAGTACAAATGCAAGAAAAATGAATCTAATCTAACCTTTAGATGTGGACTAGTCTTAGGGTTATATCTTGTCCACTTGAATGGTCACAGGATATCCCAGAGATATACTCCAGTCATGGGGGTTAAAAATCAGAACAAGATAACCACTGCAGCCACTATGTTTGAAAGGCTGCAAGCTCATGCATCCATATGTGCATAAAACCCATACAGATCCACATGCACAATACAAGAAACTCAGAAACTCAGATTTAATGGGACAATGAACACAACTTTCATTGCTTAAAGAAGTACTTACAATGAATCAACCCTCAAGGCTGTAGTCTCTGCAAACCTCTGAACCTTTTACAATGATCTCACACAGTCATTTAGCAGCTTTGAATCAGTCCTATCTATTACAAAGAACTTAGCCAGCAAATGCTGAGCTAAGGGAAGAAGAAAAGGAAAAGATGACCGAACTCTAAAAGTGACCTAAGGCAAGAATCTCCTCACGGTTCCTCCTACATCAGATGCTTATTTCTGCATTTAAAAGCAGCTTATATACAGTCCACAAAGAATATCCGTTTGCCTTGGCCAATCAGAGGAGAGGAGAATCAAGTTAGTTAGGATTCTGCTGGTGTGGCTTATTCTCATCCAAGTATTGCCTCGGGATGTGGGGAATAACTCAGCACATTGGGGTGTGTGCCCCAAGTGCTGTGGAATCCTAAAAATACCCTTGAAGATTGAATGGGAAGGCTGAAACCTGAGCCTCGAGTGGTTGGAGCTTTAAAACATAAATCTCGAAAGGTTCCTGAGTGGTTGGGAGACTTCTGAAGCTTATTCGAGTGGCTGGAGTCTGAATGGATAAAGCTGCTCGAGTGGATGGAGCTTCAAGTGGCTTCAGACAAAAAATCTCGAGCAGATCTCGAGAGGATAGGGCTTCAGACATCTCAGCTCGACAGGATGCATTTCTTTAGGCATTCAGCTCGTGAGGATGGTTTCAGGCTGCAACTCGAGTGGTTCAGCAATGACAACTTGACAAGCTTAATGCTTCAGCAATAAAGCACTTGAGTGGATGGATGGCAACTGCTCGACAACCTTAAATAATGCTGAAGACATTCAGCTCGATAAGCTGGTTTCAAGACTTGTTCGACAACTTGGTTTTCTTCAGAAAGAATAGCTGCTCGAGTGGATGGTTTCTTGTGATAGGGAGCTGCTCGATAGGTTCAGTGTGAAGGTGCAATCTGCTCGAGAACCACTTGAGCTTGAGTGTTCTGAAGGTGTAACTGCTTGAGGTAGAGCTTATGAAGCTGTGTTCCACTCGAGAAGGCTCGAGTGGATACTTTTGAAGGCACATAACTGCTCGAGAGCCAGCATGCTGCTTTGCTGCTCTGTTCTGTCCACTTTGCTGCAACACTCCACTGAGTATGGGCTCCACTTCTCTTTACTGTAGGGCTTCTATGGGCCCAGGGCATGTTATATGGCTCCTATGGTGTGGTCCACTATGACACATTCTGTCTTTCCATGTTTAATGCTTGACTCTAAATTATCTCTTCTTGGCATTCATTAGATGGACTGTTGCACTAAGCTGCAGTTTATTTTTAACTACAAAAATACGCTCAAATGACAATTATTAGTCAGCTCTAAGGTCTATTAAAGACTATGCTAAGAGGTGAAAAGTGGCATAAATCAGTGATTAACACTCGTCTTCCTCATATTGATGACCCACATCAACAAATGGTGGAGGAGGGATACGATTATCAGGTGGATTTTGAATGAGTTGAGTGGGTGTCTGGTGAGGCCACTTTGATTGGAGAGGGTTTTGGTGATTGATGAGAGGATGAGTTGAGTGGTGGATTTTGGAAGGCTTGAGTAGGTGCCTGATGGGGGCACCGCGGTTGGTAGGGATTTTGTTGATTTGGTTGGGGGTGAGAGGATGTGTAAATTGTGGATGGTTGAAGGTTTGAGAGGGGTTTCCATGTTGGGTTGGGTATGATGGGTGCGAGTGAATAGGATTCGGGTTGGATGGGTGTATTGGGCGAGATGGGCTCGCTATTTGGGGGAAGTGGGGTATGCTTGTTGGGCGTGATTGTATGTGGGAAATTGGGAGAATGATGGATGGTGTGAGAAGGTGGCCCTTGGATTTGGGCCCGAATGGGCTTGTGATTGGACATGGGGCATTTGAGGCCCACTCAGATGGCTCCATGGTTGATGGTGGGAGCCTTGGATAGTATGGATTATGGGGATTGATTGGGGTTTGTGTTTTGGGTGGATGAGGTGTGAAGATTTTGGAGGGTTTATTGTGTGGATTTAATGACACTTGGGGTGGATTGGGGCGACTTTGGGAAGCCTTCCATGCCATGAATGTGCTCATCATTTCTTCCATGATGGCCATAGGATCGGTCATGTGGGTGGATGTAGATGGCCAACCTGACGATGGAGATGTATGGGGGGGAGGCAATGCTTGGGTGGATGTGGGGGGAAAAATTGGGTGCCCCTTAGAGGGGAAATTGGGTGCACCAAACGGTCTGGTGACGTTAAGTGGGGATTGGATTGAGGGATTAGAGATGGGAATCTCCTCTGTGTGGGGAGGTGGTGGGGATGAATCCGGATCAAAGACGGTGAGATCAACCGCCCAAGACATGGTTTGAAAGCGGGTGGGGTATGGATTCCTTAGGATGATAGCAGGGGATAAGGACTAAAGTTTTTCTTTCTTCGTCCTCCTCCCCCATGGGATGACAGTGGGTGTGGTGATGTCGTGATTTACGACACACAAGTTCCTTTTTTGGTTTTTCTCTTTTTGATGATTTTTTTATTTTCTTAGTTATTTTTTTATTTTGATTTTGGAATGTTTTTTTTTTTTGTGAATCTTTTGAACAAATTTTTGTTTTGAATTTTCTTTCTCTTTCTTTCTCCCTTGGTGCTTTCTAACTTCCCTTTCGGGGCCTTTGAACTCCCTTCGGATGGTGCTAACACCTCGGATGCCTCCTACGGCGGGACCAAGCACCCCTTTGAGAATCGAAGAGATGTCTCTCTTGATCCTTAAGGGTGCGGGGTTTATTCGCAACACCACGATCTCTCGGAAGAGGCAATAAGAGGACGACTTCTCTTGATCGGTGAGAGCGTTGGGTGTTTAAAGAGTGTAGGAGGTATCGAAAGTCTCAAACCAACGTAATGGGGGTTTGGGGAACTGTGAAGGCCCTAAATTTGAACACACAACGACCTAAGCTATGCGTGCATACTATGCACACATGGCTTCAGAACTCATTTTTTTGCTATGCATGCATACTATGCATGCATGGCCTGTATATCCACTTTCTGCCAGCCTGCTATTCAGAATTAGTCTTTGACTTGGGGTTTTGGGACAATGCTTCCCCGGACCTTTTTTTCTTTGCTTTATCGGGTTTCTTCTCACAGTGCCTAGGGAAACAAGGCCGATTCGATGTAAACTAACGCTCTCCCCAAGGTTTTAGGCTTTGTAACAAGTTCGGTCACCCAACCGATATACCTCCAGTGTAAACATCTTCTCAGGTGCTGGATGGGGTGGTCCTTTTCGAGATCATCACCACGAGGGTTGTTGCTCTACTTGGGACCGAGGTGGGTGTATGGCTGCCTATTTTTTCCTCCCTTTTGCAAAAGCTACACGTGATAAAATCAAATTATTAAGTCCCTTTTTAGTCCATTTTAAAAATCACTTTAGGGAAGTTATCATTAAGTCCAAAATGGGGCTTTTGCTACCGTCCACAAATCGGGCTAAGAGAGTCCCATGGCGCCACTACAGGCCGACGTTCAAGGGTGTTATATGTTCACAAGTAATAAAAAAATGATGGTGCCAATCATGCGACTAGGCTGAAAATGAAAAGTATCGAATCATAGGGGTAAGTGAAACAAAAAGTGTCAGTCAAACGACTAGGAGAATATTGCAGAAGTATAAATAGTGAGAATTTAAATCTAATTATCAAGTAGGCCTGCTAAATGGCTTAGGTGGATAGAAACGTGGCCAATTAAACAACTAGACAAAAATATGCGAAATCGTAGGGGTAAGTATTGAGCAAATAAACATGGTGCCAGTCAAATGACTAGGCCAATAGAGAGAAAAATAAATAAAAGTAACACAAACACATGCAATGAGGCCAACTTCAAGCAGAAGTTCTAAAAACTATCCTCAGTGGAGTCTCCATCTGTGTAACCGTGGGCTTTGCGGGTCTGTCGCGACGATGCACTCAAATATGGAGTCGCCACTCGGCGCTTTTGATGTGCTGGGATACCCTCAAATCAATATCATATGCACCAAAGTGCTAGATTTGACTCCGGATTGCCGGTCTACGCCAAAGCCTCTAGATAGAGACTTCGGTTATCAATCGGAAATGTGTTAGGCACCTGATCAGCTCGCTCGTAAGCGATCTTTACTATGACCAAGTATAAAAATAAAGGAAAAAAAATAAGTAGCACTTCCCCTTGCCCGAAGGCACTTGGATCCTATTAAGCTCTCCGTAATTATCGAAATTTCGGCGGCATAATGACTCAAATCATAGGATAATGGAAAAGCAAAAGAAGGTAGAGGATGTGAGGGGAGAGCCGGAGCTCTCGAGCCCTTGTAGCACCGTCGCCGGATCATCACATTGATGCTAACTCCGATGAGCTTCCAAAGGAAGTGATGGTATGTGAGATGAGCTTGCTATGGCTTGGGAGATATGAGCTTGGGAGTGATGGTATGAGAGATGAGTTAGGGGTTCCTAACTTGCTAACGGGATAGAGATATTGATGGTGGATGTGTAGTGGTGTGAGGGAAGAGCCAAGGTTCTAAAGCTTGGAAGGTTTAAATCTTGGAAATGGGAGGACGTTTTTGAAGAGTTTCTCTGTTCAGAAAATTTCCCAATTGCCTAAACAAGAGAGGGGGGGGGGGGGGTCTCTATTTATAGAGTAACGGGTGATTAGGGAGGCTCTTATCCTCTAATGGGGATTAGCAATAGCCACTTGAATGGCACAAATGTGTTTTCTAAGGGTTAGAGGGTCGGTCATAAGGGTCCTAAAGAAATACACCCCGAAGCCCGGGAAGGTCCACAAGTCAAACCTCAAAACTAAACATCTGCCTTTTTTTTCTTCTTCTAAAAAGCAAGTTTTTAAGGCATGTGTGCATAGTATGCATGCATGCTTCAAATTTCCCTCCAAAAACATGAGAGGTTCAGGCCCGTGCTAGAGCCCACGTCTAGAGAAGAGCCAAATTGACTATGCGTGGCATAGCCAATTTTTGTCAAAAATCCTCTATGCATGCATAGTATGCACGCATAGGTTATTCTTGATAGCAAATTGGAATGGTGACTTGTGGGCTGGGTCCAGTATAGGTCCTATAGGTCTGATATGGGTTTCTAAGGGTCTGAGAAGAGTTTTTAAAGGTTCGAGTTAAGTTCTAAGGGTTCCGAAAGTGCTTTCGAAAGCTCAAAAGTATGCCTTTCTCGAAGTATGGGTCGGTCAATGCTTTGGGCCAAATTTGGATGTCTACACCCCCCAAATTACTTGGGCCTGGATACCCAAAAGATTGCATCATTTCATATCATATGACTAAAACAATGTTGAATGATGTCCTACAATTTCAGTTGTCATGACTAATGTAAATGCGTAAACTCTACTCTCTTCTAAAGAATGAGAAGAGAGAGAGTGAGAGTAGGCTAAAAGACTACATTGTTAATATATTCCCAATTCTCATAATGAGTGAGAGGACTACATGCTCAACTTGCCAATTAAAGGACTCTACACCATCTTCCCTAATGTTGATAGTGCAAACTAAAACCTATAAGGTCGATAAGAAAGGACTACATATTATAGTGGTGATGAACGTCATAAGGCCAATAAAAGGATGCATAAGCCGCATCAAAGGCTACTCATCATCAACTTAGGTGGGACAGCAGGCAGTCAACTGTATTCGAAACACATAAACAAAAAATTGGCACATAAATTAAAAAAGGAGGGGAAGATATGCAGATTTTTACAGATAAGATGTGAGAGAGGAAAGAAAAAAGCAACATTAAATGGCAGCATGAGTAGCCTGGGAGAAGGAGTAGTTTTGGATTTCGAGGCAGCGACACATATCGCAAAGCAAATGCATTCATTGACCTTTTATCAAACAGCTTCTATGCGATCAGCAAAGCAGCATCAACAATACTCCATTACATAAGCTGCAATGACATCACAGCATCATTGCCACGAATTCTGAGGTTGCGCTCTGCTACCAAATTGAATAATGTAAATGCATAAACTTTATGTTCTCAAGAATGAGAAAAGTGAGAGAGAGAGAGGGCAGGCAAAAAAGACTACATTGTTAGTACATTCTCATAATGCGCAAGAGGACAACATGCTCTTTATATAGAGTAACACGAAGACAGAAAACTCCCTAATCGATGTGGGACTATTCCACACACACTACACTCACCTCTCTCCAATACACATACAATACATACAACACTATAGAGAGTGGACGACACCAGTATATTGTCGACATGGAGCATACATATTAGATGATACATATTGGCTACTAAGTTCCTGCAATCCCCATCGAGTTATCGTATTCGATGTGACATGAAACGATATGGGTTTGTGAATGCGATCTGTGTTGGGCATGCTCACCTTTATCAAATATTTTTCATCAGAAGTTGATTAACATATTAAATTTTAAAATAATTATAAACTGTAAAAAGTATATGTTACCAAATATATATATATATATATATCTACATTAACATATTAAAAATATGACCTCTACCTATACATTGAGATATGGGTTAATTGAATCCACTTAGATCCATGCCGAATGTCCATACCTATATTCATAATTTTTTTCCCCCGGTAGGCAGATCTGTATTTTAATTGTACCTTTGTAGGAAGTATATCAACATTGTTATATGTGAAGGAATAAAACTTTGCCAAGTCGTCCCCAATTAGGTGGGACAAGGAGATGATGTTGGTGATAATAACTATGGTTGAGTTGTAAACTTGCTCTTTTGTGTCCTTTACAGGTTTAGTGTGATGAAAGTGGGTGGAGAGAGATTAATGGAGTAATATGAGAGGGAGAGAGGAAAGTACGAGATGGGAGGACTTAGGGCTTGAGATTACGAGTTTTCCATTACAGGATTCCAAGAAAATAAAGTAGGACACACATTAAAACTACCAACTACATATGACTAATTACACACCAATAGACCAAGAAACTCAAATCGATAAATAGTTAAACATACTTCAAGATAACCCAATGAAGAATTCTGATTAACTAGGTAAATACTAGATTTTGGCTTGTGTAGCTTGAGTGTAGGGATATGATTTATTTCTTGAAACACCTCTAATTTTATATTAATATGTTGATTTTTAAGAAGAAGTTTTCTTGTGTTCAGGCTTGAGCTTTAAAGAAGCTGAGAGGAGACTGAAGGAAAATGGCCCAAATATCATTCCTCTTGCTCATCCTTTTCCTAGTTGGTGGAAGATCCTGTGGAATGCTTTCTTTCACCCTTTCAACATCATTTTGATGGTCATGGCATCTCTATCTTTTGCGACCGGAGATTATGCCAATGTTGGTTCTTATTAGTGTAGCCATTCATTTTTACCAGGTGATTTTAAATCTCACACAAAATTTTATGATTCTTGTAAGGGAGCTACAACTTGCACACGAGATTTGTACCGGGCACGTGGTTAAAACGAAAGACTTTGTTATTTTTTGGATTGATGTATTAATTTGAAGATTATGATGTGGAGATCTTTGAGGGCCAATATTAGCACGAAACAGGATCTCTATCATCTGAGTCAACCATTGAATCAGATGATGGCCTTTGAATGTATTCAGTCAGATGATAGAGATCACTTTTCTTTCCAATCTTTGGCCTCAGAGATCTTTCCATCATGGTCTTCAAATCATACGGCTTAGATGGTGTGCCACATGACACGAATTCCAAAATAACGAAGTCTTTCTTTTAAACCATGTGCTACGGTACAAATCTCGTGTGCAAATTGTAGCTTCCTTCTCCTAATTTACCAGAATATATATATATATATATATATATATATATATATATATATATATATATATATATATATATATATATATATATATCCTGCTTAGTTTCTTTGAACCCTTTTCATCCTTGAGGTTTCCATGACAATATATTATCTAATATTCATATCTTGTCAGGAATTCAGCAGTTCAAAGGCTGCCATGAGGCTATGAGAACTCCTGAAATACCCTGTTAAAGTTCAAAGATGTGCTAGTAGAGTTTTTCAGACAGAATTGATAGTTCAAATTGATCAAAGAGATATTGTTTCTGGTGACATTGTCCATTTCGGCCCTGGAGATCTATTTCCTGGTGATGTACGGCTATTAAAATCAAAAGACCTGGTTGTAAGGTACGATGGGTTTTCGAACATTTACTCCACCTTCGTACAAAGATTACTGAATCCGATCATGCCCGTATGCTCTTTGCTATACAGCTGTTATCGATCACATGATCACCATCGTGCTTCTTGAACAGCCAGTCTTCATTAACAGGTGAGTCTGGAACAATGAGGAAGATATCAGACATCAAAGAAGATCCAACCACTTCTTTGTTAGATGTAAGGAATATATGTTTCATGGTTATAACAATAATTCTCTCATTTGAAATTACATTTGTTTCGAATAATAAACAAAATTTTAATCTGAGCTTTTTGCATTCAATCCAAATCGCAGGGAACAAATGTAGTTGCTGGTTTTGGCACCGGGTTAGTTGTCTCCACCGGATCTGAGACTTACATCAGTACCATATTCTCGACACTGGGAAAGGAAACTCCGCCGGACGCCTTTAAGAAGCGTGTGCGGAGTGTTTCTTATGAACTTATCTGCATTATGCTAGTTCTAGTCCCCATTATAATCCTCTTGAATTATTATGCAACTCACAGCTATAGCAAAAGTATACTATTTGGGATCTCTGCTGCAGTTGCACTGACTCCACAGATGCTTCCTGTTATTGTGAATACAAATCTAGCAAAAGGAGCCCTTGCGATGGCCAGAGATAGATGCATAGTCAAAAGCTTAGTTGCCATACAGAATATGGGAGCCATGTAGGTTTGCACATACCCCCCATGTTGGCATTTTGTTTTATTTGAGCTTCTAATTGATACATTAGATGTTGTAACTCTCTCAGGTTAATTAAATGGAAACAAACTCTCAATTAAAAAATACCACATGATTCATTGGATATAAACATGAACTCAGGTGGCACTGTTTTCATTTGAGATAGAAAACATTGAATGGACCACTAGGGACCAGATTTTGGGGATATAGCTAATGAGCCATGCAATAGTTACAAGTTAGATACTAAGAAAATGGTCCTGAGCTATGAAGACTCACATTAGGAATAATAGTGTTTTTTTGTGTGTAGTTATGACAAAGTGCAAGCTACTCAATTAGTGCATATTCAAGGAATTTTCTTGATTTAATCTGAAATGCAATGTTCAAAAGCTATATCTGATTGATGTCCAGAGTTTCTATAGTCATTTACTTCTAACAATGTGTACGATTTTCCTTGAGAGATGAGTTTTTTTTATTAAAAATGGATATGTGGAGAGTATTTGAGTGTGTAGCAAGAGGACGAGGTGTCTGCATCCTGCTAATCAAGTGCATCACAGTCCAAAATTTCTGTGCTAAAACAACCAAACTGCCAATTTTACAATATGCCCTAATTTCCATATGAGAAATGTTTTCAAATTTCTGCAATTATTGTTACCCTTTTGTTGTACAATCATTCACTTTATAACTCATAAAACTGCTCCAATTAAGCTTTAAGAAACTGCTTAAAAGATTGGAAATAGGCTTTTATTGACAATTTGACATAGTGATTGATGTTATTCTTGTCTTTATACTTTGACTTGCCTGTTGCTATTTGTAAGGGGGTTCATTCATGTGTTACTCCATATCCTCTTGCTGGATATGCGTGCTACCAGGTTGTGAGTTATTGTGACAGCCCGGATTTTCCCAACCTAAAATTTTGAGATACATTTTTTTTTTTCATCCTAAACCTAATGGGAAAACCCGGACCGCCAGATCGTAGACCATAATCTGATACAGAATACTTGGCACATTCATAAATAAACAGAAATCAAAACAATTATTACATATAGCATAATTAAAACCTCCAGATAAAAAATCCAACAAGAACAAAACTAAATAAACACCAGTGATGACCAACCATCACCTAACAATGGTGTACACTAGTACGAATGTACCAAAACTTAACTCACCAAATCCATAAAGCACAATTCTACGATCCCTGAACAAAGTACAAATTCTTGTGCGGAAGCTCCCTTCTTTTAGTATGTAATCTGGGCCCTCCCAAACCTACGCCTGTGACGTATAGTCGGGTGAGCTAACAACTAAGCTCAGTAGAGGATAAACAACATAAATTCACATTTAACATTCGAAAACATAGCTTGAATCAAGAGTCAAAACCATCATTTAATTTTGCTTCCAAAAACTTAATCATTTCCCTTCTTTTCAAACACATTTTTCAAAGCATTCATCAATTTCTTCTATTTCTAAACTCAACTTTAAACGTTTAACTTTACCATGATATTCCATCCAAAAGTACACATATCCAAAAGAATCGAAAAGAATCCTAAAATAATTAGACTCATCCAAGTATATCCAAGATTTCACACACATTACAAATAATGTCGAATTTGCAAACACAAATACAAACAACACAAGGGTGTCTAAGGGTGTTCCAAGTTTCCAAGGGTGTTTACTGTTTCCAAAGTGCCCAAGGGATGCAACTATGTTCAATGGTATCCAAAGGTGTCCAATGATTCCAAAGTGTCCAAAGGATGCAATCATGTCCAAGGGTGTCCAAAGGTGTTCAATGACTCCAAGGTGTCCAAAGGTGTTCAATGTTTCCAAAGTGTCCAAGGGATGCAATGATGTCCAAAGGTGTCTAATGATTCCAAGGTGTCCAAGGGATGCAATGATGTCCAAGGGATGCAATGATGTTCCAAGGGATGCATATGCAGCGTATGTATGAATGCGTGTACGGATAGGCCGCCGTACCGGCCCAAGGGATGCAGTCGAAGAATCCAAAGGATTCATAATGCAAATGCAAATGTCAAAAGTCCAAGCGTCGTTGAGTAAATCACAGTTCCAAAGGTATCAAAATGATTCACGAATGTCACCAGCGATCTCAAGATCTTACTTTCAAAACACGAGTCAAGCTCAACAATATTAAAGGTTATCTAGAATCGAACATTATCACATGCATAACCACGATTTCACGAGTTCATATTCCAAATCATAAGACTCCAATTCTAACATATCCAACTTTGATCAACTCATCTTATTCATGGAAACACATCTAATACTATGAATCAAGTCAAATATACAAATTTAGGTCGAGTTTTCCCTACCTTAATCTTGAGGTTGCGCGAAGCCAAGCAAGGTCCTAACCATGGTCTTCCGCCTCAATCTATATCACAAGCACACAATGGTGCATCAAAAATCAACTCTACTCACTAATAAATTATACGCATTTAAGTATTTTCTCAAAACCAAGGTTGAAACGGATAAATTCATGCTAATATAGAATTTGATGCAACATTTCTCCTAAATTTTAGCCTTAAAACTTTAGATTCATGAGTTAGTCAAAACACAAAAGTTGTAGAGCTCGTTTCCCTCTTTCCAACGCCGCAAGAATTGCATCAATCGGAGTTCGGGGTAAAAAGTTACGGCTAAAATACTGAAGCAGTATAGGCGAACCCAGTCAAAATCGTTCGAACGATTTAAAATCGATCGAACGGTTTCTAATTTTGTTCGAACGATTTTCAAAATCGATCGAACAGTTTCTAATTTCGTTCGAACGATTTTTAAAATTGATCGAACGGTTTCCAAACTGACCAGGACCTTCAGATTTCATGCTTGACGAAATCGTTCGATCGATTTTTAATTTCGATCGAACGGTTTCATCAGATTTCACCCAAAACTAATTTCGTTCGAAAGGTTTTCAAAACTGATCGAACGGTTTCGTTAGATTTCGCCCAAAATTGGGTTCAAGCATCTCTAACTCATTTTTTTCTTTAAATCTTAACCCATTTTCTTCAAATCTCCCACTCATAATCTAACTAAGGATTAATCTACATACAAATCACAACTTAAATCAAAATTTTTACCTTTAATCCAACGATTTTCTCCCCGATCGGATCGTCTTCTTCCTAGCAAGCAAATGGGTTTCCAAACCCTTTTTGATCTTTCCAAGCCCCACGATTTCCACAATTTCGACACGATCGTTAGGTAATCATCCACACACGCTTCGTACAAACCTCGCTATGATTTAGCCGATCAAAATACACCATTCTCTTTGCAAGGAAAATGGGTTTCAAAAACCCACATCGATCTCCTATGAGCTCCACACACACGATCAAGCCAACACAATCGTAGACAATCCATCACAAAACCCTTCTCTTTCCTTTCTCTCTCTCTCTCTCTCTAACTCATAAAAACCCACAACTCTTTGCAACCGGTTATGACTTCTAAATGAGGCCCCTCCCTCTCTTATACTTAAAAGCCCGGTTCACGTGTAAAACGCATACACGCCACAACAGGTATATAAGACTCTATAAAATGATCTAACACTATACGGGTGTGTACTTTTCACATCAAAATTAATCCAATCTAAGTCATCAAGTTGACTTTTACCTGCTCAAAATTAGTGACTTGACGGGCACATATCCCGAGGCATACTATTTAAAGTCCAAATTTTTGGGATGTTACATTTCTTCTTGCAGTGCTTTAGTCTCTGAGATTGATATTGTTACTATCCCTAATATCGTCCATGCCTCTCTTTCCCATTCTACATGGAAGGCCGCTATGGTTGATGAGATAACTGCCTTTGAGAGTAAGCATACATCGGAATGGTCACCATTCCCCTCAGTAAAAAGATTGTGGGATGCAAATGGATTCTTGTTGCCAATCATAATCTTGATGGTAGTGTTGCTCGATATCAAGCACGCCTCATAGCGCGGGGATACACTCAGACTTATGGGATAGATTACGATACCACGTTTGCACTTGTGGCTCCGTTGACCTTGGTGCGTGTTCTCATCTCCATTGCTGCCCATCCAAATTAGCCCCTATCTCAACTGGATGTGAAAATTGTAATAGCCCGAAAAATTATGCTAAACTATGACCTCGGGATCCGTGCCCGATCGGTCATAGGTTTGACCAAATAGAAGTTCAATAGTTAGCATAGAGTGTAATGAGCGGATGTGATGTGATAGTTGCGTAGCTATGTGGGGTGTGTTGTAAATCTGAAGTCACATACACCTATCGAGGTGCATGTGCTCAACACACAAGCTGGGGGAAAGATAAAAGGGTTTAATAACCATAAAATCCTGGAAATTGGTTGTTGAAGGAGTAAAGAAGAGAGAGAGAGGAGTGAGAGGTTAAGCAAGCATTATTGTGAGGGATTGGAAGGGGGATTCTAGCATTAAAGAGGCCGATTTAGCGAGGAGAATCCATTCAAGCTAAAGCTGGAACCCTAGCCTTTCCAACCATGGATTTGAAATCAATTTGAGATTGATTGAAGGTAAGAGTTATGTAGTTTAAATGCATGGATTGTAAGGGTAAATAGTGGTTAGAAATAGTGTAAAATGTAGGATAAAAAGTGTAGAAAAATAGAGGAAAAAGAGTGGAAAAAGGTTGGGAAGAACAAATTTCGAAGAAATTTGAATCGGCAATTTCGATTAATCGAAATTGGGTTTCGATTAATCGAAATTGGCCAAGAAGTTGAAAAGTCAGGGGACCCCGATCTCGATTAATCGAATTGAATTTCGATTAATCAACTTTGGATTTCGATTAATCGATTTGGGTATCGATTAATCGATTGGGAACCTCCAGTGGATCCCAGGGGCTGGAGGAAATGACTTGAGGAAAATCGACTAATCGAAATGCGATTTCGATTAGTCGATTTCAATTTTCGATTAATCGATTTGGGATCGATTATTCGATTTTAGGAACTCGATTACTCGAATTGAGAATCGACTTGGCTAAACAGAGAATTTCGATTAATCGAATTAGGATTCGATTAATCGAATGAAAATCTCGATTAATCGATTTGAGAATCGATTAATCGATATTGACTTTCGATTAATCGATTTTGGAAATCGATTAATTGAATCAGATTCGATTAATCGATTTTGGAGTTCGATTAATCGACTGAGCTAATTTATGTTAACTTTTGAGTTTGACTTTAAGATTCTTGGAAGGTCTTGGACCTTCTTTATTGTATCCTTAGTGATGTGTTTCACATGTTATGTGGTACCATAGGTGGTACGTGTGAACTAATACACAAGGAGCCACGTGGGACCTTAATACGTTGATCAAACCAAGACTTGAGGTAGGGAACACCTTGAACATGTACTTTATTTTATAAGAGCATGTATGTAGTGATATAGAATTCAAATTTAAATGTTTTATTGCTTAAGAATTGTGAGAAGTGTGTGTGTGTGTGACATCCATAAGAGTAATTATAATGAGCCATCCCCAGGGGATGAAGAAATAAAGAGATCAGAGCATCAGGTGTGATGCAAGTGAATGGATACATCCCAGGGATGTATCCAAGATTGAATCATGCTTGATGGGGCCTAACTGATATAAGATAGCACACTTACACGGTGAATAACTATATGTAAGGCACCGATATTTTTGTTATTTGAGGTTTGATAGGGTACCCCACCGACGTGGCGGGATATCCACGACTGACACGACAGGATATCCGTGACCGATACGGCGGCGAAACCGTAAGCCAGTGCGGAGGCTTATCCGTACATAGTAAGCACACCCCAGGGGTGTTGATTTGAGACAAGTGAAACCCCGCCACCAATCCCCAGGGGAAAGGGGCTTGGGTACTATTTGTATTCCCAGGGAATACGTTAAAAGTGTCTATATAGATGACGATGAAGGGTATCTCATCGGGGCTCGATGCTATATTGCTCGGGGATTACTTAAGTTGAAAGTTTAAGTTTTGCTTTAGGCCTTTTCAGCATCATTCATGAGTAAATAAAAGCCACGAGTAAACTACCAGTAAAATGTAATACTTTTTAACTGTTTTATCAGTAATTGCATAGACACATCATGCATGTCATATCATGGAATATATGTGAGTAATAATTTATATGTTCAACTGTGTTTTGTTCCCTATTGAGCTAGGATGTAGCTCACCCTATAGACTATACGTCGCAGGTCCACTACTAGCAGCTGCCGAGGCTTCAGGAGACGCTGACCCCGGTGAGTCGGACCTTGCGGCCGGCGACGAGTTGGAGCCACCTCCTGAGGACTTCTTCTAGAGGACTCCGTTGTGCCACTTTGAGGGCTTTTTGAGAGAGATTTGTACGGCTTGGTATGTCAAGCCTTGTTTGGTTAAACCATGTATATATTGAGTTTGAGATTATTCTGTTGGGGCGAACCATCCGTGATGATTGCTATCATCGATGGTTCGGGTCGGTTCTCCATTCATGCAGAGGCATGAGGGTAGAACTGTCTTTTGGAGAATTACTTAATATAGATTTAAATTCCGCAGCTCATTTATTATTTTATTTTATGCTTGATATGCCAATGTTCCGTGCTTAGCTAAGGGGCACGGTCAAGATGATCGTGCTGATGGCACGAGTTTCGGGGTGCCGAAATCCGGGCTGTCACAAAAATTGTTCGTTTGGAATGGAGATCCTATTGAGGAGACTTACATGGATCATTCACCTGACTTCCTTCTTTAATGGGAAACTGAGAAAGTTTGTAAACTTAGGAAGTCTATAAATGGTCTCAAGCAGCCACCTCGTGGTTGGTTTATGTGCTTCAGTGGAGTGATCATTGGTATGAATTGTAGAGGTGCTACCCAGAGCATACTATTTTCTTTCATGTTGGTTCTGTTGGTCGCACGATCTTGTTGGTGAATGATAATGATATATTGATTAATGGAGGAGATTCTTCTTTCATATCCCACATGAAAGAGGAACTTTGTAGGATTTTTGAAGTGAAAGACTTAGGCAGCTTGAAATATTTTATTTGCTTGAAGCTAGTCAGATTGAAGAAGGGGAGGTTGTAGACTGATCTATCTTATACTTGCACAGCCAAGCATTACTTTTGCGGGTTAGCCTCATTAGCCAGTTTGTGCACGCTCATCGTGCTCCTCATTTAACTATTGTCCATCGCATTCTCAGATTCATTAAGGCCAGCCATTATCGAGGGATTATTCATAGATCACATGGTCATCTTCATATATTGGATACACTAATGCTGACTAGGTTGGCTCTGTTATTGACCGTCACTCCACATCTGGGTATTGTGTTTTTCTCATGGGTCAAAATATCGTCCGATACCGATACGTATCGGACGATACGTATCGGTTTTGGAGGTCAGCGGTACGATACATAGGGTATGTATCGTACCCTATATAAAATAGTGAAATTATCGTCCGATACGGGCAAAATACCGCCCGTATCGTCCGATACGGACGATAATATCAAATTATCGGACGATAATTTGAAATTATCGTTCGATAATTTCGAAAAAGTTAGAAAATTTAAAAAAGAATGAAATTATCGGACGAGAATTTGAAATTATCATCCGATAATTTCAAGATTCTGTGGGGCCCAGTCACGTGGGTGACCTTTTGCAACCCGAATTTAGGGTTGGGTTTTGCTTCTTTTTTTTTTCCATTGCAAAACCAGCCCTCCCTTCTTCTTCCTTATTTTTTTTCTTATTTTCACCCCAAATCGCCGCCGAATCGCACCAACAAGCTCGGGATCAACGCGAAAGGTACGTGTTTTATCATTTTCCCATTGTTTTATTTCGTTTTAAAGGTTAAAATAAGGTAGATCTATCTTATTTAAGGGTAGATCTACCTATAAATATAGTAGATCTACTCTTAAATATAGTAGATTTAACCATAAATTTGTTAGATCTATCATATTTAATGGTAGATATTAAAATAATTAAAATAATTAAAATAATTAAATTAATTAAAATTATGGGTAAAAAATAATATAAATAATTAAAATTATGGGTCACATGTAATTAAAAGTATGGGTCACAAAACAATTAATATAACTAAAAAAATAATGGGGTCAATATGGGTCACGTATAATTAAAATTAAAATCAATATTGGTCGCATATAATATGATAGATCTGACGATCGTATCATATTTATTTATTTCACCTGTATGAATGAGCAAACGATTGCATTAAAGTAAACATCTAATTTACACTTGAAAATAAAATTTATTTTCTAATTATTGCTATTTTAAAAATATTAGATTATATTTTATTAAATTTATTTGATATTATTCTAATCTTTATAAAATTTAGATTACATTTGAAATTTTATTTTATATTATTCTAATTTTTAAAAGATTAGATTATATTTTACCAAATTTATTTGATATTAATATAATTTTTGAATATTTATTTGATATTATTATAATTTATGAATGTTTATTTGATATTATTTTAATTTATGAATATTTATTTGATATTATTATAATTTATAAATATTTATTTGATATTATTTTAATTTTTGAATATTTATTTGATATTATTATAATTTATGAATATTTATTTGATATTATTATAATTTTTGAATATTTATTTTATATTATTATAATTTATGAATATTTATTTGATATTATTTTAATTTATGAATATTTATTTGATATTATTATAATTTTTTAATATTTATTTGATATTATTCTAATTTTTAAAAATTTATTTGCTATTATTCTAATTTTTAAAAATTTATTTAAAATTTATTTCATATTATTCTAATATTTTATGGGACATATCCCATAATATTAATTATTTTAATTATATGTGACCCATAATTTTAAGGGTATATGTGACCCATATTGACCCATATTATTAATTATATTAATTATTTTGTGACCCATAATTTTAATTACATGTGACTAATAATTTTAATTATATAAATTATTTTGTGACCCATAATTTTAATTATATAAATAATTTTGTGACTCATAATTTTAATTATATGTGACGGTCACATATAATTAATATGGGTCACATATAATTTAATATGGGTCACATATAATTTAATATGTGATTCATAATTTAATTATATGTGACCCATAAAATTAATATGGGTCACATATAATTTAAACTTAAAATTAATATGGGTCACATATAATTAAATTTATGGGTCACATATTAAATTATATGTGACTAATATTAAATTATATGTGACCCATATTAATTTTAATAATAAATTTAATTATATGTGACCCATATTAATTATATGTGACCGTCACATATAATTAAAATTATGGGACACAAAATTATTTACATAATTAAAATTATGGGTCATAAAATAATTTATATAATTAAAATTATGGGTCACATGTAATTAAAATTATGGATCACAAAATAATTAATATAATTAATAATATGGGTCAATATGGGTTACATATACCCTTAAAATTATGGGTCACATATAATTAAAATAATTAATATTATGGGATATGTCCCATAAAATATTAGAATAATATGAAATAAATTTTAAATAAAATTTTAAAAATTATAATTATATCAAATAAATATTCAAAAATTATAATAATATCAAATAAATATTTATAAATTATAATAATATCAAATAAATATTTATAAATTAAAATAATATCAAATAAATATTCAAAAATTATAATAATATCAAATAAATATTAAAAAATTATAATAATATTAAATAAATATTCATAAATTATAATAATATCAAATAAATATTCATAAATTAAAATAATATCAAATAAATATTCATAAATTATAATAATATCAAATAAATATTTAAAAATTATAATAATATCAAATAAATTTGATAAAATATAATCAAATCTTTTAAAAATTAGAATAATATAAAATAAAATTTCAAATGTAATCTAAATTTTATAAAAATTAGAATAATATCAAATAAATTTAAGAAAATATAATCTAATATTTTTAAAATAGCAATAATTAGAGAATAAATTTTATTTCCAAGTGTAAATTAGATGTTTACTTTAATGCAATCGTTTGCTCATTCATGCAGGTGAAATAAATAAATATGGTACGATCGTTAGATCCATCACGGCAATACGGTACACCAATAGATGGTGATAGACTCCGGATACAGTGTAAGCTTTGTGGAAAAAAACTGCTGGGAGGAGGTATCACACGGTTAAAGGAGCATTTGGCTCACGTAAAGGCAGAAATAAAAGGGTGTCCCAGTGTATCCAGAGAAGTAAAAGAAAATATCAGAGCTAGTTTACAAGCGGCAAAGGGAAAGAAAAAAGCTGAAGCCGATCGTGATAGGGAAATATATGAGAGAATCAGGAGGATAGATCCAGAGTTTACATCACCTGGACCTGAGGATGATGAGGATGAGGATGAGGATGAGCAGATAGCAAGAGCTATGAGAGAGAGTGCCAGAGAAGTACAACAGCGGCGAGATCAGGAAGAAGTCGATTATTGGTTTCGGTCCAGATTGAGGAGCCCATCCATGCCTGCTACCGGTGGTGGATCTAGTCATAGGCTACATATTGTTGATGTTGATGAGGATGTTGAGCGGTATCGGGTTGCGTGGGTCGACATCAAGAGGGATTATAGATCTACTAGAGGTACTGACCCCATGGATCCATTCATGTATCGCACTGAAAGCTCCAAATAAATCAAATTGAGTGCAATCTCACTTATAAAAATGGGGAAGAAGCTTGGAAAATCTATTGCCAAGTTTTTTATATACAACCACATTCCGATCCAAGTAGCAGAGTCGCCGTACTTCAAAAGCATGATTGATATAAGTGCAGAAGTTGGTCCAGGAGTTAAAAAGCCTTCTGCATACGAGATATCTGGGCCCTTACTAAATGATGAGTACGATGAGATAACTGCCTATGTACAAAGCTTTGAGGATGTATGGGATGAGAGAGATTGCACAATTATGTGCGATGGATGAACTGGTCCCACAAAGAAGAGTTTGATAAATTTTTTGGTTTACAGCGATGCCGGGACAGTATTTTTGAAATCAGTTGATGCTTCTAGACACGTAAAGACTGCTGACTACCTGTTTCAACTAATGGATAAGATAGTTCAAGAGGTTGGAGAGCAGCGGGTTGTGCAGGTGGTAACAGACAATGCGGCAAATTATAAAGCCGCTGGATTAAAACTAATGATGAAGAGACGTCACCTGTACTGGACCCCGTGTGCCGCTCATTGCGTGGACCTCATTCTTGAGGATTTAGGAAAGAGAAGCAAGGCACAGGCAATTATTCAGAAGGGAAGAACGATTACTTCCTACCTGTACAACAGTGATAAGCTGGTCAATTTAATGAGAGCCTTCACGAACAATGAGTTGCTCCGACCTGCGATTACATGTTTTGCAACACAGTTTTTAGCCCTACAGAGTTTGGCTAGATATAGGCGTGAGTTGAAAAGTATGGTGTCGTCGAAAGAATAGAATCAACATGAAATAGGACTCCCACGAGCAAAGAGACTAGCTTGCACTGAAGTTGCTGACCTAATCTATAGCACGTAGTTTTGGGCAGATGTCAACCACCTGATCGCCGTCACTACCCCGTTGGTGCAAGTGTTGAGATTGGTTGATGGTGATGACAAACCAACGATGGGGTACGTTTATGAGTCAATGAATAAGGCAAAATTGGCTATAAAAACCAAATGCCCTATAAAATATAAACGATACTGGGCAATTATTGACAAGAGGTGGGATACACAATTTCACCAGTACTTGCATGCAGCAGGTATAACATGTTGCACAATTATGTAGTGATATTTATTTATTTATTCATTATTTTCATATACTGATGAAATTGCTCATATTTGATGTGTAGCATACTACTTGAATCCAGTCTTCCAGTACACGCGACGCTTCGAGCTGAGTAACACTGATGAAGTGTATACCGGTTTGCTCAATGTAATCCAAAGAATGCTCCCTGAGTTGGCGGACCAAGGTCAAGCCATAAGAGATGTGAGTAATCATGGTATGATACTTTATAACTAATAAGTCAAATGTCATATGATATTATCATCTATTTATTGATATGTGCCTTACTGTGTTTCATCTTTATAGATTGACATGTTTCGCAAGAGACATGGGTCATTTGGGACCCCGTTGGCGCAATCCTAAATTAAACACGACAAACCCGCTGATTGGTGGATGCATTATGGAGGTGATGGTCCGATATTGAGGCGAGTAGCAATGAGGGTATTATTACAAACATGTTCCTCATCTAACTGCGAGCGGAATTGGAGCACTTTCTCTCTCATTCATACTAAGACAAGGAATAGACTAACTATAGACCGATTGAAAAAGTTAGTCTACTACCACTACAACATGTGATTAAGGGTTAGATCCTCAATTACATGAAGTCTTACTTACATATTATACTAATTCATCTATCATATTCTACCTTGCAGACAGTGAATATTTTGATCCCATCCAGTTGGATTATATATTCGAGGAGGATGACCCTTTGAATCAATGGATCGAAGAGAGAGAAGAGTCAATCTTGGATACTGAGAGCACTGAATGGCTGGACAATGCTGAAAGAGTAGTGGAGCAGCAGGCTTCCCAACCACCGAGGCGGAAAAGAAGATTGAATCGTCATTCAGTGGTTAGATCTGATGAAGAAATGCAGCCCGGTAGTGATGATGGGAGTGGTGAGGATGATGGTGGAGGGCATGATGGTGGAGGGGACGTTGGCACTAGTGGTGGAGGGGAGGATGCTGGTACCTCTGATCCTTATAGAGATATAGTGGCATGGGACGATGACTCGACACCGCTAACACAGTTCGACACTCCTACATTTAGAATGGGAGGGGTTGAAGGAAGAGGAGCGTCGAAATCATATCAAACACCACCACCACCACAAGGTCCAAAGATGATACAGATATGAGTTATATGACTTCTAGCTTCGGGGGATTCAGTTTTCAAAATACCGAAGATTCAGCAACTAGTAACCCATACTACCAGCCACAACAAACCTACCCGGTGCCATATGACTTCATTGGTCAGATTTTTGGAGGACCGGCCTTTACGTACTACACTGAGTCATATTCGTTACTACAGCCTCAGTTTCAAGGGGGCACATATGATCGTGGGTATCAATATGGCCAACATTATAGGCAAAGGCCGAAATGCTAAGCATGATCATGAGGGCCAAGAACCACCACGAAATTCAATGTGGCTCTAAAGTAAGTTTTTCATATACAATAAAATTTATTTTTATCAACATAGCTATTAATTTTGACAATATATAATTTATTTTTGTCAATATACATTGTAATTTAGTTTATGCGTGACTGCGTGTCTGCATCGATCAAATTATGAAATATTGTTAATAAAATAGGCATGTGATCAGCTGGTCGAAAATAATGTTAGAAGATCTATTACATTAAGTCAAAAATGTGATCTTAAGTCAAAAATAAGTCACAAAATAGGCATGTGACTTGGGTTAAGTTACAAAATAGGCTTGTTACTTATATATTCATCTAAATAATGCATCAAATAAGTCAAAAATAAAAGTAAAAATAGTTGAAATAAATACAAAATAAATAAATATAATTTTTCAGATTTTTTTGGAAATTTTTTTTTTTTTTGAATGTATCAAACTGATACATTCAATGTATCGCCGATACATTGAATGTATCGGGAGATACCCGATACGTATCGTCCTGGAGGTCAGACGATACGTATCGGAATTTCGGTTTTTTGACCCATGGTTTTTCTTGGAGGCAACGTTGTTTCATTGAATAGTAAAAAGAAAAAGGTTGTCTCCAAATCTAGAGTTGAGGTTAAGTATCGCATTGTGGGCTTCTATGGTTTTGTTCCCTTATTTATGAACTTGGCTGCCCATACATTGAGATAATAAAGCATAAAGAAAATTGCTTTTGAATCTGTCACTGGAGCATACAAAACATATTGAAGTTGATATTCATTTTGTTAGAAAAAGGTTTGGGATCGCACTGTGGAGCTTGTGGATGTATACACTCCAACAACTGGCTAACATCTTCTTAGGCGATTGTCCCGTCGCTTCTTCGGGATATCACTGTCATGTTGAGCATGCATGACGTATATGCTCCCAGCTTGAGGGGGAATGTTGGAGTATGTATGTGTAAGTGAATATCTAAATGTGCGTGGCGTGTGTGGAGTATATATGGGTGTGTATGTAATATCTTTCACTTATTCTTAATATTGACGCTAGTGAGGGCATCGTTACTCACTATTTCTCTCTTTCTCACTCTTTCTCTCTCTCTAACCCTAAAACTAAAACCACTAATCTAACCCTATTACCTGTCTTCTTACCATAATACCATTAACCTAAACCTGTCAACTCCTAACCCTAAACAACTTCTATTCTTGTTTCATTCATCTTTAGATTTTGTCTCTATTCCTAGCTCTATTTCTTATGCTTTATTTCGGCCAAAATGGGAAGACGGTATGCGGTAGAAAATGAAGGCTCTTGAATAAACAATACATGGAAGATAACTAAGCTCTCTGCAAGGAAGAAACTTATTGGGTGCAAATGAGTTTATATTATGATATACAAATATGATGGATCCATAGAAAGATATAAAGCACGACTTGTCGTAAAGGGGTTTAATCAAACTCAAGGTATGGATCAAAACACCTTAGCGCCCATAGCTATGCTAAACACCATTTGGGCCCTTCTATCTCTTGTAGGCCTGCAACATATAGGAAGTGGTCATTATATCAGTTGGTTCTTACATGGTGACTTAAAGGAGAAGGTGTATATGGCTCTTCCACCTGACTTCTCACTTCATGGGGAGAAAAGCATATAGACTAAAAAAGGTCATTTATGGATTGAAGCAATCTCCTATGTTATAGTTCAGAAAATTCAGTGATGCTGTTGTGCACTTTGGATACTAAAGAAGCCATTATGATCATACCTTCTTTGTGAAGAAGTGATCTCATCTGACTGCTTTAGTGCTATATGTGGATGATATCATTGTCACAAGTGATGATAGTGAGAAATTATAAGGCTGAAGTATTATTTGAGTAAAGTTTTTGACATCAAGGACTTAGGCCCATTAGATATTTCATGGGCATTAAAGTGGGTAGATAACACAAGGAAACTGTGCTCTCAAAGAGGAAATATACACTAGATGTATTGAAGCATACATGAATATTGGGTGCAAACCTATAGATTCTTCTATGGATTAGAATGCTAAAGATGGTGAGTATAGAGTCATGTACCAGGATTCTCATGAAGGAATGTAAATTAGATTTATTCTTGTCGATCTCGGAATACAGGTAACCTTCCAATGACACTCTATAGAGATAATGAAGTGGCTCTCTACATTGCAAAAAATCCGGTATATAATGAGAGAACCAAACATATTAAAGTGGATTGTCACTTCATACGAGAAAACAAATGAATCAAACGAATTTTGTACTCCTCAAGTAAGCTCAGCAGATCAATTGCCAGACATCCTTCCAAAAGTTGTGGGTTGGAAGCAATTACATGACATCACTTAAAAGTTGGGCATGATTGACATGTATGCTCTAATTTGAGGGGGGTATTGGTGTGTCCCTAGTAATAGAGTGGTGTGTGTTTAGTTGTTTTTGTTATGCATAATACTATATATATGGTTGACATGGGATCCTACTGTAACATTATATATATAAGGGCGATTCGAGCATGGCAAATCTTCCAAGACCCCATCAAACGGATCATTATAGCTGATGAAATGGGTTTACAACAACTTCGAGCGACACGTTGATAATTGGCTTCCTATTCTATTGTACAGATTCATATATTGCTATTCGTTATTTGTTGGCGTTTTGAGGTATCTCTAATTTCTCGGGTGATGGTGATGGTGAAGCTCAGGAATACGAGGGACCTTCAAAGTTGCCTTGATAGAGCTAATTCTTTTCAGAAATATTTTATTTTACTCAAATATATATATATATATATATATATATATATATATATATATATATAACCATAATTTCCTCACCTCTTCTCTTCTCTTAATTCTTCTTCCTCCTTGAAACTCTAACCTTAATTTCTTTAAGCCTTCACTTATGCAACATCAAACTTAATTATGACGAGTGGTACCTATGTAACCCGACTATTCTTTCTCACTGCCCATGATATTGGCTTTAAACCCCATGAAAAAAGGGTTTCATAAAGCAAATTCTTCTTGTTATGATTATTATTTTTATGGCAATTATTGGTGTCTCAGGGCTCTCCGACAGTCTTAAATATTTTGATGAAAACAATAACACAATTGATGAAATGATGCATTTAAGATATGACAACGGCACATGCATTCATCTATCGATACACTTTGAAACTTTGGTGCAAGAGCTTTAAATTTGATCTCAGATATTCCCATGGAATTCAGAGTTAGAATGCATGATCGAATTAGTACATCAAATTTGCTATAGAAACGAGTTTTTGTTCCCTACATTGTTATTCTCTCTCAAATTGATGAAGGTTAATTAAGTCATGATTGATATGACTAGCAATCCTAAAAGCATCAATTGAACAACGACCTTCAACTTGTTGAATAAATTCAGTACTTAGCTATTTTAAAACAAAGGAATCAGAGCTCAGAGTTGCACTGCTCAAGAGAGTTGGAGCTCAGAGGTTGGGAGATCCCCATAAAAAATACCAAGTTGAATATTCCCAAACTATGCTTCTTGAAGATAATTTTCCTTAAGGTATTCAATTTTAAACATTTCCATTTTTTCCCTTCCCTTGATTGGACACCTGAGGTACCAGAATTAGAACTTTCTGGCCCTAGCAAAACAATAATGTATTGGGTAATTCTATTCGCGCCTACCTAATTACTGAGGGCACCTATGCTAAAAAGCCATTGACAGAGTTAAATCAGACGATGGATATGGGTTGTTATCCCAATCTTCCACACAATGGATCTTGAGACCATGGGCGTACCATCAAACGGTCCTTTTTTTATTCCACATGACACATATCCCAAAAAAGTTACCCAGAAAACTTGATTTTAGAGTCACTTTTTGGGATATGTGCCACGTGGAAACAAAAACGGATTGTCTGATTGCATGCCCATGGTCTACAGAGCCATTGCTGGGAAGAATGGGATGAAAACCAATCTCCATTGTCTGATTCAAAGCAGTCAATGGTTATTTAGCATAGGCATCCTCAACATTTCGGTAGGCGCGGAGAGAGCTACCCTATGTCTATTTTATTTTATAGTTCATAGAAGGAAATAGGATGTGTTTAAGCATCAGCCATATTATACTGCTGTTCAGGGTTTGGACTGAGCTTGAGAACAAAGGAGCCCTGCTGGAATTTCAGGGCCACACTCTTATTGGGAGGTTAGTCTTAGGGTTTCCAATGGGAATGGTATCACTTGGATGCTCTTTTGGGCTCATATCAGTGGCCAAAATCCTGGGAATCTAAGCTGTATATGGTTGTTGCTATTTTTTTCTTCAACCCGGTTCTTTTCACCATCATTTAAACATCAAAATGGTGTTTAAATGATCATACACCGTCAATGGTTTAATGTGGGTGATCCGTACTGGCAAAGTGATAGATCATAGATTGAAGTCTAGCAGGCTAAAAATGGTGTTTTGGAGAGATTTACAGCATCCAATCTGTGGACTATAATATCAACCATTGTTTTTAGTTTAAATGGCTGATAGTAAAGTTCATTAATCGGATGGTTCACATCCACTTATAGGCATGTTTCTTTGGGCTGAGACATGTTTCAATGATAGGTTGCCACTTGGACAATTTAGATTGATCATAGATGTACGCCACATGGCATAGTGACAAATCACCCTTTTTCTTTTAGCCTTTGTGTATACATTCGTTTACATATAAATAAAATAGTCATCACAAATACCAAAAAAAAAATGCCATAATACACTGTCCATAAACATAACTACATTTACAATGAGATGTGCATAGATGCAGCTCACACAAGTTTGCTCAGAGGGATGCACACCCTTTTGTTTTTAATTTCATCTTCTTTTAGTTTCTTGGTCAATTTTTAAGGAATTTGGACATTTCTTTATATTTATAAAGTTATCAAGAGGACATTTCATTTCATCTTTATTTTTTTAACAGGGATATCCTATGTATCGATAAGACGGGAGCGCTCAGCCGCTCACAATGGATCTTGTTATAATGGTTCATCTTGATAGCCGCTCACAATGGATCGTGTTATAATGGTTCATCATCTTGATAGCTGGGGCTTAACCAAGGAGAGAGTTTTACGATTTGCTTTCCTTAATTCTTACTTGAAGACTGAACTACGGAATCCCATTGACGATGCAATTTTGGCATATGTTTATTATACTAGCGGATTCAGTTCGAATCATCCAAGTGGAGAAAGATGGATGAGATTCCTTTCCAGATTTTACACGTACAAGAGTTTCTGTTTTAATAGAAACATCTTTTGATATAAAAGATGAAAATGGTCCTCAACTTGATTCAAAGAGATTCGTGATCACAAAAGGAGCACTTGAAGAAGTATTAGAAATTTGTAGTCATATTGAGCACCTTGATAGATGTGTAACCTTACCTCTTTCGTTGGAGGACCGTCGAAGAATCCTACGTATGGGTGAAGAACTGAGTAATGATGGATTATGGGTTTTGGGGTTGGCGATATGAAGGATCGAAACGGTATGCGTTCTTCTATATTGACGCTTGAATTCTGATTGTTGAGTGCAATATATTGCCATTAATGCATATTTCCTAAATAATTTACTGTTTTCATAAGTTGGTGATCATGAGACAGATTTTTTCCCTTTAATCGTAAATCTAAATTCATAATAGTATGAATCATTGAAATATCAATTCATGAACTTGACAACTTAATTTAATATTTATATGTTCTACTTGCTGAGTCCTAGCAAGTGCCCATGCATATTATCCGTTATTTTCTACAGTAAAGTAGTGGTTGGGGAGCTGCCAATGATGCACCAGTTGAATCAAACATGTTCGTCAGTCTCGTTTCCTTCTTTGACCCGCCTAAGGACTCGGCAAGACAAGCTCTGCGGCGACTGGCTGAAAAGGGGGTGAAGGCAAAAGTTTTAACTGGTGACACCCTCTCTGTAGCGATCAGGGTCTGCAAAGAGGTGGGGGATCAGAACGGATCACGTGATAACCGGACCAGATCTAGAGCTCCTTGAACAAACAGCCTTCGACGAGACCATTAGGAAAGTAACGGTACTGGCCTGTCTCACTCCAATCCAAAAGCTCCGGGTCGTGCACTCCTTGCAGACAAGTGGAGATCATGTAGTTGGCTTCTTGGGTGATGGCATAAATGATTCACTGGCTTTGGATGCCGCCAGTGTTGGAATTTTGGTAGATTCAGGAGCCTCAGTGGCTAAGGATTTTGCTGACATAATACTACTCGAAAAATACTTGAATGTGCTTGCCACGGGTGACAAGCGTGGCCGGATTCCGTATTGGAATACCATGAAGTACATAAAAATGTCGGCAATTGCAAACATCGGCAGCGTTATCTCGCTCCTTGTTGCAACCATGTTCCTGTCGTTCGAGCCATTGATCCCCAACCAACTACTGATTCAAAATTTTCTATACAACATAGGTCAGATCGTGAATCCATGGGATCGAATGGATGACGAGTATGTAAAGAAACCACAACAATGGTCAACAAAAGGATTGCCTCTTTTCATGCTATGGAACGGACCAGCTTGCTCTGTCTGTGATATTGCAAGTTTTCTCTACATCTGCTTCTATTACAATGCCTGCATGGTTTCGGAATCTAAGCTTTGCCATTCCGCTTGGTTTGTCGAAGGCCTCCTCATGCAGACTCTCATCATCCACATGATTAGAACAGAAAAAATTCCGTTTGTCCAAGAAGTCGCGTCATGGCCCGTGCTTTGTTCAACCATTATTATTTCCGCTATTGGAATTGTGATTCCTTACATGCCTCTTGGGAAAATTTTGAGACTGCCAGACCTTCCACTATCTTATTTGGGATTTTTGGTTGTACTTTTCGTCGGGTATTTTGCACTTGGGCAGATTGTTAAGAGGGCATATATTTTGGTGTATAAGAAAAGGCTTTAGATAGCTAGCTCACAAGAGAAGGCTTACATTATGGAAGCAACAAAAATGGAATCTGAAGATGTAATGGAATGAGCTTTAAAATTGAGCCTCAAAAAAGTTTTTACAGGATCTTTTACATTTCTTTTGATACTCTGGTTTCTCAATATTATTAAGAACAGATATTGAAATTATTTGGTTCTAATCAAGGAAGAATGATCAATTAAGGATGAAATGAGAGCCTTTGTAAATTTGTTTCTTCTGCTTCAACGAGATGCTACCGAGTCATCAACAAGCATCCAAATCCGAACATCAACATAATCAACATAAGATTGCTCGGAATTTGCTTTCTGCAAGCACCTGCAAATTAGATATAATTCTGTTATGATGTTGAATTCTTCATGAAGCTATAATAAACAAAATTCATCGGGAGATTAGTTAAATAATTTATACAATGATATGAAACTACCTAGCATCATATAAGAAATGAGTTAGAGTTCCAAGCAACTCAAAGAAGACTATTTTCATGAGACACTTCATCAAATTTGTATTTGGTGCATGGACTTGTGGATCACCTGTAGTTCATGGATCATAATTCTCTATACATGAGGCACTTCATCAATTTTTTATATGGTAGAGATGACCATTTAGATTGGATTCAACCCAAACATTGAGCCTCTAAACAATTCCTACTGTCTGATCAGGAGCCTATAAGATCCTTCAACTGGACAGCTAAACAGCATATGAGCGATAGTTCAAGTTGAGTCAATTGTTTAAGGGCGCAATGTTTATGCCCTTAAACATGTGAAAGCATAATGTGCCACTAAAGTGATTAAAAGCTTTAAAAAAGAGCATTGATGGTAAAACTTAGAAATTAAGCATTAGTGTGAACAGTGGATCTATTTAGTCTATATATAAGTTGATAAAGAAATTTATCTGCAGGTAAGTTCTCAATTCAAAAAGGATAGAATGGAACACAAGTGCACACTGAGTTGGTATTAGGTACTTCGCACTTGGATCAATCTCCAAAGGTCAACATTGGGGAATGTGCAGATAAAGTTGGACACCAAATCAGTGAAAGTTTAAAAGTGTACTTCAAATGATTTGAATGCTCATAAATAATTGGGCACTTCCCGAGACTCGACCATTCGGTAAGATAGAGATTGACCCGAGTGCTGCCACTGGCAGTCGGGTTGGGTAACTAATACCAGTTCAAAGAAAGCATAAATTTGGCAAGTACTCCAAGATATGCACCAATATAAACAAATACAATAGATCGATGGAGAAAATTGAATTTGTTAATAACATACAACCAAAAATTTGAGTTCTCTGAAATGAGTGGGTAAGATACATACCTAATTGGAGGTAGTTGTTCCTGATATTCCACTCAAAATCCCAATGCTCCCTTGCATTCTTGAGAGTCCAATACGACCATCCGAAGGAGGCTGCATCATAGACCTCTAACTGGGCTCTCGCGAAGTCTTGATAGTCCTTCTGCGAACCGCTCGTAGCATTCCACTCGTTGACCCACTCCCCTGAATCCAATCCAGGTCACATATCTAAAGATAAACCCTTCAATTCAGAACCCTAAAAAACATACAGTTTACAAATGGGTGACTTCCGTTCAAAGTATACCCATTTTTCTTGGAAATAGAATGTTAGGTAAAAAAACTATTCCTTCATTGGAGAAAGTTACGATAATCGAGTCGGCATAGCAATTCCACCCTTCATTATGATAATCAACTAATAAATATGGAGTACGAAGTCATCCAAGTAATGAAAATTCATGATTAGTTTTCTTAATTTTTAAATAGATAGTTTGTCAACCAAAGGGACATCTGGAATGGGGGTCGAGAATCCAGCACAACAACCTCCAAAGGATCCAACATGGGGATAAGTCCATGCAAGAAGAATATATATATATATATATATATATATATATATATATATATATATATGTAGAGAGAGAGAGAGAGAGAAAGGAATAACATATAATACAGAAGAAAAAATTGAAATACCTAATAATTGCTACACCGACTAATAATGTTAAAACAAAGATGTATGAGTTGGCGAAATTATGCATTGTTTTTTTGAATCATCGGATTTCAAGGATATTCTGGCGATCGAAATTCATACTATTCAGAAATCCCTCAAGATAGCCATCGACATGAAGCTGCACTCGGTCATAGTTGAATCGGATTCTCTTACTGCAATTCATCTTTTGAAAGGCACTTGGCCAATACCTTGGAAGATTCTGGGCCTGATTGAAGACACTATTTTCTATGCTTCCAAAATTCAGAAAATCAGTTTTCAGCATGTTTGGAGAGAATGTAATAGGTGTGCTGACTTTCTTACCCATAATGGGTTGATGCAAGTACAGTCGTCTGATGGAACCCTTCAAATATTCCTCCATCTCTTTCTGTTCTCGCCTTAGAAGATTTATGTTGCTCTTTTTACCGTTTGTAACCTTCTTTTTTTCAATAAAAGGGTAGGGGTCCCTCCAACACTGCTTTTCTATCGAAAAAAAAAATTGTACGAGTTGGAGTTGGGACACTTAGGTTCTGTTTGATAACATGGAAGTGGCAATTCTATGGTGGAATTACAATGCCAATTCGACCTTTTTTGTTTGATAGGAATTTAAAGGTGTGGAAGTGAATTGATATGGGACCCACAGGTGGAATTCATTTCCACACACCAATTCCATCATAGTTAATTTCTAGTTCCACTCTTACATTGGTGCAAGTGCCAATTTCATGGGTAAAATAGTCATTAATGAAACAATTGGAATGGCATATCTTAAAATTCAGTTTTTTCTTTTATTTTTATTTTCCATAAATACCATTTTCCAGTTCCACATGAATTTATTTCCCAAAGAATCTAATCAAATAATGGAATTGCAATTCTAGGGAAGTCACTTCCCATATAACATAATCAAACAAGAGAAGAGCCATTTCAAGGGAAATTCAATGCCAAGGAAGTGAGCATGGAATTGCTATTTCACTTCCATGAGCTGAATTCCAAGTTATCAAACAGAGCCTTAGGTCTCTTACCAAATATTTCCATATACGTAAAGGCGCACAATAGCAGATGTAGTTAAGCATACTGTATTAACATTTTCAAGAAATTGAATCCAACATGAATATTATTAGATTATTAGTATGTGAGCCTTGATTTCATTCATATCATTATCATTACCCTTATCCTATTTATTTATGTTGCCTTTCTATACTTATGTATGTTTAGAGCTAAACTGACGCAGGACGGTACCCTAAACTACGCGAATGCAATGATTAATTTTGCCGAAATTAAATTGGAATTAAATAAACAATAAAACTTACAAAATATAACGAATACCTCAGGTTTTCTTAGTATTCCTTGGGAGAATCACGTATACTTCAGGTAGGGTTCAGTCCAGGCGCTAGATCCGTTAGGTTGTAGCGTAGATCAATCCTAGAGATAGGACTCTAGGTTTTCCCAGATTAGGGCGCTCACAATTCAATGATGAGATCACTGATTTCTTCTGATTATTTGATGCGGAAGGTTTAATAACTCAGTTGGGATCTACAGTTGTTGAATCAGATCGATTCAAGGATTCGGGGGCAATTAGGGTTTAGGATTTCGCAAAGATGACGGTTGAATTAAGGTTGTGGGATCACGCAAGCAAAGGTAATAAGAGATAGATCGGTAGATAGGAGATAAATTGGTAGGCTTCACACCATTGGCTTCGCACTAAACCCTTCTCGGGAAGAAGATTCACTCTTCGTAGAGGCTCATCTCAAGCACACATAAGCAAAAACTCTTTTCATTCATAATCAATAATCAATCCTAATTACATTGTTTAAGGACCTTATATAGGAGGTCTTACAATAAAAGAAAACCCTAAAACGAATATTAATTAAAAGACAATTAAACCCTTAACACAAAAGTTCGAAGTTGGACTTCTAAAACGACTAAGACTACTCGGCTCGATTTCGATCGAACGAAATTGAAAATCGTTCGATCGAAATTTTCGATCATACTTTCGTTCGATCGAAATTGAAAATCGTTCGATCGAAATTTTCGTTCGATCGAAATTAAAATTTGTTTAATCAAAATTCTCAAATACATAAAATATCGAAATATCGCCATTGTCATTTCGATCGATCGAATTGAAATTCGATCGATCGAATTTCCAGAATTTCATCTTTTGCCTAGTTTTGATTTCCCTTCCGCTTCTTCCGACGTCGGTATACACGAAACGGTCCATATCCAATGTCTACGATGTCGGCATCTCCGTCATAAACTCTCAGTTACTCTGCAATCATTCACGTCACTTGTCACTACTTCCCTCTGCATCCACTGTAGCATTCGGGTCTCGGCCACTAGTACTGTATTTTGTCGCTTCTTCGTAACCCAACACTCTGCACAAAAAAATAATATAGATCTTATCACTAATTTATAAAACCATCTAATAATTGAGCACTCAATTAGTCACAAAAGAAACCACTTGTCTATCTCCAATTTGCCCATCCTGCATGGATCATATCTAAGATGACCTCAAACCTACCATTTGATTTGATAGTAGAGCCTAGATAAAAGAATCAATCACATTGTGGCACTAAATGGTTTTCTATTTAGACCAAATAATCCTTCCTACTCTCATATTAACTAAACTTGCAATCCATAACTCAGTTTTCATTTGGATAACTTTCAAACCCCTCAACTCTTGAAGTCTTTTTCCATAGTTCCAACTTATTATTTAGTTGTTTTCTTCTCTGGTTAATTAGCACCACGTTATCAATAAACAACACACTCCATGGAACACCCTCTTGTATTACCATTATAAATTCATCCATATGCAGAAGGACCAATCACTAATAAAGTTCACTCCATGGAACCGATAAAGTTCACTCCAGGACCGATCACTGATAAAGGCGATGGAGATTTTAAAATTATATGCAACTATAATATAATGATAGGAAACTTTGATGGAGTTTCTTCTTCCACGTATGATATTCTTTCCTTCCCTCCTACATGATTCCTTTAATTTCTCTACTAGTTTGCTGCATGAGTTCAGTTTAAGTGAAGCAGATTTACCTTTCGGTCTTCGGTCATTTCTTTCCATTTTGGCCATATTTTTTACGCTCTGAATCCAATCTGAAAATTCATCCAGTTGTAATCCTTCATGGAAATTTGAAATCTCGATATAAATCACCTGGTAGTGGCTATTTGACGGGGATGCCGAGTACCTGGACATCGGTTTCGAACCACATCGCTTCTACCGGCGTCGGAAGAAACGCATAAAAAGTCAGAGTACCGCAGCTTCAAGGGAGAAAAGGAGGCTGAAAACGTGAACAGTGTCACAGACATCCGTGATGAATAGTGTCAGACGTCCGTGGGGCACTACGGACGTTCGTGGGTGTCGCGACGGGGTTTTCTAATTTTGCGAAAATTTCCTTTTTCAGTCTTTTATTATTATTAGGACTCTTTATTTCGAAATAATTATTGGTGGCCTATATAAGGAGACTTGTAAAGACAATTTAATTAGTTAATTGAATATTCTGAATGCTCTGTGCTTGAATATTCTTCTTCCCGAGATGGGTTTGGTGTGAGGCCAAGGGAGTGATTCTCATATATCTTCTTGCTTATCTTTTGTCATCTATTTTCTTGATATTTCATTATATTTGTTATTTATCGATCTCTGCTTGCTTTTATAAATCCCAATCTATTGATTTCTTGATCTCAAAACCCAAAACCTTTTTTTTTGAAACCCTAAATCAATCAGAGCCAAAGCCCTTTTTTCTAAACCATAAACCTAAACCAAACCATAAGCCTATTACAAAATCAATTCCGCAACCCTAGTGAGAGCCCGTGAATTTACATCGGATCGAAGACGAATGCCAAAGCCTGGAAAAGCTAGAGTTCTATCTCTAGGTCCGATCCCGCCTTAAATCTAACGGTATTTGCGCATTGGATTGGACCCTAGCCGGATCTCGCGTGATCTACCAACCTGAATTCTCTAAACCCTAAGGGACTGAGTTAATTTTGAGATTAAGCTTGATTTACTTTTATTTAATTTCGACAAAATCGCATAAAAATCATAATCACGCATTTTAGGTTTACAGTCCCGCGTCAGTTTTGGTATCAGAGCCAGGTTTCTAGGTTAAGGCATCTTTGCTTGTCATATTTATTTTATTGCATTATTTTTCTTTTGTGAGTCCATATTGCATTCCATATTAGAACCCTAATAGGAATCTGTGATCACCATGGGGATTCAAGTGAGATTCTCAATACCCTTAAACGTATGCAAGCAGAATTGGGTGCGATTAATGCACGCCTGAATACCATAGAGCAAGCCCAAACATCCCTAAGAGTTAGTAATGATAGATTGCGTGATCGAATCAACCAACTGGAAGCGATTGGTGAACTTGAGGATCAACACCAAGGGCACAATGGTCGCCAAAGTAATCGGAATCAGAATCGTATGAATCCTCATAGAGATGATTACGACCCCAAAGTGTAACTCCTTACGAATGTAAGAGTTGAGATTCCAACTTTCGATGGAAGAATGGACCCTACAGTCTTCCTCGATTGGCTTTCCGACATTGACCAACACTTTTATTTATATAATATGAATGATGACCGTTGTGTCAGACTCGCTAAAATGAAATTGGTTGGTTAAGTTCGACTTTTCTGGCTCAATGTCGAGCGCATTAAGGTGAATGCGGGTTGTCCTCCCATTACCCGTTGGAATGACATGAAGGAACAACTGACTGAGAAGTATGTTCTTTTATTATACTACCAACGCCTCCTCGACTAGTGGCAAAATTTACGCTAAGGTGGTATGCCCGTGACCGATTACATTACCAAATTCGAAGAATTCATGATGAAGGCCAAAGTATCGGAAGACCCTGAAATCACTCTCTAGATTCCGCACCGGATTGCGACTTGATTTGCAAAAAGAATTGATTTCTCACCCCGTGAAAACTCTTAAAAGATGCTATGTTGTTGTGCAAAATCTTGAGCGATATTTGAAAACCTCGGTAGTGAAGAGAACCGAGCCACAATTTAGTGGTCAACGCTCCGGTGAAGGAAGATTTAATCCTCCTCCCAAGCCTACACAACCTGTCCCTACCAATACGAGGTTTGAAAGGGGAAAACATGTAGTTGGAGAATCCTCAAGGGGCAGCTCTTCAGTAAAGTGCTATAAATGTCATGGGATGGGAACATTGCCGCCCAATGCCCTACAAAAGACCGTAAAGGAATCTCCTCATTGAGGGAGAGGAAGATGAAGGAGATATAGTGGTTGAAGAAGAAGTGCTTGAGCCGAACAGCACACCCAGTGACAACCTTAATGAGATGAAAAGGATGACTGGCGAAGGGAGAACATCTTCCATACATTTGCCAGATTTGGTGAAAAGAGTTATAAGGTCATCGTGGATAGCGGTAGTTGCACTAACGTAGTATCAACTCATGTCGTACGCCGCTTGGGGCTTACACCTGAAGCCCATTTGAGACCCTATAAGGTCGCATGGGTTGACTCTTCATCAATTCCCGTGTCGAAAATGTGTCATGTACCGATTCAATTAGATTCTTATTCGGACACCTTATGGTGTGATGTGGTGCCGATGGATGTGGGCCATATCATTTTGGGAAGGCCGTGGCTCTACGAAATGAACGTGACTCTTTATGGTCGATTAAACATATGCACGTTCATGCATAAGGGCAAGAAAATTACTTTACACCCTTTGCCTCCCAAAATGCCATCGACCAACAAAATCTAGAAGAAGGGCGAGTCTTCTAAATCCATTAATATTGTGAGCCTTCTGAATTCGAGAAAACATCGTTAGATGAGTGTGGTGTACGTAGTTATCACCGTTGAGAGTACTCCTGAGTTAGTGAGCGAGTGTCCCAAGGAGGTTAAGCCGATCTTGAAAGAGTTTACGGATGTCTTCCCTAAAGACTTACCAAACGAACTCCCTCCCTTGCGTGATATCCAACACACAATAGACTTGGTTCCCGGATCTACCTTACCAAACTTGCCCCACTACAGGTTGAATCCTATTGAGCACACCGAGTTGACTCGACAAGTCAATGAGCTCCTTTAGAAGGGTTTCATCCAAGAGAGCATGAGCCCGTGTACCATACTTGCCTTACTCCTAAGAAAGATGGTACGTGGCGCATGTGTGTGGACAGTCCGTGCAATCAATAAAATTATGGCTAAGTATCGATTTCCCATACCGAGACTCGATATGATGGTTGGTGCCACACTATCTTTTTAAAGATAAACCTTAAGAGTGACTACCATCAAGTCTGAATCCGCCCTGGTGATGAGTGGAAAGTTGCCTTTAAGACTAAGGATGATCTTTATGAGTGGACGGTCATGCCTTTTGGGCTTTCTAACGCCCCGAGTACTTTCATGAGACTCATGACCCAAGTGTTGAAGCCGTTTCTAAGCAAATTCCTTTTTTCGATGACATCCTGATCTATAGTCATGACAAAGATCAACACTTGAACCACCTTCGGTTGGTTTGTGAAACCTTTAAGGGCGAGAAGTTGTTTGCAAATTTCAAGAAGTGCACTTTTATACAACGTTTCGTTGTCTTCTTGGGATTTATTATCTCGACCGATGGAATGGTCGTAGACCCTGAAAAGGTTAAAGCCATTGTGGAGTGGCCCGAGCCTAAGAACATACACAATGTCCGCAACTTCCATGGTTTGACTACTTTTTATCGTCGCTTCATCAAAAGCTTTAGCACCATCATGGCCCCAATTACTAATTGCATGAAAAAGGGGGGCTTTAAATGGGGCAAAGCGGTGACGAAAGCCTTTGCTGAGATTAAACAACGGATGAGTAGTGCACCCATCATGCGATTATCAGATTTTTCAAAGTCTTTGAAGTCGCATGCGACGCATCGAGTGTGGGCATAGAAGGAGTGCTTAGTCAAGAGAGTCACCCAGTGGCCTATTTTAGTGAAAAACTTAATGAGACAAAGAAAAAATACTCTACCTATGACAAAGAGTTATATTCAATTGTTCGATCTCTTTGGTATTGGAAACATTACCTTAGACCGCAGGAATTTGCGATGTTCTTTGACCATGAAGCCTTACGCTTTCTTGCTTCACAGAAAAAATTGAACCCCAGGCACGCGAAGTGGGTCGAATACCTTCAAGGGTTCACATTCGTGTTAAAGCATAAGGGCGGTGCTGAAAATAGGGCTGCTGGCGCACTTAATAGTCGAGTGGCGACTCTGTGCACAATGAGCACCGAGGTCGTCGGGTTTGAAAGGTTAAAGGATGAGTACCCCGAGTGCCCAGATTTTGGGGTTGAGTACACTGCTCTCCTTAATAATCCGACTAGCACACACTCCGTGTACACCATCCAAGATGAGTACTTGTTCAAAGGTAATCGCCTTTGCATCCCTCGCACTTCATTCCGTGACTTTCTTATTTGGGAGTTACATGCTGGAGGGATGGCCAGACATTTTGGGCGTAACAAGACTGTTGCGCTCATATTGGATAGGTTCTTTTAGCCCAGCCTAATGAGAGATGTTGCTCGGGTCGTCAAACACTGTCGTACTTGCCAAGTGTCAAAACAGACAAAATAAAATACCGGCTTGTACACCCATTACCCATGCCACACACACCGTGGCAAGACCTCTCAATGAACTTCGTGCTTGGACTTCCTAAAACTCCGAGGAAGCACGATTCCATCTTTGTCGTAGTGGACCGATTTTTCAAGATGACCCACTTTATACCATGTTCTAAGACCTCCGATGCATCTCACATTGCTAAATTGTTCTTCGCGGAGATAGTACGTCTTCATGGGTTGCCTAAAACCATTGTGTCTAATAGGGATGTCAAATTCACTAGCTATTTTTGGAAGACACTTTAGCACATGATGGGCACACTGCTTCAATTCTTGACGGCTCATCACCCTCAAACGGATGACCAAACCGAAAGCACTGGGATACCATTTTGCTCACAATTGAGTTTGCACATAATAATTCTGTCAATAGGTCTATAGGCACGAGTCCTTTTGAGGTAGTACATGGTCATAGGCCTAGGACACCACTTGATTTGATCCCCATGTCTGCATTCCATAGAGTGTCAGAGTTTGCTGATGCATTTGCACAACACATTCATAGCTTGCATGCCGAAATTAAGCAAAGGATTAATTCAAATAACAATCAATATAAGTTATCTGCAGATACTCACAGTCGTTTTAAAGAGTATCAAGTGAGTGATTATGTGATGGTCCGAATTAGGCTTGAGCTATTCCCATCGGGATCCGCAAAAAAGCTCAAATCCGAAAGTGTTGGACCTTTTAGAATTTTGGCTAAGAGTGATCCTAATGCATACATGCTTGAGCTTCCTCCAGGTGTAGGGGTTAGTTCGATGTTCAATGTTCAATGTGGAGGACTTGGTTCCTTACTTGGGTTTCACCCCACCTCTTGAAAATCCACTCCTGCCACCTCATAGCCCCAGCCCCAACCCAATCTTGCAGCCCGTACCTCTCCCTTCCTCGAGCAGACAGAGAAAAGATGAGATAGAGGATATAATCAGTGATCATGTCGTCTCTACACATGATGGGGGATTCCAGAAGTATTTGATTAAATGGGTTGAAAAATCGGAGTCCGAAAACACTTGGATCCACGAAACTGATGTTCGCCGCTTGAACCCCGACTTGATCGACATCTACCACGAGCATGTTTCCATAGGTGATGAAACCTTTTTTGTCAAGAGGAATTGACGGGGACGTCGAGTACGTGGACATCGGTTTCGGACCACATCGCTTCTATCGATGTCGGAAGAAACTAATAAGAAGCCCGAGTACCGTATCTTCAAGGGAGAAAAGGAGGCTGAAATCGTGAACAGTGAACAGTATCACGGACATCCGTGATGAATAGTATCAGACGTCCGTGATTTTGACCCTCACTGTCCGTATGTCATGGACGTTCGTAGGCGTCGTGACGGGGTTTTCTAATTTTGCGAAAATATCCTTTTTCAGTCTTTTATTATTATTAGGATTCTTTATTTCGAATTAATTATTGGCGGCCTATAAAAGGAGGCTTGTAAAGACAATTTAATTAGTTAATTGAATATTTTGAATGCTTTGTGCTTGAATATTCTTCTTCTCGAGATGGGTTTGGTGTGAGGCCAAGGGAATGATTCTCATATATCTTCTTGCTTATCTTTTGTCATCTATTTTCTTATCTTTCATTATATTTGTTATTTATTGATCTCAGCTTGCTTTTCTAAATCCCAATCTATTGATTTCTTGATCCCAAAACTCTAAACCTTTTTTTTTGAAACCCTAAATCAATCAGAGCCAAAGCATTATTTCTAAACCATAAACCTAAACCAAACCATAAGCCTATTACAAAACCAATTCCGCAACCCTAGTGAGAGCCTGTGAAGAACACCCAAGCCTGGAAAAGCTAGAGTTCTATCTCTAGGCCCGATCCTGCCTTAAATCTAACGGTACTTGCACATTGGACTAGACTCTACCCGGATCTCACGTGATATACCAACCTGAATTCTCTGAACCCTAAGGTACTGAGTTAATTTTGAGATTAAGCTTGATTTACTTTTATTTAATTTCGGCAAAATCGCATAAAAATCATAATTATGCATTTTAGGGTTACCGTCCCGCGTCACTCTCGCATTCTAAAGTTTCGACTAACGAATCCTCAATCGATTTTGATGTCTATTTCCATATTCACTGCCATCCGTAGTAACCGACAAAAGATCATCGATCCATGGTTGAATCACTCTTGATCAAAGGAATATTGAATTATATCCCCCAATCAGAGATAAAAGTTGCATTTTGGTAGAACAGCTGTTACACTAGTTGATCTACTTGTTGAAGTTGTTGAATGACATTTTATCATCCGCCACGTCCTCTTCCACCTCTGCCACAGTTCCACAAGGCAACATTTCTGATTCCACGTAAGTCGAGGCCTTCAAAACAAGAGAATAAAGATCCACTTGCTCTAAGTAATATGACTTTGATATAAGGAATGGATCACAATGTAAGAAAAGATATATGAAGAATTAGGACACCTTTGTTCACCACAATAGATAGAGCAAGCAATGTCCACTAGAATTTCAAGTACCCATTTCTCAAACTCACAATGAAGTTTCAAAAGATGGTAACCAACTTTTTTTTAGTACAACTAAACAAAGAAAAGTGCAAACTAACCTATACAACCACTGAGCTTCCTAACTAAAACAAAACACCCAAAGATAAACTTGTAAAGAAAAAAGGAGAGTATTTTATGTCCACCTCTCTCTTTCTATGTCATTACTTAAGTTTCCAAATCAAAATAAAATTCATAACTTTTCTACATTAAAGGAAATAAACTACTAAATAGAATTTCCTAACTAAAAATTCAAAACAGAAAATTTGTCAACAAACTCTCATTTATTTCCTTGAGAGATCTCTTCCCACTCACAGATCTCTTCAATCTTCACATGGTCCTTTTAAGTGATAGCGTGACTTAATTCCACTTGATTACTTAGTGACAACGTGTCACACTCTAATTGGCATTATTAACCGTGCTTTTGGGCCTTGAAGCATCTGATCTTTTCAGGTCTTTTAAAAAGGTTCATTAAAGATCTTTTCCAACAGCAAGTGACCTCCTTGTAACAGGCCTCTGTTTTGGGCTCATAACCATCCCAGAAACAGCAGGCTTCTAACCCAAATCTTGTGGCTAAGCAGGCATTTACTCATTTCTATTCCTTTTTCTTTTCCTCTTTCTTCCTCTTTTGTATCTTTCATTCAAGGTTGGCGTCGTATACTCCACATTTAACAGATCTTTAAATATCTTTTACATCTTTCCTTAAATCATCTTCTTTTACCAAAAGACTTAGATCTCCATCTTTAATACACCATGAATGATCAAGGTATCTATTTTTCCTTTATCTTTTCTTCGCAATCTTTTAGATTTATTTTCCCCGTCCTTTCTCCTAACCTAGTTTACAAATTGTCATATGCTTCACATTTAACCTTATTGTCAGCTACTCTTTTCGCCAAATTATATCTTTTAAAAATCTCAAAAGTAGTTGAAAGGGGCACCAAAAGTAGAAATTTGAAGTGGCTATAAATACTTGAAGGCTGAGGTTTAGGCCAAGATTTATGCAAGAGAGGGTACCAAGCTAGAATGTGGAGAAGGTTTACGGCATGTATGCGTATACAACTGTGTGTACACTGTATATAAAAGGAAAAAGGTTAGAGAGAGACCTATTGAATAAAGTGGAGCCCCAATACGTTTTTTGGTTTCAATGGATTTTTCTCTTAGATTCTTTTTTTGTTTATTATTGAACTAAAATAAAAAGGCATTTGTTGAGAAGTGTTATGCTACTCAACCTCTACCCCAAATATTTATAATAATAATAAACCACACCCCAACATCCCCACCCACCCATGTGCACGCACGCACGCACGCACACAGAGACATATAAACACAGTTGTAGAGCTTTCATGTTTAGAACGACCAACACTTCTTTAGAACTATCCTTCAGAAGGACACCTTCGAATGCAGTCCCAACAATTGGCACTTTCGCTGAAATCAATGGGATGAAGCACCCAAAATGTCACTCCATGCCAATACTTAAAAGTAAACACTAAAAATTATCATGTAAAGGCAACAATTGGTCAAAATCTCGGATGATACCAGTACGTATCGTCTGATAAGTACCAGCATTGCCAGCTAGTGGTACGATACAAAGCCTTTGTATCGTACATTTAAACAATCGTCAAAAATCTCGGACGATACGGTAATGATATCGTCTGATACGTACCAGTAGTGCCAGCTAGCAGTACGATACAAAGCCTTTGTATAGTACCTTTAAACAATCGTCCAAAAATCTCGGACGATACGATAATGGCATCATTTTTATCACTCGAGATTTTGATTTCTTCAAAATTCAAAGTATTGTCCAAGATGTTGAAAAAGTGGGTGACGCATAAGTGACAGTGTATCGTCCAATATCTCGGACGATACGATTATGGTATCGTTTGTATTGTCCGATACTTGGAAAAAACTGGCCGAAACATTGAATCAATGTATCGGCTGGTACGATGATACGTATCGTCCAGGAGGCCAGGACAATATGTATCAAATTTCTGAGATTTTTACCCATGACGGCAGCTCCATCAGGAACACTAGAGAACCTGGAATGTAGATGGGTACAATTAAATGATGTGTACATCCTTAAAGAATGCAGTATCTTGGATTCATTGGAGATTCTAGCAAGTACAATTTTGAAATGTAAGTTCATGGGTTCCATGAAAGTGCCATTTCAATTACCTTTGGAACTTTTTTTTCTTATATTAAATTTAGGTTCTTATATCATTTCAAAACATTCAGAAAAATTTTGGTCACCTGAATTATTACACAATTTTTATCATTCTCAACTTTTCTGTGTGGCCTCATTTTCTTCATAAAATATCCTATCCATCCCTATAAAGCAATTTCCATAACTGTAGCCTTAACCCAGTGGGGGGGGGAGAGTGGGGGGCGACAGGGAGAGGTTGTCCTTGGGGTGCCGGACTGTGGTTTGGGTCTGTTTTTGTTTTCTTTTGGTATTTTGTTTCATTGTCGAGCCCCTCGCTCGTACTTGATTGTAATTTTATTTTCTTAAAACAAAAACGTCAGATTCAAAATTGAGGATCATACCGATAAACACAAGAGGGCCATTTGCATTATCCAGTGCCTGAAGTTGAGTCTGTCTGCTCTTGTACAAGAATTGAATATTATCTGCCGCACTCATGTTATCGAAAAAGGGGTCAAAGAGGTTGTAATAGTGCAAATCCACCACGATATTTGAAGTAGCAATGTTCGCCTGATAAAGTTCCATCGGGTCCACATTCCCGATTCTCTGGCAGATTATCACGTAAACTGTGGACGAGTACTTCCTCACAATTTGGTAACCTTTTGTGTAATATGAAACTAAGACATCAAGTGGAACTTCAGATGCAGAGGGCTCATTTAAAAGCTCGATCCCCAAAAGAGCAGGATGGTTTGCATATCTGCAAATGAGAAAACCACATTCTGTCAGCCTGAATTTGGTAAAATCCTGCACTTAGTTGGTGGTGTTTCCTAATATAGAATATAAGTTCCTTAGAAGCTAGAGAAAGCTTATATTCTTATTCGCATTTTTTTATTCCTTGGGAAAATCTACAGAGCCTAAGCACGTTAAATTATGTCTATCATATTTTGAAATCTCATCCGGCAACATTGTAGCTAAGTTGAGTTATCCCGATATCCGAGAGTAGTGGTAATTTACATAATAATATGTTGCTCTAATGTGTTGTGGTATCATTGTATGTACGGAGGCACATGTATTTAACCATGTGCCATATATTATATACAATATTCATCTGTATATACATGTCTATATATGTATGGGAAAAAGGACATTGCATTTCAACGCAGCCCATTGCAATTCCAGACCACGTGCTCCATGGCATGTGATCGCCTGGTACACCACATCCACCAAGGGTTCAGCCAGTCCTCTAGGGTTTAGCTTACTCTTCAAATCACAGGTGAAACTTAGTGGTTCACGTTCACTTCATTTTCTGCTAACGGAATATCGACTAATGGACGAAGGACCTATAGCTAGGATTAGACCACACAGCTTGCTGTGAGACGAGACCGAGACTAGAGGTTCAAACTCGAAACCCTAAGAGAAGACGCTGTTTTTGACTGGGAGACCTAGAGCTAACTATAGTCTTTGGGATATCCGGACACATACTTCGTGAAATGGTTCATGCATGTTTGTTGCTGGGGGCAACAAGATCGAGTTGGTAAGGATACAAATCCCCCTTCATATTTCTATTGCTCTCTATGATCTATGATCATAGAAGGGACCCTATTTTATCATAGTGAAATGTATGGAATAAATACAATTTTAAAATAAATAAGAAAATTCAGAAATTAAACAAGGAAAAACGAAAACCTCTTATTTGTTTATTCCTCATGTCTTACTTCATGTCACTTGTTAGCCTACCTTCACTTCACTTGTTAGCATGTGAACTTCACTGAACTTATTAGCAGTAAGCATTCTCAGGTTGAGCAGCTTTTGACCCACCCACCAAAAAAACCAATAGCCATGATTAAGCAAACACAAGACTAACAGATAACAAAGAGCTCACCGAAAAACAAAAAGAGGTCAACACTTGACCGGCAAGGGAGACCTGCTTGAAAGGAAGCTTTGTAATGCTTGTAGTGATTAGAAAAGGATCACGAAGCCCTATTGGATTAAATGACAAAGACATTGTTGAGAAAGAGATGCCTTTTCCCGGATGAAATGAAGCATTTGATTCATGTAACAGAAGAAAGATTTCCCATTCCTTAGCCGGAAAGATATGTGGGGTCCGGTCTATTGCTCTTTCTTTGTGCTTATTTCGCCTTGGGAGGTTGGTTCACAGGTACCACCTTTGTAAGTTCATGGTATACCCATGGATTAGACAGTTCCTATTTGGAAGGGTGCAGTTTGTACTCCTACTAATAGTTTAGCACATTCTTTGTTGCTACCAATGGAACACTGGTCAAATGATACCCTATCAGATGCTTAATAAAAGGCAAATGGTAGGTTATAGAGAAGAAAGAGTGGAAAAAGACGAGAAATTCAATGGGATTTTTTATTGGATTAGGAATTAAATTTAAAATTCGAATTGGTATGGATAAAATATCTTCCTATGTTATACTATTCAATTCTCGACGATGAATCAATTTGATCGATCAGATATTAATTGTTATTCATGATATCGATATCAGTCAGTACCATCAAGCTGCAATTTATCCCATTGAATTTACAGGAAAAAAATTTATCATCTTTAGATTAGATCCTGAATTATTAGGAAGCAAAAAAAAAACGATGAGATTATGGAAATAAATATTCACGCATTTACTGCTACTGTGGTGCATTAAAAAAAGTTGAAAATTGGACTGCTTTACCCTTCAAATCACAGGTGAAAATTAGTGGTTCACATCCCTAACATGGTGCATTAAACAAATTCAACTATGATCCAATATTTAACGGTGGAAGCTCACCCTTTTTAATCGGTTTTAGACAGTAGTACCTTAGCGACCTTGGGCATGTTGCCGTGGCATCCATATGGCTTGAGTGCAGCACCCCAGGCTCCACTCAAACGCCTAGTCCCACAATATATATATATATATATATATATAGAGAGAGAGAGAGAGAGAGAGAGGCCTAGGGATGTGCGTTCGAATGCATGGATGATCCGTGCGTTCGAACCAAGTGGGATCCGCCTAGCACAGGGAACTTGCCCAAGGACGATCAGGTCCATCTAAACAAAAAAAATTTAAAAAGGGTGCATATCCACCATTCAAAATGTGGTCATAGGTGCAATACTTTAATGCACCAGGTTGAGGCAAGCGGATGGCAAACTTTGACCATGTTTTGAACAGAAAAAAGTCGTAAAAACAAATATTTTTTATTTTATAGGTAAGCTGGGCTAGAACCTGCTGCCTTGAGTTTGCAATATTGTCAACGGTCCATTGTGCTACAGTCCCAAGCCCCAAAGAAAAATTTAGATCATGTGCCATGTCGCATGAGTCCAAATGGGTGTTGTTTTGGAGATTCACATGCCACATGGCACGTGATCTAGCATTCGAATGCATGGATCCATCAATTAGATCAAATGCATATTCCCTTTTCCATATATAGGTAACCTGGGATTAAATCTGCGAGCTCAAGGTGCAATATTGTCAACCTTCCAATTGAGCGAAGGCCCAACTCCTCCTGATGCTTCGTTACTCTAATTTTTTTCAACTAAAAAAGATTGCATTGTATTAGCCGATATGAATCGAATACATACTGCATTGAACAGCACATATTACTTATTAGACCTTACATCTATGCCATGAAATTTTTTTATTTATCCAGAAAGTCTTACAATTTGCAAACGCACAACAAAAACACAAAAGCACAAAAGCAAAGCCGCAACTAGTTTACATACTATATATTCTATGAATGATGAAGTCAAACCCCAGCTTATCTGATGCATCAATTCCCTATAAAATGCTTACAATCACAAGGTAAGAAAAGTTTCTCAAATTACAAAATTCAAATAACTTCCAACTAAACAATGAACAAGAACTAAATTAGTCTAAGGGAAGAGATGAAAGGGAAAATTTGGGAACATGCATTACTATCCCTCATTCATTCGTTCAATTACGAAAAATGAACAGTACAATGTGCCTTATACAGTATAGTCCATCATGAACTATGCTTAGAATCTTAACAAACAAATGAAAACTAAAAGACAACCATAATTAAGAGTATCGGGCCTGTATCGGCCGATACCGATACGACCTCGATACTGGCATCGGGGTGGTGTCGGTGTCGGTATCGGTTTCCATCGAAACTGATTCGTGTCACCAATACGTCTCGGTATCGGCCGAGTTTTGATACCATGATTACGTCAAGTCAGTATCATACACTTAGACCCCAGCCATTCTAACTTTCCAAATGAAATTTTAGAATTCTCCGTTTAGTTTAAGGATGAGTCATTTGATTGCGATACAATGTACCTGGAAGATAAAAAATCGATCACGTCCAAGCTTTGTGAGACATAATCTGGAAATCTCGCCCAGTCTGTAGAGCCATCTCTACTTGCACTATGCTCCATCCCATTTTGTGATCCAGGAGCCGCATGAAGGTCAATTATGCATTTCAAATTATATGCCCTGCACCAAAGGGTTTAGGAATTTACGCCAAAATCGTTCCCAGCAATGGAAATGCACATAAGAGATGTGATGCTTAAACAATATTGTTCACTAGTGAGTCGGGTGGCAATAGGCCAGGCTTGGACTTGGATTTTTACAGTTTTTGTATAAGGCCCGGCCAGTTTATAGTTGAATATGAATCCCGAGTTCGGCCCATTGCCACCCTAACTATCTATCAAGCACAGTGGAAATGAGACCTACTGTGCCCACGTGAATGCATTGTCAAGAGCTACCAACGTCCCTCCGATAAAAGGAGCAGGTGGGTTCGGATCTTTTGCAATCCACCATCCAACAGGAATTCTCACAGTATTTATCCCATGCAAAGACAGGAATCTAAAATCTTCTAATGTGATGAAGTTGCTTCTATGTTTCTGCAGGTTCGAAAAAGTACACATGAATACAATAGTTTTGTGGGGAGGAAACAGAAAAAAGAAGCTTGGTCGTGTCCTCAATGAGATACCAACTGAATTGATGCAGAACTACTTTTAAGGGTTTGGGCCTATAGCTCAGTGGGAAGGTTGACAATATTGCAACCTTGACGTTGCAAGCATAATCTCAGCCTACCCATATATATATATATATATATATATATATATATATATATATATATATATATATATATATATATATATATATATATATGGTAAATGATTATATGACTCGAGTCATGGGACATAAGCCCATGACTCGAGCACCTATTGGCCACAAGTCACATCAGGTGAATTAAAAAGTCAACTTGATGTGACATGCAGCCAATGGTTGTTAGAGTCATGGGATTATATTTCATGACTCGAGATAGAGGATTCTCACCCATATATATATGGAAACCGGTTCCCTAGGACATGGTTGTAGAGTTGAACCCTACAACATGGCCAACAGGGAGCCATGTGGCACCCAACCCGGGGATCGGATGCCATGGCAAGTTGCCTAAGGTTGATCTAAAACCATCTAGAAAAAAAAAATTAGAAAAGGTTATTTTTCCACCTTTGACTATTAGGTCAAAGTTCAAAAAAGTTCAATGCACCATGTTTGGTGGGCGAACCATGATATTTGACTAGTCACTTGAAGGGGAAAAAAGTTCAGAATGTTTTTCTTTTTCTAAAACCCTCGAGGGACGGGTGAACCCTATGCGGAACGTGTCATTTTGGGATTTGGGTGCCACATGGCAGCCCAAGTGAACGGTTGAACCCTACAACCACGTCCTAGGGAGCCATTTTCCTATATATATATATATATATATATATATATATATATATATATATATTATACACCCACTATGTTTTCTTAACTAGGGAGCTAAGGAAAAGATGTGATGGCATTGGAAATTACCGTAAGAACTTCTTTGGCTCTTTGACGTCCATACCCATTAGCAATCTGGTAATCTCCATGCAAGTTATTTGCAACAATGGTCATTTCAAATGTTGCAGCATTAACATCCCATCCTGGCTCCTCCTGGTAGTCAGCTGTGAGCTGATTTGCTGATGTAGCCTAAATGGAGTATGAAGCTATTACATATATAATTGAAATATTTCAATAATGTAAAATGGTGATCGGATATAACTTAAATGGCTAAGAAGGGAACAATTGTTGGTAGGCAAGCAATACCTGAACAAAGTTCCCGTTCGAAAGTTTAATGTGAACTCTGTTGTAATTTCTTTCAATATAAAAAGTTTCTTTCATGGTTGGTGACTCTGATGTTGCTGAGATGAGGTTCCCTTCACCATCAGAGGTCAGAAACTGACCTCCAAATGATCGTAACTGAAATTCCGTATTGGATACTCTCCATAACTACTGCAAAAGAACATAGCCCAAATAAATATTCCCCCCAAAAAATTAATTTTAGGCTTTTAAACTTTTAAAAAAAATTCTGAAAAAGTGACAATACACAAACCATGTGTTATCGGTTAATGTAGACTCAGTTTCTGGGTTTCTAACTCTCAAAGGTGGAATCGTAAGATTTAGCTGAATCTTATATGATTTAACTATATACGATTCAACAAAATCATCTAAGATTCAACTAGCATAAGGTTCAGGAGGAAATCTTGAATCACACACTGCAAGATTCAATCTGAATTGTAGGATTCAAACTTGAATCATAGGATTCAAACCAATGTGGTCAGAATCGTAAGATCCACGATTTGTATTGTATGATTCTGATTGAGTCATATCCTATACAATTCGATCTTTGATGTTGATCGTAAAATGGGTAAGAACGATTGGATATGATCCATCAAGATTGCAGGATCATATCACGCAATCCTAATGGATCGTAGGGTGTGTTTCACGGTCTTGCGAGACCGTGACCCAAAACCCTATCTTTTATTTTATTTTTTATTTTCTATAAATAAATAAATGCTGGTTACTTTTGCCTTAAAGTATCTAACATGGTTTAGTTCACTTTCTTCTATTCTATTTCAAATATTCCAAGGTTTTGTCTTCTTTTTCTTCCACAAAACCCTTCTCCTTTTTAAAATATTTTTTCATATGGACTTGGAATTCGGTGTTGTTTATTCCTACAACTTTCTTTTATCGAGGGCTTCGAAATACATATGATGTTTGCTAGATATTGATGGCATTGGATTATTGAGTCTTGAACTTTCGAGTTCTCAATTTTGATAGTTTTGGAGTGGTCACTTGAATGATGAATCTTAATTTTCTTTTTATGTGGACATTGGAATTATGTAGTATAGATACGCGTTCTTCAAAGTTTAGATAATTTTTTTTATATCTATGGGAATGGATATGAAGTTTTTAATTTACATCTTCAGTTTGGTTTTCATTACTTGTATGGTAAATGGTTTGTGAATGGTATATGGTACTATACAATTCATTTTGCATAAATTTCATAATATTACAGTTGATTAGATTTGTTACATACTTTTCAAAAATTTCCAATATAATATATATATATATATATATATATATATTGAATCATGGGTCAAAAAATCGTCCAATACCGATACGTATCGCCCAATACATATCGGTTTTGGACCTGGGCGGTACGATACATTGCCTATGTATCGTACCCCCTAAAAAATAGGGTAATTATCGTTCGATACGGGCAATGTATTGCCCGTATCAGACGATACTTTGAAATTATCGGGCGATAATTTCAAATTATCATCCGATAATTTGATTTTTAATTTTTTGAAAAGAAAATATATATATCAAAACGATCGCTATCTTAAGTTAGCGGTATGTTAGCGGCCGCTAACTTAAAATTAAAAAAAAAGAAAAAAATTTTTTTTTTTTTTTTTTTTTAAAGTTAGCTGTATGTTAGCGGCCGCTATCGTAAGTTAGTGGCCGCTAACTTAAAATTTAAAAAAAAAAAAAAAATTTTTTTTTTTTTTAAGTTAGCGGTATGTTAGCGGCCGCTAACTTAAAATTTTTAATTTTTAATTTTTAATTTTTTTTTTTTTTAAGTTAACGGTATGTTAGCGGCCGATATTTTAAAATATCGGCCGCTATCCTAAGATAGCGGCCGATATCCTAAGATATCACCCGTTCTCTGGACTATACAAAAAAAAATGTATTGAACCGATACATTGAATGTATCGGACGATACACGATACGTATCGTCCTGAAGGTCAGGACGATACGTATCGGTTTTTCGATTTTTTGACCCTTGTATTGAATCTTATGATAAAACTATCCAATGATTCGATCCAATCCACAAAGACGAAGTTAATCCTCCAATACGATCCGCTTCCGACAACCTTGACTCAAACAACACTGATCTAGATTATATCTGGACTATATCTAGGTAGAAGGGTATGCATGTATAGAAATACTCTCGTTATATCTTCAAGAAATTGGCATGGAAAAGCTTGTTTCAACTCTATTGTAGAAAATGAAAATTTTGATCACAACTAGAAAGTCTCCACTTGCTATCAAATATACAAGTTCGACCAAATCTATTACCCTAGATACCGATCTTCTAGAGATGAGGAAGGTGACTTCTTGAATTTCTAAAAGGACAATCATTGGTTCTGTAAATGTATCTACAAGGTGATCTTGAAGCAACATAAGATAGCGAAGGATATCAAGCTTTTCTAATTATCTAATTGTCAAGTAGTTTACATGTTATAATCTTGATTAGAATGCCACTCTTATAGCTGAAAGAAAAACACTTCTTTCCAAGTGTCCTTATTTGGCATTGATCCAGAGGTTGACGTTGGGAAGGTCTAGTATTCAACAATCTTTCCAGTGCTCAAGTTGAGATCAAGTATTTTTGCATATTTCACATTATGCACAAACTAGATAATTAAATTACAATGGCATCATCTCCCTCATTCATATTTGAAGAAAATGTTAGCTGAATAAATGATTAGATCTATTAGTCAATTTTCACCTCTACCATAACACAGATCTCAAATATTAATCAACCATAAGGATAACTAGAAAACAAGTTGCAAGGTTTCTTCTACAATAATCTTTTAGAAATCAAGAGCAAAGATCCAAGCTTTCCCCACTAGGTTTTTCCTTTCCACCTTTTTCGTTGAGAATTCTTATCAATTGAATTCACATTTCATCACAATAATTTCCTATTTTCATGGTTTCTAATGACTCCTTTAACTTACTGAGCTTCTACCACTATTTATATGATTTGAATGGATACCAACTAGAGTTACCTAACCAAAAATCTAGCATTTTTCTTGGCCACTAGTTCTTTTTCGCCAAACAGATTCACCAAGTCAAGTATGAAACTTGACTTGGTAATAAGGAGTTAACTCGTAGTCGCCTTTTACGAGGCTCTGACTTTGATCATTCTGGGTTGGGCAAAGTCTTGCTTAGGCCACTACGAATATCTGCAATAAAATTATACTAAGTGTATTAAACAAACAAATCATCAGCGTTGGAATCTACACTTCACTAATCGCTATATCCAGACTAAGTGAAACTTTGACAAATCATCAGCGTTGGAATCTACACTTCACTAATCGCTATATCCAGACTAAGTGAAACTTTGACAAATCATCATATAGTGTGGACAGATATGGCTGATGCATTTTATTAGGAGCTTTTCCGTCAGTGTTACCTCAACACGTGGCATGTATGCCAAGTGTTACGCTGTTATAAGTGTCTGGTACGGCAATTTCTGAAAATTTCAATATGGCAGCACGGCCTTAAAAAATAGAAATATCGAATTATTTAATTATATATAGCAAATAAAACTGAAGAGAACCCTAAAGACTAATAGAGAAAACTGCTAATAAAATGATGAAAAGTATGCATAATGTTAACTTCAAATATTATGCAAATGGTTTTCAAGAATTTTCATTCATAATTTTCTACCCTTACATATTATACAAATGGTTTTCAAGCACCCAAGCCTTTTTATTTATATAATTTACTAGCATTACACGGTTTTTCCTAAAATGGTAACTTTTTTTACCGTGTTCAAACTAGGCACACTTTGATGGTATCAGGCAGTAATTTCGTACAATTCTAGAAGAGTCCTGTCGTGTTGAGGAGTGCCCAAATACCACCAGGTGTTAGCAAGGGAAAATTCCTAAAAGTAGAAGGGCCTAGGTAACACGCTTGTTGTACTCTAGACGTGGCAAGGCCGAAAATTCCTGTTCTGACACACTAAATTTGTTCCATCATCTCCTTTTGAGTGGAGCTATGACAACATATGAGCACTCTGTCCTCTAAAATTGTATGTAATTTTCTTCAAGTTCCACAGACATTTACATTAATTAGAGTATTCATTAGAGTTTCTTCTTTGATTTTCCCTTCCATTGAAATTATGGAGATTTATTGTCCATATTCTTCATGTTCTGGCATGAAGACTACCATTATCGGCCATTTTAGAAATCAATAGTTACTTTTCTAAGCGTTTTTAATATTTGATCAACTCTGTTCAACATCAGCAGCTTTTTAAGCACTCGAAAAGTTATTTAGAGGGAAGTGGCAGATGAGTTGGTTTGATTGGAAAGGACACAAAACTCTATGAACTTATTTAGAGGAAAAGGTGGGTAATAGAAGGTGACTAAAAGCAAGACTTAATATTACTTTAACATATGGCTGGTTGACTCAGTTCGTTCTACAAATTCCAACTCGGCACATCTCTAGAGAAATTAAGGGTGCAATAGCTTTAAAGTAAATAATAAATTTAGAACTCAGTTTGCAGTCTGCAGACAGTTAAAGAAAAATTGCAACCACACTTAAACACCTGATAAGAATAAATCCATTAATGAACTAATCATAATAAAAGAAGAATATTACAAAAGAAATTGAATAAATATACTACAGAATGATCACTATTCAGGGATGTATGGAACATGAAAACGGAACATAACAATGAAATGGGTAGACCAAATATAATTTTGGATGCCAAATAATAGAAAGGCACTCTAACATGTATTCTACAGTATTCAATAGATGAACCAGCATCAATATATAGCGTGATTATGTTAGGGATTCAACACACCATCAATAAATTGATTGTAAGAAAAAACCAGTGTAATCTTACAAGCAAAACATAATTAAAATGGAATAATGGAGCATGATCAACATATAAACACCAAGGATGTGCACGTGATCTTACACCGTTAAAGGTGCAAATAAGGGCATGAACACCCATTGTTATGCCATGAGGCACATATCTGTGATCAATCTAAAAACTCCAATTGGCAGTCCACAGTTGGCACATATTGCAGCCAAAGAATCACACATGTCAGAGGATTGGGACTATCCAATTGGTGCACTTCAATATTGACAATTAAAAAACAATGCACAATAGTTCATATGAGAGTGCATAGATTGGATGGTTCAAACAGCCCAATGAGTGATTTTTGGGCCCACTTCAGCTCAATATATATATATATATATATATATATATATATATATATATATATATATATATATATATATATATATATATATTAAGCTATCACTTTGATGACTTGGATTGCTCAAATTTAACACCATTAACGGTGTAAGATCTTTTCATGGTTGGGCAAAGATTTAGACCTTGAATGTTTCCCATGAAGAAGGAACATCTCGGTCTACCGTTACATTCTGACCTCCTCCATCCGCCGCACTTGCGTACTTTTGCAACACCACAGATTTGAACTGCACTTGTGTTCCATCCTAAATTCCAAACTCACAAAAAGATCAACCATCATTGCTATATATATATATATATATATATATATATATATATATATATATATATATATATATATATATATATATATATATATATATATATATTATTTAAAAGAAAAAAAGCCCTTACAAGCATATCGCCATTTGGAATGTCATCAAATAGAGAAGGCTTAATCCAACCTTCCACCACCAGCCACCCACCCAAATTCACACCTCTAACTTTAGAGACCCCATTCAATATCTCTGCTAAATTCATCAGAAATTTCAAAATTCCATCAGTTAAAACTTTCAAAAACTAATTATCTTAGCAATAATCATCACTAAACACAAAAAAAAATGTGTATTGCTTGTACCTGAGTATGATCCAGTGAAGAAGAAGATGCAAAAGCACATTAAAATTGTAAATACCCATTTGCAGAAACCAATTCCCATTGACAATGGTGAACTCAGTAGGCAGTAAACACATCAAAATGAAACCTCTCTGCAACAATATAAATAAATAATCTCAATATACCTTACTTATGAGCCAATTAATCCCAAAACAAAACTAGCAAACAAGCATAAGAACATTATAAATACCCAGATCTTTAAACAGGAGAAGTGGTAAAAAAGAGATTTAAAAGACAGGCTTTATACACAAGAAGAAGAGGAGAGGGGTTTCACACTTCCATAGCTGTTGATTGCGTTGTCCTTTTCGGTGTAAGAAATGATTCTTGGTCATAATTTGAATGGATGAACCAGTATTCGGTAGGTGGCCCGATCTTCAGGTTACTTGGTACTTCGTTCACTTTTTAAAATTTATGTAACAAAAACTGATCCGTAGAATCAGACGGAAACCGACCAAAACTCACAAAAAGAAAAAATCAATTACCAATTTGCTCAGTTTCGATTTTGGGGTTGCCGATATTGAAAACCGGCTCCAAATCGAAAGAAGAAATAAATCAAAATTGAATTGATTTATTTCTGTTTGGCTTCCATTCAGAATGAACCCAACCAAAATCTAAAAGCTAAGATTTTTGTAATCTCCACCCTTAGATGTGTGCTACATAGAATCATTTATGCTATTAGTAGGGGTCTCAATGGGCTGGGTTTGGGCCGGGTTTTAAATGGGCCAAGTTTTTAATATGTTAAAATGGTCAGCCCAAACCCAGCCCATTATTAATCAGGCTTGATTTGGGTTGGGCTACACATGAGCCGTCTGAGATAAATTTTAATTTTTTTCAAATTTTTTCAGCCCAGTTCAAACAAGACACCTATATATATATATATATATATATATATATATATATATATATATATATATAGGGGGAGCCAATTGGATATGCTTGGAGCTCTAGATGGCATTCAAATTAAGTGGAGGATCTCAATGGGCTGGGTTTGGGCCGAGCTTTAAATGGGCCAAGTTTTTAATATGTTAAAATGGTCAGCCCAAACCCAGCCCATTATTAATCAGGCTTGATTTGGGTTGGGCTACACATGAGCCGTCTGAGATAATTTTTAATTTTTTTCAAATTTTTTCAGCCTAGTTCAAACAAGACACCTATATATATATATAGGGGGAGCCAATTGGATATGCTTGGAGCTCTAGATAGCATTCAAAACATATTTTAAGTGCCACAGGGAGTACGGCCCTGTTGTTTAGATCAATTTAAAAAGCAAAAAAAAAAGTCCATGCATATGCAATTTTATTCTAGTCAGGTTGGGTTGGGTCGGTCCATAATAGCTCTATAGCATCACGGACCGGCAGGCTCAACTTTAAATGCGTAAGCCGGCCCGTTAATTGAGCTAACCCGGCCCGACCCTGTCTATGAAATGGGCATAAAAATGCAACCCATACCAGGCCATAGCGTGCCAAGTAGGCTCATGTTCGACCCATTGAGACCCTTAGCTATCAGAGAGGTTTAATGCACAGTATTTGGATGTAAATTGGTCAATTATCATCTAAGTCATCTATAACTAACGGTTATGGTTATTGTATCTTTTCTTTTTCGATGATGGGGTTTCCTAGCATCCAACTAAGTCGTTGTGTACATGCAAATGATTATCATATCAGTTGAGCATACCATTAAGTTTAGATGGCCTTTAATCGCTTTGAATCAAAAGCTGGAATCATTTATTGATCCAATCTTTTGGACCATTGATCTTGAGATCAAGAATATATGATGGTTACACATGGCATGCTTCCCAGCCAGTGACGCAGTATCTAATACGAACTCTTTAGAAAGGAATCATCTTTAGAAAGGAATCATCGAGAAAGCAAGTGGCCAACCCCCATTTTTGAGAGAACAGAGCATGTTAACTCATGCTCAGAGTAGTTTGTCGCTTTGGATGCCGACGTCTTAAGAAAGAAGGGAACTTTTGGTGCTTTCAGAGAGGATAAGGATATTTTAAATAAATAGGGGCACTTTGGTATATAATTGAATGACGTGGCAGTTGTTTCAACCACAAATAAGAGGCCAAGCATGTTAGCATGTTGATCCATGTTTGGTGCACAAACAAAATTTCTTCTCAAGGAGAAACCCTAACTTTTTGATAGAAGGAGGTGGAAAAGTTGATTACCATTCCAATTCATTCTACTCCTAAAAGTATCTCTTGTTCGTAAGTTGTATTGACCATAGTAATCAAGTTCAGTTTCGGCAATTATTCTATAATGTGATAGTTAATTTCTGATTAATTCAGGAAAGAGTCATAAATATTTGAAAGAAAATCAGAGATTATAAAATTTGACAATAAATTATTAAAATATATTTTTTAAATATATTAATCTACTTAAAATTAAAAAAGATGTCTTTAAATAAAAAATAAGTGTATCACATAACTGACATACATTAATCATTTATAATCATAAACAAATAATATAAAATATGATTAAAACATGTAACATAATAATAATAAAAAGTAAAGCTTACTTTAAATTTTAAAAGGAAAAATGTTTAATTACATTTTACTTTCTTTTTTTCCCCAAATTTTTTGCTTTCTGCTCTTTTCTCACCATTTTCCCCTTGTTGTATTTATTCTCGTACTCTTAAGTGTTTTCTTTTTCTTTCCCATACTTTTTATTTTTAACCTTTTCTTAATACTTCTTTTTTTATCTCAGTTTCGGTCTATTTCCAATCAACAAGGCAGCAACCCATCATTTTTAATGGATTTTTTTTTTTTTTTTTTCGTGATCAAATGAGGCCTTTTTTTGGTCATTTGGTGATCAAATGACCCAACTCATAAGCTACTTAACAGGTCTCCAAGTCTCCAACTGGGACTTTTTTTTTGTTATCAAATAAGGCTTTTTTTTAATTGAATTTTTTTATAGGGAAGCTCGGCTGGAACCTACAAACTTGAGGCTGCAAGAATATCAGCTATCCATCGCGCTACAGGCCCAAGCCCTCTAAACATTTTTTTTTTTTTTTTTTAAATATGTTAATATATATTTTTAAGTTACCGAAATTAATTCAAAATCTACTAAAGGGATCCTCATCGAGGAATTGCCGAACAATAAATTTGTTACTATGGTTGTCGCTACAAACAATCATTTACTAGAGTTGAATTAGGTAAGGGAGTCACTTTTAAGTATTTCATGTCACGTGGAATAATCATATATAGCTACATATTGGCCAAAAATGATTCAGGGTAGCCGAGTCCTATCCATTTATTAGAGCCTAACATGGAATGCATGGCAAGACAAGTCTTTAGACTTGAGGAACGGATTACTTATCTTTAAGATCATTATAAAACATAAGACTATTAGCAACAGTTTTTTAATAGCGGCACTTTTTTGTTTAATTAACAAAAAAGTGCTACTATTAACAAAAAAAACTATTAAGATTATTAGCAGCATGGGTATTAGCGACAATTTTTTTGTTAATAGCAGCATTTTATGGCGGCCGCTAATAGTCTCTTTTTTGTAGTGGATGCTATTCATCCCGCTACTTAAGTGTCCCTAAGTTTACAAAAGGGTTCCAACGATTCACTTCAGGGATTCTATAAACCCAAAACATCGTTTGATGTTCATCAATTAGTCTACATTTCCAAGTAACCAGCCCTATAACTATGTGTAAATACCGGAAAAAGTAACTCTATAAGTTACTTAATACTGCTAGAAGGGCAAAAGTTAAAGGGAGAAACTAACATAAAAGCAAGGTTTTAATTTGATAAATCATCAAGAGAGAAAGAGAGAGAAGAGGGATAGGTGAATGATGAGTGGTGAAATATGATGATATTTCACCCCTAAAGCTTACATTTAGCCATCCGATAAAAGCTATCTGATAAGATTTGTGAATTTTAAAGTGTTTTAGACAAATATTGGCCATTAGATGCACTAAGTAGTATAAAAGAACATAAAGTCAATTACCACTGGAGCAAAAGAAAAGTGGAGCTCAACTGTTCTGAGTGGTCGATTAATCGACCATTTAGCTTGATGCATTGACATAACAAAATAAGCCTGAAAGCAACTCGCTGTCACATGCAAAGTCGATTAATTGACTAATATAATATCGATGAATCGAGTTCAAATATTGAAACGTGAAAATTTCAAATTCAAAATCAATTGATTGACCACTTAAGTCGATCGATCGATTTCAAATTTCAAATCTCCGAACCAAAGAGCTATTTAAGCAAAATTCGAGGAATTAATTTAGAGATCTTTTTCAGTCTTATTTTTTTTCTCTAATTTTAGTTTCTTTCCAATTTTTCCCTTTGAAGTATTGTTTTTTCAATTTTTAGCTTAAGTTTTTAGATTAGTTTCAATTCTTGCATCTGAGGAAGATTGTACTCGCGTGGATTAAAGTTTTGTGGATCTCTATGAAGCATTTTTACGGTATTTTAGGCTGTGTTTGGGTTAGCTCCCTAGAGCTAAGAGCAACTCTTTTGAGAGTGATCTTCAAGAGAGTTTTCTTACTGGATATATTGTTTGGTAACAGTCTTGAGAGAGCAGTTTTAGAGCTACTCCCATAAAAGTTGTTGTTTGGTAAAAATAACTTCAATGTAGAATATTACAATTAGTTAACCAAAATGCCCCCGAAAGTGTTCATAGAACAATTTAAAGACTTATTAGGTGTAAACTAGTAATTTATGATATTGTAACATATGTCATTCATTCAAAAGGAAAATTAACATATACATCATCAACAAAATTTAACATGTGACCGTGGCTATCGAATATAGCACTTAATTTAAATCTCTAACATTGCCACCGTGGCTATTGAATATAGCATCAGCTATCGCTTCTCGAATAATTTTCATTTCTCTATGACTTTAGTAAGAACCTACGTATTCAACATCGTCATTAGGTTCTCTCGGCCTGTCTTCGACATATTCATCATTACCATATTTTTAAAAATCTTTATCAATAATTTCCTCTTGCCTTATGAAATTATGAATCGCCATACATGCGATCACAATAAACCTTTATGTCTTTAATGAATATGGAAGCATTTTTGATAAAATTAGCCATCTTTCTTTAAAACTCCAAAACAACGTTCAATAACGTTCATCAAAGATGAGTGCGCATGATTGAATAATTCTTTCTTCCCTCTTGGTCGTGGACCATTTCGAAAGGCTGAAATATGGTAACGAGTCTTTCGATATAGTACTAAGAACTCCTTCATATTAGCATATCCAGCATCTACAACGTGTAGTACTTACCTGTGGGAAAATAAAAGTTACTAATTTTAAAATTTTAAAATATTTTAAATATTCAAGATAAAAATACGCACGATGTGGAGCATGTGAAAAATTGAAATCAGAATTGGTAATGGCCTCATGAAGAATGCGAGAAACGTTGGCCGTGCCTTCCCACCCAACATATGCATACGTGAAAATCATGTCAAATGAACATGCTGCCATCACGTTTTGAGTTCTTCCTTTTCGATTACTTCTATATAAAATTTGTTGCAATGTTGGTACATAGGCATCAATGTGTGTGTCATCAATTACTCCAACACAATCCTATAATATTTGAAAAATAAATAGATTATTAGTATATCACTACAAAATAGCAAGGCTTTCCTGGTGGCCTAAAATCACCCTAAAAAGACATATCCGCCGCCAGTAATGCTCGTTGTGGCGCACATCACAGCCGCGAGTAAAAAGGCCGTCGTTATAGGTTTTTTAGCTATTACCGACACTAAAAGTTAGCTATTACTGGCGGTTCTTAATAAACCGTTGGTAAATGCAAGATTCACTGCCGCTAAAAGTTAGCTATTTCTGACGCTATTCTGCTTCACAGATCATCGAAAACCATCAGTGAATCTTGCATTTACCAACGGTTTATTAAGAACCGCCGGTAAAGTATAAATTTTCTAATGATTTTACAATTTTTTTTTAAATTTTTTTTAAAGCTATCACTGCTTCCACATCACTAGCCAGCTCATGCTCATTTTGATGGCTGCTCTATGGGTAACCCCAGTGGGGTAGGGACTGGTTCACCCCAGCCCCAAAGCGACCCATTTGCACCAAAGTCAGACCCAAGGAAGTGCATACTGTTTATACTCTCTCTCTCTCATACACACAAGAAACATAAATTGAATATTGTACCTGTTCATTGAGGAAACGACTGACTTCAAATCAAAACCATAGAGAGGCTTAATATAATCACTTAAATTCATATTCAATTAATGTCGTTTCATTGGTGGGTAACATCTAGATTGATAGGGTCTTCTATAGTTTTTGACTTTTCGTTGTTTTTTTAGATAGATACGTGATCAACAAAAGTCTGATGGTGTTGATCTTGGTGAGGATGTGTACATAATATTGCGCCTAGATGGTCACATTCAAAGATTAGAAAAGGTAAGTGGACAATATGTGGAATTCATTTAGTGTGCATATGCTTATTATTTCGAAAATACCTATCCATGTTGCTGAGGCTCATGAAGCCTATTTTAATCTTAATAATGCCTTCTGCAACCTATATTTCGTCTTTTACTTTCCCATTACGACATAGCATTTTCTTTATTCAACATAAATTTCATCTTTGAACTCACCATTTAAAAAGCCAATTTAGCATCAAATTAAAATGTTGCCATTCTAAGTGAGAGATTCCATTTTTGCATAAATCTATACCTGGCTATTAGGGAGAATCTATTTTCTACTAATTTTTCTTTATGCTTTTAAATGGGTCATCTTATTTTACTTGAAACTCATTGTAGTTCAATAAACTTTTCTTTTAGCAATCTTGACCCGCTCTCATGCTTGATTTTTCTCTTTACCCATTGCTTTAAATGTATTGCCTTTGTCAGGGGTTCATTGCAATGAAAACAATACAATCTACAAATCCCCAATACCAATATCTATAGGGATAATAAAGTTGTACCCATCAGTTTCATCACTATAACCAATAAATATGCATTTTTCACTTCTTTAAATATGCATTACCCACACCCATTGACTACATCTTGATTCGTGCGCTTACAAGTTTAAAACACACTTAAATGCACAACAAGTTTTTGGCGCCGCTGCTGGGGATTGGGGGTAGAAAATTCATAATTTTTTTGGAAATAGATAATTAATTTTAGGAATTTTTGTAGAATTAAATCGGTGTTTTTACTAGTAAAAAAAAAAATCGAAAAAACTAAAAAGTTTTGAGTTTCAATCAATCGAGCCAACTACTCGATTAATGGACTCCAAATAAAAAATTTCTTTCACTAAGAATATTTGAAATTTGAAATTTGAAATTTGAATTCGAAATTTAAATTTAAATTTAAAAAAAAAATTCAAAAATCAAATTTCAAATTCAAAATATTCGATCGATCGACCCAACCATTCGATCCATCGACTTGTGTTCCGATCAATCGAACCTAAATTTTTTTTTTCCTGAGGTGTTCGTTCCAAAGTATCTTAAATTGTTAAGACTCTTGGCCTCTAGAACTTTGTATGCACACTAGGTCCTTTAGAGAGAAATCTTTAGAACCTTTAAATTCTAAGATCGAGCGTACCTATTGTTCGAATCGGAAAGAGACCAGATCAAGACGTGAAGCCGAAGTTGAAACTTTAGTTCAAGTTGAGATGACTATGAATGGAAATGAGGAATCCCCGCATGAGAATGAGGAGGAACCAACGTTAAGAGTTGTTTACTCCAATCACCACAAACAACCCCTCATGCATCACATATCTTGTCACACCTGGCGGCAGATTTGAGATCCGGATGAATGTGATTCAAATTCTCCAAATCTTTCATGGTATGGATAGAGAAGATCCGTACCAGCACATAAAAGACTTCGTTGAAGTCTGTTAATCAGTATATTAGAATTTCAGTGAGGAATCTGTTAGGCTGTTATTATTTCCTTTCTCTATAAAAGATAAGTCCAAAGCCTGGTTAAATTCATTATTAGCTGAATCCATAACTACTTGGGATCAGATGATTAAGAAATTTTTTTCAAAATTCTTTCACATGGCAAAAACTAATGCCTTGAGACGTGAAATCAATGATTTTGCGCATTAAGAGGATGAAAGATTCTATGAAGCCTGGGATAGATTCATGGATCTCTTACTGAAGTGTCCACACCACAGGTTTTCAAAGTAGATATTGGTCCAATGTTTTTATAATGGGTTGGATCAGGCCAATCGACATCTTATCAAATCAATGAACAACGGAGGATTCCTTGGACTTAGGGAAAATGAATCCTACCGTTTCCTGGAAAAGTTGGCCGAGGATCACAGCAATGGGAGTTCACAAAAACTCGTGATCAACCAATCAAGGCTCAAGATCAAGCAGGAAGTTCAAAAAAGAAGGGAGGATTGTACGTGGTGAAAGAGACTCCTGATCTCATGGAAAAGATAGATTTCCTCACTCAACAAGTTGAGGAATTGAAACTGAGGAAAAATATGAGTGTGGTGAATGCACAACCTGAGGTATGTTCATATTGTGCAAGTCCAATCCACACGACCGATGGTTGCCCTTCAATGCAAAATTATTCAAAAGACCCTTCTGAATAACTAAACACATTGAATAATTACGGTTGTAATCAATGAAATGTCTTCAATGAGACCAACCCAAATAGTTGGAAGTATCATCAAAATTTATCATAAAAGCAAGAAAATCAAAAACCTCAAGCCTGATGGCAGGGGATGAACTTCTATCCCTAGCAAAACTTTAGATAAACACCTCAACAACAGTTTGTCAAGGGAGATTTCAACAACAAAACTTTGGTGGTGGAAACCAATTCCACCAAAATCAGAATCAAAGTGGGCAATCCAAGCATAATTTTCAATTCTCACAAGCAATAATCGGGTATCAGAACCAACCCACACAACAACTTGTGGGCTAGCCTAATCTTGCGTAAATGTTTCCACCACCTGGATTCAACAATTAGCAAGGAAACGCTGTACAACGTCATCCTCAGAACCAATACCCTCAGAACGAAGATCTGCTGAACCTCATCCAATCAAATACCTCCCCAATATCAAGGATGGAGACTCAAATTGGTCAATTGACAACATCCTTTGCGAGAGAGAAAAAGGATAATTTTCGAGCCAACCAATCCCAAATCCAAGAGGGCAAATGATTATTGAACAAGCCTCAACTTCATTGCAAGAAGAAAATCAACAACAAATCAAAACAATCACGACATTGAGGTCTGGAAAGCAGATCGATAACAAAGTAAAGATGCCAGAGGAAGATGAGAAAGCAAAACTCGAAGTTCAAACTAAAGGGAAAGCAGAAGTTGAAGAGGAGGAGTGTTGGTCTTTTATCTAGGTGCTAATTTTTGTTGTGTGTGGAAATAAAATCAAATAAAAGGAGTGAGATGAAGAGGATGGTTATGAAGACAACAAACTAAAATACACACAGCCTGTAAGATACAGAGCTGTTGTAGCAAGTTTTGAGTAAGAGTTTGTCCCATAGAGAAATTGAACCCAAAATGGGCTATATTAGTATGCCTCCAGATCTGGCTACAGTTCTGACAATCCTAGAGAAAGGGAGTTGGGTGTCACAACTATACCAAATTAACACTAAAGTAGAGAAATAAAGTGTAGTCCTATCCTAAAGAAAGGATTATGAAGAAGATGGTGTGTTAAAATAAAGATAAAATGATGGAAAGTAAGCAGTTAAGCTAGGGTTACATCAGCTATGTAACTTAGACTTAGGATTGTCTCTGCAGCAATCCCTCAGATGGCTATAAGCACATCTGTAAGGAAGATGTATCCAACTCAACCCTTATGGTTTGACATGGTCTCTTAAGGCTATAACCTGCCTACTTCAATGGTCACAGGTTATCCAATAGAGGGGATCAAACCACATGAATTAAATAAGAAAACCAATTTGATCAAATAGAATAGACTGATCTTAAGGCTATAACCTGTCCACTTACATGGTCATAAATTATCCAATAGATGTCCTCCACCCAATTGATCAAATCAGAGCATTAAAACTATTGCAGACACCATGTATGCCAGGCTACAAGCACAGGCATCCATGGGAGTAAATAGCTCTTGAAAAACCAGTGGGAACCACAGTAGTTCAAAGGCTATTTGGAGGCTTTAAATGTAGCTAGTCATTGCTACAAAAGGCTTGCAATGACTCAACTCACAAGTCTGTAATCTCTACAGAGAAATTAGAGCTAATATATAATATTGGTAAAATAAAATAGAGGGGAGCTTGTTCCTGCAATAATCTCTCACAAGGCTACAAGCTCAAGTGCAGAGGAGAAGAATCCTTCTCAGATATGTGGCTTAGAATCACCCTAGGGCTATAGTCTATCCACTGAAATGGTCATAGGCTATCCACAAAGGTTATCTACACCACAAAAGGGCTGAGATGGAACATATAAACTGCTATTGCCACCATGGTCCCAGGGTTAGAAGCTCAAGCTTCCATGGGTATTTTAAATCAGTTCAAATCCTAAATGCATGCATAGATTGAACAAAACTATGGACAAATAGGAAAATAACAGAATGAATAAACATTTAATATATAAATTTCATTGATCAATAATACTTACAATGCAATTTCTCAAGGCAGTAGCCTTGTGCACAACAGCTCTTCACAAAATCCCAAAGGTCGCAAGACCTATTACAAAACTGATGAAACTAAACCTAATTGCCTACAGAGAATTTAGCCAGTAATTGCTGGGCTAAGAGAGAAGAAAAAAATTAGAAAAAGAGGTGATCAAACCCTAACCCTAGTCTGCTCGAGCTTATAGTTGACAGAGGTTGAAGGAGAGATGTAAAACTATTCTAAGTTATAGCTTATATACTACTGTCTTAATGGTTGTGGCTCATAGGGGAGAAAACCCTATTTTTCTTTAAAGATATGGATCCTTCGTGAGCCTTGGATTCCTCGGGATGTGTGGGAGCAGATGAGGGCCTCGGGAGGTGTGCCCTAACACTTGGAAATCCCCAAAAGGTCCCTGAGCATTAAATGGATTGCACAGCCCAAGCTTCGCAAGGATGGATGTGCTCTGTAATGCCTCTTCGCGCAGCTGGATAGGTGCCGCAAGGTTGTTTTGAATAATGGATTGTGTAGCTCGCGAGGGGCTCTACAGTGTCGTGCGGCTGGACCTCTACAAGAAGTGCACGAAAGCTACGCGAATAGCTTTTTGGAGCTACAATGCAGCTCGTGAGGCTCAAGGTTGAACTGCACGATGAGTCTCTAAATGCCTTAGCTCTGTGAGGTCTACACGAAGGATTGCCAGAAGCTCTCTCTCCTGATGTCCTCGTGAGCAGCTGCGCGAGTAGTATCTGTGCTACGACTTTAGTGTGTCACGAAGTTTGAATTCAGCCTTCTAAACCTCGCGACAAGTTTGTCTATGTGAAAATGCAGCTGTGCGAGGCTGGTTTCTAGCCTTCTGCTACATTACTTGGTTTGCTGCAGCTACTGCTTCAGTGCAAGTCCTCACTCTTTAGCTTTGTCAGACTTCTGGGGCCCACACATTCATCCAAAATGTTCACCATTGTGTGTACCACCCTGATGTTCCTTGATTCCTTAGCTTGGCTCCACAGCCTGGCTTCAAATCAACTTATTTGGCCTCTCTTTGCATGACGGTTGTACTAAGTTGTATCAGTTATTGCTAAGCTATAAAACACACTAAAAGGTAACTATTAAATGGCTCGAGGGTCCACCAAAGGTCAGGTTAAGGGGTGAAAAGTGGTACTTTTCAGGGCTTAACACACCCTCAAACCTAATCTTTGCTAGTCCTCGAGCAAAGTAAAATTAAACATCTACTCTAAAAATTTAAATTCCACTTTCGTAGGGAGCATGGATACATTTAGCATAGGTATCAAGCCTTTTAAACCCCTAGGTGATCCCTAGTGGAGGAGTGAAGTTTCCTGAGAGTTTTCAGTGAAGGTACCTACAAACTTCACCATTAAAGCAGTTAAGTAAAGTGCAAACAGTGATAAGACAGATTTCAAAAAATAACGTTTCATTTCACACCCATGCTTTAAAAATTCAGAGAAAATTTTCAACATTAATTGCAACAAATTAAAATTCAAAATTAACATTTGGTTACATCACCACCACTCAGTTTTCATTAGAAATAGAATTTGCATAGATCAGTACTAAGCTTATCTTTGATTCAAGAATTAGGTTAGATACTACCCCAATGAAGTTAAACTTCAGACTCAATCCTCTCCAAGGGTATCTCTCAATCAGTGAAAAGTTCAAGGGTGTTCACATTCAAATCAACTCAAGAGCAGTTACAGATCTCAAATGGGTCAGCAAGTATGAGCATAGGCATTGCACCTAATTTCTGGCATTCTCTTGACTTTTCACCATAGATTAGACAGCTCCTTATCTCCACATGACAGCTCATTCTACTTTGGATCAACAAGGTCTTTTTGTATGAGTTGTAATGTTGCTTATGGTTGGGGTTTGGAAAGAGATAGGGGTGTATGGGTCAAGATTCGAGAAATTAGCAAGGTAAGGAGTGATTCATGACTTTACATCCTTCTATTCATCCCAACTTCATCTTCTTTAATTTGTTTCAGAGTAAAAATGGCGAGTTTCTTCTCTTCTTCTCTATTTTTTTTTTTTTTTTTTTTTTTTTTTTTTTTTTTCAGATGATGTTCTTTCTTGACTTCTCTTCTCTCTTATTTTTGTTTTTGTTTTTGTTTTATTTTTTATTTTTTATTTTCTTTATGGCTGCCATAGACATACTCCAGATACACTGCTGTTGGAGTTATTTTTTTTTGTTCTCCTTCTACCAAATATTGGTTTCAGCTCCTCCTTTACCTTCTGAAATTTCAGAGTGAGGGTCAGGTTGAAATAGGTAATGAGGTTAAGGCTCAAGTGTTTTAGTGTTTGTCAAAGAAAAGTAGTTTTTTCAGGCTTAAAGAGTGTATGACAAGGGCAGTTGAAAAGGGTAAGAAATTTCAAGCTCAAACTGTCCAAAAGAAGGCCTTACATCATGTCCTTAGTGTCATGAGTGCTGACAGAATGTTTTGATTTGGAGGTGCCTAACTTCTAGTGAAAAAATGTTGAGTCAATCAGTCCTTAGAGCAGAACAAATGCCAATACCACTATTCAATAAAATTTGATAGGCCCAAATCTCACTAGGTATAGTCTTCTATTTAACTCATGGGGTGTATGTTTAACCTTTTCTCTCCTCTCTAGCTTGCTAAGTACTTAAAATATTTTTTTACTAATGTTAACCTCATGGTGGTACTAAAATCTTTAAGTTTTGAGTTTTAAAATGCTGCAACAATTTTCAAATTTTCCAAATTTTCCTCATCCTAACAAGTTAGGTGAGAATTCATTTTATTCATCTCCATTGTCCTCACACTGCTGCACTAAAGTTAAGTGTCCTAATGGCATACCCTGTCATACCCCCAAATCTATGAGGAACAATGTCCTCACTGGTTCATACATATATCAAATATGACATAATAGGGTACAGGAAGCATTACAAGGACAAAAAAAATGACTAGTAGAAGTAACAAATAGACATACAAGTACACTGAAAAATACTGGAATTGAATATGGAGAAGAATCAGAAATTATATTTAACAAACAAAAAGTAGTTACAGTTAAACAACATGAAATGCATAAAATACTATGTAGAAAAAGAAAATCCTAAATACAAGCTACATCTATTCATAATCTGAGGTGAAGATGTCATCTGGGTTGTATCCACATTTTTCAGCATAATCTTTCAAATCTGCAGTTTTCTCAGCCTTGGTCTTCCCTTTTATGTTATTGCTTTGTTGCCTTTGTGTGGGCCTTCTATGGGATCCTTGGTGGCTACCTCCTCAGACTGGGCAGCTTTCTCTTTTCCTTTCTTTAAGGCAGCAGCCGTTGAAACTGACCTCTTAGCAGTCACATTCCTCTGCTTGGGGTAACTCCTATTTTGCATAGGTGGTGAACTAGCTGGAGGGGTAGTGGCAAGAGGGGTAGGCTCAGCTACTTGTGCAGGCTCTTTGGCAGCCATTTCAGTAACTCTCCTTTCGAGTATTTCTGCCTTCTTTTCAGCAAGTTCAACTCTAACTTCATACAGTTCCCGGGTGGCCTTTGTGACCTCTTTGGTGGCAGCTAACCTTTTCTCTAGTCCATATGCTCTCATTTTCTCTTTTGCTGTAGTATGCTTTTGAGCTTCAAATTGAATCAAAATTTCTTTCCAACCATTTGATATTCTCAGCATCTTAACTCTGTAATCCAACTCCATTTGATTTATCTTCGCGTCATAGGGCATCCTGATTGAGGTTCTGAGGTCAGCCATGCCTCTAATGGCATCCCTTTTAAGGTATGAGTTATTTTGCATGACATGTAGGAGGGTTAAGTATGGAGGTATGCAAAAGGAAGAGGCAGGTAATATAGCGAGGGAAGCAGAGTTAGCTGGTGTGGATGAGGGTGAGGTTAGAAATGAAGGAAGGGGTGTGGAGAAGGCCAGCTCCTCCTCTAGGATATCTGTATGGGTATGGGTAGAGGAAGGGGTGGGCAAAGTGGGTAGGTCTAAGTTTGTGGTTGGGGGGTCAATTTGTGTAGATGTGGAAGTGGAGGGTACATGTGTGAGGTCCACCACCTCAGGGTCAGTCTGGGTTGAAGCACAAGTAAATGTAGGGGGAGGGGGAGATGGTTGGTGTGCTTGTGGTCAAAGTTGAAAGGGTGGCTTGAATGGTTTGGAGGGTGGACTGGATGGAGTCTTGGTTTTGTGTATTGGTTAAGAATTGGTTTTGGATGGTAGTCAAATGGTTTAGAATTTGGGGAAGGGTGTCAGGGATGATAGGGATGGTGGGTAGTGGGGTTGGGATAGGTTGAAAGGGAGAGTTGGGTGCATGATGGAAAACTGTTGGTGGAGGTGAGGTAGGGTTGGGTGTTGGCTTGAGTGAATCAAGTAAAGGAGAAAAAGTATAATTGAAATGGCTGGAGCAGAGTGAATATGTTGGAGAATGATGGCCAAAAGAGGATAAAGAAGGAGGGAAGGCGCGGAAGCAGTTTTGAAATTAGGGCATAGAAGCAAATGAATGGGGCAGATGTAGTCGCGAGGTATAAAAGGGGACAACCCATGCTTCGTGAAGCTGCCGTGAGGTTGGCATGAAGGAATAGAGCCTTGCGAAGAGAGAAATGAACTCAGAATGCATCTCGCGGGGATGAAAGATGATTCTCGTGACAAGTGTATTTTCTGAGATAAAATGGTCTCACGAGGTTCAATTTTTATGGAAGCTTCAGGTGTTCACTCGCGAGGTTGTCGCGAGGATGAAATTATATATCAGAGCCTCACGAGCACCCTATATATGCATGAAGTAAGGCTTGCGAGGCTCTATAATCAGTCTGTCGCGTAGTTCACTTGGGGAATAAATGCTCGCGCAGTTCCAATTGAGTCTCGCAACAGGTATTTCCAGATTAAATAGAGGCTCGCGAGGCTTAATGCAGTGCTTCATTTCATTTCTCTGTCAGTGCTGCAATAGGCCCTGTTGGGTCTTTCACAGCTCTGACTTCCCTGGAGCTTAAACCACATGCTAATGGTGCACAAATTAGGCTAAAATGTATATACATCATGAAACACACAGGCTAGCAAGCAGGAAAACTAAATCACAATAGATTCAATCAGGGAAAGGCTTAACAAGCATAGTGTACAGTCTACCCTATTTGCACAAGTCACTCAACAACTCCAGCAAGTTCATCATATATAAATTAAGATTCTGAAACACTTCTAACAATCACAATTACACACAAGACTCAAAACAAACAAACTAAGCTAACATTTATAGCATAAATAAAAAACAACACACCAATTCATTCAAAAACAAAACAAATAGCATACATATGTTACACAGCTGTGGATCACTCAGTTGTGGGAAGCTTTTGAAGGTGAATGGTATCAAGTAGCTCCACAAGTTTTTCAACACAAGGCTTCAGCCTTTGACCATTCACTTTCATAGTCCTCCCATAAATGGGGTCCATGATCTCCACAACACCAGATGGAGAGACATGGATGACTGTAAGGTCCATCCCATTAAGATTTTAATTTTCTTGGAAAGAATTTTAATTTGGAGTTGAAAAGCCAAACCTTGGTACCAGCATTGGAGTCTTTCCTCATGAGTTTCTTGTCAAAGAATGTCTTGGCTTTTTCCTTGTACATTCTTGCATTTGTATAGGCTTCCATTCTTAGCTCATCAAGCTCTGACAGTTACAATTTCCTGTGAGAACCAACAACAGTTAGATCAAAGTTTAGTGTTTTAATAGCCTAGTAGGTTCTATGCTCTAGCTCCACTGGCAAGTGACAGGCCTTGCCATAGACCAGCTTAAAAGGGGACATATCAATAGGGCTTGTAGGCAGTCCTATAAGCCCACAAAGCATTATTCAGTTTCCGTGCCCAATCCTTTCTATCTGTCCTCACAGTCTTCTCCAAGATATGCTTGATCTCCCTATTAGAAATTTCAACTTGCCCACTGGTCTGTGGATGGTAGGGAGTTGCAATCTTGTGTGTAACAGAATACTTTTTGAGCAGGTGCTCAAAAGGCTTGTTATAGAAATGGCTCCCCCCATCACTAATGATAGCTCTGGGGGTGCCAAATCTGGAGAAGATATTGTCCTTTAAAAATTTAAGGACAACTGTGTGGTCATTTGTCCTTATGGTAATGGCTTCCACCCATTTAGACACATAGTCCACTGTCACAAGTATAAAATTGAAACCCATAAAAGGAGGAAAGGGGCCCATAAAATCAATTCCCTAGATGTCAAAATCTACCACAAGGATGGGCTGCAATGACATTGAATCTTTCTTGAAAATGCCTCCCAATCTTTGACATCTTTCACATGCTTTGCAATGTATATATGCATCTTTGATCAAAGATGACCAATAAAACCCATATTACAAAACTTTTGCAGCTGTCTTTTTATCACTAAAGTGACCTCCACAGGCCTGCTCATGGCACATTGAAAGGATGCTGTGGAACTCATTTTCAGGTACACACTAATAATTTGATCTGCATAATACTTATATAGGTATGGATTCTCCCACACAAAATATTTGACCTGAGAGAAAAACAAGTCTTTATCCATCTTGGACCAATGAGGGGAGGTCCTGCCAACAACAAAAAAATTTACAATGTGTACAAATCAGGGCATACTAGACTGCATAGCAAATAGCTGCTCATCAGGGAGCAATTCATTGACAGGTGCTGCTGCACATTCTTTCAAAACAATTTTAGAGAGGTGGTCAGCCACCATATTTTCAACTCTTTTCTTGTCCTTGATCTCAAGATCAAACTCCTGCAACAGGAGGATCCATCTGATCAGCCTTGGTTTGGCATCCTTCTTGGCCAATAGGTATTTCAGGGCTGAATGATCAGTAAAAACAATAATTTTAGACCCAAGCAAGTAGGGTCTAAACTTGTCCACAGCAAACACCACAACAAGTAGCTCCTTCTCAGTGGTAGTGTAATTGACTGAGCTTTAGCTAGTATTTTGCTGGCATAATAAATCACTGTAGGCAACTTATCTTTTCTTTGTCCTAAGATAACACCTATGGCCAAGTCTGATGCATCACACATCAGTTCAAAGGGGAGTGAGTAATCTGGAGCATGGATTATAGGAGTAGTGGTAAGGCACTTTTTTAAGACTTCAAAGGTCTCAAGGCACTTAGTAGAGAAGTCAAATGGCATATCCTGAAATAGCAGGTGGCACAATGGCTTTATAATTTTGCTAAAGTCCTTAATGAACCTCCTGTAAAATCTAGCATGTCCTAAGAAGCATCTGATTTGCTTGACAGTTCTGGGTGGGGGCAGGTGTGAAATTAAGTCCACTTTAACCTTGTCAACCTCTATTCCTCTTTGAGATACCACATGGCCTAACACAATTCCTTGTGCTACCATAAAGCGGCTCTTTTCTCAACTTAAGACCAAATTGGTCTCTTCACATCTTTGTAAAATCAGGTCAAGGTGACTCAAGCATTGGCTAAAGTTGTCCTCATATATTGAAAAATCATCCATGAAGATTTTCAAAAACTTGTCAATTATATAAGAGAAAATTGCATACATGCACTTCTGAAATGTGGCTGGGGCATTGCACAATCTAAAAGGCATCTTCCTATAAGCAAAGGCGCCAAATGGACATGTGAAAGTAGTTTTTTCTTGATCTTGAGGATACACAGGGATTTGGTTATACCCTGGGTATCCATCAAGAAAGCAGTAAAATTTTTTCCTAGCCAGCTTATCTAGAATTTGGTTAATGAAAGGGAGAGGGAAGTGATCTTTCCTGGTCTTGAAGTTGAGTTTTCTGTAATCAATGCAAACTCTCCAGCTAGTGATCTCCCTGGCTGGCATCAACTCCCCAGAATCAGAAGTAATAACTATTATGCCTGACTTTTTGGGTACCACCTGGATAGTTGACACCCACTCTGAATTTGAAATGGGGTAAATCACCCCTGCATCCAACAGTTTTACTATCTCTTTCAAGACCACCTCCTGCATGCGAGGATTGACTTTTCTCTGCATCTCCCTAGAGGGTTTTGCACCCTCTTCCAAGTAAATTTTATGCATACAAGCTGAGGCATCAATGCCCCCAAGGTCAGCTATTGTCTACCCCATTGCCTTTGTATGCTTCTTGAGGACACTCAATAATTTCTCCTCCTGCTCACTTGTGAGAGAGGAAGAGATAATCGCTGAAAGTTTTTTATTTTGCCCCAAGAAGACATACTTTAATGTGTCTGGGAGCTATTTCAGCTCCAGATCAGGGAGACTCTCAATGGAAAGCAGCAAAGGTGTCATGGTGGTTTGAGGAAGGGGCAACAATGTAGGTTTCCATCTGGAATGCTGGACTAGGCCCACAAAAGACTCTATTTTTGTGCTGTCTTCTGTCATGAGAACTTGGGCCTCTTTCTCAACCTTACTCCAAATATTTTTCAGGTGTTCAACAATATTATCCCAATCCAGCAGATTAGATAATTCTTCTTCAACAAGGCCATCAAGTACATTTAATGCACAACAGTCCTCAATGTCCATCTGAGGCTGCCTAGCAGCATTGTACACATTTAATTGGGCCTTCATATTTCCAAAGGTCATCTCTATCACCCCTGACCTATATTGAATTCAAGCATTTGCAGTGGCCAAGAATGACCTGCCAAGGATGACAGGAATTGGGGTTTTACTTTTGCAAGGGTCCATATCCAAAATAAGGAAATCAGCAGGATAGTAGAACTTATCCACCCCCACCAAAACATCCTCCACCACACTCACAGGTCTCCTCTCAAACCTATCAGCCAGTTGGAGCACAACTAATGTAGCTTTTAGCTCCCCCAAAACCTATCTCCTCATACACAGAATATGGGAGCAGGTTCACACTGGCCCCTAAATCTAAGAGGGCTCTTCCAATGGTATGATTTCCAATTATGCAAGGGATAGTAGGTACTCCTGGGTCCTGTAATTTTTAGGGTGTGGCTATGGGCATTACTGATTCAACAAGTTCAATAGTAAAAACCTTTTTAGACAGCTGCACCCATGCTTTTCTCTTTTGTGTGCAGAGGTCCTTTAAGAATTTGGCATAGGCAGAGACCTGTTTTATAGCATCAAGCAAGGACAAATTAATTTTGACCTGCTTGAAGGTCTCTATTATTTCCTCCATCTGAGCATTTCCCTTATCAAAAAGAGATGGGCCAGCTAGTGCATGAGGAAATGGCAGCTATGGGACTGTTGATGCCATAGCTACATGCCTAATAACATCATGATCAATTTTTTATTTTTTTCTCTTTTCTTCATTTATTGTTTACTGTTGGGGCCCAACATCAGCCCCTTTATTTTATCCTTGCTGATCCACACCAGGGGATAAATTCGTTGGTTCTTTAACACTCACATTTCTTTTATTTTCACTCTCCATGGCCTTCTCAGCTGTACTGCCCACTAAATTGTCAACCACCCTATCACTCATTAGGGTAGTGATTGCATTAACCTCCCCATGGGTAGAGGGTGTTTCTCCCATCATGTACTGTCCTTTAGGGTTGGCCAAGGGTTGACTAGGCAACTTGCCCTCCTCTCTCTTGTGCAAAGTATTACAGATTTGGCCCAGCTGGTCCTCTAATTTTTTAATGTTTTGCCCATGAGAGTTCACAGTTGGAGCCAAATTTCTCAGATTTTATATTGATGCCAGCATTTGCTCTTCAAAGGGAGAGGATCTGGGCTATGATGGGGCAAGACCAACTGATTAGGTTGTGGGGCAGGCAGCTAAAAATTCTGCCTTGGTGCATATCCCTAGTTGAATTGATACTGAGGTTTGTATGGAGCTGCCAACTGCTGCTGTTGGGATTGTTGGTATGTGTCTTATCTCCACCTCAAATTTGGGTGACTTCTCTATGTATACCCAACAGGTTGCTGCCCAAATGCTTGGGTAGCATTGGCATGTTCCATAACTAACTTAGGGAACTGGTTGACTAATGGACATTCTTGAATTGAATGTGTGGGAGATTGGCATATCATACATTTCTCTTCCACCTGTGCAACCATCCGAGGCTGCATCACATTCATCAATTTATCAAATTTCAAACTCAGATTGTCTACCTTCCTCTCTAATTTACTTTGCACCTTGACCTCATTCATGCCACCTCTAGGGGTGGATTCTTTTACCAATTTAGCTGGGGCCTGGCTGTCATTGTGAGACAGTGACTCTTGCTGCATAAATTTTTTACTTATAATGTAAAACAACTCCCATGCCTCATTAGCTATCTTGTGGAGGTAACTATCCCCACATGAGGCATCTACCATGTCCCTACTTTTGGGAATAATTTCTTGGTAAAAGACTTGCACAAGTTGCCACTGTGGAATTTGGTGGTGGGGACATTGTTTTAACATCTCTTGAAACCTCTCCCATGCTTCATAAAAATCTGCAGTTGAGGATTGAGTGAATGACAATATGTTTGTCCTCATCTGACTAGTTTTATTCATGGGAAAGAACTTTGTCAGAAATTGGCTTTAGAGGTCACTCCATGACTGGAAGCTATTAGCTGGGAGCTTAAAGAGCCACGTGCTAACTTTGTCCTTTAGGAAAAAAGGAAACAACCTTAGTTTAGTGGCTTCAGGTCCCAAGCCAGCAATATTAAGTGTGGTGCAAAGTACCAAGAATTGATTAATGTGCTTGTAAGAATCTTCCTTACTAAGCCCATGAAAAGATGGCAGCATGTTAATGGTGGACTTAATTTCATAATTTCCCTCAACAGAAGGAAATTGAATACAAAAAGGAGATGTGTAATCCCCAGGTGCATTGTACTCCTTAAGAGTTCTCTGCCTCTCAGCCATGACAACTGGCTTAGTTTCAACAACAGGGGCTGGTGTGGTGCTTCTCAGTTTAAGGACCCTTTCAACCTCAGGATTTAGAGGTTCCAATTCAGGGTTAAGGGACCTTGTACCAACCATACACACACACACACAGAATCAACAGGTAAAGAAGATTTCCACAGCAAAAAAAAATAAAATTTACAAACAAAAACTATAACTAAATAGATCTACAGCTAAACTAATGACAGGGAATTCAACACAAATTGATTGAGTTTTAGGGTAAAAGAAGTGCAAATACAGCTAGCTAAACTCCAGCTGTAGCTCTAGCTTTTCTCTATTGCTGTTGTCCACATCTATAAAAATTCCAACAAAAATCACTAGTACTTTTTATTCTAATTAAGGCACAACTATAAAGAATGTTCTAAACTAAATTAAAATATAACTCAGGCCTACTAAAAAGATCAATGTCCCTAGCAGTGGCGTAAAAAACTTGTTGGTCTTTTATCTAGGTGCTGATTATTGTTATGTGTGTGGAAATAAAATCAAATAAAAGGAGTGAGATGAAGAGGATGGTTATGAAGATAACAACCTAAAATACACCGCCTGTAAGATACAGGGTTGTTGTAGCAAGTTTTGAGTAAGAGTTTGTCTTACAGAGAAATTGATCCAAAACCCAAAATGGGTTATATAAGTAGGCCTCCAGATCTGGCTACAGATCTGACAATCCAGAAAGGGAGTTGGGTGTCACAACTATACTAAATTAACACTAAAGTAGAGAAATAAACTGCAGTCCTATCCTAAAGAAAGGATTATGAAGAATAAAGATAAAATGATGGGAAGTAAACAGTTAAGCTAGGGTTACATCAGCTATGTAACTCAGACTTAGGGTTATCTCTGCAGCAATCTCTCAGATGGCTACAAGCATATCTGTAAGGAGGATGTATCCAACTTAACCCTTGTGGTTTGACCTGGTCTCTTAAGGCTATGACCTGTCCACTTCAATGGTCATAGGCTATCCACTAGAGAGGATCAAACCACATGAATTAAATCAGAAAACTAATCTGATCAATTGGAATAGACTGATCTTAAGACTATAACCTGTCCACTTACATGGTCATAAATTATCCAATAGATGTCCTCCACCCAACTAATCAAATTAGAACATTAAAACAATTGCAGACACCATGTATGCCAGGCTACAAGCACAGGCATCCATGGGAGTAAATAGCTCTTGAAAAACCAGTGGGAACCACAGTAGTTCAAAGGCTATTTGGAGGCTTTAAATGCAGCTGGTCATTGCTATAAAAGGCTTGTAATGACTAAACTCACAAGTCTACAATCTCTACAGAGAAATCAGAGCTAATATTTGATATTGGTTAAGTAAATTAGAGGGGAGCTTTTTCCTGCAACCTCTCACAAGGCTACAAGCTCAAGTGCAGAGGAGAAGAATCCTTATCAGATTTGTGGCTTGGAATCACCTTAGGGCTATAGTCTGTCCACTGAAATGGTCACAGGCTATCCACAGAGGTTATCCACACCAAAATATGACTGAGATAGAACATGTAAACTGCTGTTGCCACCATGGTCCTAGGGCTACAAGCTCAAGCTTCCATGGGCATTTCAAATCAGCTCAAATCCTAAATGCATGCATAGATTGAACAAAACTATGGATAAATAGGAAAATAACATTGAATAAACATTTAATATATAAATTCCATTGATCAACAATACTTACAATACAATTTCTCAAGGCAGCAGCCTTGTGCACAACAACTCTTAATAAAATCCCAAAGGTCACAAGACCCATTACAAAATTGATGAAACTAAACTTAGTTGCTTACAGAGAATTTAGCCAGCAATTGCTGGGCTAAGAGAGAAGAAAAAAATTAGAAAATGAGGTGATTAAACCCTAAACCTAGTTTGCTCGAGTTCACAACTGACAGAGGTTGAAGGAGAGATGTAAAACTATTCTAAGTTATAGCTTATATACTACTGTCTTAATGGTTATGGCTCATAGGGGAGAAAACCCTATTTTTCTTTATAGACGTGGCTCCTTCGTGAGCCTTGGATGCCTCGGGATGTGTGGGAATAGATGAGGGCCTCGGGAGGTGTGCCTTAACAGTTGGAAATCCCTAAAAGGTCCCTGAGCATGAAATGGGAGTGCACAGCCCAAGCTTCACGAGGCTGGATGTGCTCTATAATGCCTCTTCGCATTGCTAGATAGGTGCTCGCAAGGTTGGTTTGAATACTGCATTGTGTAGCTTGCGAGGTTGGCTTTACAGTGTCGCACGGCTGGACCTTTGCGAGAAGTGCGTGATAGCTGCGTGAATAGCTTTCTAGAGTTGCAATGCAACTCGCGAGACTCAAGGTTGAACTACGCGACGAGTCTCTGAATGCCTTAGCTCTGCGAGGTCTGCGTGAGAGTTGCGCGAAGGATTGCCTGAAGCTCTCTCTCCTGAAGTCCTCGCGAGTAGCTGCGCGAGCAGTATCTGCGTTGCGGCTTTAGTGTGTAGCGAAGTTTGAATTCAGCCTTCTGAACCTCGCGACAAGCTTCTCTATGTGAAAATGCAGCTGTGCAAGGCTGCTTTCTAGCCTTTTGCTGCATTGCTTGGTCTGCGACAGCTACTGCTTTAGTGGAAGTCCTCACTCAGCTCTGTCAGACTTCTGGGGCCCACACATTCATCGAAAATGTTCACCATGGTGTGTACCACCATGGTGTTCCTTGATTCCGTGGCTTGGCTCCACAGCCTGGCTTCAAATCAGCTTATTTGGCCTCTCTTAGCATGACAGTTGTACTAAGCTGTATCAGTTATTGCTAAGCTATAAAACACACTAAAAGGCAATTATTAAATGTCTCGAGGGTCCACCAAAGGTCAGGTTAAGGGGTGAAAAGTGGTACTTTTCAGGGCTTAACAAGGAGGAAGCAAAGAAAAAGATTGAAGGGAAGGACGAGAAAGAAAAGGGTTTCGTGCCTAAAGCCCCATATCCTCACAGGCTAATGGCACCAAAGAAAACCCGTGATCCAGAAGGGATCATTGAAATGTTTAAGCAATTAAAGATCAACATCCCCTTTTTAGATGCCATCCAGCAAGTACCAGCTTATGCTAGATTCTTAAAGGGCTTGGTCACAATCAAAAGAAAGACCAATGTCCCGAAGAAAGCTTTCCTAGCTGAGCAGGTTAGTTCAGTGCTACAAGCAAGGCTCCTAATTAAATATAAGGACCCTGGATTTCCCACCATCTCAATCATCATAGGGGAGAATCGCATTCATCGAGCACTTTTGGATCTTGGGGTAAGCGTCAATTTGCTGCCATACTCGGTCTATAAGGAGCTTGAATTGGGTGAACTAAAGCCCACGGGAATGACCCCCTTCAGCTCGTTGATAGGTCAATAAAAATTTTCAGAGGAATAGTGGAGGATGTCCTTATCAAGGTAGACACTTTCTATTTTCCAGTTGATTTCTTTGTCTTGGACATCGAACCCATTCCCAATCTGAAGAATAATATTCTGGTAATCCTAGGAAGACCATTCCTAGCAACATCAAATGCATTGATAAATTGTCGAAACGGGATAATGAATTTATCATTTGGGAACATGATGGTGGAGCTTAACATTTTCCATATTGCGAAACACCCAATTGAGGATGAGGAGCATGCACAAGTATGCATGATTCATAGTATTGTAGAAAATATATTTTTTGCTTCTGAATATAAGGACTCTCTAGAGGCCTGATGTGGAATTTTAATTGTGATGTTTTACTCGCAAGCGCACGAATCAGATTGTATATAGTGGGTGCGGAGTACGAGATCGTTCCCATGAGGACTATTTTTGAAGATCTAAAAAGATGAGACAGTAACTCCAAAAATCTACTGAGATTCAACAGTACCCTACCAATATTATGATCTAGTTTTGTGAGATGACAATTATTGACTATAAACTAAAATTTAATTGATGATTCAACAGTAAAGATAAAGATGAAGATAAAGATGAAGATACTAAATCCTCCCATCTTTGGGCTGTTCTTCCCATAATACAAATCTAAGGATTAAACTATGAGATATATCATTGAAGAAAAATATCTTTTATGGAAGATAAATGGTCAAAACCCTTATAGGTTCCACATTGCATCCCTGCAATCATGACTTAACTTCAGAGATGATTTTCATATATAGATCTGGGATCAAGTGCATGGCTCGGCACACTTGATCTCAGATGCAAATAAAAATCATCCCCAAAGTGGGTAAAAATTCTAACAAGAATACCACCATAGATCTGAGATCAAGGGCATGGCTCGGCACACTTGATTTCAGATTAGGGAGTAATTAAGATAAAATTACTATTACAAATCCAAGATCCAGGGCATGACTCGGCACACTCGATCCCGGATTATAATCGTAAGTAGATCCACACGATGAAAGCAAAAAGACCATATAACAATGATTGGGGTAAAATTACCGTCACAGATCTGAGATCCAGGGCATGGCTCGGCACACTCGATTCCAGTTAGTAGTGGGGATTTCATCCGTTCGTGATAACATAACAACAATAAAATAAAATCTCATATTTTAATCCTAGATTCATATTATTAAAAGTACATCCCTCGGATGGGAATCATTAGATCCCCATCCCTATGAATTTAGCCACACATGCTGTAATTAAATGACATAAATAAATAAGGAAGGAAAAATAACATCAATTTAATGAATTAAAAATACCTCAAACTTCAATAGAAATTCTTTGATCCAGAAGTACAATGATATTCAGAAACGAAATTAATAATGCTCTTTATTAATCTTTGAATGTAAAGTAGGAATCAACGAACAACAATAATAAATTGAAGGAAAGAATACTGAAAAGTTTAAAGGAACAAAGCTCTCAAAAAGAATAAAGAATCTCTATCTCTACGTCTATTCTAAAAAATAAAAACTCTAATTCTAGCTCTCTAATCTCTCCCTCGAAGTGTTGGTTCGGGTTTAAATAGTTTCCCAATTGCATAGGTTTCCCAGCACGAAAAGTCAGGGCCGATTAATCAACCCTGTAGAGTCGATGCATCGACCCTGCAAAGAATCCCTAAAAATCTTCTTTAAAGTCCCTTCTGTGTCAGACTATTCTCTGTGCCTCGATTAATCGAGCAAAAGAGTCGATTAATCGACCTTCTCAGATTTTCGTGAATTCCAGCCCACTTTTGCATCAGATACTACTTTGGTATTTCAGCCATATCTTTCTACTCCGAACTCAAATTGACATGATTCATGCGGCGTTGGAAAGCTAACAGAAAGATCTACAACTTCTCTATTTTGACAATTTCATGAATCTAACGTCTTGAAGGTCTAAATTGAGCTGTAAGTCGCACCAAGTTCTTGATGACCCAAAGTCTTGGGTTGTTTTCAGAATTCTTGGGTTGTTTTCTACACTTGGATTGTATTTACTTGAAACACTTCAAATCTAGTAATTCTCATCAGATAGCCTTTATCGGACAGCTAAATGTAGGTATTTAGGGGTGAAATATCATCATATGTCACTACTCATCAAGGCCTGTCTAGCCCATTTCGGTGAGGGCTTCGATGTGGATCACATGATCCAAGAAGTTAATGAGATGCTGGATTCCACACCACTCATGGAAAATGATGAATGACAAATGACAGCTAAGGCCAAAGAGGAAGAAAGGAAAGAAGCACCAAGAGAAGAGGAGAAACTAGGCATGGAACTTAAACCTCTTACTATAAATTTGAAATACGCCTACTTGGAAAAAGATGAAATTGATCCGGTGATAATTTCAGCAAAATTGAATGAGGGCCGAGAGGAGCAACTTATCGAAGTACTCCAAGACCACAAAAGTGCAATTGGGTGGTCTATAAAGGACATTAAGGGTATCAGCCCAACAGTGTGCATGCACCGTATTCATCTGGAAGATGATGCTAAACCTTTGACAGAACCATAGCGCAGATTAAACCCGATCATGCAGGACGTTGTGAGAAATGAGGTCATCAAATTACTGGATGCAGGGATCATATATCCTATTTTTGACAATAAATGGGTTAGCCTAACGCAAGTGGTCCCCAAGAAATTAGGTGTTACAGTTGTGAAGAATGAGGAAAATGAGCCGATACCAACAAAGGTCCAGACTGGTTGGAGAGTGTGCATTGATTACAGAAAGTTGAATTCAATGGCAAGAAAAGATCACTTTCCCCTCCCATTCATTGACCAAATTCTTGAAAGATTGGTCGGGGATCAATACTACTGTTTCCTTGATGTCTATTCTGGGTATAATCAAATAGTCATCACACCATAAGATAAGGAGAAGACTACATTTACATGTCCCTTTAGAACTTTCTCCTACCTACAAATGTCATTCGGACTTTGCAACGCCCCAGCTATGTTCTAAAGATGTATGTTAAGTATATTCTCTGATATGGTGGAGAGGTTTCTAGAGGTCTTTATGGATGATTTCTCTATCTATGGAGACAGTTTCAGTGATTGCTTGCACCATTTATCCCTTGTACTTGCAAGATGTCAGGAGAAGAACCTTATTCTGAATTGGAAAAAAGTGTCATTTCATGGTACAAAATGGTATTATTTTGGGACATATCATATCGTCCCGAGGTATTGAGGTAGACAAGGTAAAAGTAGATTTGATTTCAAACCTTCCACCACCCAAAACAGTCAGAGAGGTAAGGTCTTTCCTTAGACACATCAGTTTCTATCGACGTTTCATAAAGGACTTCAGCAAAATCGTGAAACCATTGTGTAGTCTGCTGGCTAAAGATGCCTCATTCATTTTAACGAGAAGTGTAAAAATGCCTTTGAAACCATCAAGGCAGAATTGGTCAAAGCTCCTATAATCCAATCTCTAGATTGGATGCTCCCATTCAAAGTCATGTGCGATGCATTAGATTATGTAATTGGAGTTGTTTTAGGGCAAAGGGTAGAGAAAGTGTCGCAAGTCATCTACTACGCAAGTCAAAATCTTAATGATCCACAACTGAATTACTCTACCACAGAAAATGAACTCTTGGCAGTGGTCTTTGCATTAGACAAATTCCGATCCTATATTTTGGGATCTAAGGTTGTAGTGTTTACGGATCATGCGGCCCTCCGTTATCTGTTTGTGAAAAAGGATGCAAAAGATCATTTAATTAGGTGGATCTTGTTGCTATAAGAATTTGATCTAGAAATCAAGGATAAGAAGGGATCTGAGAACGTGGTGGTAGATCATTTATCCCGAATTATTATTGAGAAATCTGATAATTTGATTCAGATTTTAGAAAATTTCCCTGACGAACAATTGTTCGCCATTGATTGTATGCCATGGTATGCAGATTTGGTCAACTATTTAGTGACATATCAAGTACCAAAGCATTGGGCCTAGAATAAAAATCTATTCTTCTGGTAAGAGCGAAGCACTATTTCTTCGAGGACCCATATTTGTTCAAATACTGTTCCGATCAGATAATTAGAAGGTGTATTCCTAAACCTGAGTAGTCAGCTATAATCTTATTCTGTCATGAGTTGTCTTGTGGAGGACCCTATAGCTCCAAGAAGACACCCACAAAGATCCTTCAGAGTGGCTTTTACTGGCCGACAATTTTCAAAGACTGTCACCAACATTACACTTCATGCAGCAACTATCAAATGTTGGGCAGAATTTCCAAGCGAAACATGATGCCTTTAAACCCAATTCTTGAAGTCGAAGTGTTTGATGTATGGGGGATAGATGTCATGGATCCATTTCCCAACTCCTTTGGAAATTTATATATTCTTGTTGCAGTGGATTATGCTTCAAAATGGATTGAGGCCATGGCTTGCAGGACTAATGATCACAAAGTGGTCATCAAATTTATGAAAGTGCAAGTTTTCTCACGATTTGGTGTTCCAAGAGTCATCATAAGCGAAGGTGGAAAACATTTTTGCAACAAAGTGTTTGCTCACCTAATGAAGAGGTACCGTGTCATACATAGTCGCTACACCATACCACCCTCAAACAAGTGGACAAGTTGAAGTTTCAAATAGGGAACTTAAACAAATTTTAGAGCAAACAATTAAGCCAAATTGAAAAGATTGGTCGTTAAAATGGGACAACGCTTTATGGGCTTATCGAACGGCGTACAAGGCTCCCATCGGTATGTCCCCATATAGGATGATTTTTGGTAGAGCTTGTCACTTACCTGTTGAGCTTGAACATCAAGCTTATTGGCAAGCAGAGGAGCTTAGAGATTGATGAATTAGAGGAGATAACAGCCGACACTTATGACCGTGCAAAAACCTAAAAGACCGCATGAAGCCTGTCCATGATCAATCTATCCTGAGAAAATCATTTGCTATCGGTCAAAAAGTGCTGCTTTACAACTTTAAACTTCATTTATTCCCTGGGAAACTAAAAACTCGATGGAATGGTCTGTTTCAAGTTAGTCGGATATTTTCAAATGGGGTAGTCAAAATCATAAACCCTCGGAATGACACTAAGTTTCGGGTCAATGGGCCATGGTTGAAACCATTTCTTGAAAATACCATTGTGGATTTGGATAAAGTTGTGTTGAGTGATCCCGAGCAATCGGGATGAAATGAAAATTTTGAAAGGTCGAGCTAGCGACACTAAATTTAGCGCTTCTTGGGAGGCAACCCAAGTTTGAAAAATATTCCAAAAAAAAAAAGGAGAAAATTACTGGGAAGCTCGATTCATCGAGCTATTTTGTTGATCAAGTGACAAATCGGGTACTTTTGGAAATCACACCGAACAATGTGTTCTAGAATTTGGATACTGCCGATCGATCGAGGGAAACTTTGATCAATCGACATTCATGAAAACACATGCATCTGAATGCATTGTGCACGACCTTTATTGTCACGACTTTTCAGGTTGATTTCCATAAATTCAATCAAGCAATGTTTACGCTCGATTAATCGATTTCATCATAAATCAAAGCGTCTACACATTGTCCAAGGTGAATTAATTGTCGCATCCTTTCAAATCTTAAACGTTTTCCATGCACCGTCTTCGATCAATCAACTTTATTAAAAGCTGATTCAACTATTCACTCGCCCAGGAGCATTAATTGTTGCACCTTTCCAACATCTCGGGAAGCAAACACATGTCAGGGTCTATAGATCGACCCCATGATTCGATGCATCGAATTTATTCAAAACGCTTACATTTTCTGGATCATCTTTATGGCGCGTCTCATCGATGTAAGGCTCGATTAATCGGTTCTATAGCCTTGATTAATTGAGATGAAGCGGCGTGGCTAAAGAAGCAGAGAGCCTCTACATTTATTTAAGGACGAAAAGTCCTTTCTTTCCTTCATTCGCTCCTGCACTACTAGTTTTCTACAAAAATTCTCTGACTCTCTCCACATTCTTCACGACGGAGTCATCATCCGCTGCTCCTGTAAGGCTATCTACCCAACCAGAAGGGATATTTCGTGAAAGACCAGGGGCCCGCTTTGCGAGTAAAGAACTATGTTCTGAGTACTCGTTTGATATGTCTGCATTCCGCAATCTCCCCAAGTGTGCCATCTCAATCGTCTATGCAGAAATCCTTCATCCAAACTTCTTGATGACACCACCATCAATCAATGTCTCCGAGCGCATTGTCCAACTGTTCTATCAGAATATGAAGTGGATCAGTGCGTCGAATGAGAACAATGTTGATGCCCATTTCACCATCTCAATCGACAATTGGAGAAGAGAGATCTATCCACATACGATCGCTGACACTTTGCCCATTCACTGTGAGCTTCCACTGAATCACCCACTTGGGAAAGAAATTGATGCTACACAGAACGAGATGATTGCTGACATGTGCAATGGAATATATGCGTCGGAAATCACTACTAAACGATCGGCGCTCCCGCGCGAAATCTTATTCTAGGATGTCATCGTTTGTTCCAATCTTTGCCCTAGGGGCCATGTCTCGGAACGCACTGGAGATCCAGTAAGGCGTTATACGGTGCAATGTGGCGATGCCACGACGAAATTGTCAATCCCACCCCTTTCCTCACATGATAATGCAAATCTTACGTCACCTAGGTTTCCCCTTCTATCGGGATGATGACTATGGGGAACTTCAATTTTATTGTTATGGGATAAGCCAATGGAACAGAAGCATGTGCCTTCTTCGCAATAACCTTGATGCTATCGCTCAGCTTCCTCCTCCTGCTCAACCACCACGCTAGCGCCGCCGTGTGTGCTAAGAAGAACCTGCAGAGCCCGCCCAAGACCGCAACGAGGGAATCTCCCTCGATATCATTCAGGCTCAAATCAATTCTTTTATTGATGAGCAACAACGGTAAAATAGTACAAGTCTGTGTCCTAGCTGCTATGATCGGTCCTTCATTGTAACAGCTGCCACATTCTGATCCCGACAATATCGAGTAAGGACTCGAGTAGGGTCAGGATTGTACCAAAAATGTGACACAAAGAATTGATTTAGAATTTGAATGATGACTGTTAAATAGTGGAACCTTAGTGGGTCATTATTAATAATTGAAACAATGAATGATCAAAGATTAGGTAGAAATTAAAATATTTGGAGCCCTCCTAAAGATGAAAATTTGCGTAACACAATTTTAAATAATGCATAGGACTGGTCGGCACTGAGAGGTGCCCATCCTTTGACCCAAAACCCAGGCGTGCATGGAGTAAAATACCAACCAAGGCTTGATGGCCTCGCCTCAGCAACTGAGGCAAGCCTACAAATAAATTAACTAATATAAAGCTTATATATATATATAGATAGCACACATTTAATTAAACCAAACATGACGGAAATACCAAGATAGAGCAGCACACCAATTGGGTAGTAATGTATTGGTGGTTGCCACAAAAACAAAAGGGTTCTATAATACCTGAGGCAAGCAAGTATGGTTGCCTCAGTACTTGAGGCAAGTACTTTGCCTCGAACCTTGCCTCAGCCACTTGAGGCAAGCAATACAACCTTGCCTCAGCCACTTGAGGCAACCAAATTATTTTAGTATATTTAAATAAATACTCTCAAACCACGTGTAAGCTTTGTAAATACCGGCTATTCAGCTATCTAAGAATACACTTAAAGTATATAAGAGTTATATAAAGCCTATTTTGGCTTATATAGGTATACACCTTATAAAGGTGTGTGGGATTAGGATGGGATTGCAGCCCAAAATAGCTAATAAGCTGTTTAAATTCAGATAGCCTCCACGCGTGCATGAGTCATTTCGACTCTCATGCACGCAAGCTACTCAAGCCATTCAAGAACTTGCTAGCCTTCTTCTTCCTCCAAAATTTTTGCTGAAAATTCTGTTGCAATTTTTGCTGCTGCAAATTCTATAATCCATAGCCAAGAAACAGTGATGCTCACACACTTACGAGTTCGGCAAACTCGACACCGACGTAAGTTCGACGTCATCGGAACAATAAATTCACAAAAAGATACGCTATAAACAAATCAATTCCTAGACTAGGTTCAGGTTATTGATTATTTTAAATCCAATATAATCTGTAGTAACAATCCCATTGTATTAAGGCATGTGTGCGAGTTTCGGAAAACAAATTTCAACTAGACATTTCTGAAATTTTAATGCAAACTTTATCCGAAATAAACTAGAGTTTTTGTGTAAGTTATACACTAAATTATAAGCTAAATATAAGCTATATATGTAGGGTAAAAGACCCAGCAAACCATGTAAAACCAAGGGGCAAAGTAGAGCAGAAAACACCCCGACAAGCCAAGCCTGATAGGCTTGCCGCGGCAACTTTATAGGTATGCCGCGACAACATTGTGCACTGATCACTATTTGGTATTTTGGTCATAAACTTTGACCCCAAACTCTAAATGGCAAGATTCTTGATGCGTTGGAAAGGGGACAATGAGCCCTACAACTTTCATGAAGTAACCAAGCTCTAAATCAGACGTTTAAAGGGTCAAAAATTAGTGACAAGATGTGGCAAGGTACTCAGGCTTGCCGCAGTAACATTATGCACTGACCACTATTTGGTATTTTCATCATAACTTTTGATCTCGAACTCAAATTGGAACGATTCTTACTACATTGGAAAGGGGACAACGAGCCCTACAATGTTCATGAAGGAACAAATTTCTGAATCTAACATTTATGGGGTCACAAATTTGTGACAAGTTGCGGAAACATGCTTAGCTGCAAAGCTTGCCGCGGCAAACCTGCATCTGACGCACTTGGTGACACCTCTGTCAAGGTTTTGTGCTGGGATGATTTGCTGAGTTTAACCATGAGACTTGGGACCATAAATGGTCCATATTTGGGGTCTATGTTGACCCAATAAACTATTAAAAATATAAAAACTATGACCATAAATTCTAGGTATTTGGTGCACATGACAAGTTTGCTTGAAGACATGCGTGCACGGGTAACCAGTTACACGTAAGCCTGGTATAAGGTAGGGAAATTACCTTACTCGTTTATATTGGGTTGCTAATTCTTGTTTAGATAAGCTATTATTAGGAGCATATGGATAACTAGGAAAGTTTTTAGCCATTTGATAAAGAAGTTACTATGAGTTCAGTGCATTTAAGACGTAATTCAAGATGAATATGTTAGTACCATTTGAAACATGAAGATGTCGATTCTGCTTATAAGGATGATAGATAATAGTTTTTGTGGGATGTTTTGCATGTCTATGCTTACATCAGTTTTGCGGTTACCAATTATGATATCTGATTTTTATATAGATATGTTAGATTAACTTAACTACGGAAAGGATGATAAACTTGGGATTAAGTATGCTTTAGCATGACTTGTGAATGATAAGCTTAGCGCTTTTTTTTGTATGACTATGCTATTTTGGCTTTGAAGAGTTTAGTATTGATAATGCAGCTTTGCTTTGAGAATTCAGTGGTAATGGTTCAGTTTTAAAAGTACAACTTTGATCACTTATTAGCTAGCTCTGTTTTGTGGAATAAATAGTATAACCATGTAATGCCAGTTTGAATATGCTAGCTTGATAGTTTAGCTTTGAGAGTTCATCTGTGATAGGACAACTTTGAAAGTTAAACTTTGATAATTGCTAGCTCAGTTTTGCTAAAAAGTAACTAGGATGACCATACTATGTTATTGTTGAGTATGCTAGTTTTCGTTATATACAAGCATATGAAGTTCAGTTATGCTAGGCAAGATTTGAGATACATTTAAGTTATTACATGATGTCGCATACTTTAGGTATATATGTTCATGATGTTCTCGCATGCTTGATCTCGTACATGGTCTTGTCTTGATACTTGCTTGCTTTGGGTGGAGCCAAGTAACCTTGCTAACTTAGCCCAGGGGCTTGACCAGTCTTGTGTCAAGTGACCTTGCTAACATAGCTTAAGTGCTTGACTTCTTGAGTTAAGTGACCCTGTTAACCTTGCTCAGGGGATTAATATTCCGGTCCATTAGAGCATAGATTGTGGATCTTTACGACCACGTTTGATTAAAGGACTCGGTTAATAGTGATCGAAATATGCCGATAGGATCTGAGTTAGGATGTAACTTTTGGCAAGTCGTGGGCTCATGATGATCATGATCATTGTTAATTGGAATATTTATTTCATTTTGATAGATCACTATGGCACCTCGCAAAAGTGCTAGGACCACACATGCTGGGAGGGATGATTATGAACAAACTCGGCAACTACTGGAGACAATGGTCAGAACCATGGCCCAGCAGAATGAGTTGCATATAATAATAGTACTGCCCACTGCACGCATTTCTTCGCTCGCACTCGTTGGGTCATGCTCATGGTGCGGGATACAACACAAGATAAGGAAATGTAGGTGGGCCACAGGTGAGTGTTTCAAATATGGTAGACGAGGATATCTGATAAAAGATTGCCCTACAGCGAAAATGAAAAAAATGACACCCGAATCTCAGCAACCTGCTCAAGGTGTTTATCTGAAATTGACTATATCTACACCTTCGCGGTCATTCCGTTACTCAAACCCTACTAGAATAGGATCTTTCGGAGTTTCACAAACTTCACGCTCCTCTTCATCCATTCCGTTAGCATTCTGTGGAAAATATGGGAAGACACATAAC